>CM072097.1:38705572-41205572 GCA_036850905.1 Luffa acutangula | reverse complement strand
TTAGAGATAGTCGGTCCACTAATACTACTACAAGTTTGGGCGTTCGATCGGTTTTCTATTGTCGCACCACTACACGACTTACCGACCCCTGATCATTATTCTGGACGACCACTTAGTGCTCGGTATGTTAAATTTACGTATAATTTAAATTTAACATGTATAATAATATAATATGTTTTAATTATATTATATAATGTGCAGATGGAACAGAATTTTGTCTGCATCTGAGCAGAGTACAAATATGTTGATTATGTATCGTATTACATTTGATCGTCTTATGCCCAACCAGGTCAAATAGTAATCAATTTTTCTTAAAGTTAAATATATATATATATATATATATATATATATTAACTTTAATTTCATTTATTAAATTTATTGTTTTATAAATTTCAGATCACATGGCCACCATATACATCTAATATTATGGCCTTACTACCAGACTACTGCCGTAATGGATCGGAGATTTTGTTGACTATAAGCCCTCTCATATGTTTTCATATTGTAGAGTGGCATTACCCAAATCGAGTGTTGCGACAATTTGGAATGCAGCAAATGGTGCCGCCATATTGTGATACAGGCATGGCGTTACATCAGTTAGACTTGCGAGGTAAGCACGATCACAATTTGCGACAACATCATGCAACATTTATATCACTGTGGCGTGCACGTCGTGATAATTGTGTCTTGGGCGACATAGTATACATACCAGTTGTGTCCAATGACTACTTACACTGGTATGATTCAATCACAAGGAGGTATTGTTGGGTTTTATGCCCTAAAACTCGTAGATAGTGAATGTAACTGTTGACCGAATATTAATGAAATAATATTGATATATTTTTCCATTAATTGTTATTAGTTATTTTATATTTGTCTTTGCCTAAAAATAACTCTAATCCAATAAACTAGACATCCAAGGTTGTAATATGTGTCTTGAACTATATGTAGCGACATATGGGATCATTGTTCAAGAAACAGCCTAAAGGGTCTATAGTATAGGGATAAGACTGGGTGCCTTATCCTGGTGACACTATGGATACGACCCACTTTGTATTTGATACAAACGTTGCGATCCAACGCGTTCGTGTAGGAGACATGCGAGTGGGGGTATCCTATGCAATGAGTTTGCATAAGACCGGACCGCGAAATAGTAACTAATGGTTATAACACTGTTAACTAGTTGGTTTTCTATTTCACTAGGACGACCTAGACAACTTAGTCTTAATCCTGAGTTGATTATGGACTCCTGCTCATGAGAGATTGTCCTTTGATTTGCATGAGTGAGAGTAGCCAATACGCCGGCTCAATAAGCCTACCACTTTGGGGACAAGACCAAATGGGGAGCTGAGAACATAATCGTGCAAGATGGAATTCACTCCTTCCCGACTTTAGGGAAGCAGATGAGTGTTCCCTTAAGTGGTTACTCCGAGTCTTGAACAAAGGGTTCTACCCTCTCAATGGCACGAAAGGTTTTTCTGTTTGATGGTTGGACCACAAACAGGTTGTTCATTAGAGGAGAACTGGTACTTAAGGAAATAGAGGTAACCCAGGGTAAAACGATAATTTGACCCAGCTGGTGTTACGGACACTCGTGAAAGACTAACTAGTCGATATTGGTCTATATCCGTGGACACAGAAAATATGTCTGTAGTGAGAAGAGTGCAACTGTGAGTCTATAGTGGAATGAACACACAGTTAACGAATATTGATTAATGTGGTTAATGAGTTTGACCTATTAATCTCACATCGTTGGAGCTTCTGATCTGCAGGTCCATTAGGTCCCACTGATAGCTCATAAAGTAATTTGAGGCAACTAAGTAATAAATGTAAATTGAAAATGTTCTATTTACTAGGGGAAACAAACATAATATATATTGATATATTAATGTGAGAGAAATTAATATTTGAAGAAATTCAAATATGAATTTATGGAAGTTTGAAAGAGTTCAAATAATGAATTAATTAATTTAAGGCCTAAAATCTATTTGGGCGAATTAATTAATTCAAGGCCGGAAATTAAATATGTGATATTTAATTGGTGGTTAATTAATTTAAGAATTCATTAACCGGGAATTAATCAATTATGGAAATAATTAATCACTTAAGGAAGTGATTAATCATTTATGGAAATGATCTAATCACTTATGGAAGTAATTAGTCATTTGTGGAAAAGATTAATCAATTATGGAATTGATTTGATCATGATTGATTAAATAAGGAATAAGATTGAATCAATTTTGGAAAATATTGATTTAATTGAATATTTTATTCATGGCCTCTCTTCTATAAATAGAACACTAGACCTAATTGGTCCATGACACATGATACTTTGCTCTTGCTCTTAGACTCTCAAGACAAGACCTAAAATTCTCTCTGACCTCCCTCTTAGAGAAAGACTCCCACAAGTCTTTTGCCTCCTAGACCTAGAGTCATACCAGTGTAACTTCTGTGGTTATTGTGTCATTCAAGAAGAATTTTCCAGCGATCACAAGACAAAGGAGGTTGCTGCATTTTGTTCGTTGGAGCGTCGTTGGCGAAGAACGGTCAAGTCTACAACGGAGGTTTGTAACGGTTCTTCCCCTTTTCTTTAGAAAAGCATGAAAATAAATTTGGATTTATTTTTCAGCATGTTTAAACTGATTTTTCAGCAACTTTAAAGTATGTTTAAAGTTTGATTGAGTTTTCGTAACGCTATTTTAATGTTAATTAATATACGGCGTAAGGTCCAATCGATGCGCTTTCGCTGCGTGGGGACTTTTATTCCCTTCAGGTATATCACGCGTGAGAGTGCTCACTATGTTTGCACGGTAAATAGTATATACTTCAATTTGTCATTATTAAATTTCAGTTATAAATATTTTTATTATATTATTTTTATTATTATTATTTTTACAGAATAACTTCGTTCGAGATGTGGAACATTTTTCTGTGGAAAAAAATATACCACAGTTAGGTTCTATGTGTGAGCAATACGTCACAAACATAACTGACATCATTCAACAAACTAGGAGGCTGACCGTTGCTGACACTGATCGGACACGTGCTCTTCGGTAGACGTCGTCGACAACAGGTTGCAGACATTCCACAACAGAACGAAGATGAAAAACCTCCTATAGTTGATGATGACACTTTAACTCTTCCTGTACAGCTACTGGCAAATCAGACAGACATTGCTTCAAGTTCTGGTCATGGTGACATAACTCAACAAGATATTGGAGCTCGTCAGAGAAGACCACCACGCTGTGGCACTTGAGTTTGTATTAATTCCATAAGATTGTTTATTTGCAATTTTTTGTGCTAGCTTTTGTAATAGACATTTTGTTTAATGAAAAAATTGTGTTTGTGAAATTTTATAAAAATATCTATGTATGCTTTAATTATGAAAAAAAATAAGAAATATTTACTTCAAAATAATAGAAATATCCAATTGAAGGGAAGACAAAAGATATTAAATATAAAAAATAGGTATATTTGTTTTTTTTACACAACATTATTTATTAAAAAAAAAAATCAGACACGAAATCGTGTCCATGGTACACGATTTCTTTACCAAAATTGTGTACCGTGTACGCGATTCCTACAGTAATCGTGTACCGTGTATGCGATTCCTATAGTAATCGCGTACCACGTACGCGATTTTACCCATGTTATCGCCACAAGAATCGTGTACCAGGTACACGATTTAGTACCCAACCACTACCACCCTATTTTTGTCAATAGTTTCTACTTTCACCCCTAATATGAAATTTGTTATTTTAACTATATTATTAATATCATGATTTTTAAAACTACATTAATTTTATCATTTCTTTTGTAAAGTACATTATTCGAGAATTTTTTTTTTTTTTTTTTTTTTTTTCGGTTCTGTTCATTTTTTGTTAGAAGTAATTTTAACAATGGAATCATTAGATGTAATTTTAATAATTAATTATGCCCCCTCATCCTTCGATCCATTTTAACACTTTTATCTATATTTAGCTATGAACATTTTTCTTACATAGACCCATTTTCAATGGGATGGAAATTTTCAATTTTGAATAAGTATATTATTTTGGAATTAATTTTGTACATGGGATGAGAATGTGTTTTTTACTCAAACCCTTTTTTTTTTTTTTTAAAAAAAAAGGGTTTGAGTGAAAAACAAGCTGATTTTTTTTTTTTTTTTAATAAAACTCATTTATGTTCCTGATCTTGAATTATTAATTGTTTTCTTTTAAAATAATATCTAAATTATTTATTATATACCCTAATTTAAAATTTTGTTAGATAGTTATATGGAATTAAGAATTAAGAATATATAGATAGTTGAGAAAACTGATTTTCACTCTAAAATTCGAATTTAGATAAGGTTTTTAAATTTGAAATAGTAACTTCTAATTAAAAAAAATATAAATTTTATTATAAATTTATAAAATTATGATTAATGTTTAGATAAAGTAGTTAAATTGGAACTAAATTTTGTTGATTACAGAAAATGGGGAGTTTATGAAACTCTTTAAGTTATATTGTAAATTTTTAAAATTTTTAATTTTTAAATATGTAGAATGTTATTAGTTTAAAAAAAAAATTGAGAAGATTTGAAAAAGATTCTACTTAGAAAAAATTGAGGTTGATTTTGCTGACCACAGAATATCGAGAAAATAGGAAAATGAAGCAGAGAAAATTTGAAACGTTTAGTTATCTTTCAAAATTACTATTTAAATATAGTTACATTTTCCTATAAATTATAGATATGGACCGAAGAAAAACAAACTTTAAAATAGATAAGTTATATATATATATATACATTTTCCTATATAAGAAATGCATTTTCCTATATAAATTATATATGCATTTTGCTATATAAAAAAATGCAAACCTTAAAGAAATTTTTTTTTTAAAAAACCATAATCATTAGGTCGAAATTTGAGAAAAAAATTGAAAACTAATATTTTATTTAAATAAAAAAACATAATCATTGAACTAAATAAATTAAACATAAAAATAATAATAATAAAATTTAAAAAAAAAAAGAAAGAGAAAGAAAAAGATGGTTTCTTGAAGAGGCGCGACACAAGTCAGTCTCTAAAACATGTTTTCTGTAATTTTTTTCTTTTTTCTTTTCTGAAAAAACCCATATATCTTATGATTTGGGTCCCACCCCAATCAAAGTATTTGTGTGGTCATTGACTCATTCAACACCTGCTCCATTTTTTGTCTCTATTCTTTTTTCACAATTTTTTTTTTACATTATGCAACATTATTTTCAAAACCTTGGTTTTTTCTTTTCACGACGTAACGTTTCTTCGATTCTATTTTCCTTTTTGTTTTTGTCTTTTTGTTTTTAGAAAATATTCCATCAAGTTTTTTTTTTTTTTTTTTTTTTTTTTTTTTTTTTTTTTTTTTTTTTTTAGGAAAGGCTTCATTTTGTCTTTTTAACAGTATCTTCTATTAATTGGTATGTTTTAGCTTCTATTTTTTTTAGTACACCAAAAGTAATGGTGGAGATTATTATTATTATTATTATTATTATTATTATTATTATTATTAGTTAACAAATAATTTAACTTTCGTAAAACCCCTCTCTCTCTCTGTAAGCCTAAAAGAATGTTCTCTCCCTCATGGATTTCTCCCATTCTCTCTCACACGACATCCAGACAACGCATCGTACCCACATGCCTCTCACAACCGACCATATCACATTCGACGGAAATAACTCTTCACTGCGAGTTTCCAAATTCTCTTTCAAACATCTTTAAAGAGCCATAAAATCTAATAAACTAAGGATCATCTGCTTATTTCTTTGGGCTTTTATTCCTTTTGGGCCTTCTTGGTTTGTTATTCTTCAGCTTATTATATTCTTCCGCGTGTCCATGTATATGATTATTTAGGTTGGCATATTTGGTTTTGTATTCAGACATTATTACAGTACCTTTCATTCAATACAGAAAGGATCTTCTTCTCTGTTTTCTAAATCTATAAAATCAAAGTTATTTCGGGGTAAATGGTTGATTAGATTGTAATTGTATTTTAAAAAATTGAAAAAATGGGGAGATTTAAAAAAGAAAAAAATAGGAAAATCAAGTGCTTGTTTTGGCTGCATTCAAATCTGCCTCTCATTTTTGTTTTTTCCTTTTTATTAAATAGAAGAGGTGACTTTTTTCCTACTTTTTTCGTTTCCCTTTTCTGTTTTCATTTTTTCGATGTATTAGAATTTAGAATCCTATTGGATTTATGACTAAGGGTTAGGTTGTGTAAGCACGACAGCTGGGTTTGCATGAGAATATTTTATCTTGAAAAGAAAAGGTAAGGGTTTTATGTGAGAAAATTTTCAAGATTGTTAAGTATTGGAAAATTGTGATAGGTAACTAACTAGGTTTCTATATTTGCAAATATAAAATTTTTTAAAAATATTTGCAAACATGACAAAGCTTTAAAATAAGATTTCATTATTCCTATTTTACCCTTTCAGTCTATCAATGATAAACTACTATCACTGATAGACTATGATAAAAGTCTATTAGTTATAGAATCTTATCATTGACAGTCTTCATTTACAGTTCATGTCTATCATCGATTGAAATCTATTAGTGATAGACTAATATATAGTCTATTTCCTTTACCATTTATGTGTTCTTCGATCGATCACTAGTTTGATATTATATTCATGATTTTTCATAGTGAATTCGATTAAATATTAAAGTTTATCATCGATAGACAAATATTTCTTTTTAATAAAGCACATATTGAAGTCTATCACTAATAGGCTTAATTATATTCCTCTCTTATGATCGTTTGATATTGAAACCTATCGTTGATATACTAATATATTGAGTTTTTTTTTTTTTTTTTTTGCAATAATTTCAAATTATGGTTATTAAGGTCTATCATCAATTAGGGCTAACTTCAGTTACATATTGAAGGACGTTGAAGGCAAGAGGAAGGGGTGTAAGTGAGACACTGAAGCATGTTGTTGAGGTAACAAATATTGAAGTCTATCATCAATTAAGGTGCTAATTCAGTTACATATTGATGTCTATCATTGATAGAGTGATATTTCTCTTTCTATCACTGATAGATTTAACTCACAATGTTTGCTTATCTGCTAAACATAAAAATAATATAAAATTTAAAAAGATATTTTCCTTTAATTTATTGAAGTCTATCACTGATAGACTTCAATCACAACACATGCAGTCTATCTCTTATACAAGTCTATCACTGATAGATTACATGTGTTGTGATTAAAGTCTATCAGCGATAGACTCCTATCACTGATAGACTTCAACCACAATGCATGTAGTCTATCAATGATAGACTGCTATCACTGATAATCTATTGGCAATAGTTGCAATTGTGATTGAAGGCCATCAGTGATAGGCTTCTAACATTGTTATTAATAGACTTCAATCACAACGCATGTAGTCTATCAATGTTAGACTCCTATCATTGATAGACTAGTACAACAACACCTAATCAACAATAATTGTAATTATGATTGAAGTCTTTTAGTGATAGGCTTCTATCATTGTAAGTGAAGCCTATCAATTGTAAGTGAAGTCTATCAATGATAGGAGGGTTTTTAGTCTTTTTACACGCACTAAATTTACTTTTTACCATTTTTGCAAATAGTTTTACGGTTTGTTAATTTTGCTATTATTTTGGCTAATTTTGCTATATTTGCAACCACCCCTACTAAAATTTTGAGACCTCCCCTAAGAGGCAACTATATTTTAAAATATCCTTCAGGAAGCATTTTGCTTAGGCCCCGTTTGATAAGCATTTAGTTTTTAGTTTTTGGTTTTTGAAAATTAAGCCTATAAACACTACTTTCACCTACAAATTTCTTTGTTTTCCCTAATACATTATTTCCATGTTTTCAAAAACCAAGCCAAAATTTGAAAACTAAAAAAAGTAGTTTTCAAAAACTTGTTTTTGTTTTTGGAATTTGGCTAGGAATTCAAATGTGCCCTTGACAAAGATGAAAACCATTGTACGAAAATTGAGAGAAAACAAGCATAATTTTCAAAAACCAAATGGTTATCAAACGGGCCCTTAACTATTTGCTTGTTTTTGTTTAAAATTGCTTGAGGACAAACAATAAGCTAAGTTCGGAGATGTGATAACTCTCAATTAGAATAGTTATTTAGCTCTAAAAAAACAAGCTATTGTTTAGAAAGCAAGTGTTTATGTCATAATGCATGTCATTTTGAGTGAATGAATTTAAGTTAAAACAAGATTAGCATGCGTTTGAATCCTTGATTTTGTAAAAGATAGTAAAAATGTATAAAAAAAAGTCATTTTTGGTAAGAAAGTATTAAATTTTATTAATGGTTTTGTGCAGAAACGGTAAAAAAGACCTAGATTTCCACCTCTATTTGAAGGAAAAAAGGTAGAACTTGGCTAAGTGCAGAGTAGGGAGAATTGCACTAAAAAATCGGGCCACAACTAGACCTAGTCAATAGAATCTTCCCAGAACCATGGATTTGACAGATTCTCGAATATTTTCCAGCAAATCTCCTCAAATCAAAGAATTATGGTCGACTATAGTTTCTCACACTCAATTCAACAGAAAACCTTAGCCTTAAAGGTCTATACAAGGCAGGTCAAGCTCCAAAAATCACAACTCTGAATCACTCTACAATCTTTCATCTTCAATAGTTGTTCTCACCTTTTCAATTGCTAATCCGAGTTCCTTAGCTTTATAAACCTCGTCGAATACTCTATTCGAAAGAATTAGAAATGTGTAACCGCTTGTCTCTTCTTGAAAAAGGTTGAGTAA
Organism: Luffa acutangula; assembly: GCA_036850905.1. Lineage (NCBI taxonomy): Eukaryota > Viridiplantae > Streptophyta > Magnoliopsida > Cucurbitales > Cucurbitaceae > Luffa > Luffa acutangula. The sequence continues at coordinate 41,196,808 of CM072097.1, read as the reverse complement.
TCAAGATAAAGAAACGAGCTAGTTCTTTTTTCTTTTTTTATGCTCTATCTTTCTTTGTAATCGTTTTGTTTCAAGCTTTGAATGTTTTTTTCTTAGTTGCTGATGTCTATTCAAGTTTAGTTGTTGTAATTCTTGTATTCAAAGTCAAGTTGTATTCTTCCATTATTTTGATATGAATACAGTTCTCATTTCCTCAAGTTTTGTTTTTACTTTATGTATTCGTCTTTATTTTGCATTATGAGTTAAGTTCCTACTTTGAGAATCAAAGAATGTGGATACCCTAAGTAGGAAGAAGTCCCACACCTTGTGTGATCGGTCTAATTTTGTTGAACTTGAAACTAGGATAGTGGTAGAAACTCAACAACCAAATTCATAACAGTAGCATAAACCTCCAACCATGGGAAGCTTCTAATTTGACTGCGGTATATTCTTTAACCCTTACCCAACCGTCAACTCCCTCAAGGTAACAAGCTTCAAACATTTTGAATTCTGATTGCAAGCTAGCAGACAATACCATTGAGGAGTTTCCATATGTGGCTATTGGGTATTTTGGTTAGAAATCATTTTGTATTTATTTGCCCAGCTCTCATATTCCTTACTTAGAAAATCATATCTTTATATTCCTTTGAATGAGGTTTCTTTCCTTGTAAGCCTTCTTTCGTGTAACCTTTATTTGCTTGTAAAAAACTTTTCTTTCAGCATCAATGAAATAAGTCTCTTGGTGATTCTTGAGTCAAGTTTTGATCTAAAATTTTCATGGTATCAGAGCTTGGTTACACGAAAATTATTCACGATCAAACTTACAAGGATCTAATCATGGCCAAGAATGAAAATAGCCTCACCATCCAAACTGTTCATCAATGTTCCAGCCTTATCTCCATCAAGTTGTCTTCTAACAATTATCTCCTGTGGAAATCTCAAATACTGCCGTTGATTTGAACTATGGGAGTGGAACATCACCTTTATGAAGATCAACCACCCGAAAAAGAAATCACTCAAAAGTCAATAGTCAAGCAAGCAAGAGACATGCACATAAGGACCAATAAAGGGAGACAAATTAAATTTTTTCCAAAATTAACTTTCATAAGCGAGATCTACCTCAACGAGATCAGACTCTACTAGCCCGGGATTGAATTATTAAACTCTCAACTCATCTTCCCTCTACACTGGCACTAAGGTTTCACTAATGAGTTAATGGAACAAATTACTTTGTTTTCCTCCATACTTAGGTGCTTATAAATTACAATTAAATTAAGCATTTATATGTGGCACTAGCTTTCACACACCTATTGCAGGGACCCTTAACCTGAGTTTTCTCTGGTTGGCCTAACTGATCACAACAGGGGTAGCTCTTTTTGCCTAAACTTTATTACTCACTGCATAATGTGCACAAGCCATGACATAAAAAAATTTATTTTCTTTCAAAAGCAACAACAAGAATGATTTTTCTTTCATGATCATGATAAGCATATATTCTTTTCTTTCCTCCTAAGCAAGATCAAACATGCTAATTTGCAAAAAATTAACTCTTTAGCTCTTCCCTACACCTATCGAGGTGACAACAAGCATATGAACCCAATAATTCGCTCCTAAGCATTCAAATCCAAATCTAGCCAAGACAAATACTCTACTCATGCAAGCCATCTCCTAGAAAAAGTTTAAAAATTTTTCCTTTTTGGGCACTCATGCTTACAACTCATCGCAAGCTTGAAAATTGACAAGAAAGCCTATCCTAGGACATCATAGTCATGCAAAAATAGCATCCAGAAAACAACCATATGCTCAATCTAAAGAAAGCTCAAAACTATAGCCCGAACTCAGATGCTCAAGGGCTCCACAAACATGCTATTCCACCCCCAAACTTAAAACATGCATTGTCCTCAATGTATAAAGAAAATAAGGCATACACAAGCATGAGAACAATAAAAGGATGAAAGGAGTGAACAATACTGCCCTGGAATGATGATGACTTCTTGACTGGAAGCTTGAAAGTAAAGAAAAGACTGAAACCAAGACCTACAAAACAAAAATAAACAATAAATAAACTTAAAAAGAAAACACAACTAAACTTACTTGGGTTGCCTCCCATAAGTGCTTGTTTAACGTCATTAGCTCGACGTGTTGACCAAATAGGCATCAAGGTGGTCTAATGTCAGATGCCCCCTCACTGGTGCTCTTCCTAGCACCTCTCTTATAGCCCACCAACATGGTTCCTGATGTGTTCTTAGGGTCCTCAAAAGCTTTCAGAGTCTCCTTCTTCTGCTGAACTCTGATGATCAGCTCCCTACGCTCAATATCAGTTATAACTCTCCCTGTAGCAAGGAAGGGTCTCCCTAATATGACAGGCATGGCAGGATTCTCTTTAATATCTAACACAAAGAAATCAACAGGAAGGAAAAATCTACCTACTTTGATCAGAACATTTTCCACAATTCCATAAGGACTAACCACAGACTGGTCAGCCAACTGGAGTCTAACAGCAGTAGATTTTATTTCTCCTATGTTAAGCTTTTTACACAATGATAGAGGAATTATGTTTATGCTAGCCCCTAGATCACATAGTGCTCTACATGGATAAGTACCAAAATTACAAGGAATAGTAAAACTCCCTAGGTCAGACAATTTTTCTGGCACTCCCTGTTGGACATGAGCATTGCACGTCGATGCAAGGTATACAATCTCCAACTGCTTTTCCTTTTTCTTCTTGTTGAGCCATTCCTTCATGAATTTTCTGTAGTGAGGCATCTGCTCCAAGGCATCTGAAAAAGGAATATTAACATGCAATCCCATAAAAGCATCTAAAAACTTGTCAAACTTAGCCTTAGAATTTTTCTTTTTCTTTGATTTAGGAACTAAAACAAAAGGAGAAGGGATAGAGGGCTCAGGTATAAGCTTTTCAGCTTCGTTTGAGGTGGTGCCCTCCTCAACTTCCTCAGTAAGTTCCTCAACTTCAGTAGTCTCATCCTCCTTAATTACTTGAGTCTCTTCCTCGTGATGCACAAAGATGGCCTTGCAGTACTCTAGTGAAAATTTCTCATGCTCAGCTGGGGCCTTACCTTTATTCATAGTGTTGACAACACTTACCAGTTGTCCCAACTGAGTCTCTATATTCTTAATGGCTGCAGAATGACCATTGACAGTGGTGTTTATGGCAATCACGACCTCCTCAAGCTTATTTGATCTGTTACTTGATTCTGCAATAAAAGCTCCAACAAGATCCTCTAAAGACTTTTTACTTTCTTGATTTTGAGGAGTAAAGCCAGGAGGATTCAGAACATTCTTCTTATTTGCATACAAAAAATTCTCATGATTCCTATTACTAGGGTGATAATGTGTAGGTGTAGAATTATTATTGTATCCCCTAGAATCATAATTTGAAACAGACTGAACCTACTGGAGATTTTCCTCCTGAGTCTGGGATGCGAGGGCAGCTGTAGACTCGATCGATTGAGCATTCCCTGTACTTGAAAATTTTAAAAACGCATTAGCCAGGGAAGACATCTGGGCCTGCAGTGCACTAACGTTGTCAATCTCGAACACTCCAGCAGTAATCTTTTTCGGTCCCGACCGCTCAGATGGCCACTGATAGCTATTGGTAGCCATCTCCTCTAGCAAAGTCCTAGCATTCTCCACAGTTTTGGACAACAGAGTCCCACCTATAACTGCATCAACAATAGTTTTTGTGCTAGGAGTTAATCCATTGTAAAATAATTGAACCTGAAGCCAGTCAGGATAGCCATGCTAAGGGCACTTCCTCAACAACTCTTTAAATCGCTCCCAGGCCTCGAATAACTACTCAGCAAACTGCTACTGGAACGTCCCAATTTCGGTCCTCAGCTTGACCGTCTTAGCAGGAGGGAAGAACTTCTTTAGGAATGCCTGAACCAAAGCATCCCAAGTGGTAATACTCCCAGGTGGAATAGATTGTAACCAGTCCCTCGCTTTATCTTGCAAAGAGAAAGGAAATAAACGTAAGCGAATGGCATCTTCAGAAACACCATTTAATTTTACCGTCCCGCAGATGTCTAGGAAGGATTTCAGGTGAGAATTTGGATCCTCCATGGGTGATCCTCTATAAGCACAATTTCGAGCCATCTGAATGAGACCTGTTTTCAACTCAAAATTGTTAGCATTGATCGGGGCATAGACAATCCCTTATTGTTGCTCCTGAAAGACCGGCTGAAAATAGTCCCTGATAGGCTTAGGCTCCTCAGGATTAGGATTGGCCATTTGAATATTTTCTTGATTTTCCCTTCGAAGTCTATTGTATGTTCTTTCTATCTCTGGATCTAAGGGAACTAAGGCCAATTCCCTAACCCTTCGCATGCACAATTTGACTTAACCTAAAAAAGGAAAATAAAAGAAAAGGAAATAAAACAAATTAGGAAAGAAACAAGAAAAGGAAATAACCTAAACCTCAGAGACCAAAAATGTATGTTACTCTTTCTTTTTTTAAATAAAAGTTGCTAAAATGAAGTGATTTCAAAGAGGTCACAGGTGTTGTGACCCCTACAATGGAGTGTGTGTGGTCTACACCATACTGGTGTGCAGCGTTTGCTTGTCTTGCAGGTCACGTCTTCCCCACTTTCATAAAAATTCACTGTTGATCGTCACGTGGAGCGAAGGTAAATTTCCTAGCAAAATTTGATCATCAACAGTTGGCGTCGTCTGTGGGGAGGGTGTTGACTCGCAAATGTTGTATACTGCTAGCAAAGACATCAACGACGGAATGGAACATGAGAATGCAACAACCGTAGATGAGGTGAACCTCCAGATTCGACTCTAGGCCTAGGAGGCCGAGATTTCAGCACTAAAAGGAAGGATGAACGAGATGGGGCAAAACCTGTCAGAAATCTTGAACTTGTTGAAGAAACCCGAGCACTTGAGACACGCAGAAGATCAACTACATAGGGATCCCAGGAAGGGAAAAGAAGCAACTCAGAAGGATGTGAGAGATTCAGAGAGTGTTACAAGTCGCATGCCGAATCGGAAAGACGACTGGACCCACAGAGAACCCGGGCCTAGTCACAAAAAGGTTCGAAAAAGTTTACCGTCAAAGCCAATGTCAGGTACTACGCATGTTAAAAACAGTGGTAGGGAAAAGTTAGAGGTTGGAGCAAGGTCCAAGGCCGAGCAGGGCGTGAGCAGGAGTTGTCCAGATGGTTTAAAGATGAGGATAACCCTTATGACTCGCACAGAAGAACAGATAATGAGGATATAGAAGAATTGATAGGGCAGATGGATCTGCCCTTCACCGACGACATTATGGGAGTAGAGGTGCCGCATAAATTTAAAAGACCCACCTTTCAGCAGTACGACGGGAAGAAAGATCCATTCCAACACCTAAACACATATCTCACATGGATGGATTTCCACAAGGCAAACGAAGCAACTAGGTGTCAAGCTTTTGCGCTTACCTTAACGGGATCGGCAAGATAGTGGTTTAGCAAGATACCCCAGAAGTCTATAGGATCGTTCAAGGATCTGGGTCGAGCTTTTGTTACACAGTTCTTAGGGGTCCGGAACCGACGGAAGCCACAGATCAACCTGTTGACAATTAAGCAAAGACCGAGGGGAAGCTTGAGGGATTACATTGCAAGATTCAGTAACGAAGTTTTGCAGGTGGAAGGCTATGATGATCACTAACTGTTGTGATTTCTGGTTTGCAAGATGAAAAATTGCTCAACTCAATAGGTGAAAGCCAGTCGCAAACATATGTGGAGTTCATGACTCGAGCAAAGAGGTATATAAGTGCTGAAGAGCTGCTAAGATCCAAGCAAGAGGAGAGAGAGAGAGAGTCGAGAGATATCTATCCCTTGTCTTCCTTTTCAGATCAGTATTTTGTGCCACATACCATCATTTTCTTGCCTTCTCTGCTGGAAAAAAAGGTTTTTTTCTTCGTTTTTCTTGCCAGGCTTTTGAGGTAACTTTGTTTTCTCGCCTCCGATGCTAGTAATCTTGTTTTCTTCTTTTGTTTGATCATTAGATTGATGAGTTCTTCAATCTAAAACTGGGGTAGATTAGGGTTTTTTTGGGGTGAGTTTGGGTAGTTTTGAAGTTTCTTTTTCAATGAATTTGAGGATGATGTTAAGGATTAGAAACTGAATTGCAGCCACCATCTTGGGTTGAAAATGAAAATGAAATTATCTCTTCATTTTGGGTTGTTTTGGTGTGGAATTTTGGGTTGTTGGATTGTAAATGTAGAGAGAGTTTGGAAAGGAAAAAAAATGGGAAAACAAACGTGGTAAGCTGAAAATGTGAATGAAAATGTTAGGTTGATTTATGTATTCAAATGAGATTTGTTTATGGTTGAGTGTACACATATGGAAGTGCAAATATTTAAGGTGAAACAAGTTTGGTGTAAGTAACTAATGGCAAAGGACAGAGTGGATCTTTGGATGTGGATTTTGGTTGCAAAAGTAGAGAGCACGAATGTAGTTCAAGTGTTGAGCTTGTGTTCGATGTCGGGACAATGAATCTCTCAGCTCCAGGCTCCATATCGTCAAAGAAAATCAAATAGTAGTTAAAATAGAGTTTAAATCTCATGGCCCTAAACTTTGGAAATCGTTTGTTGTTTAAGTTTTATCAAAATGTTATTTTTAGTGCTTTCAAAATGTTTATTTTAGTTTTTTTTTTTAATATTTGTGAGTATTTAAACTAGTTTGTGCATCTAGATTAATTTCATAGACCCTACTACATTTGGTTGTCAAAAAAACTAGTAGGATATCAAATTCTAGGTAAGTGGTCATTAAGGCTTAAAAACCGGTTCCCTCTAGCTTTTTATTGTTTCCTTGACTTTTATTGATCACTAAATCCCAACCTATGATTGTTTAGTCTTTAAAATTTTTAAAATGAACTCATTTATGTTGTTATTTTTCCACAAGATATTTGCTTAACTATATTAATTATAAATACTCGAAAGTATGACAGTTATCTATTTGTAACAAGCTAAATAAATAAAGGTAAGGAAAAAGTTGGTTATTTTAGATAAGTTAGAGAGACTAAACTAACACATCTTGAAATTAAAGGACATATATCAAAATAGAAACCAACAAAAAGAAATTACAAAGAAATAATATGCCTTCCAATTAAGCACGATTTCAAGTAAATCTCATTTTGTTCGTTGAAATTGTGCTTAATTATGCTTTGTTTATAAAATTTTGGGTTTGCTTTGTTTGTAAAACATAGTTAATAAAACATAGTTCTTATTTGTTTGTAAAACATAGTTTTTGGTCTAGGGTATAATCCATGATTTGAAATTGGTGAAACACGAAATCTCTCCCTCGTTGCCTTTGTATGAGATATAAGGTCTTGTCATGTTAGTTAATTGTCATTTTGAATTGGTTTTGATATCTACATCTCATGCTTGTGGTAAACTTGGAAGGTCAAACTTACCTTATTTAACACTAGCACAACTTTGTATGAGATATAAGGTCTTCTCATGTTCGTTGCTTTGATCATTTCGAGTCCACTACTTTAAAAGCATGTTTTATGAGCCCTATGTTTTATGAGTATCATATAGTTGTAAATATGTATGAAAACAATGCATCCAAGTATTTTGTGTTAAGGTTTTGAAGCATCACTTGAGCTAGTTAGAGTTTGACGATTCATTTTGTTGTTTATTTGGTTTTGTTTTATGAGCATGGGGTGGGTTGCTTTTATGTTCAAATATGAAGTAGTTCTTGTTTAGTTTCGTTATACATGGCCACTAGTTACATTGTTTGGTTTTGTTAGTTGATGGATGATTTACTTAATAGTTTGTTACTTCTTACGTATGTCGGTTATAAATTTCGTGTTGCACTTGATTGTTTTAGTTCCTTTGCTTGTTTATTGTTTAGTCTTTCAAAGCTGAGGGATGAGTTACTTTTCTAAGTAGTTAGAGTTTGGGTTTTATTAGCTTTGCATGTTGAGCTAGTTAGAGTTTGACGATTCATGTATGTCCATTAGTTGTTCGGTTATGCATGTATGTTTATTGTTTAACTTTTGAAACTTGAGGGATGAGTTGCTTTTCTAAGTAGCTAGTTCATATGTTAGATAATTTTTCAGTGTGTTTTGATGACACGTACTTCTTTTGATTTCGTTGACGGTTTATTTCGTTGTTTAATTGGTTTTGTTTGAAGGTTTATGAGCATGGGGTGTGTTGCTTTTATGTTCAAATATGAAGTGGTTCTTATTTTTGAAACTTTTTGAAACTAGTTTGCATGGGAATGTTTTTCACTCTAGGACGACCTAATTCTACAATTGACACTAAAAACAAACCAGAAAAAAAAAACAATGGTGGTCTATGCCGACGCAACTTACGTCGGCATAGACACTGGAGTCATGCTCTAGGCCAACGCAAGTTTGTCTACGTCGATGCACGATTGCGTCAGCGTAGATCATTCAAACCAACAATTTCAAATTATCAAGGTCGACGCAATGTGCGTCGGCGTAGACCTTCTATGCCGACACACGATGTGTGCGTCGGCGTATACCTCTACGCCGACGAGTCTACACCGACGTCCGTGCCGACACAATCTTCGCGTCGGGGAGTTGTCTACGCTGACGCTAGAGGGGTCTACGCCGACGCAACGATGCGTCAACGTAGACTGAAAATCTTGTAGTGAGCACTCCTCAAGTCGAGGCCGAGCAGAGGCAAAGGAGGCTCAGAATCGAGGAGAACCAAAGGGAAAGTTTGAAAAACATACCCCACTGTCCACCCTTCTCAAACAGGTTCTGTAAGCAGTAAAGAATACAAATTTGCTGAAACAACCCAAAAGGTTGAAGACAGATCCAGATAAGAGGAATAGAAACAAGTATTGTATGGTCCATGGGGACCACGACCATACAACCAGGGAATGTGTACAGCTACGAGATGAGATAGAGGCCCTAATCAGAGAAGGTTATCTGAAATAGTTTGTTGGGAATGACACAGGCAAAAGGTTATCACGATCAGAACAAGGCTGAGGTGGCGATGACCCCCCTCTCGAGATCCGAACCATCTTATGAGGGCCTGCCGAAGGAGATTCAGGTAAGAAATGCAAAGCGGCAGCTCGAGAGGCACATCTAGAGCCGAGGTACCAAGGTATGTATTCACTCCAATTTGACAAAAAAACTGTTTAGCTTGGAGTTCACAGAAAAAGGGGTTGCAGGAATTCATCATCCACACAATGATATGTTGGTAGTAACCCTAACTATTGCCAACGCGAGGGTTCACCGAATCCTAGTCGATGGAGGGAGCTTCGTCAATGTCATCTCCATAGTAGCACTCGAGGCTACGAAGTTAGGGAGGAGTCGTCTGAAACCGAGCCTCACATCGTTGGTTGGATTTGGGGGAGAAAAAGTGAGTCCAGAGGGAAACATCAAGCTACTAGTAACTTTCGGAGAAGGGCAACAGTCGATTACGAAGATGATCAACTTCTTGGTGTTAAATTGTATCCCGGCATATAACGCCATATTGGGAAGACCAGCCTTGCATGAATTCATAGCAGTTGCCTCAACCTATCACTAGATCTTGAAATTTCCAACAGAAAAGGGTGTAGGAATGGTGCACGACGAGCAGAAAACGTCTAGGGAATGTTACTTCACATCGCTCAAGAACACTGAAAGGAAGCCCAGAATAGCTCCCTGCTCGGGCGATCACCGAGGTCGAGGCCGAGCATCCCCTAGCACGAAGAATTCAGAGACTCCTCTCTCAATGGAGTACTAGGCTACCTCCTGAGTTTTATCGTTTATTTAGATTTTTTATTTAAAAGACAACATTTGAGTTTCTCGCTATTAATAGTTTTTAGAAAGAGATGTATTGATTATGCTTGATTGGAATAAATTTATTTTAGTTCGTTACAAAAGGCTCATGTACAAACTAATTCTTGCAGAGGTTGACATATTTTCTAAACCTCTCCAAGTCCCCAACGAAGTGTACGCATGGTCGAGACGAAACTAATTCTTGCAGAGGTTGACATATTTTCTCAACCTCTCCAAGTCCCCGACGGAGTGTACACATGGTTAGGATGAAACTAATTCTGGCAGGGGTTGACATATCTTCTCAACCTCTCCAAGTCCCCAATGGAGTGTACGCACGGTCGAGATGAAACTAATCATTACCAGGGTTGACATATCTTCTCAACCCTTCCAAGTCCCCGACGGAGTGTACACACTGTTGAGAGGATGTTAATTTCTACAGAGTTTGAGCCACTTTTGTGCCAGACTCTCCCAGCCCTCGACGGAGTGCACGCATGGTGAAGATGAAATCCGTCCTTCCAGAGAGCCGACCACGAAACGGAAGTTAACCACGCATGTTAACATATCAAACAGTAAGACAGTGAGGCACCTCGGCCTCATGCTAAGTCCGAGGCCGACCATACAAGGCAAGGTACTTGGATGTTGTTTTACTCAAACATGCATGTTCCCTTACAGTAAATCCACAATTTGAGTAGGGGCTATGCAGGCCATAGTGATATTATAATTGTTCTGCGTAAGGCGTTATTATCACTGTTTTATTGTTGCATGTGCAGGTCATAGTGACATTATTATTGTTCTACTCAAATGCATTATTATCACTGTTTTATTATTGTTGTCCTAATTAGGTTTAGCATCAAACCATGATGTTTTGCTTATTATTATGACTCATTCAGTAAGAAACTGAGAGAATATAAGGCAAAAGGCATTTTTTTTCTCATTCATTTGCAAAAAGTAAAGAGGGGTTAATACATTGAAAATTCATAAAAAAAACAGTAGATTACAGAAAGAGAAAAGAAGCAGATGGAGGTCAGAAGAGGCTGCTCAGGGGTGATCGTCCTCAGAAAAGGTGTCCATGTCCTCGCGTCCACTTGAAGAACCCTCTGAGGCCGGGTAGGAGTTGGGGTCATCCTGCATGGCCGAGATTTCTCCCCAGACCACGGAAGGGTCAAAGTTGGAGTCGTGTTTTCGAACACGCCTAAGAGCCCACTTTGCTCTGTCACACCACATCTTGTTATGCATGAGGATGTATTCGTCTGTCTTCTTGTAGGCCTCTGCAAGATGTTTGGCATCAGCTAAATGGGCTATAGCTTCAGCCAATTGGACCTTGGTCCTGCCAAGCTCAGCCTTGTTGAGCTCGAGATCAACCTTCACCTTTTCCAGCAGGCAGTTGGTGCGATCGATGCTGTTTTAAGCTTGAACCAACTCATGGCAAGACACGCTATTCATTTGGAGCTTATTTATTTTGTTTGCCAGGCTGATGGCAGAAACCGTCACCCTAGTAAAGGCCTGCAAAAGGTAAATTGAAAAACAATTTAGACATGGTTTCTTTAAAAAAGAGGGAATGATAAAAATGCACGCCCCAAAGAGGAATGGATGACTAACCTCACGCAACTGCCTCTGCGCGATCTAGAGACTCTCGGCCAAGTCATCATAACCCAGCTCACCCTTGGGATTGTGTGACTGTAGCCCTTGCTAGCAAAGGAAGTCTTGGGTGAGCATCTCGACTTGATTCTCGATGCCCGAATAGCCTTCCAGGAGGACAAAGGCAGGAACCGTTGTTTCCCTCTCGTCCGAGGGAGTGGGGACATGAGGACGCCAATTACATGTTGACCTCCTAAGTCCAGCAGTAGAGGACCGAGCAGCAACAAATGGAGCGTCGGACTCGTCATCCTCAGTGAGGACTGTGACGTTTGCCTGCAAGGTCCCTGCTTGGCCTTGGGTCCTCCTTGCTTTGCGGCGCTCTGCGTATATCAAGCGTGGAGGCATTGCTGCAGCAAGAGAAGAGAAGAAAATTTCAGAAGACCGTAACAAAAAAAAAAAACTTTAACTTCAAACCTACAAGCTAACCACGCAAGGAGCAAAAGGAGAAACTCACTTGAACGAGGGCGGACGAGACCTAAGGACACAAGCATTTCTTATTTAACTAAGTTGGGGCTGAAGCGATGGCTGAGGTCGATCTGTTGAATGATTTCAGCAAATTCCTGGGCCTTGGCGGAACGTTGAACTCTTTTGAGGGCTGCACATAAAACAAAATACTAAAGTGAGTTAGAAGAATCTGTGAAAACCACAAGTACACAACTATACTCACCATATTCCCCAAAGCTTGTAGTCACACCGAAATGACCATTATCCTGACCACGCTCTAGCTAGTTTCCTCTGACAAAGAACCACCCTTTCCTCCATTTTTTTACAGAGGTGGGACCGTGAACGATAACCCTTTTTTTAGCACTTATAATAAAATAGGTGCCCCAAATTGGGACTTCGACTAATGGAATGCAAAGAAAAGAAAACGTCTGGAGACATAAGTATATCACGATTGCACCATGCACATAAAGTGATGCAACCAATAAGGTGGCTCCATCCGTTGGGCACAATTTGGGCAGGAGCTAAACCAGTGAGTACAAGAAAATGTTGAATAAGTAAAGGAAGAGGAAGACGAACACCGAATTTAAACATAGCAATATAAAAAGCAACTTCACCCTCAGGGGGATGAGAAAAACTCTCGTTAGGGCCTGAAACCCTCAAATGCACATCTTCGGGAATGTCATACTAGTACCGCAAACGCTCAAGTTGAGCTGCGATCACCGAGGATGACATGACCGTAGGATGAGCAGAAGGCCCAACATCACCTCCCTTCGAGAAAGAAGAATCATCATAAAAACTAGAACTATGAGATGCATCATCAGAGTAAAATTCATCAGGAGAACTAATTGAATCCTCGCAAGCCATCACTAAAAATTAAAAATGAAAAGCTCGCACGAAATCAGAAACTACCTTAAAGAGAATTGGGAAAGAGAAGGAAAAGTGGTGAATGAAAATGGATGGGGAGGAGAGCTATTTATAGAGGAAGATGGAAGGGAAAAACTTAAAATTCAAAATTTGAAATTCGAAATTAAAAAAAAAGTAGGGGTGATTGGACTAGGCAAGCTAGGCCTGCTCAACCTCGGCCAATGGCCAACAGGCACGCTACCATGCCAAGTCGTGCGCCTGGCATGGAAGGCTGAGGTAGCTTGCCTCGGCCCTTGTTATTTTGTGTCCTCTTTTTCTCTACCTTTTTATGCAAATGGAATCCAACCATCTAGATACTGGCCCAGTTTTAAATCAACCATACGGTCACCTTTGAAGCTTGAAGCTAACTAAGAATGAATAAAATGTCTTTCTTTAGTTGGATGATGAACTGTGACCAAAAAATCACTTGGCAATGAAGCATCAAAGCACAAAGAAGGTAAGAATCTCCTAATTTTGCAAGACTTGAAGTAATAAATCAACTCTCTGATGGAGACGAAGGCAAGGCCACGGTCTTCACCAGAGAGTGAGGGCTTAATGTTGTGAATAAAAATAACCATTAACTTTTCGGTTTGGATGGCCCGGAATCGTCGGGTCCAGATTGACGAAAAGTGGCCCAAGACAAACGAAAAAAGGGTCGGGGCCCTCCCCGACCCCATTGTTTCTCCTCGGCCTTGGCCTTAGAAGTAGGCCGAGGAGAATGCTCATTGCCGAGGTCGACTAGGGCCACAGGCCAAATTCGTGTTTCAGGTCCAACCCAAGCTGAAACCCTACGGGGAAGAAACTATAAAGGCGACTGAAATTGTCCTGTGAAGAGGATGGAAAGACCAAAGTCTAAACACACACATGTATCTCGGGAAACAACAAACCGTTTTGCCGTTTTCTAGTCCAAAACTAACATAAGCATCAGAATGTATGTGGTCTACACCACACCGGTGTGCAACGTTTGCTTGTCTTGTAGGTCACATCTTCCCCGCTCTCATACAAATTCATTGTTGATCGTCACGTGGAGCGAAGGTAAATTCCCTAGCGAAATTTGATCATCAACAATTTTCATCGACGTTTTAGTCTAAATATTATAGCTAAATTTTAGATATGATTGTTAAAAATGATCAATTATCATATAATTAAGCTATATAATTCGTCAACCTAACTTCGAACCTGGTTTCCTACGAAGAACAAAACCACGATGAAAGCCTTAAGCGAGAGACTCTACATTTGCTGGCCAGTATTGATTAAAGTTTCATTTAATAATTCAAACAATTTTTATCAATTTCCATTTTTTTTTAAATTCCTGTACGCATGCATTTCAATTGACATTTTCATATAAATATTGTCTTAATTTTTAGATATGATGATTAAAAATGATCAATTATAATTCAATCAAGCCACAATTAAAATTTTATTGACTAATTCATATAATTTCTAATGATTTCCACAATTTCTATGATTTTTTTCCAAAATGTCCTCGATATTTTCATCGACCTCGACATTTTCATAAAGTCTGTACCTCGAAAATTACATCGACATGATCCTTGATCTTTGAGTATAACATTCACCAAAATGATATTTTAACCCACAAATAATATTAAAAAAACAAAAACCCACAAATAATCTTAAAAAAACAAAAACCCACAAATAATATTAAAAAAACAAAAACCCACAAATAATCTTTCCCAATCCCATAGGCCCATAGATGTTCTGAAACTTGCACAAAATGGTTGAAAGGGTCTCTTAGCTTCCTCTGCAATATTCATCCAATTCCTTCATCAAAGCCTCATCCAGCCGCGATCTCAACACGGACCAAAATTCTCTTTCCTCAACCCTTCCGATTCTCATCTCAAAATGCTCCGCCGCAAATCACCCAGAATCAACCGTCGGTTCTCCCCCGCCGCCGCCAAAACAGTCGCCGATAACGACGATCTCTTGCTCGAGATTCTTTTCCGTTTACCAATCCGATCACTTCTACGATTCAAATCCGTCTCCAAACGATGGCTTTCCCTAATTTCTGATCCCGATTTCTCTCATCGTTGGAGCAATTCCAATCATCCGATTCCTTCAGGTATCTTCTTGCGTTCGCGCCCTAATTCCCCTGTTTTCGATTTCGTCGACTTGCGCCCAAATCCGCCTAGGGCTCCGTTCGAATCTCTTGAATTCTCTGTGCCGAAACATGGAATTGTAATCCTACAATCCTGTAACGGCTTGTTGTTGTGCTGCAACGAAGGTGGATCGTATCCGAAGAGCGATTATTACGTTTACAATCCAACGACGAAGCAATACACAACGCTTCCCAAACTTGAAACCAAAGAAGGGGAGATTGACAGAAGCAGAGCAATCGTTGGTCTTAATTTAGCATTTGATCCTCTGCAATCATCAAATTACAAAGTCATCTGCGTTCTAATTTTTGATTCCAACAACTACCAAATCGAGATTTACTCGTCTGATTCTGGCTTCTGGAGGCCCTGCAATGGCGCATTCCCGGCTCCATACTACGCGAGATTCGACTGTGGAGTGTATTGGAATGGAGCTGTTCATTGGAATAATTGGGGAAATTGCCTTTACATCGATCTGTGCGAAGAGAAACTCAATGAATTGCCGAGGCCTCGAGCTTCTGATGGTTGGGAAGATAGAAGAGTGGAGTATTTTGGAAATTGTTGTGGGCATCTTCATTGGATTGAAAGTTGTGAACGTCAAGGTGTGTTGAATGTGTACGAGGTGGAAGATGATCGTTGTGGGTGGTTTGTGAAGTATAGGGTTGATCTTCATTGGGTGTCTACTTTGTTCCCAAAAATGAGTGCGGCTGAAGAGGAGATGGGTTTCTCCAAGTTCACAGTGCTCGCCATTGTTGATCGGAGCGAGGTCGATGAGGAACCATATGTTGTCTTGCAGAGTCTTGGAAAAGCTGTAAGAGTGGATGTGAAGAGTGGAAGCTTTGAGAGGATGGTGTACATTCTGAATGATGGAGGAACTACCAAATTTCCCATGGGATTTGGGGAGATTGATGCATTTTTGTACATTGAAACTCTTGCATGTGTTTAAGTCTTCAAGAGAGGGGTTTTTGCCAATTTTTTTTAGTTGGATAACATTTGAAGTGGGGGATTTAAATCTGTGACAGGAGGGTGCATGTCAATTATATGTTTTTGGTTCATGCACTCTCAATTTTGTGTATAATGGATCTTATAGATCTTTTATTTGAAAGTATCAAATAAGTCCTAGCATATTCTAACACTTTTTAAATTAATAAACTTATTAGACATGATAGAATTTTGTGTTTAACCTTCATTAAATAATTATCTAGTCCATGAATTTTAAAAAATATTAAATAGGTCAAGGATCTATTAGACACAAAATTGAAAGTTTAAATTTTAATTTATTTTTTTTTAAAAAAAATTAAATTTACATTTTAAACTAAAAAATATGATGAAATTTTGAATATCTAATAAGTTGTAATGCATTAACGAGTGAGCATAATTCTGATTGGTCTAAAAGGATTTGAATTTGTGTGACTTTGTTTTTTTTTTTAATCAAGAATGGAACATTTCATTAATCATTGCAACTGCAATTCTGAATACATTTACAATAGGTAGAATTGGCCATTGACAGCAGTCATGGTGGAAAATTTGATAATCACAACATGGATTTTTTGTGACTTAAAGCCTCTTTTGCTAAATAATCTGCTCTTCTATTTCTATCTCTAGAATTGTAAGAGAAAGATATATGATTGAAAGTCTTGCTCATTTCTTAGATTTGCACTATCCAATGATGAATTTTAAAAATAGTTTCTTCCTCTCCAATAATCATGTCGATAGCATTTGAGGAGTTTGAAAAGAAACATACATCTTTGATTTGCATTCGTTGTAATGGCCTCAAACCATGAAGAATTGCTTGAACCTCCGCTGCTAGAGGTGTAAGCAGAATATGATCTACCATTTCCATTGCACAGCGTAAATGCCCATTAGCATCCATCACAATGACTCCATAGGGGTGTCCATTTACCCCATGGGGTCGGGGCGCCGAACAGGACGGGGAATCCCCGTTTGCACGGAGAATGGGGGAGGGAGTGGGGAGAAAATTTTCCCCATTCTCTAAACAGGGGCGGGGATGGGGATTATATTCTTCGTCCCCGTCCTTGGCCCCACCCCGCTCTTTTTATAATATATATATATAATGTAATATATTTTAATTTATATTATTACAATATTATGGTGTAATTTGAGTATAAATAGTAAAACCCTAGCTTTGTTGTTGTTGTAACTTTTAATTTTAAACTTGTTATTTTACTGTTGGTATTATTTTAAGATTTGTTATATATTTGAGACTATGTTGTAATTGTGTAATATTTAAGTTGAAAACCATATTGTAATATTGAAATTTAAACTTTTAGAAATGATGTTTGAAGATTTTAAACTCTATCATGAAATATTATTGTTTAGATCTTTTAAAAAGAATTGCAATGGATTGGAATTTAATAAAAATTAAAAAAAAAAAGGGAATAATTCTCCGTGGGGAACCCGATCCTCGCAAATTCCCCGTGGGGAATCCTCGCCTCGATCCCCGCAAAATTAAAATTAAATGGGGAATTTTGGGGAATGATTTAAGGGGTGGGGACGGGGATAGGGAAGGCTTCCCCATCTCCACCTCACCCCGTGAACATCCCTACGACTCCATATCCCGCTCCAACTCTATCAGGATGAACTGTTGCATCAGTGTATACCTCAATTAGCACCATAATCCTTCGCAACTTGGTCCACGCTTATGTGTTGCATTTCAACGCATTTTGCACTCTCTTGATTTCAAGTTTCCTTCCAATAACTGTTAATCCATTCATACCTATATGGTCACTCAACAATATTTAAATTATGTTGAAGGTTATTTCTAACATTCCAAATGGCTCAAAATGTAATACATGTCTTCTCAAAATCTTCATTAAATAACTGATATGCTAATCTCATAATTTGATCTGGAAAATTGTTAGCAACCTCAATATTTTTATTTGCACGAGGATACATAATATCACAAATCCTCTCAGATCGTTTACATCCACATAAGACATGATCAATGGTTTCCTGTTTATACATACAAAGTCTACAAACATTAGATATATCCAAACCCTGTTTCCACAAGCAGTAGTTTGTTGGTAAGCACGCATGAAATGTCTTCCAGATGAATATTTTAATCTTAGATGGGATTTTGGTTTTCCATAGAGTATTCCACCACTGGCTTTGAAGATTAGAGCTTGAATATGTCCGCACTACCGATAATTTCATGGCAGCTTTATACCCACTCTTGGTAGAATATTTACCATTATTTGTGTAATGCCAAATCCATGTGTCCTCCTCATTAGATCCACTCACTGGAATAGAATTAATCAACATTGCATCCTCACCTACCACAAACCTTCAAATCTTATCCATATCCCAATTATTTGATGGGGTTATAAAATCAAAGACTAATGCATCCTCCTGAATATCTGTGTGTGTAGCTACAGTGGTACAAAAGTACTTTTCTTAGGGATCCAAGGGTCCTAAAAGAAAGCGATGGATGATTTGTCATTCCCAACCTTTTTCCGCAAACCAACTGTTAAGAGATCTCGCGCCCAAACAAACTCTTTCCAAAAAGCTGAATTGTTAGATCGAACTGGTGTCGTGAGCAAAGAAGTTTGTTGCGCATACCTTCCCTGAATGGTCTTAGAAACCAAAAGTCTCGGGTTAGTAACCAAACGCCAAACCTGTTTAGCTAATAAAACTTTGTTAAAGCTCACTAGATCTTTGAAGTTTAAACCTTCCATCTCCTTAGGTAGGCATACATGTTCCCATTTCTTCCAATGGATCCTCCTTTTTGCATTTGGTAGATGTTGGAAATGACAAATAGTTTTGTCCCACATCGGAAGTGTAGCTCTTGGAAAGTCGATTTAAAAGCACTTGTTGTGTATTAAGCTTATAAACTTGATGTGAGGTAAGTCAAGACCAAGGCCTATATGCACGCCATCGTCGGCTTACGCTTATTTTTTGGGACTTTCTTCTTCTTATTGCTTAGTCAAATCCACGTGGTAGGCTCGGAGGAAGTGAATGATTCATACTTTGGCTAAGTCTTTATGTGGCCACTGTTTTTTTTTTTAATTTTGAAAATTCCATTTCTAATTTTGGCCCCTTCTACAGTATAAATAGAGATTTTCCCCTACCTTCTTCTTCATCCTATATCATTCTCTCTTCTTCTCCTCTCTGATTTCATTTTCCTTGAGCACAAAAATTGATTCTACTCCATCCCGACGAGTGCACGTCTGTTTCGGAGGTTGTCTTTGAAGGGAATAAAAGTCCCCACGCAGCGGAAGCGCATCGATTGGACCTTACGCCGTATATTAATTAACATTAAAATACCGTTACGAAAACTCAATTAAACTTTAAACTCCTTTTAAAGTTGCTGGAAATTCAGTTTAAACATGCTTAAAATAAATCTAAATTTATTTTCATGCTTTTCTAAAGAAAAGGGAAAGAACCGTCACATACCTTCGTTGAAGACTTGACCGTTTTTCGCCAACAACGCTCCAACGAACGAAAACGCAGCAGCCTCTTCGCCTCTTGATCACTGGAATTTTCTTCTTGATTGACACAATAACCACAAAGGTTACACCGGTATGACTCTAGGTCTAGGAGGCAAAAGACTTGTGGGAGTCTTTCTCTAAGAGGGAGGCTAGAGAGAATTTTAGGTCTTGTCTTTGAGAGTCTAAGAGCAAGAGCAAAATTTCAAGTGTCATGACCAATTAGGTCTAGTGTTCTATTTATAGAAGAGAGGCCATGAATAAAATATTCAATTAAATCAATCTTTTCCAAAATTGATTCAATCTTATTCCTTAATTAATCAATCATGATCAATCAATTCCATAATTGATTAATCTTTTCCACAAATGACTAATTTCTTCCATAAGTGATTAGATCATTTCCATAAATGATTAATCACTTCCTTAAGTGATTAATTATTTCCATAATTGATTAATTTCCGGTTAATGAATTCTTTAATTAATTAACCACCAATTAAATATCACATATTTAATTCCCGGCCTAGAATTAATTAATTTGCCGAAACACATTTTAGGCTTTAAATTAATTAATTCATTATTTGAACGCTTTCAAACTTCCATAAATTTATATTTGAACTTTTCAAATATTAATTTCTCTCATAATAATATATCAATATATATTATATTTGTTTCCCTTAATAAATTGAACATTTTCAATTTACTTTTATTACTTAGTTGCCTCAAATTACTTTACGAGCTACCAGTGGGACCTAATGGACCTGCAGATCAGAAGCTCCAACGATGTGAGATTAATTGGTCAAACTCATTAACCACATTAATCAATATTCGTTAACTGTGTGTACATTCCACTATAGACTCACAGTTGCACTATTCTCACTGTAGACATATTTTATGTGTCCACGGATCTAGACCAATATCGACTAGTTAGTCCTTCACGAGTGTCTGTAACACCAGCTGGGTCAAATTACCGTTTTACCCCTGGGTTACCTCTATTTCCTTAAGTACCAATTCTCCTCTAATGAACAACCTGTTTGTGGTCCAACCATCAAACAGAAAACCCTCTCGTGCCATTGAGAGGGTAGGGCCCTTTGTTGAAGACTCGGAGTAACCACTTAAGGGAACACTCATCTGTTTCCCTAAAGTCGGGAAGGAGTGAATTCCATCTTGTACGATTATGTTCCCAGCTCCCCATTCGGTCTTGTCCCCAAAGTGGTAGGCTTAATGAGTCGGCGTATTGGCCACTCTCACCCATACAAATCAAAGGACAATCTCTCATGAGCAGGAGTCCATAATCAACTCAGGATTAAGACTAAGTTGTCTAGGTCGTCCTAGTGAAATAGAAAACCAACTAGTTAACGGTGTTATAACCAGTGGTTACTATTTCGCGGTCCGGTCTTATGCAAACTCATTGCATAGGATACACCCACTCGCCTGCCTCCTACACGAATGCGTTGGATCGCAACGTTTGTATCAAATACAAAGTGGGTTGTATCCATAGTGTCACCAGGATAAGGCACCCAGTCTTATCCCTATACTATAGACCTTTTAGGCTGTTTCTTGAACAATGATCCCATATGTCGCTACATATAGTTCAAGACTCATATTACAGCCTAGGATGTCTAGTTTATTGGATTAGGGTTATTATTAGGCAAAGACAAATATAAAATATAAAATAACTAATAACAATTAATGGAAAAATATATCAATATTATTTCATTAATATCCGGTCAACAGTTACATTCACTATCTACGAGTTTTAGGGCATAAAACCCAACAGTGTTAACCTTGGGGAGCATATCGGTAGTTAAACAATTTAGCACCGAGGTCGTGCCGAGTTTTGCTTTCAAGGTAGTGGTTTCGTCCATGACACAACAATTCTACCTTTCAATTCCAATTTTACCCTCCTTTTCGGCCAACAATTTGAAAGCAAAACTATTTTATCCTTCATGGCTACCATTCGATCCGAAAAGGTTTTGCCAGACTTATCAAAATTGGAATCTCTCGATGGGACCAATTACCGCTGCTGGTCCCAAAAACTGTTGATCTTCTTTAAGCAGTTGGAGGTCGACTCTATTCTCACTACTGCTCAGCCCGCTGTTGTTGCCTCCACCAATCCACCTGTTGCTGTTGTCGTTGTCGTTCAATCAACTACCGCTAATACCACTGTCGTAACTGATCCACTTGTTGTCGCTGTTGTTGTCGTTCAGTCTGCCACCACTACTGTTGCTGTCGCGGTTGATCCCAAGACGTCCACTACGGCTATCATTGATTCTGACAAGTTTGAAAAGGACAACAAAACTGTTTGGGGTCATCTTCTCAACCACATGAGCAACTCCCTTTTTTATCTATTCGTGGTCCAAAAGTCTACAAAGATTATTTGGGAGACGTTAGAGCCTAGATATGGTGGGGACGATGCAGGTAGAAGAAAGTACGTCGTCGAAAAATAGCTACAATTTCAGATGACGGGCGACAAACCGATGATGGATCGGGTTCATGAGTACGAAAACCTAGTGGCTAGTGTGTTGTCTAAAGGAATGAAGATGTGTGAAATTCTTCAGGCAAATGTGCTACTCGAGAAATTACCTCTTTCCTAGAGCAATTATCGCAACCACATAAAACATAAGAAGGAGGACCTGACTCTACAATAACTAATCAGTCATTTGCGAACGGAAGAAGCCAACAGGCAAAAGGATAAGATTTCTTCCCAATCTTTAATCTCTGTTAAAGCTAACTTAGTTGAATCTGCTGGTACTTCCAAAGATAGGTTTCAGAATAAAGGGAAGCAAATTTCGAAGGACAAAGCACAAAACAATAAAGGACTCCAACCCAGGAGCACTGGTGGAAAAATCGAGAAGACCAAACTGGTTTGTTATGTCTGTGGTAAACCAAGACATAAATCCTACTAATGCATCCAGAGGAAGGACAGAAAAAATCAAAAGCCTGCCCCACAAGTCAACCTTGCAGAGTCGGACGACATCATTGTCGCTGTAGTCGTGGAAGCAAACCTAGTGGAGAACAAGTCCGACTGGATTCTTGATACTGGAGCGTCCAGACACTTCTGCTCGAACCGTGACCTCTTCCACGATTTCGAGGATTCCACTGATGGCGAATGTGTATTCATGGGGAACTCTGCCACGACTGGAGTACTTGGGAAAGGGAAGGTTAATTTATCATTGAATAATGTTTTGTATGTTCCTTCCTTGCGTAGGAATTTGGTGTCTGGAGGTCTACTAAATCGAGCTAGACTTAGGATTGTGTTTGAAGCCTACAAGGTTATCATCACCAAGAATGGTGACTTTGTTGGTAAGGGATATTTAGCAAACGGTTTGTTTGTTCTTAACACAATTCCTATTAATGAAATTTCCAATTATGCTTACATTTTTTAGTCCCTTGATGTGTGGCATGGTAGATTAGGACATGAGAATGTTCCTTATATTAAAAGACTTAGAATGTTAAATTTAATTAATGCCTCTGAGTTGACTGAAACTTCAAAATGTCCTATCTGTGTGGAAGCAAAGTTTGCTAAAAACCTTTTAAACCAGTCACCGTAAGGTGTACTGAACTTCTGGATTTGATTCATATTGATTTAGCTGATTTCAAAAACACCGCTAGCAAAGGTTGAAAAAACCACTATATCTCTTTTGTTGATGATTTTTCCAGATATACAAAAATATATCTTTTAAAATCTAAAGATGAAGCATGTAGTATGTTTTTGAAATTCAAAGTTGAAGTAGAAAATCAGTTAGATAGAAAGATAAAAAGAATAAGATCAGATAAAGGTGTTGAATATAGTGATAATTCACTGAAAGACTTTTGTGAATTAAATGGAATAATACATGAATTTACTGCTCCATATTCACCTCAACAGAATGGAATAGCTGAACGAAAAAATAGAACCTTAAAGGAAATGATGAATGTTATGGTATTAAGTTCTGGTTTATCTGATGATATGTGGGGGGAAGCTGTTCTTTCTGCTTATTTTATTCTTAACAAGGTTGCTCACAAAAAGCTGAATAAGACACCATACGAGCTCTGGAAGGGATACTCACCAAACCTGAGCTACTTGAGAGTGTGGGGATACTTGACAAAAGTGGCATATCCAACTTTCAAAAAACCTACGGTTGGTTCTAAAACCTTTGATTGTGTTTTCATAGGCTATGCCCAAAATAGTTCTGCATATAGGTTTATGTGCCTAAGTGATAAATCAATTTGTGAGTATAGAGATGCTGAGTTTTTTGAAAATATCTTCCCTATGATTAAAACTGATAATAAATCTAGTGGAATATCAAAATGAGCATGCATGTCTTTGCCCCATACCTCTGTTGACATGATAGATCCAGAACCTAGGAGAAGTAAAAGGCAAAGGGTGTTGGGGTTTATGTCCTAAAACTCGTGGATAGTAAATGTAACAAACTTATAAAACTTATTAGAATAGTTTTTATTATGGTTGTCGAAAGATTTGTTTAACTATGTTTTTATTAACCCAAATCCAATAAAAATAGAATCCTTGGCTATGAGATGAATGCTTGAACTTTATGTAGTGACATATAAGTGGATCAAGTTCAAGTACATAGCCTAAAACGGTCTATAGTATAGGGATAAGACTGGGTATCTTATCCTAGGAAAAACTATGCGACGAGGCCCACTTTGTTTTAATACAAACGATGTGATCCTAAATCGTTCATGTAGAGACATGTGAGTGGGGGCGTCCTATGCAAAAGAAGTTTGTATAAGACCGGACCTCGAAATAAGTCACTTTCACTTTATAACGCCGTTTACTGTGAGACTGATTATTTCAAAGTGATGACCTAGGTAACTCGATCTTAATCCTGAGCTAACTATGAACTCCTGTTTATTCGGGATTATCCTTTGATTTGCATAGGTGAGAGTGGTCCATAGGCGCCGCTCAATAAACCTGCCATTTTGGGGATAAGACCGAGTTGATAGCTGGGGACATAGTCCTGCAAGATGGAATTCACTCCTACCCGTCTTTAGGGATAGTAGAAAGGTTGTTCCCTTAAGTTCTGACTTCGGGACATGAACAAAGGCGCGCCGCCCTCTCATTGGCCCGAGAGGTTTTAGGTTTCGTGGTTGGACCACTAACCAATTGTTCATTAGGGACTCAGTTGATGCTTAAGGAACAAGAAGTGCTATAGGGGTAAAACGGACTTTATGACCTTACTATAGTTACGAACAACCTGTGAAGGATTGACTTACTAATCACGGTTATATCGGGTGGACAAAAATATATCTACAGTGAGGGGAGTTCAGCTACGGGCTATAGTGGAGTGTCCCGTTAGTTAACGAATGTTGGTTGACTGGGATTGAAAGAGTTCAACCGATTAGTCTCGGATCGTTGGAGCCCATGATCTGTAGGTCCATTAGGTCCCCCTGCTAGCTCAAACGGATTAACTTTAGAACAGAGTGATGAAAGAATTTGAAATTCGTTCAAATTTGGTTTAGGGAGATATTGTTAATTATATTCGATATAATTTAACTCGTTGGTTTAATTACGAATTAAAACATTTTTAGAGAGTCGGAAATATTTAAATAGGATTTAAATATTGTAAATATGTATTCAATACATAGTCGGTTTAAATTTGAATTGTGATTAAAAAAATTTCGGGTTTTTAAGAAGGTTCGGGTATGGTGTATTTGTTTAAATTAATTTAATGTTTTGATATTAAAATTAAACAAATATAAATTAATTAAATTAGTTTAATTAATTTAGAAATAAATTAATTGATTAACTTTAAAAGAAATTCAGAATTTTTAAAGTTAATGGATTAATTTGAAAATCAATTTTGAAATTGATTTCATGCAAAATTCAAAACCAAGACACCAAGCTTTTGCCTTTGCCATTCATCTTTGAGTTGTCAACACATGGTGAACACAAAGCATCATAACCTCCATATATATATATATACTTTAAGAGGTGGAGAAATATGTATAAAGGATGATGTAAAAATGGAGCTTGCTGGAAGTTCAATTTTTCACAAAAACCCACATATCTCTCAAGTTTTCTTTCTCTCAATTCATCATGCTCGGGTTCCCACAAGCCCGTTCTAAGGCCGGAGAATAGCGGGGAAGATCTTGATGGTCGTCCATGTCATGTTCATGTAAAGAAACATCCAACGACAAGCTTGAATTCGGAGTTAAACGAGGTAAGTTCATAACGCTCTGTTTTTCCGTTATGTTTCAACATGCTTTAATCAATCAAATTAATGAAAATCAAGGCCTAAGATCCGCTAACGCTTCCGCTCGAGTGTTCTTCACTCCTTCAATTGGTATCAGAGCGTGGTTTGGGCACTTGATTTCCATTAATTTGAGTTTGGTGGGTGAATTTCAATTGTTGAATGGTTTATGGTTGCTAAAGTTGGGTTTTCGGTTTTGGCATCAATTTATCCTTTAATTCCTTGTTTAAATTGTAATTGCCTTCATGTATATGGGCATTAATGTCTTGGCAAGAGTCTGTATCAATTTGGGAGTCATTAGAGTTGAAACTAGGCTGTAATCGATCGAGGAAGACGAAGTGTTCAAGCTGCCGAAAAACAGAGCACCAGAAAACTGCGTTTTCTGGGCTGCTGTATGAACAGCGTCGAGACGCTGTTTCAACAGCGTCTCGACGCTACCGCCAAAATTCAAAAGGTTTGAATTTTGGCAGTGGTTCGGTTTTAGGGGTTTATTTCCCGGTTCGGTTCGGTTGGTTCAAGCCGGTTCAAGCCAATTTTGAAGCCCATTGGTCCGGTTCAAGCATATATTGGATGGTTCAAGCTGTTTTGAGGTGTTCGGGGCCGGTTCGGGAGCTGTCCAAGGCGTTTCTCTTATTTATTTAATTATTATTGTAATAATTTAGCTTAATTAGTTTGTTTGGATGCCAAAACCGGTCCGCTTTAGTGTGTTTAATTATTTATGCATTAGGAATGTATGTTATAATTAAATTAGAATTGATTATGCATAAAGTATGCCATATAGATTTAAAATCCCACCATAGGAAAGCATGTTCATGCATTAGTAAATAATTATAAGGGTTATAATTAAATGAATGCATGTTAGGTTTCATGTTAGATGCATGTTGGTTGTTTTAATATTTCGTTGATGAATGTTTATTATAAAGCGTTGTATTAATAAACGAAAACGAACAAGCACGCAGCATGAAACCACCTTAGCATAGATGAATGTTATAGGTTGTCTATATTATAAAGTGTTATAAAAATCGAGATAGACTTAAAACCTATAACAAAGATAAAAGCATGCTCACTTAGGGTTAATGAAATCCGATTTCGAATGATTCGCATAGAATAGGTCGATATCTTGTAAAGCTAAGGTTACAAGAAAACTCACCCGACAAGATGCTGTCTAAGGCTGGAGGTACTTAAGTTGACGGTTTACGGAACACCTCCTACCTGGGCATCGAGCCGGTACTCGAGTTAGGTTAACCCGGTTTTATGAGCATGCGTGAGAGATGTGAGGCTTTATCACCTAGACATCATAGCGTAATAGTTATGCCGTTTGAAATCACCTAGATTTAGGTTGTTTCAAAACGTTTAAGTTTTTTAAATGGTGATTTATTTTTTATAACTTGAATTATGATTGTTATATGCTTTCATCACCATTAGAAGCATGTTATAGGATTAATTCATTAAAAGTTATAAATAGTTATAAGATTAATGAATAGAAACCGTCAAACCTATAACAAAGAGTTGCTTGCTAACATAAGATCTTAGGTAGATCGGATTAATTTTAAATCGTTTAAAATCAATTAGACCTAAGATCACGATTTTCTAATAGGATTAGAAGAGCTTCCTACTTAGTGTTTTAATAGAGTTAAAATTCGATAAGTAGGATATAAGCCTTGGTTATAAGGGAACTCTCCCGGTAATCCGGTACCTGAGTTGAACTAACCATGATCTTATTAGCATGCAATGTCACTAGGGTATTAAAAGGGTTTAATTCGCCTAGACATTAGAATAAAGACCTTATTTTTAAAAATAGTTATATATAAGGCATTGACTTAGATAAATTCTTTTAGCCGGAATTTACCTTAGTAAAAGACCCTAATTGTTAAAATACTTAGTGGGAGGAAAAAGGTATATGTGAAAAATTGTTTTCTACTCAAGTTCTCCATAGAGTTCACACCGTGAGATTTATGCATAGCCTCTTGTTACTTTCTAACGTAACCATTCCATTCGGAAGGTGATTGCATAAATCAATATCAAGGTGAACGGAGAACGCATCTATGTAAAACTTTTCTTCTCACGCTCTCCCTAAAATTCACACCGTGAGATTTATGCATAGCCTCTTGTTACTTCCTAACGTAACCATTCCATTCGGAAGGTGATTGCATAAATCAATATCAAGGTGAATGGAGAAAGTATTTATAGTAAGTGGGAGAAGGAAGTGTGTCAACACATCCTACGGTCTCCTCCATTGGTTTACATCGCGAGATCTCTATGTTCGCCTGCTAAGCACGCCCTGGAGCTGCTACACCATTCGGAGGGTTGTAACATAGGGATTGTAGCACAGTAAACACCCCATAAGGATAAAGGATTTCTTAGGGCCATTCCCAGCATTGACTTTTCCATTCGGTAGCATTACTGGGACCGTTCTTTGACATCTAAAAAATGGAGGGTCACACTTACAAGATAAAACTAATGGTTAGCTTATTCTTGACCAAACAACGGTAACTAAACGAAATAACAAGATATGAGCGATTATGGTGTTAACGTTTAGTTGAGAATGTCTCAGTTCAAAGGAGGACTAGCTGACCACCCCTCGGTGGCAGTTACTCTGAACCTCTGAAGTATCGTAGCAAAAGAATTATGAATATAGGGCGTGTAATTGCTTTTGCTAAATTCATTGGATTAGAAAAAGGGTTAAAATTTTTTAAGACAACCCTTTTAAAGTTTATTTGTTTATTTTCAGCAATAGGTATATGTTTTATAAAATGTCTCTTACGCCTAATTCGTCATTGGTATAGATATATACTAAACAAACCTTATACACTATATCGTGGTAAGTGATACGTACACAGTCTTAAAATGTAATATGTCCTCAAGATATTATATCTATTTCATTTTCGCAATGATAATGATAGATATAACATAAATAATTGCCTAGCCAAAAGAACATGATTCAAGACTAGAAATATAATTTATTCGTCTTGAAAACGTGTTTGGTAAGAATAGTGATTCAACCTGGATATTTAATTCAGGACCTACTAAATTACGTATGTTCTTTTCCAGGAATGAGTTCCTAGTGCTAGTCGTTAACTAGTTAAGATAACTTTTAGACTTTAAATAGAAGAGTTTATCTCGGCTAAGGCAGTGGGAGACATAAAGTTGCTCTTTCAAGGAACGATATATATTGTTCCTAAGATTACAAGAAAATTTGTTTTCAAAATCTTGTTTTCTAGAACAAGGCTATTATATTACCTTTTATGTATGAACCGTTCATATCGAAAAGGATGCCAATATTTGTTCTACAAACATAAAGAATAACATATACATTTTAAAACCAATAGAGTCCAGAGCAATTTTAAATTATGAGATATTTAAACCGCTGTGACTCAAAAGAAAAAGGCGACGTGTTTCTCAAGGCACCTATCTTTTGCACTTAAGGTTAGGCCGAACTAAATTTCAATAAGATTGAAGACTAGTCTAAAATGAACTTCTAAACAGGTTAGAAGACGACTCATTGCCTCCCTATAAGTCATGCCTTAAAAGTAGACTGACTCAATGACCTTTTTATTTCAGGAAAAAGGTTATCGTGCAAAAGAAACCTTAGAGCTAATACATTTTGAATGTTAATACTCAAAAAAGAGTGAATAATTCATTTGTTTCATTAATGATTATTCAAGGTGCTCTATGTTTACCTAGAGCATCATAAATCTGAACTCTTGAAGTTCAGATAATATAATGCTAAGGATAAAATAAAAATTAGGCAAAATAAAAACGACACTTCGATGCGATCAAAGTAGAGAGTATATGGACTTGAAATTCCAGGTCTATTTGATAGAACATGGAATTATGTCCTAAACTCTCAATACCTAGTACATCATAGAAGAATGGTGTATCGGTAAGGAGAAACAGAACCTTGTTAGACATGGTTCATTTGATAAAGAGTTGCCTAAACTTGTTTTGGGATATGTAGTGTTGACTGCAATTTAAAATACGAATATGGTTCTTTCAAAAGAATGTTTTTTGAAACATTATTTGAACTCTGAAAAGCATAAAATGTGTTTTTGTTGTTTCATAACTTAGGGTTATCCTCATTTACGATAATCCTGAAGGATATAGAACCTCATTCAAAATTGTGTCTATCTATAGGTTATTCCATAGAAACGAGTTATGGATACTTCTTTGTTTAAAAGAAAATATTTGTATGGACAAATGTTACTTTCTTAAAAGAAGGTCGCGTTAGAAATCACAACCACGAAGTAAAAGAGTGTTAAGTAAATTATAAATAAAAGCTGCAAGTACATCAACAAAGAGTTGTTAATAGGATTTGTTCTTCAACAAAGGGTTGTTGATCAAACTGACACTTTAAATTAGTCCTGTCCTTCTCAATTGTTGAGAGAGCATCGATGCAGTGGGAGGGTTGTTTAACAACCTAATGAAAACTGTGTGAGTTTAACTATAACTCCGATTGTCATGCCTGATGACAATATCGAGGATTCATTCACCTTCAACGAAATAATGGATGACATGGATAAGGGCAATAATGTCAAAACTATGAATGGAATATATATATTTCAATGCATTTTGGTATTGACCAGAAAAGTTCAAAGTCCAAGATCTAGAGCAAAAGGTTTGCAACCTTAACCAATCCATTTTTGGGTTTGAATTAAAGGTTTCGATCTTCGAACATAAGATTTAATGCATGATTAAACTTATGGTTTTTGACCAAACTTGTGTCAGCCGAAGAATTACAAATTGTTTGGTAGCTTTATTAGTTTAGTATATTATTAATATCTTATTCATTAGGAATGATGTAGATTATCAATACTGACTATTAAAAGTGAGCTAGCAGCCTAGTTCCAAATAAGAGAATTGGAAAGGCTTAGTATGTTCCTAGAATCCAAACGATTGGAATAGCAAGAACGAAGATCGTTAGCTCTATCTCAAGTATCTTATATGGACAAAAGTGTTGGCTAGATATAAGATTATAATTCCGAGAAAGGTTATTTACCTTTCAAATATGGAATTCATTTGTCACAAGAATAGTGTCCGAGACGTCTCAAGAGGTTGAGAACTTAAGACGAAATACCCATGCCTAGACAATCAATTGTGAGGCTTAGCATAAGGTATGCAGTAGGGGTTGTCAGTAGATACCAATTTAGTCCAGGATAAGGCCGTTGGACTACAGTATGGATATCCTCAAGTATCTTAGGAGAATGAGGGTTTATAGGCTCGTGTATGGTGCTAAGGATTTGTTCCTTAAAGGATACACTAATTCTGATAAGCACACCGATTATGATTCATGGAAATCCACATCGGCATCAGAATTCACCCTTAACAGGGAGCTATATGTTGGCATAGCATCGAGTAAGGATGTATCATAGACTTTATCTTGAAGGTCATATAAGTTGCTACTTATAAAGCAAATTCAAGAGTCTATAAGACTTAGGAAGTTCATTTGGAAAGTTGTTCCAAATATGAGGCGAGTGTATAGAACAGAAACGTACATCTCATCTAGGAGAATTAATGAGTTAAGGGGATGTGATTGTCACGAGGAAATCCTCAACAATAAAATATTGCTGAAACATTTACGAATGCCCTCACGGCTAAAAGTGTTCGAGGGACATTTAGATGGTCTAGATCTACGAGTTGAACAGCTCACTAGAGTTTTAGTCCAAGTGGGAGTTTGTTGGGGTTTATGTCCTAAAACTCATGGATAGTAAATGTAACAAACTTATAAAACTTATTAGAATAGTTTTTATTATGGTTGTCGAAAGATTTGTTTAACTATGTTTTTATTAACCCAAATCCAATAAAAATAGAATCCTTGGCTATGAGATGAATGCTTGAACTTTATGTAGTGACATATAAGTGGATCAAGTTCAAGTACATAGCCTAAAACGGTCTATAGTATAGGGATAAGACTGGGTATCTTATCCTAGGAAAAACTATGCGACGAGGCCCACTTTGTTTTAATACAAACGATGTGATCCTAAATCGTTCATGTAGAGACATGTGAGTGGGGGCGTCCTATGCAAAAGAAGTTTGTATAAGACCGGACCTCGAAATAAGTCACTTTCACTTTATAACGCCGTTTACTGTGAGACTGATTATTTCAAAGTGATGACCTAGGTAACTCGATCTTAATCCTGAGCTAACTATGAACTCCTGTTTATTCGGGATTATCCTTTGATTTGCATAGGTGAGAGTGGTCCATAAGCGCCGCTCAATAAACCTGCCATTTTGGGGATAAGACCGAGTAGATAGCTGGGGACATAGTCCTGCAAGATGGAATTCACTCCTACCCATCTTTAGGGATAGTAGAAAGGTTGTTCCCTTAAGTTCTGACTTCGGGACATGAACAAAGGCGCGCCGCCCTCTCATTGGCCCGAGAGGTTTTAGGTTTCGTGGTTGGACCACTAACCAATTGTTAATTAGGGACTCAGTTGAGGCTTAAGGAACAAGAAGTGCTATAGGGGTAAAACGGACTTTATGACCTTACTATAGTTACGAACAACCTGTGAAGGATTGACTTACTAATCACGGTTATATCGGGTGGACAGAAATATATCTACAGTGAGGGGAGTTCAGCTACGGGCTATAGTGGAGTGTCCCGTTAGTTAACGAATGTTGGTTGACTGGGATTGAAAGAGTTCAACCGGTTAGTCTCGGATCGTTGGAGCCCATGATCTGTAGGTCCATTAGGTCCCCCTGCTAGCTCAAACGGATTAACCTTAGAACAGAGTGATGAAAGAATTTGAAATTCGTTCAAATTTGGTTTAGGGAGATATTGTTAATTATATTCGATATAATTTAACTCGTTGGTTTAATTACGAATTAAAACATTTTTAGAGAGTCGGAAATATTTAAATAGGATTTAAATATTGTAAATATGTATTCAATACATAGTCGGTTTAAATTTGAATTGTGATTAAAAAAATTTCGGGTTTTTAAGAAGGTTCGGGTATGGTGTATTTGTTTAAATTAATTTAATGTTTTGATATTAAAATTAAACAAATATAAATTAATTAAATTAGTTTAATTAATTTAGAAATAAATTAATTGATTAACTTTAAAAGAAATTCAGAATTTTTAAAGTTAATGGATTAATTTGAAAATCAATTTTGAAATTGATTTCATGCAAAATTCAAAACCAAGACACCAAGCTTTTGCCTTTGCCATTCATCTTTGAGTTGTCAACACATGGTGAACACAAAGCATCATAACCTCCATATATATATATACTTTAAGAGGTGGAGAAATATGTATAAAGGATGATGTAAAAATGGAGCTTGCTGGAAGTTCAATTTTTCACAAAAACCCACATATCTCTATATCTCTCAAGTTTTCTTTCTCTCAATTCATCATGCTCGGGTTCCCACAAGCCCGTTCTAAGGCCGGAGAATAGCGGGGAAGATCTTGATGGTCGTCCATGTCATGTTCATGTAAAGAAACATCCAACGACAAGCTTGAATTCGGAGTTAAACGAGGTAAGTTCATAACGCTCTGTTTTTCCGTTATGTTTCAACATGCTTTAATCAATCAAATTAATGAAAATCAAGGCCTAAGATCCGCTAACGCTTCCGCTCGAGTGTTCTTCACTCCTTCAAAGGGTTGGTAAAAGTTTCGGACCTGACTTTCTAACTACCTACCTAGTAGAGAATTTTGACAAGATAGATAGTCAGTTTGCTTGCATGTATCTAATAGACGAAGATCCTAAAACTTACCAAGAAGTTATAAATGTTGTAGATTCTAGCATATGGAAAGAAGCCATTAAAAGTGAACTAGACTCCATAGTTATGAATCAAACATGGGAATTGGTAGACTTACCTATAGGAAATAAACCTATCAAGTGCAAATGGATCTTTAAAATGAAAATGAGACCAGATGGTACAATAGAAAAATACAAGGCTAGACTAGTGGTTATAGGTTACACACAAAAGTATTGCATTGATTATTTCGATACTTACTCTCATGTAACCAAAATAGCTACAATTAGATCTCTAATAGCTCTAGCTGCTATTCGTGGCCTAATAATACATCAGATGTATGTAAAAACGACCTTCCTTAATAGGGATTTATAGGAGGAGATCTATATGTCACAACCTGAAGGTTTTTTAGCTGCTGGACAAGAAAACAAAGTATGCAAGCTTAAAAAATCTCTCTATAGTCTAAAACAAGCTCTCAAACAATGGTATGAAAAGTTTAATAATACTTTAATAACAACAGTTATAAAGTGAATTGTTCTGATACTTGTGTTTACTCAAAATTGTTTGGAAAAGAATGTGTGATTATTTATTTGTATGTTGATGACATGCTTATATTTGATTCGAACTCAGATGTCATTAATGAGACCAAGTTACTCCTATCTTCGCATTTTGAAATGAAAGACTTAGGAGAGGTTGATGTAATACTTGGTATAAAAATAAGAAAAAATGACAATGGGTATTCCTTATGTCAATCACACTACATTGAGAAAATGTTGAAGAAATTTGATCATATTGATAAATCACCTGTAAGAAACCCTTATGATGCAAGCATTAGTCTTAAAAGAAACCAGGGCGACAGTGTATCTCAATCTGAATATGCAAAATTCATAGGTAGCGTCATGTTTCTGATGAATTACACTAGACCTGAGATATTGCATATGTTGTTAATAGGCTGAGTAGATATACACTTAGCCCTGATAAAGAACATTGGACTGCGCTACATCGTTTGTTAAGGTATCTGAGAGGTACTATGGATTACTGTTTGCATTATAACAAATTGCCTGTTGTGCTTGAAGGATATTTGTGATGCAAATTGGGTAACAGATAATGATGAGGTAAGCTCCACTAGTGGGTATGTTTTTACCTTTGGTGGAGGAGCTATCTCATGGAAATCAGCAAAACAGACCTACATTGCTCGTTCTACTATGGAATCTAAGTTCATAGCACTTGAACTGGTAGGACAAGAGGCCGAATGGCTAAGAAGTCTTCTTGGAGACGTGCCTTTATGGGGAAAGACTGTACCTGTCCCTACACTATGACTCACAGGCTGCCATAGAGATTGCCAAAAACAATGTGTACAATGGCAAGGGACGCCACATACGCCTGAGACATGGAGCCGTAAAGTAGTTGCTGAAAGATGGAGTTATCTCCTTGGAACATGTGAGGTCCGAGAGGAACTTGGCAGATCCTCTCACCAAAGGACAAACAAGGAGAGTAATTCTAGAGTCCTCAGGATGTATGGGACTCTAGCCATGATGTTTCTCACTAGCATGAATCCATAGCCCTTTTTGGGTGGTCCATGCGTGGACATGATGGATATAATGAAGCTCGTGAGAATCCATAGCCTTTTTTGCGAGGTCCATGCGTGGACTTGATGGATATAGTGAAGCTTATGAATCCATAGCCCTTTGGGGTGGTCCATGTGTGGACTTGATGGATAGTATTCAAAGTCTTCTTAGCTCAGTCTAAGTGGTTTGTTCATGATAGACTAGATGAAGCAACAACGTGATTGTGAAGGTGGGATCGCCTTCTATGAAAGAGTTGAGGAGGCTCTTTCTTGAGCTTTCACTATGACCCAAGGTTTTGTGCATGGCCATTAAAAGCACTTGATAACTATTGCGGAATCAAAATCGAGGATTCAAACGTGTTGTGGGGGTCTCAACTATAAACACTAAAAGTTCAAGAGGTAACTCACTTCCACCCTTTAGGTTGTTGCTTTACTTCGCTATGCATTAATTCAAATCAAAAGATATTAATGCTTAAGTTTATCATCCTTGCTCAGGAAAACTTTCTTTCATCTTAATCCTCTTTACTTTACTATTTTGTCATTCGTGGAGGATTGTTGGGAATGACAAATAGTTTTGTCCCACATCGGAAGCGTAGCTCTTGGAAAGTCGATTTAAAAGCACTTGTTGTGTATTAAGCTTTCAAACTTGATGTGAGGTAAGCCAAGACCAAGGCCCATATGCGCGCCACCGTCAGGCTCGAGCTCAGGCTTGGGCTTATTTTTTTGGGACTTTCTTCTTCTTATTGCTTAGTCAAATCCACGTGGCAGACTCGGAGGAAGTGAAGGATTCATACATACTTTGGCTACTGTTTTTTTTTTTTTGGATTTTTTTTTAATTTTGAAAATTCCACTTCTAATTTTGGCCACTTCTACAGTATAAATAGAGCTCTCCCCTACCTTCTTCATCCTATTTCATTCTCTCTTCTTCTCCTCTCTGATTTCATTTTCCTTTCCTGAGCACAAAAATTGATTTCACTCCGTTCCGACGAGTGCACGTCTGTTACGGAGGTTGTGTTAACCTTGGGGAGCATACCTCATGTGTTTCAATAACATACAAAATTTCCAAACTTCTTCTATAGACACTTTACAGAAAATAAGACTATCATAAGCAAAGAACAGATAAGAAATATTTAGACAATTCTTACTCGACCTTATACTAGTCAAATTTTTTGCGTTTCATATCCCCAGAAATAAAAGTAGAGAGAGCCTCTGAGCAAAGCAAAAATAAATAAAGGGATAATGGTTCACCTTGCCGTAATCTTCGCTCAGGAATAATACATGCAGTAAGAGCTCCATTAATTAGAATAGAAAACTTTGTAGTTTAATTTTCACACAATCCATAACCAGAGCAACCCATGAATAATGAAAACCAATCTTTAACATTAGTTTCTCCAGAAAACATCATTCTACGCTATCATATGTTTTACTCATATCTAACTTTAGGGCTACCCATCATTTCTATCATTTCTTCCTAGATTTTATAATATGCAAACATTCATGACCCACTATAACATTATCAAAAATTGAATGATCTGACACAAAAGCAGACTGATTCTCTGAAATAATATCTTGAAGAATCCATTTCATTCTATTAACCAACACTTTAGCAACAATCTTATATGATACATTACATAAACTAATAGATCTAAAGTTTGACATAATTATATAATTTGTGTGACTTTGTTGACTTTTAGGTTGGAAGTTGTGAATTTGTATTGTCATTTAATGGTAAAAGAAAGAATGGTCACTTAAGAGTAACCTTCTTTTCTAAAATATATATAAATATATATAAATATGTATTATAAATTATATGTTATTAAATAATAAGGGAAAAATACACTTTTGGTCCCTGAGGTTTGGGTTAAGTGACACTTGGGTCCCTGAGTTTTCAAACTCAACAAAAATACCCCTGAGGTTTGAGATAAGGAGCACTTTGGTCCCTGCCGTCAAATTTTCTGTTAACTTTTAACGGTTGCTGACGTGGCACTATTATTTTAATATAAAAAATTATTTTTGTTTTATTTTTTAAATAAAAAATATTAAAAAAATTAAAAAATTAATATTTAATTTTTTTTATTCTTTCTCTCTTTCTTCTCATCTTCTTCTTCTCCATCTTCCTTCTTCTCCATCTTCTCCCTCCTCCTTCTTCTTCTTCCTAAGTCCGGCGACCGGCGGCCACCACACGCCGCCGCCGACTGAATTTTTTTTTTTTTCTTCTTTCTCCTTTCTTCTTCTTCCCTTCTTTCTCCTTCTTCCCTTCTTTCTTCTTCTCTTTTTTTTCTTCAATGTTTTTTTAAAAAAAAATAGAAAAGGGAGGGAGGAGGGACCTCCCTCCTCCGTTTCCGACGCCGGAAAGGGAGGTCCCTCCTCCCTCCCTTTTCTATTTTTTTTTTAAAAAAACATTGAAGAAAAAAAAGAGAAGAAGAAAGAAGGGAAGAAGGAGAAAGAAGGGAAGAAGAAGAAAGGAGAAAGAAGAAAAAAAAAAAAATCAGTCGTCGGCGGCCGGCGGCCGGCGGCGGCGTGTGGTGGCCGCCGGTCGCCGGACTTAGGAAGAAGAAGAAGGAGGAGGGAGAAGATGGAGAAGAAGGAAGATGGAAAAGAAGAAGATGAGAAGAAAGAGAGAAAGAATAAAAAAAATAATTAAATATTAATTTTTTAATTTTTTTAATATTTTTATTTAAAAAATAAAACAAAAATAATTTTTTATATTAAAATAATAGTGCCACGTCAGCAACCGTTAAAAGTTGACAGAAAATTTGACGGCAGGGACCAAAGTGCTCCTTATCTCAAACCTCAGGGGTATTTTTGTTGAGTTTGAAAACTCA
This sequence comes from Luffa acutangula, assembly GCA_036850905.1. Taxonomy (NCBI): domain Eukaryota; kingdom Viridiplantae; phylum Streptophyta; class Magnoliopsida; order Cucurbitales; family Cucurbitaceae; genus Luffa; species Luffa acutangula. Next base: position 41,159,264 of record CM072097.1, on the reverse strand, counting down.
GGGACCCAAGTGTCACTTAACCCAAACCTCAGGGACCAAAAGTGTATTTTTCCCAAATAATAATATACAACATTTCTACCATAAACCATGTTTATAAATTAATTAATGATATAGTTTACATTCAATCTAATATTTAATTGGATTTAAATCCTATTGGCTAAATTATAAAAAAGTATCCGTGAACTATGAAATTTGTTTAGAAAATGCCCCTAAACTTTACAAAGTTTAAAAAATACTCCTGAACTTTAAAAAATGTTTCAAAAATATCCCTGCCATTAATTTTTTTAAGGAAAAATACCTTTTTGATCCCTGAGTTTTGAGGAATAGGTATGTTTGGTCCCTGGGTTTTTAAAATACACCTTTTGAGTCCCTGAGTTTTGAGAAATAGGTTTAAAAGGTCTCTTATGCTATTTTTATTAATTTTTTCAAATTTTTATATAAAATTAATATTTTTAATTAATTTTTAATATTTTTTTTTAAAAAACAACCTCTTTACCCCATTCTCTCTCCTCTCTCCTTCCTCCTTCCATTTTCTTCGTTTTTTTTTCTCTTTCTTTGCCTTTTCTCCTCCTCGCCACTGTTTCTTCTTTCTCTGCCCTCCTCCCTCTTAATGCGCTACAACCAGTGTATTAAATTTCGGTCGAGATACCGAAATTTCGGTATGTCGACCGTATCGACATTTCGAGGGGGGAAATTTTCGTTTTTCCCCCCTTTTCGAATCTCGAAATTTCGAGATTTGATTTCCACGGTTTTTTTTTTAAATAAAGCTGTGGGAGTGGGACTTGGGAGGCGCGTCAATCATCTGACGCGCCTCCCTGTGCAGCCGCCTGGCACTGCCAGGCGGTCTTTTCATATATATATATATATATATATTTTTTACATTTTCAATTTTAATTTTTTTTAACTTTCTTTTTTACCTACTTTTTTTGTTTGTTTTTTTTTCTTTTTTATTTATAGATTATTTAAAATTACACATATTTTAATTATTTTAATTTTTTAATACATAAAATGCTATATATTACTATTAGTAATATAGTATTTTACATTTTATTTTATTGATGTGTATCTTTATAATATTTGTTTAAAATGATCTAATTAGTCTAAATTTAATATTTGGTCGTCCATTTAAATATAATTATAGATGTTAAATATCAATTAACTATAGTTTAATTAAGTCATTATAATTAAAATTTTAGTTATTTAATAATTCAAACAATTTATATCGATTGTCATAATTTTTTTCAAAATCTTTATCGATATCAACATTTTTATAGAAATTTCAATATGTTTGTTATATGTAACTTGAATAGATGGTTAAAAATGATTAATTGTAATATAATTAAACTATAATTAAATTTGCATTTAATAATTCAAACAATTTTCATCAATTTTCTTTTTTTTTTTTTTTTCAAAATTCCTGCACATATCGACATTCGAATCGAGAATTCCATCTAAATATTATCTTATTTTTTAGATATGATTATAAAAAAGGGTCCATTATAGTCTAATTAAGCCACAATTAAAGTTTCATTAACTAATTCAAACAATTTCCATCAATTTCTACGATTTCCGTAAATTTTCCCAGAATGTCTCTCGACATTTCCATCGATATCGACATTTCCATAAAATCTGGACATCGACATTTCCATCGACATCGACATTTCCATCGACATCGACATTTTAAACCTTGGCTACAACGACCATTTCCAAAGAAAAATTTAAACCTTGCAGACAATTGATCAACCTTTTTTCCTTCTCCCAAATCGTCATTAGTTTTCCCTTGTTGATTGTCAAATGAAATTTAATATGCCATTTGAATCTCTCTGCTGACATTTTGTCGCATCCTTTGATTTTTTTCACCATCAATCTGGGGAAATCTCCAAGCATTTCTCACCATTTTCTACTATAATCTTTTCCCAACCCCCAAACTCAATAGACAAAAAAAAAATGATCGATGGCTACTCAAAAATCAAAGCAAATTACTCTGATTTCTCATATCTTCCTCACTATCTCGGATTCAGCAGAACTCTCGCGATTCCGATCAAAACAGAACGTAGCGGCTATTTGATGGAAGAGGAGGAGGAAAAAGATGAATATCTCGACCCCATCACCGCTTCTGTTGTTTGCAACACACTGAGGGGCTGTTTGGGACGCTGAATTGGTTATAATATCTGGTGGTTATAATAATCTGACAATTATAATAATCTGGGGGTTATAATAATCTGTGTTTGAGGTGCAGATTATTATAGTCTGGGATAAAATAATCTGTGTTTGGGGTGCAGATTATTTTAATCTGGGATAAAATAATCTGTGTTTGGAGTGTTGATCTGTTTTAACATGAGGTTCTGAATCAAAGGTTCAAACTGACTGTTTTCTTTTTCTAGTTTTTTTTATGATATACAACACTTTGATTTGATTTAGGGTTATGTTTTTTTATTTTTTTTTGTTACAAAGCAAAAAAGTTTAGGTCTTGGTATAGAAAAATCATATTAATTAACTTTTAGTATTGCCAAAATAAAAATTGTAAATGTTTAGTTCAAAAATCATATTAGTTTTTTTTTTTTTTTTTTTTTTTTTTTTTTTTTTTTTTAATCAATAAAATCATTTGAAATAAACTTGAGTGTGGTAAATATAATTTCGTTTGAATGTTTTTTTTTAAGTTGATTAACCTTCGATGTTGTCAACAACTTTTCCGGCAACCTTTGATGTTTTTTTTCTTTATTTTTATTTTTTATATTTTTCAAAATGAAATTGAGAAGAAATATGGAAAAAAAAAATTGGTGGCCGGAAAAGTCATCGGCGATCGCCGGAAAAGTCATCGGCGGTCGTCGGAAAATTCATCGGAAACTTCGCCGGCTAACGACGGCCAGCGGTCGTCGGAAAAGTCAAGGAGTCGCATGGAAGAAGTGAGGAGATAGTTACTGTAATGGGTTGAATAATGGTTACTGTAGAAAATGGATAAAATAATCGGGGGTTAAAATAACCCACCTCACCAATTATTTTTGTTGGTGCCCCAAACATTGAATAGGTTATAATAAGGGAGGTTATTATAACCTATTCAGTGCTCCAAACACCCCTGAGAGGGAGAAGGGGAAAGGAAGAAGACGATGGTGGGGAGAAAGGGGAAAAGACGTGGAGGGAGGAGAGAGAAGAGAGAATGTGGTAGAGTGGGAGAGTGAAGTTTGTTTGTTTTGTTTTTTAATAAAATCATTCAATATTAAAAATTAATAAAAAAAATATATATAAATTTTATATAAAAAAAATTGAAAAAAAATTAATAAAAATAGTAAGAGAGACTTTTTAAACACATTTCTCAAAACTCAAGGACTAAAAATACCCATTTTAAAAACTCAGGACGAAACGCACCTTTACCTTAAAACAAGGACTAAAGAGGTATTTTTCCCTTTTTTTTTTTATGGAAACCATTAAAGTTTCAGTTTCATTAATACCCTTGAACTTAAAAAAAAAAAAAAAAAAAAAATCAAGAATACCCTTATTGGAAAATGTCTTCTTTTTTCCTCCTCTCACAGTGAATTCTTCCTCCATGAAAATTAATGTCAAAACTTTGCTTATAAAGGTTGTGTGCAACACAATACCAGATGAAAACAGACTTTAAAATTGAGTTTGCGCTCTCTGTTTGTGTATAGTGATAAGAAAAAAAATGTGTTTATAAGATGGTGAGTTTGCTCAAGTTTACAAGATTAATTAATCAAAAGTTTTATATATATGATTTTATTCTTATTAATATTTAAGAATGGTTAGAACTAGTATACAACAATAGTTTCATTTATTTTTCATAAAATGAATATAGAGAAAGCTAATGGGTAGTGGTTGGTGAGGAAATAATATTGAAAATGCTACTAACAAAATGAAGTCAAACACATGTAGAATTTCAAGAAAAAAACAAAAATCATCTTGAAGTTTCAATACGAAAATCTAGTTAAGCTCTTGGGATGATGTGTTGAGAAGAAAAGCTCCTAGCCTATAAATACATGACAAATAAGTAAAGTTTCTCATTAATTTTCATGGTGGAAGAATTTACGATAAGAGAAGGAAAAAAAAAGAAGCATTTTCCAACAAAGGTATCAGGGGTGAGCAAGTAAAGCTGAAAAACCGAGTCGACCGAGCCGACCGACCGAACCGATGTCGGTCGGTCGATTTTCTTATAAATTCGGTCGGGGTCGAGTAAAACCAACTTGTCAGTCGGTCGACTCGCCCAAACAAGCAAGAACTGGCCAAACCAATCGAATTATTAAAAAAAAAAGAAAAAAAAAGTAACTATCTTTGCACTGCTACAGCAGGAAAAAAAAAAAAAAAGACATCAACCATCAAATCACGACCTTGGGAAGACAATCATGTCTCTTCCCAAGGATACCTTTTAAAAAATATATTATATATATATATTTTTTATCCCTAAACCCTCACGTCTCTTCTTTTCACTTTCCCTTTCTCTCTTTACATTTCCTTCTCTCACATATCTTCATCTTTCTCTCTCTCTGGTATTTTCTCCTCCTTCTTTCATTTATTTTTCTTTTTCTTCTTGGTTTTGATCTTCATTTTTTTCTTCTAATCTCCAAGTATTTTCGTTCTTCTTCTTTCCGTTTTTTTTTTATCTTCTTCTTCATTTATTTTGTATTTCTTTTCTTTCCTCTTTTTTCCCTTTTTTTTTTTAATCTTCTCCTTCCTATACTTTTTTGAAACCGAGATTTTCCGCTATTTTTCCTTTCTTATTCTTTCATCTCTTTTTCTTCTTCGCTTTAGCTGGAATCTTGAAACCGATCATATCCGAACGACCGTCGGTGTGGTCGGATAGACGACGTCACCAACCACGTCCAAACCGACCGCCGGAAACCAACATGTTGGTTTTCGGTGTCGATTTTGGCCAAAAACCGACCCCAACCAACTGTTGCTCACCCCTAAAAGGTATTTTTTAAATCTTTTTGAAATTTCAAGGTAATTAATGAATCTGAAACTTTAACCGTTTACCTCCAAAAATTAACCGCAATAGTTTAGAATATTTTTCATAATTTAACCAATCCGAATGTGGTGGGCACAACACTCACAAACCAAATATAGAAAGAAGAAGAGGAAGCTTATGATTCTTCTAAAAATGACTTCTTACTATTCACTCTTATAAAGATCTCAACACTACAAAGGTATTTACAGTAGTTTTGATACATGAATTTAGACTCTATATTAATTACTAATTCATGAACTACATGATTGATGAATCACCAACTCCTAGATACATGAAACATAATCTTAGATTAATTCAAGGATACATGTATCGATAATAATGGCAAGTTTAATAATAATTAACAATTACTCATCTTAATCTTCTCAAAAAAGAGAAAAAAAAAAAATACCCATCTTAATTGGACTTGTTAAACACATGCAAGACTCTGAATGTACAAATATGCATCAATCTGTCCGAAGCCAACAGGAACAATGAACGTTGATATTCCTTCACCATTTTCAATCTCCACCAAGCTCTCAAATCCTCCACTCTCAACATTCACTCTCACAACCTTCCCATCAACCTTCAAAACAACATACGACTCCTCATCCACCTCGACTCCACCGACAATGGCCATCACCGAAAACTTGTTCGAGAATCCCCATTCCAACTCCTCTGCAGAAGGAATCATTTTGGGAAATGCAACAGAAACGCAACGAAGATCTACACGATACTTCACAAACCACCCACAACGATCCTCTCGCATTTCGAAGACGTCGAACTGCAAATCTTGAGGTTCGTAAATTTCGATCAGATGAAGATGTCCGCCACAATTCCCAAAATACTCCACCCTTCTCTCTTCCCAACCATCGGGAACTCGAGGCATTGGCAATTCATGGAGTTTCTGTTCGTACAGATCGAAGTAAAGGCAGTTTTCCCCAGTGCTGATCCAATGAACGCCTCTGTTCCAGTACACTCCGCAGTCGAATCTCATGCTTGGTGGAGCCGAAAATACGCCCTGGCAGGGCCTCCAGGGGCCAGTCCGAGAGGAATAAATCTCGATTTGGTAATTGTTCGTGAAGAAATCGGAGTCCCGAACGGAAATAACTTTGTAATCCGACGATTGCGAAGGATCGAATGCTAAATTGAGCCCTAAAATTCTTCCGGATGGAAAGTCGGGAAGCTTGGTGAATTGCTTCGTGGTTGGATTATGAACGTAATAATCTCTTATGGAGTAGTTTCCATTGGCACTGCTGCATAACAACAAGCCGTTACAGGATTGGAGGATCACAATTCCGTGCTTGTGGTCGGTGAAATTAAGGGATTCGAACGGAGCAGGCAAGGGATTTGCGGTGAAATTGACGAAACCGAATGCAGGGGAATTAGGGCACAGACGGGGGAAGAAGAGGCCTGAAGGAGTGGGCGGATGAGAAGTGCTTCGACGGTGAGAGAAATTGGGATTGGAAATTAGGGCAAGCCAGCGTTTGGAGACGGATTTGAATGTTAGAAGTGATCGGATGGGTAAACGGAGAAGGATCTCGAGTAAGAGATCGTCGTTGTTGAGAACTAGTTTGGCGGCGGCGGAGGTGCGGTGGCGTTTGGGTGATTTGAAGCAGAGCATTTTGTGGTGGTGATAGTTTAGAAGTTGGGGGAAAATGGAGGATTTAAAGAAAGGAACTGGTGGAAGAAAATTGCAGAAGAAGCCACGAGACGATTTCAACCTTGTTGAGAAAGCTTTGCAATTTGACTTTCTTCTTTTCATTCAAGCTTCTGCTGGACATTTCAACTTTGTTTTTTCTTCCCAAATTTGCTTTTGTTTAATCTGCCGGCCCCATCATCATCTTAGTAGCCAATGGAAGCCTACATGTATTCTGCAACTCCACTTTGAGTTCCTTCGTATTAGTTAAATTATCAAAAAATACTTTTAAACTTTCATTTTAATCTTTGAAATTTGATATTTACCTCAAAGTCATAGTTTGATACATTTTCCCTTAAATTTATTGACAAAATATGATGTATTTGCATGTATTTTATCGTTTTTCTATGTATGTGTTTAAGGGTGTGTTTGGTTTAACTTGAAAAATAATCATTTTGAAAAAATTTCTAGTGTTTGACAACCACTAAAAATCACTTATTAGAAAATGAAATTGAGAAATAAATCATTTTGAGAAAAACAATCGAAACCAACTTTTTTAAAAAAGAGTTTAAGTATGCAATAACTTGTGTCTAAAAATCGGAAATGTAACCAAACATAGGAGTGTTTAAATTTTAAACAATTTTTATGCAAAATATTTTTTAAAAATGCATTCTTGAAAAACATTTAAATTAAAATGTATTTCAAACGACCATAAATCTTTATTCACATAAGCAACAATACATATGCAAACAAGTTACTTTCCATTAATGTTTCAAGAAAAAAAAAGTTACTTTCCATTAAAAAAAGAAAAAAAAACATTTTAAAACAAAGTTCAAGACTAAAATGAAACTTTTGAGAATAAGGATATAATTGAAATCAAAACCAATTGGATGAGGAGTATTTTTTTTTAATATTTAACCCTATTGATTTGAATGATTATGGGTCAAATCTCGATTTCTATTTCCATTTATTAGAGTTAATATTCAGATCGGTTAATTAGTGTTTACCTTTTTTTTTTCCATTTTTTTTAGACCTTTTTTTCCCATTTTTTTGAGACTTTTTTTTTCTTCAATTTTGTTATCACTAAACTCTTGTATTTTTTTTTTTCTCAAGATGCCAAGCTCTATGAGAGAAATAAAATCAGTGAGAATCATTTATGTTTCATTTGATAATTATTTGGACTCAGTTTCATAAACAATTTGATTTTTTATTTTCTGTTTTATTTTTAGTTTTTAAAAAACACATTTGATGCCAAAGCGAGTTTAGCTCAGCGGTAATTGGCATGTAACCTATTCATTTTGCTTTTTTTTTTTTTTTAGGAAAAATACACTTTTGGTCCCTCAGGTTTGGCTTAAGTTACACTTTGGTCCCTGAGTTTTCAAACTTAACAAAAGTATCCCTAAGGTTTGAGATAAGGAGCACTTTGGTATCTGCAGTCTGTTTTTCTGTTAAATCCCAACCGCTGCTGACGTGACAATATTATTTTTATAAAAAATATTTTTAAAAATTTTTAAATAAAAAAATAATATTATTTTTTATTTTTTTAATTATTTCTCCTTCTCTCTTACTCTTCCTTTTCTTCTCCATCTTCTTCTTCTTCATCCTCTTCCTTCTTCTTCTTCCCATCTCCGGCGGGCGGTGGCCATCGCTCGCTGCCGACCGGCCGCGGGCGACTGGTTTTTTTTTTTCCTTTCTCCCTTCCCTTCTTTTCTTTTTTCACCCCTCTTTTCACTGTTTTTTTTAAACAGTAAAAATAGGGGTGGAAGAAGAAAAAGAAAAGAAGGGAAGGGAGAAAGAAAAAAAAAATCAGTTGCCGGCAGCGAGCGCGGCTGCCCACCACCGGAGATAAGAAGAAGAAGAAGGAAAATGATGAAGAAGAAGAAGATTGAGAAGAAGAAGAGTAAGAGAGAAAAGGAGAAATAATTTAAAAAAATAAAAAATAAAAAATAAAATTTTATTATTTTAATATTTGTTTATTTAAAAAAATTTAAAAACAATTTTTTTAATAAAAATAATAGTGCCACGTCAGCAACCGTTAGGATTTAAGAGAAAAACGAACTACAGGGACCAAAGTGCTCCTTATGTCAAGCCTTAGGGGTATTTTTGTTGAGTTTGAAAACTCAGGGACCAAAGTTTAACTTAACCCAAACCTCAGGGACCAAAAGTGTATTTTTCCCTTTTTTTAATTCAAAAACATTTTTGAATAACGAAAATGAGAAAACAGAAAAAAAAAACATTTTTAAAAACAGGTTTTCGATTTTAAAATCACACTAACTGCTGGATGCTGGTGTTGGTGTATGTGGAGAAAGTTTTTGAGGAGATAGGTATAACAAGGCTAGTAGTGTTAAACCGTTGGATGTAAGAGAGAGAAATTGTGCAAGTACCTTGATTTTTGTATCCAACAATTATTTAGGAGCACACAAATTTGAAGACCTACATCCAACGATCTTAAAGAGACAACCACATCGTGGTGCCCTCTTAGAATAATTTGTCGTGTATGTGGAGGTGTCGAAGGGTATCTCGAGTGAGTAGTTAATTGTATATATATATTTTTTTTTGACAAGATTCTATTTTTCTTTTTAAATTGCAGCTTTTCTTTTAGTGTTTTAATATTATTAAGTATAATATGTAATTCTTTTTGAGAAAAAATTAATTTGACCTCTAAAACCATTTGATAGCCATGGGGCACTGTCCATTTTAAGTTGGGGGTGCGTTACATGTTTTAGCGCACCAATAATGCAAACAATGTGTTTCGCTGATTTCCTTGCGCGAGAGCACATAAGTATTCTATGAGTGTTTAGGGTAGTAAAAAAATACAATGCCCGTAGTTGGATACTCTTCATCGCAAATGTGGGTAAACCAAAACGAAAGCATGTGTTTTGATGCGATTCTATGATGTTTTCTAAAAAAAAAAAAAGCCTATGCGCCTAAGCTTGTAATGCAAGCATGCTTGTCTGCGTTGTTTCAGTTTGAAGAGTCTAGCGCAAAAAGAAAATCTTAATTCTAGGGGGAGAGCTAAGTAAAGGCTAAATTCTTTAGAAAAGCTTTGGTGGAGAAAGTTAGAGGGTTTTAGGTGCTGAGTCTAATCTTCAGAGCTAAGTTATTCTCGCAGAGTGGCTAGAAGACAGTGTTTGGGGACAAGCAATAATTTAAGTTTGGGAGGTTTGATAACTTGCAAAAAGCAAGTTATTTCTCACCTAAATTTAGATTAAATGAGGCTAGAAAAGAGTATTGATGCGCCACATCAGTGCATATGTGCATGAAATTGCGATAAATGTGTCTTCAGAGTGAAATTCCTTGATGCGGCAGGAAAATGAAAATATTTAGTCATCTAACGCATATATACTGTAGCTTTTTCTCTTGCCTTATAGTTCGAATCAAGCTTTTGGCGTCGTTGTCGGGGAAGGCAATTGAAGTCTTAACACTCTTTCTTAATTTGTATTCCGTTTGGTGCTATTTTTGTTGCCTGGCGTGAGTGGATTTATTTCAAGTGTGCAAAGGTGTATGCGTGCTGCTCACCGCATTGGCATCGCCATAGATCCAGAAATTAACAGAACATATCACAAGAGAAGAAGAAATTGACGTGCTAGGAGGCAAATCCTAGAGCAACCTCAGGAGATGGTTGCGCCAAATCCACAAAACCCTCTTGTGAATCCAATACAAATGGTTGGCGTTAGAGAACGAGGCATTAGAGACTATGCAACCCTTGCAATGTGCAACTTTAATCCAGGAATAATACGACCCACATTGGAAATTGAAAGGTTTGAGCTTAAACCCGTCTTGTTTCAAATGCTAACTGCTACAAGGCAATCTGGAGAAAGTGTAGTGAAAACGCGTATTTATGTGTGTTATTTAGCCCTAAAAGCTTAGGTAATTGTTTGGAAAGCAAAGACTTTATGCCTAAATCTTATCATTCTAAGTTATTTTAGCAAAAGTTGTAGAAGCATGAAGGAAATCTTAGAATTATAGAATTTAAGCTTAATTTGTAGAAAAATAGATTATTTTGTATAGATTTTATTCAAGTAATGTTTTTGTGCAGGAGTCTTTGCGAGGAAGATTCACCCGCAAGAGGAGATAAAGATTAGTGGAGAAAAAGGAGTTAAAAGTTGCAATGTTGTGTCTGCATCTGGACTTGAGGATGTGAGAAATGCGATAAAGTTGTGCCCGCAAAGCCATATAAGGAAAGAAGCCTCCTGCTGAAGACAGAATTGTCAAAACAGATCACAGAGGAAAATGCGCCCGAGATGCGACCGCAACTAAGTTTTCCGACAAAAATACCGAGATTCGTGGGATTTGCACAGAATCATCCGAAAATCCCCAATCCAACATCAAATCTCTGAGGATCGTGGATTCTTACCTTCCAAGACCTTCTCACATTGATCTCGACATTCAACCTTACTTTCCATGGTCTATAAAAGGGGACCAAGGTGCAAGAAGCAAGAGGAGCTCGGTGCTTGGAGTTTTCGTCCTTAGGGTTTATTTTAGTTCTCTCTTCTCACCTTGTAACCACTCAGAGTTTCAAATCCCTCAGTCTCTGTTGGCTCTTTTATTCGAAAGAAGAAGAAGAAAAAGGCTTGTCTCTCCTTGAAAAAGGGCAAGAGCTAGTTAGATAGAGAGAGAGATCCTTAGTTGAGTCTTGTCTATATTTTATGCTTTGTACCCTTTTATTTCTAGCATTTTGTATTTGTTTACTTTTGGTTGTAAGTTAATCTTTTGTACTCAATTTATTCTTGAATAGTAATTCATTCATTTTTCTCTCCATGTCGAGTTTGTCTTTCATTATGTTTTGCAATTTATTTTCAATCATGAGCTAAGCTTCTATTTAGGGGTTCAAATATGTGGATTCATTGAATAGAAGAGGCCCCGTCTATGCAAAAGAAACCTTGTTCCCTCTAGCATTGTTTGTTTTTTGTTGAAATTAAGCTTTAAATGTTAGCTTAAACTGATCACTTAGGTTAGCAAAGTTTGCATTTAACTGATGGCCGAAAGGTTGGAGTTAAAGGCGTCGGTTCGTAAATCAATAGTGGAAAAGATCCTAGAAATAGGACTTTGACTTCTTGCATCCTAGAAATAGGACTGGAACCACTGGGGTTTTAAGAGTCGTGAGTATTATTTATCTAAGTTTCAGCTAGCCCTAGAAATAGATCTCTAGATGGCTTAGGGTCCGTTTGAATTACATTTTAATTTAAATGTTTTTCAAGAATGCATTCTTTAAAAAACATTTTGTATAAAAATGGTTTAGAATTTAAACACTTATGTGTTTGGTTACATTTCCTTATAAATGTTTTTATACACAAGTTATTGTAGACTTACAAACTCTTTTTTAAAAAGTTGGTTTCAAGTGTTTCCCTCAAAATGATTTATTTCTCAATCTCATTTTCTAATAAGTCATTTTTAGTGGTTGCCAAACACTACAAATTTTTTTAAAATGTATTTTTTTTTTTCAAAATTAAACACTTGAAAAAGTTAAACCAAACACACCCTTAGTCTCCTAAAGGCACCTACAGCGGAGCTGAATAGGAGTTGGACTTAACTTACAATCTGGTTGTCAGGGAATTGCGGGCTCAAACTGGGATATGCTATCTACACCATGTCTATTTGGGCAACATAAATAGTGTGTATCAGCCGTTTGCAGTGCCATAGTAAATTGCGGGCGCATAGGTGGAGGTGATCTAATGCTCAAGGTTGAAACTGTTTGAATTTCCTTTCTTTTCTCATTGATATTTTCATTTGTTTTTACGTCTTTATCGCTTTGTTTTTGTCTTAAAACCAAAACCCCAATCAACTATTTTTATTTGGTTACCAACTGTGGTCGCAAATTTAGAGGAGGTTCATATTTTATAGAATCGTGTGTTAACTTAGCTAGTCACCATCTCCCTTGGGTACGATATCCGGAATATTTTCCACTTTATTACTTAATAGTGTATACTTGCACTTAAGCAGCCTGTTGCGCATCAGCGCCACGACAACAACGCGATCATGTAGCAGAAGATCCGGACTTGCACCTCAAATCATTTCTCGATCTATGCAACAAGTTTATTATCCCTGGTGTGACCCCAGAACAGTTGCAAGTGATTTTGTTTCCAGACTCGCTGAGAGATGCTGCTAAAGTTTGGTTGAACCAGCAACTAGCAAATTCCATTGCTACATGAAATGATCTAGCCAAAAAGTTCTTAGAAAAATATTTTTCCCCAATAGCAAATTCCAGGCTACAAAAAGAGATCATGACGTTCGCCTAGTTGGAGGATGAGACACTTAGTGATGCATTGGAACGATTTAAAGGTTTGTTACAAAGATGCCCTCATCATGGACTGCCTCACTATATTAAAAAATTCCCAAATACTTGTTGACTCATCCGCCAATGGTGTGCTGCTTAGAAAAACATATGATGAAGCGCATAAAATTCTTGACCACATAGCAAGGAACAACTATGAATGGGGTACCGTAGAAGACAAAAGAAAACGCCCAGTGAAGACCAACTCAAGAAGCTTTGAGGTGGACCCCATGACTGTGGTAAATGCAAAAATTGATGCGTTGACCACCAGGATGGACGCATTAACATCCAACACAATGCCCTTCATAGCACAGCTAGCTACAGTGGGATGCGACATCTTTGGAGAAGGCCACACGCATGACCAATGCCCATCCAATCCAGAGTCTGTTTTCTATGTGGGACCGCAAGGGAATGCGCGCAATAATCCATTTTCAAACACATACAATCCTGGTTAAAGGAACCACCCCAATTTCTCATGGAGTGGAAACACTGGCGCAACCAAGCAAACGCAGCAAGGTAACGCAAACTTTGGTCCTAGACTGCTTAATGCTAACAATGATCATGTGGCGTAGGGAAATTTTCAGCGCAGCAACAATGCAAGCAGTGGAGACTCAGGTGCATCATCATCCAACTCTCTAGAAAACATGATGAAGGACTTTATGGCAAGCCAAAAAGAGTACATGGTGAAAAATGACGCAGTTGTTCAGAGTCAACCCGCATCCTTAAGGAACCTAGAGGTTCAGGTAGGACAACTTGCGTCAAAGCTAAAAAACAGACATACGAGGACCTTGTCTAGCAATACAGAAGCCCCTAGAGGAAAAGAGCAATGTCATGCGTTGACATTGCACAGTGGGAAGCAACTTCAGAGTGGGGATGTTGCGCCAATGCAAGAAGAAATGACACTATCTCTAAAAGAATCAGATAAAGGGCCCAGTGCAGATAAAACTACGAAAGAAAGTGTGGAAAAAGAAAAAGAAAAAAAAGAGCCTATCACATATAAACCACCCATTCCCTTCCCGTAGAGGCTGCACAAGAAAAATGACGAAGCGCAATTCAAAAAGTTTTTTAGTGTGCTACACGAGCTGCACATCAATATCCCCCTTGTGGAGGAGCTAGAAAAAATGTCAAGCTACAGGAAGTTTCTGAATGATATCTTATCTAACAAGCGACCCTGGAAAGAATTTGAGACAATCCCGCTAAGAAATGAGTGTAGCACAATTCTGAATAGTAAAATCCCTCCAAAATTGAAAGACCCTGGAAGTTTCACCATCCCATGCTCTATTGGTGGAATCGATGTGGGAAGAGCCTTATGTGACTTTGGCGCAAACATAATCTAATGTCATTATCAATATTCAAGTGCATAGGTATTGGGGAAACACGTCCAACAACAGTTACCCTTCAACTCCCAAATAGATCTGTAGCGCATCCAGAAGGAAAGATTGAAAATATTCTGTTAAAAGTTGACAAATTTATTTTTCCAGCTGACTTTATTATTCTTGATTATGAAGCAGACAGAGATGTTCCAATCATCTTGGGACGAACCTTTTTGGCAATTGGGCAAACCTTGATAGACGTGCAGAAAGGAGAACTTACCATGCAAGTTAATGATCAAAAAGTGGTATTTAATGTGTTCAACGCATTAAAATACCCTTCTAAGCCAAAAGACAACGAGATCATAGCGCACATATATAGAAATCTGTTCACCAATGGAGATATTTAGGATGGATGCACTAGAAGCAGCGCGTAGAGTTGAAGAAGAAGATGAAGTCACATGTAAAGTGGAAGAATGTCGGACATTCGCGACCACCACATAAATCCATGTGCTAGATATATCAAATAGGGAGTCCACTTTACCTTCGATTATATCTCTGCATGCATTAGAATTGAAACCTCACCCATCGCATATTAAATATAAATTTTTGGGCGATGGAGAGTCCTTACCTGTTATAATTTCAGCTAAATTGAATCTAATGCAAGAAAATTTGCTAATGCAGGTCCTCAAGAAGCATAAATGCGCTATAGGATGAAGCCTTACTGACATCAAGGGAATAAGCTCATCATATTGCATGCATAAAATTCGATTGGTGGATGAATCTGATGAGTTTGTAGAGCAACAAAGGTGCTTAAACCCTGCAAGGATGGAAGTCGTGCACAAAGAAATTATCAAATGGATAAATGCAGGAGTAATCTACCCTATCGCAGATAGTAGATGGGTCAATCCAGTTCAATGTGTCCCGAAGAAAGGAGGAATGACTGTCATCACCAACGCAAAGAATCATCTCATTCCATCACGCACAACCACTGGATGACGAGTATGTATGGACTACCGCAAGCTCAATGAAATAACAAAAAAGACCACTTTCTTTCACCATTCATCAACCAAATGCTTGATCGCTTGACTGCTCGTGTCTATTATTGTTTCCTAGATGGATACTCGGGGTACAATCAAATTTCCATTGCGCTAGGAGACCAAGAAAAGGCAACCTTCACATGCCCATATGGGACTTTCGCATTCAGAAGAACGCCCTTCGGATTATGCAATGCGCTAGGGACATTTCAAAGGTGCATGATGACCATCTTCTCTAATCAGCTAGAAAAATCAGTTGAAGTTTTCATGGACTATTTCTCTGTCTATGGAAACTCTTATGCTGACTGTTTGACGCATTTGGAGCACATGTTGGTGCGGTGTGAAGAGACAAACTTGGTGCTTAACTGGGAGAAGGGTCACTTCATGGTAGAAGAAGGGATTGTTCCAGGCCATCACATCTCAAAGGCTGGCATTGAAGTTGATAAGACGAAAATTAAAGTGATTGACAAGTTGTCGTCACCTACATCTGTCAAGGGAATTCGTAGTTTCCTAGGTCACTGGGGTTCTACCGCCACTTTATTAAAAATTTCTCACACATAACGAAGCCATTATGCGCGTTGTTGGAGGCAAACAAGAAATTTGAATTTTCAAAGGAATGCATGCATGCATTCTATGATCTAAAGCATGCACTAGTCTCAGAGCCAATCCTTATAACGCCTAATTGGGATGAGTCGTTCATTCTTATGTGTGATGCGAGTGATGTGGCTATTGGCGCAGTGTTAGTGCAAAAGAAGGAAAAGACGATCCACCCTATTTATTATGCTAGCAAGACATTGAACGAAGCATAGACGAATTACACGACTACCAAAAAGGAATTATTGGTTGTCGTCTATGTGTTTGATAAATTTCGTGCGTATCTGATTGGTTCAAAAGTTACTATGTACACTATTCATGCGGCGATAAAATACTTGATTTCAGAAAAAGATGCAAAGTCGCGATTGGTTCGATGGATTTTGTTACTTCAAGAATTTGACCTGCAAATAAAGGACAAAAGGGGAAGTGAAAATCAAGTGGTTGATCACTTGTCGCGGCTAGAAAACCTTGAGAAAATGGATGCGCCTGACACACTCATCGGAGAAGAATTTCCACACGAAAAGTTGCTAGGAATTGAAAGCAGTACGCCATGGTATGTTGACATGACAAATTATCTTACCGCAGGAATAATGCCTGAAGGGTACTCAACGCAACAACATAAGAAATTCTTTCATGAATTAAAATTTCATTTTTGGGACGATCCATTTCTCTATCGCAGAGGGCCAGATAAGGTAATTCGACGATGCAATGGGAGAAGAAGAAGCAATGAAGATCCTCAAGGAATGCCATGAATCGCCTTACGACGGTCACTTCGGAGGACAGCGCACCGCGACAAAAGTATTACAAAGTGGATACTTGTGACCTACCTTATTTCGTGACGCAAGGGCTTATATAACATCAACGCATGGAACGAGATGCCGCAGAAATTTGTGTTGGAGGTTGAACCATTTGACGTCTGGGGCATTGATTTTATGGGACCATTCTCGTCATCGCAAGGATACCAATATATTCTTCTGGCGGTAGACTATGTGACCAAATGGGTAGAAGCTATAGCCTGCTTTAGAAATGATGCGACAACCATAGAAAATTTTATCAAGAAGAACATATTCTCGCGATATGGAGTGCCAAAACGCATTATCAGTGATGAAAAAGGACACATTTTGTTAATTGAATCATGAGCAAGCTCCTGATGAAATACAATGTGAAACATAATATAGCCATCGCATACCACCCTCAAAGCAATGGCCGGGCTGAAGTGTCTGACAGAGTAATCAAAGAAATTCTGGAGAAAGTGGTTGGCGCAGGAAGGAAAATCTAGGCGCAGCATCTGGATGATGTGTTGTGGGCGTATCACACCGCATTCAAAACGCCTATAGGAATGTCTCCTTATGCGTTAGTTTTCTGGAAAACATGTCATCTGCCTCTTGAATTAAAATATAAATCTCAATGGGCGCTAAAGCGCCTAAAACTTGACCTAGTTGCGGCAGGAGAAGCTAGAATATGTCAGATATTAGAACTAGAGAAGTTCAGGCTCAACGCATACAAAAATGCCAAATTACTAAAGAAAAGCAGAAAAAATGGCATGACAAATTGCTCAAGAAAAAGGTATTAAGAGAAGGTATGAAAGTTCTGTTGTTTAGCTCTCGTTTACGTCTTTTTCCAGGAAAGCTGAAATCAAGGCGGTCGGGCCCTTTCATTATCCAAAAGATATATCCTCACGAAGCAGTAGACCTACGATCAACTGATGGACAAAGAATTTTCAAGGTCAACGGACAATGGATTAAACCATATGCCAATGGTACTTTTACGAGGTGGTTGAACTCATCATTCTGACAGATCCACCTCGAGTGTAGAATAGATTTAGGTCCAACAAGGAGGAGTTCTTGTTCTGCCTCAAGACCTAGCACATATGTGAGAGCACCCCAAGTTAGTATGTTTATTTCTTTTTGTACCGCATTTATTTTCGTTCGTACCATGTGATAACTTAGTTTAGTAGGTTTAGAATAGAACCTTAGTAGTAGTATTAGTGCAAGCCTTTCATTAATAAGGAAAGAGCACTGTGCGTCAGACCAATTGACTCTTAGTCTTCGTGCCATCACATCATCTCCTACTGCACTCAAGTGAGTCATATCACGTGCATGACACTCGAGGTAGGGTCACGTAGAGGTGTAAATTTTTCGATTCGAGTCGGGTGTACGGACAAACCGACTCGACCCGACCAAGATTGACCTGAATAGGGGTCAGGTCGGGTCGGGTCATCCTCAGTGTTTTTTTTGTTCACTTCTCACTTTATTGAAGCCCAAATGAAAATCATCACTGTCTATTCAACTGGTTCGAGAGCAAAATTAATAAACTAAGACTCAGTAGTTCATGACTATTGGGTGTGGTTCATTTAAACTTTAAAGGGTATTCCCAAAAACTCAACACCAATTCTTTTGAAGAAGATGACTGCATCAAACGCCAAAAAAAGATTTTGCGAAACCCCACATAAAGTGAAGTGATGAGTGGCAACCCAAAAAGATCACAAAGCAAAAGAGAGAAAAGTAAAAAGGGATAGTAGAAATTAGGCAAAAAATTGACCAAGTAGAAACAAAATTTTGAGATATCTCTAGTTCCATTATATATATCGTCGGCGTGGGTCTGTTTATTCCAATAGAGAACACAAATGACATGAGAAGATACAAACCGACAATGAAAACGGAGCAAACCCAACACCTCGCCAGTCGCCAACAGAGAAGAAGCAATCACAGACAGAGAGAAGAAGAAACTAGGCGGGAACCAGAGAGAAATTTTGAGAAGTAGTACCTGATGGAACTATATAATGGAATAAACAGACTCACACGCAACTATTCTAACAGTCCCTGAAACCGAGACCCAAATCGGCGCAAAAACAGACCCACGATGCCTCCCAACTGAAACCCACTGTCGTGCTTAATCGGAAGGAACCCACACCGACGACTAACTGCCTTTGAATACCGAGACCCACGACGTTTCATGACCGGTGGCTGGATTTCTCATTTTTTGTTTTCTGCGTATGTCTTCTTCTCTCTCTGTGTCTTCTCCAACGGGAGCAAGCTCCAGCAAAGAGGAGAGGAGAGGTGAATAAAACCAGAAGACATAGCTTAAATTCGTGCTTGTTGTTCGTTGTAGAGGAGTCTCCAACAAGTAAGTAAATTATTTCTTCCCTTAGATTTAGATCTAAATGCATGCTTAGCCTAAATTAAATACAAGAATTGTTCTGTATTTTTGCCAATGTACTGATATTTTAAAGACCTAATTAAACTACGAACAGATTTATAGGCTTCCACTGGGAATTTCAATCCAACATCATCTCCTCTTGGGAGAAAGCTATGGATGAAATTATTTGGAGCTTAGACTCAACATGCCTTTTCTTTGTGAAAAACGGATATCACTTGGGTTCCAACCTAGCCACCTCCAAAAAAGGTTCCTCCTCTTAATGAGGATCTTGGTTCTTTTAAGTGGAGGAACTTCTGCAAAATCAAAGCAATCCTTAGGGAAAAGCTTTATGCTTAGAAAATCATAAAGAATGCAGTCCCAATTAGAAGTAACATATACTCAAAATAAATTGATCTTAATTGTCTTTGCCTTTTTTTTTTCTACAAGAAATCAGAGGAGTCCTCAAGCCACGTAATCTGGTCTTGTAAGTTCTCTTCCTTGGTATGGGATACTTACTTCCCTAACTTACTTGGTCCCTTTGATATGAACAGATCGAAGAACAGGAAAATTGGGGATTATTGGAGGTGGATGGTCCATAAGTTGGACTTGGAAGAGAAATCGAAAGCTATTCTTATTATGTGAAATCTTTGGAGCTACTGTAACCAAATCATCCAAAACTAGAAGAGGGCAAACCTCAACCAAATCAAAACCTTGATTAATAAAGCTCTAGAGGAGTCTCAAGGAAGAGAATTCGCTAACCTGACTTTGGCAAGATCTAAGACCCGTGCGAGACAGGATAAATGGACCATTTTGCTAGCAAACTATTGGAAATTGAATTTTAATGCCTCCTAGAATGAAGCCCAACGAAAAGGGGGGGATCGACTGAATTGTTTGTGACTCTCGAGGGTTTTTGATCTGTGTGGACAATCACCCTATCCATAGAAGTTTGTCTATGTCATGGAAATCACCCCCTTGGCTTGGCATAGGTCATGTTTGGGGTGATTTCAAACCAGACCAAGGTGATTTTTTAACAATTTTAAAAACACTCCTAATTATTTAAAATCAATTTCATGTTTGATTTTACATTCTTAAACTTTCATACCATTAAAATTAATTTTAAATTATTAAAGACATGTTTCGTAGTGATTTTGGGTATGAAAAAAGTGATTTTGACCATTTTAAAATCATTTCCAAACATGCACATAGTTTCGTTCAACACTGCCCGAGAGCGTGCAACAGGGTTGGCCATATCTTCTTGCCAAGCTGATTTAGGAGATTTTTTCTCATTTTGTAACTTTTCATCTTCCAATTTGGAAGATGATTTGTCTTTTTGGATATCTCTTTTACCGAACGAGGACTTTGGTGTTGGCGGTTAGTTGGTTCCGTCTTTAATGAATTATAGTTTCAAAAAGAAAAAAAAAAAAAACTTTGGTAAGTTAAGTGAATGTTAGATGGAAAAAATAATATAACAATAAACAAAAAAATGATTTCTTTTTAAAAAATTGATGGACTAAAATAAACATGTTGAAATTTTAGGCCCCATTTGATAATTATTTGGTTTTTGAAAATTAATCTTATAAATACTACATCCACTCATAAGTTTATTTGTTTTGTTATCAACTTTCTTCCAATGTTTTTAAAGACCAAGTCAAATTTTGAAAACTTAAGCCCCAATTGATAACCATTGGTTTTTTATTTTTGGTTTTTGGTTTTTGAAAATTAAGCTTACAAACACTAGCTTGACTTATAAATTTCTTTGTTTTGTTATCTACTTCCACCTTTTTTAAAACTACTTTTTTAGTTTTCAAAACTTGACTTATTTTTGGAAACATAGAGAAAGTAGATAACAAAACTAAGAAACTTATGGTAGTGTTTATAAACTTAATTTTCATATACAAAAAACAAAGAACCAAAGGATTATCAAATGAGGTCCAAATGGTTATCAAAATGGACATTGGTTTTTAGTTTTTGGATTTTGAAAATTATGTTTGTTTTCTCTCAATTTCATTGCAACAATTTTTATCTTTGTTAAGAACACATTTGAATTCTTAGCCAAATTCCAAATTCCAAAACACAAGTATTATGGTCCCGTTTGATAACTCTTTGGTTTTTGGTTTTTAAACTTATAAACACTACTTCCAACTCCAAGTTTCTTTGTTTTTTTTTTATCTACCTTTTTCTATATTTTAAAAAACCAAGCCAATTTTTAGAAACTAAAAAAACTAGTTTTCAAAAACTTTGTTTTTGTTTTTAGAATTTGGTTAAGAATTTAAGTGTGTCTACAAAAATGAAAACCATGTAAGGAAATTTAAAGAAAACAAGCCTAATTTTCAAAAACAAAAAACAAAAAACGAAATGGTTATCAAACATGGCTTATGAGTTTTGGGTATTTGGTTTTTAAGCTTGTAAGCACTGCTTCGACCTCAATTTCTTTATTTTATTATCTACCTTCTTTTCCGGTGTTTTAAAAATCAAGTCAAGTTTTGAATACTAAAAATTGCAGTATCCAAAATTTTATTTTTGTTTTGAAATAATTTGGCTAAGTTTTCTAATGCTTGATTAAAAAAATGAAAACAATTATTGGAAACTTATAGAAAACCAGCCTAATTTTCAAAAACCAATAACCAAAAACTTATCCCAGCACAAATGGTTATGAGCCTCATAGATCATAATAGACATTTTTTAGAGTAAAATCAAAATAGACAAAACTTGAATTTTTAGAGAACAAAATGATATTTGAACCAAAATTTAAAACTAATCCAACATAATTCGTCGAGAGTTCGTCAAAAATTTTTGAAATCTCATAAAGTTGTTCTTTTGGTGGATTCTTTCCGCCAGATTTTGATCCAATTGTTATCATATTCTCTCGCATTTCCAGATGTAGAGACTCGAAAACTCTCGCCCATTCAACACCATTTCGCCATTTTGTTGGAGCTTCGTCCTTGCCTCCAGAAGCTATGGAGTTCACCGAGTCTTACAAGCAGAGTGGACCCTGCTGTTTCTCTCCCAACTCCCGTTTCATCGCTGTTGCCGTCGATTATCGTCTTGTTGTTCGCGACACTCTCTCCTTCAAGGTTTCTTTCTCTCTCTTTCTCTCGATTCGTTCAATTATTTTTAAATTTTCACTTGAATTGTGATCTCAACATTTCCCCGGTGGATAACTAAACGATTAGGGTATTTGAGACCGAGAAATTCTTGGTATCTTAATTGAGTAGCATTGCTGAATTGCCCATTGGCTGAAGTGTTCAACCAAGTAGGATAAATTGAACTGAAGCGAGCTAATTCGGATGTTATGAGTTTTGATTTAGGATAAATCCACCTAGAAGCTGTAATCTTTTTACAGTAAAGATCAATAAAACATTTTATTTTTCTCTTTCCATTTTTAGGCAAGACCATTAACCAGAGTAGCTTTCGATCTGCTTGCTACGTAAATTTGTAGGAGATCAGGAAGGATGTAACCATATTTGGGATTTATATGGCGGAATTGTAAAAGCAAAACTATGAGAATGTAAGAACCTATTATGATTTGTTCGTACAGAGATGCATTCTAATAGAGTCGCATTGGCATACTGGGTAATCTATCTCTTTCTTTCATTCTCTCAACCTCTTCATAAGTGCTTTCCTCTTCTCAAAATGCAGGATATCAATACTCTTGTGCTGCTTCTATATTTTCACGTACTCTTGAGAGTGGTAAAATTTTGGTTAAAACCACAATAGAAACATAAATAGCAACAGGGGAAAGGAAAACTCTGAAGGTGTAAAAGTATGACCATCTGAATAGTGACGGTAGATAATAGATTTGCAATGATACATGTAAAACTTGATGCTGTTTGTTTTGATTTTTTTTATATTGACAGATAAAAGTGACCCAAATTAACTTGGTTCTTGCTTTTGTTTTCTATTCTGGCGGGGTGGAGATCCAATGGAAACTTGAGTTGTAGCTTGGTTGTGAGGTAGACGTAGTTTTGCACATGAAGAAGATAATATAACTTGAACGATGCAATGCAGGTTGTGCAGTTGTTTTCATGTCTGGACAAGATAAGCTACATTGAGTGGGCCCTCGATTCCGAATACATTCTTTGTGGTCTATATAAAAGACCAATGATACAGGCATGGTCATTGACACAACCTGAATGGACGTGCAAGATAGATGATGGTCCCGCAGGGATTGCATATGCTAGGTGGAGCCCAGACAGCCGTCACATATTGACTACATCGGATTTTCAATTACGATTGACAGTCTGGTCCTTGGTAAATACAGCATGTGTACATGTGCAGTGGCCGAAGCATACATCCAAGGGAGTTTCATTTACCCAAGATGGAAAATTTGCAGCAGTTTGCACTCGAAAAGATTGCAAGGATTACATCAATCTCATTTCTTGTCATACATGGGAGATAATGGGTGTGTTTGCTGTTGATACACTGGATTTGGCAGATATTGAATGGTCGCCAGATGATAGTTCTATTGTAGTCTGGGACTCTCCTCTTGAATATAAGGTGATGTCTTCCTGTTTTAGTTTTAAATATTTACTGTGTACTCCTGGTGCATACATCTAGTGAAACTGATTAATGTAAAAGACCATCTTTTGTCATTCTTCTTCGTCATCTTGATAAGAAAACAATATGCCAAGTTCCACACATCTTATTTTATTAAATGAAAATAATAAAACTACTACACCAAAGGGTCCTTGAAGATTACAAAATGGGTTAGTTACACGGACCTAAAGGGATGAATAAAAATATGCCAAGTTCCAGACATCATCTCTAGAATCAAGACCCTTTTAAAACCTTAAGACCTCTCCTATTCTTGCCAAACAAATATACCAGAGGCACGTGAAAAGCTTGGTCTGTCAAACAATACACCCTCTATCTCATAGGGGAGGATGTAAGGTAATAGACCTCAGTTTCTTAAGGTGTAATCACGTAAAAAAAAATGAAGGGTGGGTCTACTTGGCTTCCTGTGAGGACTGTAATATTGTGTGACCTAGTGTGTTTTAGTAACTTAGTTAGTTATTGGGCTAATGCCTGAATGTGCCAAGAGTGGTGAGGGAGAGAGTGTTTTATGCAATAAGTACGATTTTGGTATATTTTGTTCTCAAGTAAGTCTTGGGAGAGTTAGGGAGCTCTCAAATCTCCCTTTGCTTGTACCTATTTTCAATTCAATAAAATTGGTATATATCATGAGACTGCTTCCATCATCATATCGTGATAGTTCAGAAGATGTTAAAGATATACTGAAAGTATATACGAAAGTTACACCGCCAACTTATGAAGTTCAAAGCTATTTCTGAAAGTTTTTCTTCATCATGGTTGGCAATGGCATGAACACAATCTCCTTGGATTGACAATTGAGTGGGCAAACAACCTTTGGCCGTGGGTTCCTAGAGATTTTGAAAGTTTATGGAAGAAAGACTTGTTGGTTTCCAAAGCTTGGGGAAGAAGATTCAAGGTCATCAAACGTTATTTTATTATTGGAAGAAACCTTAGGAGTGAGGAGTGGAGTGAATTTTCTGTGATTTTACTGCTGAATGAGAATGTTTTAATTAGTAGAATGAAGGGCATGAGGTCACTTGATGACTTAGGAAGAACCCCATCTTTATTGTGTGGAAAACTAAGTGCCTTAGGAAGGTGATTATCTAGGCCTGGTTAGTCTTCATGGAAGGATTAAACTCGGCTAAAAGAGTTCAAAGTATGTGCCCATATTGGACAATTAGTCCAAGTTGTCGCATTCTATGTTTGAATGCAAGGGAGAATATTCATCTTTTGTTTTTCTCATTGTTTCTTGATGGGAAAATTTTGAAAGCTATATGTTTCAAGGCTTTCATTCTCATTGGTATTTCACTTGGGCGCTAATAATGACATTCTCATCTTGCTACGTGATCATGATTGAAAGAAGAGCTATTCTATTGTCGATGAATGTTGTCAAAGAAATTCTAGAGTGAATGGACCATGAGAAATCGGCATATATTTGAATGCAAACAAGACAATTGGGACGAAAAATTAAAGACTATTAAACATTGTGTGGCTTTTTCGTGTGTTCTTTCTAAAAAATTTAGCAATTATTCTTCTAATATTAATTTCTTCTTGTAATTTTGTTAAATAGAAACCATAGTATTTCAGAGGATGTGAAACCACACATTTTCTTTTATCACTCATAAACTGTCGTTTGCCACATCAATGTTCTGCTTCTAAAAATAAGTCTTTCCCGTTACGCAGGCTAATCCAAGAGATTCTTAATTGGTTAGATATTTGTATTTTTCTCTAATTTAAGCATTCTTTGTTTTTGTTTTTGTTTTTGTTTTTTTTTTTTGCTGACATGAGCATTTCAACTGTTCAAAGCATTCCTTTCCTAAATAAAGGTCAGAGTTGTAAATCCCCTATCATTGTTGAACGTAAAAAAAAGGTATTTTGGTGTTCAAGTGTGCTTAAAAGTCACAGATACTGATTATTTTGGTGTAAATCCAAAATTCTAAAACATTTCTGAAGGCTAGAGACTAGATTCCCCTTCTTCCATGAGAAGTGATGTTTTAAGACAATACACGACAATAAGATTTCTATTTCATTAAATCTTCCAGAAAGACTTCATCTTCTATTTATTTGGCTGATTGGTGTTGAGCACATGGCTGATTCATTTTTTATTACTGAATTAAACACGGACGAAAAAATGTAAAACTTTGGTTGGTTTGCACAGGTTCTAATTTACTCTCCGGATGGAAGGTGTCTATTTAAGTATCAAGCATATGAAAGTGGACTTGGTGTAAAAAGTGTTTCATGGTCACCTTGTGGACAGTTTTTAGCTGTTGGTAGTTATGACCAAATGTTGAGACTTTTAAATCATCTGACTTGGAAGACTTTTGCGGAGTTTATTCATGTATCTACCGTTCGTGGTCCTAGTTGCACTGCTATTTTTAAGGTAATATTTTTTTTGTTTTCCAGTTACAGTTTTATGATCCTTGTCTCATAATAAAAGAAAGCTTATGTTTTTCCCCTTCATGTTTAGGAGGTGGATGAACCATTGCAGCTTAATATGTCGGAATTATGTCTCAGTGATGAGTTTATCCAAGGGAATTCTGGTACATGTGGTTCTTTTCTGAAGTGACCCTGCATTATTTTATTTTCTATAAATTACTAGTTTCAAAATATGTAAACATTGTAAATCTCATTAGTTTAACTGCATGTTTTTACTTTGTAGATGATACTTGCCCAGGTCTTAATTTTTCTTGAAAATTCTTGTACTGTTTCGGTGATTGAAAGAAAATTCAAAATGTAAGACCAGTAGTTTTCTTTCATTTTTCATTCCTGGCTCAATTTTCAATTGTTCGTAAACCTGCAGTTGTGGATCTTTTTCCTTCATGATGAAACTATTTTTTTTTTTTTTTTCTGTTATTAGGTACTTGCCACCAAAGGTCAAGAAATATCATAATCTTGGCCATTGACTTATCAGAATAAAATTAGGCTCCTAAACTATCAGTCTATTACCTTTCACAACTTTTTGAAATCAAAGCATGATGTGTGAAATTAGCCCATCAATAAAACTCTCTCGTCTTTGATTTTTTACTATTCAATTTTTGAGTATTCGACCTACTTCACTGCTAATTGCTTTATCTGTACTTTTTTCTTGTTCTCAAGAAGACTCTACCGAAGGACACTTCAGGGTCAGATATGAAGTTACAGAAGTACCTGTCACTTTGCCATTCCAGAAACCCCTTGGAGACAAACCAAACCCTAAGCAAGGCATTGGTAAACCCTCTGTTCTTGCCAAAAAAGAATACATACTGTATCATTTTCTGCTGTTTCAAATAGTAATTAAAATTTATTCAGTTTAATGTGTTTCTGGGCTGTATGAGGTTGTGTGCTATATGGTAGCAGAGTTTAGACCTCACATAGAACTTTGTATTTTTGTTGTATACTTGGTCTGTGAAGTGTATAGTAAAACATAAATACTATTTGAACCACTAAGTAATCCTAAATCCATGTTCCATTTAAAATCAAATCTTTCTAGTTCCTGCTCCATATAATGGAAGAAAAAGGGTGTACATGAAGTAGCTCCCTCGTAATATAAAGTATCGCATATGGTTAAATATATGAAGCAAAAATATGCATTAGTGTATGCCATACTGTAAAATTCTGTACGGATTGTCGGTTCGTTGTTAACAATAAGTTGTATGTCATTAGCATTCCTTTGCAAGCAGGAGTTCGAACGTCCCTCTTGTGTTTTTCCATTAGCTGAGACATCAGCTGTCTCTGGAATATGGTTTTACTGTTAGTTTATATAACAGGTCTCATGCTCTGGAGTAAGGATAGCCAATACATCTGTACACGCAATGATAGCATGCCAACTGCCCTTTGGATTTGGGACATTCACCATCTAGAACTGGCAGCCATCTTAGTGCAGAAAGATCCTATCCGAGCAGCAGCTTGGGATCCGACATGCACACGTCTTATTTTCTGCACTGGTAGCCCACATTTGTACATGTGGACCCCCTCAGGTGCTTACTGCGTCAATGTCCCTCTATCGGAGTTCGCCATAACTGACCTGAAATGGAATTCAGATGGTAGCTGTCTTCTCCTCAAGGACAAAGAGTCGTTCTGTTGTGCTGCTGTGCCTGTTCTACCAGAATCCAGTGATTACAGTTCAGATGATTGATGGCCTTTCCTTCTGAAATGGTACTTTCTTAACTTCTTGCGTAATGAAATTTAGGAATCAAGAGCTTCTGATTGGTGGAACAGTTGAGGATCTATGTCTTTTTGAAAAATTTAAATACAGGTCTGTATTAGATTTGGAAGATGTAACTAGTATGAAGATGAACCCCCGATTTGTTGTAACTGAGATACAATTTTAGCTTAGGTTCTGTAAAATTTCTCATATAGGAGTTGTACTGTTAGGGAAGATCAATGGCAGTAAGAAAGAATAGTGTTGTATCTGTTGATGTTCAGAATCAGAATGATTTTACATTGTGTCATGCTCTGTACATTTTGCTCTAATTTTTGCATGTTTGTAAATGCTTCCCCTATTGCCAAAGTGAACATAGCTTATAGCTAATTGGTATGTAGCTAACAGTACAACTATTGATTGACCAAAAGTTTGGTAGAAAAATTTTAAAAATAAAGAAGAAAACAAAAACAGTGTTTTTTGTTTTTTTTTTTGTTTTTTTTTTGTTTTATTTTTGTGCTCTCTTTTCTATTTTCTCTCTCTCTCTCCTTTTTATAGTTAATCAATTAGTTTTTAAGTATGAATTGGTTTTAGGCTAAATTATTGAGAATGGATCTGAACTTTAGGTCCATGGAAAGCATTAAATTGTATTAACCTTGAAATTTTTCAAACTACCCTTATTACAAAATGTTTCTTCTTCTTCCTCCATGAATATTAGTGCAAAACTTTGCTTATAAACACTATGTGCAACAGAACAGAGTTTGAAATCAAGTTCTCTTTTTATAAGTGTAAAGAAAGATAAGTGGGAGAAAAAAAGTTTTTTTTTCCTTTCTTTTTGCACTCTCTGATTGTGTGTTAGTGATAAGCATGAGATTAATGTGGTTTTCGATTACGATGAATGGTTGGAGAAGGAAGAGAGGAGTATGTGTTTTTTTTTTAATTGTTGGAGAGTTACAAGAGGGTAATGATTATAGATTTTGAGTTTTTGGAGCTTATTTGGTCAAATCGTTGCTACAACCTTTCAAATACTAATAAACTTGAATGTGGGTTTGGTCCTATTTGCAAGGTTAATTAATCAAAACTTTAATATATTTTTAAATATACTTAAAGAACCAAAGCGAACTTAGTTCAGCGGTAATTGACATGTACCCTTGACCATGAGATCAGAGGTTCAAATCCTCCCACCCCCAAATGTTGATGTACTCTACAAAAAAAAAAAACAAATAAATAAATAAAATCTTAAAAGAAGTGTTAGAACCACTCCACAACAATATTTTCATTTATTTTGCCTAAAATAAATATAGGGAAAGTCGATGGGTAGGATTGGTAAGAAAACATACATGAGAAGGCTATCAACAAAATTAAGTTAAAGATATAAAGAATTCAAGAACTAAACAAAAGTTATCTCAAAGCTCCAACATAAGAATCTGGTCTGACTCTTGGGATGTTATGTTAAATGAGAAGAAAAACTTCTAGTCTATGAAACACATCGCAAGTAAGCAAAGGTTCTCATTAATTTTCATGGATGAAGAATTTGTAGAGAGAGGAAGGAGGAGAAACTTGTTCTAGTAAGAGTATTTTTGAAATTTTTTGAAAGGTTAAGAAAATTAATGAAACTTTAACATTTTTCATCTAAAACTTAATGACATATGTATTTTTTTTAAGGTTTTTGACAGACCAAGTATTTTTTAAACTTTTAAAAGCTAAAGGTATTATAAAAACGAAACTTTTAGGGGCTGTTTGGCCCATGGTTTCAGAATCAGAACCCTGGGGGGTTTGTTCTGACGTGTTTGAAAGCCTGTGAATCAGAAAACAGTGTTTGGGGTGTTATGTTCTGAACCCTGAGAATCAGAAAATAGTGTTTGGAGTGTTGTGTTCTGAATCCTGGGAATCAAAAAACAGTGTTTGAGGTGTTGTTCTGTGTTCTGAACCCTGGGTTTGTGCAACTTTCTTTTTCCACTTTTTCTTTCCGTTATTTACTCGCTTCATTTCTTTTTCTAGAGTTAAGTGAAAATCCTTGACATAATGAACTATTAGGAAATATTTGCGATGCTCAATTAAAGGTTTTAATCTCATTGTAACTATGGTCTATGAACTATTGGGAAAATCATTCTAAAGTTTTATTTGATAACCATTTGATTTTTGGTTTTTAGTTTTGGTTCTTGTTAATTGATCTTATATTTGTACTACTCTATCACCTATACTCTTTACCAATGCACCAAAAATTTTGAACTAAATGGTTAACCTTAGTCCACAAATTGTTGACTTAACATTACATTGAGGCTTTGTTTAGATTTGCAATCTTACTTAAATGTAAAAGTGATTACAGTGGGTTGAATCAGGTGTTATTTGTTAGCAACCATACCATCGTCTAGGCCTGAAAATATCCACATATTATTGACAAAAGTGTGACCAAAATTTGTGTAAATTATCAAACTTGTTCTAAGGTCGGTAGTGAGTGAATTATAGTGGTGTGGTCCAATTTTGCTATGACAGTTTCACGATAACGTTTTTTGTTTATGCCTCAATGCAGACAACCAACATGAACTTCATATCCCAAATGACACAACATTGCAGTAAAAAAAAACACCAAATTTGTATTGTAAAAGCTCTTTTATTCAACTTTGAACTTTCTAGGCTTACACCATCCACAAAAATGGGATAAATACACCAAACTCGACACTGAATTTACATAAGATTCTTCCCTTCTTGTTCTTAAAACAAAATGCATGACATAGAGATACACACAAACCATGGAGAAAAATGAACAAGCGGTTGCACAAAAATGATGACGAGAAGACTCAGATACATTGCAAAGGCTGGAAGGCCATGCCTTTTGTCATAGATGAAGTTTTGTTGTGTTATGTTCTTCTTTGTTCTTCTATGTTCTTCTCTATTCTGTTTCGTTTCATGTTTTTCATTGTCATTGTACCTTCCAATCTGAACTCAAACAACCAAAAAAACATTAAAAACAATATCAAAATCAAATAAGCCAACATTGAAAAATTCAGAACCAACAATACAATCGTAATGCAGAGAGATATTTAGATGGAAGTAATTAAAAAAATTGCGACAAAATCAAGGAGGCCTCAGACGTTAAAAAATATCATTGGCATAAAAAAAAACCCAAACTCATTAAACAGATTCATCGTCATCGACCAAAGGTTAAAGAAATGAACCTGTTCAGTGGACAATGAAAGCCCCCCACCAAGCTCCACTCATCCGACCACCTCCCTCATACCAGGCCTCAAATTCTACCTCACAATCAGAACAGACACACTGTTTTTGAATGGGAGGAAGCCACAATACAAGAAAATTGATGGAAATTTGGAGGCAGCAAGAGAGAGGGTCGAGTTTATGGAGTGACAAGATGGAATCACGTCCACTACATGCTTCACAATCCCCCTCCCCACTCCAATGCCCACCAGAATCCGCTCTTCCTCTGTCGTTAGCAAATACCGCATGTCAAAAAACAGAGGAACGAGAGACAGAGAGTGAAAAAATGGGTTCAAATCAACAACAATCAGAGACAAACAAAAATCCCATCTCAGAATGGACAGAAATGTAAAACTCTAGAGAGAGATCATCAAAACTCAGGAGAACCCTTCCCAACTTTATTGATTATCTTACTCAATACATATCAATGAACAGAGAGACTGCATATATAGGGAGGGAGAAAAACTCCTGAACCAACCTCAACTAATACAACTGAAATAAGGGAAATAACAGATTGAAATAAACAGAAAACTAATAAACTGAACGCACGAGCAAAGCACGAGATACATAGTCAGTGTGCTATCTTCACACCCCCCTCAAGCCAATGGAGAGTGGGTCTCGAACATTGAGCTTGCTTTTCAGTTTGTTGAACGAACTAGTAGATAGTGGTTTGGTTAGGATATCAGCAACTTGATCTATAGCAGGCAAATGTTGAACTAAAATTCGCTTCTAGAGTACTAAATCCCGTACAAAGTAGATATCGATCTCGACATGTTTTGTCTTGGCATGAAGAATTGGGTTTGCACTTAAGTGAACCGCACTTAAGTTGTCGCACCAGAGAAGGTTTTTGTGGCAACGAGATTTTAAGTTCACAAAACAATGTGTGAAGCCATACAAGTTCTGTAGCTGCTGAAGCAAGGCAACGATATTCTGCTTCTGTACTTGATCGAGATATGACTGCTTGCTTCTTTGATCCCCAAGAGATGATGTTGCCACCAAAAAAGATGCAAAAACCAGAAGTAGATTTCTGGTCGTCGGGATCAGACGCCCAGTCAGCATCAACATACCCATGAAGAGACAATGTCGAAGGAGCAGTGAAGTGAATGCCATGGTGGATAGTTCCCTTTAGATATCGCAAAATTCTTTTCACAAGCTGCCAATGGATCACTGTGGGGGTGTGCATGAATTGACATGCCTTGTTGACACTGAATGATATTTCTGGTCGAGTGATTGTAGCATATTGCAATGCCCCTACAGTACTTCGATACAAGTGAACATCAAGAAACTTATCCCCATGACGGCTAGACAACAAAGGACCGCTTACCATTGGAGTTGCAATACTGTTTGCCCCTGTCATATTGGTTTTGTTCAGCAAGTCAAGTATATATTTAGACTGAAAAAGAAACATACCTCCAGATGGAGGATAGGATACCTCTACTCCCAGAAAATAGCTCAAAGACCCGAGGTCCTTCAAGGAAAACTTAGCATGTAGGTCAGAAATTAAAGCATTTATAGTATTGGAGGAGCTTCCTGTTATGATCATGTCGTCTACATATACCAGAACATAACACGTACCAGCTTTGGAATGACAAAATAATAGTGAGGAGTCTGCTTTAGATGAGACAAAGCCAACGGAGTGAAGGAAGAGACTTAGTCTCTCAAACCAGGCACGGGGAGCTAGTTTTAATCCATAGAGTGCCTTTTGAAGCTTGCAAACCAGAGGAGTGGATCCTGAGTTAGACTCAAAACCGATTGGTTGATCCATATATACCGTTTCTGTTAAGAGACCATGAAGAAAGGCATTGTTTATATCTACTTGCCTAATGGACCAATTGTTAGCCAAAGCTAAAGTAAGGAGCACTCGAATGGTGACTGGCTTAACTACCGGACTATATGTTTCTGAATAATCAATGTCAGGTGTTTGATGGAAGCCTTTGGCCACTAAACAGGCTTTATAACGAGCTATAGTTCCATCCGAGTTCCTTTTGATCTTAAAGACCCACTTACATCCCACTATTTTTTGATTGGATGGTAAGGGAACAAGCGTCCATGTCTAGTTGGCAAGAAGGGCCTCATATTCGGTTTGCATTGCTTTTCTCCAAGTTGGATGCTTTAATGCTTCTTTGGCATTTGGTGGCTCAATTTCATCATACGAGACAGTGAGAGCCTTTGGCTTAAAAATGCCTCGTTTGCCCCTTGTTATCATGTGATGATTGTTGACCACTGTGGGAGCAGGGATAGATGGTTGAGTAAGATTCCTGTCACACGTCTGTGTAGCTGCAGGTACCTCCGATTCAGCCACAATTGGAGCAACTTGTATATCAGAAACAGGCAGTGTGTTGGATGGCTGTATGTCTGCAGTGGAAACCGGTGCAGGACTCAAAGGACGTACATCTGTAGAAGACATATCTGTACTTTTGGGTGTGGTTAGGACAGGAAGAGTTTGAATTATAGATGCTGGTTGGTTGGACTGTTTGGGTTAATGAGTAGTCTGATATGGGAAGCAGAGTTCATCAAAGGTAACATTACGCGAGACAAAAATCCTACCATCAGGAGAAAGACACTTGTAACCTTTATGTTGGTTACTATAACCCAGAAATATGCATGGAATAGATCTAAAATTTAGTTTATGAGAGTTGTATGGTCTAAGGCAAGGATAACACCTACATCCAAACGTCTTGAGAAAATCATAGGAAGGATCGATGTGAAACAGTCGCTTTAAGGGACTAACTCCATTTAGAACTGATGATGGTAAACGATTACTTAAGTAGGTTGCTGTGGCGAAAGCATCATCCCAAAACATGAGGGGTAAGGATGCCTGAGATAAAAGGGTAAGGCCAATATCGACTACTTGTCTGTGTTTTCGTTCGGCAATGTCGTTCTGCTGGGAAGTATATGGGCAGGTTATTCGGTGGTCAATACCATGTGATTTAAGGAAAGTGGTAAAGGCTTTGAACTCTCCTCCCCCATCTGATTGGAACCGAATGATGGAATGGCCTAAGAGTTTCTCCACAGAGGTTTTGAAGGATATAAAAGCAGTCAAGGCTTCAGATTTAGAATTGAGAAAATATATCCATGTGTATCGTGAGAATACATCAATGAAACTAATGTAGTAACGAAAGCCATTTCTGGATGGAATATAAGAGGGACCCCACACATCATCCACAACAAGTTCTAGGGGTTTAGTATAAACAGTAGTTGACAACATAAATGGGAGAGAGTGAGATTTACCAACAGCACAAGCATTGCAAAAATTGACTGAGCTATGTATTGAATTATATTGTTTTGCAATAGTGCGTACAATAGGGAAGGCCGGGTGTCCAAGCCGCCTATGCCAGATATCTAGAGTGGATGCTTTAGGCATGGTATTTACAGTGAAAGCAGAAGGAAAATCATGGGCTACCAAACATTTATTTCCAGTATGTACATCATGTTTGGGTGTAGAAGAGTTAACAGATAGATTGAACCTGTATAATCCCTCATGGAGCAGCCCTTGGAGTAGTGTTTGGCCAGAAGTTCGATCCTTCACATAGCAAACATCAGGGTGAAATTCAAAGAACACGGAATTATCCTTTGAAAATCGGCTAACGCTAATTAAATTCTTGGTTATATTTGGAACATGGAGCAGATTTTTAAGGTGAAATAGGCGATTGGAAGAAAGAAAAGAAGTATAGCCAGAGTGGGTAATGGGCAGACCTGCACCGTTTCCAACCTGCATCTGAGAATTCCCACCATACTCTGAGCTGACAGCCAGATTACCAAAATTGTTTGTTAAATGATTAGTTGCACCTGAATCTGGATACCAACTGTTGTCCTGATTCATGTCTGAGGCAATAAGCAGGGCCTGCATTTGGGAATGAAGTGAGAAAGCTCCAGCTCCAAATTGTGGATTGAAGCCACCAGTATTTCCAGATTGAGCATGTGGAAATCTTCCAACCAGAGAGTAACATCGAATAGCCGTGTGACCAAATTTGAAGCAATATTGGCACTGCGGCTTGTTGCGATTATTGTTCCAAGACCGCCCACCACGGTTGGATCTCCTTCCGCCTCTCCCGCGATTGTTAAAGTTGGAGGGATGATATTGCTGAGTAGATTTCAAGACTTCAGTATCCGTAGAATGAGAACTCTGTGTTGTAAGATTTGCCGAAGGAACTGAGCCATCAGTATTCACTGTGGGGAGCTTGCTTTCCAGACGATTTTCGTGCGTTAACAGCAAAGCCATAGCTTCTTGCACGCCAATATCTTCAGTATGCGCTGTAATTACTGAGATCATTGATTCGTACTCATCTCCAAGGCCAGAGAGTATGTATGTGATGTGATCTTCAGCGTCAACTTCCTTGTCGATTGCTGCTAGGGCATCAACACACTTTTTAATTTGAGAAAAGTAATCATTGAGTGACATGTTACCTTTCTTGATCGTCTGGAGTTTAGATTTCAGTCTCATTATTTGCGCGTGATTTCTGGAATTAAAGATCTGAAGAAGGCACTTCCAGATCGCTCGAGAAGTCTTGCAATGAATGACCTGCTCCAATATACTATTAGTCATCGAACCCAGAAGCCACGACGAAATCAATCGATCTTGCTTCTTCCACTTCAGATAGTCTGGATTTGATTTTGAAACAGAGGCGTTCTCTGGAGAGGAAATGTTCTTTGGTGGTGGTTCAACATCTTCAAGAATAAAGTTCTCTAATTCATGGCCTTCTAGGGCAAACTCAATCTGGACCTTCCATACCAGGAAGTTGTCATTGTTTAGCTTCACAGTGGAAATTTTATTGCCTGGATTTATCACCGAGGTCGATGAAATATCAGTTCCATCGGAGGATATGACTTCAGTGGGAGTAGATGAATCCATCGGAATGAGATAATAGAGATGAACAGACGAACACGAGTTCAAAAAAAAAATTGAAATCAGAGGTTGTCGTGAGACTGAGGCTCTGATACCATGTAAAACTCTAGAAAGAGATCATCAAAACTCAGGAGAAATCCTTCCCAACTTCATTGATTATCTTACTCAATACATATCAATGAATAGAGAGACTGCATATATAGGGAGGGAGAAAAACTCCTGAACCAACCTCAACTAATACAACTAAAATAAGGGAAATAACAGATTGAAATAAACAGAAAACTAATAAACTGAACGCACGAGCAAAGCACGAGATACATAGTCAGTGTGCTATCTTCACAAGAAAAACGAGAAAATGAGACAGGGTGGAGAGAACACAAACCCGAGTCAACAAAATCTCGCTCGTTCCTCATTCCGATCGATCCAATGTTCGATCTATTACATAGCTCGTTTTCTGGCGACATACTAATGGAGAGAAGGGCGGAAGAGAGAGCAGAAGACGAAGAGCTAGGGTTAGGGCTTCTTCAGCAAGGAAAGGAATAGTGAAGGGAGAAGGAAACAATGAAAAAATGGAGGAGTAGAAAACACGTGAATAGTGACAGAAAACGCGTGAGTGACAGAAGATGCAAAAACCTAGGAGGCTGTATTTCAAAATTGGCTAAAAAAAACGGTGGGGCTGTGTTTTAAAACCGACCCATTTAAACACAGTGGGCCAAACATGGTTTTGGGTTTCAAACCCAAAACCATCCCAACCCTAGACTATGGGCCAAACACACCCTTAAAGGTATTTTCTATAATTTAGCATTGAAATTAATGTGTTGTATTTTTTTAATTAATATAGAAAAAATGGATGAAAACACTATCTAAGAAAAAAATGGATGAAAACAAAGGAAAAAAAAGATATATTTTCAAACCGTTTCTTAAATTACAAACAATAGAAAATAATTTAGAATGGTCAATCTACAACTCCTATCCATCATATCAATATATATTTGAATTGAGTTGATGTAAGTTTGTTAAGAGAGAAGTCAAAACGAGAATAGGTCAGTGGTAATTGGCGTATCCTTGACCAAGAGGTTAGAAGTTCGAATCCTCCCACTTCAAATGTTGATTGATTGATTGATGTACTGAAAAAGAGTTTTTTAAGAGAGAAATTATATTTTCATGCTGATGTTGGCAACCATGGTGCCTTGGGAACACCATCAGCCGATAGTCTTCCCAAGATTTTATTAAAAAAAAGTTTATTTATTTATTTTTTTAAATTTCAAATTTCCATTTCCTTCTTTCATTTTCCATTTCTTCCCTTTTCATCTTCTTTCTTTTCTTTCATTCTCTCTTTTACTCTCTACAACTTTTTTTCTTCTTTTTTGTTTTCATTTCTTCCTTTCTTCTTTTTTTTTCCATTTTTTTTTCTTTCTTCTTCTTTTTTCTTTCCTTCTTATTTGGTTTCATTTCTTCCCTCCTTTCTCTGTTTTTTTCTTTCTTTTTTTCCTTCTTCTTTGGTTTCATTTCTTCCCTTCTTTGTTCATTTTTTTTCTTTCTTTTTCTTCTTTCATTTTCTTTTTATCTTCTTCTTGGCGGATTCAAATTTCTTTTTTCTTTATTTTTTCTTGATCTTCTTCTTTCTAAAAGGTCTGTAGAAACTGATTGAATAATTTTGCATGATGTATTTTCCTCACAGAGTATTGCTTTATGTATACAAGAATGGCTGAAATTAAGGCAAAATTAAAGGCTGAAAATATATACAATCTTTACAATAAATGACTAAAAATATGGCAAGAATCATGGATTGATATGCTGTAATATGCCCCCTCAAATTGAAGACGGATTGGAAGTCAAAAGTTTGCCTCGAAGTGATAAAAATATTTGTGATGATAGTGGTTTCGTAAGCAAATCAGCAAGTTGATCTTTGGAGGATATGAAATTTACTGAGATATCCTTTCGAACTACTTTCTCACGAAGAAAGTGGTAATCAATCTCGATATGTTTCGTCCGAGCATGAAAAACTGGGTTATTGGCAAGAGAGATTGCCGATACATTGTCACACCACAATGTTGGAGGAGCCAGCAAGGGAATATGGAGATCACAAAGGAGTTGACGTAACCAATAAAAATCAGCTGTTGTAGTTGCTAGTGATCTATATTCAGCTTCTGTAGAAGAACGTGAGACTGTTGGTTGCTTTTTAGCAGACCAGGATATAGGACTAGATCCAAGGAAGGCAATAAATCCAGAAGTAGACCGACGATCATAAGCATCTCCAGCCTAATCGGAATCACAATATGTAGAGAGTGACATGTCTCCTTTTTGAAATTGAATCCCAAGTTGCTATGTACCAGAGAGATAGCGCAATATACATTTAGCTGCAGCAAAGTGAACATTTGTGGGTTTATGCATGAATGGACTTACTCGATTTACTACAAAGGTAATGTCCGGTCTTGTGAATGTGAAAAACTGAAGAGAATCGACTAGTTGACGATAGAGAGTTGCATCCTTGAATAAGGGTGCAGAAGCATATAAATCAACTGTGGTGGACATAGGAGTTGAACACATCTTAGTAGTTGCCATGCCTGATGTTTGAAGCAGATCATTAAGATACTTGGCCCGATTAACGAAAATACCATCAGTAGAGGAGTGAATTTCTAAACCAAGGAAGTACTTCAATGCTCCAAGATCTGAAATCTGAAATCCAGTGGCTAGTTGCTTCTTTAGCACATAAATATATGTAAGATCAGACCCAGTTACAATAATGTCGTCCACATAGAGTAATAAATAGGTCAAGGACTTGTTAACATAACGTATAAATAATGACGGGTCAGCGGCAGAAGCAACAAATCCCAAAGTCAATAAGTATGTTGTAAAACGGTCAAACCAAGCTCGAGGAGCCTGTTTAAGACCATAAAGACTTTTATGAAGTAAACATACATTGGTTGGGCAAGATTTATCCATAAATCCAGGAGGTTGAGTCATGTAGACCTCTTCCTTTAGATGGCCATGTAGGAAGGCATTTTTGACATCCAACTGATTCAAGGGCCATCCATATTGAGCAGCTAGAGTAAGTATTACCCGAATTGTTGGCTTTTTAACCACTGGACTGAAAGTTTCTTCAAAGTCAAACCCTTCAACTTGGTGATAACCTTTCGCAACTAAGTGAGCCTTATGTCGTGCAATTGAACCGTCGAGATGATATTTAGTGCGAAATACCCATTTGCAGCCTACAACATTCATAAAAGGTAATCTAGGTACTAAGAACCACGTACCTTGTTGTTGAAGTGCATTGAATTCCTCACACATGGCATTTCTCCATTTGGGGTCTTTAGAAGCTTTAGTGTAAGATGTAGGATCGGTGGGTACTGAAGATATCGTAGTGGATAAGAAGGCTTTAGGCTTAAAAATTCCAGACTTCGCCTGTGTTTGCATAAAATGAGTGTTGGTAGAAGTATCAGTAGGTTGTGAACTCACATTGTTCGTAGTTTCAATGTTGGAGGGCAGCGAACCTACAGTTTCTGCAATCTGACATGAGCCATCAGTACGAGTAATATTATCGTGTGATTCAACTATGGATGGATTAGTACGGTCTATAGTGGGTAATTGGATAGGATTGGTGAGAGGCACAGAGCAGGGATTTTGAGGAGGTGTGGTAGATAAGTTTAGGAGGGTGAGTAATAAAGTTGGATCACTAGGGGTAGAAGTTGTAGAAATGTTTGGTTTGGAAGAAAGTTGGCTAAAAGGAAAAATAGTTTCATGGAAAATGACATGACGAGAGACAATAAATTTCTTAGTGTGAGGATTATAACATATGTAACCTTTGAAATCAAGAGGATATCCAAGGAAAATATGTTGAGATGTTTTAGGTTGTAGTTTATGCTGTCTAGTTGGTTTTAGTAAAGGA
The DNA here is from genome assembly GCA_036850905.1 of Luffa acutangula. NCBI lineage: Eukaryota > Viridiplantae > Streptophyta > Magnoliopsida > Cucurbitales > Cucurbitaceae > Luffa > Luffa acutangula. The sequence goes on along the minus strand of CM072097.1, from coordinate 41,119,714 downwards.
TAACATGCACACCCAAAAACTTTTAAATGATGAAAATTAGGAGTGTAACCAAACAGTGTTTCAAACAGAGAAGACATATTTAGGGATGAAGAAGGCATTCTATTTATGAGAAAGACTGCAGCGGAAAAGGCATAAGGCCAAAAGTCAAGAGGAACAGAAGAATGAAAAAGTAATAACATTGCAGTTTCAACAATATGTCTATGTTTACGTTATGTAACCCCATTTTGTTCAGGAGTATAAGGGAAAGATTTTTTTATGAAAAATCCTTTTGGATTCAAGCAAGGAAAGAATAGAAGAATTGCAAAATTCACCACCACCATCAGATATAAAAACTTTTAACTTTTTAGATAAGAGATTTTCAACATATGGGACAAATTTGTGAAGTATAGTAGTTACATCTGATTTGTAAGCTAAAGGAAAAAACCAGGTGAATTTGCTGAAATTATCAATAAAACTAACATAATAACGATATCCATTAAAAGAGGTAATTGGAGAAGGTCCCCATACATCACTATGAACAAGTTCAAGGGGAGAAAAAGAAGTAGAGAGCGACATAGGAAATGAAAGTTTTGACATTTTTGCCTTTAAACAGCTAGAACATTCATGAGTAGAAACAAAAGAAGATAAAGACAGACCAATACGAGACAGACTAGAACGTAAATTTGTAGGAGCAGGATGTCCAAACTGTTAATGCCACAGAGAACACTCCTGTTTTGGATGAAAATTAAAATTTTTGGGTTGCAAACCGGAACTAGATAAAGCTGAAGGGCTGGGAATCGGATAGAGGCCATTGACGTTAGCACCTTTATATAAGATTTTTCGAGAAACTTTATCCTGAATGAGGAACCAGTTAGTGTCAAAAATAAAGATGCAATTATTGTCACAAAAAAATTTATGGACAGATAAGAGATTAGCAGCAAGTTGAGGAGCATGAAGAATTTTGGAAAGGGTAAAGTTACAAGAGGAAGTAGAAAGTATACCACAGTCGGTGTGTTGTATATCTAAAGATTGACCATTACCCACTGTGACCGATTCTTCTCCATTATAGTTGTTTGATAAATTGAGATTGGCCAAGTCATTTGTCATATGAACATTGCATCCAGTGTCAGACAACAAAAAATTATTAGTATTATCAGAAGAGGGCTTGGGAGTCATGGAATTTACTGCCATAACTGCTAATTGGACGGGAGGATGTCGCCCCTGATAAGAGAAATTCATCCGATTGTAACAATCAAATGTACTATGTCCAAATTTGGAACAAATTTGACATGAAATTCGACCTCCATTTGTATTATTATGTGTAGACCTAAAAGCTGACCCGATTTCAATTAACTGACCCAAATTTGAGCCTGATCCAAGGATACCACAACTATTTGACCCATTTGAGAAAGAATATTGTTGCCCAAGAACATGGCCCATGTGAGTCGGCCCAAAACTCTGTTGTGGCCCAAATTTTTTGAAATTGAAAGAAGTTCCCCTGTCGTCTGAGCTTGATCCATGAAAAGGAAAATTAGGGCTAGAAGTAAAATGTTGCGTCGCACTTCCCCTTCCATGGAGGTTCCGTCGTCCTCGTCCACGCTCGTTGGTTGGAGAATGATTTTTGAACGTTGCCATCGGCGGTGTTGTTCTTCTTCATAGTTTTCTCTTATGTGTAGACCTAAAAGCTGACCCGATTTCAATTAACTGACCCGAATTTGAGCCTGATCCAAGGATACCACAACTATTTGACCCATTTGAGAAAGAATATTGTTGCCCAAGAACATGGCCCATGTGAGTCGGCCCAAAACTCTGTTGTGGCCCAAATTTTTTGAAATTGAAAGAAGTTCCCCTGTCGTCTGAGCTTGATCCATGAAAAGGAAAATTAGGGCTAGAAGTAAAATGTTGCGTCGCACTTCCCCTTCCATGGAGGTTCCGTCGTCCTCGTCCACGCTCGTTGGTTGGAGAATGATTTTTGAACGTTGCCATCAGCGGTGTTGTTCTTCTTCATAGTTTTCTCTTATGTGTAGACCTAAAAGCTGACCCGATTTCAATTAACTGACCCGAATTTGAGCCTGATCCAAGGATACCACAACTATTTGACCCATTTGAGAAAGAATATTGTTGCCCAAGAACATGGCCCATGTGAGTCGGCCCAAAACTCTGTTGTGGCCCAAATTTTTTGAAATTGAAAGAAGTTCCCCTGTCGTCTGAGCTTGATCCATGAAAAGGAAAATTAGGGCTAGAAGTAAAATGTTGCGTCGCACTTCCCCTTCCATGGAGGTTCCGTCGTCCTCGTCCACGCTCGTTGGTTGGAGAATGATTTTTGAACGTTGCCATCAGCGGTGTTGTTCTTCTTCATAGCTTGGGAGTCATGGAATTTACTGCCATAACTGCTAATTGGACGGGAGGATGTCGCCCCTGATAAGAGAAATTCATCCGATTGTAACAATCAAGTGCACTATGTCCAAATTTGGAACAAATTTGACATGAAATTCGACCTCCATTTGTATTATTATGTGTAGACCTAAAAGCTGACCCGATTTCAATTAACTGACCCGAATTTGAGCCTGATCCAAGGATACCACAACTATTTGACCCATTTGAGAAAGAATATTGTTGCCCAAGAACATGGCCCATGTGAGTCGGCCCAAAACTCTGTTGTGGCCCAAATTTTTTGAAATTGAAAGAAGTTCCCCTGTCGTCTGAGCTTGATCCATGAAAAGGAAAATTAGGGCTAGAAGTAAAATGTTGCGTCGCACTTCCCCTTCCATGGAGGTTCCGTCGTCCTCGTCCACGCTCGTTGGTTGGAGAATGATTTTTGAACGTTGCCATCGGCGGTGTTGTTCTTCTTCATAGCTTGGGAGTCATGGAATTTACTGCCATAACTGCTAATTGGACGGGAGGATGTCGCCCCTGATAAGAGAAATTCATCCGATTGTAACAATCAAGTGCACTATGTCCAAATTTGGAACAAATTTGACATGAAATTCGACCTCCATTTGTATTATTATGTGTAGACCTAAAAGCTGACCCGATTTCAATTAACTGACCCGAATTTGAGCCTGATCCAAGGATACCACAACTATTTGACCCATTTGAGAAAGAATATTGTTGCCCAAGAACATGGCCCATGTGAGTCGTCCCAAAACTCTGTTGTGGCCCAAATTTTTTGAAATTGAAAGAAGTTCCCCTGTCGTCTGAGCTTGATCCATGAAAAGGAAAATTAGGGCTAGAAGTAAAATGTTGCGTCGCACTTCCCCTTCCATGGAGGTTCCGTCGTCCTCGTCCACGCTCGTTGGTTGGAGAATGATTTTTGAACGTTGCCATCGGCGGTGTTGTTCTTCTTCATAGTTTTCTCTTCAGCGTTAAGAAGAGCATGAAGTTATTCAAGAGTCAAGGAGCCACTGCGAGTTCGAATTGATGTTCGGAAAGTGCTGAAGTCGTCTGATAATCCATTCAAGGTATGGACTAAAATTTCGTCATCATCAATTTTAACTGAGGCTGCTGCAAGTTTGTCAACTAGATCTTTGATTCTACAAGTAAACTTTTCAACAGATTCAGAAGAAAGTTTCTTAATAGAATAGAGAGCAGATCTTAACTCAAGAATGTTGGAGCAGATCTTAACTAAATTTGTAATTTAACCTAATTGATATTAGGTATTTAAATATTATATCAATGCTTCTAAAGTTGCATTTATATGAACTTGTGCCCCCGGTATAAAATTCTGGATCCCAAATATTAATATTAATAATAATATTATATCATTTTTCACTTTTATATTTAATTTTTCAATTAACTCTATAAATTATGGACTATACAGGTGGCACCAGCGGAGTTGGGGGCCCTTCTCGTAAACCATCCCTCTATTGTAGAGGCAGCTGTGGTCCGTAACTGCACAATTTAAATTTTGCAGTTTTATAGAGATCAATTAAATGAAATAAAATATTTATTCTTTTTAACTTTTATTTAGTAACCGTTAATTTAACCGACATAGCTGATTTTTTTTCTAGAAAAAGTATAAACATGTGTTTGATAAATAATCTATTTTGTTTCTTCGGTTTGGTAACAATTTCTTTACTTGCATGTATGTTATAACATGGTGGTAAAAATTTCTGCTCTCTTTTATTTTGATTAAAAAAGATTATTTCTAGGAACTTTTTTTTTTTTATGAAAGCTTGTTTGATATTTAAAAAATTATTCGTAAAAATAGAAAATAGAAAGGGTCAGTTGCAAGGATAGCAATATGGGTCAAAATAATTGCAAATCTAGTAACCCACAAAAAAAAATTACAAAAATGGCAAAATCTGATGATCAGCATGTTGCATTTACTAAAATACCCCTCCATATTTTCTATTAGTGATACTTTCATAGATAGATTCTATCAGTGATAGAAAGATTTTCTATAAGTGATAGAAATTTTCTATCACATATAGATTAAAGATTTCTATCAATGATAGGTATTTTTCTATCATTGTATTTTTCTATCAATGATAGAAAAATTTTCTACCACTAATAGAAGATTTCTTTCAATGATAGATATTTTTCTATCAATGATAGAAAGATTTTCTATCACTTCTATCCGTGATAGAAATCTTCTATCAATGATAGAAAAGTTTCTATCACTGATAGAAAAACTTTCTATAAGTGATAGAAAGTTTTCTATCACTGATAGAAAAATCCAACATACAATAACGAAAGAACTAGCTTCTATTAGTGATAGAAAAATCATGATAGAACACAACAACTACAAAAACATATAGAATGACAACAATAACCAAACAACTAACAAAACAATATGATATCAGAACACCAACACTTATAGAAATTTTCTATCAGTGATAGAAAGAAATTCTACGAGTGATAGAAAGATGAGCATAATAAACCAAATAAAGAAATTTACTTAAACAAGGTTTTCAATCATGTTGTTTTGTTTTTAATCTTCCATCAGTAACAAGTGATAGTAAGATGAACATTACGAACTGAAAAAAAATTACTTGAACAAGGTTTTCAATCGTGTTGTTTGGTTTCTGGTAGAAAAGTTTCAACAATGATAGAATATTTCTAATCACTGATAGAAAGTTTTTCTACCACTGATAGAATCTATCCGTGAAAGAAAGATTTCTATCAGTGATAGAGAACTTTCTATCACTGATAGAAATATTTCTATCAGTGATAGAAATTCTTTATATCAGTGATAGAAATTTTTTATATCATTTATAGAAAGTTTTTCTACCACTGATAGAATCTATCAGTGATAGAAAATTTTTCTATCACTAATAGTTTCTATCAGTATATATATAAAACAAAAAACAAAAAAACAGACGAAGATGAAAAAGATGCGCTCCAGGGGCAATTTGGGAATATAAAATATTCATTTAAAAATTTTGCCATATTTGCAATTTTTTTTTTTTTTTTTGCTAAATTTGTCATTATTTACCTTAATTTTGCCACCCATTACCACCCATTACAATTATCCAAATAGAAACTAGAAAGATGAAGGCGTAGATGATTTTATTTTTAATCTTTTACAATTAAGTTTTTTTTTTTTTTTTTTGAATTTTTTTGAATTTTTTTACAATTAAGTTTTTTTTTTTGGATTTTTTTTTACAATTAAGCTTATTTACAAGCTTTTCGGTTTCCAGAAATAGCTTTTTGTTTTTTAGAAAATTTCCAGAAATAGGTTTTGAAAGCTTAATTTTGAATAAGAAATAAATTTTATGAAAATAACATTTTAAAACTTGAGAGATGAAAGGAACCATTGGATAAATTATTAGGTAATCCAGTCTCTTTATTTTGTGACATGTGACCATTCAACCCTAGCGACGATTTTGAAAAAAAGCATGTATTACGTTTTAGGCCATGTGGAATGATAGAAATAATTGCCAGGTGGATAAGCTCATTATGGATTGTCCTGCTCGTTGTGAATGAATACAAAGTTATTGGAATGAAATCAGAGGTCTTAAAGGTAGCACGACGTTATTACAGATGGAGTCATCCTTGGATCATGCTGTTTTGCCAGGCACATTAAAAGTATTCACGAATGCAGCGGTTCACACTCATAAAATTGGAGTGGGTCTTGGGGCTGTAATTGTTGGTTGTGATAACAACCTACATTGTGAAATGACGATGTTTGAACATCGGACTCTCTCTCCCTTAGCGGCAGAAGTGCAAGCAATCTTTCATGCAGTGAGATTAATCAGTCGAATGCAGATTCATGCAACTGTTTTATATTCAGATTCGTTAAATGCCATTCGTATGATCAACAAGGACCAAGAAGCTGATTCTGAGGTTCATCATTGGATAACACAAATCCATGACATGTGCAACGATTCTGTGTCATTATCTTTTGTTCATGTTCGACGAGGTCGAAACGAGATGGCTGATGCTTTGGCCAGGTATGCGATTAATAGTATGCAGTCTAAGTTATGGTTGCATAGCTTTCCTCAATGGTTAATTTCAATGGGACAAATGGCCCATTGCAAATGTATTACTTCTTGTTGTTCCTGTTCTTAATGAAAGCATTCTGAGTTCAAAAAAAAAAAAATGTGACCATTCAACCCACATGGTTAACCAAGGTGGTTAACTTTTCTTTTTAATTTCTTTTTAATTCTTTCTATCAGTCGGTCTTCTTTTTTTTTTTTTTTTTTTTTCTGTTTTATCGGTATTTGTCACACTCTTTTATTTATTTATTTATATATTTCTTTGATTTAAGATTTTCAATTGGTTGCTATATCTTTTTTTTTTTTAATTTTGTTTTTCAATTTTACCACTTATATTTTCTTTTCTATTTCTTTTTTCTCTTTTCTATCAAGATTTCCTTGTCGATCAAGACATTTTTTACCTTCAAATTTGGTTTCTCCTCTTTCTTCTTTTTTATATGGAGAAAAATAAAGTAATTGTTAAACTAATTTGAGGGATACTTTTCAAATGCTTTTGTTAGTTAAACTTAAATTTTCACAAGCTTCCCCTCTAGCTTCAAATTCCAGCCTCTACTAAAATTGATGCAATTGCAATAGTTCATTACTGTTTTCGATCAAATCAATGATGATTTTTTTTTAAGTTAAAATCTTAAATTTAAAAAAGAAAAGAAAAAACAAAGAGGTGACAAAATTTTGAGAAAAAGTAAAAAAGATATGTCTTAAAAGAAAGATAATGATGACTCTGGATAAGCAAAAGAAAAAAAGAAAAGAGATGAATATATTTGGTAGAATGATTAACCACGATGGGTTAAACTGCTACATGTCACAAAATAGAAGGGAGTCTCATCGTAGCCGAATCACCCAATAATTTTTCCAACAATTGACACTCGCAGACCAACATATCACACTTTTAATGATGACTTAAATTATCAAAGACCTTTCTATATTTGTGTTTAAATGATGAAAAAATAAACAAATTGAGCATAAATTACAGGCAAAATGATGACGTTGGTGGTGAAGTTCCAGTGACTTTCGTGGTTCGATCAACAGATAATGAACTGACCGAAGAGGCAGTAAAAGAATTAATAGCAAAACAGGTTTGTGTGTAAACAGAAATTAATTTTAAAAGCAAGAACATTAATCTGATTGATACATTTGTTTTTGTGTCTTTTTTTGTTTAATGCAAAACCATCAGGTTGTGTTCTACAAGAGATTGCAGAAAGTTTACTTTGTGCAAACAATTCCAAAATCACCCTCAGGGAAGATCTTGAGAAAGGAACTCAAAGCCAAGCTCTCAGTCTCACATGCTGACTTCTAAAAGCCACAAAAGGGAGAGACAGCTGATTTATTAATTCAACTTTCATAAATGCTTGTCTGTGTGTCTTTACAAGCATCACCCATTTTGTGATCTGCCATAAATTACAAGTTTCCAATTTATTTGTGTGGTTTAAAATTTGAGGGTAACCACGGGTTGGTACAATTTTGTGGGACGAAATAATACAAAAAGTATTTAAATATATAATTATTTGAGTACGAATCCAGGAATCTCCATCTCTACCCTACATTAAACCTACCCCTTGAAAATCAATGGTTACATTTTGCTCAACCATTTCTTCTACCTAACCCCTCTATTCCTTCTATTTATTGATTACTCCCTTTCTCTCTCACTATCGCCAAACCTCCCATTCGAATTTCGAAGAGAGATAAACGGATTCAGCTTCTTCAATAGGACACGTCATCCTTCATTTACCATGATTTCCGTTGCCCCACCGTGCGACGGCCGGCAGCCCGAACTCTCCCCCAAAATCTCCTCTCCACTGCCGCCGACGACCCATGTTTTCCGATCAAAGTTACCAGATATTGCAATCCCCAATCATCTCCCTCTTCACAGCTACTGTTTTCAGAAGCTCTCTGAATTCTCTGAGCACCCTTGTTTGATCGTCGGCTCCACTGGAAAATCCTATTCCTTCTCTGAAACCCATTTGTTCTCGCGGAAGGCCGCTGCCACTTTCTATAAACTCGGAATTAAGAAGGGCGATGTCATTATGATTCTCCTCCAAAACTCTGCGGAATTCGTTTTCTCTTTCATGGGTTCCTCCATGATCGGCGCCGTCGCCACTACCGCAAATCCGTATTACACCGCGGCGGAGATTTCCAAGCAGCTGAAGTCCTCCGGTGCCAAATTGGTCGTTACTTACTCGCATTGCGTCGACAAGCTCCGAGAATCCGGCGAGGATCTCACCATCGTCACTGTCGATGACCCACCAGAGAACTGTTTGAGCTTTTCGATGATTTGTGACGTCGACGAAAACGACGTGCCTACGGTGGAGATTGACCAAAACGACGCCGTTTCGCTGCCGTTCTCCTCCGGCACGACCGGGCTCCCCAAGGGGGTGATTTTGACCCATAGGAGTATGGTATCGAGTGTGGCTCAACAGGTTGTTAAAGAACTCATAGATTTTTATATATTTAATCATTTATTTATACTCAATTAATGAGAAAAAGAAAAATTAACGCTCATTAACACACCACCATGAAAAGAAATAAAAAAATTCACATTTTTTACTTTTTTTTTTTATAAGATTTGAATGAACACACTATTATTATGCGTCCGAGTATTGTTTTCATACAAAATTAAGCTACCACATTTAAAAGGTTACGATATATTTAATCATATATTTATATTCTTACATGCAGGTAGATGGAGAGAATCCGAACGTGTATTTGAGAAAGAACGACGTAGTTTTATGCGTGCTACCGATGTTCCACATATTCGCCTTGAGCAGCATTGTTTTGATTTCGATTAGGTCAGGGGCGACATTACTATTGATGGAGAAGTTCGAAATAGAAACATTGTTACGACTGATAGAGACACATCAGGTGACGGTGGCGACGGTGGTGCCACCGCTGGTGGTGGCGCTGGTGAAGAACCCTAAGGTAGCGGATTGCGACTTGAGCTCGATTAGAATGGTGTTTTCCGGTGCAGCGCCGCTCCGAAAGGAGCTGGAGGAGGCCCTCATGCAGAGGATACCTCAAGCAATTTTTGGTCAGGTAAATATTGTAGGACGAGTTTGTTGTCAATATGTGATGCCTTTATTTGCTAGACTTTTCTCTTTGTTTTAAATAACATTGTTTTTCAGTAAGTTTTTAATGTTATATAGATTAGTTAAAATGTGAAAGTAGTTGGCAGGTTGGAGCTTTTTGTACGGCGGTTCTTTTTTATAGTTTTTTTCGAAAAACTATTAAGTACTCTCGGTACAATGAGGTGGATAGTTTTGTCTCGATGGATGTAAAAGAGAGAAACTGCAACAGTATCTCAATTTTATATCCAACGGTTATTATAGGGGACAGACTAATTTGAATAATTACATTCAACGGTTTTTAAGGAAGAAGCCTCATTGTACTAGGAGCAGTTAATAATTTGTTCACAATTTTTGTTACCGTGTGAAAAAACAGTTAAGTTAATTTGGTACTTCTGCGAACATCCAAACTAGATTTTGAAACTATGCCTTAGTAAATTGAGTAACTTTTTTCATTATTAATAATAAAAAAGAGCACGGTCGGATAGTGACATTTTAGTACATAAATTTAATCACTAGAAATTTAGTGTCTTTAATTTAAATCATTACATAGATTTCAATTCAGAAATTAAAATATTACTTTTGTAAGAGTTTAAGACCTTTTAGAATATCTATTTCATTTTTTAATTCTTTAAAAGTAACACTTTTATCATGGTAGTTAATTATATCTACCTCAATATGAGGTAAGTTATTCAAATTTGAGATATAGATAAAAGTCAGCCTGTTTTTTGTTTGTTTGAATAAAGGTAAGGGTTAGCATGTTAAATAACAAAATAATAATAAGAGAACCCATGATTATATTAAGTTAAGAAAATTTAAAAAAAAAAAAAAAAGTCTTAAATACCAAAACGGAAACAAATATAAATGTTAAATAACTCGACTAGACATTTTTAAAAGTGGAAGAACAAAAGTGTGCTTATGAACCTATCACATCTCCTACATTCTTTTTATTTTTTTTTTGGTAACAATGATGTTTTCAAGTGGGTCCTATGTGTCAAGTTAATTAAGATCTATAGAGAGAGAGCATAACCATGAAATGATCAAGGTTTTTATTTTTACACTTTTCGAAAATTCATTTCAATAGTATAGACTTATTATTATTTTTTTATAACGTGTAGGGGGAGATTTATACCATTTTCTTGAACTATATATTTTTTTTAACCCATGTATGTTTGAATTGACATAATTATAGGGATATGGGATGACAGAGGCGGGACCCGTGCTAAGCATGTGTTCGGCTTTTGCAAAGGAGCCACCAATGCCAACAAAGTCAGGATCTTGTGGTAGAGTGGTGAGAAACTCTGAGCTCAAAATCATTGACCCACAAACTGGTGCCTCCCTCAGCTATAATCAACCTGGAGAGATTTGGGTTCGTGGTCCACAAATTATGAAAGGTTCAATTTTTTTTTTTCTCTATTCACTAAATTATATAGAATGTTATTAATAAGTGGGGTCGCCTTCAATTTAATTCTCAACCTCGAAAATGGTTCAAATGAAATTTGATTTTCCAATAACTAATAGATAAACATTATCGGTTTGAGTTTTATGGACTCTGATTCCATAATAATAATATGAGATTCATTTTCAAAACTAGTTTGTTATTTTAAATATAATAAAACTTTTAAAAGAATTTGCAAATTTGGATAGAATGGTCTATCTTGCAATTTGTGCAAACAATCCTATTTTATATATTGTGAGATCTACATCTATCTTTTCAATATGAGATCCTAAACCGTAACAAAATTAATTGAAAATCATTACAAAATTTTGGAAAATTTTGAAATAACTAAATTATGCAGAATGACACTAAATTGAAGTTGATTTTTAATGGTGGCTTTTACTCCAATAATAGTAGATTTATCACTGATAAAATATAGTGCAAAAATGACACAAATGTAAGAAGAAATGGAAAATTATGATTGGATTATGCAAAAAGTAAAAAAAAATAAAAAATAAATAAAAAATAAATAATTATTGTTTATATTTAGCTAACTGTATTATGAAAAAAAAAAAAAAAAAAATCCATCTTTTCCGAAAACAACTTTCTTTTACTGTTACTTAAAAAAAAAGTGAAATTAAACCATTTATGATGTTTAATTATGACTGTGGAACTGAAAAACTACAATAAATGGAATTTAATTTTGGTGCTAAATTAAGTTGATTGTGATGGTAGGATATTTGAACGACCCGGAGGCCACGTCATTGACCGTCGACGCGGAGGGTTGGCTTCATACGGGTGACATTGGCTACATTGACGATGAAGAAGAAATTTTTATTGTTGACAGAGTCAAAGAGATCATTAAATTTAAAGGATTTCAGGTACACGTCACTATTTCTCACACTATACCCAAAATATTAATATTATTTCATTTTTCACTTTTATATTTAATTTTTCAATTAACTCTATAAATTATGGTATATACAGGTGGCACCAGCGGAGTTGGAGGCCCTTCTCCTAAACCATCCCTCTATTGTAGAGGCAGCTGTGGTCCCGTAAGTGCACAATTAAATTTGGGAGCTTTGCACAGATAAAAAAACCGGCAAAATAATTGTAAACATAGCAAAAAAAAAAAAAATAATAAAATTATTTGTGAAAATATCAAAAAAAATACGTTAAATTACGAAAATACCCTCAGTATCTCCAATAGTCTATCAGTCCCTATCATCGATAGTCACTGATAGACTTCGATTAATCGGAGTCTATCAGTGATAAATACTGATAGACTTTGATGAAGAACTTCAATTAATCGAAGTCTATTAGTGATAGACACTGATAGACTTTGATTAATCGAAGTCTATCAGTGTGTATCACTGATAGACTCTGATAATCATAATCTATAAGTTTTTATCGTGTTTAATTCAAGCTTATCAGTGATAGCCACTGATAGAAAACAATTTAATTCAAGGCTATTAGTTCAGTTTAATTCAAGGATATCAATGTCTATCAATCAGTTTAATTTAAGTCTATCAGTGATAATCACTAATAAAAAAAACCGTTTAATTCGAGGTTATCAGTTTTTATCACTTAAAGAAATCAATTCAATTCAAGACTATTAGTTTCTATCCCCGATAGAAACCAATTTAATTGAAGTTTATCAGTTTCTATCAGAAATCAATTTAATTGAAGTTTATTGACTTGTATCACTGATATAAATTAGTTTAATTCAAATCTATCATTTTCTATCGAGCTAGAAATCAGTTAATTGAAGTCTATCAATTTCTATCTCGGATAGAAATCAGTTAATTATCAATTAATTGAAGTCTACCAATGATTGTTACTGATAGAAATCAATTTAATTGAAATCTATCAGTAAAGTACTTTGCATTGCAATCATCTCGGTAATTAGAAACTCATCCAAAATTATTATACTACAATCATAAATTGAACAAAAAATTTAAGTCTCTTGTGGTAATTAGAACATAAAATCCAAAAATAATCATTACGAACAAGTGACTCTCAATCAACAATATAATTTTTAAAGCCTAGCACACAAGCTCCGTGACCACCACCATAAAATTGTTATTCTTGTATTCTTTGTATTTCATTATCTATCAATTATAGCCCTGATAGACTTCTACCAATGATAGTCAGTGATAGACTACGATTAACCGGAGTATATCAGTGATATACTTTGATATACCAATACAAACACTCACCAAAATTGCTATTTTTGTATTTTTGACATTCTTGAATTAAAAAGAAGGTCAACAAGAGTTTAGCTCAATTGACATAAAGTTGTACGGATAACCATAAGGTCTGTGGTTCGAATTCCCCTCCCCACATATTATCAATATATATATATATATATATATATAATAATAAAAAGAAGAAGAAACAATCATAACAATACCTTGTGGGAAGAAGAATAAAAAGAAAATCAAATAAAAAAAAAAAAGAAAATGCATAAAGAAAAAAAAAAAAAGAAATCGTAACAACTCGTTATAAAAAAAAAGAAAAAAAAAAGAAAAAAAAACAAGAAATTGTAACACACAAGAAATGAGGGGAAGAAACAGCTCATTATAAAAAAAAAAAAACACAAGAAATGAGGGGAAGAAACAACTCATTAAAAAAAAAAAAAAAATCTGTGACACAAGAAAATGAGAGGAAGAAAGGGTAAATGGAAAGGGAGAGAAAGAGAATGGTAAAATGAGAATATTTTAGTTTTTTTGCCATATTTGCAATTCTTTTTACCTAGTGCTAAATTTGCTATTATATATAATTAATTTGTCACTCATTACAATTACTCATTAAATTTTGTAGTTTTATAGGGATCAATTAAATAAAATAAAATATTTATTCTTTTTAACTTTAATTCTTTTTTTTTAGAGAACTTTTTAACTTTAATTCTTTAAAGAAAACACTAAGTAACTGTTAATTTAACCTACATAGCTGATTTTTTATTTCTAGAAAAAGTATAAACATGTGTTTGATAAATAATTTATTTTGTTTCTTAAGTTTGGTGACTATTTCTTTACTTGTATGTATGCTATAACATGGTAGTAAAAATTTCAGCTCTTTTTCATTTTGATTAAAAAAGAATCTAGGAACTCATACTTTCAAATCATTTGTGTTAGTTTAACATAAATTTTCACAAGCTTCCCCTCTAGCTCCAACTTTCAGCCTCTACTAAAATCGATGCAATTGCAATAGTTCATTACTGTTTTCGATCAAATCAATGATGATTTTTTTTAGTGAAAATCTTAAATTGAAAAAAGAAAAGAAAAAACGAAGAGAAAGAGAGAGGTGTTAAAATTTTGAGAAAAAATAAAAAAGATATGTCTTAAAAAGAAGATAATGATGAATTTGGATAAACAAAAGAAATGAATATATTTGGTAGAATGATTAACCACGTGGGTTAAACTGTCACATGTCACAAAATAGAAGGGAGCCTCATCGTAATTGAATCACCTAATAATTTTTCCAACAATTGACACTCACAGGCCAACATATCACATTTTAATGATGACTTAAATTATCAAAGACCTTTCTGTATTTCTGTATTTGTGTTTAAGTGATGAGAGAATAAACAAATTGAGCATAAATTACAGGCAAAATGATGACGTTGCTGGTGAAGTTCCAGTGGCTTTCGTGGTTCGATCAACAGAAAATGAACTGACCGAGGAGGCAGTAAAAGAATTCATAGCAAAACAGGTTTAATTTGTGTATAAACAGAAATTAATTTTAAAAGGAAGAACATTAATTAATCTGATTGATACATTTGTTTTTGTTTTTGTTTTTGTTTTTTTTTTTTTTTTATGTTTAATGCAAAACCATCAGGTTGTGTTCTACAAGAGATTGCAGAAAGTTTACTTTGTGCAGACAATTCCAAAATCACCCTCAGGGAAGATCTTGAGAAAGGAACTCAAAGCCAAGCTCTCAGTCTCACATGCTGACTTCTAAAAGCCACAAAATGGAGAGACAGATTTATTAATTGATGTCTTTACAAGCATCACCCATTTTGTTCCCACTTTAAATTCTGTGATCTGCCATAAATTGCAAGTTGCCAATTTATTTGTGTGGTTTAAATCCTTGTGAATATGAGTGGATTCAAGGTGTGGGATACAACTATACTAAAGGGAGAAACTTAAACTCAACATCTTACCTTGTCAACCTTAAGAAACTGTCCAATATGGTAAATACTTTGTTTCTGTTTGATAACCATTTGGTTTTTAGTTTTTGGTTTTTAAAATTATAAACACTACTTCCAACTCTAAGTTTCTTTGAATTTTCACCTACCTTCTTCCCATGTTTTCAAAAACCAAGCCAATTTTTTAAAACAAAAAAAAAAGTAATTTTCAAAAACTTGTTTTTGTTTTTAGAATTTGGTTAGGAATTCAAGTGTGTCTTTAACAAAAATGAAAATCATGGTGAGAAAATTTAAAGAAAATAAACTTAATTTTCAAAAACCAAATGGTTATCAAACGGTGCCTTAATTATTACACACAATTGAAAGTTTACTCTTTGGCATAGAAATTTTCCAACCAATTAGAGATTGCCACGTCATTATTTAATTTTGGGGTGTCATGAATTAATACATATCTCAAAATTAATTATGGCAAAATAAGAAAGGCCACGTGTCCTTTTGTGGTCGTCTAATTGTGTTAACGGTCTTGATCGAATCCAACGATGATTAAACTCAAGATCAAATGATCATTTATTCAATTTAGCCTAAAGTTCATAAAATTAAATTAAAGTAAGATTAAGTTTAGGTTAAATTTGGTTCAATTTAAACCCAATGTTATTAAGATAATTGGGCCTGAAACCCAAAAACTCATCCAGGCCCATAGATGGGCCCAAGCCCAATTCAAGCCCAAGCCCATTAAAGCCGTTGGGAACTCTATAAATAGGAGTCCTTGGCTCATTTGGAAGGGGCGGCAGAAGATTGAAGCTCTCAAAAGACTCTGAAGACTGAAGCTCTGATCCTCCTACAAGATTTGAAGACTGAAGCTCCATTCCTTCTACAAGACTTGAAGATTGAAGCTCCATTCCTCCTGCAAGAATCTTGAAGATTGAAGTCCAGATCCTGCTGCAAGACTCTGAAGATCGAAGCTTCTCCAAAGTTCAAAAGCTTGAAGCTTCCTCCAAGACTTTGAAAACTGAAGCCTCTACAAGGTTCAGAAGATCAAAGCTCTATACAAGACCCTGAAGATTTAGAAGATTGAAGCTCTCTACAAGATCTTGAAGATTGAAGCTCCAATCCTCCCACAAGACTTTGAATACCAAAATCCAGATTTTCCTGCAAGCTTGAAGATTGAAGTGAAGTCATCTAAAGACTGAAGACTTGAAGCCTGAAGTCTACTTCAATCATCCAGGAGAATCCTTCAAAGGTGAACAAACCTTCAAGACTCCGAAGATTAAAGTTTTTTTTGAAGACTTTGTAGATCAAAGCTACCTTGAGAGAAAGCATCAAAGGAGTGTAACTAGAGACTGTATTCCACAATTACTTATACATAGAAATCAATACATACAAGAAGTCGTTTCACGAATTAAATTTTCTCTTCGAAAATCTCGTGTGAACAGTTTGGCACGCCCAGTGGGACATCTCTACCTTTCATCTCTTTCTCTCATCCAAGATCTACGAAAAAAAAAGTTCTAAAGAAGCGATGGCATCCAAGAAAGCTGCTTCCAAGACTTCAAGCGACTCATACGTGGGACCAATTACTCGCGAACGCTCCAAAGAAATTCAAAAGTTAGAAGAAGAACAAGCCTCTGTCATTGCAAATATGATATGGACCCAGATGACAGAGTCAAATCAAGGTGGAATGATCATCCAAGAAAATCCTTTATTTGACTATTCTACTTCATCTTCTGAGCAGGCGAAGGAGACATCAGATCCTGATGTGATGTCTGTAATGATGGCTGACATAGGTACAGACGAAGAAAGAATGGCTGAACTGGAAAGGAAGGTCAACATGCTGATGAAGGCGGTTGAAGAGAGAGATTGTGAAATTGCCTCTCTAAAAAATCACATTGAAAGTCGTGATATCGCTGAATCAAGCCAAACACCCGCTGCAAAGAATATTGACAAAGGGAAGGTTGTCATGCAAGAAAACCAGCCTCAGCATTCCACTTCAATTGTTTCGCTGTCTGTTCAGCAACTCCAAGATATGATTATGAGCTCCATTAGAGCTCAATATGGTGGACCTACTCAAAATTCTCTTATGTATTCCAAACCATACACTAAGAGAATTGACAACTTGAGCATGCCTACCGGGTTTCAACCTCCAAAATTTCAACAATTTGATGGAAAGGGAAATCCTAAGCAGCATATTGCTCACTTCGTTGAAACATGCGAGAATGCTGGGACTCGTGGAGATCTCATGGTTAAACAATTCGTCCGAACCTTAAAGGGAAATGCCTTTGATTGGTATACTGATTTAGAGTCAGGGATGATCGACAGTTGGGGAACAACTTGAAAGAGAGTTCCTAAATCGCTTTTACAGCACAAGGCGAACTGTTAGCATGACAGAACTCACAAGTACAAAACAACGGAAAGGTGAGCCTGTCATTGATTACATTAATCGTTGGAGAGCTCTGAGTCTTGATTGCAAAGACCGACTCACCGAATTATCCGCTGTGGAAATGTGTATGCAAGGAATGCACTGGGAACTTCTTTATATATTGCAGGGCATAAAACCCCACACCTTCGAAGAATTAGCAACTCGCGCTCATGACATGGAGGTGAGTATTGCTACTAGAGGAAATAAGGACTTTCCAGTCCCCGATGGGAAGAAAGAGAAGAAAGAAGTGAAGAGCACCGGGAAAACCTCGAAGGGTGCTACAAGAGAATCCATGGTCGTCAATACGACCCCTCTGAAGTTTACTTCTAACAGAAGAGAAAATAAAATAGAAAAACGTCAAAATGAATGTGAGAAACGACGCTTGACTTTGAAAGAAAGACAAGAAAAAGTCTATCCTTTTCCAGACACTGACATCTCAGATATGTTAGAACAACTGTTGGAAAACAAACTTATTGAACTCCCTGAATGCAAACGACCTGAAGAGAGGGGAAAAGTAAATGATCCCAACTACTGTAAATATCACCGAGTCGTCAGTCATCCAGTAGAGAAATGTTTTGTGTTAAAGGAGCTAATCTTGAAATTAGCCCGGGAAAAGAAAATTGAGCTAGATCTTGATGAAGTAGCTCAGGCAAATCACGCTGCCATAGTAACTCATCCTAACGTCCAGTCATCTATAAGTTTACCTTATGATCAGAGAGGAAGCTTAATCCAATTTGGTACCTTCGAACCTATTATCGTTTGGTCTCAACCAGAGGTCCCAGAAAATGACTTCCTAGAAAAGGCTCTCTACGATGAAGATCTTCAAGGAAAGTTTAGGCAAATTGAAGACGAAGATGGAGGCTGGACACTTGTAACTCGACGGAAGAACCAAAAGCAAAATTGGGTTCAGAAGGAATCTCGTTTGTTTCGAGAACACAAAAGAAAAAGCAGGCCTCGAAGGAAAAATGGGAAGAAGTATACGAGAAGGCTCAAGCCTATCTTAGAGGAAAGTGAGGAGTATATCCACTCTCCACATCCAATAACTCTAAAAGAATTCTTCCCAAGAACTTTTCTTTCAGGAATCAATCAAACTGTTACATGTCACGTCGTTAATGTGACAGAAGATGATAATGCTACATCAACCACGTCAAAAGTAATCACGAAAGTGGAAGACCTACCATCCTTCAATATAGATGATTTACTGTCACTCCCTCAAGAGGCCAAAAATACTCTTATTGAGGTGTTAAAGGCTTGTAAACCATCCACTTCCCAGACAAATAATGTTGCTCCATGTTGCACGTCCATAGCCTTTACCGATGAAGATTTACTACTTGGGTCGAAGCCTCATAATAGGCCTTTGTTTGTCTCAGGCTACATTAGAGAGCAGAAAGTTAGCCGAATTCTCATTGATGATGGTTCTGCCGTTAACATAATGCCCAAGTCTACCATGAGCCAACTAGGCATTCTGATGCAAGAATTGTCAAATAGTAAGTTGGTGATTCAAGGATTTAACCAAGGTGGGCAACGCGCGATTGGCATGATTCGCCTAGAGCTCATCATTGGAGATTTAAAGGCTAACACCCTACAAGTTGCTACTAGGTCGTCCCTGGATTCATGAAAATGGAGTGGTTACTTCCACGCTGCACCAATGTTTTAAATTCTATCAAGATGGTATCAAGAAGGTTGATGTTGATACCAACCCCTTTTCAGAAGCTGAGTCTCATTATACAGACGCAAAATTTTATATGAAGAATGACAGTGTAGGGGAAGCTATGCCATCAGAAGTTCCGTTGATAAGAAATAGTGACAAATCAGAGCGACAGACGAGCACAGAAAAAGAGCTGAATGAAAAAACGGGTGCTTCTAATAATTAGGAAAGTAGGGTATCTCCTAGGCAAACAAAAGCTGAAGTGGCAAAAAATGAGAAGATACTATGTTCAGAGGAGAAGAAGACAAACACTCCTATCTTGTGCTATGTTCCTTTATCTCGACGCAAGAAGGGTGATTCACCATTTGCAGAATGCTCCAATAATTTGAGAGTTGGCGACATTGAAATTTTGAAGGAGAATTTTATCACGCCTCTTACAAAGATATCCAAACAAAAGGTCAAAGACAAACAAGTAGAAGCAACTCTGCCCGATAGACGAACAGATGAGGGGTTTGATCCTAAAGCATACAAACTCTTGGCAAAGGCAGGTTATGATTTCACAGCGCATACTGAGTTTAAAAGTTTACGAATCTGTGACCAAAGGCCTGAACTATCCTCAACACAGAAGAAACTTCAGAAAGAGGGTTATGCTATACCCATTTCAAGAGCTGGTCTTGGATATAAGTCTCCTGAACCGATTCGAATCATAAGAAAAGGGAAAACGAAAGTTGCAGATACACTTCACATTACAGTGGAAGAAATCGATGATTCCGAACAGGCTAAAGAAGACGAAATAGATCATAGAACTTCTGCATTTGATCGCATTGGACCGTCGGTTACACGATCCTCGGTTTTCCAAAGACTGAGTACAGCTGCAATAGAAGAGGAAAGTCAGCATCCAACTTATGGCTCCACACGACCTTCGGCCTTCCAAAGGCTGAGTATGGCTTCTGAGGAAAAAGGGAACGTGCATTCAACCCCTACTACACGATTATCAGCTTTTCGAAGGTTGAGTGTAGCCACAAAAAGGAGTGAAGAACGATCTCCTATATTAGCCTCAAACATAAAAGAGACCACTACCAAGGCAAAAGGTGATGGGAAAATTCGTAGCGTTATCCCCTCACGAATGAAGAGAAAGTTGCTTGTCTCTGTAAATACAAAGGGTTCATTAAAAATAAAGCGACACAATGTCGATATCACAAGACCCAAAGAGAAAAGCTTCAATGATGAAAATAACACAGATGTATGCTACCACATTACCATAGGGGATGAATCAGACCTTGAAGCATTTGAAGAAGATGCAGAAGAGGCTCCGTTGTCACTTGAAGATGGCAACCAATCGACAGTTGATGAACTCAAAGAAGTCAACCTTGGTACAGTAGAAGAGCCACGTTCGACCTTTATAAGTGCATCGCTTACTCCAAAAGAAGAAGGCAATTATATGAGTCTACTCACGACATACAAGGACATTTTTGCTTGGTCATACAAGGAAATGCCAGGACTTGACCCAAAAGTGGCTGTCCATCGCCTCGCAATTAAACAGGGGTATCGGCCAATAAAGCAAGCTCAACGGCGTTTTCGACTAGAACTTATTCCTCAAATAGAATCTGAGGTCAATAAGTTGATAGAGGCAGGATTCATCCGTGAAGTTAAATATCCAACATGGATAGCAAATATTGTCCCCGTTCGGAAAAAGAATGGGCAACTTCGTATATGTGTCGATTTTCGTGATTTGAACAATGCATGTCCGAAAGATGACTTTCCATTACCCATTACTGAAATCATGGTTGATGCAACTGTTCACACGAGATTTTCGAAGAGAAAATTTAATTCGTGAAACGACTTCTTGTATGTATTGATTTCTATGTATAAGTAATTGTGGAATACAGTCTCTAGTTACACTCTTTTGATGCTTTCTCTCAAGGTAGCTTTGATCTACAAAGTCTTCAAAAAAAAACTTTAATCTTCGGAGTCTTGAAGGTTTGTTCACCTTTGAAGGATTCTCCTGGATGATTGAAGTAGACTTCAGGCTTCAAGTCTTCAGTCTTTAGATGACTTCACTTCAATCTTCAAGCTTGCAGGAAAATCTGGATTTTGGTCTTCAAAGTCTTGTGGGAGGATTGGAGCTTCAATCTTCAGGATCTTGTAGAGAGCTTCAATCTTCTAAATCTTCAGGGTCTTGTATAGAGCTTTGATCTTCTGAACCTTATAGAGGCTTCAGTTTTCAAAGTCTTGGAGGAAGCTTCAAGCTTTTGAACTTTGGAGAAGCTTCGATCTTCAGAGTCTTGCAGCAGGATCTGGACTTCAATCTTCAAGATTCTTGCAGGAGGAATGGAGCTTCAATCTTCAAGTCTTGTAGAAGGAATGAAGCTTCAGTCTTCAAATCTTGTAAGAGGATCAGAGCTTCAGTCTTCAGAGTCTTCTGAGAGCTTCAATCTTCTGCCGCCCCTTCCAAATGAGCCAAGGACTCCTATTTATAGAGTTCCCAACGGCTTTAATGGGCTTGGGCTTGAATTGGGCTTGGGCCCATCTATGGGCCTGGATGAGTTTTTGGGTTTCAGGCCCAATTATCTTAATAACATTGGGTTTAAATTGAACCAAATTTAACCTAAACTTAATCTTACTTTAATTTAATTTTATGAACTTTAGGCTAAATTGAATAAATGATCATTTGATCTTGAGTTTAATCATCGTTGGATTCGATCAAGACCGTTAACACAATTAGACGACCACAAAAGGACACGTGGCCTTTCTTATTTTGCCATAATTAATTTTGAGATATGTATTAATTCATGACACCCCAAAATTAAATAATGATGTGGCAATCTCTAATTGTTTGGAAAATTTCTATGCCAACAAATGCCCCCTTTTCGAGATTTATGCACAAATAGGCGTGGGTGAATCTCGAAAAAGATGATTTGGCATGAAATGCATGAGAACTTTTTTCTCTTCATGATTTTGACTATCCCAATTTTTATTTTGAACTGGGAATATGATTTGAGACTATTTTCCGGTTTAGTTTGAACTTAGAATAAAATTTGAATTCTAGTTCACTCATGTTTTAAGCCAAAATTTGAATTTGGGGTAAAAATTTAAGATTTACCACGAATTGGTTTCAAATGAAACTTTGAATTCTACCATTTTTTAATTTGAAGTAGAATTCGAGGTTATACCAACTTAGCCTTAATTTAATCATGCTTTGGGTAGAATTTGGAGCATGAGTAAATTTGGCTTTGAGATAAAATTCTACCAAATTTTGGTTTGGGTAGAACTTGAATTTGATAAAATCCCCATTTGGAATAAAATTTTGGATTATTCTCAAATTTTGATTTGAGGTAAAAATTCTACTCAATTTTAATTTGGTAGAATTTGAGTTTGGATTTTGGTCAACTTTGATTTGGGACAAAATTTGGATTATGCCCAAATTTTGACTTCATATAAAATTCCAAATTATGAGCTTGAATTTGGAATATAATTTGAACTAGGATTTAAGTCCAAGCTTGGGATAAAATTTTGGATTATCCCCAAATTTTTATTTGGAAAGAATTTAAATTCAACCAAGATTTTGATTTTGAATTTCTTTATCCAAATCTTGATTTGAATTCGAGTGAACTTTGAACTTGAATTTTAGTCTAATCCCGATTGCTACGGACTTTGGAATGTACTCCAATTTGGTTTCGAGACAATCAAAATTTTATTACGAATTTAACTTCGAATAAAATTTGATTTAAGTTGAACCTGGGATTGGATTTTGCACAACCTTCGAATTTTAATTAGAATTTGGGATGCTTGCAACAATTCACTAGTGTTGAAAATTTGAATTTTACCGGTTGATTTGATTTGGAGTAAAATTCCAAATGAAAATTGAATTTTACCAAAATTTGGGTAAAACAATTTAAAAAAAAAACAAAATGTTTTCTTTTTAATTCTGTTTTGATTTTCTCTTTTAAAAGAATATCTTAAATTGAAAAATCTCTCCAAATCAAAACGTCTTCAACCTGTACCGCTTAAAACCCATCAACTTCAAGATTTAGGGTAACAACCCAAGATCAACAAACTTGGCTTCCTCTATAAATTGTTGCTGGGAACTAGTATCTACCACACTTTCTAGGAACTTTTAAGGTATTTTACTCACTGAATACTTTTTTTTTTCTTTAATCGGAGTTGTTAGACTATCGGAGAAGAAGAACCAAAAAAAAGGGGGGAGGTTGCGAGCTGCAACAGTAACCCTCTGCAGATCTGAGACGGAGGTTGAGTGTGGCGGATGAGTCTCCGTCGGCGCTGTGAGATGAGGGAGTCGGACTTTTTTTTTTTTTTTTTTTGCGTAGGGCTGCTTCTGGCAGAAAAACACGGCGGTGGCGAGCTTTTTTTTTTTTTTTTTTTTTTTTTTTTTTTTTTGCAGCGAGAGGGGGTGAGTGAAAAAGAAAATAGAGCAAGAGAGGGAGAAGAAACAAGGTTGGTGAGAGATAGAAAAAAAAATTGAGAAGATGGTGAAAGAAAGAAGTTGAGAAAATCGTGGGAGAGAGAGAAAAGGGGAGGCTCGTGACCCTCGTTTTTCCCCCCTTTTTTGTTCTTTTAACTTTCTGGTTTTTTTTTTATATTGTTTTTTCTTTTAAATTTTTTATTTATTTATTTTTTCTTAGTGCCGATTCTTTTCCTTCTTTCTTTATTTTTATTTTTTTTTATGACCCTTTTTTTTTTTAAGAAAACCTCACTTTGAACTTTCTGTATTTTTTTTAAGTTTTCTTATAATTTTTTTTTAACGCTCAAACCTTTTTTCTAAAACTTGATTCTTTTGAACTTTCTGTATATTTTTTATTTTATTTCATATTCTCTCTTCTTTTTTTTTTTTACTCACTTTATATGTTTTTTTTTTATTCTTATATATATATTTTTTTTTACATTTGTTTTTTTTATATTTCATCAATTTTACTTTCTGTTTTGTTTTTTGTTTTTTTTTTAATATCTTATTAACTTTTTTTTTGTTTTATTTTACTCTCCAGATTTTTTTTTTGTTTTTAATAATTTTTTTTTTCAAACTTCATAAAAATATTTTTTTACCACCCTTTTTTAATAATAATATTATTTTTTAAAGCTTCTGCTCTCCTTTTGTTTTTTTTTTTTTTTTTTTTTTGTCACTTTGTTTTTTTTTTCTTCTTAAACCCTTTTTTTTTTTACTGATTTTCTTTTTCTTCGATTTGACTTATTTATTTATTTATTATTTTTTTCCCTTATATCCAAACTTTGTAATTTTTTTTTTGTTGCAACTTTGCTATCATTTTTTTTTCAATTTTGATCTCAACACTTTTTAAGACAAGTTCCACTTTTCTTCAATTCACCATTTTTTTTAATGGTAACTTATCATGCTATTTACTATTTTCTTTATTGATCTCAGGGAACGATTTCATTCACAACTGATATTTGCTTGCCAACAAGTCGCAGTAGCTTTCGGTATTGATCTTAGGGAACGATTGAATCCACAACTGATATTTGCTTGCCGATCAGTCACAGTAGCTTTCACCGACGATCCAAGTACTGAAAATCTTGAAACCGAAACCAAGCAAAAGTTGGGGGTTTGAGTCTTTGGGTTTTTTTTTTTTTTAATTCGATCGTTCCCTAAGATCGAATTTAAAAAAAAAAAAAAAAAAAAAAAAAAATCAAATTTGTATATTGAACTACGTTATGACTTGATCCCTTCTCATTTGAAGGGTACGTAGGCAGCTTAAGAAAATTAAAAAAAAAAACTTAAGTTCAGTCAAAGCAATAAAAAAGGAACATTTTTTGTTGAAGATAAAGTTTTATTACGGCATAGACAAAGGAAGAATAATTTTTTTTTTCTTTTGATACAATGTGTTGGAAGAGTTAAAAAAAAAGTCTTACAGGAGACAAGCCTTAAGGAAAATAAAAAAATTATGGCTATGAATGGAATTCTAACTCTTTATTTAATCTAGGAAACATCAATTGATCGACAATAAAAAAAAAAGTGTCTTTACATCTGATCTAGAAAACAAAGGGGGCAATCAAATCAAATCATCCACTTGAAGTTCCTCAGCTCCTCACGTAGACCTTCTAAGTTGGCACGAACTGTGTCCAAAGACTTAGCATCTTCATCAGTCATGAGAGGGGCACATTCAATATTGGCGATCTCTTCACGGACTTTAGTGACTTCGAGTCCCTGTTGCTCCAAAGCTTTCTCTCCCTCACAAACCGAATTGGAAAGCTTCTCATGCTCCGCTATTGCTGTCTCAAGTTTGGCCTTTAGTTCCTTTATCTCTTCAGATGATCGTGCTAGTTGCTGTTCAAGCGTGTCCTGCTTTTTAAGCAAATGTTTTTCGGCAAGCAGTGCTTTCTGTAAATCAGAATTTTTCTCCTCTAAGCGGTGATTCCTACTCGTCGGAGTTAGTTGTGTAGAATATGAAAGTTTCAATTTGTTGTACGTTTCTACACTCTTTAAATAGTCATTCACGAAATCTTGAGGGAAGGCCAGGTTGTTCGGATGAATCTCTGAAATACCGGCAAATATTTTGTGTATTTCTGGTTCAAGGGCAGCTACCTTGTTAAAAGCAGTGCGTACAATCTTTCGTTGTATGTTGTCCCACAAGGCTAGGGCTGTTTGTCGTCGATGGTCAGAAAGCAAGGTGTCAGCACAATAATGGGAAGCTTCAGGATCCGCATCAATTACTCTCTTTTGATTATGCTGATAATTTTCAGAAGTCTTGGGAGGAGGATTAGAGCTCATGGCTTTCTCGTTGAACAATACCTTGGAGTTACTCATATGCTTTGTAGTGTTGTCAAAAACATTTGGACTTGTTAGCGACTCCTCGCTGCATTGCTCCTCCGCTCCTTCAAGGGGATCTTTCAGAGGTGACTACAAAAAAAAAAAAAAATAATAATAATAATAATATATATTAAATATATATATATATATATATATATATATATATATATATATATATATATATATAATAGTAATAATAAAAGGAGATGAAGTTGCTAACCAAAATGGGAGGAGGACTAGGGAATTGAGAAGCCCTTGGAACCTCATCAAAAGAGTTATCTACATTCGTAGAGGACACCTTTGCTTTCTTGGTTGGTCTCTTCCAATGATGATCGTGAGAATTGCTGCAGCTTGATTCATCATGTTTTGAAGCATTTCGCACAAGAGCAGAAGTGTCATCCTCAGGCAAGCGAATTTTCTTTCCTCCGTGATTACCCCCATCATTTTTTGGTAGTTTAGGACGAGATGGAGAAGGAATGGCACTACCCACTAATTTGTGCACGTTCACTGCAAGATAATCCCCATGTTTTGCCAACCACCACCTTTTATACCGTGAGGTAATCTGAGTATGAGGGTTTAGGGTACGGGCTGGTAAAAATACTTGAGAAGATGTTTTACCCTGGGTGCAAATTCTCCAAAGACGTAATACGTTATCCATATCAGCCACAGGCGGGATATCATCTAAATCGTTTGGTATGTCTTGGAAAAAGCCAAATTGTCGACCAAATCGGTAAGGACTATATGACTCAATGATCACCTGGTCCCCGCACACGGATGATAAATAACATGATCGAAGGCTTGCAAAATAAGAGGATTGAGAAAATGACAAAGTACTATTGTCCTTCAGAGTCTCATGTTTGTTTCTGCCTTGAATATTCACATTCCATAAGACAGAGGCACCCTTGTGGATCAGTTCACGAGCCTCATACTCTTCAAAGTATTTTGATCCGCCCTCACCAGAAAAATTAGCCATCCTCGGGCCTCGAACTTCCACTGGGACTAGATAGTGTGTATTAAAATAATGGGCTAACCAACCATGAACGTAATGCATGGGTAAGCAAACCTCCATACGTCCGATTGGATTAGAAGCCATTGTTATTCGACCCAATCCATGGTATATGTTAGCCAAGGTTGGGACAGCAAGGCTAAAAATATGGCCATCAGCCATAAGGCTAGCAATTCTAAAGACTCCTGGGCGAATTAGTTGGGTGCCCCTACGAGGAAATACAAAGAGACACAACCAGCAGGATAGAAAGGCAGCTAAATATGTATGCTCTTGCCATTCGTCTTCTATGCCTAGCTCATGAAACAACTTGTGCTCTTGGCTTGACCAATCCCGATATTTGATACTCGTGCCATCTGGATTGCGAGTAGATTTTGAGCGGGAGGTTTTCTTTGGTTTTCGCTGAGGGGGTTTCTCATACTTTTGAACTCCTCTAAACCAGAAAGATATCCAAGAGTTAATGCTAACATTGGGCTCATTCTTCGAAGATGAGCTGCGGTCATTCTTTGACATGGATATCTGATAAAAGGCTTTAAAGAGATACTCACAGCTCTTTGGAAGGTATCGATACTGCTTCCGCAAACCAGTCAGCTCTTTAAAAAAGGAATGACCTCCTCATAGAACTTACCCTTAATGGGGAGACCTCCAAACATCCATAGGTCCCAAAGAGAGATAGATAGTTCACCAGCTGCAGTATGAAGAGTATTGGTTGTGGGACACCAAGCTTCACAGAAGGCCCGAACCACATCATTATTCCGATCGTACGTATAAAGGGAGGCCATCACCGCATTAAATAAGCGAATCTCATAAAGCTTTTGCTCATTGCGACCAACTACCAGTTCCAACCATTCCCAATAGAGTGAAGTGAAGGAGAAGTCTCCAGGAACCTTCATCACAGGATTCCAACGGGCTTGGCCATCTATCATTCGACGTCCTAGAGTCAACTCGGGATCTCGGTTGTAAGCTTTAGGATGGATTGAGGATTGCAAAAGCCACACTCGTTCTTCTTGGCTTAAAACCTTTTCCGTCGATAGTTCGGGTAAGAAGGCGACATCATTTAAATTTGGCCATAGGTCTGAAAGAGGGCCAGATTTCGCTTCCTCAACAAGGAGATTAAGCCCGTATTTAATAAGATGATCTTTGTCCTTGAGAATAACAAGATATTTCTTCTCGGAGGAGATATGCTCAGCGAAGTATACCATGATCCTGTGAATAAAAAAAATAAAAAAATAATTTTTTTTTTGGGTTCAGTAGTTAAAAAAAGGTGGGGGCAAAGAAAATAAAATTAGTTGGAAGCTAAGTTGAGGATGAACACTGAGGGTCAAAGCCCTACCTTATAAGTGTCACCCCCAACTTTCGCTTGGTTTCAGTTTCAAGGCTGGAAGCTAAGCTGAGGATGAACACTGAGGACCAAAGCCCTACCTCATAAGTGTCACCCCCAACTTTCGCTTGGTTTCAGTTTCAAGGCTGGAAGCTAAGCTGAGGATGAACACTGAGGGTCAAAGCCCTACCTCATAAGTGTCACCCCCAACTTTCGCTTGGTTTTAGTTTCATGGCTGGAAGCTAAGCTGAGGATGAACACTGAGGGTCAAAGCCCTACCTCATAAGTGTCACCCCCAACTTTCGCTTGGTTTCGGTTTCAAGGCGGGAAGCTAGGCTGAGGATGAACACTGAGGGTCAAAGCCCTACCTCATAAGTGTCACCCCCAACTTTCGCTTGGTTTTAGTTTCATGGCTGGAAGCTAAGCTGAGGATGAACACTGAGGGTCAAAGCCCTACCTCATAAGTGTCACCCCCAACTTTCGTTTGGTTTCAGTTTCAAGGCTGGAAGCTAAGCTGAGGATGAACACTGAGGGTCAAAGCCCTACCTCATAAGTGTCACCCCCAACTTTCACTTGGTTTCAGTTTCAAGGCTGGAAGCTAAGCTGAGGATGAACACTGAGGGTCAAAGCCCTACCTCATAAGTGTCACCCCCAACTTTCGCTTGGTTTCAGTTTAAGGCTGGAAGCTAAAGCTGAGGATGAACACTGAGGGTCCAAGCCCTACCTCATAAGCGTCACCCTCAACTTTCGCTTGGTTTCAGTTTCAAGGCTGGAAGCTAAGCTGAGGATGAACACTGAGGGTCAAAGCCATACCTCATAAGTGTCACCCCCAACTTTCGCTTGGTTTTAGTTTCCTAGCTGGAAGCTAAGCTGAGGATGAACACTGAGGGTCAAAGCCCTACCTCATAAGTGTCACCCCCAACTTTCGCTTGGTTTCAGTTTCAAGGCTGGAAGCTAAGCTGAGGATGAACACTGAAGGTCAAAGCCCTACCTCATAAGTGTCACCCCCAACTTTTGCTTGGTTTCGGTTTCAAGGCTGGAAGCTAGGCTGAGGATGAACAATGAAGCCCTACCTCATAAGTGTCACCCCCAACTTTCGCTTGGTTTCAGTTTCAAGGCTGGAAGCTAAGCTGAGGATGAACACTGAGGGTCAAAGCCCTACCTCATAAGTGGCCCCTCCAACTTTCGCTTGGTTTCAGTTTCATGGCTGGAAGCTAAGCTGAGGATGAACACTGAGGGTCAAAGCCCTACCTCATAAATGTCACCCCCAACTTTCGCTTGGTTTCGGTTTCAAGGCTGGAAGCTAGGCTGAGGATGAACACTGAGGGTCAAAGCCCTACCTCATAAGTGTCACCCCCAACTTTCGCTTGGTTTCGGTTTCAAGGCTGGAAGCTAGGCTGAGGATGAACACTGAGGGTCAAAGCCCTACCTCATAAGTGTCACCCCCAACTTTCGCTTGGTTTTAGTTTCATGGCTGGAAGCTAAGCTGAGGATGAACACTGAGGGTCAAAGCCCTACCTCATAAGCGTCACCCCCAACTTTCGCTTGGTTTCAGTTTCAAGGTTGGTAGCTAGGCTGAGGATGAACACTGAGGGTCAAAGCCCTACCTCATAAGCGTCACCCCCAACTTTCGCTTGGTTTCAGTTTAAGGCTGGAAGCTAAAGCTGAGGATGAACACTGAGGGTCAAAGCCCTACCTTATAAGTGTCACCCCCAACTTTCGCTTGGTTTCGGTTTCAAGGCTAGAAGCTAAGCTGAGGATGAACACTGAGGGTCAAAGCCCTACCTCATAAGCGTCACCCCCAACTTTCGCTTGGTTTCAGTTTCAAGGTTGGAAGCTAGGCTGAGGATGAACACTGAGGGTCAAAGCCCTACCTCATAAGCGTCACCCCCAACTTTCGCTTGGTTTCAGTTTCAAGGTTGGTAGCTAGGCTGAGGATGAACACTGAGGGTCAAAGCCCTACCTCATAAGCGTCACCCCCAACTTTCGCTTGGTTTCAATTTAAGGCTGGAAGCTAAAGCTGAGGATGAACACTGAGGGTCAAAGCCCTACCTTATAAGTGTCACCCCCAACTTTTGCTTTGTTTCGGTTTCAAGATTTTCAGTACCTGGATCGTCGGTGAAAGCTACTGTGATTGATCGGCAAGCAAATATCAGTTGTGGATTCAATCGTTCCCTAAGATCAATACCGAAAGCTACTGCGACTTGTTGGCAAGCAAATATCAGTTGTGAATGCAATCGTTCCCTGAGATCAATAAAGAAAATAGTAAATAGCATGATAAGTTACCATTAAAAAAAATGGTGAATTGAAGAAAAGTGGAACTTGTCTTAAAAAGTGTTGAGATCAAAATTGAAAAAAAAAATGATAGCAAAGTTGCAACAAAAAAAAAATTACAAAGTTTGGATATAAGGGAAAAAAAATAATAAATAAATAAATAAGTCAAATCGAAGAAAAAGAAAATCAGTAAAAAAAAAAGGGTTTAAGAAGAAAAAAAAACAAAGTGACAAAAAAAAAAAGAACAAAAGGAGAGTAGAAGCTTTAAAAAATAATATTATTATTAAAAAGGGGTGGTAAAAAAATATTTTTATGAAGTTTGAAAAAAAAAATTATTAAAAACAAAAAAAAGTCTGGAGAGTAAAATAAAACAAAAAAAAAGTTAATAAGATATTAAAAAAAAACAAAAAAACAAAACAGAAAGTAAAATTGATGAAATATAAAAAAAAACAAATGTAAAAAAAAAAATATATATATATAAGAATAAAAAAAAAAACATATAAAGTGAGTAAAAAAAAAAAGAGAAGAGAGAATATGAAATAAAACAAAAAAATATACAGAAAGTTCAAAAGAATCAAGTTTTAGAAAAAAGGTTTGAGCGTTTAAAAAAAATTATAAGAAAACTTAAAAAAAAATACTGAAAGTTCAAAGTGAGGTTTTCTTAAAAAAAAAGGGGTCATAAAAAAAATAAAAATAAAGAAAGAAGGAAAAGAATCGGCACTAAGAAAAAATAAATAAATAAAAAATTTAAAAGAAAAAACAATATAAAAAAAAACCAGAAAGTTAAAAGAACAAAAAAAGGGGGGAAAAACGAGGGTCACGAGCCTCCCCTTTTCTCTCTCTCCCACGATTTTCTCAACTTCTTTCTTTCACCATCTTCTCAATTTTTTTTTCTATCTCTCACCAACCTTGTTTCTTCTCCCTCTCTTGCTCTATTTTCTTTTTCACTCACCCCCTCTCGCCGCAAAAAAAAAAAAAAAAAAAAAAAAAAAAAAAAAAAAGCTCGCCACCGCCGTGTTTTTTCTGCCAGAAGCAGCCCTACGCAAAAAAAAAAAAAAAAAAAAGTCCGACTCCCTCATCTCACAGCGCCGACGGAGACTCATCCGCCACACTCAACCTCCGTCTCAGATCTGCAGAGGGTTACTGTTGCAGCTCGCAACCTCCCCCCTTTTTTTTGGTTCTTCTTCTCCGATAGTCTAACAACTCCGATTAAAGAAAAAAAAAAGTATTCAGTGAGTAAAATACCTTAAAAGTTCCTAGAAAGTGTGGTAGATACTAGTTCCCAGCAACAATTTATAGAGGAAGCCAAGTTTGTTGATCTTGGGTTGTTACCCTAAATCTTGAAGTTGATGGGTTTTAAGCGGTACAGGTTGAAGACGTTTTGATTTGGAGAGATTTTTCAATTTAAGATATTCTTTTAAAAGAGAAAATCAAAACAGAATTAAAAAGAAAACATTTTGTTTTTTTTTTTTTAAATTGTTTTACCCAAATTTTGGTAAAATTCAATTTTCATTTGGAATTTTACTCCAAATCAAATCAACCGGTAAAATTCAAATTTTCAGCACTAGTGAATTGTTGCAAGCATCCCAAATTCTAATTAAAATTCGAAGGTTGTGCAAAATCCAATCCCAGGTTCAACTTAAATCAAATTTTATTCGAAGTTAAATTCGTAATAAAATTTTGATTGTCTCGAAACCAAATTGGAGTACATTCCAAAGTCCGTAGCAATCGGGATTAGACTAAAATTCAAGTTCAAAGTTCACTCGAATTCAAATCAAGATTTGGATAAAGAAATTCAAAGTCAAAATCTTGGTTGAATTTAAATTCTTTCCAAATAAAAATTTGGGGATAATCCAAAATTTTATCCCAAGCTTGGACTTAAATCCTAGTTCAAATTATATTCCAAATTCAAGCTCATAATTTGGAATTTTATATGAAGTCAAAATTTGGGCATAATCCAAATTTTGTCCCAAATCAAAGTTGACCAAAATCCAAACTCAAATTCTACCAAATTAAAATTGAGTAGAATTTTTACCTCAAATCAAAATTTGAGAATAATCCAAAATTTTATTCCAAATGGGGATTTTATCAAATTCAAGTTCTACCCAAACCAAAATTTGGTAGAATTTTATCTCAAAGCCAAATTTACTCATGCTCCAAATTCTACCCAAAGCATGATTAAATTAAGGCTAAGTTGGTATAACCTCGAATTCTACTTCAAATTAAAAAATGGTAGAATTCAAAGTTTCATTTGAAACCAATTCGTGGTAAATCTTAAATTTTTACCCCAAATTCAAATTTTGGCTTAAAACATGAGTGAACTAGAATTCAAATTTTATTCTAAGTTCAAACTAAACCGGAAAATAGTCTCAAATCATATTCCCAGTTCAAAATAAAAATTGGGATAGTCAAAATCATGAAGAGAAAAAAGTTCTCATGCATTTCATGCCAAATCATCTTTTTCGAGATTCACCCACGCCTATTTGTGCATAAATCTCGAAAAGGGGCATTTGTTGGCATAGAAATTTTCCAACCAATTAGAGATTGCCACGTCATTATTTAATTTTGGGGTGTCATGAATT
This sequence comes from Luffa acutangula, assembly GCA_036850905.1. Lineage (NCBI taxonomy): Eukaryota > Viridiplantae > Streptophyta > Magnoliopsida > Cucurbitales > Cucurbitaceae > Luffa > Luffa acutangula. The sequence goes on along the minus strand of CM072097.1, from coordinate 41,086,629 downwards.
AATACATATCTCAAAATTAATTATGGCAAAATAAGAAAGGTCACGTGTCCTTTTGTGGTCGTCTAATTGTGTTAACGGTCTTGATCGAATCCAACGATGATTAAACTCAAGATCAAATGATCATTTATTCAATTTAGCCTAAAGTTCATAAAATTAAATTAAAGTAAGATTAAGTTTAGGTTAAATTTGGTTCAATTTAAACCCAATGTTATTAAGATAATTGGGCCTGAAACCCAAAAACTCATCCAGGCCCATAGATGGGCCCAAGCCCAATTCAAGCCCAAGCCCATTAAAGCCGTTGGGAACTCTATAAATAGGAGTCCTTGGCTCATTTGGAAGGGGCGGCAGAAGATTGAAGCTCTCAAAAGACTCACTGAAGCTCTGATCCTCCTACAAGATTTGAAGACTGAAGCTCCATTCCTTCTACAAGACTTGAAGATTGAAGCTCCATTCCTCCTGCAAGAATCTTGAAGATTGAAGTCCAGATCCTGCTGCAAGACTCTGAAGATCGAAGCTTCTCCAAAGTTCAAAAGCTTGAAGCTTCCTCCAAGACTATGAAAACTGAAGCCTCTACAAGGTTCAGAAGATCAAAGCTATATACAAGACCATGAAGATTTAGAAGATTGAAGCTCTCTACAAGATCCTGAAGATTGAAGCTCCAATCCTCCCACAAGACTTTGAAGACCAAAATCCAGATTTTCCTGCAAGCTTGAAGATTGAAGTGAAGTCATATAAAGACTGAAGACTTGAAGCCTGAAGTCTACTTCAATCATCCAGGAGAATCCTTCAAAGGTGAACAAACCTTCAAAGACTCCGAAGATTAAAGTTTTTTTTGAAGACTTTGTAGATCAAAGCTACCTTGAGAGAAAGCATCAAAGGAGTGTAACTAGAGACTGTATTCCACAATTACTTATACATAGAAATCAATACATACAAGAAGTCGTTTCACGAATTAAATTTTCTCTTTGAAAATCTCGTGTGAACATACTCCATTTGATAACTATTTTAATTCTATTTGACAACCATTTTGTTTTGATTTTTGGTTTTTGAAAATAAAACTGATAAACACTATTTTGTCATCTATAAATTTTTTTTGTTTTGTTTTCTATTTTTTGTTTCTAGTGTTACGAAAACCAAGTAAAGCTTTGAAATTAAAAAAAAAAAAAAAGAAAGTAGATTTCAAAAAAAAAAATTGTGCTTAAACTTGGTTAATAATTCAAATGTGTTTCTAACAAAGATAACAACCGTTGTGACTAAAATTGAGAGAAAATAAACATAATTTTCGAAAACTAAATGGTTATCAAACGAGGTCTTAGACCCCGTTTGATAACCATTTGGTTTTTGGTTTTTTGTTTTTGAAAATTAGGCTTGTTTTCTCTCAATTTTCCTACCATGGCTTTCATCTTTGTCAATGACACATTTGAATTTATAGTCAAATTCTAAAAACAAAAACAAGTTTTTGAAAACTACATTTTAGTTTTTAAAATTTGCTTGGTTTTTAAAAACAAGGAAAGAAAGGTATAAGAAAAACAAAGAAGCTTGATGATTGGAAGTATGATTTATAAGCTTAATTTTCAAAAACCAAAAACCAAAAACCAAATGGTTATCAAATGGGGCCTTAGTTTTTTATTTTTGGTTTTTGAAAATAATGCTTTCTTTCTTCCCGATTTTCTTACAAATAGTTTTCATATTTGTCAAGTAGACATTTGATCAATTTCTAATCAAATTTCAAAAATAAAAACAAGTTTTTGAAAACTTTTTCCTTTGTGTTTTCAAAACTTGACTTGATTTTTGAAAATATGGAAAAAAAAAGATAGGTAACACGACAAAGAAATTCATTGGTGGACATTGTGAACTATAAGCTTAATTTTCAAAAATCAAAGACAAAAAATCAAATGATTATAAATGGGACTTTAGAATCTATTAAACACTTAAAATTTAAAAATTTATTAGGTCTAATTCCCAAAAATTGAAGGATTAAATTTGTAATATAACTTTTTCTTTTACTACTTTCTCCTTATGCCCCTAATACATATGCTAATTTCAACTTTGTGATAATTTTTTTTTTTTTGAGGATTTTAATTTTTTTAATTAAATTATTTTTATCTTACGAAATTAATTTTTGTTGATTTTTTTTTTTAATAATATATAAACCGGTTGCAAAATTATATTAGTTGCTATATGTTAGATGTGTAATTTCTATCTCAGTCCTCAAATATAGGTGTTATTTTTCAATTTCACATCACTCATCTTTTAGATGTTTTAAATATCAGATTCAATTTTTTTAGCTTTTTTCAAGTTTAAGTGAAAAGGATAACATGAATATGTAAACATATATCTTATTAACTTGTTTGTAATTGTTTTTTGGTAAGTCAAATGTGCTCATTAATAAACATATCAATTTACTCATCGGAGGATGCTTATATAATTTATGTTAGAGAGGCTTAAATGTAATTAAGCTTATTTTCTTGCGGACTTTTTTTATTAATATTATAATTTTTTAAACTTATTACATTAATAAATCTACCTAGAAACTTATTATTCCAATATTGTTGTTTTTTTTCCAGCTGGACAGGTCGTCTCTTGAAGAGACGACCTATCCACGTGTCAGATTTTGGTTCATTTGTTTAAAAAAAAATATTTTTTTTGGTAGGTCGTCTCTTCAAGAGACGACCTACAAACGGAGTTTTTTAAAAAAAAATAACGGCAAAGCAGGTCGTCTCTAGACGACCTGCACACAAAAATCCTATGTTTTGGGTTTAGCACAATGGCAAGGGGCGTGACTGGTGTCACAGTCGCGGTCTTTAGGGTCTCGAAAGGCGACTGTGCGGCACTTACTTTCGCTCACAAGTAAGTCAGCCAACTTGAAAACGGATCGCCGGTGGCACAACGGGCGAATATCGCAACCTCTACCCCCGTTCCTTGGAAAACGGTTTTAGAAAACGGGGTTAGAGAAAAAGGTTTTGGAAAACGTTCGAAGACATTTTTGAAAGTATATTTGTTGCACAGACTATCAAGTAAGCAAAGGCACAACAACAGCTTGATAGCATACAACTCTCGGGTAGGAAGGATTGACAACTAGTCGTACCCCCCCTATAGTACATTATAAAGCATTTTAGCCTTGGCAGGCTTAAACATGAAAGTCACGAGGAGTCATACACTTGAAAAATGCAAAGGAAAGTAAACAAGCGATACAAAGGAAATACATATAATGAAAGCATGAGGGGAAAGGGTTGACATGGGCATGCGGCCATAGGCAACACGCCTTGGACGAGCATGACCGTGACATCCTCCCCCACTTAAATGGTTGACGTCTCTGTCAACCGACGCTGCTCGAATTCTGCGATCTGGAGGGCAGCAGTCTTCAGGTCTTCAGCGCGCTCCCAACTGATTTCGGCCTCTGGGAGCCCTTTCCACTTCACTAAGAACTCTTGTAGATCCCGTCGTGGGTTGCCGACGCGACGGGTCCTTTCTGCTAACACTTCCTCGACTTCTTTATCGGCGACGTTCTTCATGGTGACGGGTGGTCGAGTGACTTCATTGCGGGCGGTATCCTCGAGGTCGGGGTGGTAGGGTTTCAAATTACTGACATGAATGACAGGATGGATTTTCATCCAAGCAGGAAGTTGAACCCTATATGAGGCTTTCCCGACCTTTTGGATAACATCGACTGGACCTTCATATCTCCGGATGAGGCGCTGGTCTCGACTTCCCCGGAAACGAAGTTGCTCGGGTTTCAGCTTGATTAGCACTTTGTCCCCTTCTTGGAACTCTAGAGGACGCCGCTTCTGATCTGCCCATTTCTTCATGCGCTTTGACGCCTTCTCTAGATAAGCCCGAGCGACCTCAGAGGTTTGTCTCCACTCTTTGGTGAAATTATACGCTTGGGGGCTTTTGCCTGCGTACGGGTGATCGACGACATGCGGCATCATGGGCTGCCGCCCGCAAACAACTTCGAACGGAGTCTTGCCTGTCGAGGTGCTCTTTTGGCAATTGAAACTAAATTGAGCCACATCGAGCATCTCGACCCAATTTTTCTGTCTTGCATCGATGAAGTGGCGCAGATATTCTTCAAGCATGCTATTGAATCTCTCTGTTTGTCCATCCGTCTGTGGGTGATAGCTGGAAGAAATATTCAGGTTAGAGCCTAATAGCCTGAATAATTCCGTCCAGAAAGTACCGGTGAATCGCGCATCTCTGTCGCTAATGATGCTGGCAGGGACACCCCATAGCTTGACTACATGTTTAAAGAATAACTGTGCCGTCATCTCAGCTGAACACAACTTCTTGACTGGAATGAACGTCGCATATTTAGAGAACCTGTCGATGACCACCAATATGGCCTCAAATTCCCCAACTTTCGGCAGGTGGGTGATGAAGTCGAGGGAGACGCTTTCCCACGGCCTTGCAGGAACAGGCAAGGGTTCCAGCAATCCCGCTATCTTGGCCCTTTCGACCTTGTCTTGTTGGCAGATAAGACAAGTCTTTGTGAATTGCATGACGTCGTCGCGGAGGTTTGGCCAGTAATAGCCCTGTTTCAGAAGGGCATAAGTTCTTTGCCACCCTGTGTGACCTGCCCACAGAGTGTCGTGACATTCTTCCAGCAGGAGTCTTCGTAAGTTCCCTGAACGAGGGACGTATAGGCGGTTACCTCTAGTGAACAGTAGGTCATCCTCTATCCAATACTGGCGTGTCTTCCCTTCTTTTGCCAGTTGAATAATGGCCTGTGCGGCCGTATCGTTCGACAAATGTTTCTTGATGGTCTCGCGGATGGTTCCGTTCAACCTGCTTGCTTTCAAATGGGCTAGCCTGCACAGGGCCGCATGCTCGCTCTTCCGACTCAGCGCATCTGCCGCCTGGTTGGCCTTACCCGCCTTATGTTCGAACTGAAAATCATATTCTGCGAGACATTCTTGCCATCTCGCTTGCTTGGAGGACAGCTTCGGCTGACTGAAGAAGTGACAGATGGAGCTGTTATCGGTCTTGACGACGAATTTGGCTCCGAGGAGGTACTGTCTCCAAGCTCTCAAGCAGTGAACCACTGCTAACATCTCCTTCTCTGAGGCGACGTATCTCTTCTCTGCGTCATTCAGTTTCCGACTTTCATATGCGATGGGGTGTCCATCCTGGGTTAGAACACCACCCAACGCGTAGTCTGACGCATCGGTCTCTACTACGAAAGGTTTAGTAACATCGGCAATTCCGAGTACCGGGCCTTCCATCATTGCTCGTTTCAACTCATCAAACGCAGTTTGGCAATCTGGAGTCCAACTCCACGTCTTGTCTTTCTTCAACAACTCGGTTAAGGGACTGGCACGATTCGAGAATCCCTCTACGAATCGTCGATAGTAATTGGCCAGTCCCAAGAAGGAACGTAGTTTTGTTACTGTCGTCGGGACTTCCCAATCCCTGATGGCTGCCACCTTTCCTTCTTCCATACCAATACGACCGGCTTCGATCACGTGTCCGAGGAAATTAATGCGTTGTTGCGCGAAGGCGCATTTCTCTCTTTTCACATACAGTTGATTTTTCTTCAATTTCTCAAAAACCAACTGCAAGTGAAGTTCATGTTCTTCCATGGTCGGGCTGTAGACTACTATGTCGTCGAGGTAAACCACCACAAACTTGTCGAGGTACTCATGGAACACTTGGTTCATTAGTGTACAAAAGGTAGCCGGAGCGTTCGTCAGGCCGAATGGCATGACCAAGAACTCGAAGGCCCCGTACCTTGTGACACACGTTGTCTTGGGTTCGTCTCCTTCGGCGATGCGTACTTGATAGTATCCCGATCTGAGATCTAATTTCGAGAAATACTTTGCTCCGTGGAGCCGGTCAAACAAGTCGGTGATAATGGGAAGTGGATACTTATTACGCGCCGTGAGTTTGTTGAGGGCTCGATAGTCAATGCATAACCGTAGGCTTCCGTCTTTCTTCTTCTGGAACAACACTGGGGCCCCATATGGAGCCTTCGCGGGCCTAATGAACCCGGCATTCAGTAACTCATCTAGCTGTTTTCGCAGCTCTGCTAATTCAGGCGGCGCCATGCGGTAGGCATTTTTAGCGGGCGGTCTCGCCCCTGGTAACAGTTCGATTTCGTGATCTATCCCCCGTCGTGGAGGTAGGTTCCTGGGCAAACTTTCTGGCATTACATCACAATACTTGTCCAACACACGTTGGATCTCACTGGGGACTGGTGCTTCCAAATTTTCGTCTTCTGTCATTGGGATGGCCATGAATGTGGGTTCATCGTGCGCAAGACCTTTCTTTAACTGGAGGGCTGATATCATTTTCACCCCAGTCGGTTGTCTGATACTGGTCGTCACGACCGTGGGGTTGGTTCCTGTGATCACCAAGCATTTTGCTAGGGGCATTGGAATGACCTTGTGTTCGAGAAGGAATTCCATTCCCAACACCACGTCGAAATCATCCATCTTTACAATCACAAAATCTGCATGGCCATTCCAATCCCCCAGCTTGACAGTCGCTCTCTTAGCAATTCCCATGATCGGTAGGGCGGCTGAGTTTACCGCTTTCATCTTCCCTGGATCCCTGTCCCACTTTAGGTTCAATCGTCGTGCTTCAGTTTCAGTCATGAAGTTGTGGGTGGCACCAGAGTCGACCATTGTACTCTTGGTCTGCTTCTGATTAACCCACGCCTCGACATACATGAGACCCCTTTCGAGCGGCTCTTTGGCCCCTTCAGATTTCCTTTGGAGGGCGGATAGGAATTTCAAGGCCCCCATGCGAGGGTTGTCCTCATTCGCCTCATTCGTTGTGGTAGTCTCCACACTCTCAGTTTCGGGACCCACGTTGCCCGTCAATGAAGCTTGAAAGGCGTTGAATGCTGTTTTACTAGGACACTGGTACGATCGATGTGCCCCTTTACAGATGTAACAATAAGGTTTGTCGTTGTTGACCTGCTGATTCGGGCCTCGATATAAACTTCCGCCTCTTGGCTGGAAGTAGTTGCGGTTACTTCCCCCACCTTTGTCTCCTCCCCCACTTTTGGGAGAGCTGGATCGCACAGATTTATTTCCCCCACTCGAGGGGGCTTGATTCCGTCTCTGTTCTTGCGGCTGGTCGTTGCTAAGATCGAACAGACGTTCTGCGGCTGCATAAGCGTCTGATAGTGACTGTACTCTCTGTTCATACAGCTTTGACTTCGCCCACGATTTCAATCCCTCTATAAAACAGAAGACCTTGTCTTTCTCTGACATGTCTCGTATGTCCAACATCAATCCAGAAAACTGCTTGACATACTCTCGGATCGTTCCTGTGTGTTTCAACTCGCGTAACTTACGACGCGCCAAAATCTCAACATTCTCTGGGAAGAACTGTGAACGTAACTCTTGTTTCAGTCTTTCCCATGTGTCAATGACACATCGACCTTCTTGAACGTCCCTGTAGCGGGACCTCCACCACAGCTTGGCGTCATCTGCCAGGTGCATAGTCGCCAAGGTGATTTTCGACTCTTCTGTTGTCGTATTTGTGGCCCTGAAGTACTGTTCCAGATCAAAGATAAAGTTCTCCAGGGCTTTGGCGTCTCGAACCCCACAGAAGGGTTTCGGCTCGGGGACTTTCACTTTGTTTAATTGGACCGCACCCCCTGTCGGGGTTTGGTTTCCCACCGCTCTCATGGTGAGATTTAGTCTGGCGCTTAAATCCGCCACTTCGGCTCTGACGACGTCAAGGGCCGCTTTCACATCTTCAGACAGTTCTGTGACCATCTGAACTATTGCTTTTTGGGAGCTGTCCAGACCATCGACACGCTCCTCCATCTGGGCAACAGAGCCCGTCGAGCTGTCCCCACGCTCGAAGCTGCTAGGTTTCACAGCTCTGTTCTCGAGGTTTTCAACCCTCATAATCAATTCTTGGATGGGCATTCCATCCACGCGGCCAGCTACCGCATCAATCTGGTCTGTCCTCGTCGCAATTTCTTCAAGACGAGATTCTAGGAAGCGCACCGAATCGGGGACTTCCCTCAGGTAGAGCATCTGTTCTTCGATCTCTACCAATCTTTCTACATGGGTCTTGCCCAACTGTTTTACTGCCGACATGATTTCGGACTTCTCTTTCAGGAGCCAACTGGGCTCTGATACCAACTGTCACAGTCGCGGTCTTTAGGGTCTCGAAAGGCGACTGTGCGGCACTTACTTTCGCTCACAAGTAAGTCAGCCAACTTGAAAACGGATCGCCGGTGGCACAACGGGCGAATATCGCAACCTCTACCCCCGTTCCTTGGAAAACGGTTTTAGAAAACGGGGTTAGAGAAAAAGGTTTTGGAAAACGTTCGAAGACATTTTTGAAAGTATATTTGTTGCACAGACTATCAAGTAAGCAAAGGCACAACAACAGCTTGATAGCATACAACTCTCGGGTAGGAAGGATTGACAACTAGTCGTACCCCCCCTATAGTACATTATAAAGCATTTTAGCCTTGGCAGGCTTAAACATGAAAGTCACGAGGAGTCATACACTTGAAAAATGCAAAGGAAAGTAAACAAGCGATACAAAGGAAATACATATAATGAAAGCATGAGGGGAAAGGGTTGACATGGGCATGCGGCCATAGGCAACACGCCTTGGACGAGCATGACCGTGACAACTGGCATATAAGAGGGCATGAGTTCAAATCCTGCCCAGCGTGAAACTTGTTTATTCTCCTTTTTTTTTTCCTCTCCCTTTTTTATCTTCATTTTTAATTTTCTTTTCCTTTCAATTGAAATTTAATTCTTCTCTATCTTTTTTCCTAATTACCTTAATTTCTCCGATAAATTTTTTTTTGGCAAGTAACATCAAATTGTGAAAAATTATAATAATCAGCACTTAATTAAAATTTAATTTCTTAAAAAAAAATTGCAATATAATATTTAATGTGTTTAAAACATTAAAAAAATGTAACTGATTTATTTACAAAAAAACAAATAAAAGAAGAAAAAGAGGGGAATAAAAAATCAAATCAAATAAATAAACGACGAGTAACATCAAATTGTGAAAAATTATAATAATTAGCACTTAACTATAATAATTAGCACTTAATTAAAATTTAATTTCTTAAAAAAAATAAATTGCAATATAATATTTAATGTGTTTAAAACATTAAAAAAATGTAAATAATTTATTTATAAAAAAACAAATAAAAGAAGAAAAAGAGGGGAATAAAAAATCAAATCAAATAAATAAACGACGAGTAACATCAAATTGTGAAAAAATTATAATAATTAACACTTAATTAAAATTTATTTTCTTAAAAAATAAATTACAATATAATATTTAATGTGTTTAAAACATTAAAAAATGTAACAAATTTATTTTAAAAAAAAATAAAAGAAGAAAAAGAGGGGAATTACTCTATTTGATTTAAAAAAAAAAATAGAGGAAAAAAAAGTAGATTATTTCAATTATTTTAAAAGAAAATAAAAGGAAAAGAAAAAAAAATTAAATGAAGATACAAAAGAGAGAGGCAAGGAAAAAAAAAAAAGGAGAAAAAAGAAGTTTGACGTTGGGCAGGATTTGAACCCACGCCCTCTTTGAATGCCAGCCACATTCCCTTGCCATTGTGCTAAATCCAAAAGTGTTAAATTTTGATGTGCAGGTCGTCCTCAAGAGACGACCTGCTTTGTCGTTTTTTTTTTTTTTTTTTTAAATTCCGTTTGTAGGTCGTCTCTTGAAGAGACGACCTATCAAAAAAAATATTTTTTTTAAACAAATGAACCAAAATCTGACACGTGGATAGGTCGCCTGTCCAGCTGAAAAAAAAAAACAACAATATTCAAATAATAAGTTTCTAGGTAAATTTATTATTCTAATAAGTTTAAAAAATTATAATATTAATAAAAAAGGTCCATTTTCTTGCCGTGTACAGTAATTTCGTGAAATAACTTTTAAAAAATGTAACCATTTGGTCCATCTCCATCCGTAATTAATATATTAATATTCATATAAAAAGAAAAAAAGTGTGTTGATAGAAAAAACTAAAAAGAAATCAAAATAGAAACTATGAGATTAAGATATATTATTTACAAAATAAATAGTTAAATATTAAATATTTGTTAATATTCGGATAAATTCGAAATTTGTAATGAATATACAATCTGAAAATAAAATAAATCTAAATTATGCCATTCATATAATTTTAGAAAACAAGAAAATAAATCAATAAATAACATATTGTAATCTTTACAAAATAAAATAAAAGAGGGAGCGGCCGACCAGGGTGCCTACTTGCTTTTAGGAAAAAGCTTGTTTTGAAATAAACATTAATAAAAAACATTCAACATTTTAAAGAAAAGAAGCCTTTCGGCCTGAGATCCCAAATAAAACAAAAAAACTTGCAAAAACTTCATTAAAACAAATGCTTCCTAAGAACAACACAAAGATGTTTAAAACCTTAAGAACCACCATTTTACAAAACTAACTAAAAGAAAAATGAGTAAACTAGACTACGCGGAAGTCATGATCACATGTTTTCCATGGCTCGTCAGTAGCAATCTGTCACGCGCTCTGTATGTCCTTGCTTGTACATGTAAGAAAACATTTTGAAAAAAAAATGAGTATTAAAAATTCTCAGTAAGTACGCTACTACTGGGAGAGGATTTACATGCATTACTGGGGTAACTTGAGGTCAGTTGCTGCTAAAGGGCCTAATAGTCATTTCGTTTCATTTATCATGTCGTATCGCGTGGACAATTAACTAGCCTGTCACATGCTTACCTACTCATTGGAGGTGTACAAATGAGAATCCCTGGGAGATCTTTACTCCTACTGATGGTAGAAGGCACACAATTAGTGGAGCAAGTCTCACCTATGTGCACAAAGCACTCTAACTACAAACTCACTGGAGGGGCATCCATGGGTTTTTAGTAGGAACTGTACTTCCACAAATAGTAGATGACATTTAGTCTGCAAAACTAAGTCCCGCCCAATTAGCTCCTCATCTCAGTCTATAAACATCTCAATCCTAGGTGTTTAATTGCCACGGTCCCTACTAGGATAAGTAACCTATCCTCATTTCATTTTAGGTCGACCATGTATTTGCCTTAGCACTCAACTAGATTGACCATCCAATTAAAAGAAACCTATGCATTTCATAATGTACATGACAATTGTATGCGTACCTATTGTTGTTATTATGCCATTGAATAGAACTTGACGACGGTGTTTTTTCATAATGCCCTTTCCTCCTTCATCCTTGTTGTAACACCCCGTGCACCTTGGGTGTATTTAAATCCCAAGTTTAGAGTTGAAAGAAAAATAAATTCTATTTTGGCTTGAACTTAGGGGTTTAATTTTTAAACCAAAGTGTGTGGGAGTTAAGTGTTATTTTAAATAAAATCTCCCTTTAAGTCTCGTTGGTTTGGCCAGTGTCGGTTGAGGAAATTCAGCATTTTAATTCAAAGTTATACGCTGAATATTGGATGTTGGTTGGGTGAAATCCTATTTTTTTGGGCTTTTCGTTTATTTAGTAAAAGAAAAAGGAATTAAAATAAAAAAGAGAGAAGAAGCCCTAAAGCCCTTGCCTTCTCTCTCTTCTTTTTGTGTTCAGCCCTAGCAACCCCTCCCCTTGCCGTTTCAACTCAGCCAACCGCCCCTCCTCGCCCGTGTAGTCGTCGCGCAACCCGACTGTCGTCGTCGCACGACCCAGCCGCTGTCGCTTTCCCTTGCAGCTGCGTCGCCCTTCCTTCGCCGCCGCGTGGGTTATTCTCTGCGTGAGTCCCCTTCCTCGCGAATCTCCCACTCTCGCGTGGAATTGTCGGCTGAGGAGTCGCATCCTCATTGCGCCGCCGTCGTTGCAAGAGGCGCCGTCGTTATTCCCCATTCAGCCGCTGCTTGCTCGCGCGCGCCGCCTTCCTCACTGTTTCGTGGGTTTTAGATCCGTGACTCTCGTTCTTTCTTTCCGTGCGTTTTTGGTCGAGATAAGTCATGGGTAAGCCTTTTCCTTTCCGTTCTTGTTGGTTTAAGGCCGATCTAAGAGTTCCTTGCATTGTTTTGGTTAGATCTTGCGCAGGTAGCAGTTCGAGACCCCGTCCCTCGCATTTTCGCCTCTGTCCAGCAGCGTCATTGGGCGTTTCCGGCGTCGATTAGCGTTTTCGGTAAGTTTAGCCCTTACCCATTTTTGTTTAGTGCTTTAAATGGAATGTCCATTAGCTTTAGGTGCTGGAAAAGTTAATTGTGTTTGATTTTCTGATCTGCAGCGTCGTCTAAGTGTTCGATTAAGTTCGAAACACTTCGACTGGAATACCCACTGCCCAAGGAGCGTTCTAGCTCGCTGGTTGTGGTTAGAATAACTCGTCTAATGTGGAAGCGAGTCCGTTTGGTAAGTTTTTTCGCTGTCCCTAGCTTGTTAGTCTCAAGTTAATTGGCCATTAGATGATCTAGCTTTAGAAAAACATGTTTAAATCAAGCCCATTTATTGTTTAGGCCTCGTTAGCATTGCCGACCTCTCTGGAGTCCTTAGAATGAAAATAAAGAGGTTTTGCTTGCTGGTCGATCGTGATTTAAAAAGCATGCTAAGTTATCACTTATCAACTGTCTAAACTCGAGTAGCGTTGCCCAACCTCTAGGAGCCCTTGGAATCCCTAAATATACTTTTGTGCTTGCTGTCAAGCGGCTGAAAAACCATAGTAATGGTCGTTCAGCATGTGCCCATGGGCCATAGTGCCTTAGACATGGTTGCCCATGGTCTAAAGCTTTTGGGTTTTCATCTTGGGAAATGTTTGAGGGGTTTCTACAAGAATGGCCTGAAATCAGCCCATATATTTCACTTTTGTCCAAATATCTTAAAATTTTTATTTCAGTCTAGCCCGTTTTAAATAATTGAAGCCCATTTACCATTTTGACCCTCTAATATTCAGAATAAACATAAAATAAAAAAAGGAAAGAAAATACAGAAAATGAAATCGTATCACATTTGAAAAAAATCCCTAAAAACACGTTGCAATCTATAAACACTGCCCATCGTCTTCTTCCTTCCGAAAACACTGCAGACTTCTTCCTTCCGAAAATCGTCTTCTCCATTTGATCGTTTACGGCTTCGTCTTCTTCATGGTGACAAATCAGGTGGGTTTCACGGCGAAGTAAGGTTCTGATTTTGGGTTTTTCGGTTTATGATTTTGCAATATTGGGGGTTTTCGATTTATGATTTTGCATGTCTTCTCCACTTTTGGATTTAAAATAAACGCTCCCTTCGTTCTATTGAGTTTCTCCTCAGCAACAAGGATCTTCCATTGGTGAAAGGGAAGTTGTAAGCAAAGGATGTTTCTCATATGCAGTGAGGACTTGGATTATAAGAAGTGACAATTCTAGTTGCCTTTTTTTCCCTTTTTGTGATTTATTACCCACTTGGGATTTCACATTAAATTTTCATTTTGTATTGTTTAGTTAGATGGGAAGTGATGCATTCTGATGGTGTATTGAGTTATTAGTTTTGCGAGTCAATTATTCATAACAACTTCTGTGAATTTTTAAATACCCGGTATGAATTTTAAATACCGGGTATGAATTTTTAAATACCCGGTATGAATTTTGAAACTTCTCCGTAATTAGTTTAGTTTTTTAGATAAATTCTCACTGGCATTCCATATTGGGTATCTTTATTTAGCTAACTAGCACGGTTATTTCATATGGGGTATGAAAAATCGTTTATTCATAATTCTAACACATACATGATAATTTTGTACCGATATATACCACTTACAAGCACGTATGAAATTCGTTTATTCATAATTCTAACACATACATGATAATTCTGTACCAATATATATCACTTACAAACGGGTATGAAATTTGTTTTATCATAAGCCAATTATATATACCACTTACAAATAGGTACATGAAATTTGTTCATATCCAAAAGAAAAAAAGATATACAAATATTGGTTGGAACAACTTATATATTATCGAATGAAAAATATAATATTTCTAAGAATATTGGGTTAATGGAATTAATAAGAAATGGAAGCCGATTTTGAAAAGAAAACGAAACATTACATGAATTAAAAACATTTGAAGAAGAAAAAAATGAAATGGTGAAAAACGGTATGAGTGGTCTGTGGTGGAGGTATAAATGGACGAAAATCAATTGCTGGCAAGGTTAGAAAATTGAAAATGAGAAAGGTTCAAACCTGGAGGTTAGAAAATTAAAAATGGGAAAGCTTCAAACATTATTGCCGTGAAAATAAAAAAAATGGGAAATTGTTGTGAGATTATTTCCATATTGAGCATAGAAAATCCTTAATATTTAGGAAAAAAAACGGCTGGAAGCATGATTCGGGGATCAAATAAATTTTTTATTATATTTAATAATTAATATAATATAATATATTATTTAATAAAAAATAATATAATCATTAAATGAAATGGCATTTTGGTAACAAAATTAACTCAATTAATGTGTAAAAATCTACTAATAATAATTTTGATCATTAAGGACATTTATGAAATTTTATGATCAAATTGACCCATCTGCTATAATTTCTGAATGTTTGAAGACTGTTTAACAAGGAAATAGGCCTAGTAGGTGGGATTTGGCTCTTCAAGCTTCTCTTAAGGTCTTTAGGTAAATTCTAATCCCTTTTAGCTGCCTTCGTAATTTAGGAGATCATCTTGGCTGCTTTAGGCTTGTTGAGGTTGCCTTGGAAGCGCTATTGGTAAGTAGTTTCTACTTACTACGCTTGTTTGACTGCATGAAGCATGATTGTTTGCTTATCTGCTTTACGTATATTTGTGCTAAATATGAATTGTTATGTGTGCACTGCTGTGTTGTGAACATTGAAATGGATGTGTTAATCTTAATCGTATTTGTTGCATTGCTTTGAGATGTGTACGCTTAAGAGGTATAAGCATGATAAGTACTTGTCTTAAGCATGATGATTGTTGAGTTAAACATGTTGAGTCTGGCTTGCATGTTGCATAGGGGTGTAGCATGAGTCGGGTGTGAGGCACAACACATGGTGCGTAATTCATGTGTAGCGGAGCGTGATGTGGAAATCACGTGGGTGTGAGTGCGGAGCGTGACGTGAAAATCACGTATGAGTGGTGCAACACATGGCGCGGAATTCAGCATTACAGTTCTTACTCAGTGTTTGTGTTTAGTTCACTTCATCAGTATTCATATTGGCAAATTCTGCGAAAATATTATGAATTTTTGGGTATGATTTTTTTTTTGTATCATCGATTTTTCTAATCACTAGATTTAACTAAAATTTGAATTTCAAATCTCTTTTTATCATTAAGTTTGAATTCCTTAATTTTAGGTTTCTGTATTTGAATTTGGTTTTATTTAAATTAAATCATGTAGTCTGATAGATGTACCTGGTATTTCTGTGGTATTTGTTATTTTAGTGTTTGGGGGTATTTTGGTAAATCGTTAATTCAGATTAATTAATGAACTCGAATTGGCCATTTTATCTAAAAAATGAGTCAAGTTGCCATTTTTCAAAACGCTTATTTAATTTTGGCCATTCTTGTCGTTAGCCCTTAAAGGGATGCAAATACACTCATTTTTTTGCCTCCTTTGTGGACGTGGGACAAAAAAAAAAAAAAAAACTCTTCTATTCCATTTCATTTTATTTTCTATTTTATTTATATTACAAATTTATTTATAGTTCATTATTAATTGTATAGTTACTTTGCATTATTTATTGACATTATATATTTATTGTCGTGTATGCTTATTGACGTATATACACCTTGCATTATTTATTTAAAATTAAAATATTATTTTTGTTCTTAATTTATCCAAATTTAGTGTTTTAGTTGTCGATTCAAATATAATTCTAGTGATTAAATATAGGTTAATTACAGTTTAATTAAGTCATCATAATAAAAGTTTCATTCATTTGATAATTCATATAATTTCTATCAATTGACATAATTTTTCCAAATTTTTGTTAACATCGACGTTTTAATATAAATGTTATACATATATTTTAGATATGATTATTAAAATGATCAATATAATGGAATTAAATCAAAATTAAAGTTTCATTTAATAATTCAAACAATTTTCATCAATTTTCACATATATTTTTAATTTTTTTTTGCGTGCATCGACATTTCAATAGACATTTCCATCTAAATATTATTTTAGTTTTGAGATATGATGATTAAAGTTGATCAATTATTGTCTAATTAAGTCACATTTAAAATTTCATTGACTAACCCAAACAATTTCCTTCAATTTCCATGATTTCCATAAATTTTCTTAAAATGTCCATCGACATCGAAACCTTGACATTTCCATCGACATCAACATTTCGATCATTGGTCCTAGCTAGATACCCACTAGAGCCTTGCACACATTCGATTGATTTCTTCACAAATACTCTTGGGAAGCTTGAAACAATTCATTGTGTATGTGAGGATGACCTGAGCTATAGATTTAATAAGCACTTGATCTTTCTTTCCTGTAGAATAAAGCTTCTCTTTCCAACCTTGCAACTTTGCAAGGCTTTCCAACTCGTATCCCTAATTCTTTTAAATAAAACATTCTTATTTCTCCTAGATTGAGATGACATGCCAAGGTAATGGTTTTTCTAGTGAATCTCAATCTCTCTGAGTATAAGTTTAATTGGAGTTAATTTGTGGAAAAAATATATATATCTATATTTGAGTAGGTCTTTGATGGGTTTCCCTAAATTTAAAGCTGGAATGATAGTTTCGTAATTTTTGTATTAGTCTTGTAGCAGTCCAATATGTTTTTCTCATCTCTCATTCCTCTCTCACGGTTGAGCCGTTTTCTTCCTCTTCTTCATTTTTTTCCTATTTTTATTTTCGTTCATTCCTCCCCATTGTCGAGCAATAGGAACGTCGGCCAACACCACCTCCCTTGTCGCTGCCGTCGTCTCCCTTAACCTCCGGAAAACGTCTCCGACCGATTAACTCCATTCCCTCGTGCCTCTAGCCATCACCGGCGACAGCAACTGCAGCGTTGTAATGCTCCAACAGCAAGTAGCAGTAGGCCACGACGTCTCCTTCTCCGACGAGTTGCAGCAGCCTCTAGTCGGCGTGTTTGGCAGCGTGGGTTTTGCTTCTTCGTGCCCGCTCAGTTTCCCTCTCTCTGTGGATTTTTTCCTCTCTCTCACACTCAATTTCATGTTGTTTTCGCAAGCAAAATCTCTGGTTCGCGGGCTGGGCGTTCAGTGAGTTTCTCCGACGAGTGGCAGTGCGAACATCATGTTTTTGGGCGTTTTAGCGGGGTTTTTAGCTAATTTGTCCTTGGTAAGTTGGATTTAAGGTTATTTTGGTTGATTATAGCATTTAATCGAATACCCACCAACTTTTGGGTTTGTTCAGCAAGCTCTTCTTTTAAATTCTGGCGATTCGAGCAGTGGGTCTTCGAGTTTCAGCATCTTTGAGCAATTTCGGCATTGGATAAGTGTTTTACATCAAGTATTGAGGTTGATTTTGATGTTTAATCAATTACCCATTGATTCTTGTTGTTGGATTCAAGGTACTCTTAGCATTTGGAAGCCTAATCGTCAATTTGGAGCGAAATTGAAAGCCCGGACAGCAAAATATTAGTTTCTATTTTGGGGTAAGTTGGGTGAAATTTATCCCAAAATTATTTGGCCCTAATCATTGTAAGTCTATGGATTTTAAGAATGTTTTTCCCTTTTGTGTAGCTTGGTTAAAGGTTTTGAGAGCTAAGGAGTTTTTTTGGATTGTATGAAGTATTTGATATGCTAAGGTAAGTAGCCATTCAGATTAAAGCTCTAAGTTTTGCCCTTGGATCTATTCAAGCACAATTGGTTAATTGTAGCATGTTGAGTTAGCCTTTATGTAAGTAGCTATTTAGATTAAGTTCCCATGTATTTGGACACATTTAAATTAGAAATTTAATATATGCTAGCATGAATCGAATTTAAGCCTTGACTTTTGCTTTTGGATTTAAATAAGCTTGTTGAGTTTCATTGTGAAGCATGATGTCTGAATGAGAATTGTTTTAGTTAATGGTAGCATGATGAGACTGCTTTTAACTAGACTAGTATCTTTGGGTTTATTTTAAAGCATGTTTGGGTTGGATAGCCTATGGTTTACGCTAGGCGTCTGTTTATGATATTGGAGGATGGGTTGATTGTCTGTTGAAATTGTGGTTGAATTGGGGATGCGAGATCTTACTCGCATTGGTTATATAGGAGTGTATTATCTTCTTTCCAGGTGATAAGAAAAAATTGGGTTTTTCTATTCATATATGTCGTTATGCTGTCGAATTTTCGGTAGCACTACAGTGAGTAAAAAGGCTAAGTTTGGAAGTATCCCTTGGGCAGTGAAGGGTTGAAATTGGTTGGCTGATTAGTTTAGACCACGAGTTCTCCAGGCATGCTTTAGTATGACTTATTGAGATAACCATACGAATGAATGAGAATAGACTCTGAATAAGGACCTTAATCATGTTTTAGGGCCTCATGTAGACTTAAAGGATCCTTAAGTCTTATGTTAGCTATGGTTATTTCTTTCCCCATCTCAGGACTGATGGAATCAGTTTTCAGGCACGGGATTGTGCATTTTATCATTGACTGGTAAATTCCAGTTTTCATGCACGGGATCGTGCATTCCATCAGTTGACTATTAGAGCCTAATTTTTAGGCACGAGATCGTGCGCTCTATCAGTCTCAGGACGGTGTTGAGCTCAGGCACGGGATCGTGCGCCAGATGTCACTCATGCATGTTTTCATGCACCAGACTGCTTCACCGTATTTCATGATTCAGGGGTGTTGTATTGGGATAGGTGTAGTTTTGCTAGAGGTTGCCAGCTAGTCTCTAGTTTATTTGTTTTACCCGACTAACCCACACAACACTCTAGTTGGCACAGGTTGGGGATAGGTAGTCACCCTAGACAGAACATTTCATGAACCTAGTTATGACCCAAGGTTAGAAACCATCATGACTGTTCTAGTTAGGCCCCTCTGATGTTTAGACACAAATTTAAGTTTCATGTTATTACATTTCATGTTATCAGATCTCATGGTTTCAGTTCCAGCTCTTAAGTGGGCTACTTACTAAGTATATTCTTATATACTCACCCATGCTACATAACTTTCCTTTTCAGGTGGTACTTGATGACATCAGGCGGGCGACAAGAGTAGTGACTTGGCTAGGCTATGGGGTGCAGCTGCAAATCATGTCTCTAGAAGTCTAGGATCGAGTTTCCTAGTCATGTTTTCAAATGTTTTTAATGTTCAATTTTATGAAAATTGTCTATCGTGTTTTGACTAGTCTGATATTGTAAAATGACTTATGGTTTTGGGCCTCGTTTAATTAATAAAGATTTTTACTTATGATCTCTTCTGCTTTTAAACTTCAAAATTTTACGTTTTCATGCATGTAGCAGCGACCCTCCGCATGTTTTTAACTTCCTTTTAGACGGGTCGTTACAACAAGGCTTTCCAACTCCTATCCCTAACTCTTTTAAATAAAACATTCTAATTTCTCCTAGATTGAGATGACATGCCAAGGTAATGGTTTAGAGATTTCGTGTAGGTGACTCCCAGGATGTTGGCACATCTGTCTATTATTGATTGCTGCATATTAGGCTTGAGCATGAAAGATGATTTGTTTAAGTTCATTGTTTGGTCAGATGCTCTTTGATAGTAATGCAACACCTTTTTGATAGTAGCACATTCCTTTTCCGATGCTTGGAAAAAATAAGACTTTCGTCTGCAAAAACATAAATGAATTAGAGATGGACAAGATTTAGAAATACGAAAACTTTAGGATTAGCTAAAGATCATTCCCTAAATAGGAGAGTCGAGAAACCTTTAGCACAAAGGAGAAAGAGATAGGGAGATAGCGAATCTCCTTGTCTAAGCTCTCTGCTAGGATGAAATGCATCTCTTGGCTTACCATTTATAAGCACAGCGTGTTCCACCGATACCACACAACCCATAACAAGCCTTCTCCACTTTTGGCTAAATCTCATTTACTCCATAACTCTGTTCAGATAGGGTCATTCCACTCTATCATAAGCTTTACTCATATTCAGTTTCATCGTTATGGAACCTTCTTCCCACACCTTTTGTTATTGGCAGCATGAATTCATTCAAAGTCTAGCACCACGTTATCTGTTATAAGCCTCCCCGAAACAAAAGTTGATTGATTTGGGGAGATCATCGAGTTGAGCACTTTCTTTAACCTGTCAGCGATGACCTTAGCTATGATTTTGTATATAACATTGCATGGGCTTATCTGCCTAAACTCTAACATATACTTTGGATCTTCGCATTTTGGAATGTGGGATATTAAAGTTTTGGTCAAAGGCCTCACATCATTTTCTCTGTTAAGAACTCAAAGGCAAATGGACATAATGTTGTCTCCAATCAGCTTCCAATACCTCTAAAAGAACATGGTGTGAGCTCCATCAGGACTTGGAGCTTTAGTTGGGCTCATGAACTTTAAAGCAAGCTCGAGCTCCTTCTTAGAAAATTCTGTCTAACCAATTCCTTTGATCTTCTGTTATTTTCATAGTGATAATGCTTGTTGTCTCGTTAATGTCAACCCCATTCAGATAAGAGGATGAAAATATGTCCTTAAAATACTCTATAGCAGTAAAGCTAATGTCTTCCACCTCTTCAACCCATGTTCCTTGTTTGTTGAAATTTCCCTTAATTTTGTTAATCTCCTTGCACTAGGATGCGTTTGCATGAAACCATTTCGTGTTTTTATCACCTCATTTTAGTCATTCTTCTCTTGATCTAATCTTCCAATATGTCTTGTCATCTTCAAAAGGCTCATCAAGCTTATTCTCTAAGCCAATCAGCTCCCTTATTCCTCACACCCTTGGAGCCTTCCTTGAAGATCTTCCATCTCACTTTGGGTTCTCCCTATAGGACATTTAAGAGAATCTTCTAGCCTCCGTTTATTGAATTTTTGCATTGACTTCCAAGATTCCTTTATCATATCTTTTTTTTTTTTTTTTTTTTTGAAAATTCCTTTATGCTATATCTATGCATTCCACAAATTTTATCCATCCTTCTTCAAATCTAAAGGCCTTGCTAGCAGTACTGCTCTTAGCTTTAGATTTGACAAACATCTCTAGAGAATAGGCTAGTGGTCCAATGGTTGAGGCTTAAATGCTTTACTTGGAAATACTTATAGAGACCATTTTTTATCATCAACACCAATGTGGATAGGGTTCGACCTTTAATCTTAAGAAAGGTGACACGTGTCTCATCCACTGAACTACAAGTGACATTCTGAGATGCGATAAGAGGACATTAAAGTCGACTGATGAACTATGGCAATGCTTGTAATTGTGGCTTGGAGGCTACCATTGTTTGTCTTGGTTTCTTAACAATCTTATTAAACCAAATTCAAATCTCACGCCACACGTTGTTGCGATCAAATTAGAGGGTTTTTTTTTCTCAAAGTTTTGCCCTAATATAGTATAATGTTAGGGAGAGGAAGTAACAAAGAACACTTATGGTAAAGATGTGTGTTTTGTTTGTTGATACCATAATTTAGATCGTCAGGTCAATAGTGAATTTGTAATTGTGAGGGAACCAATTAAGTGCCTGCAATTAGAAATATTTGAACACGGAACTTGATACTAATCCAAACTTACGAGTTTAGAATTTTAAAAATTCTAATAGTAACTCACTCTTACTCGTATTGATCTACGGATCTGATCTGGAAGTTTCAATTGGGATATTTTCAAAAGAGTATTTTCTTATTTTTTTTGTCTCTGTTATATATTAAGGGCACTACACATATCTCCACAATGGTATGATATCCCCTTATCTAGCCGATGTCTTTTCTCCGGAGTATACTGCCTGCCCAAAGCTTACAACTTCTTTGTTTGGTACCTGACCGCATGTAAGGGATTACGAGACACTACACATATCTCCACAATGGTATGATATTGTCCACTTTGGGCATAACCCTCATGACTTTGCTTTTGGTTCACTCCAAAAGACCTCATACCAGTGGAGATAGATGTCCTCCCTTATAAACCCATGGTCATCCCCTTATCTAGCTGTGGGACTTTGGTCGCACTCCCAACAACTTAGTCCATCCTTAGTCCATTGATGGAAGAAAAGAGGGAAAGTAATTTAAAAGATGAAAACTCAATTTTTTTTAACTTGTTTCTTAAAATTTTAGCAGATTAATTAGAAAATTTCCTCAGACTTCTAAATTTATCCAATATTTTATATCATCAATTTAGTCTTTCACTACCATTGACATACTCACTTTGGCCCAATATTGTGAATGCAACTCAAATAAATATATTGAAAATTATGTTTTCGAAAATTATTTTAGCATATTTTCTTTCTATTTTTATTCCATGCTTATTTTGTTTTATGAATTATATTTATTTGAGTTGTTTGAAATATTGAAGTTTCTTAAATAATATTTTAAATTCTTTTTTTTCTTCATTTGATTCTGTTATAATTTTTGTATTTTGTTTATTGGTTTGATAATTGCGTATATTTTAAGCCAAAACTTCCACGTAATTTATTGGTGTATTTTTGCTAAGTTCCAATAATAATTATGTTTTAAATCTTTGAGAAATCTTTTACATTTTTTTTTGCAATAGAAACTGTTGTGAAAATCGCCAGAAAATCGAGCTAACAAATGACTCAAATACCAGAGACTTCCTCAAACAGCAACAATAAACAAAACACAATCACTATAACCAGAAGGTAAACGAGAGAAGGGAAGGAAAAACAAAACACACAGTCTTTTATAGTGGTTCGACCAAAAACAAGGTCTACATCCACTCTTAGCCACTATTATTATCAATGTATCAGCAGAGCTTACAGAGGTACATCAACACAAGAATTCTGTCGAAACAAAAGATAAAAAGAACCTCCACCGAAGACAATAACAAGTCCTCTGTCTTTCTCGATCGATTTAGCAGCTCTTCAAGTATTACAGGGATCAGCAACTCTCACACTAAACCCAGATGAGAATACTCATCTTTACAAAGCAATCACACACCCAAACTTCACCATTTTACCTCTCACCCAAGCTCACACACTTAGCTCTCTCTATCTTACTCTCAGAAGCCGTCGAGACGAAGAAAAAGAGAAGAATCAATCCCTAGAACGATGCTTCAGCTATTTTGAAGGCTTTTTGCTCCTCCCAGACACCTGGCGCGCTATCAGGTAGGGACAAGTGAAAAGTTAGTTACCCATTGACAAACTCACGTGCTGAGCACGAACCAGCCAACCATCTCCAGCTGAATTCTAAAGGAATTGATTAACCTGCTGATTTAAGAGCTTAATGTATATTTAGCTATCAAAACATAACAAATCTCCACTTTGATAGATAAACATACAAACCTACAACATCTGGTGGTCGTTTCCTTCAAGAACTTACACAGAACAGACTTTGAGAGTTTTCATATAACTCTCCAATTTACTCACAGCTAAGGATTTAGTAAAAGCATCAGGTGCATTGTCCAAAGTACTAATTTTCTCAAGCTTAAACTTTCCCTCATTCACGACATCCCTGAGAAAATGATATCGGATATCTATATGCTTCGACCTATCATGAAAAGTCTGATTTCTTGATAAGTACACAACACTCTGGCTATCACAATAAATCACAACCACACTTTCATCATATATCAGTTCATTGGTTAATTCTTTCAACCAAATAGCTTCCTTTAAAGCTTTTGTAGCAGCAATATAATCTGACTCGATTGTAGACAAAACCACCACTGACTGTAACGAGGTCTTCCAACTCACTAAGTTTCCCAAAAACATAAATGCATACCTGGTAAGTGACCTCCTTTTGCCTTCATCTGCTGCATAATCAACATCTACGTATCCTAAAACATTACTTTGGACTTTTGACTGTGTAAACAACAAACTGTTGGGTTTTATGCCCTAAAACTTGTAGATAGTGAATGTAAACAAATTTTATACTTGTAATCAATAAAGTGTTATTTAGTTTCTGTAATAAAATGTTATTGTTTTGCACTATTTGACCCAAATCCAATAAACTAAGATCCAAGGTTGTTTGTATGTAACTTGAACTAGTATGTAGGGACATACGGGGATCGATGTTCAAGTAACAACCTAAAGGGTCTATAGTATAGGGATAAGGCTGGGTACCTTATCCTGGTGACACTATGGATACGTCCCACTTTGTATTATGATACAAACGCTATGATCCAACGTGTTCATGTAGTTGACATGCGAGTGGGGGTATCCTATGCAATGAGTTTGCATAAGACCAGACCGCGAAATAGTTAACCACTAACTGTAACACCGTTAGTTGGCTTGGTTTCTATTTCACTAGGATGACCTAGACAACTCAGTTTCAATCCTGAGTGGATTATGGACTCCTGTTCACGAGGAGTTGTCCTTTGATTTGTATGGGTGAGAGTGGCCAGCACACCGACTCAATAAGCCTACCATTTTGGAGACAATACCGAGTGGGGAGCTGGGAACATAATCACACAAGATGGAATTCACTCCTTCCTGACTTTAGGGTAAGTAGAGGTGTGTTCCCTTAAGTGGTGTCTCCGGGACTTGAACAATGGGCCCAACCCTCTCTATGGCACGAGAGGGACTTCTGTTTGTTGGTTGGACCTGAAACAGGTTGTTCATTAGAGGAGCACTGGGAACTTAAGGACAAAGATGTAAACCATGGGTAAAACGATAATTTGACCCAGCTGGGATACGAACACACGTGAAGGACTGACTTGTAATATTGGTCAATATCCGTGGACACAGAAATATTCTGCAGTGAGAAGAGTGTAGCTGAGGGTCTTTAGTGGAATGACCCACAGTTAACGAATGGAGACTAACTTGGTTAATGAGTTTAAGCCGATTAGTCTCATATCGTTGGAGCTTCTGATCTGTAGGTCCATTAGGTCCCACTGGTAGCTCGTAAAAAGACTTGAAGCAAACAAATATAAATTGTAAATTGAAAGTGTTCAATTTATCTGGGGAATCGTATAATGTATATTGATGCATTATAATATAAAGTTTATGAAACTTTATAATATAATTTTTGAATTAATTTCAAAAATTAATTCTTGAAAGAAAATATTTGAAAGAGTTCAAATAAATTTAATATGAATTGGATTCATATTAATTTTAATAAAATCCATAAGATTAAATATATGATATTTAATTGGGTAATTAATTAATTATGGAATTAATTATTTATTAATTAGAGACCTTTCCCTATTAGAAAAGAAAATATTTGAAAGAGTTCAAATAAATTTAATATGAATTGGATTCATATTAATTTTAATAAAATCCCTAAGGTTAAATATGTGATATTTAATTGGGTAATTAATTAATTATGGAATTAATTAATTATTTATTAAAATTAGATATTGTTCAGATAATAGATTTGAACTTATTCCTAGACCTTTTCCTATTAGGAAAAGGTCTAGCCTTTACCTATATATAGGACCCCTGTGGTGGGGTGAAAGGCATCCCATTGTCTCTCATTCTCTCAGAGATCTCTCCCAAAAGACTCCCACAAGTCTCATGCTTCAAGAAGTCTTAGAGATATACCGGTGTAGCCGATTGGTGGTGTTCGCACAAGAGGGTTGCTGCGCTTTCATTCTTATTGGCAAGAAAAAGACGAATTGATCAAGGCTTTCTACAAAAGTAAGTTTTCTATGAAATCCTTGATCACTAGGATCAATCTAGTTGATTTTTTTAGCATGTTTATAGCCTATGTACAACCCATTAAATATAGATTTATTGTTGTAATATTTTGCAAATTGTATTGGTATTTCAATTAGAATCTAAGACTCTAAGTAGGTTCGGTAATACTTTCCGCTGCATGGGGCTTTTATCCCTTCACAAACCTCGTGAGACAGTTCCTTTTACATACTGCATAATCCACTTGACAGCATGCCAATGCTCTTTGTCCGGATTTGCCATGAACTTGCTCACTACACTCATTGCATATGCTAAGTCAGGACGGGTGCACACCATTAAGTACATTAGGCTCCCAACCGCACTAGCATATGGAATATTAAACATGGTTTGTTTTTCTTCTTCAGACTGAGGTGATTGACTTGAGGATAGCCTAAAATGCCTAGCTAAAGGGACAGACACAACCTTACAAGTCTGCATATTAAACTTTGCTAGCATTTTAGATGAATAGATTTCTTGGGACAACATCAGACAACCCTTTGTTCTATTTCTTTTAATGTCAATTCCCAAAATTCTTCTTGCTAGACCTAACTCTTTCATGTCAAATTTACCTTTCAACTGATACTTTAGTTTTTCTATCTCATGTTTATCTATACTCACAAGGAGCATATCATCAACGTATAAAAGCAAGTAAATTGGTGATGCAATTTCAACATTCTTGAAATAAACATAGTGGTCTAATTTACTTTTAGAAAACCCACATGAGATTATGAATGAATCAAACTTCAAATACCAGCGACTTGGGGACTGTTTCAAACCGTATAAAGATTTGTTAAGCAAACATATCTTTTACTCTTCCCCTTCTTTGACATAGCCCACTGGTTGTTGCATATATATTGTTTCTTCTAGATCTCCATGCAAGAAGGCTGTCTTGACATCAAGCTATTCTAATTCCATATCAAAGGCAATAGTTAGAGATAACAAAACTCTAATTGAAGTATGCCTAACCCCCGGGGAGAATATCTCTTCATAATCAACACCTTGAGTTTGAGTAAACCCTTTTGCAACAAGCCTAGCCTTGTACCTTATAGGTTCCCTTTTATCAACTCCATGTTTCAATTTAAATATCCATTTACAGCCGACTAGTTTTTGTTTAGAGGATTTTTCAACTAAGGTCCACGTATTATTCTTATATAGTGATTCCATTTCTTCATCCATGGCCATTTTCCATTTTTTACTGTCAGGAGAGTTAACATCCTCTTTATAAGTCAAAGGCTCATTATCTATCTGATTTATTTCAGCACTTAAAGCATAATATACTAGATCAACATATGCATACTTTGATGGAGGTTTAATTTCCCTTATTTTTCTGTCTCTTGCTAGCTGATACGACTGAAGGCCAGTCTGCTGTGTTACACTTTCTGATGCAGCTTCAGGAGTTTCTTCTACATCAGGTTGCTCCACAGACTGCTGATCTACATCTGCTTGATCTACAACTCCACCTTGATGAGATACCTCTTCAGTACTACCATTTCCTGAACTTTCAGTAGACAATTTTTCAAGTTCCAATTCAAAAGGTTGAATATTTTCAGTACTCTGTGAAGTATCACTTGCCCTTGGATTCATAGCCATTTTTGTCTCATCAAACACCATATCTCGGTTGATGAAGCATTTCTCTTTGCCCTTTTCTAAGCTCCATAGCCTATATCCCTTCACTCCATGTGGATAACCCAAAAAAAAAAATACATTTTTGAGCTCTGTTATCTATTTTTCCCTATCTTTGATGTGCATAAGCCACACACCCGAAAAGCCTTAAGTTTGACAAGTCTGGGGCTTTTCCTGTCCACATTTCAATTGGAGTCTTGAATTTTATGGCTAATGAAGGACATCTATTGATAAGATATGCAGCACACTGCCTCTCCCCAAAACCGTTTGTCTAAATTAGCATTAGACAATAGACACCTCACACGTCCCAAAAGGGCCCTGTTCATCCGTTCAGCAAGACCATCCTGCTGAGGTGTCCCTCTAACTGTGAAATGTCGATCCATACCTTCTCTCTTGCACATCTTTATAAATTTTTGGCTTAAAAATTCAAGACCATTATCAGTGCACAAGCATTTCAGTTTCCTTTCATTTCAATACTTCTTTCTACCAAAACTCTCCAGTTTTCAAAGTACTTAAATGTTTCCTCCTTGGCTTTCATGATATAGACCCAAACACGTCTAGAATAATCATCCACAATTGATAAGAAGTATCTAGCCCCTTCTAGAGTGACTGTATTTGTAGGTCCCCATAAATCTGCATGGACATAATCTAATATCCTAGTTGAGGTGTGTTACCGAAAGAAACTCTTGTAGCCATACTTACAATACAGTGCTCACAAGTACCTAGTGAGCCTAGTGGTTTCTTTCCAAGCAAACCTTGCTTATTAAGTTCAATTAGACCTTTCTCTGAAACATGGCCCAATCTTCCATGCCATAATCTAGCGTTCTCCTGATCAATTAATGAAGCCAAAGCTAAGCCATTGGTTAATCTTCCCTTCAATTTAACCATAGCCCCCTTGATGATTTTCATTATTCCATTCTCAGTTTTACAGACATATCCTGACCTATCAAAGACTCCCAAAGAAAGTAAACTCCTTTTAAGATCAGGAACATATCTAACTTTTGGAATAATTCTTGTTTGGTTATCAAACATCTTTACTTGGATAGATCCAATGCCTTTAACCTTGCATTCATGATGATTTCCAAGTAAAACAGTACCTTCATTAAGTGATTCAAAGTCCTGAAACCAGTCTCTATTCGGTGTCATATGAAATGAATACCCATAATCCAAAATCCACTCTGATGTATCCATGGTTGACATACACTCGGCAACCATCAAAACATCGACAGAATCGTAGCCTTCTGTCACATTAGCATTGTTGGTTTCTTCTCCTTTTTTATTTTCAGTCTTTCTTTTATTTTTCAGCTCATAACAATTTCTCCTAATGTGACCCTTCTTCTGACAATAATAGCACTTTCTGCTCTTGCCTTGAGATTTCGATCTACCTCTGCTGGTTTCAGATTTTCCTCTTGAGCTACTTCCCTTATTTCCTTTCTTTTCGGACCTACCCCTTGTATAGTGAGCTTCCCCTTCTCTTACACCTTTTTTCTTAACTTCCAACTCTCTGGATCTCAATGCAATAACAACTATTTCCATAGTTAAGCTAACACGACCATATCTAATCGCATTTTTAATTTCATTATACGATTCAGGCAGTGAATTTAGGAGAATTATGGCCTTATTCTCATCATCCAATTTTTCTCCTATATTCATCAAGTCAATAGTAATCTTATTGAACTCATCTAAGTTTTGCTCTAGATCCTTTGAGGCATCCATCTTAAAACCAAAGAATCTCTCCTTAAGGTATAACTTATTGGTCAACGATTTCTTAAGACAGATTACATCTAACTTTGCCCAAACTTGTTTAGCAGTGGTCTGTTCATTTACTTGTCTAAGGACATTGTCAGCTAAATATAGAATTATAGTGTTGTAAGCAATTTCTTTTATGTCATTATACTGTTCTTTTGACATAGATTCTGGCCTAGTTTCATCTTTTGCTAAGGCTTTAGCTACCTTCTGTTGTACTAACAGGGCATACATTTTCTTTTTCCATAAAGAAAATTAACCCTTACCATCGAATCTCTCAACCTCAAACTTTGTCGTCATTGAATCCTCACAATGAACTCAACGTAAAACAGAAGGTCAATCCAAGATAATTGCTATAGTCCTTAATAATTTGTTTCAATGAACTCAACGTAAAACAAAATAATTTCTGTCAACATGTTGGAAAAGTCTAAAATTGATGATGAAATCCTTCCTTGCACTTTGATCCGTCACAATCCAAGCCTCGATTTGACCCTCGAACAAACCCCATATCGACTCCCCAGCTTTTCACTCACTGTATCTTTAATTTTGGAGCCCTCAATATCCAAATTGCCTCCCCAAAACTAGAGAAATCGAGGCTTTTTATCGCTGAACAGAAGCCACACTGGCTCGATAAGTTACTTGGCGCACAAACATTATCAATGTCAAGACGCTCTAGTCTAGTATCTCGACGCTGGGCTCTCAACTGAAAACTCTAGTCCAGCGACTCAACGCTCTTTTTGGCGTGCCATCGCTTGTCCCTTGTCCTTGATGCATTTTTCTCCTCTTCAATTGCTTCTGATCTTTGTTTAATCATCAATTATTGCCCCAAATGCTTCGATTATTCCTTGAATCCATAATTTTGCTCCTTGGAACTTAATTATCTACCATATTAACAAATATATTCAATTAATCACACAATTAATCATAAAACAAGTCTAAATTAAAGGGAAATAGATAGCATTTTTGCATGCTATCACCAGCATAATGTAAAACAGACTTTTTTTAATCGGCGCCGAGTTAATTTCCAATCCTGCTTTTTTCTTTAATAGCTTGATTGAGCTTAGGGCTATAACCAAATGCTATTGAGAGGGATATTTATTTGTAGTGTTCATTCCATTAGGAACTTGCACTGATTTAAGTTATTTTTCAACAAAAGTAAGCTGGTCGGCCTCAACCCATAGACTCTGTTCGACTTCGACCAACAGATTGTAGGTGGCCTCAGTCTGCTTTCTAGAGTGTTTTAGTAAGATTAGCTGTGAAAGTGATTTAGTTTTAAACACAAAAAATATATACAAGTTAGAACTCAAAACTTCAAATAACTAGATAGACAAACCTAAAGTTTCAAGTAATGAGATAAGCATAAATGATCGATTGACACCAATTTCATTTTGGTTTACCCAATTTAGTTACATCTAGTTTTGTACTCCCATTGAAGATTTCAATAATAAGAATAGCACAAGAGTATAGAGTATATGATTGCTCTTGACTGATTTCTCTCTCTTTTACCCTTTCTTTCTTTCTCGTTTTTGTTTGTGATAGTAATGTAGCCCTCCAAAGCAGTACCATGACACTATTTCTCAAGATTTCAACATTAACTATTCAATGTTAAATTAAATTTTTAAGAAACACTTCAAAATTGATCTTTCAAAAAGTGATCGACAAAGAATATTCATTTTGAAATCACTTTGTCATTCATAAAATCAACTTCAGATGTAGTGCAACAAAACAATATTGTGTTGAAAACTACTTACAAAAAAATGTAACCGAACACACATAAGAATTTTAATTAAACTACTTTTTTTTTTTTTTTTTGAAATATAATTAAACTACTTTTATTAGAAGTATTTTAAGAAAAAGTATCTCCAACTCCTCCAGAATCCGAGGTGTATACTTATGGAACACACTGCATAGGAATATATAGCTACAGTCAAATGAATAATGGTTTATCAACTATTATCAATAAGAAAAACAAGTATATATAGTTGCAAACTAGCGTTGCATATGGTTTAAGACTGATTAATATTAACCATCAGACTATCAGAGTTTATTCGATCAACATTAACAGTGGTATATATACTTACAGACCATTTTATTTTTGTTGGAAATATTTAAATTGTACCTTTGCATTAATTTTAATCAACATTTTTCCAAAAGATTATAGTTTCCACTTGAGACAATCTTTATTATGTTGAGAGGTATGAGACTCGTTTTGTTCATTATTTGGAGGGCTTCCACTCTTTCTCCACGATCTCAACGTGTGTTAAGTTTTATGAGTTTTTTTTCTTTTTTACATTTAATTTTCAGTTTAATGTTTTAAATTTATTTTGTTGGAGTTAGATTTACATTTCAGTTTTTTGTCTTTGAAGTTATCTTTTGAAGTTTTTTAAGTTACTAAATTTAATGTTGTTTTAAAGATTGTAAGTTAGGTTCATTCTTGTACCTATAAAAGGATGATCTTCCATGTAAAGTTTGTATCACCAAGTTTTCTACTTCATTTAGAAGTTTATTCATCTTTGGGATTCCACTCTCTCATTTTCCATTTTCTCTCTTTGTTCAACAAACATTGAGAGTTTGATTATTGCTTCCGCAATATTTTTTCCAACCTTTTAATTTTTCAATTTTCTCAACAGTGGTATCAGAGCTTTAGATTTAAAGGGCTGTGATTTTATTTGAGAGTGAGAAATTCCATTTTTTTATTTGAAGAAAATGTCTTCTAATTTTGGTGTCGCCTCTCCTCCACATTTTGGTGGTGAAAACTACCAATTTTGGGTTGTTAAAATGCAATCCTATCTCAAGGCTCTTGGCCTTTGGGAATCTGTTTCAACTAATGCTGATCCTCAACCATTAGGAGAAAATCCAACGTTGAATCAGATTAGACTACATGAAGAGGAGAAATTAAAGAAGCCAAAGGCTTTATCGGTGATTCATGCCGCTTTATCAGATCCTATATTTGCTAGGATTATTGATTGTAAAACGGCAAAAGAAGCTTGGGATAAATTGCAAGAAGAATTTGAAGGAAGTGCACGGGTGAAAGCCGTCAAATTATTGACTCTCAAGAGAGAGTTTGAGATGTTGAAAATGAAGGACTCAGATTCTGTGAGGGACTACACAACAAAAGTGATGACCATTGTAAACCAAATAAGACTAGCTGGTGAAACTTTTCCAGATCAAAGAGTTGTGGAAAAAATAATGGTTAGTGTTCCTAGCAAATTTGAGTCAAAAATCTCAGCCATAGAAGAGTCATCTGATTTGACTACTCTCTCTATAGCTGAGTTAATTAGCAAATTACAAGCCCAAGAACAAAGGGATACAATGCGTAATGAGGAGCATGTTGAGGGTGCTTTTCATGCCAAGTCCAAAGGCAAGAAGCCGATTGTCGAAGATGATAGAAAAGCGACCAAAGATCAAGGGAGCAAGGGAAAAGGAGGAGCATCAAAGAAAGGTAAATTTCCTCCTTGTTGTTATTGTAAAAGGACCAATCATGCTGAGAAAAATTGTTGGTCAAAAAACAAGAAAGTCTATCATTGTGATTTCTGCAACAAAGATGGTCATACAGAGAAATTTTGTTATGCCAAAAAAGACCAAACCCAACATCCTCCGGAACAAGCAAATTGTGCCAATGATAGTCAAGAAACAAATTTTTTGTTTATGGCTTCTCATGTTGATGACAAAGAGTCAACTTCCTGGCTTATTGACAGTGGATGTACTACTCATATGGCTAAAGATATAAATCTTTTTAGCCAAATGGATAGATCTATAAAGTCTAAGGTTGTTCTTGGACATGGCGAGACAGTGCTAGCTGAAGGTAAAGGTACTGTCACTATGCATACTAAGCAAGGTGAAAAGAAAATATCCAACGTCTTATTTGTTCCGAGGTTATCTCAAAACTTGCTTAGTATTGCTCAATTGTTGCATAACAAATTTTCTGTGGTTTTCAAGGACCAAGTTTGTGTTATATATGATCCAAAAGGAGCAGAGATTGCAAGAGTCAACATGGTTGGCAACGCTTTCTTTTTGAATGGTGACTCTCTATGTCATCATGCACTAAATGCCAAAGTAGAAGAAAGCAAAAAGTGGCATCATCGCTTTGGTCACTACAACAACAAAGCTTTGAAGATTTTGCATTCTTCTAATATGGTTGATGGTTTTTCCAATTTTACCTCCTTTGATCAGATTTGTGAAAGTTGTCAAGAAGGAAAGATGCACAGACTGCCTTTTTCAAAAGGTGGCAAGTATAAAGCCAAAGAAAGGCTTGAGTTGGTGCATAGTGATGTTTGCGGTCCCATGCGCAACATATCTATTGGCAATAATAAATATTTCATTCTGTTTATTGATGATTTTACCAGGATGACGTGGGTATATTTTTTGGTTGAGAGAACTCAAGTTTTTGAAGTTTTTAAGAAGTTCGTACATTTGGTTGAAACTCAAAGTGGTTGTAAGCTCAAAACTTTGAGAACGGATAACGGGAAGGAATATACCTCCAAGCAATTTGACAAGTTTTGTGTAGACTCGGGAATCCAACACCAGTTGTCCATTGCCTATACACCACAACAAAATGGTGTATCGGAAAGGAAAAATAGAACCGTGATGGAGATGGCAAGATGTCTACTCTTTGGGAAAAAATTACCAAAGAAATTTTGGGCAGAAGCTGTATGTACTGCTGTTTACTTGCTCAATAGACTACCTACAAGGGCAATTGAGGGCAAGACTCCTTATGAAGCTTGGTCAGGTAGAAAACCTTCTGTTAAGAACTTGAAGATTTTTGGATCTTTATGTTACTCTTTTGTTCCTTCTAATAAGAGATCCAAACTTGATGAGAAGGCAATTAAGGGAGTATTTATTGGCTATGCTGCTGATTCAAAAGGGTATAGAATTTTTGTCTTGAACACTGAAAAGGTTATCTTGAGTCGTGATGTCATCATTGATGAAGATGCTTATTGGGATTTTGAGGAGCAAGCAATTGTGAGAGACTCATCCATCAATCTTGAAAATTTAGAACAAAATGAATCTTCTTTTGATTCAACTGATTCTAATGATCAAGATAACCAAAATTCTCCATCAAATGATGACGACCTTATTGATGCAACTGGTGATGATTCAAATTACAAGGTAAGATCACTTGCTGATGTATATGAAAGTTGTAATGTTGTTATTGTTGAACCAAATAACTATTATGAGGCTTCACAATCTGCTGAATGGATTGCTGCAATGAAAGAAGAATTGGAAATGATCAATAAAAATAATACATGGGAGCTTGTGGAGCAACCACGAGGAAAGAACGCCTTAGGTGTGAAATGGGTGTTCAGAGTGAAGTATAATTCTGACGGTTCAATCAACAAATATAAAGCAAGGTTAGTGGTAAAGGGTTATGCACAACAACCCGGAATTGATTATGGAGATACATTTGCTCCAGTTGCACGACACGACACAATACGCTTGATTATTGCTTTAGCTGCACACTTGGGGTGGAAAATATTCCATCTGGATGTCAAATCAGCTTTTTTGAATGGTGATCTTGAGGAGGAGATTTATGTGAACCAACCTGAAGGGTTTGTGGACAAAGGCAAAGAAGACAAAGTATATCGTCTGAACAAAGCCCTTTATGGATTGAAGCAGGCACCTTGTGCTTGGTATAGTAAGATTGATTCTTACTTGCTTCTTCAAGGTTTCAGGAGGAGTATGAGCGAAACTACTCTCTATGTTAAGGTTGGTGACAACTCTAAGCAACTCATGCTTTCTCTTTATGTTGATGATATGCTTGTAACTGGAAATGATTATCAAATGCTACAAGATTTTAAACTTCAGATGGAAAAGATGTTTGAGATGTCAGATCTTGGTTACATGCATTATTTTCTTGGTATGGAAATTCATCAAGAAGATAAGGGCATTTTTATTACCCAAAGAAAGTATGCTCAAGAAATTTTGAAGAAATTCAAGATGGAGACATGTAAAGCTGTTTCTACTCCTTTAGCGATAAATTTAAAAGTCTCAAAGAATGATGGTGAGAAGCTTTCAAATCCTACAAACTACCGAAGTTTAGTAGGAAGTCTCCTGTATTTGACAGCATCTAGACCGGACTTGACGTTTGCCGCAAGTTTTCTCTCGAGATATATGAATTCACCTAGTGAAGTTCATTTTGGTATTGCTAAAAGAGTGCTTAGATACTTGAAAGGTACTCTTGATTTTGGAATTTGGTTCGATTTTACAGGTGATTTGGAATTGACTGGATATTCTGACAGTGATTGGGCTGGTTGTGTTGATGATTCTAAGAGTACTTCTGGTTATGTTTTTTCTCTTGGCACTGGGATTTTCTCTTGGAATTCAAGAAAGCAAGAAGTTGTGGCTCAATCAACTGCAGAAGCTGAATATATTTCAGCTGCATCAGCTGCAAATCAAGCAATATGGCTTCGCAAATTGCTTAGTGATTTGGGATTTGAACCTCAAGAACCTACAAAATTGTTTTGTGATAACAAGTCTGCTATTGCTATTGCTTCCAATCCTGTACAACATGGTAGAACGAAACACATCAAAGTTAAATTTCATTTGTTGAGGGAAGCAGAGAAAGAAGGCGAAATCAAGCTCAAGTTTTGCAATTCTGAGCAACAACTTGCCGATATTCTCACAAAAGCTCTACCAAATAGGCCATTTCTGTTTCTACGCCAAAAGCTGGGTGTCACAAAGAAAAACCTCAAGGAGGAGTGTTAAGTTTTATGAGTTTTTTTTCTTTTTTACATTTAATTTTCAATTTAATGTTTTAAATTTATTTTGTTGGAGTTAGATTTACATTTCAGTTTTTTGTCTTTGAAGTTATCTTTTGAAGTTTTTTAAGTTACTAAATTTAATGTTGTTTTAAAGATTGTAAGTTAGGTTCATTCTTGTACCTATAAAAGGATGATCTTCCATGTAAAGTTTGTATCACCAAGTTTTCTACTTCATTTAGAAGTTTATTCATCTTTGGGATTCCACTCTCTCATTTTCCATTTTCTCTCTTTGTTCAACAAACATTGAGAGTTTGATTATTGCTTCCGCAATATTTTTTCCAACCTTTTAATTTTTCAATTTTCTCAACAACGTGAAAGCCATCAGGAAATTGTACGCCTGGCGTTCGAACGATATTACCTCCTCGAATTGCTTTGAACCTAAGTGGCATACAAAAAATTAAATTCTCTCACAGGGGGCGTGAAAGGAAGGAGTTTTCCCCCTCATAACTCATCTTCAGTTGAAAAAAAAAAAAAAAAAAAAAAAAAAAAACCAAGTCTTGCTTTGATAATCATTTAATTTAGGCCCGTTTGATAACCATTTTGTTTTTATAAATTATACTTGTTTTTTCACATTTTCTTATAATGGTTTTCGTCTTTGTTAACGACACATTTGAATTCTTAAGCAAATTCAAAAAACAAAAACAAGTTTTGGAAAACTACTTCTTTTAGGTTTTACAAAACTTGACTTGGTTTTGAAGACATGGGAAGAAAAGTAGAAAACTATATTAAGTGGAAGTAGTGTCTTTTTTTTTTTTTATTTTAAAAAAAAATGGAAGTAGTGTTTATAAACTTATTTTTAAAAAAAAAAAACCAAATGACTATCAAATGAAGCTTAAACGGTTAGTTTCTATTTAGCATGCAATCCAAATTGTGTTTCTTGATTTCAAGCCCACTCAATCAAATGGATGCAGTGAATATTTGTTTGATGGAACTGTTTTAAAACATTTTTTTGCATTCTAGGATCCAAACATTAATATTCATAGGGAATATTGTATTTTTGGTCCATGATGTTTGTGATAGGTTACATTTAGGTCTCTAAGTTTTCAAATTCAACATTTTTTACCGCTGAAGTTTGCATTTGGTCATTCCGTCAGTTTTTCTGTTAATTACTAATGGAATGTTGATGCGACATTTTTTTTAAAAAAAAATCTAGAATAAAAAAAATATTTTAAATGATATTTTTTTTCTTTTTTCTTGTTTCTTCTTTATTTTCTCTCTTACCCTAATGGGCAATTGAAATAAATGGCCCTTTTACTTTTAGGTTTGTAAAAAGGGCTCATCTTTAGAAAATAAGTATTTGGGAACCCCTTGGTATGCGAATAGATAGGAATATCCTTGGCCCTTAGAAATCCCAACTTCCCTCTCCCTCTCTTTACTGTTGGCCCAAAGTGTTTCCCTCTCCCTTTCGCTCGACAAGAATCCATAAAAAAAAAAATCACTCGTTTTTTTCAATTCGTTTCCAAATCTTCCACTGAAATCTAAGTTCCAACTACACGAGGTAAGTATCTACTGCCATTTTTGTGTATTCCTTAGGGGTTGAATCGCAATTTTGAATATATTCGATGCATTTGTAGGTTTCTTAGAAATATTCTAGGGTTTCGGTGCTCTTTGTTGTCTGTTTTTGGTTGTGAATGCTTCTTTTAATGCGTCGATGAGTTTTGAATAGATTAGAGGGAAGAAATACACAAGTTTGGTGTGATTTAGAAGGGTGAGTTTTCTGAAAAACGTGTAAAATCTCGGTTAACTGAGAATTTTGGCAAAAACTCGAAGCCAATTCTTGGTTAACCGAGAATTTACAGAGAATGAATCCCCGTCTCGATTTCGACCAGGAAACACCACCGGGATATATGACAGAGTTGTTTTTGGGGCTTTTAATTTTATTTTCTTTTTTCTTTTTTTTAATTTTGATTATGATCGTATGCCTTGACATGTTGTTCACATCTAACCAAAACAGTTAGGAACATTAAGTCGACCCTAACTACAAACCAATTAGCATTGTTTAGGCAAACATGCTTTGGGTCGCTACTAGATGTGAATGTAATATTTAATGGCCAATTAGTACATTACATCCTCCTTAGGGAAGTCGAGGATAGTAGGTAGGATGTAATGAGTTTTAAATTATGGGGTCAAAAGGTTTCTTTTGGTAAGAGAGAGTTTGACCTCATAACCAGCCTTAGTCATTCATTTAGACCCATGAGGGAGCTAGAGTAGATCCTCCCAATAGACTCCTAAGATTATATTTCAGGGACAACGTAGGTATGAAGGTGGAGGAGTTAGATAAAGTGTTTCCCAATCTAGAGTTTGAGAATAATAAAGATACAGTTAAGATCACAGTTTTTTATTCCTTTGAATTGGCGTTGATGGGGAGGGGACGTAAACAACAAGTAGATGTCGACACGTTGGACTTAATCGATGATTGGGTTGCCTTCTGCAATGAGGACTGGAGTACACTCGTTTTTTACAAGACGATTAAAAGTCTTAAAAAGGCACTGAAGGGGAAGGTCGAGACGTGTAAGATTCTTCTGGAGATCCTCTGACAAGAATAAAAGCTTCTTCTCTCGCCCCCCAAGCCTTGTCGTAGCTTAAATTCACATCGAAATCTTGTCTAATATCATTCACAATATCTTTTGGCCTATAACTACGACTGACATCTTGGAACTTCAACTTGATCAAATTTCCAATAACCCAACTCTTGGTCTACTTATGATCACGAGTCAACATTTCATGTACACAGGTATGAATATTACAATACTTTATGATCTTAAATATTTCACACCCCTTAACAGTCATAGCTCGAACCCTCCATTTGCATCCCTCAATTACACATTTAGCTACCCACAGGTTTTTCTTTGATTTGTTAACCCTAAACTCAAAGTTCTTTCTCATTGCTATCACAAACAGTCTCATGTACAAGTCTCTTTTAGACATGAATATTTCTCCAACTCCTACATTTTCAAAAGAGGAAGACTGACATGTCATGATGATTGTCTTAGATGAAGCATTCAGAATGCAAGAGCATATGTCTCCACATGTTCAAGTGCAAAAGGAACCTCAGTGTTTTGTATGTGAATCTCTTCTTCTCCATCTCCCACTGTTACATCAACCTCTACGTCTATGTCCTCATCATCTTCGTACTCCTCATTATCTCTGTAGTCTCCCCAATCCTGGCCACCATAGAGTTCAGTACCATGGTCTTCATCATCCCCCAAGTCATACGCAGGAATATTTTTTGTTTCATCATATGGGACAAATGTAGATGTCGATGGTATTTCTAGCCCTATATTGTGTAAAACTGATGTGGATATCGGTGGAACTGGAAAATTCTACACCACCATATATGGATTATTTGACACAGCGCATGGGGTGGGAAATGGCCGAGAGGCTTGGTTACTTGGAAACTTTGGGATCGTGAATATGTAGATGGGTACTTCAGAGGCTGACTCCCATGTCAAGAAGGTGTGAAGGTCTTCATCGTTCCTAATAACAAACGCGGGTGCCTTCGACTTCATTTGGAGTAGACATCTTACTTGAAGGTCAAATTCCTCATAATTTATATTAGTTAATCTATATAATCGACTTAAGAATTCACTGTATGTAATACCAATATCTATGTTGAACCCCCTAAACTCTCCACCTCTGTAGTCCTTTTCACTCTCATTCCACAAACCACCATAACAAGCCCACACACGAGGCATTTTCCGCACGAACGATTAAAAAAAAGCTAGTATTAAATCACTGCCTTATTTCCTGATTCTCGCCAAAATTCCTGGTGGAGCTTCCCTGTCGGGATGCAAATTTATGCATCCCAGCGGGGAAATATGGTTTTTGGTCAGGAAATAAGACAGAATCGAGCTTTCGATAAACGGAAAAAATCGCCAATGTACTATTTAACGTAAATAAATGAACGGTTTAGGGTTGAATGTGTAGTATTTACATACCTCCTTCAAAGTATTGAATGTTGAAAGTGTTTGAGCAATCTCAAGCATGATGAACGTGTCAAAATCGTGTGGGGACCAAAGGACCAAAAGAATAAGAATAAGAATGTTCTTTGGGATTTTTTTTTTCAATTATTCCTTATTCTTGCTGATTATTAAGGGGAATTCACGTTTTTTTTGGTGAACATTAAATTTGGTGGGTGAGATAATAAATTTTGTTATGTGAAAATTTAATGGGGGCTATAATGGACATTTCACAATGAAGAAGGTAGTTGTTGACATCATTGAAGTCAACAATGGGTCCCCAAATACTTATTTTCTAAAAATGCCCCCTTTTAGAAATCTAAAAGTAAAAGGACCCATTTATTTTAATTGCCTAGCCCTATGCCCTCTACCGCCAATCTCTATGCATTGTCTACCATCGCTACAATTTTTTTAAATTCTTTTTCCTCTTTTTTCTCTTCCTTTTTCTTCTATCCTCTTCTTCTTTTCTCTTCTTTTCTTTTTTTTTTTTCTTGGTTGTCAAGGAGATTTGAAACAAGGAGACTCCTACTTCCTTCTCTGGTTTTAGATGAGAAGGAAAAAGGAAGGCTCCTCCTCTGTTTTAGAGAGGAAGGGTTTCTTCCTCCTTTTTCAAATCTAAAACAAATGAGGAAGGAAAAGCCTCCTGCTTGTTTAAAATTTCATCAACGAAAAGAAAACAAGAAAAAAGGAAAAAAAAAGTAGAAGAAAGAAGAAGAGAGAGAGAAGATAAGGAAGAGAAAGAGGAAGAAAAAAGAAGAGGAAAAAAGAAAATTGTGGTGGTGATGGCCAGTAACAATGGACATTACGGTTTTGATGAAGGTCGGGAGGGAAGAGGAAGAAGAGGGACCAAATGCAAACCTCAATAAATTTGTTGAGTTATAACTCACAGACATAAATGCAACTTATCTCAAACCCTATTTTCCAAAACTTTTATTGTTCACAATCTTTTCAAATTCTAAATTTGAAATTTTAAAATACAGAATTACATTATTTAAAGAGGCTAAAACTGTGATAATTAAATATATTGTTTCATATTATAACTCATTTCAGTTTTATTAAAATTAAAACATAATATAATATAATATAAATTACATAATATTGACAGATAATAATTATACAAAATGTTACATAAAATTATGTTAATATATATATTAATTATATCGGGGTTCATTTTTTTTCTTAAAAGAATTATATTGAGGTTCAACTAAACATTTAGTTGGTAGTTGACCGCCTGTTAGGTTCCCCCTTCCGATTACCTGCAAATGTATAACTAAAAGAACAGGAATAGGAAAAGAAGATCACATAGAACAGCCAAGAACCAACTCTACCTCAATCAAGGGGTTCTTTGATGAGCAAAGGGGTTATTTCATTAGAGATAAAACTCAAAATAGCCAAACAACACAAGAAATCTCCCAGCAATTCGAGAGTGCTGGTCTCTCCCTCTCAGACCTCACGTCTAAACCAAAAATACCAAAAACATGCCCATCAACCTCACCTCTCTGCCATATAAGTGCTCACTCCCATACAAGTGGTCCCCCCTCCTAAAAGTTAATCGTTATCTGCTGTGTTGCCCATTTTGTCCGTCCTAACATATGTCTTAGTAATTGGGGGTTTCACAATACCCTCGGGGGTCTGATACACCTTGTCCTCAAGGTGGAATTCAGGGAACTGAGCTCGTATATCCTTCATTGATTCCCATGTAGCTCGTAGATCTTTTGTTCCTTCCATTTGACCAGCCACTGCTCCTCTTCTAATTCTGTGTTCCACCTTATCCCCAGAACTTCTTCGGGTTCCGCCACCCATTCAAAGGCATTGGTTATCGATGGTTGATAAGTCTGAACTTGGTTCTGTTGCCCAACTGCCTTCTTAAGCTGTGACACATGGATTACATCGTGAATGGATCTTCAGGGGGAAGCTCCAGGCGGTAGGCTACTTCTCCAATCCTTTATGTGATCTTGTAGGGCCCAAAGTAACGAGGAGCTAGCTTTTCACATCTTCTCTTTGCTACTGACTTCTGCCGGTAAGGTCTTAATTTCAAATAAACTAAGTCCCCTTCAGCAAACTCCACCTCCCTTCGGTGCTTGTCGGCCTGCTTCTTCATTCGTTCTTGAGACAACCTCAAATGTTCCTTCAACATCAACAGATGCCCATCTCGATCGATTAACTGTTGTTCGACGGTGTTGTTGGTAGTCTTCTTGTCCCCATATGATATAATTGGAGGTGGATGTCTCCCATACACAACATTGAAAGGTGTTGTGTTGATTGAAATGTGAAAAGTGGTATTGTACCAAAATTCCGCCCAAGCTAACCACTTCTCCCATTTCTTAGGCTGCTCATTGCAAAAACACCTGAAGTAGGTCTCGAGACAACGATTCACTTTCTCGATTTGCCCGTCCGTTTGAGGATGAAACGAGGTGCTTCTCTTCAATTGTGTTCCCTACAATTTGAAAAGCTCATTCCAGAAATGACTCACAAAGATTTTATCTCTGTCCGAAATAATAGAACGTGGGTAACCATGGAGACACACATTCTCTTTAATAAACGCTGCTGCCACATCTTTGGCTGAAAAAGGGTGTTTCAGGGGCACAAAGTGGGCGTACTTTCTCAGCCTATCGACCACCACCATGATTGTGTCCGCACCATTGGAAACCGGTAATTTCTCAATGAACTCCATGGTGAGATCATCCCAAATTCGGTCAGGTCTTGGTAATGGTTGCAACAACGACCCTACTGGAGCCACTGATTCAACCTTATTCCGTTGACAAATGCTGCATTTTTCCATATACTTTTTCACTCTGTTTTTCATTCCCTTCCAATATAATTCCCCTGTCATTCTC
The DNA here is from genome assembly GCA_036850905.1 of Luffa acutangula. NCBI lineage: Eukaryota > Viridiplantae > Streptophyta > Magnoliopsida > Cucurbitales > Cucurbitaceae > Luffa > Luffa acutangula. The sequence continues at coordinate 41,044,093 of CM072097.1, read as the reverse complement.
TTATACGTTCGCAAGAACCCTGAATGGCCCCCCAGAAACGAGTCATGGATTGTGTGAAGGATGGTGGGAATAAGGGAAGATGAGGCTGATAGCACGAGCCTTCCTTTATATCTCAGTTGATCATGTTCTAGGTGGAATTTAGGGTGCTTAATGGGATCCTCCAACAGTTCTTGTCTAATCTTCATTGGTTCAGGATCCTGGTTTACTTCATTGCAAACAACAGACAGGTCAATCACTGAAGGGACTGAAAGTGTTCTCAACTCGTCTGAAGGAATTACCTGGGATAGGGCATCGGCAACCTTGTTTAGCAACCCAGGATGATATTTAATCTCGAAATCATAGCCTAGAAGCTTCGTCAACCATCGTTGGTACTCAGGCTGGATCTCTCTTTGCTCCAACAAATGTTTTAACGCCCTTTGATCTATGAGAACTGTGAACTTCTGCCCCAGCAAGTAGTGTCGCCACTTCTGAACTGATAGAACTACTGCCATTAGTTCTCTCACATACACTGACTTTAATCGAGCCTTTTCTGATAAAGCCTAACTGAAATAAGCTATTGGCCTCCCTTTTTGCGAAAGCACCGCCCCTAACCCACAGCCTGACGCATCTGTTTCCACGGTAAACGCTAGAGAGAAATCAGGGAGTGCAAGGACAGGAAGTGTTACCATGGCTTGTCTCAGGGCCTCAAACGCCTGCGTGGCTTCATCATTCCAGCTAAACGAATCCTTCTTCAATAGGGTTGTCAGGGGGCTACGATGTTGCCATTATCTTTCACGAATCGTCTATAGTAACCCGTTAACCCAAGAAAACCATGAAGTTCCTTGACTGACTTGGGTAAGGGCCACTCCAGCATCGCCTTGATCTTTCTAGCGCCAGCTTCGACCCCTGCTGCAGATACCCAATGTCCCAAATACTCCACCCTCTATTTAACGAATACACATTTCTTTCGATTGGCATACAAGGCATTTTCTCTTAAGGTCTCCAAAACAATCGCCAAAGGCTTGCGATGAGTATCTATATCTGGGCTATACACAAGTATGTCATCAAAAAATACAAGGATGAAACTACGTAAGTAGGGGCGAAAAACCTGATTCATTAAGGATTGGAAGGTCGCTGGGGCGTTGGCAAACCGAAAGGCATCACTAGGAACTCATAGTGGCCTTCATGAGTTCTGAAGGCTGTTTTGTGCACGTTTGTTTCCTTCATACGAATTTGATGGTACCCAGATTTCAAGTCAAGTTTGGACTAAACCGCTGAGCCATTCAATTCATCCAGCAATTCCTCTATGACAGGAATGGGAAACTTATCTGGCACCATCGCGCTGTTCAGAGCCCTATAGTCCACACAGAATCGCCACCCACCATCTTTTTTCTTAACTAAAAGAACCGGGCTTGAAAATGGACTGGAGCTTGGTCTAATAATCCCTGAAAATAACATGTCACACACCAACTTCTCTATCTCGTTTTTTTGTACATGGGCGAACTTATAGGGTCGGACGTTGACAGGGGAGGTTCGTTTGTGCAGCACTATCTGGTGGTCAATGTCCCTTTTGGGTGGCAAGCCTTCAGGCAATTCAAACACCTCCTTATACTTCTCTAACATCTATGCGAAGGAACGAGGTAACTCTTCTGTTTCTACTGTCGATCCTTCTTTTTCCTCACTGTACTCTTGCACATTCATTCCTCTGAATTCTATTAAGAATCCTTGGTCAGTTGCACTCCACGACTTAGCAAACATCTTCAAGGACACTTCAGATTGTGTAAGACCCGGGTCTCCCCTAATAGTGATCTTAGAACCATCCACCACAAATGTCATAATGAGGTCAGTCTAGTCCACTCCCATGAACCCCATTGTGCGTAACCAGAGCATGCCCAGGATGACGTCTGCTCCTACTAGCTTTAGAGGAAGGAAGCTTTTTGTGATCGTCAACTCAGGTAAAGTGATCATTACAGCCTTGCATACTCCCTTTCCTTTCCATTACTATTCTGTAGTTCGTGGTTGCAGTCACTGGCAACTGTAGTTCATCCACAAGCTCTTGCGAAATAAAATTATGGGGGGCTCCAAAGTCTATCAGCACCACTACAGCTTTCCCTTGCACAGTTCCATGAACCTTCATAGTGCCAAGAGTCGATAAACCGATCACCGATTTAAGATCCAATTCAACCAAGTCACCTACCTCTGCGCCCGCAACTTGAGCTTTCTCTTGTACCACTTCTTCAGCCGGTTCCTCTTGTATGAGCTCAATCTCTTCTTCGTCATTTACCAGCAGTACTCGTAACTCTCTCGTTTCTCTAGCCTTACAATGATGATTAGGAGTGTACTTCTCATCGCACTTGAAACACAACCCCTTCTCTCTTTTGTTAAAGAACTCAGCATCAGACATTCTCTTTATGTTCGGGTCCCTCCTGAAATTTCCTCCCCCAGGCAAAGTAACAGAGCGATAGGTTGGAGTGTCACTAATCTTATTCGCTGTTTTAGGTTGAATGCCCTTCGAGGATGCTGGTTGGTTGGGTCGTCCAAATTTTGCTGCTCCACTCAAGCCCATTTGTTCCATTGCCAATTGTATGGCCAAGTCACGGTCCTCAATAAGTTGGGTCTGTTTCATGGTCTCCCTGAGCCCAATGGGTTGCCTGCTAACAACCTCTGCTTTGATGGTAGGTTTTAGTCTGTTTAGGAACGTGCTTTCCAAAACCGTCTCCGGAAACTCCGGTAATGGAGGAGATAAAATTTCAAAGCGCTTCCTAAACTCGGCTACTGTTCCTTCTTGCTTGACAACAAAGAAACGGGCGCACAGACTTCTTTCTTGCGATGGCCGATATCGTTCAAAGATCCTACTCCGCAGCTCTGTCCATGACTTAATCTTCTCTTGGTTCGTCTCCCATCTATACCAACCCACCACATCATGGTCGAAACTGATTATTGCATTGGTTATCTTCTCGGCATCCGTCAACTGATGCAGCTCAAAATAACGTTCAACGTGAAATAACCAAGAGTTGGGGTCTTCGCCGGTGAACACAGGCATATCCAGCTTTTTAAACTTACATCAATCGCCACTAGCTAACTTCTTCTGTTCTCGATTCGGCTCTTCCTCCCCCGTTTCCACCGGGTTGGTGTCCGCCACAGCTTCAACAACTTTTTTCTGTTTTTGCGATGACTGCAAAGTGACATCAGAAGAGGATGCCTCCTTGCTAGCTGTTTGTCCCGCCATTAAGGTCATAATCGCTCGCTGGTTATCCTTCACCTCCAGCGTCATCTGTTCCAAGTTCTTCTCGAAGCTTATCAAGGCTTGCTTAACTCCGACGATCTCTTTTTCACTTCCCTCTATTCGTTCCTCGAGCTGTCGTTGAGCCATACTACGTGTCTTCCCCAGGAATTTACGTGCTCTGATACCAAGATGTTAGGTTCCCCCTTCCGATTACCTGCAAATGTATAACCAAAAGAACAGGAATAGGAAAAGAAGATCACACAGAACAGCCAAGAACCAACTCTACCTCAATCAAGGGGTTCTTTGATGAGCAGAGTAGTTATTTCATTAGATATAAAACTCAAAATAGTCAAACAACACAAGAAACCTCCCAGCAATTCGAGAGTGCTGGTCTCTCCCTCTCAGACCTCACGTCTAAGCCAAAAATACCAAAAACATGCCCATCAACCTCACCTCTCTGCCATAAAAGTGCTCACTCTCATACAAGTGGTCCCCCCTCCTAAAAGTTAACCGTTATCTGCTGTGTTGCCCATTTTATCCTTCCTAACATATGTCTTAGTAATTGGGGGTCTCACACCGCCATATTATTTATAAATATATTAGTAAACACACTTTGAGTAACGCTACTGCGATATTATTTATAAATATATTAGGGTCCGTTTGGTTGGTGATCTGAAAACAGAAATTTGAAAACAAGGGATTCAATGAAAACAATTATTAAACAATTATTAGGGTCCGTTAAGTTGTATTTCATGTTTTCAGATATGTGTTTGGTAGTCGATTCAGAAATTGGATCTCAATTTAAACAATTATTCAAAATGTGTTTGATAATATATTTATAAACTATAAACTATTTGTAGTTATCAACTAAATACTAAGTTGAATATAAACTATTATTAATTAATTTTTAAACATGTTATGTGTTATAATTTTTTAATAATTATTATTTTACGATATCATATAATTTATAATACATTATATTATACAAATATTAATTTCACAAAACTAAATTGAGTTTATAACATAAAATACTATATTTATTAAAGTTTTTATCTTTTTTAATTTAATTCTACATTTAAAAACCTCAAATTCAAAATCTTGGTACACTAAAAACATAAAAAAGTTGTTTTCAGAATTTTCACTATTTGGATCACAAAATCCAAAAACAGTTTTCAAAAACCCGTCTGCCAAACGCATATTCACTGAATCTGAAAACATAAAACAGAATCTAGATTGCCCAAACATGCCCTTAGTAAACACACTTTGAGTAACTAATTTTAATAATTGAGAATCAATTTTTAATTTTTCTTATCAAATGCATATTCAAAAAGCAATTAGATTTCTTTTTATTGAAATTCTTATTTTCAAATTTAGAAGAAACATACATGTACTTAGTTACCATGTTATGGAGAAACACAACCATCTGCAATTTGGAAAAGTCTGCACCAATGCAAAATCTCATGCCCCCACCAAAAGCCATGAAATGCTTTGATGCCCCATCACATCTCTGCTTTAAAAATAAAATCATTTAAAACAAAATTTGCATCAGAGGCAAACAGCAGCAAGCTCTAATACACAAGGGGCATTCAAAAAATTTGATAATTTTGATTAGGTTTAAAACTTCAAGCAATACATCCCTATAATACATTATAAGATCAATCCAACTTTTGGAAGTATTATAAACTTGTTCAAGTTGGGTTAGGTTTAAATAAGTTGAAACTTTATGAGTTAAGATGATTCCTGGATATTTTTTAAAATTAGTTTGAGTTGAACTAGAACCCACTAGAACTTATTTGTTGGAAGGTGGTGGGACACAACACTCACAAACCAAATAGAGAAAGAAGAAGAGGAAGCTTTTGATTTTTCTAAAAATGACTTCTTACTTTCACTCTTGAAAAGATCTCAACACTACAAGGGTATTTATAGTAGTTTTGGTACATGGATTTAGACTCTATATTAATTACTAATTCATGAATCACCAACTCCTAGATACATGAAACATAATATTAGATAAATCCAAGGATACATGTACCAATAATAATTGCAAGTTTAATAATTAACACTCCCCCCCTAAACTTGCACACTTTTTAACTCTGATAGCGCAAAAATGTCGCTATTTAGTCCTAAATTATTAGGCTTTGAGTTTTTTGTTGTGTTTTTATTTAGAAAATTTAATTAAATTCATTATTTTGTCCTTAGGAAGCAAAATCAAATGTTTTAGAGAATTTGGATGATTTTGGAGACTTTTTGAGCAATTTGGAGAAGTCCATTGTAGATCCAAGTCCAAAAGCCCAAAAAGAATGAGTTAGAAGTCCCAATTCATGAATTCCAAAATCATAATTATCAAGTTTGGTCAAGAAAAGAGCCCAAGATCCATTACATGAAGCATTTGGGTCAAAAGAAAGTTGGAGGCCCAAAACTTGAGTCAAAATCGGGCCATTCTTTGAAGACCAAGTGCTAGCGTCGCGACGCTTGGCCGGAGCGTCTCGATGCTTGGCAGCCGCGCGGAGAGTCCTGGAATCACGACAGCGTCGTGACGCTGCACCATCTTGAGCGACAAGAAAAGGATGACGTCACAAAGCGCAAGAATGATCCAGAAATTGGGTAGCATCGCGACGCTGTTCATGTAGCGTCGCGACGTTGCGACGATGATAACTCTTAAAAATAAGAGTTATTAGCCATAATTTTGGGACTTAAAGGCTTAATTTTGCCTTAGGAAATTGTTATTTGAGATGGAATTAGTTGAATTTTAATGTTATTAAGTGTGAGTGCTGATTAGAGGCTTTGGGCTTTAATTTCACGTTAATTTCGTATTTAAGCTGACTTGGAGCTCTAGTTTTTGCAGATTATCCTGTAGCATGACATGGCAGAGGCAGATTGGTGGCTGAAGCTGTTTTCAACGTGGAAAGTTTCATTTAATGAGGTGTCAAGTCCAGCTGGTGTAAAAGGGTATTCTTACCTTTTTATGGGTATTCCATGTGGGCTTGGAGTGTCTAATCATCCCTTACTCCCACGTTTGAAGTTAGGTATTTAAAGAAAGTGGCCCTAATTTGGAAAGTAAGCTGGAAAGGAGGAGAGTTGCGGTTGGGGAGCTGAATTTAAGAGCAAAACAGAGGAAAAAAAGCAAGGAGCTGCCGTGGAGTCCTTATTCAGCTTGGGAAAGCTGGATTTGAGCTTGGGAGCTTCTTCCTTAACCTTTTCTTCTTCTCTTTTATCTTCCCATTGATTCTAGTTGTGTAAGAAGTTGAAAAGTATGTTGAGTATGAGCATTTTCTGCTGTATTGAACTTATTTTCTCTTTGAACATGAACTAATCCTCTTTAGGTGAGGATTAGGGAGTCTATATTGTAATGAGGGGTTGTTTGTAGTTGAACCGTGCTATTTTCATCTTATAGTAAAGTGTTCTTTATTGTTTAAGCTAGAATTTCGACTAGCCATCCATTTTCTAGCATTGTTATTGGGTGTTTGGGAAAACATTTAGTAACCGATTACTTTACTTTACCTTAGTCTTTTATGATCATGAAAATGAGTGGGTATTTAGGGATAAATCACCACCTAAGGCACTAATCAGATTGAGCTAAAAATAAGGGGTTAAATGGGAGTTTAATCGTCTTAATCTTTGGAGAATTGGAAAATTCCCGTGTTAAACTCTGGGTGAGATGAATTAGCGCAGTTTTTGCTATAGCAATCCCTGGAAACAATACAAAATATCCCTAATCCGAGCCTTACTTCTTCTCTGCTTCCAGCCGTTTTTTCTTGCGTTATTTAATTTCAATTCTCTTTAATTTCAATCAACTTTATTTACATTAGTGCATCTTAGTTATTAATTAATATTTGGTTCTTGGTTACATTGAATTTCATTGAAAATAGGCTTAAGAATAGTGATTTTCGTGCATCAATCCCTGTGGAGAACGATATAAAAATACTTATCATTTGTTGTTGATCGTGTGCACTTGCACGTGTGTTTGAGAGTTTTTCTTGCATATTTCGAAACACTTTGCACAAGGCAACAGACGACTTGGAGCCCAAGACAGAAGTGACGTCAGAGCGTCGAGACGCTGTGACGTAGCGTCGCGACGCTGCACCTGTTGGGAGCCTATAAATAGAGTCATTTTCATCCAAGTTTGGGGAGCCAATTTGTGGGTTTTCACTCCATTCTAGAGCCCACACTAAAATTGGGAATTTTTTGGTGAGTTTTGGCACTTTGTTGAAGATCTTTGGAGCTCGGGATCAAAGGAGATCGCCATGGGATCGAGGAGATTGACACTTTTATGAGCATTTCTCTTCCCTTTTCCTTTATGTTTTAGCTTCTAGAATTGTTGTGATTAGGAATTATTGGATTTTAGTGATTATGAGTAGTTAATTCCTAAATTATTTGAGATTGATTTAGTTGTTGAACCTTTGCTGAATTAATGAATTGGTTTGATTTAATTGTCATTATTTTTCATTTGTGCATTTCGTCCTTAATGCTTTTAATCACTTGATCACTGATTAAATGAATCGTTACTAAGTGGAAACTCGACAGAGAGAAGCTTAGACTAGAACTGAATGCATGACTAATGGTTATTTACCCGAGTGACACGGGATAGAATAAATACCGTTAGAGGTTGTATTGAAGGGTTGTAATGCCATGCTAAGTGAATAAAGAGGAAACTGAAAGGAGATTCTTTATTGAAAGGTATGAGATAGGAGGAAACCGACAGGAGAGTCTTTGTCATTAGGCTTCAGACTTATGAATCAAATGATTAGTTAATCCATATTAGTTAATTGATTAAGCAATTAAAGGTCCAATTGATGAAATCAACCCTCTAAGAATTATCCCTCCAAATTGTTTCTCCATTTATCTTTTGCTTTCTAGATTAGATTTTTAGTTTATCTTTTCGGCATTAGATTTCGTTCTCTAAATATAGCATAGCAAGATTATTCATGGTAATTAATTGAATAAATCCAATCCCTGTGGAGACGATACTCGATACTCAAAATCACTATATTACTTGTGACGACCCGTACGCTTGCGGTATAAAATCGTGCAACAAACTCCAAGCTGCAGCCGAAGTCTTTGAAAATTGTCATACTTTAAGGGCTTTGTAAAGATGTCAGCAACTTGGTCCATAGACTTGACATACTCGAGCTCCACTTCTTTCATTTCAATACATTCTCGAATAAAGTGATATCGAGTGTCAATGTGTTTGTTGCTGTCATGGAACACAAGATTCTTAGCTAAGGCTTGAGCTGACTTGTTGTCAGTCAGGATCTTTGTAGCATCCCCTTGGTCCATATGAATCTCCTTCAACAATCTTCATAGCCATATAGCATGGCAAATACAAGATGTGGCTGCAACATACTCACTTTCACAAGTGGAGAGTGTTACAATTGGTTGCTTCTTTGAACACCAAGAGATTGCATTATTTCCCATAAAGAACACATAACCAGTAGTGCTTTTTCTATCATCAATATCTCCAGCAAAGTCACTGCCACAGTAACCCATCAACTTGAAATCATTAGAGGATGAATAAAATATCCCATAGTCAAGAGTACCTCTAATGTAGCGAAGTATCCTTTTGGCTGCTATCAAGTGAGTTTCAGTAGGAACCTCCATGAAACGACTCACGACCCCAACTGAAAAAAGAATATCAGGCCTTGTGAAAGTCAAGTATCTCAGACTTCCAACAAGGCTCGAATCAACCTTTTCTTCATCTGTTTTCATCTTGGACAACTTTGCTCCACACTCCATTGGGGTGTTGACCGGCTTGCAATTAAGCATGTTGAATTTCTTGAGTAACTCCTTTGCATAGACTTCTTGTGAAACAAAGATGCCCCCCTCCATCTGATTTACTTGGATTCCCAAGTAATAGGACATGAGGCCCATGTCACTCATCTCAAACTCTCGAGCCATGGCCTCCTTAAAGTCTGCAAACATCTTTGGACAGTCACCTGTAAAGATAAGATCATCCGTATAGACACAAACAAATAAAACATGTCCATTTTCTTCTCTTCCATAGAGGGCATACTCATGTTGGCATTTGGAAAAACCATTTTCTTGCAAATACTTGTCAAGTCGACTATTCCAGGCTCTTGGTGCTTGTTTGAGCCCATACAACGCTTTCTTTAGCTTCAATACCTTGTCTTCATGGCCTTTGACAACATACCCTGCCGGTTGTTCGATGTAGACATCCTCGTCAAGATAGCCGTTAAGAAATGCAGACTTCACATCTAATTGGTGGATCTTCCAATGATTTTGGACAGCAAGGGCGATCAATAGACAAATTGTTTCCATACGAGCAACTAGAGCAAACACATCTTCATAGTCAACACCTTGTCTTTGCTTGTAGCCTTTGGCAACAAGCCTTGCTTTATATTTCTCAACTTCACCTCTAGCATTTTTCTTTGCTTTGTATATCCATTTGACACCAATAACTTGATGATTCGAGGGAGGAGATACCAACTCCCAAGTATCATTCTTTTCAATGGCCTTCATTTCTTCATCCATGGCTTGAACTCATTTCTTCCCACACATGGCTTCTTCAAAACTTAAAGGTTCAAAATCAACAAATAAGCAATACAAATTATCATCTAACCTTTGAGTTGTTTGATAAAGATCATCAACGCTTCGGTATCTTGGAGTTTTCTCAATTGAAGAAGATGATAGTGACGATGTTGATGAACTTGGTGAAGATGAAATTGGTGTGGTTGGTGGAGTAGCTTCAATTTGGACTTCTTGGATTGTCGCTTCTTCATCTTCAAAGTAAGGAAGGAAATCATAAGATTCTTCCTCTTTGGAGCTCCAATCCTATGATGAATGTTCATTGATACGCAAATTGCTAACCGCAAGCGCACGGGTCAAGTAATAATATAGTGAATAGTAAATTCGAATGTCGTCCTCTGGATTGGATTTTTAAGCAAATCAAGTATTATGAATAATCTTGCCCAATTTTATTTAGGGATCAAAAAGAGATGAAAAGGTGATGATAAAAACAAATCAAAGCAAGTAAAAAGAATGGAAATTCAATTGGGAAAACTACTTAGGGAATTGATTTCGCCGATTTCGTTTAGGATTGATTTTAAAGAATAAGTTATTATGCACAATGAAATTATGAGCCAAAGACCCTTTAATCACAACTACCTCTCCCGAGTATAATTGATTCTCATGCAAATTAACCAACTTGATATCCCTATCTAAGTTTATTAATAAGCAAGGCAATGAGATCTTTTAACCAATTCTAAAGTTATTCTAAAACCGTCAAGAATTAGAAAGTAAACTTTATTCATGCAATCTTGAGTAAGTCTAGATCAAATCCCCTCTCCCGAGCTAGATTCGAAACTTAAATCATCCAACTAATGGCCAATTAATTGAAAGCATTAAATCAAGATTACAAACACAATAACATTGCACAACTTAAACCATAAATCAATCCATAAACTTAATCAACTACATCAATCCCTAAGCTACAAGTTTAGTTACTCATGAATGAAAATACAATCTCAACTAAACATGTGAAAGCCATAAATCTAACTAAAGGAAGAAAAGGGAAAAAGAAAACTCAATGTAGGCCGAGTCCCGACGTCCCCGTCACGATCCCCACGAACAATGGGTTGATTTCCAAGTCTCCCCCTTTGGTTTCAGCCTCAAAGTCCTCTGTTCTGCCCTGTTTTCGGCTATCCAAGGTCCCAAAATCGAACTCCCCTAAAACCTAGCCGAAGTGAAGCTTATATTGCAGATTTTTCGTCTTAGCGTTGAGACGCTGTCAAGACAGCGTCGCGACGCTGCCTCTTACACGCGCGTTCTGAATAAGGAAAAACGGTAGCGTCGGGACGCTTCCTATCATAGCGTCTCGACGCTGTAAGCTTTACGCGCCTAATCTGATATGGAATGTGAGCGTCGAGACGCTCAAGAGCTAGCGTCTCAACGCTAGCTTGCTGTTGACCGAGATTTGACTTTTTTCCACTTTTACTCTTTTCATTCCTTTGCATCTTTTCACGCCCCGAGCACCCAATTAACTCTAATATGGCATTATAGCTCCAATCAACCATTTCCTACAAAATAAACATTAAAGCACAATAAAATGGCCCAAAAATCATAAAAGACTAGCTAAATTAAATAAGTAAAGATAGCTAGCTATGCTCGCTATCATTCATCAAACTCCACATCTCTGCTAATCACAATCTTTCTATACTCCGGGTTGAACAACTTGTATCCCTTGGAATTCTCATCATATCCAATGTGAACAAGCTTTCTGCTTCGATCATCAAGTTTGGACCTCTCTTACTCAGGAACATGAGCATAAGCAATGGATCCAAAGACTCTAAAATGAGAAACACTCGATTTTCGTCCACTCCATGCTTCTTGTGGTGTCACATTCTTCAAGCTTTTAGTTGGGCATCGGTTTGAAAGATAGACTGCACATGCAACCGCTTCAGCCCAAAGCTCATTTGGCATGTCCTTTGACTTTAACATGCTCCTTACCATGTTGAGGATTGTCTGGTTCTTCCTTTCAACAACCCCATTCTGTTGGGGTGACCTGGGAACTGTCAAAGGACGCCGAATACCATGCAACTCACAAAAATTTTTAAAATCATTAGATGTAAATTCACCACCCCTATCAGTTCTCAATGATTTAATTTCATATCCACTCTCTTTTTCAACATAAGCTTTAAACTTCTTAAATGCATCAAATGCCTCAGATTTTCTTTTCAAGAAATGAACCCATGTTTTTCTACTATAATCATCAATGAAAAGCACAAAATAAGAGCTTTTACCAAGGGATTGAGGCTTGATGGGTCCACAAACATCGGCATGAACAAGTTGGAGTGGCTTGGTAGATCTTAAGGTGGATTGGTTCAGAAAGCTTCTTCTTGAATGCTTGCCAAGTAAACATGCTTTACACAATTGATTGGGATGATCAATCACCGGAATGCCTTTAACCATCTTCTTATCTCCCAAGGCTTTAAGTCCTCCAAAATTCAAGTAACCAAATCGCATGTGCCAAATCCATGATGGATCATCAACACAACTCTTCAAGCACTTGGCACCACTCATTCTTCAAGTTCAACAAGAACATTCGATTTTTGGTCATTGGCACTTTAGCTACAAGTTTGGACTCTTGGTCTCTAAGCCAAAACATATAATCCTCCATGTGAATCTTGTAGCCTCCTTCCAAAAGTTGACCAATACTTAGAATATTACTAGTCAACTTTGGAATGTAATAAACATCACAAAGAACTTTATGGCCTCCATCTTTTGTCTGAAGCAAAACTTTACCTTTGTCCATGATCTCCACCTTTGTGTTGTCACAAAAGCTTACTAAGCCTTTCTTGCTTGTATCAAGCTCCACAAATTTGCTTTTATCACCCTTCATATGATTGCTAGCACCATTGTCAAGATACCAAGTGCTTGTCTCATCAATGGAATCATCCTTTAAAGCTAGAAGCAATGACTCCTCCACGATGTCTTCCTTGTACTCTATAAATTTGGCCTCCTCCTCAACCTTATTGGATCGGCATTCCCATGCATAGTGACCAAGCTTGTTACAAGAGTAACATTCAACTTGGAATTTATCATGCTTGTCACCTTTTCCTCTTCCTCGACCACGACCCCTCATAAATGGTTGCCCTCTTTTCTCAATTGGTGAAGATTGCTCATAGTCCTCTTCCTTGCCCAAGACCTCGTCCGCGACCTCGCCCTCTTCAATAATCTTGACCACAACCTCTACCACCACCTCCTTTGAAAGTTGTCTTTGCTTGCAAGACTTGTTCAGATTGCTCTTGGTTGATACGGTTCATCCTTTCCTCGTAGGCTCGCAACGATCCATTCAATTCATCAATGGTCATGGTCTCCAAGTTTTTTGACTCCTCGATTGCTACCACCACATGGTCAAACCTTTTATTTAGAGAGTGAAGAATCTTCTCGACCACACGAACATCTTGCATGGTCTCTCCAAGCCGCTTCATTTGGTTCACCACCGTCAAGACTCTTGTAAAGTAGTCTTGAATTGATTCACTTTCTTTCATGCAAAGTGATTCAAACTCTACCCTTTGAGTTTGAAGTTGAACTTTCTTCACCTTCTCAACTCCCATGACGGAGTTACGAAACGTCTCCCATGCTTGTGTGGAGGTGGTCTCATTTGCAATCTTCTCGAACATATCATCATCCAAGCCTTGATGGATGATCGTGAGGGCAGATTGATCTCTCTTCCGTTCCTTCTCCAATGCTTCCCTCTCATTTCGCAGAAGAGCACTTTCATCTTCCGGTACTTCATAGCCTTTCTCAACAATTTTCCAGACTCCTTGGGAACCAAGTATGGCCTTCATCCTAAGTGCCCAATTCTCATAATTGAGCTTGGTAAGCCGTGGATATTGGAAAGAAATGGAGGCTTTGGAGTTCATCCTTGCTCTGATACCACTTTGTTGGAAGGTGGTGGGGCACAACACTCACAAACCAAATAGAGAAAGAAGAAGAGGAAACTTTTGATTTTTCTAAAAATGACTTCTTACTTTCACTCTTGAAAAGATCTCAACTCTACAAGGATATTTATAGTAGTTTTGGTACATGGATTTAGACTCTATATTAATTACTAATTCATGAACTACTTGATTCATGAATCACCAACTCCTAGATACATGAAACATAATATTAGATAAATTCAAGGATACATGTACCAATAATAATTGCAAGTTTAATAATTAACTTCATATGAAAAAAAAAATCTCTTTTAAGTAAGATAAATTTCATATGCATGTATCCATTAAAATATTTTAATTTCATATCTTTTAAAAAGATTTCCAATTGAACAAATTTACAAACAAGTTCTTTGAAGCCTCTAGAGTGTACTTTTTTTTTACGTTAAATTATAAATTTAGTTTTGAATTTTAAAATTGTGTCTAATAAGTCTCAAAACAACTTTAAAAAATAATTAATAAATCAACTTTCAATTTAATGTCTAAATAAGTCTATAAATGACTTTAAAAGTGTTTGAATTGGTTCTCGAACTTTCAAGTTAGTTTTAATACATCCTTGACCGATTTAATCTTTTTTAAAAATTCATGACCTAATAGATACAAAATTTACAGTTGAAGGATATATATATATATTAGACACTTTTAAAGTTCAAAAATTTAATACAAAATTAAAAATTTATAAACCTGGCAGAAAATTTTTCAAAGTTCAAAGGAAGTCCAAGAAATAAACTTGAAATCTAACATTATATATAAAATGACCTTTAAGAGTTACTAATATTAATTCAATTGAGGAAGAATAGTACGAAAGTAGATATGTAAAAGGACCAATATACAATATTTTAATTTTTTTTTCAAAATTTTGAATTAATTACATGAATAGTCCAACACAATCCAAACTATTGGATTAGGCCTATTCATTTAGCTACTTATTTGTGTTGAATAAATTTAAAATCCAAATAATTTGATTAGTAACAATCTCAAACCCACCAACATGAACATAGCTCAACGGACATAACTCTTGTACTAACGACCAAGAGGTCTGTGGCTCAAGTCCTCCCAACCCCACAAGTTGTCAAAAAAAAAAAAAAAAAAAGAAAAAAAAAAACAATCTCAAACCCTAAAACCCTTAAAATTAATCCTAAAATCAAGGTGTTACAGGGTATAGAGATATCTTTCTATATTTAGGTTTAAAGTTTACAACTTAAGGTTAAGAGTTTTTTTTTCTACATCTTGGTGTTAAAGGGTATAGTATTCACTTCTTTTAAAACAAACGAAATACTAGGTTAATAAAATAAAAATTTTAACTACTAATATATATCTTAATACAACATTGTAAATGTTGGAAAAGTGAACATAGTTCAACGATAATTGACACCGAGAGGCTAGTGGTCCATATCCCCACCTCGAATGTTGTTTTTTTTTATAACATGTGGGGTGAGAGAATCGAACCACAGACTGTTAAGATAGCCCATTAAATATGGGCTCAAGTTCTGTTTCTATTGTATTTGTTTAGGCCCATTGTTTGGCCCATTTGGCTCTCGTTTTATTTCTTCTATGTATTGTTGATTGTATCAGGCTAGGGTTTGTTATTTCCTTCATGCAATTTCTGTTAAAGAAGAAGATTCGAGAGAGAGTGAGGATGAGAGAAATTTTTCACAATTTTTTATAGGAGTTTTTCTCTCCAGACCTATATATATGGCTTAATTGATTTGATACTCCATATATATAAGCCTAGGGTTTTCTCCTACATATTTCCTCTTCCTTTTCTATTTTTTACTTCTTTTGCAATGCAAATATGGTATCAGAGCCTCTTCGTCTAATGACTGATCCTTTTGTCCACAGTTACTGTTCTTTTTTTCGGTTGGCGTAATCCATGACATCTCAAGGTTCTACCAGAACTACCGTTGATGATTCCTCGATATCTTCTTCTTAGATTTTTAGTCCAGGTAACAAGATTTCTATTGTTAAATTGACTGATGATAATTTCTTGCTATGGAAATTTCAGATTTAGATGGCTTTTGAGGGATATGATTTGGAGTCCCTCGAAAATGATCCCCCAGAGCAATTTATCCTCATTCCTGGTGCGTCTTCCTCCACTGAGGATACTGCACCGTTAAAACTCTCAACCCTGAGTACAGTCGATGGAAGCGTCAGGATCGTATCATCTCCTCTTGGTTTGTTGGTTCTATGTTTGAGGACATTCTTCATCAGGTGATAAATTTTACTACTGCTACAGAAATTTGTCTTGTCTTCAAAAAAATTTTACTACTCGAAATTTGGCTCAAATGATGAAGATTAAAACTAAGCTTCAAACCATCCAGAAGGGAGGTATGTCTCTTAAATAGTATTTTTCAAAAATCCAACAATATGTTGATGCTTTGGTTGCTGTGGGTAAACCTGTTGATGTAGAGGATCATATTTTGTTCATATTTTCTGGTCTTGGGTCTGATTATGAGTCTATGGTCTCCAAGTTCTTTCTCTCCCACTTTCAGTCAGTATAATCGACCACCTACTTTCCCTCAAATGTCTGCAATGCTCACTGCATTGGATATAAATCATGATACCAACTAGTATCCCGACTCTGGCGCTACTAATCACCTGACCCATAGCTTTGGAAATCTTTCGATAGGTACTGAGTATGGTGGTGGTAATCAAGTTCACGTAGGCAATGGAGCAGATTTGCTAATTCTTAACTGTGGTTTTTCTTCCTTTTCATCTCCTACTTGTGCTAATCGTGTTTTTCATTTGCACAATCTTCTTCATGTTCCTTCAATCACCAAGAATTTAATCAGTGTAAGTCCGTTTGCCAAAGATAATGGTGTTTTTTTTTTTAATTCCACCCTACTTTGTGTTATGTGAAGGATCAAGCGTCTGGTCGGGTTCTGCTCCAAGGGACTCTCCATGAAGGTCTCTACCGATTTAATCTGTCCATCTCTCCCTCTTTACCTACTTCGAAGAAAGCTACAGTGCAGGCTTTATGTTCTACTTCAAGTTTTTCTCACTTTCCCTCTGTTTTCTCTGTTTTCAATATGTCTAATTTAGATATATGGCATAGTACGTAGACGTTTGTTGTTGGGTTTTATGCCCTAAAACTCGTAGATAGTAAATGTACATTTGACCGAACATTAATAAAAGTGATGTAATATTCAATGTTTGTATTATATCTTGTCTTATCAATCCTAATCCAATAAACTAAACATCCAAGGCTAATAGAATGAGGCTTGAACTAGTATGTAGGGACATACGGGGATCAATGTTAAAGTTTTAGCCTAAAGGGTCTGTAGTATAGGGATAAGGTTGGGTACCTTATCCTGGTGACACAATGGATACGACCCGCTTTGTATATTGATACAAACATATTGATCCAAGACGTTCATGTAGTTGACATGCGAGTGGGGGTATCCTATGCAATGAGTTTGCACAAAGACCGGACCGCGAAATAGTTAACCACTAACTGTAACACCGTTAGTTAGCTCGGTTTCCATTTCACTAGGATGACCTAGGCAACTTGGCCTTAATTCTGAGTGGATTATGGACTTCTGTCCATGAGGCATTGTCCTTTGATTTGTACGAGTGAGAGTGGCTTGTTCGCCGATTCAATAGGCCTACCATTTTGGGGACAAGACCGAGTGGGGAGCTGGAAACATAGTCTTACAAGATGGAATTCACTCCTTCCCGATATTAGGGTAAGTAGAGGTGTGTTCCCTTAAGTGGTGTCTCCGGGTCTTGAACAATGGGCCCTACCCTCTTTATGGCACGAGAGGAATTTATGTTTGGTTGTTGGACCTCAAACAGGTTGTTCATTAGAGGAGCACTGGTACTTAAGGACCAAGAGGTAGCCCAGGGGTAAAACGGTAATTTGACCTAGCTGGGGTACGAACACACGTGAAGGGCTAACTTGCTGTTGATGGTCGATATCCGTGGACACAGAAATATATCTGCAGTGAGAAGAGTGCAACTGTGGTTCTTTAGTGGAGTGAACCATAGTTAACGAACATTGATTAACTTGGTTAATGAGTTGAGCCAATTAATCTCATATCGTTGGAGCTTCTGATCTGTAGGTCCATTAGGTCCCACCGGTAGCTCATTTAGGGCGTTGAGGTAAATTTCGAAGGAAGGATTGAATATTCGAAGGTGTTCGAATATTAAGCTAAAATATGAATTTGATTCATATTGAAACTATAGGTTATAATTAATGTGCATTGGATGCACATTAGTACTATAGTTTTATGAGAGAGGATAATAATTGAATATATGATATTCAATTTCATTATTTCATAATTAATTAATTTTTTGAATTAATTGATTGATTTAGTTTAATTAAATTTTATTTAATTAAACTATAGGTAAAAGAGGGATATTAATTTAAATGAGATTTAAATTAATGTTATTTTAATTAATGTTGATTAATTAAGATGTAATTAATTATAATGAAAATTTTTTTATTTTAATTTATAATTAATTAAAATATCAGGTAACTGATTAATCAGTTACCTGAGGTTTTGCGTGCAGTTGCCCTATTTTTCATCTCCTGATCGATAGGTAAAAGAGGGATGAGACTTGGTCAGTGAACAACATATCTTTTTCACGCAATCTCTCCCTCTTTCTCTCACTCTCTCCATCGCCCTCTCTGTGAGTGAAGAAAAATTCCAGAGAAACCTTAGAGTTTTTGGTTCCCACAAACCACTCAACTCCAAATCCTAGAAGCATACCGGTGCAACTCTTTTGGTGGTGTTCGTGGGAGATTTGCAGCGAAGAAAGGGTTCTTAGGCTGCTGTTTTTTAGAACGATCAAGAACCTCTTCAAGGGTAAGTGGTTCTTGGCCTAGGATCAATAGGATCCAATTCTAGATTAGATCTAAAATTTTTTATTCTTTTTTCAGCATGCTTTCATGTGTTTTACAGCATGTTTATTTTTCCTTTTTCTGCTGTAAAATATTTAATTCTTTTTGCCAACGTATTGGTATTCCAATTATGGTTTTGTTTTGGGAAAAAGGTCTCTGATATGTTTCCGCTGCGCTAGGGCTTTAATCCCTTCAATTGGTATCCGAGCCATCTCAAATTCTTAAACCTTGATCTGGAATTTGCGTTGGTTTTAAGGTGGGATTTGCATAATGTATGTTTATTTTGCGATAAACTGTTTATGTTTAAATTGGCCATAGATTTTATGAGTTTTTGATGCGATCATTTGTAAAGGCCCCTGTGTTTTTGGGCAATAATTCATAAAATCGAGTCTGTACAGTCCGGGTCTAGAATAGGTTGAAGATTGGTGAAGAACGCGGTATCAATCGAGGCCAATTGGAATAGTTCAACTGCTGTTTTTTGCCCAGAATCGAGCTCCAGACGCAACAGCGTCGGGACGCTTGGCCTACAGTGTCTCGACGTTGTTGCGATTTCACCCAGCGAACGGTTGAAATCGCACCAGCGTCGGGACAATGTGCATTCAGCGTCTCGACGCTGTCGCGATTTCGTGCAGCAGTTCAATTTTCGTGAGAACGTGTGCTGAAACCCTAATGGGTGGTCCGGTTCGTGCGGTTAGGGTTGAGTTGGCACCGGTTTGGTCCGGTTCAACCTGGTTCTTGGGCAGTTCGGGATTTTCAAGGCCGGTTTGAAGCGGTTTGGGTCAGTTCGTGGATTCTAGACCAATTATGGAGCTGTATATGATGTAATAGGATAGTTTTAAAGCTTTAATTAGTGTAATTTTTGCTTTAATTATCCTAGGGGCCAATTAAACCGGTTTATTCGCTATTTAAATGCTTTATGGATGTCATTTAAATTTTAATCCCACCTTAGGATATAAAGCATGCTCATGCATTATTTATGTTATAATATGACTATGATGTATGGTATAATGCATGGATTTTCATGATTGTTTTAATATATAGTTGAGTTATATTAAATTCATGAAAATGGAGAAGTATGATGCATGCAATTACATAGATTTAATATAAGAGTTATATTAAGATGAATTGTTTGTAGCATGCTACTTTGATTTACCATTTTTGGCAACAATTAATTGTTAATTTATTAAAAATGGAAATCAAGTTGCATTGAGCATGAAACATCCATAGGTTA
Source organism: Luffa acutangula (assembly GCA_036850905.1). Classification (NCBI taxonomy): domain Eukaryota; kingdom Viridiplantae; phylum Streptophyta; class Magnoliopsida; order Cucurbitales; family Cucurbitaceae; genus Luffa; species Luffa acutangula. The sequence continues at coordinate 41,024,360 of CM072097.1, read as the reverse complement.
ATATAAGAGTTATATTAATTTTCATGCAATGCAAAGTTATATAGTTTAAATTTCATTAATTTGAATATGATTGTTAATTAGTTTAAACTATATTATGCATGATTATAAGGCTAATCATTAAAATTTTGAAATAGTTTAAAATTTATGATTAGAAACCGTCAATCTATAATCAAGATATGCATGCTCACATAGGATCTTAGGTTTAAATAAATTAATTTTAATGAGTTAAAATTAATTAGACCTAAGATCATTTTCTAATAGGATTTGAAATTCTTACTTAGTTTTAAAATAGTTTTAATGAACTAAGTAGGACAACATTCCTATGATTATAAGGGAACTCTACCAGTGAAGTTCTGTCTAAGGATTGAAGGTATTTAAGTTGACGGTTTACGGAACACCTCCTACCTGGGAACTAATTTGGAACACCGGAGTTGAATTAATCACAGGTTAATGTTAGAATAATGTCGCTAGGTAAATTAAATTGGTTTAATACACCTAATACACCTAGACATTAGGTCTTATTATAATAGTTATAATAGGACTAGACTTAGATAAATGACTTAGCCGGATTTATCTAGGTCTAATCAAACCCTAAAATATCCAATAGGTTACTTTAGTGGGAGGAAAATTACAAGATTTGATTTAAATCTAGTTTTGCTCCTACGTCCATGTATAGTTCACACCGTGAGATCCATGCTCGGCTTCGTGTCGTCTTAGAGCGGCATCCCTTCGGAAAGTGTTTGCATGGGTCAATACCAAGGTGAATGGGGAAAATAACTATAGTAAGTGGGAGTGGGACGCGTGTCAATGTATCCTTCGGTCTCCACCCCTAGGTCACAACGTGAGATTCCTATGATCCGCCTGCGTGTTGCCCTGGAGCAACCATCCCTTCGGAGGGCCTGATCATAGGATTCGGAACACCGTGAACTCCTAAATAGGATAGGATCGCTTAAGTTGTCTTTCCTAACGGTAGCCTGTTGGTCTGTGCCTCTGAGATCTGAAAGTGGGAGGGTTACACTTACGGGGAGGAGTTAATTGTTAACAAATCCTTGACCGAACAACGGTGGTCAATATCTAATGGAATATGAGTTATTCTGGTATTAGAAATTGACTGAGAAAAGTCTCATTTTAGAGGAGGAACAACTGATCACCCTTCGGTGGCTATTCTTCTAAACCTCTAAAACATCATTGTGAAACACAATCATAGCTTTATTAGGGTTCTTTGATTGCTTGTTTGCAAAATTGATTGGATGTATGCAATTGTTTGTATTGCTTGTGTGATGGGTTAAGGCAAAGATTACTAATACGGTCAATTATTTGTTTTTCAGCAATGTCTTCCTCTATTATCTCCCTGCTTAAAAACGAACAATTAACAAGTGAAAAGTTTCCTCAATGGAAATCGAATCTTAATACCATTCTCGTGGTAGAGGATCTGAGGTTCGTCTTGATGGAGGAATGTCCTCCTGTTCCCCCTCGCACTGCCGCTCAGGCAGTAAAAGATGCCTACGAATGCTGGACTAAGGCCAATGAAAAGGTCAAAGTCTATATACTGGTCAGCTTTTCTGAAGTCTTGGCTAAACGTTACGAGAACGTGGAAACTACCAGGGAGATTATGAATTCCCTGCAGGAGATGTTTGGACTCCTATCCTACCAGCTCCACCACGATGCCTTGAAGAACGTCTTCAATGCCAAGATGCAGGAAGGTCAATCTGTTCGGGAACATGTCCTGGACATGATTAACCAATTCAATATTGCTGAGGCAAATGGCGGGGTAGTCTGCGAGCACAGTCAGGTTGCGTTCATCCTTCACTCGATTCTAGTGAGTTATCTGTCTTTCAGGACGAACGCGAGCATGAATAAGATTCAGTTCAACCTCACTACCCTCCTCTCGGAGTTACAGATTTATGAGTCCTTGCAGAAGAGCAAGGGCAAAAATGTGGTAAAAGGAGAGGCCAATGTGGCCCATTCCAAAAAGAAGTTCCTGAAGGGTTCATCCTCAGGGACTAAATCTGTACCCCAGGCTTCTTCATCGAAGCAAATACAGAAGATGAAGGGAGACAAGAGGAAGGGAGACAAGGGGAAGGCTCCTGCACAAGCTGTGCAAGGTAAGGGAAAGGTCAAGGTCGTGGCCGACAAAGGAAGATGCTTCCACTGCAACGCAGATGGTCATTGGAAGTGCAACTGTCCTCGTTACCTCGCTGAGAAGAAGAGAGAAAAAGAGGTAAATTCGATTTACTTGTATTAGAGACTTGTCTCGTTGAACATGATGAGTCTGCCTGGATACTGGATTCGGGAGCCACTAATCATGTTTGCTCTTTTTTTCAGGGAAATGATTTCCAGCAGCTGGCAGATGGTGAAATGACTCTCAAGGTTGGAACAGGAGAGGTTGTTTCAGCTCGTGCAGTGGGAGCTGCAAAATTATTCTTTAGAAATAAGTTTTTGATTTTAGAGAACTTGTTTTTGGATCCTAGAATTAAAAGGAACCTTATTTCTGTTTCTGCTTTGTTAGAACAAGAATACTCTATTTCTTTTCAGCTTAATGAAGCAATTATTTCAAGAAATGGTATTTTTATATGTTCTGCTCAGCGTGAGAATAATTTATTTGTGTTAAGACCTACTGATGCTAAGGCTATTTTAAGTCATGAATTGTTTAAAACAACCGAAACGCAAAACAAAAGGTAAAAGATTTCTCCTCTAAGTAGCAATACGTATCTTTGCCACCTTTGTCTCGGTCATATTAACATCGATCGGATCGATGATGTGGACTTTTCCTAACCGCAAGCGCACGGGTCAAGTAATAATATAGTGAATAGTAAATTCGAATGTCGTCCTCTGGATTGGATTTTTAAGCAAATCGAGTATTGTGAATTATCTCGCCCAATTTTATTTAGGGATCAAAAAGTGATGAATAGGTGATATGAAAACTAATCAAAGCAAATAAAAAGAATGGAAATTCAATTGGGAAAACTACTTAGGGAATTGATTTCGCCGATTTCGTTTAGGATTGATTTTAAGGAATAAGTTATTATGCACAATGAAATTATGAGCCAAAGACCCTTTAATCACAACTACCTCTCCCGAGTATAATTGATTCTCATGCACATTAACCAACTTGATATCCCTATCTAAGTTTATTAATAAGCAAGGCAATGAGATCTTTTAACCAATTCTAAAGTTAATCTAAAACCGTCAAGAATTAGAAGCAAACTTTATTCATGCAATCTTGAGTAAGTCTAGATCAAATCCCCTCTCCCGAGCTAGATTCGAAACTTAAATCATCCAACTAATGGCCAATTAATTGAAAGCATTAAATCAAGATTACAAACACAATAACATTGCACAACTTAAACCATAAATCAATCCATAAACTTAATCAACTACATCAATCCCTAAGCTACAAGTTTAGCTACTCATGAATGTAAATACAAGCTCAACTAAACATGGGAAAGCCATAAATCTAACTAAAGAAAGAAAAGGGAAGAGAAAACTCAATGTAGGCCGAGTCCCGACGTCCCCGTCACGATCCCCACGAACAATGGGTTGATTTCCAAGTTCCTCCTTTGTTTGCAGCTCCAAAATTCCTCTATTCTGTCCTCTTTACGGCTCCAAAAGGTCCCAAATTGATCTCCCCAAAAACCTAGCCGAAAGGAAGCTTTTATTCTGATTTTTCGTTGAAGCGTCGAGACGCTGTCAAGGCAGCGTCGCGACGCTGCCTCTTATACGCGCGTTCTGAATAAGGAAAAACGATAGCGTCGTGACGCTATCTATCGTAGCGTCTCGACGCTGTGAGCTTTACGCGCCTAATCTGATATGGAATGTGAGCGTCGAGACGCTCAAGAGCTAGCGTCTCGACGCTGGCCTGCTGTTGACCGCGATTTGACTTTTTTTCACTTTTATTCTTTTCATTCCTTTGCATCTTTTTACGCCCCGAGCACCCGATTAACTCTGATATTGCATTATAGCTCCAATCAACCATTTCCTACAAAATAAACATTAAAGCACAATAAAATGGCCCAAAAATCATAAAAGACTAACTAAATTAAATGAGTAAAGATAGCTAGCTATGCTCGCTATCAATCGATCGTTTGGTTGAAAATGGACTTCTGACTGATATAGAAGATACATCTTTACCACCCTGTGAATCGTGTCTCGAGGGTAAAATGACCAAGAGGCCTTTTACTGGAAAAGGTTATAGGGCCAAATAACCACTTGAACTGATACATTCGGATCTTTGTGGTCCAATGAATGTAAAGGCTCGAGGTGGTTATGAATATTTCATCTCTTTCATAGATGATTATTCTCGATACGGTTACTTATACCTGATGGGACATAAGTCTGAGGCTCTTGAAAAGTTTAAAGAGTTTAAGGCTGAGGTAGAAAACCTGTCCAATTAAAACACTTCGATCAGATCGAGGTGGAGAGTATTTGGATCAGAGATTCCAAGACTATATGATAGAACATGGAATCCAATCCCAACTCTCAGTGCCTGGTACACCTCAGCAGAATGGTGTATCAGAAAGGAGAAATAGAACCTTGTTAGACATGGTTCGATCTATGATGAGCTATGCTCAGTTGCCTAGCTCGTTTTGGGGGTATGCAGTAGCGACTGCAGTACATATTCTTAACAACGTTCCCTCAAAGAGTGTTTCTGAAACTCCTTTTGAGCTATGGAAGGGGCGTAAACCTAGTTTGCGTTACTTTCGTATCTGGGTTGTCCTGCACATGTGTTAGTGACAAATCCTAAGAAATTGGAACCTCGTACGAGAATATGCCAATTTGTTGGATACCCGAAAGAAATGAGAGGTAGTCTTTTCTACAACCCTCAAGATAATAAAGTATTTGTATCGACAAATGCAACTTTCTTGGAGGAAGACCACATTCGAGATCATAAACCATGAAGTAAGTTAGTATTAGGAGAAGCTACAGAAGGATCAACAAGAGTTGTTGATGAACCTGGTCCTTCAACAAGAGTTGTTGGAGAATCAAGTTCTTCTCGTCAGTCTTGTCCTCCTCATGTAGTGGGAGAGCTTCGACGTAGTGGGAGGATTGTGATACAACCTAACCGCTACTTGGGTTTAACGAAAACACAAGTAGTCATACCTGATGACGGCGTAGAAGATCCATTGTCTTATCGTCAGGCAATGAATGACGTAGATAAGGACGAGTGGGTCAAAGCCATGGACCTTGAAATGGAGTCTATGTACTTCAATCAAGTTTGGAAACTTGTACATCCACCTGAAGGGGTCAAACCCATTGGGTGTAAATGGATCTATAAGAGGAAAAGAGATGTTGCTGGGAAAGTACAGACTTTCAAAGCCAGACTTGTAGCAAAGGGTTATACCTAACGAGAAGGGGTGGACTATGAAGAAACATTTTCTCCAGTTTCTATGCTTAAGTCCATAAGAATTCTCTTATCCATTGCCACGTTTTATGACTATGAAATATGGCAAATGGATGTCAAGACAGCTTTTTTTAATGGCAACCTTGACGAGAGTATTTTTATGTCTCAGCCTGAAGGGTTCATAACCCAAGGTCAGGAGCAAAAGGTTTGTAAACTGAATCGATCCATTTATGGGTTGAAACAGGCCTCCAGGTATTAGAATATCAGATTTGATACAACGATCAAATCTTTTGGCTTTGACCAGAATGTTGATGAGCCTTGTGTATACAAGAAAATCAACAAGAATAAAGTAGCTTTCCTTGTACTTTATGTTGATGACAACCTACTCATTGGAAATGATGTAAGGTATCTGTCTGACGTAAAAGAATGGCTAGCAGCTCAATTCCAAATGAAAGATTTGGGTGAGGCCCAATATGTTCTTGGCATCCAGATTATTCGGGATAGAAAGAATTGTTGGGTTTTATGCCCTAAAACTCGTAGATAGTAAATGAAACAAATTAATCGATCTCAATAAAGTGTTATTTGAGTAATTCAGTAATTTGGTTATTGAATAATCAAGTTTGCATTAATAAACCCTAAATCCAATAAACTAAGATCCAAGGTTGTTTAAATGAAACTTGGACTAGTATGTGGGGACATACGGGGATCAGTGTCCAAGTAACAACCTAAAAGGTCTATAGTATAGGGAAAAGGTTGGGTACCTTATCCTGGTGACACTATGTGATACGACCCACCTTGTATTCGATACAGATGCAATGATCCAAAGAATCCATGTAGGAGACATGCGGGTGGGGGTATCCTATGCAATGAGTTTGCATAAGACCGGACCGCGATATAGTAACCACTAGATGTAACGTCGTTAACTAGTTTAGGTTTCTATTTCAATAGGATGACCTAGGTAACTCAATCTCAATCTTGAGTCTATTATGAACCCCTTTCAGGAGGGATTGTCCTTAGATTTGTATGGGTGAGAGTGGCCAGTTCGCCGACTCAATAAGCCTACCATTTCAGGGACAAGACCGAATGGGGGCTGGGAACATAACAGTACAAGATGGAATTCACTCCTTCCCCTATTGGGGTAAGTAGATGTGTGTTCCCTTAAGGGCTGATTCTAGGGCTTGAACAAAGGCGCGCCGTCCTCTCCTAGCCTGAGAGGAACTCTTGTTTAGTGGTTGGACCCTAAACAACTTGTTCATTAGAGGAATCAGTGGTACTTAAGGAACTAGAGGTAACCCAGGGGTAAAACGGTAATTTGACCCAGCTGGTGTTACAAACACACGTGAAGGGTTGACTTATTGCTTGGTCGATATCCATGGACACAGAAATATTCTACAGTGAGAAGAGTGCAGCTGTGGGTCTTTAGTGGAGTGACCCACAGTTAACGAATGTTGACTAAACTTGGTCAATGAGTTTGGCCAATTAGTTTCGTATCGTTGGAGCTTCTGATCTGTAGGTCCATTAGGTCCCACTGGTAGCTCGTAAGGAGACGTGAGACAATTAAGTATAAATTGTAAATCGAAAGTGCAATTTATTTGAGGAATCGTATAATGTATATTGATGCATTATAATATAAAGTTTATGAAACTTTATAATATATAATTTTTGAATTAATTTCAAAAATTAATTCTTGGGAGAAAATATTTCAAAGAGTTCAAATAAATTTAATATGAATTGGATTCATATTAATTTTAATTTTAATAAAATCCATAAGATTAAATATATGATATTTAATTGGGTAAATTAATTAATTATTTATTAAAATTAGAGACATTTTCCTATTAGGAAAGAAAATATTTGAAAGAGTTCAAATAAATTTAATATGAATTGGATTCATATTAATTTTAATTTTAATAAAATCCCTAATATTAAATATATGATATTTAATTAGGGAAATTAATTAATTATGGAATTAATTATTTATTTATTAAAATTAGAGACCTTTTCCTATTAGGAAAAAGGTCTTGGCCTTTACTATATATAGGACCCCTGGGGTGGGGTGAAAGACATCTCATTCATTCTCCTACTCTCAGAGAATTCTCCCAAAGGCTCCAACAAGTCTCTTGCCTCTAGAAGTCTCAGAGTCATACCGGTGTAGCCATAGTGGTGGTGTTCACACTAGTTCGTGATTAATTCACATGCAGTTGGTTAATTTAATCTGAGTCGTCAACGAGAGTAAGTAATTTGTTACTTTATAAATTAGATTTAGATCTAATATTTTTGTATGCTTAGCCTTAATATATATTTAGAATAGTTCTAATATTATTGCCAATGTATTGGTATTTTAGATTAAACAAAATTAATTACGAATCAGGCCCAATCACGCTTCCGCTTAACGGAATTACGGAATTCCAATCCTTCAAGAACAAAACGCTAGCTTTGTCTCAAGCAACGTATATCGACAAGATGTTGGCTCGATATTCGATGCAGAACTCCAAGAGGGGCATATTGCCTTTCAGGCATGGGGTTCACCTGTCTAAGGAACAGTCTCCTAAGACACCTCAAGAGGTTGAGGATATGAGACGGATTCCCTACGCCTCTGCAGTGGGTAGCTTAATGTATGACATGCTATGCACGAGGCCTGACATCTGTTATGCTGTAGGGATTGTCAGCAGATATCAGTCAAATCCAGGGTTAGACCACTGGACCGTCGTTAAAGGAATCCTCAAGTATCTTTGGAGAACGAGGGACTACATGCTGGTGTTTGGGGCTAACGAGTTAGTTCTCACTGGATACACCGACTCTGACTTTCAGTCTGACAAGGATTCTAGGAAGTCCACGTCCAGGTCAGTGTTCACCCTTAACGGGGGAGCTGTAGTTTGGAGAAGTATAAAGCAAGGATGCATAGCAGACTCCACGATGGAGGCTGAGTATGTAGTGGCTTGTGAAGCGGCTAAGGAAGCTGTTTGGCTAAGGAAGTTCTTGACAGATTTGGAAGTTGTTCCAAATATGAACTTTCCCATTACGTTATACTGTGACAACAGTGGGGCTGTAGCCAATTCAAAGGAACCTCGCAGCCACAAACGAGGTAAACACATAGAGAGGAAGTATCATCTGATTCGTGAGATTGTGCAAAGAGGAGATGTGGTCGTGACCCAGATCCCTTCCGAGCACAACATTGCTGATCCGTTTACGAAGGCCCTCTCGGCTAAAGTGTTCGAGGGTCATCTAGAAAGTCTAGGTCTGCGATATATGTATATAGCGTAATCTAGGGCAAGTGGGAGATGTGTAATGGGTGTAAGGATGCCCTAGTTTATTGTATTTTGTATATTTACTTTTCATGTAATGTACAACATACATGTACCATTTCCAGCTTTGGATTATATTGTATATATTTTCCCTGTAACTTGAGTTTTAGTTCAAGTGGGAGTTTGTTGGGTTTTTTGGCCCTAAAACTCGTAGATAGTAAATGTACATTTGACCGAACATTAATAAAAGTGATGTAATATTCAATGTTTGTATTATATCTTGTCTTATCAATCCTAATCCAATAAACTAAACATCCAAGACTAATAAAATGAGGCTTGAACTAGTATGTAGGGACATACGGGGATCAATGTTCAAGTTTTAGCCTAAAGGGTCTGTAGTATAGGGACAAGACTAGGTACCTTATCCTGGTGACACTATGGATACGACCCGCTTTGTATATTGATACAAACGTATTGATCCAAGACGTTCATGTAGTTGACATGCGAGTGGGGGTATCCTGTGCAATGAGTTTGCACAAAGACCGAACCGCGAAATAGTTAACCACTAACTGTAACACCGTTAGTTAGCTCGGTTTCTATTTCACTAGGATGACCTAGAAAACTTGGCCTTAATCTTGAGTGGATTATGGACTCCTGTCCATGAGGCATTGTCCTTTGATTTGTATGGGTGAGAGTGCCTTTTTCACCGACTCAATAGGCCTACCATTTTGGGGACAAGACCGAGTGGGGAGCTGGGAACATAGTCTTACAAGATGGAATTCACTCCTTCCCGATATTAGGGTAAGTAGAGGTGTGTTCCCTTAAGTGGTGTCTCCGGGTCTTGAACAATGGGCCCTACCCTCTTTATGGCACGAGAGGAATTTCTGTTTGGTTGTTGGACCTCAAACAGGTTGTTCATTAGAGGAGCACTGGTACTTAAAGACCAAGAGGTAGCCCAGGGGTAAAATGGTAATTTGACCTAGATGGGGTACGAACACACGTGAAGGGCTAACTTGCTGTTGATGGTCGATATCCGTGGACACAGAAATATATCTGCAGTGAGAAGAGTGCAGTTGTGGTTCTTTAGTGGAGTGAACCACAGTTAACGAACATTGATTAACTTGGTTAATGAGTTGAGACAATTAATCTCATATCGTTGGAGCTTCTGATCTGTAGGTCCATTAGGTCCCACCGGTAGCTCATTTAGGGCGTTGAGATAAATTTCTAAGGAAGGATTGAATATTCGAAGGTGTTCGAATATTAAGCTAAAATATGAATTTGATTCATATTGAAACTATAGGTTATAATTAATGTGCATTGGATGTACATTAGTACTATAGTTTTATGAGAGAGAATAATAATTTAATATATGATATTCAATTTCATTATTTCATAATTAATTAATTTTTTGAATTAATTGATTGATTTAGTTTAATTAAATTTGATTTAATTAAACTATAGGTAAAAGAGGGATATTGATTTAAATGAGATTTAAATTAATGTTGTTTTAATTAATGTTTATTAATTAAGATGTAATTAATTATAATTATTTTTTTATTTTAATTTATAATTAATTAAAATATCAGGTAACTGATTAATCGGTTACCTGAGGTTATGCGTGCAGTTGCCCTATTTTTCCTCTCCTGATCGATAGGTAAAAGAGCGATGGGACTTGGTCAGTGAACAACAGATCTTTTTCACGCAATCTCTCCCTCTTTCTCTCGCTCTCTCCATCGCCCTCTCTGTGAGTGAAGAAAAATTCTAGAGAAACCTTAGAGTTTTTGGTTCCCACAAACCACTCAACTCCAAATCCTAGGAGGATACCGGTGCAACTCTTTTGGTGGTGTTCGTGGGAGATTTGCAGCGAAGAAATGGTTCTAAGGCTGCTGTTTTTTAGAACAATTCGGAGAAAATTTTGCGGAAGGATCAAGAACCTCTTCAAGGGTAAATGGTTCTTGGCCTAGGATCAATAGGATCCAATTCTAGATTAGATCTAGAATTTTTTGTTCTTTTTTCAGCATGCTTTCATGTGTTTTACAACATGTTTATTTTTCCTTTTTCTGTTGTAAAATATTTAATTCTTTTTGCCAACGTATCGGTATTCCAATTATGGTTTTGTTTTGGGAAAAAGGTCTCTGATATGTTTCCGCTGCGCTAGGGCTTTAATCCCTTCAGTTTGGGTCATCCACATCTATCTATTGTTAAAAATGTTCTTAAGATGTTTAAGCCAAGCATGTCCATAAATAATGATGTTAGTTTCTGTAATGCTTTTGCAATGGGGAAGTCACATAGCTTACCCTTTCCTATTTCGGGTATTAAATATACTACTCCTCTTCAGTTAATTACTTCTGATTTTTGGGGCCCTGATTTTATTCCTTCAAGCAATGGTTACCGTTATTATATTACTTTTTTTATGTGTAAAGTCGATATACTTGGATTTGTGTCTTGAATTCTAAGTCCGATGCTCTTCATGCCTTCATGAAATTCAAAACTCATGTTGAGAAGTTACTAAATACCTCTATTCGTTGCTTTCAATCTGATGGTGGGGTGAATTTAAATCTTTTATGCCCTTTCTTTCTAAGCATGGCATCACCCATAGATTTTCATGTCCTTACACATCAAAACAAAATGGAATAGTTGAAAGGAAACATAGGCATATTGTTGATACGGGTTTGGTTTTATTATCTCATTCATCTATGCCTTTGAAGTACTGGGATGAGGCTCTTGCTACTGTTGCGTACTTGATTAACAAACTTCCTACACCTGCTCTTCAAAACTCAAATCCTCTAGAAGTTCTATTTAAAATCAAGCCTAACTATTCCTTTCTCAAATGCTTTGGTTGTCAATGTTTTCCATGTTTACGTCCATACAACTCACACAAGCTTTCTTTTCGCTCTTCTTCTTGCACATTTCTTGGCTACAGTCCTTCTCATAAGGGTTATCGCTGTCTCTCTTCTGATGGACGAATCTATGTTTTTCGAAATGTTATCTTCAATGAATCCATCTTTCCCTTTGCTCATATTTCATTTTCCTCACCTCCCTTAACTTCCTCTTCTATTCTCTTACCTAGTCCTAGTTCTATTATACCACATCTTGTTCCTCAATTGTCCATTTCTTCTATTACTCCTACATTAGAGTTAAGTGTGGATCCTGCTCCATTTCCGAACGAACCTACTTCCCCTTCAACCGGTCCACCGAGTATAGATAACCAAGGATCCCTCTTGGATGCTTCTCCTCCACCACCATTACCTGTTGTTACTAATGACCACCCTATGGTTACTCGAGGCAAGCGAGGGATATTTAAACCTAAAGCTTATGTAACTGTTGCTAGCAATGCCTATGTTGACTGTGAACCGCCAAATGTTAAGGAGGCTTTAAAGTCACCACATTGGCGAAAGGCTATGCAATCTGAGTATGATGCCCTGATTCATAATGACACTTGGGATTTGGTTCCTTTACCTTCTGATAAAAGGGTTGTTGGTTGTAAATGGGTTTTTTCGCATTAAGCGAAACTCTGATGGTACCATTTCTCGTTACAAAGCTAGGTTGGTGGCTAAGGGCTTTCATCACGTTGCTGATCTTGATTATACTGAAATATTTAGTCTAGTTGTAAAACCTATTACTATTCGTGTTCTATTATCGCTTGCTCTATTTTATGGGTGGTCTATTCGACAGGTGGATGTTAATAATGTTTTTCTACATGACACTCTTACTGACACTGTTTCATGGAACAACCTACTGGCTTCAAACTTGCAGGGTCAAATCAGCTTGTTTACCAGCTTAAAAAGGCTATATATGGCCTTAATAGGCTCCTCGTGCGTGGTATGAAAAGCTAAGTATGTTTCTTAAATCCCTAGGAAATAGCGGACATCCTGACTAAGGCTGATACTTCATTAATGATGCGCCACTCTCCTACTGCTTCATGTAATGTGCTTATTTATGTTGATGACGTATATTATCATTTTGGGGAGTTCTACTACTGATATTGATAAACTTATTGCATCCTTGAATGCTCATTTCTCATTAAAAGATCTTGGAAAGCTGAATTATTTTTTAGGTGGTGAAGTGTCTTATCCTTCTAAAGGTGGATTATTTATGTCTCAATCCTCATATATATCTGATGTACTTTCTCGTGCTCAAATGCTAGATGCAAAAGCTATTGCCACTCCTATGGTTAGTAGCTCAGTTGTCTCAGCTCATCATGGTGAGATTTTTTCTGATCCCTATCTTTCTCATAGTATTGTGGGTGCCCTTCAATATGTTACCTTGACTCGGCTTGAGATTTCATTCAGTATTAATAAAGCTTGTCAGTTTATGCACTCTCCTAAGTTAATACATTGGCAATTAGTCAAGCGTATCATTCGGTATCTAAAGGCTACTATGAACAATGGTTTACTTATCACTAAACCTCATGATTTATCTTTGATGGGCTTTGTTGATGTTGACTGGGCCCCTGACCCTGATGACCATAAATCTACAACGGGCATTTATGTTTATTTTGGCGGGAACTTAATTTCGTGGTGCTCTAAGAAACAAAGTATCATCTCTCAGAACTGGTTTGGCTTACTTCTTTATTTTCCGATTTACATATTAACATTCTTAAACCTCCTATTGTCTGGTGAGATAATTTAGGTGTCGTGCACTTAAGTGCGAATCCGATACTTCATGCTAAGACAAAGCATGTGGAACTTGATATTTATTTTGTTATGGGATCTTGTGAAGAACAAAAAGTTATCCATTCGGCATCTCCCTGCACAATAGCAGATAGCGGACATCCTGACTAAGCTTTTATCTCATTTGTCCTTCAATCAACTCAAATACAAGCTAAATGTCCGTGATGCCACTACCATTGGTTTGTGGGGGTGTTAAGATAACCCATTAAATATGGGCTCAAGTCCTGTTTTTGTTGTATTTGTTTTAGGCCCATTGTTTGGCCCATTTGGTTCTCGTTTTATTCCTTCTCTATATTGTCGATTGTATCAGGCTAGGGTTTGTTATTTCTTTCATGCAATTTCTGTTAAAGAAGAAGATTCGAGAGATAGTGAGGATGAGAGAAATTTTCAGAATTTTTTGTAGGAGTTTTTCTCCCCAGGCCTATATATATGGCTTGATTGATTTGATACTCCATATATATAAGCCTAGGGTTTTCTCCTGCATATTTCCTCTTCCTTTTCTATTTTTTACTTCTTTTGCAATGCAAATATAGACGACCTCTTGGTCATTAGTATAAACTTTATGTGAGTTGAGTTATGCTTATGTTGGCACATCTCGGATGTTTTGAACTAAAAACAATTAAAATATAAAATATAAAAGGATTTCATTTATGCCGATCGATCTTGTTGATTTTCTCGCCTAAAATCCCTCTCTTAAATAATGACATTATTTCCTTTTTTTTTTCCTCGCATTCACATATGGTTTAGTTTTTGAGATAGATTTGTGAACATTTGTAGCTAGGAAAAAAAATCAATTTATACCCCTAAATTTTTATTTTATTTTATTTATTTATTTATTTATTTTATTATTATTATTATTTTTTTTTTTTTTTTTTTTTTTTGAGAATCCCCTAAATTTGTTAAATCAATTAAAAAGCTCAAACTAATAACTACATAGACTAAAATCCTAACTTTCATTCGTGAATCAATTTAATTTGGATCCTCCATAAGAGTTATATTTTAAAATTTTTAATTCATAATTCTCACATATGTGTAAGACTTCTTTAAATGTAGTGACTAACATAATATTAAGAAAATGATAGGAAACAAGTGGATAATAGCAGTTTTTCATTTTGCATATTTCTCTATTTTTTTCAATTTATTTAGGAAAATTTAGAATAATTTTGCTTAGATATTTTTAAGTTAATTTTAAATTAAATAAAGTGAAAATAATTATGGTCTAAAAAGTCTAAAGTAAATAGATTTTCCATATATATATATAAATGTCAAAAATATTTTTTTTAGAAGACTTTTTTGTCAAAGTATTGCATGTCTTGACATCTCTCAAATGTTGTTGAACTAAAAAACGTACCTCCCATCGCCATGGGTTGAAGGCAAGTGGGTCAACGTAATTTTTTGGATCCAAATGGACGGCTGGAGGACAGACCATAACAGCCCATCCTGCTGGAATGGTGTATCCTGTGCAACAAATAATATAACAAGTCCAAGACACTTTCTTGGGTGAGAGGAGTTCCATCTTTTCCGAGTTCTTGAAGAACAAAATCGAAATAATCGATCTGTTGTTTCCTTGGATTTTGCTGCCTTTCTTCTAGCATGTTTTCTTGCATCCTCATCACTCTTTTTCTACCCTGTCAAAATTTAAATATTCTCAAAATCAATCGCAAATTTACTAGACATATAGTACTTTTCCAAATAATGAAAAATAAAAATAAAAAAATAATAATTTACTAGACATAGTAAGGACTAGATATATCTTGTTATTGTTAAACCACACCCATAATATTTTTGGAGAAGTTTTAGTACATTGTAACTTTTATTTATTTATATTGTTATTATTGTTATTTTAATAATCTTTGATCGACGACAAATATCTTAGAGTAATTGCAATGGGTGACAATTTAAATATATATAATAACAAATTTAGCACAAGATAAAAATAATTGCAAATATGACAAAAAAATTAGAATACATTGTAATAATTCCCTTTTTACCCTTCATCATTTTTTTGATTTCCTTACTTCCCTCCCTGCCGCACCATTTCTTTCTTTTCTTTTTTTTCGTTTTTTTTCCTTTTTCTTTATTCTTTATTTGCTGCACCATTTCTCTTTTTTTCTTTTTTCTTTTTTCTTTTTTTCTTCCCTCGCACCATCATTTCTCTTTTTTTTTTTCCTTTCTTTCTTCCCTTGCACCATTTCTTCTACTGCACAAACTTTTTTTTTAATTTTGTATTTTTTATGCATTTATGAGGTTGGAGCTCTTGTGTGATTAATATGTTTTTTTTCTCTCTGTTTTGTTGTTGAGGTATTGTTATGATTGTTTCTTCTTCTTTTTATTTATTTATTTTTTTTTTTTGGATAATATGATATGTGTGGAGGGGGATTCGAACCACAAACCTTGTGGTTATCAGTACAACTTTATGTCAATTGAGCTAAGCTCTTGTTGGCCTTTTTTTTAATTTAAGAATGCCAAGAATACAAAAATAGCAATTTTGGTGAGTGTTTGTATAGGTATATCAAAGTATATCACTGATATATACTCCGGTTAATCGTAGTCTATCACTAACTATCACTGATCGAAGTCTATCACGGACTATATTTGATAGATAATGAAATACAAAGAATACAAGAATAACAATTTTATGGTGGTGGTCACGGAGCTTGGTGTGTTAGGCTTTAAAAATTATATTGTTGATTAAGAGTCGCTTGTTCGTAATGGTTATTTTTGTATTTTGTGTTCTAATTACCACAAGAGGCTTAAATTTTTTGTTCGATTTATGATTGTAGTATAATAATTTTGGATGAGTTTCTAATTACCGAGATGAATTGCAATGGAAAGTCATTTACTGATAGATTTCAATTAAATTGATTTCTATCAGTAACAATCATTGGTAGACTTCAATTAATTGATAATTAACTGATTTCTATCCGGGATAGAAACTGATAGACTTCAATTAACTGATTTCTATCCTCGATAGAAAATGATAGATTTGAATTAAACTAATTTCTATCAGTGATACAAGTCAATAAACTTCAATTAAATTGATTTTTGATAGAAACTGATAAACTTCAATTAAATTGGTTTCTATCGGTGATAGAAACTAATAGTCTTGAATTGAATTGATTTCTATCAGTGATAGAAACTGATAACCTTGAATTTAATGGTTTTCTATTAGTGATTATCACTGATAGACTTAAATTAAACTGATGGATAAAAATTGATAGCCTTGAATTAGACTGAACTAATAGCCTTGAATTAAATTGTTTTCTATCAGTGACTATCACTGATAGACTTGAATTAAACACGATAAAAACTTATAGATTATAATTATCAGAGTCTATCGGTGATACACACTGATAGACTTCGATTAATCAAAGTCTATCAGTGTCTATCACTAATAGACTCCGATTAATTGAACCTTATCATCAAAGTCTATCAGTATTTATCACTTATAGACTCCGATTACTCGAAGTCTATCGGTGACTATCAATAATAGGGACTGATAGACTATTGGACATACCAAAGGTATTTTCGTAATTTAACGTATTTTTTGCTATTTCCGCAAATAATTTTATTTTTTTGCTAGTTTTGCAATATATTTGCCGGTTTTTGCTATCTGTGCAAAGCCCCAAATATCTTAACTAATTGATAGTTCAATCGACAACTTTTAATTAAATTTCATTAAATATAATTGAAAGCATAAATAAATGATTAAATTATCTTTGCATTTTTTCAAAAAAAAACAAAGATTAAATTATCTCGAATTAATTAAATTATCTACCCTTTTCAAATCCTTGTTACTAGCTGTTACTTTTAATTAATTTCATAATATAAAATTTAATGTAGGAAAAAATGATTAAAATTAGGCTTGTTTGTGAAAATAACAAAATAGACTAAAATGATTGCAAATATAGAAAAATCTAAAATTATTTGCAAATACAACAAAATTGAAGTTTATCAGCGATAGACTTCAATCACAAGTGTAATAAGTGTGTTTGTGATAGTAGTAGGAGTGTAAAATATTCAGGTCGGGTCAATTCTACGGACAAACCGAACTGACCCTATCTATGTCGGTTGTACAGACGAACCGACCCGACTTGACCTGAATCGATCGGGTTGGGTCACCTTATCTTTTATCGAAAATAAAGGAAATTACGGTGGAGTGAGCGCTTGAGACAGAGCAGAGACTGAGGGGTAGCGACAGGAACAATGAGTTGGGACAGAAGCGTTTGCCCGACAACAGAGTGAGCTGCGTAGGGGAGAATTTTCGGGCTTCGGTGGGGTTGGAAACAGAGCGATAGAGAGGGAGAAGAAAGCCCAAAAGGAATTGGGAGATCAATCTTGGAGAAGGGAGAAAAAGCATGAAGAATAGAGTTTCTTGTTGGTGGAGTCTGAGGAGCTTCGTTTCATGGGAGTGGCAGCAAAGCGATGTTGACGGCGGTTGCATGAAAAACAAAATGGAGGGTGGTCGGCACCGCCATCGAGATTGAGGTAGAGCATGGAGAAGCACAACGCCGATATTTAGAGTTTTGAGGTTGTGATAAATTCATTAGTCTATTAATTGATATTTAAGGCTGAATCTGAACAAGCACAATGACGCCGACGAGGAGACCACGAGCAAGACTAACAACACCAGCGACTGGCGAGGACAGATGGAAAGAGAGAGATTGAAGCAAATAGAATGTGGACAAAGCAAATTGAAATAGAGGCGGTTGAGAAAAAGGGACTGGGAGACGGCTGCATCGATTTAGGGTAAAGCATTCGATTCAAGAAAAGACAAATCAAAACTAAATTGAGTCGATCGATTCGGTCTTGTCTGTAATAATCTTTAAAATCGGAGCGATCGGTTCGGTTTCTTACACTACTAGATAGTAGTCTATCATTAATAGACTACATGCATTGTGATTGAAGTCTATCCGTGATAGATATCTATCACTGATAGATTTGTCAAAACTATTTGCAAATATAACAAAATTAAAGTCTATTAGTGATAGAAATTTGTCAACGATAGACTTTAATCACAATTGTAATTATTGCTGACAGACTATTCTATCAGTGATAGTAGTCTATCAAAACATACATTGTGATTTAAGTCTATTAGTTATAAATATCTATAATTGATAGATTTTTCATATTTGAAAAATTTTTTAAAAAGTTGTTATATTTGCAAATAACACCTCTTAAATTGCTACCCATTACAAAATATATTTAAAATAGGGAAAAAAAATACACTTTTGGTCACTGAGGCTTGGGTTAGGTTTCATTTTGGTCCCTAAATTTTCAAACTCGACATTTTAGCCCCTGAGGTTTGGATTTCGTTTAATTTTGGTCCCTTCATCCAATTTTCCGTTAATTACCAATAGATTGCTGACGTGACACTATTTTTTATTTAAAAAATTGTTTGTTAAAATTTTAAAATAAAATAATATTAAATTAATAAATATATTATTATTTATTATTTTTTCATTTATCTCCCCTTTCTCCTTCTTCTTCCTCTTTTTCCTTTTCTTCTTCTTCAAATCACCATTACAATCGCCGCTCACCTCCGCCAACCGTTGTTCGTCGTTCGTCATTTGCTAGAATCACCTTTCTTTATTTTTTTTTTCTCTTTTCCTCTTCTTCCCTTTGCTTTGTTTCTCATCTTCCCTTTCTCCTTCTCCTTCTCCTTCTCCTTCCTTTATCCTTCCCTTTCCCCATCTCCTTTCTCCTCATTTTTAGATCGTGATCATCGTCGAGTTGGAACAGAGTTCTTTGGTTGCATTGGATTTGAACCTCGTGATGGCTACCATTAGATTTGAAGCTCGCGAGTTCGTTGTCAAATCTAAACCTCCTCGTGGCTACGTCGGTGCTCGTCGGTTGCCTGCAGATCTGCTTATTCGCGTTGCTTGTCGGTTCGTGGGTAGTTCAATTGTGTTGGTGGATCTGGGACGAAAGGGGGCTCGCTGGATTGAAACTTTTGGATCTAAGTTGGGGAAGTTCGTCGAACATCGTGGGTCTCGCCATGCAGGTTTAGACCGGTCACCGACTTTTAATGATGGGTGGTTTGAACACTGATTCATCGTCATGGGTCGTCGCGAGAGACTTGTTTCGCTACTAGTTCACCGAAGATGCTGCTATTGTGGTGTATTTTTCTCCAAAAAAAAAAAGAAAAATAATGCTAGTTCACTGGAGATTTGGGACTTCGGTAACGACTGCTGCCTTGGTGTATTTTTCTCCCAGAAAAAAAAAAAAAAAGAAAAAAGGGAAAGGGAAGAGGAGAAAAAGATTTAAAAAAAAAACTCCGGCAACGGCCGGCGGAAGGCTGTCACCGATTGGTGGCTAGACTTGAAGAAGAAGTAGATGAAGAAGTAGATGAAGAAGAAGTAGAGGGAGGGAGGGAGCGAGAAATAAAATAATAATTATAAATATATTTTAATTAATTTATTATCATTTTATTTTTAAAATTTAAAAAATAATATTTTAATAAAAATGGTGTTACGTTAGCAATCCGTTAAGATACACCAAGAGGCTAGAGGTTTGAATTCCCACACTCCAAATATTATAGAATTAATTAAAAAAAAAAATACTCAATCCATTAAGATCTCTTTATTTTTTTATGGGAAAAGTACACTTTTGGTCCCTGAGTTTTCAGTCAAGTTTCATTTTGATCCTTGAGTTTTCAAACTCGACAATTTAGCCCCAAAGGTTTGAATTTCGTTCCATTTTAGTCCCTCCATCCATTTTTCCGTTAAATGTTAACGAAATACTGACATGACACCTAATTTTTATTTAACAAATATATTTTTTAAAAATTTTAAAATAAATAATATTAAATAAATAAATAAATATATATATATATATATACACACGACACAGTAATGGTGACAACCCGACGACAGTTGAAACAAGAAAAAGAAGAAGAATAGAAAATAAAAAAATAATGTTTTTTTAATTATTTTAATATATTTTTATTTTAAAAAATTTAAAATATATATTTTTTAATAAAAATTAGTGCTACGTTAGCAATCCGCTAGTAATTAATGGAAAATTGGACGAAGGGACCAAAATTAAACGAAATTCAAACATGAGGAGTTAAATTGTCGAGTTTGAAAACTTAGGGACCAAAATGAAATCTAACCCAAACCTCTGACACCAAAACTGTATTTTTCCCATTTTTAAATCATTGATTAGGGGAGTGTAATAAAACTCAGTTCGGTTCAGTTTCGGTTTGAGTCTTTTCCTGAACCAAGACAACGTTTTGCCTTAAAATGATGCAGCCGCCCGTCTCCCTTCTTCGTCTCAGCAAAACCATCTCAAATGACATCGCACACACCTTCTTTTTGCCCTAAATCGATGCAGCTGCCCATTTCTACTCTCTCTTTTCGTCTCTCCTCGCCAGTCACCAGCGTCTACTCTCTCTTTCCATCTCTTCTCGCCGGCGTCTACTATCTCTTTCCGTCTCTCCTCGTCGAAAACCAGAAGAGCATTTTGATCCTTTCGATTCTCTCTTCTCCATGCTCTACCTCAACCCCAATGGCGGCGTTGGCCACCCTCTACTCTATTCTTCATGCAACCGCTGTCAACTTCGCTCCGCCACCACTCCCATGAAACGAAGCTCCCCAACCCCACCAAAGCCTGTAATTTCTCCCACTCTGTTCATCCTTTTGATTCCTTTTGGGCCTTTTTCTCCCCTCTCCACCACTCTGTTTCCGAAGCTCGTAATTTCTCCCATCTGCCGCTCACTCCGTCGTCGGGCAAGCGCTGCTGTTAAAAATCGTCGCTCTCACTTCTGTTCCAAATCCTCGCTCTCACAATTTCGTCTCTGACCCAAATCGAGAGAGAACGATTCGATAGAAGGAAAGACAACCCGATCGATTCTGGTCAAGCTGGGTCAGTTCATCTGTACAACCGACACAAGTCGAGTCAGGTTGGTTTGTCCGTACAACCGACCTGACCCGAATTTTTTTACACCCCTACTATTACTAGCTTTGAGCAATTTTTTTGTGGTCCAGCGATGCTGATTTTCTGAGTATTAATTCTTTTGGTTGAGTTGGAATCTTGTTATTGTTTGAGTTTTGGATGGTTGGTTGTTGAGCTTGAGTTATTTTATTTTATTTGTTTACCAACTTGATTTTATGGCTAATATTTTCGTTGTTTAGGTTTGCACCTTTTACACACGACATGTTATGTTCATTGAATTGGGTGTAATTTTATTAATTAAATCAGAGATGATTTTCTAATTCAACTTTGAGGATATATTAATTGAATTAGTTTAACTAGGTTTTACTTCTATAAAATTAAGAGTTTTAATGTTAAAGTTGACTTTCATTGCAAAATTATTTTTTTCTCTTACAAATAAATGAAAATGTCCGGGAGTAACTTTCACATCAATGAAATCTTATTATACCAAGATAGCTAAATGTAAAAAATTTTAAGTATTAATGTTCTTGTCAATTTGAATATATCTCAACTATTTAAGACATTAATTATAAATTTCATCTAAAGGTCATATATGAATCTTCAAAACTCAAAAAATTACAGTATTAATGTTCTTAATTTGAAAACTAAGGCACTGTCCCATAATAGTGGTAGTCCTTTCATAACTATTTGACTTTGGGTTTTTAATTTTTGAAAATTATACTTATAAACACTATTTTCATATATAAGATTTTTTTTTGTTTTCTACATTTTGCAAATGTTTTCAAAATCTAATCACAAGTTTTGGAAAACTGGGTTTTGGTTTTTGAAATTTAAGCTTATAAACAACTTCCACCTATAAGTTTTTTGTCTTACTAGTTTGAAACTACGTGCGTTGCACGTGTTATAATACCTTTTAAGTATAAGTAGTTAATTAGAAAATTTGAAATATGACTTGATAAGGTACCAAAAAAATATAAAAATGAATAAATACACATGAATTTATAATTATTGCAAAAAAATATATGTATGTGACCAAATTGAACCATTCTAATAAAAATGGTTTATAACCAATATCATGGATATAAATCAAATATAAAAAATCTCACCCGCTTAAACATTTTTTTAGGATTGAAGATAATGAAAAGTCTTTTAAATTACCTAGGTAAGCATTTATATTTTCCAAAATCTTAATTTTGTAATCAATTAATAATTAATAATTCAATTAAAGTTATGTTTAATCCAACTGTTTTTTTTTTTTAAATTGTTTAATCTAATTGTTAAATGAGCATTAATTAAATAAAAATATAATTTTCTTCCTAACATCTTGTCTAAAAAAAATCTCAAAAATATATGAAAAATTTTGAAGGTTGGAGAGAAGCATAATGGAGAAAGATTGATTTTTTTTTTTTTAAAGAAGATAATAGTGATCGATCTTCTTTCTCATTTCATAAAGAATAAGAAAGACAATACTAATGAACTCACACGTGTACTCGCTTCTATTAAAGAAATAAACAAAAAATATTTTTTATTCATATGAAACTCTTAGGGGTGACGAAAATATAATATAAACTAATAAAATCTCGATATTAAAGAAAACTAACAAAATCTCCTACGGATACATTAGTCTACTTGAAAAAGAAATAAGAAAAAATTATATATATTTACACTAAATGAAAATGTTATACTCACATCAGTAAAGATAGAGTAGGAATAATGGGTTTCCTCCCACTTGTTGATGTTTGGTACAATTTTTTTAATTTTCATGCACCAGAAAAGCTCCACCCCGTCTCTTGGTTTAGACCACTATTTATAGGGTTTAAGTGAATCGGGTGGTTATGATAAATCTTTTCACATTAGAAAATTTAAAAATTAAAAACAATTAATTTGAATTTTAGTTTTTGTTTTAAACCAATTTTTAATCTTATCAAAGATGAGATTTATTTATTTTTAAAAAAAAAACAACACAAACGTGGGAATGAAGATGTTTTTTTAAACCAATTCTTAATCTCATCAAATAAAAAAAAAAAAAACAACACAAACGTGGGAATGAAGATGTTTTTTAAACCAATTCTTAATCTCATCACATATGAGATTTTTTAAAAAAAACTAATTCTTAATTTTATTAAAGATGAGATTTTTTTAAAAAAAAAAAAATAACAACCTAACGTGAGAATGATTTTTTTTAAAACGTGGGAATGAGTTTTTTTTATAACTCATTCTTAATCTTATCAAAAAAGAGATTTTTTTTTAGAAAAAAAAAAAAAACAAAACCTAAACGTGAGAATGAGATTTTTTTTTTTAAAAAAAAAAAACAAAACCTAAACGTGATAATGGAGATTTTTTTTAAAAACCAATTCTTAATCTTAAATGTATGAATGATCTACCCGTGAGAATTTGAATAATATGTTGATGCCAAAATTTGGCCAAGGGACTCACCTGACCTCCACGTGCCATCAACGGTAAATTTGTAGATGAAGGGGAAGACGTGGCCTGCAAGACAGTAAACCTACGCACCGGTGTGGTGCTCGCCACACTGGCTCCGATGCTTAAGTCAGCAAGCAGAACGGTAGGGAGTGGAAAAGTAAGAGCAAGAGGAAAGAGATTAGAGAATGTAAAATAGCGTTTAGGGATAGAATTCGGGATCCCCTCTTCAGTGGCGAAGAGGGATATAAATACATGTACATCCTCCTAGCCTTTTTAGGGTTTCGGAGGCGTTTTAGGTCAAACCGGGCGAAACCGGGGCATCCAGAGGCAGTGGGGACCAGACGAGACCGAACGGGCTCGGCCCGCGCGAGCGGGCCGAGGGTCGGCCTCGGCACATGGCCTCGTCAGCTCCTACCGTTCGGTCTTGGCCCGTCTCACTTGCCGGTTTTGCCTCCTTGGTCCATCTTCCTGTCCGATTGTCCTCGTCAGCTCCTCGTACATCGGGGTGGTCCAAAATTGCCTATAACATTAAGCCCCCACTCTTGAATTGGGATTCGGGGTGACTTATTGCTATAAGTTGAGCTCCTTAAGCCCGATTTAAGAGTAATGACCCTTGCCCTGGACTGGCTTACGTGTAGCTTTGTTGTCATCCTGCAAAGTAGGATAGAAGTAGACACTCCCTGAATAGGGGTTAGATGTAATGGAAATGAAAAACGGTGAGAGATTACAAAAGTGGTGCTGGTCGGCCTCGGCCTCGGGAAGAGGCCGAGCACAGCTATCTCCCTTTCTGCTTGCCTGGTCGGCCTCGGCCTCGGGAAGAGGCCGAACACAGCGAGACCCCCGTACTGGGTCACCCGGAGTGCTTCAGATCCAGGGCTTGTCCATGAAAATATGCAAGCACAAAAGATTTCGAGCTCCTGCATAGAAAAGTTGTTTTCTACAAAAGAAAAGTGAGGGAAGTGGCTAGGGTCGGCCTCGGCCTCAAGCCCCCGTTAGCCTAAAATTTGGCTCCCTGCATCCATATGTTAGTCCTTGTAGGGAAATAACAAGAGAATAGGTTTGAACATGTAAATTTTAGTAGAACATGCTAAACATAGGTGCTTTTTGTTTAATAGGGAGTGCATATTCCTGGTGACTTGCTTTTTGTTTAACAGAGAGTGCATATCCCCTTTGCAGCCCCCAATTTCAGGTAAAGCCTCATTTAAACACAAAGTGTAGTTGGGTAAAGAGAAGAATACCTTATAGGGTTTGTGTTCGGACTTGGCAACATGTGCCCAACCAGATGAGTTGAGATAACCTGTGGCTCTGAGGAGGTTGTGGAGATGCATCAACCTCTCTGGCAGGAATTAGTCTCTTCCCAAGGGTGCGTACACTCTGTTGGGAACCTGTGCTTTCGTGGCTGAATTTTGAACTTTGGCCTCTAGGTGGTCGGCCTCGGCTTTGGCATGAGGCCGACCAGCTTCCTTATGCTATTTGCTTGCTCCGTAGTTGGGCTTGTGTGCAGATTCACTTTCTGCTTGAACATTTCTTTGTTGCTTTGGATATTTCGGTTGCGCAAGTCGAGCCTCACCGCAAGCCCCCCACAGTCGTTCTTAGGGCTAGAATGCTCGGTTTCGGCCTTAGCGTGAGGCTGAGCATTTTTCCTACATTGCTCGTTATTCTGCTCATCAATCTGCTGTGTTCATCCCAGGGGTGCGTACACTCTTCTGGGGAAAAGCTTGGGGAGGTTGAGGGCATGCGTCAACCTCTTTGCAAGAGTTTAGTCTCCTTCCAAGGGAAAGTGCAGAAGTTCGGCTTCTACAAGAATCACTCTCGTTTGGCCATATGTGCCCATCCTATGGAAAAATGCTTTGCACAAACATAGTATAAAGAATTTTATCAAATTCGCAAGTGTCTGCATCGTACCAGGGGAAAAAGCTATGTGCTATACAAAATGAGAATAAACAATCTTAAAAATAGCTCCATCGCTGTTCGTAATTCTAACTTGAATAAGAAAGGAAAGTCAAAATCATTGCAACATGGCCATGATTATGATGGACTTGGTCTGTCCTTACTCCCAACCCCCCACTCAAAATGTGCATTCATTACCTTGGACATGCATTTTTTGAGTAAGGAAAAACTAACTTCGTACCTGGGCCTCTAAGGGTGAAGTCCAACCTTGGCCTCGGGATGGTCGGCCTCGGCCTTGGCATGTGGCCGACCACCTCCTCTGTGTTGTTCGCTTGCTTGTTTTTCATCCCAAGGGTGCATGCACCCAGTCAGGGAAAACTTAGGGAGGTCAAGGAAATTACCGAGCCTCTCTTCGCATGTTGCGTTCATCCCAGGGGTGCGTACACTTTGCTGGGGACTTGGGGAGGCTGGTCTTTTCAGGACAAAGTTCATCCTTGAAGCTGAGATAGCCAGCCCCGACCTTGGCATGAGGTCGATCCTCGCTTCTCCATCACCTGTTTGCTCCCCTCATAATTGGACTCATGTACGGATAGTTTGCCTGCGAAGTGACTACCGGACTCAGTCGAGCCCCATTCCTTGTCTAATGGTCGGCCTCAGCCTTGGCATGAGGACGAGCATTTTCCCTGCATGACTTGAGAAGTTTGAGGGAAACTTGGGAGGCTTTGGGATTTCCCCAGGCCTCTCTTCAAGCATTATGGTCATCCCAGTGATGCGTACACTCTTCTGGGGAAAAGCTTGGGGGGGCCTAGGAATTTCCCGAGCCTCTCTTCAGGCGTCATGGTCATCCCAGGGGTGCGTACACTCTTCTGGGGAAAAGCTTGGGGAGGCCTAGGAATTTCCCGAGCCTCTCTTCAAGCTGCATGGTCATCCTAGGGGTGCGTACACTCTTCTGGGGAAAAGCTTGGGGAGGCCTAGGAATTTCCCGAGCCTCTCTTCAAGCTGCATGGTCATCCCAGGGGTGCGTACACTCTTCTGGGGAAAATCTTGGGGAGGCCTAGGAATTTCCCGAGCCTCTTTTCAAGCGTCATGGTCATCCCAGGGGTGCGTACACTCTTCTGGGGAAAAGCTTGGGGAGGCCTAGGAATTTCCCGAGCCTCTCTTCAAGCTGCATGGTCATCCCAGGGGTGCGTACACTCTTCTGGGGAAAAGCTTGGGGAGGCCTAGGAATTTCCCGAGCCTCTCTTCAAGTGTCATGGTCATCCCAGGGGTGCGTACACTCTTCTGGGGAAAAGCTTGGGGAGGCCTAGGAATTTCCCGAGCCTCTCTTCAAGCTGCATGGTCATCCTAGGGGTGCGTACACTCTTCTGGGGAAAAGCTTGGGGAGGCCTAGGAATTTCCCGAGCCTCTCTTCAAGCTGCATTGTCATCCCAGGGGTGCGTACACTCTTCTGGGGAAAAGCTTGGGGAGGCCTAGGAATTTCCCGAGCCTCTCTTCAAGTGTCATGGTCATCCCAGGGGTGCGTACACTCTTCTGGGGAAAAGCTTGGGGAGGCCTAGGAATTTCCCGAGCCTCTCTTCAAGCTGCATGGTCATCCCAGGGGTGCGTACACTCTCCTGGGGAAAAGCTTGGGGAGGCCTAGGAATTTCCTTAGCCTCTCTTCAAGCTGCTGTAAACTCCTTGCCCTTCAGGCTCTCGCTGTGCCTCTCGAATGGCGACCTTTCGCTCCCTGCCTGACTGTCCACCGGATGGTCCTCCTAAATTTGTTCGTATCTCGAGCGGTGGGTTAACACTGTCTTTACCTTGATCTGCTGGTAATGGTCTCTAGCTTCTGTCATTTCCCACAAACTCTTGAGGTAACCCTCTCGGGTTAGGGCTTCTATCTCGTCTCTCAACTATATGCATTTCCGGGTTGTATGACTGTGGTCTCCGTGGAACATGCATCACTTGTTCCCATTCCCCCCGTCTGGGTCCGGCCTCAATTTTTCTGGGCACTTCATTAGGTTTGCATCCTGCATTGTGGCCAAGACATGTTCAAGCGAAGCTGTTAGTGGTGTATACCTGTCGGATCTGACTTTTTGTTCCACACAACCCTGTGGCTCCTTGGCCTCTTTCCGGCCTCGGCCATTGGCCGAGGACTGTCCTTGCTGGCTGAGCTGAGTAGTCTTCCATTTTGTAGACCTAAAATCATAGCAGTCAAGGCAACTCCATCGTCATGGCCTTCTACCTGCAAAACTTCGTTACAAAATCTGTTAATATAATCCTTCAAGCTTTCTCGAGGCCCCTACTTTACTGTCAGCAACTTGATCTGAGGCTTATGTCGGCTCCAGACTCCTAGGAATTATGTAACAAGCACTCGGGCCAATTCTTTAAACGAACCGATTGACTTCCGTTGGATCTTACTAATCCATTGCCTTGCCCAACCTGTGAGTGTTAGCGCAGAGGCTCGGCACCTTGTTGCTTCGTCTTTTAGCCATTTGGATAGCTCTCGCCCCTTTTGGTCCTACTCAGCCTCGGACTTTGCCCGAGCCTCTGATTTTTTCCTGTCATTATTCCCTGTGTACGTACCTGACGTTGTCTTTAGCGGCGAACTTTTGCGGGCCTTTTTGTGATTGGGCTTCTGCTCGGCCTCGGCCATCGACCGAAGAGTGCTCATGTCGGATATGGGCTCCATCTTCTACCCCGCGTCCTTTTCCTCTGTCTTCTCGATGCCGGTCGGGCACAAAAACTTCTCGGCTCTCTCACTCCTTCTGTCGGTTGCCCTCTTGGGTCAGGTCCACAGCGTCGTGGGCACACGGAACCTTACAACAATCTCCGAAGTTAGGGTCGGCCTTTTCCATACCAAGGTCGATCCCAGTCTGGTTCACAGCATCGTGGGCACACGGAACCTTACAACAATCTCCGAAGTTAGGGTCGGCCTTTTCCATACCGAGGTCGAGCCCAGTCTTGTTCAGTGTTTTCTGCTCATACTCGAGGTTTCTTTCTGGTTTCTGAACCCGATCCATCCTGTAGACCAACACCGATGCGCGGTCTGAACTGGAAAGCACTCTTCCCCACAGACGGCGCCAACTGTTGATGCCAAAATTTGGCCAAGGGACTCACCTGACCTCCACGTGCCATCAACGGTAAATTTGTAGATGAAGGGGAAGACGTGGCCTGCAAGACAGTAAACCTACGCACCGGTGTGGTGCTCGCCACACTAGCTCCGATGCTTAAGTCAGCAAGCAGAACGGTAGGGAGTGGAAAAGTAAGAGCAAGAGGAAAGAGATTAGAGAATGTAAAATAGCGTTTAGGGATAGAATTCGGGATCCCCTCTTCAGTGGCGAAGAGGGATATAAATACCTGTACATCCTCCTAGCCTTTTTAGGGTTTCGGAGGCGTTTTAGGTCAAACCGGGCGAAACCGGGGCATCCAGAGGCAGTGGGGACCAGACGAGACCGAACGGGCTCGGCCCGCGCGAGCGGGCCGAGGGTCGGCCTCGGCACATGGCCGAGGCCGACCATGTGCTCGGCCTCGGCCATGGGCCGAGGCCGAGCAGGGGGTCGGGCCTAAAACCCGACCCCTTCGGTCTTGGCCCGTCTCACTTGCCGGTTTTGCCTCCTTGGTCCATCTTCCTGTCCGATTGTCCTCGTCAGCTCCTCGTACATCGGGGTGGTCCAAAATTGCCTATAACATAATAAAATATTGAATAATTAAATAGGAAGGACAAATAAGGAATTTGAAGATTAAAAAGGGGCTTAAAAGGAAATCAAAAGTTTCTCCCCTTAAGTGCCTTTTAATATAGTATGAGATTTTTTTTTAGAAAAAAAAAAAACAAAACCTAAACGTGAGAATGAGATTTTTTAAAAAAAATAAATAAATAAACAAAACCTAAACGTGATAATTGAGATTTTTTTAAAAACCAATTCTTAATCTTAAATGTAGGAATGATCTACCCGTGGGAATTTGAATAATAAAATATTGAATAATTAAATAGGAAGGACAAATAAGGAATTTGAAGATTAAAAAGGGGCTTAAAAGGAAATCAAAAGTTTCTCCCCTTAAGCGCCTTTTAATATAGTATAGATATAGATATAGATAGATAGATATAGAGTTTTGAAAACTAAAAGAAATAATAAAATGAAATTACCAGCAAGCATTTGTGATAAGTCGTTCCAGGAATATCAAGAGGGAAAGAAATCAAACCCTGAATGAAGGCAACAAAGTTCTCTCTCAAATTTTCTGACGATTTTTCTGGATCATAACCAATCAATTTCTTTGCAGTGAGATCAAATATCATCTGCATGCATGGATCCAAATTAATATTACAAAAAAAAAAAAAAAAATAGATCACTTTAATTGCATAAGTCAACGAGATGAGAAAGTTTGAATAAAAATTTACATCTGTAATCTAATCCTTCAATTCAACTGTAATATTATAAGAAGCCCATCGTCTCAATCTGGCAGTTGCTGCAGCTTCAACTTCAAAAATCATACCTTTCAAACTTTCAATTCCAAACAGATTAATAATCATATTCTTTAGATATTTATGCATAAACCCATGCACGGAGCCGACGGATTGGCTTCCAAATATCTTTCTGAAAGGTCTCGGGATACCAGCACTCGAACAATTCCTCCTCTCGTTGGAAGATAAAATAGTTCAGTTCACTTTGATCCGTTTCATAAGCATTGGTCATTGTTGTAAAAAGAAAAAACAAAATAAGGAATATAAACTTTTTCCCCTAAGGTTTAAGTTAGGTTTCATTTTGTTCAAACTCGACACTTTAATCCCTGAGGGTTGGATTTTGTTTCATTTTAGTCCCCCTATCCAGTTTTTCGTAAGATATTAACGGGATGCTGACGTGACACTAACTTTTTATTAAAACAATTATTTTTTTATTGAAATAAAAAAAATATGTTAAATATTTTATTATTATTTTTTTCTTTTTCTTTTTTCTTCATCTTCTTTCCTTCCCATCTTTTTCTCTAGCCTTAGTTCAAGTTCCGCCATCGACTGCAATCTCTGTCGCCGGTCGGAATTTTTTTTCCCTACCTTCTCCTTCTTTTCTTGGGCTAGCGACCAAATAAAATTTATAAATTCCGATTCAGAGCTGACGAAGACGTTGTTGAGGCCTTCCGACCAAATAAAATTTATAAACTCTGGCGCCTAGCTACTCTGCAGTAGTATTGGTCGGGTCGTCCATAGGGAAGGAAGTTTCCTAGTAGAATTTAGGTTTTTATGCAAGAACACAAAAGGAGGGATTTTGAAAGAATTATTGTCACAAAATAAAATAAAACAGGAATGGTAAAGATGCCGAAACAAATAAAACATGCAACAAACGGAAATTTGGGTTCGAAAACAATAGAGAAAAGTCGCTGGATTGGGAATAATTGCTACTTGACTTCCTAGTTTACTCTAAAAATTAATTTCATGGAATTCAAATTGAGCCCGGTAATACTTCTTGGTTACCCGGAGGATCCTCCTAACTAACCTATGTTTAATTAATTATTTAACTTGGGATTCCGTGATTAATCTAATTAATTAATTTAAAGTAAGTTCGCTACCACTCATTCATAGCTCGATGAACATCAAAACTATCTCTAATTAATTCAAACAAAAAATCCGAGGTCTCACAATTGTCTACCTAAACTAATCGCTTAATGTGCAAGAGTCCGAAATTGAAATAATTAAATTGGATAAACATTCGAATTCAATCAAGAAAATTTCTTCATGCATCTTAGGCATATCAAGAATCTATACACTAATTATACAAAAATTAGCGATGGACTTGCCTCAACCTAGTGGCGGCTATCTCCAAATAACTAATTGAATGCATATATAACTAAATTCCAAGAGGCGTCATTTCTAAATAATTCAATCATACACATTGGTTTAAACAAGATTACATGAAAAGCAACAATCAAACTTCATGAAATTCAAAGAAAGTATCAGCAAACTCAACCAAGATTAGTAGCAACTATTCAAAACAAATCTCAATCCAACGGTACAACGAAATTTAGCCACTCATAATGTAAGAAAACAACAATCACTACAAGAAATTTACCCTTTCTCGACGCGTGGCGGCGTCGGCAGAAGTCCCATTCGGCGTCGGGAGAGGTTCTCCCGACGCCGTTTGGTGCGTCGGGAAGATAGTCGGAAAAACCCGGTCGGCAGAATTTCTGTCGACGCCGTTTATAAACGGCGTCGACAGAAACAGTTTTTCTCGACGCCGTAAAACCGCGTCGAGAGAACTATAGGTGGGACAATTTCTGCCGACGCCATGTAGACGGCGTCGACAGAACCCCTTTCTGCCGACGCCGACACGTGGCGTCGACAGAAATCTGCTAGATGAAATTCTGCCGACGCCACATGTATGGCGTCGGCAGAATCTTTTTTTTTTTTTTTTTACTAATTGTATTAAATAATCTTTTTTGTTCCATTAATAGTAAAATGTTTGTTATCTAAAATAAGTGGTGACCAAGATTCATCCGATGACTTCAATAATATATTAAATCACATGCTAAACACCAATTCACATGAATTTCCAGATATGGAGAAGTATTGACAAATAATGATTTAAACATCACATGAAGAAGACTGATAGGAAAAAGATAAAACCTAAAGAGAAATTGTCATTAACTGAAACTGCTTTATACATCAATATCCGAAAGGGAGACAAATATCCATTCATATTACACCACTGAGAACAAAAAAACAACCTAAACACAACTAAAGATAAAAAAATAAAAAAAATAAAAACTTCCTTGGCCCCACCAACATACACTATTGAGAAAATCAACTTGAACTCACGTGCTTCTGGACAATGTGAAGTGTCTTGTGATCCTCCCCGAACACCTGGTGATGGAAATTCAGGATTCAAGTAAACAAAGTGGTTTTGAAAACAAAAAGATGAATAAGTATTAACAACTATCCAGAAATTTCGGCAGCATAACGACATACATATGGCTAACCCAAAATTTTTAAAACACCTACAAACATAAAAATAACACTCCTATAACATTTCAATTAACTCCTTCATACTTCAAATCAATAGAACTCCACAACAATCAGCATACGAGTCAAGTCTCGTATTAACAACTCTACATATTGATTAAATCATCCTACATTAAGATAATTGCTCAATTTAAATTGAGGGCATACCTAATTTTGTGTATTGTCCTGTCGTGAGTCCGCCATTTCTTTAATAATATTTACAACTCCCTTAGTGTTTCTTCCTGATCTGACTGACGTTGCATCATGTTGTCGGTAAGGTCTTTGTATTCTTTTACCTGCGAAGTTAGATTCAATATCATTTGCTACTGTTCAAGCTCTCGTTGTGTGGGTCCCGAGCTTGAGGATCCACCACTCTTTGTTGATCTCGGAGGCTTCGGCCCCCATCCCATTCCCTTCACACAGCCCAGCCTCTTACCCAATACCTCTTCAACAATGTCTGGCGGCGAGAGCGGTTCGGACCCATCCTGTGTGGGAGCATCTCGCATGAACACCATCTTCGCCTGTAACACAACGAAGGTATAATTAAAGCATATAAACCCCCAAATAAAAAAACATGTGATTTCATACTTACATGTGCATCTTCAGCGGCCTGATTGACCCACTTCCCATCTCTCGAGTGGGTATGCTCGAACAGCTCGATTGGACCCACATCATGCCCCTCTTTCTCCTTCTGCACCACAAAGACATTATGAATGAAATTCATAAATTTACCAAAAAGACAAATAAAGTACGTAAAACGTAAGGACATACAACTTACCAACTCATGTTGTATATTGATGAAAGATTTCGATCCAGCCTTATGGTTGAATGAGAGGGCTGATCGGCTCGTAGATGCGTTTTGCGATTGGTTCTAGCAAAACAATAAAATGTGAAATGTAAATAGCCTAAATATTAGAGCAAACCATAACATTTGAACGTTTGTAAATAGCCTAAATATTCAATACATTTATTACCTTCCACTCCGGATCTTCAAACCTACTGCAGAGGTGATGCCAATCATCTATTGCATCCTTCAGTCTCTTCGGTGGGTTTGTGCGGGCCTCTTCAGGAGATTCAAAACTCTTGTAGTGTTTTGATAATTGCCCCCTATACTCCTTGAAGGAATTCATTATCGTGTGATCGATGAAGCCTAACAAAGGTATACTTGACAAGTCCAATATGAAATGTTGCTGCACAAACGAAACAAATGGATCAAAGTATTAAATAATGTAATAAGTAAAATAATAACAATGTGGGAATTTGAACTCACCAACAATCGAGCTATGACGACGTCCTTCATGTCCTGGGTCACATCATTCCAAGTAGCCAAAAGAACAGGAATATTCTCACGAACTGCAGTCCCGATGGCCAAGCTGAATCTGGTAGCGTGTGGGCCTACCGGTTTCTTTACATCAGGCTCAACGTGGATCAGAATCTTCCCATGCTTAGAAACATAGACATCGAGGTTGATGCTCCGTCCATATCCCCGTGTGTTCCGTGCAGATATAGAGTTTATCTCTGAGAGAAAACAAGAATAAGTGAAAGTATTTAATTACAAAACAAACTCATAACATTTGAACGTTTGTAAACGAACCTGAGGTGTCTCCCGTGGACGACGAAGGCCCCATGGACAAAGGCGGGGTGTCACGCTCCTCTGGTAAATACTCCCCAGCGATCTCCTCAAGTATCCGATTAGCCATCTTATATCTACAAGTATGCAAAAGAAATGTTAAACATACATATGCACAGTCATAATTAAAAGAAATGTTAATATTGTTACATGAGTTAGTTGATCTGACTAAGTAGTCGGTCTAGTCTGAACTGGATGCAGTCATTTGTATGTCCTCGTCTTCATCATTTATGAAACTATCATCATTGTCATCCTCAAAAACTTGTTCTTCTACAATTATCGGATCCACTCCGTCCCTGCACATAGTGTTATCCTCGTCGATGGATTCATCGACTCTTATTCCACCAATAGGTTCCAATGCCTCAAGTTGATCGTTATCTACATCTTGTCCTTCTGGTACATCCCATAAACGTTTATGGTGAACTACTTGCAGTATTTTCCAAGCGTCACCGTATTTAGGGTCATTGATGTAAAATACTTGTTTTGCTTGATTAGCGAGAATGTACGGCTCATCAACGTACCAGAAACGAGATGTATTTATGGATTTGAGCCCCAAATCCATGTGTGTGGTGTTCTTCTTATTATCTGTGTCAAACCATCTACACTTAAACACCATTACACTTCTACCCTTAGCATATTGGAGGTCCAACACTTCAGTCAAGTCACCGTAAAAATTACATTCATCACCTCCGGTCGCACTTTCTCCAGGCACCAAGACTCCACTGTTCTGCGTAGTCCGACGATTATCACGCTCAATACTATGAAACCGAACCCCATTCACAATACATCCACTATACGAGCGTACTCCTGATGCCGGCCCAATGGCCAGTGAGTACATATCATCGGACAAATTTCCACTCTCACGGAGCGATAGAACCTGTGCAATATTATAAACTTTATCATGAACGAAATTTTTCAAAAAAAGAATTAAATACTCTCAAGTTGTACTAACCTGGTTCTTAAACCAATTTGGAAATGCAAGTTTATGTCGATTATATAAATCAGATGCACTTCGAGCCTGATGTCGAATTAGTCTGAGGTGTTGTCGACGATATGATTCTATCTGATCACAATTGTTTAGAACATACCAATGTGCACCGTGCTTCTCATCTACTGATAGTGTTCTCAATTTTGAACTCCCTAAGGGTCGTACACTCTGTCGAAACAACTCGAAGTCACCACATACCTGCTGATCGGGAATTCTTTCATCATTTCGTTCATCCCTGTTAAATCTTGTTTCGATTCCAGTTAAATATAGAGAACAGAAAACCAATGATTCATTCATTATAAATGCTTCTGCAATAGACCCTTCTGGACGTGCCTTGTTGCGTACGTATTGTTTGAGTGTTCGAAGATTCCTTTCAATTGGGTACATCCAACTGTAGCTTACAGGACCAACAACTTTTGTTTCGTATGGCAGGTGAACAGCAAGATGCACCATCACATCGAAGAAGGCTGGTGGAAATATTTTCTCTAACTTGCAAAGGATGATGATAATATCTGATTGTAAATGATCCAAGTCAGTTACACGTATTGTCTTCGCACAAATGTCACGAAAGAATGCACATAATTCAATGATAGCGGTTGACACGTCCTTCCGTAAGTAAGCTCGAACACCAATCGGTAGCAACCTCTGGAGTAAAACGTGTGAGTCATGGGTTTTCATCCCCCATATTTTTCCATCTTTTTCACTAACACAGCGAGATATATTCGATGCGAAACCATCGGGAAATTTAACTGATTTCAAAAATTTGCAAAAGGTGATCCTCTCAGTGGATGTCAACGTATATGCAGCATGTGGCTTGACAATACGACTGCCGACATGTTGCAGATGTAAGTCTTTGCGAATTTTTAAATCTTCTAGATCCAACCTCGCTTTTGTTGTGTCCTTTGTTTTCCCATCAATATTCAATAGTGTACCAACCAAGTTGTCACAAATGTTCTTTTCTATGTGCATTACATCCAATTTGTGTCGCAATAGGAGCTTTGACCAGTATGGAAGTTCGAAGAAAAAACTTTTTTATTCCAATTCAGGGATCGCTTCCTTTTCTTGTCTTGCTTGCTTGGATGTTTACTAAGCACGGGGAAATCTATTCGGCTGACTTCACTTAAGATCTCTTCTCCACTCAATGCCACTGGGGGAGATCTATCTTCTACACGCCCGTCGTGTTGCTTACTTCTACGCCAACGGTGGTCATGAGGAAGATAACATCGGTGTCCCATGTACGAGATTTTTCCTCGAATTCTAAACGATGATGTATCCTCCTTACAAATGGGACATGCTTGATAACCCTTTGTACTCCATCCAAACAAGTCACCATACGCGGGAAAATCGTTGATAGTCCACAATAAACTTGCACGTAGTTGAAAGTACTCACCAGAATCACAGTCATAGGTGCGCACACCACTGTCCCATAACTCCTTTAACTCCTCTATTAATGGACGCATGTAAACATCAATCTCTTTACCAGGGGACTTAGGCCCGGGAATCAGTAGAGACATGAAGAAATTTGTCTCCTTCATGCACTTCCAAGGTGGCAAATTATAAGGAATTAGAACCACAGGCCACATACTGTATGAGGTACTCATATTTCCGAATGGATTAAACCCATCTGAAGCTAAGCCCAAACGAACATTTCGTGCATCTGAAGCAAACTGAGGAAACTCACGGTCAAAATGCCTCCACCCTTCAGCATCAGCTGGATGTCGTAACACACCCTCTGTTTCAACACGCTTCTCTTTATGCCATCTCATTTCAGAAGCAATATGTTTTGATGCGAACAACCGCTTCAACCTAGGGATCAGTGGAAAATGACGTAACACCTTATGTGGAACTTCTTACCTTTTTTATCGTTAACCTTATAACGAGTCTCTCCACACACTGGACAGTCTTGACAGTTGGAAAACTCTTTCCAATACAATATGCAATCATACTTGCAAACATGTATGGTTTCATATCCTAGCCCTAAATCACGTAACTTTCTTTTAGATTCATAAAATGAAGAGGGTATTTTTGTGCCGTTAGGCAATGCCTCTTTCAAGAACTCCAACAACATATCGAATGAGTTGTTACTCCATCCATTCATGACCTTCATATGCATCAACTTTACCAGAAAATACAATGAAGAAAACCGGGTACAACCAGGATATAACTGATCACGGGCTTCATTCATTAATTCGTCAAATAAGCTTGAAGTTGAAGTCTCAGTCGCATGGACATTAGTGGGCATCTCACTCTGAATGTTTTCGTCGTCTACATTCGCATCACCAATTGGAGTCTGTAGATCATATAGAAGATTCAACAGTTCGTTTTCCTCGTTCCCAGCACCATGCACATCAGTACCTAAATCTTGATCACTTGGTATTGAATTATTTGTTCGATACGCAAATCCTTCGGACAAGTCCACTGGTTCCCCATGATGAATCCATCGACTATAAGTGGGAGATATCCCGTATGTGAATAGATGTCGCTCCATCCCCTCTAATGATTGCCACATTGCATTCATACAGTGCTTGCAAGGACAACGAGTTTTTCCTAGACTGGTAACGTGAAACTTTGCTATTTCTAGGAATTGTGCTACACCTTCTCTATACTCAGTTGAGCACTTGTCTCTTAGTTTAATCCATTCCCTACTCATCGTTGTTAGATATTAAAACCTGTTGGAGATAGTAAGAAGGTTAATTTCGTGGTTGTGCATTTTTTCAAACTATGCTTCTGAAGTTGTTCTGACACGAGGCCTAGGCGTGGGCTTCATTGTCGGCTCGAAGATATAGATTTATAGATCTATAGTTTGCCTCGAGACACGGGTTGAATTTAGGATTCATTGATAGAATTATTTGTTTTTAGTACGTGTTGTTTTTTAGTATGACAATTAGGGATAGTAATCATCCCTAATTTTCTATACCATTCAAACACGTGATTAGCCAAAATTCCCTAAGTTTACAAGCAAAATACATGCAATGTGCTACCATACAGGATAGCAACAAACCAATGAACAAGGTTCTAAAGTGTTGAAAATGGACTTAAAGTTGTTTCTCATGTACCTAATAACCTAATCGAGTTATATTTTAAGTATTTTATATTAGTATATAGATATCGATACAGTTCTTTGGAGCTTTGGTAGAAATTTAAGTAATTTGAAGTCTTTAGTGAGACACGAGCAAAATGGATGGAGTGGAGTATCTAATAACCTAATTGTAAAAGATGTATATATTTTTTATTTTAGTACTTTTAAATATGTATTCTTTAATCAAGATTAATCAAAATAAAGGAGGGCAAAAATTGTAATAAAAGGTGAAAGAACACAAGTAGTTGATGGAGAAATGGAAAAGAAGTCAGTGGCTAAAAGGAAAAGAAAGCGAGAGGATGGTGTGGTTGGGATTAGACACGGGTGGACTAAAGAATAGGAAGCTGAATTACAGAGAGTTTATTATGCTGCAAAGCCCACTCCCCAATTTTGGAAGAAGGTTTCAAAACTGGTATTTCCAGTTCTTTAGCTTTTGATATTAGATTAGATGGACTTACACTACTTCTTGTCATCCTTTTTCACTGCTTGACATTTGCCACTCCATTATTGCTTTAGTATGTCTTCTAATACGAACATCAGTTAAGAATTAATGGATAATTTTACAAGGAATCATTTTCGTTAGTTTGGAAAATGCAACACGTGTAGAGTTTGATTCAAGTTGGAACTCTTTTAAAAGAGAAGTTTCAAGCATAAACTTCAATAAGAAGAAATGTTAGATTTTTATTGCAGCTGGAATCTCCACAAGGATAAGATAATTGCAGTGGCAATTTGCCCTAAAACTGCTATTTTCGCAAGTCAACCAATTGAGCTATTTTCATAACTTTCATCCTAATTTGATTCGATAGTCCAAAGTCAAGCTTGGAGCACAGATTTCGACAACTACCCAATCAATTTGAGTCTATAAGAGACTTATTGAAACCCTTGATGAATCCTTGGAGGAGTATTCAAGATGTGATTGGGATTTAAATTGAAAATTCAATAAGAAGAAATTCAATAAGATGCAACCCCTAAACAACTTTAATTGGCTAAATGCAACCCCTAAACAACTTATACCTTTAAATAGGTTCATGGAGAGAGCCTTAAGGAACACTAATTAAAAAGGATTTTGGGAACTTACTTTGAATAAAAAATCAAAAGACAAAAGAAAGAGGCACGGCGGACGGCAGACGGCGAGGCACGACGGACGGCAGACGACGAGGCACGACGAACGGCGGACGGCAGACGGCGAGACTGCAAGAGGGCTGCGCGACAGAGGGGTTTGGAGAGTTTTTTGGGGGTTTTGTGTATCAGTGGAGAAGAAGCTCGAAATTAGGGCTTTTTTAAAAGTCTCTGCCGACGTCGTCATTAACCGCGTCGGCAGAGACTTGTCTCTCTCGACGCCATTAGTATTGGCGTCGAGAGAGACTATATCTCTCTCGACGCCGTTAGTACGGGGTCGAGGCGTTGAGAGAGTTTGGATTTCTCTCGACGCCGTTAACACGGCGTCGAGAGAAAGTGTCCCCATGCTCTTTCTCGCGACGTCCTTTTGATGGCGTCGGGAGAAATGCCTTCTACCGACTCCGTCGCTGTGCGTTGAGAGAAAACTCGTCGGCAGAACTAGATTTTCTTGTAGTGAATACAAATCCAATCAAATACATATAAATTACCCTAAGTATCCTAAACAACTCAGAGAAACAAGAGAAAGTGTCTCAATGTTGCGACATATTTTCTATATATACTTAGTGATTTCACACAACCAAAGAGAGTTCTTGTGGAGACCTTTTAGTCCTAATTTCGTCTAGAGACCTCTTGTGGGAGCTTGAGCAAGGACAATGAGTGGGATTCAAGGCTAGAGCATGTGGAGATCATGACGGGGACGTGTGGTTTCTATAGATTCGAGTTTTTCCCTTTCTTTCCCTTATCTCTTGTTGTTTTTATGGCTTTTCTTTCAAGTTGTGTTTGTAGTTCTAAGACTATGAGTAACTAGCTTGATTATTTTAGGGATTGATGTAGTTTTTTGAATTTATGGGTTGATTTATGGAATGGTTGTGCTTTTATTTTATTCATGTAATTATTGGCTTAATGCTTTTAGTCTGTCGACTATAGATTAAATGATATTGTTCTAAATCTTACTCGGGAGAGGGGGTTTGGATTAGAACTTAATTGCATGACTAAAGTAATTCTAAGATCGAGAGATTTAGAATAACTTTAGAAGTTGTAAAAAGGACTAGACTTAGGGTCTTGCATATATTTGAATCTAGATAGGAATATTGGGTTTTTATTTATGCACGAGAATTGATTACACTCAGGAGAGATAATTGTGAATTAAGTTTCCTTGACTTATACAACAATCGCACGTCAAAACCATATCCCATGAATTAATCCTAAAGCTCAATTGATGAAATCAACTCCCTAAGAATCATCTCCAATTGAATTTCCATCTTTTTAACTTTCATTGTTGGATTCATTATTCTCACTACGGTTTAATCTCTAAATAAAATCAACCAAGAGTAATCACGGTAATTCATTGATTAGAAAACCAATCCAGAGGTCGACCCTAGTTTTTCACGAACACTATATTAAAACTTGATCCGTACACTTGCGATAAACATTTTGCACAACAGAGGTACCAGAAATCTTAGAGCAATTCCATGCAACATCATATGGGGTCACTTTAGAGGATAGAGAACTGCTTCCAAAGCATTTCTGGTCTACTTTGTTTAGAGACGTGCAGAAGTCGCTCAAGGCTACAACAGTTGCCAACACATAGACAATATTTCTTCTAAGAATGAGATGTCACTTTAATGTGTCTTAGAAATTGAGTTCTTTGACATGTGGGGAATTGATTTTATGGAACCATTCTCCTTGCAGTAGGCTATGTGTCGAAGTGGATTGAAGCAACAACTTGCACTAGCAACAATCACTACAAGAAAGAAGGGATTTAGCGACGAAAGTCTTGCGATGAAAAAGTAAACGTCGCATGGATTGCGATGAAAACGAAAAAATAGTCGCAACATTGCGACTAAAGTCATGATTCGTCGCATTCTTGCGTCGAAACGACTAAAATAGTCGCACGTCTGCGTCAAAACGGATAATTTTGTCGCTCGCCTTGCGTCGAAAAATTACTTTTGTCGCATAGGCTGATTCCATGCCGCCAAAATTTCCAAGTGCGCGCCCACTGATTTCCCACGTGCAATGATTTAGCTCTTTACGTGGCAAGAGGCGTGCGACCATGACCCTTGTTCAGTCGCATACCCTTGTGCAGTGTGCCCCATAATGACGTTAGTGACGAGTTTTATTTTTGGTCGCAGAAATTTGTGACGTTTTGGTGCTTTTCGCCGAAGGTTTGCGACCAAAAATTGATTTTCGTCACAGGCCCATTTAAACCCACCGTTTCTTTTCATTTGTACATTGTGCCTTCCATTTTTCATTTGAACAGACGGCTCCCACAATCCTTGGAACAAAGAGAGCTTCGACGGAGACTTGTCGCCGGAACGGAGAGCTTCAACAGAATCGTTCACCGTCTTCTCTCTCCACTCCTATTTCAGTTTTCATTTAAACCCACCGTTCCGTTCACCGTCTTCTCTCCCCATTCCTATTTCCGTTCACCGTTCACCGTCTTCTCGCCGGAATTGTTCACCGTTTTCTCTCGCCGGAATTGTTCACCGCCCATTTCACTACAGAAAAATCAATCTATTGCAACGGTTTTTTTTGTAGCGATTTAGAAAGTGCGGCAAGGATTTGTAAAATCGCAACGATTTCTTACAACATATAAACAAATTGTTGCAAATGTATGTATTGCAACAATTTAAAAATTGTTGCAAGTCTATGTATAATTGCAACAATTTTTTAGCAACATATTTACAAAATGTTGCAAATATGTCTCTTGCAGCGATTAACTTGCAACACTTTTCGTAACGGCCACAAAAGAACGTGTTACAACAATTAAGTTGCAACACTTGTGATACTGTAGCAATAGTTTAATACAATTGCAACGGTTATATTGCAACATTTTAAAAAATCGTTGCAACTTTTTTTTTTGAACTTAATCGTTGTAATTATTTGTATAGCAACAAGTTACAAAAGAAATTTTGTAACCATGGCAAGAGTTATCTAAATTGAGCTTAAATTACATATCTGGTTGGGTATATTTTCAATATCATGAGAGATGATTTGTGAGATTTGACCAAACCTATAAAAATAAAGCT
This sequence comes from Luffa acutangula, assembly GCA_036850905.1. Taxonomy (NCBI): domain Eukaryota; kingdom Viridiplantae; phylum Streptophyta; class Magnoliopsida; order Cucurbitales; family Cucurbitaceae; genus Luffa; species Luffa acutangula. Next base: position 40,982,076 of record CM072097.1, on the reverse strand, counting down.
ACTTTCATGGAAAATTACAAGAATCACCACTAAACTATAGAGTTGTGTTAAAATCACACAATCAACAAATTTTCAATCTCATCAATCACCTCCCTTAAACTTATGAAATTTTACAATTTAACGGTTAATTGCAACATTTCATAAGTTTAGAAGTAGACTGATCAAATCAGATATTCAAGGGTACAATTTTTAATAACCTCTAGGGTGTTTTTTATAAAATTTTCAAACTTTCAAATCATCTATATATATTTTAAATAATATTTGAATGATGTTCTAAAATCTCTAGTGAAGGATTGGAATTCCCAATTCTGTTACAGCGGAAGCAATTGGACCGATTCGCAATTTAATTTCGTTCTACAAAATACCGGTACATTGGCAATTACGAATTCATAATTCTAGAAAACTAAGGTTAAGCAAACTCACCGTCGTCTGACGACGACTCCGAATTCTTCAAGAACGTCTTCTTGAATGCCAGGGACCAAAAATGAAATCATGGGACACCACCACAAGATTACCCTACTATCCTCTGAGTATGGGAACTCAGTTGTGGGACTGAATTCTCTTGAACTTTTGGGAGAGAATCACAGAAAAATAAAATTAAACTTCTCTGTATTTTTGTAGAGAGAGCATGAGAGTGAGAGATGATCTTGGGGAATAAAAATGAGAGCACATCTAAAAGACCCCTCCAACATGTGTCATATATCAGGGAGAGCAACCACACGATGCCATGTGTATGGTTATAACCATATTAATTAATTAATTCATAACAATTCAAATTAATTAATTAATTAAATGCTAATTAACTAATCACATTAATTAATTAAGCATATGTGCATTTAAATCATATTCAAATGCAATGCCCTCACATAATATATAGTTTTAATTAAACTTAATTAAATCTCATCTAATTAAATTAATTAAACTACACAATTAATTAATTCATAATTAATTAATTCTTTGATCAATTGAATATCACATATTTAATTAATCAAACATTTGAATCATATTCAAATGTGCATCTCTCTTATATTATAATTTAATTAAATCACATTTAATTAGACTAATTGAATAATTAATTAATTCGCAATTAATTAATTTATTCACTAATTAAATATCACATATTTAATTAGTTATAAATTTGAACTCTTTCAAATATATAATTCTCTCAATTTAATAAAGTTTAATCATAAATTAAACTTTATATTATAATGTATCAACATACATTATATTAATTGTACTTCATACAATTAACTTGATTCCCAAATTGAATTTGAACAATTCAAATTCTTTTCAATATAAATTGTTCCCAATTACTCTTTACGAGCTAGCAGGGGGACCTAATGGACCTACAGATCAGAAGCTCCAATGATATGAGGTTAACTGACTAAACTCATTAATCGAGTTAACCAATATTCATTAACTGTGGGTCACTCCACTAAAGACCCACAGTTGCACTCTTCTCACTGTAGGATATTTCTGTGTCCACGGATATTGACCAATAACAGTAAGTCAATCCTTCACGAGTGTTCGTAACTACAGTTGGGTCAAATTACCGTTTTACCCCTGTGTTACCTCTGGCTCCTTAAGTACCAGTGCTCCTCTAATGAACAACCTGTTTATGGTCCAACCAGTAAACAGAAAGTCCCTCTCGGGCCAATGAGAGGGCGGGATCCCTTTGTTCAAGACCCGGAGTCACCACTTAAGGGAACACTCATCTATTTCTCCTAGAAGCGGGAAGGAGTGAATTCCATCTTGTGTTGTCATGTCCCCAGGTCCCCACTCGGTCTTGTCCCCAAGAAGGTAGGCTTATTGAGTCGGCGTGCAGGCCACTCTCACCCGTACTAATCAAAGGACAATCTCTCATGAGAAGGAGTTCATAACACACTCAGGATTAAGACTGAGTTACCTAGGTCATCCTATTGAAACTGTAACCTAACTAGTTAACGGTGTTACATCTAGTGGTTTACTATTTCGTGGTCCGGTCTTATGCAAACTCATTGCATAGGATACCCCCGCTCGCATGTCTCCTACATGGACGCCTTGGATCAATACGTCTGTATCGCGGGTCGTATCACATAGTGTTACGTACCAGGATAAGGTACCCAGCCTTATCCCTGTACTATAGACCTTTTAGGTTGTTACTTGAACACTGATCCCCGTATGTCCCCACATACTAGTTCAAGTTACATATCAACAACCTTGAATCTTAGTTTATTGGATTTGGGTCATATTGTGCAATTCTAGACTTAATATGACAATAACACTTTATTGCATAAACCTCAATAACACTTTACTGATACAAGTGTATAATCCGTTAATCATTCACTATCTACGAGTTTTAGGACATAAAACCCAACATCTAGGTATATCTCTAATCTTCCAATTGATAGGATCTATAAAATATTTGAATAAATATGATACTAAACAATATTTGAATGGTTTTAAATTCTCTACTAATCTATCTATATTTAAATATATTTATTCTATACTATGACTTAAGGAAGAAACTTATGATTTCTCTTTTTTTTTTTCTTTCATAATTTAAATATTTTTTTTTATTTGCAATTTTTAATTTAAGTGTATGTTATGATTTATTATGGTTCACTTTAAATTTTAGTAAATTGAATGGTAAGGAGTTATGATTAATTCAATGTTATTTGTTAATTGAAATGTCAACTAAAAATTATGTATAACATAAAACCAATTTCTAATTTATCCAAATAAACAAAAATAAGATGTTGAAATCAGTTATTTGTATTTATTAAATTAAATAATATAGTTTTTTTTTTTAATTTACGTTTATGTTTATTTATATTTTAAACTAAACAAGAAATTTCACGTGCATAACAGGTATTAGTTACTAGTATAGATTAAATTATAACTAAAGTCAAAACATATATGAACCAATTTTAAATTTTTTAAAATTACTGTAACAAAATTAAAAATGAGTTCAAATTATATGGACTAAATTAATTATTAATCTTAGATTTGGAGTTGAACAAACTTAACAATAAAGTTTAATATTTTTTTAAATAAAAAAATGATTAAAAATCAACTTACTTTTTAAAATTGATTAGATAAGTTTTTAAAAATATCTTACTTCTCATTCTCCCTCCTAAATCTCCCTCCCCCCAAAAGTAGGTCTTTTCATTTTCATTGTGCAGCTCCATCTCCCCCAAATCTCTCCTCTCAAAACCTCCTTCCAAATCTTGTAAATCCCTCCCTCTCAAATCTCATTTCAAGGACACAGTAAGACAATTTATGAGCCGCCAGTCACGAGGAAGCCGTCCAAAATGGACACAGAGCCGTCCAAAATGGGTAAAAACACCGTAAATGCGAGAATTGTGAGATTCTCTCTGTAAATTGCATCTTCTCTTTTTTTTTCTCTCAATTCTACTTTCCTTTTCACCACTTCAATCTGTTCATTTTTATATTTCTTTATCTACTGGTTTTTAGTTAGTCAAGGAAAAGAAAAGGCTGTAGTTTTTCTGAGAGCTAGATGGAAGAACAGTAATACTTTCTAGATTTAGTGCAGTAATACTTTCTTGTTTTTTTTTGTTTTCTTGTTGATTTTCTAGAAACTAGAAATTGTGCAGAGTTGCTAGTGTTACATTATTCTTGTATTATAGGGTTTGGTACTAAAACGACTAGATATTGAACTATTTTTGTGTTAGTTTTAAGTCTTCATAATATTTTTTTTAAGATTGAATATTTGTAATTGTAGAGCGTATGGATTTATTCATCTTCTGGTAATGGTGGTTATCATTTCAATCTTCTCCGTTAGTTGATTCAAATATCTTTTTTATGTATGATTGTGACTAATTAATCTTCTACTTTTCTTTTCTTTGACTGAAATGATTAAGTATGGAAAATGTTTCAAGGTAGCTAGATCAAAATGGACGTGTGAATAGCTAGATCAAAATGATAAATCCCACCGTTTGCTTTTCGTTGGAATCGCCGGAATCGTATTTCCAGCTTGCCCATTCTGTTCAGAACAACCTTGGGAAGTTTTCTTCTCATTTCATGCTGAGATAGTGGGGCAAAAGACTTGAGGGGCGGCTGCATTCACAATATATCGCCGTGGGTTTCTTTGTTAAGTTTTTTCTTTAGTTACTTCAATTTTTTTTTTTTTTTTTGTCATTTACACGATTTTTTCTTGAGTTTTCAGCATTACTATTGTTAGATTTACTTGGAGGAAGGCGTTTGTATTGGTAGGATTCATCATTATAGGTACGTGTTATAAAATTTTTAAGCTTACTTGTAATTTTTCTCTCCTTTTTTGTAAAAGTAAAAGAAATTTAGTTGGTAGGTTGATTTTTTTTAGAAGAAGAAGAAGCAAATAACACTTTTTGAGAGAAACTATGAATATTACACCATCCGTATATGTAGCAGTAATATATGTTAAGATTTGATTGCTGTTGTACTCTTTTTTAGGATGCTTTATCTTGTTTCTCTAATTACTTGTATATGTTTACTTATCATTTATTAGAATGGATTGAACCTCCCTTAATTCACTTGGGTTAGGTAACATTAAGTGCCCTGTAATCTTTTATTTATTTACTCTCTGTGTAAGCTCATCTATTTGAGGGGCAATCTCTCATTTGTAATTCTTCACGAGAATAGATTATTATTTCCAAAACTAAATCATGAGGTGTAAAAAAATGTCATTAATAATCGTTGTGTATTATTGTTTTGCAAATTGTTGTGGGGAAAAAGCTGCTGATATTCCATTTAGAATTTATGTTTTTGTTTGTTGTTTGTGTTAACAACTCAGATAGTGGGGTCTGATTTGAAAATTTTCAGTTTGTTGTGTATTTTAATTTCTCTCGATGTATTTTAATGGAAGTTTCTTGACCATAAACTAATTAAGTCAGATTTTGGGGGTGGGTTTGAAAATCATACTTTTGATATTTTAGGATTTTGTTGGGCCAAGTCGTGTCAATGCATTAATGGTCTCCAAGTTCCTCAAAAGAACATATTCACAAGGTTTAGGACCTTGCCAATAATCAACAATAAGAGAGGGAAGTTACTTTTGCGAACAAATTGATGAAAAAGTTGATGGTTATGTACAACATCAAGCATAAGGTTGCAATAGCTTATCAACTCTCAGACAAATGGCTAGGCTGAAATTTCAAATCGAGAAGTAAAATCTATTTTGGAAAAGATTAGGTAAGTTTTAGCTCTAGAAATATCATCGTATCAAATGATGTTTGGAAAAACACGTCACATTCCACTTGAATTAGAGCATAAAACTCACTAGGGCTAGGTGACAGGCAAGGTTACTAACTGTAACGCCCCGCGTTTCAAAATTATGCCATTTTGGATTAATTGGGTTTGAATTCTGATTTGGAGAAAATAAATTAGAATTTCATTTAGCCTTTAATTGATATCTTGGGAAGTTTATCTTGAGATATTTTCTTCTCCTTCCGTAGTGGCTAAACGGTTGGAATTGGCGTTAAAGTGGGAGGTTACGTGGGAGTGGGTATCGTGTTTTTTTCCGTTTTAATTGGGAGTTATGGGAATTAAGGGGGTTAAAAAAAAAGAGAAAAGAAAAGAAGGAAAAATATCTATCTCTCTCTCCCTCCCTCACGCGTACCAGACCCCCCCCCCAATCTCTTCTCTCGTTTTTCTTCTCCCCCTCCCTATGTTTTCCATCTCTGGCCACGTCTCTCTCTCTCTCCCGTGCGTGATCGTCTCTGCCGCCACCACCCACCGCCGCCTCTCCTTCCTTGCGTCGCCGCCTTCCCGCGTTTCCCAGCCGCGAGCGCCTCCAGCCACTGCCTCCCTTTCTTCCTCGCGTCGCTCAGCCGCCACCGCCGCCGCCGTCGCAGATCCTCGCCGCAGCCGTCGTCGTCGTTGTCTCTTGCCGAAAAACAGAGACCCAAGTGTCGCCGCTCTTTTTCCCTTCTTTTCCTTGCGTTTCAACAAGGTATATCTCGTGGGTCTCTCTTTCTCCACGTTTTTCAGCCTTAAAATCGTGGATAAGCTTTTGTTCCTCTCATTCTTAGATGAGATAAGGTCGATCTAACTCCCTCTGTTTTGTTCAGCCAGATTCGCGCGCGTCCAGCAGTCTGAGCCTCGCCTTTGTGCGATTTTGCTTCTGTCCAGCAAGCGGTTTGGCCTCGAATCTCCTTGTTGGCGTCGTCTAAGTGTTCGATTGGGTTCGATACACTTCAAACTCGAATACCCACTAGCCAAGGAGTATTCTAACACACTGTTCGAGGTTAATATAACCCGTCTTGCGTGGAATCGGGTCCGTTTGGGTAAGAATCATTGTTGTCTTTAGTTTATTAGCTTAAGAGATTGATATCCATTAGAGGATATAACCTTAAAAGCATGTTTAAACCATACCCATGAGTTATTTAGGCCTTATAAGTATTGCCCAACATTTAGAGTCCTTAGAATGTGAGTTAAGTGGGTTATCGTTGGTTGTTCATGGCTTAAAAGTATGCTTCTATTTATGCCCATTATGTGTCGTCGCCTAATTAGTTTTACCCAACTCTTGTAGGTTCTTAAATCATGAGTTATGAGTTTCTGCTTGCTGTTTATGGTTTAAAGCATGCTAAATCGTTTCTCATTAGTTATCTAGGCCTTAGTAGCTTTGCCCAATCATTATGAGTGCTTAGAAGAGTTGCCCGATCGTTAGGAGTCCTAATTAGAATTTTATTTTCGTGTTAATTACTTGCTGTCCAATGGCTGAAAAGCCTCGAATATAGTCATTCGGTGGATACCCATTGCCCGTTGTGCCTTCGACGTGGTTGCCCATGGTTGGAAGGTTTTGGATTGTTAATTTGGGGAACTTTGAGTGTCTGTCCAGCAAGGTATTAGTTCTCTCTCAATAGGTTTTGATCATTAAAAGCATGTTTAGAGTAGCTATGAGTTGATTCTAATTCAGTAGGATTTATCCTTGTGGTTTAGGATCTTATTAGACTGCTTTGGATCACTAAGGTTGCTTTGGAAGCGTTATAGGTAAGTAGTTTCTACCTGAATGAGTCTGATTGTTTGTTGAGCATGCTGCTTGTGTTACTTGTTTTGTCTTATGCGTTGTGTGTGCTATATATATATAACTTGAAATGTGATAAGCATGTTGCTTCGGTTACTTCTCAAGCATGAGACATTGTTGTGTGATAACTATGCTGCATTAGAGTCGTGTTTGCATAGTGTGTGATCATTGGGGAGAGGCGGAGCATGACACGTAAATCATGTGTTGGGTGTGTGTGCGGAGTGTGACGCAGAAATCACGTGTGAGTGGTGCTGCGCATGGCGCGTGATAATACATGTGTTGGGTGGGTTTGCGGAGCGTGACGCGGAAATCACGTGTGGGATGTGAGTGCGGAGCGTGACGCGGAAATCACGTGTGAGTGTGCGAGCATGGCGCGGAAACCATGTGGGGGTGCATAGCATGATGCGTGGATTCATGTTGTCATCCCATTTTGCATGAAACGTGTTGACATTGTTGTTTTCATGTTTACGAGTTGTTGGTTTGTTTTTCGCTTTACAAGCATGATGTGTGTGTGGGCAGCATGTTGTTGTGATTGTTTGTTGTATAGTGGCTCACCGGGTGTGAGCTACTTACCAGTACTGTGTACTGATACCCCTCCCCTTTCTTCCCCCCAACATTTTCAGTTTATGCAGGTGCTGGCGAGATTTGTGTGCCCGATGATGCGGATGAGGAGGTTCACGAGGGATGACCACATGGTTTTGTATTTGTTATTTTCACTCGTTGGATAGTATAGTTTCTTGTTTTTAGTTGATGACTAGGTTGATTCTGGTAATTTGCTGCTGAGAAAGAGGAATCTTAGTTGTTAACCTTGTGGTAGTTAATGCTTCCGTTAGGTTGTAAATATGTTTGAGTTTAATAAAGTTATGTTGTCTTTAGACTTTAAGCGCACGATGTACTTAGAAGAGTTTAGGTTCTGTCGTTGGTTGAAGATGCGAGATCTGACTCGTATTCTAATGAAGTTGTTCTGTGGAGTAGTTGAGTTTAATATAGAAGTGTGGTTTGGTGTAAAGCAGGTGCTAAAATTCCTATGTATGTCGTTATGCTGCCGAAATTTTCGGAGCTCTCGGTTAAAACCTGGGGTGTTACACTATCGAATACGACACATATCTCCACAATGGTATGATATTGTCCACTTTAGGCATAAGCCCTCATGGCTTTGCTTTTGGTTCACCTCAAAAGGCCTCATACCAATGGAGATATTGTCCTCCCTTATATACCCATGATCTTCCCCTTATCTAGCCAATGTGGGACTTTGGTCGCACTCCTAACATCAAGAACCTTATAGCTTAACGAGCATGAGGATGTTGAAAAATAAACTTGATTTTGGATAAGTAGTATTTGAGCCTAGTCCAAATTCTAGAAATGTAAGTAGAGGAAAAATCTAGACAAATCCCTTAAGAAGATCTTTATATATGATGTAGAAATCTCTAGAATATTAGAGAAAATTGTGTATTGTAGAGAATCATTTGTAGCCACAAGATTATAAATATGTGTTGGCAAAATCCTAACCATAAATTGAGGAGGTGGAAACTAGTATAAATAGGAGTGGTGTCTTAAAGTTTTTGTATCAAGCCAAAAAGCTAGAATTGAGTAATAACACAAGTAGCCTCCTTCTCATAATCTATTTCTTAAAAATCCATCTTTCAAGTTTACCCTCCAATCTCCAAAAGGTTTCTTTCCAATAGAGGAATTGCGACATTTTTCTTTTGAGAACGCACAAAGCTTCCCAAGGAAAGAGCAAAAAATAATGCCATGACCAGAAAATTAAAGCCAAGCATCATGAAGTTGGACAGGAGGTGTTATTATTTAACTCCATACTCCAATTGTTTTCTGGCGAACCATTTAGCAATAATCAAAGGTTACTCTTACGGAGTTATGAATTTAAAGAGTAAGGATGAAGATCACATTCTTAAAGTAAATGGACAACAGTGGAAGCCTTACTTTGGAGAAGAGGTGTTAGCACAATAAAAATCAATTGAAGCTAAATTGTTCAAGGAGTATTCTTGACTGAAATTTCATTTGCATTTGTTGCTTTTAAGTTTTTGTTTGTTTAGGTTTTAATTCAGTTATTGTTCTTTGATATTTTGTTGACTAGTGATGATGAAAATATCAAGGTCTCAATTATATATATATATATGGATAGAGGTGTTTTAAAAAGATTTCTAAAAATTATTGTTGAAATTACAAAATTAATTTTTAAACAAGTGTTTCACAGTTTTTTACAAGTATTAGAAAGCAACTACAATTTTTGTTATACAGTTGTTGATTTGAATAGTTCTGGTAGAATTATATTTTTTGTGCCATGTTTTAACCTTAATTATAATTTGGCCTCCCTATATTTTTTAAAGTTTTACTATCATCTCTACCTTCTTTTAATTAAAATTTAGGGAAATTGCAATGGGTAGCAAAAAATATTAGGATATTTGCAAATCTAGCTATGATTTTTTAGGTTTGCAAACATAGCAAAATTTTAAAAATCTGATTTCCGTTTTTTTTATTATTCCAGTTTTACCCTTGTTGGTATATCAACAGGTATATTAGTAGTATATCTGATATACTTTATATTTACTGATATACGAAATATAATGTATATCAGTTAACTAATATACCAAATTTGATATACTTGAATGAATACAATGATATACCTAATATATACTTGATAGGATAAGCATAACATTTGATATACTTGATTAAATGTTGATATATCAATGATATATTTAATATGTTACTTTCTTTACGTATATTTTTTATGATTTCTTTTCTCTTTATTGAATTATGTTGTGTTATTTACATCTTTTAAAATGAAATGTCCTGTTATGAATGTTGATATACCATTGATATACCTCATTCGTTTTTTTTTTTTTAACTTACCTCATTTTTTTATACTAAAATAATTAATAACATTGATATACCTGATTAGGAGTAGCTAAATACATCAATGATAGACTTGTTATTAAGAAAAAAACCACTGATATATATTTTTAATTTTTGGTGTATTATGAAGGTCATGGAATGCAAAATTTGTTATAAGTATATCAATAAGATGCAATTTTAAGTATATCATTAGTGTATTAGTAGTCACTAAAACTGTAATTTAAAGTATATCATTAGTGTATCGGTAGTATATTATTAAGATGATGTATAATATATTGATGACATATTTGCCAAACATGAGCATAACTCAACTAGCATAAGATATACACATTCAACCAAGACGTTAGAGGTTTAAATCCCCTACCACACATATTGTGTCCAAATAAAACTAATATTTCTAATTCTTTATTGATGAAGTATATCAAAGATATCTAAAAAAAGCTCATGTGTATACTTCATAAATGAAGTATATTATATTCACAAAATATACATCTGATATACTTTATATTTAGTATATCAGTTGATTGATATACCCAATATCTAGTATATCAGAACACTAAATAAATGAATGATGTACCTGATATACAGTATATCAATAACATCATTGATATACTTTTTAAAATTACAGCGTGTTTTAGGGGTTTTTTTGACTTTTCAACTTTAATGCTTATGCGGGCCCACGTTTTTTTTGCTATATTTGCAACATTAAAAAACTGATGACATGGTTGCAAATTCCATATTATTTTTTGTTATTCTTGCAAATGCCCCTAAAATTTACTTGAAATTTTTATCATTAATCTATACATCCCAGAATATTATTACTTTACAAATAAGGAGGATGAAAATTGGATAAAGATATCTAACCACTTAAATTATGTTTAGTTTGACAACAATTATTGTTGTAAAAAAAAACAATTATTGAACTTTTAGAAGCATATAGAGACCAAATTAAAAAGACTTTTAAGACAAATATATCATTATAACTTAACCGCTAAACAAATAAAAATATATATATACCGCTAAACAAATATTGAAATTTTTAAATTTTAAATTTGACCTTGTAAGGCATATAGTCCAAATTTATTTCTAGAAAAAAAAAATCACGGTCTACGCAGTTCAAGAAATAATTTTTACGGGTCCATATCATTTAAATCATAGCAATTTGATTTTTGAAATATGAAGTTCAAACCAAGGAGTATGTTGATGGTCAAATTTGGTCGGGATGAACTCACCTGACCTTCACGTGCCACCAACGGTAAATTTTTTTGAAAGGGGGAAGACGTGACCTGCAAGACAAGAAAACCTGCACACTGGTTGGGTGCTTGTCCCACCACCTCCGATTCTTAAGTCAGTAAGCTGAAGGAAGAGCTAGAGAGCAAGAGGAGAAGTCGAGAATAGAGTTCGGGATCCCATCTTCAGTGATGAAGAGAGGTTTAAATAGGCTCATGCTCCTACAGTTTTTAGGATTTCAGAGACGATTCAAGGATGAACCAGGTGGAAACGGGACGGACAGGGACAGTAGAGACCGAACGGGGGCGAAATTGCGCGGGCCGAGTGGTCGGCCTCGGCCTCGGTTCAAGGTCTAGGCCGACCATATGGGTCGGGCCAAGGCCGATCCCTCTGACCTTGGCCAGACCTTTTGGTCGGTTTCGCCTCCAGAGTCCACTTTCCAGTCCTATTTCTATCCGGTTGTCCTCATCAACTCCTTGTACATCGGAGTGATAAAAAATTACCTATAACAGAGTAGACCCATGATGAGACAACTTAAAAAGATGTTAATCTCAAAATTAAGTGCTATGTGAGGTGTTGGCTAGATGTTTGTTGTGATATATTGGACTGTTGAGATCATTTGATTGAGTTGGTTGATTAGCTTGTCGTTTTGTTATGATTGTCGAAATGAGCATATTATTTATGTTGTGAGCGTGTTGCATCATTGTCATTGACATAAAGCATGGTTTAGAACATGATGAGTATGATTCATGCATTCTAGTGAGATTGTGAGGTCGAGGACCTTGTGTGTTGAAAAGGAAAGTTAGGTGAATACCAGGTGCCTCGGGTAAAAATGGTCAAGGGGTGGTATGTCACCAATGGATTAAAAGGAGCATCGGGTGCCTTGGGTAATATGGCCAATGGGCGATGTGATGAGTCTATACGTAGTGAAAGTCATCAGGTGTCTTGGGTAATATGGCCAAGGGGCGATGTACAGTTTGATTGTGAAGTCATCGGGTGCCTTGGGTAATATGGCCAAGGGTCGATGCACAGTTCGAGGTCTTGGGTAATATGGTCAAGGGTCGAACGCTGAGCGTCGTAGAGAAACGTCGAGGCCCTGGGTAATATGGTCAGGGGTCGGCGTGACTCGAAGGAGTCAGTCTCAGAGAGAAAACTGAGTTGCATGGCATGATGTAGAATTCATGTGTTTTGAGTATGCATGGCATGGTGCGGAATTCATGTGTTTTGAGTGTGCATTGCATGGTGCGGAATTCATGTGTTAGGTGCATGGTTGTTGCACGATTGTATTAGTTGAGTATGTTTTATGTGCTGATTGCTCACCTTATATATATAAGGCATGTTATTGTGATTGAAAGCATGATGTTTGCCTTGTATGTTGTACGTTGTTTGATGGTTCTTCAGGTGTGAGCCACTTACTCAGTACTGCTGTATTGTACTGATCCACCACCAAATTTTGCAGGTGATGAGGAATACTACGAGTCTAGTGATGCTGAGGAGCAGGCTTTGGCAAAGCTTACGAGTTTAATTCTTTAATAGATTCTGGTTGTTTAGACATTGTTAGGAGAGACAAATTTTTGTGTTGATCATTAGGTGTTGTTTAGGATCATGGTTATCAATTTACTCGTTTAGTGCTTTGAATTAGACTTTATTTGAATTGCTTAAATTGAATGAGAGTGGTTACGAGATCTGACTCGTAATCTTGTTGCATCTTTATTTAGTGTTATGTTGATGCTTTAACAGGTTGTAAAATTTTGGCTTAAGCAAAACTACGTTGTTATGTTGCCAAATTTTCGGTAGCCCCTTAAAGAATAATGTGACTAAGATTGATAGTTCTTTTAGATAGTCTCTTGAGAATTTGGGGCCGTTACAAGCTCTGTTATAGGTAATTTTGGACCACTCCGATATGCAAGGAGCTGATGAGGACAGCGCAATACCAACCCAAAGAGAACCAGGAAACGGGCCCTGGAGGAAGAACATGCCAGAGTGATCAGGCCAAGTCCGAAGGGATCGAGCCTTGGCCCAACCCCCATGATTGGCTTCAACCTTGGGCTGAGGCCAAGTCCTTCCGCCTTCGTTTGGTCTGTGGTGCCTCTGGACTCCCTAGTTCCACCTGGTTCAGCCTGAATTATCTCCGAAAGCCTAGCAACCCTAAGGCATGAAAAAGTATTTAAACCTTCTTCGTCACTAAAGAAGGGATCCCCAAAACTCATTCTCTAAACTCTACTCCTCTTGCTCTCTGCTCTCTTCCTTCAGCTTTCTGACTTAAGCATTGGAGGCGGTGTGACAAGCACCACACCGATGTGCAAGTTTACCTTGTCTTGCAGGTCACGACTTCCCCCCTTCAAACAAATTCACCGTTGGTGGCACGTGAAGGTCAGGTGAGTTTTCCCTGTCCAGATTTGACCATCAACAAGCTCGATTTTGATTTTTATAAGAACAATATAGGATAGGGGCATAGACATAGGACCTTACTTTTGATCCTAGACATAGGAAAAAAACTTATAGAGTCTATGAATTACATGCTAAGACTGTCTATGTTCAGTTAGCCATAAACATGTGTTTAATTACTTAGTCACCTAAAAAGTATAGAAACTGTTTAGATTTTTTCTAAAAATCATTCTTTATACACTAAAATGATTCCATTTAGCACAACAAGGATAAGAACATATGTCGTTCTCATTCTTGCATGATTTAAGTGGATTAAGCATAAATAACATCAAATTTAGAGTTAAATAAACCTTATAAGCAAGAGTTATCATTTAATAATAATCAAGAACTATTGAAAACTTTTATTTAACTATAATTTCATTCCGTCGTGAATTAACCTCGAAGTGTCGCTAATATCTTAACCTATCTTTCAAAATGGAATTCACATCCAAGATTGGGGAAAAAAAATTACATCCAAAATTGGGGAAAAAAAATTACATCCAAAATTCAAAATTTTAGGCCCCTTTGATAACCATTTGGTTGCTGGGGTAGTGGAGACAAAACTGGGCAATTGGGACTTATGGGCCCATTTGATTTTTGGTTTGTAAAAATGGGTCCAGTTTTTAAAATCGTTTATTTGGGGACTCCTGTGGCTGTGAAAAGACAAAATTAGCCTTGCCCTTTGCCCAAGTTATCTTCTTAAAAATTCCAACCGAAATTGGGATAAAATTCGTGCAATATGTTCGAATTTTGACAAATAATCATGCAACCACGGACTAAAGTTGCCCAAAATGAATGGATCCGACCGAATTTAGTAAATCCCGGTAGAAAATGGACGGGATTCATGCATTCTCGATCGAATGTTGGCCGAAAATCATGCAAATCCGGCCAAAATAATGAATCCCGACCGGGGTTCATGCATTCCTGTCAGGATTCATGCATTCCCGGCCAAAATTCGACCGGGATTGCATGGATCGATTGATTCTATTTTTTATTATTTTTTTTAATCAAGCAATAGAGATCATGGTTTCTTATTCTTTTCTTTTCTTTTCTTTTTTCTTTTTTAAATCAAGCACAAATCTTGTTTTCGAGCCGGTCTTGGTTTCTTATTCTTTTCTTCTTTTTTTTTCTTCTTTTTTAAATCAAGTGCAAGATTTGTTTTCTTCTTTTGTTTTTAATGTTTTGAATTTTTTTGTCTCATATTGAAAATTGAAGAGAGGCTATAATGGACTTTTTACATCTTTGCTGACATCATTAAAATCAGCAAAGGGTCCCCAAATAAGAGATTTTAAAAACTGGGCCCATTTTTACACATGAAAAATCAAATGGGCCCATAAGTCCCAATTGCCCAACAAAACTCTCTCTCAATTTGCTGTGTGAAAGAAAAAGGGGAATTGTGCTAAATAGCTAGAAAAAAAAAAAAGCCTTCTTGTTTTTTGGCTACAAATGTTTAGAATTTGCAGGGGTGGCTATCGCATTTTTAGGAACTGTTTTCTAGATTTTTTTTGACATTTTTACCCCTAATATATACGACTATAGACAAACGCCGTTAACAGATTTTTTTTTGTTTTCATTCAGTTTCTCCCCCCTTCTTTCGGGATGGATGAATCCTGATTTATAGGAGTTCAGTTCGCGGTTTGTGTTCAAGTGTATAAAAAGATCTACCTATTTTTTAGGCTTAGGTTCAGCGTTTCCAACGATAAAAAAATATTTTGTCCCTCACATTTTGCCCCTCATTATCCATGTTACAAAAGAACAACAATAAAAGTCGTAAGTAGCAGTACATACAGGCAGATGGCAGTACATATAAACTACAGCGTATATATAACTCATATGGGGGGTGGGACTGGGGTAAGTATGCATACACACAGGATGCATGTGGAACACGTATGTATGTAATACTATAGACAGATATCAGTTATGACATTTCATCAGGTATTTGCATTCAGGTGAACATGGTACGGGGTTATTATGGTTGCATATAGCAACACGGACAAAGACAAAGTGTATTTTTATTGGGCATTCCAGACATACACGATACAGGGGGTGATTAACTCAAATACAGGGGGATTAAGTGTATACACACACAAGTAGACACATTAGACCATTCCATGGATGTATATAATAATACAGACAAATCGAAGCATTTTTTCTATTAGACATGTCAATGTGTACGCGCACATACATATGAGTATACCACAAGCCCACTTTTTCCAGAGAAGTTGTAATAACGATGAAATGGTATTTATCAGTACATACCACTCGGGGGAATGTAATAACGAAATCCTAAAATCTCGGGGGAATGTATCAGTTTGTTGCTAATATAAGGGAATGGGAATGAAGTTGTTCATGTCTAATAGCAATGGTATTTAACAGTACATACCACTCGGGGGAATGTAATAACGAAATCCCTAAAATCTTGGAGGAATGTATCAGTTTGTTGCTAATATAAGGGAATGAGAATGAAGTTGTTACCTTGGTTTGAATTTCTGAGAAATTGTACAGTCCTCACGCAGAAGGAGAATCGATGGAGGATGTGGGGCAAGCAAGAGTCTCGACGGCACGACGGAAGAAGGTCGTCGGCACGACGGATGTGGGTCGTCGGCGCGATGCGAGAGGTAGGGATTGGGATACACTCTGTGTTGGGGGGTGGAAAATGGTGGGAAATGGAGGATTAAGTCTTTCAAGGGGGGAAATGGTGGGAAGGGAGGGTTGTGGAAGATGAAGATGGACGGACGGGCTGGTGTATGGAGGCGGTTCTGGTGGGAGGGTGGCCGGTGTTATGACAACTCATAATTGCAGCAGCTAAGGTATCATAATTACTGTGTTCTTATTTGTTTTTAAAAATTTTCAAGTATTCTTAGTTGCAGGTAGTAAATCTTCATATTGACAGGACTGTTGTTTCCGATTAATGGAGTTCGAAGGTGTTTCTCTCTACCGAAGGGGGTTGAACTTTGTACTCCTTTCCCAATAAAGGTATTTACTTCTTTTTACGGGAAACAACTCTTTCGTGTAGTAACAATATGATACATCGTTTGATTTTCAAAATAATTTTGTGTTCTTGGATTTTTTAATTTCAAACCTCCTAAAATGTCTCCAACTTATTTTTAGGGATTTTTTTTTAATTTCAAACCTCCTAAAATGTCTCCAACTTATTTTTAGGGATTTTTTTTTTTTAATTTCAAAGCTCCTACAATGTCTCCAACTTATTTTTTAGGGGTGCATTTTATCTTTCTTAATCCCTGATTTTGGTTTTAAACGTTAAAAACACGTTATGAAGTTTGTTGGGAGGGCATTTTTGTCTTGTACAAATAGGGATTTATTAATCAGTAAATTGTTTAGCCATCTATTTAATTTATAAACGTTCGTAGCCATTTTTCAAGCCACCTATTTATTTATAGCCATTTTTCTTGTTGCCCCAAAGAAAAATAAGGGTTAATGGGCTTGGCCCATTACTTAATTAGGTTTGCAATTTATATATGTGTGTGATGTGTGCAGTCGACGAGGGAATTTTTGAAGTGACTTGCGGCTACTATTGTTTTTCTTCAGCAAGTTTGAACGACAGTGAGTGAAAGAGAGAAGAGGATTTCTCTTGTGGGTGAGAGTTTTGTTTATTTGTTTATCCCAAGCTATCGGGTTGTGATACTTGGAAGTCAATAGCTATTGTTGGGCTATTGAGGGTTGGTTTGTAGAGTTATTGAAAGCTTCCTGTAATCTCCCATCATTCTAGTAGAACCTGCAGTTGCAGAAGACTAGACGTAGTCCCGAGCTTTGGGGCGAACCAGTATATTTTCGGTGTTGTTTCTTTTTCCCTATCTTTTATTATTTTCGTGACTATTATTTTTGGCTTGTGTTGGCTTAACCTGTGGAAGGGGAGATAGTTATAATATTATTGATTGTCGTCATAATATTATTATTATTTGTATTCCACATTGTTTTCTCCCAACATTGGTCTTTTTTGTTTTTCAATTTTTTTAAAAATTAAGCTTATAAACACTACTTTCACTCATAAGTTTCTTTGTTTTGTTATCTATCTTCCTGCCATGTTTTCAAAATCCAAGTCAAGTTTTAGAAACTAGAAAAAAAAAAGAAAAATACACTTTTGGTCCCTAAGGTTTGGCTTAGGTTTCATTTTGGTCCCTGAGTTTTCAAACTCGACATTTTAGCCCCTGAGGTTTAGATTTCGTTTCATTTTGGTCCCTCCATCCATTTTTTTGTTAATAACTAACGGTTTGCTGACGTGACACCTATTTTTTATTTTAAAAAATATTTTTAAATTTTTATATTAAAAATAATATTAAATTAATTAATAATGAAAATCATTATTTCTTCTTCTTCTTCCAATTACTCCCACCGGCAAACTTTTTTTTTTCTTCTTTTTCTCCTTTTCTTCACCTTCCTTCTTCTTTCTTTTCTTTATATTTTTTATAGATTTGAAACAAGCCCAGATCCATGTCTTGTATTCTTCTCCTCCAACAACGGCTATGCAGCAGGTGGTTCTTAGTTTCGCGAGCTTTTCGGCTAAGTCGTTCCTTTCGATTTTTCATTCTCTCCCCCATCCCTCTCTCTATTTCTCTATCTCTCACATTCGTCTCCCTCGATCAGCGGCGACTACTGCGTTCAGTGGTGTCTTCAACGAGCAACAGGGGCTCTTTGGGCGTTTCAGCATGGGTTAGATCTGGAGCAACAGGGGCCCTTCAGGTATTCAGCGGTGTCTCCGACAAGTAGCGGGTGGTTCTCAGTTTCAGCGTGGGTTAGATCTAGAATTTTCGAGTGTGGTTTCTCGGTTTCAGCGTGGGTTAACAATAGGGGTTCATTTTCGGGACTCCGTAGGTTCTTAAATTTTTTAGCGTTTCAGTTCTGGAGCAACAAGGTGTTCATTTTCGGGTGTTTCAGCATGTGTTAGGTTCAACAACAGTGAGTATTTCATCTAGGGATGTCCACGGGACGAGCCGAGGACGGGGATGGTTTCCCCATCCCCATCCCCATCATCGCCTCCCATTTCAATCCCTGCGAAATTCTATTTCGTAGAGAATGGGGCGGGGATTCCTCGTAGGGAATTTGCGATGATCAGGTTCCCCGCGAGAAATTATTCCCCATTTAGTTTTTTTTTTCTTTTTTCTTTTTTGTCTTCATTGAATCAAATAGTTCTTTTGATAAATTTTCAAATAGTTAACTTGACATGGAAAATATTCATTAATTTTCAATTAGATAGTTAATTATTCACATAATTTTTTCATTTAACTAGTTAATTTCATTTTTAAAAAAATCTCTTTTTAAACTTTAAAGATTAAATTCTTAAATCTCATAATAAAAACAAAATAATATTTGGGGGGTTTTGCACAGATATCAAAAACCGACAAAAATATTGCAAAAATAGAAAGAAAAAAAATTTGCGGAAATAGCAAAAAATGCGTTAAATTACGAATATACCCTTAGTATCTGCAATAGTCTATCAGTCCCTATTATTGATAATCACTAATAGACTTCGATTAATCGGAGTCTATTAGTGATAAATACTGATAAACTTTGATGATAAGCTTCAATTAATCGGAGTCTATTTTTTCTCCACTCTCCCACCCATTCCCCTGCTTAAACGGGAATTCTACGCCCCATTAGGGGCGGGTCCCCATGGGACCCCGTCTTCGAGGGCAAATGGACATTCCTAATTTCATCTCCTCTATTTTTGGTGAGTTCTTATGGCGTGGGTCCTTTGTTCCGGTCTAAAACGAAAGGGAAAGCTCCGTCATTTCAATTCTTAATCTTTTTTAAATAAAAAAAAGAGAAAGAAAAGAATGAAGAATGAAGGAGAAGAAGAAAAAGAAAAGAAAAGTTTGTCGGCGGCCGGCGACAACAACTGGAAGAAGAAGAGTCGGAGGGAGAGAGGAAGAAAGAATAAAAAAAATAATGTTTTTTATTAATTTAATATTATTTTTATTATAAAAATTAAAAAATTATTTTTAAAATAAAAAATAGGTGTCACGTGAGCAAACCGTTAGTTATTAACGGAAAAATGGACGGAGGGACCAAAATGAAACGAAATCTAAACCTAATGGCTAAAATGTTGAGTTTGAAAACTCAAACACTAAAATGAGACCTAAACCAAACTTCAGGGACTAAAAGTATATTTTTTTCCAAAAAAAAAAAAAAATTAGTTTTCAAAAACTTGTTTTTGTTTTAAAATTTTGATTAAGAATTCAAATGTTCGGTTGACAAAGATAAAAATCATTATAAAGAAAATGGATGAAAATAAGCATAATTTTAAAAAACAAAACGGGGAAATGATTATCAAACGGGGTCTTAAAGTTTAAGAAGTATATAAAATGGGTAAAAAATAAAATGATATTACGTTCACATTTTACCGATCTTTGAAATGCGACTACTTCATTAAAGTTAATTTTCCATCTATTTTTAGTGGAGATCACAAAAGTGAAGTGAGAGCGATTTTTATGAGTTGTGTTATAGGCAATTTTGGACCACCCCGATGTACGAGGAGCTGACGAGGACAATCGGGGAGAAATCGGGCCAAGGAGGCGGAGCCGGCAAGCGGGACGGGCCAAGGTCGAAGGGGTCGGGTTTTTGACCCGACCCCATGCTCGGCCTCGGCCATGGGCCGAGGCCGACCCTCGGACCGCTCGCGCGGGCCGAGCCCGTTCGGTCTCGTCTGGTCCCCACCGCCTCTGGCTACCCCGGTTTCGCCTGGTTTGACCTAAAACGCCTCCGAATACCTAAAAACCCTAGGAGGATGAGCAGGTATTTATATCCCTCTTCGCCACCGAAGAGGGGATCCCGAATTCTATCCCTAAACTCTACTCTCTATTTTCTCATCTCGCCTCTTGCTCTTACTTTTCCACGCCCTACCGTTCTGTTTGCTGACTTAAGCATCGGAGCCGGTGTGGCGAGCACCACACCGGTGTGCAGGTTTACTGTCTTGCAGGCCACGTCTTCCCCCCCTCAACTACAAATTTACCGTTGGTGGCACGTGAAGGTCAGGTGATATCCTCTGGCCAAAATCGACCATCAACAGTTGGCGCCGACACCAAAATTGGCGCCGAGGTCGAGCAGAGGATGCCGACACCAAAATTGCCACCCTTGAGGATGAGGTGAAGGGAATGAATCGGAGTTTGTACAGAATACTCCAAATCCTGGATAAACCCGACCCTAGCACCAAAGTCCATGAGGGGAGTTTGATTAGGGATCCGAGGAAGGGGAAGGAGCCTATGGAGCACACTGCAGAGTCAGAGACGAGGTCAAAGGGAAAGAAGACTGATAGCATGACCAGCAAGGTCAGGGGGCTCAAACCTACTAATCGCACGATTTTGAGGAGCCTATAGTTAAGCACACTTAAGGGGCATGACTACACAGTTTCTACCCCAAGCTACGGTCATACTAAGACAGACCTGAGGAATCTGATCGTTGAGAAGCGCAGAAGTTCCAAAACTGCCGAGTCCGAGGCCAAAGTCGCCGAAGCTGAAGCCCGAGCTGCCGAGGCCGACCCTCGGACCGCTCGCGCGGGCCGAGCCCGTTCGGTCTCATCTGGTCCCCACCGCCTCTGGCTACCCCGGTTTCGCCTGGTTTGACCTAAAACGCCTCCGAATACCTAAAAACCCTAGGAGGATGAACATGTATTTATATCCCTCTTCGCCACCGAAGAGGGGATCCCGAATTCTATCCTTAAACTCTACTCTCTATTTTCTCCTCTCTCCTCTTGCTCTTACTTTTCCATGCCCTACCGTTCTGTTTGCTGACTTAAGCATCGGAGTCGGTGTGGCGAGCACCACACCGGTGTGCAGGTTTACTGTCTTGCAGGCCACGTCTATCCTCCGGCCAAAATCGACCATCAACGAGTTGTTTAGGAATATCCATAATCCATCCACAATCTCCATTGAATTGAGATTTGGAGATATCATGAAATCAAGAATTAAAACCTTAGTGATAGTTGTGCAGATATTTTAATTTGTTGCTCAATTTAAAACATTTCTCAACATTACACGCAAGAGAACTGGAAATTATATAACTTAGGTGGTTAAATCCCAACCCTCACATCCTAACCGCTTCAATCTACTGTGATCTCTCTCCTCTTCTTCCGGCCATTCCCCAGCGGTGGGTCGGACTTTCCGGCATCCAAGGGAAAATTCAACTTAGCCTTTCTTCCTCTCATCTTAAACGCAGCAGAATCATAAGCCCTAGCCGCATCCACATCCGAATCGAAAGTCCCCAACCAAACTCTGCTCCCTTTCCTACTCGGATCTCGGATCTCCGCCGCGAACTTCCCCCACGGCCGCCGTCGTACGCCTCTGTACCTCCTCCCAGTCGGTGTCCACTGTTCCGCTCGGTGCCTCTTCGGACTCTCAATCGGAGGCTCTTCCTCTTCCGACGGTTTCATGTACTCGAAATCGTCGAATTCGAGTTTGATCGGCGGGAGCGAGAAGAAGGCGGATGGCGAGTACTGGAAATCGAAATCTAGAAGAGTGAGGAAGGAATCGGAGTCTTGGAGAAGATGGTGTTGGATCAAGTTTAACGGTGAGAAATCGTCTTCTTCTTCTTCTCGTAGTTCCATTTTCTGTGAGATTGGAAAAAGGGGATGCGTTCGGGATGGATTTATAGTGGTGGAAATTACCATGGAATCCCGGAGAATTACCATGGGGTCTAGCCCGGGAATACCCTATCAAGCAAGGGTAAACATGGAACTTGTTGAAATTATCACTTTCTATTTTGGATAGCTATACCTATGATTTATTATTTAATATGATGAGGATAAGCATCTCAAAATCTCTCATGGAAATATATCTTACATTAGTGTCTAATAAATCTTTCAAATTTTAAAAAGATTTTCAATATTTTAGGTTTAATAAATGTTGTATGAGCTTTTAATTTTATATTTAATACATCATTGAATTTTAAAAATGACTAATAAGTTAGAGATTTATTAAACATGAAATTAAAACTACAAGGATCTATTAAATAGGAAAATTATAAGCGTGAGAATAGTGAAACTAGTTAAGTCATTATATTTTTGTCAAAGCGAGCTTAGCTCAGCGGTAATTGACATGTGTCCTCGACCAACAAAAGATCAGAGGTTTGAATCCCCTCACCCCCAAATATTGATGTACTCAAAAAAAAAAAAAAAGTTAAGTCATTATATTTTTAACCATAAATGTTAGAAATTCAAATTGTCATCCTACATGTTTTTTTTTAAGTGTCAATTAAATGCATAATATTGAAAATTTAAGAGTCAATTATATAGTTTCAAAATTAAAGGACTTATAGGGCTATAATTGTAGTTAGTAAGTTTTGAATAAAGGCTGACTCTTTGAGTTTTTATATTTGATTTTTGTTACCTTTTTGCAATGGTGGAAAGGTAGGATATAGAATGTGACTCCATGAGTAATTGTGAGAGAGAATGGAAAGAGAGGAGAGAAGAAATGGAGAGATGGGTGAGAGAGAGGTGTGTGACTTCCTTTGAGGCTTGTCCCTCATTACTAGAATATTGCAATTTGGTCCACTTCTAGAGTGCTTGTCTATTTTGAGTGGAAAAATTTTCGTATACTACTAACTGTATGGTTACTACTTCCATTAATTGATTGTCACGTCAATAATCTTTAATAACGATTTGGAGTTCATAACATTAAATAATTATTTATAAAGAAAATTTTCTAGTATAAACATAAGGAGTAAG
This sequence comes from Luffa acutangula, assembly GCA_036850905.1. Taxonomy (NCBI): domain Eukaryota; kingdom Viridiplantae; phylum Streptophyta; class Magnoliopsida; order Cucurbitales; family Cucurbitaceae; genus Luffa; species Luffa acutangula. Next base: position 40,958,863 of record CM072097.1, on the reverse strand, counting down.
TAATATTGGAGTACTAAAGTTATTCTTCGTGAGTGCTAGTTTAGGTTTATATATATATATATATATATTTATCATTGTAATTTGTGAGGATAAGGCTAATCTTGCTTGGTAGGTCAAGCCACTCTATGGTTTGGTGGTGGTGCATGTACTATTGGAGTTAAAGTGTTGTGGTGTCTTCTAAATTTCTCAAATAATGAGAAGTTATTGAAACAGACTGTCCCACTATGAGTGACAGTTTTACATCATTGGATGTATGAGAGAAAAACTATGAAAGTATTTTGAATCTTTACCAATAGCTATGAGGGAGAATATTGATTCTCGAATTTGTATCCAACAATTACCAAGGGACAATTCATCGTAGTAACCTTACTCAATAATTTTTCCGAGTGATGGTGGCTTCTATAGAGAGTAGTTGAGGTGGTTGTCTCAACCTGTTCAACTTGAGAGGTTGATGGTAAGTGGTGAAAGGTTTTATTTTATACATGTATACACATATACATACACTCCTCTCTTTAATCCATACCAGCATAACACAAACTTCCAAACATTTTTGTGATCTGTATATAGTTAAAAAAAAAAAAAAAAAAAAGATGGGGAAAATCACAGTATGCAAGACAGACTGTTGTCCCAAACGTGGGGACTCAGCTGAATTAATAAGAAGCCAAGTTGCTGATATTTATATCAAATCCACTGCATTTACAACCACCCGCACACGTCTTTCACTCAAAAACTTAGGTCCCGTTTGATAACTATTTGGTTTTTGGTTTTTGGTTTTTAAAAATTATGTTTGTTTTCTCTCAATTTCCTTACCATAGTTTTCGTCTTTGCCAAGGGTACATTTGAATTCCTAGCAAAATTCTAAAAACAAAAACAAGTTTTTGAAAACTATTTTTTTTTTTTTTTTTTAAAAAAAATTGGTTTGATTTTTGAAAACATGGAAATAATGTATTAGGAAAACAAAGAAATTTATAGGTGGAAGTAGTGTTTATAGACTTAATTTTCAAAAACAAAAAACAAAAAACCAAATAGTTATCATAGGCCTTAATGTTAGACAAAACAAACACACAGGGCCTCAAGCTTATCTCTTGATCTTAATATCACTATCACCCTGCTGACTTCTTCTCATCTTAATAACTGTTTTTTTCATTCATTCCATTTCATCTTATTTTCAGGGTTTAACCATTCATTTGATTTGATGGGATATTTACTTTTTATGGGGTCCATCTCCCCAAGGAAAACTCCTACCTAATCATATCTAATTCTAATAAATCTCTATAATATGTTATCCAAATTAAATATCTCCCAATTAATAAATACCTGTGTATAAATTTATGAAAACAACTTGAAAAATTCCCAACATATTTTGTTCGTAGCTTTGTGATTATTGTATCGAAAATGTATAGATAAATTAAGGTTTAAAAACACTTTTGGTACCTACACATAGTTCCTAAACTTTTCTCCGTAACGATTTTGTCCCTGAACTTTAATTTCAATTTTGTAACAATTTAGCTCATGTACTTGAAAATTTATAGCGGTTTAGTCCCTATCGTGAAAATTTCCATCAAAATTAAGTGTCAATTTTTATATATGTAATGACTTCATCTTTATAGTTTACAAATACACATTGTGTCCTAATCAAGTTATCAATCATTATATGTAAGGAAATTCCATTAAATCTTAATAATAATTTTCACAACAAGAACTAAATCGTTAAAAATTAGAAAGTTCAAAGACTAAATCATTACATATTAAAGTTGAGACTAAATTGTTACCAAATTGAAAATACATGGACTAAATTGTTATAAACTAAAGTTAAGAGACTAAATTGTTATTGTATAAAACTTAGAAGAGATGAAATGTGTTTTTTAACCTTAAATTAATTTGGTATCAGTATATTTTCATGCTATAACCGAAAAGTAACAAATATCCCACGTAGTAGGTCATTTGCGAATATGACATTTTGTTTTAAAAATGAAAATATCTCACCTATTGTCATATTGGTGGAATTGAAAATTAAAACATGAATTTAGGTTAGATTTGTTGGATTTTTGTGTAAATGTGTGAAAGAAAGTTATGGTTAGTTGATCAAAAGTTTTAAAACGGTTGCTTAAATTATGAATTTAATGTCCGGAATTAAATTCATAACTTGTATGAACTTGAAGAGTTGATGTCTTTTCGTGTTCTACAGCTGCTGTTAGTGCTCATAATTACAAAGTAATCGTTTGACTTTCTGTATTCTGCAGCTGTGGTAAATACACATAAATACACTGTAATTAAACGTAATTACAGAGTATTTATTGTTACCTTTTCGTTTTTCCAGAAAGTTACTATTTGTACCACTATAAATAGTAGCTGATTTCTTCATTTTCAGATCATCCCATTTTCGAGTTTTCTTACCATGTTCATTATTCCATTTTCGTGTTTTCTCTTATATTTCATTCTTTTGATTTTGGTTTTGTTGAGAGTAAGTATCTGAAGGTTCTGCCAGATCCGTGTAGTTCGAGGTTGTTGTTCTACCGGAGTTAGTCGTTGTATCCTGCTGAGACAATCGCTGTAGTCTGCTAGCAACCCGTGCAGAGCGAATAATTGTCTTCAGGACAGCGCTTTGAAAGCGTGCCTCGACTACCAATCATCACATTCTTTTGTTTTACAGGTATTGTTCGTTTGATGTGGCTGTGGTTGTCAGTTGGATCATCTACGACCTTTGGAGTGTTATTGATCAGGCTATTTACATCATTTGTAACTTCAATCTGTTGTTCTTCTGGTTTATTTTGAGTTCTGTAATTATCGTTAAATACAGTGTCTGTACTGTTATTTACACTGTGTTTGTTTGTAGCCAGTTGTCTTGTAATCTGTTTGTTAGTGTGACAGTTTCTATATACAGCGATAGTTCCAACAATCTGAAGACAATTAAGCGATTAATGGTTGTCAGTACCACCACTAATGTTGTTGCTCCAACCATGATGAGATCAATCATTACCAAAGGTCATGCTGAAAAAGAATGATGATCTTCTACCTCTCTATGCTGGACCTTACTCACATATTGAAGGAAGAGTGTCAATCAGTTCACAAAAAAAAAAAAAAAAAAAAAAAAAAAAAAAAAAACTGAAGCTAAAGCTATTAAGTAAGCGAAAGTGGATGCCTTGGACATCATATGTAATTACGCTGTAAGTGGTCGTGAGGACACTTGTACTAATGTTTATTGCAATGCCTAGAAAACTTCAAGGTTTTGTGGGGGGCATTAGCAAGATGTACAAGCTGAAAGATGCTGTACAAAGAATTTCCTCTGTGGAAAATTTTGAGTTGATACCAATTTGGTAGTCAATCAATGAAAGGAAATGCAAATTATTATTAGTAGTTTGCAATATGAGGAATTGGTCATGAACCATTCCAAGATATTGTTGTGATTGAGAAGTTGATTCCCTTATGGAAGAACTCTTAAAACTTTCTCAAACACAAGCAAAAACAATTGTCTATGTGGATCTCGTAGTAAGACTCCATATTGTAAATGACAAAAGAAAGGGAGATAAAGATCCACTAGATATTGAAGTCAAAGCTCACATTGTTGAAGCTTCAAGGAATGACAATGTAATTATTGTTGTTGTTGATAAGGTATTTATGCTCCTGTCACCAAAGATTGGTGGACTAAAACTAGTGCTTCTAGGCACGTTTGTGGGGGTAAATCATTATTTATCACATATGCATGATAAGTTAGATGACAACGAAATGCTTCAACTATCTTTATAGAAGGCGAAGAGAAGATCCTATTGAAATGGACTTTTGGAAATATAATTACCCCAATGATGTGTGACACATGCTAGAGGTTCGAAAGAATCTAGTGTCATAAATTCTACTCGATAAAATAGATTTAAACTTGTATTTGAGTCGGATAAATCTATTTTGGTAGAAGAGGTATTTATGTGGAAAAATGTTATCTAAATGATGACATGTTTGAATTGAATGTATTGACACAACTGTCAAAGAATGATATTATATTGTTGAGTTGTGTGATGTATGACCTTTTAGGTTGAGGCATGTTAATTATCATTCTTATGGAATGGTAAGTTTAAGACTAGTGCCTAACTTTTGACATTGATAATAGATACAAATGCAAGGTTTTGTGTTAAATCAATGTTTGATAGAAAGTCGTTTTATCTGTGGAGAGAAGTAATGAGTTACTTGATTTAATCCACAGTGATGCATGTGACATGACTAGTACCCCAACAAGAGGTAAGAGATATTTTGTCACATTTATTGATGGTAGTAGTCAGTGGCGGATCCAGAAATTTTGTTCAGGGGGGGCTTCATTTAGAATTTCGTAAAAGTAATTTACAAGTAAATAATTCCAAAATTTTCATAAATGAAACTGAACTATTAATTTAATTCATTGCAATTCTTCTCTATACATTTTTATATCATGAGATCAATTTTAAAAAAAATAAATTTAAAATATTTTTATCCATTTTCATTTATTTTGATATAAAAATAATATTTAAAGAAAAAATTCAAATAAATATTGTAATATTATTTATTTGTTAGGTTGTATTACAAGTTTAATCTTGAAATTTTTACATTTGTGTCTTCTAATGGATTCTTGAACTTTCAATTTTTAGTGATTGTCAAACACTATAATTTTATTACAAGATTAAAAACTTGAAAAGTTAAACCAAACCTATCCTAAGTTTATGGAACAAATTTGTTATCACATTTGTAAGTAATTATTTTTAGACAAAATATAGCCTACAATTAAAATCTATGAAAAATAAAACTTTGTGTATTTATAAAAGTCAAATTTTAGAAATGGGTTTTGTATATATTTTTTAAATCGACAAGTTTTAACTTTGTTGAATATATTGTAAAAGAGAAAAAGAATAAATATTAAAGGAGTGAGAAAAAAAAATTGAGTCAAAAATTGAGAGAACTCAGACTCAATCAGGGACCGCACGACATGAGGGGAAAAGTTGGAGTCAGAAAAAAAAAATAAAATTAAAAAAACAGTGGGTAGTAAGGGTCGATCCAAGGACCGCACTGTGTAAGGGGGGGGCTTAAGGCGCTCATGCCAACGAAGCCAACTATTACTTTTGATAATAAAGTTGGAATTACATATACAAATATAAAATAGCTAAAATTTCAGGGGGGGCTCGAGCCCCCCCTGGGCCCATGCTGGATCCGCCGCTGGTAGTAGTAAGTATTGCTATGTATATTTATTATATAGTAAAGATGAAACCTTAAATGTTTTTAAAACATATAAGGCAGAAGTTGAAAATCAACTTGAAAAGAGGATAAAGGTGCTTATATCAGATAGAGGTGGTGAATATGAATCTTCAATGCTTTATGAATTCTGTGAAGTTAATGGTATAGTCCATCAAACTACAACACCTTATACACCGCAACAAAATGGTGTAGCTGAAAGGAAAAACCGAACTTTGAAGGACATGATTAACTGCATGTTAAATAGTTCAGGTTTACCTCATAATTTGTGGGGGGAGGCGTTGCTTACAGCAAATTTTATACTAAATAGAATTCCACATAAGAAAAGTGATAAGTCACCTTATGAGGTGTGGAATAGAAGGTTGCCCTCATATAAAATGCTGAAAGTGTGGGGGTGTTTGGCAAAGGTACAAGTTCCTTTACCAAAAAGGACCAAATTTGGGTCTAAGAAAGTTGATTGTGTATTTATAGGATATGCAATGCATAGTGTTGCTTATAGATTCCTCGTGGTTAAATTAGAAATATCTAATATTAATGGAATCTATTGAAGTTGAAGTCTTTGAGGATATATTTCCTTTTAAAGAAAAAAAGACACAAAAATAATGGTGTTAAAAGGAATTATGAGGCTAGCTCTCCGAAAGGTCAAGATGATCAGGAAACTGGGTCTGAACCGAGGAGAAGCAAAAACGCTAAGAAAGTTATTTCTTCTGAACATGATTTCAATGAGCCTGAAACTTTATAGGAAGTTGTGTCAAGGTAAAGAAATCTATTTGGAACATAACCTAAAGGGTTTGTTGTAAAATGACTTGAAGATAAAGTTTGTAAACTTGTCAAGTCTCTTTGTGGGTTGAAACAAGCACCCATATAATGACATGAAAAGTTTGATCACACTATGTTATCAAATTGTTTTAACGATAAATGAGTGTGATAAATGTGTCAAGTCGAAGTGTCTTTGATTCTGTTAAGGATATGTTGAAATTCAACTCTAATATAAAAGACAATGGTCTTGTAGAGATGTTATCCTTGGAATTAGAATTCAAGTGGATACACAATTTCTCAATCTCATTATAAAAAGAACGTGTTGAAAAAAAATTGATCACTTTGAGAGTAAGTTGGTGTTACTCCATTTGATCAAAATTGTATGTTGATGAAGAATAATGATGAAAGTGTATCTCCTCTAGAATTCTCTAGAGTTGTTGATGACTTAATGTACATGATGAATTGTACTAAGACCCGATGTGCCTATTTAGTAGGAAAGTCAACAAGATACACTGGCAATCCTAGGCATGACCATTGGAATGCTCAATTAGAGTTCAAAGGTACGTGATGTACACTCTAGACTATGGATTACATAGTATGAGGTATCCACATGTACTATAAGGATTTAGTGATGCTAATTGGATTTCTGATAGCATGAAGACTAAATCAACCAATGGGTATATATTTACCTTAGTTGGGTTTGTTGTATTATGGAAATCTTCAAAACCAGATGTGTATAGCGCGTTATGCTATGGAGTCAGAGTTTATAGCTCTTGACAAAGCTGGAGAAGAAGCTGAATGACTTCGAAATTTCCTTGAAGATATTCCATTGTGGCCAAAGCATGTGAGTGCGATATGTATATATTGTGACAGTTTAGCAGCCTCAATGAGAGCTAAGAATAACGTATATAATGGAAAGTCACGACATATAAGACGCAAGCATAATTCAGTAAGGCAATTGCTCTCTAATGGAATAATTTCCATTGATTATGTGAAATCGAAAGAGAATATTGCTGATCCTTTGACGAAAGGATTGTCAAAAGAGCAAGTGATGTATACATCGAGGGAAATGGGGCTAAAGCCTATGAAATGAATTATTTGGTGGTAACCTAACCTAGTTGACTGGAGATCCCAAGATCTAGGTTCAATAGGCAAACTGGCTGAATGATTCATAGTTGACACACTAAGAAACTTATAGTTTCTTCCCATTTCTATGATGTTTAAAGAGTGTGTGATCTGTCGAAGCTAAGGTCATATTGATATTTTGTAAACAAAAGGAGTAATGGCAGAATACTCTTAATTAATATCACCTATGTGAGAGTAGAAGTGGGTCGCTTCTGTGAGAACTTTTCAAATGGCTTATGTTCTCTAAAGCTCTCATGAAACCGGGATTTTGTCCAGGACCAAAATGGACACAAACGTATAGAACTCGAAGATACAGAATGAGTTATGTGTGATGTTCGTTGTCTCAATTTACCATGAGAAGGATAGTTCAAGAGCTAGTCTCACTATTTCTTCGGTAGATTCGATGGATATTCACTAAGGAAGGTTCAAGTCCAGAAGACACATCTCCTGATGCATAATTTGTTCGTTTGCTCTCAACGATTTGATTTTATTTATCCTTACTTTCTTTCATGTGGGGGATTGTTGGATCTTGGTGTAAATGTGTGAAAGAAAGTTATGGTTAGTTGATCAAAAGTTTTAAAACGGTTGCTTAAATTATGAATTTAATGTCCGGAATTAAATTCATAACTTGTATGAACTTGAAGAGTTGATGTCTTTTCGTGTTCTACAGCTGCTGTTAGTGCTCATAATTACAGAGTAATCGTTTGACTTTCTGTATTCTGCAGCTGTGGTAAATACACATAAATACACTGTAATTAAACGTAATTACAGAGTATTTATTGTTACCTTTTCGTTTTTCCAGAAAGTTACTATTTGTACCACTATAAATAGTAGTTGTTTCTTCATTTTCAGATCATCCCATTTTCGAGTTTTCTTACCATGTTCATTATTCCATTTTCGTGTTTTCTCTTATATTTCATTCTTTTGATTTTGGTTTTGTTGAGAGTAAGTATCTGAAGGTTCTGCCAGATCCGTGTAGTTCGAGGTTGTTGTTCTACCGGAGTTAGTCGTTGTATCCTGCTGAGACAATCGCTGTAGTCTGCTAGCAACCCGTGCAGAGCGAATAATTGTCTTCAGGACAGCGCTTTGAAAGCGTGCCTCGACTACCAATCATCACATTCTTTTGTTTTACAGGTATTGTTCGTTTGATGTGGCTGTGGTTGTCAGTTGGATCATCTACGACCTTTGGAGTGTTATTGATCAGGCTATTTACATCATTTGTAACTTCAATCTGTTGTTCTTCTGGTTTATTTTGAGTTCTGTAATTATCGTTAAATACAATGTCTGTACTGTTATTTACACTGTGTTTGTTTGTAGCCAGTTGTCTTGTAATCTGTTTGTTAGTGTGACAGTTTCTATATACAGCGATAGTTCCAACAAGATCTTAAGACACATTATTTTGGTTGAAAAATAAAAACAGCGGTTTTTTTAACTAATCGAGCATTGGACATTTGTGACTTCCTTTAGAGTGTAGGCACATAAACAAATTGTTATTGGGAACTTTATCAATTCCCACATTGATAGTCGTTGACATATTACGACCATTGTATCAGACGTCATCAAATTGTACCCCACTTACCACTTATTAGTCCAATCAACTTGTAACGCCAAATTTAACAAACAAAATTATTTAATGAGAGAGATTCAAAATCAAAATTACATAAATTATGCGATTGACTTTCTAAAATTCTGATCATGGACTAAATAACCCTACAAAACCATAAACATTTTAAAAGCAGTGTGCAAGATCAAATTGAAAGTAAGACTAAAACTAATACGGTCGAGGGTCGGAATACACGAAAATTAGGTATAACGATACTTTGGATCCTCCGATGAAAGAGAAAGGGATGTGAAAAAAATTGAAGAAGCAAAAGGTGGGGTATGGAGTGGACCAAAAGAAGAAGAAAAAGAAAAGGTGAAAGAAATGAAAGGGATGTTATAGTTGAGGATAATGTCTCTGTCATGCAAGTTGTGAGGTTTTGGTTTTAGAAGTCAAGTTGAGAAATGACTAGACGCAAGCTTGGGGGAAAGAATCTGTTGCGGTCGGAAAGCAACTCTCTCAACTTGCACAAACCACCCAAAAAGAAAAAACACTCAAAACAATGGGCCTTTTTTGCCACTGTGGTATCCGTGTCCAGGTCGGTACCGTTGTTGTTTTAAATCGCTTCAACTACTACTTGCTCTGAGAAAATTTTTAGTACTATGAAAGTATCATACTCTTTTTGTTCACACCATGACGATTTTATCTTTATATATATATATATATATATATATATATATATATATAATTTTAATGTTGGTGGATTCCACATTGTTTTCAAAAATATATTAAATGTGTGATAAACAATGTATTGAAGGAGTATCTATATACTTATGTAGTATTGGAAGATTTTCCAACCTGGTCATATGAATTTTTTTAATTTGATCTCTAGTTTAGGTACATCTTCGAAATTTGTCTTTGTTGTCATTAGTTGTTATTGAATTGAATACATGACAAATTTTTTCATCCTATGTGTGTGACATTTGAGTTAATGTTTTTCTATTTGATTGATTATATATTAGGGTTTTAAGTTTAAGAGTAAGATATATAAAAGAAGTGGAGTCTATTTAGAATGACTTTCCAAGAGTAAAGATAAGAATGAGTGTTGATGACCAAATTTCGCTAGGTAAATTACCTTCGTTCCACGTGATAATCGACAGTGAATTTGTTCGAGAGCGGGGGAAGACGTGGCCTGCAAAAAGGAAAACCTGCACACCGGTGTGGTGCTGGCCACACCGACTCCGATGCTTAAGTCAGAAAACGGAAGTAAGAGAGCTAGAGAGCAAGTAAAAGAGAGAGAGTCGAGAATAGAGAATTCGGGTCCCCTTCTTCAGTGGTGAAGATGGGTATAAATATTTGTCCATCCTCCTTGGGTTTTTAGGGATTCGGAGGCATTTTAGGCCAAACCAGGCGGAATCGGGGCGGCCAAAGACGGTAGGGATCGAATGGAGTCGGACGGGCTCGACCCGCGCGAACGGGCCGAGGGTCGGCTTCGGCCTATGGCCGAGGCCGAGCAGGGGGTCGGGCCAAAAGCCCGACCCCTTCGGTCTTGGCCCGTCCCACTTGCCGGTTTCGCCTCTTGGGCCCATCTCCCAGCCTGATTTCTCCCCGGTTGTCCTCACCAACTCCTTGTACATGGAGGTGGTCCAAAATTGCCTATAACGAGTATGTGATAAAGATATAGCAAAGGATCCATGAATTAAGAAGGGTTCATTTTGATAATCATTTACCTTGGTTTTCATTAAGATACATTTGAATTCTTAGTCAAATTTCAAAGACAAAAATAAATTTATGAAAACTACTTTTTTTTTTTTTTTTTTTTTTAGTTTTTAAAACTTACTTGTGTTTGGTTTTTGACTTTTCATTGCAGTTACTTTTTTTTTTAGCTGATGTATGTTTTCATGTAATTGAGAAATGTTTTAATTTTTTTTAAAGGCCCATTTGATAATCATTTGGTTTTTGGTTTTTTGTTTTTGAAAATTATGCTTGTTTCCTCCAAATTTTCATACAATGGTTTTCATTTTTGTTAACGACACATTTGAATTTCTAGTTAAATTCTAAAAACAAAAACAAGTTTTTGAAAACTACTTTTTTTAGTTTTCAAAATTTGACTTGGTTTTTGAAAACAAAGGAAAGATGTAGATAACAAAACAAAGAAACGTGTGAGTAAAAGTAGTCTTTGTAGGCTTTAATTTTCAAAAACTAAAAACAAAAAACGAAATGGTTATCAAACGGGACAGCAGAGATTCGCATTTAATGTTCGAGAACAAAAAAAATTGGATTAAATAATGCATGCTTTACCGTCAACAACAATATGGGAAATAAACTATTTATTTTTTCAATTTGGTAATAGTGAGATAGAAGTAATTGATGAATATTAAAATCAAGAAATTAAGAATTTTAAATTGACTAAATCTAAATATTTTTCCACCTAATTTAGGTAAAAGAAAAATAAAAACTTTAGCGCCCGTTTGGTAACGTTCTCGTTTCTTGTTTCTGTTTCTTCATTTTTAGTGAAGAAAAATAGAATTGCATGACCCTAACACCTATACATCCAATAATAATAAACCTATATTCTTATTTATGTTTGAAAAAAATTGGAAACAAGAACAAAAAAGGAGAAACTAGTTTTAGTTGTTCCCAAAAGTTCTATACAAATTTTGGGAGTGTTTCTAAAAAGAAACAAGAAACATACATAGTTATTAAATGCTTAGATTTCTTAATAAAATTGGAAACAAGAAACAAGAAACGAGAACGTTATCAAACGGGCCCTTAGAAAGCCGCCACATCTTTTGAAGAAGAACGAAGAAGAAAAAGGAAAAGAAAAGAAAAAAAGCCGCCACATATTTGGAAGAGAACCACATACAATCAATATCAAACTTTTAAGTTCTAAGTTGAACATTAACATCTATCATATTTTAAACTAGTGTTAGGAGGGGTGACTTCTCTCATCATACATGTTGATGATCAAATTTTGCTAGGTAAATTACCTTCGCTCCACATGATAATCGACAGTGAATTTGTTTGAGAGCGGGGGAAGACGCGGCCTGCAAGACGAAAAACCTGCACACCGGTGTGGTGCTAGCCACACCGACTCCGATGCTTAAGTCAGAAAACGGAGGTAGGAGGGCTAGAGATTAAGAGAAGAGAGTAGAGAGTTCGGGTCCACTTCTTCAGTAGCGAAGAGGGGTATAAATATCTGCTCATGCTCCTAGGGTTTTTAGGAATTCGGAAGCGTTTCGGGACAAACCAGGCGGAACCGAAAGCCCGACCCCTTCGGTCTTGGCCCGTTCCACTTGCCGGTTTCGCCTCTTAGGTCCATCTCCAGTCCTATTTTCCCCAGTTTGTCCTCGTCAGCTCCTTGTACATCGGGGTGGTCCAAAATTGCCTAGAACAATACATTTTTTTTTTGTATGGATCGGTGTAAATATATAAAATAATAGTAAATTTGAGCATAAATAATGTTGAAGAAACCAAAATTCTTTTCTAGTGCAAATATAGTAAATTTGTCCCATATTAAAATATTTTATAAAATTAACCCACAAATGCAAAAGGTCTATACTTTATATTAGGTATACTTTATATTTTGTATATATTAGTGAACCATAAAAAAAAAAAGTATTTTAGTGTTATATTTCATCAATAATACAAAAATAATATAATAGTACTTTATATTGATATAAATATATTTATATCACTCCAAATCTCGAATTCGAAATTTGAAGTTGGTACGTAACGTAATTGCATGTCCAACAAACAACTAAGAATCTTTGCGCCCCTAACTAAGATGCATCATCCCCTCTTGACTTAAGCTGTTATTAAGAGTGAAGATTGTCCCTACATACTAACATGGATTCTTTTTTTTTTTTTTTTTTGAAATGGACTAACATGGATTCTTTACCAACATGTTTTGTTCTCACTAATTGCGTGCTTCTTAGAAAAATGCTTAGGATTAATCCAAGCCAAACATGCTTAATTTTTTAAGTTATATGATTAAGCATTGGTGCTTTTTGTTGGTATAGATCATAATTATCAATTTTTTTAAGTCTTAAGATCCCTTTCCTATGGTATTGGTTCATTCATGTACTATTATACTCTAGAACTATATGAAATTTTGATGTCGTAGCTAGACCCTTGATTCAAGGCTATAAATTACAATAGTTGATATTATAATGAAGAAGTTTTAAAATAAATAAATATAAATAATTTACGTAATAAACTTGGATTAAGAAAAAGTTGCCTACATACATTCAATCTGAGGCTTTTTATTTAAATTTGACTATGACATTTTGACTAATGTTCAAGCGTAAGCTTCTATCTTAAGCATACCTTTATCCAACTAATGTCTAATCTAAGACGTGTTAACTCTAATTAACATAGGTGGTACATTCAATAAAAATAAAATTAAAAAAAAAAAAAAACATAGGTGGTACATTCACTTGAGGATACCAATGAAGTTCTCTTTTGTCCATGTATAGTGATCGAGATAATATATCACGTAGCTATATAAGCCAAGTTTAATTTTCTTAATTACAATAGTTTCATCTTTGTTAAGAACACTTTTAGTTTTCAAAACTTGACTTGATTTTTGAAAACTTGAAAACGACGTCAATAGCAAAACAAAGAAACTTAGAGCTGTTTGGAATACCCTTTTAGTTTAAATGTTTTTCAAGAATGCATTTTATTTGAAACATTTTTGTATAAAATTATTTATAATTTATAACTCTCATATGTTTATACACAACTTATATTATAGATACTAAAAACTCTTTTTAAAAAATTTGTTTCAAGTGTTTCTCTCAAAATTGTTTATATTTCTCAATTTCATTCTTTAATAAGTCGTCATTTTTAGTGGTTGTCAAACATTAGATTTTTTTTTTTCAAAATTAAACTATTGAAAAGTTAAAACAAACGCACATAGTCTTGTAGGCGGAAGTAGCGTTTTATAACCTTAATTTTCAAAAACCAAAAACCTAATGATATCTTAAGTTATTCAAAAGCAATATCTGCAAGAAGCCACAATGAATAAATCTCCATAATCAATATACGGTCTAGTATAGAACTAAAAACTATGAACTTTTAGGCCCCGTTTGGTAACGTTCTTGTTTCTTGTTTCCGTTTCTTCATTTTTAATAAAGAAAAATAGAATTTCATGACCATAACACCTATACATTCAATAATAATAAACCTATATTCTTGTTTATGTTTGGAAAAAAATGGAAACCAGAACAAAAAAGGAGAAACTAGTTTTAGTTGTTCCCAAAAGTTCTATACAAATTTTGGAAGTGTTTCTAAAAAATGAGAAACAAGAAACACACATAGTTATTAAATGCCTAGATTTCTTAATAAAATTAGAAACAGGAAACAAGAAACGAGAACGTTACCAAACGGGCCCCGGTTTTCACTTCACGTTCAACATGTCTTCACACCATGCAATAATCTTTGAAGATGACAAAACTATAGCTTTATGGCACATATTTACTCAATTTCTATTTGTTCTCTTTTATCCTTTGTTCTTCTTGTCTTTCAAAAAAATAAAAATGCACTATCAATATATTCAAACCATTAAATCAATATCATCCTTATTTATTTATTTTTTTGACAATATGAGGTGAGAGGATTTAAACCACATACCTCGTGGTTATCAGTTTAATTAACTTTATGTCAGTTGAACTATACTCTTGTTGACTAATCAATATCATCTTTAAATGTAACATAATTATCAAATTTAACCACATTGTTAGAAGATAATCCAAGCAACAACCTTTTCAAGTTGACATAAATTTAAACAAAGTCATACCATTTAATTTCATTACTCAATTTTCATATTAAGGCTTTGAACCTTTTTTACAACACACAACACATCTCAATTGATGTTTGAGGGTTCCATATATAAACCAAATCTAAAAATTTCCAATTCAATAAATGAATAAACAAATCATATTACCAAACTTCAAGCCCCTACAAATTATATCACATTAAATTTTACTTTTTTTTTTTTTTTTTTTTTGGTTCTTCTCATCAACTTGGATAAGGCTCAAGTTCACCATCACAAAGTTAACGAGTTTCAAGTTTTAAAGAAACTTCATTCATTTTTTTTCACAGATTTATATGACTGTGCATTGAGAATATCCCATTAACGGATAAGGCGATAACGGCGATAACGGCGGCACGTTGAAAATCCCCTTCCCATCACTATCCCAAACCGGCGCCCAACATGACGGCGTTAACGGACAAACGGCCGCCGGAACTCCGATCTCATTTTTTTCCGACGACGATTCCTCCTTCTTCACAACCTTATTCTCCATTTCCACAACTTCACTCTCTCTCCTCCTTTTCCGACCAACCGCCGCCGTCGACGGCGGCTCCTCCGGCTCCTTCCCAGCCTCAAGAGGAAAATTCAAAATGGCCTTACTTCCTCTCATCTTGAAAGCAGCTCTGTCATAAGCTTTCGCCGCTTCAATGGCGGTATCGTAAGTTCCAAGCCAAACACGAGCTCCACGCTTGTTGGGGTCCCGAATCTCGGCCGCGAACTTCCCCCATGGCCGCCGGCGAACCCCCCTGTAATGCCGGCTCAGACCCACATCCGATTTGGCCTCAGAGGTCGCCGTCGCCGTCGCTTCGACCGAGTAGCTCTTGGGTGGAATCGCGACGTTCAGAGACGGCCGCCGCTGGCCGATCTTGGAAGGGGCGGCAGGGATTTGAGGTGTGATTCCATCGCCGTTGAAGTGGAGATTGGAAGCGAAGGATTCGATGGAGTTGAAATCGTTGAGGAGGTGTTGTCTGATGAGATCTAAGGTGGAAGCGTCATCAGTGGAAGCCATTAATGGTGGATGAGATTTGAAGAAGAAGAATGGATGAGGATTTTGAGTGGAAAATTGGGAGTGAAGAAGGAGAGTTTATAAAAGGGATTGGAAAAGGGGGTTTCGGGGGAGATTCGAAGAAGGGGAGAGGAAGGGAGGCGGAGGAGGGGTAATAATGTAATTTGAGGTGGGGGGGTCCATGAATTTGAATGATGTGTAATTTCTATGGAGCTTCTTACAATTTGGATATGATTGGATTTGTTAGGGATTGTGCTTTCTGGGGTACTTCGTGTTCTTACTTTCTGTTGAAAAGGAAAATGGGAATTCACTTTTTTGTCCAACGGGATTTGATTTCATTTAATAAAGTTTTTAGTTTTTGTACGGTCAAATTGAGAAATACAGTTGTTGTGTCGTGGTGTAAACCACTGCCTTGAAAGCAATTTCGGCACGACCACGGTGCTAAATCGTTTATACCGGTTGCTCCCCAAGGTTAACACAACACCCTCCTCGTTCGTGCACTCGAGAGAGAAGGATTGGAATCAAGAACTATATACTTTGCTCAGGATTGGAGGAAGAGAAGAGGAATTGGAAGAAAGGAATAATGATGATGATATGGATCTTGCCTGAAGGCTTCTTTTATAGCTGAAGGTGTAACCACATTGCATAACTGCAGGTCCAAGGAGCATGCTGGGAGCGCCACGTGTCTGCACGCCTCAACAAACGGACGCCACGTGTCCTCGCCTTACGCACGCCTTAGCCTGAACGCCTCAACGAACGGAACGCTGACTGTTGACTGTTGACCACACGGTTCGGTTCGGTTCGGTTTGGTCGGTTCGGTTTATAAAAGAAATTATAAGAAGAAGGATTTTTGCCCAAAAAGATAAAACCACCTTCTCTATTACGCGCGAGCGCGGTTGCCCGAGCCCGCCCGACGGACGGCGGCGGCGCGCGTGTGGGGAGAAGTCCTTGTACCACCTTAACTAGTTTTATAAACCTAGGGAAGAGTGATTGTATAAAAATACTTTTCCCAACTACAAAACTTTCTATGTGGGACAATCACCAAGTGATACTCTCAAGGGCAAAATCCTAAGTCATTCTCTAACAGTTTTTACATTTTTTATTCGTATTTATTATTTTCATTTTTTTTTTATCCATTTTAAGACCATAGAATTTGTTACGTAGACGAATGTGACAAGAAAATTTTTACTTTAATTATAATAAAGGTGAGATCATGAGATAAGATAGATTTATGAAATAATATATTAATAATATAAAAATAAATGTAACTTTATTTAACTTTGACTTTAACCTTTGATGAGTTGGGCTATTTAGTCTTTAAAATTGATATTGATGGTCAAATTTGGTCGAGGGAGCTCACCTGACCTTCACGTGTCACCAACGACAAATTTGTTTAAGAAGGGGGAAGACGTGACCTGCAAGATAGTAAACCTGCACACCGGTGTGGTGCTTGGCATACCGCCTCCGATGCTTAAGTCAGAAAACGGAAAGAGGAGAGCAAGAGAGCAAGAGGAGAGAATAGAGAATAGAGTTCGGGATCCCTTCTTCAGTGACGAAGATGAGTTTTTATACCTGCTTATGCTCCTAGGGTTTTTAGGAATTCGGAGGCGTTTCAGGACGAATCAGGCGGAATTGGGGCAGCCAGAGGCAACAAGGACCGAACGGAGGCGAATGAGTGCGCGGGCCGAATGGTTGGGCCAAATTGGCCTGACCCTTTGGTCTGGTCTTCCTCTGGGTTGATTTCCTGGTCCTATCTCTGTTCGATTGTCTTCGTTAGCTCCTTGTGCATCAGAGTGGTCCAAAATTACCTATAACACTTAGATGTTGTATGTGTCAACTTAATTATTTGACCCAAAAAAAAAAAAAAATACACTCCTAAATTTTGAGGGTGGTATGAATTAAAATTCAAAACTAATACTTGTATCAATTTAAATTATAAATTTTCATAAGTGAATGGATTAAGGTTCACTTGATTTTACCACTCAAAATCATGCATTAACCGTTTTAAAAACAGAATGCTAATAGAGAGTCTAAATTGATTCACATATATAATTTTAGAGTTTTAATCGATAGATTTTTAATAATACAATCCCAAAGTTTAAGGATATAGATTGATTTCTTCCCTATTTATTTTGTCTAACTATCTATTTTATTATCTTGATTATCTATTGCATATGTTGATGCCCAAATACGAGCAAAGAGAACTCATCTAACCTTCACGTGACACCAAGGATAAATTTGTTTGAAGAGGGGAGAAAGATGTGGTTTGTAAGACAAGAAAACCTGCACACTGGTGTGGTGCTTGCCACACTGCCTCTAATGCTTAGGTTACTAAGGAGAAAGTTGAAAAACAATTAAGAGAGCTAGAGGAAGAAAAGAGAGTTCGAGAATAGAGTTTCGGATCCCTTCTTCAAGGTTGAAGAAGGGTTTATATACCTTCTCTCCTTCTTAGGGTTTCTACTCGATTGAAGACATATTCAGGTTGAATTACCTCGAAATGAGCCTCCTGAGAATCCTAAGAATCGTGCATGGAAGAACAAGCTCAACCCACGCAAGTGGATCGAGGGTCAGCCTCGGGCTTGGCTGAGGCCAAGGTTGGGATTGGGTCGTGGCCCAATCCTTTCGGTCTTTCTTTCTTTCGGAGTCCATTTCCTCGGATTGATGTTGTGTTGTCCTGCTTAGTTCCTTCAATTTCAGAGTCTTCCAAAATTACCTATAACAGTATATATGTTTTTTTTTTTTTAAAAAAAAAATTATAACAGTATATATGTTAAACAACCAATATTTGTCAAATAATTATACCACATCATTGTTTAGTTATGCTCTACTTTTTCTACAAAATTGAAAGGTCGAGAATTTATTTAATACAAATATGAAAGTTTAGGAATTAAACTGGTAATTTAACCTTGAAACTATTATTATTCAAGTTTGATCATAGAATTTTCTACCTAATAACTACGAGACTCTGTTTTCCCTATGCTTCACACAGTTTTTGTCTTGGCTTAAATTCAACAAGAAATTGGAAAATCACTTTTTTCAAAAAGTTAGAAATGTATCATTTGATCCCTCTAAAGACAATGGAAAATTACGTACACAATGTGATAACTTGATCAGAAATTCTCACTCACAAAAAGAAGGGTAATGAGCAAAATGATATTTATTTATTATGTTTTAAAATTTTTAAAGTTGATGATAAAAGAATACATTTTTCATCTTTTCACCCTACTAATCCCATAAATGGATTCAAATCAACTCATATCCAATAGGTTAAATATGCACGATTTCCATTTTAATCTAATTTGGAATTGCAGTGGAACAAGTAAAATCAATTTTTGAAAAAAAAAAATCTTAACTTTTTAAATGGTTCGATTTCCAAAATCTCTGGTTTTAGTTTCCTAAGATCCCCGTTTGATAACCATTTGATTTTTGGTTTTTGGTTTTTGAAAATTAAGCTTATAAACATCACTTTCACCTACAAGTTTATTTGTTTTTCTAATAACTTTTTTCCATGTTTTTGTTTTTGGAATTTGACTAGGAATTCAAATGTGTCATTGACAAGGATAAAAACCATGGTAGGAAAATTGGAAGAAAATAAGTCTCATTTTTTAAAATAAAAAATCAAAAACCAAATAGTTATCAAACGGGGCCTAAATAATCAGACACATCTTTTTAACAAATTTTCAAGAGGTCTGCTATACCCTTCCTTATATAATTTTTTTTTTCAAATTCTCCAACCCTCAACGTATAGAAGCTTCTTTTTTTTTTTTTTTCTCAAATTTTGTTCATATCAAAGTTTTTGGACAATTTTCGGTATTACTGAACTTGAAACAAATTCAAGCAAAAACACCAAAATATTGATTTAATTTTCTTTGCACCGACCATAATTATTTTCACATTCAAGAGTTGGAGTCTCTAAACAACATGGTAGCATACAAGTTTGATGAGAGTAAAATATATAGCAATGACTTTTTTCCTTACATTTTATCGGTACTTAAATTGAAATATTGTTCAAAATAATTTTATATAACAATTATTCTCTCTAGCATTAAATCATATAATTTAAAATAATAACAAAATATAATGTGTAATTTCAACTATATAACAGTTAAATAATTAAAATACTGTCTATTTGATTATTAGAGCTAAATCACATCGTTTTCATTTAGATATATCAAATGATGTAACTTGTTTTTTTATGTTTAAAATTGAAATTTACTGAACATTAATTTACATATGACAGTTGGTTTTCCTAAAAATGTAGTTGCAAGCAATTATTTTAAAAGTTACAAGGGGTCTAAATTAATTATAAATATAATTGTTTATTGTCCATTGTATAAATGTGTAAAAAATAAAAATAAAATTAAAAAAAAAAAAAACTCTAATTTCTAAGACCCGTTTGATAACCATTTGGTTTTTGGTTTTTAAGCTTATAAACATCACTTCCAACTCTTAGTTTCTTTGGCTTCTCACCTACCTTCTTCCCATGTTTTAAAAAATCAAGCCAATTTTTTAAAACAAAAAAAAAAAGTTTTCAAAAACTTGTATTTTTTTTTTTTTAGAATTTGGTTAGGAATTCAAGTGTGTCTTTAACAAAAATGAAAACCATGGTGAAGACATTTAAAGAAAACAAGTCTAATTTTCAAAAACCAAAAACAAAAAACCAAATGGTTATCAAACGGGACCTAAAAGATACTTTTTGCTTGGATTTTTTTTATTTAATAATCAACCCAAAAGAAGAACAAAAGAACATGTGATCATAACATGTCGTTGTGGTAGGTTATGGTATTTTGATCACCGATCATAATCAAGGCATCTTTGGTGTGATGGCTATGAAAGATCAACCACACGGTTATCTCTGTTGGAAACTAAGGTTCAGACAATTTTACAAGAGGTCTTAGGCTCCTTCAAAGACTCGATAAGATTACTAGTGTGAGCATGTTCTCTGATTCTCTAAATGTTGTGCGGATGATTAATGAGGTACAAAATACTACACCTGAAGTGTACCATTGGATTGTGCAAATCAAAGAGTTATGCCAAAAGTTGTCCACAATCGAGATTTTTCATATTCTTAGAAATAGAAATATGAGAGTGGATAGGTTTGGCCAAAGAGGCTCTTTTTCAAACCAGATCTTCATTGTGGTTGTCAAATTTTCCAGTATAGTTAGTATCAATATGGATAATGAAATCCATTGTAAGTGTATTTCAAGATGTAATTGTTATTCCTAATATAATGAAAGTTATCAATTTAAAAAAAAAAATGTCATGATCACTTATTGCCATCCATTATAGACTATTAATACCACTTTGAACTAGTATAGAACGATAAATTTGACCATTAAATTTACTAGCTACATTGTGTTCCACATGCAATCTAAAAAATAGTACGAGTAGTAAATATTTATCAGAAGGTTTATTCCAAACATATGAGTACTAGACATAAATTTTGCTAGTGAAAGAATCAATTTTACTGACCTTATATCAAACCATAAGTCTAATCAACTCATTGATTATTACACCAATGAGTGTGGGGTTCACAAGGAAAATATCCCACTAAGTGTGTCAAACATTGTATTTTCTGACAATTCAAAGGTCCAAATTAACAAGCTCGTGATTGACTTATAATGATTTACAACACTATTTTCATATATTTAAATTTCAAATTGGTCCCTAAACTTTAGTATTTATTCTACTTTTCATCCATGAATTTTAAAAGTATATATTTTAGTTTCTAACAATTTTTCTTTTTGAAATAATCAATTTGACCCATAAAAATTTTTAAATGACTATTTTAATCTCTCATCATAAAAAAAAAAAACCAACCAAGTCATTTTAGTTAGATATTATTACGTCATAAGTCTGGAGGGAGAATAAATAAAATCTGCCTTGAATTCTTATTCCAGATATAAGACATATATATAGCCACAAAGATACAAGAATAGTATAATAACAACCTCAACAATATAACAAACTGAACAATATAACATAATGTAAAGTATCTAATATTATATCCTAATACTCCCCCTCAAGATGATGTTGGAGTAAAAAAGTTAAGTACACCCATCTTGGAAAGTAAAGAATAATGAAATATTGGAGCTTGCTGCGGTTTGGTAAAAATATCTGCCAGTTGGAGATGAGTCAGAATAGGAAGCAACTTGACTTCTCCTTGAACGATCTTATCACAAACAAAATGACAATCAATTTCTATATGCTTTGTTCGTTCGTGAAAAATCGGGTTGGAAGCAATATGCACAGCAACAACATTATCACAAAACATAAGAGAAGGAGAGCTACAAACAACTTGTAAATCTCGAAGAAGTTGTTTAAGCCATACAAGTTCACTAGCTGTTGTAGCAAGTGCACGATATTCTGCTTCAGTCGATGATCGGGACAGTAGTTTGCTTCTTAGACTTCCATGAAACAAGAGAATCACCAAGGAAGATACAAAATCCCTTAGTAGACTTACGAGTGTCCACACAGGAGGCCCAAGCTGCATCAGCGAATGCACGTAGCTGAAAAGAGGAAGAAGACTGAAGAAGAACACCCTGACCAACAGTACCTTTTAGATAGCGCAAAAGGTAATGAACAGCGACATAATGTGGCTTTCTAGGTTGTGCCATAAACTGACTAAGTTTATGCACAACAAACGTGATGTCGGGCCTGGAGATTGTAAGATAAAGAAGTTGCCCAATGAGACGACGATAAACAGATGAATCAGTCAATAATGGACCATCTGAAACAGAAAGTTTATTGTGTGGATCCATGGGCAAAGGGGCTGGCTTGCTGGCAAGAACCCCATTGTCTTCTAACAGATGTAAAACATAATTTCTTTGATTCAAGAAAATGCCTTTTGAAGACCTTGCAAGTTCAAGACCCAAGAAATATCGCAAATCTCTCAAGTCCTTAAGCTTAAAAACAACATTAAGGTGTTGCTTGAGTAACATAATTCCCTTATTAGAAGACCTAGTGATGATAATATCATCAACGTAAACAAGCACAGCTAAAAAATCAGATCTAGTACCACGAATAAAAAGCGAATAATCAGACTTAGACTGACAGAAACCAAGAGACAATAAAGCTTTAGAAAACCTGTCAAACCACTGTTGTGAAGCTTGCTTTAAGCCATACATTGACTTATGAAGCTTACAGACAAGACGCCCCCCCTTAGGTGCAACAACATTATGCTTATAGCCAAGTGGAATATCCATGTAGACTTCCTCAAAAAGATCCCCATGAAGGAATGCATTATTCACATCAAGTTGTATAATAGACCAATTAAGAGATACAACTAGAGTGAGAAGTACCTTGACAGTGACAAGTTTGGCAATTGGAGAAAATGTCTCAATGTAATCCAAACCCTATTGTTGAGTGTAGCCCTTGGCTAATAATCGAGCTTTGTAACGATCAATTGTTCCATCAACTCGATGCTTAATTTTATAAATCCATTTGCAGCCTATTGAATGATGTCCTGTGGGCAAAGAGACAACAAACCATGTGTTGTTGGTTTCCATAGCAAGCAACTCAGCATTCATAGCATCTCGCCAATGCGAAAAAGGCACCGCTTGATGATAAAACTGAGATTCATATGAGGCAGAAACCATAAGAGCAAAAGACTTATAACAAGGAGATAACTTGTCATAAGCTAAGTATTTGTGAATAGAAAACTTAGCCTTAGATGGAGGGACATCACCAGAATATAGCAAGCTGCAGTGATAATCTTTCAAATATGATGGAAGTTTGGAACTTCTCAAAGAACGCCTTGGAACTGAAGGAACTATAAACAAGTCATTTTGACTTTCAACAATAGGATGATTTTCATGACTTGTGTCAGCAAGATGATTTTCATGACTTCCAACAGAAACAATAGGCGAAGGTACATGATCAACAACAGATGTGCCAATACCAACATTTCCAGTCTGATTATCATGAAAAACAGAATCCTTATCAACAACATTCATGTCAGCAGAAGATGTATTAGTGTTCATAGTTTCATGACCAGAAGATGGGCTGACTATATTAGGAAGAACCAGATCTGGAAAGGGATTAATGACATTCTTAGGAAGAATAATTTTATGAAACGGAAAAATGTCTTCATGAAATACAACATCTCTGGAAACAAAAATTTTGTGGTTCTCAATATCAAGAAGACGATAACCCTTCATTCCAGGAGGATATTCAAGGAATACAGAAGGAATAGTGCGTGGATGAAACTTAGAACGTCGGGAGGACAATGTGGATGCAAAACATAAACAACCGAACACATGAAAAGCAGTATAGTCAGGATGTTTATGATGCAAACGAAAAAATGGTGTCTGCCATTGCAATATGTGTGAAGGGGTGCGATTAATAAGAAATGTAGCCATCAAAATGCATTCTCCCCAATATTGTATAGGCACACGGGACTGAAAAAGCAAGGCACAAGTAATATTTAATAAATGTTTGTGCTTCCGTTCTACCACAGAATTCTGCTCAGGATATTCAACACAAGAATACTGATGAACAACACCTTTTGTCAAGAAAAAATCAGTGAAAGATAACTCCGGAGCATTATCAGAACGTAAAACTTTAATACTGGTCTGATATTGGGTTTCAACATATTGAAAAATTAAGGAACAATAGTTAATGCATCAGACTTCTGTCGCATTAAAAATACCCAGGTAAAGCGGGAAAAATCATCCATAATGGTGAGAAAGTGATGTACTCAAATCTTTAAGAAAATACCTCGAGATTTTTATTATGCTCAAAGAAACAAACTAGTAGAATATATAGGCTGGAAGTTACCTAAATCCATAACATAATCTACCTAACTGAAAAAGATTACAAAAACTGTTTTACCAAGGGTAAAATCTAATAACAGATTAAAAGAAACAATTAACCATAATCGGTTAAGATAATAACAAAAGATTCAAGATCCCTACACCAATTCCTTTCTTCCCAAAAAAGAACTCGTCCTCGAGTTAGGGAGCCAAAAAGAAGTCATCTGGAGCGTGAAAAGGGTAAATATCAGAAACATTGAACGTTGGACTGATTCGAAGTGAAGATGGAAGGTCCACTCGATAAGCATTTGCTCCAATCCTTTCCAAAATAGCAAACGAGCCTAATTTCT
Organism: Luffa acutangula; assembly: GCA_036850905.1. Classification (NCBI taxonomy): domain Eukaryota; kingdom Viridiplantae; phylum Streptophyta; class Magnoliopsida; order Cucurbitales; family Cucurbitaceae; genus Luffa; species Luffa acutangula. The sequence continues at coordinate 40,934,304 of CM072097.1, read as the reverse complement.
TGTTGGTAAGTTTAGAATGAAGACCAACAGGGAGTCGAGATTTGCGTAGATGGACCATCACTAAGTCTCCAATCTTGAATTCTTGAGCTCGGCGATGGGCATCGGCAGCCTCCTTATAGCGAGCATTAGCTTCCTCCAAGTGTGTAGTCACCTCATTGTGAAGTTCTTGAATCCGATCAGCCATCAAGTCTGCCTCATAACTAATATCAATTGGAGAAGGAATGTTAGATAAATCCAAACTTAATCGAGGAAGTCGAGTGTAAACAATTTCAAATGGTGACTTCCCTGTAGAACGATTTCTCATGTGATTGAAGGCAAACTCGGCTTGAGCTAGAGAGAGATCTCATTGGCGAGGTTTGTCTCCACTTAAGCATCGAATCAAATTTCCGAGTGTTCGATTGGTTACCTCAGTTTGTCCATCAGTTTGAGGATGGCTAGTTGTACTATAAAGGAGTCCCGTTCCAAAATGCTTCCATAAAGATTTCCAAAAATAACTCATAAATTTAACGTCCCTATCAGAGACAATAGTCTTAGGAACACCATGTAATCTAACAATCTCACGAAAAAATAGGTTAGCAATATTGAGAGCATCGTTAGTTTTTTTACACGGTAGAAAATGGAACATTTTGCTAAAACGATCAACTACAACCAAGACAGAATCAAAACCCCTTTGAGTTCGTGGAAGTCCTAAAATAAAATCCATTGAAAGGTCTTCCCAAATAGAATTAGGAATAGGTAAAGGACAATAAAGACCGGTATTTTGTCGTGAACCCTTAGAAGTTTGACAAATAGAGCAACGTTTGACAAAGTTAATAACGTCTTTTTTTAGTTGGGGCCAATAAAATTTAGTACACAATAAAGTATAAGTTTTATCCCTACCAAAATGTCCAGCTAACCCACCAGCATGCATTTCCTTTATAAGAGATTCACGAAGTGATGTATGTGGGATGCAAAGTGTATCACCTTTAAATAAGAAGCCATCAACGATGTGAAAATCTTTACAAGGAATATGATTAGAGCATTTGTACCAAATTTCCTTGAAATCTGAATCATGTTCATAAGTTTCTGGTAATTGGTCAAAAGCAATAATCTCCCCACGAAGTAGAGTTAGAAGTGTACCTTTTCGGCTTAAGGCATCTGCTACTTTGTTTAAATGACCAGCTGTATGTTTAATAACAAAATCAAATCGTTGGAGAAATTGAAGCCAACGAGCATGCATTCGACTTATTGATTTCTGGGAATTCAAGAACTTTAGAGAAAAATGATCAGTTAACAAGATAAATTCTTTCCCAAGAAGATAATGCTCCCATTGACGCAAAGCACGAACTAGAGAATACAATTCTTGTTCATAAGTGCTCCATTTTTGTCGTGCTTCACTTAACTTTTCACTAAAATATTCAATAGGATGGTTAGCCTGAGACAAGACACCTCCAATTCCAATACCCGAAGCATCAACAGAAACTTCAAATGGTTTAGAAAAATCAGGGAGACAAAGTACAGGGGCAGAACTTAAATGATTCTTTAATGTGTTAAAACTTTTTTATTGTAAATCACCCCAAATGAACTTACCTTTTTTCAAACATTCTGTTAATGGGGCAGCAAGTGTGTTGAAATTTTTTATAAATTTTCTATAGAATGAAGCGAGCCCTAAAAAACACTGAATATCACGAACCCCCAAAGGTATTGGCCAATCAATAATAGCATAAATTTTTCTAGGATCGACAGCAACTCCCTTTTTACTAATTAGAAATCCCAAAAAATAAATTTCAGAACACATGAAAGTACATTTCTTCAAATTGATGAAAAGTTCATGTTCTTTTAGAATACTGAAAATTTGATGTAAATGACTAAGATGTTCTGTATGAGTTTTACTAAAAATTAAAATATCATCAAAGTATACTACAACAAATTTATTGAGGAAAGGAAGTAAAACCTGATTCATAAGTCTCATAAACGTGCTTGGTGCGTTGCTTAGACCAAAAGGCATGACTAACCACTCGAATAGCCCTTCATTTGTTTTGAATGTTGTTTTCCATTCATCTCCCGGCTTAATGCGAATTTGATGGTAGCCGCTCCTCAAATCAATTTTGGAAAAAATAGAGGCCCCTCCCAATTGATCTAGAAGATCGGATAATCTAGGGATAGGAAACCGATACTTAATTGTGATTTTGTTGATAGCTCGACTATCAACACATAATCTCCAAGTGCCATCTTTCTTAGGAGCAAGGAGGGCGGGTACTGCACAAGGACTAAGGCTTGGTTGGATATGACCTTTGAGTAATAATTCTTCAATTTGTTCATGTAGAATCTGGTACTCTTTTGGACTCATGCGATAATGAGGGAGGTGGGGTAAAGTACTGCCGGGAATAAGACCGATTTGGTGTTGAATATCTCTAAGTGGTGGTAAAGAAGTAGGAGTCTCTGTGAGGGTGGTAAATTCAGTCAACAAGTTCTGAATTTCAGGACTGTATGTTTTATCTTCACTCTCAGTGTTGCTACCCTTAACAACAATGGCAAGAATGAGATGTTCAATGTCCTGCACAAAAGACTTGTTAGAGCAAACAGTAAAAAGTTGGTCTTTTGAAATGGATGATTCCTTTGATGGTTTTTTGTTCTCAGATTTTCCTAAAGGAAGAAGTATAATTTTTTTACCCATCCATATGAATTCATAAGTGTTATTTCGACCTTTATGAATTGTTTGATTGTCATATTGCCAAGGCCTACCTAAAAGAATGTGGCAAGCATCCATTTCAAGAACATCACAAACAATTTGGTCCTTGTAGGAACTTCCTATGGATAAAGGAATGGTGCAAATCTCACTAACAGTTGTTTCACCCCCCTTTTTTATCCAACTAACTTTGTAGGGGTTTGGGTGGGATTCTGTTTTAAGATTTAGGACAGTAATAAGTTTCCTAGACACAATGTTTTCACTACTCCCACTATCTATTATTACTTGACAAACCTTCCCATTAATAGTGCATCTAGTTCGAAAAAGTGTGTGACGTTGTGGATGAACTGTTTTTTGAGTTAAAAGAACCCGTTGAAGAACACATGATAATTGTTCACCATCATCGGCTTCAGCAACTTCTTCCTCAATATCTTCTTCAGATTGTTGATCCTCCAAGTCCTCATCATTCAACTCTCGAATTGCTAATGTTCGACGTTGAGGGCACTCATTTGAAAGATGTCCTTGTTGACCACACCTAAAACATTTACCAAGAGTAGGCCGATTATAAGGGTTAGTATTTCTTTTAACTAGAGGACCTTCCAAACCTTTATTGGGATAGGAGTTTTTATGTGGAATTTCTTCCTTCTTTGTTTGTGATCCTGATGTTGAAGATCCTCCTTGAAGAAATGTTTTGTTGGCTTCACCCGAGACCTTTCTTGATTGTTGTTGTTGTCTTTCCCACGTATTTCTTCTCTGATAGGTCTTGAATGGTTTTGCTTCCTCATTGTTTTCAATTTTGGTGGCCAATGTGATGGCATCAGCAAGATAAACTAAAGGATGCAAATTTACCACTTCCTTGATTTCATCACGTAGGCCATTTACAAACCTCGAGATTTGTTGCTGTTCCGTTTCTGGTAAGTTGTTTCGGGCTCCTAGTCGATGAAACTCCTCCGTGTAGTCAAGAATTGAACACATACCTTGTTTGCACTGTTGATATTGATCATACAAAATTTGTTGGTAGTTGAGAGGGAGAAATCGCTTTTTCATCAAGCGTAGCATCTTAGGCCAATTCTTTATTGGTTGCTTGCCATAGTATCGACGATTAGTTTGTAATTGGTCCCACCAAGCTGAAGCCCCACTTTGGAGTTTGAAAGCAACCAATTTTACTTTCTTGTGTTCGGGAGTATTTGCATATTAAAAAAAACTTTCCACATTTTTCACCCAATCTAAAAATTTCTCAACATCCATTCTTCCATTAAAAGTCGGTAGATCCACCTTCATACGAAATTCTGAATTTTCATTATCATACACACCTTCTTGATTTCTTCTTGGAACTCTTGGTTGGTGTCCTTGAAAGACAACATTAAAATTTTCATCCTCACCTGTAGATTCAGAGTCTTGCATCATAAAACCAGGCATTAAGGCTTCGGGAAGCCTTCCCAAATCATGATGAGCTGGTCTTCTTGGGGGGCAGCAACATTTTCTCTTACTTCTACCCGAGTTCTTGCACCCACCGCAACCGTTTCTTGAATTTCTTGATGATTTCCAACGTTGGTTGTATTCCTGTTGTCTCCAAATTCTTGTTGATGGGTAGTTAGAAGACTCAATTATTGAGAGATCTGTCCCACAGCTTGTTGAACATTAATTAATCCTTTCTTGATTTCTTCCACGGATGCCTCGACCGACTGCAAGCGTCGATCATAAGCCTGTTGTGAAGTCGAAGAAGCTCCCACTTTCATAAGGTAAAAATCCAATTTGAAACGGCCTTGGATTCGGGCGCTCTGATACCAATTTGATGTATTCAAATCTTTAAGAAAATACCTCGAGATTTTTATTATGCTCAAAGAAACAAACCAGCAGAATATATAGGCTGGAAGTTACCTAAATCCATAACATAATCTACCTAACTGAAAAAGATTACAAAAACTGTTTTACCAAGGGTAAAATCTAGTAACAGATTAAAAGAAACAATTAACCATAATCGGTTAAGATAATAACAAAAGATCCAAGATCCCTACACCAGAAAGTATTTATAACCTTCATGAGTTGGTGTTTTATATGCCCCCCAAGTATCACAATGGATCAAACTGAACATTTTATTTGCAATATTATGCCTGGTCTGAAAAGACAAACGTCGTTGTTTTGCTAAGGGACAAACAAGACATGGCTTAGACATCAAGGACTTAGAAGGAAGCTGTAAGATGCTCTGTAATGCAGCTATGTGTTTAATAGAGGGATGCCCTAATCGCTCATGCCAAGTATTAGCAGAAACAACAGAAAGGTTCTTGTGAAAAACAGAATTACAAGGAACAATAGTAGTAGGTTGCAAAGAAAAATTAGTAGGTACTGAATTAGCCTTGATGAGATAAAGTCCCTGCCAAATATCAGCCTTGCTAATCATCTTCAAAGAGGACCTGTCCTGAATAGTACAAGAATCACCAAGAAAGTTAACAACCAGAGGCAATGAAGTAGTCAAGGCACTGACAGAGAGCAAGTTGAATCTGAATGCAGGAATATACATCACATCCCGTAACAACAAATCAGAATTAATTTGGACATCACCAATCAATTCAACAGAAATCCGCTCATGATTCGTCAATGAAACAATCATAGTAGGAACACGCTTGAGCGAAACAAAAGAATTCCGAGAAAAACATATATGGGTGGAAGTACCCGAATCAATCACCCAACAGGTAGACGAAGGAAGAGAAACAAAAGATTTTTGATAAGTACCTACAACATGTGTTGGACCAGAAGCAAATGGGGTATCGGACGTCTGAGCTTTGGATAAATGTGATTGAAGCATATTTAACAGATCTTGACATTGCTCAGTAGTCAGAGTCTGCAGTGGATTGGCGGAAGTGGAAGATCCAGGATTAGAAGAAGCATCTGCTCTATTTTTCTGGTTATTGCGGTATCTAGGGGGATAACCATGTAATTTATAACACCGGTCAACAGTGTGACCTAAAATGTTGCAATGTGTACACATAGGTCTCTCTTTCTTTTTGTTGGCAGATGATTGAGTACGAGAATTTGTAGAAATTGAACCTGAAGTTTTTACAAGTAAAGCACCAGCAGTAGAGACATTAGTAACAGCAGCAGGAGGAATTGCTTTCTGTTCAACTTCTTGAACCACCAAAGAAAAAGCTTTGGTAATCGTTGGTTCTGGCTTCATAAGCAAGAGTTGAGTACGAACTTGAGCAAATGTCTCATTCAAACCCATTAGAAAGGCCATGACTTGCTCTGTTTGGAAATAAGTCAAGAGATCTTTGACTCCCCCACAATTGCAGCGACCGCATTTGCAGGAAGTGCGATAGGAGGCCAATTCGTTCCACAACGTCTTCAATTTAGCATAATAGGCAGTGACAGAATCTTGATTTTGCTGTAAATTTGACAATTCTCGACGGATCTGAAAAACTCGTGGTCGATTCTTGCGCTGGTAACGATCTCGCAAATCAATCCATATCTCATGTGCCGAATCAGTGAAGTTGACGCTAGCGGAGATCTCTGTGGAAAGTGAATTAAGAACCCACGCAGTGACCACACAATTGCAAATCAACCATGAGTTAAGTAATTCACCATCAGGACGAGTAATAGAACCATCGACAAAGCCAAACTTGTTCTTAACAGTCAATCCTATGGCCATGGCTTGGCTCCACGAAGCATAGTTTGTCTCCGTTAACAGATTCGAAACAAGAACAATGCTGGTGCTATCGGAGTGATGGAGAAAATTCGGATCTGCATACATCTGAAGAACTGATTGAGAAGAGGAAGAACTCGCCGGAGTCGTTGCTAGAGTCGTCGACGGAGTGGTGAAGCTTTCCGTCATGGCGGAGAGAACAAGGAACTCTCGAAGAAACGAGGGCAAAAGACCCACGGAGAAAGCGAAGGCAAGAAACTCTCGAAGACTTGACTAAAAAAAAAATCTGATACCATATTAAGTCAGTCTGGAGGGAGAATAAATAAAATCTGCCTTGAATTCTTATTCCATATATAAGGCATATATATAACCACAAAGATACAAGAATAGTATAATAACAACCTCAACAATATAACAGAACAATATAACAAACCGAATAATATAACAGAAAGTAAAGTATCTAATATTATATCCTAATAGATATCATTGTTAGTTTATCATCATTTGAATATGGCTTCAAATATTTGTATAAAAGTATAGATGTGAGCATATATTTAATAAAATTAGGTGGATGAAATTAGGTGATAAAATAAATGTAAGAATCAAAAGGATTAAATGGACTAATAAATTAGAATTTAAAAAACCTTCATTATAATTCAAATATTACAATATCGAGGAATGTTACCAAAACATTTGGTATTTAATTTGGGTGCCATAAATTTAAGGTTAAATTATAAAAAATACCTCTGAAATATGAGATTCATTTAAAAAAATATTCTTGAACTTTAAAAAGTTTAAAAAATATCTCCAAATTTTAAAAAATATTCAAAATACCTTTATCGTTTAATTTTAGATGAAAATGTTGAAGTTTAAGTTTCATTAATACCCTTGAACTTTAAAAATAAAAAAAAATTCAAAAATACACTTATTGAAAAATGTTTCTTCTCTGTTCTTCCTCCATGAAAATTAATACAAAACTTTGCTTACCAAAGCTATACGCAACACAACACCGAATGAAACAGAGTTTGAAATCAAGTTTTCTCTTTTTAAAAGTGTAAAGAAGATAAGTGAGAGAAAAAACATATATATATATATATTTTCTTTTTTTCTCTCTATTTGTGTATGTTAGTGATAAGTAGAGGACTTTTTAGAAGATTGCAAGTTTGGTACAATTTATAAGATTAATTAATCAAAATTTTTATATACGATTTTTTTTATTAATATTTAAGAAATGTTAGAACTATATCGTATGATAATATTTTCATTTATTTTTCCTAAAATGAATATAGGGAAAGGTAATGGGTAAAGATTATTAACAAAATTAAATCAAGAACATGAAAAATTCAAGAACGAAGCAAAATGATATCTTAAAGCTTCAACATGAGAATCTAGCAAGCTCTTGGAAAGATGTGTTAGAAGAAAAATTTCTAGTCTATGAATACATGAAAAATAATTGAAGTTTCTCACTTGTTTTCACGTTGGAAAAATTTGTAGAGAGAGAGAGGAAGGAAAAAAAATATGTTTTTTAGTAAGGGTATTTTTGAAAGTCTTAAAAGTGCAAGAGTATTAATGAAACTGAAACTCATCCAAAACTTATTGGTTAAATGTATTTTTGAACAAATTTAAAGTTCAGGGGTATTTTAAAAACTTTTTAACGCTTGGGGTATTTTTTAAACAAACCCTAGTTCATTTTATTTATTTATTTTTTTTAATTTAGCCTAAATTTAAACAAGGGCATAGCACACCAACTTACTTGATCCAATTTGGTGTACATATTGGAAAGGTTTTTAATTTTTTTTTTTTTTTTAAGGATCAAATACAGATTGGAAAGGTTAACACAACTTGGTTCCCTTTACAAAAGTACATCAATAATGCAACCTAACTAAGTTTATATGGCCATTTGTATGCTTTCTCGACCTTATTATAATTTAAAAATTACTTAAGATAACAAAAATAAATGTAAAGATATGAATTATTGAGCTAAAGAGACAGCATTTGAAAGTGATGGCACCAAAAACCATCCTTCATTATTTAATTAAACAAATAGAGTAACGTCAAAAAAACACTATTAAATTAAAGCTGACAATTTATATATATATATATTGAAAAGAAGCTGACAATTTATATTAGGTCATATAGTGGGTGATAGTTATTCAAATAATCAATATTTTTTTTTAGTTCAATAATATGAGTGAAAATTTAAGCATCTACCTCTAGATGAAAGGTATATATTTCAACCAATTGAATGAAATTGTTTTATTTTTTTCCGAAAAGTCATCTAACCTTTTGAAAAAAGGAATATATTCCAACTAATTGAATGAAATTGTTTAATAGACAACTAAACATTGCTAACTAGTTAAAACATATATCTTGGTTATCGGAGGATCAAATCTCACATCTATTATTATTAAACTAAAAAAAAACCTGTATTTTGTCTTTCAAGTAGAATTAATTTTGTGCCAAATTCAAATCTTAGAGCTAGGAGAATATGAGTTACAAAGATGGAGAAAAGGAGCAGAAAACTGACGATAGTTTCGTGGAAAACCCAAATTCAAAATAGAAATTCAAGTGACCCAAAACATAAATTAAACCTACTCAAATATACTTTTAGAATCTATTTCGCTCTTTAAACTTTTAAAATTTATATTTTAACTCTTAAACTTTTGAAAGATTATCATTTTAGACATTAATGTCGTGTTTGGAATAAAAAGATTTTGAGAGATTTCAAATTATAACTGATTTAAAATGAATTTAATTGTTTGTTATCATAAGAAAGATGATGATTTGAAATCTAAAATGACTTGAAATCGTGTTTTAACGTAAAATCTTTTTCCAACTCCAACTATCGGATTTTGTAGGAATTCATAGAATTGAGAGGTAAATTACTTGTTTAACCTTATCAAATTTTAATTTTCTATTAATAACTCAAAAATAAAACTCTATATTAGTATTTTGTTTTTTGGAAAAATAAACTTCTGTCCCTCAGGTTTGAGTTATGTTTCATTTTGGTTCCTAAGTTTTTAAACTCAATATTTTTGTCCTTGAGGTTTGGATTTCGTTTTAATTTACTTTCTCCATTCATTTTTCTGTTAGATACTAATGGAACGCTAACATGACACTTATTTTTTGTTTAAAAAAATATTCTTGGAAAAATACACTCTTAGTCTCTGAGGTTTGGGTTAAGTTTCATTTTGGTCCCTGAGTTTTCAAACTCGACAATTTAGCCCTTGAGGTTTGAATTTTGTTTCATTTTGGTCCCTCCATCCTTTTTTCTATTAAATACTAACGAATTGCTGATGTGAAACTATTTTTTTAGTTAAAAAAATCCTTTTTAAATTTTTAAAATAAAAATAATAAAAATATTATTATTATTATTTTATTTATTTATTTATTTCCTTTTTTTCTTCTTCCTCCTCCTCCAACTGCTATCGTCAACAAACTTTTTTCCCCCTTTTCTTCTCCTTCTTTTCTTTTTTTTTTTTTAATTTTTTTTTAAAATTAACAAGAACAAATTTAAGGACTAAAACCCTTGGCCTCTCTTCGTTTCCTCTTAATCTGTGCACCACCGTTGGCTCTCGGAACCCATTACCGTCGAGCACCAGCTCGACCTCCAGATTTGAGTTGGAACGTGGATGGAACACGCTTGTGGAGACACAGATCTGGGCTGGAACGCGTCGTTGCAGCTCGTGGATGGGTCTTCCGAGTTTGTTTAAAAAAAGAAAACATAGATCTAAGCTCTCGCCTAGAAGCTTCTAAACGTCAACGGAGAAGAAAGCTACGACCGAGGCGTCTTTTAGGTTTATTTAAAAAAAAAGAAGGAAGCAAGGAGGAAACCCCTTGAATCTGGCTAGAACGAGCCCGAATCTGGCTCATTCCAGTCGACGAAGAGGGTTTCCTGCTTTATTATTTTATTTTATTTTCTTAAACAGTGAAGAAGAAAGGGAAAGAAGGAAGAGGGAAGAAGAAGAAGGGGAGGATATGGAAGAAGAAGAAGAAGGGGAGGAAGAAGAAGAAAAGAGGAGAAAAAAAGGGGAATCACGATGGCGGCCAGCGACGATGGCAACGATAACGGTGGTGACTCTCCGACGATGACAATGAAGAAGAGGAAGAAGAAGAAGAAGAAAAATAAGAGAGAGAAAGAAGAAAAAAATAATATAATTTTATTATTTTTATTTTTAAAATTTTAATAAGATTTTTTTATAAAAAAAGGGAAAATACACTTTTGGTCCCTGAGGTTTGGGTTAAGTTACACTTTGGTCCCTGAGTCTCCTTGTTGGGTTTTATGCCCTAAAACTCGTAGATAGTAAATGTAGCATTTGACTGAACATTAATAAAATGACATTGTTGTATTTTTTCAATTATTACAGTTAGTATTATGTTTGTCTTGCCTAAATAACCCTAATCCAATAAACTAAACATCTTAGGTTTTTTGTATGAGACTTGAACTGTATGTGGGGACATACGGGGATCACTGTTCAAGTTACAACCTAAAGGGTCTATAGAATAGGGATAAAGTTGGGTACCTTATCCTGGTGATACTATGGATACGACCCACTTTGTATTTTATACAAACGCAATGATCCAACGTGTCCGTGTAGGGGACATGCGAGTGGGGGTATCATATGCAATGAGTTTGAATAAGATCAGACCATGAAATAGTAATCGCTAGCTGTAACACCGTTGACTAGTCAGGTTTCTATTTCACTAGGATGACCTAGGCAACTTAGTCTTAATCCTGAGTGGGTTATGGACTCTTGTTCACGAGGGATTGTCATTTGATTTGTATGGGTGAGAGTGGCTTGCACGCCGACTCAATAAGCCTATCATTTTGGGGACAAGACCGAGTGGGGAGCTGGGAACATAACCACACAAGAGAGAATTCACTCCTTCCCGACTTTAGGGTAAGTAGATGAGTGTTCCCTTAAGTGGTGTCTCCGGGTCTTGAACAAAGAGCCCTTCCCTCTCTATGACACGAGAAGGATTTTTGTTTGTTGGTTGGACCTCAAACAAGTTGTTCATTAGAGGAGCACTGATACTTAAAGATGTAGAGGTAACCTAGGAATAAAATGATAATTTGACCCAACTGGTGTTACGAACACTCGTGAAGGACTAACTTGCTGCTATTGGTCAATATCTGTGGACAAAGAAATATATCTGCAGTAAGAAGAGTGCAACTGTGGTTCTATTGTGGAGTGAACCACAACTTATGAATATTGATTAACTTGGTTAATGAGTTTAGCCAATTAATCTCATATCATTGGAGCTTCTGATCTGTAGTTCCATTAGGTCCCACCAGTAGCTCATAAAGGGTGTTGAGGTAAATTTACTGAGGGAAATAATATAATGTATACAGATACATTATAATATAAACTTTTATTTTCATTAAACTTTATAATATAAATTTGTTTTGAATATTGATTCAAAATTAATTTAAGGGAGAATTAAATATTTGAAGGAGTTCAAATGTTATATTTAATATGAATTGGATTCATATTAAAATTATAGGTAAAAATTAATGTACATTAGATACACATTAAAACTAAAGATTATGTGAGAGAAATATAATTGAATATAATTCAATTATAAGTGAAATTAAATATTTGATCATTAATTTAATATTTAATTAATTTTTGAATTAATTAAATTGTTTAATTCCATTCAATTTAATTCAAATAAATGAATTGAAATTAAACTATAGGTTATGTGGGGATAAACATAATTAAATTTTGATTTAATTTCACTAATTAATTCTTTAATTAGTTAATTAAATAATTTTATTAATTTTATTTCATCAGATATTTCAATTGATGAAACACGTGGAGGTCTAGGCTTGGTCTTCTCTTTTCCCAACTGACTACAATGTGTGAGAGGGAGTGAGAGTCAGTTACGTGACTTACTCCTTTAGGCAGAACGACAGAATCTCACTTTCACAGAAGTTCATTCACTCTCACGCATTCTCTCTGCATCACAGAACAAAATTCTTCTCTTTTCCCTTAGTGAAGGATCCCACGATCCTCCCTCAAAAGATCACTCTTGAGAAATTAAATATTTGTTATTTAATTTAATATTTAATTAATTACATTTTTTAATTTCATTCTATTTAATTCAAATAAATGAATTGAAATTAAACTATAGGTTATGTGAGGATAAATATAATTAAATGTTGATTTAATTATAGTTTATTTAATTTCACTAATTAATTCTTTAATTAGTTAATTAAAGAATTTTTTAATTTTATTTCATCAGATATTTCAATTGATGAAACACGTGGAGGTTTAGCTTTGTCTTCTCTTTCCCCAACTGACTACAACGTGTGAGAGGGAGTGGGGGTCAGTTACATGACTTACTCCTTTAGGCAAAACGACAGAATTTCACTTTCACAAAAGTTGATTCGCTCTCACGCATTCTCTCTACATCACAGAACAAAATTCTTCTCTTTTCCCCTAGTGAAGGATCCCACAATCCTCCCTCAAAAGATCACTCTTGAGAATACCGGTTGAATTCCAGTGGTGGTGTTTCTTGGTGAATCATCCAGCAAAAGGAGATTTCGGGACTGGTGTATTCAAAGAAAAACCCAAGGGATTGGCGTATATGATCAAGTCTTCACACACAAGTGAGTATTCTTGATCCTATGAGTTTTAGGAATAAAAGCATGATTAGATCTATGTTTTATTCAAATTTCCAGCATGTTTTTAGCCATTCTACAGTAGTTTTATTCGATAATGCTTGATGTATGAACTTTGCCATCGTATTGGTATTCCTAACTCTTATTTGATTGAGTATGGTTTTCTGATCGTCTTCCTCTGCGTAGGGCTTTTATCCCTACACTCCTTGTCTTCCAATTTGGCCAAAAATGTGAACTGCAACTTTTTCCTTAAAAATCCCCTTTTGTAGTGCACAAAAACCCTACTTTATATAAAAAAAAATTGTGTGGCAATGTTGAGACGCTACAATAAATTTGCAAGGACAATTATTCTTCTATTTTTCAGAGTTTTGATGTTATAAATAGTGTCTCAATGCGATTCCCTCGACCTTTCAAGCTTGAATTCTTCCTTTCTTTATAGGCTACTGATAAGTGTAAAAAAGATAAATATTTTTTCCTTATGCTTAGCTCATTTTCTTGTGAAACTTGGATGTTTTAGATCAAAAACACTATTCTCGAACTTAAAAAGTGTTAGAGTTGATGAGTTAGGACTTTGAGAGTCATGTGTGTCAAATTATACATATTTTTGCTTAAAAGAACTCATTTTGGTTTCAATTTGACTTAGTTTTGGTGTTTTGCAGAAAACCGAGGAAAACAGGAAAATCTCTAGAAATGCGACTGCATTTCTGCCAAGGCCAAAGGGAAATACGATTGCATTTCTGGGCAGATGAAGACAGTTCTGAGTCCGTCGCGGGTCGTTTTGAACGAGCGTTTTGCACACTTAACCGGCTGTTTTGACTCCGAAACTAACTGGGCCATCTGCAAGCATCATTTTTGTGACTCCTCAACCACTCCCATGCTATAAAAGGCCACGATTCGAAGGAAAATTCAAGCAGAACTCACTAGGAAGAAGATGGTAGTGACAGAACCCTAGTAGACGCCCATGAGTAGGGATGTTGGAGGACCTTGCTAGAAGACGAAATTCTAACCTTAGTTAGACATCAAACCCTAGTGTTTGTAGAGATTTCACTCTATTCTCACCTTGTAAAAGAGAGTAGAGTGTCGTGAGAACTCTAGAAGGATTGGATAAAGTGAAAAAACCCTAAAACCCTAGTTTTAGCTACTGCACTTTAATTTTCCAACACTTATTCCTTTTCATTGTTCTGTACTTTTGATTCATTATTTCAATGGAAAGTTATTTGTTTGCATCATATTCCATCATGCGTAGCTAAATTCCATTGAGGGGTTCGGTATATATAGTGAATTCCCTTATGGTTTAAATGGCTTGAAAGTTGCTTATTTGCCTAAGTTCTATTTATTGCATGTCATCCTTTATTGATTATCACTCTAATCTTGCTGGGTCTAACTTGATCACTTAGACTTTGCATGCTATGTGAGTTTGATACTGAAACGGTCAAACAACATCAGTTTTCATAAAGGTGATATAGGAGAAAAGGCTCGAGAAAGTGTATTCGGTGTTATAGGGGATGGTCGCTTATAACAACTATAGGATTTAGGTTGCATGCATGAATAATCTATGCCGGAGTCGAGTCACAGAAATGTGCATAACGGTACTCGCTTAGCCTTCTAACGGTTCTTGGGAGTAAGACCAAATAGGAGTTAAACTTGACCCAATGCATATCTAGACTTAGGTTGAATAAGTCATTACCAGAGTTATTTGCCTTAGGGTTGAAACTGTTGGGTTTTATGCCCTAAAACTCGTAAATAGTAATTGTACATTTGACCGAACATTAATAAAAGTGATGTATTATTCAATGTTTGTATTAGATCTTGTCTTATTAACCCTAATCCAATAAACTGAACATCCAAGGCTAATAGAACGAGGCTTGAACTAGTATGTAGGGACATACGGAGATCAATGTTCAAGTTTTAGCCTAAAGGGTCTGTAGTATAGAGATAAGGCTGGGTACCTTATCCTGGTGACACTATGGATACGGCTCGCTTTGTATATTGATACAAACACAATGATCCAACGCGTTCGTGTAGTTGACATACGAGTGGGGGTATCCTGTGCAATGAGTTTACACAAAGACCGGACCGCGAAATAGTTAACCATTAACTGTAACACCGTTAGTTAGCTCGGTTTCTATTTCACTAGGATGACCTAGGCAACTTGGCCTTAATCCTGAGTGGATTATGGACTCCTGTCCATGAGGGTTTGTCCTTTGATTTGTAGGGTGAGAGTGGCCTGTTCGCCGACTCAAATAAGCCTACCACTTTGGGGACAAAACCGAGTGGGGAGCTGGGAACATAGTCTTACAAGATGGAATTCACTCCTTCCCGATATTAGGGTATGTAGAGGTGTGTTCCCTTAAGTGGTGTCTTCAGGTCTTGAACAATGGGCCCTACCCTCTTTATGGCCCGAGAGGGACTTCTGTTTGTTGGTTGGACCTCAAACAGGTTGTTCATTAGAGGAGCACTGTTACTTAAGGATCAAGAGGTAGCCCAGGGGTAAAACGGTAATTTGACCTAGTTGGGGTACGAACACACTTGAAGGGCTAACTTGCTGTTGATGGTCGATATCCGTGGACACAGAAATATATCTGCAGTGAGAAGAGTGCAACTGTGGTTCTTTAGTGGAGTGAACCACAGTTAACGAACATTGATTAACTTGGTTAATGACTTTAGCCAATTAGGGTGCGTTTGGGGTTGCAGTTGGAACAACTAAAATCTATTTTTAAAAAATCCTAACCGCTTTATGTGTTTGGTAATTCAGATTTTTTTAAAATTTATAGAAAATCACTTCTTAAATCCTTAGATTTCTAAAAGCTCTTGGATAGTAGCTTCTAATTTTAACTTCCCAAATAATCTGGCATGTTTTTTAATCATTTCTCAAAATGTTTACTATATCCTTCCATAATTTTTTTTTTCAATTCCTCTCTAACTTATTGAAGCATCTTAGATAGATTTATTTTCTTTTTCAATTTCAAACCTTGTCACATAGCAAAGCTTGTGTATAATTTCATCATCAATAAACTTGAAGCAAATTCAAGTGAATTAAAAATATAATTTATAATTTGAACTATAAAAAATTCTAAATAATTAATTTATTACAATTCATATTGAAATATATGATCAACTCATCAATAATTAAAATAATATGTATACTTTGGTCATATAAATAATTATTTTCACGATCAAGAATTGTATGTTCTAAAATACAATACAGATACAAGTTTTATGGGAACAAAATAGATAATGTTTTTTTTTTGTCCTGCATTTTGTTTGTACTCAAACTAGAATACATTTGTTAATTATGATAGTATAGAACAACTATTCTCTTTAGCATAATTTAAAATAATAAGAAAATATAATTTTTAATTTAAATTAAAAATTCTAAATAATTAACTTATTGAAATTCATATACTGAAAATCAACGTATAAATAACTAAAATAATATGTCTACTTTGGTCATTATAACTAAATCACAACAATTTTGTTTGAATTTACCAAACGCTATGAACTGTTTTTTTTATATTTAAAATTGAAATTTACCAAACGCTAATCTGCTTCGTATAACAGCTGATTTTCCTAAAAGCACAGCTGCCAACAATTATTTTAAAAGCTACAGCAATCCCAAACGGAGCCTTAATCTCATATCGTTGGAACTTCTGATCTGTAGGTCCATTAGGTCCCACCGGTAGCTCACTAGGGGCGTTGAGGTAAAATTCTAAGGGAGAATTGAATATTCGAAGGTGTTCTAATATTAAACTTAAATATGAATTTGATTCATATTAAAACTATAGGTTATAATTAATGCACATTTGATGTACATTAATACTATAATTTAATTGAGAGAGATATAGTTAAATATGTGATATTTAATCATAATATTAATTAATTGTTGAATTGATTAATATTTCGTTTAATTTAATTTAATTAAATTTTATTTAATTAAATTATTTTCAAACTTTGGGTTAGGTGGGTAAGTTTATGTAAAATATGGTTTACATAAATGATAGTTAATTTAAATGTTAAATTAATTATTAGTAATATTAATTTATTATTAATTAATATTGATATTTATCAATCAGTTCAAATAACTGATAGATATTTCCCTTCCCACTACTCAGTACACGTTGGGAGTGAGGGTTTTAAGGGAGTTGGGTCAGTTTTTGCATGATAACCCAGAATACTCTCTAACCTCTCAACCCTAATTTTGGATTCTCTCTCAACTCATTCAGATCTATCGTACCTTTTGCTCTCTAGCAATACAGAGGCTCTTTTCTCCCTAGAATTTCCTAGAGATTTACCTTGCTCCGACAAGCGATCAACAATTTTCCCCGTGAGGATACCGGTGCTACTGCGTGGTAGTGTTCGTGATTAATTTGCAGCATTAAGAGTAGATCTTGTTGCTGGAATTTGCCGTCATTGCAGAAGTTTCATTGGCGAATCGATCAAGAACACCTTCTAAAGTAAGTTTTCTTGATTTATGACCATTAGGGTCCCTTCTAGATTAGATCTAGAAGTTTTATAAAAATTTCTAGCATGTTTTATTCATGAAATTCAGTGGCTTTATCTTGATTTTACTGCTGCAATTTTAATTCCAACGTACTGGTATTTTGATCTTAAATTAAAACGGAGTTAAAGGTTCTGTACGTTTCCGCTGCATAAGGGCTTTTATCCCTTCAATTGGTATCAGAGACAACACTGTATTTTAATTTAGGAATTAAAATTTTGCGTTGGTTTTAGGTGGGATTTGCATTATGAATGTTTTATTTTTGCGATAAACTGTTTGGGTTTAATTGGCCTTAGAATTTATGATTTTTGATGCGATCAATTGTAAAGGCCCCTGTGTTTTTGGGCATAAAATCATAAATATTGAGTTTGTACAGTCCGGGTCTAGTTTAGGCTTGAAGATCGATGAAAATCACGAAAGAAATCGACGAAATCAGTGGAGTACAGTCGTCGTTCTGCCCAGAAACGAGTTCCAAGCGTAACAGCGTTGGGACGCTTGGCCTAAAGCGTCTCGACGCTGTCGCGATTCCACGCTCCAGATGGTTAAAATCGCGCCAGCGTCGGGACGCTATTGCCTCAGTGTCTCGACGCTGCGACGATTTCGTGCGGCGCCAGATTTCTGTAGAGACGTGTGTGGTGCCCTAAAACCGCCGATTCGGTTCGGTCGATTCGGGTGAGCTAGGACCGGTTTGGTCTGGTTCAACTCGGTTTGGGTGCGGTTCGAGGTTTTCAAGGTCGGTTCGAAGCAGTTCGGGTCGGTTCGAGAGTTCTAGACCAGATTTGAAGCTGCAGATTTTTGTAATAGGATAGATTTATTGTTTTATTAGTGTAATTTTGCATTAATCTATCCTAGGGGCCAATTAAATCGGTTTAATCGCTGTTTAAATGCTTTGTGGATGTCATTTAAATTATAATCCCACCTTAGGATATAAAGCATGCTCATGCATTATGTATGTTATAATATGATTATGATGTATGGGATAATGCATGGGTTTTCATGATTTATTTAATATATAGTTGAGTTATATTAAATTCATGAAAATAGAAAAGTATGATGCATGGAATTACATAGTTTTAATATAAGAGTTATGTAAAAAATGTATTGTTTGCAGCATGCAAATTTGATTTACCATTTTCGGCAATAATTAATTGTTAATTTATTAAAAAAAATGTAAATTAAAGAAGCATTGAGCATGTTACATCCATAGTTTGATATAAGAGTTATATTAAATACATGCAATGTTGTTATATAGTTTTAATTTCATTAATTGGAATATGATTGTTAATTGTTAATAAAACTATAGTATGCATGATTATAGGGCTAATCATTAAAATTTTGAAATAGTTTAAAATTTATGATTACAAACCTTCAATCTATAATCAAGATATGCATGCTCACATAGGATCTTAAGTTAAAATGAATTAATTTTAATGAGTTAAAATTAATTAGACATAAGATCATTTTCTAATAGGATTAGAAATTCCTACTTAGTTTTAAAATAGTTTTAATGAACTAAGTAGGACAAACATTCCTGAGGTTATAAGGGAACTCTACCAGTGAAGTTCTGTCTAAGGATTGGAGGTATTTAAGTTGACGGTATACTGTTGGGCAATTTTCCGCAAGCGCACGGGTCGTCACAAGTAATATAAAACGGAAAGTATTCCGAGTATCGAATCCTCAGGGATTGGATTTATTCAATTAATTACCACGAATAATCTTGCTTAGCTTTATTTAGAGAACAAAATCTAATGCCGGAAAGAATAACAAAAAGCTAATCTAGGAAGCAAAAGATAAATGGTGACACAATTTGGAGGGATAATTCTAGAGTTGTTGATTTTATCAATTGGACCTTTAATGCTTGATCAATTAACTAATATGGATTAACTAATCATTTGATTCATAAGTCTAGAAGTCTAATGACAAGGATTCTCCTGTCGGTCTCCTCCTATCTCATACCTTTCAATAAAGAATCTCCTTTCAGTCTCATCTTTATTTACTAAGCATGGCATTACGACCCTTCAGTACAACCTCTAACGTTATTTATTTTATCCCGTGTCACCCGGGTAAATAACCGTTAGTCATGCATTCAGTTCTAGTCTAAGCTTCTCTCCGTCGAGTTTCCACTTAGTAACAATTCATTTAATCAGTGATCAGTTGATTAAAAGCATTACAGACAAAATGCACAAATGAACAATAATGACAATTAAACCACATCAATTCATTAATTCAACAGAGGTTCAACATCTAAATCAATCTCATAGAATTTAGGAATTTACTACTCATAATCACTAAAATCCAATAATTCCTAATCACAACAATTCTAGAAACTAAAACATAAAGGAAAAGGGAAGAGAAATGCTCATAAAAGTGTTGATCTCCTCGATCCCGCGCCGACCTCCATCGATCCCGAGCTCCAAAGATCTTCAACAAGGCTCCAAAACTCTCCCAAAAATCCCCAATTTTAGAGTGGATTCTAGAATGGGGTGGAAACCCACAAATTGGCACCCAAAATATGGATGCAAAAGGCTCATTTTATAGGCTCCCAGCAGGCACAGCGTCGAGACGCTACAAGGACAGCGTCGAGACGCTCTGACGTCATCTTTTCTTGGGCTCCAAGACGTCGCAGCGTCGAGACGCTACTTGGACAGCGTCGCGACGCTCTCGCGATTCTGGATCTTTCCACGCAGCTGCCTAGCGTCGAGACGCTAGGCCCTGAATTTTCAATAATGGCCCGATTTTGACTCAATTTTTGGGCCTCCAACTTTGTTTTGGCCCAAATACTTCTTGTAATGGATTTTGGGCACTTTTCTTGACCCAAATTGATACTTTTAAGGCTTGAAATTCATGAATTTGGGCTTCTAATTCATTCTTCTTGGCTTTTTGACTCGGATCTTCAATGTAAATCTCCAAATTGCTCCAAAAGCCTCCAAAATCATCTAAAATCTCTCAAAATTCCGGTTTTACTTCTTTGGCTCGGTTTTCTGAAATTTAAACAGAAAATAGCATTAAAGCACACAATTCAAGCATAAAACTAGCCAAAATTAATAGGAAAATGATGACATTTTTGCCTATCATCATATACGGAACACCTCCTACCTGGGAACTGATCTAGAACACTGGAGTTGAATTAATCACAGGTTAATGTTAGAATAATGTCGCTAGGTAAATTAAATTTGTTTAATACACCTAGACATTAGGTCTTATTAAAATAGTTATAATAGGACTAGACTTAGATAAATGACTTAGCCAGATTTATCTAGGTCTAATCAAACCCTAAAATACTTGATAAGTTACTTTATTGGGAGGAAAATTACAAAACTTGATTTAAATTGAGTTTTGCTCCTACGTCCCCGTGAAGTTCACACCGTGAGATCCATGCTCAGCTTCGTATCGTTTTAGCACGGCCTCCCTTCGGAAAGTGTTTGCATGGATCAATACCAAGGTGAATGGGAAAGTGCTATAGTAAGTGGGAGCGGGACGCGTGTCAACATATCCTTCGGTCTCCACCCCTAGGTCACAACGTGAGATTCCTATGATCCGCCTGTGTGTTGTCTCGGCGCAACCATCCCTTCGGAGGGCCTGATCATAGGATTCGGAACACCGTGAACTCCTGAATAGGATAGGATCGCTTAAGCTAATTACCAACAGTTGTCTTTCCTAACAGTAGCCTGTTGGTTCGTGCCTCTGAGATCTGAAAGTGGGAGGGTTACACTTACGGGGAGGAGTTAATTGTTAACAAATCCTTGACCGAACAATGGTGGTTAATATCTAATGGAATATGAGTTATTCTGGTATTAGAAATTGACTGAGAAGAGTCTCATTTTAGAGGAGGAACAACTGATCACCCTTCGGTGGATGTTCTTCTAAACCTCTAAAGCATCGTTGCGAAACACAATCATAGTTTTATTAGGGTTCTTTGATTGCTTGTTTGCAAAATTGATTGGATGTATGCAATAGTTTGTGTGATGGGTTAAGGCAAAGATAACTAATACTGTCAATTGTTTGTTTTTCAGCAATGTCTTCCTCCATTATCTCCTTGCTTAAAAATGAACAACTAACGGGCACAAATTTTCCTCAATGGAAATCGAATCTAAATACCATACTCGTGGTAGAGGATCTTAGGTTCGTCTTAACGGAGGAATGTCCTCCCGTTCCCCCTCGCACTGCCTCTCAGGCAGTAAAGGATGCCCACGAACGCTGGACTAAGGCCAATGAAAAGGTCAAAGTCTATATATTTGTCAGCTTGTCTAAAGTTTTGGCCAAGTGTTACGAGAACGTGGAAACTGCCAGGGAGATTATGAATTCCCTGCAATAGATGTTTGGACTCCCGTCCTATCAGCTCCACCATGATGCCTTGAAGAACGTCTTCAATGCCAAGATGCAAGAGGGTCAGTCTGTTCGGGAACATGTCCTGGACATGATTAACCAGTTCAATATTGCTGAGGCAAATGGCGGGGTAGTCTGCGAGCGAAGTTAGGTTGCGTTCATCCTTCACTCGCTTCCAGCGAGCTATTTGTCTTTCAGGACGAACGTGAGCATGAATAAGATTCAGTTCAACCTGACTACCCTCCTCTCGGAGTTACAGATTTATGAGTCCTTGCAGAAAAGCAAGGGCAAAAATATGGTAAAAGGAGAGGCCAATGTGGCCCATTCCAAAAAGTTCCTGAAGGGTTCATCCTCAGGGACTAAATCTGTACCTCAAGCTTCTTCATCGAAGCAAATACAAAAAAGGAAGGGAGACAAGGGGAAGGCTCCAGCGCAAGCTGTGCAAGGAAAGGGAAGGCCAAGGTTGTGGCCGACAAAGGCAGATGCTTCCACTGCAACGCAGATGGTCATTGGAAGCGCAACTGTCCCCGTTACCTCGCTGAGAAGAAGAGAGAAAAAGAAGGTAAATTCGATTTACTTGCATTAGAGACTTGTCTCGTCGAACATGATGAGTTTGCCTGGATACTGGATTCGAGAGCCACTAATCATGTTTGCTCTTCTTTTCAGGGAAATGATTTCCAACAGCTGGCAGACAGTGAAATGACTCTCAAGGTTGGAAGAGGGGAGGTCGTTTTAGCTCGTGCAGTGGGAGCTGCAAAATTATTCTTTAGAAATAAGTTTTTAATTTTAGAGAACTTGTTTTTGGTACCTAGAATTAAAAGGAACCTTATTTATGTTTTCGCTTTGTTAGAACATGAATACTCAATTTCTTTCCTGCTTAACGAAGCTATATTTCAAGAAATGGTATTTTTATTTGTTCTGCTCAGTGTGAGAATAATTTATTTGTGTTAAGACCAACTGATGCTAAGGCTATTTTAATTCATGAAATGTTTAAAACGACCCAAACGCAAAACAAAAGGCAAAAGATTTCTCCTCTAAGTAACAATACGTATCTTTGGCACCTTCGTCTCGGTCATATTAACATCGATCGGATCGATCGTTTGGTTAAAAATGGACTTCTAACTGATATAGAAGATACATCTTTACCACCCTGTGAATCATGTCTCGATGGTAAAATGACCAAGAGACCTTTTACTGGAAAAGGTTATATGGCCAAAGAACCACTTGAACTGATACATTCGGATCTTTGTGGTCCAATGAATGTAAAGGCTCGAGGTGGTTTTGAATATTTCATCTCTTTCATAGATGATTATTCTCGATACGGTTACTTATACTTGATGGGCCATAAGTCTGAGGCTCTTGAAAAGTTCAAAGAGTTTAAGGCTGAGGTAGAAAACCTGTTAGGTAAAACAATTAAAACACTTCGATCAGATCGAGGTGGAGAGTATTTAGATCAAAGATTCTAGGACTATATGATAGAACATGAAACCCAATCCTAACTCTCAGCACCTGGTACACCTCAGCAGAATGGTGTATCAGAAAAGAGAAATAAAACCTTGTTAGACATGGTTCGATCTATGATGAGCTATGCTCAATTGCCTAGCTCGTTTTGGGGGAATGCAGTAGAGACTGCCGTACATATTCTTAACAGCATTCCCTCAAAAAGTGTTTCTGAAACTCCTTTTGAGTTATGGAGGGGGCGTAAACCTAGTTTGCGTTACTTCCGTATCTGGGGTTGTCCTGCACATGTGTTAGTGACTAATCCTAAGAAATTGGAACCACGTACGAGAATATGCCAATTTTTGGGATACCTGAAAGAAACGAGAGGTGATCTTTTCTACGACCCTCAAGATAATAAAGTATTTGTATCGACAAATGCAACTTTCTTGGAGGAAGACCACATTCGAGATCATAGACCACGAAGTAAGTTAGTATTAGGAGAAGCTACAGAAGGATCAACAAGGGTTGTTGATGAACCTTGTCCTTCAACAAGAGTTGTTAGAGAATCCAGTTCTTCTCGTCAATCTAGTCCTCCTCACGTAGTGAGAGAGCTTCGATGCAGTTGGAGGGTTGTAATACAACCTAACCGCTACTTGGGTTTAACAGAAACACAAGTAGTCATACCTGATGACGGCATAGAAGATCCATTGTCTTATCGTCAGGCAATGAATGATGTAGATAAGGACGAGTGGGCCAAAGCCATGGACCTTGAAATGGAGTCTATGTACTTCAATCAAGTTTGGGAACTTGTAGATCCACCTGAAGGGGTTAAACCCATTGGGTGTAAATGGATCTATAAGAGGAAAAGAGATGTTGCTGGGAAAGTACAGACTTTCAAAGCGAGACTTGTAGCAAATGGTTATACCCAACGAGAAGGGGTGGACTATGAAGAAACCTTTTCTCCAGTTGCTATGCTTAAGTCCATAAGAATTCTCTTATCCATTGCCACGTTTTATGACTATGAAATATGGCAGATGGATGTCAAGACAGCTTTTTTGAATGACAACCTTGACGAGAGTATTTTCATGTCTCAGCCCGAAGGGTTCATAACCCAAGGTCAGGAGCAAAATGTTTGTAAACTGAATCGATCCATTTATGGGTTGAAACAAGCCTCGAGATCTTGGAACATCATATTCCATCATGCGTAGCTAAATTCCATTGAGGGGTTCGGTATATATAGTGAATTCCCTTATGGTTTAAATGACTTGAAAGTTGCTTATTTGCCTAAGTTCTATTTATTGTATGCCATCCTTTATTGATTATAACTCTAATCTTGCTAAGTTTAACTTGATCACTTAGACTTTGCATGCTATGTGAGTTTGATACTGAAACGGTCAAACAACATCAGTTTTCATAAATGTGATATAGGAGAAAGGGCTCGAAAGAGTGTATTCGGTGTTATAGGGGATGGTCGCTTATAACAACTATAGGGTTATAGGTTGCATTCATGAATAATCTATGTCGGAGTCGAGTCACAGAAATGTGCATAACGGTACTCGCTTAGCCTTCTAACGTTTCTTGGGAGCAAGGCCAAATAGGAGTTAAACCTGACTCAATGCATATCTAGACTTAGGTTGAATAAGTCATTACTAGAGTTATTTGCCTTAGGGTTGAAACTTTACTGGACACCTCGCTTTTTTTATTGTTTGTTATTTCTTTTTATTGTTTGTTTATTTATTTTAAAATCCCCAACATCAATTATTTTACTTGGATACCTTTTTAAGCAATTTAAGAGCAATTTCTTCTCAAATATGTGTTCAAACTTAGTCTCTGTGGGATCAATATACCTTTGGAATATTTCCAGAGTTTTTATTACTACAATGGATAGTGTATACTTGCACTTGGTTGGCTGAATCCATCTTTAATTTCTATCTTCAATATTTCCCAATATCCATCTTCAGTCTACATCGCATCAGCTACCTCAATTTACCTTTAATTAGCCCTAGTTTTTCAATAACTTCTTCAAGGGCTCGGTTTCACTCCAAATGCTCGATTTCTTCAAAATATAAATAATTTTGCATAAAAATAGTCAAATGAGCCGTAAGATTAATAATAAATCAATGCTATAAATAGCCCACAATGTGAGCTATCACTTTGTTGAGTTTTATGCCCTAAAACTCGTAGATAGTAAATGTAACTTTTGACTGTTCTTTAATAAAGAGTTATCGATTTTATTTCAATAAAGAGTTATTGATTATTTTGTATTAGCTTTGCTTAAATAAACCTAATCCAATAAACTAACATCCTAGACTGTCTTAGTCTTGATCTGTAAGTGGAGACATATGGGGATCAATGTTCAAGATACAGCCTAAAAAGTCTATAGTATAGGGATAAGGTTGGGTACCTTATCCTGGTGACACTATGGATACGACCCACTTTGTACTTGATACAAACGCAATGATCCAACACGTTCGTGTAGGTGACATGCGAGTGGAGGTATCCTATGCAATGAGTTTTGATGTGATGTCGATTGAAGATGGTAAAGAAATATGATGGAAAAAAAATTAAAGATGATTTAAGTCAAGCTAAGTGTAAGTATACACTCTCACATGTAGTAAAAAAAAACAATAGAGTATTCCAAAGTATCGATCCCACAGGGACTAATTAAACACATATTTGAAAAAGAAACTGCTTTCAAATTGCAAGGTAGGTACCAAATAAGTTTATTGAGTTTTTGGAAAAGATAAAAATAATAAAGCAAATAACAAAGATTAAAAATGCAATAATAAATACAAGGAATTCAGTTAAGTTCCAACCCAAGTAGGAATAACTCTATTGATAGCTTGTTTAACCTAAGTCTATTTATGCATTGGGTCAGGTTTAACTTCTATTTGGCCTTGCTCCCAAGAACCGTTGGAAGGCTAAACGAGTACCGTTATGCACATGTCTATGACTCAACTTTGACATAGATAATTCATGCATGCAACCATATAACCATATAGTTGTTATAAGTGACCATCCCCTATAACAACAAATATCCTATGTCTAGGCTTTTCTCCTATATCACCTTTATGAAAACTGATATTATTCGACCCTGTCGGTAACGAACTCACATTGCATGCTAAGTCTAAGTGATCAAATTAAACTTAACAAGATAGCGTGACAATTAATAAAGGATGGCATGCATAAACAAATCTTAAGCAAACAAGCATACTTTCAAGCTACTCCATCCACAAGGGAATTCACTAAATCGAACCCCTCAATGGCATTTCGCTATGCATGATGGATAAAACTCTGAAAGAATAACTTTTCATTGAATTATAATTCATAGATACAAGAAATAATGAAAAGAAATAAATTCGGAAAAATAATGTGTAGTAGCTAAAATTAGGTTTTTTTTTCTATTTATCCAATCCCTCTAGAGTTCTCACGACACTCTACTCTCCTTATACAAGGTGCATATAGGGTGAAATCTCTACAAACACGATGGTTTGATGTCTAACTAAGGTTAGAATTTGGTTTTATAGCAAGGATTGTGGGCATCACGACTCATGGATATGAACTAGGATTCTGTCACCACCCTTTTCTTCCCAGTGAGTTCTGCTTCAGTTTCCCTTCGATTGGTGGCCTTTTATGGAGTGGGGAGTTGTTGAGGAGTCACAAAATTAATGCTTGCATGTAACCTAATAAGTTTTGGAGTCAAAACAACTGGTTAGGTGCATGAAAAACTCTTTTAAAACGACATGCGACGGACTCAGACTTTTCTGTTTCTACCCATGCATTTCTGTTGTTGCCCTGTTTTCCTTCAGCATGCAAAAATAAGTTAAAGTCATATCAAATTAGCTCATTTAAGCACAAATAGGCATAATTTAACAAACATGACTTCCTAAGACTCATCTTACCAACCTTGAGACTTTTTAGGCTCGGGATGAGTTAATTTGATAAAAAAACATACAAGTTTAACAAGAAATAAGCTAAGAATTTGTTGGGTTTTATATCCTAAAACTCAAAGTTTGTAATCCTTTTGTAATAAAGATGTTGTTATTCAGGAATTGTTTATTTTATACTCTAAATCCAATTGAAACATTCATGGTTATAATATGAAATTGATAAGGAAATAGGTGACCAACCAACTCAATCAACTACTATGGTGAAAAGTTGCATCCTTTCAAGCTTCACAAAGGCATCCTTTCAACCAAAAGGCATAATGAATCTAAAAATCTAGATTCATCCATCATATTTAATGCATTATGTACCTATTTAATTCATGTATTTGTATTTATGATGGTTCATGTATGGATTTGAAAGATTGGGGTTGAATCTAGACTACATAGATGAAGGGTTGTATCCTTTCATGATGTCTTTTCAATTAGTATAAATAGGGATGTAATTTGTCATTTGACAACAAGTTGAAGTTGAAGTTGAATTTGAATGAAATTTCAGATTGAGTTTAGTCTCTCTCAAGCTTTTATGCTTTCTTTGTGTTCTTGTGTTTAGAATGCATGCCTAGGACTTTCAATCTAGTCTGATCAATTAGATTGTGAAGAGTTTGAAATCTTGAAGTTAGGAACGAGTTATCCTTTCTTCTTGATCTTTGATCATCTTTCCAAGCGAAATCTATTTAACTTTCTTGGGGTTGTCTATCATTTCGTTAATGGGGTTATTCTTATTATTGTTGTGGGGGTTCACCTGAATTAAGGGGAGTTCTCAAACGTAATTGAGGTAGTTCCTTTTATCAGAAATACTCGAACTATATCGTGGATATGGACAGGGATCAAGTTCTAGTATATAACCTAAATGGTCTATAGTATAGAGATAAGGTTGAATACTTTATCCTAGTAACACTATGAATGAGGCCTACTTTGCGAACGAGGCAAACAACGTGATCCTGGATCCTTCATGTAGAGACGTGCAAGTAGGGGCATCCTGTGTAAAAGATGTTTACACAAGACCAGACAAAGAAATAAGTCACTCTTACTTTCTAACGTCGTTTACTGTTAAGACTGACTATTTCATGCGATGACTTAGGTAGCTCGATCTTAATCATGAGCTTACTATGAACTCCTGTACGTTTAAGATTATCCTTTGATCTGCACGGGTGAGAGTGGCCCAACAACGCCACTCAATAAACCTACCATTTTGGAGATAAGACTAGATGAATAACTGGAGACATAGTATTGCAAGACGAAATTCGCTCCTACCCGAATCATGGATAGTAGAAAGATTGTTCCCTTATGTGCTGACTCCGAGGCTTGAACAAGGGGTCCCACACTCTCATTGGCCCGAGAGGGACTCGATTTAGTGGTTGGACCATAAAAAAAATTGTTCATTAGAGGACCAGTGGAGTTAAGGAACAAAGATGTGATATAGAGGTAAATCAGACTTTTGACCTAGCTATAGTAACGAACGACCTGTGAAGGATTGACTTACTAATCATGGTTATATTGTGTGGATTGAAATATATCTACAGTGAGGGGAGATCAACTACTAGGCTATAGTGGAGTGACTCGGTAGTTAACGGATGTTGGTTGGCTAGGTTAAACCTCGAACCGTTGAAGCCCATGATCTGTAGGTCCATTAGGTCCCCTTGCTAGCTTGAGAATAACCTTTGGAACAATCTGATGGAAGGAATTAGAATAAGTTCGGATTCAGTTTAGGGAAATGGTTTGTCATATTTGATATTACCGACATGTCAGATTTTGGATAAACCAAGCTATGAGAGATTTAATATATTTAAATGTGATTTAAATATCGAGCACATGAATAGAGATTCATGGTTGAAAAATAACATTTCGAAAATGTTCGGGATTGGTAGCAAAA
Organism: Luffa acutangula; assembly: GCA_036850905.1. Taxonomy (NCBI): domain Eukaryota; kingdom Viridiplantae; phylum Streptophyta; class Magnoliopsida; order Cucurbitales; family Cucurbitaceae; genus Luffa; species Luffa acutangula. The sequence goes on along the minus strand of CM072097.1, from coordinate 40,905,287 downwards.
TATTAATTTAATATTAGATATTCAATTAATTATATATTTAATTAATTATATATTTAATTATTTAATTAATAATTATTTTAAATTAATTTTAAAATTGGACATTCAAAATTGGATTTTAAATTTTCAAATTATTAATGATTAAATTAAATAAACTAAAATCCAATTTAATTTTGAATTAAAAATTAAATTGAATTTTAGGAGGTGGAGTGCATGGTGACTAAACCCATGCACTCCCTCTCATTAAGCCACCAAATTACCCACTAATTCTTGGGTAATTTTGTGTCAATCTTTGGTGTTTCTTCTCATCTTGAATCCCTCTATAAATGGGGATGAATTTGCTGAAGAAAGTCTGCTTGAATCCTTAATGGAATGCTGCCAAAATCTCTCCAGAACTCAAGAACTTCAAACCTCCATTGAAGCTTAGTTTTCAAGCTCTTTCCCTTCCAAATTCCATCACTAGAGGATCCCACAATCCGTTTCAAAGGCTTGAGGATAGTAAGGAAGATCAAGTGGTGGTTTGTGACAATTTAGAGAAGAAAAACAAGCAACCAATTCAGCCAATTTGAAGATTAAAAAGTTTGGTACTCACTACCCCTGTTTTTCTTCATATGAACAACATGCTTTGTATGATCAAATTGAAGCTATTAAGTGCCTAAGATCCAAAATTGCTTCCGCATGTTAGATATTAACACCTTCAAGAATAAAGGGCAAAATAGGTATATTTTTGGCTCTTATCATACCCTCAAACTTAACTCATTTATTATCCCTCAAGCAATAGCAAACCAGAATGTCGAAAATAATCGATATGAAATCAAGTAAACATGTTTCTTAAGATAGTTTTCTAAAAAGTTGCTTTTCATGAGAGGTTTCTACTCTAGTGCCAGTCACAACTTCTTTCTTAAAGCAAAACTCTCCATAATCCATCCTAACCAATATGCCTAAACTACCTAACTCCTATTCATAGAGCCTAGGGTAATCCTTTTAGTTAAGAAAACTATACTTGAGGTATTGAACATACATGAGTGTGTTCTTTTCTTTTCTATCTCCCCCAAACTTGTTTGACTGCTAGGACTCTTTTTATTCAACTTCTCTTATTTTCCCCCAAGAGAATCCTCATTGTCACCTTTACCTTTGTTCTAGCTTATCGACACTTTGTGGTGAAGATATCTAACTACAAGCAAAGATCACAAACTTAGGCTAATACTCACTTCTCTAAGTCAACCTTTCATGCAGTGGCAAGCCATGAGTGTCATGAACGCTCCTGGTTACTCAGTAAGCTCTAGGAAGGATGAGTAACTCTCGGTTTTATGATTTTTTATGGACAACTTTGAGAGCACATATTCTTTTTCTAGCAGTAAACTTACAACAGAATACCAAACTTACAAAATAATTAAGCACCCCCCTCCCAACCCCCCCCCCCCCAAAAAAAAAAAAAAAAAAAACTTAAGATGGACAATGTCCTCATTGACTTTGGTTTTCCGGATATGGGCTCTACATGAGGCTTTTTGTTTTCAAAACATCAAGACTAAACTCTCCTAGTGTGTTAAAAAGGTTAAACATGAGGAAGTTTAGACTTAAGAAAATTTTGTAAAGAAAAAGACTAATGGAAAAGCCTATAATTAGAAAACAATAGGTTGTGACAACGACACTTTTTGAGATAGAAATATGCTCTAATTATCATCATAAAGAACTTAAAAGAAAACTCACATGAAAACATATCTATCAAAAACATTTTCCAAGCAAAAAGTTTGAGCAGAAGTTGGTTTTTTTTTTTTTTCAAAATGTCACTTGTTAGCCAAAATGGACAGCAAGCAGATTTATGTAAAAAGCTTTAAACCAAGTCATTCTAACTTACACTAACGACCAAAACAACACTAACTAACACAAAACATCAAACTAAACAAGCTAACACAAAACATCAAACTAAACAAACTAACACTTAACTAAACAATTTAAACAACAAACTAATCACAAAAAACAGTAAACAACATGCTGGAAATCTAAAAACAACAACTAACAATTACGAACAAAATGCTAAAACACCTAAACAAAGCATGTAAAACATAAGGGGAACAGAAAAAAAAAATCCTCTATTCCTCCTCTGAGGAATCATCTTTATCTTCTTCTTCAGATTTTGTGGGGTCTTGAGGAAGCAAACTCTGTGGAAAGTTAGGAAATACAGGGGCGATGCTTGGAGCAATAGAGAGATAGAACTCTCTAATGGTTTCATCTCGCTCTTTGGCATAGACCCAATATGTCTTTATTCGGTCCTCAATGCGGTCTAACTACTTAAGAGAAAATCCAAGAGCCTCTGACGATGGTGTAGGCCCTGAAACAGAAGTGGATGGTAGCGATGAAGCAGGTGTCAACCCTGGTGAAGGAGTAGCTTGGAAGTGGATGCCTTGTCTTTCCACTGTGCATTGTAGAGCAACCAACTTCCCCATCAATGGAAGATCAATGGTAGGCTTGTAGAAGTGTCACTCCTCATGCTTCCCTAGAGCGATCTTAGCTCTCTAGCATAGTTGGGTGATCAATGACCCAAAGAATAACTTCCTTGCTTTCTTTCTCCCACAAGAGAGAATCTCCTCACGAACTATACTGCTGATGTTCAACTCCAACCCCTTCATCATGCTGTAGAAAAGCATAACCATCTCCACAAAAATAGTCTTATCATGGGTAGTTGGCATCAGATGGTTTTTGATAAAGTGAAGCCATATTGTTGGTTCGGGCTTTAAGTCACTTGGTACCAAGGACTTCACTTTTGTCTGTGACTCCTTCCATTGCACTCCTTTTCTGGCCACTATCTTGAGTGTTTCATTCAGTTGCTTGGTCATGGGATTCTTAATGCATCATTTCCTCTTGGGTTTAAAGGTGCTTTGACCTGATATACCTTGTTAATGTCCACAGAAGAGAAGCTCACCATCATTCCTTGCACCACCGAAAGGCTTTCCTCCCTCAAACCTGCATAAAACTCATGTACTAAAGGCACTACGACCTCCTGAGGATGAGTGACATGTGTGCGCTATGACACTTCTCGAGTGCAAGTATACACTATCAATTAATAAAGTAGAAAGTATTCTAGATATCATACCCAAGGGAGATGGTGACTAGTTGAGAAACACGAGATTTGGTAAAAACGGGAACCTCCTCTAAATTTTTGCAACCATAGTTGTTAACGAGAAAAACAGTTTGATTGGGGTTTTGGTTGAAGAAAAAAATGGAAATAAGTAGGTAAATGAAAATGGTAAAACTCTATGAGATAAACTGGGGAAATGAAAAAGTATCAACTTTAAGCATTAGATTGCGTCCATCTATGCGTCCGCAAGTTACTCAGGCATTGCAGTCGGTTGAGAAACACTATCTATGTTGCATGCATAGACATGGTGCAAATAGCATTCCTCAGTTGCGCCCGCAATTACCCGGACAACTAGATTGTGACTTAAGTCCAACTTCTATTCAGCTTCGTTGTAGGTGCCTTTAGAAGACTAAGCCAATTAAACATCTATTTCTAAGGCTAGTTGAAACTTATATAAATACCGCTCACGACCCTTAAAACACTAGTGGTTCCAATCCTATTTCTATGATGCAAGAAGACAAAGTCCTATTTCTAGGATCTTTTCCACTATTGTTTTTGTAACGCCCCGCGTTTCAAATTTATGTCATTTTGGAATAATCGAGTTTAAATTCTAATTTGACAAAAAAAATTGGAATTTAAGTTTGGCTTTTAATCGTCTTTTTAGCCAATCGTGATATTTTATTTTTCCCTCTTTTAGTCGGTTAAGTCTTTCGCAGGTTAGTGGGTAGGTGGGCAGCGTATTTCTCTCCTGGTTAGTGGGTGATTTTGGGATTAGTTGGGTTTAAAGAAAAAAAAAAGGAAAAGAGGAAGAATTTATCAGAATATCTTAATCTCTCTCTCTCCCTCTCACGCGTGCGTGCCCCTTCCCCCATCTCCCCTGCGTTTTTCTTCTTCTCCCTCCACACAGCAACCGCGCCGCCGCCGCCTGCAGCCTCGCACCGCCGCCTACTCCGTTCAGCGTCGCCGCTCAAGTTCGCCGCCGTCGCCTGAGCCCGTTGCGCCGTCGTCGTTGTCGCGTGGGTCTCCGCATCTTCGCACGTTTTTGTCTTCGCGGATCCCTCTCTCCCGCACCGCGATCGCCCTCCCTCTCGGTTCTTCGTGTGGAGGCCGCGCCGTCCAGCCGCCGCCGCGTTCGCTCTCTATTCGTGGGTTTCGTGGTTCAAGTTTCCTTTTCCTTGTGTTTTCAGCAAGAAAACCTCGTGGGTAAGTCTCATACTCCTCATTTGGATTCGTTTGGGCCCGATCTAACTCATTCTTGTCCGTATTGATTAGATCTCGCCCGGACAGCAGTTTGAAGCCCCGCCGACCTCGTTTCAGTCGATTTTGCCTCTGTCCAGCAACGTTTTTGGGTGTTTTCGGCATCGTTTGGCTACCCCGGTAAGTTTAAATGCTTACCCATGTTCAGTTAGTGCTTAGGATTAAATACCCATCCATTTAAGTGCTGGAGTTTAAGCTTTGATGTTGAATTTCTAATCTGCAGCGCCGTCTTTGCTCAGTTCGTGAGTGTTTTGGCGTCAATTATCGTTCCCGGTAAGTTTAGCCCTTACCAACCAATGTTTAGAGATTTAAGTAAGATGCCCATTAGTTTTAGGTGCTGGAAAAGTTAATGGTGGTTGATTTTCTGATCTGCAGCGCCGTCTAAGTGTTCGATTAAGTTCGAAACACTCTAACTCAAGGACCCACTGCCCAAGGACCATTCTAGCACGTTGATAGAGGTTATAATAACTCGCCTAGTGTGGAAACGGGTTCGTTTGGGTAAGTTTCCTTCTTGTCCTTTGGTTTTTAGCGTTGTAGTCTTCTACCCATTAGTTGTTTAAGCCTTAGAAGCATGTGTTGGTCGTTACCCATGATTTATCTAGGCTTGTAGGTGTTGCTCAACCTTCATAAGTCCTAGAACAAGTTTGAAAATGGGTTGTCGTTGTCGTTTTAGTTGGAAATCAAGTAGTTCTTCAATACCCATTAAGTCCCATTGCCTTTAAGTGTTTCCCGACCCTTTGTAGGTTTTTAAATCATGGTTTAAGTGAGCTTTTACTTGCTGTCCGTGGTTTAGAAGCATGGTTTATTGAGTTCATGTTGCTGTCCATAGCTTAAAAATCATGCTAAGCCAAGTCTCATTAGTTATCGAGGTCTTATGTGCATTGCCTAAGCATTAGGAGTTCTTAGTTTGTCGTTCATGCATTTTAGGTGGTTGTTGCTTGCTGTCCAGTGGTTGTGTAGCCTTAATATCGGCATCCAACAAGTACCCACCGCCCGTAGCGCCTTAAACGTGGTTGCCCATGGTTTAATGGCGTTGGGTTTTCAATTTGGGTTATGTTTAGATGCTATCCAACAAGGAAATTAACCGTTATTGGTTCAGTTTCGCCTTTAGCATCTTGTTTTAGAATGTTTTCCTTTAGTATAGACTTCCTTTAATGATTGGTAGTTTATTTGTAGCTGGAAGCTCGTTTTGGAGCGAGTTTGTGCAGTTCCAGCTAGCGTTGGTTTGTAAAAGATTTCTGTAAGTAGTGTCTACTTGGACGGGCTTGTTTGTGTGTTTGAGCATGCTATCACTCTACTTGCTTGTTACTATATGTTGTGTTTGTTTACTTGTTTGAGCTTGCTATTGCCTTACTTGCGTTGCTACTGCATAACGTGTTTATATGTTTGTAGCTCGCTTTGTGAACAAGCATGATGTTTTTGTTAAATTCCTAAGCATGTTGCTTTGACGATGCATAAGCATGTTGTTTGTTTAACTCATGAGCATATTGTGGTTGATAACTATGCTGCATAAGAGTCGTGTCTGCATAGTGTGTGGTCATTGGGGAGAGGCGGAGCATGACGCGTAAATCATGTGTTGGGTGTGTGTGCGGAGCGTGACGCGGAAATCACGTGTGGGTGTGAGTGCGGAGCGTGACGCGGAAATCACGTGTGAGTGGCGCTGCGCATGGCGCGTTATAATACATGTGTTGGGTGGGTTTGCGGAGCGTGACGCGAAAATCACGTGTGGGATGTGAGTGCGGAGCGTGACGCGAAAATCACGTGAGTGTGCGGGCATGGCGCGGAAACCATGTGGGGGTGCATAGCATGATGCGTGGATTCATGTTGTCGTCCCATTTTTGCATGAGCATGTGTTGGCATTGTTATTTTCGTGTTTAAGAGCATGTGAGTTGTTAATTGCTTTCCAAGTATGGTGTGTGTGGATAGCATGATGTTGCGGCTGTATGTTGTTTAGTGGCTCACCGGGTGTGAGCTACTTACCAGTACTGTGGTTGTACTGATACCCCTCCCCTTTTCTTCCCCCCAACAATTTCAGACTTTGCAGGTGATGAGTATTACGTGTCCGGTGATGCGGATGAGGAGATTCACGAGGGATGACCATCTGGTTTAAATTATTAACTTGTTTACTTCATCTTGTTGGATAGGTTAATATAGAGTATTTAGTTGCTGAGTCAAAGGAAACGTTAGTTGTTAAATTTGTAGTAGTTAATGCTTTCGCTAGGTTGTAAATATGCTAATGTTTAATAAAGTTGAACTGCTTCTAGAAAGTTAAGGTTATGCTTGATCAGGTAGAGTTAGGTTCTGTTATAGAATGAAGATGCGAGATCTGACTCGTATCCTGTTTGTTGTTGTTCTGTGGAGTTGAATGAATCAATATAGAAGTGTCATTTTGCGTTTATCAGGTGATCTAAAATTTTGGTTTCGTCCTATGTATGCTGTTATGCTGTCGAAATTTTCGGAGCTCTCGGTTAGTCTGAATAGGAGTTTAGTAATGTCACTAGGTTAGTTAATAATAAAACCTGGGGCGTTACAGTTTTGCAAACCCACGCCTTTAACTCTAATGTTTCGGCCATCAGCTAAATACAAATTATGCTACCCTAAGTGATCAGTTTAAGCTAACAATAAACTTTAATTTCAACAAAAACAAACAATGCTAAGAGGAAGCAAGTTGCTTTTGCATAGACGAGGTTTTCTTCTACTCAAGGAATCCACATATTTGAATCCCCAAGTAGAAGTTTAGCTCATAATTGAAGATAAAGTGCAAAACGATGAGTAAAAAGAACAACAAATGGAAAAACGAATATAATTCATATTAATTGAATGAATGAAGTTCAAAACTTATAACTTACAACTGAAATAAAGGAAAACATAAACTACAGAATGTTGGAAACAGATAACTAAAGGAGAAAATAAAAGACAAGACTCTATTAAGGATCTCTCCCTCTCTATCTAGCTGCTTTTGCCCTTTTTTAAGGAGAGACAAGCCTTTCTCTTCTTCTTCTTTCGGATGGTAGAGCCGACAGAGGCTGAAAGACCCGAAACTCTGAGTGGTTACAAGATGAGAAGAGAGAAAAACATAAGAATCTATCATAAGGACGAAATTTCGAGCTCTCTTTGCCTCTTGCATCTTGGTCCCCTTTTATAGACCTTGGAAGGTGAGGTTGGTTGCCGAGATTAGTGTGAGAAGGCCTTTGAAGGTAAAAATCCACAATCTTAAGAGATTTGATACCAGATTGGAGATTTTTGGATGATTTTCATCCTGCGAATCTCGGTATTCTGTCAGAAAGCCCAGTTGCGGCTGCATATCGGGCGCATTTCCTTCTGTGTTCTACTTTGCCAACTTTGTCTTCAGTTGGAGCTACTTTCCTTATATGGCTTGGGGGCGTATTTTGTTCGCATATCCCACATCCTCAAGTTCAGATGCAGGAGTAAATCTTCAATTTCACCTCTTTTGCTCTGCTAACCTTTAATCTCCTTTTGCAGGCGCATCTTCCTCGCAAAGTCCTCTGCAAAAAAAAAACATTAACTTGGATACATATTTACAAAAATAATCTCTTTTTGTACACTTTATGCTTAAATTCTATATTTCTAAGATTTTCCTCATGATTCTACAACTTTTGCTAAATTGACTTGAAATGATAAGATTTTAAACATAAAGTCCTTGTTTTCCAAACAATAACCTAGGTTTTAAGGCTAAATAATGCACATAAATGGGCGTTATCGTTGAGCACAAAAATCCTGCTACTTGTAGTGAGAGATCACCTTCATTATGAACTTTGGCATGTTACCGACCCTGTCTGAGAATCCCTTTTCGTTCAAGAAGTCCTGTTTTTTCATGATCTCCATTCTAACTTGGAAGTCCACATCCTTAAAGACTTTAGGGAATGGATTCTTTGGTGGTGATGTGGTTGCTTGAGCGAGTGTGGCAGTCGCTTGAGCGAGTGAGGCGTCCATAGATCTAGTCCTCGACCTCTTTGCAAAAATTGGATCATTCTTATTCTTTGTCCTCCATTCAACCTTAAGCTCTCTTCTTCTCTTTTTCCTCAAGGTTGAAGAGATTGGATTTTGATCCTCATCCAACTCCTTCACCTTAGAATCTGAATCAGTTTCGCTATCACTGTTACTGGAGGCACTGACCTCCTTTTCATCATCTCTCTTCTCATCTTTTTTTTTTCCTCAGAAGAAGAATTTCCAACAGCAGGTGAGGTTCCTCTGGTATCATATTCAAACAACGGATCAAGGTCAAAATTTAAATAAGGAAATTGGAAACCTATATAAAGCAACGGAAATTTGACCTTAGGTCAAATTATTTTGCAAGGGCTCTAACGTCTCTCTTGACCCAACTTTCCCGCCAACCTCCAAACTTGCTCGGACCACTGTCGCTGTCGGAACTCACACCTATTCCGTTTAGAAGACGCCAACAGTACCTTCCCTTCTAGACCCACGAAGTAAACACTGTAAGATGAAGCCCCAATCAGCTCCTCGATCGAAGAAACGAAACCTTCAATGAAAACCTTTAATGGTTTCTTCCTCTGAGCGGCTGAGAAAGGTTTCAAACACTTCTCCTTCTCCTTGACGGATGAGCACTCGACAAGCTAATCGCTCGGCCTCCCTTAGGTTGAAATCTCAAGGTAATCTCCCACGCCCATCTACTCGTGCATGATAACACCAAAGGAAGTGGGAAGAAGACTTGAGAAGGGCTGCGGAGATAAGCCGAAAAGTCATCGAAGAAGCTGCCCTTGAATCCGAGGAAGAAGAAGAAGAAACTCCTATCATTTTAAAGCCTAAGGCTGTAAGGATCGGGGAAAGGGAGAAGGAAGTTGGAGTGAAATTGTAACGTCTGTAATTTAAGGTAAAATTCAAATTTATTTAGTTTGGGAGTTTATTAGGAGTTGGAGGGAAATTAAAAGAATGAAAAAAGTTAGTGAAATTTTAAAATTAGAGCTGGAATGATAATTTCGTAATTAATTGGTCTTTTAAGCCAAGCAAACCCTTAGCCATCTTTTCTATTTAAGCTGCACAAAGCCCTAGATGAGCCATCAAGCCAAGCCACTTTTCCCTTTTTCTTCCTTGGCCATCCGAAAACAACCCCTCTCCCCCTTTTCTTCTACGGCGTTCAGTGGTCCCGACGGTAGGCGTCTCCTTCGGCGATTCCCTCCACGGCGGCGCGCGACCATCTCTGGCGAGCAACCCAATCCGCGGACTGGTGCAGTGGTTTTCCCGCAGTGACGCGTTCTCCAACGATCTCTGGCAGTTTTGTGCGGCGTTTTGTTCGTGGGTTCCTTCTGGCGGAGCAGCGGCGTCTCGGCGATGCTTGTTTTTCGATGATTTGGTGGTCCAACGGCTTGTTTTCGCGTGGGTCTTCTTCTTTGGGTGTTTTCCGGTGAGCAACGGTTCTATCTACACGAACGACAGTGATTATTGGGCGTTTAGAGCGTTTTTCCAGCTTGTTCAATCTTGAATAAGTTGTTTTGAGAGTTTAATTGGTTGATTTTAGCATTTAATTGGTTACCCATTTAAGTTTAGCGCCTTTGAATCAAGGTTTTTCAAGTTGTTGGAGTCGAAACTATCGAAATTAGAATGATTTTGTTACCCGACCAGCTGCGTTGGGAGACGGTTTTGGGTAAGTTACTTCTTGATTTAGCCTCCGTTAGACTTTAATTTAGTTCTTGGAAATTACCCATTCCTTTTAGGACTTGTTTCAATGTTGCCCATCCAATTTTGAGTTCATAATTGCGGATTTTCGCTCAATTAAAGTTCTGTTTAACAAGCGGCATTCTGTTTTGTGTGGTTAAGGACCTTGGAGTTAAAAGAATTAATTTAGTTATGTTCAGAATATTTAAGCCGAGGTAAGTGGCTTTATTGTTGAACTTTTTAATTGGGTGCACGTGTTTGATTTTCTAAGATTCCCGTGCTTATGAGTTGTTTGAATACGTATACGTTTACGAAAATGGTTGAAAGCATGAAAATTTATTATTATTGTTTAAAATTGTTGATGTTTGTAATATTCTAGTTGGTGGTCTCTCAAAATTTCATTATTTGTATGAGTTTAAATGATTTATGAGTTTTCTTAAATTTTATAAGTGTACATGAAATTGATGTACATTCAGAGATGCCTACATAGGACTTAGGGACATGAAATTGATGTACCTAAGTCGAGGTTCGTGAAATTGACGACCTCCGTAGGAGACACATGAATTGATGTGTATAGGATATGCATGAAATTGATGTATATCCTCTCTAATTAATAAGTTTAAAAATAAAGTTTAGAGCCACCAAAAATATATTTGTTGTTGATTTTTAAAATGTGTTTAAGTGTGATGCAACCTCAATAGTAGGGTCACTTACTGAGTATTTTAAATATTCATTCTTTTTAAAAATATTTTTTTCAGGTATAGGCAAGGGCAAGTGAAAGGTGATTGATGAGAATCCGATAGGCAGCCATGAGGGAACTATTTTGACTTTATATTTTATTTTCTTATGCTTTTAGAACTTTGTTTTACTTCATTTGATTTCGTAAATTTGTTTGAGAAATTTTCTAGAGGCCATGTACATTTATATTTTAGAAATTATTTAAGAATATTCTAAACTTTTAAAATTAGGGATCCAGAATAAAAGTTTTGTTTTGAAGTTTTTACTTAAATTAGTGTTTATGTTTTAAAATATTTTTATTTAAAAAGGTCTCCAAAACATGCATTGTCGTAACGGTCCCGAAAAGACTATTCAAGAAGTCGAATCGTTACAAAAATATGTCAGAAGAAAGAAGAAAGGACAAGTTGAACCAAACACGTAGGTTGTGGCTGCAAATGTGGTCGAACCAGAGAAGTCAGTGCACGTTCCTGAGGCACAATACAGGGAAGATGCGCCCGCATCTGGGATAATTTTATTATGTATACTTTGGTTTATTTTTCTATTTCATAGCTTTCTATCTCTTTAGCTAAAAAGCCAATGGATACCAAAAGAAAGTCAAAGCTAAAAATTTATTTATTTATTTGAATACTTTATTCATTTATTCATTTATTGGACTAGAGTTAGATTAGCTAATATATACAAATCCCTAAACTAAGTAAGGATAAATAATATCTTTAAATTTCCACAACATCACACAATAATATTAATCAGTTCACCACGGCTCAACTACACTTGACTTTACTCTTAAATCTCAAACATAAAATACCTAATATATTAGGGAAAGAAGTTATCCTTAATCAAAATATCATAAATCTTCTTTACTTCTATTCCACATTGTTCATATCTTCAATAAACTATACTTATTCTCAAACATGGACAAGATTACCAAAGTTTAGTTTGGGACTAGCTAGAGGCGGAGAATCATATTCACGTGGGTTTCACGTGGTCGGCTGAAAGCTTGGCGGCCTCCAGAAGGTTGGAGAGATGAATGTGAAATAAACTATAAAATTAAATAACTTCAATTGTCAAATTTGTTAAGAATTCCGTCGGATGCACCCACATTCATACATATATAATTCCACCTTTTTAAGCAAGGTTTTTAAAAGTTTTTAAAGTTGATCAATTCATTCTAGAAACAATTTGAAATTTGGAGTGCTTCCAAAAACTTTATTTGGCAAACTATTATTATTCTTATTCGAGTCAAATCTAAATTTTACACCATATAAATTTAGTTTCTATACTGTCGTTCTTATGTTCTTATTAAAGTTTATTAGACGTTTTTGTCACTTAGCTAGAAGGAATTAAACTTTTATATCTGGTGCAATTAGTTACGGGATGGAATAACATGTAGTTAAATTATAAGTTTAATCTATAAAATTTTGATGGATAATGTCTATTTATTAGAGATTTCTATTACCGATTCTCAAGTACTAACCATAAATAACTTGATATATGTTGGGATGTTGGGTATTATGTCTATTTTTGTATTATGTTAAAAGCAAATTCTCCCTTTTATTTCTACCCATTCATTTGCACAAATTTTATTTACTGGAAGTATCAATATTTGTGTCCGTTCTTTGTTGGTAACAAGTATTTTATCTACTAAATACTATGTTTGTTGGATCAGTAACATTTGTTTGTCCGAGCTTAATTATATTTATTTTAAAAGCATAGTAGTAAAGTGAATAATAACCTCAAAATACCGTCACAAAGCTTAGTCAATTTGAACGTAGTTCGACTAGTTAAGATAGTATATTCCTCATTAAAAAAAAAATGAGTAAATTTAATATAACATAAAATGTCTGTGAGTATGGATTTCGGTGCAAGTTAAAAGAAAAAAAAAAAAAACGTTAGAAGCATTGTTCTAGAAGGGCTAATAAGGAAGAGACAAGTAAAAGGGTTGATTTTGGGGGCAGCCAAGTTGAGCAGCAAGTTGCGTACAAGCCTTTAAAATAGGAAGTTTCTTGTCTTGAAATATACACAATGGATCCTGTTTGTCCAAGTCAATGAACTTGAACTTGAACTTGATCCTTTTTCTTTTGCAAAATGGGACCCTTCCCTGTCCTGTCTCTCAATATTAAATTTTGGATACCGACAAACTTTAGTACTTAATATTGGCTCTTTTCAAATAAAAAAAAAAAAAAAAAAAAAAAAAAAAAAAAAAAAAAAAGAAGAAGTTAATATTGGCTGCTCCTCCATTTCAAGTTGCCTCCTTCATAATCACATCTAACGTGATTGACAAAAACATATATACAATCAGAATAACTTGTGACGGTGAGGATTTGAATTTCTAATCTCTTGATCAAGGATATTATATATCTTAATTAGTTGGTCTATATTCAGGTTAGTGTGTGATTGTCAATACAAACATATAATTTTAATTGAGTAAAATAGGAGTAATTTATAATCTATTATCTAAAATCTATTAAAAAGCGAGCATGTTTTAGAAAAAACTCATTGTTGAAGGAGAAATTTTGACCAATCACAAATTGTCACGTCATTATTTAAAATTAATGACAAAATTACAAGTAATTAAATTTGGAACCAATTATAAATTGGCATGTGTTCCAAATTTAATTTGAAGACAAAATTGGTCAATTATAAATTTATAGAGCCAAATTTCTATTTGATCAATTAATTAAAATTAAATTATTTTGATCAAATTGATTAATTTGACCAATTAATTAAAAAAATAATTATTTGGATCAAATTTGGGTCTTTTAAATATTTGGGTCATATGGTTTTGGGTCCAATATGAACCAGACTCAAGACTAAATAGTTGAGCCCAAGACCAATAAAGCTCAAGCCCAAGTTGTTGGCCCAAAAGTCACCAGGGTCCATCCAGCGAGAACTCTATAAATAAATGGGGTTCTCTCCCATTTTATAGGGGAGAATTTTGAAACTCTCAGCCAGAGTCAGAGAATTTAGAGAAACTCCACCAAGACTTCTTGAAGACTGAAGACCCTTCAAGACTAGAAGACTTTCAACAATCCTTAAACACCAAAGACTCATCAATAATACTCCAAAACTTCAGAAGCTCCAAGAACCAATTGAAGCTTCAGACTCGAGAACAAGCGCTACAACCCTCGAATGAAACACATTCACACACACAAGAGAGAGAATCAGAGGATTAAAGTTAGAGATTGTACACCGACACGCATATTACATCAATACAAATACATATTTTATTTCACGTGTCTCCATCTCCGAATTTACGTGTGAACAAATTGGCACGCCCAGTGGGACCATCTCTCTCTTATCTCGTCGTTAAAGATTTATTCAATGGTCGTTGTCATGAACAAGTCTTACATGGGTTCTACTGCATATTGTTGCTTCAATGAACTAATGTTGCAAGAAGATAAAACTTCTATCGTTGCAGGCCAAGAAACAACATTGCATGGGGCATATACTAATGACAAGTTTCTTGTTAAGTATAACCCTTTGTTTGAACCTAAATCTGACATAGTGACTGTCATGATGACTGAGACAAAAACTATGGAAGAAAGAATGGCTGAGATGCAGGAGCACATCAACACCTTGACATATTCATGCAAGAAGGAATTCACGCTTACCCGAATTAGGAATAGTAGAGAGGTTGTTCCCTTAAGTGCTGACTCTGGGGCTTGAAAAAATGGATCCCACCCTCTCATTGGCCCGAGAGGGACTCGGTTTGTTGGTTGGACCATAAACCAATTGTTCATTAGAGGATCAGTGAGACTTAAGAAACAAGAAGTACTATAAGGGTAAAACGGACATTTGACCCAGTGTTGGGGCTCCTAGAGTGAGTAAAATTATGATATAAAAAGTACTCTAGAACTCTGTGCAAGTATACACAGTCCGCAACAAGTAATAAGTATTATCAATCTAAGGCCTAAACTAGCTTCCACTTTATCTATTTTGTATAATTCTTTTAATGGTTTCAAAGAAGGTAAAAATGATTGGGTTTTATAGAAATAATGCTGAAGCAAAAGAAATGGCAGAACAACAAGTAAACAAATAGGCAGACAGATTAGAAACAGGCGCCGGTTAGGTTTTAGTAATTGTTTTAAAAGATGCTCTAGCAATATTATTGATCATGCAAACTCTCGCAATATTATTAGCGGATTCCTCCCGGAACTCCGGATTTTTTGGAATATGTTTCAACCCCAATGAAGTGCGACCGATCAAGCACTAGGCAACTGGCTATCCCTAGCTCAGTCACTGGCGTTCACCAATACACAATGATCGTAGTGTGATTAACCGCCACACACTCTCTAAATCATCCCTGAAACTAGAGAGAGGTATTCATACCGGCTGGCCAGGCAGGCATAAAATAGAAACCAGCACAACAATTAACCAAGATGCAATAATCAATATATTACTAAAGTTAAGCACAACAATCACATAGTTCCTAACCAACACCTAAGCTACTTAGTTCATAATATGCATGGAAACGCACGCTACAATCTGAGTAAGCTTGTCCATAATTACAAGATAATAAAAGGAAATGTTAATCTCCTCGATCAGCTTGCAATGATGGTCTTCTAGGTGGACTCCAATCTCTCTTTACTATTCGGCTCCCAAAGATGGAAGGAACTTTCCAAGAATGGAATGTCTTCTCCCAAAAGTGGAATGAATTTGACTTGGGCGGCTACTCCCTTTTATAGAAGGATAGGAGGCTTGACTTAGGTCAACCTGGACACGTGTAGGGCTCTCCTTGCTCCATTATCACGAGAATAACTAAACAGAATTCGGTTCATGAAGTTGGCTAACGAGCTGTGACGTGGCAGTTTTGCTCCCAGCTTTGCTGCAACACAGAATTTGCTCCCTCCAGTCGCCCTGCAGCATAATCTGCACAAAATAATTTCCAAGGCTTCCATTCTTCCAAATGGGTTAAAACATATAATATCTATCTAAAACCAACCATATTAAGCACAAAAGACACACAAATCCCTATATAAACGAGGCCTAAATAACTACCTTTTGGACAGTTATCACTTAGCTATAGTTACGAACAACCTGTGAAGGATCAACTTACTAATCATGGTTATATCAGGTGGATAGAAATATATCTACAGTGAGGGGAGTGCAACTATAGGGCTATAGTGGAATGTCCCAATAGTTAACGAATGTTGGTTAGCTAGGTTAATGAGATTAGTCGGTTAACCTCGAATCGTTGGAGACTATGATCTGTAGGTCCATTAGGTCCCCCTGCTAGCTCATACAGATCATACCTTTGAACATAGTGATGGGAAAGTTTGAATCGGTCAAATTCGGTTTAGGGAATTAGTGTCGACTATATACATTATTATCAACACAATAGTTTAATTATGAATTAAACTATTAATTGAAAGAGTAAAGTATTTAAATATGATTTAAATACAAAATATATGAATAGGGATTCATATCAGGTGCATAATATTAATTTGATATATGATATTAAATTAATATTACATAATTGATTAAATTGTTTAATTAATTATTGTTTTAATTTAAAAAATGATTATGAATTGTTTTTAAAATTTGAGATAGAGATTTCAATCTTGAATTTATTAAATTCAAGATTAGTGGATTGAATTAGGTGATATGAATTAATTTGATTAATGTCATATGATTAGTTGAAATAATTCAATTAATTGATAATTTGAAAGGCAATTGAGAATTGAATTTTAAATTAAATCCAAGAGTAGAAATTAACTCTTGCATGGATTGAGATAGTGGAATTAGACATCTAAATCCACTCTTTCATGGATGAAGATAGTGGAATAACACCACACACATGCATCCTTGCATGTAATCTCCATAGAACACCTATAATCCCCTAAGGCCATTCTCCTCTCCATGTGTCTTGCATTGGTGAATCTAAGATGCATGAAAATCCTCTATAAGTAGGGGATTAGAAGATGGAGAAGTATGGATTTTTGGAGTAATGTTATGCTGCCAAAATTACTACTCAAACTCACTCTCTCGAACTCTCTAAAAGCTTGAAGTGCTCAAGCATATCCCTACCAATCCCTATCACCATAGACTCCCACAAGTCATTCTAAGGCTGGAGGATAGCAGGAAGACACTAGAGGTGGTCCACACACCATTCGTGATCAAAGGAATCAAAAGGAGTTGTTGAATCGGTCTCCAAAAAGGTTGGTACAAATTCTGCTCTCTGTTTACGGTATTTGGACAACATGCTTTCATTTTCTTAAATTGATGTAGTTAAGTGCCTCCGATCCTAAAATTGCTTCCACATGTGTTATATGAACACCTTAAATTTAAATATATCTAACTCTCTCAAAATATAGTTTAATTCTTAATTAAACTAATATGTCGATAATATCATATATAATCGACATTTAATTCCCTAAACTGAATTTGAATGATTCAAACTTCTCCACCACACTATTCTAAGGTTTATTCCTATATGAGCTAACAAGGGGACCTAATGGACCTACAAATCATGGGCTCTAATGATACGAGAATAACTGGCTAAACTCATTAACATAGTTAATCAACATTCGTTAGCTATTCACTATAGCCCAGTAGCTGCACTCCCCTCACTATAGACATATTTCTGTCCACTAGATATAACCATGATTAGTAAGTCTATCCTTCATAGGTTGTTCGTAACTAGAGTTGGGTCAAATGTCCGTTTTACCCCTAAAGTTACATCTTGCTCCTTAAGTCCCATTGATTCTCTAACGAACAATTGGTTTGCAGTTCTTCCATCAAACCGAGTCCCTCTCGGGCTAATGAGAGGGTGCGGTCCCTTGTTCAAGACCTGGAATCAGCACTTAAGGGAACGACCTCTCTATTATCCCTAAGAGTAGGAGAGAATTTCGTCTTGCAGGACTATGTCCCCAGCTATCTACCCGGTCACATCCTTAAAATGGTAGGCTTATTGAGTCGACGAACTCGAGCCACTTTCACCCATTAAAATCAAAGGACAATCCCGAATAAACAGGAGTTCATAGTTAGCTCAAGATTAAGATCGAGTTACCTAGGTCATCGCATGAAATAGCCAGTTTCATCAATAAACGACGTTATAAACTGAAAGTGACTTATCTTGTGGTCCGATCTTATGCAAACTCATTGCATAGGACGCCCCTACTCACATGTCACCACATGAATGATTCAGGATCACATCGTTTGTATTCAATACAAAGTGAGTTGTGTCTATAATGTCCCCAGGATAAGGTACCCAACCCTATCCCTGTACTATAGACCGTTTAGGCTATTTACTTGAACTTGGTCCACTTTTATGTCACTGCATAAAGTTCAAGTATTCAGAATATGGGCAGTGGTTCTTATTTTATTGGATTTGTGGTTATTTAGGCAAACACATAGAATCAATAATGCTGTATTGAAATAAATAACTCTTATTAACGAACAAACAGTCAAATGTTCCATTTACTATCTAAGAGTTTTTGGACATAAAACCCAATAGATAAAGCCTAAAGGGTCTATAGTATAGGGATAAGGTTGGGTACCTTATCCTAGTGATACTATAGATACGACCCACTTTGTGTTGGGTTTTATGCCCTAAAACTCATAGATAGTAAGTGTAAATTATTGACTGTTCTCAATAAAACGTCATTGATTGTTATTCTATAAATAGTTATGGAATTATTAGTTGTTTTGTCTTAAATAAACTCAAATCCAATAAACTACCATCGTAGGTTGTTGTATGAGTTTTGAACTATATGTAGAGACATACGGGGATTAGTGTTCAAGAAACAGCATAAAGGGTCTATAGTATAGGGATAAGGTTGGGTACCTTATCCTGGTAACACTAAGCATACAGTCCACTTTGTATTTGACACAAACGCAATGATCCAACACGTTCGCGTAGCTGACATGCGAGTGAGGGTATCCTATGCAATGAGTTTGCATAAGATTGGACCGCAAAATAGTAAGCGCTAGATGTAACTCCGTTGACTAGTTAGGTTTCTATTTCACTAGGATGACCTAGGTAACTTAGTCTCAATCCTGAGTGTATTATGAACTCTTGTTCACAAGGGATTATCCTTTGATTTATATGGGTGAGAGTGACCAGATCTTTGATTCAATAAGCCTACCATTTTGGGGACAAGATCGAGTGGGTGGTTAGGAACATAATCACACAAAATGGAATTCACTCCTTCCCGACTTCAGGTTAAGTAAATGAGTGTTCCCTTAAGTGGTGTCTCCAAGTCTTGAACAAACGAACACTCGTGAAGGACTAACTTACTGTTATTGGTTTATATCCGTGGACACGGAAATATTCTGCAGTGAGAAGTTGAGTTCAGTTGAGGTTCTATGGTGGAGTGTACCCACAGTTAACGAATATTGATTAATTTGGTTAATGAGTTTAGCCCATTAATCTCATATCGTTGGAGCTTTTGATCTATAGTTCCATTAGGTTCCACTGGTAGCTCGTAAAGGGTAATTGAGGAAATTAAGTCTCGATTGTAAATTGAAGTGTTCAAATTTAATAAGGAAAATAATATAATGTATGGTGATACATTTAATTTTGGATATGATTCAAAATTAATTAAATATTTGAAGGAGTTCAAACATTAATTTTAATATGAATTGGATTCATGTTAAAACTATAGGTTATGTGGGAGATGATCATTTAAATATGATTTAAATGAAATAATTAAATTTGATTTAATTGTTGATTTAATTAATTAAATCTCTATCCTATTACAACTGGGAAAAGTAATTAATTATTATTAATTAATTAAATATATTTCTAACCTATTATGAATAGGAAAAGGATCTCTAACCTAGTATGAATAGGAAAAGAGATATGACATTCTATATAAACCATAGAATGCCTCCCGGTTGAAAGACTCACTTCATTGAATTCTCCCTAAAATCAAGAAGGTTCCCACTGCCTTGGCCTCAAATTTCCCAGAGAATATCAGTGTTTCTCTGTGGTAGTGTTTCAAGTTGTTCATGATTATTTCTCAAGCAGTTGGTGAAATTAGTCTGAGTCGTCAACGAGAGTAAGTAATTTGTTACTTTATGTAAAATAGAATTAGATTCTATAGTTTTTTCAGCATGCTTAATCTAGATAAACAATAGATTATGAATGTATGTATGTTGCTAGTGTATTGGTATTTCATGATTCTAAATTAATTGCGAATTGTTCCTGAACCACTTTCGCTGCGACGGGACCTCCGTCCCTACACTTTGTATTTGATACAAATGCAATGATCCAACACGTTCGTGTAGGTGACATGCGAGTGTGGGTACCCTATGCCATGAGTTTGCATAAGATCGGATTACGAAATAGTAACCTCTAGATATAACTATGTTGACTAGTTACGTTTCTATTTCAATAGGATGGACCTAGGCAACTTAGCCTCAATCCTGAGTGGATTATGGACTCGTGTTCACTAGAGATTGTCCTTTGATTTGTATGGGTAAGAGTGGTCAGTACGCCGACTCAATAAGCCTACCATTTTGGGAACAGGATCAAGTGGGGAGCTGGGAACATAATCACACAATATGAAATTCACTCATTCCCAACTTTAGGGTAAGTAGATGAGTGGTCCCTTAAGTGGTGTCTCCAGGTCTTGAACAAAGGGTCCTACCCTCTCACTGGCCCGAGAGGGGTTTCTGTGAAAGTGTTAATATCTAAAATACAAAAGTAATTTTGGATATTAGGCACATAAGAAGCTCAATTTGATCATACAATGGATGTTGTTCATATAGAGAAAAACAGAGACAGTTTACAAACCTTGCTTAAATGGAGAAATTGGTAGGATTTCCTTCTTGTTTTTCTTCACCAATTGATCACAAACCACCACTGGATCTTCCTTGCTATCCTCAAGCCTTTGGAACGGATTGTGGGATCCTCAAGTGATAGAATTGAAAGGAAAAAACTTGAAGAACAAGCTTGTAAAGTGGGTTTGGTGAGTTTGAGTTTTGGCAGTAATTCTCTTAGTTCCAAGACTGATTTCTTCAGCAAATTTCATCCCTTATATAGAGACAACATAGCTGAAGAGGAGAAGCCTGAGATTGACAACAATTAACCTCAAATTAGTGGGGATTGAAGTGGCTTAAGTGAGGGGAGTGCATGGTTACCT
Source organism: Luffa acutangula (assembly GCA_036850905.1). NCBI lineage: Eukaryota > Viridiplantae > Streptophyta > Magnoliopsida > Cucurbitales > Cucurbitaceae > Luffa > Luffa acutangula. The sequence continues at coordinate 40,884,494 of CM072097.1, read as the reverse complement.
CTAAAAATTCAACATTTTTTAATTTTGTAAATTCAAGAATTATCTTGAATTTATTATTTAAATATTCAATTTGCAATAATCTGGAAAATGGAAAATTTAATTTCAATTTTTCAATTTTAAATTAATTCAAAATTCATTAAAAATAATTATTAATTAAATAATTAATTATTAATGTAATATCTAATATTAAATTAATATTTTGCCACTATTCCCGACCATTTTTGAAATGTTATTTTCTTATCTTGAATACCTATTCATGTCCACGATATTTAAATCATTTTTAAATATTAAATTACTCAAACCCAATTTTCATAAAATCCGACGTATCGATAACATCTATCACCTTTATCTATTTCCTTTAACATGAATATAAAGCAATTCATATTTTATCCATCAAATTGTTCCAAAGGTTAGTGTCGAGCTAGCAAGGGAACCTAATGGACCTACAGATCATGGGCTCCAACGGTTCGAGGTTAAACTGACCAAACTCTTTTAACCTAACCAACATCTGTTAACTACTAGGACACTCCACTATAGCCTAGTAGTTGAACTCCCCTCACTGTAGATATATTTACGTCCACTCGATATAACCATGATTAGTAAGTCAATCATTCACATGTCGTTTGTTACTATAGACATGTCAAATGTTCGTTTTACCCCTATAACACATCTTAGTTCCTTAAGTCCACCGGTCCTCTAATGAACAATTTGTTTATGGTCCAACCATTAAACAAGATTCCTCTCGAGCCAATGAGAGGGTGGGGCCCCTTGTTCAAGCCTTGGATTCAACACTTAAGGGAACAACCTCTCTACTATACCTGAATAGGGTAAGAGTGAATTCTGTCTTGTTTTACTATGTCCCCAGCCATGCATCTAGTGTTATCCCCAAAATGGTAGGAATATTGAACGGTATATTATGACCACTCTCACCCATGCAGATCATAGGATAACTCTAAATGAATAGGAGTTCATAGCAAGCTCAAGATTAAGATCGAGTTACCTAGGTCATCGTATGAAATAGTCAGTCTTAACAGTAAACGACTTTATAAAGTAAGAGTGACTTATTTCTCGGTCCTGTCTTGTGTAAACATCTTTTACACAGGATGCCCCTACTCACATGTCTTTACATGAACGATCCAGGATCATGTCGTTTGCCTTATTCGCAAAGTAGGCCATATCCATAGTGTTACCAGAACAAGGTACCCAACATTATCCATTTACCATAGACAATTTAGGCTATATATTCGAACTTGATCCCTGTCCATATTTATGATATAGTTCGAGTATCTCATGTTATAACCATGGATGTTTCTGTTGGATTATAAGATATAAATAAACAATTTCACTAAATAACATCTTTATTATATAAATGATAACAAAACTTGGGTTCTAGGACATAAAAGCCAACAAACTCCCACTTGGACTATAACTCAAGTGAGATTACAATATTGTTAGGTAACTTAGCAATATATCATATGCTAAAAACTCGTAGTCCTAAATTCTGGAGATGTCCCTCAAACACTTTAGCCATGAGGGATTTTGTAAATGGATCGGCCTTGTTCAGCTCTGAAGCTATCTGGGTAACGATTACGTCTCCTCTCTGTACTATCTCCCAGATGAGATGGTATTTGCGTTCAATGTGCTTTCCTCGTTTATGGCTTCGAGGTTCCTTTGAATTTGCAACTGCTCCACTATTATCACAATAAAGAGTGACGGGCAAGTGCATGTTAGGAACAACTTCTAACTCATTTAGAAATTTTCTAAGCCATACTGCTTCCTTTGATGCTTCACAGGCTGCAACATATTCAGCTTCCATTGTGGAGTCGGCAATACATGTTTGTCTAATACTTCTCCACACTATTGCTCCTCCATTCAGAATAAACACAGATCCTGATGTAGATCTCCTGGAGTCTATGTCAGTTTGAAAATCTGAGTTAGTGTATCCAGTAAGGATCAAGTCCTTAGTTCCATACACCAACGAATAGTCTCTTGTTCTCCTCAAGTATTTGAGGATATTCTTAATGGCAGTCCAATGTGCCTGACCAGGATTAGACTGATATCTGCTGACAACACCTATTGCATAGCATATGTCGGGACGTGAGCATAATTGCTTACATAATACTTCTAACCGTCGATGCGTAAGGAATTCGTTTCATATCCTCAACTTCTTGAGGTGTTATTGGACTCTATTCCTTTGATAGGTGACCATAAACAGGTTGTTCATTAGAGGAGTACTGGTACTTAAGGATGTAGAGATAACCTAGGGGTAAAGCGGTATTTGTCCCACTGGTGTTACGAACACTCGTGAAGGATTAACTTGTTGTTATTGGTCTATATTCGTGGACACAAAAATTTATCTGCAGCAAGAAGAGTGCAATTGTCGGTCTATAGTGGAGTGCACCCACAGTCAACGAATATTGATTAATTTCGTTAATGAGTTTAGCCAATTAATCTCATATTGTTGGACTTTCTGATCTATAGGTTCATTAGGTCCCACTAGTAGCTCGTAAAGGGTATAGAGGTAATTATATCTTGAAAGTAATTTGAAATGTTCAAATTAGCTAAGGGAAATAATATAATGTATGGAGATACATTATACTATAAAGTTTATATTTTTTTAATTAAACTTTCTAATATAAAATTATTTTGAATATTGATTCAAAATTGATTTATGTAAGAATTAAATATTTGAAGGAGTTCAAATATTAATTTTAATATGAATTGAGTTCATATTAAAACTATAGGTTAAAATTAATGCGTATTGGATGCACATTAAACTATAGGTTAAATGAGAGAAATATAATTGAATATGTTTCACTTATAGGTTAAATTAAATATATGAAAATTAATATGGTAATTAATTAATTGGTGAATTAATTAATTATTTGATTTAATTTAATTTGATTTAATTAAATTAATTGAATTAAAACTATAGGTTATGTGGGAGATGTTCATTTAAATATGATTTAAATGAAATAGTTCATTATTCCTTAAAAAAATGAAATAGTTAATTAAATATTGATTTAATTAATTAATTAATCGTGTTTTTAATTAATAAAGTAAAATAAAATAAATTTAATTTATTTAAATTAAATTTATTTAATTGATAACTATTTCAGTTATCAGAAAGTGGAATCGAGTCTCATGTAAGATAACAAAATGCACCTCGAGGTGCTGCCGAGGAACTGGGGGACCTTCTCGAGCATAGGATAGGCAATTGAGATCTCGAGCTAGTTTATTCGTTATGGGGAATCAATTCTCCGGGGCGAATAGAGCTTACCTTTGGCACCTGGCTTTCTCCGGTGCATATTAGCTTAGTTGGGCTTAATAGGTCGATTTGGCTTCCTCTATGGCGGCCTCCTTACCTTACCCACGCTACACTCCCACTCCAAGCTACGCCTGCTGAGCAAGATGCATCGCGATTTCCTCTTCTGTGGTTGCACTGGAATATGATCTGGTGGGATTTCTCTCGTAAAGCCAAAGACGCCCCAAGACAAGGTACAATTGTTGGAAAGGGGACATGAGAAATATAACCTGGTTGGATTCGGGTTGGTCTCGTGGTGCCCATTCCTATCCAGTTTCAAAAAGGTTCTCTCATGCTGGTGGGAGCATCCCCACTGAGTGATCGGTCTACTAGTTCACGCAAATCCGAAGAAGTCATCACAGACGAGCCAGATGCAGGGAAACTTACACGTGTGGTTATGGTTGGGCTTTCCTGAGGTATCTAATAACCTTGCTTCTGCTCGCCTCTAGCGCACCCACGTCTTTCCCCCTAACCGAACGCTTACACATCTAAGAGGTTAGAGGGATCTCCCTAATCTGGCCTCTGGATCTATCACAAAAGGCACACTTTCAATTTTGTCACCTAGCAACACTCTCTACAAAGAAACTCTCTCAGAGTAAAAATTCTCCAGAAATTCCCTAACCACAAGAAGGTTCCTGATGCACAATTTGCTTACCGCAAGTTTACGGGTCAAGTAATAATATAGTGTTTTCGTGATTAAACGAGTGTCGTCCTTTGGATTGGTTTTCTAGCAAATTAAGTACAGTGAATGATCTTGTCCAATTTTATTTAGAGAGCAAAACTTAATGATAAAGATAAAAGTAAAGACAAAAAGCATAAAAATAAAGGTGGAGACTCAAATGGAAAGACTCTTAGGGAATTGATTTCATTGATTAAGATTGAGGATTGATTAATTGGAATGAATTTATCGTGCAATTATTTTACAAGTCAAGGAAACTCTTATCACAATTATCTCTCTCGAGCATAGTTGATTCTCAGGCATACAACAAACCCAAGACATTATTTGGTTTAGTCCTTGTTCTACTTCTAAAGGAAATCTAAATTTCATGACAAACTTAGAAACTCAACTTTAGTCATGCAATTAAATAAGTGAGTCTAGGCAAAACCCCTTCTCCCGAGCAAGATTCAACACCCACATCATCCAATTAGTGATCAAGTAATTGAAAGCATTAAACAAAATTGCATGAATAAAATAAAAACACATTCATATAAAAAATTAATCCAACAAACTAAAACAACGACATCAAACCCTAAGACAAACAACTAGCAATTCATAGTCTTGAAACTACAAACACTAATTGAAAGAAAAGCTATAAAAACAACAAGAGGTAAGGGAAAGAGAAAGGAAAACTCGAATTCGTCGACACCGCACGTCTTTGTCACGATCTCCACTTCTTCTCGCTTGATTCTCGCTCCTTAGCCTTGCTTAAGCTCCCACCAAAGGTCTCTAGTCAAAATTAGGGCTAAAATTTAACCAAGTGGACTCCCTCAATCCGTAGCACAAAGTGAGGAATATATAGAAATTATGTCGACAGCGTTGAGATGCTAGGGACAGCGTCGCGACGTTGTCGCTTGCCGTCTTTGGTAAATAAGGGAAATTTCGACGGCATCGAGGCGCTCTAGGGCAGCGTCGCGACGCTGCTGACTTATGCCACCAACATCATTATGGTATATTGTAGCATCGATCCGCCAAGAAGGTAGCGTCTCGATGCTACCTCTCGGCTTTGCCCTCTTTGTCAAGCTCCAACTTTGGTTCTTTTTTGTTTCTTTGGTCTCTTTTAGTGTCCCGTACACCCAATTAACTTCAATTTCTCCAATTAAGCTCCAATAATCAATTCCTACAATAATAAACATTTAAGAGCATTAAAATGGCCAAAATTACTCAAAGACTAACTATAATATATCAAGAAATATAACTCGCTATGCGAGCTATCAAATACCCCCAAACTTAAGCTTTTGCTAGTCCTCGAGCAAACTAAAAATTAGACATCAGTTTCAAAAGGATGCAACAACACACAACTCAATCCTCAAGGCTCAAAAGTCAATAAGCAAGCAATCAAGAGACATGCACATAAGGCCCAATGAAGGAGAAAAATCAAAAGTTTTCCAAAATTAACTTGCACAAGCGAGATCTAACTTGATCAGATTAGACTCTAATAGCTCGGGATTGGATTATTAAACTCTCAACTCATCTTCCCTCTACACTAGCACTAAGGATTTACTAATGAGCCAATGGAACAAATTAGTTTGTTTTCTTCCATACCTAAGTGCTTTTAAATTAAATTGAATCAAGCAATAAAAAGTGGCACTAGCTTTCACACACCTATTGTAGGGACCCATAACCCAAGTTTAACCCTTGGTTGGCCTAACTGTTCACAACAGGGGTAGCTCCTTTTTGCCTAAAACATTATTAAACATTGCATATTGAGCTCATATGACGTCATTATTTTTCTTTCAAAAGTAAAGACAAGAATAAATTTTTCTTTCATGATCATGATAAGCATATGTTCTTTTCTTTCCTCCTCGGCAAGATTAAACATGCTAATTTGCAAAAAAAAAAATTATCTCTTTAGCTCTTCCTTACACCTATCGAGGTGATAACAAGCATATGAACCTAATAATTCGCTCCTAAGCATTCAAGTCCAATTCTAAACCAGGGAAAATACTCTACTAGTACAAGATATCTCCTGAAAAAATTTTAAAAAGTTTCCCTTTGGGGGGCATTCATGCTTACAGCTCATCAAAAACTTAGAAATTGACAAGAAAGCCTATCCTAGGAAATCATAATCATGCAAAAGTAGCATCCAAAAACAACCACATGCTAAATTCAGAATAAGCTCAACAAAAATAGCCCAAGCTCAGATGCTCAAGGGCTCAACAAGCAAAGCTTTCCACCCCCAAACTTAAAACATGCATTGTCCTCAATGTATAGAAAACTAAAGCCTAAATAAGCATGAGAACAAGAAAAGAATGGAAGGGCTAAACGTTACTGCCCTAGAATGATGACCTTCTCATGAAAGCAAGCAAAGGCAAGAACACGGGAAATCCTACAAAACAAAAATAACAAAAACATCAAAGACACAAAATCAAAATCAAATTAACTTGGGTTGCCTCCCATAAGCGCTTGTTTAACGTCTTTAGCTTGACGTGCTCGTGCGGACTGTCAAGGCACATAAAAATTCTCATATTTATTTGGGTCCTTCTTCCTTGAATCAATAAAACTCACAATCGCTAGCAAGCTTACTAGCTTCTCATGGGCCCCTGAATGAACATTATTTTTGGTATTTTTGAATAAAATAAGTATAAAAGGAGAAAGATCAAAATAAAGAGACTCTGACTCTAAAACTGACTCGTGAGAATAGGAAAAGGAACAATCAAATTCTACAAAGGATGGAGAAGATAAAACAGACGAAGGCTTTTCAACCTCAAACTCTACCTCCTGAACTTCCTCTGACACTACAAGCTCATTTTCTTTTTCTTCCTCACAAACATATTCTTGGTTGGTGCTAACACTCTCCAATTCTTCCCCACTATTTATGCAACTCACCCCTAAATGCTCATCCTTAGCAAGATCGAAAGAACTAAGCTCCTGAATGGGTGCCAACAAATCATCGACCACATGACTCACTAGACATCTTATGGAAGTGGATCCCACCTCATTAACTTCCTTTGGGGTTTGAAGTCATTTTATAATTTCATCAACTTTTAGACTCATCACTCTAGACTCCTCAATATAATTTTGAACTATGCTTTTTAAGGAAGAATTTTCTTTTAAAGGTGTATTACTAGAAGATGAAAAATTGAAATGTGGTGTTGGTTCTTCAGGCACAGATTTCCTAATGGACCACCCAAAATTATAAAAAGTCATTCGAATCAATTAAAGCATGGGTTAACAGCAAGAATAGATAAAAAGAAAACTCCGTTTTGAAAAATGGCAACTGGCCTTATTATTTAGATAAATGGCCAAATCAATTTTTATAAATTAATAAATATAAAATATTAAGTTACGAAGATACCCTCGACTAGAAATATAACCGAAAATCTTAAATTAGTTAAATCAAATCAAACCAAATCAATTCAAAATCTCTCAAGCAACCAAAAAAATTGAAAATACAACATAATTAAAAATCTATATCTAATTCGTTAATAATTTAATACCAATACATAATAAATAAAATCTAATTTACATTTTAAGTAAGTTCATGTATTGAGTCAGAAATACCATGTATTTAAGTTTAAGGAACAAAATCTAATTTACATTTTAGGCATTAAGATATGCAAATATTGTTGAAAATAAAGAGTATGAAGTAGTCATATTCAGAGTATTTGTGTCTTATCTCTTCGTAAATAAAAATTTAACAAATACTTTGTACCCATAGTTCTACTAGGAATATAGTTCCCCTAAAATAAAGTATATTATGTCTACTGCAATAAAGTGTAGCCTACCAACCTGAAAAGGATTCATAATCCTTAAAATTAACTTGTATAATCCTTTGTTGAAGTCCTTGTATTTTTAATGGATAATTTTGCCTAGCTTTGCTTCCATTGCACAGGTCATGGAGATCCAGTAATTCTTGCAATTGAAATCCTTCAAATTGATGAGAAAACATACTATTTTGGTCCCAATTGGGGCCAGAAGTGATCGTGGACGACCACAAGACTGAGTTGTGGTGCTAGAAAGCCCAAGTTTGATGCAAATTATAATGAGAACGATTGGAGTAGGAATAGATTTTGGAGTCCCATTAAAACTTTTGATAAGCAGTTTGATATCATTTTTGTTGAAACCGGCATCAAACAAGCATCAATTTAGCCAAACTTTTATCCAAAAGCTTTATATCATTCTGCTCCTGTGAGCGCCGATAGTCAACCTGATTTAATGTATGTAATGAAAGAGAGTGATTTACATGAAAGGGAAGGCAGTGGAGGGAAAATGTGCACACAGGGCAAATGAGAGGTTGGGAGAGTGCCACCACAACCTCAATCTTCGTATTCTTCTCAATTGCTATTGCAACCTTCGCCAGTATTATTTGTACTTGCTGTTAAGGATGACTGAATCGATTGCTGGTCAATGTTGTGGTGGTTTTATTGGGGATTAGCAGTGGTATCTTTCTTTATTGTTCTTCAAGACATGTCGTCGGCTACATCACAATCCCGTTGGACCTTCATTTGGGGGAAATATAATCTTTTTATTCAAAATGTTATCCAAGAGAACAGAATCTACATGAATAATTTAAAATTAAATTGGGAGAGAATGATGGTTTAGATACACTATCCTTATTTTTAGGATAAAAGAGGTTAAGGTTCAGCCAAGGGTAAAAAAGGAACTTTGGGGTACAAATACACCCACGTGATTTTCACGTTTTAGCCATTTTTCTCTAGTTTATTTTTTGTCCAACTATCTAAATGGGTTATTATTTTTTTTTTTTTTCATTTTCAAGCATTTCCCTTAAAGCATCAATGATAATAAGGCTTTCAATTAGATGTAAACACCAAATAATAGCCCAACAATAACAAAGGATAAGACTCAAACATAAAAGGAAAGTAAAGAAAAAAGGAAACAAAATATAAATAAATAAGGAAAATAACAATTAAGGAAAACAATCAAACAAATAAGGAAAGCACTAAAATAGGAAAGCAACAAATATGGAAACAAAACAAAAAGGAAAAAAATGCAACCAACCTAAAAAAAATACACCCTAAATTAAGACCGAACAATTTTTCCACAATATCAATTTAACTAAATATACTAATCCCCGGCAACGGCACCAAAAACTTGATGCACAATTTGCTTACTGCATGTGTATGGGTCAAGTAATAATATAGTGTTTTCGTGATTAAACGAGTGTCATCCTCTGGATTGATTTTCTAGCAAATTAAGTACCGTGAATGATCTTGTCCAATTTTATTTAGGGAGCAAAACTTAATGATAAAGATAAAAGTAAAGACAAAAAGCATAAAAATAAAGGTGGAGACTCAAATGGAAACACTCTTAGGGAATTGATTTCATTGATTAAGATTGAGGATTGATTAATTGGAATGAATTTATCGTGCAATTATTTTACAAGCCAAGGAAACTCTTATCACAATTATCTCTCCTGAGCATAGTTGATTTTCATGCATACAACAAATCCAATATCCCTATCTAAGTTTATTAGCATGCAATCCATTATTTGGTTTATTCCTTGTTCCACTTCTAAAGGAAATCTAAATTTCGTCACAAACTTAGAAACTCAACTTTAGTCTTGCAATTAAATAAGTGAGTCTAGGCAAAACCCCTTCTCCCGAGCAAGATTCAACATCCAAATCCTCCAATTAGTGATCAAGTAATTGAAAGCATTAAACAAAATTGCATGAATAAAATAAAAACACATTCATACCAAAAATTAATCCAACAAACTAAAACAACTACATCAAACCCTATGACAAACAACTAACAATTCATAGTCTTGAAACTACAAACACTAATTGAAAGAAAAGCCATAAAAAGAACAAGAGGTAAGGGAAAGAGAAAGGAAAACTCGAATTCGTCGACACCGCACGTCCCCGTCACGATCTCCACATCTTCTCACTTGATTCCCGCTCCTTGGCCTTGCTTCAGCTCCTACCAAAGGTCTCTAGTTAAAATTAGGGTTAAAATCTAACCAATTGGACTCCCCCAATCCGTAGCACAAAGTGAGGAACATATAGAAATTTTGTCGACAGCGTCGCGACGCTGTCACTTGCTGCCTCTGGTAAATAAGGGCAATTTTGACGGCGTCGAGACGCTCTAGGGCAGCATCGCGACGTTGTCGCCTTATGTTGCCAACATCATTATGGTATATTGTATCATTGAGACGACACTACCTCTCGGCTTTACCCTCTTTATCAAGCTCTAACTTTGTTTCTTTTTGTTTCTTTGGCCTCTTTTAGTGTCCCGTACACCCAATTAACTTCAATTTCTCCAATTAAGCTCCAATAATCAATTCCTACAATAATAAACATTTAAGAGCATTAAAATGGCCAAAATTACTCAAAGACTAACTATAATATATCGGGGAATATAGCTCGCTATGCGCGCTATCAGTTCCCACAAAGCTCCCTTCCTCAATTCCTAAGGAGAATACCGGTGAAGGCCATTGGTGGTGTCACTTGGAATTGTAGAGAAGATTTCTCCCCATTTGGAGAATTGGTGAAGCCCTCCAGAGTCACAACAAAGGTTTGTCCTCTGTAAATCCTTTCTCTGTATTTTTCTTAGAATAGAGATTCTAATAGAAATTCCAGCATGCTTAACTTATGCGCAATTTACAGTAGAATAAAATTGTTTATGATCTGTATTAATTTTCCCAACGTATCGATATTTGTATTCGTGATTAAAACTGAGTGAATGGTCTGGTAAATTTCCGCTGCGCTAGAGATTTAACCACTGTATATCAAATCTTATATTCCAAGATGTAGACGCTTGTTTCAATCCATAAATGGACCAATTAAGCTTGCAAACTTTTTTCTCTTAACCTTGTTTTATGAATCCCTCTAATCGATTCATGTAGATGCACTCATCAAGATTGTCATTCAAAAAAGCAGTCTTAACATCCATTTGACATATTTCATAGTCATAATATGTGGCAATGGACAAGCGAATTCGGATAGGCTTAAGCATGGCAATAGGGGAGAAAGTTTCATCATAGTCTATTCCCTCCCTCTTAGTGTAACCCTTTGCCACAAGTCTAGTCTTAAAGGTCTGTACTTTTCCATCTATATCTCTTTTTTCTCTTGTAGATCAATTTGCAACCTATGGAAATACGTAGACTCCATTTCCAAATCCATGGCTTTAATCCACTCATCTTTGCCAACATTATTCATTGTCTGTTTAAAGGACAATTGATCCTCGGCGCCATCATCTGGTATGACAACTTGGGCTTCTATTAAACCCATGTAACGGTAAGGTTGAGTCACAACCTGATGTGCATCCTACTGAGTGACAGTGATGGTTGTCTGAGTGCAAGTATACACTATCAAGTAATAAGTGGAGAGTACTCCAAGTATCGAATTGATGTGGACTTTTCCTACCGCAAGCGCACGGGTCAAGTAATAATATAGTGAATGTAATTCGAATGCCGTCCTCTGGATTGGATTGTTAAGCAAATCAAGTATTGTGAATTATCTCGCTCAATTTTATTTAGGGATCAAAAAGTGATTAGTGATTAATGGAAAACTAAATTAAAGCAAGAACAAAAAGTGTGGAAATTCAATTGGGAAAAATACTTAGGGAATTGATTTCGCCGATTTAGTCTAGGATTGATTTTAAGGAGTAAGTTATTATGCACAATGAAATTATGAGCCAAAGACCCTTTAATCACAACTACCTCTCCCGACTATAATTGATTCTCATGCAAATTGATCTACTTGATATCCCTATCTAAGTTTATTAACATGCAAGGCAATAAGATCTTTTGACTAATTCCAAAGTTAATCTAAAACCGTCACGAATTAGAAAATAAACCTTAGTCATGCAATCTTGAGTAAGTCTACATTTAATCCCCTCTCCCGAGCAAGAATAAAACCTCAAATCATTCAACTAATGACCAATTAATTGAAAGCAATAAATCAAGATTACAAACATAATAACCATTGCACAACTTAAACCATAAATTCAATCCATAAACTTAATCAACTACATCAATCCCTAAGCTTTGAGTTTAGCTACTCATGAATAGAATTACAAGCTCAACTAAACATGTAAAAGCCATAAATCTAGCTAAAGAAAAGGAAAGGGAAAAGAAAACTCAATGTAGGCCGAGTCCGACGTCCCCGTCACGAGCCCCACGAACAATGGGTTGATTTCCGATTTTCTCCCTTAGCTTCAGCCCTCACTTCCTCTGTTTCTGCCCTCTTTACGGCTCCAAGAAGTCCCAAAATTGAATCCCCCAAAACCTAGCCGCAAATAAGCTTTTATTCTGTTTTTTCGTCATAGCGTCGAGACGCTACAGACAGCGTCGCGACGCTGTCGCGATCCGCAATTTTGAAAAATTTGTCTATAGCGTCGCGACGCTGTGAAATTTTTTTTTTTTTTTTTTTTAGGTAGAAAACTCCATTTGACTCAAATTGCTGAATTAAGCTTCAAACACGTACTTCCTACAAATAAAACATAAAATGCATAAATTTGGGTAAATAATTATAAAAGACTAGCTTAATTAATCAAAGAAAAATAGCTAGCTATGCTCGCTATCACGAATCCCAAGGAAAAAATGGCTCAATACACTTTTCTAATATTTAAAACAAGAACCTCCTCTAAATTTGCAATCGAGTGAAAATAACTAGTGTCACAACGTCATTGGGACGCGGAGAGGCCGACGTCCTTCCTTAAGGGTCTCTTTCGAGAGGAGAGAGAAAGTGGATTCTTCTTAATCAAAGATCCTCTTTGACCCAAAAAAAAGAAATTCTCCTATCCTCCTAACTCCAATTTCCCTCTCTTGGTTGGTGCTCTCTATGATTTCCAAGGATGCCTTTCTCCTATGATTTAGGCCACTATTTATACGGCTCAAATGAATCTCGGTAGTTATAATAAATCTTTTCAAATCTTGAAAATTTAAAATAATTTATCTAAATCTTTGCTTTTCAAATTAAACTCAATTATCTTTTATTTTTTAAAAATCAAAATAAATGATCTAAAATTAGATTTCATAAAATTTAATTTTGAAATTCCATTTAATTCTAGTAAATCTAAAATCAATTATCTTTCATTTTTTAATAAATCAAAACAATGGATCTAAATTTTATATTTCATAAAATTTAATTTTAAAATTCCATTTAATTCTAACTGAAAATCTAATTATCTTGTTATTTATCAATTAAAACCAATTAATCTTTAGATCAAATCTTGATTAAAATTTACAAAAATTCCTATCAAAGATTAATTTTCCACTTTTTATTTTTTTATTTTTATTTTATTCTTTTTTATTTTTGATATTTTATTATAAAAAATTAAGCCAAACCAAATACTGTGTCTACAACTAGAAGAATTGATATATTGATGGTGTTTTGAATTGTGAGAAAGCAATAAAATAAAACGAATAAAGATATATGATATAATACGGGAAATTCAAGTAAAGTATCAACCAAAATAGAACATGCGTCCACCTTTGCACCCGCAATTTACTCAGCAAGTGCAAGTCAATTGGAGAATGTTGCCTATAGGTGCCCACATTTCTGTGTGCATACAGATTGCTATGGAATTGTGCTTGCAACTTACACTATCAACTTAGCCGCGAGTTAAGTCCAACTCTTATTCAGCTCTACTTTTGGTGCCTTTAGACGACTAAACTAACTAGAGCACCTATTTTTAGGACTAATTAAATCTTAGATAAATCATGCATACGACTTTAAAACCCCAGTGGTTCCAGTCCTATTTCTAGGATGTAAGAAACAAAGTCCTATTTCTAGGCCCTTTTCCACTATTGCTTTTGCAACCCCACGCGCCCAACTCCAACCTCTCAGCCACCAGTTAAGCACAAACTATGTTAACTCAAGTGATCAATTTAAGCTAACAATGAAACTTATACTTCAGAAAAAACAAACGATGCTAAGTAAGAGCAAGGTTGCTTTTGCAATAGGTGGGGTTTTCTTCTACTCAACGTATCCACATACTTGAATCCTCGAGAAGAAGCTTAGCTCATGATAGAAAATAAAAAGGTACATATGCTGAAACTTACCACTGAAATATAGAAAGAAAACAAAATTTAAAAGACTAGTACGATGAAAGATAAATGACTCTAGACTATGACTCTTTCTCCTGTCTATCTAACTTGTTCTGACCTCTTTCAAGGAGAGGCAAGTCTTTCCCTTGTACTTCTTTCAAATGGAGGAGCGTCGATAAAGGCTAGAAAGTGTCGAGACTCGAATTGACTACAAGATGAAGAAAAAAATAGAAACTTAAAAGAAATAATCTAAACTATACTCGAACTTCTTTCTCTCTCAGTCTTATGAGACTTTTATAGACCTTAGAAGGTAGGATTTTTTGTCGAGATTAGTGTGAGAAGTCCTCTCTAAGTGTAATCCCATGATCCTTGGAGATTTCATTCAGAATATTTGATATTTGGAAGATTTTCTACAAATCTCGCCAATATCGAAATTTTGTCAAAACTGCCTAGTTGTGGCTACAAATGCAGCACATTTCTTTGTGCAACCTTCCTTACACGCATTCTACCGTAAGTTGGGGCCTCTTTCCTTATCAGTTTGCGGTCGCATATCTGGCACATTTTTCCACATCTTCTAACTATTCCATACTCAGCAAGATTTCTTCTTTCTAGCTATGGGTGCAAATCTTCTATTTATGCTCCGCTAAATTTTTCCTTTTCCAGATGTGGATGCATTTTGAATGCAATTATGGACTCCTGCACAAAATCATTAAACTTCAACAAATTCTGAATAAAATACCTTTTTTTATATCAATTAAGGATAAATTCTATATTTTAAAATTTTTATTGTGATCTGCTGACTTTAGACTAATTTTACTTCAAATGATAAAATTTTACACACTAAGTCCTTGCTTTCCTCATAATAAACTAAGTTTGTAAGACTAAATAACGCACATAAATGAGCATTATCACACTCCCAAACTTAGCTCATTGTTTTTCCTCAAGCAATCTAGACAAAACAACAAAACACAAAAGAAAGTATGCATTTCATAGGCAAGTTTTAGTCGTAAGGTTGCCTTTCAAAAAATATCTCAACTCTTAACACTTTTAGACAACAAGATTTCCTCAAATTAGACCCTCACTCACCCCTTTCAAGATAAAACATTCTTATGCACTCTCACCTCTTTCACTTGTTCTTCCACCTAGCCCTTATTCCTCAAGCTTAGAGTAGTCTCTCTCTTTCACAGGTTATCCTAACTCTTGAGTTGGAAAAGAAAATTTAAACTTCCCTCCCCCAAACTTATTATATGTTGCTGCTAGCTTTATTCTTTTTTTTTTTCTTTTTTTTTCTAGGAGAGTCTCATAGTCATCTACATCTTCGTTTCAACATACTAAAACTGTATGGGGAAAGTAGTTGACTATGAGCCTAGTTCACTATTGAGACCGTAACACATACTGACTTCCCAGACTTACTTTTCATGCAGTGGAAACACACGGGTGTCATGATCTCCCCTAGTTACTCGGTTTGGTCAAGATGGAGGAGTATCTCCTTTGTTTTTCTACTTTTTCTTATTTTTTTTAGCTCTAGCAAATGGCAACGTGGATACAAAAGGGTATAAACAACAAAAATGTCCCCCCTCCTCACCCCCAAACTTGGGTCAATGTCCCCATGAGAAGCTTAGAGTCTCAATAGGCATTCAATTTTATATATAGTAGATTGGTTAATTTTTAAAATATCAAATATATCAGGGACCTATTAGACATTAAGTTCAGAGACCATTGATAGCGAGCATAGCTAGCTACTTTTACTTATTTAATTTAGCTAGTCTTTTATGATGTTTGGGCCATTTTATGGTGCTTTATTGTTTATTTTGTAGGAAATGGTTGATTGGAGCTATAATGCCATATTAGAGTTAATCGGGTGCTCGGGGCGTGAAAAGATGCAAAGGAATGAATTGAGTAATAGAGGAAAAAAGTCAAATCTCGGTCAACAGCAGGCTAGCGTCTCGACGCTAGCCCTTAGGCGTCTCGACGCTAGCATTCCATATCAGATTAGGCGCGTAAAGCTTACAGCGTCGAGACGCTATGATAGGAAGCGTCCCGACGCTACCGTTTTTCCTTATTCAGAACGCGCGTATAAGAGGCAGCGTCGCGACGCTGTCTTGACAGCGTCTCGACGCTAAGACGAAAAATCAGAATAAAAGCTTATTTTCGGCTAGGTTTTTGGGGAGATCAATTTGGGACCTTTTGGAGCCGTAAAGAGGACAGAATAGAGGATTTTGAGGCTGCAAACAAAGGAGGAACTTGGAAATCAACCCATTGTTCGTGGGGATCGTGACGGGGACGTCGGGACTCGGCCTACATTGAGTTTTCTTTTCCCTTTTCTTTCTTTAGTTAGATTTATGGCTTTCATATGTTTAGTTGAGATTGTATTTTCATTCATGAGTAGCTAAACTTGTAGCTTAGGGATTGATGTAGTTGATTAAGTTTATGGATTGATTTATGGTTTAAGTTGTGCAATGTTATTGTGTTTGTAATCTTGATTTAATGCTTTCAATTAATTGGCCATTAGTCGGATGATTTAAGTTTCGAATCTAGCTCGGGAGAGGGGATTTGATATAGACTTGCTCAAGATTGCATGAATAAAGTTTACTTTCTAATTCTTGACGGTTTTAGATTAACTTTAGAATTGGTTAAAAGATCTCATTGTCTTGCATATTAATAAACTTGGATAGGGATATCAAGTTGGTTAATTTGCATGAGAGTCAATTATACTCGGGAGAGGTAGTTGTGATTAAAGGGTCTTTGGCTCATAATTTCATTGTGCTTAATAACTTATTCTTTAAAATCAATCCTAAACGAAATCGGCGAAATCAATTCCCTAAGTAGTTTTCCCAATTGAAATTCCATACTTTTTACTTGCTTTGATTTGGTTTTATTATCATCTTTTCATCACTTTTTGATCCCTAAATAAAATTGGGCAAGATAATTCACAATACTTGATTTGCTTAAAAATCCAATCCAGAGGACGACATTCGAATTTACTATTCACTATATTATTACTTGACCCGTGCGCTTGCGGTAGGAAAAGTCCACATCAAGTTTTTTAGAAACTTCTTAAATTTTAGAGTCCTGATTGATACAACCCTAAAAGTTCAAGGACTAAACTTGTAATAAAACCAAATATTTTTTTAATAAAAAATCAGTGTCACGTTAGCAATCTGTTAAGAATTAAAAGAAATTTGGATAGAGGGACCAAGGGTGTAACGAAATCCAAACCTCAGGAGTAAAATTGTTGAATTTGAAAACTCAATGACCAAAATGCAACCAAATTCAAACCTCAGGGACCAAAAGTGTACTTTTCTTTTAAGAGCATTATGGAAAATTGTCATTTATTACTTGGTAAATAGTTTGTTATCTAGTAAATTTAAACGAGTCTATTATATAATATGTACTCAACATTTTTTTTTAAAAAAATTGAATTTAATATACTATAAAATAAAGTTGAAATACTATGTGCAAGACACGTACTAAAAAACTAGTTTAAATTAAAAAATCCAAAAAGGGAAATCCTTAAATTAAGAAGGAGTAAATGAGAAAATCAAAAGTTTCTCTCTTTTTAAGTCCCTTTTAGATTTTAGACTAGTAGGAACACGGTGCATGCGAAATATTTTAGTCGGGGTGAGCAAAAAATACCGAAAAACCGAAACCGACCGAACCAACGTTGGTCGGTCGGTTTCAATCACATTTCGGTCGATGTTGGTTCGACATTGAACTAAACCAACATGTCGGTCAGTCGGTTCGTGGGGAAAGTCGAGAAGCGAACCATCCGACCGACATGTTTAAAAAATATATATATAACGTTTTCTCTTCATCCCGCCGGCCCACGCCTACAACCCACCAGGTCACTTCTCCATTTCTTTTATTTTAAACAAATTCGATTTATTTCATTTTCTCTCCATCTTCTTCGATAATCCCTACCTCTTTCAGACAAACCTTCGCACGCACCAGTCACCACGCAATCGTAGTCGCCGACGCGTCGCCTCCCCTCCACAAATCACACTTGAGCCGTCTCTGTCACCGTCGTCCGCTGGTTTCTTTTTCTTCTTTGTGGTCTACAACTCACGGCGTCGTCCATCGGTTTCTTTTTCTTTTTCTTGTTCTGCATATCGTCGTCTGCCACCGAGTCGCCCACGTCGTGCTTTATCTCATCTGAAATTAGAGTCGCCGCCTCTCATCGACGTGTCTCCGAGTTGTTGAGGTGAGTGTGAGTCGGTGAGGTGACTCACACAGACACACCAAATAGGCCCCCCTCGCATTAGTCGTTTTTTTTTTTATCTTTTATGAATATGTGGTTGTGTGAAATACTAAATAGAAACTAGAAAGAGGATTGTTCAATTGAATTCTGAGATCGACTCACTGATTTTTATGTTTTGTTTCTTCAGATTAAGATCACCATTCGACATTCACTTGGGATTATTGTCCCTTTCTCTCATCAGATCGTCAATTCGTCACGTGGAAACTTCTTATGAGTGAGTAAATATGGTGGATACATTAATACATATTTGTTTGTACATATCTATTTGTGACTTTGTGTACATTTTGAAATTTGAATAATGTAATCACTACTTTCACATTTTTACTTTTGATCTTGTAGGGTAAATATGGATATGGTGGGAACAAACAATTCAAAGAATGAAAATGCTACAAAAACGAATACGACTACGAAGAGCAAAACTAGCAATACCATTGATCTTGATCCAGATCCACATCCAGAACTTGAAGGAGAGAATTCTACTATTAAAAAAACTAAGGCGCGTACGAATGCAAAACAATCTATGGTTTGGGATCATTTTGAGAGGTTGAAAGGTGATCCTAATGACCCTTATGCTAAGTGTAAATATTGTGGAGTTGTTTATGCATGTCACTCTAAGCGTAATGATATTGGAACAATGAAAAATCATCTAGAAGATTGTAAAAAGTGTCCTTACCAAAGAAAGAGAGATGCATCTCAAACAACATTAGCTTTCAAACCTATAAAAGAAAATGATGGGGAATGTAGTCTTGTATGTGAGTCATTTAGTATGGAAAGATGTCGAACAACTTTGGCTGAAATGATAATTAGAGATGAATTGCCTTCTAAGTTTGTGGAGAATGAAGGTTTTCTGAAATTTGTTGATACATTGACATGTGGGCAAGAACCTAAGTTTGTTATTCCATCTCGATTTACTGTAGCTAGAGATGTTCTTGAGGTCTATGCTAGGGAGAGAGACCATTTGAAAGAAATGTTTGGAAAAACGAAATGTAAAGTTTCTCTCACTACCGATTGTTGGACGTTAGGAGCAAACATGAGTTATATGGTACTGACTGCTCATTTCATTTATTCTGACTGGAAATTACATAAACGGATTCTTAGCTTTTGTCAAATTGAGAATCAAAGAGGGGATACCATTGGTAAGACTATTGAGAGTAATTTAAAGAAATGGGACATTGAAAATGTTATGACCTTGATTGTTGATAATGCTAGTTCCAATGATACTGTTGTTGCTTTTCTTCTCAAAAGACTTAGTAAGGGGTTGTTGTTTAAAGGTGAATTTTTGCATGATCGATGTTGTGCACATATACTAAATCTTATTGTATGTGATGCTTTGAAAGAACATCATGAGTGCATTGAAAGGATTCACAATGCTGTAAGATTTGTAAAGTCTTCTCCTACGCGTCTCTTGAAATTTAAGAAGTGTGTTGAAATTGAAAAAAATTCTTGCAAGAGTTCTATATGTCTTGATGTTACTACTAGATGGAACTCAACTTATATGTTGCTTAAGGCAGCTAGTAAGTTTGAAAAAGTTTTTGACAGGTTAGAGGATGAAAATCCTATTTATAAGAATGATTCACCACCTAAAAAAGATGATTGGGCAAATGCTAAGATGTTGGTTAGATTTTTGAAAGTTTTTTTATAATGTCACGTTAAAACTTTCAGGGTCTTTGTACACTACTCCTAATTTGATGTTTCATCAGATTTCTACAATTCAGAATTGTATACTCTTGAATTTGAGGGGTTCAAATAAAATGCTTTCTAGTATGGCTAATGCGATGAAGGCCAAGTTTGAAAAGTATTGGGGGTTTGATGAGAGGAAGAACAATATTTTGTTGTATGTTGTTATTGTGTTGGATCCTCGATTTAAGTTGAAGTTATTATCATATTGTTTTGACAACTTCTTTGGTCCAGAAATTTCTAAAAGAATGACAACTTCAGTAGAGAATGTTTTGAGACGTCTCTTTCATGAATATAGTACTGGAGTTGCATCTGTTAGTGTTAGTAGTGGGAGTGGTGGTAGTAGTAGTGCTAGTGCTACTACTAGTGTTGATTTGAGATTTGATGATGAAATAATGGACCTAGATGAGGACGAAAACTTCAACTATGATATAATACCTCAGTTCAAAAGTATTGAGACCACAAGTTTTGATAAGGAGTTAGAGATTGATGTATAGTTTGTTAGCTTTAGGGCTTCAATCAAACCAAGTATTTTGATGATAACAAACTCTGATTTCTTGTACTAACAATTTCAGTGTTTCAAAGTCACTATCTTGTAGAGCTCGGAAAGGCGATTCCAATGCAATTTGAATCGCTCAAATCGGAGTTCAAACGAGAAAGTTATGGGCAAAAGAAGATTGATGGATAAAATCCAATGTGGCATGACACGTGGCAGATTGCTGACGTGGCATCCGACGTGGTGCTGATGTGGCACACACAACGATCAAAACTGATGTCATGACAGCTGATGTGGCGGATGACGTGGTACTCCAACGGTCACCTTTTGCTGACGTGGCAATGACGTGGCAGGTGACATGGCTGATGACGTGGCTAACGTGGACCAATCGAACAGTGTCACATGGCGAGCTGATTGCAATATAAAAAAAAGCAAAGAAAAAGAGGAGAAATCATCAGTTGACGCGTGGGCCAACCAAAAGACGACACGTGGCAAAATTTAAAATTTTCCAGCCGTTTATTCATTTATAAAAAAAAAAAGAAAAAAAGAATTTATGCGGCTGGTCACTACCTTCACGCGCCTGCGTGTCCTTCAGGTTTTAGCGCGTGTGCGTTTCATCGTCTTCTCCTGTGCGTGAGTCTTCCATTCTCCGGCTGGTAATTCACATTTTCTTATTTTCCTTAGATTTCCTTAATCCAATTTTCCGAATACTTCACCAAAAATTCTTCAAATTTTCTCAAAGTTTCATCCAATTCAAATTTTATTTCTCTCCAAAATCCATCCTTAAAAATCCTTGATTTATTCTCAGATCTTAAACTTTCCAATCTTTCAAAATTCATCTCTTAAATTCAAATCATTTCCTTTTCTATTTTTTTTGTTCAATCTCCACCCTTCATTTGCAATCATATCCAACGGCCAAAATTCATCCTCCTCGCCTATAAATTGGACTTGATTTTCACCTTTCATACCCACACCAAAGATATCAAGTCTCTAAGCTCTCAAATTCCCTCTACTCTCTCATTCTTGTCCTCCTTGTTCCTAAATTGGCCTAGAGTTAATTTTGTGAGGATTTTTTATACTGCTCAAATTGTGTACTTAATCTTCAAGAGGCAATATTGTGAGATTTTCTTTTCTTTCTTTTTTGGGATTTGTATTAAGGTGTGAGTACACCTTGGGTTGTGAGAAAAAGGAATTGGTTTGATCCTGAACCAGTTAAAAGGATCTTGGGTTTCTCTTTAGCCTAGGAAAAAGAGGGTCGTGTGTCGGTTTGGTTCTCACCCGCAAGAAGATCACTTAGTGAAATACCCAAGAAGGAGTCTTGGGGAGTGGAGTAGGCAATTTGCCGAACCACTATAAATTCCTAGTGTTTTCTCTTCTTCTCTCTTTTATTTTCTACTCTTAATTATCTCATTTGCTTTATTATCCTGATTTTTAATTTCTCTTTAATTGCATGATTTAATTTTAGTGGGTTATTTAAATTTCTCTTTGACTAAATCATTTTTAAATTCAAAGCTATCTTAGTGTGCACGCTTTAGGTTTTATCTTCTTATTTTTTTTTTCTTAAATTGAATTTGTGGGTTAATCTTTAATTGAGCCTATTTCATAGATAAAATTATTTTTTAAAAATTGGTAGTCAACCCTATTCACCCCCTCTAGTGTTGCCTTTTGATCCTACATATTTATTGGAAACTCTTGCTAAAGATAGTAGTTCTTTTGACATACTTCATTGGTGGAAGTAGAATGGTCATGAGTTTGAGATTCTCAGTCGTATGAGTTGAGATATATTGACAATTCTAGTATCTACTGTAGCATTTGAGTCAACTTTTAGTACTGGAAGGCGTGTAGTCAACCCATCTCGTTGTTCTTTGACTCCAAAGACGGTGGAGGCGAATATGCGCTAAAAATTGGCTAGACTCTAAATCAATATCATTAGATCTTGATGATTTTATAGCCATAACAGAAGCTTCAATGTTTGAAGATGGTGTCGTATTGAATCTATTGATTTTACTTTTTGTTTCTTTTTTTTTTATTTATTTATACTTTTAAATCTTAATAATGTGGTATTTCATTTTTTTTTCTCTCTCTTTTTTTCTAATTTTGTAGGATTCAGATCAATTGTGGATGAAGAAAAGAACGTGGATTAAGTGGAGAAGTTTGCAAAGTTGCAGATTTGATTTTTGTACTTTTCTAAGAAAAGAATGTTATGGTATCTTGAATTTTAGCATTTGCTCTTGTATCAAAATATTAAGAGTACTTTGATTATATATAATATGTATTTGAATATGAAGTTTAAACTTTTAATTTGGAGACTTTTATATGATAATTTTTTTTTAAATTTCCAATCAAACTATTATTATTATTTTGTTGTTTGCTAATTATTATATGTTTAGTGGTTACATTAATTTAATATGTTCAATAGTAATAATTTAAAATTTTCAATTTAAAAAAATGTCTATTAAGAACATATTATTACTTACTCCTTAAAAAATTCGTTCAAATTTAATCGAAACATTGAAATAAAAAAAATTTGGGCAGATAGTTGATAATTTGATTAAAAAACAAAATAAAATGAAACTGAAAAATAAATAATATATATATAAATAAATATATAAAAAAAAGAAAAATATCGGTTTAAATTGACCAAACCGACCGACTGACCGATCGATCGGTCGATGAAAATGACTTTTTTTAAAAAAACCGGTTTCCAATTATTGGAAACCGATTTTGGTCGGTTCGACGTCGGTTTGGGGACAAAACCGACCCGACTGATGCTCACCCCAAAATTTTAGTTCTAATTTAAAGTACAAAAATAAGAAAAAAAAAAGAAATAAGTTAGAAATTAAAATATCATTTAATTTTATAAAAAAGAAGATATTCACTATCATTTCAAATGTATAAAAGATATTCGTATATTAAGGCATGTTTGGAATGACTTTCTAAGTGTTTAACAAAGTGTTTTATGTAAAAAAAAAAAAAATGTTTTGAAACACTTAAAAAATTATTCAAAACATGTATTTTTTGTGGTTGAAAATAATCATGGATAAACATCACAATATCCTAAAATTATTTGACAATTTTTATTTTAGTTATAATTCAAAATGAAATAATAATTAAATTTAATTTTTCCTCAAAACCTTTTTTTTCCTCAAAACCTTAAATCACATGTTTTTCTTCATTCTTTCTAGTCGCCACCCACTACCCAGTTTTTCTTTATATCTTCTCTTATGTTTTTTTAAATTGTTTGAGACACATGTTTCTAATTTACTTTTCCATGAATTATATTCACCTCTGCTACAAATTTTTTATGTAAATCCATCTTTTCATCCAATAAATTTGTTACATCATTTAAAAGAAAAAAATGGATTTTATTTCAAAAATAGAAAAAAATAATTAATTGGATTTAGATTTTGAATAGAACAATGATAACAATTAAGAACAAATCACTCTATTCTATGATTTTAGATTATTTTTCTTCAATAATGGAAAATTCAACGTTGTAATTTCAGAAATTAAGACAAAAAGATACACAATTTATAATGAAGGGATAAACCTTGCACAAAAAATTTCTCATTATTTTTTTAATAGGAAAAAAGTTGTGACTTTTTAAAGAAAAAAATAAAATATATCAAATTAAGCTGAGGTACAAAATGAAAATATAAAATTTATACATAACTTTAATATTTATTTAATTTTAAACAATAATAAATAAAAAATAAAACAATTTTAAAGGAATTAAAAAGGCTGGAAAAAATAGGGAGAGGTTTTCTTTTATAACGAAATTAAATTTTCAATTATGATTTTTTTTTTTGAAAAATTCAATTATGATTAAATGTATACATATTATTAAAAATTAACATAAATAAAAAAAAAAATAGGCAGGAACAAACGAGAAAATCTATCGAACCCCGATAAATTTCACGGTTGTTTTTCTTTCTTTTTTTAATTTTTTAAAAAAGCTCAGCCACTTTTTAGCACACTCTGTAAAATAAAATAAAAATGAAACCCTAACTGCTCACGCCACTTCTTCTTCTTCTTCTCCACGCTCTTTCCTCCTCCGTTTCAGCAGGACAGTGTCGCCGCCGCGTCTCTCCCGTTAGCCGCAGCCGGCGTCTTTCTTCCGCTCGTGCCGCCGCCACCGTCGTCTTTCTTCCGTTCGTGCCGCCGTAGCCTCCCTCGATTATCTTGCTGTTACTGGTATTTTCCCAATCTCCATCTATTTCTTTCTGCTTACTTGAAAAATACAAATTAGAACTTGTTGTTTGTTTTTCTTTTTTATAATAACAATAGTCGAATAGTAAAAAAGATGTGAGTACAAAAACGGGAGACTGTTCTCGAGGGCACAATTGGTACATTTACGATGGAAAAATGGTTTTGAGACACCGCATTTTTATTTTTTATTTTTTTGACAACGTGAGACACTGCATTCTTGGCAGAGAGAAAAGGAATTGGATTGAAAAGAAACCAAGCCAGATCGAAGGTATTGCATTTGTTGTGAATTGTTCTCTCTTCCAACTCAAATTAAGGCTTAGTTGGATGGTTGATTGTAATAGGTGTTGATGAGTTATTGGATTAAAATATTTTGTAGGAAGCAAATGAGTCGGTTTTGAAAATTGAAGTTGTCTCTTGAAATTCTCTAATGCGTTGGTGCTTGGAATGAGAAGGGTCCATAGGTTTTTGTGTACTAAAATTAAGATTAAATAAATGTTGATTATTAAAAAAATGTTGATTATTTTGTAGAAAGTCAATGGGTCGTTTTTTGAAAACTGAAGTCGTCTCTTGAAATTCTCTAATGAATGGTGCTTGGAATGAGAAGAGTCCATAGGTTTTTGTGTAATAAAAATAAGATTGTATTAAATGTTGATGAGTTATTGAATTAATATTTTTTTGTAGGGAGCTAATGAGTCGTTTTTTGAAGATTGAAGTCGTCTCTTGAACTTCTCTAATGAATGGTTGCTTGGAATGAGAAGAGTCCATAGGTTTGTGTAAAATAAAAATAAGATTATACTAGATGTTGATTATTTTGTAGGAAGCTAATGAGTTGTTTTTTGAAAATTGAAGTTGTCTCATGCAATTCTCTAATGAATGGTGCTTGGAATCAGAAGAGTCCATAGGCTTGTGTGTAATAAAAATAAGATTGTAATAGATGTTGATGAGTTATTGAATTAAAATATTTTGTAGGAAGCCAATGAGTCATTTTTTGAAAATTGTGGTCGTGTCTTGAAATTCTCTAATGAATGGTGCTTGGAATGAGAAGTGTCCATAGGTTTTTGTGTTATAAAAATAAGATTATAATAGATGTTGATTATTTTGTAGGAAGCCAATGAGTCGTTTTTTTTTTTTAAATTGAAGTCGTCTCTTGAAATTCTCTGTTCATAGGTTTTTGTGTAATAAAAATAAAGGAGTTCATTAATTAATAATGTATAGCAAATTGAAAAGCCAGCTTGGTGGGGTTGTGGGGCAACTATCTTGACCCAACCCACTTTCTCTTTTCCATCTTGCATTTTGTCTTAAATTCCAATTTATTCAATATATATATGAATAGATAGATATAGATATTGAAGTTGGAATTGCATGTTGTATGTTTTTTGTGCTTGTTTGGCTTCTGGGAAAAGCAAGTAATTAAAAATATGTAAATTTATTCAATGCTTGTTGAGATCAAGAAGGCACAGTAGAGACTGGTGCAGCCATCAGGGCTGCTTTGCCATTGTTGGGGACAGATTGTTTCCAGCCATCATTCTCTGCTTTTATAATTTAGTTTCATGATTTCTCACATTTTCCTAAGGCCAAGTGGTTATGATTTTATAGTTTTAGGTACAACAGAGAACTACTAATTGCTAAGCATACCCTGAGTGGCTTATATAGTTATATTGAAGCTAATGTGGATGCTTTTTCACTACCCAGAATTGCAAAGGGTATGGAAACCAGTTAGCACATGTGGTGTGGTGGATTTCTCATAGTGAAACAGAATCTATTTCCATTTTTTTGGTTTCTACACTTTTTGTAAGCCGAGTTTATTAATTGGTCTTGATGTGCACCTGCTTAACTTCATTGACTTCCAAATTCCTACACTTCTTTCTTCGCTTATGTTTTTTTACATTTTGTGCAGGAGACTTGAACCTCAATCTAGAAGCTAGTATGCTGGAAAACATCTAGAGCAACTCGGCGAAAGGTAGGGCAAGAAGAGGTTTAAAATAAAGGGATTGTTTCAGTTTTGATATCACAATGTCTCTCTGAGAAAATACAGCATTCAAATTTTTTTTCAATAAAATTGCGATTTTAACTCAAGTATAGATGTATTTGATTCATTCCCTTAGGTGGAAGACTTCTTATTGAAGACTTCTTATTGAGATTTCTAATTCCTATTCCTTCTTTCTGGTGCAAATATCATTAATCTCAAGAAACCATTTTCATAATTTTTTGTTCATGGTCTGGTTTTTGTCCTTACTGTAGATACTATATATTATATAAGAGAAATTTGGTATTGACTGTCATATTTCTAGAGTCATACAGTAGCATAAATTTTTTCTAGAGGAATAGATAAATTAAGGCATATCCTTAATAATTTGTTTATATTCTTCTATATTGATGTATTATAAGGAAGATAGCACTCTCTTTCTCTTAAGTTATTTAGTAAAGTTAGCAGAAATTTATACAAAAGGGTGGTTTTATCAATTGGTTGTCAATATGCTCCCATTAATTTGTCTAGCTGTTGTAAAATCACAAATAGTATTTAAAGAAAGGGTTCATTATAGACGTTAAAAAAAAAACGTGGTTGACCCGAACCCTAAACCCTAACTACCAAGTTGAGTTAATTTACACCCTTTTCTGGCATATACGTGAAGAACGTTTTGAAAATCCTAATTTGAAGTGTTTTCTTGTTGCAGAAACAATGGGTCTACGACTATTTGATGGGAGTGATTCTGACAATGATGACTCAAAGATAGAAATTAATCGGGATTATGCAAAGAAGTTTGAGCATAATAAGAAGCGAGAGGATCTTCAGCGCTTAGAGGAGCTAAAGAAGAAGGGTCTTATTGAAGACTCTGAATCTGAAAGCTCAGATTCTGAATCATCTTCCTCAGAGGAAGAAGATGACAGCAAAAATTTGAGGAAGGACCTGGAGTTCTTCAATGCATTAATCAAGATCAAGAAGCAGGATCCAATCCTTAAACAGAAAGATGCCAAACTTTTCGATTCAGATGATGACAACCATGGCAAGGAAAATGATGACGTCAAAGGTAGTATAACAGAGAAGAAAAAAAGCAGTATGTATTTGAAAGACGTGGTAGCAAAACATTTGATTGAAGAGGGTCCCGAATTTGATGATGAGGAGACTAAAAATGTGAAGATTTATGATAAGGAGCAAGAGGAGATACGTAAGGCATTTTTGGAGGCAGCAGAAGTGCAAGATGAAGATGATGAGGAAGAATTTTTAAAAGTAAAGGAGAGAGGTATGGTGGAAGAGGAAAAAGATGAAGAATTTGAGAGGAAGTTGGATGAGTATTTTGGGGATGAGGATGACCGGTTGGATGAAAATTCAAAATTCTTGAAGGCGTATTTTAAGAATAAACTGTGGCTTAGTGAAGATGGGAAGGTTGGGGATGAGGAATTGGCCATGCTGTCAGAGGATGAGGAAGAGATTGAAAAACAAGAGGAATATGAATACAGGTTCCAAGAAAATGTAGGAGATACGATTTTGGGGCATAGTAGGACTGTTGAGGGGTCAGTTAGGAAAAAGATGAATACGAGGAAGGAGAAGAGAAAGAGTAAGGAAGAGCGGATGGAGATTGCAAGATTAGAGAGGGAGGAGGAGTTGAAGCATTTAAAAAATTTGAAGAAGGAGGAGGTAAAAGAGAAGCTTAGGAAGATTAGGGAGACAGCAGGAATTGGGGAGGACGAAAATTGCTTATTGGATGTTAAAGATTTAGATGAGGATTTTGATCCAGAAGAATATGACAGGATGATGAAGGTGACTTTTGGTGAAGAATATTATGAGAAAGAGGACATTGATCCTGAGTTTGGAAGTGATATGGATGATGAAGGTGATGGTGAGATTAAGAAACCTGATTTCGACAAAGAGGATGAGTTGCTTGGATTGCCAATAGGGTGGGCTTCATCTGAGTCAGGTGATGGCTTCCTGGCAGCTAGGCAGAGGAGTTTAAACCATAAAATTGATAATGATATGGGTAATGAGGATAATGAAGAAGAAGATGAAGAACATGGTAGTGAGGATGAAAAAGGCAAAAGAAAGAGAAAGCGTAAAATTGATAATGATGTGGCTAATGAGGATAATGAAGAAGAAGATGAAGAACATGGTAGTGAGGATGAAAAAGGCAAAAGAAAGAGAAAGCGTAAGTTATCTCTGTACAAGAAAGCTAAAGAAGCCATTATGGAGGAATATTATAAATTAGATTATGAGGATACAATTGGAGACTTGAAGACGAGGTTTAAGTACGCCAAAATACCACCTAACCGTTATGGACTCAGTACTACTGAAATCCTAGCATTGGATGACAAGGAGTTGAATCAGTTTGTTTCTTTGAAAAAGCTGGCCCCTTATAAGGAAGAATGGAAGATGCCAAATAGTACTAGACAGCGCCTGAAAAAGAGGACCAAGGAGCTACTTAGAGGCAACAAACAATTTGGTGAACAGAAAGATAACGTGAAGAAAAGGATGAAGAATGGCTCCGGCATGCACGTTTTAGATGACAGAGAGAATGACAAAGTCCAAATTGAGGATTCAAATGGCGATAAGAGCAATCTATCTAAGAAAGCTAAGAGGAAGCTACGACAAGCTCAATTTAAATTGGGACAAAATAGGCTTCTGGCATACAACAAGATGGCGAAACCTAAGAAGAAAACAAAACACTGATCATTGCAAATCAATTGCTGGCCATCAGCAGCAGGTGATTCTTCTAGTCAATCATTAATGGTCTAACTTCTGTGTTTTATCTCTTCCCTCCTTGTGGTATTGTCTCAACATTTCATGGTGTATCTGAACAATGAATATCAAAAGAAAATATAGCAAACAGAGTAATGTAGGTTGATTCTTAGATTGATCAAATTTTGGCCTAATATTTTCTGTTTGTTTTTTTTTTTTTTCAAATTTTGAATCACGTTTTAATTTTTTGGGATTAACCTTGCATTCATTCTCTGCTTGTTATATTGTTATAAGTCTGAACCTGAAAGCTTTCATTTAGTAGGTTTGCTCAAATTGTTACTATTAACTTTATGTGTTTAGGTGGTTGGTTAGTTATTTCGTTCTTGTTGGTTTTGGCTACTTTTTGTTCATAGGTTTTAATTTTGCTGGAAATCTAGGCTTCAAGTTTGTTAATTCTTATTTTGAGACTCTGTTTCTTTCTTAATGTTAATAAAGTTAAGTTTCACTCAAAAAAGTTTGAGTGACATCCGTTGAGTAAACTTTAGGGCATTGTTAGGTAGTGGTTGATACAAGACCTGACTCGTAGGTTTTCTTGAGTTGTGGTAGTTTGTTTCTGTACAGGAGTGAGGTGGAGTGAACTAGAATGAATTATAGAAGTGCTTTAAACTGGCTTTCAGGTATTGAGCAAATTTGGGTAGCTATACATGTCGCTGTCAAAATTTTCAGAGCATTAAAAATGGCACTTGGGTTGAGGGTTAGTAATGTCTTCTAATCGGTTTAAAATTTGAGGGCGTTACAGTATTTGTGGTTCGTAACAGGGTGGTTTTGTTAGTGTTCATACAGGGTGGTTATGGTGGTTTTATTAGGGGCTGTTTGAGGCGCTGAATTGGTTATAATATCTGGTGGTTATAATAATCTGGCAATTATAATAATCTGGAGGTTATAATAATCTGTGTTTGGGGTGCAGATTATTATAGTCTGGGATAAAATAAGGTGTGTTTGGGGTGCAGATTATTTTAATTTGGGATAAAATAATCTGTGTTTGAAGTGTTGGTCTGTTTTAACATGAGGGGATAAAATAAGGTGTGTTTGGGGTGCAGATTATTTTAATTTGGGATAAAATAATCTGTGTTTGAAGTGTTGGTCTGTTTTAACATGAGGTTCTGAATCAAAGGTTCAAACTGACTGTTTTTTTTTCTAGTTTTTTTTTATGATATACAACACTTTGATTTGATTTAAGGTTATGCTGTTTTTTTTTTTTTGTTACAAAGCAAAAAAGTTTAGGTTTTGGTATAGAAAAATCATATTAGTTAACTTTTAGTATTGCCAAAATAAAAATTGTAAATGTTTAGTTCAAAAATCATATTAGTTTTTTTTTTTTTTTTTTTATCAATAAAAGCATTTGAAATAAACTTGAGTGTGGTAAATATAATTTCGTTTGAATGTTTTTTTTTAGTTGATTAATTTTCGATGTTGTCAACGACTTTTCCGGCAACCTTTGATGTTTTTTTCTTTATTTTTATTTTTTATATTTTTCAAAATGAAATTGAGAAGAAATATGGAAAAAAATGGTGGCCGGAAAAGTCATCGGCGATCGCCGGAAAAGTTGTCGGCGGTCGTCGGAAAATTTGTCGGAAACTTCGCCGGCTGACGGCGGCCGGCGGTCGTCGGAAAAGTCAAGGAGTCGCATGGAAGAAGTGAGGAGATAGTTACTGTAGTGGGTTGAATAATGGTTACTGTAGAAAATGGATAAAATAATCGGGGGTTAAAATAACCCACCTCACCAATTATTTTTGTTGGTGCCCCAAACATTGAATAGGTTGTAATAAGGGGGTTATTATAACCTATTCAGTGCCCCAAACACCCCCTTAGTGTTTGAATATTTATGGGTGTTCCCTAATTCATTATTACATAGCTGACTCTAACTTCAAGTAGAGGACTGTCTTCATTTTTTGTGGATCTAAATTGGTTTAGTTATGATTGTTTAGGGTACATTTTGTTGAGAATTTTTGGGCCTAGATTGGTGCTTCCCTGTGCTGTACCATAGCTTATTAATTATTGTTTATATGAAATCTTAAATTTTTATGCTATATATATGATTAAATTAGTAAAGATAACATGAATATATTTGATTATATATAAAAATCAAATATGTAAAAAATGATTATCAAACATAAAAAAGTTTGTATAAACTAAAATGATATTCTATAATGATATTTTATTCTTAAAAAAAAAATCTATAATGATATCTGATATAGTTTGAAAATAGCAACAAAATATACTCCTTTTAGGAATAAAAAAACAAAAAGTTTAATAGCATATCTTATGTTAAAAATATTAAAAATAAAACATCTACAAAAGCTTCAGATTTATTTATTTTATTATTATTATTTTTTTTTAAATTAAGGCTACAGAATTATTATTAAATGTTATGGGAAATATTTAAAGTTATTTTGCCTAAGCTATAGAATGTTTACCATGACGATTGCAAGATGCTATATTAACTGATAGCATTTTACGTTTCAAAAAAAAAAAAAAAAAAAACTGATAGCATTTTAAAAGGCTGTACAAAGTAACTTAGAACACTTTAAAAATGTTAATATATATATATTTGAGAAATGTTATAAAAATTATCGTAGTAGTAAAAGGAATTCTAGCTATATTTTATAAAATATTGTGAAAAATACACTTTTGGTCTCTTTGGGTTAAGTTACACTTTGGTTCTAACATTGTTGCTGACGTGACACTATTATTTTAATAAAAAAAAATTATTTTTTTAATTTTTTAAATATTAAAATAATAAAATAATAAAATATTATTATTTTATCTTTTTCTTTTTAATATTTTATCCCTCCCTCTTTCTTCCTCTTCTCCACTCCCTTCTCCAATTTCTTCTTCAACTCCGGCACCAGCGCCCGTCGCCGTTCGCCAGTCGGCAAGTTTTTTTTTTTTTTTTTTTTTTTTTTTTTTTTTTTTTTTAAAAAAAAAAATTTCTTTCTTTCTCTCTTTTCTTCTTTCTTCTCTTCCCTTTCTTCCTTTTTTTTTTATAAATAAAGAAGAGGGAGAGGGAGGCATCGTCAGTGCAAAACGTTCGGGGGGGGGGGTTCGTCAGATCTGGAAAGAAGCTCGCGTCGTCACATCAGATCTGGAACCAAGCTCGCCCACCGTCGGTTCGTTCGTGGTGAGGTTTCGCTGCCGTCAGATCTGGAACCAAGATCGCGTTGCCGTCTATTTCGCAGCGGCGTGGGTCTCACAGCGACCAGTTCTAGGTGAGCGTTTGTGAGGTGCAAACGTTATAGAGACGAAAGGGAGAGCGAACGAGTGAGTGAGAGAGGATGAGAGAAGGAGACGAGGGAAAGAGAAAGAAAACGAGAGGGATGAGGGAAGGGACTTACCAGAAGGCTTGCGACGACGTGGGTGGTCGACGACGGCGGCTACATGAGATGGTGAGGGAGAGAGAAAGAAAGAAGAAGAAAGAAAGAGGAAAAAAAAGGAAAAAAAAATCTAGCGACCGGCGACCGAAAAATGGTTATCGGCGATGGTGGCTGATGGCTGGTGCTGCTGCCGGTAGGGAAGGTGGGTGGGTTCTGGTAGGTAGGTGATGAAGTTAAAGAATGAGGATGGGAGAGAAAGAAATTAAAAAATTTTAAAATAATAATTTTTTATTATTTTAATATATTTTTATTTTAAAAAATAATTTTTTTAAACAAAAAATATGTGCCACGTCAGCAACCGTTAGTATTTAAAAAAATAGACGGCAAGGACCAGAGTACTCCTTATCTCAAACCTCAGGGGTATTTTTGTTGAGTTTGAAAACTCAGGGACTAAAGTGTAACTTAACCCAAACCTGAGGGACCAAAAGTGTATTTTTCCTTAAAATATTTCATCATAAATATGGGATAGAGGTTCACTTTTGCAACACTTTAAAAGTGGTATAGACCTTAATTAAAGAGCTATATTTGTTTGTTTTTATTGCATTCCAAATTCTTGCCTTTAGTTTTCTCAAAAAAAAAAAAAAAAAAAAAAAATAATAATAATAATAAAATAAATAATAAAAAAAATTCTTGCCTTTAGTTATTTTCATCACTTTAATGAGAAACTATGCTTAGAAATATGTACAATGCATGTTTCAAATAATAATAAAAAAAAAGATAAAAATCGGTTGAGGTAAAATTACACTAAAATGTATGAAAGGAAAGTTGGAAAATTTAATCCTACATAGAAATATTTATGGAAAGGCAATCCCTTGATATTTGCACAATTTGCTAAGCATGAGAGGTAGATGACCAAGAGTTTGAGAAATTGACTAAGAGCTTGAGGAATTCTCTAGGATGTCTGCCGGCGGGTTTTCACTAGTATGTGGTGATAAAAACTAGGTTAAGTTGTAGAAAAAGTATCCTTAAAGGGCGAGCCTTAATTATGTCCTATCATTTCAAAAGTTTTATTTTAATCATTAAGCTTCAAAGTTGTTTGTCACGATACGCATAGCTCAACTGGCATGAAACTTGTATTAATAACCAAGAGGTTTGTTAAAAAAAAAATGGATATTTTGACTATAGCTCATTAAGTTGTTTTAAAAAATCTTTGTTAGCGGTCAGTGTTAAAACTACAATGGAATTGACTTGGTAGTTGACGTATAACCTAGATGTTTGGGCCGACTCGAGATGATAAGAGCCTTAGGCAAACTTTTGATAGAGAGAGACCTAATTCATATAGAATATATATATCATTTAAATTTTTGAGATACAAATTTATGTGTATATATATATTTTTATAGAACATAGCATGAGCTCCATCTGACCCCGGACTTTGCTAAGGTTCATACTCTTTAAAGCCACCTCAATTTTGGCTTTACAGAAAGGCCTATCCTACTGAGTTCTTTGGTAATCCGATATCTTAGATGATATGCCTTTAAGGTTCATTCTCTTCGTCTTCTATCCACTGCCCTTCCTTGTCCTCCAAGCGAGTTTTTTTTTTCTTTCTTTTTTTCTTCTTCTTTCGAGAGCAAGCTTTTGAGTGGAACCATTTTGTATTCTTATCACTTCATCTCAACCAATCATCTCTCAATCTCAACCTCCGATACTTCTCTTCTTCCTCTAACAGAATCTCTAGCTCATTTTCAGCTTTTTTTTTGCAATTTGAATATGAGGCCTATCAATATTTCTAGACAAAATTCTTAGCTCCTCTTCCTTTCTGACTATCGTCGCTTTCATCAAACCTCCCAGCCTAGCGATATTCTAATTATTCAGCATTTTCAAACAATCTTATTATCTTATCATTGAAACCTTCAATTCCTTGTCTATTGGATTCTTTCTAATGCCTATCAACAATTTCTTTGCACTTGTCAAAAATAGCCCACCCCTCCTCAAACTTAATCACCTTCTTCCTTCTATCATGATGCTTGAAAATCGAAACAGATTCTAAAACAACCAACAAAGGCCAATGGTTAGAGCAATGCCTAATTGAGATGATTAATCCTAATGTTTCTGAACATACTTATCAGCTTGGTATTGACGAAAAATCTATCCAACCTCTCCTTTACCACCTTGTTTTTGCCCATTTTCCTCTACCAAGTAACCTATCCCCTGAGAAGCCCAAATTGGAGTGCTATTGTTAATAGCTTCTCTAAAAAAATCCATTTGATTTTGACTTCTCTCGGGGCCTCCTTTCTTCTCGTGCGAGTAAAGAATCTCACTAAAGTCTCCTCCAATTAATAATCTATGGGAGATCCATTTGACCATTTAACCTCTTGATAAGCTTCCATGACTCCACCCTTTTATCAACCACGGGATAGTAAAAAATATCTTGGATTGAAAAGATGGAGGCAAAGCTCGATTTCCTTTTTCCTTGATTATTGAGCACAGAGGCTGTGAAAGCTTTTATACAAGCAAGTACATGCGCTTAGGGTTTTTCACAAGAGAACCCAAGGAATAAAAAAAAAAACAATTTAATACATTTACACATGGCATTTTCTAACAGGAGAGAGGAATAAAATGAATTTGTTATTGTAACCGATTCTGTTTAGGGATTGTTCTAGAATTGTGGTACGTGTCTTCATCCTCTGTCAACTTCTCTTCTTTGCTAAGATTGCCAAAACGCATCATTTGGCTTCCTTCCTTAATATCCCTCCTCAAACGAGAGGGGAGATTTACGACACCGAGTTTGGTGCGTAATAGTTGAAATTGAGTGTGAGACAAAGTCTTTGTCAAGCAATCAGCTACTTGATCAGATGAGGGAACATACCGAACAGAAAGGTCTCCCCGAAGGACTTGATCACGAACAAAGTGAATGTCAATCTCAATGTGTTTGGTTCTCGCATGAAACACCGGGTTGGATGCAAGAGCGCCGACACTCATATTATCACACCATAACACAGGCTTGGAACAGAAAGGAATGCCAATCTCAGAAAGCAGTTGACGGAGCCATACAATTTCTGCAGCCGCATGAGCAAGAGCACGATATTCTGATTCTGTGCTTGAACGAGCAACCACAGGCTGCTTTTTGGAAGACCAAGAGACTAAAGAGCGGCCAAGAAACACACAATACCCTGCAACGGACCGACGATCATCAACATTCGAGGCCCAATCAGCATCAGAGAAAGCAGTTATGGACAAGTCATTATCTCGTTGAATGAGGAGACCAACTGAAATTGTGCCAGTTAAATATCTAAGAACTCGTTTGACCGCCTGCCAATGAACATCTGTTGGTCTTTGAAGAAATTGACTAAGATGATTAACTATGTAGGCGATATCTGGCCGTGTGTTGGTGAGATACTGAAGGGCGCCAATCGTGCTTCGGTAAATAAACGGGTCAGCCATAGGTGTGCCATCAGTGAGAGAGAGTTTTGTGCCCAAGACAGACGGTGTAGGAGCAGACTTCAAATGATTCATTTTGAGCTTAAGAAGCAGATCAGAAACATATTTTGACTGACTTAAATGCAAACCACAATCAGTATACTCAACCTGAATGCCAAGAAAATAACTTAAACGCCCTAGATCCTTTAACGCAAATCGACGATCCAAGGTAGAGACAAGTTTGTCTATTAATCCAACATCATTTCCCGTCAAAATAACGTCATCCACATACACAAGAAGAAGAATAATAGACTGACCTCTAGTGTAAATGAATAAGGAGGAGTCGGACTTGCTGTTTTTGAAACCCCAGTCAAGCAAGGCACTCTTGAGAACATTGTTCCAGGCACGTGGAGCCTGTTTAAGGCCATAAATAGCTTTCTGTAACTTGCATACGAACGTGGGTTTATCTGGATTCTCATAACCGGGAGGCTGTTGCAGGTAAACATGTTCATCTAGATTGCCATTGAGGAAGGCGTTGTTGAAGTCAAGTTGTCGAAGAACCCATCCATAGTGAACGACAAGCGTGAGAACGATTCGAATGGTGGTTGCTTTGACAACTGGACTAAAGGTTTCGAAAAAATCAATACCTGGCGTTTGATGGAATCCCTTGGCTACAAGTCGAGCTTTATAACGCTGAACGGAACCATCAGAAAATCGCTTGATTCGGAAAACCCATTTGCTTCCAACCACATTATAAGACGGACTTGGAGGAACTAAAACCCACGTACCATTTTGAAGAAGAGCCTGATATTCAAGGTCCATGGCAGCTTTCCACGGAGCAGAGGCAAGAGCATCGACAACCCGAACCGGTTCAGTGAGCGACCAATCACATTGAGGCTGAGTAAGCCAAACTTTCGGCTTAAAAATTCCGGCCTTACCACGTGTAACAATCGGATGACCAGTCGACGGTGGAGGCTGTGTTGCAATAGAGGAGGATGATGAGTTTTCGATTTCTTCAGAGGGGAATGTTGCCATCGGTGAGGAAGATGGATTTTGACTTGGGGAATTAGGGCACGTAACAGAGAGGGGTGGCACGTGTTTAGGTGAGGACATGTGACTAGGTGAAGATGGGAGGCTAGTGGGCTGGGGTAAGTGAGAAATCGGTTGGGTTGAAGGGGAACTTGAGTGGGGCTGTTCGAATAAATGAGAATTGGGTTGTGGGCAAATATTTGGTTGAATTTGGGCTTGAAGATGGGTTGTAGCCAACGGTTGTTCAGATAGGGAATTATTGGATTGGACTATGGATTGCGGCTGAGGTAAATTTGGTTTTATAAGTGGGCTATAGGCTGTAGTTGGGCTAAGAGTTGAAGCATCAGAATCTTCTTGGGCTTGGAAATAGCTGGAATTTGGGCCTCTGTTGATTGGTAACCAGCCGCTTAAGGATTGTACCGAGAGTTGAT
The DNA here is from genome assembly GCA_036850905.1 of Luffa acutangula. Lineage (NCBI taxonomy): Eukaryota > Viridiplantae > Streptophyta > Magnoliopsida > Cucurbitales > Cucurbitaceae > Luffa > Luffa acutangula. The sequence goes on along the minus strand of CM072097.1, from coordinate 40,846,951 downwards.
CGTGCAACACTGAGTTGGAGAGGGCGACTTGAAAGCCAGATGCAAACGGAAATTCAGCCTCATTGAAGACCACATGCCTTGAAATAATAATTTTTCCAGAAGTGGTGAGGCACTTATAGCCTTTATGAACCGCGCTGAAGCCAAGATAAACACACTTGTTAGTATGAAATTGAAATTTCTGATGATTAAATGGGCGCAGATACGGATAACATGCACATCCAAATATTTTGAGAGATGACAAGTCTAAATTCTTTTTCAACAGTACTTCCATAGGGGATTTACCACCCAGAACGTTAGTGGGAAGCCCATTAATGAGATTTGTTGAGCTTAAAAAGACATCCCACCAAAAGTTTAAGGGCATAGAGGCTTTTGCTAATAACGTTAGGCCCATTTCCACTATATGTCTGTGCTTACGTTCAGCTCGTCCGTTCTGGGCAGATGTGTATGGACAAGAATATTGAGAGATAATCCCTTCTTGAGCGCAAAAACGATGCACCTTCACAAACTCACCACCATTATCTGAACGCAGAACTTTAATCTTACTGCCAAATTGATTTTTTACCAGATTATAGAAATGAAGAAAGGCTGATAGTGTCTCACTTTTCTGCTTCAAGGGATAAATCCATACATAACGACTGAAATCGTCTAAGAAATGAACATAATACCGGAAGCCTTCAGAGGATACAACTGGAGCTGGTCCCCATAAATCAGTATGAACCAATTCAAAAAGTGTGGCTGCATGAGAGTTAGAGTTTGAAAACGGAAGAGCATGATGCTTACCATACTTACAAGCTTCACAAAAATTAAAACGATCATTAACTTTCACTGGTAGCTTACACTTTTTAATAATACTATCAAGCACTTTAAATGATGGATGACCAAGCCGACAGTGCCAAACATCTTTAGAATCTACAAAATTTACATCCACATTTAAATCACCATTCACATGAGCAGAATATGCAACATTATTAGCCGACCTCGAAACACTTCCTAGACGTCTCGAAGCACTACCAGTGACTGCTCCATCAGTTTTAAGTTTGTAAAGACCGTCATCAAGAACCCCCGTCAGCAGCACCTTGCCCGTATGAGAGTCCTTTACAAGACAAGAATTAGCATGAAATTCAAGAAAAATATCATTGTCTTGAGCAAGCTTGGAAACACTTATTAAATTTTTGGCTATATCTGGCACACACAGCACACTTTGAAGATTAACCAACCCATTTGCAGAAGACAAAACAAAGTCACCAATATGAGATATAACTAATTTTTGCCCATTACCTACAACAACCGTTTCCTTACCTCCATATTCCACTAGGTGAGAGATGTTGTTTTGATTTCCAGTAACGTGACTCGAGGCACCACTGTCAACGTACCAGTTAGGATCAGCCACAACTTCAGGACCTGCCAAGAATGGGTTGGAACTTTGCCCAGCTACAAATGCCTGGGGATTTGAATTGCTTCCAACAGAAGAGCTCATATTACCATTATCATTTCTTACATTCTGATTAGGATTTCTAACCACACCATTGCCATATTCCTTATCAAAGCGATGATAGCAAACCACAGCCGAATGTCCAGTTTTACCACATACCTGACAGATTGGTCGGTTATTGTTACCTTGCCACCGTCCTCTTCCTCGACGTCCTCCATTTCCTCCTCTATGATTTGAGAAGTTTGAGTAACCGGAACGATTTCCATTGACTTGATGATTCTGTCTTGCTCCTGACCCTTGATTTTTTATACTCACCATATTCACAGAAGCAGCATTATGACTAAATGACAAATTATTCTTATGAGAATTTTGAATTTCTAACCGTTTTTCGAATACAAGTAAGTCAGCTTGCAACTCTGCCCAGGACATTCCAGCCCGACCTTGAAGAGTAGCCACTATTGGGTTGTATTCTTCATCTAACCCCAACAACACTTGAGATACCAGCGATCGTGTAGAGACGGGACTACCAGCTTGTCCGAGGTTGTCAGCATGAGTTTTCATAACTCTCAAATAGTCAGTCATCTTGGAGGATCCTTTTCGGGTTTGCTGAAAAACTTGCCGAAGATAATCTTCTTCTGCCCGTGACTGAACCCCAAATAGTTCTTGAATAGCCGCCCACAAGTCTCTTGCGTTATCGTATCCCATAACTTGTGTTGCGACCTCCGGGGTCATAGAGTTGTACAACCAACCAAGGAGAAGTTGATCGACAACTAACCACGACTCATAGAGAGGGTTTACAGCAGTTACCACGGCAGGCGTTGAACTCGACGCTCCAGCGGCATCGGCTCCAGTTGCGGCAGTCTGTGAGCTTTCTGCTCCAGAAATTTCAGATTCATTTGAAGATAGCAATACCTTTGGTGGACAAGCTTCTTCTCCGGTAAGATGGCCTTCCAACTTGTAGCTTCTCAGAATGGGCAATGCCAAGTTCTTCCATAAGAGAAAATTTCCCCTGTCTAATTTCACAGAGGTGATTTGATTTAACAACTGGTTTAAAGGAGGGCTACTAAACGTAGGGCCAGAGACAGCTGAAGAGACGGTGTTGAGTGAGGCGTTGGCCATAGAGGCTCTGATACCAAGTAAAAAATATCCTGGATTGAAAAGATGGAGGCAAAGCTCGATTTCCTTTTTCCTTGATTATTGAGCACAGAGGCTGTGAAAGCTTTTATACAAGCAAGTACATGCGCTTAGGGTTTTTCACAAGAGAACCCAAGGAATAAAAAAAAAACAATTTAATACATTTACACATGGCATTTTCTAACAGGAGAGAGGAATAAAATGAATTTGTTATTGTAACCGATTCTGTTTAGGGATTGTTCTAGAATTTTGGTACGTGTCTTCATCCTCTGTCAACTTCTCTTCTTTGCTAAGATTGCCAAAACGCATCATTTGGCTTCCTTCCTTAATAGGGATTGCCATAAAACCTTGTGAATCTCCGCCATCCCGCTTCATCTTTAATAAAAGTATCTATGTGGCCTATAGAAAAGGAATTTCTTTCTACCTTAACTTCTTCTTCCCATAATAAAACAAGGCTGCTACTATTTCCCTAACTAGTCACACTGAAACAACCACTGAAATTTAACTCTGTTTTCAACTTGTCTTCAACTTCTTTGCTATCTTTAGTCTCTGATAAAAAAAAAAAAAACCATTTGAGGGTTTGAGCTCCTAACCACGTGGTGGAGCGCTTGGAACTTTTGAGGGTTCTCCAATCCTTGAATGTTCTAGCAGAAGATTTTCATGATGTCCGGCAGGGCTGACTTTCAGCCTTCGCTGATATCCCTCCAGTTTCACCAGAGTATTGTTTTCCATCACATCTCTATTTCTTTCTTTCCTCTTTCCCCACTTATTTCTTAGTTTTCCTTTTCCTCTCTGATTCTCCTTCGTTCAGTTGATCATCTGATTGCTTCATTGGTTCAGTTCTAGCTAGGCGTTTCCATTTTTTCCACTTGTTTCAGAGCTCTTTCCGATTTGGCTTTCCCCTTTTTTCCCTTCCAATTTTTTATTTTTGTATTTGGGCCCATCTTTGAAGTTTGTTGTCTGGTATTTTCCTACTTGATTTTGTTCTCTGGTGTCCTTGGCTTCGACCTTTTTTCCCACCAACACATCCTTGTTCCAATCCTTTGATGGACCCAGTCCAGTTGACATACTCTTTTCTTCTTGGTTCTTTACAATGGCTCCAAACTTTTCCCTTTACTACGCCCAATGTATTAAATTTCCATCGACATGTCGACATTTCCATCAACATTTCCACATTTCCATGGGTTCGACATCAACATGCAGGGTGAATCAACATTTCCATTATATCGTAAAAAAATGTAAACAAAATAATAACAAAATGTAACTAATGTGGAAATAATATTTGTAATAAGTAATTTAACTTATTTTAAAAGTGTAAAACATTTATTTGTTATTTTAAATATTTTTTTTGAATTTTTTTGTTTTGAATATTTTTCCCAGAATATCCATCGACATCGACATTTTGTTGATATTTCCATTAAATTGAGACCTCGACATTTCCGTCGACATCAACATTTTAACCCTTGACTACGCCACTATGTTTTTTCCTTTTCCTTGTACTGTACTTTGACCACTATTTTTGTGACACCCGAGGATAGGAGGTGATGAGTGTGTAGACTGAAGGTGGTAGAAAATATGATGAAAAATAAGATTTAAAGATGATTTTAATCAAACTTAGTGCAAGTATACACTGTCGAATGTAGTAATAAAAACAATGGAGTATTCCAAAGTATCGATCCCACAGGGACTAATTAAACTCAAATTTGAAGAAGAAACGACTCTCAAGTGCAAAGGTAAGTAACAAAACAATTTGGTAGGTTTTGGAAAATAATGTAAATCACAAGCAAATAATAAAGAATAAGGATGCAATAATAAAAACAAGGAATTCAAGTTTCAACCCAAGTAGGAATAACTCTATTAATAGCTTGTTTTAACCTGATTCTATTTATGCATTGGGTCAGGTTTAACTTCTATTTGGCCATGCTCCCAAGTACCATTAGAAGGCTAAGCGAGAACCGCCATGCACATTATTTCTATGACTCGACTCCGACATAGATGATTCATGCATGCAACCTTTAACCCTATAGTTGTTATAGCCAATCTTCCCTATAACAGCGAATACCTTATCTCTAGGCCTTTCTTCTGTATCACCTTTATGAAAACCGATATTATTTGACCTTCTCGGTTCGGAACTCGCATTGCATGCTAAGTCTAAGTGATAAGTTTAAACTAAACAAGATAGCATTGAAATCAATAAAGGATGACATGCATAATTAAAACTTAAGCAAACAAGCTTACTTTCAAGTTACGTCATCCACAAGGGAATTCACTAAACCGAACCCCTTAATGGAATTTAGTTACGCATGATGGATAAAAATTGATATGAATAACTTTTCATTGAATAAAAAGTCATAAATAAAAGAAATAAATGAAAAGAATAGATGTTGGGAATTAATGTGCAGTAGCTAAAACTAGGGTTTTTCTCTTTATCCAATCCTTTAAGAGTTCTCACGACACTCTAAACTTCCTTTTACAAGGTGGGAATAGAGTGAAATCTCTACAAACACAAGGTTTGATGTCTAACTAAGGTTAGAATTTGCCTTCTAGCAGGGATTGCGGGCATCACAACTCATGGGTATGAACTAGGGTTCTATCACCACCATAGGTTTCTTCCCAGTGAGTTCTGCTTGTGTTTCCCTTTGATTGTTGGCCTGTTATAGAGTGGGGAGTCGTTGAGGAGTCATGAAAATCATGCTAGCAGGTAGCCCAATAAGTTTCAGAGTCAAATTCGTTAGGTAGGTGCGTGGAAAGCTCGTTCAACGTTGACTCGCGAAGATTTTGGAAAACAATTTCTACCTAGAAATGTGGTCGCATTTCATTTTGCCTTGACAGAAATGCGGTTGCATTTCTACTGTTCCTCTGTTTTTCCTCTAATTTCCTGCAGAATGAAAAATTGAGTTAAGTTCCTATAAAATGATTTCATTTAAACATAAATAAGCATGATTTGATAAACATGACTCTCTAAGACTCAACTTACCAACTTTGAAACTTTTTAGGTTCGAGATAAGGTAAATTGATAAAAAAAACATACAAGTTTAACAAAAAATAAGCTAAGAATAAGAGACAAAATATGTATATGTTTGGCACTTATCATACCCCAAAACTTAACTCATTTTTTGTCCTTAAGCATATAGCAAATCAGAATGTTAGAGATCAAATATTTGCAAATCAAAATGTCAGAGATGAAATTAAGTAAACATGCTTCTCAAGATAGTTTTCTACAAAGTTGCCTTTCAGGAGAGGTTTCTACTCTAGTGTCAGTCACAACTTCTAAGTCTTCTAGACATAAGGGTTTCTATTTTTCTTTCTCAAAGCAAAACTCTCCCTAATTCATCCTATCCAATATGTTTAAACTACCTAAATCCTATTCATAGAGGTTAGGGTAATATCCATTTAGTTAAGAAAACTATACTTGAGGTAATGAGCATACATGAGTGTTTTTTCTTTTCTTTTCTAACTCCTCCAAACTTGTTTGACTACTAGGGCTCTTTTATTCAACTTTCTTTTTTTCTTTTTCCTAGAGAGAATATTTGTCGTCACCTTTACCTTCGTTCCAGCTTATCGACACTTTGTGGTGAAGATATTTAGCTACGAGCAAAGATCACAAACTTAGACTAATACTCATTTCCCTAAGTCAACCTTTCATGCAGTGACAAACCATGAGTGTCATGGATGCCCCTGGTTACTCAGTAAACTCTAGGAAGGAGGAGTAACTCTCAATTTTCTGATTTTTTTTAATGAATAACTTTTCTCTAGAGCTCATATTCTTTCTAGCAGCAAACTTACAAAATAAGCACCCCCCAAAACTTATGATAGACAATGTCCTCATTGACTTTGTTTTCAGGACATAGGGATAAACATAAGGCTTTTTAGTTTCAAAGTTTCAAGGTTAAACTCTCCTAGTGTGCGAGAAAGGTTAAACATGAGGAAGTTTAGACTTAGGAAAATTCTATAAAGAGAAAGACTAATGGAAAGCCTATGACTTGAAAACAAATAGGTTGTGACGACATCACTTTTGTGATAGAAATATGCTCTAATTATCATCATTAAGGACTTAAAAGAAAACTCTAATGACAACATGCTTATCAAAAACATTTTTCCAAGCAAAAAGTTTAAGTAAAAGTTTTTTTTTGAAAATTTTCACTAGTTGGCCAAAAATTTACAGCAAGCAGTTTTTTTCTTTAAAAAGACTCTAAACCAAGTCATTCAAAACCTAAACTAGCAGAAAACCAACACTAATACTAATGCAAAACATCAAACTAAACAAGTTAACACCTAACTAGAACATAAACTAAACGACAAACTAATCTTAAAACAGTAAACTAACATGCTGGAAATAAATAAATAAAAAAACATAAACTAACACAAGTAAAACAAAGCATGTAAAACATACGGGAAACAAAAAAAAAAAAAAAACTCCCTTATTCCTCCTTGGAGGAATCATAATCTTCTTCATCTTCCGATTCTGCGGGGTGTTGAGGCAGAATGTTTTGTGGAAATTTGGGAAAGACGGGGGTGATGCTCGGGGAAATAAAGAGATAGAACTCTCTAATGGCTTCATCTCTCTCCTTAGCGTAGACCCAGTATGATTTCAAACGATCCTCAATCCGGTCTAGTTGCTTGAAAGAGAACCCAAGAGCCATTGATGATGGTGTAGGCCTTGAAACAAGAATGGATGGCGGAGGTGAAACGACTGTTAGTCTGGGTGAAGGAGTAGCCTGGGAAGTGGATGCCTTGTCCTTCCTCTGTGCATTGAAGAGCTGTAACTTCCCTATTAATGGAAGGTCAATAGTTGGCTTGTAGAAGTGTCGTTCCTCATCCTTTTTTGGAGCAATCTTTGCTCTTTGGCATAGTTGGGTAATCAGCGACCCAAAGAATAGCTTCCCTGCTTTCGTTCTCCCACACGAGAGAATCTGCTCACGGATGATGTTGCCGATATTTAGCTCCAACCCCTTCATAATGCTGTAGAGAAACATTACCCTCTCCACAGAAATTGTGTTGTCATGAGTGGTCGACATCAGACGATTCTTGATGAAGTGGAGCCACACTAATGGTTCGAGCTTTAGGTCACTTGGACCCAAGGCTTTCACCTTCATCTGTGACTCCTTCCATTGCACTCTTTTCCTGACCACCATTTTGAGTGCTTCCTTTAGTTGCTTGGTCGTGGGGTTCTTGATTGCATCATTGCCCATCGGGTTCAAAGGTGTTTTGACCCGATATACCATGTTAATATCCTTCGAAGAGAAGCTGACCATCTTCCCTTGCACCACCGTAGACTCAGGCTCTCCTCCCTCAATCCTGCATAGAATTCACGTACTAGAGGCACCACGACCTCTTGAGGATGAACACATAACTCCTGCCATTTGTATTGAGATATTACCTTTGTGACGAACTCTGGTAGGCTTCCGACTCGATCTGAGGATCCCTTCTCATTTAAGAAGTCTCTTTTCTTCATTATCTCTATTTTAGCTTTTGAAATCCACATCTTTGAAGACTTCGATAAAATGATTCTTTGGCGATGATGTAGTGGCTTGAGCAGGTGAGGCGTCCATAGACCTTGTCCTCGGCCTCTTTGCAAAAATAAGATCATTTTTGTTCTTTGTCCTTTGATTGACCTTCAATTCTCTTCTTCTCTTCCTCCTCAAGGCTGAAGAAATTGGAATTTGATCCTCATCCAATTCCTTAACCTTAGTATCTGTATCGTCATCACTGTCATTGGAGGTATTGACCTCCTTTTCATCTTCTATATTTTCATCATCTTTCTCCTCTGAAGAAGAACATCCAGAAGCTGGTGAAGTCTCTCTCGTGTCATACTCAAAAAAAGGATCGAGGTTGGCTTCCCCTTGCTGGTCTTCAAAGGCAACTGCCTTGCCTTTTGGAGAATGTTTGCACAAATGTTGTCACATTCAGACCTACTTCTTCTTCCTCTTTTCTTTCTTCACTTGGCCCTTCAGCAAACTTGTTTTTCTTTTCTTGCTGCTTTTCCTCCTCATTTTAAGCATTGTGGAGGGGCTCAAAAGTTGCAAGGAACTCTTCAGCTTCTTTCCTTCGGATTTCTTCCTCCCGAAGGATCCATCTTATCTCTTTTTCTTCTTCATGGAGTTGGAGTTCAGTTGCCAACCTCCTTGTTTCTTCTTCTTCTTTTTTGGCTTTTTCGGCCTCAATTTTATTTTATTCTTCTGTCTTGGCCCTCTCGGCCTCTTTCTTCTTCACTTTCTCTTCTTTTTTTTTTCTCATTTACTTTCCTTCTCTCACTCTCTTTCTTTTTCTCTTCATCCTCTAAATCTCTTTTCTTACTAAACTCTTCCTCTTTTTGCATACTTCTAATATCTCTCAACTGTTCTTGGACCTCAGAAGGGAGCGCCAAATCTCTTCTCTGTTTTTCCTCTAACACTCTTTGTTGACGTGCTACATTCGTCCAAAATTTTTTCTCTTCTTCTTCTTTGGCCTTCAAGTTAATCAAAGCCTCTTGCTCTGCTTTGTACCCTTCAGCAATGACTACCGCTTGAGCTACAGTTGCTCGAATCATTTTCTCAAACACATCAGCCGACATTATCTTCATAATCGGTAGAACGGATAGCGAATTTTCCTTCTCGATTTTACTAGTTGATTGCTTGGCACTCTTTTTCTTTGACTTGTAAGTCACCCACTGTTTTTCAGTCCTGCAAGAATCAAAACTAGTTAAAACGTTCTTACCCTTGATCGATGAAGAACCACCTTGTTTTGAACTTTCGCCCGACGATTGGAATGGAAGTTCAGGCTCACGGTCCCATCAACTTTTCTCTTCTTCCTCAATCACTATGCGTCTCTAAGCACCCATGGCCCTGATCATTGCAAACCACTTCTTCGACCTGTTCTTTACCGGCTTCTCCATAAATTTTTGCATGTGATGGAGTTTGTCCACGGGTGTGTTCTTCCTTTGTCGAGAAACACTCGATTTAACTTCCGTGGGTGTCGACATTTGGGCAGTAGGGGTCGATTTCAGCGTTGGTCTTTGTTTCGCAATGGTTTTTGAAGAACCCGTAGATCGTTCAGTTTGCATGCGCGAACTTGAGCCCTCTTCATGCTGTGGATCTTCTTGCGCAGGTAGTGGATTCTTCAGATTACTCTAGGAGTTAGTCAAATTGTGAGGAATCGAAGATGATGGAGTGTTCTTCATTGTCTTTCTTGTGGGTCTTTTCGAATTCAAGAGAGAATAGAGAGAGTTGGTGGTTGACTTGAATGCAAATGTAGGTCAAATGAGGTAAAGAAAAATAAGAATGAAGTCCCCCTATTTATAGGTTTTCCAAATTAATGGGTCTCTGATTGCGAGCAAAAATAAGCATGCAATAGTCTTATCTAATGACGTCTTTGAAAATCTAGATTCTTATTATGGTTTTCAAAATTGTTGTCACCCCTATAGGCTTAGTTTCTAATATCAGGAAGTTCATGCTTGATTGCTCTAAAGAACTAGGTAGAAAAAATGCTATGCCTGCTGAGAGAAAAGCAAAAGCAACAAAAGAAAATGTGAGAAAAAGAAAATCTGTTGAAAAAGAATTTTTGCTTGCTCAAAAGAAAAAAGCCTAGGGGTAAAAAGAGCTACCTGCGGTGTGATCAGTTAGGCCAACCAAAGAATTAAATTCGGGTTAAGGGTCCCTGCACCGTAGTGTGAAAGCTAGTACCATTAGATATCAAAATGCAAGTTTGGGGGAGGAACAAAAGAAAAAGAAAAGAAAGAGAAAAAGAAAAAGAAAAATCATGTGAGAATTCTGCTCCCCCATGAAAAAAGAAAAAAAAAAGATGACAGGCACCCTAGTTACTTTTTTTTGCATGATAGAAGGACTCCGAAGTATTAGGGACTCTTAGCCAGTGTAGGGGGAAAACAAATGGAGAAAGCCATAAGACTAATCTAGGTTAGTAAAAGAATCAATAGATAAGTCTTGAGCATGCTATTCATTAATCTTAAGTTCAAACTAGTTTAAGATTTCTTCAAGAGTATGCGGTGCTTGCTTATTCCACTTGCATGTTTTCCATTCGATCCTAAGAATTCAAAAATCATTGAGGGTTGAGCGATTCTATTTCATGCATCTTTAGAATTTATTTTGCTCGGGACTAGCAAAAGCTTAAGTTTGGGGGTGTGATAGCGAGCAGAAATGTCGCTATTTTAGTCTCAATTTATTAAGCTTTTTGGTGCTTTAATCGTGTTTTTAATGAATATATGTAATGAATTTTCTTATTTTGTCTTTAGGAGCATAAATGATGATTTTGGGAGAAAAAGAGCCATAATTGAAGTAATTATAACCCAAATCAAAGTATGAGGCATTTGGAAGCCCAAAGAAGACATCCATGAAGAAAAGACCAAGAGAAATGAAGAAGAAGGTCCAAAAATTAGCCCAAAAGGAAGCTGATTTTTCTGGAAAATCTGGACAGCGTCGAGACGCTTAGCAAGGCAGCGTCGCGACGCTGCCCTTTCTTGTTGCCCAAGCCGCGTGCGCAGCAGCGTCGCGACGCTACCCCTTTTCCAGGCCTATAAATAGGCGCCCTTGGTGCCTCATTTGAATAATCAATCAATCATCACTCAATCATCCTTCCAATTCCTTTCTTTCCTTTCTTAAGACTCCTTTTTTGGAGCCCCTCTCAAGGCTTTTGAGCCTTTTTGAGAGGGTTCTTCTAGTGGGAATTTTTGGGGAATTTTGGGAAGCAATTCTAGAGGCTCGAGGAGTAGTCAGCGGGGGCTCCAAGCGTCAGCAAGGGGTTTTTCGACGGTCAATTCCTTTTCCTTTATGTCTTTTAATATGCTTCCCCTTGTAATTATTGTGGATATTATGTGTAGCTAAACCCCAATTTGGGGTCTTGAAATGAAATGATAGTGGAAATATTGTTATAATTTCTTGTCTCTTGCCCATGTCCTAATTATTTGTATGGTTGTGCTTAATGCTTTACTCAATCTGGCCAATTGTGTAATGATTCGTTTCTTAATGGAAACTCGACGGAGAGAAATTAGGATAGATCATAATCCATGCAACTAGTTTAATTGTCCGTTGTGACACCGGGATTAGTTGATTAAACTTAGATTCCTAAAATGAATCAGAGCGTGATAATTAATGATTTTTAATAGCGCTAAGGACACTTAGGTTGTTAAAATGAATTAATTACAATTAGGGGAAACCGACAGGAGAACCTATGTGATTAACGGAGATTCTAGGTTTATAATTATTTGGGCAATGAGATAGGATAATTATAGCAATTATTTAGCTAATCATTGATTTTCAAGACCCCTCTTCCCGCTTAAAGAAACTCTTTCTCCACATTTTATTTCTGATTGATCAAATTTGTTTTCATTAATTATCTTGAATTTAAATCTTTTTATTACATGAGCGTAGTCCCTAAATATTATTTTACCTAAGTATTTTCACTGCTCAAGAGAATTTTAATTAATTGCTTAAGTTTCGCTTCGCCTCCTTGAGGATTCGATACTCGGAATACTTTCCGTTTTATATTACTTGTGGCCAGTGCACTTGCGGATACCAACAAGTTTTTGGCGCCGTTGCCGGGGAGGCTTGATTTTTAAGCAAAAAATTAATTTTTCTTGACATCGAAAAGAAAAGGATAAATGGTAATTTAGGTGTAAATATTTTTTTTTCATCGTTTTGTGAATATTATTTTATTTTCATTTTTGTTTGGTTCTTTTTATTATCTGGGAGCATTGTATGCGAAGAAACAAGGTGGTTGTTCTGTTTCCGTTAGATCTTGAGATTAACAGGACTCTAAAATTCATTAGAAGAGAAAAAAGATTAACAGAAACGATGGCCCACCAAGAAGAAGCTCCCAAGGCAATTAGAGATTTTCTGCAGCCAGTTCTTCCTACCGAGAATTCTGGAATTGTTTAAGCCCCCATCCAAGCTACAAATTTTGAGCTAAAAACAGGGTTGATTCAGATGGCGCGCGATAACTCGTTCAAGGGACATCCTTCCGAGGACCCCCACTCTCATCTGCGATCATTCCTAGAAATATGCGGGACAGTAAAGATGAACGGAGTTCCGGCCGACGCAATCAGATTGAGGCTGTTTCCATTTTCCCTACAGGATAAAGCAAAAGATTGGCTCGAATCAGTCGAGACGGGCAGCATCAGTACTTGGGACGAGCTTGCCCAGGCTTTTCTGACAAAATTTTTTCCACCAGCTAAGACTACCAAGCTGCAGACTGAAATTGGAACATTCAGACAGCTTGACGAAGAACAGTTGTACGAAGCGTGGGAAAGATATAAGGAAATGCTTAGGCGATGCCCCCAACACGGATATCCTGATTGGCTTCAGGTACAGTTATTCTATAATGGATTAAACCCCTCCACAAAGACAGTCTTAGACACATCAGCAGGGGGGAGTTTTCTTTCAAAAACAGTGACAGAAGCCAAAGACCTGCTTGAGGAAATGGCGGCAACAAGTTATCAATGGCCGGCGGAGAGAGGAACAATTACAAAAAAGGCTGGATTATATGAATTGGATGAGTCAAGTTCACTGAAAGCGCAACTGGCATCTCTGACCAATGCACTAAACAAATTGACGTCATCTGAGGTGGTTAAGTCCATTTCCACCTTAGCTGAAGGTCATTCGAAGAAGGAAGATCAAGATGTGGAAGAAGTTCAATACATAGGAAATAGATCATATACTCAAGGAGTACCGAACTTCTACCACCCCAGTCTGCGCAATCACGAGAACTTCTCATATGCGAATACAAAGAATGTTTTGCAGCCACCCCCAGGTTTTGCATCAACGAGTACTCCTGAAAAGAAAAATAATCTGGAGGAGATGGTGGCTTTATTTATCAAGGAACAAAGAATATTGAATGTGAGTCTCCAGACATCAGTAAACAACCACGACGCAGCTCTAAAGAATATGGAAGTGCAGATAGGACAGATTGCTTCAGCAGTAAATGCCCTTCAAAAGGGAAAATTTCCAAGCGATACTGAGCCTAACCCGAAAGAGCAGTGTAAGATGGTGGTTCTGAGAAGTGGCAGAAGACTGGAGGACAGTTTAGAGAAGAAAAAGGAAGAAGAAAAGAGAAGGGATGAAGATGAAGGGGCTGAGGCACAAAAAGCCTCCTCTGAAAGGTTCCAACATCCTCCTAACTCTATTGAATTAAAATGTGATTTTTCTAACAGCTGTGCAGGTAAAAAAGAAGAAGAGAGGCAGAATGACAATAAAAAGATGACTGAGGAAGAAGTGGTTCCATGCAACCACCATGACAGAGGTTCGCATATTAGCCCGCCCAAGCGGAGGGACGAATGTCCAACCTTTGATTACAGGGAGTTACCTTTTCCTCAAAGATTTAAAAATGTCAAATTAGATGAACAATTTCAAAAATTTTTAGAAATGTTTAAAAAGTTGACTGTGAATATTCCATTGGTAGAAGCTTTGTATAATATGCCAAATTATGGAAAATTCATGAAGGAAATGCTTTCTAAAAAGAAAAGTCTGAAAAAAGAAGTTTTTAATTTATCTGAGAGTAGCAGTACCATTATTTCTGGTAGGATACCCTCTAAGCAGAAAGACCCAGGGAGTTTTACTGTTCCCTGTACCATAGGAGAAGTATCCTTCGATAGGGCTTTGTGTGATTTAGGAGCAAGTATAAATTTGATGCCCTACTCTGTATACAGGAAGATTGGTTTATCAGGTATGACAGACACTGACGTCACTCTCCAGCTTGCCGACAGATCGATTACCCACCCGATGGGTGTTGTGGAGGACGTGTTGGTGAAAGTCAACAAATTCATCTTTCCTGTAGATTTCGTGGTACTGGACATGAAGGAGGACAAAGAAGTGCCAATTATCTTAGGCAGACCTTTCCTAGCCACTGGTAAGGCCGAGATTAGCGTGCATACAGGTAAGCTTACCTTGAACATTGATGATGAAAAAGTCGTGTTTAGTATTTTTGGCCAAGATGAATCTGTTTGTAGTTTGCATACATGTTTTTCTGTTGGGCCTGAATACTTGACTGATGACGATGAAGAGGTAGACTATAATCTTGGCCTAGGCTTAGGAGAAATGCTTATTGATAATATGGATTTTGATCATGATGCATATATGGATAATCCTCTGTTTGAAAATGATTTGGATCTGCCTGACTTTGAAAATGAATTAGACTTGCCTGCTTGTGAAAATGAAAGATCTGCAGTTGATGATTTACCTTCCTTTGAAAATGAATTGGAATTGCCTGAAATGAATAATTTTGATGATGATATTGATTTGTCTGACATTGAGCATGAACATAAAAGGCATAAAAAAGATTGCTCGATAGATAATTTTGAGTCTGACCATGATTACAGTGAATCTATTGAGTCTGATCTTGACATTCCTGAATGCATGAATCCTGACAATGTGAATACTTTCTTTTCATGTCCTGATGATGTGTATAACATAGAAACTGGACCAGAAGAACTTGAATCTGTGAATAGTATAGAATCTGATCCTGAAATTCTTGAATTCTTTAATTCTTCTGATGATGAGTCATGTGATAGCCTAGTTGAATCATTTTTTAATTCTGAGTCTGAAGGATCTGCTGAGCATGTAGATATTTTTTCTGATGAATGGACTGGCATGATTGATAGACCATCTATAGATCCTAGAACAGTAGATATTATAACGCTTGATGACTCTGTTAACAACTGTTTTGAAAATAGAGATTTAGAAAAGAGATTTGATGCGACCGATTATTTTCTAAAATGTTATTATGAGAATCTCTTTAGTGAAGATGGGCCAGGGGAAAGTTTTTTTTCTCCCCTGTTTGTAGTATGCAATTCGGTGCGTGATTTCTTGCAGGGCCCGGAGGATGATGAAAATTTTTATTTTGAGCCTCCGTAAGCGTGCTAAGCCTAGTCTAGCTAAAGACGTTAAAGAAAGCGCTGCTTGGGAGGCAACCCAAGGATTAAAGTAGTTAGTTGTTTTTGCGGTAAATAATTTTCTTTGCTCCGTGATCCAATTTTGTTTTGCAGGATCACCTTAGCAAATCCCAAAATTCCACATTTCCCATTTTTCATGGATCCAAAGGAAGAGGATGAAGCGCTCCTAGCTCAGGGAAGTCTCAGTATCTCTCTTTATGCTTTTCTGTTTTAAAACATTGGGGACAATGTTTAGTTTAAGTTTGGGGGGAGGCTTCCGCTGTGTTGAGCATATTTAAATTCTGTAGGATGCATGAATAGATAGCCATGATAGCCAAGGATGTGATTTTTGAAATTTTGGGAGAAAATGGTTTATATGTTGTGGAATCTGGGAGCACGGCAGAAATTGTGAAATTTTAAAATTTTTTGATACTTAGTTTTGATGTCTAAAGCATGCAATAGTCTTATCTAATGACGTCTTTGAAAACCTAGATTCTTATTATGGTTTTCAAAATTGTTGTCACCCCGATAGGCTTAGTTTCTAATATCAGGAAGTTCATGCTTGATTGCTCTAAAGAACTAGGTAGAAAAAATGCTATGCCTGCTGAGAGAAAAGCAAAAGCAACAAAAGAAAATGTGAGAAAAAGAAAATCTGTTGAAAAAGAATTTTTGCTTGCTCAAAAGAAAAAAGCCTAGGGGTAAAAAGAGCTACCTGCGGTGTGATCAGTTAGGCCAACCAAAGAATAAAATTCGGGTTAAGGGTCCCTGCACCGTAGTGTGAAAGCTAGTACCATTAGATATCAAAATGCAAGTTTGGGGGAGGAACAAAAGAAAAAGAAAAGAAAGAGAAAAAGAAAAAGAAAAATCATGTGAGAATTCTGCTCCCCCATGAAAAAAGAAAAAAAAAAAAGATGACAGGCACCCTAGTTACTTTTTTTTGCATGATAGAAGGACTCCGAAGTATTAGGGACTCTTAGCCAGTGTAGGGGGAAAACAAATGGAGAAAGCCATAAGACTAATCTAGGTTAGTAAAAGAATCAATAGATAAGTCTTGAGCATGCTATTCATTAATCTTAAGTTCAAACTAGTTTAAGATTTCTTCAAGAGTATGCGGTGCTTGCTTATTCCACTTGCATGTTTTCCATTCGATCCTAAGAATTCAAAAATCATTGAGGGTTGAGCGATTCTATTTCATGCATCTTTAGAATTTATTTTGCTCGGGACTAGCAAAAGCTTAAGTTTGGGGGTGTGATAGCGAGCAGAAATGTCGCTATTTTAGTCTCAATTTATTAAGCTTTTTGGTGCTTTAATCGTGTTTTTAATGAATATATGTAATGAATTTTCTTATTTTGTCTTTAGGAGCATAAATGATGATTTTGGGAGAAAAAGAGCCATAATTGAAGTAATTATAACCCAAATCAAAGTATGAGGCATTTGGAAGCCCAAAGAAGACATCCATGAAGAAAAGACCAAGAGAAATGAAGAAGAAGGTCCAAAAATCAGCTCAAAAGGAAGCTGATTTTTCTGGAAAATCTGGACAGCGTCGAGACGCTTAGCAAGGCAGTGTCGCGACGCTGCCCTTTCTTGTTGCCCAAGCCGCGTGCGCAGCAGCGTCGCGACGCTTGGCAAGGCAGCGTCGCGACGCTACCCCTTTTCCAGGCCTATAAATAGGCGCCCTTGGTGCCTCATTTGAATAATCAATCAATCATCACTCAATCATCCTTCCAATTCCTTTCTTTCCTTTCTTAAGACTCCTTTTTTGGAGCCCCTCTCAAGGCTTTTGAGCCTTTTTGAGAGGGTTCTTCTAGTGGGAATTTTTGGGGAATTTTGGGAAGCAATTCTAGAGGCTCGAGGAGTAGTCAGCGGGGGCTCCAAGCGTCAGCAAGGGGTTTTTCGACGGTCAATTCCTTTTCCTTTATGTCTTTTAATATGCTTCCCCTTGTAATTATTGTGGATATTATGTGTAGCTAAACCCCAATTTGGGGTCTTGAAATGAAATGATAGTGGAAATATTGTTATAATTTCTTGTCTCTTGCCCATGTCCTAATTATTTGTATGGTTGTGCTTAATGCTTTACTCAATCTGGCCAATTGTGTAATGATTCGTTTCTTAATGGAAACTCGACGGAGAGAAATTAGGATAGATCATAATCCATGCAACTAGTTTAATTGCCCGTTGTGACACCGGGATTAGTTGATTAAACTTAGATTCCTAAAATGAATCAGAGCGTGATAATTAATGATTTTTAATAGCGCTAAGGACACTTAGGTTGTTAAAATGAATTAATTACAATTAGGGGAAACCGACAGGAGAACCTATGTGATTAACGGAGATTCTAGGTTTATAATTATTTGGGCAATGAGATAGGATAATTATAGCAATTATTTAGCTAATCATTGATTTTCAAGACCCCTCTTCCCGCTTAAAGAAACTCTTTCTCCACATTTTATTTCTGATTGATCAAATTTGTTTTCATTAATTGTCTTGAATTTAAATCTTTTTATTACATGAGCGTAGTCCCTAAATATTATTTTACCTAAGTATTTTCAGTGCTCAAGAGAATTTTAATTAATTGCTTAAGTTTCGCTTCGCCTCCCTGAGGATTCGATACTCGGAATACTTTCCGTTTTATATTACTTGTGGCCCGTGCACTTGCGGATACCAACAGTCACGTGACAGTCTTTTAAATGACGTCATTGCCCTAGGTCAACTGGAAAATGTGGTCGCATTTTAAGATGAACTGGGAGAAATGCGATCACATTTTCCCAATTCAATGCCTTCTTTATTTTTCCATTTTCCTTACTTTCTTTTCTGTTTTATTCCTTTCTTAAACACCTGAAACATTAGTAAAATCATCAAAAAGTTCACACACTCAAACATTCTTCTTTTTGGGTGAAAATTTTCCTGAGTAAAATTCAAGTTAAAGTGCCTTAGCCAATTCAACTCCCACGTAAAATCCCTAGAAAAGGTGTTCCCTATGGTCATCTTAAGTACCTTTTCCTAGACAGAGTTCCCTCTTGCCCAAGTCATTCTATCTTTGAGTTCTAACTTGAAAATTTTCTTATTTATCTTATTGGAAAACATAACTATCCATACAATATATACAAAAGATTAAGAGAAACAAAGGTCATATCAATTCAACAACTGACACATGGGCTTCATCAACCCTTAAACCTTTTTCCCAATAGGGTTTGATTTTTTGCCCATTTACTTTAAAGTGATTACCTTGATGATCTTCTAATTCCAGAGTTTCATAATCGAAAATTCTTACAATTCTAAAGGGTCCTGACCAATGTGATTTCAACTTACCTTGAAATAACTTCAGTCGCAAGTTGAAGAGCATCACTCGTTGACCTTCATGAAATTTTAGGGTTGATTCTTTGGTCGTGCCATCTCTTTACCTTCTCTTTGTATAGTTGTTGGTGACCGCAAGCAAACGGGTTGACAAGTAATAAAGAGACGATAAGTTTACCGAATATCGTATCCACAGGGAGAAGTGAACTTAGGCAATGCAATATTCTAAACACTAAAAATACTAAGGTCGCCTATTATTTAGGGAACCCAACATAATGAAAGATGTAAACAAAAACAAGGCAATCAAACAAAATCGATCAAGCAATTTAAGAACAATGAGGGAGATTGAGTCAAATAAGAGGCGGGGTCTTGAATTCCAAAATACAGTTTAATAGTTATTCTAATTACTTAATATTGTGTCCGACTAATTATAGTTCTAGAATCTCCGTTAATCATATAGGTTCTCCTGTCGGTTTCTCCTAATTATAATTAACTCAATTTAACAACCTAAGTGTCCTTAGCGCTATTAAATGGGCTAATTAATGAGTCATAATTCATTATTGATCTCTAAGCCTAATCAACTAATCTCGCTGTCACTATGAGCAATTAAGCCTAGTTGAGTGGGTTATGATCTGACTTAGTTTTTCTCCGTCGAGTTTCCACTAAGTATCTATTCACTATAAATTTGGCAAGAATCCATAGAGCATTAAGAACTCCCACACAAATAATCAGTAAATTGGACACAAAAATAGGCAACTAGAATAACATTAAAACTCTATTTCTTCATTCAAGACCTGTAAGCCGGGATTTTAGCTATACATGGTTTCTATTAGTATTAAAATGTCTCGTCTATACATGGTATAAAACAATAAATGAACAAATAAAGAGGATATGAACTAAACCGTAGATGAACCCCTTGCTTACGCCTTGGATCCACCGCGAAACAAGCTCCCAATCGCTCAAAAAAATGTCCAAAAACAATATTTTATCACTCCGCTCACTCGCTCTCAACCCGAACCTTAAAATGGCTCAAAGAGCCCTTAGAAAACTGGAGGAAAATGATGCTTGATGCCAAAAACCGAGAGCCAACCGTGCCTTAAATAGTGCTCCAGGGCCGACAGCATCGCGACGCTGACGTCACAGCGACGCGGCGCTGTGACGTCACTGACTTGTTGCCCAAGACGTCCAGCGTCGAGACGCTGTAATTCGACTGGGAAATTCCAGATTCACGTTTTGGTTGATTTTTGGGTTTGTCCTTCAATTTTTTGCCCAATTCTTCTTCTCTCATGGCCTTGGACTCCTCCAAATGACCCCACATTGAATTTCCAAGATTACACCTTCATGAATTGGGCTTCTTTTCCTTATTTTTCTCCAAAAATCCAACAAAAATCTCCGAAGGAAATAAATTCATAATTAATTGAATTTGATCATTAAAAACACAATAAAACTCAACACAAACTATTAAATTTAGGGATAAAATAGTAGCATTTATGCATGCTATCATTAGCTTAGCATTCTCATAAGAGAAATGCCTAAGTTCTTCCAACTCGTTCAGTTACAATTTCCTCTTTATTCCGGTCTTCTCTAGATTGAAATTGAACTTCTTCAATGCACAATACGCTTTATGCTCCAGCTCCTATGGTAGGTGTTGGGTTTCTAGAGTGGGTAAAAATAAGGTAAAAATAGACTCTAGAACACTGTGCAAGCATACAGAATCCGCAACAAGTAATAAGTATTTACCAAATCCAGGGTCTGAATAGCTCTCACTTTATCTATTTTGTGTAACTCTTTAATGGTTTCGAAAGTGGTTAAAATGATTGATTTTGATAAAATGCTGAAACAAAAGA
This sequence comes from Luffa acutangula, assembly GCA_036850905.1. Classification (NCBI taxonomy): domain Eukaryota; kingdom Viridiplantae; phylum Streptophyta; class Magnoliopsida; order Cucurbitales; family Cucurbitaceae; genus Luffa; species Luffa acutangula. The sequence goes on along the minus strand of CM072097.1, from coordinate 40,826,388 downwards.
AATGATAGATCAAAAAGTAAACAGATAAAGCAGACAGATTAGAAACAGGTGTTGGTCAGGATTTAGTAATTGTTTTAAAAGATGCTCTAGCAATATTATTGATTAGGCAAAACTCTTGCAGTCTTATTAGCAGGATACTCCTGGAACTCTGGATTTTTTAGAATGTGTTTCAACTCCAATGACGCACTACCGATCAAGCACTAGGCAACTGGCTATCCCTAGCTCAGCTACTGGCGTTCACCAATAGCTATGACTTCAAAACAAATAAGTTGTGACGACGACACTTTTGAGATAGAAATATGCTCTAATTATCATCATTAAGGACTTAAAAGAAAACTCTAATGACAACATGCTTATCAAAAACATTTTTCCAAGCAAAAAGTTTAAGCAAAAGTTGGGTTTTGAAATTTTTCACTAGTTGGGCAAAATTACCACGAGTAGTTTTTTCTTTTAAAAACTCTAAACCAAGTCATTCTAAACCTAAACTAGCAACAAATCAACACTAATACTAATGCAAAACATCAAACTAAACAAATTAACACCTAACTGGAACAAACTAAACGACAAAACTAATCTAAAAATGGTAAACTAACATGTTGGAAATAAAAAACAGAAACTAACACAAGTAAAACAAAGCATGTAAAACATAAGGGGAACAGGAAAACTCCCCTATTCCTTCTCGGAGGAATCATCATCTTCTTCATCTTCAAATTCTGTGGGGTCTCGAGGCAGCAAATTCTGTGGAAACTCGAGATAGACGGGGGCGATACTTAGGGCAATAGAGAGATATAACTCTTTAATGGCTTCATTTCTCTCCTTAGAGTAGACCCAATATGATTTCAAACGATTCTGAATCCGGTCTAGTTGCTTGAGAGCGAACCCAAGAGCCTCTGATGATGGTGTAGGCCCTGAAACAAAAGTGGATGATGGAGGTGAAGCAGTTGTTAGTCTGGGTGGAGGAGTAGCCTGGGAAGTGGATGCCTTGTCCTTCCTATGTGCATTGAAGAGTTGCAACTTCCCTATTAATGGAAGGTCAATGGTTGGCTTGTAGATGTGTCGCTCCTCATCCTTTCCTAGAGCGGTCTTTGCTCTTTGGCACAGTTGGGTAATCAACAACCCAAAGAATAACTTCCCTGCCTTCTTTCTCCCACACGCGATCTAGTTGGCTTCTTCGTGACGACTTAGTTTCCAGCTTGGACTGGTGTCTTATCCTTTCAAATTTGGAGTGTATTCGGATTGGATGACAAATCCTTGGACACACTTAAAGCTCTCTTGACTCTCCCAAACAATACTCAGGATCTTGCTGAGGTATCTTCGTTAGAAGCGCCCAAACAAGTGCTCCCCAACACCTAGTCGAGACTCTTTCGCCCCCTGAGATGTTTGATCTTCAAGCTCATCACGGGCAATTGGTACTTATAGGCCCTTTTCATTGTTGTTTTGTAAAAAAAGGGCCCCTTTTTTTAAATCTATTATTTGGGGACCCTTTGTTGATTTTAATGAGGTCATCAATGGTATAAATGACCATTATAGCCTTTCTTCAATTTTCAAAAAAGGAAATTAATTTTCTACACCACCAAAATAGATTTTCCACCAATTTTCCATTATTTTCTTGAATGAATAAGGAATTTGGAATGACAAAAAATTTCCTATTCCCATTCCCATTCGCATTTTCATTCTTAATTCTTCTAGTCCTTTGGTCCCCATACAATATTCTTTGGTCCCAACACGATTTCACCACATCATCACGTTTTGGATTGGCCAATCACACTCAAAACACTTCCGACATTCGAGTTTCTGAAGGAGGTACGTGATTACTACACTTTCAAGTTTTGATCGTTCAAGTTTTTACGTTTAAGAGTACGTTCGTGGGTTGGGACTTATTTTTGCGACGCGTTGATCGATATCTCGATCGAAATCGAGTTTCCCGGCTGGGAATCATATACCATCGAGACCGGGAAAAGCTACCGAGATCGAGAAACTCGATTTTGACCGGGAATTTTGTCAGTTTCATTATTTTATTTTATTTTTTCATTTTTTTCCTGTTCGTGCAGATAATGCCTTGTGTGTGGGTTTGTTATGGTGGCCTGTGGAATGAGAGGGAAAATGAATATGAGGGTGGAGAGTTGACAGGTTTCGACATAGACATTAGTACTGCATACAGTGACTTCTTAAGTCGATTATATAGATTAACCAGTATAAGTTCAGAGGAATTTGACCTTAGAATAAGATGTGTAGTTCAATTGATGTCTAGGGCCCCTACGTTTGTTATTAAGAACGATGAAGGCCTTAACACCTTTTTGACGTGGAATAAGGTCTCTGATGTACCCATATACATATCCACAATCCCAAAGTGTCCTAGTAACCAAGCCTCACGACCATTTCCCATCCCATGCGTCATGCCAAATAAGGTGGAGTCGAATTTATCATCAACATCAGTCCCAAACAATATACCATCAACATCTACATCCTTCCCATACGATGAATCCAAAAATATTCCTTCGTATAACTTGGGGGATGATGAAGACTATGGTAGTGAACTTTATGGTGGCCAAGATTAGGGGGACTACGGAGATTATGAGGAGTACGCAGATGATGAGGACATGGACACAGAGGTTGATGTAGTTGTGGGAGACGATGAGGAAGAGATTCACGTACAGTACAATGAGGATCCTTCTGCGCCTGAACAAGTGGCGACATGCTCTTCCGTTCTGAGTTCTTCGTCCAAGGCAATCATCATGACAACTCAGTCTTCCTCTTCTGAAGATGTAGAAGTTGGAGAAGTATTCATGTGTAAGAAAGACTTGTACATGAGGATGTCTGTGATTGTAATGAGAAGGAACTTCCAGTTTAGGGTTAAAAAGTCAAAGAAGAACATATGGGTAGCTGAGTGTGTAATTGAAGAATGCAAATGGAGGGTTCGAGCTATGACTGTTACTAAGGGGTGTGAAATATTTAAGATCACGAAGTACTGTAATATCCACACCTGTGTACGTGAAATGTTAACCCATGATCATAGGCAAGCGAAGAGTTGGGTTATTGGAAATTTGATCAAGTCGAGGTTCCAAGACGTCGGTCGTACTTATAGGCCAAAGGATATTGTGAACGATATTAGACAAGATTTTGGTGTGAATTTAAGCTACGACAAGGCTTGGCGGGCTAGAGAAGAAGCTTTTATTCTTGCTAGAGGATCTCCAGAAGAATCTTACAGATTGTTACCAAAATTTGGTGAAACATTGAAAATTGAAAACCCCGGTACAGTGTTCGACTTAGAACTTGAAGAAGATGGACACTTTAAGCATGTGTTTATGGCACTAGGTGCTTCTATTGGAGGGTTCAAAAGCTCTATTCGTCCAGTTTTAGTGGTTGATGGAACACACTTACGAGGAAAATTCTGTGGGAAGCTCCTTATTGCGACCGGTGTAGATGGTAACAACCAGTTATATCTTGTAGGGTGGGCCTTGGTTAGGGGAGAAACTAATCAGTCATGGACGTACTTTTTTCGACAGATGGAACGTGCAGTTGGACAAGTTCCTGGTCTGGTCATCGTGTCTGACAGACATGCCAACATTGGTAAGGCAGTCAAAACTGTATTTCCTAATGCATTTCACTGCGTGTGTATCCGACACTTAGGGGAGAACCTGAAGACGCATTTCAAGACTGGGAACTTTATGCAACTATTTGACGGAGCTGCAAGGGCATTTCGCATGGTTGAATTCAATGAGTATTGGCAGCAACTCCCAGAAAATGTCAGGACATACCTACAAGGGGTCGGAGTTGAGAGGTGGGCTCGAGCATACCAGTGTGGTCGTCGGTATAACCAAATGACCACCAATCTTGCGGAGTGCACTAACTCAGTGTTGAAAGAAGCACGAGAGCTCCCAATCACCGCATTCATGAATCATATCAGAGGGTGGCTCCAAGCAAAATACTACAAACGCGGGAATAAACACTCCAGTAACCCGAGTCAGTGGTCGAAGTTTGCAATGGAAGTTTTGGAAAAAGCAGAGGAGAAGTCACGGAGGCACGTTGCCAAACCTATTGCTCGATATGAGTTTGATGTTGAGGACGGTCATTTGGGTGGACGTGTCAACCTTCACGCTAGAACATGCACATGTCGTGAATTTGAGTATTACGAACTTCCATGCTCCCATGCGATCGCTGCATGCACTTATCGACATATAGAATATCATACACTTTATTCCAGAGTCTACCATGTGGACTCTTTGATAGATGCATATGCACAACCCATACAACCTCTTGGGCATGAGTCGGAGTGGAAGAGGTCACCTCAATTTGTCGATGTGGAAGTCTTGCCTCCTCGAAGAGTGCCTAGAGTTGGTCGTCGTCAGACGTTGAGAATACCGTCTACGGGAGAAGTGCGGCATGTCTGCAAATGCAGTCGATGCGGGAATAGGGATCATAACAGAAAAACATGCAGACAACCATTGAACAATTCTTGACGTTTTAGACAATTTTAGTACATTTCTCTATTTTGACATGAATATTTGTATCATGGAGATGTTTTAGACATGAATTTTATTACATTTCTATATTTTGAAGTATCTATTTTCTCCATTCATCATTTACTTTATATAGCGTAAATCAAATTAAAAAAAATACTGGAAAAAAATTACGTTGCATAGTCTGTTTATTAACGTATACGATAAGTATATAAGTGACATTTTAACTACAATGGTATTGAAATGTAAACTAAATCATGTTTTACTAAAAGAACGACCTATTGGCCCAAAGTTGTACAACAAATTGACACCTACAAAACTCCATTTTCTCTTAACTAAGACTACCTAAAATCTAATTTAGTTACATCATATTCTAAAAACTTTACAGTGAAAACCCCACAATCTCCACTATCTTGTTATTGTGGCACTTGGGTCTTCTTTCTGAATCGCCATGGATGTCTTGGAAGAGACGGCTTCTCCTTCATAACGTCGCACCTCAGTAGCAGCCTAGGGAAAATGGTGCATACCGTATTCATCTGCTTCGCTATGCTGCATCTGAATTCAGTGCCGTTAGGGAGTCTGTCAACACAAATTCGCCCATTTCAAAGTCAGCGCACAGTAGAACCCAATGGTTTCTACCTAAGTTGAAGGGCATGTAGACAGCATCAACCGAACTCCAATGAACATTATAGTCTGTGTGTTCTCCCTTTACGTATTTAGTGACCATCTTGAATCTACTCCAATCGAACGTGTCGTTCCAATGGTCACTATGAAGGAGTTCTTCGTACACATCCTCGTGCCTCAAAAATTCCTGCACAACATCCAATATTAGTACAATTCAGATTAATTGACATCCTATAAAGATGAAAATACGTACTGTTACAAATACATCTGCAGTGACGAACTTTCGATGGCATAAGTCAGGACGGGTATCCATCTTCTTTCGAACAAAGAGGAAGAGAGAGTCAATCACCTATAGAATCAGAAGAATAGTGAATTGTAGAATCATAAACCATAACATTTACAAATCAACAACAGTGATAAAATGGGTTGTACCTCATCATCCATCCAATGAGACGATGTGAGTAACGTCTTGAACCATTGTTTACTTCTGTATGCATAGACTGTCTTGCGCTCCGACCCATCAGACAATGGGTCATCCAACCATTTCTAGAACTTGGTCTCGTACTCCTCAGGAATGGCATGCATGGGATCGTATCGTTTAACTTTCCTCCTTTTGCCGTCCGATCTGGTGTCAGCCCATGGAGACCGAAGCTTCCAAGAAATTTGTCGGGTCCGCTTTCCCCGTCTTTTTACCAAATCATGCGGCCCAATAACTTTAACCTCCTCAACCTCCTCAACCTCCTCATCACTTAACTCAACAGGCTAAAAACATACATTTAATACATTAGTGAGATTTATATAATATTGTTTATATTAAGACAAATAATCACCTCAGCCTTAGGTACAAAGAACTCGACTGGGTCTGTACTTGGTTGATACTCCACGTCAGTAATGGAGTGAGACGATACGTCAGTGGTTGGTTGAGACTCCAACTCCTGTAAATCCCGGTACATTTATTTATGGAATTGTTAAATTTAAAATATGATAGGGTAAGAAATATTATTACCGTAATATGCTCTATGTCGTGCGCTTCATCAGCGTCCTTCTCCTTCATGTCCTCTCCTCTGTCGCTTCCTCCTCCTTCATGTCCTTCCTTATTGTCATCTGGTCTACCATCGTATCCGGTCCTTTCGATGGACCACCCTTGTCATCGAGTCCTTTCGATGGACCACCGACGTCATCTGGTCCTTTTGATGGACCACCCTCATCATCCGGACCATCTTTGGGTCCAAAATACTTCTCAGGGTCCACGAATTTACCCTGAAAGTTTACAAATGTTAGAAGAAATAAAACCAACCAATATAATAACAATGATCAACTACCAAAATACCTTAGATAGACGACGCAAGAACTTGGTAATAGACTTGAGGCATGTCTCCATATCAGACATGCGAGCATCCATTCTCTCCATCCAGCTATCCATAAGTTGTAGCCACTGGCTACATTCACAAGTCTGCTTTGTTTTTTTCTTTTTTTTTCTTTTTCTTCTCCTTCGTGCTCTCATCCTCTTTTTATACTTCAATCTCTTTCTCTTTCCCTTTGTTTTTGTCATCTTGTTCCCTTCCTCTTTTATTTGAAACTTCTGGAGAAGCTTCAGTGACATCCAACATCTCAGTATCGGCTACAGTAGCCTCATCTACAATAGGGAGTATAGCCTCAGATACAGTAGGTTGTCTCTCTGTTTCTTGATCTGGTTCTTGCTCCGGCTCTAGTATTGGCTCAGGCACCGACTCCGGTGCACGTGGAGGCTCCATCACTCGATTCATGAATTGACTCTCCTCTGCAGAAGAAACTAGACTCAACCTAACTCTTGCCTGAAAAAAATGACTTAGTTACCATCAAAAGTTTACAAATAATAATGAAGACAAAACATTTACAAAAATAAAATAACTAACCGCTCGTGATCCAAAAACCTCATCAGCAATGATTGTGTATGATGGGGAGTGGGAGCAAGACCATCGACGAATGCGTGGGATGGTCGTCTCACTTATACGATTGGCAACACGTCCAGTGAGAGATGAAACGGTCTCGTAAGCCCATATCTGTGTAAATAAACAATAAAAGAAAAAAATGGGAAACCGTACCGATTCTGTTTTATTTGAAGATAAGATATTAGTTGAAAAGATATGAAAATTCTAAATATTAAGATATTTATGATATTCTATTCTAAATCTATTATTAGAAATATAATCTAATTTTAACTATTTTATTAAAAAATTTCTTAATTGTATTTACATTTAATTTGAATATGGATATATATTTCTATTTTATAGAAATATTATCTACTTTCTTTAATATATTTATTTTATATATATTTATGTTTAGTATTTTATAGAAAAAAAATATTATACCTAATAAATGCGTACCAAACTATATGAAGATTACATTTCAAAAGTTTAATTATCTACTAACCTGAAAAGCAAAAGGGAAACCGTACAGACTGTATGTCTCCTGTTTCTTTGGACCACCGCCCTTGCGCTTGTACGACTCAGCCTTCCCCTTCAGTGCCTTTTTTAGACTTTTTATTGTCTTGTCAAACACGATGGTACTCCAGTCCTCGTTGCAAAATGCAACCCAATCATCCATCAAGTTTAGAGTGCTGGCATCTACTTGTTGTTTGCGTTCCCTCCCCATCAAAGCCAACTCAAAAAATAAAACAATGCGATCTTAACTGCATCTTCGTCGTTCTCAAACTGAAGGGTCAGAAACGACTTATCTAACTCCTCCACCTTCATACCTACATTCTCCCTAAAATATAATCTTAGGAGTCTATTGGGAGGGCCCTCTATATTTCGCCTCATTGGTCTAAATGAATGACGAAGGCCGGTTATGAGGTCAAACTCTCTCTTACCAAAGGAGACCTTCTGACCTAACAGTTTAAAACTCATCACATTTGCCCTATTCTCCTCTACTTCCCTAAGGAGGATGTAGTGTACTAATTGGCCATTAAAAATAACATTCACATCTATTAAAGGCCCGAAACATGTTTGCCTAAAAAGGTTTAATTGGGTAGGACTTAGGGTTGACTTAATATTGCTAATGGTTTTGTTTAGGTGTGAGCAACATGTCAAGGCAACAGGAAAATGGTCAGCGATGGGGATTTTCTCTGTGATTTCCATACTAGACCTATCAAATTACAACAATACATATTCAACATTTAAAATATATATACGAAGAAAAAAAACTAAAAAAAAAAACTAAAAACAAGCACTCTGCAGGAATTCCCGGTCGAAATCAAGAGTTGGAATTGGTATGTGTAGTTTCTTGGTCCACCGAGAAAGGCTTCTGCCATATTTCCCGGTTGATCGAGAAATTCCTGGTCAAAATCGAGGGTTGGGATGGGTATGTGTACTTTCTCGGCCAACCGAGAAAGGATTCGAGGTTTTCCATATTTCCCGGTTGACCGAGAAAGTCCCGGTCGAAATCGAGGGCCGGGATTCATCCTTTGTAATTTCTCGGCCAACCGTGAAAGGCTTCGATGTCTGCCATATTTCTCGGTTGATCGAGAAATTACAGAGGATGAATCCCGATCGGGATTCATCACGATTCCAGAAACCAAAGTCATAAACACCACAAAATCGTCTTCTTCTTCCCTCTACCCTCCTCAGAAACCGTCGACACACTTAAATAAACCCTAAAACCTATTCAGAAACCAGCGAATATAGAAAAACCCTAGATTTCTAACAAAACCCAAATATGCAACTATCGAAGGATAAAATTGCGCGATTAAAACCCTAATAAAATGGAAAATGATAGTAGTTACTTACCTCGTGTTGTTGTAAGCTTGATTTCGCTGAAGATTTGCAAGGAAAAACGTAGTCGAGTGTGAGGCAATGGAGCAGTCGTCGTGAGGAGGAGAAGAACCCAACGGTCGAGAGCTTGATTTTGCTGAATTGAAGGAAGAAGAAAATTTTTTAGGAGCAAGGACATTTTAGTCTTTTCTCAACATCAAAGGTCCCCAAATAAGTGAATTCAAAATTGGGCCCATTTTTACAACCCAACATTGAAATGGGCCCAAAAATCCCTATTGCCCAGCTCATCACTCTATTACCTAGAGCAATGCAAATCTAAAGACAGATTTAAAAAAATAATTATGTGAAATTGAATGTTTAAAATAAAGATTCATGCACACCTCAATTTTAAGGGTAAAAGTTTGGAAATTTCTCTAAAATTTTGACTTAGAAGCAATGTTTCAAATGCCAATGTGGACAAAAATATCGAGGTCTTAATTTTACAAAAATATTAATAAAAATATGATAAAATGTCGACATAGGTGAGTATTTTCAGAAAAATTATAAATATAAAAAATTATAAAAATGTTTAAATTAACAAATAAGCATTTGACCATTTAAAAATAATTTCAAATTTCTTTATTATTAGTATTAGGTTCACATAATTAGTGTTCTGATATATATATATATATATTTTTTTTTGTTATATTCTATCACTTTTTCTATCATATAATCGAAATATCGATTCAACTCCCATGTCTACGTCAAAACTATAAACCATAGAAATTTCAATGAAAATGTTGAGATGTTGACTAAAATTTAAAATTCAGAGGGTAAAATGGAGTGGGGGAGAGGGGAATTAAAAGGACCCATAGAAAAAAGCGAAAAAAAAAAAAAACCGCGAAAAAATTGAACAATAGAACTGTAGAAGGCGCTTACACGTACATATAGGCTATAGCGTCTGTTCAACTCCGAAATGAGTAACTGAAAAACTGGATGAATGAAGAAAACCCAGAAGGACGAATCGAAGTTTGCAAATGCCAGAAACGCGGAAATTTGTAAGTATTTATTTTTCTCACTCTTTTTGCTCCTTAATTTCGGAATCGGTATAGAGTCGTTAATCTACGACGTTTCTGTAATTTCCGTTGAAATCATGTTCATGAACGCTTTGTGTTCTTTTCAGATTCACTCTGCCCTGATTTTTTTCTAGGATTTCTCATTCCCTTCATCCACAGCTTTCTTTCTGTACAAATTTATTTGTTCTCCCTTGATTCAAAAGGCGAATTAACGATTCATATAATCAGTTTTCAAAGAGTGGGTAGTTCTAATGCGCTCTGAGAATAATTTTCTCTGTCATAATTTTTGTTTATGATTGATGACTTGAATTAAGTGTTTTCAGTACTTTTTTAAGGGTTCATATTGGGGATTTTTTCTTTTTGGAGGAAAAGTTCGATTGTTAAATTGTCCATGTGTAACCTAGATGCATTTGACTAGTTGAATTCGGGCATTTTGTTGTTAAGTTTGAGTCTTGAGAGCTTTTTATCTGTTATGGCTAGGTTATGTTTTGGCTGTTGTATTAGTTGAGTTTTGTTTAATTTATTGGTTTGTTTATGGCCATTTTTCAGATTTAGCTTTGCAGTGGTATTAGTTGCAAAAAATTATGTAAATATAGGAGATTGAAAGTTTGTTAAAATTGACTAAATTGAACTTTCCGTTTTTATGTTTTTTTCTCTTCGTTTTTGAAGGTTGAAGATATATAGACACCTTTCTATTTAAAAATGTTTGCTACTAATTTAGTAGGCTTCTGAGCTTTTGATGAACAAACTATCATTTTGATATACATTGTTTTGATTAATTGGTACATGAGTTGAGTTCATTCTGAAGCTTGACTAGTTGGCCTTGTAATTTGTCAGACAAGATGGATGTTGACGAGTTATATCTTGATCTCCTAGCACTCAGGGAACTATACATCCTCCTCCTAAAGAGCTGTTCGCGAGATGTAAATTCAGAACTTGTAAGCCTCTATGAGATTACTCTTCTCGTTCTCATTCTCATTGTTTTTAACTTTACTAAACAATGGATACGTATTCTTAATTTGTGAGATTCACACTTAATTGAGTCATCAACATTCATTATTTTCTATGAGAATAGGAAATGTCATTCCCATTCCCTCTTTTGGGGATTCTGCTATTTTTCTTTAACTCTTGTCTTTCCTTTCTAAGGTTTTTTTTTTATTATTTTTTTATTTAAATTTTAATTTACATTAATTTAAATTGGTTTTCACTTTAAACAATGGTAAACAATATCAATGAAAATCTATTTCATTCAAATTCCAATCCTAGAGTAATATTAGTCAGTATTTTTTTTTTTTTTGAGAATTAGTAAGTTTAGTCAATATAATTTAAGAAACTTCATTCCAATTCCATAAATGTTTTACCAAGCATGAAACGATTGTACCAAACTTGCAGATTAGTAGTTTTTTGCTGCCCTGTCACTTTTATGTGGATTTAGCATAATAGAGATTGTGAGATAAGACAGTTTGAGTGAGTTTTCTACTTGAATATTTCACTATTGTAGTTCGGCTTTTGTTGTCAAAGCAGCTGGATGAAAGGGCAGAGACTTTATTGAAGCATTTGCTTGATGATGCTACTGCAGGAATTCTTGAGTTTCACTCAAAGGTTTGTATTTCATTCTGCATAAAACTTTTTTTTTTAAACAAAAGAACCATTGGACACAGATACGTATTCAGAAAAATTGTTCAAGTTTACACGTCATGAATGTCTAGTAACATACATTCGTGTCTGAGTTTGTACAGAACTTGGCAACAAACTCTGGCATTTTTTACAACTTTCTATACAAAGATGATAAACAGACAAAGGCACTGGACGAGAAAGTTGCTGAATGGATGGAACATAATCAAACTGCAAGAAAGATGGTAAATCCAGAGATTGAATACAATGCCAAGAGGGCCAGAGCTTCAGCTTCAAATGTTGCCACAAATGACTTATCAAATGACATCATTTCAGCACTTAGAAGAATTGAACTCCACATTTTATCCCTGGAACGTTCCACAAGTCAAAGTAGGAACACAAGAAGCCATATCAGAGAAACTAATTTAGCTTACTGCGGGCTGTCTGTTCTTCAAGGGAATGAGACATTAAAACAGCAGAAAGTTCAGTCAAGGACAGATCACTCAACTTTAAGGACCAGCTTTGCTGAGTCGATTAAAGGCCATAACTTGAGCAGTCAGTTAAGAAGTCATCTTGTTGGTGGACAGAAAGTTAAACCAGTAGTGACAAACCATTGTTCTGAGTTCGTTCATGGATTTAGAATACCTCTGCGTCAAGACAATGATGAGGCGATGAAACCTCCAACAGTTGAAACTCGCATATTTAAACAACACAAACTTGTAAACCCAACGACTCTGATAGATAAATCTGGATGTTCAGTAGGATCCAAGGCAACTGTCAGGTTCGGTTTGAAACTGAATCAAACTCAGATACAAGAAAAGATGATCCAGCATTCATATGGTCGTACGATAATGAGGCCAACTTTGCTTGATCATCCTTCCAGAGAAGTAAGAAAGGAACAAACTCATAACAAGACCCATTTGGCCACTCAGCAAGAATCAAAATTCACAAACTCAGAATCAGAATCAACTTCTTCTTCAAGTTGGACAACTCAACAAACCAGTGAAAGTGAAACCACTTATGACGCTTCTTCCCTAAGTCACCAAGATGGTTCACCAGCAACCGGTTCAGAGGCAAGTAGCCGGTACAGAAGCAGCAGTAGCAGCATTTCAACAAAAGCATTTAAATTCAACCATGGGAAAAAAGAGTCTGAGAGAGCAATAGGACGGTTCAAGAGACTCAAAAACAAACTAGGCCTTATCTTCCACCACCACCATCATCATCACCACCATCATCATCACCACCATCACCACCATAACAGCCATAACTTCATGTGGAAGCAGCTAAGAAAGATCTTCCATCGCACAGATAACAGAAAACTAACAAGTAAAGTAGAAAGATATGGGATGCTAAAGAAAACAGCAATCAGGAGTGTGTCTCGCAAGAACCAAGTTGGGAAGTTTGAGGCACTTGCTGAAGGGCTTCGAAGCCATGTATGGAGATCGAAACCCATGAAAAAGAAAGAGCTTAGGGGGCTGAATTGTGGGAAGAAGAAAGGTGTGAAGAAGTTGCATTGGTGGAAAATGTTTCGTCGTCACCGTGGAGTGAAGTTGCCCAATAAAGGGCGTGTGAAAATAGGGTATGTAAATAGAAAAAACACAGCCTCAGGTGGTTTAGTTTAGTGGGACAATTTCGAAAGTTCTGCAAGTCAATATGGGACTTTTACCCTCTTGAGCTTCTATGAGAGTTGAGCATTTTTGTGGGAAAATATTGTATGTTGACAGAAATGATGAAATTTTCAATTTTATGGAAATTTCGATTTTGATAGATATTTATTGAAAAGCCACAGAAATCAGAAAATTCATAAAAAGAACTTAAATTAATAACCAAGTCTTTCGTCCTTTTCAAATAAATTAAAACTTCTTATTATTGATATTATGTCCAATGATATTTCGTTGTGTTTTTTTTTTACGGTATAATCAAAATATTGATTCACTTCTTATATCTATGTTGAACTTATGGATATGTGAAAATATCAATGGAATGTTAACATATTGGTAAAATTTTGTTTCTTAGTTTGATAGTAGGGATAAGTTCATGATTAGCCTATAAATGGATCCCCATTCTTTAGGGGGATAGCTTGAGAGCCTAAAGTTTTTACATATAAGTTGTTATTCAATTACATTTATGCCATTTTTCATAATTTTTGTATTTAAAATACAAGAAAAATCATAAAAGGAAAAAACACATTTTATTCTTTCCTATTAAAAAAATATTCAACCCATTAATTCACTCTCCAATTTAATCACTCCCCATCTTTCAAAAAAAAAAAAAAAAAATCCCTAAAACTATTTCCCATCCCTCCTTCCTTTTTCCTTTCCCTCCCACACGATCTCTCTCCCTTTCTCTCGACTTCCCTCTCCCTCTTCATCTCCAATTTTTCTCTTTCATCTATGGTCTCCTCTCTTTCTCCGCTTGCCGTTGACGACCAACCACCATAGGAGGCGCCACCATCATCACAAACTCGAACCAGCTATCGCACATATCAATGGACGCTGCAAGCTCGTCAACTGTCTTCTTCCTATTGCTATCCCACCATGGATATCGCAAGATTTCGCAACCGTTGTTGTTCAAACTAGCTACATTCCAAACAATCGATTGTCGATGTCGCTACAGGGAGGAGCTCAATGAGAAGTCACATGGTTGTCAAAGAAGAGAGTTTTTGAAAAATAGTATATATATATATAGTTGTATATTTGTTTCATACCGTAGTTTTTTTTATACATGTAATTGTATATTTGTTTCATACCCTGTCTATATTTCCTAATGTAGTAGTATATTTAATAATATGAGGGATATATTTTGTATAACATTTTTTTGGAAAAGATATATATCTGTGTATATTTATCCAAATGAGTGATGACAAACAAATATATGAAGTATATATTTGCAAATAAAGGAATGTAACGAGAAATCCATAATACGGGAAAATTTATTATTATTATTTAAAATAGTAGAGTTTTTAGGATTGTATATTGGTTTTTCCAATATCAATGTAGGGTTATATTTTATTTTCAAAGAAAAATATACGGGTATATATATATATATAAAACTGAGGTATATGTGGCTACAATAATGATTAAAAAAGTAAAAACTTATGTACATAGTATATATAAACTGGTATATATGAATATAATTTTTTTTCCGTAAAATGCAAAAAATTGGAAAAAAAAAATGATACAAAATCAATGCTAAGATTGTGAGACATTTAAGAAAAACGTATTGTATATATATACACATAAATACATGGTATATATAATTTAAAAAAAAAATACATGGTATATATAAAGTATATATGAAATTATAAACAAATATCGACGTTTTTTTTTTGTAAAATGAAAAAATCTTTAAAAAATCGTGTTATACAAAATCAATTCTAAAAACATGAGATTATTATGAAAAAAAAAGATTAAAATTTTCAAATCAAATTTAAAACATTTAATTATTAGGTATAATGTAGGAAAGAGAATAATAAACAAAATAATTTGAAGATTATATTTTAATATCTACTATATTAAATTATATATTATACTTATATAGAGACCTATAACAAATCTTTGTCATAATTAAAATATTATATTTTAATATCTACTATATTAAATTATATATTATACTTATTTGAATCTCATTCAAATCTCCCTACAATATAATATATATTTAACCTCTTTGAATCTCATTCAAATTTCAAATATATATTTTTCTTTAATGTATCTAATATACAATAATTATTTTAATATTTAATGTATCAAATACGATAAATATATTTCTCTCTTTTATATTTAATATGTCTAATATTTTAAATATCAATTTGAACATTTCAAAATTTCTTTCATGGATCCTTTAGTGTTATTATGAGCTAGCAAGGGGATCTTATATGGTACTACAAATTATAAGCTCCAATGTGATACAAAATTAATTAATTAAACTTTTTAATGAATTAATTTTCATTCATTAACTATAGATCAATTCACTATAGACTGAGAGTTGCACCCTTATGCACTGTAGGATAAGTTGTGTCCATGGAGTCATAGCAAGGAAGACTTTGTGAGAGTCAACCTTACTTGGAGATTCATCGTAGTTGGAGTTTGAGCAAAAGACCTTGTTGATGGAGAAATTTTGACCAATCACGAATTGCCACGTCATTACATAAAATTAATGACGAAATTCAAGTTAATTAAATTTGAGACCAATTATAAATTGACATGTGTCCCAAATTTAATTTGAAAACAAAGTTGGCCAATTATAAATTTATAGAGCCAAATTTCTATTTGATCAATTAATTAAAATTAAATTATTTCAATCAAATTAATTAATTTGACCAATTAATTAAAAATAATAATTATTTGGATCAAATTTGGGTCTTTTAAATGTCTGGGTCATATGGTTTTGGGTCAAATATAAACCAAATCCAAGACTAAATGGTTCAGCCCAAGACCAATAAAACCCAAGCCCAAGTTGTTAGGCCCAAAAGTTACCAGGGCCCATCCTGCGAGAACTCTATAAATAGGGGGGTTCACCACCATTTCAAGAGGTCAGAATTTTGAAGCTCGAAGCCAGAGTCAGAGAATTCAGAGAACTTCATCAAGATTGAAGACTGAAGATTGAAGACTGAAGACTCCTTGAAATCCACAAGTTTCAAAGTGCTGAACACTTCCTGAAGACTGAAGACTCCTTCAAGATTTGGAAGACTTCAAGCTCCAAGAATCCGTTGAAGCTCCAGACTCGAGATCAAGCGTTCCAGCCCTCGAGTGAAACACATCCACACATAAGAGAGAAAATCAGAGGATTAAAGTTAGAGATTGTACACCCACACGCATACAACATTAATACAAATCAAAGTTTATTCCACGTGTCTCCATACCCGAAGTTACGTGTGAACAAATTGGCACGCCCAGTGGGACCTCTCTACCTCTCATCTCTTTCTCCTGTTTAAAGATCCAACCAACGTGATGGCACCAAAGAAAGCTCCCACGAAGGTTACCACATCAAGCGACTCTTACACTGGCCCTGTCACTCGTAGTCGCTCCCAAGGAATTGAGATCAAGGAGGATCATACTCCTCTAGCTGTTGCAAGCAAGATCTCAAAGCTGATTGAAGAATCCTCTAAGGATAAGGTTGCAGTCAAAGACAACCCACTATTCGAATCTGTCGTTTCAACATCTAAGCAGCCAAAGGATACGCTAAGTCCTGATGTGATGTCCGTCATGATGGCTGATGTAGATCAGGATGAAAGAATGGCAGAGATGGAAAGGAAACTCAATCTCTTAATGAAGGCAGTTGATGAGAGAGATCTTGAGATTGCCTATTTGAAGAACCAGCTGCAAAACCGAGAAACGGCTGACTCTAGCCAGACCCCTGCTGCAGGAAAAAATGATAAGGGGAAAGCTGTCATCTGTGAGGACCAACCACAACACTCCGCATCAGTTGCCTCTTTGTCTGTCCAACAACTACAGGACATGATCATGAATTCCATCAGGGCTCAGTATGGTGGACTGACTCAAAGTTCCCTCTTGTATTCTAAACCTTATAACAAAGAGGATTGACAATCTCAGACTACCCACTGGGTTTCAGCCCCCCAAATTCCAGCAGTTTGACGGAAAAGGCAATCCAAAGCAACACATCGCTCACTTTGTTGAAACCTGTGAGAATGCCGGTACTCGGGGAGATTTGCTTGTTAAGCAATTTGTCCGAACACTGAAGGGAAACGCGTTCGATTGGTACACTGACCTGGAGCCTGATACAATTGACAGCTGGGAACAGATGGAGAGAGAGTTTCTGAATCGCTTCTACAGAACGAGGCGAACAGTTAGTATGACAGAACTCATGAGCACAAAGCAGCGAAAGGGTGAGCCAGTCATTGATTACATCAATCGTTGGAGAGCCTTGAGTCTTGACTGTAAAGATAGACTCTCTGAGGTGTCCTCTGTTGAAATGTGCACCCAAGGTATGCACTGTGGACTTCTTTACATCTTGCAGGGGATAAAACCCCAGACCTTTGAAGAATTGGCGACTCGCGCTCATGATATGGAGTTGAGCATCGCTAGTAGAGGGGGCAAAGATCCCGTAGTCCCAGACATGAGGAAAGAAAAGAAGGAAGTCAAGGGCACTGAGAAAGTTGCAAAGAGTGCCACGAAAGAATCCATGGTCGTCAACACGACCCCGTTGAAATTTTCCTCCAAAGGAAAAAAAAGTAAATCCAATAAGCAAATAGAGACAGGCGAGAGACGTCGCCTAACTTTAAAAGAAAGACAAGAAAAGGTATATCCATTTCCAGACTTCGACGTTCCAGATATGTTGGAACAATTGTTGGAAAAGCAATTAATTGAACTCCCCGAATGCAAACGACCGGAAGAGTTAGGGAAAGTCAATGATCCTAAATACTGCAGGTATCACCGAGTTGTTAGCCATCCAGTGGAGAAATGTTTTGTATTGAAGGAGCTAATCCTTAAGTTGGCTCGTGAAAAGAAAATTGAGTTGGACCTTGATGAGGTGGCTCAAACAAATCATGCAACCGTAATGGCAAATGTAGGAAATGAAAATCCTTTAATCTCCTCATGTGATTATGAAGAGAGGCTGATTCAATTTGGGACCCTTGATCCCACAATGGTTCGATTCCGAAAAGAAACCACAATGGAGGGGTCCCAAGGAAAATATAATTCCATTGAAGATGAGAACGAAGGCTGGACCCTTGTCGTTCGTCGCAAAAAGCAAAAGCAAAGTTACGCACGGAAAGAGTCCCGCCTATATCGAGATAGTAAAAGAAAAGTTAAGTCTCAAAGGAAGAAAGGAAAAAAGAAGTCAAGGAGGTCAAAACCTGTCGTGGAGGAAAGTGAAGATTTCTTTTGCCCTCCACAACCCATAACTTTGGCGGAATACTTCCCAAGGAGCTTTCTCGATGATAGTAAAGAGGAGGCACTTGAAACTGTCACGTGTCTCGTTGTGGACGTGGTGGAAGATGATGACGTCCTCGCTAGCTCCTCGGGAGTAGCGGCAGGTTCAGGAGACTTATCCTCTTTCAGCATAAAGGACTTACTGTCACTTCCTCAGGAAGCTAAAAACGTCCTTATTAACGCATTGATAGAGTCCGATGGTACAAAGATCCCAACTCCGAGGCACACACATGTGCTTCGTGTTGCATGACTATAGGATTTTCCGATGAAGATTTGCTGCTATGGTCAAAGCCTCACAATAGACCTTTATTCGTCTCGGGATACATCCGAGAACAGAGGGTAAGTCGGATCCTCATCGACGATGGATCAGCCGTCAATATAATGCCTAAGTCAACCATGAAGCAATTAGGCATCTCGATGGAAGAATTATCAAACAGTAAATTGGTGATTCAAGGTTTCAATCAAGGCGGACAACGGGCGATTGGCATGATACTCTCGAGCTCATCATTGGAGATTTGAAGGCCGATACTTTGTTTCATGTGATAGACTCCAAGACCACTTATAAGTTGCTATTAGGTCGTCCTTGGATCCACGGCAATAGAGTGATAACTTCTACATTGCACAAGTGCTTCAAATTCTATCAAGATGGCATTAAGAAAGTTGAAGCTGACACTAACCCATTTTCAGAAGCAGAATCCCATTTCGCTGATGCAAAATTTTATATGAAGAGCGACAACACAGGGGAAACTATACCTACAGAAATCCCCTTGATAAAAAAGAATGATAAACTCGATTTAGAGCCACAAGCAGATGCAGGGAAGAAAGTTGTTGAGAATGTGAAGGCATCTAACCCGAAGAATGGTGAAGCATCTACAAGCCTTGAGAAACCTAAAGTTGTAGAGGATGAGAAATGTTCACCTGTTCTACGATACATCCCTTTGTCCCGGCGTAAAAAGGGTGAATCACCTTTCACTGAATGTTCAAAAAGCATAAAGGTCGGTGACGTTGAAATTCTGAAGGAAGGTTTCACTATGCCTCTTACAAAGATCACAGAGCAAGAGATTAGGAAACCTGAGGATGACCAGATAAAAGCAATTTTGCCTGAAAAACGAACTAAAGACGGGTTCGACCCGAAGGCATACAAACTTCTAGCGAAAGCAGGTTATGACTTCACAGCTCACACTGAGTTTAAAAGTCTGAGGGTTTTTGATGGAAGATCTGAGCTCTCTGCAACACAGAAGAAGCTTCTAAAGGAAGGCTATAGTCTGCCTACGACGAGAAAAGGACTTGGATATAAGTCGCCTGAACCAGTTCGCATAACAAGAAAAGGGAAGGCGAAAGTGGCAGACATAAATCATATAACAGCAGAGGAGGTCGATGACTCAAAAGAAGAAGAGAACGTCAACAAACGAGCTTCTGTTTTTAGGCGCATCAGGCCACCTGTTGCTCGTGCTTCAGTATTTCAAAGATTAATTGTGAATGAAACAGAAGAAGAAAGCGTACAACCTACCAATAACTCCACGCGACCTTCAGCTTTTCGAAGGTTAAATATGTCTGTTGGGGAAGAAGAGAGTACACTTTCAATTCCGGATATCACACGACCTTCAGCTTTTAGAAGATTAAATATGTCCGTTGGGGAAGAAGAGAGTACAATTTCAATTCCGGATATTACACGACCTTCAGCTTTTAGAAGATTAAATATGTCTGTTGCGGAAGAAGATGACACATTTTCAAGTCCGGATGTGACTCGACAATCAGTTTTTCAGAGATTAAGTGTTACCACGAGAAGAAACCAAAGAGAGCAGCCTGCTTTGTCAACTTCTCACCGACTTCAACATGAAGATGTGATGAAAATTGAAAAGATCGCGAAGGCTAATGAAGAAATTCGAAGTGCAGTTCCTTCACGAATGAAAAGAAAAACCTTTGTTACTGTCGATACGGATGGTTCTTTAAAGGTAAAGAGACGTGATGTTGTCATCACCAATCCTTCAGAAGAAGATAGTGACCAGGAAGAAGAACAAGCCTCTTGCCTTCACATCACGGTTGAAGAAGAAACAGAGGTCGAAATGTCTGAAGTAGATGAGGACGAAGCACCTTTATCACTTGAAGACGGTAGCGAGTCTACAGTTGATGAGCTTAAAGAAGTAAACCTGGGTACACCAGAAGAGCCACGCCCAACTTTTATAAGCACGTCACTGACTCCTGAAGAAGAAGGTGAATACATGAGTTTACTCGCTTCATATAGAGATATCTTCGCTTGGTCATATAAAGAGATGCCTGGACTTGACCCAAAAGTAGCTGTCCATCATCTCGCAATTAAAGAGGGGTATCAGCCGGTCAAATAGGCTCAACGACGCTTTCGCCCAGAACTTATCCCTCAAATCGAAATAGAGGTCAATAAATTGATAAAAGCAGGATTCATCCGTGAGGTAAAATACCCTACGTGGATAGCCAACATCGTTCCTGTTAGAAAGAAGAATGGACAGCTTCGCGTTTGCGTTGACTTTCGTGATTTAAATAATGCATGTCCCAAAGACGATTTTCCACTGCCAATCACAGAAATCATGGTGGATGCCACCACAGGGCATGAAGCTTTGTCTTTTATGGATGGGTCATCAGGCTATAACCAGATTCGAATGGCTCTTGCAGATGAAGAAATGACAGCCTTTCGAACTCCAAAAGGGATACACTGTTACAAAGTGATGCCCTTTGGATTAAAGAACGCTGGAGCTACTTATCAATGTGCTATGCAAAAGGTTTTCGATGATATGCTACATAAACATGTCGAGTGCTATGTCGATGATCTTGTTGTTAAGTCGAAGAGACGACAAGATCACTTGAAGGATCTAAAAGTGGTCTTTGATCGTTTGAGAAAGTATCAATTGAGGATGAACCCTCTCAAATGTGCATTCGGTGTTACTTCTGGAAGTTCCTGGGGTTCGTCGTTAGACATCGAGGAATCGAAATAGATCAATAAAAAATTGACGCCATTCAAAAGATGCCAAGACCTAAAAACTTACATGAGTTGAGAAGCCTGCAAGGTCGTCTGGCCTACATTCGAAGATTCATCTCTAACTTAGCCGGTCGATGCCAACCTTTTCAAAGGCTAATGAGGAAAGGAGAAAAATTCGAGTGGGATGAAGCATGTCAAAACGCCTTTGAAAGCATTAAGAAATATTTGCTTAACCCTCCTGTCTTAGGAGCCCCCATAGCTGGAAAGTCATTGATTCTGTACATCGCTGCTCAAGAAAGATCACTGGGAGCGTTATTGGCACAGGAAAGTGAGAAGGGAAAGGAACGAGCCCTTTATTACTTAAGCAGGACCTTAAATGGAGCTGAGATAAATTACTCACCTATTGAGAAAATGTGTCTTGCTCTTTTCTTCGCTATTGACAAGTTAAGGCATTACATGCAAGCTTTCACAGTGCACCTGGTCGCGAAAGCTGATCCTATCAAGTATGTTCTATCAAGGCCAGTTATTTCTGGACGCTTAGCTAAGTGGGCCATCATACTTCAACAATATGATATCGTATATGTACCTCAAAAGGCAGTCAAGGGGCAGGCATTAGCCGACTTCTTGGCAAATCATCCAATTCCTTCAGATTGGAAGTTATGTGAAGATCTTCCTGATGAAGAAGTCTTCTATGTTGAAATTACGGAGCCTTGGATTATGTACTTTGATGGTGCAGCACGAAGAAGTGGAGCAGGGGCAGGAATTGTCTTTGTTTCGCCTGAGAAACACATGCTCCCCTATAGCTTTGTGCTTGGTGAATTGTGCTCAAACAATGTTGCTGAATATCAAGCGCTAATAATTGGCCTCCAAATGGCCTTGGAGATTGGCATAAGATATATAGAGGCCTATGGTGATTCAAAATTGGTCGTTAGCCAACTTTTACTCCAGTATGAAGTGAAGCATAAAGACTTGAAGCCTTATTTCATCTATGCAAGACAACTGCTAGAAAGGTTTGACAGTATAGTACTGGAGCATGTTCCAAGATCAGAAAATAAAAAGGCAGATGCTCTAGCAAATTTAGCCACTGCCCTAACAATTCCGGAAGATATGTTGATGAACATCTCACTTTGTCAGAGGTGGATCGTGCCGCCAATAGAAGACCAATGCCAAGAAGTAAATATGATTTCTGTCTTTGCAATTGAAGAAGAGGACTGGCGACAACCCATTATAGATTATCTTCAACATGGAAGACTGCCCACAGATCCCAGGCGTAGGGCCGATATACGAAGAAGAGGTGCCCGATTTATCTACTACAAGGAGATCCTTTATCGTCGTTCTTATGAGGGACTCTTCCTTCGATGCCTTGGAAAGGAAGAAGCAGCAAAGGCATTAAATGAGGCACATTCAGGTGTTTGTGGCGCCCATCAGTCGGGTCTAAAACTCCAGTTTCAATTAAAAAGGATGAGTTATTATTGGCCTACAATGATTCAAGACTCAATGGAATATGCAAAGAAGTGTGAAGCCTGTCAATTCCATGCAAACTTCATACATCAGCCGCCGGAGCCTTTTTATCCGACTGTAGCTTCATGGCCTTTTGAAGCTTGGGGACTTGACCTTGTTGGCCCTATAACACCTAAGTCTTCAGCAGGACATTCTTACATTCTTGCAGGGACAGATTACTTCTCAAGATGGGCTGAAGCTGTCGCATTGAAAGAAGCCAAGAAAGAAAATGTTGTGGATTTCATTCGAACTCATATAATCTATCGGTACGGTATCCCTCATCGTATTGTGACAGATAATGGAAGACAATTCTCCAACGGCCTAATGGACAAGTTGTGTGAGAAGTTTAACTTCAAACAATACAAGTCCTCTATGTACAATGCTGCGGCAAATGGGTTGGCAGAAGCATTCAATAAGACGTTGTGTAACTTATTGAAGAAAGTAGTCTCCAAGACAAAGAGAGATTGGCAAGAAAAGATCGGTGAAGTGTTGTGGGCCTACCGAACTACTCACCGCACTCCTACAGGAGTCACACCTTATTCACTCGTCTATGGGGTAGAAGTTGTGCTCCCGTTAGAAAGAGAGATTCCTTCATTAAGGATGGCTGTCCAAGAAGGGTTGACAACAGAAGATAATGCTAGGTTGCGCCTTCAGGAGTTAGAAGCACTTGATGAAAGAAGGTTAGAGGCTCAACAAGCATTGGAATGCTACCAAGCACGGATGTCTAAAGCCTTTGACAAGAATGTGAAGCTTCGATCTTTTCAAGTTGGTGATCTTGTGCTAGCTGTTCGAAGACCCATCATCACAACACGACACACAGGGAACAAGTTCACACCTAAATGGGATGGACCCTACGTCGTCAAAGAAGTCTACACAAATGGAGCGTACAAGATCGTGGATAAAGACGGATTAAGAATAGGCCCGATAAATGGCAAATTTCTTAAAAAGTTTTATGCGTGAAATGTAATGCTCCATATCGCAGGAGCCTAAACTGCATGATACTCCTGGCTCGCATGAGTTAAAAAGGTGAACAACCAAAACATAAAAAAAAAAAAAAAAATCAAATTTGTATTCTGAACTACGTTATCACTTGATCCCGTTTATTAATGGGTACGTAGGCAACTTAAAGGAAACTTTAAGCTCAGTCCATAAAATAAAAAAAAATCATTATTCCAATATGCGAAACAAGTACGATAATGAATAAAAAAATCTTGCCTATTACAAAAAAAATGGAGATATTTTCGATAAAAATATGATGATAAAAAAAATGAAGTCTGATTATGGTATCCACTTGTAATTCTTCAGCTCTTCTTGTGCATTTTCGATAATGAAGAAAATGATGACTGCAGCTGGTTATACTTCTCTACCTTCTTTAAATACGCACTTACAATTTCTTTAAGAGAATCCAAGCCGGGTACACGAATCTCAGAAATTGTATGAAGTATTTTGACTGCCTCTTGTTTAAGGCGAGGTATTTTGTCGAACGGAGTGCGTATGATCTTCTGGTGTATGCTCTCCCACAGGGCAATGGAAGATTGTTTCCTATAGTTGGAAATAACATCGTCAGCAAAGTAATCAGAGATCTCAGACGTAGCTGCATGGGTCGTTGTCTTCTTTTGTTCAGGAACTTCATCAATTGCAGGATGACAAGATTGAATCGCGACTCTATCCGTTGGCGCTTTGGAATTGTCCACACGCGCAGCTACAGAGTCAAAGATGTCTGGACTCACAAAAGAAGAAGGACTATGATGCCCTTCGACTTCTATAAGGGGATCATTTAAGGGTGACTGCAAAGAAAAGGGGGAAGCAATGATGATAATAATAATAGTAAAATATTATAACGAAAGAAAAAAAAAAACTTACCAGTGGTGTAGGGAGTTCAGGAAATTGTGATGAGCTAGGGACTCCATCAAAATATTCATCTTCACATACTGATGGTTGTTTGGACTTTTTAGACCTTTTCCAATGATGATCGTCGCTACTGCTCTGACTACCATCATTATCCTTAGAGCAAAATTCACCAGGTTCAAACATGCGAATCCTTTTGCCTCCGTTGTCATTGCCAACCTTTTTAGGAAATTTTGGCTTAGAGAGAAGAGGAGAAGCGCTATCCGCCAACTTTTGTATGCCTTCTTCAAGATAATTCCCATGCTTGGCTAACCACCAACTTCTGTAGCGTTGAGTAACCTGAGTGTGTGGTTTCGTTGCACGAGCAGGAAGGTATACTTGGGATAATGTTCCTCTTTGAGTGCATATCCTCCAAAGATGAAACACATTCGCTAAATTTGCCTCAGGAATTTCTATACTCAAGTCATTCGGTATGTCTTGATAGAATCCAAATTGTCGACTAAATCGACAAGGACTATAAGCTTCAATAACCATCAACGATCCACAGCGTGAAGACAAGAAACACGACCGAATGCTTATGAAGAATGAAGAAAGCCAAAACGATAATTTCCCGTCATCTTTCAAAAGCTCGCCTGTATTTCTGGCTTGAAGACTCGCATACCATGACACATATTTACCTTTGTGAATATGTACACGGGCTTCAAAATCGTTAAAGTACTTAGCCCCACCCTCGCCAGAAAACTCAACCATCATTGGGCCAATGACAGGTGCTGGGACTTTGTAATGCGTGTTAAAATAATAAGCCAGCCAAGCATGGACATAGTGCAAAGGAAAACAAGCCTTTGAAAATCCAGCAGAAGGAGATGCACTGTGGATCTGGCCGAGTCCATGATAAATATTGGCCAAAACAGGAACAACAAGACTGAAAACGTAACCTTCAGCCATAAGACTGACGACTTTAAAAACTTCTGGACGAAGAGAAGTACGTTGGTCGGGAAATACAAATGCGCACAACCAACAAGAAAGAAATGCAGCCAAGTATGCCTTATCTTTCAGTTCATCTTCTACGCCCAACATGCAAAATAAGTCCATTTCTTTTTCGGACCAGCTGTGACGCTTGGTAGGAGCCCCATTCGGATTATGGGTCTGACGTGGACGAGAAGTCTTCTTCGGCTTTTGGGGAGGAGGTTTTTCATATTTCGAATCTCCTTTAAACCAGAAAGAAATCCACGATTTGATAGGAATTTGAAGGCAATCGCGTTGTTGAGATGCAATGTGATAGTATGCAGCAAAAAGGTACTCACAAACTTTTGGGCAATCTTCATCATTTCGATCAGGCGAACCTAATAATTCCTTACAACAAGGAACAACTTCATCATAAAACCTACCCTTGATGGAAATGTTGGGTTTTATGCCCTAAAACTCGTAGATAGTAAATGTATATTTGACCGAACATTAATAAAGTGATGTATTATTCAATGTTTGTATTGTATCTTGTCTTATTAACCCTAATCCAATAAACTAAACATCCAAGGCTAATAGAATGAGGCTTGAACTAGTATGTAGGGACATACGGGGATCAATGTTCAAGTTTTAGCCTAAAGGGTCTGTAGTATAGGGATAAGGATGGGTACCTTATCCTGGTGACACTATGGATACGGCCCGCTTTGTATATTGATACAAACGTAGTGATCAAACGCGTTCATGTGGTTGACATGCGAGTGGGGGTATCCTGTGCAATGAGTTTGCACAAAGACCGGACCGCGAAATAGTTAACCACTAACTGTAACACCGTTAGTTAACTTGGTTTCTATTTCACGAGGATGACCTAGGCAACTTGGCCTTAATCCTGAGTGGATTATGGACTCCTGTCCATGAGGGATTGTCCTTTGATTTGTACGGGTGAGAGTGGCCTGTTCGCCGACTCAATAAGCCTACCATTTTGGGGACAAGACCGAGTGGGGAGCTGGGAACGTAGTCTTACAAGATGGAATTCACTCCTTCCCGATATTAGGGTAAGTAGAGGTGTGTTCCCTTAAGTGGTGTCTCCGGGTCTTGAACAATGGGCCTTACCCTCTTCATGGCACGAGAGGGATTTCTGTTTGCTGGTTGGACCACAAACAGGTTGTTCATTAAAGGAGCACTGGTACTTAAGGACCAAGAGGTAGCCCAGGGGTAAAACGGTAATTTGACCTAGCTGGGGTACGAACACACGTGAAGGGCTAACTTGCTGTTGACGGTTGATATCCGTGGACACAGAAATATATCTGCAGTGAGAAGAGTGCAGCTATGGTTCTATAGTGGAGTGAACCACAGTTAACGAACATTGATTAATTTGGTTAATGAGTTTAGCCAATTAATCTCACATCGTTGGAGCTTCTGATCTGTAGGTCCATTAGGTCCCACCGGTAGCTCTATAAGGGCGTTGAGGTAAATTTCTAAGGGAGAATTGAATATTCGAAGTGGTTTGAATAGTAAAATAAAGTATGAATTTGATTCATATTATAAAACTATAGGTTATAATTAATGCACATTAGATGTACATTAATACTATAGTTTATTTTTGAGAGGAATATAATTAAATATGAGATATTTAATTATGATATTAATTAATTAGAGAATTAATTAATTATTGTTTTAATTCAATTCAATTAAATTTGATTTAATTGAATTAGATTAAAACTTTAGGTTATGTGGGAATGTTATGTAAATATATGATTTACATTAATTATAATAATTAGTTAATTTAATTGTTAAATTAATTATATTATTATAAATTGGTTAATAATTTAGAATTATTAATTATTTTAATTATCAGTTAGTTGAACTGATAAGTGTGTACGTGTGAAGGGGAGTTAAATTAGGGAGTGGGAAGTTTCATCGGTAAAATAACCACTCCCCAATTTAATCCCATTTGTTGAGTTGGTTACGCATCTCTTTCCCACGCCATTCTCTTCCTCTCACTCTCCAGATCTCTCTGCAATTTCTCTCAAGAATACAGAGAAGAAAAATTCTCCCAACCCTTTAGAAAATTTCGCTCCCACAAGCACTTTTCGCACATCCTTCAAGAGAATACCGGTGCAACCATTTTGGTGGTGTTCGTGACTATTTTCCAGCGGAGAACCAAGGAATTTTGGCGAAGCAATTCAAGAAATCTTCAAGGGTAAGTCATTCTTGAATTCTAGGATCATTAGGATCCACTTCTAGATTGGGATCTAGAGTTTTTTTCAATATATGCATGTTTTATAATTAAAATTCAGTAGTTTTTATTTAATTATACTGCTGTATTTTGTTTGCCAAACGTATTGGTATTTTAATCCGAATTAAAAACCGAGTTAAGGTTTCTGTAAGTTTCCGCTGCAAAAAGGGCTTTTATCCCTTCAATTGGTATCAGAGCCTTCTCTGTATTTTAATTTGTGAATTAAAATTTGCGTTGGTTTTAGGTGGGATTTAATTGCATTATGAATGTTAATTTGCTATGAACTGGAGATTAATTGGCCTTAGATTTACAATTATTTTGATGCGATCAAATGTAAAGGCCCCTGTGTTTTTTGGGCAATTAAATTGTAATTCGAGTCTCTGTAAGTCCAAGTCTAGATTAGGCTGAAGAACGATGAAGATCGGGACCAAAATTGGCCAAAAGCGGCGGAAAATGGCGAAGAATTGCGGCTGGAACAGTGCAGGTTTTTTCCAGAAAAAAAAATCGAAAAATCAGACGAGGGCTGACGTCAGCATGGAGGACGCTGACGTCATGAGGCGCGGTCCAGGGAGCGGTCCAATTCGCGTCAAGCCGGTTCTTCGGAAAGGCGCGGTTCGCCGTTTGGTTCGCCGGTTTGTTGACTTTCCTGTCCGGTTCGTTGACTGGTCCGCTTGGTTCGTTGACTGGTCCGCCTGGTTCGTTGACTGGGCGGTTTTTGACGCTGGTTTCGTGTTTTTCTGGTCCGGTTCGAGCGGTTTTGAGCTGGTTCAAGCGGTTTTGGCAATTTTAAAGCGGTTTTGGTCCGGTTCGGGGCTGCAGAAGGCTGTAATAGGATAGAATTTTGCTTTATTATTGTAATTTAGCTTTAATTTTGTCCTAGAGGCCAATTAATCGGTTCATATGCTATTTTATATGCTTTATGGATGTCATATAAAATTAGAAATCCCACCTTAGGTTATAAAGCATGCTCATGCATTTATGTATGTTATAATTAGATTATAATATATGATTGAAATGCATGGTTTGATTTTCATGAGTTATTAATATATAGTTGAGTTATATTAAATTCATGAAAATGGAAAAGTATGATGCATGCAATTAAATAGTTTTAATGTAAGAGTTATATTAAAAATAATTTGTTTGCAGCATGCTAAGTTGATTTTCCATTTTTTGGCCATAATAAAATAGTTTATTATTTAAATGGAAATCAAATTGCATTGAGCATGATACATCCATAGATTAATATAAGGGCTATATTAATTATCATGCAATGCAAAATACTATAGTTTGAATTTCATTAACTTGAATATGATTGTTAATTGTTTTAAAACTATAGTACGCATGATTATAGGGCTAATCATTAAAATTTTGAAATAGTTTAAAATTTTATGATTAGAAACCGTCAATCTATAATCAAGATATGCATGTTCACATAGGATCTTAGGTTAAAATTGAATTAATTTTAATGGGTTAAAATTAATTAGACCTAAGATCACTTTCTAATAGGATTAGAATATCTTACTTAGTTTTAAAATAGTTTTAATGAACTAAGTAGGACAAACATTCCTGAGATTATAAGGGAACTCTACCAGTGAAGTTCTGTCTAAGGATTGGAGGTATTTAAGTTGACGGTAAACGGAACACCTCCTACCTGGGAACTAATCTGGAACACCGGAGTTGAATTAATCTCAGGTTAATGTTAGAATAATGTCGCTAGGTTAATTAAATTGGTTTAATACACCTAGACATTAGGTCTTGTTATAATAGTTATAATAGGACTAGACTTAGATAAATGACTTAGTCGGATTTATCTAGGTTAAAAGAAACTCTAAAATTTATAATAAGTTACTTTAGTGGGAGGAAAATTACAAAACTTACTTTAAATTGAGTTTTGCTCCTACGTCCCCGTGACGTTCACACCGTGAGATCCATGCTCGGCTTCGTGTCGTCGTAGAGCGGCCTCCCTTCGGAGAGTGTTTGCATGGGTCAATACCAAGGTGAATGGGGAAAGTGACTATAGTAAGTGGGAGCGGGACGCGTGTCAACGTATCCTTCGGTCTCCACCCCTAGGTCACAACGTGAGATTCCTATGATCCGCCTGCGTGTTGCCCTGGAGCAACCACCCCTTCGGAGGGCCTGATCATAGGATTCGGAACACCGTGAACTCCTGAATAGGATAGGGTCGCTTAGGCTAATTACCAACAGTTGTCTTTCCTAACGGTAGCCTGTTGGTGCGTGCCTCTGAGATCTGAAAGAGGGAGGGTTACACTTACGGGGAGGAGTTAATTTGTTAACAAATCCTTGACCGAACAACGGTGGTTAATATCTAATGGAATATGAGTTATTCTGGCATTAGAAATTGACTGAGAAGAGTCTCATTTTAGAGGAGGAACAACTGATCACCCTTCGGTGGCTGTTCTTCTAAACCTCTAAAGCATCGTTGCGAAACACAATCATTGTTTTATTAAGGGTTCTTTGATTGTTTGTTTGCAAAATTGATTGGATATATGCAATTGTTTGTATTGCTTGTGTGATGGGTTAAGGCAAAGATAACTAATACGGTCACTTGTTTGTTTTTCAGCAATGTCTTCCTCTATAATTTCCCTGCTTAAAAATGAACAACTTACCGGCGAAAATTTTCCACAATGGAAGTCTAACCTCAATACAATACTCGTGGTTGAGGACTTAAGGTTCGTCTTAACGGAGGAATGTCCTCCCGTTCCCCCTCGCACTGCCTCTCAGGCAGTTAAGGACGCCTACGAACGCTGGACCAAGGCCAATGAAAAGGTCAAAGTCTATATTTTGGTCAGCTTGTCTGAAGTGTTGGCCAAGCATTACGAGAACGTGGGAACTGCTAGGGAGATTATGAATTCCCTGCAGGAGATGTTTGGACTTCCGTCCTACCAGCTCCACCACGACGCCTTGAAGAACGTCTTCAATGCCAAGATGCCTGAAGGTCAATCTGTTCGAGAACACGTCCTGGACATGATTAACCAATTCAACATAGCTGAGGCAAATGGCGGGGTTGTCTGCGAGCGCAGTCAGGTTGCGTTCATCCTTCACTCGCTCCCAGCGAGCTATCTGTCTTTCAGGACGAACGCGAGCATGAATAAGATTCAGTTCAACCTGACTACCCTCCTCTCGGAGTTACAGATTTATGAGTCCTTGCAAAAGAGCAAGGGCAAAAATGTGGTTAAAGGAGAGGCCAACGTGGCCCATTCCAAGAAGAAGTTCCTGAAGGGTTCATCCTCAGGGACTAAATCTGT
Organism: Luffa acutangula; assembly: GCA_036850905.1. NCBI lineage: Eukaryota > Viridiplantae > Streptophyta > Magnoliopsida > Cucurbitales > Cucurbitaceae > Luffa > Luffa acutangula. The sequence goes on along the minus strand of CM072097.1, from coordinate 40,795,227 downwards.
ACCCCAGGCTTCTTCATCGAAGCAGATCCAAAAGAGGAAGGGAGACAAGGGGAAGGCTCCTGCACAGGCTGTGCAAGGAAATGGGAAGGCCAAGGTCGTGGCCGACAAAGGCAGATGCTTCCACTGTAATGCAGATGGTCACTGGAAGCGCAACTGTCCCCGCTACCTTGCTGAGAAGAGAAGAGAAAAAGAAGGTAAATTCGATTTACTTGTGTTAGAGACTTGTCTTGTTGAACATGATGAGTTTGCCTGGATACTGGATTCGGGAGCCACTAATCATGTTTGTTCTTCTTTTCAGGGAAATAATTTCCAGCAGCTGGCAGAGGGTGAAATGACGCTCAAGGTCGGAACGGGAGACGTCGTTTCAGCTCGTGCAGTGGGAGCTGCAAAATTATTCTTTAGAAATAGGTTTTTAATTTTAGAGGACTTGTACTTGGTTCCTAGAATTAAAAGGAACCTTATTTCTGTTTCAGCTTTGTTAGAACAATGTTATTCAATTTCCTTCTTGCTTAATGAAGCTTTAATTTCAAAGAATGGAGTTTACATTTGTTCAGCAAAGCGTGAGAATAATTTATTTGTGTTAAGACCAAATGATGCTAAGGCTATTTTAAGTCATGAAATGTTTAAAACGGCCGAAACGCAAAACAAAAGGCAAAAAGTTTCTCCTTTAAGTAACAACACGTATCTTTGGCATCTTCGTCTTGGTCATATTAACATCGATCAGATCGATCGTTTGGTTAAAAATGGACTTCTAAGTGACATAGAAGATACATCTTTACCACCCTGTGAATCGTGTCTCGAGGGTAAAATGACCAAGAGGCCTTTTACCGGAAAAGGTTATAGGGCCAAAGAACCACTTGAACTGATACATTCGGATCTTTGTGGTCCAATGAATGTAAAGGCTCGAGGTGGTTATGAATATTTCATCTCTTTCATAGATGATTATTCTCGATACGGTTACTTGTACCTGATGGGCCATAAGTCTGAAGCTCTTGAAAGGTTCAAAGAGTTTAAGGCTGAGGTAGAAAACTTGTTAGGTAAAACGATTAAAACACTTCAATCAGATCGAGGTGGAGAGTATTTAGATCAGCGATTCCAGGACTATATGATAGAACATGGAATTCAATCACAACTCTCAGCACCTGGTACACCTCAGCAGAATGGTGTATCAGAAAGGAGAAACAGAACCTTGTTAGACATGGTTCGATCTATGATGAGCTATACTCAGTTGCCTAGCTCGTTTTGGGGGTATGCAGTAGCGACTGCAGTACATATTCTTAACAACGTTCCCTCAAAAAGTGTTTCTGAAACTCCTTTTGAGCTATGGAAGGGGCGTAAACCTAGTTTGTGTTACTTCCGTATCTGGGGTTGTCCTGCACAAGTGTTAGTGACAAATCCTAAGAAGTTGGAACCACGTACGAGAATATGCCAATTTGTTGGTTACCCGAAAGAAACGAGAGGTGGTCTTTTCTACGACCCTCAAGATAATAAAGTATTTGTATCGACAAATGCAACTTTCTTGGAGGAAGACCACATTCGAGATCATCGACCACGAAGTAAGTTAGTATTAGGAGAAGCTACAGAAGGATCAACAAGGGTTGTTGATGAACCTGGTCCTTCAACAAGAGTTGTTGGAGAATGCAGTTCTTCTCGTCAGTCTAGTCCTCCTCACGTAGTGGGAGAGCTTCGACGCAGTGGGAGGGTTGTGATACAACCTAACCGCTACTTGGGTTTAACAGAAACACAAGTAGTCATACCTGATGACGGCATAGAAGATCCATTGTCTTATCGTCAGGCAATGAATGATGTAGATAAGGACGAGTGGGCCAAAGCCATGGACCTTGAGATGGAGTCTATGTACTTCAATCAAGTTTGGGAACTTATAGATCTACCTGAAGGGGTCAAACCCATTAGGTGTAAATGGATCTATAAGAGAAAAAGAGATGCTGCTGGGAAAGTACAGACTTTCAAAGCAAGACTTGTAGCAAAGGGTTATACCCAACGAGAAGGAGTGGACTATGAAGAAACTTTTTCTCCAGTTGCTATGCTAAAGTCCATAAGAATCCTCTTATCCATTGCCACATTTTATGATTATGAAATTTGGCAAATGGATGTCAAGACAACTTTTCTGAATGGCAATCTTGACGAGAGTATTTTTATGTCTCAACCCGAAGGGTTCATATCCCAAGGTCATGAGCAAAAGGTTTGCAAACTGAATCGATCCATTTATGGGTTGAAACAGGCTTCTCGATCTTGGAATATTAGATTTGATACTGCGATCAAATCTTTTGGCTTTGACCAGAATGTTGATGAGCCTTGTGTATACAAGAAGATCAACAAGAATAAAGTAGCTTTCCTCGTACTTTATGTAGACGACATCCTACTCATTGGGAATGATGTAGGGTATCTGTCTGACGTAAAAGAATGGCTAGCAGCTCAATTCCAAATGAAAGATTTGGGTGAGGCCCAGTATGTTCTTGGCATCCAGATTATTCGGGATAGAAAGAACAAATCGCTAGCTCTGTCTCAGGCAACGTATATCGACAAGATGTTGGCTCGATATTCGATGCAGAACTCCAAGAAGGACTTGTTGCCTTTCAGGCATGAGGTTCACTTGTCTAACGAACAATCTCCTAAGACACCTCAAGAGGTTGAGGATATGAGACGGATTCCCTACGCCTCTGCCGTGGGTAGCTTAATGTATGCCATGCTATGCACGAGGCCTGACATTTGTTATGCTGTAGGGATAGTCAGCAGATATCAGTCGAATCCAGGGTTAGACCATTGGACCGCCGTTAAAGGAATCCTCAAGTATCTTAGGAGAACAAGAGATTACATGTTGGTGTTTGGGGCTAAGGAGTTAGTTCTCACGGGTTACACCGACTCTGACTTCCAAACTGACAAGGATTCTAGGAAATCTACGTCAGGGTCAATTTTCACCCTTAACGGGGGAGCTGTAGTTTGGAGGAGTATAAAGCAAGGATGCATAACAGACTCCACAATGGAGGCTGAGTATGTAGCTGCTTGTGAAGCAGCTAAGGAAGCTGTTTGGCTAAGGAAGTTCTTGACAGATTTGGAAGTTGTTCCAAATATGAACTTGCCCATTACGTTATACTGTGACAACAGTGGGGCTGTAGCCAATTCAAAGGAACCTCGTAGCCACAAAAGAGGTAAACACATAGAAAGGAAGTATCATCCGATTCGTGAAATTGTGCAAAGAGGAGATGTGGTCGTGACCAAGATCGCTTCCGAGCACAACATTGCTGATCCGTTTACGAAGGCCCTCTCGGCTAAAGTGTTCGAGGGTCATCTAGAAAGTCTAGGTCTGCGAGACATGTATATAGCGTAATCTAGGGCAAGTGGGAGATGTGTAATGGGTGTAAGGATGCCCTAGTTTAATTTATTTTGTATATTTACCTTTTATGTAATGTACAATATACATGTACCATTTCTAGCTTTGGATTATAATCTATATATACTTTCCCTGTAACTTGAGTTTTAGTTCAAGTGGGAGTTTGTTGGGTTTTATGCCCTAAAACTCGTAGATAGTAAATGTATATTTGACCGAACATTAATAAAGTGATGTATTATTCAATGTTTGTATTGTATCTTGTCTTATTAACCCTAATCCAATAAACTAATATAAGGCCCAGCCCATTTGAATTTTTCTTTCATTTTTAAGTAAAAAAAAAAAAAAGAAAGAAAAGAAGAATAAAATGGAAATTGAAGCGGCAAATGAGTAGATAAAAAAAAAAGAAAGGGGTGGAAATATACCCACGTAGAGAGAGAAAGAGTAAAGGTAAGAAAAAAGAAGAAAAAAAAGGAGAAGGAGAGGAAACGGTGAAAGTCGGGGAGAGAGAAAGGTAGAGAGAGAGAGAAGAAGAAGAATCGAGCAAAGGAAAGACTGGGAGATCGAGAGCTGAGAAGGAAAAGAAAGGAAATCTTGGACTGGTTTTGGCGGTGAGAGCTCAACCACGAAGTTTTCCCCAACGAAAATGTAAGTGAGTTGGAAGTTTTGTTTTCGGTTTCTTGAAGTTTTGATTATGGGTAGATATGTTTGGTGATATTTAAGGGTAAGAAAAGAAGAAGGAGGAAAATTAGTTGAGGTTTTGTTGGTTGTTGAAGGAAGAACCAAAAATAAAAAAAAAAAAAAAAAGAAGAAAGAAAGAGGGAAAACCGAGAGTGGTCTGAGGTTGAAGATGATGGGAGAAGAGAGAGAAAAATGGTGTGTGTTTTAAGGGAAAAAAAAGGTGATATTTATATATTGAAATAATGAAAATGGAAGAAGGGCATGGAAACGTGGATGGATGGAGAAGAGAAGTAATAAATCTAAAGAAGTTGTACCTTTGTGATAAATGAAGAGAGAGGGAAAAGGAAAAGAGTGGTGGGTATGGACTCTTTTGGTAGCAAAAAGTAATATTGAAATGAGGAAAAGGACAAAATGTACCTTAAGATAAGAAAAGGGGAAGTTGGAATTCATGAAATTTTTTTAAATATGTGCTTAAGCTAAACTAGTTATTTTAGTTAAATGGGAACTTATATGTTGGTTTAATAAATATTTCAGGTCAAACGGAGATCGGGACGGCCTACGACCCGAATTTCTCTCAACAATAGGACTGTGAGTGGTGGTTTTAATAATTATTTTTCTGCTAGCAAAAGTACTACATTTATGAGTTTGGAAAAAAAAACTAGAGTTGAACATGTTTTTGAAAGAAAATGATTTATGTTTCAATTGCTTTATGATTCCTTAGTTGAATTATGTATTTCAGCAGCGTTTGGAACATTGTGAGCTTATTTGAGATTTTCAGAATGATTTCGTTATTTGGAAACATTGTTTGAGTTTATGAAATGTTATGTTACAAGAGGAAATGATTTAGAAGAGTTTTGAGTAAAGAAGTTTACACTAGAAAAACAGTTTCAAGTCGCTAGCTCTACGTACCCTAGGTGATTGCCCATGTGCTATGAGAATGTGTTTCCATAGTACATATAGAGAGCCTCGGGATCCACTCCAATGCATGAAGGCTTCGGGCCATGTGCTGGGGATGGTTAGCCTGAGAAAGATTGATCTGCGTGCACGTATGACTAGAGATTCGCTCTACTAAGTGTGGAGCGTATTCCATGCTTAGTATGACAGAGTTTGCTATGCTGTGCGTATTGAGAAGGCTCTGCGCCAGTATGACTAGAGATAAGGGTGCGGGGTTAGTGAGTTTTTGTTAATCCTTTAGTTATGTTTAAAAAGAGTTTTTACCATATTTCCGTTTTACAAGCTAAATGTTTATGAGTTACTGAGTTATGAGTTCTTCGCGATATTCTGTTTAGTTGAGTTAAACGTTTTCGGGAACTATTTTTGTAGTAGAAAGTAAATACCACTCACTGGGCGTTAGCTCATTCTTTTCCTTTAAAATTTTCTACCAGGTAGCGACTGAGTTTTGACAAGCCTACAGAAGCCGATCTTGCCACTCGAGACCGTGTTTAGAGTACCTTTTGTATGTATTTGATGTTTTAGATGGAAGTTATGTAAAGGTTAGAATTGATGAGAGTAGTTGGCTGTAAATATTTATATCTCGAAGTGTTGGACTGAATGCGTGGTTGAGACGCTTGAGTCTCCCATCTGGTTTCTGGATGTGTTGTAGTTTATGGGATAAATATATATGTTGTTTCTTTTCAGGTGTGTTTTAGCCAAGTTTTAGGGGAAACTCTGCCCAAATTTTTGGTCCCTTGAGAGCCTAAGCATGGTTAAGAGTATGTTGATGGCCACGTGTCCTATAGTTAGTTAGGATTCATTGCCGGCACACCACGTCACTAGGTAGTTAAGAGAGAGCTGGGGCGGGGTGTGTCAGTTTGGTATCAAAGCCAGGTTAGATTCTGCAAGTTTAACCTAAAGAGTCGCGTTGTGTTGGTATGTCATGCAGTTTGTTGTTGTCTCAGGGTGGCAAGACTCGTAGGCTACAAGACATCGAAACTCAGAGAGCTACCTGCAGAGTATATACAATGGATGAAGGTGATGTAGGAGGGTCGAGTCACGACCAAGAGGAGTCTCGAGGAAAAAGAAGTGCAGAGGAAAAGCAAGAACTGATGGTTAGCATCACCCATGGTGTAGCAGAGGCGATAAAGATGCTCAAGAAAGATCCAGTAAAAAATATTAAGATTGAACGACTCATAGCCTTGGGGGCAAAACCTTTTCTAGGTAAAGCCAGTCCCGCTGATGCAGAGCAATGGATGGATAATATTGAAACTGGATTAAAGTTTATGGGGTGCCCAGAAGACAAGAAGGTATCATTAGCTACGTATCTCCTACAAGGAGCAGCTCGAGATTGGTGGAGGTCAATCTTGAGTAGACGAGCAGACGCTGAAGAAATGGCTTGGCAAGAGTTTAAGAGGGTCTTTTTCGAAAAGTACTACCCACGATCTTTTCAAGATGCAAAGCGCAATGAATTTCTGAGACTTGAGCAGGGATCGATGACAGTGGCTGAGTATGAGCATAAGTATCTTGAGTTATCTAAGTACGCTGCAAATATAATCAGTGATGAGATCGATAGATGCAAGCGGTTTGAAGACGGTCTTCGAGGTGAAATTCGAACTCATGTTACGGCCAGCACAGAGAGGAAGGAGTTTGGGACATTGGTGGAACTTGCCATGAGGGTAGAAAAAAGTTTGATAGACGCGAGAACTCAACGCGAAGCTTCTAAGAGTGCACGTGCTTCAGGAGACAGATCATACAGAGGTGGCAACAAGAGTTTTGTACCAGGAGTCAGGGGGCATGGAAGTTTTAAGTCGAGGCATCGTGGTTCAACGAGAACAGATTCCAGTCTCAGCCAGTCTGCTAGTAGTGGTTCGGGCCGGTCTTCGCGGTCCTCTGGCGGTCAGCAAGCATCGCAGTCAGGGGAACCAGCATCCAGCCAAAGCAGAGGCGTAGCTTGTCAAAATTGTGGCAAGCATCATCAGGGACACTGTCTATGGGGGACCCGAGTATGTTATAGCTGTGGTCAGTCAGGTCATATGAAAAGAGAGTGTCCTCAGTTGCAACAGGGGGGTAGCATGTCTCAAGGTGCCTCGTCTTTTCCTAGTAACCAAGGACCCTCTGGCGCACAAGCGAAGCCTACGGCAGCAGGTGGTGATAGTCAAGGCAAGGAAGGCAGCTCGAGCGGGTCGAAGCAGAAGGGGCAAGTTGGCAGGCCCCGTGGTCAGGGAAAGGCTTTTGCGATGACACAGCAGGAGGCACGGGAGTCATCTGATGTGGTGATGGGTACGTTAACTATTTTTAACAAAGATGCTCATGTATTGTTTGATCCGGGTGCTACTCATTCATTTGTTTCATATATGTTCACTGTTGGGATAGATAAAACTCTAGAATTATTGTCTGGTGAATTAGTGATAGCCACACCTGTGGGGGAACCAGTGGTAGCACGAAATGTTTATAGAAATTGTATGATTGAAATAGGGGGGAAGCAGTTGTCTGTTGACTTAATACCATTGGGAATCCAAGAGTTTGATATTATCTTGGGAATGGATTTCTTAGCCAGGTACTATGCATCGGTTGATTGCTATCATAAGGAGGTTGTGTTTAAACGACCTGGTGAGGCAGAAGTTACCTTTAGGGGTGAAAGGAAGATTTGGCCATCGTGTATGATCTCGTTACTGAAGGCCAGTAAATTGCTAAGGAAGGGTTGTGCAGCTTACTTGGCTCATGTGGTTGATACACGGATTGGGAAGCAAAAACTTGAAGATATACCTGTCGTGCAAGAGTTTCATGATGTGTTTCCTGATGATTTATCGGGATTACCACCTGATAGAGAGATAGAGTTCAGCATCGACCTGATACCAGGCACTGCACCAATCTCACAAGCTCCTTATAGAATGGCACCTACAGAACTAAAGGAGTTGAAGGCGCAGTTGCAAGAGTTAGTCGAAAAAGGCTATATTAGGCCTAGTGTGTCGCCATGGGGTGCACCGGTTTTGTTCGTTAAAAAGAAGGATGGAACTTTGAGATTGTGCATTGATTACAGACGATTGAACAAGGTAACGATACGGAACAAGTATCCCTTACCTCGAATTGACGACCTGTTTGATCAGTTGAGAGGTGCTGCAGTGTTCTCCAAGATCGATTTACGATCAGGATATCATCAACTTAAGATAAAAGAAGCAGACGTGCCGAAGACCGCATTCAGAACACGTTATGGACATTACGAGTTTTTGGTCATGCCATTTGGGTTGACCAATGCCCCAGCAGCGTTTATGGATCTTATGAATAGGATATTTCATCCATTCTTAGACCAGTTTGTAATTGTATTCATCGATGACATACTGATCTACTCGAGTAGTCAGGATGAGCATGTTAAGCATCTCATAATTGTGCTGCAAACATTACGCGAGAAGAAGTTGTTCGCTAAGTTCAGCAAGTGTGAGTTCTGGCTTGACAAGGTGATGTTTCTGGGTCATGTGATTTCTGCAGAGGGTGTATGCGTTGATCCACAGAAGACCGAGGCAGTGGTTAGGTGGGAGCAACCTACAACTGTGACAGAAGTTCGTAGTTTCCTTGGTCTAGCTGGATATTATCGTCGGTTTGTGGAAGGATTCTCTAAGATAGCACTTCCATTGACTAATCTGACCAAGAAGAATGCAAAGTTTGTGTGGACAGATAAGTGTGAGCAGAGCTTCCAAGAATTGAAGAAAAGGTTGATTTCGGCTCCAATTCTATCACTTCCCATGCCTGGTGAGGAATATGATGTGTATAGCGATGCTTCTCATCAGGGGCTTGGGTGTGTTTTAATGCAGAAGGGCAAGGTGATAGCTTATGCATCGAGACAATTAAAGAAGCATGAGCATAATTATCCAACTCATGACTTGGAGTTAGCTGCTGTAGTTTTAGCGTTGAAGGTTTGGCGACATTACCTGTTTGGTGAAAGATGTCATATTTATACAGACCATAAGAGTCTCAAGTATATCTTTGACCAAAAGGAGTTAAACCTACGTCAGAGGAGGTGGCTCGAGTTGATTAAAGACTATGATTGCACAATTGATTATCATCCAGGGAAAGCTAATGTGGTGGCTGATGCGTTGAGTCGGAAGCCTATCTGTTCACAAGTTTCGCAAAATGCGATTAGCTTCTCTCTGTTGGGCGAGCTAAAAAGCTTGAATGCTGAGGTAGCAGTGGATAGTTCAGGAGGTTTACTTGCTCATTTTCAAGTAAGACCTACCTTGATTAATAAAGTTATAGAGGCTCAGCATGGTGATCCAGTTTTATGTAAGATAAAGATGGAAGTGTTGAATAGTCAGCGAGCAGACTATGCATTGAGGGAGGATGGAGCTTTGGTGAATTGTAATCGTTTATGTGTGCCGAACCAACCAGAATTAAAGAATGAGATCTTGGAAGAAGCGCATAGTTCAGCTTATGCTATGCATCCAGGGAGCACGAAAATGTATAGAACCTTGAGAGAGCATTATTGGTGGTCTGGTATGAAAAGAGAGATTGCAGAATTTGTTTCCAAATGTTTGATCTGCCAGCAAGTAAAACCAGGACGCCAGAAAGCTAGTGGACTTCTAAACCCACTTCCGATTCCAGAATGGAAATGGGAGCATATCACCATGGACTTCTTATTTGGACTTCCTCGTACACAAGCTGGTCACGATGGAATTTGGGTGATAGTTGACAGGTTAACCAAGACTGCACGGTTCTTACCAATCAAGATCACTTACACGCTCGACAAGTTGGCTAAATTGTATGTGGATGAGATAGTAAGCTTGTATGGAGCTCCAGTGTCTATAATCTCGGACAGGGACACCAGATTTACTTCTAAATTCTGGCCAAGCTTGCAGCAAGCTTTAGGTACTAAATTACATTTTAGTACAGCTTTTCATCCTCAAACAGATGGTCAGTCAGAAAGAACTATTCAGACCTTAGAAGACATGCTACGAGCTTGTGTTTTGCAATTCAAAGGAAGTTGGGACTCTCATTTATCTTTGATGGAGTTCGCGTACAACAATAGTTACCATTCCAGCATTGGAATGGCACCGTTTGAGGCGTTGTATGGTCGGAAGTGCAGAACTCCAGTTTGTTGGGATGAAGTTGGGGAAAGGAAGTTGATGGGACCCGAGCTTGTACAGATCACTTCAGAAAAGGTGAAACTGATTAGAGAAAAATTGAAAATGGCTCAGGATCGACAGAAGAGTTATGCTGATAAACGTCGAAAAGATCTAAACTTTTCGGTGGGTGAAAAAGTTTTCCTTCGATTGTCACCTTGGAAGGGTGTGTTGAGATTCGGGAGGAAAGGAAAGTTAAGTCCGCGATATATAGGTCCATACGAGATCCTAGAACGTGTTGGACCAGTTGCTTACCGTTTGGCATTGCCGATGGAACTTTCCAGGATTCACGATGTGTTTCATGTTTCCATGTTACGCAAGTATGTACCAGACCCATCGCATATACTAGAGTCGCAACCAGTGCAACTGAAAGAGAATCTAACTTACGTGGAGGAGCCCAAGAAGATTCTGGATAGGAAAGAGCAGGTGCTACGAAACAAGACCATTCCACTTGTTAAGATTCTATGGAGAAATCATGCGGTGGAAGAAGCAACCTGGGAAAGTGAAGAGCAAATGCGAGCTCGATATCCTCAGCTTTTCTCTTGATTGGAGACGTCGAATTTCGAGGACAAAATTCCTAAAAGGAGGTAATATTCTATAAGGCCCAGCCCATTTGAATTTTTCTTTCATTTTTAAGTAAAAAAAAAAAAAAAAGAAAAGAAGAATAAAATGGAAATTGAAGCGGCAAATGAGTAGATAAAAAAAAAAGAAAGGGGTGGAAATATACCCACGTAGAGAGAGAAAGAGTAAAGGTAAGAAAAAAGAAGAAAAAAAAGGAGAAGGAGAGGAAACGGTGAAAGTCGGGGAGAGAGAAAGGTAGAGAGAGAGAGAAGAAGAAGAATCGAGCAAAGGAAAGACTGGGAGATCGAGAGCTGAGAAGGAAAAGAAAGGAAATCTTGGACTGGTTTTGGCGGTGAGAGCTCAACCACGAAGTTTTCCCCAACGAAAATGTAAGTGAGTTGGAAGTTTTGTTTTCGGTTTCTTGAAGTTTTGATTATGGGTAGATATGTTTGGTGATATTTAAGGGTAAGAAAAGAAGAAGGAGGAAAATTAGTTGAGGTTTTGTTGGTTGTTGAAGGAAGAACCAAAAAGAAAAAAAAAAAAAAAGAAGAAAGAAAGAGGGAAAACCGAGAGTGGTCTGAGGTTGAAGATGATGGGAGAAGAGAGAGAAAAATGGTGTGTGTTTTAAGGGAAAAAAAAAAGTGATATTTATATATTGAAATAATGAAAATGGAAGAAGGGCATGGAAACGTGGATGGATGGAGAAGAGAAGTAATAAATCTAAAGAAGTTGTACCTTTGTGATAAATGAAGAGAGAGGGAAAAGGAAAAGAGTGGTGGGTATGGACTCTTTTGGTAGCAAAAAGTAATATTGAAATGAGGAAAAGGACAAAATGTACCTTAAGATAAGAAAAGGGGAAGTTGGAATTCATGAAATTTTTTTAAATATGTGCTTAAGCTAAACTAGTTATTTTAGTTAAATGGGAACTTATATGTTGGTTTAATAAATATTTCAGGTCAAACGGAGATCGGGACGGCCTACGACCCGAATTTCTCTCAACAATAGGACTGTGAGTGGTGGTTTTAATAATTATTTTTCTGCTAGCAAAAGTACTACATTTATGAGTTTGGAAAAAAAAAACTAGAGTTGAACATGTTTTTGAAAGAAAATGATTTATGTTTCAATTGCTTTATGATTCCTTAGTTGAATTATGTATTTCAGCAGCGTTTGGAACATTGTGAGCTTATTTGAGATTTTCAGAATGATTTCGTTATTTGGAAACATTGTTTGAGTTTATGAAATGTTATGTTACAAGAGGAAATGATTTAGAAGAGTTTTGAGTAAAGAAGTTTACACTAGAAAAACAGTTTCAAGTCGCTAGCTCTACGTACCCTAGGTGATTGCCCATGTGCTATGAGAATGTGTTTCCATAGTACATATAGAGAGCCTCGGGATCCACTCCAATGCATGAAGGCTTCGGGCCATGTGCTGGGGATGGTTAGCCTGAGAAAGATTGATCTGCGTGCACGTATGACTAGAGATTCGCTCTACTAAGTGTGGAGCGTATTCCATGCTTAGTATGACAGAGTTTGCTATGCTGTGCGTATCGAGAAGGCTCTGCGCCAGTATGACTAGAGATAAGGGTGCGGGGTTAGTGAGTTTTTGTTAATCCTTTAGTTATGTTTAAAAAGAGTTTTTACCATATTTCCGTTTTACAAGCTAAATGTTTATGAGTTACTGAGTTATGAGTTCTTCGCGATATTCTGTTTAGTTGAGTTAAACGTTTTCGGGAACTATTTTTGTAGTAGAAAGTAAATACCACTCACTGGGCGTTAGCTCATTCTTTTCCTTTAAAATTTTCTACCAGGTAGCGACTGAGTTTTGACAAGCCTACAGAAGCCGATCTTGCCACTCGAGACCGTGTTTAGAGTACCTTTTGTATGTATTTGATGTTTTAGATGGAAGTTATGTAAAGGTTAGAATTGATGAGAGTAGTTGGCTGTAAATATTTATATCTCGAAGTGTTGGACTGAATGCGTGGTTGAGACGCTTGAGTCTCCCATCTGGTTTCTGGATGTGTTGTAGTTTATGGGATAAATATATATGTTGTTTCTTTTCAGGTGTGTTTTAGCCAAGTTTTAGGGGAAACTCTGCCCAAATTTTTGGTCCCTTGAGAGCCTAAGCATGGTTAAGAGTATGTTGATGGCCACGTGTCCTATAGTTAGTTAGGATTCATTGCCGGCACACCACGTCACTAGGTAGTTAAGAGAGAGCTGGGGCGGGGTGTGTCAACTAAACATCCAAGGCTAATAGAATGAGGCTTGAACTAGTATGTAGGGACATACGGGGATCAATGTTCAAGTTTTAGCCTAAAGGGTCTGTAGTATAGGGATAAGGATGGGTACCTTATCCTGGTGACACTATGGATACGGCCCACTTTGTATATTGATACAAACGTAGTGATCAAACGCGTTCATGTGGTTGACATGCGAGTGGGGGTATCCTGTGCAATGAGTTTGCACAAAGACCGGACCGCGAAATAGTTAACCACTAACTGTAACACCATTAGTTAGCTTGGTTTCTATTTCACGAGGATGACCTAGGCAACTTGGCCTTAATCCTGAGTGGATTATGGACTCCTGTCCATGAGGGATTGTCCTTTGATTTGTACGGGTGAGAGTGGCCTGTTCGCCGACTCAATAAGCCTACCATTTTGGGGACAAGACTGAGTGGGGAGCTGGGAACGTAGTCTTACAAGATGGAATTCACTCTTTCCCGATATTAGGGTAAGTAGAGGTGTGTTCCCTTAAGTGGTGTCTCCGGGTCTTGAACAATGGGCCCTACCCTCTTCATGGCACGAGAGGGATTTCTGTTTGCTGGTTGGACCACAAACAGGTTGTTCATTAGAGGAGCACTGGTACTTAAGGACCAAGAGGTAGCCCAGGGGTAAAACGGTAATTTGACCTAGCTGGGGTACGAACACACGTGAAGGGCTAACTTGCTGTTGACGGTCGATATCCGTGGACACAGAAATATATCTGCAGTGAGAAGAGTGCAGCTATGGTTCTATAGTGGAGTGAACCACAGTTAACGAACATTGATTAATTTTGTTAATGAGTTTAGCCAATTAATCTCACATCGTTGGAGCTTCTGATCTGTAGGTCCATTAGGTCCCACCGGTAGCTCTATAAGGGCGTTGAGGTAAATTTCTAAGGGAGAATTGAATATTCGAAGTGGTTTGAATAGTAAAATAAAGTATGAATTTGATTCATATTATAAAACTATAGGTTATAATTAATGCACATTAGATGTACATTAATACTATAGTTTATTTTTGAGAGGAATATAATTAAATATGAGATATTTAATTATGATATTAATTAATTAGAGAATTAATTAATTATTGTTTTAATTCAATTCAATTAAATTTGATTTAATTGAATTAGATTAAAACTTTAGGTTATGTGGGAATGTTATGTAAATATATGATTTACATTAATTATAATAATTAGTTAATTTAATTGTTAAATTAATTATATTATTATAAATTGGTTAATAATTTAGAATTATTAATTATTTTAATTATCAGTTAGTTGAACTGATAAGTGTGTACGTGTGAAGGGGAGTTAAATTAGGGAGTGGGAAGTTTCATCGGTAAAATAACCACTCCCCAATTTAATCCCATTTGTTGAGTTGGTTACGCATCTCTTTCCCACGCCATTCTCTCCCTCTCACTCTCCAGATCTCTCTGCAATTTCTCTCAAGAATACATAGAAGAAAAATTCTCCCAACCCTTTAGAAAATTTTGACCAATCACGAATTGCCACGTCATTACGAATTGCCACGTCATTACATAAAATTAATGACGAAATTCAAGTTAATTAAATTTGAGACCAATTATAAATTGACATGTGTCCCAAATTTAATTTGAAAACAAAGTTGGCCAATTATAAATTTATAGAGCCAAATTTCTATTTGATCAATTAATTAAAATTAAATTGTTTCAATCAAATTAATTAATTTGACCAATTAATTAAAAATAATAATTATTTGGATCAAATTTGGGTCTTTTAAATGTCTGGGTCATATGGTTTTGGGTCAAATATAAACCAAATCCAAGACTAAATGGTTCAGCCCAAGACCAATAAAACCCAAGCCCAAGTTGTTAGGCCCAAAAGTTACCAGGGCCCATCCTGCGAGAACTCTATAAATAGGGGGGTTCACCACCATTTCAAGAGGTCAGAATTTTGAAGCTCGAAGCCAGAGTCAGAGAATTCAGAGAACTTCATCAAGATTGAAGACTGAAGATTGAAGACTGAAGACTCCTTGAAATCCACAAGTTTCAAAGTGCTGAACACTTCCTGAAGACTGAAGACTCCTTCAAGATTTGGAAGACTTCAAGCTCCAAGAATCCGTTGAAGCTCCAGACTCGAGATCAAGCGTTCCAGCCCTCGAGTGAAACACATCCACACATAAGAGAGAGAATCAGAGGATTAAAGTTAGAGATTGTACACCCACACGCATACAACATTAATACAAATCAAAGTTTATTCCACGTGTCTCCATACCCGAAGTTACGTGTGAACAGACCTACTAGAAATTTCTCCTTGCATGGTGAAGAGTTCATTCCTATCTAAATAAAAAGGGAAATTGCAATGGATAGCAAAAAATATTAAGATATTTGCAAATTTATCATTGGTTTTTGAGATTTGCAAATATAGTAAAAAAATTTAAATCTGAGTTTCGTTTTTTTTATTATTCCAGTTTTACCCTTGTTGGTGTATCAACTAGTATATTAGTATTATATCTGATATACTTTATATTTACTGATATACGAAGTATAAAGTATATTAGTTAATTGATATACCAAATTTGAAGTACCGATATATTGTTGATATACTTTACATTAGAAATATCATTTCACCTATATACCTAAATACATTATATATGTTATATTAATGATATATTTCATTTTAGGTGTGTTTATTACATTGAATATGATGTACTAGTATATTTTTTATGTACTTCATATTAGAAATATTATTCCAATTGTATATTAGTGATATACTTCATTTTAAGTATATTTTTATATTAAATATGAAGTACTAATATACTGTTGATATATAGTTCATATTAAAAATATGATATATCAGAGTAAAGTATATCAGTAGTATATCAGTGATATACTCCATTTTAGGTATATATGATATACTGAATATAAAATAATGATGTACGGTTGATATATTTCATATTAAGAATATCATTCCACTGATATACAAGAGTAAAATATATAACAGTATATCAAATATATTTGATTTTAGGTATATCAGTAGTATATCAACACAATATATCTGATATACTTCATTTTAGGTATATCAGTAGTATATCAACAATAAAATATACTACTGATATACTTCATAATAGTAAAACACGCGAAAACGCTAGGAAGACTATTTTCGACTTTTTCTATTTGCATTATGGACTAGGCTGAATTTCTTTGACATAGTTGTAATCCTAAAAAATGAATGACACGCTTGCAATTATTAAAAACACATTTGATAGCCTTGCAATTGCCCCAAATAAAAATGGAAATATGTATTTTGAAAAAAGAAAATCTTTCCACCCCGGTCTAAATAAAACCATTTCACATTTATTTTTATATTTTTTAATAAACATAAACCATTTCATATATATCTCACCTCTTTCTAATGGTTTCCTTTTCTATTAATCATTCTAATTTTATGATTTTACTTTTAAATATAATGAATAATAGAATTTAAAGTATTGTACACTTTTAATAGTTTATTTTTTTAGAAATACAATGAAATTAATAATTTAAATGCATACTTGGAATTTACAAATGACAAGAATATGAAAAGTTGGAATATGAAAAGATTGAAAAGTTTTAGCAATTTATTTCTAAAAAATAATTCTAAAAAATTGTTAACCATGTCTTTAATTACAATTAATGATAGAATTTTAAAAGTTTTTAAATTTTAATTGTAACGATCCGACTTCTTAATAAGCCTTAAAGGGACCGTTACGACAATGCATGCTTTGGAGGCATTTTAAATAAAAATAATTTGAAACAGAAACACTAATTTAAACAAAAACATTAAAATAAAACTTTTATTCGGGATCCCTAGTTCCAAAGGTTTTAAATAAGTTCAAATAAACTCTAAAACATAAATGTACAAGACCTTTAGAAATTTTCTTAAAACCAGCTTACAATTCAAATAAAGTAAACAGTGTTCTTAACGCGGAAGAAATAAAAATATGAACTAAGTCCTCTCATGGCTGCATATCGAATTCCCATCAATCGCCTTCCATTTGCCCTTGCCTTTACCTGAAAAAAATATTTTTGAAAAGAATGAGTATTTTAAATACTCAGTAAGTGACCCTACTATTGAGATTGGGTCACGCTTTAAAAACATTTTAAACTCAAAATCAACAACAAACATAGTTTTGGTGACTCTAAACTTTATTTTAAGCGTAGGATATACATCAATTTCATGCATATCCTAGACACATCAATTTCATATGTATTTCGAATGAGAGGGAATATGCATCACTTTCATGCATATTCTAGACACATCAATTTCATATGTCTCCTACAGAGGCCGTCAATTTCATGAAACCTCGAGGTCGTCAATTTCACAAACCTCAACTTAGGTACATCAATTTCATGTCCCTAAGCCCTGCGTAGGCATCTCTGAACGCATGTACACTAATTTAAACTCATTCCTTTAATGGAATTTAAACTCGTAAGTAATTTAAGGTCAATCCCTTTAATGGGATTTTAAAAGACCACCAACACAATTATTTCGATATTAATGATTCAAAGCAATAGTAATACAGCTCATGCTTTCAATAATTTTCATAAACTCATACATAATGAAAAATATAAATTTTTCATGCATATTTCCCATGCTTTTAAACAACAATAATAAATTTTCAGATCAACTCATAAACACGAGAATTTTAGAAAATCAAACATGTGTGCACCCAATTAAAAGGTTCAATAGTAAGTTCACTTACCTCGGCTTAAATATTCTGAACAGAACTAAATTAATTCAACTCCAAAGTCCTTAATCACACAAAACGAAATGTCGATTGCTGAACAGAACTTTAATTGAGCGAAAATCCACAATCATGGACTCGAAATTGGATGGGAACACTGCAACAAGTTCCATAAGGAATGGGTAATTGCTAAAAACTAAATTAAGCGCTAACGGAGGCTAAATTAGAAGAAACTTACCCAAAAACAACCTCCTAATTAGGGGTGATCATCGGTCGGTCGGCGTCGGTTTTGGGCTCAAACCGACGCCGACCATCGACAAGTCGGTTCTGTTCGGTCGGCGGTAGTCGATCTTGGGGATGAACATAAAACCGACCGACTGACCATACCTAAACATCGGTCGGTTTCGGTCGGTTTTTGAAGTTAGCCGAGAGCTTATGAGAAGAAAATAGAATGAGAGAAGGCGTTGTGAGAGAAAGATAAAAAAAAGCGTGTTAGAAACCAACAAAGAGATGAAAATAAGGTGAAAAGAGACATAACACAAGGTTTCGGCGAAAGAGGAAGAAACAACCTTCGTGGTGGTGATGAACTTTGGCAAAGAAGCGGTTCCGACGAAGAGATCAAAGAAAAAAAAGAAAAAGACAAAGGAAAGGAGATGAGAGTGGGAAGAAGAAAAAGAAAGAGGAAAAGAGATGAGAGTGAGAAGAAGAGAAAGAGAGGAAAGTCTAGCAAAAAGAAGGAGAAGAAAATCGTGTGATGAAGAAAGAGAAAATAAAAAAATAATTTTTTTCAAAAAAGTAATGATGACCTATAAAATAGGTAATTATTACCTATATAAAAGGTGACAAGATTGATGCAAGTGGGTGGGCTTTTTCCTCCTTTCAAAGTAAGCCTGTCAACGTTTGCAGCTTTTTCTTTTCTTTTCTTTTCTTTTTTTTTAATAATAAATACGAAATCGGTCGGTTCGATCGGTTTGAGCCTTTTTTGGCTCACCGACCGACCGAATGGTCGGTTTTTCCTATGAAAAAACCAATTCCGACCGACACAGTTAGAAAACCGACTGACCGACTCGGTTCAGTCGGTTTCGTTCGGTCGGCTCGGTTTTTCGGTTTGTGATGCTCACCCCTACTCCTAATACTGCTGGTCGGGATAAAAAGAATGCTCAAATATGACGATTAAGCCTCCAAACACTATGGGTAACTTGAAAAAGAGAGCTAACATCAATGGGTATTCGATTAAATGCGACAACCAACTAATACAACCTTCAATCCAACTCACCCAATGACGAAAACGCCCAAAACCCCGATGAAAACGCCCCAAATCTGCTGCTGTCCACGACTCACTGCACCACTCACCGGAGAAACGCGAAAACCCAACCACTTACGCCTCTAAATTCGTCGGAAAACCACCTAAAACAACCAGCAACCAACTGAGATTGAGAGGGAGAGATTGAAAGAAGGAATGGGCCAAAAAACGGGAAGAAAACCCACCATTGTTGCCCACCAATTGCCTAAACCGTGAGCTTTGTTTGCTGGCTGTTGAAGGAGTTGCTCGAAGAGGAAGACGCCGGCGACGAAATCTGGGCAGTGGCGGCTGGTCGACGACGAGAGGAGAGAGAAACGGTGAGATATGAAGAGGAATGGTGAGTTAAGGTGCTGGAAAAAAAGGGAAAAATACACTTTTAGTCCCTGAGGTTTGGGTTAGGTTTCATTTTGGTCCCTAAGTTTTAAAACTCAACAATTTTACCCCTGAGGTTTGCATTTAGTAGCAATTTGATCATTCTGTTAATTTTTCAGTTAATTATCTAACGAAAAGTTGACTGGTTACTTTATTTATTATTTTTCTAAGCTGATGTGGCATTTCTTTACTAAAAATATATAATTTTTTAATTTTTTAAATAAAAAATTATTTTCCTTTTATTTTTTATTTTCTTAAAATATGTTTTTATTATGTCATTTCTCCCCACCCTTCTTCTTTACCCATCTTCTGCTTCTTCCGCCCAAGTCCAACCACCAGACTTCTTCTTCTTCTCAAGTTCTCCTGTCGGCCACTACTGCCACCGTCGGCGACCGACCGTCGCCGGATTTTTTTTTCTTCCTATTCCTTTCTTCTTCTTTTCTTTCTTCTCCTTTCCCTTGTTTTCCTTTTTTTTTTTGCTCAAAAACCAAAAGCAACGGAGCTTCCCAGCTAAAACGAACCCATGAACTTCGTGTCTTCCTTGAACAAACGCCAGCGACCGTGAGGTGACCTGTGTTCTCTAGATTTTGGTGCAGCGACGCGAAAAACTCCAGATCTGCTCCTTCCTCGAACAAATTTCGGCGATCAGACGTCTCCTACTTCAGATCTGCTCACCCACAACGTGAAAAACTTCAGATTTACGAGTTTGACCATTTTCGAAGACCAAACAACAAGAACCCATCTTTTATTTCAGATCTAAGCTCGCCGGTGACTACAAATCTAAGATACCCACTCTTTTTCGAATCAGATCTGTATGTCAATGACCTTATCAACTTCAGATCTGTGAGTTCGACCATTTTCGAAAACCAACAAACAAAGAACCCATCCTTTATTTTAGATCCAGTGACTGAAAACGAATGAAAAGAACAAAAAGAAAATAAATGAGGGAAGAAGAAGGGAGAAGGAAGAAGAAAAGAGAGAAAGAAGATCAAGATGGTGACAATGATGGATCTCAACGATGACGGCAACGGTGATGGGTGGTAGTCGAAGTGGGGAAAAGGGAAGAGATGGATGGAGGGGAGAGAAAGAAGAGAGAAGAAAAAATAAAAGAAAATAAAAAAATATGAGGAAAATAATTTTTATTTAAAAAATTAAAAAAATATTTTTTTTAATAAAGAAATGCCACATCAGCTTAAAAAATAATAAATAAAATAACCAGTCAACTTTCCGTTAGATAATTAATCGGAAAATTAACAGAATGACCAAATTGCTACTAAATGCAATCCTTAGGGGGTAAAATTGTTGAGTTTTAAAACTTAGGGACCAAAATGAAACCTAACCTAAGCCGCAGGGACTAAAAGTGTATTTTTCCCAAAAAAAAAAACAAGAAGATGGAGAAGAAAGACCGAAAAATCGTGAAAGGAAGGAGGAAAGAAGAGGATGGAGTCTTGTCTCGTGCTACGTGCGGCTAAATGAAAGAGATGTTAGGGTTTGCCTTGGCTCATTCTCTAAATAATTACAAGAATGCCACCAAGCCCATTTAAATGCATTCAAACCCATCAAAACCTTAATTGAGTTATATATAATTCATACTTTGGTCAATTAAAACTCAAATTAATCAACTTAACTTGATTTTTGATAGTTAAAACTTGCCCAATATAATTTATAAATCGAGAACTTGGCGTTAACTTGAAATTAGCGGCTTTACATTAATAGTTATATAACCTTCTTCAACTCCTACCACGGTATAAAGAATACTCTCTTCTACTTTTTTTTTTCTTCTTTACTCCCTCATTTTCCTTTGTATAAAATTTGAAGGTTTACCATATAGAGTACAATATATTGGCACACTATTTTGTTCCTTCTAACAGTTGCAACTATTCAAAACAATGGAACAATCACACCGATATGTGAAATAATGTTTTATTTCATTATATACCCACTTCCCATGGATTAAATTCTCTCAACTGGACACTTCTAACAATTGCAACTATTCGAAGGGAGGGACAAAACAGGAATTTATTAAAATGTTAAGGGCAAGATGGGAAGACAAAGATTCTCCCCTCTTAGCCCCATTTATATATAGTATAGATATAGATATATAGTATAGATGTGTATTTTTAGAATAATTTTCTTAATTTAATTATTAATAATTAATTTAAAACAATAATATAATTTATTTATTTATTTCTTATATGTATAAGACACAACTATGTAAACATTTATATATATTTTTTTTCAGAATTTTCACAAAAATGATAAAAATATAAAAACATTAAAATGAAAATTGTTTGATGCATGTGTTTCACAGTATCAACATATTAACATATTCATTTAATAAATTAATTATTTGTACAAAATTTCGTTTGTAATATATACATAATAATTTTCATGAAAAAACAATAATATGAAAACATTGAAAAAAAATTGCTTTGACTACCTTTTAAAATTTTATTAAAATAAAAATTATATAATATTTATTTATTGCATATTAGAAAACTATTATTTTATCATATTTTAATTTAAAACTATAATATTTCACGTGCAATGCACGTGTTACTCAACTAGTAAAATTAAAATACGGAAGGTGAAGATGCTTCAAGAAAACAATCTAAATAATTAAAAAAAAAATTAACAATCTAAATATTTTTTTTTCTCAAAAAGAAAATCTAAATATTTTTTAAAAAAATATTAAAATTTTGATACCAATGCCTTGGTTGATATTTTGAAGTTCTTTTATAATTGAAAAAATAAAAGTTATTTTTTTTATTATTATTTTAATTTTTGTTCTAAAAATTTGTGTTGCTAGAATTCTTTGATTTAATTTTTATAAAAATTTGCATTATTTAGTATAATTTGGTTAATTTCATCATTAAGTTTTATATATGATTAAATAAAATGGAAACATTATGTGCATTGCACATGTTAAAAACTAGTATTAGATTGAGTAAAAATAACTAAGAGCCTAAATCTTCCATTTCTCTCTCTTTCATCACTTTTAGTTTTAGTTCCTATTATGTAAATTTTGTACCATAACACTATGGGGTGTTTGACCTATGGTTTCGGAATTAGAACCCAGGGGTTTGTTCTAGCGGGTTTGAAAGACTGAAAATCAGAAAACAGTGTTTAGGGTGCTGTGTTTTGAACTCTGCGAATTAGAAAATTGTGTTTTGGGGTGATGTGTTCTAAACCCCAGGTTTGGATAGTTTTTTTTTCCTTTTCCATTTTCTTTTTTTTCTTTTTTTGGATGAATGTTTTATTAATTGTAAAACCCCTTCTATAACATGGATTAATTTTTAAGAAAATTTTGAATTAATCATTTAATTTATTATATAATCTAAGAATAAGAAAATTGTTTTCAACAATCAAAATATTGATTGTCATTGACAAATTGAAAAACATAACA
Organism: Luffa acutangula; assembly: GCA_036850905.1. NCBI lineage: Eukaryota > Viridiplantae > Streptophyta > Magnoliopsida > Cucurbitales > Cucurbitaceae > Luffa > Luffa acutangula. The sequence goes on along the minus strand of CM072097.1, from coordinate 40,772,545 downwards.
TGAAATTTTTCGTCTGAAAACTAAAAAAAAAAAAAAAAAATCAAAAACTTGTTTTTGTTTTTGGAATTTGTCTAGGAATTTAAATGTGTCTTTTGTTGGGTTTTATGCCCTAAAACTCGTAGATAGTAAATGTACATTTGACCGAACATTAATAAAGTGATGTATTATTCAATGTTTGTATTATATCTTGTCTTGTTAACCCTAATCCAATAAACTAAACATCCATGGCTAATAGAATGAGGCTTGAACTAGTATGTAGGGACATACGGGGATTAATGTTCAAGTTTTAGCCTAAAGGGTCTGTAGTATAGGGATAAGGCTGGGTACCTTATCCTGGTGACACTGTGGATACGACCCGCTTTGTATATTGATACAAACGTATTGATCCAACGCGTTCATGTGGTTGACATGCGAGTGGGGGTATCCTGTGCAATGAGTTTGCACAAAGACCGGACCGCGAAATAATTAACCACTAACTCTAACACCGTTAGTTAGCTCGGTTTCTATTTCACTAGGATGACCTAGGCAACTTGGCCTTAATCCTGAGTGGATTATGGACTCCTGTCCATGAGGGATTGTCCTTTGATTTGTACGGGTGAGAGTGGCCTGTTCGCCGACTCAATAAGCCTACCATTTTGGGGACAAGACCGAATGGGGAGCTGGGAACGTAGTCTTACAAGATGGAATTCACTCCTTCCTGATATGAGGGTAAGTAGAGGTGTGTTCCCTTAAGTGGTGTCTCCGGGTCTTGAACAAAGGGCCCTACCCTCTTTATGGCACGAGAGGGTTTTCTGTTTGATGGTTGGACCACAAACAGGTTGTTCATTAGAGGAGCACTGGTACTTAAGGACCAAGAGGTAGCCCAGGGGTAAAACGGTAATTTGACCTAGCTGGGGTACGAACACACGTGAAGGGCTAACTTGCTGTTGACGGTCAATATCCGTGGACACAGAAATATGTCTGCAGTGAGAAGAGTGCAGCTGTGGTTCTTTAGTGGAGTGAACCACAGTTAACGAATATTGATTAACTTGGTTAATGAGTTTAACCAACTAATCTCATATCGTTGGAGCTTCTGATCTGTAGGTCCATTAGGTCCCACCGGTAGCTCATTTAGGGCGTTGAGGTAAAATTCTAAGGATGGATTGAATATTCAAAGGTGTTTGAATATTATACTAAAATATGAAGTGGTTCATATTAAAACTATAGGTTATAATAAATATGCATTGGATGTATATTAATACTATAGTTTTGAGAGAGACAATAGTAATTGAATATGTGATGTTCAATTTTATTTTATTAATTAATTTCGAATTAATTAATTAATTTAGTTTAATTAAATTTGATTTAATTAAACTATAAGATAGGAGGGATATTAATTTAAATTGGATTTAAATTAATGTTATTTTAATTAATTTAGATTAATTAAAATATAATTAATTGTAATTTTGAAATTATGTTTTTAAAATTATATTTAATTAAAAATATCAGATAACTGATATTTCAGTTATCTGATATTATATTTTTTAAAAAAGGGACGTGGTCAGTGCAGTTGCACAGATCACGCCCTAGTCTCACGCCTCACTCCCTCTCTATCGCTTTCTCCTTCTCGATTTTGCTCTGTGGCAGAGAAAATCAGAGTGTTGCATCCAGAGAAAATCCTTAGATTTTTTGGCTCCCACAAGCACCTAACGCAATATCCTATTGGAGAATACCGGTGTATCCTTGTGGTGGTGTTCGTGCAATTTTTCCAGCAAAATCAAGGTGTGATCGCTGCTGTTTTTGGGAGAAATTCAGAGAGAATTGGCGAAACAGTCAAGGGTTTCTACAAAGGTAAATGGTTCTTGAACTAGGGTCAATAGGACCCAATTCTAGATTAGATCTAGAATTTTTCCTCTTGTTTTTAAGCATGCTTGTATCTATTTTACAGCAGAGTATTGTCTTTTATTGTCGCTGTAAATTTATTAATTTTGCCGTCGTATTGGTATCCCAATCGGCGTTTTATTATTCGAAAAGGTCTTTGTGGTTTTCCGCTGCACATAGGGCTTTTATCCCTTCAATTGGTATCAGAGCCATTTCGAATTAAAACGTTGTTTTGAGATTTACGATTGGCTGTGTATGGTGGGATTAATTGCATTATGAATGTGGGTTTTGCGATAAACTGTTTTGATTTAATTTGACCATAGATTTACCGGAATTTTATTGATTTGATCATGTAAGGCCCCTGCGTTTTTGGGCAAAATTCTGTAAATCGAGTCTGTATTAGTCCGGGTCGTATTTAGGCTTGAAAATCGTGAAGAACAGTCGCGTTTCTGCCCAGAAATCAGCTCCAGACGCAACAGCGTCGGGACGCTTAGCCTTGTGCGTCTCGACGCTGTCGCGATTCCACGCTCCAGACGGTTGAAATTGGGCCAGCGTCGGGACGCTTTCTTCACAGCGTCTCGACGCTGTCACGATTTCGTGCGGTGCCAGGATTTTCACGAGAACGTGAGTGGTGCCCTAATTTGGCCGGTTCGGTTCGAGCGGTTTGGGTCAGCTGGGACCGGTTCGGTCCGGTTTGACCCGTTTTGGGTGCGGTTCGAGTTTTTCAAGTCCGGTTCGAAGTGGTTCGGGTCGGTTCAAGGCTTGTAGACCGGATTTGGAGCTGCAGAATTTTGTAATAGGATAGATTTATTGCTTTATTAGTGTAATTTTGCTTTAATCTATCCTAAGGGCCAATTAAATCGGTTTATTCGCTATTTAAATGCTTTATGGATGTCATTTAAATTTAATCCCACCTTAGGATATAAAGCATGCTCATGCATTTATGTATGTTATAATTAGATTATAATATATGTTTGAAATGCATGGTTGGATTTTCATGATTTATTTAATATATAGTAGAGTTATATTAAAGTCATGAAAATGGAAAAGTATGATGCATGCAACTACATAGTTTTAATATAAGAGTTATATTAAAAATTATTTGTTTGCAGTATGCTAAGTTGATTTTCCATTATTGGCTATAATAAAGTTGTTTATTATTTAAATGGAAATCAAATTGCATTGAGCATGATACATCCATAGGTTAATATAAGGGTTATATTAATTATCATGCAATGCAGAGTACTATAGTTTAAAATTTCATTAACTTGAATATGATTGTTAATTGTTTTAAAAACTATAGTATGCATGATTATAGGGCTAATCATTAAAAATTTTGAAATAGTTTAAAATTTTATGATTAGAAACCGTCAATCTATAATCAACATATGCATGTTCACATAGGATCTTAGGTTATATTAAATTAATTTTAATGGGTTAAAATTAATTAGACCTAAGATCATTTTCTAATAGGATTAAAAGATCTTACTTAGTTTTAAAATAGTTTTAATGAACTAAGTAGGACGAGCATTCCTAAGATTATAAGGGAACTCTACCAGTGAAGTTCTGTCTAAGGATTGGAGGTATTTAAGTTGACGGTAAACGGAACACCTCCTACCTGGGAACTGATCTGGAATACCGGAGTTGAATTAATCTCAGGTTAATGTTAGAATAATGTCGCTAGGTTAATTAAATTGGTTTAATGCACCTAGACATTAGGTCTTATTATAATAGTTATAATAGGACTAGACTTAGATAAATGACTTAGCCGGATTTATCTAGGTTTAATAAAACCCTAAAATTAATAATCAGTTACTTTAGTGGGAGGAAAATTACAAAACTTAATTTAAATTGAGTTTTGCTCCTACGTCCCCATGACGTTCACACCGTGAGATCCATGCTCGGCTTCGTGTCGTCGTAGAGCGGCCTCCCTTCAGAGAGTGTTTGCATGGGTCAATACCAAGGTGAATGGGGAAAGTAATTATAGTAAGTGGGAGCGGGATGCGTGTCAACGTATCCTTCGGTCTCCACCCCTAGGTCACAACGTGAGATTCCTATGATCCGCCTGCGTGTTGCCCTGGAGCAACCACCCCTTCGGAGGGCCTGATCATAGGATTCGGAACACCGTGAACTCCTGAATAGGATAGGATCCCTTAGGCTAATTACCAACAGTTGTCTTTCCTAACGGTAGCCTGTTGGTGCGTGCCTCTGGGATCTGAAAGTGGGAGGGTTACACTTACGGGGAGGAGTTAATTTGTTAACAAATCCTTGACCGAACAACGGTGGTTAATATCTAATGGAATATGAGTTATTCTGGTATTAGAAATTGACTGAGAAGAGTCTCATTTTAGAGGAGGAACAACTGATCACCCATCGGTGGCTGTTCTTCTAAACCTCTAAAGCATCGTTGCGAAACACAATCATAGTTTTATTAGGGTTCTTTGATTGGTTGTTTGCAAAATTGATTGGATGTATGCAATTGTTTGTATTGCTTGTGTGATGGGTTAAGGCAAAGATAACTAATACGGTCATTTGTTTGTTTTTCAGCAATGTCTTCCTCTATAATATCCCTGCTTAAAAATGAACAACTTACTGGCGAGAATTTTCCACAATGGAAATCAAACCTCAATACAATACTCGTGGTTGAGGACTTAAGATTCGTCTTAAATGAGGAATGTCCTCCCGTTCCCCCTCGCACTGCCTCTCAGGCAGTTAAGGACGCCTACGAACGCTGGACCAAGGCCAATGAAAAGGTCAAGGTCTATATTTTGGTCAGCTTGTCTGAAGTGTTGGCCAAGCGTTACGAGAACGTGGAAACTGCCAGGGAAATTATGAATTCCCTGCAGGAGATGTTTGGACTTCCGTCCTACCAGCTCCACCACGACGCCTTGAAGAACGTCTTCAATGCCAAGATGCTGGAAGGTCAATCTGTTCGGGAACATGTCCTGGACATGATTAACCAGTTCAACATAGCTGAGGCAAATGGCGGGGTTGTCTGCGAGCGCAGTCAGGTTGCGTTCATCCTTCACTCGCTCCCGGCGAGCTATCTGTCTTTCAGGACGAACGCGAGCATGAATAAGATTCAGTTCAACCTGACTACCCTCCTCTCGGAGTTACAGATTTACGAGTCCCTGCAAAAGAGCAAGGGAAAGAATGTGGTGAAAGGAGAGGCCAATGTGGCCCATTCCAAGAAGAAGTTCCTGAAGGGTTCAACCTCAGGGACTAAATCTGTACCCAAGGCTTCTTCATCGAAGCAGATCCAAAAGAGGAAGGGAGACAAGGGGAAGGCTCCTGCACAGGCTGTGCAAGGGAAGGGGAAGGCCAAGGTCGTGGTCGACAAAGGCAGATGCTTCCACTGCAATGCAGATGGTCACTGGAAGCGCAACTGTCCCCGCTACCTTGCTGAGAAGAGAAGAGAAAAAGAAGGTAAATTCGATTTACTTGTGTTAGAGACTTGTCTCGTTGAACATGATGAGTTCGCCTGGATACTGGATTCGGGAGCCACTAATCATGTTTGTTCTTCTTTTCAGGGAAATAATTTCCAACAGCTGGCAGAGGGTGAAATGACGCTCAAGGTCGGAACGGGAGACGTCGTTTCAGCTCGTGCAGTGGGAGCTGCAAAATTATTCTTTAGAAATAGGTTTTTAATTTTAGAGGACTTGTATTTGGTTCCTAGAATTAAAAGGAACCTAATTTCTGTTTCAGCTTTATTAGAACAATGTTATATTGTTTCCTTCTTGCTTAATGAAGCTTTAATTTCAAAGAATGGAGTTTACATTTGTTCAGCTAAGCGTGAGAATAATTTATTTGTGTTAAGACCAAATGATGCTAAGGCCATTTTAAGTCATGAAATGTTTAAAACGGCCGAAACGCAAAACAAAAGGAAAAAAGTTTCTCATTTAAGTAACAACACGTATCTTTGGCATCTTCGTCTTGTTCATATTAACATTGATCGGATCGATCGTTTGGCTAAAAATGGGCTTCTAAGTGACATAGAAGATACATCTTTACCACCCTGTGAATCGTGTCTCGAGGGTAAAATGACCAAGAGGCCTTTTACTGGAAAAGGTTATAGAGCCAAAGAACCACTTGAACTAATACATTCGGACCTTTGTGGTCCAATGAATGTAAAGGCTCGAGGTGGTTATGAATATTTCATCTCTTTCATAGATGATTATTCTCGATACGGTTACTTGTACCTGATGGACCATAAGTCTGAAGCTCTTGAAAAGTTCAAAGAGTTTAAGGCTGAGGTAGAAAACTTGTTAGGTAAAACAATTAAAACACTTCGATCAGATCGAGGTGGAGAGTATTTAGATCAGCGATTCCAGGACTATATGATAGAACATGGAATCCAATCACAACTCTCAACACCTGGTACACCTCAGCAGAATGGTGTATCAGAAAGGAGAAACAGAACCTTGTTAGACATGGTTCGATCTATGATGAGCTATGCTCAATTGCCTAGCTCGTTTTGGGGGTATGCAGTAGCGACTGCAGTACATATTCTTAACAACGTTCCCTCAAAAAGTGTTTCTGAAACTCCTTTTGAGCTATGGAAGGGACGTAAACCTAGTTTGTGTTACTTCCGTATCTGGGGTTGTCCTCCACATGTGTTAGTGACAAATCCTAAGAAATTGGAACCACGTACGAGATTATGCCAATTTGTTGGGTACCCGAAAGAAACGAGAGGTGGTCTTTTCTATGACCCTCAAGATAATAAAGTATTTGTATCGACAAATGCAACTTTCTTGGAGGAAGACCACATACGAGATCATCGACCACGAAGTAAGTTAGTATTAGGAGAAGCTACAGAAGGATCAACAAGGGTTGTTGATGAACCTGGTCCTTCAACAAGAGTTGTTGGAGAATGCAGTGCTTCTCGTCGATCTAGTCCTCCTCACGTAGTGGGAGAGCTTCGACGCAGTGGGAGGGTTGTGACACAACCTAACCGCTACTTGGGTTTAACGGAAACACAAGTAGTCATACCTGATGACGGTGTAGAAGATCCATTGTCTTATCGTCAGGCAATAAATGATGAAGATAAGGACGAGTGGGCCAAAGCCATGGACCTTGAAATGGAGTCCATGTACTTCAATCAAGTTTGGGAACTTGTAGATCTACCTGAAGGGGTCAAACCCATTGGGTGTAAATGGATCTATAAGAGAAAAAGAGATGCTGCTGGGAAAGTACAGACTTTCAAAGCAAGACTTGTAGCAAAGGGTTATACCCAACGAGAAGGAGTGGACTATGAAGAAACTTTTTCTCCAGTTGCTATGCTAAAGTCCATAAAAATCCTCTTATCCATTGCCACATTTTATGATTATGAAATTTGGCAAATGGATGTCAAGACAACTTTTCTGAATGGCAATCTTGACGAGAGTATTTTTATGTCTCAACCCGAAGGGTTCATATCCCAAGGTCATGAGCAAAAGGTTTGCAAACTGAATCGATCCATTTATGGGTTGAAACAGGCTTCTCGATCTTGGAATATTAGATTTGATACTGCGATCAAATCTTTTGGTTTTGACCAGAATGTTGATGAGCCTTGTGTATACAAGAAAATCAACAAGAATAAAGTAGCTTTCCTCGTACTTTATGTAGACGACATCCTACTCATTGGGAATGATGTAGGGTATCTGTCTGACGTAAAAGAATGGCTAGCAGCTCAATTCCAAATGAAAGATTTGGGTGAGGCCCAGTATGTTCTTGGGATCCAGATTATTCGAGATAGAAAGAACAAATCGCTAGCTCTGTCTCAGGCAACGTATATCGACAAGATGTTGGCTCGATATTCGATGCAGAACTCCAAGAAGGGCTTGTTGCCTTTCAGGCATGGGGTTCACTTGTCTAAGGAACAGTCTCCTAAGACACCTCAAGAGGTTGAGGATATGAGACGGATTCCCTACGCCTCTGCCGTGGGTAGCCTAATGTATGCCATGCTATGCACGAGGCCTGACATTTGTTATGCTGTAGGGATTGTCAGCAGATATCAGTCAAATCCAGGGTTAGACCATTGGACCGCCGTTAAAGGAATCCTCAAGTATCTTAGGAGAACGAGAGATTACATGTTGGTGTTTGGGTCTAAGGAGTTAGTTCTCACGGGTTACACCGACTCTGACTTCCAAACTGACAAGGATTCTAGGAAATCTACGTCAGGGTCAGTTTTCACCCTTAACGAGGGAGCTGTAGTTTGGAGGAGCATAAAGCAGGGATGTATAGCAGACTCCACGATGGAGGCTGAATATGTAGCTGCTTGTGAAGCAGCTAAGGAAGCTGTTTGGCTAAGGAAGTTCTTGACAGATTTGGAAGTTGTTCCAAATATGAACTTGCCCATTACGTTATACTGTGACAACAGTGGGGCTGTAGCCAATTCAAAGGATTGAAGGGATAAAAGCCCTATGTGCAGCGGAAAACCACAAAGACCTTTTCGAATAATAAAACGCCGATTGGGATACCAATACGACGGCAAAATTAATAAATTTACAGCGACTATAAAAGACAATACTCTGCTGTAAAATAGATACAAGCATGCTTAAAAACAAGAGGAAAAATTCTAGATCTAATCTAGAATTGGGTCCTATTGACCCTAGTTCAAGAACCATTTACCTTTGTAGAAACCCTTGACTGTTTCGCCAATTCTCTCTGAATTTCTCCCAAAAACAGCAGCGATCACACCTTGATTTTGCTGGAAAAATTGCACGAACACCACCACAAGGATACACCGGTATTCTCCAATAGGATATTGCGTTAGGTGCTTGTGGGAGCCAAAAAATCTAAGGATTTTCTCTGGATGCAACACTCTGATTTTCTCTGCCACAGAGCAAAATCGAGAAGGAGAAAGCGATAGAGAGGGAGTGAGGCGTGAGACTAGGGCGTGATCTGTGCAACTGCACTGACCACGTCCCTTTTTTAAAAAATATAATATCAGATAACTGAAATATCAGTTATCTGATATTTTTAATTAAATATAATTTTAAAAACATAATTTCAAAATTACAATTAATTATATTTTAATTAATCTAAATTAATTAAAATAACATTAATTTAAATCCAATTTAAATTAATATCCCTCCTATCTTATAGTTTAATTAAATCAAATTTAATTAAACTAAATTAATTAATTAATTCGAAATTAATTAATAAAATAAAATTGAACATCACATATTCAATTACTATTGTCTCTCTCAAAACTATGGTATTAATATACATCCAATGCATATTTATTATAACCTATAGTTTTAATATGAACCACTTCATATTTTAGTATAATATTCAAACACCTTTGAATATTCAATCCATCCTTAGAATTTTACCTCAACGCCCTAAATGAGCTACCGGTGGGACCTAATGGACCTACAGATCAGAAGCTCCAACGATATGAGATTAGTTGGTTAAACTCATTAACCAAGTTAATCAATATTCGTTAACTGTGGTTCACTCCACTAAAGAACCACAGCTGCACTCTTCTCACTGCAGACATATTTCTGTGTCCACGGATATTGACCGTCAACAGCAAGTTAGCCCTTCACGTGTGTTCGTACCCCAGCTAGGTCAAATTACCGTTTTACCCCTGGGCTACCTCTTGGTCCTTAAGTACCAGTGCTCCTCTAATGAACAACCTGTTTGTGGTCCAACCATCAAACAGAAAACCCTCTCGTGCCATAAAGAGGGTAGGGCCCTTTGTTCAAGACCCGGAGACACCACTTAAGGGAACACACCTCTACTTACCCTCATATCAGGAAGGAGTGAATTCCATCTTGTAAGACTACGTTCCCAGCTCCCCATTCGGTCTTGTCCCCAAAATGGTAGGCTTATTGAGTCGGCGAACTGACCACTCTCACCCGTACAAATCAAAGGACAATCCCTCATGGACAGGAGTCCATAATCCACTCAGGATTAAGGCCAAGTTGCCTAGGTCATCCTAGTGAAATAGAAACCGAGCTAACTAACGTTGTTAGAGTTAGTGGTTAACTATTTCGCGGTCCGGTCTTTGTGCAAACTCATTGCACAGGATACCCCCACTCGCATGTCAACCACATGAACGCGTTGGATCAATACGTTTGTATCAATATACAAAGCGGGCCGTATCCACAGTGTCACCAGGATAAGGTACCCAGCCTTATCCCTATACTACAGACCCTTTAGGCTAAAACTTGAACATTAATCCCCGTATGTCCCTACATACTAGTTCAAGCCTCATTCTATTAGCCATGGATGTTTAGTTTATTGGATTAGGGTTAACAAGACAAGATATAATACAAACATTGAATAATACATCACTTTATTAATGTTCGGTCAAATGTACATTTACTATCTATGAGTTTTATGGCATAAAACCCAACAAACTCCCACTTGAACTAAAACTCAAGTTACAGGGAAAATATATACAAAATAATCCAAAGCTGGAAACGGTACATGTATGTTTGTACATTACATAATAGGTAAATATACAAAATACAATAAACTAGGGCATCATCCTCGCACCCATTACACATCTCCCACTTGCCCTAGATTACGCTATATACATATCTCGCAGACCTAGACTGCCTAGATGACCCTCGAACACTTTAGCCGAGAGGGCCTTCGTAAACGGATCAGCAATATTATGCTCAGAAGCGATCTTGGTCACGACCACATCTCCTCTTTGCACAATCTCTCGAATTAGAAAATTGAGGGAAAACAAGCATAATTTTCAAAAATAAAAAACCAAAAGCCAAATGGTTATTAAACCAGGGCTTAAGTTTGGTCATTTTTTCATGGATCCACATGCAAATTTTAAATTCTAAACAATAGTTCATAATAATGATATTAAAGCCTGATGTTATAAATTAAAGTAGTTATTGAGAAAAAAAGCATGGTTTATGGAAAAAGAAAAAAAAAACGAGCTTAGCTCAACGGTAATTGACATGTGTCCTCGATCTTGAGGTCAGAGGTTCAAATCCCCCACCCCCAAATGTTGTTGAACTAAAAAAAGATTGTACATATAAATTTGTTTTTGTTTTTGTATATGTAATTTAAAAATTAAATACTTTATTTACTATAGCGAATTTAAAATAAAATATTATTAATTTTATTTTAATAAATTCAAAATAACATACTATTTTTTTTTGTTACTTTGAATATTGTTAATTTGAAAACAAATATATTTTTCATTTTTAATACATTAATTCAAAACTAAACGTTATTTTAAAAATATTTATTTGAGCCAGTTGTCTAAAATACATTTTCTTATTTTAAAATTATAAAATTATATATATATTGAAATGTTGTTAATCAAATATACAAAAATAAAAAAGAATTATGAGAAAAATGGAAAGAGAAATGATGGGACCCACCAAAATTATGATAAAAATGCATAAAGAAATAGTGAGTTCCACAAACTTTTTTGAAGAAAGAGAAATTATAGGTTTGGAGTGGTTTTTTGGTGGGTTTGGAGAGAAAACCCATAGGGTTGTGATAACAATGGGACAAACATGGTTTAGGATTTGAAATCCTAAACCACCTGAATCCAAGACCATGGGCCAAACACCCGTATGTGTATCATTGAACTATACTTTAGATTGATATTATATGCTAATTCCTACCACTACGATATTTAGTTTTCGTTGATATGTCAACATTTCTATCAATGTTTCTATATATCTATGGGTTCGATATCAAGATACACTACTACAAAAACAGGTTTTAATGACGGACAAAAAAAGAGGCGCAGACCCTTTAATGACAGACAAAAAATGCGCGCCACTTTTAATGTCGGACACGCGTTTTTCTGAAAATTCTAACTTTTTATCAAAAGCCCCCTTTTAATGGCGGGCAATGCCCATCCTTAAAGGGTTTTTTTTTTTAAAAAAAAAATAATTTTAAAAACACGCGATAAAAAGGAAAAAAAACATTTTCTCTCTCCTCGATGGTTTTCACGGTTGAAACTCAAAACCTCGTCTTCTTCCCCTTATAACCCTCGACAGCGACCAAATCTTCCACGGCGGCTTCGATGGTGACCAGATCTCACCGACGACGAGATCTGTTAATGAGTCTTTACTGATAGACTTCGATTATTCAGAGTCTATCAACGATAGACTCTAATAAATCAGAATCTATCAGTCTACTGATAGACTTCAATTATTCAGAGTCTATCAGTGTCTATTGCTGATAGACTCCGATTAATAGAAATCTATCGGTGACTATCACTAATAAACTTTGATTAATCAAAATTTATCGGTGATGGGCACTGATAAAATCCAATTAATTGAAATTTATCAGTGATAGATACCGATAAACATTGATTAATTGGAGTCTATCAGTGATAGGTTCTGATAGTTACTGATTAATCAAAATCTATAAGTGGTAGATAGTCACTGATATTTTAGTTTTTGAAATTGCATGTGTATAGAAAATTTGAAAATTAAATAAAAAGTATAAAAGTAACCGACATCATTCACCAAGAATATATTATGAGTTCATATTTTGTCAATCCTCGAGATTTTGTGATTCCCAACAAACTAGTCTTGGGCCATTAACTTAATCTATTTTGCAAATTATGAAGTCTATCAATGATTGATTAATTAAAGTCTAAATGACAATCAACAATTTTCTAAAAAGAGATTACAACGTTTTGAATTGACTATAAAACAAAGTTTGTTGAAGTCAACAATGTATCCGTGACTATCACAGATAGATTCCAATAATTGGAGTCTATCTTCGATAAAAAATAAAAAAAAAAATCCAATTATTGGAGTCTATCATAGGTTGAAAAATCATAAATCAACATAAATAGTAGAAAAATGAGATGAGTGATTTTTTGAAAGAAAACACGGACTAATTTTCTCAATTGAAATGCGGAAACGGTCAATTGATGAACAAAAATATTCGGCTTAAATGGATATTGATGGACTTTATGATCTTTTACAACTAATTGTGGTATATATGCAATAAATTTCTAAGTTTGTTATATTTACTATTAATTTGATCCAATTTATCATCTTTTTAACAAGCCCTGGAACTTAATCGATAGAAGAAGAAAATCAATTAAAACGAGAAGTAAAGAAGCCGAACAGAACAAGTTAGCCACCTAAAAGATTGAGCTGTCCTAAACCAACCCATTTGGAATTCATGCAAGGAGAAGCCCTTCAACACGTGCCACTCCACTCCCTATATAACCCGACACAACACCCTTCACCACTCTCTCCATCATTAATCTCATTTTAAAATGGCGGAACCCAAAGCCCGACCGTCCTCCGATCAGCTTCCCAGCTCCCACAAAGTCGTCCAGGCTGCCACTGCCGTCACCGCCGGCGGCTCCCTCCTCGTCCTCTCCGGCCTCACCATGGCTGCCACCGTCATTGCCCTGGCCGTCGCCACCCCGCTCTTCGTCATATTCAGCCCTGTTCTCGTCCCGGCGGCGATCACGGTGTCGCTTCTGATGGTGGGGTTCTTGGCCTCCGGTGGGTTCGGCGTGGCTGCGGTGGTTGTTTTGTCGTGGTTCTTCAGGTACATGGCTGGAAAACGGCGAGGAGAGGGTGGGGATTGGCCGGAAAAAGGTCGGTATAGGTTTGGTGGGAAGGGGAGAGAAATGGAAGGTTAAATGGTTGATGATCTTTGAATAAAAGTTCCAATTTAATTCCGGTTGCTTAGTTAAATCTTATAAATTGCTTGCTAGCTCAGAACGTTTGTGATTTCGTCGCATGTTTTTGACAATAATCTGTCGCTCAAGTAGCAATGAAGTTGTAAAAAATGTGGCTGATGAACTATATCGCAATTTTCATCACTATAGCTTAAATTTGTCCCTTTTGGTTTGCGATTAATTATTGATTTTAGTGACTGCAAACAAAGCAAACAATTTTGACACTTGTATACTTGAAAGAGTACCCATGACTCAAGTAGGACTCAACTTAAGAATACAAGAATACCCACACATTTGATATTAGAGTTATAGCCTTAGTCTTCACTGAAGTCTCCTTTTATAAGGTTATTTTCATCTGTTTCCTCCAACTTTTTTTTTTATAAGATTTTTACATTTCTTTATAAGCTTTTTACATTTGAATAAGCCAAATTTAGAAAAAAAAAAAAAAAAAAAAAAATCTAAACCTAAGAACTATTTTTCTTTTTTCTCAAAAAAAAAAAAAAAAAATTCTTTCGTTTTCAAATTTTTGTTTTCTAAACCCTTTTTTAAAATGGGTGACAAAAGAAAATTATATGGAAAAGTAGTTTGTGGCCGATCCATAATTTTAGTATGTACAGTGTCATCAAAATTGATTTTTGAAAACCGATTTTTACTTATTAAAAGAATGTAAGAATGTTTCGGAGTGATTTTTAAAATCACCCTCAAACATACCCTAAACATACACTAATACATCCATGAATTTACTTTTCTAAGTTGGACGATATAAAACCTCTAACCTCTAAATAATAAACGAAGAATTATTCCAAAAAAAAAAAAAAAAAAAAAAAAAACCTCTAACCTCTAAATAAACGAAGAATTAATCACCAAAGAATGAAACTTAAAATATTTATGATTTATTAAAATATAATTATTTTTTTTCATGTAATTAACATTTCATAAATAGTTTACAAAATATTAGTTTTAAATATATATATAATAATAATAATAATAATAATAAAAAAATCAAAAAATGAAATTACAATAGATAGAAAAATGGAAATTGATTTTTTAAAAAAAAAATTAAATAAATAAGAGACCTTTCCTGTGCCTCCCCTAAGGTAAGGTATTTAACAAACTTAAGAATTTTCTTACCATTTTTTAGAATAGGTGAAAAAACAAGAAAATTATATAGAAAAGTAAGTTAGTGGTCGAACTCAATTAGGAGCTAACATAGGAGCTAACAATTTTTCTTACCATTTTTTAAAATAGGTGAAAAAACAAGAAAATTATATAGAAAAGTAAGTTAGTGGTCGAACTCAATTAGGAGCTAACAGCAGATTTAATGGACCTACAAAATCATACCATATTAATTGATTAAACTCATTAACCACATTAATGAACATTCGTTAATGGTGTCACTCTACTAAGACAGTTGCACTCTTCAGTAAGTCAATTCTTTACGAGTGTTCATAATTCCAACTAGGTCAAATTACCATTTTACTCCTAGGTTGCCTCTGCCTCCTTAAGTACTAGTGGTCCTCTAATGAACAACCTGTTTACTACCAATAAACATAAATTCTTCTCGGGCCAATGAGAGGGATGAGATCCCTTGTTCAAGTCCCGGAGTCACCACTTAAGGGAACACTCATCTACTTACCCTAAAGTCGGGAAGAAATGAATTTCATCTTGTGTTGTTAGGTTCGTCCTAACTCCCCATTCGTTCTTGTCTCCAAAATGGTAGGTTTATTGAGTTGACGAATCTGGTCATTTTCACCCATACAAATTAAAAGAAAATCTCTAGTAGACAGGAGTTCATAACACACTTAGAATTAAGATTGAGTTACAAGGTCATTCTATGAAATAGTAATCTAATTAGTTAACGACGTTACATCTAATGACTATTATTTCGCGGTCCAGTCTTATGCAAACTCATTGCATAGGATATATACCCCACTCGTATGTCAACTACATGAACGACTTGGAACAATTCATTTGTACAAAATACAAAGTAGGTCGTATCCATAGTATCACCAAGATAAGGTAACCAACCTTATCCCTATACTATAGACCCTTTTGGTTATTACATGAACATGATCCCTTGTATGTCTCCACATACTGTTCAAGCTTCACTAAATAACCTTGGATGTTAATTTATTGGATTTGGGTTAATAATGCAATCCTAAATAAAAACTCCAATACAACAACTTTATTGAATAACCTCAATAACAACTTTATTGATAAATAAGATTTGTTTACATTTACTATCTACGAGTTTTATGACATAAAACCCAACAAACTCTCACTTGAACTAAAACTCTAGTGGGAGTACATAAATCTAAAATAGTGGGTGTATAATGTACAATATAACACCTCAAAGTACAAATACAATAAACTAGGTCATCAATATACCCATTATATTTCTTCCACTTTCCCTAGATAACATGGTACATATCTCTCAAATCTAAACTCTCTAGATGACCCTCAAACACTTTAGCTATGAAAGCCTCCGTAAATGGATCAACAATGTTGTGTTCCAAAGTAATCTTCGTGACGATCACGTCCCCTCGTTGCACTATCTCCCAAATGAGATGGTATTTTCGCTCGATGTGCTTGTTTCTCTTGTGGCTATGAAGTTCTTTTGAATTTTCTACAACACCACTGTTATCACAATAAAGTGTGATGGGCAAGTTCATATTTGAATCAACTGATAGCGCAATTTATTGAGCTATATTTTATACTATTTTAGCGTTAGTCTTAGGTACTATTTGACCAATTTTATGTCTATTTGGTTTTGTTTTGTAGGAATCAAACATTTCAATGAAAATCGACGTTTTTGAATACTACCGGTGATTTAGGAGCGAAAGAATAAGTTCGAGCCAAGAAAACAGCAAAGGAAGAACAATTTTGGACCTAGCGTTGAGACGCTAGCCCTTGGAGCGTCTCAACGCTGGCCAACGATCAGGATAGGCGCGAGATCGAGGCAGCGTCGAGACGCTACCTCCACAGCGTCTCGACGCTGCGAACTTTCCAAACTTAATTAGGGCACGCTCGCGACAGCGTCGCGACACTGTGTCCACAGCGTCTCGACGTTGTCACGCAGAATGGGCAGTATATATATTTTGCGATGCCATCTTATTTGGGGAGCTGTTTTGGAGAGAGAAACACGACTTTTAGAGAGAGAAAACGGACAAAACAGGGCAGAAACAAAGAGAGCTTGATTTTGGGAGTTTGGATCGGGAGGATCGTGACGGGAACACACGGGAATCACGGCTAGCGAGTTTAATCTTTCTCCCTTATTTTTCGTACTGATTTTTAGCATGTATTGGACTGATTTTGATTGTATTTCTAGAGACATGAGTAGCTAAATTTTGTTTCTTAGGGGCTTGATGTGCCATTAGCTTGTATGGATTAATTTACGGATTTTTTAGGACGTTTCGTAACGTGGTTTATTTAAGCAATTGTATGCTTAGTGCTTATAATTCCTTGATCACGGATTGTATGATTTTCGTTTCTGAACTAATTGCTCGGGAGAGGGTAGTTTAGATTAGACCATCAATTGCATAACTTAGGTAATTCTTTAATCGGGAGATTTGGGATTGCTTGAGAAACCGTTATAATGATTGTTCTTATTGCTTATGCTTGTTGTTGAGATTAGATAGGGATATCAATTTCTTAATTTGCATAAAGAATTAATTGTACTCGGGAGAGGCTCTTAAGTATCGATAATCCTTGGTTTATGAATTTGTTACGAATTTGTTCCTAATTATTCTTTAAATTAATTCATGCATCTAATAGGTGAAATCAATTCCCTAAGGCCTTTCTCCATTGAGTTTCCATACTTTATCGCTTTGATTAGTTTGTCATTGATTTGCATACTTCTCGTTTATTTTCTCTAAATAAAATTGGGCGAATGTACCTTTAATAATTAGGGGAACTAGAAAACCAATCCAGAGGACGACATTCGATTTTCAATCACTATATTATAACTTGGGCCCGTACACTTGCGGTTAGCAATTTGCGTATCATCAACTTCCAAATCAATTAAGAACTTCATAAGTTGTACAACCTCTTTCCCTACTTCACAAGCAGCTACGTACTTGACCTCCATCGTAGAGTCTACAATGCATCCTTGTTTGATGCTACGCCAAACTATAGCCCCTTCGTTAAGATTGAACACGGATCCTGATGTGGATTTTCTAGAATCCCTATCAGTCTGAAAATCAGAGTCAGTTTATCATGTAAGAATCAAATCCTTAGTGTCATACATAAGCATATAGTCCCTCGTTCTTCTAAGAGATACTTGATGATATTTTTAACGGCAATCCAGTGATCTAATCTTGGATTGGATTGATACCTACTAACAATCCCTACTGCATAGCATATGTCAGGTCTTGTACACAACATGACATACATCAGGTTGCCCACAGCTGAAGCATAGGGTATACGTCTCATGTCCTCAACTTCTTGAGGTGTTTAGGTAACTATTCCTTAGACAATGAAATTTGACGGGTCGGAGTTGTCGAGGCTCCAGGTCAAATAAATTTATAATTCCACGAACACTAAACTACTTTGCAGCTGTAGTGGTTGGGGTCGAACACAGGGAGCACGTTTATAATTTGTCTATCCTAGATATATTGCGATAACCAGACTAATGGGGAGGATTTGGATAGAATAAAGCAAGGGAAAATAGAATACTGAAAATTACATGGCAGAAAAGTAAAGACGAGAAAATAAAAGGTGGGTAGGCTAATCAAATTTTGGTGACTGCTGCAATTGGAAATACTCGGTATTCAGTTTATTAAGTTTCATTCATCGATTATCTAAAAATTTATTTTAATGAATAATTATGAGCCCGAATTGCTTCTTGGCTTTTTAGATAATCCATCTACTAAGCCTGTGTCTAACCAATTAAATTACCCATACTCCACGGATTCTTTAATTGATTAGTTATTTTAATTTGCGCTTGTTGCCCCTCATGCTTAGCCTGACGACTCCTCAGACTAAATCTAATTAGCTAAATTAGTAACCAGATGACTCCTCAAAATTACTAATTAACTAACTGCATTAATGAGCAAGGTCCGGAATTAACCAATTGAACTAGGAATAAAAATTCTCTAATTAAATTAGTTTAATTTCTCCTAGATTCATAGGCCTATCGGAAGTCTACGCTAGGCTACCGTCAAACTAGCGATGGATCCGCCTCAACCTAGTGGCTATCTAAAAATAACAGATAAATTGCAATTCATAGGAACCCTAAGAGACGTCAATTCAAAGGAAATCATACAACTACAATTGTTTAAACGAGAATACTAGGATGCATCACAAGCATTCAGAAAATTCCCAAAAGCAGAACGTAAATCTCATGGAAACTTAAATAAACTTAAACCAAGGTTTCGATTATAGCAATTTGCGCTTAGACGACCATAGACAAACCAAATCTAAGCCCCAAGGCTTGATTAATCGTCCCTAACTAAGCCTAAACTAAAGAAATATAAGAAAATAAAGAGAAAATAGAGAGAAATCGAAGAGGAACGACTGAAAGCGATTGAAGAATGACCTAAAATCAAAAAACGCACTTAAATAATAATCGTAGCGTTGAGACGATGAGGCCATCGTCTTGATGCTAGCACTTCTATCCGCGAGCCTGGGATCGTTGTAGCGTCGAGACACTGAGATTGTAGCGTCTCGACGCTACCTTTCGATTAGACAAAATTCATCAGCATCTTTTTGATCCGTTTTACTCCAATCTTGAGGTTCAAACGCTCTGGTCACGTTCTTTAGCTTCACGTCATCTCGGGAACTCCAAATTAGCCTGAAAACGTCCTAAAACCCCGAATTAGTGCCCAATTGACAAATTGGCCTAATTATCCTCTTGTGCTCGAAATCCTACAAAATAAACAATTAAACCATAAAAAACAAACTAACAAGATTAAATTAAAGGTAATTAAATAACACATTTTAGGTGCTATCAAAATTCTATACTTGAAAGGTAATTAACCTTTTTTGGAATTTTGCATCAAATGTCTGACAAACATTTTGTCGATATAAGACGCCTGAGACAGGGCTAGCATTTTGTTCTTACGACTTTTAATGATTTCATTCTCAAGAACAAACTAAGCTTCTCCCTAATCTTTCATTTGGAATCGAGCTTCTAATCACTTCTTAATGTCAGTTAGAAAACCTACATCATTCCCAATGAGTAGAATATCATCCACATATAACACAAGAAAGCTGCAAAATTGTTGATGATCTTCTTGTAGACACAAGGCTCATCAACATTTTGGTCAAAGTCATAAGATTTGATCGTAGTATGAAACCTTATATTCCAAGATTGAGATGTCTTTTTCAACCCATAAATGGATTATTTAAGCTTGCAAATCTTTTGCTCTTGACCCTGTTGTATG
The DNA here is from genome assembly GCA_036850905.1 of Luffa acutangula. Taxonomy (NCBI): domain Eukaryota; kingdom Viridiplantae; phylum Streptophyta; class Magnoliopsida; order Cucurbitales; family Cucurbitaceae; genus Luffa; species Luffa acutangula. Next base: position 40,752,679 of record CM072097.1, on the reverse strand, counting down.
AACCCCTCTAGTTGAGACATATAGATGTTCCTTTTAAGATTGTCATTCAGAAAGACAATCTTGACATCCATTTGCCAAATTTCATAGTCATAATGAAGTGATTGAATCCCACAGCAGAAGCGATTGATCGCGTGTAATTCAATTTGATTTCTAAAGAAACTAGTACATTGTATTTACAAAATAATTGCAAAACACGTTCTATAATTAAGGCCTAGATTAAGCATGATTTTGAGATTTAGAGCACTTACGTGTTGAAGAACTGAGTTACAACACGAACAAATTCCCTCGAATAGAAAATTCACGAACTCAACAAACGTACAACAAATCCCAAGAACATCACCAGTAGAATTACCATGTTATTCTCTGAGCATTTGAGATCAAGGTTTGTGGGTACCTAAGATTTCTTGAATACAGGGAGTGATTTACAACAGAAGAGAGAATTTTTCTTCCATGTGTTTGAGAGAGTTTTTTCGGAGAGAGAGATTACTTGGGGAGATCCTTCTATGTATCACTGATACTTTATCACTTTTTCCATGTATGTGTAGGATAGAGGTGGGGGGAGTTACACGTAGTAACTCTTCACTCACGTATAACTCCTAGCAGTTGTTGGGAGTTGATTTTAATTTAATTAATTACATTAATCAATTAAATTAACAAATAATTAATTAAATCATATTTAATTTATTATATCATTTAAATCATATTTAAATGAATATCTCTCATATAACATATAATATTAATTAAATTAATTTAATTAAAATCACATTAAATTAAATTGAATTAAATTCACCAATTAATTAATCACTAAATTAAATATCTCATATTTAATTTAAGATACATTTTTTTTAGAAGAAAAGAAATTTTTATTGTGCCACATGGGCAAAATACGAACGGTCATAATCGATAAAAAAAAACAATCCATTCTGGGATAGAATCCACCCACGTTTCACTCAAACCTACCATTCTAGCCCTTTTGGCAATACCATCAGCCACCCCATTTATCTTCCTAGAAATACAATCAAAATGAACTTGAGAGAAATAGGGAAGTAGAGACCATGTGGCTTCCACCCCAAGCCTCCACCTCACCCCAAGCCTCCACCTCACCCCATATTTCAGAGCCTCCACCTCACCCCATATTTCATATTTTTTTTTACAAAAGACTGATTGCTTGAGTACAGTCAACTTCCACTATTATCTTTCCACAATCTAATGACTTGGCCAATTTAATTCCATAAACAAATTGACATTAGTTCAGCTAGGAGGGCTTTGAAATCGATATTTACAGAGTAGGATGATGCACCAGCTATGTCTCCATTCAAGTCCATGATAATTACATCGATCCCCGTCGAAGGAGGAGATGAAATCCATGCGGCATCTACATTTATTTTTCAGAAATTCCCAGGTGGAGGAGTTTAGTATGCAGGTGGTGAATCTTGAGCACTTTGAAGAGGTAAGATCCTAGTAGGTTTTTGATTCACTTCCAAATATTTCCTCAGGTGACTATCCAATTGCTTTGAATGTTCTCTGGTGGGATAATTTGACCATGGACGATTTTGTTTCTATCACTCCAGATGGACCAGCTTGTGATAGCAATCGACTCAAGTTCAGTCATGGAGGATGCAACATTTATTTTCAGCCATCCATCCACGAAGCACTTGTTAAAATCTTCCTCTATGTACACTAAATTGCAGGTAATTTTCCATATTTCTCTTGCTCTATTGCATCCAAATATACTATGATCTGTGGATTCAATGTGGTTAGAGGAAATAGGGCATTCCATAAAAATATTGATACCTCTGTTTTTTAAATTGAACTTAGTAGGGAGAATTTCCTTTAACGCCTTCCAGCAAAAATGAATTTTAGATGGAATTTGAAGTTTCCATAGGTTATTGTTGCCTTCTGAAGTGGTTAAAAATATTGATAAAATTCACTCCAAAATATTGTGCAAGTATACACAATCAGCAGCAAGTCATAAGTATTTATCGTATCTACAGAGTCTTGAATAGCCTCACTCTATTGATTTTAATTGAGTTTTCGTGATTTCAAAAGTTGGTTAAATTGATTGGGTTTTAGATTGCTGAAACAAAAGAAATGAGAAAACAGAAAACGTAAACGATTAGAGAATACATAATGGAAACAGACACGGGTTAAAACTTCTGTAATTGTTTATAGAAATGATCCAACAATTCTTTTGATCAGTCAAACTCATGTAGTCTTATTAACTGCGGGATCTCCCCGGAACTCCGATTTTTTTTGGAATGTGTTTCAACTTCAATGAAGCACTATCGATCATGCATTAGATAATTAGTTATCCCTAACTCAACTACTGGTGTTCACCAACTATTTACAGTCTAGTGTGAATATTTGGCACACAACCTCTAAATCATCCTTGAAACTAGAGGAAGTTATACATATCGGCAGGCCAGACGGACACATAATGTAATTAGGCACAACAAATAGTCAAGATGATCATAATCAAACGAATTTCCAGATTTTATAAAAATAGCAATTAGATAGTTCTCAACCATGCCTACAAGCAATTAATTCATAATGTAAAACATAAAGCACGTTACAATCTGATTAAGCACATCCATAATATAAATTCTACAAGAAAATATTATTCCTTCTAGCAATGGTGGCTAAAACGGCTGCTTCAAACCATCAAGAGCTTGGAAAGACTTCGTCTTCCTTGAAATAATTCACAAAATGGTCTTCTATGATCTCCAATCGGTTTCTTGGTCCCTAATTGGCCTCTAAGGATGGAATATGTTGACTTCACATGACTTCTCTATTTCTAATATGAGAGTTTAACCTAATTAGGTTAATTAGGACACGTGGAGTGTTTCCCAGGCCTGATTAATCTGATGAAGAACACAACAAAGTGCAGAGCAAACTCATCCCAAATTATCAAAGAGATCAAAGATATGGTTGGGAATTTCATTTATGGTGAAAAACCGTACCTGGTGGCTAGCCTGTCAAAGACCCATCCAAGTCATTGCAGATGGAAGCCCCCGAAGTCCAACTGATGGAAGCTTATCGCTGATGCAGCGTGGTTCAAATACTTTAACACTGGCGGGGTAGCTTGGATCATCCGTGACTCTAAAGGTTCTTTGATTGGGGCGGGTTGCAAGAAAATTATAAGGAAAGAAGAGATTAAAAATCTGGAAACAAAGGAGATCATTAAAAGTCTGTATCATCTTACCGAGGTTGCAAAAACCAGAGGGGAAAGTTGCGATCACCTGTTGGAGGTGGAATCGGACTCCGCTGAAGTAATCAATCTCCTCAACTGCAAATCGAAAGATCTATCAGAGTTGTCATGGCTGATCAAAGATGTGGAGGATTTGGCGCCATTTGCAAATGTCGTTTCGTTCTCCCATTGTCGCCGGCGCGAAACGGGAGGAGGGAGGACCCCTCCTCCCTCCTCCCGTCGTCGGCGCGAAACGGGAGGAGGGGCCCTCCCTCCTCCCGTCGTCGGCGCCGGAGAGGGAGGAGGGCTCCTCCTCCCTCTCCCTTCTTTTTATTAAAAAAAAATTGAAGGAAAGAAAGAAAGAAAGGATAGAAGAAAAGGGGAGAAAGAAAGAAAGAAAAAAAAAATTCCGGCCGCCGCCGCCGCCTCTCGCCGGCAGCCGGTGGCGGCCGGCGGTGGCCAGCCACCGGAGCTGAAGAAGAAGAAGGAGATAAGAAAGTTGAAAGAAGATGGGGGAGAAGAAAGGAAGAGAGAGAGAGAAAGAATTTAAATAAAATAATAATATTTTATTATTTTAATATGTTTTTATTTAAAAAATATAAAAAATAATTTTTTTTATTAAAATAATAGTGCCACGTCAGCAACCGTTAGTATTTAACAGAAAAATAGACGGCAGGGACCAAAATGCTACTTATCTCAAACCTCAGGGGTATTTTTGTTGAGTTTGAAAACTCAGGGATCAAACTGTCACTTAACCCAAACCTCAGGGACTAAAAGTGTATTTTTCCCTTTTACATATGTCTAAACTCACCATTTTTTACACAAATGACCAACGAGCCTACAGATTTTTCATAAAAGTTGTTATCAAATTACTATTCGATTCTTTACAATATTCTGACATTAATATTAAACCATAAAAAAATCAAATAAATTAGAAAATTTTCCATAACTGAATTGATTTTTTTAGATGCTCTCCCATAATCAATCAAAATTTTCTAAATTCTCTTATAGTGAGTTTTTTATTATGGATTTTTTAAATGCTCTCTCTCCCCCCATAACTACACCTAAAAAAGAGGAAAACTCCCTCTAATTGTGCAACCTTTTGCCAAAAGATCCATATGGATTTTTTTTTTTTTTTTTTATAAAAAACATGTTCCTTTTCTCCTCATAACCGTACAAGGAAAACCTATTTGCTACGTCTCCTCTATTTTTTTTTTCTTTTTTGTCTCTTTGCCCCCATGGAAATGAGGTATTCTATCATGATCTTGCTCATTCGATGATGGGCTTTTTGGGAGACGACGGTTAAATCTCCTTCACAACATTCACGATTGACGGACATCCCCAAGAATCAAACAACAAGGTACACTATATACCGAGTTTATTTTTTAGTTTCATACATTTATAGGGTAGAGTTCATCTTCAAGAGTGAATATGCAAAATATATTGGATTCATTTTCGAATTTTATTCAGTTAAAGGGTTTGCTTCAAATATTCCAAATAACATTAATTGTATTTAATACTTCAGCTGCCATGAGATTGAACTTGTAGCATTAAGTATGACTTATAAGGTTTATTTCAAACAGTGAATGTATAATATATATTGAATTTATTTTCGAGTTTCATACATTTATAGGGTTTATTTCAAATAATCCGATAACATTAATTGTATTTACTAATACTTTAGATTGAATTGATATTGTAGCATTCCTATATTGTTAGGTATGAATAATCTGAGAACTTTATGAATTATACTTTAGATTGAGTGAGTTTATATAATATATATCATATGAGTACATGAATGAGACTATTACTTATACAAAATATAGGATGATTATATATATATATATATATATGAATTGGTGTATACATGTACAAATATACATGGTCTAACAGTATATTTATATTCATTATTAACTACCACAGATGTATATGGTATATTTAGAAATTATATAAATATATTGTTACCTATTATGAATATATTTGGAAATGGTATGCAATGAGTACTATTGTTGGGGGGTATGATACAATTAATAAGTGGGTATATTTAGAAATTTTATTAGATAAATTGTAGGCATATATATCAATATTTATTGTCGAATGATATCCTTTAGTCTAAGAATCTACCATGTATATATATTGATATATTTATGAAATTTTTAGAGACTTTATGTTTAGCAACAATAAAATGATAATTTACGCGGGACAGTTCAAAATTCTTGTAGTAGGGGGGTATGATACAATTAATAAGTGGGTATATTTAGAAATTTTATTAGATAAATTGTAGGCATATATATCAATATTTATTGTCGAATGATATCCTTTAGTCTAAGAATCTATCATGTATATATATTGATATATTTATGAAATTTTTAGAGACTTTATGTTTAGAAACAATAAAATGATAATTTACGCAGGACAGTTCAAAATTCTTGTAGTATACGTATATATTTTTAAGTCCTTATATGGAGAAGAAACAATCTTTTGTAAAAACATAATTCATTGTTTAGGGCTTATTTGTTTAACAAATATGTGTATGTTATTGATGATATCTCAATATTGGCATCTATACATGTTGTGAGTATTTGACTATATGACTATATTATATATAGAACTGTATATGTAACATTCATATGGATATATTGTTGTGTGCAACTAAAGAGAGAGACATCGATTTGGGAAGAAATATAATATGGTGAAAATTTTGCAGCATCTTAACATAAGACAACCATAAGAAAGACAAAGTTGTCATGTCATCTAAGATATTGACATCATCCTTCACTTCCATTTTTTTTTTTTTTGACAATATGTTGGGATAGGGGTTTCGAACCACAGACCTCGTGCTTATCAGTACAAATTTATGCCAGTTGAGCTATGCTCTTGTTGCCTCCTTCACTTCCAATTTGACGGTAGAAAAGAAGATCAAGAAAATTTTGAATATACAAGATTTCAATGGACCAACATTCAATCTTTTTGTCACAAATGTAGTTTTTCATGTATTATTAGATATTACTGGATAACAATTTGATGTTTGATTGGTGAGCACAAATATTGTTTTTTTTTTTTTTGGAACTTGTGACTGATTGATATAGAACATTGAAAGTATTCTAGATACGGTTATTTTGATAAGTTTAGGATATGAGGAATAGATATTGCATGTATGTTGCATATATATATTTACATTCAAGATATATATTTTATGATCCACCATCCGACCTCGTTGTCCCAATATATATTTCATTTATACTTTACTGTGGTAGTTATATGTTTGTGAATATATATTGAATATATATTAGATTATTCAGAATGAGCCTCATATTTATTTGAGGTTTGAAAAGAGAACTTGAAAATAAACCACACATTTGTCCAGATAATCGTTTATTCAAAATAATCTCATATATATTATGACAACTATGAAAAATAAAAAAAAAATGAAATTATTTAGAAAGTTAAAAGGTGTTCTCGGATTATTTTGAATAATCTCATATATTTTTGACACTAGAAAAATGACAAAAAAAAAAAAAAAGAACAACCAACTTAAAAAAACGATCAATTGAAAAAATGGTTGGTTATGGAAAGGGTGAAGATAGTAATTAAGATTCTTGGAAAGTATTTTGCTAAAATCAAGGAGTTGAAATTAATTGAATAATGAAAAATAAAAAATGCTAAAATCATGAGAAATAAAATAGGAAAAAAAAATTAATGTAACCTTTAATATAAAAATAAAAATATATTATTCATTGAGGAGAGAGAAATGAACAAAGAGGCATAGTGGTCCGAAATTTACCCTAAAATCTAATCATGAAAATTTTCAAATTTTTAGACATTTATGAAATTATGATCTATGAGTATTCCATTTGACATAATTTCTCTAATTTATTATGTGTTCTCTCACTTAGACTTACACGTCATTTTCCAACTCATTAGTTGCTTATAGAATAAGTGCTTCACTAAAAAAATTTTTTAGAGTCATCTTAACTTCATTATTAGCTTTGTTGATTTAAGGGCAAATTGCAAAAACTACCCCTAAAGTATGGTATTAGTAACAATTACACCCCTAATTCCCAAAAAAGTAGGACACGACACGTTGGAGACACGTTAATTTTTTTTTAAAAAAAAATATACATATGTGTGTTGGGATTGGTGTCCTAAAACTCGTAGATAGTGAATGTTAAACGAATTATATACTTATTCGATAAAGGCGTTGTCGAGACTAATTTAGTAAAGTTATTACTGAATCAAGTAAATTGCACATATAAATTTCTAAATCCAATAAACTAAGATCCATGGCTATAGGATGAACACTTGAGCTATATGTAGGGACATATCGTAGGATCAAGTTCAAGTTTATAGTCAAAATTGTCTATAGTATAAGGATACGGTTGGGTGCCTTATCCTGGGGACACTATGGACGCGACCCACTTTGTATTAAGTACAAACGATGAGATCCTAAATCGTTCATGTGGAGACATGCGAGTGGGGGCATCCTATGCAATGAGTTTGCATAAGACAGTACCACGAAATAAGTCACTTTCTCTTTATAACGTCGTTTACCGTAGAAACTGACTATTTCTCATAGATGACCTAGGTAACTCGTTCTTAATCCTGAGCGAGCTATGAACTCCTGTTTATACGAGATTATCCTTTGATCTGCATGGGTGAGAGTGGCCAGCATCGCTGACTCAACAAGCCTACCATTTTGGGGATAAGATCGAATAGATAGCTGGGGACATAGTTTCGCAAGACGGAATTCACTCCTACCCATTTCAAGGATAGCAGAGAGGTTGTTCTCTTAAGTACTAACTCCGGGACTTGAACAAGGGGCCCCACCCTCTCGTTGGATCGAGAGGGACTTAGGTTTGATGGTTGGACCACAAACCGATTGTTCATTAGAGGATTAGTGGAACTTAAGGAACAAAAAGTACTATAGGGGTGAAACGGTTATTTGACCTAGCTATAGCTACGAACAACCTGTGAAGGAACGACTTACTAAACATGGTTAAATCAAGTGGACGAAAATATATCTATAGTGAGGGGAGTGCAACTATCGGGCTATAGTGGAGTGTCCCGGTAGTTAACGAATGTTGGCTAACTTAGATTATGAGATTAGTCGGTTAGCCTCGAATCGTTGGAGCCCATGATCTATAGGTCCATTAGGTCCCTCTACTAGCTCATATTGAATAAATGCTTAGATCATAATGATAGGAATCTTTGAATCGTTCAAAAACGGGAAATAGGGCTTTATCGTAAAAATGTGTTTGACACAATTTTTAATTATGAATTAAATAAGGAATTGAGAGATAAGGTATTTAAGAGTGTTTTAAATACCATGTATATGTATTAGGGAATCATATACTATTAATGGCACTAGGTAAGAATGATTAATTAGATTAATCATGATATATTAACTTGGAAATATCCCAATTTATAACCTAGAAATCAAATTCAATTTCAAATTGAATTAAGGAAAATTGCAAGCTGAAAATTCAAGTATGAAGGTTCAATTTAGTGGATTTAGTGGCATTCCCACTCTTGCAAGTTGATGCATAGTGGAAAACAACACAACCATGCACTAGTTGCATGTGTTGTGAATTAACCACCTAGAATCCACTTTGAGTTGCATTTTCACCATGTGTCTAGTGTCATGAAGCTTGTCTTTGCATGGAGGAGGTCTTTATAAGGAGCTTGAATCAGATTCAAAGTTGTGAGAACTTTTACTTACTGTTATGCTGCTGGTTTTTCCTCTCAAAGACACACTCTTCCTTAGTTCTCTCAATAACTTGATCCTTCAAGCATTCCCTTCCCATTCCCTATCTCTATATGACTCCCACAAGTCATTCTAAGCAAGGAGAATAGTAGAGAAGACTCTAGAGGTTGTCCAATGAGCTTTGGAGAGGATAACACCACAAGGAGTTCCATATAAGAGAGCTACAAAGGTTGGTGTTCTCTAACTCTCTTTTCTGCCTTTCCTAGAACATGCATGCTTTAGGAGTAAAATTGAATGTCTTAAGTGCTTTCGATCTTCAATTGCTTCTGCGTGTGTTATATGAACACCTTCAATGTGTGCATATTATGAATATTTAATACTTTTAATGTAAATTTCATCTATATTTATACATTAAAACAAGTAAACATTAAACAAAATCCATACAACTCATTAAAAAACAAGAGAATCAAACAAGTAAATAACATTCATACATTAAAACAAGTAAACAACATCCATACAACAAGTAAACAACATCAACAATATCCAAGCTCCAATAAGTTTTACACAAAAGAAATATATAATAGAATCAAACAAGCCTTCTTCTACATATTTTTCTCATTCTTGTCCTCTTCACCAATCTGAGTTTGATTCCCATCGTCAGTAAAAACTACTGCTTCTAATTCTGGTTAATCCAAAGATAAATTAACTATTTGTAGCATTCCCACATCATCAAATGAATCAAAAGAATCTCCAACGATCTCCCACATTTTAGTCTCTCCTTTTGAATATTCAAGAGTTCTTCTCGATAAAAGACGAAGATTGGTATGGAAAAACACCAAGTCTTATGCACGTTATGGTGTCATCTTGTTTCTTTTCATGGAGTTCACAAATGAATATGTACTCCAATTTCTCTCACAACATGAGAAAGATGAAGGTTGCACAAGTAGTTTGATAGCTAGTGTCTGTAGAGTTGAAGTAAAGGCACCATGGATGGCCCACCAACTTTTAGGATCCATGCAATATCTATCACGTATAGAATCATGGTCAGCAAACTCTACAGCCATTGTAGAGAAATTGGCAAATTCTATGTTCACTTTAGTGTGCTCATTTGAACTAAAACATCTTTTGATACGCTTCATCCTCTCTTGAGATACTTCTAAATCTTTATGTGGTGGGACTCGATTCTTGTCTTCTTGAAGCCATTGTTCACTATAATACCTAAATAAAATTTAAAAATACATCAAACTTTAGAGTGTGCGTAGAATTTTTTTTTCTTAAGACAAAAAGAACAACTAAGATGTATTAGAGTATCTTGGGTTTAGAAAACGTGCTAAACAATGAAGTGGAGTGTTATTTTTGTTCCAACGATCACTTAGAATTTGATGCACCACCTCATAAAAAGACGAGAATTCATCTACATGTTTTCCTTCATGTCTATAGATTGCAACTTTCACTTTTTCAATCATGGTGGCCCACATATCATATACCAAATGAAAGGAAGGTTTATCTGTATCACTAGCTCTGATCATGTCATATATAGGTGCAGTAAAAGAAAGAATATAATCAATCTTATCCCACCAAATATCATCAAGTATCAACTCATTGACATGTCTTGCTTCCCCCACATCATCTTCTTTGTAACATGCCCATTTATCGCTAATAACCATAGTTTGCAAACCACTCTTAATGAGTTTAAATCTTTTAAGCAAAATGATCGTAGATACAAAGTGTGTTTCTGCTACTGAAAGTAACTTCAAAGGCACAAACTCGTTGAACATAGCAAGCCTCATAGAATGATTCATAATGAAGTTCTTGCCAAACATAACATCACTAGAAATTTCAGAAATCCAACCAAACTCTTCAAATACATGTTGATTACTTTCAATATTTTTTGCAGCACAAATATTCTTCAAAGCAAGATTGAGAGTATGAACTAGACATGGTGTCCATACTATGTTTGGAAATTGTGATTCAATAATCTGTCATGCACCTTTACAATTAGTGGCATTATCAGTGATTATTTGGATCACATTCTGATGTCCCACCTCATTTATGACTTCTTTCATTAGATTTGCTATGAAGTATTTATCTTTAATCTCACCCGAACAATCTACAGTCTTGAGAAACATTGGTTCTCCTTCTGTAATTGCCATAAAGTTAATTAAAGGCCTCCTCGCTGTGAATCGCTCCATCCATCACTCACAATACTTACCCCCTTCTGACACCATGTGCTTTAAATAGGATGCAATAATCTCTCCACATTTTCTTTCTCTTTAAAGAAGAGTTGTTCTCAACATATTATACCCCGAAGGTAAATAACCCGACAATGCATTGTTTGCTGCCAAAGCAAATGCATTCACATAATGTGAATTTCTAGCCAAATGAAAAGGCAAACCTGAAGAATAAGACATTCTAGCAATTTTGGCATGCACTCGATCACTGATTTCCATGTTAAATGACTTTTCAAGTGAACTTACACTTCTCTTCCTTTTCTTTGTTTCCATAGTTGAATAAGAATAGCTACCCATACTTCCAACAGATTGAGATTTAGGTTGGGTATGACGTGAAGGTGGTAAAGGAACTTGTTTAGGAGCATTTTTTTGGATTCGAATTTTCGCCTCATCTTCCAACTTTTGCATTTCAGCAACATCTTTAGGGGTGACCTATCGACATGGTCCAACTCCGCAACCACCTAATTTCAATAAGTGAGCCCTAACTCTTGTATAAGAACCTTTCCTTTTTTCTTGACAAAATTTACATTGGCAAGACATATTCTCACCTCCTTCATTCAACCTTTCATTTTTTGTAACATATTGCCACAATGGTTTCGTGTCCTTTTCAGTATTTGTGGAGGTGTTTGAATTAATTTCATGACTAGAAGAAGACTACATCCTAAATTAAAATTTAAAAAAATGGTCATTTTTATCATTCAAATCCCTCCATTTTTTGGTAGAAAGAAAAAAAACAACTATTAATAAAAACAAAAGAAAAAGAAAAAGAAAAAAGAACCTTGTGGACGTCAAACCAGAAGAAAATTGCGAGGTGGAGAATGGAGGAACTGTCGTCGGTGGGAAGAAGATTAATTAAACTTCACGAGGTGAACGAACAGAAGTCGTGAAGAAATCGCCGAGAATGATGGAAAAGTTGGGAAGAAAGAAAATGGCGTCTGGAAGTGGAGAAATGAAAATAGAAGTCGTGTGTGGCCGTGGGAAGAAGAAGACTTAAAACATAAATGATAAACCTAGGGCAGATTTAAAAATTAAAAAAAAATGGAACTTTTTAAATTTTAAACGGTGGAGCCTTTTTTTACCATGGGTTATGAGTGGTTATGGGCTGGAATTAATGAGCTTGGGTTGATATAATGTAAATTTGTGGTTAAATCTAAAAAGAAAAGCCATTTTTTTCTTCTCAGACGTGTCCCAACGTGTTTTGCCGTGTCGGAGCGTCTATTTTTTTGTTTGTTTACTTTGTTTCTATGAGTAAATCAAATGAACTAAAGAAGACAACAAGATAGTGGGCTTGTGGGTATTAGGGTCAAGTCCTTGCTTCATTAGCTTCTTCTTCATTAACTTGGAGTAGAAATCAAAATAGAGAGAGTGAAATGAGGAGAGAAAGAAAAAGGAATGAGAAAGTGGGTGATTGAAGAGAGGGAGACACAACAAGAAAAGCTGTATTACTTGACGCTTTTGGAATATCAAATTTTACCACTCTTGACGCTTTCAAAAGCGTCAAGTAAGCCACTGTCAAGAATAGGGTATCGAAAATGTGACGACAAAGAAGCGTCAAGATATGCTTTCCTTGATATTTTTAAATGTCAAGAATTTTAACGTCATTGACATGTATAAATTCTTGACATTTATTAAATATCATTTTTGTTAAAACTTGACAGTTTTGATGTGTCAAATGGTACTTTATCTTGACATTGCAGAAATGTCAATTTAATTAGTTTTTTACACATTTTATATGTCATGTTTGTTTGTGATTTTTTTTTTTCAATTATAATAGGTGTTCCCTATTGTCTTGAATCTGCATTGCATTCAATCAATTTGATATATTGAAAAAGGCAAATTTTCATCAACAAAATAAGCAATACTCATTAAAGATGTATAAACCAAATTTCCACCAATAACATTAACAAAGTTCATAAGTTCAACATCACCAAACTATCAACCTAGTGAACATTTCCAAAATTACAAGAATTATCAACCAAATATGAACAATTCCAAAATTTAGGAACTATTAACCCCATAAAATAAATATAACATGGTCACATATTAATTTCCATAACATTATGGTGTTTGTTGAGTACAATATTGTCAATTGCAAAAATAAAAATAAATGAAAAAAAAAGTCTCACATAACTTTTTGAAGTTTGATCGAACATGGAGAGCAATTTGTACTTGAAGCCATTGATCCACATGATCAAATCTAATATATAAGAAGAAATGCAAATAATGTTAAGCAAGATAATTAAGATTAGGGGTATGAATAACATATACTCAAATGAAAATAAACAATTAAACTCATCAAATTAACGCAAACAACCAAACTTATGATGAACACAAATATTAAACTCATCAAACTAACACAAACTAGTAAAGAAGATCCGAGCAAATTAATTTTTACTTTACCATTCCACTAGAAGAAATTTAACTTTTAATGTTGGTCAAAAATCGACATTAAAAGTAAACGATGTCAGTCAGTGACCAACATCAAAACCACCAACATTAAAAGTTAAGATATGATCCTAGGAATTTAGAGTTTAGAAAAGCAAAATAATCAAAACCACAAATCCATGGGCAAAACAACAACAAGGTTACCATATAAATTAACCTAAACTAGAAAATTTTCTACTCATTCCAGAAACAAGAAATGATCCTAGGAGTCTTCATACAATTTATGTAACGTCAAACAAGCTAATTGAAAGTCAGCCACATCAGATGTTATCAGCTCAACCTAACTCCAAATACATACACTAGAGAATGAAAAACAATTCATTTCCTCTTTTTGTCTTTCTCTTGTGAAATTTTAGAAGTAGATGAGAAAAACTAAAACAAGCAACTCCTATACCAAATAAAACGACAGATAGAAAAATATTGTATAAAACTGAACAAGTTAACTACCTAAGCAACAAGCTCATAGAACCTTCCGACAAGCCCTCCATGCCTAGTTACTTTATCAAAACTATTAACAATTAAATTAAAGAATTAGGACTAGGAGCATAATCCCAAACATCAATCACAAGAATATTGGTGGAAGAGTAAGTTGAGAATATCTCCATGCACCACTCCAGTATTACCATAAAAAAAAAAAAAAAAAAAAAAACAAAACAAAACAATAGGGGTGAGCAAAATAAACTCAAAAACCGAGTCGATCGAGCCGACTGATCGAACCGATGTCCGTCGGTCGGGATCGGTTTTATCCATGATAAAACCGACTTGTTGGTCGGTCAGTTCACCCAAAATGGGTGAAAATCGACAGCACCGACCGACAGGCATAGTTTAAATTAAAAAAAAAATCCTATTAACATCAGTCTATCACACTACTGTCAGCATTTATGCTGGCAGCCTGATGGCCTGGGGAGATTTCATTAAATTTTTCTTTTTTAGATTTCAAATTTACATGAAACATTGATGATGGATTAAAAAAATATATATTTATGACCACCCTCTTTCCTCTTTCATTTTTCATATTCTTTCTTTCCTACCTTTTTTTCTCTGCAATTTAGTTTGTCTCCTTCTTCTTTTTTATTTTTTTTTTTTTTTTCGTTTCTGGGTTTCTTCTTCTCTTTCTTTTTTCCCTATTTTTCTTTCTTCTTCTTTTCTTTTCGTTTTTGGGTTTCTTCTTCTCTTTCTTTTTTCCCTATTTTTCTTTCTTCTTCTTTTCTTTTCGTTTTTATCTTCTTCTTGGATCTTCAAAACCTTTCTTCTTCTTCTTCTTCTTCTTCTTCTTCTTCTTCTTCTTCTTCTTCTTCTTCTTCTTCTTCTTCTTCTTCTTCTTCTTCTTCTTCTTCTTCTTCTTCTTCTTCTTCTTCTTCTTCTTCTTCTTCTTCTTCTTCTTCTTCTTCTTTCGTTTCTGGGTTTCTTCTTTTTTTTTTTTCCTTTTTTTCTTTCTTTCTTTCCTCTTCGTTTTAATCTTCTTCTTGGGTTTTCGAAACCTTTCTTCTTTTTTTTTTCGTTTCTGGGTTTCTTCTTTTTTTTCCTTTTTTTCTTTCTTCTTGTTTCCTTTTCTTTTTATCTTCTTCTCGGAGGATTCAAACTTTTTTTCTTTATTTTTTCTTGATCATCTTTTTTCACTTCGCCAGAATTTTTAAACCAACCATAACCGACCGACCGCCGGCGTAGTCATTCGGTTGGCGTCACTAATGTCTTCCAAACCGACAAGAACCAACATGTCGGTGGTCGGCGGCGGTTTGAGTCCAAAACCAACGCCGACCAACCAATGATCACCCCTACAAAATAATATCTCCCCTACAAACATCACCTGCATTGATGATTTGTTTGAATGATTATAGCCATTGAAAATATACCAAAGAACAATGAAAATTCTATGACAAATAAACAAAGAGAATTATATCAAAAGAGTTCCAAGGAGGTTAATAAACCAACATAATGAGTACAAAGCAGATTCGCGACGTGAATAAGCACTCACAACTTTAATTTTTTCAGCGATCGCACCAGGTAGAGCTCCATCTTTAACAAAACCTTACAATTTCCTAATTAAACACAGTATTGACGATCTGTTTCTTGAGTTTCAAGATCAAGAACTTCACATACCTCCAATGCTCCTTGACTCTTTGACTCTAAAGTACACTATACTTCAACTTTATCTAAACCACACATGGACCAAAAACTCATGAAAGTCCACAAATTATGAAGTATATAAAATTGAAAAAAAAAAACAAAAAAGAGAATTGGAACCAAGCTCAAAGTCGGTGTTTGCTGCACAAATTACCAAGAACAAGATATACATGCTAGACCTACCCTCCCTAGCCCCTAAGGCCCAAGGCATAGCAAGATGGAAAATGAAACAAAATTCTAAAATTTTAAGCCTATGTTCTGAAAAAAGCAGAATGCATAATTGAGAAATGTACACAACTCCATGCATCACTCCAGTATTAACAAGAGGACTACTTGTGGAGACCCTTCTCTAATTAAAGGTGAGTTTTCATTTCTAAATCTCAACAAAGGACCAATTTGAGAGGAAATAATTCTTGCATGAGGCATGTGTTAATTCGAATTTGTATAAATAGTACCTGAATTTCTTATATGTGTTGGATCGGTATGAAAACCCTAGAGGGGGTGAATAGGGTTTAATGAAATTTTATAAACTTTTTAGTACAGTAGGCCCAATTTAAACAAATAAGCAAACTTATTATAAAGAATAATTTTAGCACAAATTGGTCAATAAATTAGAAATAGATTTTAAACACTCAAATTAATACCAATGTAAAAGTTGTCCATAAACATTAAAAATAAATTATAGGAATTAATTTCATGCAAATAACGATAAAGAAAATTAATGGCACAAATTAAATAGTAGAGGGTTAGAGAAAATAACACCAGAAATTTATAGTGGTTCGGCAAACGGCCAACTCCACTCCCCAAGCTCCTTTTGGGTATTCGATTGAAGAACACGGCTCTTTCCACGGCTTAGAGTCCAACCGGTACAATGTTCTTTTTCCAGGAGCAAGAACAAACTGGATCCTTTCCACGGTTTAGGATCAAACCGTTACAACCGCTCTTTTTAGTACTCAAGAGCAACCCTTACAAAGAATTTGGAATTTGAATACAATATTACAAACTCTCTCAAAGAGTAGATATACAAATTTCCGCTCACAAATTTGTAAGAAAAATTCTTACAAATTAATGCCCTCAAATGGCTAAGAAAAATAAAATTGAATAGCTCAAGAATCTCTCAAAATAAAACTCTCACAATAAATTTAAAGTAACATTGAAGAACATGTAGAAATTGGAGAGAATTTAGAGAGAAGAATTGTTATTGTTTTTGCGAGAGAATAGAGATATAAATAGGAAGGAGATGGAGTTGAAAGGTTTTTAAAATTGAGCTTAATTTGGATCATTGGATTTGTGTTAAAGAAAAATGGAGGGTGGAGATTAAAAGAAATTAAAAGTAAAAATAAATATAAAATAAATAAAATAATATAAATAATTAAAACAAAACTTTTTAATCTTGAAACACAATCCAACGGTAAAATTTTTTTAAAACATATAATAATAATAATTATATTAAATATATATTTATATATGTGAGAGTAAACGGTAAAAGAAATTTGAAATCATTTATATATACTAGTCTTTTAACACGTGCTTTGCACGTGATATTTCCAATTATTTTATCATATTTTATGATATTATCATTTCATTTTACCATATATTAATACTATTTTTTTAAAAACGTTGAGCATGTATCTAACTTTTATATCATTTATACTTCAATAGACTAAATGATTTATAAAGTAATATATGATTTCTCAAACAACACTATTTCGCAATTTATAAAAAAAAAAATAGTTTGCTAGACTTTTTTATGCTTAAGGGAGAATAAAACTGACGGAGAAAAGGAAAAAAAAAAACATAAAATTTGAACTAATAACCTATGAAGTTCAAAATTATTAAAATTTTTAAACTTTTAAATTTTCATTATATAATTAAAGATAAATTCATAAATTATTTTACAATTCATTTTTAAGAATATATTGACAAAAATTGTAATATTCTATCTTTCCACATCCCGATTCTAGAAAGCTATTTATATGGTCGTAGAAGACAGAGAATTTCAAAAGTCTTGAAAAATAGACAAATTCATAAAATTTAAAGATAAACTTATTTCAAAGAAAAAGAAAATTTAAAGATAAACTAATAAATTTTTAGATTCACATTAAAAAAAGAAAATAATTATTAGATTATACTTTTTCAATGGTCTGAGAGAAAATAATGAGAAGAATGAGAGCGAGAAAAAAGTGGAATTTGAAGAATTTCAGAAAGTATTTCAAAAAAGTGGAAAGGGAGTGAGAGAAATGAAATGCAAATGAAAGTTTTGGAGAGGTAGGAAGGTATTTAATTTCATTAGTATTTTACAGTTTTGAAATAAGGACAATATACATATTTAGGTTAATATTATATTAAAAAATCCATATTCATGCTATAATTTTAAAATGATGAATTATTAGTAGTTATAATTATTACATAATTCAACTTAACAAAAAATAGTTCAATTTAATATAAAATTTTGGATGATTAATAATTATATCATTAAAAATATTTATTTTTAATAAAAGATAGTATCATGTATTTAATGAGATATATTATATATTAAAAAAATTGTATTATTTATTACTTTGAAAAATTATACCAAATAGAAATCTCATTTATTTTCAAGAAATAAATATTTCTAAAAGTACTAATTTGTTTTTTTATCTAATACTTACAAAATAAAACATATGTACCACCATCATCATCATAATAATAATAATAATAAAATCATTTTTGCCAACGTGAGTGTTCAACTAACATCAAATTTGAACTAATAACCAAGAGGTTTGTAGTTTAAATCCCTCCAACCCCATATGTTTTCAAAATAATAATAATAATAAAAAATATATCATTTTTTATTATTGAGATTTTAAAGAGAAAATCAATGAATATATTCATTTACTACAAATAAAAAAAAAAATCATGGTATATATAATTTCTCATAACTGTTATTATTTATAATAAAATAAGCTAAATACATTTGTAAGAAAGAATACCTATCAGTTAACTTAAAACATAATTACGCTTAACTTCAATTGGTAGAATATCATCTTCAAGCTTTTGTTTTCGCATATCTTCAAGTTTTTTCTTAAATTACAAATTTACAAAGGATCAACATTATTGTAAACAAAAAAAAAAAAA
Organism: Luffa acutangula; assembly: GCA_036850905.1. Taxonomy (NCBI): domain Eukaryota; kingdom Viridiplantae; phylum Streptophyta; class Magnoliopsida; order Cucurbitales; family Cucurbitaceae; genus Luffa; species Luffa acutangula. Next base: position 40,733,871 of record CM072097.1, on the reverse strand, counting down.
AAAAAAAAAAAAAAAAAAAAAACCAAGATGAATGTTAGATAAAGTAATCCAAACAATTATTCAAAAATAAATAATCCAAACAAAACAAAAATTAATAAGGCAAAGCAAGACAAACCTACACATGAGATGAGAAAATTCAAATGCTTGTAGACAAATGTTGAAGAGAGACTTATAGTTGTAGGAGATAAAAGTTACAAAACCTTTGAAATTTCACCATTAAACATACTTATAAACTCATAAATTTTAGTAATTAAATTATAGAAATAAATATATAGAACTTTTCATATTCTAACCTCTCAAATATTTACCTTTGGTATTTATTAAATTAAAGAAAACCTACATGGATAGGTTATATATAAATGTGAGAATGTGAAAAGGTGTTAAATAAGTAATGTTAATTTAATTGTCTTTCTGCAGGTTTATAGAGTTGAGGTCGTTTGCCTTTCTGTGGTCTCTTGCTAAGGAGCCCATGGGGACGAATGTGTGAATTGGTTGATGGGGGTGCTGATGAAGATAGACAGTGGCAGTGTTCCATATGTTCCATATCTTGCCAAAGTTCTGAGGGTCTGATGCCTATGAATTGTGGTTTTGACATTGAGTACAAACCAGTCTGAATCAAGCCAGTGGCTAGGTTTGGAAGGAAGTTGTTCGTGTTGTGGAAGCGAGCGTCATTGAGAGGAATCCAATCTGATTGTTTTTGCTTAGTTCTGGACTTTCTTTGGGTGGTTATACCAATTCTTTGTATAAAAAAAAATGTTAATTTAATTGTGCATTTGTAATTAAATAATAATAAGTGATAAAACAATTTTAAAAATATATAATTAATTAAAAATAATAGAAACTATTAGTACCTACGTGGGTGTGTAGATTTTTTTTTTTTTTTTTTTGAGGAAAGTGTGTGTATATAAGTTGTTCTTTTAGTAATTCTTTTTTATTTTTTTATTTTTTTTGAAACTCTTTTTTTTTTAATTTTAAATGTTATTTTATGATTTAAATTAAATATATAAATTTAATAATTATTAGTGGCATACTTTGTAAATTTAAGATTTGATAAAAGGGTAAAATAGTCTAAAAATGATTGTTCTCCTTAGCCACTTTTTAAGGTAGTAAGATATAAAAACTTTTAAACTTTCAAAGACATGCATTTAATGCTGATTTTTTTTTTAAAAAATATCAAAGAAACGGTTTGACACATTATATATATTTATTAAAAAATTATATATATATAACCAAAAGAGACCTCATATGTCACTCTCTGATTGATCCACGTGTCAGCGTCGGATTGGTCAATTTGATGCTGATTCAACTGCCACGTATCATCACACGTATTTTCGTTAAAACTTGTTTCGGCTATAACTTCTTCGTTGTAGCTCCGATTTGAGTGATTCAAGAGGCATTGGAATCGTTTTGCCGAGCTCTACGCTATGGGCACATTAAAACACTAAAATTTTCAGCAATTAAAAATTGTGTTTGTTATCATCAAAACATTGATTAATTAATTAATTAAAATTAATTAATTTAAGATTAAGGGCCAAAAAGCCAACAATATGAGCCAAGGAGAGTAGAGAACTTAATAATGAATTACAATGAGGCTTCCAATATGTCAGAACACAATTGGTTTAAGGTGCTTGTTGTGGCCAAAGGCAAAACGAGCAGGGATTGTAAAACCATAAACATTTTGAAATCATCATGAGTCAAAACACTCAACATATCTAGTGCACCCAACTAAAAAGCCAAACTGGTTATCAAGGGAAAGAAAACCTATTGGTGAAGGAATTAAAACTAATGATACACAACGTGTTAGCTTTACGAGCTTCATTCATACTATATGTTTTGATGATACCAAGCTTTAATTTACTAATTATTTTAGTGTTTTGAAGTGTACATAATGTAGAGCTCTGAAAGACGATTCCAACGCAACTTCAATCGCTTGAATCGGAGTTCAAATGAGAAAGTTACAAACAAAATAAGATTGGACGGGAAAATCCTACGTGGCAGTGACACGTGGCACCATGATGACGTGGCATCCGACGTGACACACAAACTATCAAAATTTGATGATGTGGCAGCTGACGTGGCTGATGATGTGCCGCTTCAACGGTCCATCTTTGATGACGTGGCAAATGACGTGTCGATGTGTGGTCCAATGATATTGTGACACGTGGCAGTCGATTTTTTTAATAATAAAGAAAGTCAAACGGTCAAATTTTTAATATAATTTTATTTTATTATTAATTTTGATTTTCTTTTATTGTAGTCAATCAAGGAGCGACACATGGCAACCAACGACTGGTTTAGCCCTTTTTGGTCTATTTAAGGCTCGAAGAAATTCTGAAAAAATGTGAAAAAAAATTCTAAAAAATACTACTCTCATCTTGGAGAGCATTTCAACCATTTTTGAGAAATTTATTAGCTTCAATTTTTTCATTTTCCTTCAATTTTTAATTTTCCAATTTCTCCAAAATTTCATCAATTACACCTCATTCAAATTTGAATTCTTTCCAAATTTCATATCATTTCAAATCCTCATTTTATTCTCAAAATCTCCTAATTTCAATCTTTCAAAATTCATTTTTAAATTCAAAATTCTTTCATTTCTCATTAAATCAAATCTCCACCATCCATTTTGAATTTAATTATCCAATGGTCAAAATTCAATTTCTCCATCTACAAATTGAGTCATTCTCTTATCCAGCACACACTCAAGTTATCAAATTATTCTTGTTCAAAAGCCTCTATTGCTCTTCAAAGAGCCTATTGTCATTTTGTGAGGGAATTTTTGAGTGAAAAGTGTGAGTGTCCTTATTTGTGTAACTTGTCTTCGAGAGGTATATCTTATTGTGAGATTTTTGTATTCTTTTCTTTATTGAGAATTGTAATAAGGTGTGAGTGCACATTGGGAATTGAGTGAGTGGTTTAATCTTAACCCGAAAAAGGATTTGTAGTGGTTTTGATCTTGAACTCGTTTAAAAAGATCGGTATAGGTTGGATCCTGAACCTGTAAAAGGATCAATAGAGGTTTACTCTTGAACCTGGAAAACTTCTCACACGTAGGAGAGTCGTTGCAGTAAAATGCCCAAGAAGAAGTCTTAGGGAGTGGAGTAGAGATTTCCAAACCACTATAAAATTTTCCGGTGTTATTTCTTTCTCTCTACTCTTTTAATTTCTGCTATCTTATTTTTATGAGTAGATTGCATGCCTAGAAAATTGTCAAATATTTCTTGCATATTTTAGAGTTCTTATTAAATTAGTTTAAATTAAATTAAGTTAGTTTAATTTAGCAAAAAGAAATAGTTTTAAATTTTATTAAGCAACCCTATTTACCCCTCTAGTGTTGCCATACGATCTTACACAACTTTGATCCTGAAACTTGGAGGTTGCAGTGTAACACCCGAGTTAGGAGGGGTACATGAATGAACCGAGACCACATCCGAATGAGAGGGATCCTGAGGACATGAAAGTATGGTCAAGATAAGCTTAAAAGAATTGATAGATACTACCTATACCAACAAGGTGCACCTTCCTTTTCGGTGGCTCAATCATAGGAACTTTGAAGTTAAGCGTGTTTGGCTTGGAGAAGTTCTATGGGTGACCTCATGGGAATTCTCCTAGGGAGCATGTGAGTGAGGACAAAGCATGCTAAAAGGACCCCGTGTTGGTTTGTGGGGATAGTCTTCACTCTTGGAAGCAGTTTAAGATAAGTATGGTGACGTGGCCAGGTCGCAGGAGAATGTCGGGGCCTTAGGTGCCGAATCCGGATTTCGAATCTTGGGCCTGGGGCGTTACAAATGGTATCAGAGCGGAACCTCTCCTAGTAGAATGTGGTTCGGGGACGAACCAAGGCGGAAGCTGGTGGGCATGTAACACCCGAGTTAGGAGGGGTACATGAATGAACCGAGACCACATCCGAATGAGAGGGATCCTGAGGACATGAAAGTATGGTCAAGATAAGCTTAAAAGAATTGATAGATACTACCTATACCAACAAGGTGCACCTTCCTTTTCGGTGGCTCAATCATAGGAACTTTGAAGTTAAGCGTGCTTGGCTTGGAGAAGTTCTATGTTGGGTGACCTCCTGGGAATTCTCCTAGGGAGCATGTGAGTGAGGACAAAGCATGCTAAAAGGACCCCGTGTTGGTTTGTGGGGATAGTCTTCACTCTTGGAAGCAGTTTAAGATAAGTATGGTGACGTGGCCAGGTCGCAGGGGAATGCCAAATGTGTACTCTCTAATAAAATATACATCCTCAATGAAAGTTCCTCAGTCTAGAAGATACTTCAAACAAACATAGATTAAATTAGCTTCCGTAGATTCAAACAAACCATTTTTGTAGCAGTGAGAGGGTAGAAAGAGTGGAATGGGAAGAGAGAAATGAAATATGGGAGAGAAAAGATAAACACTTGCCAAAAACTCAGTGGTGGCTTCAAAAGGAAATGTTTTATTAATTATTGAATATTAGTATAGTAAATATGTTTGTTAATAATCATGGAACATATAAGAAAGAGATGTTTCAACTAACAACAACATTAACTATTTGATACCTGCACTATTTTTTTTTTTTTACCATATTTGTAACTTTTATTATTATGTATTTTACCCCACTCTAGCATAATCCAACTAGTTAAAATACCAACACCATGATCTTGAAAATTTAAGAGTAAAATCTCCTTGGCTATTGTTTGAGCTTGAAAAAGATAGTAGTCATTAAATTTTAGGTTAAAATATTAAAAATACCTCTAAATTATGACTGAACAAAAAAAAAATTGAATTTGGCTGCAAGAAGATAAACCACCCTTGGTCGATAAAGACGTTGGAAATGGCTGCAATCAGAGAAGGGCTGAAGTTTTACCTAGAGAAATCCATGGAGAGGAAGCCGCCCATGATCGTGGAATCGGATGCTTCAGAAGTGATTAAAGCCTTGAATTTCAAATGCGAAGAGTTATCGGACTCCAAATCTGTGATGGTCGAAATCGAGAGCCTCGCTTCGGATGTCGGGGTTATCTCGTTCTCAAAATGCCCTAGGGGTGTCAACTCCATCGCGCATACCCTTGCGCGAGCAGTGGCCGGCTTCATGCCGGAGATGGCTCCTGTGTCTCGTGATGCCGCTGTCTTAGTTAGTGATGAATTTGATGTTTTTTGTAATCCTTCTATGCTAGAAGGTGAGTTTTTTTTTGGAGGGAGGGTATTCTCCCAAATTTATTGTCCTCCCTGTTGGTGGAGGAGTTAGGTTGTACCTGTCCCAGTTAGTTATTGAAGTTTTTCTTTCTCAAAAAAAAAAAAAAAAAACAAAAAAACAAAAAAAAAAATACCTCTAAACTATGAAGTTAGGTTTTGATTATACGAACATTGTTTTTATTAAAATTAAAATTTTTAATTTTTTTTACTAAAATATAATACTTTTCAAACTTATTATTTAAATATTGTACTTTTAAACTCGTGCATGAAGGTCGTGTCTTGAGGAGACGACCTCAACCACGTGTCAACATGTCATTTTACAAGTTTTAAAAATTATAATATTAATAAAAAAAAATATCCTCAATTATTTATTTTTTTTTAGAAGAAAATATATCCTCAATTATACTCTTGAACTTTTTAAAAGTTTCATTTTAGCTCACAAAGTTTGAAATTTGTTTCAAAATAACCTTTGAAGGATTTTTCATCAAAGTCATAGACCGAAAATGATGTGTTTGCATATGTATTATTGCTCATATGAATAAATTTGCACATACAAAACACATGTAAACATATCATTTTTCGTCCATAAATTTAATAGAAAATATTTTTAAAAATCATTTTGAAACAAACTTCAAACTCTAAGGGTTAATAAAATAAAACTTTGGAAAGTTTAGGAGTATAATAGAAACCAACCTCATAGTTGATGATTATTTTTAATAATTTATTTTATTTTATTTTTCTATTATTTAAAAAGAAAATAAGAAATAAAAACGCAGAAATAAAACCCATCCACAAGACTCTGAAAGAAAATTAAAGAAACACAAAACCCCACCAGAAAATAGCTTCCTAAGCGTGTTTCAATCTCATCCTTGAGGCTTCAAAGCATGGCCGCCACAACCTCATCCACCCGCTTCCCTCTCCTCCATCTCCCCCATCCCCCCCGCCGCTTCTCTCTCCCGCCACCGCCGCCCGCCACCCTCCTCCGCCGCAAACCCCGCCCGGCCACCGTCAGAGCCACCGTGGCAGGCGACGGAGACTTCGGCGCCAGAGACCCCTTTCCGGCGGAAATCGAGAGCAACTTCGGCGAAAAAGTGATCGGATTCTCGAATACAGAGCACAAGATTCTGATCCCCAACGCCCGAGCCTTGGCTCTGTCTCAGCAACAGTGCCTTCCAGTTTCCTCTCTGCAGGCTCCAATGGCCGAAGATGAGGCCCAAAAGCTCTTGAAGAAGGTATGGAATTAGAATTAGAATTAGAATTTGATTTTGGTTTTGGTTTTATGAAATTTTGTGGGTTTTTGCAGGTGGTGGGATGGAGATTGGTGGATGATGGAAGAGGGCAATTGAAGCTTCAATGCTTGTGGAAATTGAGGGATTTCAAATGTAGTGTTGAGTTGATTAATAGAATCTGTGGAGTTGTTTCGGATGCTGGCCATTTTCCTGATATTCACCTGGAACAGCCTAATCAACTTCGAGCTGAGCTCTGGACTTCACCCATTGGTACTCTCTCTTTTAAACATTTTAATTTCATTCTCTAACTTCAACAACCAAATTCGCTTTACTTGTTTCAGGTAGGATCATAGATGTTTCATTTCACAGATTATACTTTTTTTAAAAAAGAAAATAATACGTATACATTTGTTGAGTCGTACTAATTTTCAAGTTCATTGTGAAGGAATATTAAAAATATGTTAAAAAAAGGTTAAATATTCCAAAATTTATAAGTTGAAGCTCAATAATTTTGGCTGTGTATCTGCAGGAGGTTTGAGTATGAATGATTTTATTGTAGCTGCAAAGATTGATGAGATAAAAACAATAGATCTTGCTCCCAGGAAAAGAGTTTGGGCATAGCTGAAGCACATTTTTATTAGGCAAATTTTTCCTTTTGTATGAATAAAATTTTATTTTTCCTATTCTTTTTTCTCTTTTTGAATTTTCATTCTTCTCAAGGCCTCGTGAATACCAACTGTTTGATAATTTGATTAGCAATGGCCCAACGATTAGAATTGGAATTTCATAATCTGACTTTTTTTTTTTTTTTTTTTGATAATTAAGAATTAGAATTGGATGCTTGCTTTGAATTTACTATTTACATACATTTAATTTCTTGATCGCCGTGAGAGACATGCTAAAGAAGAACAAGAATATATATTTTGTAGAAAAATAGTATCCAAATTTGTTTGTACTAAACTTTTTCTTCAATTTTGTTCTTGAAATAACTATTTTAGAAAATAGTATCCAAAAAGATAAATGACTAAATTGACCATGTGCTCTAGTATATTCCATTATCATCACATATAAAATTTCATTGGAAAATGAAAATGGAATTAGATTGATTAAGAATAAGGATTCTAATTTAGAAAGAAAAAAAAAATAACATTGTCAGGAGGTTGCATATGCTTTTTAAACCTGTAAATTAAAGTAGTACGACGAAATTTGACCATTGACTTTATCACAGTAGTTGACTAAGCTTCCTGAACTTTTATTAGCAAATTAGAGTTAGGTTTCAACTTAAACAATAAAGAACACCACATGTTACTCCGTAAATGATTATTATAACTTTAAACATTTTGAATACTTTTTCTAAATCCTCAAATTAGGTTTTAGATAGATGATAAACTATTTTCATTAACAAGGTATTAAGGTTTACATATAAACTCTCACATTAAACAAGTGTGAGATTCACTCTAGTTTATATCTTAGTAAATGTTTCATAAAATCATGTTTTTCCAACCATTTTTTGATTGAACTGAATGAAAGAATTGGTCAAGATCAATATTTGTCTTTTGCTCATCCATCTAGACTTGTTGAATTATTGCCAACATCAATGCATGTTATCATGTGTCAACAATTCGAATTTCGATACCTATAATGTACTTTTTGAGTTAGACAACATGTGGTGTGTTGAGATTCGAACCCTTGATCTTTTAATTGATGATATAATGTCTTTTTTTTTATGAATAAAGAGTTCATAAAAAAAAAACTAAAGAGAATTAGATACACCTAACATCCTCCTTAATAATCAAGGAAGTCCAAATAGGTCGAATTCGGCCCATAAAAGTATATAACACAATCAAAATCATCATAATTTATTATTTAATTGTTAAAGTAAAGTCATCCTAATGAGCAAAATGGTGGGCAGGTTGGCTACCTAGCTACTTGACTTAGTAAATACAGCACATATATTATATACCAAAACCCAACCTAGTAAACAAAACATCCTGTTCATAAGCCTTTGGGTAACTTTTCCCCAACTAAATTACCCCATTACACTGCAATATATATCATATTAATCAAATCATTAATTTATTCTAATCTTTTCAGCAACTTTACGTAAAGATTTGAAAAAGATAAAATCTCATCAACAATCTTCTTTCAACATCCACGCACATTTTTTTAAGGATTCAGGGCGTCTAAACCATCGATGCTTTTAAACGTTCAATTTTGTATCTGATACGTTATACATTGAGACCTACTAGACACAAAATTGAAAGTTAAGCAACCTTAGACACTTTGGAAGTTCAAGAATTTATTAGACATAAAATTGATTTTTTTTTTTTTTTTTTTAGATCAACAACATTTGGAGAAGTGATTTGAACGTTTGACCTTTTGGTTGACTATGATTGTTTTGACCACAAAATTGAAAGGTTAGAGACCTACTTTTTTAAGTTTAGAAACGTTATTTTAGATACAAACTTGAAAGTTTAACGACTAAACTTGTATTGTTGTGTGTCGATTTGGTAAAGAAAAAGAAGATGCTCGTTTCGTTTCCCATATTAGGAAAGTCAAAAGAGAGAATTGGTTGGGGTTGGAATTAGAAGTTTAACCACTGGTTTTTTTGTAGCACCATCTTCAACAAGTTGATTGATAAGTAAAGGGAAAATGGAAGTTGAGGGAGTTAGGTAATCTAAAAATGAGGAAATAAAAGTTTGGTGTAGATATATAAATTAGGAGATGAAAGGGAAATGGTGATTGAAATGGCAAAGGCAATAATAATAATGGGGAAGAATAATTGGGTTTATGGGTTAGTTGTTATTGCAATATTTGTTCCTTTAAGATGCAATGCGACAACATACATTGTAGGAGATACTTCTGGTTGGGATATCAGCACTGATCTCGATACTTGGTCTCAGGGCAAAACGTTTTTGGTCGGAGATGTTCTTGGTATCTCTCTATCTCTGCATTTATTTTTCCCTAAACCCTAATACTTCACTTTCTAATACTTTTGGATATTTTTTCTCTATCATTTATTGTTCATCATCGTTTAAAACAAGTATTTTTCAATTTCAATCCACTTTTAACTAATACTAATTAATTACTAAAAGAAAAAAAAAAAAATAGTTGTTATAAAATGTATTCTAATGTTATATCATCATTTTATTTGAATTCTCTCTCTATACGTAGTGTTCCAATACTCATCATCGGAGAGCTTAAACGAAGTGAGGAGAGAGAATTTCAACACCTGCAACACAACAAACGTTTTAAAAGCCTACTCCACCGGAAACACCACCGTCACGCTGTCGCAGCCCGGCCAGAGGTTCTTCGTTTCCGGCAACAGGTTGCTCTGCCTCGGCGGCATGAAGCTGCAAGTCAACGTCGAGAACAACCAATCATTCTCGCCAGCCGCCGCTCCTCACCCACCGCCGCAGTCCGACGCCCTCCCCCGCCCTTCTTCCAAAACTGATAACGACGCCGTTCCGAGCACCGCCGCTGAGTTTGGGGTCGGCGGAAAAGGGGTTCTTGCGGTTGTCTTTGTGTGTTATGTCATCTCTACGGCCTTTATTGTGTTTTGATATATATATAATTCATATGGGGTGATCTTCTTTCTAATGTTGTGTACTGATATTTTATGCTTTTTGTTAAGCAACTAATTCAAATTGTTATGAGTAATATACCTGTTATTGTTGATTAATTTGCTAACCCATTATAAGTAAATCAACCTTTTTTTTAATTAATTGTGTGCAAATGAATTAAAAGACAGCATTAAAAATATTTACAATCAAAGGTAGTAGGTCTAGGATACCTCAACAACATTTAATTAATCTCTCAAGTTAGTTTGTTATCTCTCATTCGTTTCAAGTTGAATTTTAAGAGAAGTTCTATCCATCCAAACATAAAACATACACTTATTACCTTTTAATAATTCCATCTCTCATTTTTGCAATTAATGAACTAAAACAACAAAAAGAAAAGATAATTGACATGAGTGCTTCAAGTAGAATTCCAACACATAGTTGTTGAGGGTGAAATTATCGATTAGGTCTGACGTTAAGCGCCCATTAAAGATCTTAAGTCTAGAGATGAGCCAAGAGGTCAAAGAAGCCTAAAAGATCGATTTTTTTTTTATAGTAATTAACTTTCTAATAGTAAGAATACAAATTTGAATATCAGCAATTAGTCGTATAACTTTTAAAGCATGATTAAAAAAGAAAAAAGAAACTTTAATTAGCCAAAACCACTTCCACGAGCACATCCACACTATTTTTTGAGGCCATGATCGTTCTAATATTGTTTTAAGTATCGTTAATTCAGACCATAATGTTAATTATCACCTATAATGACATGTTTTTCTATCCTAAATGGTTGAGAACACCTAACCTTCTACCTATTCAAAATCCTAACAAACATGGAATAGAGTTTTCCATTATTCTTTATCTACATACATGTTAGAATAATCCACATTTAGCTTAAACTAAATCATCAAATTTGGTGTCAATCATCTAAAAAGCCAGAGGCAACTGTCTTGTACATATACTGTTGAAAAATAAACTTGATTTTGGATAATTAGTATTTGGGCCTAGCCCAAATAAAAGCCCAAATTCTAGAAATGTCTTAAGTAGATGGAAAAATCTAGAGAAATCCACTAGGAAGATTTTTAGAGTATGATGTAGAATTCTCTAGAATATTAGAAAAAATTATGTATTCTAGAGAATCATTTATAGCCACAACATTATAGTTGTGTGTTGGCAAAATCCTAGCCACAAATTGAGGAGGTAGAAACTAGTATAAATAAGAGTGGTGTCTTAAAGTTTTTGTATCAAGCCAATCAAGCCAAAAAGCTAGAATTGAGTAATAACACAAGTAACCTCTTTCTCATAACCTCTTTCTCAAAAATCCATCTTTCAAGTTTACCCTCCAATCTCCAAAAGTTTCTTTCCAACAAAGTGGTATCAGAGCTTCAAGATCCTTGCTAAGAAGATGGCTAGCAACGGCATGGTCCAATTCCAAGTTCCAATGCTCAACAAGAGCAACTATGACAATTGGAGCATCAAGATGAAGGCTCTCCTTGGCTCGCAAGACGTATGGGAGATAGTGGAGAAAGGATACACCGAGATGGAGAATGATAGTCTTTCTCAAGCACAAAGGGATGGTTTGAGAGACTCAAGAAAGAGAGACAAGAAGGCTCTCTATCTAATCTATCAGGGATTAGATGATGATGCTTTTGAGAAGATTTCAGAAGCAAAGACAGCGAAAAAAGCATGGGAGAAGCTTCAAACATCATACAAGGGAGCGGATCCCGTCAAGAAGGTACGTCTTCAAACTTTAAGAGCTGAGTTTGAAACTTTGAATATGAAAGAAGGGGAAGCCATCTCCGACTATTTTTCTAGAGTTTTAACGGTCACCAATCAACTTAAGAGGAATGGTGAAAAGCTTGATGATGTGAAAATCATTGAGAAAATATTAAGATCTTTAGATCCAAAGTTTGAACATATTGTTGCCATAATCGAAGAAAAAAAAGACTTGAATGCTATGACCATTGAGCAACTCTTGGGATCATTACAAGCATATGAAGAAAAGAAAAAGAAGAAGGAAGGAATCGTGAACCAATTACTCAAGCTGCAAGTTGACTCACCTACTGGAGGAGTTAGTCGGAGTGATAAAGGCCAACGAGGACGAGGTCATGGTGGACATCGGGGACGAGGAAGAGGTCATGGACAAGGACAAGGACGAGGTTGGAGGTCCTATGAAGACAACAACAATTTCCAAAGAGGAGAAAACTCAACAAGAGGTCGTGGGCCAGGCAACTCAAGATCAAGGTACGATAAATCAAATATTAAATGCTACAATTGCCAAAAGTTTGGTCATTATGCCTCTGAATGTAAAGCTCCTAGCAACAAAAAAAGTTGAAGAGAAGGCAAACTTCATTGAAAGGAGTCAAGAGTGTGACACCTTATTGATGGCTTGCACGGGCAATGAGTGGAACAAAGATAATCAATGGTATCTAGACACTGGAGCAAACAACCATATGTGTGGAAAAAGGAGCATGTTCGTGGAACTTGATGAATCAGTGAGCGGCAATGTAGCCTTTGGAGATGAATCCAAGGTGGAAGTGAAAGGAAGAGGTAACATTCTTATCCGATTGAAGAATGGTGAGCATCAATTTATTTCAAATGTTTATTACGTGCCAAGTGTGAAGAATAATATCTTGAGTTTGGGCCAACTCTTAGAGAAAGGTTATGACATTCAATTAAAAGATAATAACCTTTCTATAAGAGACAATGCAAATAATTTGATTGCTAAGGTGCCAATGACAAAAAATAGAATGTTTATACTCAACATTCAAAACGACGTAGCAAAATGTCTAAAGACGTGTTATAAGGATGCATCTTGGCTTTGGCATCTTCGATTTGGGCATCTCAATTTTGGAGGATTAGAATCGCTCACCAAGAAGAACATGGTGAGAGGATTACCTTCCATCAACCATCCTGATCAAGTGTGCGAAGGATGCCTACTTGGAAAGCAATTCAAGAAAAGCTTCCCGAAAGAGTCCAACTCAAGAGCTCAAAGGCCTTTGGAACTCATTCATACGGATGTGTGCGGTCCAATCAAGCCAAGCTCACTCGGTAAGAGTAACTATTTTCTTCTCTTTATTGATGATTTTTCCAGAAAAACATGGGTGTATTTCTTGAAGCATAAGTCAGAGGTGTTCGAGAATTTCAAAAGGTTCAAAGCCCTTGTTGAGAAAGAAAGTGGCTTAGTCATCAAGGCCATAAGATCTGATCGTGGAGGAGAGTTCACATCAAATGAATTCCAAAAATATTGTGAAGACCATGGAATTCGACGACCCTTAACAGTGCCAAGATCTCCCCAACAAAACGGAGTGGCAGAAAGAAAGAACAGAACAATTCTCAACATGGCAAGAAGTATGCTCAAAAGCAAGAAGCTACCAAAAGAGTTATGGGCAGAAGCGGTGGCATGTGCAGTCTGCCTATCCAACCGATCTCCAACAAGAAGCGTACATGGAAAAACACCACAAGAAGCCTAGAGCGGAAGGAAGCCTGGGATTTCTCATCTCGGAGTCTTTGGAAGTATTGCTCATGTGCACATTCCAGATGAAAAGAGAAGTAAAGCTGGATGATAAAAGTGAGAAGTACATATTCATCGGCTATGACTCCAACACTAAAGGCTACAAGCTCTACAATCCTGATACGCGAAAAACAATAATCAGTCGAGATGTAATATTCGATGAAGAAGGAGCATGGGATTGGAGACAACGTGATGAAGACTACAACTTCTTTCCATACTTCGAAGAAAATGACATGGAGCAAACAAGAGAGGAACCTTCTACTCCAACAACTTCACCAACGACTACAAGTTCTCAAGAAGATGAGAACTCAAGTGAAAGGATTCCACATTTCAGAAGATTACAAGAACTTTATGAGGTAACTGAAAATCATGATAATCTTACTCTCTTTTGTCTTTTTGCCGACTGTGAGCCCATGAACTTCCAAGAAGCAATGAAAAACAAAATTTGGACAAGAGCTATGGATGAGGAGATCAAGGCGATCAAGAAGAATGACACATGGGAGCTAGTCTCACTTCCAAAAGGACATAAGTCGATCAGAATGAAGTGGTTTTACAAAACCAAAAGGAAACCGAAAAGACGACTTCATAAGATTGAGCGATTGAATGGGAGTAACAAAATCAAGTTTAAGAGGGGGTGTTGAAAAATAAACTTGATTTTGGATAATTAGTATTTGGGCCTAGCCCAAATAAAAGCCCAAATTCTAGAAATGTCTTAAGTAGATGGAAAAATCTAGAGAAATCCACTAGGAAGATTTTTAGAGTATGATGTAGAATTCTCTAGAATATTAGAGAAAATTATGTATTCTAGAGAATCATTTATAGCCACAACATTATAGTTGTGTGTTGGCAAAATCCTAGCCACAAACTGAGGAGGTAGAAACTAGTATAAATAGAAGTGGTGTCTTAAAGTTTTTGTATCAAGCCAATCAAGCCAAAAAGCTAGAATTGAGTAATAACACAAGTAACCTCTTTCTCATAACCTCTTTCTCAAAAATCCATCTTTCAAGTTTACCCTCCAATCTCCAAAAGTTTCTTTCCAACATATACATCTCTTTTGACAGACAAAACCATTTAATCCTAAATTGTACCAAAACAATTGTATAATATGATAGTATTATATCTATCTCGACAAAGGAAAAAAAATCTCCACTAATGCTAAGAATCAGAAAATTTCAGGTGGTCCTAAAAAATGAAAGGAACAAGAAAATTTACAGTCCTATTTACAATCCTATTGTCAATATAATGTCGAACTCAAACTCTTTTTTGTTTAAGCCATATAATTTGTATCTCGGGCTTTCGCAAAGCAACAAACATTTCTCTATTTTCTCTTTTGATAAGGATATCAGTCGCCTTCATATACAACTCGTCACCTTCTACAATCCCAGGTAGGCTCCTTAAAGTTTCCATTACTTCAAGAGTACTACATCCTGGTAAATCTCTTCTTCTATATTCTATGGCATCACAAAGACGATCTAATGCATCAAACAACCTGGAAGATCCAACCTTTGAATCTACCTTTTTCCTCCTTTTCTCACTCCCTTGAGTATAAGTTGCACTGGTATTAACTTCATTAGTGTTACTTTCAACATTGTTAAACTCATTATCATTGAACTTCGTGTCTCCTATTGTGTCATCGTTATAATCTTCAATCCTATCACTAGTAGCCTCAAGTAAAACAACTTGAGATGGGGTTGGGGCCCATGCTCCTCCATTGACTGCCACATCTTTAAAAAGAATTTTCAAGAGCTCCACATTTTGTAGTCCTTTTGCACGAAATTTGGCTGCCTCAGGAAGAACCTATAAAATAACAATGATATGATGATATGTTGTTACATCATTGACATAAAGGCATATCTTCTCCTGGCAAAATTTTGGAAGCAATACCTTTACAAAATTGACGCCTAGAAGTTATTATTTGCATTAAAAATTAAAACGGTCATCAAAATACAAGTTCTCATATGATTACCTTTAATTTGTTATCCCACCACTGACTAGTTGCTTCAATGGTTTGTCTTAGAGGGTCCCATCCTAATTCTTTCTCACCTCCAACCAAATCATTCCAAACTTGCCAATCTCTCCTGAGTATTGTCCATTTGTTCTTAAGTTGCTTGTAACCATAATTTCTTCCCGTCTTTTCATAGAAGTTCTTAACCACATTCCTCCATCCAATTTTAGTAAAATGACCATGAGGTCTATTCCCATTTAAAGTCTCAGTAACACAGACATGTATGAATGAATTAACAGTAACATCATCCCAAATAGCCTTTGTATGCCTCTCTTTTTCATCACTAGTAGCTATGCTCTTGGACATTCTAAAACATAAATAATATAATAGAACATTTGAATTAGTTTTGCAAGGATACATTAAAAACAGTAAAGAGTAGAGATGAAAATATGAACAAATAGACAAATATGTAATGTAAAGAGCAAGAAAGGACACTAGTTTCTCCATGACCCAGCAGCTCACTGTTTCATCGACTAGAATTCCTAGAGTTTTATCGAAATGAGGATTTAAAGAATGAATAAACTTAGTCTCAGATAAACCATCAGAAAATGGTTAAAAAAAATGATTTACAGGTAGCCACAGAAATAATTAAATGGATAGGGTGAAAAGGAGAAAAATACTAAAATCTCTTCTATTTGTCTTTCTTTTTTCGTCTCTTCAACAAAAGCAAATATATCAATCAACAAGATAATTTAGATGAATTAAAAGCCCCACCATAATATTGTGTCTAGAAACCATTATCCAAATCCAGAGGAGTTCTCAATTTCAGTTTCATATTATCCATTAGACATGGTTACAGCCAAAAAAAAACTTATCAGTTATCAGTTAGCATCCACTTATAGAATAGCAATCCCCTGTCTAGTGTCTATAGATATCTTGTACAGAATCCCAAATCTCTCTATCCAAAAAGCTTTCTCTATCTTCTCTCTCTCTTCTGATATTATGAATTTAAGAAATAACTGATTAGGATAAAGCTTTCGTGATTAGCAACTACTGAGTTTAATTACTATGAGGGATGCCAGGGGAATTGAACTATGAGAAACAATGGTGAATATAATGTACAGGGAGAAATAGTCCAATAATTCTAGGATGAATAATTCGTTTGATGATCAATGTTAAGAAATTGGATGAAAAGAGGAAGTCGATCAACTGATGACAAAATCTAAGAAGGTCTCTAGTTCATCCGCTAGGTTTAATAGAATTAATTTAAGATTTTCTGATATTATTTCTTTCTAACAAAAGCGACACAACAAAACAGAATGAATTCCTTGATAATAATTCGAATTGAAGAATAAAGAGATGATAGAATTGGAAATCGGAAGCGTACCTTAAGAGAGTCCAGAATGGCGTTTCTGGGGCGGATTAGAGGAAGGGGAATCGCAAAATTGTGGTAAAAATGGAAGCGGAAGGAGGAAGAAGAAGAAGTGAGAAAGTAGGTTAGAAAGGGAGTAGTGGATGGAGGAAGCATGAAGTAGAAGGGCATGTTTGGTATAAGAGTTTTTTGAAGGTGCTTTCCAGTCAAGCAGTTGACGAAAAGTGCTTCCTAATCTAATCCCAACTACTTTTTGTAAAGCACATAAAGGAATGGAAAGCCAAAGCGTTCCAAAAGCACTTCCCTTGATGACTTTGACGCACCATAGCAAAACTATGTTTTTTTGTTCCATATTGAAAATTTTTATCATTTGGGTTCGGTTTGGTTTGTGGTTGTTAAAAACGGTCTGAACCACGTCAAACCGGCTGCTATGTTGGGACCTTGCTAGAACTAGTAGGTGCCTTAGCTCCCAAAAAGCCCAGCCCAGCTCCTCTGTTAAAGGCCCATCGGCTCAGCCCACGTTCTCCTATTTTACACCAAATAATTCAGACAAATAATTCAGAATGAACTTAATTGATCGATGCCCCTCTAGAAACGGCTTGGAAAATGACAAGTCAATAAAATATTCACAAGGCTTGCAACATGATTAGCAAAACAAAATAAATAGAGCTTTTGAATTCTTTTTCTTTTCATATTCTTGTCCTTCCGTTATATCATATAATCTTGCTTGTGGAAATCTCTCTCAAATCCCTTTCCAAATGAAAGTTTATAATCAATACGTAGGAGGTAGCAATTTAAATCCATTCACCTAGTTTGTCAGTCCTAACGCACTTGCCTCAATATGGTTACTTATACTTTTGTTAATAATAATATTACACAATTGAAATTTTTAGACCCCATTTAATAATGGTTTGATTTTGAATTCTTTGACAAATTTCTGGAAAAAAAAAAAGTTTTTAATTTTTTTTTTTATTTTAACTTTTTTTAAAGGAACATAACATTGAAACTTATTAAGTAAAAGTTTCATTTATAATCTTAAGTTTTGATTATCAAAGAAATCTTAATATTTTTTTTTTTTTTGAAAATATAGAAATCTTAATAATTAAATTATGAGCTAAAATATAATTAAATTATAAGCTAAATTATAAAAAATACCACTAAGTTATAGAATTTGTTTCAAAAATACTCCCAACCTTTAAATTAAAAAGTTTTAAAATACTCCTAGATTTTCAAAAAAAAAAAAAAAAAAAAACATAAAAAATACACTTATTGAAAAATACTTATTTTTTCTCTCTTGGAAAATTAGTGCAAATAAACTTAACTTATAAAAGCTATGCACAACACAACACAGTAGAGTTTGAAATCATATTCTCTTTAAAAGTGTAAAGAAATACCTTTTTTCCTTTTGTTATCTTTGTTTGTGTATGTTTGATTCAGTTTTATTTATTTTTCCTAAAATGAATATAAGAAAAGCTAATAAGTAGTTGGTAAAAAAATGACATTGAAAATGTTAAATCAGAGACATAAAAAAATCAACATGAGCGAAACGGTAACGACTTCGTTTGCTTAAGGGGTCCTTTCGTGATCGACAGGGAGAGTCAATGTGGTTCCAGAGTCGGGAAGATGGAGAGCGAAACAATCTACAAACAATTCCAAAAAATGAAAATAAAAGAAGAAGAGAAACAGAGCATAATCAAGGTTGAAGGAAGCGATCTGAGCAACTTGAAAAATGAGACCCAGACAATGGCAGCGTGCAAGATCCTAACCACAAAAACCATTATAGCGGACTACTTCAAAACCACGATGCCAAAAATCTGGGGACTTCAAGACCATGTTAAAATAGAGAAAGCAGGGAGAAATATCTATGTTTGTAAGTTCAGGAACAAGAAGGAAAAGAACAGAGTGGCCGAGGGAGGACCATGGATATATGACAAAGCGTTGGTGCTATTCGACAAAATGGATGGCAAGAATGATACGACAGAACTCGAGTTCAGGTACGCAAAATTTTGGTTCCATTTCCATAAAGTCCCTTTCATTTGTTTGAACAGGAAATACACCATGGCTCTAGGGAGTGCAGTTGGAAAGTTCGAGCACGTGGAAACTAATGAAGAAGGGCGCCATTGGGGTGAAACGCTAAGGTTAAAGTAAAAGTGGAAGTAAAAAAATCCCTCAGAAGGGGAACAAACCTCATTATCGGTGAACCAGAAGAAGAAAAGTGGATCCCCATTAACAATAGAAAAACTCCCTAATTTTTGTTATATATGTGGAAAGCTAGGTGTCACAATCGCGGTCTTTAGGGTCTCGTAACGCGACTGTGCGGCACTTACTTTCGCTCACAAGTAAGTCAGCCAACTCAAAAACGGATCGCCGGTGGCACAACGGACAAATATCGCAGCCTCTACCCCGTTCTTGGAAAACGGTTTTAGAAAACGGGGTTAGAGAAAAGGTTTTGGAAAACGTTTGAAAGCATTTTGGAAAGCATGTATATGTGTTGCAGACTATCAAGTAAACAAAGGGACAACAACAGCTTGATAGCAAACAACTCCGGGTAGGAAGGATTGACGACTAGTCTTACCCCCCTATAGTATATTATTGAGATTTTTAGCCTTGGCAGGCTTGAACATGAAAATCACGAGGAGTCATACACTAGAGAAAATCAAGGAAAAATAAGCAAGCGATACAAAGGGAATGCATATAATGAAAGCATGAGGGGAAGGGGTTGTCATGGGCATGCGGCCATGGGCAACACGCTGGACGAGCATGACCGTGACATCCTCCCCCACTTAAATGGTTGACGTCCCTGTCAACCGACGCTACTCGAACTCTGCGATCTTGATAGCAGCCGACTTCAGATCTTCAACTCGCTCCCAACTAATCTCAGCATCTGGGAGCCCTTTCCACTTCACCAGGAACTCTTGAACGTCTCGACGAGGTTTACCTGTGCGACGAACTCTGTCTGCCAAAATTTCTTCTACTTCTTTGTCATTCGGATTCTGCATTGTGACTGGGGGCCGTGTCACTTCGTTGCGCTCGGAGTCTTCTAGGTCCGGATGATAGGTCTTCAAGTTACTAACGTGGATGACAGGGTCACGAGGGTAACTGAACCCTATAAGATGTCTTACCGACCTTCTGGATCACTTCGACGGGGCCTTCGTACTTTCGGACAAGGCGCTGGTCTCTCTTCCCTCGGAACCGGATCTGTTCTGGTCTCAGCTTGATCAGAACTCTGTCTCCCGCTTGGAATTCCATTGGCCGACGTTTCTGATCGGCCCATTTTTTCATACGTTTTGATGCCTTCTCTAGGTACGCCCGGGCTATCTCTGATGTCTGCCTCCACTCTTTAGTGAAGTTGTAAGCTTGGGGACTCTTCCCCGCATAAGGATGGTCAATTACATGTGGTATCAACGGCTGTCTTCCACATACTAACTCGAAGGGAGTCTTTCCTGTCGCTGAACTCTTTTGACAGTTGAAACTGAACTGAGCAACATCAAGCATCTCGGCCCAATTTTTCTGTCGGGCGTCAATAAAATGACGCAAGTACTCCTCAAGCATACTGTTGAACCGCTCCGTCTGGCCATCTGTCTGCGGGTGGTAGCTGGAGGAAATATTTAGATGAGAACCCAATAATCTAAATAATTTCGTCCAGAATGTGCCAGTGAAGCGAGCATCTCGATCACTGATTATACTCTCGGGTACACCCCATAACTTGACAACATTCTTGAAAAACAATTGTGCTGTCATCTCAGCTGAGCACATCTTTGGAGTCGGGATGAACGTGGCGTACTTCGAAAATCGATCAACGACTACGAGGATGGATTCGAATTCCCCAATCTTAGGGAGATGAGTGATGAAGTCGAGAGATACACTCTCCCATGGTCTGGAGGGAACGGGCAGAGGTTCCAGCAACCCTGCGATCTTGGCTCGTTCTACTTTGTCCTGCTGACATACGAGGCAGGTCTTGGTAAACAACATTATATCATCTCGAAGGCTCGGCCAAAAGTACCCCTGCTTGACAAGCGCATAAGTTCGTTGCCACCCAGAGTGGCCGGCCCACGGTGTATCGTGACATTCTTCGATTAAGAGCTTCCTGAGGTTCCCCGAACGGGGGACATACAGGCGGTTACCCTTGGTCAGGAGTAAACCGTCTTCGACCCAGAACTGACGGGTCTTTCCTTCTTCAGCCAACTTCATTATTGCTTGGGCGGCGGTGTCGTTCTTCAAATGTTCTTTAATTGTCTCGCGGACGGTTCCACTCAGCCTACTCGCTTTCAAGTGGGCTAACATGCACAGGGCCGCATGTTCGCTCTTTCTACTCAATGCGTCCACCGCTTGATTAGCCTTACCAGGCTTGTGTTCGAACTGGAAATCAAACTCTGCGAGAAGTTCTTGCCATTGCGCCTGCTTGGATGACAATCTCGGTTGGTTGAAGAAGTGGCAGATGGAGCTATTGTCAGTCTTGACTACAAACTTGGCTCCCAAAAGGTACTGTCTCCAAGCCCTTAGGCAATGCACAACAGCTAACATTTCTTTCTCGGAGGCGACATACCTCCGTTCAGCATCATTCAACTTTCGGCTTTCGTAAGCAATGGGGTGGTCGTCTTGGAAAAGGACGCCACCCAGAGCAAAATCGGACGCGTCCGTTTCGACTTCAAAGGGCTTGCTTACATCTGCAATCTCGAGCACGGGTCCTTCCATCATCGCCTTCTTCAAGTCTTCAAAGGCGGTTTGACACGCTGAAGTCCAACTCCAGCCATTACTCTTTTTCAACAGGTCTGTCAGAGGTCCTGTTCGTTTTGAGAATCCTTCCACGAATCGCCTGTAGTAATTGGCTAATCCGAGAAAGGAACGCAACTCGGTCACTGATGATGGCACTTTCCAGTCTCGTATGGCTTCAACCTTCCCATCCTCCATACCGATTTTACCGCACTCGATTACATGTCCCAGAAAACTGATGCGTTTCTGCGCGAAGGAGCACTTCTCTCTCTTGACATATAACTGGTTCCGCTTCAACTTTTCAAAGACAAGTCGCAGGTGAACCTGATGCTCTTCCAAGGTCGGGCTATACACAACGATGTCATCTAGATAGACAACTACAAATTTGTCGAGATATTCATGGAAAACTTGATTCATCAGGGTGCAGAAGGTGGTCGGAGCGTTAGTAAGGCCAAAGGGCATAACGAGGAACTCGAAGGCCCCATAGCGGGTGACACATGTTGTTTTCGGCTCGTCCCCTTCTGCAATGCGAACTTGATAGTATCCTGATCTCAGATCCAGCTTCGAGAAGTACTTCGCCCCATGGAGGCGGTCGAACAAATCTGTTATGATTGGGAGAGGATACTTGTTTCAGACAGTCAGTTTGTTCAACGCTCGATAATCAATGCACAAACGTAGACTTCCGTCTTTCTTCTTTTGGAGGAGCCTTTGCTGGGCGGATAAATCTCGCATTCAGTAACTCGTCGAGTTGTTTCCGTAGTTCTGCTAACTCGGGAGGTGCCATACGGTAGGCATTCTTGGCGGGCGGCTTTGCCCCAGGCAACAACTCAATCTCGTGGTCAATTCCTCTCCTCGGAGGTAGGTTCTTTGGCAAGCTATCCGGCATGACACCGCGAAATTCTTCTAAGACACGTTGGATCCCCTCGGGGACTGTTTCTTTCTCACTCTCATCGGGCATTATGGGGATGGCCATAAAGGTGGGCTCATCGTGAGCAAGGCCCTTCTTCAAGTGAAGGGCTGAGATCATCCTTATCCCTCCTGGTTGCTTGATGTTGGCCTGGACGACGGTGGGGTTGGATCCCGTGATCACTACGCATTTCGCTAGGGGCATCGGTATCACCTTGTGTTCGAGGAGGAACTCCATCCCCAACACAATGTCGAAGTCGTCCATCTTGACAATCACGAAATCCGCCTGGCCACTCCAATCTCCCAGCTTTACTGTGGCCCTCTTAGCTATCCCCATAATGGGTAAGGCTGCCGAATTGACAGCTTTCATTTTGCCCGTGTCTCTGTCCCATTGCAAGTTAAGTCGACGTGCTTCTGTCTCAGTCATAAAGTTATGGGTGGCTCCCGAGTCGACCATCGTGCTCTTGGCCGACTTGTGATTCACCCATGCATCAACGTACATGAGTCCTCTTTCTAATGGTTCTTTGGTCTCCCCCACTTTCTTCTGGAGGGCGGAGAGGAATTTTAGTGCCCCCATTCGGGGGTTGTTCTCAACTTCAGCTTATGGTCCCTCAGTCTCTACGGCTGCCGCTTCGACTTCGGGATCTGTGTCAAACGTGGCTTGAAAAGCTTGCAGGGCTGCTCGCTTCGGGCAATCAGACACCCGATGGGCCCCCTTGCATATGAAACAGAAAGGGGGCCTCTGATGGTAGTTGTTCTGTTGGTGTGGCCCTCGCCACGAATTTCCGCCTCTCTGCTGGAAGGGTCTACGATCTCCCCCTCCTTGTCTGTCTCCTCCCCCACTTTTGGGGGAGCCTGGTCGATTATTTCTGTTTCCTCCATTAGAAGGGTCCGGGTTCCGTCTCACGTCCTGGGACTGGTCATTACTGAGGTCGAACAGCCGCTCTGCCGCTGCATAAGCAGTAGAAAGGTCTTGCACCCGCTGTTCATAAAGTTTGGATTTCGCCCACGGCTTCAACCCCTCGACAAAGCAGAAAACTTTGTCTTTCTCTGACATATCGCGAATGTCCAACATCAATCCGGAGAACTGTTTCACGTAATCTCGGATGTTGCCTGTGTGCTTGAGCTCTCTCAACTTCCGCCTCGCCAAGATTTCCACATTCTCGGGGAAAAACTGAGAACGAAGTTCCTGTTTCAATCTTTCCCAACTATCTATGGTGCAACGACCCTCTTGGATGTCCATGAATCGGGACCTCCACCACAACTTTGCATCATCAGCAAGATGCATCGTAGTCACTGTTATCTTGGACTCTTCGGTCACAGTATTTGTCGCTCGAAAATATTGTTCGAGATCAAAAATGAAGTTCTCAAGAGCCTTTGCATCACGAACCCCACAGAAGGGTTTTGGCTCGGGAACTTTAACTTTGTTGAATTGGACCGCACCCCCTGCCGGGGCTTGGTTCCCCACTGCTCTCATCGTGAGGTTCAATCTGGCGCTCAGATCCGCCACTTCGGCCCTGACCACGTCAAGGGCAGCTTTCACATCTTCTGACAAGTCCGTGACCATCTGGACTATAACTTTCTGGGAGCTGTCTAAGCTATCGACGCGCTCCTCCATCAGGGCAGCAGAGCCCGACGAGCTGTCACCACGCTCGTAGCTACTAGGTCGAGTAGCTTTACTTTCAAGGTTCTCAACCCTCATCATCAGTTCTTGGATGGGCATCCCATCCACGTGGCCAGCTACCGCATCAACTTTGTCGGCCTTGATCGACATCTCCTCCAGTCGAGATTCCACAAACCGAACAGCATCGGGGACTTCCCTCAAGTAGAGCAACTGCTCTTCAATCTCAACTAAACGTTCCACATGGGTCTTCGTCAACTGCTTGTTTGACGACATGATTTCGCTTTCTGATTCAGGAGCCAACTGGGCTCTGATACCAACTGTCACAATCGCGGTCTTTAGGGTCTCGTAACGCGACTGTGCGGCACTTACTTTCGCTCACAAGTAAGTCAGCCAACTCAAAAACGGATCGTCGGTGGCACAACGGGCGAATATCGCAGCCTCTACCCCTGTTCTTGGAAAACGGTTTTAGAAAACGGGGTTAGAGAAAAGGTTTTGGAAAACGTTTGAAAGCATTTTGGAAAGCTGTGTATATGTGTTGCAGACTATCAAGTAAACAAAGGGACAACAACAGCTTGATAGCAAACAACTCCGGGTAGGAAGGATTGACGACTAGTCTTACCCCCCTATAGTATATTATTGAGATTTTTAGCCTTGGCAGGCTTGAACATGAAAATCATGAGGAGTCATACACTAGAGAAAAGCAAGGAAAAATAAGCAAGCGATACAAAGGGAATGCATATAATGAAAGCATGAGGGGAAGGGGTTGTCATGGGCATGCGGCCATGGGCAACACGCCTTGGACGAGCATGACCGTGACACTAGGCCACGTTATGAAAGAGTGCGATGAGATCAAGGAGAATGAATATCAAGAACCTCAATATGGAGTCTGGTTGAGAGCAAGCGGAAGCTATAGCAGCGGTTTTAAACAAAAACAGCTCCAAGGAAAGAACAGAGGAGAGGCATCAAAAAATGATAAAGAAGCCAACGAAGCAGAAGCAGAAGGCAGAGAAGTCACCGAACCAACAGGAAATACAGAAGGAGGGAGTAATATGATTCAACAGGGGGAGATGGACAGAGTTCAGCTAGGAAAACCAACCGGAAAAGATGACTGGAAAAGCTCCGGTGGAACAAATAATTAAAAATTCCCTCACAAGCACAAGAAACCAAAAATTAGTCGTTAGACAAATGGAAGGACAGTTGGAAAGGTACTTAGCTGACACGAATAAGGATAGATTGGAAAAAGTTAACAGAGAATGGATCGAACAGCTGGAAAAAGACAAAAACAAAGGTAAAAGTGTTATCTCAGTCAATGGGCCTACGGGACAAGACATCAGAGCAGAAGTACAAGCCCAAAAAAGGAAAAAGTTCACACATGGGGAAGCTAATAAAACAAAAACAAAATGAGGTTTCATAGAGACGAGAAAAGTCGATTAGAAAGGGACAAAACTCAGTGGCACCGCCCCAAGGAATTCCAATGGCAAAAAGTGGAAAAGAATGGCAAGGAAGGAGGGGGTCAAACTGAGGAAGAAACAATGGAAATTGACTCGGGGAATAAGAGGGCAAGAGAGGATCAGGAGGGAACAGAAGAATCAGCAAAGAAAGGAAAAACAAGCTACTTCGATGAAACCAAAGGGATATCGGCAGAGGCTGGATACCAGCCCCGCCGGACGCCATGGAAATCGACAGTTGGAACGTCCGGGGTTTAAGGAATCCAAGGACGTTCCATGCCCTTCACCATGAGGTGAAAAAGGAGAATACCCATCTAGTGTTCTTAGCAGAAACTAAATGTGACCATAGTATTGATGTTAACCTAAAGCGTGACCTGAATTTTGATGCTTGTTTCGTGGTCCCGAGTGTAGGGTGTAGTGGGGGGTTTGCCCTCCTGTGGAATTCTAGTTCTCAAGTCCAAATTAAGTCTTTCTCTCTGGGTCATATTGATGCTACCTTTAAAACCTGTCTTGAATGGTGGAGGTTTACAGGTTTTTACGGGAACCCGATTGTTGAAAAGAGGAAAGATTCTTGGAAATTACTTAGGAGACTCTTCGACTTGGATCAGGCTAAGCTTCTGTGGATTATTGGGGGAGATTTCAATGAAATTCTCTACAGTAATGAAAAATCAGGGGGGGCGAGAAGAGATCCTCTCTTATGGACGATTTCCATGAAGTGGTGGATTATTGTAATCTTATGGACCCAGGGTTTGAAGGCAGCAAGTTCACCTGGTACAGAGGAAAGAATGCTTCCAAGATAATTAAGGAAATGCTGGATAGATTCCTTATCAATTTCAGTTTGCAAGTCAAGGCTAAAGGGATTAAAGTCAGACACTTAAGTTTCCATTCCTCATACCACAGGCCAATTGTGGCCAGCATCTCCGTTAATGAAGTGGGGCCTAAGATCCTTAAGAGACCAAATATCTGCAGATTTGAGGAAGCTTGGTCTAAGTTTCCAGAAACGAGAGATATTATCAAGAAAATATGGGCTGAAGATCAGAGGGTGGGCTTGATGGGCAGGGAAGCGAAATCCGACAGATGCATAAAGGAGTTACTAGCGTGGAACAAGAAAAGATTGAACAGTTCCATTAAATTGGCCATAGCTAGGAAAGAGCAAGAAGTCATAATTCTCTCCTCAGCAGTTGATAATTGGGATAACCTCCGCAAGGTAGAAAAAGAGCTTGATGACTTATTAGAAAAGGAAGAGAGATATTGGAAGCAGCGTTCGAATGAAGACTGGCTTAGATGGGGTGATAGGAACACGAAGTGGTTCCACACAAAGGCTTCGCAGAGGGAAAAAAGGAACCGAATTGATAAGATCAGAGATAGGGACGGCAATTGGGTAGAAGGCGATATGAGATTGGTAGAGTTGCGGCAGACTACTTCAGGGAGCTTTTCAAATCTTTGAATCCAAGCCAGATTCATTCTGCTAGGATTCTTGAAGAGGTTCGGCCTAGAATCTCTGAGGATCAAGCGCGCAATCTTAGGAATCCTTTCACAAAAGAAGAAATCAGGAAAGCCATTAGGGACATGAATCCCACCAAGACACCTGGTATGGATGGTTTTCAGGCGCTATTTTACCATAGATATTGGGAAGTGATAGGGGACGATTTTTGTGATCTGTGCCTCAAGATTTTGAATGGAGAGGAGTCTAAACAAAACCCTCATCACCCTTATCCCTAAGACAAAGAATCCGAAGTCGATGCATGAGTTCAGACCTATTAGCCTCTGCAATGTAAGTTATAAAATCATAGCAAAAGCATTGGCTAACAGACTCAAAGGTGTTCTTGATTCTATCATTTCCCCATCTCAATCTGCTTTTGTTCCCGGGAGGCAAATTTTGGATAACGTCATTATCAGCTTCGAATGCATCCACGCGATAAATAGCAATCTGCCTTTGCAATGTAAGTTATAAAATCATAGCAAAAGCATTGACTAACAGACTCAAATGTGTTCTTGATTCTATCATTTCCCCATCTCAATCTGCCTTTGTTCCCGAGAGGCAAATTTTGAATAACGTCATTATCGGCTTCGAATGCATCCACGCGATGAATAGCAGAGCTAGAGGTAAGAAAGGGCATGTAACTATGAAACTCAACATGAGTAAAGCCTACAATCAGGTGGAATGACCTTTCTTGAGGGAGATGATGACCAAGTTTGGCTTTGAAGAGGGCTGGATAAACAAAATCATGAATTGCGTGGAGTCAGTAGAGTTCTCAATCTTCGTGAATGGCTCCCCGAGCGAATCTATCAAACCTGAAAGAGGCAAGGCGACCCACTGTCCCCCTACCTTTTCCTTATTTGCGCAGAAGGCCTCTCCAGCTTATTGAACAGGGAAGAATCTCTCTCGCATTTTAACGGTATCCGTATTAATAATCACTGCCCCTCTATTTCTCACTTATTCTTTGCTGATGACAATTTGGTTTTTTGTAGGGCATCAAAGAAAGATTGCAGGAGCATTAGAGAGATCCTAAAGGTGTATAAAGTGGCTTCGGGGCAAACTATCAATCTTGAGAAGTC
Organism: Luffa acutangula; assembly: GCA_036850905.1. Classification (NCBI taxonomy): domain Eukaryota; kingdom Viridiplantae; phylum Streptophyta; class Magnoliopsida; order Cucurbitales; family Cucurbitaceae; genus Luffa; species Luffa acutangula. The sequence goes on along the minus strand of CM072097.1, from coordinate 40,705,824 downwards.
TATCTTCATGACAAGCAAAAACATTGGGGCTGAAAAGCTCAAAGGGCTCTCGAATATTTTGGGAATTGTGCATACTAAGTCTATCGGTCACTACCTTGGTATGCCCTCCCAAAACGCTCGAAGCAAGAGCTCCCTATTCAAAAAGCTAAAGGAGAAAGTGGGGAAAGCGCTTCAAGGATGGAAGGTGTCGTTCTTTTCTCAAGGAGGCAAAGAAACCTTTATTAAGGCCATAGTTCAAGCGATTCCTACTTATATTATGTCTTGCTTTAAGCTCCCTAAAAAATTTTGTGATGATATTGATAGGGCATGTGCTCGTTTCTGGTGGGGATCATCGCAAGGAAATAAGAAGATTCATTGGATGAGCTAGCATCGTCTCTGCAAAAGCAAAGCCTTGGGTGGGATGGGTTTTAGGGATTAGCCTTTTCAATCAGACTATGCTGGCCAAGCAAAGCTGGAAAATTTTGAAGAATCCAAATAGCCTTCTTTCTAAGATTTTGAGGGGCAGGTATTTCAATCATGGAGACTTCCTTGATGCCAATATAGGCCACAACCCCTCACTTACATAGAGAAGCATTCTTTGGGGGCGTGATCTCTTCTTAAAAGGCTACAGATGGAGGGTAGGAAATGGCAAATACATCCCTATCCACAAAGAGTCTTGGCTCAACAGGGAAGGCAGCAGATCAATCTTGGTCACCCCTGTAGAGTTTTTGAACAGCAAGGTTTGTAGCCTTATAGGGGAGGATGGTTGTTGGAAGGAGAGAGAGATAAGGAACTCCTTCTTGGACCAAGATGCCAGAGACATTCTTAATATTACCCTGGGCTCCAATTCAACTACAGATGAGATTATCTGGGTTGAAAACTCTATAGGCTTTTTCACTGTTAAATCTGCATATCATCTTGCTGTCTCTTCTACCGAAGCCAAAGAGGCATCCAGTTCTGACTCTCTAGAAGTTACAAAATTGTGGAAGGGATTTTGGAAGCTCAATCTTATGCCTAGAGTGAAAATTTGTTCCTGGAAGTTCCTAAACAATATCACCCCAACGAAAGTTAATCTTATCTCTAAGGGTTTGGATATTAATCCCATTTGTGTGTTTTGCAGGAAAAAAGATGAAACCACCCCCTACATCCTCTGGGACTGTAAGTTCTCCAAGGACATATGGTTAAGTTTTTTTCCAAGCTTACACACTTCAGTTGATCTTTTCCGGGCTAGCAGAGATGTTATTTCTACATGGGAAAAGATATCGAATTCTCTCAAAGATGAGGACCTTAATAAAGTAGTTGTGATCCTAATCTGGAAATTGTGGGAGTTCCGTAACAGAATCTCAATCAAATGTGCAAAAGCAGTCAAAGACCAATGCATTTCAGAAATTGAAACGGCCATTTCGGATCATAGTAGAAGAGACTTTACCTCCACCCTGGATTTCAGCCCAGAGAGCCTCCAGAGTCAGGTTCATTGGTAGCGCCCCCCCCCCCTTGGTGTCTTGAAATTAAATTCGGATGTGTCCGATTCGGAGGGGTGGGATGGACGATCCGCAACTCTGGCAGATCTCTGTTGCTGGCAGGAGCTAAATCTATCAGAAGGGAAAGGCCAATTTTAATGCTTGAAGCCATGGCAATTAAAGAGGGTTTGGAAGCTTTTTCGTACCTGGTGCAGTTCTTCTCCTTGCATCTTGTGGGTGGAATTGGATTCTGAAGAGTTGATCAAGATTATCAACAATCAAGCGTCGGATCTCTCTGAAACCAAGCTGGTGGTGGATGAGATTGAATCTTGCTAGAGATCTGAGCTACATTTCGTTCAGCGAGTGCCCAAGGTCGTGCAATTGGGTAGCCCATCGTCTAGCAGTCGAGGCCTCCAAAATCGTGTCGATGCATCCTCTTTCGATCTATTTTGTCTCTAGTCCGAAGGATCATAATTTTTGTGCTCATTCTCTTCCCTCCTCTGTGGAGGAAGTTAATTCTTTTGGTGGACAAGCTGAAGCCCCTATTTGGCTATCCTCTATTATAAATGAGGATATTGTTGGTAGTTCTAGTAGTTAGAGTTCATTTAGTGAAGTTTCCTTTTTCAAAAAAGAAAATAATAAAAAATAAACAAAAGTCAACTTAACTAACACAAAAGTTAGTCCAAATCGAAGGCATTACATAAAAAAATATTTTTTCTTTATTTTCCTCAAGATATTCTCCATAAAATTAGATAGACTTTATTTATTTGTCATGCATTCATACATCAGCAGTTTCTCTGATTTTGCACATCGTTTCAAAAGTTTAGGCCTCGTTTGATAATCATTTGATTTTTTGTTTTTAATTTTTGAAAAATAAGCTTATACACACTTATCTTAGTATCTACTTTCTTCCTTGTTTTCAAAAACCAAATCAAATTTTGAAAAAAAAAAATTGTTTTCAAAAACTTGTTTTTGTTTTTAAAATTTGACTAGGAATTCAAATAGTTCCTTAACAAAGATGAAACCCATTATAGGAAATTTATGAGAAAACAAGCATAAATTTAAAAAACCAAAAACAAAAAAAGAAATGGTTATCAAATGGAACCTTAATTTTTGTGTTAGTTTGTTTTGTTTTGTTTTTTTTTTCTGGAGACGTGTTAGTTTCAAGTTGACTTTTGTTTCCTTGTTGAATTCTTTATGTCTTTGATTTAAGGGGAAAAATCAATTTTGACCCCTAAATTTTGTAGGTTGTATCAATTTTAACCCTAACTTTAAATTTTATCAAATTGAACCCCAAACTTAACAAATTGTATCAATTTGAACCTCCAACTTGCATAAATGTTGCAATGTAGACATTTGATCAACTTTTCATTTGAATTGCTATTAAAACATGTAATTGACAATTTCCTTTTCTTTTTTTTTTAATTCACATTTGTATATGAATTAGTGTTTTGTAAGAAATTTGTTAGAAAAACTCTTTAAGAAATCAAATATCACAGACTATTCTTTCATTGTTATAAAAAAATCAGAGTTATTGACAACAAGAAAAATCCAACAAATATGAGAAATAAAAAAACTCAAAATTTTTTTATTTTTGTTTCCTAGATTTGTACATTCTTCTAATCAACAAGAAAAAAAACATTAAAAGAAAAAGGCAACAAGAAAAAACAGTGAACATTTGAAGATAAAAACCTCCAAAAATTCTTTGCTTTCGTAATCTTAAATAGCAGCAAAAAAATCTTCACAAAGTTCTCAACAACAAGAAAAAGTCATCTAAAACAAAGTATTTTATTTATAAGACACTAATTCAGGTGTAATGTGAATTAAAAAAAAAAAGAAATAATTAATTACGAAGGTGGTTAAACTGAAAGTTAACCAAAGGTATAAATTCGATACGATCTGATAAGTTTGAGGTTCAATTTGATGAAATCAAAAGTTTAGGTTAAAATTGATACAACTTGTTAAGTTTAGGGTTCAATTTGATAAAATTGAAAGTTTAGGGTTAAAATTGATACAACCCCCAGAGTTTAGAGTTAAAAATGATTTTTCCCTTGATTTAATATCGTTTCAATGTCAATTTTTTACCAACTCTCTATTAACTTTTCCTATATTCATTTTCGGGAAAATTAATGAAAATATTATGATATGTGGTTTGCCCACTTAAATATTTGTAAACATACACAAACAAAGATAACAAAAAGAAAAAGAATTATCTATTTTTTTTAAGAATAAAAAATTTATCTTCTTTACACTTGTAAAGAGAATATGGTTTCAAACTCTGTTTTGTTGTTGCACATAGTTTTTTACAAGTAAAGTTTTTTTACTAATTTCCATGGAGGAAAATCTAGAAAGAGAGAAAAAATAAATATTTTTCAATAGGTGTATTTTTAATTTTTTTTTCAAAATTTAGGAGTATTTTAAAACTTTTTAAAGGTTAGGAGGTATTTTTGAAACAAATCCTATAATTTGATGGTATTTTTCATAATTTAGCTTAGGAAAAAATACATTTTTGGCCCCTAAGATTTGAATTAAGTGACACTTTAGTCCCTGTCGACAACTTTTCTGTTCAATTTTAACTGTGGTTGACGTGGAACTATTATTGTAATAAAAAATTAATTTTTTAAATAAAAAATATTAAAATAATAAAATAATATTATTTTTATTATTATTTATTATTTCTCCCTCCTCCATCTTCTTACTCTTCATCCTCTTCTTCTTCCCATAGAAAAATTGGAGTAAGGAAGAAGAACAAAAGCGGAAAAAAAAAGTCACCAACGACCGACAGGAGGTGGCCGAAGAAAGAGAAATGGAGAAAGAATAAAAAAATATTAATATTTTATTATTTTAATATTTTTATTTAAAAAATAAAAAAAAAATATTAAAATAATAGTGTCACGTCAGCAATTAGGAGTTAACAAAAAAATTAACGACAGTGACCAAAGTGTTCCTGTATTTTTGTTGAGTTTGAAAATTCAGAGATCAAAAGTGTATTTTTTCCTTCAGTTTATGATTCAATTATTAAGGTGTGTTTGATAATCATTTGGTTTTTTACTTTTGAAAATTAAGATTATAAACAAAACTTATAAAAAAAAAACGTTATATAAATAATAAATGCTATTTCTCTACGATTTTTATTCAATTTTTCTCGACTTTTTGCTGATTTTTTGCTGCTTTTTTCGAAATTTATCCACTATTTTCCCCTCCGCAAATTTGCACCAGTCCTTTAGATATATCGATAAAATGATATTTTGTCGATATTTTGAAAATATTATAGGAAAAAATGATAAAATAGATGCTTACCACGTATGAATATACATTTTTCTTTACAAAGGGTGTGTTTGACTTCAAAACAATTTTACAAATTGGATTTTTTTAGTTGTATATTTAGGTATTCTGATTTGAATGGTTAGGTTTGACTTTTGGCATTCTGGTTAAAAAACCGAACTGGTTCGGGTTGGGTCAGTTTTTTGGTTTTGGTTTTTTTAAAAGGCCGACCCTGTTTAACCAAAAATTGGAAAGAAGAAACCCTAATATCCTCCACTATATAAATCCTCAATCACACAGCGCCCTCATTGCAGAATCGTCTTCAATCTCAATCCCATTCCTTTTCTCTTCAAACCCTTTCTCTGTAAGTTTATAATTTATTCGATTTGTTTTTTTTTCCTGAATCAGGTCGGTGATGATTGATATTTTGATTTGCCGACATTGTCTGATAATCTTATAAAATGATCCTGAACAATCTGTCTGAGGCCTGATTTGGATTCCTGTCCCTTCCTATGATATTTCAATTTCCGATCATTTCATTTTTCCTTATTAATTGTTCTGTTTTTGAGTTTTGTTGCACTGATAAATGTTCATTCTCACTTTTATGTTGATAAATGATTAAAAAAAAATCGTAGATAGCATTTGTGTCTGCGTTTTAATCGAGATAACTATTTGATCGGCTTCAAGAATGAAGCTTCGAAGTTGTTTACTTGAGGAAAAAAAGTGGTTTAAATTTTGTTTTAGTGTTTAATCTTTTCATCTTTTGATTTTGTGAAAATAATAGTGATCCTCTGTCTCTGTTTTTAATCGTTTATGTTTGTGATAGATCGAGTTGATTTCATGTTGTAGATAAGAAATGTTGTTTCTTGTAATCCCTTCGATTCTGTGATGTTTTTCAGATTGCAAAATCAAAGAAACTCCCCATGTAATACATGAGGAATAAATAAAGTCTAACTAATTTTATGGAGAATATCGTGAGGAAAATAAAGTAAAAATATTTTTCAATAAAGATATTTTTTAAACTTTTTTAAAAGTGTTAATAAAACTAGATCTTTAACCATTTCTATTCAAAAATAATAAACATATTTTTTAACATTTTGAAGTTTTGAAGTATTAATAAAACTAAAACTTTTGTCCAAACCAATGGTTCTCAATCTAGGGAGTTCAGACCTGAAAGAGGGTTACGCCAGATAGATCCGTTATCACCTTACCTCTTCTTTTTTTTCTGCAGAAGGCCTTCTGCCCTCATCAACAGAGAGGAAAATTCTTCCAACCTTTCTGGCTTAAAGATCGACAAGCTTTGCCCTACTCTTACTCATCTTTTTTTTACTTTTGGCTAGTCTCATCCTCCTTAAAGCTAATAAGAACTGCGAAAGCGGTGTCTGGTCAAACCATTAACCTAGAGAAGTCGGGGTGTATGGTGAGCAAGAGCTTAGCCAGGAGTAAAGCAGACGAGCTTAGTAAATCTCCTTGGCATTAAGCTTCTTGATTCTTTGGGATACTATCTGGGTATGCCCTCTCAAACTGGAAGGAGAAAGCACCAAGTGTTCTGAAAGTTGTAAGAAAAAATCTGGAATACCCTTCAGGGCTGGAAAGATCACCTATTTTCGATGGGAGGGAAGGAGACATTGATCCAAGCCATTGCCCAAGCCATCTCATCCAAGCTGTTTCAAGCTCCCCAAGGCCATTTGCGAGGAGATCAATAAGCATTATGCTAAATTCTGGTAGGGTTCGATTGGGGACAAAAAAAAGCTCATTGGATGAGTTGGAAGAGGTTGTGTGCTAGTAAGGATAATGGTGGAATTGGCTTTAGAGAGATTAACCTCTTTAAGTTATGCTCACAAAGCAAAGCTGGAGGATCCTTAAAAATCTGAACAGTCTCCTAGCCAAAGTCCTAAGAGGTAGATAATTCAGCCATCACAATTTTCTTGAAGCCTCTTTAGGAAACAATCCCTCCCTTACGTGGAAAAGCAACCTTTGGCTAAGGGTATGAGTATGAAGTGGAGAGTTGGTAACGGTAATCACATCAGTATCAAAGATGATCCTTGACTCCATCCCCACCCAAGCTAATATGTTAGCTAAAGACATTGATACTAATCCATGTTTATTGTGCAAGAAAAATTTGGAAACAGGGGAGCACTTGTTCTGGCTTTGCAAGGTCTCTAAGGCTGTTTGGATTTTGTTATTCCCTAATTTATCTTTGGTTGCTAATTTTTTGGATCAGTTAGGGAGGTGGGAGAAGCTTGCGGAATCAATCAGGGAAAAGGATTTGCCTACTGCAATCAGGCTAATTTGGAGCACATGGAACCACAGGAATGAAGTTATAAGAAAAGCAGCCCTTCCAGATTTATCTAGCATCATCTAGCATCATCAGAATGGTTAATTGCAGCAGAAGAGAGAATGAGTACCTGTTCGACGACGTTGCAAGCCAACCTAGTCCGAAGAACCTCTCGAGCTCGAGGCCTTGGATTTCCCCCTCTTGGTGTGTGGAAGATCAACACGGATGCCTCGTGGTCAAAAGAGAAGAAGAGCGACATCTGGGATGGATAGCCCATGACTCTTTAGGTTCTTTTATCTGCATTGTTTCAAGCAAGTTAATAGAAGATGGTCGATCAAATGTTTGGAGTTGGAGGCCATGGTTGTGAGTTTGAGAGGAACTTACCAAATCACATGTTGAGGCCGTTTTCCAAGAATCATCGTCGAGGCAGACTCTTCCGAAACTATTTCTCTTCTTAATCATCATTCAAATGACAATTCAGAAGCGAGACTTATGGCAATGAAAGTCGCTAAGGTCGCCTTCCAGGTGGGGAAGGTTTCATTTTCCTTCGCCCACGATCTTAAAATGGCAAAGTGCATTCTCTGGCGCAATTTGCAGCAAGCTTCGATTCGGTCCTTCTTTAGATTCTTCCGCCAGTTAAACTCTTCGGTTTTATAGAAGAGTGGTTGTTGTTCTGCTGAAACAAACATAATAATTAGAGAAATTTTTATAATTTAGCCTTAATTATATTTCCGTAACACATGGACATGGATAAATCCTGCAAAATGAACAAATTTGTCCACGGTTTCAACAATCTGTACACCAAAAATCTATATTTCTGGCTATCCTTTCGAATTCAGAAATTCCCTCAAACGGCCATTTCAAGGGGTCTAAACTCCCTCCATGGAAGAAACACAACCTGAAATGAGACAGAATCCTTATATGAACTTTGGAAGTAGGTAAAACGTTTGTTCACCATTCTTTAATCTGACCTTGCCCATAAAAACAATCAAGATGATTAAAATATTATAGATCACATCTATGACCATTTGGTTTTTAATTTTATGTTTTTGAAAATTAAACATATAAATACTACTCCCACCTACCAATTTCTTTGTTTTTCTAATACAATCTTTTCAAATTTTCAAAAAACCAAATCAATTTTTGAAAACAAGTAATTTTTAAAAACTTGTTTTTGTTTTTGAAATTTAGCTAAGAACTCAAATGTGCTCTTAACAAAGATGAAAACCATGATAAAAAAATTGAATAAAAAACAAACATAATTTTCAAAACCAAAAAACAAATGATTATCAAATGAGGCATAGTTACATAATTCAATATTGTTATATCTTCAAAAAATATTCAATATTAGATTCCTCATATAGCAATGAACTATAACAAGCATGAATATGTTAGAATTAAAATCCTCATTTGTTCAATAAGTTTTCATATCTGAAAGCTAGAGTCTATACCTGTACAAATGGCTTGACAAACATTTGCTCATTAAATTAGAAAAAGATTCTTGAAAGTTTAGAACTATAATGCCTCAAAACTATTAAAAGACACATTTGAATTAGAAAGTTCACAGACCAGAGAGAAACAATAAAAGTACAAAAATCGGGAAAATCCTGTGGAGAAAAGGAAGAAATATGTATTGAAATACGTATTGAAATACGAAAGTAGATTCAGAAGCTACATTAGCATCAGTAGATAATGAATACATTATCTCAGATCAAGTGTTGGATTATAAGTAATTGCTTCATCCTCATCCACTGATTCGTGCAAACAATCAACCATAACATGCCAGAAAATTTACAAGCCAGGCAAATATAGCAATTCACATCCGGCTAAGGCCAGAGAACATCATGGTATTGCAAATGTGGAAAACAGAAACAGGAAAAACGAATCCAAAAGGATGCAAAACATAATCAGAAGAAACTCACAAGAACAGAGAGCATAGACTCGCGATCTCAAAACATGTTTAGGAGTTTTCAAATTTCAGGACATAAGCTATAAATCATCATCAGAAAGGAAATTTTGTTCTCATCCACAGCATGGCTTTACTGTGTAGGAAGGTGTCCTAAGATTATTCCTCATTTCATCACTTGATGAATCTCAAAACTCAGCTGTTCAAACAAAGAAAAAAAACATAAAAAGTTCGATCCGATCATATGAAAATATATTTTAAATTTCAATTTGGAAGAATCTTCAAAAAAGTGGGAAAGAGAATGGCAATACTCAGAAGGCAATGGAGATTATTTGGTTCGATTCTGCCAGCAGATTCTCCTCAATGGATTTCAGAAGAGGGAGCTTTTTATCCTCATTGTAACCTCCACTTTCCCAAAAGCGGAAGAGAAAACAGAAAAAAAAAAAAAACAATTCTTTTAAAAGCAGTGAAAAACTTCGAAGATAAAAGATAAAACAGAGAGATGGCTCAGTTTCAAAAAGTAATCGCCAAGCAAGAATCAAATGAAACCTGCATTCCGGTCTGTTGAGCAACAATAAAAGACGGACATCGTCAGATCTAAAAAACTCGAAAACCAAATGCAATCTGAAAAACATCCATGAAAGCAACTCGATCCATCACAATTATAACCAATAAAAACAGAGACAGAGGATCACTATTATTTTCACAAAATCAAAAGATGAAGATTAAACACTAAAACAAAATTTAAACCACCTTTTTTTCCTAAGTAAAAAGGTTCGAAGCTTCATTCTTGAAGCCGATCAAATAGTTATCTCGATTAAAACGCAGACACAAATGTTATCTACGATTAGTTTTTTTTCCTTCGATAATTGTATCATTTATCAGAATAAAAGTCAAAATGAACATTTATCCGAGCAACAAAACTAGAAAACAGAACAATTAAAAGGGAAAAATGAAATGATCGGAAATTGAAATATCATAGCAAGGGACATGAATCGAAATCAGGCCTCAGACAGATTGTTCGCTATCATTTTATAAGATTATCAGACAATGTAGGCAAATTAAAATATCAATCATCACCGACCTGATTCAGGAAGAAAAACAAAAGAAAACAAATCTATTCATCGAAATTGGCGAGTGAAGAGATCGCTCAGTTCAGCGGGGTAGTCGACACGCAAAGACCTTTCTCTCTTTCAAGAAGAAAGAGGAAATTACTCTGCAATCCGGTCTGTTGAGCTTGAATTTTACTGAGTCGTCACTGCGATGTTCTTCACTCGCTAATTTTCAAAGAAAACAAAAAAAATTAACTGAGACAGGGTTTAAAGAGGAAAGGGATGGGATTGTGATTGAAGACGATTCGGCAATGAGGGCGCTGTGTGATTGAGGATTTATATAGTGGACGAGATTAGGGTTTCTTCTTTCCAACTTTTGGTTGAACGGGTCGGCCTTCTAAAAAAAAAAAACAACTGACCCGACCCGACCCGACCCGATTCACATCCATTTTTTAGCATAATGCTAAAAGTCAAACCTAACCATTCAAATCAGAATACCTAAATATACAAGTTACAACTAAAAAAACCCCATTTGTAAAATTGTTTTGAAGTCAAACACACCATTTGTAAAGAAAAATGAATATTCATCCCAAAAATAGAAAGAAAGGCAACGGGAAAACATATATCAACCAAAGAACAAGGATGAAAAATATCACTGATATATCGAAAATTTCAAGGGTCCGATAGAAATACGTGGTAAACATCTATTTAATCAAATTTTCGTGGAAAAATCGATAATATCGCAGAAATATCGGCAAAATATCGTTTTACCCATATATTGAAAGGACTAATGCAAATTTGCGGGGAAGAAACGAAAAAACGTGAAAATCGCAGATAAATTGCAAAAAAAGCAGCAAAAAATCAGCAAAAAGCCAGAGAAAAATCAAATAAAAATTGCAGAGAAATAGCATTTATTATTTATAACGTTTTTTGTTATTGTATTTTTTTTTTTTTTTTTTGGAGAGAATTTTTTGTTATTGTATTTGCAACTATGCTTCATTGGCCGAATACACTTATAATTTATGTTTTCTTTCCTCATGGCATGGGGGACCCAAGGGATTCAATTATTTTTGTGTCTTTTTTTTTTCTTTTCCTCCTTCTTTCAACAACCTCACTGTCCTCCTCCTCTTTTAATAAAAATAAAATAAATAAATAACTCTTCCCCTTTTTTTCAAAAAAAAATTGCTCATTTTTTATTCAATTATTTTATGTCTTTGTATGGCATTTTTACTTTAACAAATATAATATAATTTTGGGAAAAATACACTTTTGGTTTCTGAGGTTTGGGTTAGGTTTCATTTTGGTCCCCGAGTTTTCAAACTCAACATTTTAGTCCATGAGGTTTGGATTTCGTTACATTCTTAGTCCCTCGGTTAATTTTGTCGTTAAACACTAACAGATTGTTGATGTGGCAATGCTTTTTATTTAAAATATATATTTTTTAATTCTTTTAAAATAAAATAGTATATTAAATACTTTATTAATTTTTTTCCTTTTTCTTTTCTTTTTTCTTCCATCTTCCACAATCTTGGGAAATTGTCAAAATTAACCCATATGAGTTTTGGGTTTTCAAAATTGACCTAGTTTCTAAAAACTTGTTTTTTTTAACCTATTTTATATAAAACTACATACTTTTTAGTGGGACCCACAATGTGAAAAGTCATTTTTGTCCTTCCCCAATTTTCATTGATGATAGGAATTAAAATTTTCAACCAACCAACCCAACTAATTAATTTCAAACATCAACACACCATTTGACCCACAAAGTATTTTAAAAAAATAAAATCAAATACGTGAAATCAAACACACGGATAGACCCACTCCAAAATTTTCATATTGTCAACGTTTTTTTGAAGTACAATTGAGGATGATTTTACATGTTTTAGATAACAAAGAGTTTGTATAAGATATTTGGGAAAAATACACTTTTGGTCTCTGAGGTTTGGGTTAAGTTACACTTTGGTCCCTGAGTTTTCAAACTCAACAAAAATACCCCTGAGCTTTGAGATAAGTAGCAATTTGGTCCCTGCCGTCTAATTTGCCGTTAAATCCGAACGGAGTGCTGACGTGGCACTATATATATTTTTTTATATTTTTTTTATTTTTGGTTTTTTAAAATATAAATATATTAAAAATAATAAAATATTATTAAAATAATATTATTTCATTAAAAACTCTTTCTCTACCCCTTTCTTCTTCTTCACCCACCTACCACCACCATCCACCATCCCTGTAACTGCCAGCGGCAGCTCCGACCACCGTCGCTCACCGGCGGCCGCCGCGACCACGGTGGTTTTTTTTTTTTCCTTCTCCTTCCTTCCTTTCTTTTCTTCTTCTCCTTCTTTCATTTCCTTTCATTCTTCTTTTCTTTTTGTTTATTAGTTTTTTTTTAAAAAAAACTAAATACCCAGATCTGGGTTTGTGAGCAGATCGACGGCGAGGTCGATTTGGTGACTTCGTCCACGGCGACGACGAGGTCGATTTGGCGAGCTTCGTCCACAACGATGGTGAGGTCGATTTGGCGAGCTTCGTCCACGGCGACGACAAGGTCGATTTGGCGAGGTCTGGAACTCCCGTCGTCGTCCACGACGAGCTTCGAACGATCCCCGGCGAGCTCCGAACGATCCATGCCACTCGAAGCCTTGCTCGCTGTAAGTCTGAAAACTAGATCTTGGTCACGAACGTAGATTCCGACATGACTTCAGGCGAATGGCTTCAGATCTTCGTCAGGAACTGCTACTGCTTCAGATCCCGGTTCGTGAACGGCGGGAGAGTTGATTTCCTGGCGTTGGATACAGATCTGGACGATTTTTGGAGGAGAAGGAGACGTCCCTCCGTTTCGTGGTTTTTTAAAGAAAAAGTTGGAGAAGGAAGAAAAGAGAAGAAGAGAAGAGGAAAAAAAATTGGTCGCCGGCCGTCGGTGAGCGGCGGTCGACGACGGCCGGTGAGTGACGAACGGTGGTCGACGACAGCCGATGGTTGAGTCATGGAAGGAAGAGTTTGAAGAAGAAGTGTTGGAGAAGATGAATAAAAGGATGAAAGAGAAAATAAATAATTAAAAAACAATATTTTTAATTAATTTATTATTATTTTATTTTTAAAAATTCAAAAATAATTTTTTTAATAAAAAAAATAGTGCCACGTCAGCAAACCGTTAGTTTTTAACGGAAAATTGGATGGCAGGGACCAAAGTGCTCCTTATCTCAAAGCTCAGGGGTATTTTTGTTGAGTTTGAAAACTCAGGGACCAAAGTGTAACTTAACCCAAACCTCAGGACCAAAAATGTATTTTTCCCAAGATATTTTTACAAAAATCTGGAAAAAAAAAAGTATGAATCCCGACCGGGAAATTATGAATCCCGACTGGGATTTCTTGGTCAGGAAACCAACCAAGAAATTTTCCAGAAGGTTTTTTTTTCTTTTTCTTTTTTTTTTCTTTTTTTTTTCTTCTTCTTCTTCTTCACTAGTAAATTATCAAACTCCTCTTTCCCACTTAAATTCTTCTTCATAAATTTGTTTTAAGAAAATCTTTTTTGTAAATTAATCACAAAGTTCTCACTATTCTCCTCTACATTTCTCTAATTGTCCAAACACAAACATAAAATTTTCCATTATGTAGTGTCTATATGAATTTGACACAATTTTTTGATAGTTAAAAATAATATTGTAAATATTGGACACAATTTTTTTATCAAGAAATTTCTTACATTGGACATGATAATATTGGACACAATTTTTTTATCAAGAAATTTCGATCCAAATTTAGTTAAGAAATTTTTAACACAAAATTTTTGTAAATTTTTTATGAACTAATAGGAAAGAAAGGAAAATTAAAAATAAATCTAACTAATTTATTTATTTATAAAATTAATTAATTAATTAAAAAAAAAAACCAACATGGCAGCAAGCTGCCCGGCCAGAATCGTGACCGGGACAAAAGGCAGAAAGCTCTTCTTCTTATTTTTTTTATTATTTTTTTCTTTTCTTTCTTTCTTCCTTCCTCTTCCTCCCTTACTTTCTTCCTTCCTTCTTCCTTTTTCTTCTGGGTTTACTTTTGGTTTCTTTTAAGTTTGAACTCTTTTATAGAAATCAATACTTTAGACATTTTAATGGATAGAGAAACTTCAACCCATTATTAAAAATACTCATTTTTTTTCAAAATCTTTTGGGGAAAAAACCCATTTTTCTCAAAATTGTTTTGAAATAAAAAAAATCCATTTTTTCCCAACCAAAATGCATCTTGTTTGAATTCTCTAACAATGAAGAACCAAGATGATTGTTGGTTTTTTCCGGTCAATTTCTCGACTGCCTACGAAAACTCCTCTCCTTCTATGAAAAAAACTAAATGAAGAAGCCGGCGTTCCTTTTCGTAGGTAAGAAGATGCCGAAATGAAGAAGCCGTCGGGACTCACGCCGCCTGAAGAAGTCGCTGGAGCCTTTGCTTGAAATGCAAGGATTTGAAGATGAAGAGGATGACGAACGAAGAAGAAGAAGAAGCGAACGGAAGACGAACGGAGAAGGAAACACATGAGAGAAAGAGGGTTTTACCGATTGTTTTTTTTACCTTTTAGATTCAAGGACAATTCCATAATTTTACATTAATGGATTTTATCAGCTAGGTTAAAAAAACAAGTTTTTCAAAAGGAGGTTATTTTTGAAAGCCAAAAACTTAAAGGGGTTAAAAATGACAATTTCCCCACAATCTTGTTCTCCACTCATAAACCCTAATCTTCTTCTTCTCCCCCACCAACTACTGCCAGACCACAGCCATCGTCGCTGTTGTCGCTGCCGTCGCCGCCTTTTTTCTCTATTTTCTTCTTCTTCCCTCTCCTTCCCTTTTTCTTCTTCTTCTTCTATTCCCTTTCTTCTTTCACCCAACCACAGCTGTCTCGTCACACGCCCAGATCTTGCTTGCCCCCCTCGTCGCTTCTGAAGCCGTCACATGCCTAGATCTGGGTTTCCCACAGCTGAAAATAGGCGGCGAAACAAACAGGCAGCGAAGGACTATGGGTTAAATAATCGAACGGGCTGCGAAACGAAGACGATGGTGGTTCAGATCTGACGTGAAACCGAGGAGAAAACCCATATATGTGTCGAGAGCTTGTCGGAGACACAGATCTGGAACGAAGCTCTGAAAATGTCGAAAATCACACCGAAACGCGTGGGTTTGCTGCTGCCAGAGGAAAAAGCCACCGCTCGTACTCGTCGGAGCTTTTTCGTCCCTTTCTTATTTTCTTTCGCGGGAGATCTGAAATGGGGAGTCCCCTCTTTTATATTTAAAAAAAATGAAGAAAGAAGAAAATAAGAAAGGAAGAAGAAGAAAATAAGAAAGGAAGAAAAAAAAATAGTTGTCGTCAGCCGATGAGCGACGGTCGCCGGCGACGATGGCTGTGGGTGGTGGCTGGTGGTGAAGTGAGGAAGAAGAAGAAGATGAAGGGGAGAGAGAAAGAAATAAATTTATTAAAAAAATAATATTTTTATTATTCTATTTTATTTTTATTTTAAAATAATTTTTTAATAAAAAAAGTGGTGACACGTCATCCCTTTTTTAACGGAATAATGGATGGAGGGACTAAAATGAAACTAAAACCAAAACTCAAGGACTAAATTGTTGAGTTTGAAAACTCAGGGACTAAAATGAAACCTAACCCAAACCTCAGGGACTAAATGTGTATTTTTCTTATAATTTTTAATTTAATTTATATAGTATACTAGTTATCTTTTTTTAAAAAAATAATAGCATATTTATAATAATTATTAACTTAAACAGAAATTATGAGAATTAGACATTTTCAGAACCAATAATTATCGTAAAACACAAAAATTTCCTCCTTTGTTGTCAACCCCTCCAATATGTTGATGCAAACAGTATGAATAGTATGACCTATATTTTTCTATTTTTTTTTTAAATGTGAAACAATATAAATAGCAATCTATGTATTTTTTTTTTCTTGAGAAAAGCAATCCCTATATATAGTTTGCATTTTTTTTCAATTTTGTTATTAATATCTAATGACCTAAGATGTTGTTAATTTTATCTATTTATTCACATTAACCTTTATTTACATCTAATCACTCAATTGATTTTTTCTTTTTCTTTTTTTTTTTGTTGAGAAAATAATCACTCAATTGATTGTGGAATATAATATTTCTTAAAGTAATAAATATATACCGTGAATTATAATATATAATAAATATGTCAAACTCATTATATAATATATATTCATCATTGTGTATTCAGTTTATAAGTAAAACGTCAAAATGATAAATATATACAAGGTTGTATATTGTATCATAAATATAAACTTAGAATTATATTATATAAACCTCTTTATATAGTATATATACGACATGATTTATAAAGTTCATAAGTGAATTTTGAGAATTATAAATATAGATCATGCAATATATTTTATCTATAAATATATACTTACACTACAAGAAATTTACCTTCTCCCGACGCGCCAAAGCGTCGGCAGAAGTCCTAAATGGCGTTGGCAAAGGTTCTCTCGACGCAGTTTTAGGCATCGGGAAGATAGTCGAAATAACCCAGTTGACAAATCCTTTGTTGATGCACACTTTTAACGGCGTCGGCAGAAAGTCTTTCTCGACGCCATAAAATCAGCGTCGAGAGAAAGCCTCGTTCAGTCGTAACCAAAATTTGTATAGGCAGAAAAAGCTCTCTCGACATTGTCACGGTGTCGACAAAACTCCTTGAACTCCCCTATTAATGGTCGCAGGTAAACATCAATCTCTTTACTAGGGGATTTAGGCCCGGGTATCAGTAGAGACATGAAGAAATTGGTCTCCTTCATGCACTTCCACGGTGGCAAATTATAAGGAATTAGGACCACAGGCCACATACTATACGAGGTACTCATATTTCTGAACGGATTAAACCCATCCAAAGCTAATCCCAAACGAACATTTCGTGCATCTGAAGCAAACTGAGGAAACTCACGATCAAAATGCCTCCACCCTTCAACATCAGCTGGATGTCGTAACACACCCTCTATTTCAACATGTTTCTCTTTATGCCATCTCATTTCAGAAGCAATATGTTTCGATGCGAACAACCGCTTCAACCTAGGGATCAGTGGAAAATGGCGTAACACTTTATGCAAAATCTTCTTACTTTTTTATCGTTAACCTTATAACGAGTCTCTCCACACATTGGGCACTCTTGGTAGTCGAAAAATTCTTTCCAATACAATATGCAATCGTACTTACAAACATGGATGGTTTTGTTGGGTTTTATACCCTAAAACTCGTAGATAGTGAATGTTACTTGTTTCAATAAAGTGTAATTGAGTTTCTACAATAAAGTGTTATTGTTAAATATTGCACAATTTGAAGCAATATTCGTGCATCTGAAGCAAACTGAACCAAACTGAGGAAACTCACGATCAAAATGCCAAACGAACATTTCGTGCATCTGAAGCAAACTGAGGAAACTCACGATCAAAATGCCTCCACCCTTCAGCATCAGCTGGATGTCGTAACACACCCTATATTTCAAAGCTAATCCCAAACGAACATTTCGTGCATCTGAAGCAAACTGAGGAAACTCACGATCAAAATGCCTCCACCCTTCAGCATCAGCTGGATGTCGTAACACACCCTCTATTTCAACATGTTTCTCTTTATGCCATCTCATTTCAGAAGCAATATGTTTCGATGCGAACAGCCGCTTCAACCTAGGGATCAGTGGAAAATGGCGTAACACTTTATGCAAAATCTTCTTACTTTTTTATCGTTAACCTTATAACGAGTCTCTCCACACATTGGGCACTCTTGGTAGTCGAAAAATTCTTTCCAATACAATATGCAATCGTACTTGCAAACATGGATGGTTTTGTTGGGTTTTATGCCCTAAAACTCGTAGATAGTGAATGTTACTTGTTTCAATAAAGTGTAATTGAGTTCCTACAATAAAGTGTTATTGTTAAATATTGCACAATTTGACCCAAATCCAATAAACTAAGATCCAAGGTTGTTTACATGTGACTTGAACTAGTATGTGGGGGCATACCGGGATCGGTGTTCAAGTAACAACCTAAAAGGTCTATAGTACAGGGATAAGGATGGGTATCTTATCCTGGTAACACTATGTGATACAGCCCGCTTTGTATTCGATATAGACGTATTGATCCAAGGCGTCCATGTAGGAGACATGCGAGCGGGGGTATCCTATGCAATGAGTTTGCATAAGACCGGACCACGAAATAGTAAACCACTAGATATAACACCGTTAACTAGTTAGGTTACTGTTTCAATAGGATGAACTAGGTAATTCAGTCTTAATCCTGAGTGTGTCATAAACTCCTTCTCACGAGGGATTGTCCTTTGATTAGTATGGGTGAGAGTGGCATGCACACCGACTCAATAAGCCTACCTTCTTGGGGACAAGACCGAGTGTGGGGCTGGGGACATGACAACACAAGATGAAATTCACTCATTCCCACTTCTAGGAGAAGTAGATGAGTGTTCCCTTAAGTGGTGACTCCAGGACTTGAACAAAGGGATTCCGCCCTCTCACTCGCCCGAGAGGGACTTTCTGTTTAATGGTTGGACCATAAACAGGTTGTTCATTAGAGGAGCGTTGGTACTTAAGGAGATAGATGTAACACAGGGGTAAAACGGTAATTTGACCCAGCCGTGGTTACGAACACTCGTGAAGGATTGACTTACCGGTATAGGTCTATATCCGTGGACACAATAATGTTCTACAGTGAGAAGAGTTCAGTTGTGGGTCTTTAGTGGAATGACCCACAGTTAATGAATATTGGTTAACTTGATTAATGAGTTTAATCGGTTAACCTCATATCATTGGAGCTTCTGATCTGTAGGTCCATTAGGTCCCCCTGCTAGCTCGTAAAGAGTAATTAGGAACAAATATATCTTGAGAGAATTTGAATAGTTCGAATTCATATTGGGAATTAAGTTAATTGTATGAGATACAAATTAATATAATGTATAGTGATGCATTAAAATATAAAGTCTAATTTGAGATTAAACTTTATTATATTGAGAGATTGATATATTTGAAAGAGTTCAAATATATGTCTAATTAAATATATGGTATTTAATTAGAAGATGAATTAATTAATTATTCAATTTTTTTTTTAAAACAATTAATTAATTATTCAATTTAGTTTAAATTAAATGAGATTTAATTAAACTATAGTCTATGAGAGAAATAAATATTTGAAGAAGTTCAAATATTAACATGAATTTGATTCATATTAGATTTATAGGATATAAGAGAATTTGAAGGAGTTCAAATTTTAATATGAATTTGATTCATATTATAGAATTAATTAATTGAAGGCCTGATATTTAATTGGGTAATTAATTAATTAACTAATAGAAGGTCTGAAATTAAATATATGATATTTAATTGGTGATTAATTAATTGGAAATTAATCAATTATGGAAATGATTAATCACTTATGGAAGTAATTAATCATTTATGGAAATGATTTAATCACTTATGGAATTGATCAATCATTTATGGAAAAGATTAATCAATTATGGAATTGATTAATTATGAAAAAGATTAAATAAGTTATGGAAATAATTGATTTTAAATGAATATTTTATTCATGGTCTTTCTCCTACAAATAGAACACTAAACCTAGGGTTTAGGTACTACAACATAAGGCCACAAGAACGCACTCTTTCATTCTCTCTCGTCTCTCTCTCATATTCTCTCAACCCAAGAACTCTAGGGAGAATTTTCTCTCTAGAGTTTTCCCATTCAAGATTAGGTAGTCTCACAACTACGTTCCTAATCTCAGAGTCATAGCGGGGAAGATCAATTGGTGGTGTCCCAATTGTTGACGCTTGGTCCAAAATCAAGAAAGGTGTCCTTTGAAGTATTCAGAGTCGTCAACGACGGTATGTTTGCTTCTCCCCTTTAGATTTAGATCTAATAATTTTTGTATGTTTAACCTTAAGTTTGTATAGAATTTGTTCTATGTTTTTTGCCAATGTAAGAGTATTTTTGGATAAACAAAATTAACTACGAATTGGTTCCAATTACGCTTCCGCTTTATCAGAATTAGGGAATTCCAAATCCTTACAGGTTTCATATCCTAACCCTAAATCACGTAACTTTCTCTTAGATTCATAAAATGAGGAGGGTATTTTCGTGCTGTTAGGCAATGCCTCTTAACATATCAAATGACTTGTTACTCCACCCGTTGATGACCTTCATATGCATCAACTTAACCAGAAAATACAATGAAGAAAACCGGGTACAACCAAGATATAACTGATCTCGGGCTTTATTCATTAATTCGTTAAATAAGCTTGAACTTGAAGTCACAGTCGCGTGGACATTAGTGGGCATCTCTCTCTCAATGTTTTCGTCGTCTACATTCGCATCACCAATTGGAGTCTGTAGATCATATAGAAGATTCAACATTTCATTTTCCTCGTTTCCAGCACCAGGCACATCAGTACCTAAATCTTGATCACTTGGTATCGAATTATCTGTTCAAACCGCAAATCCTTCAGGCAAGTCCACTGGTTCTCCATGATGAATCCATTGACTATAAGAGGGAGATATTCTGTAATGTGAAAAGACATCGCTCCACCCCCTCTAATGATTGCCACATTGCATTCATACAATTCTTGCATGGACATCGAGTTTTTCCTAAACTAGTAACGAGAAACTTTGCTACTCAGTGGAGAACTTATCTCTAAGTTTAATCCACTCCCTACTCATCGTCCTTGGATATTAAACCTGTTGGAGATGGTAAGAAGGTTAGTTTCAAGGTTGTACATTTTTCAACTATGCTTCCGAAGTTGTTCTGACACGGGTTGACTTTAGGATTCATTGGTACAATTATTTGCTTACTTGGTGCGAGTATAAAAATTAGGGATGATAGTAATTATCCCTAATCGTACATCAAATTTGAAGTTTTTTGTTTGAAGTAGGTGTTGTTTTTTGAGTATGACAATTAGGGATAGTAATTATCCCTAATTTTATATACCTTTCAAACACGTGATTAGCCCAATTTCCCTAACTTTACAAGAAAATACATGCAACGTGCTACCATAACTGCAGGATAGCAACAAACCAACCAACAAAAAAACTTCAAAAGAAAAATGAATGAAAGCGAATAAAGTACAAAGTGGTGAGACAAGTAAGAGAAACAACTTATAAATGCATGTTCAATACTCCACAAAGTTGTTTCTACACTCGTTCTTAAGATACCTAAGATTCAAAAGAAATAACAAAAATGGAAGAATATGAGTGAAAAGAAACTTTATTTTTGTTAAAAAATAAATTTAACAAAAAATTATTTTTTGGATTTGTTGAAGGAGAAATTTTGGCCAATGACAAATTGCCACGTCATTATTTAAAATTAATGACAAAATTATAATTAATTAAATTTGGGACCAATTATAAATCGACATGTGTCCCAAATTTAATTTGAAGACAAAGTTGGCCAATTATAAATTTTTAGGGTCAAATGTCCATTTGATCAATTAATTAAAAATAAATTATTTTGATCAGATTAATTGATTTGACCAATTAATTAAAGAAAATAATTAATTGGATCAAATTTGGGTCTTTTAAATATTTGGGTCATATGGTTTTGGGTTAAATATAAACCAAACCCAAGCCCAATAAAAGCCCAAGCCCAAGTTGTTAGGCCCAAAAGTCACCAGGGCCCATCCAACGAGAACTCTATAAATAGAGGGGTTCTCCTCCATTTCAGGGGTTCAGAAATTCTACACTCTCACAAAGACAAGAGTTCAGAGTTTTCAAAGCTCTCAAGCAGAACCAGAGAATTCAGAGAGACTCCACCAAGTCTGAAGACCGAAGACTCTCTGCAATCCACAAGTCCAAGTGTTGAACACTTCTTGAAGACCAAACACTCTTCAAGACTTCAACACTCCTTGAAGACCAAACACCCTTCAAGACTTCAACACTCCTTGAAGATCAAATACTCTTCAGGACATCAACACTTCTGGAAGACCAAACGCTTTTCAAGACCTCAACACTCCTTGAAGATCAAAAACTCTTCAGGACATCAACATTTCTTGAAGACCAAACACTCTTCAAGACTTCAACACTCCTTGAAGATCAAAGACTCTTCAAGACATCAATACTTCTTGAAGACTGAAGACTCTTTCAAACTCAAGGGACTTCAAGCTCCAAGAATCCATCGAAGCTGCAAACTCGAGATCAAGCATTACAGCCCTCGAGTGAAACACATCCACACACAAGAGAGAGAATCAGAGGATTATGTACTAGAGATTGTATACTCACACACATACAAATATTAATACAAGTATATTGTTTATTCCACGTGTCTCCATCCCCGAAGTTACGTGTGAACAAATTGGCACGCCCAGTGGGACCATCTCTACCTCTCATCTCTCTCTCTTATCTCAAAACATAAAAGTAAATATGTCATTCAAGACTTCTTCTATGGTCGCTGTCGAGATCAAGTCTTACATGGGCTCAACTTTCCATTGTTGCTTCAATGAACTGAGGTTGCAAGAAGATAAAGCTTCTATCATTGCAAGCGAAGAAACAACCTTGCAGGAGGCATATACCAATGACAAGTTTCTTGTTAAGTATAACCCTCTGTTTGAACCTGATTCTGACGTAGTGACTGTCATGATGACTGAGACAAGAACTATGGAAGAAAGAATGACTGAGATGCAAGAACACATCAACAACTTGATGAAGGTGATTGAAGAAAAAGATTCTCAAATTGAGCAACTAAAGAGCCAAATTGAGAACCAACATATCGCCGAATCAAGTCAAACCCAAGTCGTAAAAAATCACGACAAAGGAAAGTCTAGTGCAAGATGATCATCCACAATGTTCTGTTTCGGTCGCTTCACTATCCATCCAACAGCTCCAAGATATGATCACAAACTGTATCAGATCTCAGTACGGTGGACCTACTCAAGATTCCCTCTTGTACTCCAAACCTTATACTAAGAGGATTGATAATTTGAGAACGCCAATCGGGTATCAGCCACCAAAATTTCAACAATTTGATGGGAAGGGCAATCCTAAACAACATATTGCCCACTTCGTTGAGACATGCGAGAACGCTGGTACTCGAGGGGACCTGCTAGTCAAACAGTTCGTTCGAACACTTAAAGGAAATGCTTTTGACTGGTACACTGATCTAGAACCTGAGTCAGTAGACAGTTGGGAGGAACTCGAAAGAGAGTTTTTGAATCACTTCTACAACACTAGACGAACCGTTAGCATGTTCGAGCTCACAAACACTAAACAAAGAAAAGGTGAACTCGTTGTTAACTATATAAATCGCTGGAGAGCTATGAGTCTAGATTGCAAAGATCGCCTCACTGAACTCTTTTCCGTTGAGATGTGCATTCAAGGCATGCATTGGGAACTCCTCTACATCCTTAAAGGTATAAAGCCTCGCACCTTTGAGGAACTAGCAACTCGTGCCCACGATATGGAGCTAAGTTTTGCTAGTCGAGAAAACCAAGACCTTCTCCTCCCTAACATGAGAAAAGAAGGAAGGAACGATGAAGAGACTATAGAAGAATCCATGGTTGTAAACACAACCCTTCCCAAGTCGTCTTCGAAAGAAAAACGACAAACTAATGGAGCGCATCACTTAACTTTAAAGGAAAGACAGAAGAAAATCTATCCTTTCCCTGATGCCGACATCCCTGATATGTTGGAACAACTATTGGAAGCGCAACTGATAAAGCTTCCTAAGTGTAAACGACCAGAAGAGATGGAGAAAGTCGATGATCCCAAGTATTGCAAGTATCATCGAGTTATTGGTCATCCAGTGGAAAGATGTTTCGTCCTAAAGGACTTAATTCTAAAGCTGGCTATGGAAAGAAAAATTGAGCTCGACCTTGATGAAGTAGCTCAATCAAATCTTGCTACAATCAAAGAAAAGAGCAAACATCAAAGAAAGAAGGATCCTAAGAAACTTCAACCCAAGAGAAAGAAAAGTAAAAAGTTCTCTCAACCTCAACAACTGGTGATGTTGAATAAATCATTCTCCAAAACTTTCCACAAAAAGAAAAAAGAGAACCTTGCGACTTCCTACTGCATCGACGTAGAAGAAGTTGACAATTCTAAGAAGAGTGAACAAAGGACTTCCGTCTTTGATCGCATCAAGCCTCAAACTACTCGTCCTTCGGTATTCCATAGAATGAGTATGACCGCGACAGAGGAAGAAAATCAATGTTCGATGTCCACCTCCACTCGACCTTCAGCTTTCCAAAGGCTAAGTGTCTCCACATCGAAGAAAAGTCGATCTTCAACATCTGTCTTTGATCGCCTCAAAGTAACAAACGATCAATCTAAAAGAAAGATGAACAACTTGGAGTTGAAACTTTTCGATGAAGTAAACAGTGACAAGAAGCTTCATAGTAGCATCCCGTCACGTATGAAGAGGACGTTTTCTGTTCTCATAAATACGGAAGGTTCCTTGAAGGTGAGTCAAATCTCATTATCTTGACCAATCCTGCAAATGAAGGATCTGATCAAGACCATGACAAAGATAAGAGTTTTTAAATGTAAAAGCTCCTTATCGCAAGAGCCTAAACTGCATGATGCTCCTAGCCCACACGAGCTTAAAAGGTGAGTGCAAAAAAAAAAAAACAATTTTTGAACTACGTTATTACTTGATCCCTTTTCTTCAAAGGGTACGTAGGCAGCTTAAAGAAAACTTTAAGTTCAGTCTCTGCAAACAAAAAAAAAAGGAAGTGCAACAAATATTGAAGCACGAAGATATAAATTGAGGAAATTCATCACTAGTGGGGGCAACATAGCGAATGGAAGTTTCTTCCTCCAAGTTCGAAGGTTCTCACGCACTTCGCTGCAGTTCCTTCTCTCCAAATTCGAAGGTTCTCACGCGCTTCGCTGTAGTTCCTTCCCCCCAAGTTCAAAGGTTCTCACGCGCTACGCTGCAGTTCCTTCCTCCAAGTTCGAAGGTTCTCACGCGCTTCGCTGCAGTTCCTTCCTCAAGCTTGAAGGTTCTCACGCTGCTTCGCTGCAGTTCCTTTTCCTCCAAGTTTGAAGGTTTTCACGCGCTTCGCTGCAGTTCCTTCCTCCAAGTTCGAAGGTTCTCCGCTGCTGCAGTTCCTTCCTCCAAGTTCGAAGGTTCTCACGTGCTTCGCTGCAGTTCCTTCCTCCAAGTTCGAAGGTTGTCACGCGCTTCGTTGCATTTCCTTCCTCCAAGTTCGAAGGTTCTCACCCGCTCCGTTGCAGTTCCATCTCTCCAAGGTCGAAGGTTCTCACGCGCTGCGTTGCAGTTCTTTCTCCCCAAGTTCGAAGGTTCACTCACTTCACTGCAGTTCCTTCTCCCAAATTCGAAGGTTCTCACGTGCTTCGCTGCAGTTCCTTCCTCCAAGTTTGAAGGTTTTCACGCGCTTCGCTGCAGTTCCTTCCTCCAAGTTCGAAGGTTCTCCGCTGCTGCAGTTCGTTCTTCCAAGTTTAAAGGTTCTCACGTGCTTCGCGCAGTTTCTTCCTCCAAGTTCGAAGGTCCTCATGCTACGCTCGGCTGCACTGCTGCGATACTTCCTAAAGTCCAAAGACGTCAATTGTCCTTGTACTTATGCTGAAAGGCGTGGCGATGACACAAGTCCAAGGACATGTCCCAAAGCAAGGAACATGTCCCTGTACTCATGCTGAAAGGCGTGGCGGCGACATAAGTCTGAGGAACATGTCCCTGTACTCATGCTGAAAAGGGCGTGGCGGCGACACAAGTCCGAGGAACATGCCCCAAAGCGAGGAACATGTCCTTGTACTCATGTTGAAAAGGCATGGCGGCGACACAAGTCGGAGGAACATGTCCCAAAGCGAGGAACATGTCCCTGTACTCATGCTGAAAAGGCGTGGCGGTGACACAAGTCCGAGGAACATGTCCCAAAGCGAGGAACATGTCCCTGTACTCATGCTGAAAAGGCGTGGCGGCGACACAAGTCCGAGGAACATGTCCCAAAGCGAGGAACATGTGACTGTACTCATGCTGAAAAGGCGTGGCGGCGATACAAGTCCGAGGAACATGTCCCAAAGCGAGGAACATGTGACTGTACTCATGCTGAAAAGGTGTGGCGGCGACACAAGTCCGAGGAACATGTCCCAAAGCGAGGAACATGTGACTGTACTCATGCTGAAAAGGTGTGGCGGCGACACAAGTCCAAGGAACATGTCCCAAAGCGAGGAACATGTCCCTGTACTCATGCTGAAAAAGGGCGTGGCGGCGACACAAGTCCAAGGAACATGCCCCAAAGCGAGGAACATGTCCCTGTACTCATGCTGAAAAAGGCGTGGCGGCGACACAAGTCCGAGGAACATGTCCCAAAGCGAGGAACATGTCCATGTATTCATGCTGAAAAGGCGTGGCGGCGACACAAGTCCGAGGAACATGTCCCTGTACTCATGTTGAAAAGGCGTGGCGACGACACAAGTCCGAGGAACATGTCCCAAAGCGAGGAACATGTCCCTGTACTCATGCTGAAAAGGGCGTGGCGGCGACACAAGTCTAAGGAGCATGTCCCAAAGCGAGGAACATGTCCCTGTACTCATGCTGAAAGACATTATACCTGCAAATTGAAGACAACAAGGATATGTATGCCTAAAAAAATCACTTACCTACGTACTTACCTTTTGGATGGTGGATGAAGGCACTGTGCTTGTAATTGAAATATAGGCAAGGTGTAAAAAAAAAAAAAAAACGAAAATTCAAAAAAAAAAAGGAAAAAATCGAAAATTAAAAAAAAACGAAAAAAGGAAAAAAAAAACGAAAATTCAAAAAAAATTCAAAAAGAAAGGAGAAGAAAGATTCCTACTTAAATGCTTTCTTGAATGCTCCTGTCAATTGATGTGTGTTTTCCCCTGCTGAGGTTCAACCTTATTTATAGAATGGAAAGTTGGATTCAAATAGATAAATCTAATCTCCAACGACAATCTTCATCAATTTTGGGATATGTTCAAATATAAATCTTATCTCCAACGACAATCTTCATCAATTTTGGGATAAGTTCAAATATAAATCTTATCTCCAACGACAATCTTCATCAATTTTGGGATAAGTTCAAATATAAATCTTATCTCCAACGACAATCTTCATCAATTTTGGGATAAATTCAAATATAAATCTTATCTCCAACGACAATCTTCATCAATTTTGGGATGGGTTCGAATATAAATCTTATCTCCAACGAGAGTCTTTTGTTCAAATTTTAACCCAAAAATATGAGATTTGATTTAAATCAAATTGAAAAATAAAAATTTGGAGATTTTGTTTCAAATTTTAGTCCAGAGTATGAGATTTGATCAAATTGGAGATAAATTCAAATTGATTTGATAAACTCCTATATAGATTTGGATTGAATTCAATTGAATTTGAGTATAATTAAACTCTTATCCCAAATCAAATTTTCTAAGTTCCATATAAAAATTTTATTCCAAATTCCCACCAAATTTTGGATGCAGCCTTAAATTTACATAAATTAAATTTTGGGCATAATCCAAATTTTATCCCAAATGAACCAAAGTCAAAACCTCAAATTCTATTCCAAATGCGAGTTAAAATTGGGTAGGATTTTACCTCAAATCAAAATTTGGGTATAAACCAAAATTTGCTCAAACTTCAAATCAAAGTTTGCTGCCAAATAAGAAAAAAAAAATCAAAATTTTGACCAAACTTCAAATTTTGATTAATTGGCGATAAAAGTGTGTCAAATAAAAAAAAATCAAAATCTTGACCAAAATTCATATTTTGATTAAATTGACACACCAAAAGGAATCAAAATCAAGAACAAATATCTTGCATTTTGATCCCAAAATATCTTTTTCGAGATTCACTACCACATAACTTGTGACTAACTCTCGAAAAGGGGCATTTGTTGAAGAAGAAATTTTGGCCAATGACAAATTGCCACGTCATTATTTAAAATTAATGACAAAATTATAATTAATTAAATTTGGGACAAATTATAAATCGACATGTGTCCCAAATTTAATTTGAAGACAAAGTTGGCCAATTATAAATTTTTAGGGCCAAATGTCCATTTTATTAATTAATTAAAAATAAATAATTTTGATCAGATTAATTGATTTGACCAATTAATTAAAGAAAATAATTAATTTGATCAAATTTGAGTCTTTTAAATATTTGGGTCATATGGTTTTTGGTCAAATATAAACCAAACCCAAGCCCAATAAAAGCCCAAGCCCAAGTTGTTAGGCCCAAAAGTCACCAGGGCCCACCCAGCGAGAACTCTATAAATAGAAGGGTTCTCCTCCATTTCAGGGGTTCAGAAATTCTACACTCTCACAAAGACAAGAGTTAAAAGTTTTCAAAGCTCTCAAGCAAAACCAGAGAATTCAGAGAGACTCCACCAAGTCTGAAGACCGAAGACTCTCTGCAATCCACAAGTCCAAGTGTTGAACACTTCTTGAAGACCAAACACTCTTCAAGACTTCAACACTCCTTGAAGACCAAACACCCTTCAAGACTTCAACACTCCTTGAAGATCAAATACTCTTCAGGACATCAACACTTCTTGAAGACCAAACGCTTTTCAAGACCTCAACACTCCTTGAAGATCAAAAACTCTTCAGGACATCAACATTTCTTGAAGACCAAACACTCTTCAAGACTTCAACACTCCTTGAAGATCAAAGACTCTTCAAGACATCAACACTTCTTGAAGACTGAAGACTCTTTCAAACTCAAGGGACTTCAAGCTCCAAGAATCCATCGAAGCTGCAAACTTGAGATCAAGCATTACAGCCCTCGAGTGAAACACATCCACACACAAGAGAGAGAATCAGAGGATTATGTACTAGAGATTGTATACTCACACGCATACAAATATTAATACAAGTATATTGTTTATTCCACGTGTCTCCATCCCCGAAGTTATGTGTGAACAGGATTGTCATGTGAAAAGAAAAAAAATAAATTTAACAAAAATTTATTTTTCGGACTGTCATGTGAAAAGAAATCTTTCCCCACTGCAAAGAATTAAATCAATTGCAAGAAATCTGAAAATATGAGTGCATTATGCAATCTTTTTCTTCTATTTTCTTAATTGAGTAATAGAAACAAGTTGCAAGACAATTATGTATATGATGTAAGATTCTGTTTTAAAAAATGGGAAAGGTTACAAGCGTTGATCAATATTTTTGTAATTTTTTTTTAATTAATAGTTTATGCATAATGGTTTGCCTCCCTTATTAACCATCCAGATAGTGTTGCTCAAAAAAAAAAGAACAATCCAGAGAGTAAATAATGAAACATGGAATAAGTAAAAGAGAGTAGCTCAAGTTGAATAAACCAAATTGCATAGTGTTCATATTTCTATTGATGCTCAAAGAGATACATCATGAACTTGTAGATAAGAAAGATTAAAAATGAAAAAAGAAAATAGAAGAAAATCTACATTAAATTTTTAACCACAAAAAGAACAAAGATGAACCATTGATCCAGAATAATGGAAATATCGTAGGGCAAATCTGGATGCAAGGTTGCACTGAGTGCAAGGCTGACTATGGAGTCAAAGACTCCAAAGTCCATCTGGGTTCTACATAACCGAGACATGAGAAGAGGAGTAACACACATACTCATGAGCCAATCTAAGGATTCTTTGCTATTTTCTATCCATATAGACACAAAATAGCAAACAAGTATTACTACGATTTGGATCATGGATTTAAAAACCTGCCATCGCCAGGACAGTTTGGATGAGTTTTGGATTTGGTTCCTACCCAAACTAAACCTATAGACAATATACACTATAGGTAAGAGGAGGACACAAGCTAACAGATAGACTATATACCATCCTACCCGAGAAAATTCCTCCACTTTTCTCTCAAATAAATGAAAACAATATTTCAACATAGAAGGTTGATGGTCTATGTGTCCATTCCAAGGTCATGATAGGTAAGATTTCAAACATCCATAATCTCATTTCCAATGGGCATTTTAACAAACATGTAGACAACATTTTAACAACACATTAACATCAAAACAAACAAAGAATAGATAATCCACAAACAGTAATAGGTAAGACTTAAGAGTTCTGAATCTCATTTTTAAGGGACAATTCAACAAACATGTAGAGAGCATTTCAACAAACACAAATATCGAATCAATTATCCATAAATAATGATGTGGAGGCATAACATATTTAATCACACTAATTCGAACCAAAAATTTCAAAAGTATTAAGACTAGGAGAGACATAAAACTTTGCATGATGTTCCATTGATAACAAGGCTGTATATATAGCCAAACTATACACCAGAAATAACAAAAATGAGAAACAAACTATTTAACAAACTACATAAAAGAAGGAAACTAATTAATTTAACAAACTAAACACAAATGAGGGAAACTAATTAACTATCTTAATACTCCCCCTCAAGATGGGCTTAGTATATTGAAAATTCCCATCTTAGAAAGTAATACAGAAAAAATAGAATGAGGAAGAGCCTTAGTAAAAATATCAGCAAGCTGTTGTTCACACGTAACTTCGGGGATGGAGACACGTAGAATAAATAATATATTGTATTGATGTAATATGCGTGTGGGTGTACAATCTCTAACTTTAATCCTTTGATTCTCTCTCTTGTGTGTGAATGTGTTTCACTCGAGGGCTGGAACGCTTGATCCCGAGTCTGAAGCTTCAATGGATTTTTGGAGCTTGAAGTCTTCTATTCTTGAAGGAGTTTTCAGTCTTCAAGAAGTGTTGATGTCCTGAAGAGTCTTTGATCTTCAAGGAGTGTTGAAGTCTTGAAGAGTGTTTGGTCTTCAAAAAATGTTGATGTCCTGAAGAGTTTTTTGATCTTCAAGGAGTGTTGAGGTCTTGAAGAGTGTTTGGTCTTCAAGGAGTGTTGAAGTCTTGAAGAGTGTTTGGCCTTCAAGAAGTGTTCAACACTTGGACTTGTGGATTGCAGAGAGTCTTCGGTCTTCAGACTTGGTGGAGTCTCTCTGAATTCTCTGGTTCTGCTTGAGAGCTTTGAAAACTCTGAACTCTTATCTTTGTGAGAATGTAGAATTTTTGAACCACTGAAATGGAGGAGAACCCCTCTATTTATAGAGTTCTCGCTGGATGGGCCCTGGTGACTTTTGGGCCTAACAACTTGGGCTTGGGCTTTATTGGGCTTGAGCTTTATTGGGCTTGGGTCTGGTTTATATTTGACCCAAAACCATATGACCCAAATATTTAAAAGACCCAAATTTGACCAAATTAATTATTTTCTTTAATTAATTGGTCAAATCAATTAATCTAATCAAAATAATTTATTTTTAATTAATTGATCAAATGGACATTTGGCCCTAAAAATTTATAATTGGCCAACTTTGTCTTCAAATTAAATTTAGGACACATGTCAATTTATAATTGGTCCCAAATTTAATTAATTATAATTTTGTCATTAATTTTAAATAATGACGTGGCAATTTGTTATTGGCCAAAATTTCTCCTTCAACAAATGCCCCATTTTCGAGAGTTAGTCACAAGTTATGTGTGAGTGAATCTCGAAAAAAAAAATTTGGGATCAAAATGCAAGTTATTTGTTCTTGATTTTGACTCCATTTGGTGTGTCAATTTAATCAAAATATGAATTTTGGTCAAAATTTTGATTTCTTTTTTATTTGACACACTTTTATCCCCAATTAATCAAAATTTGAAGTTTGGTCAAAATTTTGATTTGAGGTAAAATCCTACCCAATTTTAACTCGCATTTGGAATAGAATTTGAGGTTTTGACTTTGGTTCATTTGGGATAAAATTTGGATTATGCCCAAAATTTAATTTAAGTAAATTTAAGGCTGCATCCAAAATTTGGTGGGAATTTGGAATAAAATTTTCATATGGAACTTAGAAAATTTTATTTGGGATAAAAGTTTAATTATATTCAAATTCAGTTGAATTCAATCCAAATCTATTTAGGAGTTTATCAAATCAATTTGAATTCATCTCCCAATTTGATTTAAATCAAATCTCATACTTTGGATTAAAATTTGAAAAAAAATCTCCAAATTTTTATCTTTCAATTTGATTTAAATCAAATCTCATATCTTTGGGTTAAAATTTGAACCCATCTCAAAGTTGATGACTGTCGTTGGAGACAAGATTTATATTTGAACCCATCCCAAAATTGATGAAGATTGCCGTTTGAGATAAGATTTTTATTTGAACTTATCCCAAAATTGATGAAGATTGTCGTTGGAGATAAGATTTATATTCGAACCCATCCCAAAATTGATGAAGATTTCCGTTGGAGATAAGATTTATATTTGAACTTATCCCAAAATTGATGAAGATTGTCGTTGGAGATAAGATTTATATTTGAACTTATCCCAAAATTGATGAAGATTGTCGTTGGAGATAAGATTTATATTTGAACTTATCCCAAAATTGATGAAGATTGTCGTTGGAGATAAGATCTATATTTGAACTCATCCCAAAATTGATAAAGATTGTTGTTGGAGATAAGATTTATCTATTTGAACTTATTCCAAAATTGATGGAGATTGTCGTTGGAGATAAGATTTATCTATTTGAATTCAACTTTCCATTCTATAAATAAGGTTGAACCTCAGCAGGGGAGAGCACACATCAATTGCAGGGAGCATTCAAGGAAGGATTCAAGTAGGAAACTTTCTTCTCCTTCTTTTATTTTATTTTATTTTATTTATTTTTTTTTTGAATTTTCGTTTGTTTTTTTCCTTTTTTTCCTTTTTTCGTTTTTTTTTTAATTTTGATTTTTTTCCTTTTTTTTTTTACACCTTGCCTATATTTCAATTACAAGCACAGAGCCTTCATCCACCATCCAAAAGGTAAGTACGTAGGTAAGTGATTTTTTTTAGGCATACATATCCTTGTTGTCTTCAATTTGCAGGTACAATGTCTTTCAGCATGAGTACAAGGACGTGTTCCTTGCGTTGGGACATGTTCCTTGGACTTGTGTCGCCGCCACGCCCTTCAGCCCGAGTGCAGGGACTTGTTTCTGGCGTTGGGACATGTTCCTTGGACTTGTGTCGCCGCCCCATCTTTCAACACGAGTGCAAGGACTTGTTCCTGGCGTTGGGACATGTTCCTTGGACTTGTGCCGCCGTCATGCCTTTCAGCACGAGTGCACGGACATGTTCCTTGAGTTGGGACATGTTCCTTGGACTTGTGTCGCCGCCACGCCTTTCAGCACGAGTGCAAGGACGTGTTCCTTGCGTTGGGACATGTTCCTTGGACTTGTGTCGCCGCCACGCCTTTCAGCACGAGTGCGAGGACTTGTTCCTGGCGTTGGGACATGTTACTTGGACTTGTGTCGCCGCCACGCCTTTCAGCACGAGTGCAAGGACGTGTTCCTTGAGTTGGGACATGTTCCTTGGACTTGTGTCGCCGCCACGCCCTTCAGCACGAGTGCAGGGACTTGTTCCTGGCGTTGGGACATGTTCCTTGGACTTGTGTCGCCGCCACGCCCTTCAGCCCGAGTGCAGGGACTTGTTTCTGGCGTTGGGACATGTTCCTTGGACTTGTGTCGCCGCCCCACCTTTCAACACGAGTGCAAGGACTTGTTCCTGGCGTTGGGACATGTTCCTTGGACTTGTGCCGCCGTCATGCCTTCCAGCACGAGTGCACGGACATGTTCCTTGAGTTGGGACATGTTCCTTGGACTTGTGTCGCCGCCACGCCTTTCAGCACGAGTGCAAGGACGTGTTCCTTGCGTTGGGACATGTTCCTTGGACTTGTGTCGTCGCCACGCCTTTCAGCACGAGTGCGAGGACTTGTTCCTGGCGTTGGGACATGTTACTTGGACTTGTGTCGCCGCCACGCCTTTCAGCACGAGTGCAAGGACGTGTTCCTTGAGTTGGGACATGTTCCTTGGACTTGTGTCGCCGCCACGCCCTTCAGCACGAGTGCAGGGACTTGTTCCTGGCGTTGGGACATGTTCCTTAGACTTGTGTCGCCGCCATGCCTTTCAGCATGAGTACAAGGACTTGTTCCTGGCGTTGGGACATGTTCCTTGGACTTGTGCCGCCGCCACGCCTTTCAGCACGAGTGCACGGACATGTTCCTTGAGTTGGGACATGTTCCTTGGACTTGTGTCGCCGCCACGCCTTTCAGCATGAGTGCAGGGACATATTCCTTGCTTTGGGACATGTCTTTGGACTTATGCTGCCGCCACGTCTTTCAGCATGAGTACAAGGACATGTTCCTTGCTTTGGGACATGTCCTTGGACTTGTGTCGCCGCCACGCCTTTTGATGACATGCAAAAATGTCATCATTTTTCTATTAATTTTGGCTAGTTTTATGCTTGAATTGTGTGCTTTAATGCTATTTTCTGTTTAAATTTCAGAAAACCGAGTCAAAGAAGAAAAATCGGAATTTTTAGAGATTTTGGATGATTTTGGAGACTTTTTGAGCAATTTGAAGAATTACATTGAAGATCCGAGTCCAAAAAGCCAAGAAGAATGAATTAGAAGCCCAAATTCATGAATTTCAAGCCTTAAAAGTATCAAGTTGGGTCAAGAAAAGTGCCCAAAATCCATTACAAGAAGTAGTTGGGCCAAAAGAAAGTTGGAGGCCCAAAAATTGAGTCAAAATCGGGCCATTATTGAAAATTCAGGGCCTAGCGTCTCGACGCTAAGCCTGGAGCGTCCCGACGCTAGGCAGTTATGCGAAAAAATCTAGAATCGCGAGAGCGTCTCGACGCTGTCTATGTAGCGTCTCGACGTTGCGACGTCTTGGAGCCCAAGAAAAGATGACGTCAGAGCGTCTCGACGCTGTCCTTGTAGCGTCTCGACGCTGAGCCTGCTGGGAGCCTATAAAAGGAGCCTTTTGCATCCATATTTGGTGTGCCAATTTGTGGGTTTTCACCCCATTCTAGAGTCTACACTAAAATTGGGAATTTTTGGGAGAGTTTTGGAGCTTTGTTGAAGATCTTTGGAGCTCGGGATCGAAGGAGGTCGGCGCGGGATCGAGGAGATCGACACTTTTATGAGCATTTCTCTTCCCTTTTCCTTTATGTTTTAGTTTCTAGAATTGTTGTGATTAGGAATTATTGAATTTTAGTGATTATGAGTAGTAAATTCCTAAATTCCATGAGATTGATTTAGATGTTGAACCTCTGCTGAATTAATGAATTGATGTGGTTTAATTGTCATTATTGTTCATTTGTGCATTTTGTCCGTAATGCTTTTAATCAACTGATCACTGATTAAATGAATCGTTACTAAGCGGAGACTCGACGGAGAGAAGCTTAGACTAGAACTGAATGCATGACTAACAGTTATTTACCCGGGTGACACGGGACAAAATAAATAACGTTAGAGGTTGTACTGAAGGGTCGTAATGCCATACTAAGTAAATAAAGATGAGACTGAAAGGAGATTCTTTATTGAAAGGTATGAGATAGGAGGAAACTGACAGGAGAATCCTTGTCATTAGGCTTCTAGACTTATGAATCAAATGATTAGTTAATCCATATTAGTTAATTGATTAAGCGATTAAAGGTCCAATCGTCGAAATCAACCACTCTAGAATTATCCCATCAAATTGTGTCACCATTTATCTTTTGCTTTCTAGATTATTTTTTTTTATTATTCTGTTCGGCATTAGATTTTGTTCTCTAAATAAAGCTAAGTAAGATTATTCGTGGTACTTAATTGAATAAATCCAATCCCTGAGGATTCGATACTCGGAATACTTTCCGTTTTATATTACTTGCGGCCCGTGCACTTTGCGGTCAACAAGTTTTTGGCGTCGTTGCCGGGATTGGCCAATTTCATTCAATTAATATTGTGAAGAAATTGCTTGCTTTAGATTAGAGGTTTTATTTTGCTTTCTTTGTTTTATTTTTATCCTGGTCCATTGTTCTTGTTGTGCATTTAATTGGTGTTTGCATCTGACTGAAAGCCTTATTATTGTTGATTTAATTATTTTAAATGGCTTTTAATAGTTTTGGGTGGCCCTTTAGGGAATCTGAGCCCGAAGAACCAACACCATCATCCAATTTTTTCTATTCAAATTATCCCCCTTTAGAAGAAAAATCTCCCCTAGAAAGTTTGCTTCAAGATTATATCGAGGATACTAGAGCCATTAATTTAGCTTTAGAAAAATCCCTAGGGAGATTGCATCCCCAAGAGGATGAGAGTGAAGTGCAATCCGCTTCCATAGAAGAAAAATCTTCTTTAGAGAGCTTGCTTGAAAATTTTATCCAAGAGTCGAGAGCCATGAATTTAGAATTAGAAAAATCTATGGAGAGACTCCAAACCCAAAGGGAAGATAGGGAAGTAGGATCCACTTCCATAGAGTGTCTAGTGAGTCATATGGCCAGTGATTCATTAGCGCCCATTCAAGAGCCTAATCCTTTCGATCTCGCTAAGTTTGAGCATATAGGGGTGAGTTGTATAGATAGTGAAGAAGAATTGGATAGTTCTAGCACCCATCAAGAACAAGTTTGTGAGGAAGAAAAAGAAAATGAGCCTATAATGTTTGAGGAGTTTCAAGAGATAGAGTTTAAGGTTGAAAGACCTTTGTCTGTTCTATCCCCTTCATCCTCTCTTGATAATGAGTGTTCTTTTTCTTGTTCTCACATGTCAGAGTCAGAGTCTTTTTATTTTGATCTTTCTCCTTTTATGCTTTTATTATTAAAAAATCCCAAAAATATTTCTGCTTCAGGGGCCCATGAAAAGCTAGTAAGCTTACTAGCAATAGTCTGCTTCATTGATTCAAGGAAGAAGAGCCCGAAGAAATACGAGAATTTTTATGTGCCTTGAAAGACCGCATAAACTCGTCTAGCTAAGAGACGTGAAACAAGCGCTTCTTGGGAGGCAACCCAAGTTTATTTTTTCCATTAATTTTCTTTTCTTTGTTTTTCAGTTTTTTTTGTAGTTAGAGCATGTTGATCTTTCGTTCCCGTTGATCAATTTTTGAAGGAGCTCGAGACCACATTTTCTTCCAAAAACAACCCCAATGAATGTTGAAGGCTGACATCCATGGTTTCTCTCACACTTCAGGGCAGTACCGTTCTCCCTTTATTTTTTTAATTGTCCTTATGCATGCTTAATTAGTCTGAATAATTAATACATTGAGGACAATGTATGATTTAAGTTTGGGGGGGAGGCTTTGCTGTTCTGATATGAGCTTATTGAAAATTTTTTGATGATGATTCTATTGCATCTGTTTTGATGAGGACGGTCTATGATATGATCTAGATAATGAATTTTGTTCAATTTTTGTGAAATATCAAAGCATGTTCAAGATTCATGTAAATTTAAATTTTTGCTTTGATTTCCTTGCACATGTTGAGCACTTAGCCTACTTATATGGTTTTGAATGCTTAGAACTGGATTATATTATCTAGATGTTTGTTGTCACTCCGATAGGCTTAAGATCTAATTTGAAAGATGAACGACATGAGAGTCTGTAATGTTTTACTTGGGAGAAAAATCATGTTTATTAGCCTGCAAAGAAAAGAAAAGTGTGAAAAAAAAATATATGAAAAAAAAAAGAATGCTCCACCTTCTTGAGAGCGTTAGTAACCAGGGGCATTCATGACACCCATCGTTTGCCTTTGCATGAAAGCGCTGAAAAGAAATGAGCATGCTTCGACAACCTGAAAGATGAGGCGCTCGTAGTTGGATGCTTTCATCACCAATGTTGGCAAGCCAGAACGAAGGCGCTACATCTAAAAGGATTCTCATTAAAAAAAAATATAAAAAAATAAAATAAAAATAAAAAAATGCAAGTTTCGGGGAGGCATACCCCGTTGTTTCAGGCACCTTAGTGGGATATTGCTTTCTTGATTGTTGGGAAGCTGAATAATTAGAGCTTAGGGCCAGTGTAGGGGGAAGATGATCTGAGGATTTTATAAACCTTTTCTAGGCTAGTAAAGACCTAATAAGGAGGCTCGCACACACACACGCAAGGGATTAAGAGTTTAAATTTAAATTTCGTGATGAAAGAATATGTTTTAATATTTCCTTTAATTGTTATAGTTCATTATTTGGATCATTGAGCTTAGAGTCATGCATTTGCAATAGTTGATTCATATATATGATTTTAGCTTTGCTCGGGACTAGCAAATATTTAAGTTTGGGGGTGTGATGACATGCAAAAATGTCATCATTTTCCTATTAATTTTGGCTAGTTTTATGCTTGAATTGTGTGCTTTAATGCTATTTTCTATTTAAATTTCAGAAAACCGAGTCAAAGAAGAAAAATCAGAATTTTTAGAGATTTTGGATGATTTTGGAGACTTTTTGAGCAATTTGGAGAATTACATTGAAGATCCGAGTCCAAAAAGCCAAGAAGAATGAATTAGAAGCCCAAATTGATGAATTTCAAGCCTTAAAAGTATCAAGTTGGGTCAAGAAAAGTGCCCAAAATCCATTACAAGAAGTAGTTGGGCCAAAAGAAAGTTGGAGGCCCAAAAATTGAGTCAAAATCGGGCCATTATTGAAAATTCAGGGCCTAGAGTCTCGACGCTAAGCCTGGAGCGTCTCGATGCTAGGCAGCTATGCGAAAAAATCTAGAATCGCGAGAGCGTCTCGACGCTGTCTATGTAGCGTCTCGACGCTGCGACGTCTTGGAGCCCAAGAAAAGATGACGTCAGAGCGTCTCGACGCTGTCCTTGTAGCGTCTCGACGCTACGCCTGCTGGGAGCCTATAAAAGGAGCCTTTTGCATCCATATTTGGTGTGCCAATTTGTGGGTTTTCACCCCATTCTAGAGTCTACACTAAAATTGGGGATTTTTGGGAGAGTTTTGGAGCTTTGTTGAAGATCTTTGGAGCTCGGGATCGAAGGAGGTCGGCGCGGGATCGAGGAGATCGACACTTTTATGAGCATTTCTCTTCCCTTTTCCTTTATGTTTTAGTTTCTAGAATTGTTGTGATTAGGAATTATTGAATTTTAGTGATTATGAGTAGTAAATTCCTAAATTCCATGAGATTGATTTAGATGTTGAACCTCTACTGAATTAATGAATTGATGTGGTTTAATTGTCATTATTGTTCATTTGTGCATTTTGTCCGTAATGCTTTTAATCAACTGATCACTGATTAAATGAATCGTTACTAAGCGGAGACTCGACGGAGAGAAGCTTAGACTAGAACTGAATGCATGACTAACGGTTATTTACCCGGGTGACACGGGACAAAATAAATAACGTTAGAGGTTGTACTGAAGGGTCGTAATGCCATACTAAGTAAATAAAGATGAGACTGAAAGGAGATTCTTTATTGAAAGGTATGAGATAGGAGGAAACCGACAGGAGAATCCTTGTCATTAGGCTTCTAGACTTATGAATCAAATGATTAGTTAATCCATATTAGTTAATTGATTAAGCGATTAAAGGTCCAATCGTCGAAATCAACCACTCTAGAATTATCCCATCAAATTGTGTCACCATTTATCTTTTGCTTTCTAGATTATTTTTTTTATTATTCTGTTCGGCATTAGATTTTGTTCTCTAAATAAAGCTAAGTAAGATTATTCGTGGTACTTAATTGAATAAATCCAATCCCTGTGGAGACGATACTCTATACTCAAAATCACTATATTACTTGTGACGACCCGTACACTTGCGGTGATTGGAAAATCGTGCAACACCTTTCAGCATGAGTACAAAGACATGTTCCTTGCTTTGGGACATGTCCTTGGACTTGTGTCGCCGTCACGCCCTTTCAGCATGAGTGCAGGGACAATTGACGTCTTTGGACTTTAGGAAGTAGCGCAGCAGTGTAGCCGAGCGTAGCATGAGGACCTTCGAACTTGGAGAAGGAAGCAACGCAGCGTGAGGACAATTGATGTCTTTGGACTTTAGGAAGTAGCGCAGCAGTGCAGCCAAGCGTAGCATGAGGACCTTCGAACTTGGAGGAAGGAACTGCAACGAAGCGCGTGAGAACCTTCGAAATTTGGGGGGAAGGAAATGCAACGAAGTGTGTGAGAACCTTCGAATTTGGAGGAAGGAACTGCACGAAGCGCGTGAGAACCTTCGAACTTGGGGGAAGGAATTGCAGAGCGAAGCGCGTGAGAACCTTCGAACTTGGAGGAAGGAACTGCAGCGAAGCGCGTGAGAACCTTCGAATTTGGGGGGAAGGAAATGCAACGAAGCGCGTGAGAACCTTCGAATTTGGAGGAAGGAACTGCACGAAGTGCGTGA
Organism: Luffa acutangula; assembly: GCA_036850905.1. Lineage (NCBI taxonomy): Eukaryota > Viridiplantae > Streptophyta > Magnoliopsida > Cucurbitales > Cucurbitaceae > Luffa > Luffa acutangula. Next base: position 40,665,734 of record CM072097.1, on the reverse strand, counting down.
GAACCTTCGAATTTGGGGGAAGGAATTGCCGAGCGATGCGCGTGAGAACCTTCGAACTTGGAGGAAGGATTGCAGCGAAATGATGTGAGAACCTTCAAACTTGGAGGAAGGAACTGCAGCGAAGCGCATGAGCGCAGCGAAGCGACGTGAGAACCTTCGAACTTGGGGGGAAGGAACTGCAGCGAAGCGCGTGAGAACCTTCGAATTGTGAGGAAGGAACTGCAACGAAGCGCGTGAGAACCTTCAAACTTGGAGGAAGGAACTGCAGCGAAGCGTGTGACAACCTTCGAATTTTGGAGAAGGAACTGCAGCGAAGTACGTGAGAACCTTCGAACTTGGAGGAAGGAACTGCAGCGAAGCAACGTGAGAACCTTCGAACTTGGGGGGAAGGAACTGCAGCGAAGCGCGTGAGAACCTTCGAATTGTGAGGAAGGAACTGCAACGAAGCGCGTGAGAACCTTCAAACTTGGAGGAAGGAACTGCAGCGAAGCGCGTGAGAACCTTCGAATTTTGGAGAAGGAACTGCAGCGAAGTACGTGAGAACCTTCGAAGTTGGAGGAAGGAACTGCAGCAAAGCGATGTGAGAACCTTTGAACTTGGAAGAACGAATTGCAGCAGCGGAAAACCTTCGAACTTGGAGGAAGGAACTGCAGCGAAGCACGTGAAAACCTTCGAACTTGGAGGAAGGAACTGCAGTGAAGCGCGTGAGAACCTTCGAACTTGGAGGAAGGAACTAATGCGAAGTGCGTGAACCTTCGAACTTGGAGGAATGAACTGCAGCGAAACGCGTGAGAATCTTCGAACTTGGGGGGAAGGAACTACAGCGAAGCGTGTGAGAACCTTCGAATTTGGAGGGAAGGAACTGCAGCGAAGCGCGTGAGAACCTTCGAACTTGGAGGAAGCAACTTCCATTCGCTGTGTTGCCCCCACTAGTGATGAATTTCCTCAATTTATATCGTTGTGCTTCAATATTTGTTGCACTTCTTTTTTTTTTTGTTTGCAGAGACTGAACTTAAAGTTTTCTTTAAGCTGCCTACGTACCATTTGAAGAAAAAGGATCAAATCATAACGTAGTTCAAAAATTGTTTTTTTTTTGCACTCACCTTTTAAGCTCGTGTGGGCTAGGAGCATCATGCAGTTTAGGCTCTTGCGATAAGGAGCTTTTTACATTTTAAAAGCCCTTATCTTCATCATGGTCTTGATCAGATCCTTGACTTGTAGGATTGGTCAAGATAATGAGATTTGGTTTCACCTTCAAGGAACCTTCTGTATTTATGAGAACAGATAACTTCCTCTTCATACATGACGGGATGCTACTTTGAAGCTTCTTATCGTTGTTTACTTCATCGAAAAGTTTCACCTCCAAGTTATCCATCTTTCTTTTAGGTTGATCGTTTGTTACTTTGAGGCGATCAAAGATAGATGTTGAAGATCAACTTTTCTTCGATGTGGAAACACTTAGCCTTTGGAAAGCTGAAGGTCGAGTGGAGGTGGACATCGAACATTGATTTTCTTCCTCTGTAGCGACCATACTCATTCTATGGAATACCGAAGGACGAGTAGTTGGAGGCTTGACGCGATCAAAGACGGAAGTCCTTTGTTCACTCTTCTTCGAATTGTCAACTTCTTCTTCGTTGATGCAGTAGGAAGTCGCAAGGTTCTTTTTTTTTCTTTTTGTGGAAAGTTTTGGAGAATGATTTATTCAACATCACCAGTTGTTGAGGTTGAGAAAAATTTTTACTTCTCTTCCTCTTGGGTTGAAGTTTCTTAGGATCCTTCTTTCTTTGATGTTTGCTCTTTTCTTTGATTGTAGCAAGATTTGATTGAGCTACTTCATCAAGGTCGAGCTCAATTTTTCTTTCCATAGCCAGCTTTAGAATTAAGTCCTTTAGGACAAAACATCTTTCCACTGGATGACCAACAACTCGATGATACTTGCAATACTTGGGATCATCGACTTTTTCCATCTCTTCTGGCCGTTTACACTTAGGAAGCTCTATCAGTTGCGCTTCCAATAGTTGTTCCAACATATCAGGGATGTCGGCATCAGGGAAAGGATAGATTTTCTTCTGTCTTTCCTTTAAAGTTAAGTGATGCGCTCCATTTGTTTGTCGTTTTCCTTTCGAAGACGACTTGGGAAGGGTTGTGTTGAGAACCATAGATTCTTCTATAGTCTCTTCGTCGTTCCTTCCTTCTTTTCTCATGTTAGGGAGGAGAAGGTCTTGGTTTTCTCGGCTAGCAATACTTAGCTCCATATCGTGGGCGCGAGTTGCTAGTTCCTCAAAGGTGCGAGGCTTTATACCTTTAAGGATGTAGAGGAGTTCCCAGTGCATGCCTTGAATGCACATCTCGACGGAAGAGAGTTCAGTGAGACGATCTTTGCAATCTAGACTCATGGCTCTCCAGCGATTTATATAGTTAACAACGAGTTCACCTTTTCGTTGTTTAGTGTTGGTGAGCTCGAACATGCCAACGGTTCTTCTAGTGTTGTAGAAGCGATTCAAAAACTCTCTTTCGAGCTCCTCCCAACTGTCTACTAACTCAGGTTCTAGATCAGTGTACCAGTCAAACGCATTTCCTTTAAGTGTTCGAACGAACTGTTTGACTAGTAGATCCCCTCGAGTACCAGCGTTCTCGCATGTCTCAACGAAGTGGGCAATATGTTGTTTAGGATTGCCTTTTCCATCAAACTGCTGAAATTTCGGTGGCTGATACCCGATTGGCGTTCTCAAGTTATCAATCCTCTTAGTATAATGTTTGGAATACAAGAGGGAATCTTGAGTAGGTCCACCGTACTGGGCTCTGATACACTTTGTGATCATATCTTGGAGCTGTTAGATGGATAGTGAAGCGATCAAAGCAGAACACTGTGGTTGATCATCTTGCACTATAGTATTTCCTTTGTCGCGATTTTTTACGACTTGGGTTTGACTTGATTCGGCGATATGTTGGTTCTCAATTTGGCTCTTTAGTTGTTCGATTTGAGAATCTTTTTCTTCAATCGCCTTCATCAAGGTGTCGATGTGCTCCTGCATCTCAACCATTCTTTCTTCCATAGTTCTAGTCCCAGTCATCATGACAATCACTACGTCAGAATCAGGTTCAAACAAAGGGTTATACTTGACAAAAAACTTGTCATTAGTATATGCCCCCTGCAAGGTTGTTTCTTGGTCTGCAACGACAGAAGCTTTATCTTCTTGCAACGTCAGTCCGTTGAAGCAACAATGGGCAGTAGAACCCATGTATGACTTGTTCATGACAGCGACCATTGAAGAAGTCTTGAACGACATGTTTATACTTGTGTTTTTGAGATAAGAGAGAGAGATGAGAGGTAGAGATGGTCCCACTAGGCGTGCCAATTTGTTCACACGTAACTTCGGGGATGGAGACACGTGGAATAAATAATATATTGTATTGATGTAATATGCGTGTGGGTGTACAATCTCTAACTTTAATCCTTTGATTCTCTCTCTTGTGTGTGAATGTGTTTCACTCGAGGGCTGGAACGCTTGATCCCGAGTCTGAAGCTTCAATGGATTCTTGGAGCTTGAAGTCTTCTATTCTTGAAGGAGTTTTCAGTCTTCAAGAAGTGTTGATGTCCTGAAGAGTCTTTGATCTTCAAGGAGTGTTGAAGTCTTGAAGAGTGTTTGGTCTTCAAGAAATGTTGATGTCCTGAAGAGTTTTTTGATCTTCAAGGAGTGTTGAGGTCTTGAAGAGTGTTTGGTCTTCAAGGAGTGTTGAAGTCTTGAAGAGTGTTTGGTCTTCAAGAAGTGTTCAACACTTGGACTTGTGGATTGCAGAGAGTCTTCGGTCTTCAGACTTGGTGGAGTCTCTCTGAATTCTCTAGTTCTGCTTGAGAGCTTTGAAAACTCTGAACTATTGTCTTTGTGAGAATGTAGAATTTCTGAACCCCTGAAACGGAGGAGAACCCCTCTATTTATAGAGTTCTCGCTGGATGGGCCCTGGTGACTTTTGGGCCTAACAACTTGGGCTTGGGCTTTATTGGGCTTGGGTCTGGTTTATATTTGACCCAAAACCATATGACCCAAATATTTAAAAGACCCAAATTTGACCCAATTAATTATTTTCTTTAATTAATTGGTCAAATCAATTAATCTGATCAAAATAATTTATTTTTAATTAATTGATCAAATGGACATTTGGCCCTAAAAATTTATAATTGGCCAACTTTGTCTTCAAATTAAATTTAGGACACATGTCGATTTATAATTGGTCCCAAATTTAATTAATTATAAATTTGTCATTAATTTTAAATAATGACGTGGCAATTTGTTATTGGCCAAAATTTCTCCTTCAACAGCTGTAAACTGGAACAGATGGTTAACAACTTGACTTCTCCTTTGACTATTTTGTCTCGGACAAAAAGACGATCTATCTCTATCAAGGATGAAAATATCGATATTGGTATTAATATCGGTAACTCAGATTTACGGATATATCGGCGGATATTTGAATATCGACGGATATTTCGGGAAAAATCACGGATATCACGGAAATTCATAAAAATATTTTGAATTTTTTTATGAAACTTTGGACTAAGCTTATTGATGTGATAAACTATTAGTTTAAGCATATATATCAATAATTATGAGCTAAATATGATTAGTAATACAATAATAGTTAATATTGATGATCGAAAAATGAACATGAACTTGAATATTTCATTGATAAAAAAAATTTATGTAGACACAAAATTAAAATGATCAAAGATATACAAAATTATTAGAAATATGTTATTGATTTTTTAAAAAATAATAATAATTAGTATACTGTATAAAATAAATTTATAATTATATTATAATATTAAAAATTAAACATTATATATGTTAAAATAAAAATGTTGTACAAAGACACAATATAATTGAACTAAAAATGGGTGAAATTAAACAAAAAATAAGGGAGAAAGGTGGAGTTGTGGTAGAACGAAGAAAGAGAGAGGAAGAAATTAAACAAAAAATAAGGGAGAAGGGTGGAGTTGTGGTAGAATGGAGAAAGAGAGAGGAAGAAAGAAAAAAATATATAAAAAAGTTGAATGAACTACGACTTGAACCCACGCACTGAAAGAAAAGAGGGAAGAGATAACTTTAACGTAACCAATGGAGCAACTTTCAATTATTGTAAAAGAAAAACATATAATTATATATATTCAATTTCCGTTTTCCGCGATTTCCAGCTGATTTTTCGGCGATATTTCCGCGTTTTTCTGTCCGTCTTTGCGTGTTTTTCTGACTACCGTTTGATATATCGTTAAAACGATATTTTACCGATATTTCGGAGATATTTTCGATATTTCGCGATAAAATGGTAAAAAAGATATCAACCCCCCATATCTCTATCGGACCCGCGAGATATTGGATATTTCGGCGATATATCGGCGAAATATCGCGATATTTTCATCCTTGATCTCTATATGTTTGGTCCTTTCATGAAAAACAAGATTTGTAGCAATATGAATTGCGGACTGATTATCGTAGAATATTACAATAGGCGCAGGCGAAGAGATTTGGAATTCTTGTAGGAGCTGAAGAAGCCAAACAAGTTCACTTGTAGTGGTGACCAAAGCTTTGTATTCAGCCTCAGCAGATGACCTTGAAACAATATGTTGTTTCTTAGCCTTCCATGACACCAAAGAGTCCCCTAAGAAGATACAAAATCCAGTTGTAGATTTACGACTATCTGGGCAAGAAGCCCAATCTGCATCCGTGAAGGCACGTAACTGAAAATTAGATGAAGAAGGGAAGAAAGTCCCTTGTCCCGGAGAGCCCTTTAAGTAACGCAAAAGATAATGAGCAGCAGAAAGATGTGAACTTCTGGGATGAGCAACAAATTGGCTCAACTTATGAACAACAAACGTGATGTCTGGGCGAGAAATGGTCAGATACAACAATCGACCTATGAGCCGTCGATACACAGTAGGGTCATTTAACAATTCATCATTATCGATCTGAAGTTTGACAATAGGATCCATAGGCAGATTAGAAGGTTTAGAGGCTACAAAACCTATGTCTTGTAGCAATTGTAAGACATAGTTGCGTTGGGATAAATGAATTCCCTTAGATGAACGAGCAAGTTCTAGGCCTAAAAAATAGCGTAGGGATCCCAGATCTTTGAGCTTGAAGGCATCATTCAAATGTTTCTTCAGATCAACAATAATATCTTCAGATGGCCCAGTTATGATTATGTCATCGACATAAACAAGAAGGGCTATAAAATTGACTCATGTGCCTCTAGTAAAAAGCGAGTAATCACTCTTAGACTGTTGGAAACCAAGCAACAAGAGAGCAGATGTAAACTTATCAAACCATTGCCTAAATGCTTGTTTTAGTCCATAAATGGACTTGTGAAGCTTGCAAACCAACCGTTCATTACCAGTATGCTTCACTCCATGTTTATATCCAAGGGGAATATCCATACACGTCTTCATGAAGCTCCCCATGAAGAAACACATTATTCACATCTAATTGTATTAAGAACCAATTCAAAGACACAACTATTGAAAGAAGTACCTTCACAGTAACGAGCTTTGCAACAGGGGAAAATGTCTCTATGTAATCGATTCCCTTTTGATGAGTGTATCATTTCGCTACTAGGTGAGCTTTGTATCTTTCAATGGATCCATCAGACTTGTGTTTAATTTTGTAAACCCACTTGCACCCAATGGAATGATGTCCATTGGGAAGTGGAACAACATACCACGTACGGTTGGTTTCCATAGCCTGTAATTCAGTAGTCATTGCATCATGCCAGTGAGGAAAAGGCCTAGTTTGATGATAAAAGGCTGGTTCATAGTCAATAGAGACATTAAGAACAAAATGTCTATATTTGGGAGATAAGTTGTCATAAGACAAACAACTATCCAGAGGATGCATAATGGAAGCCTTTTGCAAATAGGTAGAATATAAGAGACTACAATGGTAATCTCTGAGATAAGAAGGCATTTTAGATTTCATATTTGAGCGCCGAGGGGCACAAGTTCTATCATCATTAGAGCTGTCAATGGTATTAGAAGCTTCGGGGAGATTTTCTGCTACGTCAGGAATAATAGCTTGTGAAACATCTATATTGATATAATCATCAGGTATATCTTGAGCAGACACAACATTATCTTCAAGAGAAGCATCATTAGTATGTTGAGAATTGGCAGTAGAAGCATTCGTAGGTCCTATACCATAATAATCAAAAGATAATGGCAAGACCAAATCAGGAAAAACATTAACAACATCATCTTGATGAGTAATCGTGTGAAAAGGAAATAGATGTTGATGAAACACAACATCCCATGAGATAAAAAGTTTCTTCGATTTAATATCATACAACCGAAAACCTTTGATTCCAGGTGGATAACCAAGAAACACGGCTGGAAGTGCTCGAGGAAGAAGCTTGGAACGATTGTTCTGTAATGTTGAAGTAAAACAAAGACAACCAAAGACTCTGAGTTGAGAATAGTCAGCTTGCTTCTGGTGTAGTCGAAAGAATGGAGTATCCCATTTCAGTAAAGGAGAAGGAGTTCGGTTAATGAGAAAACAGGTGATGTGGACTTTTCCTAACCGCAAGCGCACGGGTCAAGTAATAATAAAGTGTTCGTAAATACGAGTGTCGTCCTCTGGATTGGATTTTTAAGCAAATCAAGTATTATGAATAATCTCGCTCAATTTTATTTAGGGATTAGAAAGTGATGAAAAGGTGATAATAAAAACCAAATCAAAGCAAGTAAAAAGAATGGAAATTCAATTGGGAAAACTACTTAGGGAATTGATTTCGCCGATTTAGTTTAGAATTGATTTTAAGGAAAAAGTTATTATGCACAATGAAATTATGAGCCAAAGACCCTTTAATCACAACTACCTCTCCCGAGTATAATTGATTCTCATGCAATTTTAACCAACTTGATATCCCTTCTAAGTTTATTAATCATGCAAGGCAATGAGATCTTTTAACCAATTCTAAAGTTAATCTAAAACCGTCACGAATTAGAAAATAAACTTTAGTCATGCAATCTTGAGTAAGTCTAAATCAAATCCCCTCTCCCGAGCTAGATTTGAAACTTAAATCATTCAACTAATGGCCAATTAATTGAAAGCATTAAATCAAGATTACAAACACAATAACATTGCACAACTTAAACCATAAATCAATCCATAAACTTAATCAACTACATCAATCCCTAAGGGGCTGTTTGGGGCGCTGAATTGGTTATAATATATGGTGGTTATAATAATCTGGCAATTATAATAATCTGGGGGTCATAATAATCTGTGTTTGGGGTGCAGATTATTATAGTCTGGGATAAAATAATCTGTGTTTGGGGTGCAGATTATTTTAATCTGGGATAAAATAATCTGTGTTTGGAGTGTTGATTTGTCTTAACATGAGGTTCTGAATCAAAGGTTCAAACTGACTGTTTTCTTTTTCTAGTTTTTTTTTTTATGATATACAAAACTTTGATTTGATTTAGGGTTATGCTTTTTTTTTTTTTTGTTACAAAGCAAAAAAGTTTAGGTTTTGGTATAGAAAAATCATATTAGTTAACTTTTAGTATTGCCAAAATAAAAATTGTAAATGTTTAGTTCAAAAATCATATTAGTTTTTTTTTTTTTTTTTATCAATAAAATCATTTGAAATAAACTTGAGTGTGGTAAATATAATTTCGTTTGAATGTTTTTTTTGTAAGTTGATTAACCTTCGATGTTGTCAACGACTTTTCCGGCAACCTTTGATGTTTTTTTTCTTTATTTTTATTTTTTATATTTTTCAAAATGAAATTGAGAAAAAATATGGAAAAAAAACATTGGTGGCCGGAAAAGTCATCGGCGATCGCCGGAAAAGTCGTCGGCGGTCGCCGGAAAATTCGTCGGAAACTTCGCCGGCTGACGGCGGCCGGCGGTCGTCGGAAAAGTCAAGGAGTCGCATGGAAGAAGTGAGGTGATAGTTACTGTAGTGGGTTGAATAATGGTTACTGTAGAAAATGGATAAAATAATCGGGGGTTAAAATAACCCACCTCACCAATTATTTTTGTTGGTGCCCCAAACATTGAATAGGTTATAATAAGGGAGGTTATTATAACCTATTCAGTGCCCCAAACACCCCCTAAGTTACAAGTTTAGCTACTCATGAATGTAAATACAAGCTCAACTAAACATGTGAAAGCCATAAATCTAACTAAAGAAAGGAAAGGGGAAAGAAAAGTCAATGTAGGCCGAATCCGACGTCCCCGTCACGATCCCCACGAACAGTGGGTTGATTTCCAAATTCCTCCCTTTGTTTTCAGCCTCCAAGTGCTCTGTTCTGCCCTGTTTACGGCTATCCAAGGTCCCAAATCGAACTCCCCTAAAACCTAGTCGAAAATAAGCCTTTATTCTGTTTTTTTCGTCTTAGCGTCGAGACGCTGCCTCTTATACGCGTGTTCTGAATAAGGAAAAACGGTAGCGTCGGGACGCTTCCTATCACAGCGTCTCGACGCTGTGAGTTTTACGCGCCTAATCTGATATGGAATGTGAGCGTCGAGACGCTCAAGAGCTAGCGTCTCGACGCTAGCCTGCTGTTGACCGAGATTTGACTTTTTTCCTCTTTTACTCTTTTCATTCCTATGCATCTTTTCACGCCCCGAGCACCCGATTAACTCTAATATGGCATTATAGCTCCAATCAACCATTTCCTACAAAATAAACAATAAAGCACAATAAAATGACCCAAACATCATAAAAGACTAGCTAAATTAAATAAGTAAAAGTAGCTAGCTATGCTCGCTATCAACAGGCCGTAAGAACACATTCTCCCCAAAATTCTACAGGAACTCGTGACTGAAACAACAAAGCACGGGTAACATTTAACAAATGATGGTGTTTCCGTTCGACTACAAAGTTCTGTTCAGGCCTTGCAACACAAGAATATTGATGAATAACTCCTTTAGAGGCAAAAAATTATGTAAAAGCTAACTCAGGGGCATTATCTGATCAAAACTGTTTAATAGAGGCAGAGTATTGAGTTTCTACAAGTTTAAAGAAGTGAGGGATGATTCCTAAGGCTTCTGACTTCTGTTTCATAAAAAATACTCATGTGTAACGAGAATGATCGTCTACAATAGTAAGGAAATAACGGTAACCAGCATGAGTAAAAGTCTTGTAGGGGCCCCATATATCACAATGCAACAAATCAAACACCTTATCAGACAAACGATTATTTGATTGAAATGATAACCTCCGTTGCTTAGCAAGGGGACATATTAAACATGGATCACTTGAAATAGGTTTAATAGTCCTAGAATGCAACAAATCTTTTAAAGTAGTAAAGTGTTTGGGGGAGGGATGACCAAGTCTATGATGCCAAGATACAGAGTTGCAAAATGTAGTAGTAGTAGAAAAATAATGCTTAGGAACATCAACTCTCAACAGAATTAGTCCTTGCCAAAAGTCAGCCTTCCCAATCGTCTTCAAAGAGAACTTGTCCTGAAGAAAACATGAATTCTCAACAAACTTGACAATAAGAGGCTGATCAGTAGTTAGCGCACTGATAGATATCAGATTAAAGGTAAAAGACGGTATAAACATCACATTCTTGAGCAATATATGACTGTTCAGCTGAATATCTCCAACAAAATCAACTGAAATCCGAGTTTGATTAGGCAAAGTAACAAACTTATTTTGAACTGGTGTCAAACACGTGAAAAAATCTCTCATGTAGCAAATATGCGTGGATGCTCCTGAATCAAGTACCCATGATGCAAAAGAAAAATCATGAGAAATTGGAACAATATCTGCTACATGAGAAGATGATGAAGTATCAGAAGTACAAGAAGAAGCCATTTTAGTAAGGTGACTTTGGAGAGCAGTCAATAAACCCTAGCATTGTTCAGTAGTTAGAGCAGACAAGGAATCACCAGAAGAAGCGGTTTCTGACTTCGATGAACTGGAATTGGTCTTCTGATTGCGATACCCAGAGGGGTATCCATGGATCTTGTAACAACGATCCACAGTATGTCCTTGAACATTACAATGAGTACAAAATGGCCTTTCTTTCTTCTTAGTAGAGTTCGACTGATTTCGAGAAGTAGAAGAACTTTTAACGAGAAGAGCAGGCGAGGAATTTACCGAATTAGTAGAGTTAGTTGTCGGCGGCGTCGAAGAAACTCTCTGTTCCACTTCTTGTGCTACTAAGGAGAATGCTCGTTGAATTGTCGGTTCAGGCTCCATGAGAAGCAATGGAGTACGAATTTGACTGAACGATTCATTCAGACCCATAAGGAATGCCATAATATACTCTGTTTGAAAATATTCAACAAGCTTCCGAACTCATTCACACGAACATTTTCCACAATTACAGACAGGCCGATAGGAAGCAAGTTCATTCCAGAACGTCTTGAGCTTGGCAAAATACGTGGTGACAGAATCTTGATCTTGAACAAGATTAGAAATCTCACGGCGAAGTTGGAAGATACGAGGACGATTCTTCCTTTGATATCTCTGCTGAAGATCAAGCCAAATATCCCTGGCGGTTTCAGCAAAATTGACACTGGCCGCAATTTCTTTCGAAAGAGAGTTCAAGATCCACGCAGTTACCACTCCATTGCAAATAATCCAAGAACGTTTCAATTCACTGCTTGGTTGAGTGATGGAGCCATCCACGAACCCCAATTTGTTCTTCACTGTGAGACCGATGATCATAACATTACACCAGGAAGTGTAATTTGATTCAGTTAAAGGTTCAGAAACGAGAACAAGGTTGGTGCCATCGGAATGATGAAGAAAATATGGATTTTCATACTGTTCTATGACAGATTGATTGGTAGAATGGATTGTGGAGGAAGAAGAGTTATTAGGATCAGCCATGGGAGGATGCAAGAGGAAAACTCTCAAAGCTCAAAGAAAGAAAAATTTTACAACTGATACCATATTAAGACTAGGAGAGGCATAAAACTTTGCATGATGTTCCATTGATAACAAGGCTGTATATATAGCCAAACTATACACCAGAAATAACAAAAATGAGAAACAAACTATTTAACAAACTACATAAAAGAAGGAAACTAATTAATTTAACAAACTAAACACAAATGAGGGAAACTAATTAACTATCTTAATAAAAAGAAATAAAAACTAACCATGAACATTTGGGACGACAGCGAGGGGAGGAGACCGCGACGTGCGACATAATGGCGAGCGAGGCGGCGGCGCGTGACACGACTGTGGGCTGGCCGAGCTGCAGCGACTTCGTTGCGAAATGCAGAGAGCACGAAATGGGGGTTGTGGAAATGGAGGCACGAAATGAAAGTTGGATAGGGTTTTTTTGCCCAAATTTCTGTCGGCGTTCTCTCGACGTCAATGACGTCGAGAGAAGTACATAAATGCGTAAGGTTTTTTTTTCCTAATTTCTGTCGACGCCATCACTAACGGCGTCGGTAGAATATGTACCTCTCTTGATGCCATTCAGACGACGTCGAGAGAGAGTAATTCATTGCATTTCTCTCGACGCCTTCTTCTTGCATCGAGAGAGAGCGCGTCGACAGATCTAAAATTTCTTATAGTGTGTTAGATGTATAATATATAAACCTTATTAAATATTCGACGTATATTTTTTACTGGTAATAATTCCATTCACATACGAATGGTGTATGGCGGTCGTTGGAATGAGATTAATAACTATATTGATTATCAAGTTTAAATTTCAAAAAATGCACAACTCTATATTACTATTAGGTAAGTGTGAACCACGTGGATTGTTTTTTTTAATAAAAAGAAAGGGAAAAATACACTTTTGGTCCCTGAGGTTTGAGTTAGGTTTCATTTTGGTCCCTGAGTTTTCAAACTCGACATTTTAGTCCCTGAGGTTTGAATTTCGTTTCATCTTGGTCCCTCCATCCAATTTTCCGTTAATTACTAACGAATTGCTGACGTGGCAGTATTTTTTTTAATTAAAAAATAGTTTTTTTTTTAATTTTTTAAAAACAAATAATATTAAATTAATAAAAACTTTATTATTTTTAAAATTTTCATTTCTCTCTCATTTACTCTTCTTCATCTCTTTACTCTTCTTTTTCCTTTTCTTCTTCAGACCACCATCACTGTCGTCGCCCACCGCCGTTCGCCATCGCCGGAGTGACTTTTTTTTTTTTTTTTTTTTTTTTTTTTTTTTTTTTTCTCTTTTCCTTCCTTTCTTCTTCCCTTTCTCTTTCTTCTTTCCCTCTTTCCTTCATTTCTTCCTTCCCTTTCTCCTTCTCCTTTCTCCCTATTTTTAGATCTAAAAAATTAACACACAAACCCACACAATAACGCCGTCGCCTCCTTTCCCCTTGTCAGATCTGCTGCCGTTGTCTTCTTTCCCATTTTAAGATCTGTCAACGTCTTCGCAAGAGAAAACCCACGCCGCCGTCTTTGCAAGAGAACGCCCATGCCGTCGTCATCGCACCAGAACACCCACGCTGCTACAGATCCGACGGAGACGACGACGAGCTTCAGATCTGAGACGGCGAACTCGCGAGCTACAGATCCGACCTTTCCCCTTTTCAGATTTCCTGTCGCCGACTCCTTCCCCTTTTCAGATCTGTCGCCGTCTTCGCAAAGAGAACACCCACGTCGCCGTCTTCGCAAGAGAACACCTGCGCCGCCGTCTTCGCAAGAGAACACCTGCGTCGTCGTCTTCGCACCAGAACACCCACGCCGTTGTCATCGCACCAGAACACCCATGCCGCTACAGATTCGACGGTGACCACGACATGCTTCAAATTTGAGACGGCAAACTCGCGAGCTATAGATCCGATGGAAACCACGACTTTAGATCTGACACAACCAACGAAGGAGGGAAGAAGAGGAAGAGAGAGAGAAGAAAAAAAAAGAGGTCCGACGGCGGTGGTGCCAACGATGGTTCGACGGCGGCAGCGGTGGTGGCTACTGCAAATGAATCAGATTAGGGTTTGAAGGGGGAAGGGAAGAAGATGGAAGAAGAAGATGAAAGAAGAAAAAAGGAAATGAAAAAAGAAAATAAAAAAATAATAAAAAATGATTTAATATATTATTTTATTTTTAAAAAAATTAAAAATAGATTTTTAAATAAAAAAAAGTATTGCCACGTCAGCATTCTGTTACACATTTAACGGAAAATTTGACTGAATGATCAATAATGTAACGAAATCCAAACCTTAGGGAATAAAATATGGAGTTTGAAAACTCAGGGACCAAAATGAAACCTAACTCAAACCTTAGGGACCAAAAGTGTATTTTTTCCAAAAAAATACAAAGTGGATTGTTCCTTCTCAAATATTTCTTCTCAAATATTTCTTTTTTTATTCTAAAATTTTGGAGTGTCCATCACATGCTTCCAACAAAGTGGTATCTCCAAAACGAGTTAGCCAACTAAGCATATCTTAATATCTAGCGAACCATGTCTAACAAGGTTCTGTTTCTCATTTCCGATACTTTATTTCCTGAGGTGTATTGGTTGTTTAGAGTTTAGGACATAGTTCCATCTTCTATCAAATAGTCTTGGAATTTTGAGTCCTTATTCTCTCTATTGCGATCGAATTGAAGTGTGTCTATCGTCGTACCTAATTATTCTTAACCTGGGCCTTCACTCTTTGAACGTTTCAATGGCTTTGGACTTATGATGTATTAGGTAGAGATAGTATACTTTGAATAATCATTAATGAAACTAATGAATTGTTCATACCCTGTTTGAGCTTTGGCATTCATTGGACCATAGAGATCCGAATGTACGAGCTCTAAGGGTTCTTTGGCATGATAACCTTTTCCAAAAAAAAGGTCGTTAAGTCATCTTGCACTTAAGGTGTGACTTACAGGGAGGTAATGAGTCGTCTTCTAACTTATTTAGAAGTTCATTCTAGACCAATCACTCAATCCTATTGAGATCAATATGACATAACCTCAAGTGTCAAAGATAGGTATCTTGAGAAACGTGTTGCCTTTTAACTTGAGTTTTAGTAATTTTAAACATCTCATGTATTAAATTATTTTAGACTCTAACGATCTTAACACATATAAGTTATTCTTCATTTCGTAGAACAAATATTGGCATCACATTTGTAATGAACAGTTCATTAAAAAAAAAACAGGTAATAGAATAGCCTTATTCTAGCAAAGAAGATATAGAAATTAAACCTCTTCTAATCTTTGGAATTTTAACACATTATCAAATAACATCACTACAAAAATTCCAGTCTTTAGCGACGAAAAAACAAACGTCGCTAAAACTTAAATTTCGTCTCAAATTATTTTTAGCGACGAAAAAAATTACGTTGCACAATACGTCGCAAAAGGTAAGTCGCAAAAGATCGTCAACTCCGTTTTTGTAAATTTTGTCGCAACTTGCGACGAAATGAAATAAAACGTCGCAACTTGCGACGAAATCAATAAAACGTCGCAACTTGCAACGCAATCAACAAAATGTTGCAACTTGCGGCGAAATCAATAAAACGTCGCAACTTGCGACGAAATCCATTAAATGTCGCACGAGTGGTTGCACCAACAATATGAACACTAACAACGAAACTTATGTTTCGTCGCAAATTTTACAAGTTTTTTAATAATCTTTTTTATTTATATTTTCCCCTTTAGTCCTGTATAATAGTTTGTACATAAAACAGATTATGGACTATACTAACTGTTCGATACAAGTTATTAAATACAATAACATGTTGCAGATATAATGAGAAGAAATGAAAATTACATTGTTTAGTCATATGTCAAATATATGTTGCAAAGATTTACAAAACCACAATAAACTTTTACAAGGAAGTTTGCAAGGTCCTAAGTTAGAGTATCAAGTTACAAAATATGGACTCTTACATCAAGTTATGTGATTACAAAATATAAGTTGATATACCAACATACATTATCTTCCAAAATGCAAAAAAAAAAAAAAAAAAAAACGACAATCTTTCAACAAACCATCAACAATTAATCGTGCACATAAACAAATAAAATATAACTTACAATGAGAATAATAAAACAACTAGTATCACAACTTAAAAGTTAGAAAGCCACATCCTCAATTGTAACTACTACCACATACAACATCAACCACAAAGTATAATTTAACAATCACACATATAATCCTGTATAATAGTTTGTACATAAAACAGATTATGGACTATACTAACTGTTCGATACAAGTTATTAAATGCAATAACATGTTGTAGATATAATGACAAGAAATGAAAATTACATTGTTTAGTCATATGTCAAATATATGTTGCAAAGATTTACAAAACCACAATAAACTTTTACAAGGAAGTTCGCAAGGTCCTAAGTTAAAGTATCAACTTACAAAATATGGACTCTTACATGAAGTTATGTGATTACAAAATATATAAGTTGATATACCAACATACTGATGTGGAATTTTCCTTACCGCAAGCGCACGGGTCAAGTAATAATAAAGTGTTCGTATAAACGAGTGTCGTCCTCTGGATTGGATGTTTAAGCTAAATCAAGTATTGTGAATTATCTTGCTCAATTTTGTTTAGGGAACACAAAGTAATGAGTGATAGATCGAAAACTAAATCAAAACAAGTAAAAAGTGGAAATTCAATTGGAAGAATACTTGGGGAATTGATTTCGCCAATTTAGTCTAGGATTGATTTTAAGGAATAAGTTATTATGCACAATGGAATTATGAGCCTAAGAACCTTTAATCACAATTACCTCTCTCGAGTATAATTGATTCTCATGCAAATTAACCAACTTGATATCCCTATCTAAGTTTATTAACATGAAAGGCAATGAGTTCTTTTGACCAATTCTAAAGTTAATCTAAAAACCGTCACGAATTAAAAAATAAACTTTAGTCATGCAATCTTGAGTAAGTCTACATTTAATCCCCTCTCCCGAGAAAGAATCAAAACTCAAATCATTCAACTAATGGCCAATTAATTGAAAGCATTAAATCAAGATTGCATACATAATAACCATTGCAAAACTTAAACCATAAATCAATCCATAAACTAAATCAACTACATCAATCCCTAAGCCACAAATTTAGCTACTCATGAATGGTATTACAAGCTCAACTAAACATGACAAAACCATAAAATCTAGCTAGAGAAAAGGAAAAGGAAAGGAAAAACTCAATGTAGGCCGAGACCGAACGTCCCCGTCACGATCCCCACGAATAATGGGTTGATTTCCATCTTGATCTACTTTGTTCAGCCTCAATCCTCTGTTTTCTCCTCTGTTTTACGGCTCCAAAAGTGTCCAAAAGAATCCCTAAAAACCTAGCCGCAAATTACCTTATATTCTGTTTTTTCGTCATAGCGTCGAGACGCTGCCTTCAAAACGCGCGTTTCTGGAATCGAAATTACACAGCGTCGAGACGCTAAGGTCTCGGCTTCTCGACGCTGTGACCTTTTAGCGCCTGATCAGATATGGAATGTGATAACTGCCCAAAAGGTAGTTATTTAGGCCTCATTTCTATAAGGATTTGTGTGTCTTTTGTGCTTAAGAGGGTTGGTTTTAGATGGATATTACATGTTTTAACCCATTTGGAAGAATGGAAGCATTGGAAATTATTTTGTGCATATAATGTTGTTGAGTGACTGGAGGGAGCAAATTCTGTGCTGCAGCAAAACTGGGAACAGAACTGCCACATCACAGCTCGTTAGCCAACTTCATGAACTGACTTCTGTTGAGTTATTTTCGTGATAAAGGATCAAGGTGAGCCTTACACGTGTCCTAGTTGACCTAATTCAAGCTTCCCATCCTTCTATAAAAGGAAGTAGCCGTCAAAGTCAAAAGCATTCCAACTTTCCTTGGAAGCCGAATAGTATAGAGAGGTTGAAGATTACCAAGAACACCATCATCCGCAAGCTGATTAAGGAGTTTATTTTCTTTATTGTCTTGTGGTTATGGACATGCCTACTCAGATTGTAATTCATGTTTTCATGTTTATTATGAACTAAGTAGTTTAAGGTGTTGGTTAGAAACATGTAGTTGCTGTGCTTAAACTTTAGTAATATATCGATTATTGCATCTTGGTTAATTGTTGTGCATATTTACATTTTATGCCCGCCTGGCCAGCCGGTGTGAATAGCTCTCTTTAGTTTCAGGGATGATTTAGAGAGTGTGTGGCAATTATCCACACTACGATCATTGTGTATTGGTGAACGCCAGTGACTGAGCTAGAGATAGCCAGTTGCCTAGTGCTTGATCGGTCGCACTTCATTGGGGTTGAAACATATTCCAAAAGATCCGGAGTTCTGGGAGGAATCCACTAATAATACTGCGAGAGTTGCATGATCAATAATATTGCTAGAGCATCTTTTTAAACAACTACCAAGCCTAACCAGTGCCTGTCTTTAATCTGTCTGTCTATTTGTTTATTCTTTGTTCTGTCATTTATTTTGCTTTAGCATAATTCTTATAAAACCACATTATTGTTACCATCTTTGAAACCATTAGGAAGTTACACAAAATAGACAAAGTGGAAACTAATTCAGGACTCGGATTGATAATATTACTTGCTGCAGATTGTGTATACTTGCACATGAATTCTAGAGTCTTTTTAGATCATATTTTACTCACTCTAGGAACCCAACAAGTTTTTGGCGCCGTTGCGGGGGACTCTGAATAAGTTTTTATCTGATTTGTTTTGTGTATGTGTTTTAGTGGTTTGGTGCTAGAACTTTTTGATTGTTTCTTTTGTTTTTACAGGTGTGAGCTTGGTGCATGAGCGATCCGCCTGGGGTAAGGTTCGAGCTTGATCCAGAGATTGAAAGGACATTCGGGTTAAGAAGGAGAGAGCAACACAGAAACCAGATGGAGAACGTGCCGCGTCTTCCGGAGGCTCCTGAAGGTCCAGCGAACCCCCAGTAGAATCCGTTGCTGCAGCAAAACCCGCTGTTTGAACAAAATGAGCAGCAAAATAATCAGGCTAAGAATCCTATCTTGATAGCGAACGATAGGACCAGAGGCATTCGAGCGTATGCTGTCCCGATGTTTAATGAGTTGAATCCAGGGATTGCACGTCCCCAAATCCAAGCGGCGAATTTTGAAATGAAACCGGTAATGTTTCAGATGTTGCAAACCGTGGGACAATTCCATGGTTTGTCATCTGAAGACCCTCATTTACATCTCAAGTCTTTTCTAGGAGTTAGTGATTCTTTTGTAATTCAAGGAGTACTTAGAGATGCCCTTAGGTTAACTTTGTTCCCGTATTCTCTTAGAGATGTAGCAAAGGCATGGTTGAACTCTCAGCTCATCTTCCCTCTACACTGGCACTAAGGTTTCACTAATGAGTTAATGGAACAAATTAGTTTGTTTTCCTCCATACTTAGGTGCTTATAATTAACAATTACATTAAGCATGTATGTGTGGCACTAGCTTTCACACACCCATTGCAGGGACCCTTAACTTGAGTTTTCTCTTGTTGGCCTAACTGATCACAACATGGGTAGCTCTTTTTGCCTAAACTTTATTAAACATTGCAAACTGTGCACAGGCCATGGCATAAAATTTTTTTCTCAACAGTAACAACAAGAATGATTTTTCTTTATGAACAAGATAAGCATATATTCTTTTCTTTCCTCCTAAGCAAGATCAAACATGCTAATTTGCAAAAAAAATGAACTCTTTAGCTCTTCCCTACACCTATCGAGGTGACAACAAGCATATGAACCCAATAATTCGCTCCTAAGCATTCAAATCCAAATCTAGCCAAGACAAATACTCTACTCATGCAAGCAATCTCCTAGAAAAAGTTTAAAAAGTCTCCCTTTTTGGGCACTCATGCTTACAACTCATCGCAAGCTTGAAAATTGACAAGAAAGCCTATCCTAGGACATCATAGTCATGCAAAAATACATCTAGAAAACAACCATATGCTTAATTCAAAGAAAGCTCAAAACTATAGCCCGAACTCAGATGCTCAAGGGCTCCATAAACATGCTATTCCACCCCAAACTTAAATCATGCATTGTCCTCAATGTATACAGAAAATAAGGCATAATCAAGCATGAGAACAAAGAAAGAATGAAAGGATTGAACAATACTGCCCTGGAATGATGATGACCTTTCTCATGGAAGCTTGAAAGCTTGAAAGCAAAGGAGAGACAGAAAACAAGACCTACAAAACAAACACAACCAATAAATAAAACTCAAAAGAAAGACACAACTAAACTTACTTGGGTTGCCTCCCATAAGCGCTTGTTTAACGTCATTAGCTCGACGTGTTGATCGTGCATCAAGGAGGCTTCTTTTCTGTGAATCCAACAGAGGTGCTCTTTCTTGCACCTTTCTTGTAGCCCATGAAAAGAACTTCAGAGTGTCCATTAGAGTCTTCAACTGCTTTAAATATTTCTTTTTCATTCCTGACTCTCACAGTGAGCTCCTTACGCTCAATATCAATAATCACTCGCCCAGTAGCGAGGAATGGTCTCCCTAGTATAACAGGCATTGTAGGATTTTCCATCATATCCATAACATATAAATCAATAGGGAGGAAAAATCTACCGACTCTGATTAAAACATTTTCTACAATGCCAACTGGTCTAACCACAGACTGATAAGCCAATTGGAGCTTTACAGGAGTAGATTTAATCTCACCTATATCTAACTTTTTGCACATAGATAGAGGAATAATATTAATGCTAGCACCTAAATCACATAATGCTCTAAATGAATAAGTACCAAAACTGCAAAAAACAGAAAAACTCCCTGGATCTGCTACTTTTTCAGGTACCTTCTTTTGTACTCTGGTGCTGCATGTGGAAGCAAGGTATACGGTGTCAACCTTCTTTTCCTTTCGCTTCTTAGCTAACCATTCCTTCATGAACCTGTTGTACTGGGGCATCTCTAATGCTTCTGCAAAAGGAATGTTAATGTCCAGACTCATAAAAGCATTCATAAATTTATCAAACTGAACCTGATTGTTCTTTTTCTTCTTTTTCTTTTTCTTTTCTTTGGGAACCATCAGTGTGGGAGAAGGAATAGAGGCCCAGGTTCAGGCTTTTCAGCCTAATCTGATGATGTGTCCTCCTCAGCTTCCCCTGTAGGCGTGTCATAATCCTCAGACTCAGGCTCCTCTTCAACTTTCTTCTGGTGTACAGTGATTGCCTTACAATACTCCATCTGGGTTTTCTCTTGCTCAGCTAGGGCCTTACCTTTATTCATGGTGCTTACCACACTTACCAACTGTCCCAGTTGAGTCTCTATATTCTTGATGGCAGCACTGTGGCCATTCACTGTGGTGTTGATGGCAATGACTGCCTCCTCCAATTTGGTTGTCCTGTTATTAGACTCTACAATGAAAGCTCCAACAAGATCTTCTAACTTTTTATTTTCTTGAGTTTGAGGGGCAAAACCAGGAGGATTAAGAACATTCTTAGTATTAGCATAAGAGAAATTTTCATGGTTCCTATTGTTAGGGTGATAATGTGTAGGTGTGGAATTATTATTATATCCCCTTGAATTAAAATTTGATACATACTGAACCTGCTCGATGGTCTCCTCCTGAGGTCTAGATGCTAAAGCAACAGCTGATTCAATTGGCTGTGCACTCCCTGTACCTAAAAATTTCATAAAAGCATTAGCAAGGGAGGTCATCTGGGCCTGGAGTGCACTTACCTTATCAACCTCAAACACTCCAGCAGCAATCTTTTTAGGTGCAGACCGCTCAGATGGCCACTGATAACTGTTGGTGGCCATATCCTCTAGAAGTGTGCGAGCATCTTCCACGGTCTTGGACAACAGAGTCCCACCTGCAGCTGCATCAACAATCGTTTTTGTACTAGGAGTTAAACCATTATGCAACAATTGAACCTGAAGCCAGTCGGGGTATCCATCCTGAGGGCACTTCCTCAGTAACTCTTTAAATCGCTCCCAAGCTTCGAACAGCTGCTCATCATATTGTTGTTGGAATGTCCCAATCACGGTCTTCAGCTTGACCGTCTTTGCAGGAGGGGAAAATTTCTTCAAAAAGGCCTGGACCAAAGCATCCCAGGTGGTGATGCTCCCAAGGGGAATAGATTGCAACCAATCTCGTGCTTTATCCTGCAAAGAAAAAGGAAATAAGCGTAAGCGAATAGCATCCTCAGAAACTCCATTAATTTTTACCGTCCCGCAAATGTCTAAAAATGATTTTAGATGAGAATTTGGGTCCTCGGTGGGCGATCCTCCATAAACACAATCTCAGGCCATCTGAATGAGACCGGTCTTCAGCTCAAAGTTGTTGGCATTGATCGGAGCATAGACAATCCCCGATTGTTGCCCCTGAAACACGGGCTGAACGTAGTCTCTAATAGGCCTAGGCTTCTCAGGTGGATTTTGGTCAGCCATTTGAATAATTTCTCTATTTTCTCTTCGAATCCTATGAATTGTTCTTTCGATCTCGGGATCCAACGGTATCAATTCTCTACTACTACGCATACAAAACCAAACTACCCTAAAAAGGAAAGAAAAACAATTAAGGAAAGAGACAAAGAAAAGAAAACAACTAATCTAAATATGGAAAATATAATCTAGAAAAAGAAAGTACAATCTAATTATGGAAAACAAGAAACAAAAATGGAAAATTACTAATAAGGAAAAATACTAACAAGGAAAATATCTAACTAAAGAAACAAGGAAAATCAAAGAAAATAACAAAAAAAAGATTACACAACTAAAAGCAAAACTAAACTAAAAAACAAATATGGAAAGAAAAACAAATAAGAAAAAAAATGCAAACTACCTAGAAAAAATAAAAATACACCCTAAATTAAGACCGAACAATTTTTTCTCAATATCAATCTAACTAAATGTGCCAATCCCCGACAACGGCGCCAAAAACTTGATGTGGAATTTTCCTTACCGCAAGTGCACAGGTCAAGTAATAATAAAGTGTTCGTATAAACGAGTGTCGTCCTCTGGATTGGATGTTTAAGCTAAATCAAGTATTGTGAATTATCTTGCTCAATTTTATTTAGGGAACACAAAGTAATGAGTGAACTAAATCAAAACAAGTAAAAAGTGGAAATTCAATTGGAAGAATACTTAGGGAATTGATTTCGCCGATTTAGTCTAGGATTGATTTTAAGGAATAAGTTATTATGCACAATGGAATTATGAGCCTAAGAACCTTTAATCACAATTACCTCTCTCGAGTATAATTGATTCTCATGCAAATTATCCAACTTGATATCCCTATCTAAGTTTATTAACATGAAAGGCAATGAGTTCTTTTGACCAATTCTAAAGTTAATCTAAAAACCGTCACGAATTAGAAAATAAACTTTAGTCATGCAATCTTGAGTAAGTCTACATTTAATCCCCTCTCCCGAGCAAGAATCAAAACTCAAATCATTCAACTAATGACCAATTAATTGAAAGCATTAAATCAAGATTGCATACATAATGACCATTGCACAACTTAAACCATAAATCAATCCATAAACTAAATCAACTACATCAATCCCTAAGCCACAAATTTAGCTACTCATGAATGGTATTACAAGCTCAACTAAACATGACAAAACCATAAAATCTAGCTAGAGAAAAGGAAAAGGAAAGGAAAAACTCAATGTAGGCCGAGACCGAACGTCCCCGTCACGATCCCCACGAACAATGGGTTGATTTCCATATTGATCTACTTTGTTCAGCCTCAATCCTCTGTTTTCTCCTCTGTTTTACGGCTCCAAAAGTGTCCAAAAGAATCCCTCAAAAACCTAGCCGCAAATTACCTTATATTCTGTTTTTTTCGTCATAGCGTCGAGACGTTGTCAAGACAGCGTCTCGACGCTGCCTTCAAAACACGCATTTCTGGAATCGAAATTACACAGCGTCGAGACGCTAAGGTCTCAGCGTCTCAACGCTGTGACCTTTTAGCGCCTGATCAGATATGGAATGCCAGCGTCGAGACGCTGGTCTGCATTTGACCCCAAATTGACTTTTTCTTCGTTCATTCTCTTCGGCTCTTTTGCATCTTTTCACGTCCCGAGCACCCGATTAACTCCAATATTGCGCTTTAGCTCCAATTAACCATTTCCTACAAAATAAACAATAAAGCACAATAAAATGGCCAATAAATCATCAAAGACTAGCTAAATAGATTAGGGAAAACTAGCTAGCTCTGCTCGCTATCACATACATTATCCTCCAAAAAAAAATGACAATCTTTTAGCAAACCATCAACAATTAATCTTGCACATAAACAAATAAAATATAACTTACAATGAGAATAATAAAACAACTAGTATCACAACTTAAAAGTTAGAAAGCCACATCCTCAATTGTAACTACTACCACAAAAAACATCAACCACACAGTATAATCTAACAATCACACATATAAAGAAAAACCACAAAATCAACCTCATTCACCTAAGAAAAGTACATGCATAATCATTACAATTATAGAACTCTAACAACTACTTATTAAGATTAAAAATCACACATTCTTGTTCAAAAGTACGAGTGTCAAGCTGAAAGTATAATCCAACAATCACACATATATCTCTCTCCCCCCCACCCCCATTCTCCAATTCATGATCATTCTTGTTAAAAAATATAAGCCACAAGCTCAAAGTATAATCCAACAATCACACATATATCTCCCCCTCCCCCCCCCCCCCCCCAAAAAAAAAAAATCTCCAAATCATTCTCATTCTCATTCACAAGCTTTATAACGTTTTCACCCAAACTACAATCACACAAATATCATCCCCCTTAAATAGAAACATTCTCATGACAATATCATAGAATAACTCCCCCCTCCCCCTGTTCGCACGATTTTAAATTCCGCAAGCGTACGGGTCGTGACAAGTAATATAGTGATTTTGAGTATAGAGTATCGTCTCCACAGGGATTGGATTTATTCAATTAAGTACCGTGAATAATCTTGCTTAACTTTATTTAGAGAACAAAATCTAATGCCGGAAAGAATAACAAAAAGCTAATCTAGAAAGCAAAAGATAAATGGTGACACAATTTGATGGGATAATTCTAGAGTTGTTGATTTTATCAATTGGACCTTTAATGCTTAATCAATTAAACAATATGGATTAACAAATCATTTGATTCATAAGTCTAGAAGCCTAATTGCAAGGATTCTCCTGTCGGTCTCCTCCTCTCTCATACCGTTCAATAAAGAATCTCCTTTCAGTCTCATCTTTATTTACTTAGCATGGCATTACGACCCTTCAGTACAACCTCTAACGTTATTTATTTTATCCCGTGTCACCCGGGTAAATAACCGTTAGTCATGCATTCAGTTCTAGTCTAAGCTTCTCTCCGTCGAGTTTCCACATAGTAACAATTCATTTAATCAGTGATCAGTTGATTAAAAGCATTACGGACAAAATGCACAAATGAACAATAATGACAATTAAACCACATCAATTCATTAATTCAGCAAAGGTTCAACATCTAAATCAATCTCATAGAATTTAGGAATTAACTACTCATAATCACTAAAATTCAATAATTCCTAATCACAACAGATCTAGAAACTAAAACATAAAGGAAAAGGGAAGAGAAATGCTCATAAAAGTGTCGATCTCCTCGATCCCGCGCCGACCTCCTTCGATCCCGAGCTCCAAAGATCTTCAACAAAGCTCCAAAACTCTCCCAAAAATCCCCAATTTTAGTGTGGATTCTAGAATGGGGTGAAAACCCACAAATTGGCACACAATCTTCATTGCAAAAGGCTCCTTTTATAGGCTCCCAGCAGGCTCAGCGTCGAGACGCTACAAGGACAGCGTCGAGACGCTCTGACGTCATCTTTTCTTGGGCTCCAAGACGTCTCAGCGTCGAGACGCTACTTGGACAGCGTCGCGACGCTCTCGCGATTCCAGATTTTTCTACGCAGCTGCCTAGCGTCGGGACGCTTCCAGGCTTAGCGTCGAGACGCTAGGCCCTGAATCTTCAATAAAGGCCCGATTTTGACTCCATTTTTGGGCCTCCAACTTTCTTTTGGCCCAAATACTTCTTGCAATGGATTTTGGACTTTTTTCTTGACCCAACTTGATACTTTAAGACTTGAAATTCATGAATTTGGGCTTCTAATTCATTCTTCTTGGCTTTTTGGACTCGGATCTTCAATGTAATTCTCCAAATTGCTCAAAAAGTCTCCAAAATCATCCAAAATCTCTCAAAATTCCGGTTTTGCTTCCTTGACTCGGTTTTCTGAAATTTAAACAGAAAATAGCATTAAAGAACACAATTCGAGCATAAAACTAGCTTAAATTAATAGGAAAATGATGACATTTTTGCATGTCATCACACCCCCAAACTTAAATCTTTGCTAGTCCCGAGCAAAGCTAAAACCTTATATATGAATCAACTATTGCAAATGCATGACTCTAAGCTCAATGATCCAAATAATGAATTCTAACAATTAAAGGAAATATTAAAACATATTCTTTCATCACGAAATTTAAATTTAAACTCTTCATCCCTTGCGTGTGTGTGTGCGAGCCTCCTTATTAGGTCTTTACTAGCCTAGAAAAGGTTTATAAAATCCTCAGTTCATCTTCCCCCTACACTGGCCTTAAGCTCTAATTATCCAGCTTCCCAACAATCAAGAAAGCAATATCCCACTAAGGTGCCTGAAACAACGGGGTATGCCTCCCCGAAACTTGCAATTATTTTTTTTTTTTTTTAAAGAATCCTTTTAGATGTAGCGCCTTCGTTCTGGCTTGCCAACATTGGTGATGAAAGCATCCAACTACGAGCGCCTCATCTTTCAGGTTGCCGAAGCATGCTCATTTCTTTTAAACGCTTTCATGCAAAGGCAAACGATGGGTGTCATGAATGCCCCTGGTTACTAACGCTCTCAAGAAAGTGGAACATTCTTTTTTTTTTTTTTTCTTTTTCTTTTCTTTTACCCTTTTTTTTCATATATATATATATATATATATATATATATATTTACACTTTTCTTTTCTTTGCAGGCTAATAAACATGATTTTTCTCCCAAGTAAAACATTACAGACTCTCATGTCGTTCATCTTTCAAATTAGATCTTAAGCCTATCGGAGTGACAACAAACATCTAGATAATATAATCCAGTTCTAAGCATTCAAAACCATATAAGTAGGCTAAGTGCTCAACATGTGCAAGGAAATCAAAGAAAAAATTTAAATTTACATGAATCTTGAACATGCTTTCATATTTGACAAAAATTGAATAAAATTCATTATCTAGATCATATCATAGACCGTCCTCATCAAAACAGATGCAATAGAATCATCATGAAAAAATTTTCAATACGCTCAGATCAGAACAGCAAAGCCTCCCCCCCAAACTTAAATCATACATTGTCCTCAATGTATTGATTATTCAGACTAATTAAGCATGCATAAGGACAATTAAAAAATAAAGGGAGAACGGTACTGCCCTGAAGTGTGAGAGAAACCATGGATGTCAGCCTTCAACATTCATTGGGGTTGTTTTTGGAAGAAAATTTGGTCTCGAGCTGCTTCAAAAATTGATCAACCGGAACGAAAGATCAACATGCTCTAACTACAAAAAACTGAAAAACAAAGAAAAGAAAATTAACGGAAAAATAAACTTGGGTTGCCTCCCAAGAAGCGCTTGTTTAACGTCTCTTAGCTAGACGAGTTTGTGCGGACTTTCAAGGCACATAAAAATTCTCGTATTTCTTTGGGCCCTTCTTCCTTGAATCAATGAAGCAGACTATTGCTAGTAAGCTTACTAGCTTTTCATGGGACCCTGAAGCAGAAATATTTTTGGGATTTTCTTTTAATAAAAGCATAAAAGGAGAAAGATCAAAATAAATGGACTCTGACACAGACTCTGACTCGTGAGAACAAGAAAAAGAACACTCATTATCAAGAGAGGATGGAGGGGATAGAACAGACAAAGGCCTTTCAACCTTAAACTCTATCTCTAGAAACTCCTCAAACACTACATGCTCATTTTCTTTTTCTTCCTCACAAACTTGTTCTTGATGGGTGCTGGAATTATCCAATTCTTCCTCACTGCCTAAACAACTCACCCCTATATGCTCAAACTCAGCAAAATCGAAAGGATTAGGCTCTTGAATGGGTGCTAATGAATCAGTGGCCACATGACTCACTAGACACTCTATGGAAGTGGATCCTACTTCCCTATCTTCCTTTTGGATTTGGAGTCTCTCCATAGATTTTTCTAATTCTAAATTCATGGCTCTCGACTCTTGGATAAAATTTTCAAGCAAGCTCTCTAAGGAAGATTTTTCTTCGATGGAAGCAGATTGCACTTCACTCTCATCCTTTTTGGGATGCAATCTCCCTAGGGATTTTTCTAGAGCTAATTGGGTGGCTCTAGTATCATCAATAAAATCTTGAAGCAAACTTTCTAGGGGAGATTTTTCTTCTAAAGGGGGATAATTTGAATAAAAAAAATTGGATGATGGTGTTGGTTCTGCGGGCTCAGATTCCCTAAAGGGCCACCCAAAATTATAAAAAGCCATTTAAATTAACAATACTCAGGCTTTCAGTCGGATGCAAACACCAATTAAATGCACAACAAGAACAATGGACCAGGATAAAAATAAAACAAAAAAAGCAAAATAAAACCTCTAATCTAAAGCAAGCAATTTCTTCACAATATTAATTGAACGAAATTAGCCAATCCCCGGCAACGACGCCAAAAACTTGTTCGCACGATTTTAAATTCCGCAAGCGTACGGGTCGTGACAAGTAATATAGTGATTTTGAGTATAGAGTATCGTCTCCACAGGGATTGGATTTATTCAATTAAGTACCGCGAATAATCTTGCTTAACTTTATTTAGAGAACAAAATCTAATGCCGGAAAGAATAACAAAAAGCTAATCTAGAAAGCAAAAGATAAATGGTGACACAATTTGATGGGATAATTCTAGAGTTGTTGATTTTATCAATTGGACCTTTAATGCTTAATCAATTAAACAATATGGATTAACAAATCATTTGATTCATAAGTCTAGAAGCCTAATTGCAAGGATTCTCCTGTCGGTCTCCTCCTCTCTCATACCGTTCAATAAAGAATCTCCTTTCAGTCTCATCTTTATTTACTTAGCATGGCATTACGACCCTTCAGTACAACCTCTAACGTTATTTATTTTATCCCGTGTCACCCGGGTAAATAACCGTTAGTCATGCATTCAGTTCTAGTCTAAGCTTCTCTCCGTCGAGTTTCCACATAGTAACAATTCATTTAATCAGTGATCAGTTGATTAAAAGCATTACGGACAAAATGCACAAATGAACAATAATGACAATTAAACCACATCAATTCATTAATTCAGCAAAGGTTCAACATCTAAATCAATCTCATAGAATTTAGGAATTAACTACTCATAATCACTAAAATTCAATAATTCCTAATCACAACAGATCTAGAAACTAAAACATAAAGGAAAAGGGAAGAGAAATGCTCATAAAAGTGTCGATCTCCTCGATCCCGCGCCGACCTCCTTCGATCCCGAGCTCCAAAGATCTTCAACAAAGCTCCAAAACTCTCCCAAAAATCCCCAATTTTAGTGTGGATTCTAGAATGGGGTGAAAACCCACAAATTGGCACACAATCTTCATTGCAAAAGGCTCCTTTTATAGGCTCCCAGCAGGCTCAGCGTCGAGACGCTACAAGGACAGCGTCGAGACGCTCTGACGTCATCTTTTCTTGGGCTCCAAGACGTCTCAGCGTCGAGACGCTACTTGGACAGCGTCGCGACGCTCTCGCGATTCCAGATTTTTCTACGCAGCTGCCTAGCGTCGGGACGCTTCCAGGCTTAGCGTCGAGACGCTAGGCCCTAAATCTTCAATAAAGGCCCGATTTTGACTCCATTTTTGGGCCTCCAACTTTCTTTTGGCCCAAATACTTCTTGCAATGGATTTTGGACTTTTTTCTTGACCCAACTTGATACTTTAAGACTTGAAATTCATGAATTTGGGCTTCTAATTCATTCTTCTTGGCTTTTTGGACTCGGATCTTCAATGTAATTCTCCAAATTGCTCAAAAAGTCTCCAAAATCATCCAAAATCTCTCAAAATTCCGGTTTTGCTTCCTTGACTCGGTTTTCTGAAATTTAAACAGAAAATAGCATTAAAGAACACAATTCGAGCATAAAACTAGCTTAAATTAATAGGAAAATGATGACATTTTTGCATGTCATCACACCCCCAAACTTAAATCTTTGCTAGTCCCGAGCAAAGCTAAAACCTTATATATGAATCAACTATTGCAAATGCATGACTCTAAGCTCAATGATCCAAATAATGAATTCTAACAATTAAAGGAAATATTAAAACATATTCTTTCATCACGAAATTTAAATTTAAACTCTTCATCCCTTGCGTGTGTGTGTGCGAGCCTCCTTATTAGGTCTTTACTAGCCTAGAAAAGGTTTATAAAATCCTCAGTTCATCTTCCCCCTACACTGGCCTTAAGCTCTAATTATCCAGCTTCCCAACAATCAAGAAAGCAATATCCCACTAAGGTGCCTGAAACAACGGGGTATGCCTCCCCGAAACTTGCAATTATTTTTTATTTTTTTTTTTTTTAAAGAATCCTTTTAGATGTAGCGCCTTCGTTCTGGCTTGCCAACATTGGTGATGAAAGCATCCAACTACGAGCGCCTCATCTTTCAGGTTGCCGAAGCATGCTCATTTCTTTTAAACGCTTTCATGCAAAGGCAAACGATGGGTGTCATGAATGCCCCTGGTTACTAACGCTCTCAAGAAAGTGGAACATTCTTTTTTTTTTTTTTCTTTTTCTTTTCTTTTACCCTTTTTTTTCATATATATATATATATATATATATATATATATATATATATATATTTACACTTTTCTTTTCTTTGCAGGCTAATAAACATGATTTTTCTCCCAAGTAAAACATTACAGACTCTCATGTCGTTCATCTTTCAAATTAGATCTTAAGCCTATCGGAGTGACAACAAACATCTAGATAATATAATCCAGTTCTAAGCATTCAAAACCATATAAGTAGGCTAAGTGCTCAACATGTGCAAGGAAATCAAAGAAAAAATTTAAATTTACATGAATCTTGAACATGCTTTCATATTTCACAAAAATTGAATAAAATTCATTATCTAGATCATATCATAGACCGTCCTCATCAAAACAGATGCAATAGAATCATCATGAAAAAATTTTCAATACGCTCAGATCAGAACAGCAAAGCCTCCCCCCCAAACTTAAATCATACATTGTCCTCAATGTATTGATTATTCAGACTAATTAAGCATGCATAAGGACAATTAAAAAATAAAGGGAGAACGGTACTGCCCTGAAGTGTGAGAGAAACCATGGATGTCAGCCTTCAACATTCATTGGGGTTGTTTTTGGAAGAAAATTTGGTCTCGAGCTGCTTCAAAAATTGATCAACCGGAACGAAAGATCAACATGCTCTAACTACAAAAAACTGAAAAACAAAGAAAAGAAAATTAACGGAAAAATAAACTTGGGTTGCCTCCCAAGAAGCGCTTGTTTAACGTCTCTTAGCTAGACGAGTTTGTGCGGACTTTCAAGGCACATAAAAATTCTCGTATTTCTTTGGGCCCTTCTTCCTTGAATCAATGAAGCAGACTATTGCTAGTAAGCTTACTAGCTTTTCATGGGACCCTGAAGCAGAAATATTTTTGGAATTTTCTTTTAATAAAAGCATAAAAGGAGAAAGATCAAAATAAATGGACTCTGACACAGACTCTGACTCGTGAGAACAAGAAAAAGAACACTCATTATCAAGAGAGGATGGAGGGGATAGAACAGACAAAGGCCTTTCAACCTTAAACTCTATCTCTAGAAACTCCTCAAACACTACATGCTCATTTTCTTTTTCTTCCTCACAAACTTGTTCTTGATGGGTGCTGGAATTATCCAATTCTTCCTCACTGCCTAAACAACTCACCCCTATATGCTCAAACTCAGCAAAATCGAAAGGATTAGGCTCTTGAATGGGTGCTAATGAATCAGTGGCCACATGACTCACTAGACACTCTATGGAAGTGGATCCTACTTCCCTATCTTCCTTTTGGATTTGGAGTCTCTCCATAGATTTTTCTAATTCTAAATTCATGGCTCTCGACTCTTGGATAAAATTTTCAAGCAAGCTCTCTAAGGAAGATTTTTCTTCGATGGAAGCAGATTGCACTTCACTCTCATCCTTTTTGGGATGCAATCTCCCTAGGGATTTTTCTAGAGCTAATTGGGTGGCTCTAGTATCCTCAATAAAATCTTGAAGCAAACTTTCTAGGGGAGATTTTTCTTCTAAAGGGGGATAATTTGAATAAAAAAAATTGGATGATGGTGTTGGTTCTGCGGGCTCAGATTCCCTAAAGGGCCACCCAAAATTATAAAAAGCCATTTAAATTAACAATACTCAGGCTTTCAGTCGGATGCAAACACCAATTAAATGCACAACAAGAACAATGGACCAGGATAAAAATAAAACAAAAAAAGCAAAATAAAACCTCTAATCTAAAGCAAGCAATTTCTTCACAATATTAATTGAACGAAATTAGCCAATCCCCGGCAACGACGCCAAAAACTTGTTCGCACGATTTTAAATTCCGCAAGCGTACGGGTCGTGACAAGTAATATAGTGATTTTGAGTATAGAGTATCGTCTCCACAGGGATTGGATTTATTCAATTAAGTACCGCGAATAATCTTGCTTAACTTTATTTAGAGAACAAAATCTAATGCCGGAAAGAATAACAAAAAGCTAATCTAGAAAGCAAAAGATAAATGGTGACACAATTTGATGGGATAATTCTAGAGTTGTTGATTTTATCAATTGGACCTTTAATGCTTAATCAATTAAACAATATGGATTAACAAATCATTTGATTCATAAGTCTAGAAGCCTAATTGCAAGGATTCTCCTGTCGGTCTCCTCCTCTCTCATACCGTTCAATAAAGAATCTCCTTTCAGTCTCATCTTTATTTACTTAGCATGGCATTACGACCCTTCAGTACAACCTCTAACGTTATTTATTTTATCCCGTGTCACCCGGGTAAATAACCGTTAGTCATGCATTCAGTTCTAGTCTAAGCTTCTCTCCGTCGAGTTTCCACATAGTAACAATTCATTTAATCAGTGATCAGTTGATTAAAAGCATTACGGACAAAATGCACAAATGAACAATAATGACAATTAAACCACATCAATTCATTAATTCAGCAAAGGTTCAACATCTAAATCAATCTCATAGAATTTAGGAATTAACTACTCATAATCACTAAAATTCAATAATTCCTAATCACAACAGATCTAGAAACTAAACCATAAAGGAAAAGGGAAGAGAAATGCTCATAAAAGTGTCGATCTCCTCGATCCCGCGCCGACCTCCTTCGATCCCGAGCTCCAAAGATCTTCAACAAAGCTCCAAAACTCTCCCAAAAATCCCCAATTTTAGTGTGGATTCTAGAATGGGGTGAAAACCCACAAATTGGCACACAATCTTCATTGCAAAAGGCTCCTTTTATAGGCTCCCAGCAGGCTCAGCGTCGAGACGCTACAAGGACAGCGTCGAGACGCTCTGACGTCATCTTTTCTTGGGCTCCAAGACGTCTCAGCGTCGAGACGCTACTTGGACAGCGTCGCGACGCTCTCGCGATTCCAGATTTTTCTACGCAGCTGCCTAGCGTCGGGACGCTTCCAGGCTTAGCGTCGAGACGCTAGGCCCTAAATCTTCAATAAAGGCCCGATTTTGACTCCATTTTTGGGCCTCCAACTTTCTTTTGGCCCAAATACTTCTTGCAATGGATTTTGGACTTTTTTCTTGACCCAACTTGATACTTTAAGACTTGAAATTCATGAATTTGGGCTTCTAATTCATTCTTCTTGGCTTTTTGGACTCGGATCTTCAATGTAATTCTCCAAATTGCTCAAAAAGTCTCCAAAATCATCCAAAATCTCTCAAAATTCCGGTTTTGCTTCCTTGACTCGGTTTTCTGAAATTTAAACAGAAAATAGCATTAAAGAACACAATTCGAGCATAAAACTAGCTTAAATTAATAGGTAAGTAACGACGATGTCTTGTATAACATATCTTATTATGCAATGAATCAAATGAGACATCTTGATTACAAACTGGACATGCCTTATATCCTTTTGTGCTCTATCCTGACAAATTACCATAAGTTGGAAAATCATTAATTGTCCACATCAAAGCTGCATGAAGACGAAAGTTTTGACCACTGTAAGCATCATAAGTCTCTATGCCATTACTCTATAAATCATTCAATTCTTCTATCAGTGGCTGTAAATAAATATCTATCTCTTTTCCTGGAGACTTCGGCCACGATATAAGTAAAGACATAAAGAAAAATGTTTCCTTCATGCATTTCCATAGTGGCAAGTTATATGAAATTAATATCACTGGCCAGGTACTGTATGATGTACTCATATTGCCAAATGGGTTGAATCCATCAGTAACTAGAGCTAATCTTACATTCCTTGGATCGTTTGCAAACTAATCATGCATATTGTCTGTCGAAGTGTTTCCATGCCTCGGCATCTGCCGGATGACTTGAAACTCCATCAATATTCATCATTTTTTCCTTATGTCATCTCATATCACTAGCAGTATGCTTAGAATAAAATAATCTTTGTAATCTCGGCGTCAAAGGAAAGTGTCTTAAAATTTTGTGTGGAACCTTTTTCCCCTTCTTGTTATCGACTTTATAACGAGATTCATTGCATTGA
Organism: Luffa acutangula; assembly: GCA_036850905.1. NCBI lineage: Eukaryota > Viridiplantae > Streptophyta > Magnoliopsida > Cucurbitales > Cucurbitaceae > Luffa > Luffa acutangula. The sequence continues at coordinate 40,631,078 of CM072097.1, read as the reverse complement.
AGACAAACTTCTACTTGCTCATTTTCTTTCGAAAATAACATACAATCATTCTTACAGGTATGTACGCATTCATAACCTAAACCTAAGTCACGTAACATCTTTTTTGCACCATAATAAGATTCAAGAATGTTGGTACCATTAGGTAAAACTTCTTTGAGTAATTTTAATAACATATCAAATGACTTATTACTCCAATGATTAAGTACTTTGATATGCATTAATTTTACAAAAAAAAGTTAAACTTGAAATCTTAGAACATCCAGGGTATAATTCTGCATTAACTTCGTCATACATTAACTGAAACTTATTCCTACCTCCCACGCTAGCATTTGTTTCAACCCTACTTGCGTTATCTTCACCAATATGTTCATTGACTTCTGTCAAATCATTTAATAATTCAACCATTTCATCTTCCTTATCTTTATTTTCAGAATACTCTGTAGGTTTTTTAAGTTTCAAATAAGAAGACAAATCTGGAGTTTCTCCATGATATACCCATCTATCATAGGTAATCGACATTCCATATTGATATAAATCATCTTCGACATCATAAGGTCGTTTCATTTTGACATTTTGACACTTTCTTCAAGGACAACGTGTAAACCCTCTCGTATCAACATAATTCTTTGCCACCCTAATAAACGATCTTATTCCATCAGTATACTCTTTGCATAATCTATTTCGAAATCTTATCCAACTTTTATCCATGACTTATCCTAGAAAATATAAAGGACAACTTATCATTAACTTAATTTACCACTAAGTGTATAAAAGACACATTATAACTTTCAACATTATAATCACATTACGGTAACAACAAATATAAATGCACTCATTCTCAAACTACATTTATTCAACAAATATAAACATCCCTCCACCCCCTCCCCCAAAGAAAACTACATTTATTCAACAAATATAAGTACCCTTCCTCTCCCTTCATCTCCCTTCATTCAACAAATACAATACCTTATCCAAATATAAACAACCAACACAATATGTACTAAAACATTAAAAATATTCCAATAACAAAATTAAACAACTCTAAGATCACAAATAGAAACAATTCTCAAAATGTAAGAACTAACTATAGTGTTCAATAGGTCTATTTTGATTTAAATCACATACTAGGCTTATGAATGGTTAAAATCCCTTTGGCAGCGGAAGCAAACAAGACCAATTCGTTTTACAATTTCGTTTACGAAAAACCAATACATTGGCAATATAAATTCAGAAACAAATTTCTAAATTACTAAGATTAAGCATGCTGGAAATTTATTCAAGATTAAGAACACTTACATGAACTAGAAGAACAATCAGCACAATGCTCCAATTCGCGTTCTTCTTCCTCCCAATGGACACCACCACCACGGATCACCCACTATCCTCTAGGATCACTGAGATATGACTTGTGGGAACCCAAAATTCGGTCTTGGAAGGGAATTTTCAGCAATATGCTTGCTGTGTTTTTTTTAGAGAAAAACTAGAGAGAAAAATCTTCAAGACTCTCTGTATTTTTCGTGAATGAGAGGAATGAGTGATCTACCAGGAACTCCCTCTCCCCTGTACGATAAGTGGGGAGGGAGTTATTGCCCTACTAGATCTAGACCGTTAGATCTTAATCAAAACGATCTCGGCCATTAACTAATTAAATAATAAATATTTAATTAATTAATTAATTACAATTAATTTAATTAAATCAACATTAATTAAATGAATTATAATATAAAGTTTTTAATTCAATTTGAATCATATTCAATTGAATTAAATTGGTCATTCAATTAATTCTATTAATTGAATCCACATTAATTAAATATCAAATATTTAATTGATTTTATAATTGAATCATATTCAATTTTATCTCTCTCATTTAACCTATAGTTTTAATGTGCATCAAACTGCACATTAATATAAACCATAGTATTAATTTGATTAAATCACATTTAACCAAATTAAAATTAAATTAAGGGAAAAATACACTTTTGGTCCCTGAGGTTTGGGTTAAGTAACACTTGGGTCCCTGAGTTTTCAAACTCAACAAAAATACCCCTGAGGTTTGAGATAAGGAGCACTTTGGTCCCTGCCGTCAAATTTTCTGTTAACTTTTAACGGTTGCTGACGTGACACTATTATTTTAATATAAAAAATTATTTTTGTTTTATTTTTTAAATAAAAAATATTAAAAAATTTAAAATTTAATATTTAATTATTTTTTTATTCTTTCTCTCATTCTCTCTCATCTTCTTCTTCTCCATCTTCCTTCTTCTCCATCTTCTCCCTTCTCCTTCTTCTTCTTCCTAAGTCCGGCGACCGACGACCACCACACGCCGCCGCCGGCCGCCGGTGACTGTTTTTTTTTTTTTCTCCCTCCTCCCTCCCTTTTCTATTTTTTTTTTAAAAAAAAAACATTGAAGACAAAGAAGAGAAGAAGAAAGAAAGGAAGAAGAAGAAAGAAGAAAGAAGAAAAAAAAAAAAAATCAGTCGCCGGCGGCGGCGGCATGTGGTGGTTGCCGGTCGCCGGACTTAGGAAGAAGAAGAAGGAGAAGGGAGAAGATGGAGAAGAAGGAAGATGGAGAAGAAGGAAGATGGAGAAGAAGGAAGATGGAGAAGAAGAAGATGAGAGAGAAGGAGAGAAAAAATAAAAAAAAATAATTAAATATTAATTTTTTAATTTTTAAATATTTTTTATTTAAAAAATAAAACAAAAATAATTTTTTATATTAAAATAATAGTGCCACGTCAGCAACCGTTAAAAGTTAACAGAAAATTTGACGGCAGGGACCAAAGTGCTCCTTATCTCAAACCTCAGGGGTATTTTTGTTGAGTTTGAAAACTCAGGGACCCAAGTGTCACTTAACCCAAACCTCAGGGACCAAAAGTGTATTTTTCCCTTAAATTAATTAATCCTCCAATTAATTAATTCATGAATTAATCAAATATCACATATTTAATTGAATTCATAATTCTCTCATTAATTAATTTTGAATCACATCCAAAATTAATTTTACTATAAAGTTTAATTCAATAATTAAACTTATGGTATAATGTATCTCCATACATTATATTAATTGTATCAAAATACAATTAACTTAAATTCCCTTTAATATTAAGACTATTTAACCTCAGAACCCTTTACGAGCTAGCAGGTGGACCTAATGGACCTACAGATCAGAAGCTCCAACGATACGAGACTAATTGGCTAAACTCATTAACCAAGTTAGTCAACATTCGTTAACCGTGGGTCACTCCACTAAAGACCCACAACTGCACTCTTCTCACTGTAGAATATTTCTGTGTCCACGGATATCGACCAATAACAGTAAGTCAATCCTTCACAAATGTTCGTAATGCCAGCTGGGTCAAATTTCCGTTTTACCCCTGGGTTACCTCTAGATCCTTAAGTACCACTGATTCCTCTAATGAACAATCTGTTTATGATCCAATCAATAAACAACAGTTCCTCTAGGGCAAGGAGAGGATGGGCGCCCTTGTTCAAGACCCGGAATCAGCCCTTAAGGGAACACACATCTACTTACCCCAACAGGGGAAGGAGTGAATTCCATCTTGTACTGTTATGTTCCCAGCCCCCATTCGGTCTTGCCCCTGAAATGGTAGGATTATTGAGTCGGCGAATTGGCCACTCTCACCCATACAGATCTAAGGACAATCCCTCCTGAAAAGGAGTTCATAACAGACTCAGGATTGAGATTGAGTTACCTAGGTCATCCTATTGAAATAGAAACCTAAACTAGTTAACGGTGTTACATCTAGTGGTTACTATTTCGCGGTCCGGTCTTATGCAAACTCATTGCACAGGATACCCCCACTCGCATGTCTCCTACATGGATGTTTTGGATCATTGCATCTGTATCGAATACAAAATGGGTCGTATCACATAGTGTTACCAGGATAAGGTATCCAGCCTTATCCCTATACTATAGACCATTTAGGTTGTTACTTGAACACTGATCCCCGTATATCCCCACATACTAGTTCAAGTTTCATCTAAACAACGTAGGATCTTAGTTTATTCGATTTGGGTCAAATTGTGCAATTTTAGTAACAATAACTCTTTATTGTACAAATCTCAATAACGACGTATTGATACAAGTGAACAATTTGTCACCATTCACTACCTACGAGTTTTAGGGCATAAAACCCAACAGCTTACACAATAACCTTACAATCAAACTTTACTCACATCCAAAACTTTCATCGCATTCCCCCCCCCCACATTCAATGAAAAAGTCACCTAACGTATAGAGCAACAAATAAAAATCTTAATAAAATAAACTTTGACAACAATAGAAACAATAACAAACAACACTCTTCAAATATTCTCCGTATTCTATTTTCAACACACAATCCACACACAACATCATTCAAAAAAATTCAATTATTTTACTAACCTCCAGAAGCCTACTCAACCAAGAAACTCGCCTCTTTTCTAAGAAATTCAACAAAATTCCTGAAAAATTAAAAAAAGAAAACTATTGTTAAAAAGAAAAAAAACACTAAAATGAATTACAACAAAGGGAAAGTCCACAACTAGAAGCTAATTTAAACCCTGATGCCTTAAGTCTATCTTTCTAGGGAACTCTAAGAGAAACTGGGGTAGAATACTTTAATTTTCTCACGGTGGATTCTTTTTCCTAATTGACAAGTCTTGCTTTAAGAACTCCAACTTCTTTCCAAAATTTAGTAGAAAGGGGCAAGATTGAAGATTTATTTTGGACCACAGGCAAGACTACTTCCAATTCTAATGCTCGAAAAGATATTAGGGAACCAAGTCATCTTCTTCCACCCGTACTCACACCACAATATCAATTCCAATAAGTGATAAGGAAGATTAGGATAAACATTTTCCATACAACCGTATGTCAAGGAGTATTCAAGGGAAAACTTATTTTAGTTTTTTCAAGAAAGATAGGTAAGCTTTCAATGACCAAATACAAGGTTGTTCCTCCAACCTAAACACTGAAGGTCATGAATGTCCAAGTGAAATGAGCTTCAAGAAAACTTACCCACGAACGTTGACCAGCAGTTTAAGGTACTTTTTATGGCGTTTCCTGGCGATTCACAGCACCCACGAAATGCACCCACGACTCCCCTTGTCCAAAACTGAGACAAAATGAAGAAATGTAAAAAAGAAATTGCAAAAATGAAAGGGGAAGGGCGATTTAAGCTACCTTTTATGGCATTTTCCGACGATTCACGACACCCAAGGCTCCCCTTTGTCCAAAACCAAAACGAAATGAACAAGTGAAAAAAAAAGAAAATGCGAGAATGAAAGGGAAGGGCGAAAAGATACCTTTTATGGCGTTTTCTTGTGATTCACGGCACCCACGACACACACACTGTCCAAATCCGAGAGAAAATGTGAAGTGTAAAAACTAAGAACTGTGAAGACAAAACGTGAAATGAAGGTGGGAGGCAGGATTTTAAAAGGTTTTGCGATGATTTCTGCATTTCGTCGCAAAACCGTGAAGCGAAAAGACGATTTTGTCACATACGTGCGACGAAAAGACGATTTTGTCACAAAACCGTGCGGCGAAAAGACTGTTTCGTCGCAGAACTGTACGGAAAAATACAGTTTCGTCTCAAAACTGTGCGACGAGAAGACAAAGTTTCGTCGTAAAATCGTACAACAAAAAGACAGTTTCGTCGCAAAGTCTTTAACATCTCCTTGAATTTTGTTCAATTTTTTCGCGCACCGATTTTAGATGCGACGAAATCAATTTTACGTCGCAAGGTTGCGACTAAATAAATTTTCATCGCAAAATTTGCGGCGTTCATTTTTTCGTCGCTAAATCGCTTCTTTCTTGTAGTGCATGTAACATTCCTCGGAGAATAATAACTTTATGTCTCCCACTGCCTTGACCGAGATAAACTCTCATGTTCTAACTTTTAGAGTCATCTTACTAGCTCACAACTGTTGCGAGGAACTCATTCCTTAAAAAGAATATATGTGATTAGTTGGTCCTGAATCGAATATCCAGGTAAAATCGTCATTCTCTACTAAACACGTTTCCAAGACAAATAAATCTTATTTAGAGTCTTTAGTCATGTTCCTTTTGGCTAGGCAATTTCCCTATGTAATATTCATCACAAACACCTTTGCGTTGAAGTAGACATAGGAGTCTAAGGACTTTCAGAGCTAAGACCGTTTCAAAACTACTCACCACGAGTTTAGCGTTTAAGTTTGTTTTCTTAGTAGTATGTTTTATACCATTTAACAAATTTGGCATATTGACGAGGCACTTATAGAACTATACATGCTGAAGAAACAAATTAATTTAAACTAGTTATCTAGAAATTAACCCATTATATATAAATAACCCAATCAAATTTAGCAAAAGTAATTAAGCACCCTATGAATCATAATTCTTTTGCAACGATACTTCAGAAGTTTAGAGCAACAGTCACCAAACAGGTGATCAACTACTCCTCCTTTGAATTAAGACATTCTCAACCAAATACTAACACCAGAATAACTCATATTCCATCAGTTTTAGTTACCGTTTATTTGGTCAAGGATTTCGTTAACAATTTAACTCATCCCTGTAAGTGTAACCTGATAACTGTCCAAAAGGTAGTTATTTAGGCCTCATTTCTATAGGGATTTGTGTGTCTTTCGTGCTTAATAGGGTTGGTTTTAGATATATATTATATGTTTTAACCCATTTGGAAGAATGGAAGCTTTGGAAATTATTTTGTGCAGAATATGCTGCTGGGCAACTGGAGGGAGCAAATTCTGTGCTGTAGCAAAACTGGGAGCAAAACTGCCACGTCACAGTTTGTTAGCCAAGTTGACAAACTGAATTCTGTTGAGTTATTTTCGTGATAAAGGAGCAAGGAGAGCCATACACGTGTCTAGGTTGACCTAAGTCAAGCCTCCTATCCTTCTATATAAGGGAGTAGCCGCCTAAGTCAAAGTCATTCCACTTTTGGGAGAAAACATTCCGTTCTTGGAAAGTTACTTCCACCTTTGGGAGCCGAATAGAGAGAAGATTGGAAACCATCTAGAAGACCATCGATTGCAAGTTGTTCAAGGGAATTAATCTTTTCTTGTTTTATCTTGTAGTCATGGACATGCTTACTCAGATTGTAACTTGCGTTTCCATGCATCTTATGAACTAAGTAGCTTAGGCGTTGGTTAGGAACAATGTGATTGTCGTGCTTCATTTCTAGTAATAAATATTGATTAATGCATCTTGATTAATTGTTGAGCTCATTTCTATTTTATGCCCGCCTGGCCAACCGGTATGAATACCTCTCTCTAGTTTCAGGGATGATTTAGGGAGTGTGTGGCGATTAATCACACTAGATCATTGTGTATTGGTGAACGCCAGTGACTGAGCTAGGGATAGCCAGTTGCCTAGTGCTTGATCGGTAGTGCTTCATTGGGGTTGAAACACATTCCAAAAGATTCAGAGTTCCGGGAGGAATATGCTAATAAGACTGCGAGAGTTTTGCATGGACAATAATATTGCTAGAGCATCTTTCTAAACAATTACGAAATCCTAACCAGCGCCTGTTTCTAATCTGTCTGCCTATTTGTTTACTCGTTGTTCTGTTATTTCTTTTGCTTCAGCATTATTCTTACAAAAACCAATTATTTTTACTACCTTTGAAACCATTAAAGAGTTATACAAAATAGATAAAGTGGAAGCTAGTTCAGGCCTTGGATTGATAATACTTATTACTTGCTGCGGACTGTGTATACTTGCAGAGAGTTCTAGAGTCTTTTTATACCATATTTTTACTCACTCTAGGAGCCCAACATAACCCTCCCACTTTCAGATCCCAGAGAGACGCACCAACAGGCTACCAATAGAAAAGACAACTGTTGGTGATTACCCTAAGTGACCCTATCCATTCCTAGAGTTAACGGTGTTCCAAAACCTATGATCAGACCCTCCAAACAGGATGGTCGCTCTAAGACGACATGCAGGCGGATCATAAGAATCTCACGGTGCGACCTAGGGCGCGTAGACCGAAGGATACGTTGACACGTGTCCTTCTCCCACTTACTATGAACACTTTCCCCATTCACCTTGGTATTAACCCATGCAAACACTCTCCAAACAGGAGGCTGCTTCCAGGGCGACACAAAGCCGAGTATGGATCTCACGGTGTGAACACAGGGAGACGTTGTTGGGTTTAATGCCCTAAAACTCGTAGATAGTGAATGGTGACAAATTGTTCACTTGTCTCAATACGTTGCTATTGAGGTTTGTACAATAAAGAGTTATTGTTACTAAAATTGCACAATTTGACCCAAATCCAATAAACTAAGATCCTAGGTTGTTTAGATGAAACTTGAACTAGTATGTGGGGACATACGGGGACCAGTGTTCAAGTAACAACCTATATGGTCTATAGTATAGGGATAAGGCTGGGTACCTTATCCTGGTAACACTATGTGATACGATCCACTTTGTATTCGATATACATGCAATGATCCAAAGCATCCATGTAGGAGACATGCGAGTGGGGGTATCATGTGCAATGAGTTTGCATAAGACTGAACCGCGAAATAGTAACCACTAGATGTAACACCGTTAACTAGTTTAGGTTTCTATGTCAATAGGATGACCTAGGTAACTCAATCTAAATCCTGAGTATTTTATGAACCCCTTTCAGGAGGGATTGTCCTTAGATTTGTATGGGTGAGAGTGGCCAATTCGCCGACTCAATAAGCCTACCATTTAAGGGGTAGGACCAAGTGGGGGCTGAGAACATAACATTACAAGATGGAATTCACTCCTTCTCCTATTGGGGTAAGCAGATGTGTGTTTCCTTAAGGGCTAATTCCGGGTCTTGAACAAGGACGCCCATCCTCTCCTGGCCCGAGAGGAACTGCTGTTTATTGATTGGATCATAAACAGATTGTTCATTAGAGGAATCAGTAGTACTTAAGGATCAAGAAGTAACCTAGGGGTAAAACGGTCATTTGACCCAGCTGGCGTTACGAACACTCGTGAAGGATTGACTTATTGTTATTGGTCGATATTCGTGGACATAGAAATATTCTACAGTGAGAAGAGTGCAGTTGTGGGTCTTTAGTGGAGTGACCCACAGTTAACGAATGTTGATTGACTCGATTAATGAGTTTAGCTAATCAATCTCGTATCGTTGGAGCTTCTGATCTGTAGGTCCATTAGGTCCACCTGCTAGCTCATAACGGGTTCTGAGATAATATAGTCTTGAATATTAAAGGAAATTTAAGTTAATTGTATTTTGATACAATTAATATAATGTATGGAGATACATTATAGTATAAGTTTAATTAATGAATTAAACTTTATAATAAAATTAATTTTGGATATGATTCAAAATTAATTAATGAGAGAATTATGAATTTAATTAAATATGTGATATTTGATTAATTCATGAATTAATTAATTGGGAATTAATTAATTAATTTAATTTGGTTAAATATGTACTATGGTTTATATTAATGTACATTTTGATGCACATTAAAACTATAGGTTAAATGAGAGAGATTAAATTGAATATGATTTAACTATAAAATTAATTAAATATTTGATATTTAATTAGTGTAGGATTCAATTAATTGAGAATTAATTGAATGGCCAATTTAATTCAATTAAATATGATTTAAATTGAATTAAAAACTTTATGTTATAATTGGTTTAATTAATTTTGATTTAATTAAATTAGTTATAATTAATTAATTAATTAAATGATGATTATTATTTAATTAATAGACGACCAAGATCGTTTGGATTAGATCCAACGATCATGATTAAGTAGGGTTTTAACTCTCTCCACACTTATCGTTAAGTGTTGAGGGGGTTACCCAACTATCGATGAATTCTCTCACTCACGAAAAAACACAGAGGAAGTTCTCTCCTTGTGTTCTATCAGTTTTTCTCTCAAGAAACAGCATTCTGCTTGCTGAAAATTCCCTTCCCAAGGCGAGATCGATCTCACAATCGAGATCTCAAGATAGTCCAAGAGAATAGCGGGTGTTCTTGCGTGGTGGTGTCCTTTGGGAGCATTGTGCAAAATTTTTCAGCCTTGTTCAAATAAGTTTCCTTAATCTAAAATTGCTTAGATTGTAATTTACAACATGCTTAATCTGGAAATAAGATAGAAAATAGTTTATGTGATTTCTTGCCCAACGTACTATTTTCTATCGTATTCTATTAAATTGAAATTAAATCATGCTCGATTAATTTCGCTTCCGCTTAAGGATTCAATTTCTTCAGACGTGAGAGTAAAAACTTGATTTGAGCATCTCGTTTTTATACTTTTCCTCCCACTGAAGTGTCCTATGGGTATTTCAGGGTGTTTTACTTAGGTAAATTTCGACTAAATGAATCTATCTAAGTCTATGCCTTATATAACTCTTAAAATAAGGTATTTACTCTAATATCTAGGTGAATTAAACTCTTTTAATTTCCTAGTGACATGACATGCTAATAAGACCGTAGTTAATTCAACTCAGGTACCGGATTACCAGGAGAGTTCCCTTATAACCAAAGTCTTATCGTCCTACTTAACCATAATTTAAATCTATTAAAATGCTAAGTAAGACATTTTTCTAACCCTATTAGAAATGGTGATCTTAGGTCTAATTGATTTTAAACCGTTTTAAAATCAATTCATTTTTCCTTAGATCCTATGTTAGCATGCAACTATTTGTTATAGGTTTGACAGTTTCTATTCGTTAACCCTTATAACTATTCTAGCTTTTAATGAATTATCCATATAACATGCTTCTAATGGTGATAAAAATATATAATTATAAAAAATAAAAAAAATCACTATTATAAAGTATAAACATTTTGAAATAACCTACATCTAGGTGATTTCACAAAGCATAACTATTACGCTATGATGTCTAGGTGATAAAAACCTCACATCGCTCACGCATGCTTATAAAACTGGGTTAACCTAACTCAAGTACCGACTCGATGCCCAAGTAGGAGGTGTTCTGTAAATCATCAGCTTAAATACCTCCAGCCTTAGACAACAGCTAGTCGGGTGAGTTCTCTTGTAACCTTATTAGTTTTACAAGATATCAACCTATTCTATGAAATGTTTGATAGAAATTGTAGTTCGTTAACCCTAAGTGAGCATGCATTTATCTTTGTTATCAGTTTTAGCGTCTATCTCGTTTTATAACATTTATAACATAAATAACCTATAACATACATCTATATAACGTTTATATAAACGCTAAGGTGGTTTCATGTTGCATGCTTGTTCGTTTTCAATTATTAGCATAACACTTATATTAAACATACACTATCGAAAAATTAAACATACAACATGCATCTAACATGAAACCCTGACATGCATTCTTTTTATTATAACTCTTATAATATATTACTAATGCATGTTACATGCTTTCCTATGGTGGGATTTTAAATCTATATGGCATACAATATGCATTTGTAATACCTATTTAATTTAAACATACATTCCTAATGCATAATAAATAAAACACACTAAAGTAGACCGGTTTTGGAATCCAAGCAATTAAACTAACTAAATTATTACAATAATAATTGAGTAAACAAGCTGAACCGCTCGGTGATCGGCGTCGGTTTGAGCCCAAAACTGACGCCGACCGACCGATGCTCACCCCTAATTGTTGCTCTAGGCTAGAATACCCATAATCAATTAGGAGAATTCTAATTTAATTACAAAATATTGACTTAAACCCTAGACTTATCGTGTTAAACAACAAAAGTCAAAGAACTGCTCTTGGGACCCGTGCCCCCGAATCAATCTATGTTCTAACTATTGAACTAACTATCCATTAGCTACTTGGAAATTAGTTCTTTAGCATATTATTAACATATGAGCTGCGAGTTAGGGCGTCAATCTAACCTACTACGCATTCTAATTGTAAAAGCGAGAATCTAAAACCACAAATATCAAATAAATCATACTTAAAGCACAAAAAACTCTAGATAGATAACCATTCAGAACAAAAAAACTCCAAATATCTCATAAAAAACCAAATGTACTTACAATCCCGAGGTTCCAACTACAGTGAACGGTGCTTAGACGACCATAGACAAGCCTAATCCAAGCCCAAGGCTCGAAAAACCAACCTAAACTAACTAAAAACTATAAAATACAGAGGAAGAATGAAGAAATCGGAGAGAAACCCGAGAAAGAAGAGGAAAAACGACTGGGGCCTCCACTTATCTACCCTAAAAATGCGAATCTGCTGCATTTAAATAAGGAAGCAGTGTCGAGACGCCGTAGCTGGCGTCGAGACGCTGACGGTGATTTTTCCAATCCATAATGTTCGTAGCGTCCAGACGTCGTGAGGTGGCATCTCGACGCCACCTCTTAGGTCTTCCTTGTTTGGCTACTTCAATTCTCGATCCTTTTGACGTTGTCTTTGAGTCTTGAATGCTCCGCTTTGGTCTTTTCACTGCCTCGACATTCCATTGACTTCAACATGGATCAAAACCACGTTAATTTCCTTGAATTAATGTCAATTTGGAATATGGGCTCCTGAGAAGCTCTTAACAACAAACACCTACAAAATATACAATTTAAGCAAAATAATTGTCGTAAAACTAGCGAGATTAAGAACAAATATATAGGGTCAATTTGGTCCTATCAAAAACATGCTGTAAAATGCTCAAAAAATAGAGTGTTGAACATACCTGTTTTGGAGCTCAAATTCAAAGCGATTCGTTGGTTGTTTCTGTTGGGTTTTATGCCCTAAAACTCGTAGATAGTGAATGTAAACAAATTGTATACTTGTTTCAATAAAGTGTAATTGAGTTTCTACAATAAAGTGTTGTTGTTAAATATTGCACAATATGACCCAAATCCAATAAACTAAGATCCAAGGTTGTTTACATGTGACTTGAACTAGTATGTGGGGACATACGGGGATTGGTGTTCAAGTAACAACCTAAAAGGTCTATAGTACAAGGATAAGGCTGGGTATCTTATCCTGGTAACACTATGTGATACGGCCCGCTTTGTATTCGATACAGACGTATTAATCCAAGGCGTCCATGTAGGAGACATGCAAGCGGGGGTATCCTATGCAATGAGTTTGCATAAGACCGGACCACGAAATAGTAAACCACTAGATGTAACACCGTTAACTAGTTAGGTTACTGTTTCAATACGATGACCTAGGTAACTCAGTCTTAATCCTGAGTGTGTCATGAACTCCTTCTCATGAGGGATTGTCCTTTGATTAGCATGGGTGAGAGTGGCCAATACGCCGACTCAATATGCCTTCCTTTTTGGGGACAAGACCGAGTGGGAGGCTGGGGACATGACAACACAAGAAGAAATTCACTCCTTCCCACTTCTAGGAGAAGTAGATGAGTGTTCCCTTAAGAGGTGACTCCGGGACTTGAACAAAGGGATCCCGTCCTCTCACTGGCCCGAGAGGAACTTTCTGTTTAATGGTTGGACCATAAACAGGTTGTTCATTAGAGGAGCGCTGGTACTTAAGGAGACAGATGTAACACATGGGTAAAACGGTAATTTGACCCAGTCGTGATTACGAACACTCGTGAAGGATTGACTTACCGGTATAGGTCTACATCCATGGACACAGAAATGTTCTACAGTGAGAAGAGTTCAACTTTGGGTCTTTAGTGGAATGACCCACAGTTAATGAATATTGGTTAACCTGATTAATGAGTTTAATCTATTAACCTCATATCATTGGAGCTTCTGATCTGTAGGTCCATTAGGTCCCCCTGCTAGCTCGTAAAGAGTAATTAGGAACAAATATATCTTGAGAGAATTTGAATAGTTCAAATTCATATTGGGAATTAAGTTAATTGTATGAGATACAAAATAATGTAATGTATAATGATGCATTAAAATATAAAGTCTAATTTGAGATTAAACTATATTAAATTGAGAGATTGATATATTTGAAAGAGTTCAAATATATGTCTAATTAAATATAGGGTATTTAATTAGAAGATGAATTAATTAATTATGAATTAATTAATTATTCAGTTTAGTTTAAATTAAATGAGATTTAATTAAACTATAGTCTATGAGAGAAATAAATATTTGAAGAAGTTCAAATATTAATATGAATTTGATTCATATTAAATTTATAGGATATAAGAGAATTTGAAGGAGTTCAAATTTTAATATGAATTTGATTCATATTATAGAATTAATTAATTGAAGGCCTGAAATTAAATATATGATATTTAATTGGGTAATTAATTAATTAACTAATAGAAGGTCTGAAATTAAATATATGATATTTAATTGGTGATTAATTAATTAAAGAATTAATTAATTGGAAATTAATCAATTATGGAAATGATTAATCACTTATGGAAGTGATCAATCATTTATGGAAAAGATTAATCAATTATGGAATTGATTGGTCATGGAATTGATTAATGGAAAAGATTAAATCAATTATGGAAATAATTGATTTTAAATGAATATTTTATTCATGACCTTTCTCCTATAAATAGAACACTAACCCTAGGGTTTAGGTACCACAACATATGGCCACCATAAGGCCCTCTCATATTCTCTCAACTCAAGAACTCTAGGGAGAATTTTCTCTCGAGTTTTTCCCATTCAAGATTAGGTAGTCCCACAACTACGTTCCTAATCTCAGAGTTATAGCGGGGAAGATCAAATGGTGGTGTTCTTCGTTGTTGCGGAGCAATCAAGAAAGGCGTTCTTGAAGAATTCAGAGTCGTCAACGAAGGTATGTTTCTCATCGCTTAACCTTTTGCCAATGTATTGGTATTTTGTAAAACAAAATTAATTTACGAACGGTCCAATTGCTTCCGCTGTAACGGAATTGGGAATTCCAAATCCTACAGTTTCTTCACATGAAAACGTCATGGCCTACCACCGAGATCTTCCCCGCTATTCTCCGGCCATAGAATGGGCTTGTGGGAGCCGGAAAGTGATGAATTTTGAAGATCGTAAAATGAGTTTTTTGGAGTTTGGAGTCCACAGTTTTGAGAGAAAAAAAAATCCAGCATTTTTCATCTCTTTTCCAAGCCTCTTCTCCCATTTCTTTCTTCTGTCTTTTTAAAGAAGAAAATGGCATCTATACATCATATGGAGACATCAGCATAACGAGAAGATGACTCAAGGGATTGTGTGTCAAAAGCTTGTAATTTACCTCTTGGAAATTTTAATTTTTTTAAAAAAAAATGTAATTTACCTCTTTTAAAGTTAATCCATATTAATTAGCTTTAAACAAAGTTAATTTAAATCTTAAAATCCATTTCAAAATTAATTAAACCAATGTAATTAATTTATAATTATTTAATTTAATACCTAATATTAAATCAAATAACACACCTTATCCCGATCTCTCTCAAAACCTGAAACACTATTCAATTTTAAACGGAAATACGTATCCCATACATATTAACGATATTCAAATCATATTAAATATCTCCAACTCTCCCTAATTATAGTTTAATTCGTAATCAAACTATGATTTCAATAATATCACATATAATTGACGTTAACTCCCTTAATGGGAATTTGAACGTTTCAAATTTATTCATCACATTGTTCTAAGGTTTATTCCGTATGAGCTAGCAGGGGGACCTAATGGACCTACAGATCATGGGCTCCAACGATCCGAGATTAACCGGTTAAACTCATTAACCTAGTTAACCAACATTCGTTGACTAATGGGACACTCCACTATAGCTCGTAGTTGCACTCCTCTCACGGTAGATATATTTTTGTCCACCCGATGTAACCATAATGAATAAGTTGACCCTTCACAGGTTGTTTGTAACTACAGTCGGGTTAGACGTCCGTTTTACCCCTGCAGTTACTTCTTGTTCCTAAGTCCCACTGATCCTCTAATGAACAATTTGTTTATGGTCCAACCATCAAACAGAAGTTCCTCTCGAGCCAGGAGAGGGCGACGCGCCTTTGTTCAAGACCCAGAGTCAGCACTTAAGGGAACAACCTCTTCTATCCCTACAGGCCGGTAGGAGTGAATTCCATCTTGCAAGACTATGTCCCCAGCCATCTACCCAGTCTTATCCCCAAAATGGTAGACTTATTGAGTCGGCGATGCTGAGCCACTCTCACCCATGCAAATCAAAGGATAATTCCAAATAAACAGGAGTTCATAGTTAGCTAAGGATTAAGATCGAGTTACCTAGGTTATCGCATGAAATAGTCAGTTTCACAGTAAACGGTGTTATAAAGTGAAAGTGACTTATTTCTCGATCCTGGTCTTATGCGAACTCATTGCATAGGACGCCGCCAATCGCATGTCTTTACATGAACGATTCAGGATCACATCATTTGTATTAAGTACAAAGTGAGTCGCGACTCATAGTGTCCCCAGGATAAGGTACCCAACCTCTATCCCTATACTATAGACCGTTTTGGCTATTACTCGAACTTGATCCGCTTTTGTGTCTACACATAAAGTTCAAGTGTTCATATCGTAGCCAAGGATCCTAGTTTATTAGATTTTGGTTAATTAATGCAGAATTTAAACAACCATTCAACAACCACTTATTGAATTACTTCAATAACATTTTATTGATTATAATTAACTTTGTTATATTTACTATCTACGAGTTTTAGGACATAAAACCCGACATGCAAGCCCATGAAGAGAAACTTCTCAAGAAAAGTAAACAAACAACTGAGCAACTTTTTCAATCAAAGTTACAATTGAGAGATAAAGAAGATAGTTTATAAAAAAACAATCGAGATCAAGAACTGAAAGGATTCAATCCCTAGCGGAAGCGCATGTGATCGTGTTTCAATTTAATTTAGAATTCCATAATACTGTACAAAAAACTAAAAACTATACAGAACAATTTTGATATTTCTAGGCTAAGCATGCTAAGGGAAGAAAATTACTTACGTTAGTAGACCAAATAGCAAGCTATATTTCTTCCCTCGAATTGGTGATCACGAACAAGAACCCAATTGAACAGGACACCACCATTAAAGCTACCCCGCTATCCTTTGGGATTAAGATCGAGATCTGTAGGATCTCCTTCTTAAACCACAGGGAACCTTTTTTTATTTTTATTTTTTTACAGAGAGGAATTTTTCTTCTAAAAATGTAGAGAAATTTTGAGAGAAATAGCACCTTGGTAAAGAGTTCACTGAGCAGTTGAAAGAAGTTTGTAAGATACAATTCTATATCTTTTATCAGATGAGGGAGGAGAAGTTACATTAACTCTCCACTCTCCTGTAGTTGCAAGATAGTTTAATTTAAATTATTATTAATAATTATTAATTTAATTAATTAATTAAACCTATTTAATTAATTAACTTATAATATATTAATCAAATTAATATAACCTAAGGTATTAATTTAATTAAATCACATTTAACCAAATTAAATTAAATTAATCAATTACTTAATTCCTTAATTAATTAAATATCATATACTTAATTAACCTTACATTTGAATCATATTCGAATGTACATCTCTCTCATGACCTATAGTTTTAATATGAATCCAATTCATATTATATTTAACTTATAGTTTCAATGTGAATCCAATTCACATTTAGTTTATATTTGAACCTATTCAAATATATTATTATCTCATGAATTAATTTTGAATCATATCCATTATTAACATTATAATATAATGTATCACCATACATTATATTAATTGTCTCTTATACAATTAACCTAAATTCTCTTATATTGATCTGAACAATTCAAATTTCTTTCAAGACTAAATGACCTAAATTACCCTTTACGAGCTAATAGGGGGACCTAATGGACCTACAAATCAGAAGCTTCAACGATACAAGATTATTTGATTAAACTCATTAACCATATTAATCAACATTCGTTAACTGTGAGTCACTCCACTAAAGACCTACAACTGCACTCTTCTTACTGCATAATGTTTTAAGTTCGCAGATGATCGCTGGTCAGAAGGTCTATAAATTAATATGGAATTTGTCGCAGATATGCATTAACCCAAGTATAAATCAATACAATCAAGTAGTACCTAGAGAGTTCTAGGGTTGAATCCACAGGGAAGAACGATTAATAAGCTTTAATATCTTGCAAACTAAACTCTTGTACGCATGGTATCATAGTAATTGTAAAAGATGTTGTTTGGGGTTGGTTGATAAAATAGTGCAGTAAACATAGATTATGCGATGAGAATTAAGGAAAATATCAGATAACAAGGCTATCAAAGCTTTTGCTCCGGCGACCACATGCGTTTGCAAGTAATCTTGTACCGCATACTTTGACTAATTGATCTATTAATGCCTAAGTGAGAAATAATCATAAGATTCCCTCCAGGTACTACCTATGTGTTTGGCGTAGAACTAACAACTGTTTTGTTTAATTAGTTCATGCGTTAGTCTAGTTCTCTATTGACTTGCAAGTGACTGCGTAGTCCTACAACAGTTTAAGCTCATTCATGTATTATCTTATTGCAGTGGTATTATCTTTAACACTACCAAGACTACAAGTAATGCGCAAGCTTGGTCTGCTTAGATATTTCCACATGCGTTACCTATCATGGATTTATCCTGCTGCTATCGCATCCGGCTGGCCAGGCGGGAGTTAGTAATGAAAGTATTATCGCATCTAAATAGAAGACATTAATTTCTCATTCAATCAAAGTGTAGGCATCAACATAAACTTGTCACTGCATGGGTGCCTATGCTAAGCCTTGATAAAAGAGAATTAGCTCATGTTGGTATAAGAATACATCAAGCAAAACATGCTAACGCAATACAAGTCTATCCCGCGGCGGTATCCTTTCTTCGAGTCTCTGTCTTCATGCTCGAAGCTATCTCTCTCTGCTCTTCGTCCCCCTCCTCTTGGACAAATGGATGCTTCTTATAGGCTGAGGAGGCTGACTTCTCCAAGAAATTAGCATGCGTGCCCAAGTTATCTTTCGCCAGCTTGCACATTTGATACACGTCGGCACAATCCTTTCATCCAGCTTTCATTGTACGAATACTCTGGGATCTGTGCTTGCGCTGAAGAAAACTTGGGCAACAAAACAACTAAACTTTTTATGCGTTAACGCCTTAAAACAAAGAATTTCTTACCGCATCATTGAATAATGCCTTCCGCAGAAAACTATCGCAATTTCCTTATCTTTATGCACTGGGTTGGTGCAACCATGCTCATTTTTGCCTTATTTAGCTTAAATTTAAAAGAGAAATAACTTGCTTATTGCAAGTTATCAACGGATATTGACCATTAACGGTAAGTCAATCTTTCACAAGTGTTTGTAACTCCAGCTAGGTCAAATTACTGTTTTACCCCTAAGTTACCTCTATCTCCTTAAGTATCAATGATCCTCTAATGAACTGTAGGATTGGAATTTCCTAATTCCGTTAGCGAAAGCGAATTTGGACCGTTCGTGGTTAATTTTGTTTCCACCAAAATATCAATACATTGAAAAAAATTTAGAAAACTATTCTAAATCAATTATTAAGGCTAAGCATACAAACTTAGAGCTAATCTAAAGAGGAGAAGCATGCATACCGTCGTTGTCGACTCTGAAATATCAAGAACGCCTTTCTTGATTTCATAGGGACCAAATGTCAACAATTGGGACACCACCAATTGATCTTCCCCGCTATAACTCTGAGATTAGGAACATAGTTGTGGGACTACCTAATCTTGAATGGGAAAACTCTTGAGAGAAAAATCTCCTTTTTTGTTCTTGAGTTGAGAGAATATGAGAGGGAGGCTAGAATGAGACCTTAGGGTTAGAGTTCTCATAACCTTTCCTTTTATAAGTGGGAGACATTTAAATCTTATTTAAATGTAATTCTCTCACATAATATATAGTTTAATTAAACTTAATTAAATCACATTTAATTAATTCAATTAAACTAATCAATTTATTAATTCCAATAATTAATTAATTTTATAATTAAATATCACATATATTTATTTAATTACATATTAGAATCATATTCTAATAATTCCCACATAAACTATTAAATCTCATTTAATTTAAACTAAATTGAATAATTAATTAGTTCATAATTAATTCATCTTCTTATTAAATATCATATATTTTATTAGCAATATATTTGAACTCTTTCAAATATATCATTCTCTCAATATAATAAAGTTTAATATCAAATTAGACTTCATATTGTAATGTATCACTATACATTATATTAATTTGTATCTCATACAATTAACTTAATTCCCAATATGAATTTGAACTATTCAAATTCTCTCAAGATATAATTGTTCCTAATTACTCTTTACGAGCTAGTAGGGGGACCTAGTGGACCTACAGATCAGAAGCTCCAATGATATGAGGTTAATTGATTAAACTCATTAATCAGGTTAACCAATATTCATTAAAATGTAGGTCATTCCACTAAATACCCACAACTGAACTCTTCTCACTGTAGAACATTTCTGTGTCCACGGATATAGACCTATACCGGTAAGTCAATCCTTCACGAGTGTCTGTAATCACAGTTGGGTCAAATTACCATTTTACCCCTGTGTTACATATGTCTCCTTAAGTACCAGTGCTCCTCTAATGAACCTCATGTTTATGGTCCAACCAATAAACAGAACGTCCCTCTCGGGCTAGTGAGAGGGCGGGATCCCTTTGTTCAAGTCCCGGAGTCATCATTTAAGGGAACACTCATCTACTTCTCTTAGAAGTAGGAAGAAGTGAATTCCTTATTGTGTTGTCATGACCACAGCCTCCCAGTCAGTCTTGTCCCCAAAAAGGAAGGCATATTGAGTTGGCGTATTGGCCACTCTCACCCATGCTAATCAAATTAAAGGACAATCCCTCATGGGAAGAAGTTCATGACACACTCAAGATTAAGACTGAGTTACCTAGGTCATCCTATTGAAACAGTAACCTTAACTAGTTAACGGTGTTATATCTAGTGGTTTACTATTTCATGGTCTGGTCTTATGCAAATTCATTGCATAGGATACCCCCGCTTGCATGTCTACTATATGGACGCTTTGGATCAATACGTCTGTATCAAATACAAAGCTGGTCGTATCACATAGTGTTACCAGGATAAGGTACCCAACCTTAACCTTGTACTATAGACCTTTTAGGTTGTTACTTGAACACCGATCCCCATATGTCCCCACATGCTAGTTCAAGTTACATATAAACAACCTCGGATCTTAGTTTATTGGATTTGGGTCAAATTGTGCAATATTTAACAATAAAACTTTATTGTAGAAACTCAATAACACTTTATTGAAACAAGTATACAATTTGTTTGCATTCACTATCTACGAGTTTTAGGGCATAAAACCCAACATGAACAACCTATTTATGGTCCTACCAATAAAAATAAGTCCCTTTCGGCCCAGTGAGAGGGTGGGGCCCCTTGTTCAAGTCCCGGAGTCACCACTTAAGAGAACACTCATCTCCTTACTCTAAAGTCAGAAAGGAGTGAATTCCATCTTGTGTTGTTATGTTCCTAGCTCCCTACTAGGTCTTGTCTCCAAAATGGTAGACTTATTGAGTCTGTGAATCTGGCCATTCTCACTCATACAAATCAAAGGAGAATTTACTTCAAATGAATTCAAAGATTTTTGTGTAGAAAATGGAATTCGTCAGCCTATGATAGTTCCATGGACTCCACAATAAAAATGGTGTTGTTTAGAGGAAAAATAAAACTATACTTAATATGGCTCGAAGCATGAAAAGTAAGAGGATGCCAAAAGAGTTTTGGGCACAAGCTGTTCTATGTGCAATGTATCTGTCTAATCGTTCCACCACTAAATGCCTGTGGAACAAAACCCCTCAACAAGCATGGACTGGAAGAAAGTCATCTATTGCACATTTGAGAGTATTTGGGAGTATAGCTTATGCACATGTACCAGATCAAAGGCATAATAAGCTTGATGATTAAAGTGAAAAACTTGTTTTCATTGGTTATGATGCAAGCTCGAAAGGCTACAAACTTTATAATCTAGCCACAGAAAAGATGGTGGAAAACAAAGATGTCATGTTTGATGAGGAAGCATCATGGAATTGGAATGATGAAAACCTAAAGTTTATAAGTTCCTACATTTTCCTGAAGATCATGATGAAATTGGTGATGTGGTCGTTTCTCCATCAACACCACCTCCATTGCTAGTCACTCCAGAACAAGCTATACCTTCATCATCAACATTGAATTCAAGTGAAGGGTCTCGTCACATGAGAAGTTTACAACACATATATGATGAAACAGAAGAGTTAAGTCAAAGTTTTAATGATCTTACTCTTTTTTTGTCTTTTTGGTGACAATGAATCATTAAATTTTGAAGAAACTTCACAAGATGAAAAGTTGAAGACTGTTATGGATGAAGAGATAAAGGTTATAATGAAGAATGATGCATGAGACCTTTCTACTCTTCCAAGTACAAAGAAATCAATAGGTGTCAAATGGGTGTTCAAGATAAAAAGAAATGAAAAAGGATAGGTGGAGAGACACAAAGCGAGATTAGTTGCAAAAGTCTATTCTCAAAGAAAATGCATTGATTATGATGAAGTATTTGCTTCCGTTGCTCCCTTGGAGACCATAAGGTTGTTAATTGCACTTGTTGCTCAAAATAGAGGATTTTTCAAATGGATGTCAAATCGACATTCTTGAATAGATATATTGAAGAAGATCAAGTCTACTTGGAACAACTTCTTGGTTATGTTGTGAAATGTTATGAAGATGAAGTCTTGAAGTTAAAAGAATGCTTTGTATGGATTGAAACGGGCGCCAAGAATGTGAAATAATAGAATTAAAAAAATATTTCCTATATAATGGGTATTTTAGATGCCATCACATGAACTTTCTCTTTATATTAAGACTAATGGTCATGGAGATACTTTGTTAATTTGTCTATATGTGGATGACTTAATTTTTATAGGAAATTGTCCAAGTATGTTTGAAGATCTTAAGAAGACAATGACTCAAGAATTTGAAATGAAAGATATTGCGTTGATGTCATATTATCTTGGCATCGAAGTGAAACAGTCAGAGGATGGTATTTTCATTTCTCAAAAACGATATACTAGAGAAATTTTTGAGAAATTCAAGATGTTCAATTCTAAACCTATCACAATTTCGATGGAAACTAGGACAAAATTATCTAAATACGAAGATGGAGATGCTGCAGATCCTTCATATTTCAAAAGTTTGATTGGAAGCTTGAGGTATTTAACATGCACGATATTTTGTTCAGTGTTGGATTGATGAGTAGGTTTATGAAATCTCCTACAACTACTTATTTGAAAGTGGCAAAGAGAATTCTTCGTTACCTCAAAGGTACGTTTGACTATGGATTATTTTATTCATCAACTAAAGAATTCAAACTTGAAGGTTATTGTGATAGTGATTGGGCTGGAGATCTTAAAGATTGAAAATGTACAAGTGGATATGTTTTCTTTGTTGGCGATACAACTTTTACCTGGAGTTCTAAGAAGCAACCTATTGTGACATTATCTACTTGTGGGCAAAATATGTTGGTGCAATATCATGTGTTTGTCATGTAGTTTGGTTGAGAAATTTGCTTAAGACAGTTGGAATTTTGCAAGAGGATGCAACGGTGATCCATGTGGATGATAAGTCAACAATTGCTCTAGCCAAGAATCTGGTGTTCCATGATCGTAGTAAGCACATTGATACAAGATTTCACTTTATCAAATATTGCATATTAAGAAAGGAGATTCAAGTTGAATATGTGAAGACAGAAGATCAAATTGCAGATATTTTCACAAAGCCACTCCAGATTGATATGTTTAGCAAGTTGAGAACCTTGCTTGGAGTTTTCAGAAAAACATGTTTAAGGGGGATGTTGAAAGTTAAACATGTTTTAATGAAGTAGATGAGTTATACAAATTAGAAATTAAATAAGTTTTATGTTTTAATTTTTTGGGAGTTAAGTACAACATTTATGTGCATGAAGTTAAGATGGGATGAGAGTTGTTAGATCTAGAATTTTCCACGTAATCCTAGATGCAAGCGTGTGGAGAAGAAAACACAAGAAAAGTTAGAGAGAAAAAATGTGAACCAAGTTTGTAGCTTTCTTGTGTTAGCTTTTTTACCCTTGATCTCAAAATAATTAATTTTAATTAATTAATTAATCAATGTTTTGATGATAACAAAATTAGTTTTATTTATTAATAATTTTAGTGTTTTAAAGTATCCATAGCATAGAGCTCGAAACAACGATTCTAACGGCTTTTGAATCACTCAAATCGGAGCCTAAACGAAGAAGTTATGACCAAAACAAAATTAAAGGAGAAAATTCAACTAGGCATGACACATGGCAAATAAGTGTGACATGTCGATGACGTGGCAGCGACGTGGACGGTCAACGATCAAAATTGATGATGTGGCATATCCAACGGTCAAAATTGCTGACATGTCGAGCGTGGTGCAATGATATTGCGACATGTGGTAGTCATATTTTAATAATAATAATAAAAAGTCCAGCGGTCAAATTTTAAAGTATAATATTATTTTATTATAAATTTTGATTTATTTTAATGCAGCCAATCAGACAGCGGCACGTGGGAGCCAACGACTAGTTTAGTCCTTTTTGGTCTATCGAAGGCACGGAAAAAATTCAAAGAAATGGGGAAAAAGTTCTGAAAAAATACTACTTATCTTGGAGAACATTCCTACCATCTTTGAGAAATTTTTTAGTTTCAACTTTTCATTTTTTCATAGCCATTTGAGGGTTTTAGTTGTAAGAAATCATTTCTTACAAGGTTTTGCGATTTGATTTGTATATCCACTCTTTGGAAGAGTTTATTGTTATTATTCTACATCTTCTGAATCCATTGTAAGTGTTTCTCTTGATTCCGAAAAAGAGAGGTTGTGATGGTTTGATCCTGAATCGTAGAAAGGATCGGGTTTATTCTTGCTCCCGGAAAATGAATGTTGTAGCGGTTGGACTCTGACCGTGGAAATAGTCAGTTTTTCTAGTGGAATACCCAAGAGGAGCTTGGGGTGTGGAGTAGGTGATGCGGAATTTTCCTTACCGCAAGCGCACGGGTCAAGTAATAATAAAGTGTTCGTATAAACGAGTGTCGTCCTCTGGATTGGATTTTTAAGCAAATCAAGTATTGTGAATTATCTTGCTGAATTTTATTTAGGGATCAAAAAGTAGTGAATGAATGATATGAAAACTAAATCAAAGCAAGTAAAAAGAGTGGAAATTCAATTGGGAAAAATACTTAGGGAATTGATTTCGCCGATTAGTCTAGGATTGATTTTAAGAAGTAAGTTATTATGCACAATGGAATTATGAGCCAAAGACCCTTTAATCACAACTACCTCTCCCGAGTATAATTGATTCTCATGCAAATTAACCAACTTGATATCCCTATCTAAGTCTATTAATAAGCAAGGCAATGAGATCTTTTGACCAATTCTAAAGTTAATCTAAAACCGTCACGAATTAGAAAATAAACCTTAGTCATGAAATCTTGAGTAAGTCTATGCTAAATCCCCTCTCCCGAACAAGAATCAACACTTAAATCATCCAACTAATGGCCAATTAATTGAAAGCATTAAATCAAGATTACAAACATAATAACCATTGCACAACTTAAACCATAAATTGAATCCATACACTTAATCAACTACATCAATCCCTAAGCTACAAGTTTAGCTACTCATGAATAAAATTACAAGCTCAACTAAACATGTGAAAGCCATAAATCTAGCTAAAGAAAGGAAAAGAGGGAAAAGAAAACTCAATGTCGGCCGAGATCGAACGTCCCCGTCACAATCCCCACGAACGATGGGTTGATTTCCAACTTGCTCCCTTGCTTTGGCTCCAAAAATCCTCTGTTTCTGCTCTGTTTACGGCTCCAAAAGTGTCCCAAAAGAGTTCCCCCAAAAACCTAGCCGCAAAAGACCTATATTCTGTTTTTTCGTCATAGCATCGAGACGCTGCCTTCAAAACGCGCGTTTCAATAAGCGAAATAACACAGTGTCGAGACGCTAAAGTCGCAGCGTCAAGACGCTGTGACCTTTACGCGCCTATTCAGATATGGAATGTGAGCGTCGAGACGCTCAAGAGCTACCGTCTCGACGCTAGCCTGCCGTTGACCGAAATTTGACTTTTTTCCTCTTTAACTCTTTTTCATTCCTTTGCATCTTTTCACGTCCCGAGCACCCGATTAACTCTAATATTGCGCTATAGCTCCAATCAACCATTTCCTACAAAATAAACAATAAAGCACAATAAAATGGCTCAAAAATCATAAAAGACTAGCTAAATAGATTAGGGAAAACTAGCTAGCTCTGCTCGCTATCAGTAGGCCGGGTTGTGCCGAACCACTATAAATTTTTTGGTGTCTATCTTATTTTAATTTTTGTTGTTAATTGTGCTTATTTGATTAGTTAGGTTGATAGAATTCTATTTTTCACATTTCTTATCATCTTTCATATTTAAATTAAATAGGATACTTGACTTTGTTCATTAGTGTATTGTTTTTTCTCAAATTATTTTTTATTTGATTCTAAATTTTTGAGTGTCCATCACAGCTTTTCCAACATCATCAACCTGCAATAGATCACAATGAATCTCTCTACGCAAACTTAGTAGCCTTTTTGCCCATAACTCTCCCCTGGTGTAGAGAGAGAACTAGAACCTTTTTTTTTTTTTTTGACAACATGTGGGGGTGGGGAGAGAACTAGAACCCTTAATTGATCTTTTAACCAAATTTTGATGTGTGGGCATAGTTGAGACATATATCCTAAAAGTACATTAATGTAGTTTTTTCACTTTCAATAAATATTAGCTTGGACTTCAAGATTCAGAGAAAAAAAATATATTTATTAGCATAAAAGGTTTCCGAGACTAACATAAATTGGATATAAAACATATAATCTATGCTTATTACCAAATAGTACTCCAAAACCTAAACAATTTATACTTCTCAAACAATTTAGTTGAAAAATTATTCAATTTACTTCTCACAATATGTGACCACACCCTAATAGTCAAAGACCATTTGATACAAGTTAGAAATATAAATTTTAATTTCTCCCATACTACTAATGAGGTATGTTGGGAGTGCGACCAAAGTCCCACATCGGCTAGATAAGGGGATGATCATGGGTATATAAGGGAGGACAAGTATCTTCATTGGTATGAGGCCTTTTGGGGTGAACCAAAAGCAAAGCCATGAGGGCTTATGCCCAAAGTGGGCAATATCATACCATTGTGGAGATATGTGGTTGTCCGGTAGTCCCTTACAAGGTAGAATTGCCATCTTCATTGTTCTGGCCTCATCCAATCAATTCTCCCAATTTAGTTTGTGATTCACTCTAAAACATAAGCCCACCATCATTTATTTAGACTCTACTCAGTTCCCTCAAGAAAAAAGAAGTTTGATCCAAATTATATATAATGAAAGAAAGAAGAAAGAATAAGAGAAGCCTCCCCAAGAAAATGGTATATTATTGATCAATACAATAAAATGCAATCACAACCACTGATACATGAATCAAGAACTCTCAAATTACCCATAATACATTAACCAGAACTCTCAAAGGCCAGCATTGAATGGCACTCCAGTGGCAGGCAGCCATGACTTCCCAGCAATAAAATTCCCAACAGTAAACTTTGATGCTTCTGTGACACTTGTTATCACTCTATAACCCTTCCATTTCACTCTCCTTGCAGTAGAAGAACCAGGCCCAAAATTCTTGTACTCTCCATAATACAATGTATTCAGTGCAAAATTCCCACTCCATTCCAACCACCCTGCAGGGTTCACCAAGCTATCCATGAAGCTTTGCAAGTAAACCGTGCGAGAGTACTCCTTCCATGGCCTCCCCAAGTAGGTTCTCACCGAGCTTAGCACCGGCTTCAGGTCGGCCGCGGCCATCACTCTCGAGTTGTGGATCGAGATCCCGGTGTTCTGGTTCGGGTCGGTCCGGCCTTGGGCGGTGACGACGCATTGCTGGCCGGGGATGGGTTTTCTTGCGTAGATCATACAGTTTTGCAAGACCACGGCGGCGTTGCCGAAGATGAAATCGACGGTACCGTAAATGTAGCATTCTCTGTAGAATTGTCTTTGCGAATGGACGTAGAGAGTGTCTTGATATCCCTCGAAGCCGCACTGGTAGAAGACAGAGAGATCGGAGCCCGACCGGAGGGCTACCGCTTGGTGGTTTTGGGGTCCAGCGGTGTTGCGGAATGTGATGCCACGGGCAATGAAACCTTCCCCAGTCACAGCTGAACAAAGTCACAAAATTTCAAAGGGTTATTAGGCACTTATAAAGGGTTGTAAAGTGAGGAAAGAAATGTGAAATGGGAACTTGTTATATATGAAAAGGGTTGATGAATTTAGAATTAAGACTCTTTTTGTTTACAAGCTAACTCAATAAAATATATATATTGAAAAGAGTTGACTGATATCCATAGTAAGGACCTCTCTACATATTCCATTAAAATCTTGACAGCTAAGAGATAAAAAAGTTTTCTCATTTTCTCCCTTTCTCCTTTTTAGTTGTCAAAATTTTAATGGGGTACGTAAGGAGATCCCTGCGTACCGATATACAGCCAAGTTTTGTTCTATATATATATACACATACATATTCAACATCACACCTATAAAAGTTTTGGGTTAAAATTCAATAAATATTATGTAATTTTCACTACTGTTATATAATCATAAAGATAGTTAGTATACGTATGTTTCAAAAAAAAAAAAAAAAAGATAGTTAGTATACCTACAAAAATCCATATATTTATTTTCTTCAAAACTAATTTTCCGTGAAAAATAAATTTCACTTAGATCAATTTAAAAATAACAACTCGGTCTAAATTTTATGGTAGTCCCTAAATTTTCCATATTATCTCATTACAATTGTTAAATTTTCAACATGTTTATTTTAGTTTTTGAATATTCAATTTTTTTTTCATTATTGTCCCTCAATCGTAGACGTCTATGGTTGTCAAAAAATAAAAATAAATAAATAAAAACTTTAGATGTCTATTTCGTTCCTATACTTTGACATTTATTCCATTTTGCTTATCATCAACCATTCCATATCTTTAACAAATACATATTCATGACCCTCAAACATAACTAAAATAATTACTGGGTAGACAAATTTTAGGGCATAAAATTGAAATAAAAATTTAATAATGTTGGTAGAGAAAAAACGAAAAAGCTAACAAAAGCATAACTCAACTGACATATAGTTAGGTCGATAACTACGAAGTCTGGTTCGGAACCCCTCATCTCACATATTGTAAAAAAAAAAAACGAAAGAGATTGAGAAGAAACTCACCAACAGTAGCAGAGTTGAAAGTTGTGGAACCACCACCAACACTTCTACTTCCAGTAATAATAGTATACCTCAATCCATCCCCAACAAGCATCAAATTCTTCACTTTATTCCCAATCACAACATTCTCCTTGTAAACCCCTCTCTTTATATGTATAACAAACCTCCCACTCCCACTCCTCTTCGCCGCCGCGTCCACCGCCGCCTGAACCGTCCTAAAATTCCCCGACCCATCCTGCGCCACCACCAAGTTCGCCTTGGGCGCCGCCGCCTGCAGCAGCCGCCGCTCACCCGCCCGAACCCACTTGGGAAACCCGCCACTGTACCCCGAGTACTCCGTCTCCGTCTCCGTGCAGTTATTCATCGCCAAACTGTTGCTGATGAGCTTCGTCACGTTGTTCCTCGCCAGAATGGGGAAAACGGCGTCGTAGTCCTTGACGTTCAGGTCAACGAACCCAGCACGGCACGTCTCGAGGTTAGTCAACGCCGAGCTGAGCCACGTTTGGATGTCGAAATCGGAGCATCGGTCGGAGAAGGTTCTGTTGAGTTGGAGGATTGTGTTCTGGTAGAGCTCCAGACAGTCGGCCCATGCGGCTTTCTCTTTCTGGCTTCGGCATTTGTGGCCCAGTTGCTTTGTCACTGTTTCAGCTGTTAGAGCTCTTTCCATGGCGATTTTCAGCGCCGATTTCTTGAACTCTGACAGCTTTTTCGGGTTGAATTTCCCGTTCTTGAAGAAGTGCTTGCACTCTTCGGGATATGGGGTTCGGCTGCACCATAAATCTATGGCATTGTAGTTGCTTGAAAACGATGGGGAGATCCATGATAAAATGGACAGAGAAATGAAAAGGATTGAAAAATGGAGCTTTTGAGCCATTTTAATTCTGTTTGATGTTTTGGTTGGTGGGTTTTTGGGCTGTTTATATAGGGGAACAAGAGAGGATGACTTTTTTTTTTCTTTTTTTGAGACAGCTTGGATTGGGTTTTGTTTTTGAATGGAGAGATGAAAATGGGAGCAATCTATGGGAATATTGTGTGTGTGTGTATAATTATTATGAAATGATAGTTAAACTACCTATCAAAAAGTCTTTTGTTTTGAATTGGTCTTGGTGATAGTAGGTGATTAATTTATTGGAGATGTTCTGTTTTTGTTATTTTATTGTAGTTTTCAATCATTTCCCTAAGCTAGCTGTCCAAATTGGATTGTGGGCTTTTGTTGGTTTTCTATTTTGTATTTTCGTTTTAAGGATGTGAGATTTGGTTAAATCTAAGGATGAAGTCCATTGTAGATGCCAAAATCTAATAAACATAACTTTCGAAGTGTTCTTATTTCATGTTGTTATCAACTGTTTGGAGGCATTTGAATATCTAAAGCTTAGAAGTTTGGAACTTCTCGTTCATGTTGTTGAATTCAAAATTAATGAATATTTGAAGCTTGTGTTTGATATTATGAGATCATGGTAAATGTTTACTCTAAGATATTCTAACCTAATGTCAATTTGAACATAACTTGGTAGATAAGACATAAATTACCATTTCAAAAGTTGAAATTTGATTCTCTACCTGTAATTGTTGAATTAAAAAACAGACATTTTAATAAATGTTTTGAAATTCCACTTGTTGAATTAGAAAAAAGAGAAAAAAAAAAATCAATGGTAATTTGAATTATTGGTTAAAAAAAAAAAATGTACGAGAGAGTATGTGTGAAACTACAGATTTAAGAAAAGTTCATGTTTGGTAATATGAAATTATCTTTTTAAAAGTTAATTTCAAGGAATTTTAATTAATATATTTGCAAAATTCTCTTGGATTAAGAGACTTGCAATTTATTCCAAAAAAAAAAAAAAAAACCTGCAATTATAGGGAAAGAAAAGCTAAAAAAAAAAATGTTTTTGTCAGCGTTACTCTTTTGTATGATTATGATTGGGAATGAATTTGTTTTTGTTTTTTTTATTTTTTTTTTTTTGAAAGGATGATTGGGAATGAAATTACGTCTAAATAATTAAGATAAATAATGATTATATTTGGTTGGATTGGACCAATCCTTACAAAATGAGGATAAAATACCAACATTTAATAATAAATATTAAAAAGTAGTATTTTTTATTACTTTTTTTTTTAAAAAAAAAAAGTTGTATTATTTTAAATGTAGAAATAATTGGTTTGACATTTTTTTCTTTTTTTTTTTTTTTTTGAAAATAAAAACATTGCAATCATTTCGTTTTAATTTGTTTATAATATTAATTATTGTTTTCCTTCCTAATATTAAGCCATTTATCCAGTGGTTGGGGGAAAAGTTCTAAATTAAACTTATCTAGTGGTTGGGGAAAATCGAGAAGCATCTCAATTAATTGCTTGACATTACTTTGGCACTAAACTTTTTGTTTGTTAAAAACCCAAAATAGTTATTAAAAAGCATAAAAGTTTAGCAACTATCCCATCATGTAATCACGTCTTGATTAAATTAAGATTTAATTCTCGTTTAGGAGAGTGCATGGAATGTGCCTAAGCTATAGAATAGTTTTCAAGATTTTCATATGTTTTTTCTTTGCGTTGAACACAATATCTGGATTAGGACGATTCAAACTTCTAATTTCTTAATCAAATAAATATATTTTAAATATTGAACTATGTTTATGTTGGCCGTATTATTTTTAATATGTAAAGACTTAATTTTTTTCATTTTTTTTATAGTATGCTCTAAATAAACTGAATTTATGATTTCGATAGGTCAATTATTGCTAGTATATAATATAGTAGTTGGTTTTGTTGAGAAGCCCACATCGAAAAGATAAGTGGAGACCTCACAGGTTATAAGGTGTGTGGGTCACCCCACTCATTGTCAATTGGTTTTGAGATGAAACCCCATGTAATCTAATATGATATTAGAGCTCATTAAACACCCAAAAGAGACACCATCTTGAGGGGGCAGGTTAAGGATCCCACATTGAATATAAGGTGTATGGGTCACCCCACTCATTGCCAGTGAATTTTATAAAGAGAAGAATAACGAGAAGAAAATGCCAGGAATATCAGAAGCAAAAGAATGGAAATATAGGAAATCATCTCCTCTAGGATATGGCCACGTATAACCGTACATAACAAAAAGAATATACACTCAACAAATGGAAACAACAACGTTTCTTAAACATCAACAGACGGAGCTAAACGACAGCGTTTCAGGTAATTGTTCTCACATCCCCCCTCAAACAAGAGGGTGATAATGTCACACCGAGTTTGGCACGAAAATCGGTGAACTGCACTTCAGAGAGTGGCTTAGTCAATGCATCAGCCAGCTGATCGGACGAAGGCACATACCGCACATCGAGTTCTTTGGCAAGCACTTTATCTCTAACAAAGTAAATATCCAGTTCAACATGTTACCTTCTTGAATGATACACTAGGTTCTGAGCAAGGGAAATGACACTCACATTACCACACCAGACAACCGGAGTAGCAGCAGACGCAAGACGGAGCTCCTTAAGAAGAGACTGCACCCAGGACACCTCCGCAGCTGTATTTGCCAAAGAACGATACTCAGATTCTGTGCTAGATCGAGCCACCACGTGTTGCATCTTCGAAGACCAAGAGACAAGACAATGTCCGAGAAAAATACAGTGAGCAACAATAGAAATTCTATCATCGACATTACATGCCCAATCAACATCAGTAAAAGCAACAATGTCTAAAGGAGAGGCAGATTTAGGCAAATATAAACCATATTCAGCTGTCCCTTTTAAATAACAGAGAACTCTTTTGACTGCTTGCCAGTGAGGAACAGGTGGTTGCTTAAGAAACTGACTTAAAGTATTCACAAAGGTCGAGTATGAATCAAATACTGTAAGGCACCTATCACACGTCTATATAAAGTCGGGTTGCTCATCAATTCACCATCAAAGGCAGAAAAGTTCTTACCCGTAGTAGCTGGAGTTGCACGCAACTTTAGACTTGTTTAGCCAGTTCGTTCAAGCAACTCTTAAATATATTTGGTTTGGAGCAGGTGAATACCATCTGGTGTATGCAAGACTTCAACACCCAAGTAGTACCCGAGTGCACCAATATCCTTCAAAGCAAACACATAATCTAAACGCTTAACAAACTGATTTATGAAGGTTGAACAGTCCTCTGTAATCAAAATATCATCCACATAGATCAAAACCAGCACAACCATATCAGAAGATACAAAATAAAATACTGAATTATCAGCTTTGGAATTTCGAAAGCCCCATCCAAACAAAGTAGCCTTGAATCAATCGAACCAAGCTCGAGGAGATTGTCGAAGTCCATAAATAGCCTTGTGCAGTCTGCAGACATGATTAGGATACTCTTGCTCAACATAACCAACATGTTGTCGCATATAAACTGCTTCATTGAGACGACCATTCAAGAAAGCATTGTTGATATCAAGTTGGCGAATAGGCCAACCTTTTGAAACCGCCACAACAAGAATTATTCGAATCGTAAGAGCTTTGACCACAGGACTGAACGTCTCATGAAAATCAATACCAGGCACCTGATTGTATCCCTGAGCAACCAGCCGAACTTTACATCTCTCAAACGACCCATCAGAATTAC
Source organism: Luffa acutangula (assembly GCA_036850905.1). Lineage (NCBI taxonomy): Eukaryota > Viridiplantae > Streptophyta > Magnoliopsida > Cucurbitales > Cucurbitaceae > Luffa > Luffa acutangula. The sequence goes on along the minus strand of CM072097.1, from coordinate 40,597,266 downwards.
GCTTGACTTTGAATATCCATTTTGAACCAATAAGATTTGTATTCGAGGGAGGTGGTACCAAAGACCAAGTATGATTACTTACCAAGGCATCCATTTCTTTGTCCATAGCTGATTTCTAATGACTAGATTGGAACACCTCCTTAACTAAAGAAGGCTGAATATCTGTATGAGAAGAGACAACAAAAGCCCCCCAATCTTTTGGCTTAAAGATCCCACTTTTGGCACGAATTTGCATAGGATGATGACTGACAACATTATCAATAGGAGCAGAAGGTACATCACTAAAGGGTGAAGCATGGGAATCAACAGAAGGCAGCAAATGCCGATCAGGTATAGAGACCAGGGGCTGCTCAGAGGGCGAATGTGAAGGTTGACATTGGACTTGCACATGCTGATCTTGTAAAGAAGAAGGCACAATAGATGATGTTGCTAGAGACTCAGAATCAAAAGGAAAAATTGGGACCGAAGGACCAGGGGACTGTGGCATAGAAGTAATAGGCGACAGAGTTTAGGATGAGACAGACTGCTGAGTTGAAATATCTGGAAATGGAATAGCATGAACAACCGGGCTAGGAATAACTGAATTGGAAGAAGCTAAGAATCCGGTTTGAAAAGGAAATTCACGTTCATTAAAGACCACATGACAGGATATGTAAAGGCGGCCACTTGAGCTTAGACATTTGTATCCTTTGTGAGCAAAACTATACCCTAGAAACACACATTTGGAACTATAGTATTGAAATTTATGTGAGTGATATGGACGAAGACAATGGTAACATGCACATCCAAAGGTTCTCAATAACTGAAAATCAGGAGGATAGTGAAAAGCCTGTTCCCATGGTGAGACATTACCTAAGATAGACGTAGGTAAACGGTTAATAATATAAACTGCTGAGGAAAAAGCATCCCACCAATGAGAAAGAGGCATAGAAGCTTGAGCTAACAAGGTCAACCCCATTTCAACAATATGTCTATGTTTTCGCTCAACTACCCCATTTTGTTGACTCGTGTGAGTGAAGGGAATAAAAGTCCCCACGCAGCGGAAGCGCATCGATTGGACCTTACGCCGTATATTAATTAACATTAAAATACCGTTACGATAACTCAAACAAAACTTTAAACTAACTTTAAAGTTGCTGTAAAAACGGTTTAAACATGCTAAAATAAATCTAAATTTATTTTTAAAACTTTTCTAACGAAAAGAGGAAGAACCGTTACGAACCTCCGTTGTAGACTTGATTGTTCTTCGCCAATGACGCTCCAACGAACGAAAACGCAGCAGCCTCCTTGCCTATTGATCGCTGGAATTTTCTTCTTTGAATGACACAATAAACACAGAGGTTACACCGGTATGTCTCTAAGTCTTGGAGGCAAAAGACTTGTGGGAGTCTTTCTCTAAGAGGGAGGCTAGAGAGAATTCTAGGTCTTGTCTTTCAAGAATGTCAAGTGTCATGACCAATTAGGTCTAATGTTCTATTTATAGAAGAGAGGCCATGAATAAAATATTCAATTAAATCAATCTTTTCCATAATTGATTCAATCTTATTCCTTAATTAATCAATCATGATCAATCAATTCCATAATTGATTAATCTTTTCCACAAATGACTAATTACTTCCATAAGTGATTAGATCATTTCCATAAATGATTAATCACTTCCTTAAGTGATTAATTATTTCCATAATTGATTAATTCCCGGTTAATGAATTCTTTAATTAATTAACCACCAATTAAATATCACATATTTAATTCCCGGCCTAGAATTAATTAATTTGCCCAAACACATTTTAGGCCTTAAATTAATTAATTCATTATTTTGAACTCTTTCAAACTTCCATAAATTTATATTTGAACTTTTCAAATATTAATTTCTCTCATAATAATATATCAATATATATTATATTTGTTTCCCTTAATAAATTGAACATTTTCAATTTACTTTTATTACTTAGTTGCCTCAAATTACTTTACGAGCTACCAGTGGGACCTAATGGACCTGCAGATCAGAAGCTCCAACGATGTGAGATTAATTGGTCAAACTCATTAACCACATTAATCAATATTCGTTAACTGTGTGTACATTCCACTATAGACTCACAGTTGCACTCTTCTCACTGCAGACATATTTTCTGTGTCCACGGATCTTAGACCAATATCGACTAGTTAGTCCTTCACGAGTGTCCGTAACACCAGCTGGGTCAAATTACCGTTTTACCCCTGGGTTACCTCTATTTCCTTAAGTACCAATTCTCCTCTTATGAACAACCTGTTTGTGGTCCAACCATCAAACAGAAAACCCTCTCGTGCCATTAAGAGGGTAGGGCCCTTTGTTCAAGACTCGGAGTAACCACTTAAGGGAACACTCATCTGCTTCCCTAAAGTCGGGAAGGAGTGAATTCCATCTTGTATGATTATGTTCCCAGCTCCCCATTCGGTTTTGTCCCCAAAGTGGTAGGCTTATTGAGTCGGCGTATTGGCCACTCTCACCCATACAAATCAAAGGACAATCTCTCATGAGCAGGAGTCCATAATCAACTCAGGATTAAGACTAAGTTGTCTAGGTCGTCCTAGTGAAATAGAAAACCAACTAGTTAACGGTGTTATAACCAGTGGTTACTATTTCGCGGTCCGGTCTTATGCAAACTCATTGCATAGGATACCCTCACTCGCATGTCTCCTACACGAACGCGTTGGATCGCAGCGTTTGTATCAAATACAAAGTGGGCCGTATCCATAGTGTCACCAGGATAAGGCACTCAGTCTTATCCCTATACTATAGACCCTTTAGGCTGTTTCTTGAACAACGATCCCATATGTCACTACATATAGTTCAAGACTCATATTACAACCTTGGATGTCTAGTTTATTGGATTAGGGTTATTATTAGGCAATAACTAATAACAATTAATGGAAAAATATATCAATATTATTTCATTAATATCCGGTCAACGGTTACATTCACTATCTACGAGTTTTAGGGCATAAATCCCAACAGTGAGGACATGAATGACGAAATTCAATGTCATGTTTTAGAAGAAACGAAGTAAAAGATCTAAACTCACCCCCCAATCTGTTTGAAGCATCTTAATTTTCTTCTCAAAACGATTTTCAACTAAGGTCTTATAGTGACAAAAGGAGGTGAAAGCTTCACTTTTAGTTTTGAGAGGATAAATGTGTGTTAATCTAGTGAAGTCATTCACAAAACTAATGTAATACTTATAGCCAGCAGATGAAACAACAGGAGAGGAACCCCAAAGGTCACAATGAATAAGCTCAAGTGGTTGCCAAGTGTGAGAAATGGACCTAGAAAAAGGTAGTCTATGAGATTCCCCTTTTTGACAAGCATCAGAGAAACTGAAACTTTCATTGAAGTGAGAATTGAGATTACAAGAGCGTAAAACATTCTGAATAATAAAGGGAGAGGCATGACCTAACCTATGATGCAATATTTGAAACGAGACACTACATGACCCTGACTTTTGAACTTGAAAAACAGACACTGAATTCAAACCAGTAGAAGACTTGGGAGAAGACCGAACTGAAACTGAGGAAGTAAGGTTAACACCAGAATAAGGACTTTGAATTGAAGGTAGCTCTAATTGGTGTAGGCCAATCCTAAGAACCCCGCGCACATCACCTTCCTTGAAACCTTGTCCTTCACAAGACAACAATTAGAATGAAATTCAACCAACACATTATTATCCGCAGTTAAACTAGCAATGCTAATCAAGTTTTTCTTAATTCCAGGCACATGTAGTATATTATTAAGCACAAGAGCATAATCAACAAGCTTAGTAGGAACAGTACTAGCACCAGTGTGAGAAATGGAAGGTTTAGAACCATTACCCACTGTAAGTGACTCCTTACCATTGTAATCCATCTTGATAGCTAAATTTCCAGCATCAAAGGTAACATGATTAGTCACACCACTATCAGCCAACCATTTTGGATCATTAAAGATGTCAGGAGTAGCTATATATGCAGAGGAATTAGTATTCGAACCGCCTGTTTGATTTGAAGAACCACCAGCGACATGAGGATTGTTAAATCCTTCTTCAAAGCGCATGAAACAAGCAGGTGCAACATGGCCATACTTTCCACAAAGTTGGCAAGTCGGTTTACTGCCACGCTGAAAATTGTTTCTACCTCTGCCTCGACCACCTCTATAACCTCCATTGAGATTCCGAGAGTAAGACTGATTGCCATTGTTATTGCCCGAAAAACCTCCAGAAAAACCATTTCCATTTCCTCTATTTCCATTATTAGGACTATACTGTCTCTCGGTATCAAATCACCCTGGTCTATTCATGGCTACATGTGCAGCTAAATCAGGTAATTCGTTATTAACATTAGTCGGAACTGAATACCTAGCTAGGGTACCTTTAAACGTTACTAAGATGGAGCTCAATTCTTGTCAGCTGGTTTTGATATCTTTATCCTCGGTTGTACACAAAATAGGAATATACTCAGAATCTAAACCAGCTAACACATACGAAATAAGGTCCCCAAGAGATACTGGGTTACCTGCGAGCTTCAAATTTTCAAATGCCTATTTCATTATCTCCAGGTATTCAATCATTTTCATTGATCCTTTCTTCGTATTCTGAAGAATGCCTCGTAGTTGATTCACGTGTGCTTTACTCGTAGCTCCATAAACTTCTTCTAATGTTTTCCATACCTCTCTTGAGGTTTTGAAATTGACGACATCAGTAGCAACAACAGGGCGACATTGACCCAAATAACCAACCAGAAAGTGCGATCAATCGTCATCCACTCATCATAGAGAGGATTTGGGTCGAGTTTCTTTTCATTTCCAACAGTAGTTTCAATGAACTCTGATGGTTGGGCTTTAGTCCCTAAGACATACCCATCAACCTTCTGTCCGCGAAGGATCGCCAACACCATGCCTCTCCACAGAAGGTAATTCTTCTCGTCGAGCTTAACCGTCAAAACTGTGCTCAGAGGATGATCGAATGAATAACTAATCATATAGGAGGCTGGTGTCTGAACTGCAACAGGAGTAGTAGCTGCTGAGGTAGATGAGGAAGAATGATCGTCTCCCATGGCTTTTGCCTATGAGCTCTGATACCAAGTGAATTTTATAAAGAGAAGAATAACGAGAAGAAAATGCCAGGAATATCTTATTCATTCAGTGATTATTACAGAGGCAAAAGAATGGTTAAATAGAGGAAGGAATGAGAGAATGAATAAATCATCTCCTCTAGGATATGACCACGTATAACCGTACATAACAGAAAGAATATACACTTAAGCAAATAGAAACGACAATGTTTCTTAGACATCAGCAGACGGAGCTAAACGACAGCGTTTCAGGTAATTGTTCTCACATTGCCAATTGGTTTTGAGATGGAACCTTATGTAATCTAAAAGGTTTTAGGATTGATGGAAGATAACTGTTTTAGTTGTAGTTTCGATTTAAAGTTGAAACAAGCTATGGCAAGGTTTGGATTAAATAAAAAAAGAGGGATCGAATTTCTGATTTATATTATAGAAAAAGAGTTTGCTAAGATGAAACAAGGTTAATTATTCTATTATATTCTTAATTTATTGTCCTGTTAAAGAATAATTATAAGCTCCAAGCTAGAGATCAACTTTTTTTTTTATCCCTATGATGGGATTGTATTTAAAATGTTAGAAGAATCTATTTAATAACATTGTTGCTATGTATTCATAATCTCATATATGTCAACAAAAAGAACATAGCTCAATTGACATGAAACTTGAGAGGTTTTTTTTCTTAAAGGACTAACTACCAAAACAACTGCCCTCATTAAAGAGAGGCCAAAAAAGGAAGAAAAAATCAGGGGTCCAAAAGTTTTGCCTTATTTCCCTATTCAGGGAAGTTTCCTGATTACAACAAAAAAACAAAAGAAACAACCTCTCTTGCAACACAATAGACAACTGTATTAGATTCTCTTTTGCAATGGAGGAAGATCACTTCTTGGAGGTGTGACGCGAGGGAGAGGATCTCTTCGGCGATAGGCTTCATCTCCGACAAGTCTTTCGTCTCCCCATTCAACACTTTCACAAAACCGATAACGAGTTCGATTCAAATTTGCTTTTTGAAGCTGGTACTGAATAATCGATGATGTTCAAAGTTAAGAATATACACCCCATTTTGAGTCCATAGAAAATTTTGGGCCCGTTTGGTAACGTTCTCGTTTCTTGTTTCCTGTTTCTAATTTTATTAAGAAATCTAGGCATTTAATAACTATGTGTGTTTCTTGTTTCTCATTTTTTAGAAACACTCCCAAAATTTGTATAGAACTTTTGGGAACAACTAAAACTAGTTTCTCCTTTTTTGTTCTTGTTTCCAATTTTTTCCAAACATAAACAAGAATATAGGTTTATTACTATTGAATGTATAGGTGTTATGGTCATGAAATTCTATTTTTCTTTATTAAAAATGAAGAAACTGAAACAAGAAACGAGAACGTTATCAAACGAGCCCTTTAATTCTCGTTCTTGCCCCATTCTTCAATTTGAGAAATATTCCTCGCTCAAGATTAGGGTTTGCCACATGAAAAATTCCCAAGTGTCTTTATTTTAAACCTTTTAGAATACATGGAACTTTAAGGAAATACAATTTTCCAATAGTGGTTTTGTATGATAATTTACATTATTGTGTTTGGTCAACTTTATGCAAATTTTTAGTGGAGTCATTATTGTAATTTTTACCAATGTAACTTGGATAATTTAAATATTGGTAATTGCTGCAAGGACCTTAATCAATATTAAATTTCACGCAATTTGATTCATTTGCAAATTAAAAAAAAAAAATTAATTGGACATGCTTATAAGGACGTGACAACGTTTCCAACATTTAATGAATTTAAGTTTAGAAGTATTAGATGCATTAATTTATTTTTACAACATAGGTGGAAGAAAAAATAGTTGTTTTATTATATATTTCGTTACAAATATTCTAACTCATTATTATTATTTTTTTTTTCAAAATCTACTCGATAATTACAAGAGAATGTTGATATAATGCCAGAAAGAAAAAAGAAAAAATGAAAAAGAAAGATAATAATAATAATAATAATTGAAAGGAGGCAATTATACCAATGAGATGACCAAATGACTTTGTATGCTATAGTTGACAACTGCTTGTTTTAATCATGGTTGGTCTACCATTCATTAATTTTAATTCGTATAAATATATTCTAAAATCATCCACTGCATGTGAGAGTAATATTTATATATGCCTTTTGACTTTTTTTTTTTTTTTTTTTAAAAAAAATCCATTTTAATTTAAGTTATATATACCATCTGATTTTTAAAGTACAAAATAAAATATTTATCATTTATATCAAAATTTTCTATAGTTGAGCGGTTAAGTCGATTCAAACATAGATAAGTGGAATGTGAGATACCCCATTGTAATCCCAAAGTTCAATAATTAATTTTTCACCCCAATTATATTAAACTCAAAAATAATGTTGGGAATTAGGAGTGCGGCCAAAGTCTTATATTGACTAGATAAGAGGAGGATCATGAGTTTATAAGAGAGGACAAACATTTGAGGCATTTTAGGTGGAACTAAAAGCAAAATCATGAGAACTTATGTCTAAGGTGGACAATATCATACCAGATATGTGTTGTGTCCTCGTCCTTAACAAATAATAATAATAAGTAAATATAAGAGTTTTTTTAGTTATTTTAAATATGTGAAAGGATTATTTATCAGTTCAACCTGTCTTTATGTAAATTTTTATTTTTATGGCTACAAATTTAATTTTTGAATTTTGATCCTTTTGACTTTTATGTTATCAAAATTTTACTTAATTAATAACGTTTGACTTGACAGGTTGAAAATCCCATATTGAAAAAATAAATGAAAACTTCACCATTTATAAGATACATGAATTATTTTCTCTCTTTTCAATTAGTTTTTATTTATCTACTATGACACATATTTAACTAACAAATGATAATTTTACAGAAAAAAAAAAGTTAGATAAATAAGGAGAGGAGGATAGATAAATATATTATAAATCCTTTTTTTCTTTTCCCAACTCCTTATTTTATCTATCTAGCAATACTTTGTTGTGTCATGGGTCATGCTGACATGTAGTATATTAGCAATTAGCAATTCACATTATCATATAAATAACTATATTAAAAGATGGAATTTCTTCTTTAAAAAAAGACGGAAATTTATTAAAATGAAAATGAAAATAAAAAAGATATAGTTGGAATTTTATAAAATTTAAAAACTGAGTAGATAAATTTAAGTATTTTAAGTAATATATTTTAGTGGGGGGTTGCGAGAAAGAGAATAAACTGGGTTTCGTTGACATTGGAGAGTCGACACTTCCCCACAAGCAACCGATGGATGATGGGTCGTTCCGTACCACCGTGTCCATCGTCGCTGAATATTGTTATTGAAAAGAAAAAAAAAAACCTTAATGTTTTTATTTTCTCCTTTTATTTCAATTTTTCTTTCTATTATAAAAATAAAATATTCATAATATATTATTGATGGCTAGGCAAAAACAATGATGGTAGACGCCCAAGGGTTCAAACTATATTTTTGAAAATAATAAATTATCAACAAAATATGCTAATGTTGACATAAATACCTAATAACAAGATTTTGATTAATCTTTTCAAATATTCTAATGTTACACAATATTAATAACAAGATTTTTTTAATCTTATTTAAAATCGGTGAAATGCTTATTTGTTAGTATAAATATTTCTTTTTATAAAATCTATTTATTTATGTATGAACTTTTTAGAAATAATCATGATATCAATATTATTGTATCAAATTTCTATTTCCATTTTCATTAGATTCTTGACATTTTCATCTAGATAGATATATATATCTTTAAATCCTTAATTAAAACTAAAATGGAAATTCATTTTGTTTCAATTTTGTGGCAACTAAGAGTTTATTTTTCATGAATTTGATAAAATATCGATATCCATGATTGTTTCTAAAAAATTCATACAAAGAAATAGATTTTATAAAAAAATATTTATCGATCTAGATGAAAATGTGGCCACTAGAAGTTTCTTTTTCACTAAAAAGCATAATTGTCCATTTAAATTGCAAAACCAAGTTAAAAATTGTCATTTATTTCAGCTATATGAGTCGTTCACCTTAATTATTTCCAACTATTGTGAGTTTATCTATTTCAGAAGATACATAAATTCATGTTACGTAAAACTCCGTCATCTTATAATTATAATATATACCGACTTCTATTAAATTTATAAGATAACACAAATCTAAGTTTCAATAATTTATCCCTTTTATAATTTAAAAACAAATTAATAACTTCATATATAGTTCATTGTAACATATATATATATATATATATATATATATATAGTATCAAAGTCATGAGTTAGACATCCTCACACGATAAATTATCTAGAAATGTTCTCCAAACCATCACAAGTATTTAATCCTAACTCTTAAATCAATCAGCTGGTTGTCAAAAAAATAAATAAATTAATTAATCAATTAGCTGGATTCAACTTTAAACTACTTTTGAAATAATTTCAATAATCAAAATACCAATTGTAATTCATATAGAAATTATAGTGGATGAGTTCCTTTTAACCTATTAATTTCAAATTTGTTTAAATCTTTTAAATTTATCAATGGTAAGATTTATGCACTAATTGAATTTTTTTTCTTCCCTAAATGCCCTTATTTAATTTTGATATTCTTTTTTTTTTTTTTTTGACAATATGGGGTGGGGGGATTCGAACCACAGACCTCGTGGTTATCAATACATCTTTATGCCAGTTGAGCTATGCTCTTGTTGGCATTTAATTTTGATATTCTAATAAATATTGATTTGTTTTTTCATGAACCAACCCATTGTCAAATTTGGTAACTCTTGTTTTATCAATTTATTTTAGTATTTTTTTTAATATTAACCATTCCATTTCTATTTTTTATTTCATTTTTTTAATTTTAGTCAACTGTCGTTTTTTCCCAAGATTATTTCTTTTCTGTCAAATGGTAAGGACAAATAAGTAAATGGACTTCGTAAGTTTTTTTAATATCCAGTTGTGAGCTAACAGAAATGCAAAATTATAACAAAATGGACACTTTTAGAATAAATGGACTGCTATTGATCCATTTTTGTAGTTACCTAATTTGTAAACATGACGTCGAACACCTATTTCTAATTACGTTTTACAAAAAGTTCCTATTTTGTTTAGGTTTTGGATATTTTTAATTATTTTTTCATGTTTTGTTCATTAGAGGTTTTCTCTATTTATTTATTTATTTTATTTTTATTTAGAAGACATTGGACGTTTTCTTTAGCTATAATATAATCAATTTAAATAATGATTATGGGACTCTAGGGATGGACGAGGATATAGAAGAACATGATTATCGACATAGAGTTGGAATAATTATATTCTAGTTAATTGTCCATTGAACTTTTCCACTCTCAAAATTATTATTATTTTTTAAACAATATCAAGCTATTAGAAACGCGTACGCCATCAAGTCATAAAACCAATTAAATTTATCACTCATTAATATATAGAAAGTTTGTGATAAACGAGATGAGACATTATATTAATGTTATATGTTAATTATTTGCCCAATTATTTTTTTTATTACAATCAAGGCTTTGTTTTCCTTCGCAAAAAAAAAAAAAAGTGTTTTTCTTTAAATTTATTTATTTATTATTATTTTTTTGTATGAAAGTCAATCTCTTGAATAGCCCATTGAAAATATAGGAAGTGAAGTTTGGTCCACATCGTTAACAATTTACAACTAATGTCAATTGTCTTTTAAAAAAAAAGAAAAAAAAAAAAACTAATGTCAATTGTCCAAGTTTTTTTTTTTTTTTTTTTTTTTTTTTTTGACAAAAATGATATTTTGTATCAAACGGGCATAGACTTTTGATCCACACCCCTGAAAATAAATAATTAAATAAGTAAATAAAAATTCATGCTTTAAAACTTTAAACCACACACCTCATGGTTGTCTAGCTTTTCTTTCCTCTCATAGCTAAGCAACACATTAAACAACACTCATTTGGAAGAAGTTTTTCATATGCAACAAACAGAGTAAACCTAGAAGATGTCATCCAACAATATATTGCAACCTCAACTTCCTTGATTTGAAAGAAAGAGTTATAGATGTTGGAGTCTACAAAGGAAGGTTCGTTTTTTAATCTCAAGTCTTTGGAACATTGTTGCAAATAAAGGATATGTGGAGCAAAAACATGAGGAAGGTCTTTCAACAATATAACAACTCAATGAGTTGAAAGATGCTAGAAAGAAAGATAAAAAAGACATTATTTTTAATCTACCAAGCTGTGATGGAAATATCTTCGAAAGAATTTTAGGAGCCTCAACTACTAAAGCAACATGAGATGCATTATAGAGTCTATGCGAAGGAGAAGAAAAGGTAAAAATGATAAGATTACAAGCACTTTGAGCTGAATTTGATACCATTATAGTGAAAGATATTGAAATTTTTGAAGAACTTTTTAATCGTGTTCTCTTAACTGTTAATCAATTGAGATCAATAGCTTAATGGGATCTCTCCAATTTCATGAGCTTAGATTGAAGTTGTTCGATTCCACTCCTTTAGAAGAAGCTTTCCGTATGCAAGCTGCTTCTAGAGGGAGATATAGTAGAAGAAGAGGTGAACATGGTGGTCGAGGAAATGAAAAATCCAATGACACTTACAAAATTAAAGTTTGAAATAAGTGATAATCATCAAAATTCTTCAAATAAAGGAAGAGGAAGCCGTTCAAGCAAAGGAAAACACAAAGGTAGAGGTCATGGAGATTTTCTCACATTAAATGTTTCAATTGTAGACGTTATGGACATTTTCGTGCAGATTGTTGGTCTAAAAAGACTAATTAGGCAATGACAACCTTGATGCATGGACAACAAGATAATGACCAAGACCTTCTTTTGCTACTTTAAATTAAAGGAAAAAATGCACTTTTGGTCCCTGAGGTTTGGATTAAGTGACATTTTGGTCCCTAAGTTTTCAAACTCAACAAAAATATCCCTGAGGTTTGAGATAAGGAACACTTTGGTCCCTGCCGTCAATTTTTTTCTATTAAATGTTAACGGTTGCTGACGTGGCACTATTATTTTAATACATTTTTTTTTTATTTTTTAAATAAAAAATATTAAAATAATAAAATATTATTATTTTATTTTACTTTTTATTCTTTCTTCCTCTCTCTCTTCTTCTTCTCCTTCTCTATCTTCTTCCTCTTCATCTTCTTCCTCTTCCTATCTCTAGCGACCACCGACCGCCATCACCGCCGGCCACCCCCACCGGCCACCCCCACACCCTGCCAATGATTTTTTTCCTTTCTTCTTCTCTTCTCCCTCTCTTTTCCCTCTTTATCCAGTTTTTTTTTTTTTTTTTAAATAATAAACCAAGGTTATAAGTATTCAATGAAGAAGAACAAGTTTCGATCCTCGACAAAAGAAATTTACGCGACTGAAATAGTCAAAATCGAAACTTTAAATACAAACCGTAGGGCTAATCGGTCTTGATTTTCTTGTAGCCGCTGGCCTCGATTCTGAACGAAGTAGTTCTCGCGAGCGAAGGAAGAAGGCCTCGAGCGGCCGCCGATCTCTCGACAGTGAAATTGGACGGTTTGAGGCTGAGAGAAGAAGCGACGATGGAGGTTGTCATTTGCGCAGAATTGAGGGGAGATTGCGTTATCAAACGGGCTCGTTCCAGATATGGTTCCCCTTCGTTCCAGCTGGATTCGAAGGGGGAAACCCCCCTTTCGCTTTTTTTTTTTTTAAAAAACAGTGAAATAGGTGCGAGAAGGAGAAGACGGACGACGAGATTTGGGCTTAAACCGACGAGAAGACGGACCCAGATCTGGGCTTTAACCGACGAGAAGACGGCGAGAAGAATACCGTGAAGAAGAAGAAAACTGGCAGACCCAGACAACGAGAAGAAAACCGGTGAGATCTGGATTGATCTCTCTCTCGATCTATCTCGCGTTTTTTCAGATCTGGACGAGTGTTCGTTTTTTTTTTTAAATAAGAAAAGTTGGAGAAGAAGAAACGAGAAGAAGAAGAGAAAAAAAAAATGCTGCCGGCGGCCACAACTCCGGCCGCTGACAGCAAGCTCTGGCGTGCTGAGGAAGAAAAAGTGGAAGAAGGCTAAAGAAGTAGAAGGAGGTGAGAGAGAAGAGATAAAAGATTTTAAAAAATAATATTTTTATTATATTAATATATTTTTATTTTAAAAAATAAAATTTTAATTTTTTGAATAAAATAATAGTGCCACGTCAGCAACCTGTTAGATTTAACGGCAAAATGGATGATAGAGACCAAATTGCTCATCTCAAACCTGAGGAACTAAATTGTTGAGTTTGAAAACTCAGGGACCAAAATGAAACCTAATTCAAACCTCAGGGACTAAAAGTTTATTTTTCCCTAAATTAAATGTCCAAGAAACAAGCACCAAAGATATGTAGTATCTTGATATATAGTGGTTACAATAACCACATGACGAGAAGGAAGGATAATTTTGTAACTTTGGATGAATCTCTTCATAATAAGGTGAAAACTGGTGAGAATAAGAAGCTTGAAGTCAAAGGAAAATGAGTTATTCTTGTCAAGACAAAGAATAGAGCAAAAAGAATATTATTGATGTGTATTTGATAGCACGAATTTCGTGCTAAGTTATTAGCCTAATTCTTGCTTGATTCCTACTTATTATGTGCTTAATTTGATGAGAATTTAGGTCATTTAGTGATTGAACCTCTTGGAATCGATTCAGATGAAAGAGGGCATAATTGGAATAAAAAGAAGTCAATTCGGTCAAAAGGAGGTCAACACATCAAGATCCATGCCAAAATCTTGCGCCCAAAGTGTTTAGACACTGCCCTTGATGCTGTGGAAAGGTCTCGCAGTGTTGAGACATACGTTGTCAACAACGTTGAGACGCTAGAAGCAAGTGTGCCTGAATTTTCGTCCGGAGGGATTAATTAGGTTTTCATCCAGCTCTCATTAGGGATTAATTAGGCGCCTCTTTTCATTTTTAGTGTATTTTCTCTTTATTTAGTTTGTATTAGCATGGTTTGGGTAGATTTAGGATGACTAATCAGGCCCTGATGCCTTGTTTGTGCTTGTTGATGTCTTGCTAGGCAATTTTCATGTAATAGGGACTCGGTTGTAAGTTTCATTGTAATTTTTATGAGATTCTCGTACTTAATTCTATGATTTCATTGCTTTATATGTTATTAAATCTTTTGCAATTGTAATTAGAATTGGTAGAGAAGCGTGACAAACTTCTCACAACTATTTTAATTACTTAGCTAGTTTTGCAGCATTAGATTGACGCAAGTGGCAGTTTGGCATTTTATCCCAATTAATTAGCAGTTTGCAAGATAAATCTAGGATTCAATAGTTTGCTAAAGCACGATTTAGGCTTTTCCTAGTTCTGTAATTAGCAATCTAAAAATCTCGTGTTTAATGGAATTGTTAATCAGTTTATTATTTTTTTTGAGAAAGGAATTGTTAATTAGTTAATTATTGCACAGTTAATTAATGAACAATTAAGATGTTGGCTTTGATGAATTGGTCGGGTTAATAATTTTAGTGATTGAAGTGACTGAATTTGATGATAGAAAATATATGATAATGATTTCAGTCAAAGTGCAAGTATATACTATCGCATGTGTTGCCTTGTGCAAAGTGATTCTAAATTTGCAAGAAAAGTTCACAAACACACGTGCAAGTGCACGCGATCACAGCAGCAAGTGATAAATATTTTTATATCGTTTTCCACAGGGATTGACACAAGAAAATTACTATTTCTAAGCTCAATTTTTAATGAAATTCAAGTAACCAAGGACAAAATATTTTCATTAACTAATTTGCAATAATGTAATACAAGCTTTTAAAAGATTTAAGTGATAGAACTAAAGAAAATTGTACAAAAGAGGAGGTTGGACAACAGAGAAGAGTAGGTCCGGATTAGGAGTTCTTTTACTGCTACTAAGTGTTGTTGCAGCTAAACTAGTGCAATATCCATCTCACTCAGATTACTCACGAAAATTTTCCAATTCTCCTTGAGTTAGGTGATCAAATTTCCATTCAACACCTAATTTAAAGTGCTACTGAATTGTGCATTAGGTGAGTGTTCATTCCCAAACTACCCACTAGCTTAGCCACTACTTTTATTAAGCTAGCTAATGTAAAGTAAAGCATTCAGTTATCATTCATTTTCCCAAATTCATGACAACATTACTAGATAATGGCTGGCCAAACAAAAATTTAGTGCTAAAATGAAGCACACTTTACTTTAAAATGAAAATAACAAGGTTCAACTACAACTAGACACTTAGTTACAAATATAAAACTCCTAATCCTCACCTAATGAAGATTAGTTCATGTTCAAAAGAAAAATAGGTTCAATATAGCAGAAAACTTCCATACATAACATATTTTCAGCCTCAAACAAAAACTAACACCAAGGAGAAGAGAAAAGATGAGAAGAAATAGTTAAAGAAAAAGCTTCCAAGGTAGAGTCCAACTTTCCCAAGCTGGAAATTTCTCCTACAGCAGCTTCCCTCTGTCTTTTTCCTCTTTTTCGCCCACAACAGTAGCTCCAAGGTTGATTTCTTCTTTTTCAGTCGTTCCCCCCTCCTTTTTTGAACTTCATTCCTTAAATAGCATGCCCTAATCATAGGATTCAGGGTTGATTGGACACCTTTGGCCACATGGATTCTTTTCTAAAGGGTGAGAACAACTTGCATCAACATCTGAGAGTGCCAGCTCAATTAATGAGTCTCCCACGTGGAAAACACGTGCAACCACTTAAGATTTTCAACTCCCCTACTACCTGATGTCAGCTCAGCTGCTATAACATTTTCTGTGCAAATTACAGCTCTAGATTAGCTTAGAAAAATCCAAATATGCATCAATTTACACTAAGCTTCTTTCCAACAAAATCCACACAACATGCCTCCAAAATTCACAATTTCATGCACAAATATTATCATCTATTCTCAACAAACATAAAGCTTCAAGCCTACAAATATAGCCAATAACTCTTGTTTCCAAGAGTTATCAGCATGCAGTTCCAAAGTATCGATCCCATAGGGACTAAATGTAAATTTAGATTTGAAGAATAAATTGCTCTTAAGCACGACAATGGTAACCAAGTAAATTGAATGGTTTTGAGGGTTTGATTTTAATAAAGAAAACAATAATGAATAACAAGGAACTTAGTTTAGTTTCAATCCAAGCAAAATTAACCATACTTAAAAGCTTGCTCACAATCTAAGTTTATCCATGCACTAGATTAGGTTGAACTCTTATCTGGCCTTGACTTCAAGCACCATTAGAAGGCTAAGCAAGGTCGACTCACATGTTTGTGGCTACACTCTGACATAGATAAATCATGTATGCAATATATAACTCTACAGTTGTTAACCCACATAATAACAACGATTTTCCCATGTCTAGACTTTACTCTTATATCCCCTTTATGAAAAACCGTTATTGCCCAACCCTTTTGGTATTGAAATCACATTACAAGCTAAGTCTAAATGACCAGTTTAAGCTTAACAAGACAACAATGAAATCAATAAAGAGAGAAATGCATAAATTCACCTTGGTGCAAGCAAATTACTTTTCAAGCTAATTCATTCACTAGAATATTCAATAAACGGAATCCCTTAAAGGAAATTAGCTACTCATAACAAAGAATGAAATGATAAAATTATTTTTTATTGAATAAGAATCCATAAATACAAAAGAATAAAAAGAATACAATGTTGAAAAAATAAAAACAATGCAGAAAGTAAATGGAATATCTAGGGTTTTTCAGTCTCTCAAGACCTCTCACTCCAACTCAAATCTTCCTTTTACAAAGGGGATAGGTGGTATTCTAGCCACACTCATAGGTTTGGATTTAATCCAAGTTAAAAGTACAGGTCTTCTTTGAGAAAATGTGGGTGTCATGACTCTAGGGCTTGAATAAGGGTTCTGTCACCACTCAAATCTTCTCGAGGAGTTTAGCTTGAATTCTTCACATTTGCTGGCCCTTTTATAGAGTAAAAATGGTTAGGAGGTTACCGAATTCCATGCTTGTAGGAGGGATAAGCTTAATTTTCAAAAATCAAAGCATGGGAAGAAGATAAATGGCAAAACAAAGAAACTTATAGATGGAATAGGGATAAGCTTAATTTTCAAAAACCAAAAACTAAAAACTAATGCCCCATTTGAGACTCATTTGGTTTTTGGCTTTTGATTTTTGAAAATTAAGCTTATAAATGCTACTCCTACTCCTACACCTATAAGTTTCTTTGTTTCGTTATCTCTTCTTCCTATGTTTTTAAGAACAAAGTCAAGTTTTGAAGACTAGAAAAAAAATATAGTTTTTAAATATTTGTTTTTGTTTTTGGAGTTAGGCTATAAAAATTATGTAAAAATGACTAGGTGTCTTAAGGTTAAAAGTTAAAAGGAAAATTAAGGTCCCGTTTGATAACCATTTGATTTTTTGTTTTTGGTTTATGGTTTTTAAGCTTATAAACACCACTTCCAAGTCTAAGTTTCTTTGGCTTTTCACCTACCTACTTCCAATGTTTTCAAAAACCAAGCCAATTTTTGAAAACTAAAAAAAGTAGTTTTCAAAAAGTAGTTTTTGTTTTTAGAATTTGGTTAGGAATTCAAGTGTGTCTTTAACAAAAATGAAAACCATGGTGAGAAAATTTAAAGAAAACAAGCCTAATTTTCAAAAACAAAAAACCAAATGGTTATCAAATGGGGCCTAAGTAATTGTTTATTGTTTTCTTAATTAAAAATCAATTTCAAAAGCAACCAACTTATTTTGTTACCAATCATCGTGCTTAAGAGTAGTTTCTTCTTCAAATATGAGTTTTAAATTAGTCTCTATGGGATTGATACTTTGGAATATTTCCATTATTTTTATTACTACTTGCGATAGTGTATACTTGCACGTTTGACTAAATTCATCTTTAACTCATATTTTCCATTAACACTTTTTGCCATCGAGTTCAGTCACGCATCAGCTACACTCAAAAGAAGGGAGTTCATTATAATGAGGGTTTCTCTCTCTGTTGGTGAGGCTTTCGTTGATTGGATTAGTTTTGCCTATTATTGTTCACTTTGATATGTTTCTTGAACAAATGAATGCCACCACAACATTCCTTCATGGATAACTGGAGGAGGTGATTTACATGGCTCAACCAAAGAGCTATGAGGTGAAGGGAAAGGAAGATATATGGTTTGTCTCATTCACAAGTCCATTATGGATTGAAGCAACCTTTGAGACAATAGTATATTCTCTTTGGTACATTTATCTTGAAGCAGGGGTTCCGCTAGAGCTCATATGATGTATGTGTTTATTGGAAACTATCTCTAAAAGGTACATACGTTTATCTATTGCTTTATGATATGATACTTGTGTCAAAGAATTATGTTGAAATCTATGAACTCAAGAAACAGTTGAGTATTGAGTTTGAAATGAAAGATTTAGGTGCTTTGGAAAGAAACTTAGGCATGGATGTTAAGAGAGATAGCAAGATAGGTTTGTTAACCATTTCACAGGAGAGCTATGTGCATAAACTACTTGAGAAGTATAACATGTCTGATTGTAAGACAATTTTGACACCCTTAGCATCTCATTTTAGATTTTCTTCGTCTTAGTCCTCTACTACTGATCATGAAGGGTTATAAGAGATGTCTATTATTCCATATTGTAATGATGTAGGAAGCATTATCTATCTCTTAATTTGTACTAGGCCTAACTTGGGTTACTCAATGAGCATGATATAAGTAGGTTTATGTTCTGGAAAGGAACATTGGAATGCAGTTAAATATGAGTGCTTCAGTATTTAGAAGGTGCTTCGAATGTTTAAATGTGATTTGGGAATGATTGTGATCAATCAACATTGCTGGAAGGCTTCAAAGATGCAAATTATGCTGAAAACCTTGAAAAAATAAGGTCTTTATCGGGTCACATTTTTCGTTTGTATGGGAATGTGGTCAGGTTTCTCTACAGCCAGTTGTTGCTTTCAACCACTAAATCAAAGTATATTTAAGTTGGTGAAGCAGTTAAGGAAGTAGTGTGATTGAAACAAATTGTTGGTGAGTTGTTGTCTTAAGAGTTTATTTCCATCATCCATTGTGAATGGTATTCATCTTGCGGAGAATGCATCTCACCGTGAACGGTCTAAGCATATTGATGTTAAGTTTCACTTTATAAGGGATATGGTTTCTTAGAATGAAGTTAAACTGGTGAAAGTTCATATAGATAAGAATTTGTTAGATATGCTTACCAAGGTTCTCACAGCTCAAAGGTTTAAATACCTGTTAAATGAGTTGAATGTAAAATAATGATGGAAATTAGAGAATTAACATATTGCTTAAGATATTCTTGTCGATGGAGATTTGTAAAAAATGACAAGGTATCTTAAGGTTAAAAGTTAAAAGGGAATTAAGTAATTGTTTATAAAGTAGAGGGCCAAAATTGTAATTTGGCTATCATCTCCATCTTAGGGTTGTTTTCACGATTTTCAGCAATAGAGTGAGGGAGGGAAAAACACGACAAAACATAGGGAAGAAAGCTCATTCAACGTCGTTCGGATCTTGTTTTCCCGTCGGTATGAGTCTCAGAATCACGTTGGAGTGGTTCTCGAAGTAGGAAGTTGTTGTGTATCTTAATTTTGGGCATCTAATCGGTGTGGGTCTCGTTTTTCCTTTGGGTCTCGGTTAAGAGATGGTCTTGCGTTGGTGTGTCACCTTGGGTATCAATTTAGGAGGTTGGTAGCGTCGTTTTCAATATTAGTTTAAATAAGGTGTGTCTCGGTTTGAGTGACTAAATCAGGTGTGGATTTTTCCATTTGGACAACGTCAGACAATGTTTGTGGTTGTCTTTCACAGTGGGCTCTGATTAGTAACAAGTGGTTTAAACTTGTGAGTGATTTCAACATGGGTGTTTCTCTTGAAACTCAAATTGATTAAGGTTTGAGGCATTTGGTTTATTCATTCCATTGGACTGTGTTTGGTGACTTGGTGCTCGTTAATAAAGGCTACATATGTAACGACTCTACATTTCATGCTTAGACCCTAGGGCCATTACCACATGCATTTCATTTCACTTACAAAGAATGACGAAGGAAATAAAATTTAGAGTACAACGTGCTTAGAAAATCAGTGAAACTTTTCAGCATGGGATCCCAGTTAAAATAGTACAAGAAGAAATTTTAGTCATTTTAGCAAAAGTCTTAAACCAGAATATATCCTAAAACATCACATAACAAACACAAAAGAAAGAAATTCGAAAACATACACTACTACAAATTTGGCCTTTGTTGATGGCTAAAAAGTATCAACTATCACTTTTATTGATGCTTTTTAGAAGTCAACTGAAGTGGTATCAATAAAACTAAAGCCTCAATATTACTGTTTTCATTGACGCTTATTGGACGTCAACGAAGATGTCGTTGTTGACGTTTATAAGCCATCAACAAAGACATTATTGACACGTTTTATCCGTCAATGATATTCATAAAGCGTCAATGTAGGCACCTTTATTGACGTTTACTAGCTATCAACAAAACGTATTATTGACACGTTTTATTCGTCAATGATATCAATAAAGCGTCAATGTTGCCATATTTATTGATATTTTGCAACCGTCAATATAAACTTCTATTGACGTTTTGTAAATGTCAATTATAGGATCGAAAATGTCAATATATATATATGTATTGACGCTTAAGAGCTGTCAATATATCAATTTATTGACGTTTATTAGCCGTCAAGTTACCATATTAAATTGTCAAATTGTATATGTTCATTGACGGTTAATATATGTCAATTATGGTGTTTGTTATGACCTTTTTTAACCGTCAACGATACATATTTGGAAAAAATAAAAAAAAAACCTCACATTGGTTTTTACCCGTGCATTGCATCCTGCATTTACACAATAGTAGCCAGCTACCAATTGTAATATAGATTGTATTTCTAAATTTTACCCTGTAACCAAGTTTGACTTACCAAAAATCCGACAGCATAACGACATAATTATAACTAACCAAAATTTTTTTGGTACCTGAAAAAACAGAAATATGCACTTCTAAACCCAGAACACAACCTTCACTTCACTTGACAATAACATAACATGTTCAATACATTATACGAAAGTAACACCAAAACTCAAGTATTCATAATAGATTTCATTAACGAAAAAGTTATCTAAGAACACAACTTAAGTAAGTCATAATATTCATTTCATCAAACTAAGAACATATCACAGTGTCTAACAAGTTGTCTAAAAAACGAAAAAAAAAAACGAAGTATACCATTAGAAAACAATCATCCCATGTATTGTGCTACATATTCACATAATTCAACTCTTATCTCATCGAATTCTGATTGGCTAAATGCAGTTCCTCTCGTCAACTGCAAACAAACAAAAATTAAGTAAACATATATACTACATTACAAAAATTTTAATAAATATAAAAAGATAAGTTGAATACAAGGTTAAATCGATCTGTACCACATCTGTAATCACTCTGCTCCTATGGGATACTATATCTCGTATAAATTTAAGAGTGTAGTATCCACACTCTGTAGATCCCAATTGTTGAGCACACTACATATATAGTTCACACACATGTAATAAGAGAATTTGTATAATATGATTAAAACAACCTAAAAAGTAAGTAAAAGTCATTACCTTAACATATACCCATTTGAAGGGGGGACTTCGTATATTAGTTTGAGAATAAAACATTCTTATAGCCCTGACACAATAATATAATAATAAGAATACTAAAAAAATATACATAATAAAATTACATATGCTAAAATAACTATTTACTTACGTATTAACCATGTTCTTTACATCATCACGTAAGCCATGCTTCAGAGAGTCAATTGAATAAATTGTGAATGTTTTTAATGATATCACCAACAACATCCAATGATATCTATATAGACAACAATCATACAATAGAGTTATAGCAGAAAAAAAAAAGTGCAAAGTGTTAACATATATTTGATTTTCAAACTTACCCGGGATTAAAAGGACATATCAATAATTTGTCATTGACCTGTCTTAACCTTTTACATAGGGCTCAAGAGCGGTTCTCTTCAGTTCCCGAGCCAACTGAGATCAATGCTGGATGTAGAAATGCATATTGCTCTAAGATGGATGGGTCAGACTCGCATAAGTATCTAAAAACAAAATAAATTCATATTAGTATTAAAAACATAAGAAAATTAATGACAATTTGTTAAAGTAAATGTTACTTACGCGATATACATTGTTATAACAGTGGTTGATAATTCCTCCATCAAGCAAAATTCTTTCATACTACTTTTCATTAGATGGTAGTCGAAGTGGTAGCCGAACACGTGATCGGGTACTGTAATATCTAAGGTATCCCTTGTCATGTTCTCTATAAATCCTAATACGTATTTCACTGCTACCGGCACTTTTGACACTTGACTATTTGACTTCTTCTCCTTTATTGCAGCTAATTCACGATGCATTTTCTTAGGTTCCTACATAAAAAGTATTCCTTATTAAGAAATATATATATAATATAAACTAATATATCATGTGCTTTTTAACTAAACATACCTTTTTTTCTTTGTCCAGAATTACGAGTTCTTTAGGCCATGGAACATGAGAGCCTACTGCGTCGAATACAGACTCAACACTTCCAACTATAGGTATGGGCAAAGGAGCATCAGCGTCATGTACTACTTCAATCAACACTCGCACATAGTTTGCTGTGAGCGGGACACCATAAACAACTTCATGGTCGTCTTTCCTCTTATATACAATTCCTACCGCCACAACATTCTTTACATCTTCAACAACAAGTTTACATGATCTTCCCTAAAATTAAAATTATATATTAGAACTTTCATTTAATATTATATATATTAAGTATTGTCATAAAATAAATTTCAATATAATTCCAATATTGTTACTTGGTCAGGTTTTTCATCAGAAGGCTGAGTGTCTGGTACTTGTGGGCAACTACCCCGATCTGATATTGGTGTTAGTCTACCACTCTGTATTTGAGACTGCATTTCACGAAATTTCTTCTCCATTTCATTGTATTGTCTCTAGAGTTGTGCCTTTTCTTTTTTCCAACCTTCTGGTTCATCCTCTACTACGACATTCTTGGGAATTGATGGAGTTGGCTTGTGAAAGAAGTAGGAAGGTACAATTAATCCACCAATGCCTCTTACACGTCCTGAGTGTTCAGGAGTACCCAAAACTTGTGTCAAAATGTCATCTGAACTAACATTTTGACAATTTGCATATTTTAATAGTTCATCCTATGATTTGAAAACGATAAAAAAAAATGATTTCTCAAGAAGACATATCATAGTAAAATATGTAAATAATAGATACGTTACTTACGATTTTTGCAGCAGCATCCTCAATATCTTTACTTAAGAATGTTCCAGTTTTTCCTTTTCGAGCATGGACCCAAAGAATAGATCGATCCACATTTCCAGATATTTTTCCTTCCCTTATTCTACAAAAATTGAATTATTCAAACATAAGAATATAAGCATGAAATAACAATAATTTTATATGAACTTTCATAACTTCATAACTTCATAAAATTCAAAAAAAAAAAAAAAAAAAAAAAACAAAACAAAAAAACAAAACAAAACATACCAACTCTTCTACCATGTTTGCATATCCTTTACGGGCAAGTCTATGGTTATACTTGTGTTTTGAACATCTATTCTTTTGCATTTTGCTAAATTCCTACATCATATATAAGTTACCTAAATCAAATGAATTGGAATAATAATCATCCAAACATACCATAGAAAATATATAAACTTTAATACTTACTTGAAAATCTATCCATAAGACATTACTCACGAAAGCATCCCATTGAGCTTGTTCGATATGTGAATATGATGGTGGTGGAAATGCCAAATGGTCTAGATTGTCTTGAAATGGTACAATATATTTTGTCCTTAAAATGTTCTTGAACTGACGGAAAGCGATGCCAGCTTTCTTCAATATGTTTTTTTTTTATTTGGGATTTGTAATAAAAGAACCCTAACAAACACAAGTTAATATGTAAGTATAGTAAATCAAACTAATAACATGATATATTTAACTACATAGCGAATTAACACACATTACCTCAATCATCTCGTAAATTTTCTCCTTCAACTCTCTTGGCACTTGAGGCCAAGAGCTATATGTGATTGGGATGTGGCTTCGCACAACCATTCCAATATAACTTACCATTTTTGTTGCATTTTTACCAATCCACTGTCCAAGTGCATTGTATTCGATTACTTTGCGATCCGTCTTTCTCCTTATTTGAGTGAGCTCAATCATGGTAGTAGGACCACGTGTAGCTCGCTTACATGATGTCTCAGGAATATTGTCTTCACTCTGCACATCATCATCACCATGGAATGATACATCATCTTCACTAGCCATCAATAGATATCCTGTCAAATAAATAGTGAAGAAGTAAATTGAAATTTAAGTAAAAAATAAATTAATTAAACATAGTAAACAGTTATACCATCTATGTTTCATTTTCGTTCTCGACCCAAATGCCATCACAATCAGTGCGAATGTATATTGAACTATCATCTTCCATATCTTCAGATGCATTAGTGGTAGGAACATGGTTACTATTGCTACAGTTCAAAGCTATGTCACCTAACTCATCTTCATTAATATGGTCTTCATACTCCCTCTTAGGGATGCAACACAATAGACCATCGAGAATCACTTGAATCTTCAACATAAAAGATTTGTTTTGCTTGTGAAGCTAAAATAAAAGAATCTGACTTATGTCTAATACGTTTAAGATCAACTAGAGTAAATCCAAGTTCATCCGTTCTGACACCACCATTACTTTCAACCCAATTGCACTTGAACACTACAATCTTAAGGTTAATGTAATTTAACTCCCATATCTCTTGAATCACGCCATAAAATGACATGTTTGTGACTATTAGATTTTTTTCTTTTGCACTAGATATTTGAATTGTTCTTGCTACTAAAGACACACCACTATTTTGCACATTACGAGAGCCATCTCGTAATTCTGTATTATAGCGAACACCATTCAGTACATAACTTAAATAGGTTATCACAGTGGGCGAAGGGCCATGTGTATCCACCTCAACGTATCTAAAATCATATTGTTTGGTAATTCCAGCTCTGTAGCAACTTATACATATAAGTCATAAATATTTCAACTTAACTTGAAAAAATAATTATATATATATATATATATATATATATATATATATATATAGAAACTCAATGGTTAGAACCATACTTCCTCACGTATCCAAGAAATGAAAGTTCGATTGTGTTCATCTTGTAGCCACTTCTGATTTCTTGATCTTGATGGATTAATGAATTTTAAATAATTCATGTGTTTACTACAAAACATATAACATCATTCTGATCAAATGGATCGAGTTTTAATAACATAAAATAACCATTAAATGAATGATAAGTCAACATACTCTATGAAAGGTTGTATATCATTTGTATTTTCTAGAACATATAAATGAGCCTGCTTTAGTTGTTCCTTGTCAGACCTCATATGAGAAGCTGCAGATGAGGGTCTTCCAATTTCATCATTCTGATCTCGTACATTAGCTTTTCCAAGTCCAATAGGTGTTACACCATGTAGGAATTCAGAACAAAATTCTATAGCCTCTTCAACAATGTATCCTTCAGCGATACAACCTTCAGGTCGATTTCTATTTCGCACATATCCTTTAAGAACTTTCATGTAACGTTCAAAAGGATACATCCATCGAAGATACACAGGACCGCAAAGTCGAACTTCCCTAACTAGATGTACTGTTAAATGCATCATTACCGTGAAGAACGATGGAGGAAAATATTTTTCAAACAGACACAATATTACCACAATCTCGTGCTCCAACACACTTAATTGTGAAACTTCAATCACTTTGTTGCATAGTGCATTGAAAAAGAAACACAATCATGTGATAGCATGTCTGACATGCTTAGGTAATGCAGCACGAATTGCAACTGGAAGCAACTGTTGCATGAGCACGTGACAGTCATGAGATTTCAAACCAGTGACTTTTAGATTATCGAGCGATATAAGATTTTGTATATTGGAAGAATACCCTTCAGGAACTTTCATTTTTGACAATGATTGACAAACGACACGTTTCTCAGGTTTGGATAACGTATAACACGCTGGCGGTATAAATGTCCTTTTTCCTACAACTTTTGGTGCCAGCTCAGGACGAATGCCTAGTCGTTCTAAATCACGTCATGTTTGCAATCCATCCTTTGTCTTACCAGGTATGTCCAGCAAAGTACCAATTAAATTCATGCATACATTCTTCTCTATATGCATAACGTCCAAACAATGTCGAATGTAAAGCTTCTTCCAATATTCAAGTTCAAAAAAGATAGATTTTTTCTTCCAACAACGACGTAGAGAACTTATTGATGTATTATCTTTTGACGTATCTTGATTAGAAAATTCATTTTCTAGAAAACTTTGAACAATACTTTCACCAGACAGTGGTTGTGGTGCCCTTCCAAATTCTTTTTCGTTATTGAACGCTTTCATCTGCTTTCTAAATGGATGATCACGTGGCAAAAATTTTCTATGTGCAAGATATGCCATCTTTTTTCCAAATTTTAGATGCATAGCTGATGTGTTGTCACCGCATATGGGGCATGCACAATATCCTTTAACAGTACAACCTGCTAAATTACCATATGCGGGGAAATCATTAATTGTCCATAACAACATTGCTTTTAATGTGAAAACTTCATCTCGATATCCATCGTAGCAGGGTACACCATCACTCCAAAGAATTTTCAAATCTTCTATTAATGGAGCCAGATATACATCTATGTTGTATCCCGGTTGCGTTGGTCCAGAAATTAACATGGTTAGCATCATAAATTTACGTCTCATACTTAACCAAGGTGGGAGGTTGTATGTGGTCAATATTACAGGCCAGCAACTGTACTTGCTATTCATCTCGCTATGAGGATTTATCCCATCGGTTGATAGAGCAAGACGAAGGTTCCTATCTTCACTTCCAAAGTCAGGCCATGAGTGGTTGCTCAATTTCCAGGATGGAGAATCAGCAGGATGACGTAGATTTCCATCGACTATTCTTTCGTTAGCATGCCACGTTAAGTTCTTTGAAATTAACGGACTATTGAACATTCTTTGAAATCGTGGAATTGGTGGAAAATACCATACAACTTTAGCAGGCACTCCTTCTTTCACTTCTAATGAATTCTTACGCTTCATCCACCGCGACTCATTACAGTGAGGACAATTAGATGCATCGACATATTCTTTTCTATATAGGCAACAATCGTTGGGACAGGCATGAATTTTCTCATATGTCATTCCTAGAGTGACTAAAGTCTTTTTTGCCTCGTACGTAGATGTTGACAACTCATTATTTTCAGGTAATATATCTTTCAACAAGGTTAACAGCTCTGTAAAACTAGTATCACTCCACTCAAATTTTGCTTTTAAGTGATACAATTTGACTAATGTACCCAATTTAGTAAATTTTTTACAGCCTGGATATAGAGGTTTTTCGGCATCTGCAAGCAATTTCTTAAACTTTTTCGGATCATCTTCATAATTTTTTTTTGCAGCTTCAACCATCTCAACAACATTATCATCAGACTTATCCTCAGACATTTGTTTATAAGTATTATAATCTAAAGTTGGCTCTAAAATTCTTCTTGAATAACTTTCTATGGTTTCTCCATGCCAAATCCAATTACTATATCTTTGGTCAATACCATATGCAAACAAATGATTTCTCACCTCATTAGTACTGAGATTCTTATAGTTCACGCACTTAGCACATGGACATCTTATAGAAGTTTTACCATTCGCATGTTCCTGTGCAAACTCAATAAAAATCTCAACACCTTCTTCATACTCCTTTGATAATCTATCTTTCGACATCCATGATTTATCCATTATGTTATAACCTAATCAAATAAAATAAAGTTAATGAACAAATAATTTTCTATTAATCTATTAATATAAATAAAATATACAAATACAAAACACCTAAACCAAAACCTAACACTTCAAAAAAATAAAAAACTTATAGAAAAACTTCAAAACTAAACTAAATGAAATCATCTAAACTCAAAACGATCACTTAGTGTAACGCCCCATGATTTTAGAACTATCCTAGAACAATTATTATCTCCTAAACCAAACTAACCGAATGCACCAAAAATTTCGGCAGCATAACGACATACATAGGACTAAACCAAAATTTTTCTTTAACCTGTTAAGCATAAAACACACTTCTATAAGCCAAACAATCCACAACTACACACCACAACACCACAGATACACAACAGAACTCCTCCCACAAACTAGCGAGTCAAATCTCGCATTCTCATTTAGCCACAATCAAGCAACAGAAACACCACATACTATTTTAAAGGCTTATAACATAATTACTAGAATAATAACTTCATTAAATGAAAGGAATCGAAACTTCAGATGAAGATAAGCATATTCTTTTTCCTATATTAATTGCAATAACCCATTCAAGTCAAATAAAAGTCACAAATATGGAGCATTTTTTATACCTAAGTTAATAAAGCTAATCAATCTTCAAAATCTCTCCAAAGTTATGCATTCATTCCACAAAAAAAAAAAAAAAAAAAAAACAAACTAACCGAATGTACCGAAAAAAAAAAACTAATGAATATAGCATAATCAAAACTTAACCAAATTATCAAAATTTTAAAACATAACAACTAAATGTAACTAAAACTTTTCAAAATCAAATAACTCACAAATTAAATTTATCAACAAAGCTGTAGAATCTGCCCCTACTATTCGATGCTTTCCTTTCAATTCTCAACAATTATTTACATCTCATTATTGTCATGCATTGTTATATAAAAAGCAATTTTGCTTCTCTTTTTTGTTGACCCCAATCAATCCACATTTTTCGTTTGTAAAATCAAATTTTGTACTACACAATTTCAAGGTTGCATTTCAGAGTATGTTTAAGCAATGTTAGTAAAACTACTTCTTTTGTAATCACTTTACTTGTAAGTGTTCAACGACAAAGCTTTTAAAAGTACTTTTCAAGTGTTTTTGGATCAATTGTGTGGACTAAAAGAATTCTACAAGTATTTTGTTATGAAACATTTTGAAATGGTTCTTGTTTTTTTCTCTTCCAAAAGTAGTTTATTTACTTTCTAGGATAAGAATGATGTTTTTAGCATTTCCAAACATAGGCAAAAAGTACTTAAAATTAATTTGTAGTGTTTTTAGATTTTCTTTTAAAGTTTTTTTTTTTTTTTTTTAGTTTAACATTTTGAGGGTGACTTTGATGGGTGGCTTGGCTTGTTTTCGTGAATGGCATATTAGAAGAGAAGGGAGGAGATGAGGTTGAGGTGTTGGGGTTTTCACAATTTTCTATCTTTTTGTGCAATTATTTGTTATCCTGGACAATACAATGTCATGAAGGTTTAAGTTAAGTAGAATTCAGAAAGTATGTTTATTTTCCCAATATGCTAGAATGCTTAAAATCTTGTTGTCACTCCTTTTCTTTCAGGCACTTTTGTTTCAATAACTAAACTGGACAACAAACTTTCTTCCCCACTGAGACCAGAAGTTAAGCTTGAGGTGGCAAATGAAGTTTCTAAACATGAGGAATCTACTAAAGGTTTTAAGAGTTGCATCCAATGTTTATAAAGTTTAACTAGGGGACCAAATTAGTACTTTTAAAATCATAGAGACCAAATTGAAATTATGTTTAAACCACAAAGACCAAAGTTTTAATTTGACCTATCTTTTCTTTCTTTCATCCTTTCTTTTTTGAAAAGGGACCTATCTTCTTTCTAAACATAACAACTAAAATTATGAAAAAAAATCAAATAACTCAAAAATTAAACATAACAAAGATAAGTTAATGAAAAACCAACATGTAAATCAACTACACTTTAAAGAGCACCCAATGATCATAAGCTATTCACAAGCTAACTTAGACAAATTCAAAAGGTTTAAGGATGTTGGTACTTACCGAATAACTCCAAATTTCTACTGGTTTGTGTTCGAATTAATCCCAACAACAAAGTTCCCAAGTCGATGGGCTATGAGTAACTCAATTTAAGGCTGTTTGAGTTATGGGTATTTGTCGAAAACCAATTTCAAGTCCAAACGCGTTCTGGTTGGCTTTCAAAGAACCTTAAACTT
The DNA here is from genome assembly GCA_036850905.1 of Luffa acutangula. Taxonomy (NCBI): domain Eukaryota; kingdom Viridiplantae; phylum Streptophyta; class Magnoliopsida; order Cucurbitales; family Cucurbitaceae; genus Luffa; species Luffa acutangula. The sequence continues at coordinate 40,567,006 of CM072097.1, read as the reverse complement.
GTAAAATTGAAGCTACTAAATAGTGGGTAATCCGAATTCCAAGTCGAATAAGCATGAGTCATGATCTAGAACAATTTCAAAAGGGGTTGAACTTACCAAAAGTCTAAAACAGTGGGCTGAACGACACTTGAACGGCGGCTGAACTGCACTTGAATGGCAGCTGAACGGTTGCGATTGAGAACTCGAACTGCTGCTGCAAACACGGTTGCGACTGCTAGCGACTGAGAAGAACAAACGACTAGAGGGTACGAACTGGGCTGCGAACAGCTGGGAATGGCGTGTGAATGGCTGAGAACGGCGTGCGACTGGGGCGGCTGCAAACGGCTGCGAGCGGCTGCGAATGGCGTGAGGCTGCAACTACGAACTGCTGCGACTACGAACTGTGTGAGGCTGCTGCGACTACGAACGGTTGCTGCGACTATGAACGGCGTGAGGCTGCGAACGTCATGCGGCTTCGAACAGCTGCGAACGAATGAGAATGGCGTGCAAACGGCTGGGGCGGCTACAAATGGCTGCGAATGGCTTGCGGCTAAGGTGGGGCTGAACGACGTGGTGTGGTAGAGGGAGAAATAGAGAATGAAAATGTTAGGGTTTTTTTTCTTTTCTTTTTTCATATTCTTTTTCCTTTTTCTTTTATTTCTCTAAATTCATTTAAATAAACAAAATAAATCAAAAGAGAGTCTTGGGTTCTTTTTTTTCTTTATCTCTTTTCTAATTAAAAATCAAATTTAAATTCCTAAAATCACTTCAAATTTGGGAGCAATTTAAACTCCAAAATCCCAGGATAAATTTTTTTTTGACGTTTATTGAGCATCAAGAAACCCTCAATACTATTGACGTTTATTGTGCGTCAATATAGTAATGTTTATTGACGCTTATTAGCCATCAATGAATGTGGGTATTATTGACGGCTAAAAAACGTCAATCAAAACCGTCAACAAAATCCTTTTCATTGATGTATTTTGTCCGTCAACTATGTGAAAAGGCGGAATTGGACGAAAATCTACGTAAAGTACGTTTTTAATCACATTTATTGACGCTTTTTGGCCGTCAACATAAGTCATATCATATCTTGATACCATAAAACCATCAATATATCTATTTACTTATTAATAATTTATTTTAAAGTACAAAAATTACGTTTATTGACACTTTTTTGACACAAGCGTCAATAAACATAAAAAGGCAAGCGTCAACAAAGGCCAAATTTGTAGTAGTGATAAAATGTGAAAGTCTATCCTAAAGAAATCCATGGCTCGTTCAGCATCACTCCGTCACGCGATCTGTACACCTTTGCCTTTACCTGCAATTACATGGTAGGGAAAAGAATGAGTATTTAAGAAAAATACTTAGTAAGTAACAATACTGTTAGACATGCAACAACCAAGGTTTCAAAAGGTTACTTGGGCTAAGGGCCTGTTGGGTTCCTAGAGTGAGTAAAATTATGATCTAAAAAGACTCTAGAATTCCTGTGCAAGTATACACAGTCCGCAACAAGTAATAAGTATTTGTCAATCCAAGGCCTGAACTAGCTTCCACTCTATCTATTTTGTATAAATCTTTTAATGGTTTCAAGGTAATAAAAATGATTGGGTTTTATAAGAATTATGCTGAAGCAAAGTAAATGGCAGAACAACAAGTAAACAAATAGGCAGACAGATTAGAGACAGGCGTTGGTTAGGTTTTAGTAATTGTTTTAAAAGATGCTCTAGCAATATTATTGATCATGCAAACTCTCGCAGTATTATTAGCGGATTCCTCCCGGAACTTCGGATCTTTTGGAATGTGTTTCAACCCCAATGAAGTACGACCGATCGAACACTAGGTAATTGGCTACCCCTAGCTCAGTCATTGGCGTTCACCAATACACAATGATCGTAGTGTGAATAATCGCCACACACTCTCTAAATCATCCCTGAAACTAGAGAGAGGTATTCATACTGGCTGGCCAGGCGAGCACAAAATATAAATGAACACAACAATTAATCAAGATGCAATAATCAATATATTATTAGAGTTTAAGCACAACAACTACATGATACCTAACCAACGCCTAAAGCTACTTAGTTCATAATATGCATGGAAACGCACGCTACAATCTGAGTAGGCATGTCCATAATTACAAGATAATAAAAGGAAAGGTTAGTCTCCTCAATCAACTTGTAGATGATGGTGTTCTTTGTGGTCTCCAATCTCTCCTCATTATTCGGCTCCCAAAGATGGAAGGAACTTTCCAAGAATGGAATGTTTTCTCCCAAAAGTGGAATGGTTTTGACTTGGACGACTACTTCCTTTTATAGAAGGATAAGAGGCTTGAATTAGGTCAACTTGGACATGTGTAGGGCTCTCCTTGTTCCTTTATCCCGAAAATAACTCAACAGAAGTCAGTTCATGAAGTTGGCTAACGAGCTGTGATGTGGTAGTTCTGCTCCCAGTTTTGCTGCAGCACAGAATTTGCTTCCTCAAGTCGCTCAGCAACAGATTCTGCACAAAATGATTTCCAAAGCTTCCATTTTTCCAAATGGGTTAAAACATGTAATATCTATAAAAAACCAACCCTATTAAGCACAAAGGTCACACAAATCAATATAGAAATGAGGCCTAAATAACTACCGTTTGGGCAGTTATCAGGGCCTAAAGGTTATGTCATCTCATTCCCGTTCATTTCATTTCATTCACCTTGTAGTATGTGCTCAACTAACTCAGGTATAAAAATTTGCCAACTCACTGAAGGTGCACAGGTGGGTACTTTGGGAGATCTCTACTCTTACTGATGGTAGAAGACACCCAGTCAGTGGAGCCAAGTCTCACCCATCGGGGCACTATTGTGCGCATAGCGCACTAACTACCATTTCACTAGTGGGGCGTCCATGAGTTTTAAGTCGGAAATTAACTTCCACAGTTAGTAAATGGCACCTAGTTTGCGAAGCCAAGTCCCGCCCATTTAGCTCCTCATTTCAGTCTAATACATCTCAGTCTTAGGTGTTTAACTGACACGACCCCTTACTAGAGCAACTAGCTTATTCATTTCCTTTTCTTACTCATTTTCCCTTTAAGGCCTCTCAGCACTCACTAATTTTAACTACAACCTAACCAATGGAACTTTTTCTCTCAAAATTTGCTAACTGACTAGACCTGTATGCTCCATCCCAACTCAGTCAAATACAGGAAACATAATAGGCATTCAACACTTCTAATCAGAGAAAACATGACTTCTAATTGTCTACTTACATTGCCAGCCAACCACAAGATACCATAAACGCACTCACATTTATCCCATGGCACAAGTACACAACATCCATATTCTTGAAATCAACAGTATACATACCATCTCAGTCTCAACTCAAACATATAACACAATCTCATGCCAGAAGCACAATCGTCATATCAATGCACAATTACAGTTTAATTTCAGCAAGTTAACTTAACCTTGAGATAACTAACGCTCGCCAAAGACACCAACCAATTTGATATAGCGCCAACCATGATATGCAAAAAGGAAATCTAATAACACACACACAATGAACTCACATCAAAGGCATTCCAATTCCAATAATTTTTCCTAAGGACACAAGACTTAAGAAGGTCGAAAACTCACCCAAACGAAACCAACGCTTGCTGTCCAGCTTCCAAATTACGCTCCGCCTTTAATGATTCGACCACCACTTACTACGGATACCTTAAATTAAGATCAACGTTAATGGGTATTCCATAAAGGCATAAAAGACCAATAAACTTTAACTTACAAATTCCTTACCCACTAGCTGAAATCGTTGAACATTTAAGATGCGTGAGGCTGTTTTTCTTAAGGCGGTGGCGGCAGCGACATAAATGAACAAATCTGAACGACGACGGTGGCGCGCGGAAGCTGTACACTATAGGGAGAAAAACAAAGAGTGAGGTTGAGAGAGCAAACGAGAGAGAAAAGAATTATGAGAGAGAAATCTCATCGACGATTCGCGACGAGGCTGCTGCGGCGGCATGCGGCAAAATGACGGAGGCGGCAGCGGAACGATGGACGGCGGAGCGACAAGGTGAAGCAGACGGCAGCACAGCGAGGTGAAGTAGACTGCGACGCGATGCAAACTGAGAGAGAGAGAAAGAGAGCGAGACCGAGAGAGGGAGCCACACGAGAGAGAGATAAATTTGAGAGGGAGCGATCTCCGGCGACTCGAGACGATTCACGGCGACGTGAGGCGATGACGGTGGCGGCGACGCGACGATGAGCGACAGGCGAAGGGCGGAATTCGGCAACCTGCGTGCAACGAGAGAAAGAGAAAGCTGAGATGGAGAGAGAGATTGCGTTGAGGGAGGGAGAGTATCTGGGAGAGAGACTGAAGAGGGGGAAAATCTTTTTTTTTTTATTTCGGCGGTTTGACCGAAAATTTTGGGGGGAACTTTCCCCCCTTTCCCCCTTTGACCGGGCAAGTTGCCCAATTCTCTCATTTTCCTTTTTTTTTTTTTTTTTCAATCTGTTACAACATATAAGTTGGTTCTCAAAATGGATGTACACTGAAAGGTTGAACCACTAAATTTGTCAGTGTTCTTTATCTCTTTGATTGCACTACTACAAAAAAAGGCTTTTAATGACGAGCAATGCCTGTCATTCAAGGGTTTTAATGTCGAGCGGTGTACGTCATCTATGCGGGTGACATCGTAGCCTTTAATGTAGGGCAACTTGTAATGACGGGCAATGCCCATCATTAAAGCCCGTCCGACATTAAAGGCTACAATGACGGACGCTTTTAATGTGTGACATTAAAAGTCGTCTGTCATCAATTGTCTTTCATTGAAAGGGTTATTTTATGATTAAATGTTTGTTGTTAAAGGTGTTCGTTATTAAATGTTCGTCATTAAAGGTGTCCGTCATTAAAAGTCCATCATTAAACGTCCGTCATTAAAAGTGCGTCATTAAATGGTCTGTTATTAAATGTCCGTCAATAAAAGTGCGACATTAAATGTTCCAACTTTTTTTTAGAAGAAAAATGTGCCAATTTATATAAAAAAAATCAAATATTTGCTTAATTTTATTCCAATAAGCCAATTAATAAAATTTGTTCGTAAAATTTTTGTTTATACAAGTTTGATATAAAAAAGTAAAATTACAAAGCACCTACACTTGAAAGCACCTATGATTAAAAGCCTACTTAAGAAAAACAAAAAATTCTCGTACATGCAGCTTCCATTCTTTTCGACATAATCTTGCTCATGTACATCGATCTTGAAGAACCTAAGAAAAACAAATTTCAATTAGATTAAATCGAAACATCTCGCTCTTTACAACCGAAACAAGACCTCACATAACAAACATATGTCCAACAATTTGAAGAACCTAAGAAAAACAAATTTAGTTAACAATAAAATACAAAAAAAAATAATCAATCTCAATGAGTATTAAAAAATTTGTTAGAGAACCCAATAAACTCCAAAAGCTTACAAACTTCAAGAGATCAAGTTTAACGCCTTCAAAGAACCTGTAACGCTCTAGGTTTCTATATTTAACCTAGTGACATTACTAAAGCTTCTATCCTAATTCTAACCAGATGTTCCGAAAATTTCGACAGCATAACAACATACATATGGCTAACCCAAAAATTTTTAAACCTGTTAAACAAGAGAAACACACTTCTATATGAAAAACCGCCCAACTACAGCCTCACAACAAAACTCCAAATATTCTAAAACTAAACAAGTTAGGTCTTGCATCAAGCACAATCTAAATCTAAACAATCATTAAAGGACATTGCAAGAAAGTCAACAAAATAATATCAAGGAAAAAAAATCATTTTTAACCCTAAACTTTGGAGGTTGTATCAATTTTAACCCTGAACTTTCAATTTCATCAAATTGAACCCTAAACTTAACAAGTTGTATCAATTTTAACCCTAAACTTTAAATTTCATCAAATTGAACCTCAAAATTATCCGATCGTATCGATTTTAACCTCAAACTTGCGTAAGTGTTACAATATATACCTTTGGTTAATTTTTCATTTGAACCACCCTACGTAATTGATTATTTCTTCCTTTTTTTTTTCTTAATTCACATTGCACATGAATTGGTTTTTTATAAATAAAATATGGGGAAAATACCTCTTTGGTCCCTGAGTTTTGAGAGATCTGTGTATTTGGTCCCTGAGTTTTCAAAATAGACGTTTTTAGTCCCTGAGTTTTGGGAAACATGTTTAAAAGGTCCCTCATACCATTTTTATTAATTTATTTTTCATTTTTAATATAAAATCAATATTTTTTTTATTAACTTTAATTTTAATATTGAATGATTTTTATAAATAAAAAAAAAAAACTTCTCCCTCCCCACTCTCTCCGTTTTAATCAAAATCGCGAGAGTTTGTTGAATTTGAGATAATGATGAAGATATGAGAAATCAGAGTAATCTATAGATCTTGATTTAAGCTTGCAGGCGGCTTTGATTTTGGATAGCCATCAATCATTTTTTTTGTCTCTTGAGTTTGGGAATTAGGAAAGGATTATAGTGAAAAATGGTGAGAAATGGTTGGAGATTTCTAAAGATTGAGATGGAGGTGAGAGGAAGAAGAAACGATGGCGAGGAAGGGGAAAAGGCGAAGAAAATGGAAGGATAGAGGGGAGAGAATGGGGTAAAGAGGTGACAGTCTTTTTTTTTTCTTTCAATTTTTAAAAATCATTCAATATTAAAAACTAATTAAAAAAATATTAATTTTATATAAAAAACTGAAAAAATTAATAAAAATAGTATGGGAGACCTTTTAAATCTATTTCTCAAAACTCATGGACTAAAAATGTCAATTTTGAAAACTTAGGGACCAAATGCACCTATCCCTCAAAATTTGGGGACCAAAAAGGTACTTTTTCCATAAAATATTGGAGAAACTTTATTTTAGATGATTTTTTCTTATTATTCAGAACATTAATTGTGAGAGTTTTTTTTCACTATTATTTAAAATTACGAAAGCAAAGAAACTTTGGATGTTTTTTATCTTCAAATATTTGTTGGTTTTTTTTTATTATTGCTAAGAACTTTGTGGGATTTTTTTTTTCTTATTTTACAGTTTTTTTTCTTGCTAATTAGAAGAATGTACAAATAATGTAGGAAACAAAAATAAAGAAATTTCGAGTTTTTTATTTCTCAAATTTGTTGGATTTTTCTTGTGCAAATAACTTTGTGATTCATTTTTGGATAATAATGAGAAGAATAGTCTAAGATATTTGATTTCTTCTAGTTTTTCCAAAAAAATTCTTACAAAACACTAACTCAAGTGCAATGTGAATTAAAAAAAGGGAAATGAAAAATGTCAATTACATGTTTTCATAGCAATTCAAATGAAAAGTTGATCAAAGGTTTACATTGCAACATTTATGCAAGTTTGAGGTTCAAATTGATACTATTTGTTAAGTTTAGGGTTCAATTTGATGAAATTGAAAGTTTAGTGTTAAAACTGATACAACCTACTAAGTTCAGGGGTCAAAATTGATTTTTTCCTTAATATCAAACACCAAATTGCAAAATTGTTAAACAAACAATAGGAATAACGATCAAGTTGAATAAGGATAAAGTTACGTTGAGGTCTATATTAAGCCAAATAGTTCATAATTCAATATATACTACAGTAAGTTCTCACTTTTTTAAATCATTTATAAACAAGCTATTATAGATAATAATAATCGTAATCTTAATATTCCAAATGATAACAGAACATCTCGAATAAAAAATATCCTCATGCTAGATTTCAACGAGCAACAAAAATGAAGGTATAACATAAATAATATAGGAAAACACATGATTCAGACATGTATCTAATGGTAAAAAAAGAAAGATGACTCCATACTAGCCAAATTCTTTACAAAACCTTCACTATGCTCCACGATATTTCTTCTAACATTCTCAGCAGCAAGCAAGACAAACGGACATGATCCAAAAGCAAAAACTATAAGCAAGAACTTACTCGAGGGCAAAGGAAGGCTTGTCATTTTGCTGATAAAATGCAACCAGAACTTCATATAATGTCAAATTTCATAACTAAGGGAAAGAGTAGTTTGAACTATGCAAAAGGGGGGACTAACTTGAAGGGAGAAAAGTATATCTAGCGATGCAAATGAAGAGATGTACCTATTCAGAACCATTCCAAACGGCTCCACTATAAACCAAACCTATATATTTCAATCAATCATCTCTTAAAGCTCCAAATATCACAAACATTACAAGTACTCTCGTAGTCATAAATTCTCAAATTTCATTAAAACCAACCACCCTCAATTTCACAACTAACTTGAAACTCATAACTACAATGATAGAAGTTCTTAAATCATTTATAATATTAACCTTGGCTAGTCAACACTATTATATAAACATGCTTGTATAATAGTAACATTTGGCCAAAATTTGGGCATTTCTTTTCCAACGACTACCCTCTAAACTTCTATGGAACTTAACAACTGGAACTAAGAGGAAGAAAAGATCTTTGAAATCCTAAGAAGCCATGCCTCTTTTCAAAGAATCAAACTCTAACCACAAAGAAAATTACTTCAAACTTCCAAATTTCACTCCCAACTCTCCCCCTGCAAAAACAAAACCATCACATTGCAAAACCCCCATTCCCAAATCACTCCAACAGCAGAGCTAGTCAAATTGCACAGTTAAATACTAGAAAAGCCCCAAAAAACAAAAGTGCAGAACAAACAACAAATAGTTGGTGGGCATTAAACATAAGCCTACCTCTTTCTTCATATAAGCATGCTTGTAATCTTCTTTTTGAAATCATTTCACACAAAACTAAAATCTCATAATTCATTAGAGTTCAGTATATAACAAAAAAAAAGTAGCAGAAACAATGAAAAAAAGAGATAGGTATATAGTTTTCGTTCTGACTTTTGAAGCGTACGTAAGCCGCTTTTCTTTAAAAAATGGCGTGCTACAAATGACAAATGGCAGACAGATTAAAACGATTATGTCTACATATACTAACAATTATATAGTCAACTATTCAAGTTCAAACCACAACCAATATAAACTCAAAAAAACAATAATTGCAATGAGTGAGATGCTAAAACTACCATATGAGCTATAAAGGCCTTGGAGATTTGGAATGCATCATATAACTTTTTTTTGTCAATAATAGAAAGCCTTCACATAGATCACATAATATAACATTTTTTCTAGTATTATTGTTAAGTAAATATGGAGAAGATTTCAAGTCAGTGCAAGTTTAGGTACTTACTGTGCACTTACTGAAGTGGAGGTGATGCAATGGGCTGAAGCTGGGGAAATAAAAGGATGGATGGTCAAACAAGAATGAAGCTGGATATCAATGAATCACATAAAATTGTTGAATGTGTTATTCAAAACAGACAACCAAGATTAAATGGATGGAAAGTATACAAAACTAATTAACCACACTTAACAACATATAAGACCTAAGATCACAGATCATACCCTCTTTCCAAACAAGACCTAAGATCACAGATCATACCCTCTTTGCAATGATCCTAATCTCATAAGCAACTACATACAATGCTTCCAACGCCCAAGCTGAATCCCAAGACTGAAATTCTTGAGTGAAGCGCTGGAAAGTTCCACCATCACAAGCACAATTACACGGCTTCAAACTAAAACTAAAGCATCAATCAAGCACAACCAAAACGCAAGTCGATTTAAATAGATTGCGCTAATCTGCTGCAGATAAAACAATAACATGTGAGCTTCAGATACATTTCAAAAGGTAAGATCACTAAGAATCAATGGAGGATAGAATATCAATAGTAAGCAAAATAGTCAAAGACAAAATTATAATTCAATAAACCTTTTTATCATACAATCCAACATGCTTGTGCTGTAAATTTATTTAGAATCGGAACAAGATTTTTATTTTTCTGAAAACAATAAGAGCAAGATTGTAGAAGGTAGCTCATGGAAGGTAGGATTTTCCAAAGAATTTGAATGCAACTTACATTCCAGGAAAAGACCACCCAAGCATGGAACTATTTCAGGCCTAAGCATGTAACACAGAGTTAGAACAATATAATCTTGACCACCAATGTAATTATGTGCAGACCTAAGCATGGAACTATTTCAAGGGGAAGTAATCCAATTTAAGCCCAAATTTTCTCCAAGATGGAGATGAATTAACAAGCATCATTGGAATGAAAAACTGTGTTGCACCAAGATTTGAGAGTGCAGGACAGAAACTTTGTTATTGCTCTTCAAGAGAGAGATGGAGTAAGAGAGAAAATGAGATGTGAGAGGGAGTAAAATAGATCCTTCAAATCTAAAACAATGTATCCAGAAAAGCTAAGTTTAAGGGTGATAGTTAAATTTGTCATTATCATCCACAGAAGAAATTTTAAGGTCATATTCCCAAACAAAGCATTTTACTTTTAACATCAAGTCAAGGCAATTGTAAGATCAATTCCAAACCTTAATTCTGGACTGATCGGGAATTTCCATATGATTAAAGTGTTGGGTTTTGGCAAAATATTAGAAGGGAGTTTGTCCCACATCGGAAAGGTTCAAGAAAGTGATGGGCTCCAAGTACTATAAAAGGAGCCTATGACTTTGGTTTCAAAGCATCCCATTTCAGAATCACTTTAAGCTTGTATACTCTAGTAGTGTGAGTGATATAAAGCTTTGAGAGAGTGTGTTCTTGTAATTGGGGTTGGGGAGAGAATTCTTTGTGATTGTAACAATTTTCACATAGTGGATTTCTTTCTGTGAGCAATTCTTGTGTTTCTTATTTTGTTGTTTTATTTTAATTTCTCTATTATATTTCTGCTTATTCATGCGGTAGAATTGAGGGTTTTTCCCAACATAAAGCTTCTCCATTGCCAACAATTCTCTATAACTAAATTCTTGAACTCCAAAAAGTAATAAAAAATCATTTAAAAAAAAAGAAAAAAAAAGAAAAAAAAAGAAAAAAAAAACTATCACTAAATGAAGAAATCCAAGTCATGAAGAACCAAAGCTTACAGGAACATGCAACAACATAAAACAAGTAACCAATCAAATGCAATCACTTGATGAAACATAGAATACTGCAAAACAAGAAATAACCTATACAATTATCACTGCTACATACACAAGATCTATGCTCTGAAGGTAGATAGATTAAGGTAAAACTATTCTTAAAGCATGTATAAATGATCCTAGGAAGTAACAGATGAGTGTTTATCGTGACGTGACTGGATATAATCTTTACTTAGAAATCTTTAAACATGTACTAATTACGTAGACATGAAAGGAAATTCGAACCATAGAAGTCCATTTCTTCTAAAGCTAGTCACAACTGTTTCAGACTTGCAAATCAATGAACACAAGGGGGGTAGCGACATTGGTAATGAGGACCAACAGGCAAATTTAATCACAAGAAACAGATCTCTTCGAGGCTCAATATTTCCCACAATCCGGCAGTATTTTGCTAAAAGTAAGGGAGTGTCTTAAAGGAGCCTTTCCAACTCGATAACATTTATATGTCGAATCCTCGAAGACCAGAACACGCAATGTTGTAGTAAATATCAAAAGCAGTACTGTTTAGTTGCAGCCATCGTTTTTCAAAGAAGCCCTCTTCTTCTCTTGTAGTCGCTAACAGTCAGTGTTAGTGCATGCCGCCTACCATCATTCTCAGGGACTTGACGTCCAACTGTGGCTTCTATCCTCTGTTTCCTTGCTAAGAACCCAGCCTGAGCTCCCAAGGGTCCACCAAATTTCTGAAGAATAGCCAATAATATAGGTAGCTCAAAATTGTGCAGCGAGTTTGATTCCGTCCCTCCATCAACAGGAGCATTAGTATCAACCAACTTTCCAGCCCCAGCAGCAGCTTCCAAAGTCGCTATTGTAGCTGCCATTGCAGCCACCGCTAGGACTTACGTCATCAAGTGTTCCTGAAAAGAAAAGCAACCTGGAGGAGATGGTGGCCATGTTTATCAAGGAACAAAAGGTTTTAAATGTGAATCTCTAGACTGCAGTTAATAACCACGGCACAACTCTTAAGAATATGGAAGTTCAGATAGGTTAGATAGCTTCAGCAGTGAACGCCCTTCAGAAAGGGAAGTTTCCAAGCGACACTGAAACCAATCCTAGAGAGCAGTGCAAGATGGTGACACTGAGAAGTGGTAGACAACTGGAGAGCAGTTCAGAGAAGAAAGAAGAAAAGAAGAGCATGGATGAAGATGGAAGGGCTGAGGCACAAAAAGCCTCCTCTGAAAGGTCCCAACATTCTCCTAACTCTATTGATTGTGATTTTCCTAACTCTTTTGCAGAATCAAGGAAAAATGAAAAGCAGAAAGAAAGGAATGAGGAAGAAGTGGTCCCATGCAACCACCATGACAAAGGATTGCACATTAGCCCGCCCAAGAGGAGGGGCGAATGTCCTACCTTTGATTATAGGGAGTTACCTTTTCCTTAGCGCTTTAAAAATGTTAAATTAGATGAACAATTTCAGAAAGTCCTAGAAATGTTTAGAAAGTTATATGTGAACATTCCCTTAGTAGATGCTTTGTATAATATGCCTAATTATGAGAAGTTCATGAAATAGAGGTTATCGAGGAAGAAAAGTTTGAAAAAAGAGGTTTTTAGGTTGTCTGAAAACAGTAGCACCATAGTTTTAGGAAGGATGCCTTCAAAACAAAAAGACCCAGGGAGTTTTATTGTTCCCTGTATTATAGGAGAAGTATCTTTCGATAAGGCCTTGTGTGATTTAGGTGCTAGTATAAATTTGATGCCCTATTCATTATACAGGAATATTGGTTTGATAGGATTGAAAGACACCGACATCACCCTCCAGCTTGCTGATAGATCGATCACCCAACCGATGGGTATTGTGGAGGACGTGCTGGTGAAGGTCAAAAAATTCATCTTCCCTGTAGATTTTGTGGTGCTTGACATGCAGGAAGACAAAGAGGTACCCATCATTTTAGGCAGACCTTTCTTAGTCACAGGTAAGGCTGAGATTAGCGTGCATACTGGTAAGCTTACCTTAAATGTGGATGATGAAAAAGTCATTTTCAGTATTTTTGGACAGGATGAGTCTGTATGTAGTCTGCATACCTGTTTTTCAATTGGTCCAGAATATTTGACTGACGATGATGAAGAGGTAGAATATAATCTTGGCCTAGGATTAGGAGAGGCGCCTATGGATGATGGGAATTTTAATCCTAATGCATTTTTTGATGACCCTCTATTTGAAAACGAGCTGATTGATATTGAAATGCATGCTTTCGAAAATGAATTGGAATTACCTGCTTTTGAGAATGAAATGTCTGCAATTGATGAATTACCTGATTTCGAGAATGAAATTGATTTGCCTGATTTTGAGAATGAGCTTGAAATGCCTGTGTTAGATGATTTGCATGCTTTGAATAGAGAGGATTACTTGATAGATGAAAAATTTGAGTCTGATCATGATAATGTTGAATCTATTGAGTCTGATCTTGACATCGTTGAGTACATAGAGTCGGACCCTGAGGTTGTTGATAGTTTTAGTTCGGGTCCTGATGATGTGGATAGTATAAAATCTGACCCCGAAATTCTTGAATTCTTTGATTCTTCTAATGATGAGTCATATGATAGCTTAGTTGAATCATTTTTGAATACTGAGTCCCATGAATCTCATGAGCATGTAAATATTATATCTGATGAGTGGATATGCATAGTTGATAAGCCATCCTTAGATCCTAGACCGGTAGATATCATGACGCTGGATGACTCTGTAAATAATTGTTTTGTGAATAGAGACTTAGAAAAGAGATTTGATGTTGCTACATATTTTTTGAAATGTTATTATGACAATCTCTTCAGTGATGACGGGCCAGGGGAAAAAAAAATTTCTCCCCTGTTTGCAGTTTGTAAGTCGGTGCGTGATTTTCTTCAAGGCCCAGAGGACGATAAAATTTTTTACTTCGAGCCTCGTCTAGCTAAAGACGTTAAAGAAAGCGCTGCTTGGGAGGCAACCCAAGGATTATGTAACGTCGGCAATTAAGGTAAACCTCGTTTCTCTTTTATCTTTGAGTATAATTGGGTTAAGTTAAGGTTTTGGTTATGTGGTTTAACTGAGGGGCATTTTTGTAATTATATTGAAGTAGTATTGCTGTCCTAGATTCTTTTTTTTTTTAAATTTTGTATGTGCAACCTCCACCTCCCTTTTCTTCTTCACGTTGCTACAACTATTTTTCCCTTCCCTTTGCATTTTTTTTCTTCTTTTCCTCCCCACCGTGAGACCCAACTCCCAGTCGCCACTCCCGTTTCTTTTTCTTTCATTTCGTTCGATCGACCAGTTTCCCTTCAGCTCCAGCGTCAGCGTCGGGCATCCCAGCGAAGCTTGTGATCGACGGCGAGTCTCCGATTGTTGCGGGTGGGCGACAAAGAAGGGTTTCGGCCAACAGGTAAAGCTTTCTCCCCTTCTTTAGGCGTTTTGCTCGCAAATCGTCCTCTCTCACTCGATCCCTCACACTCGGTCACTCTCTCCTCTGTTTTGGCATGTTGTTCAGCGTGGGTGTGGTCGTGTTAGCGGCTTACTTCCGACAGCGGTGTCGTTAGGCGCGTCCAGCATTATTTGGCAGCGTTCTCTTCATAATCGGCGGTTCAAGTAGCGGGTCTTCAAGTTTCTGTGTAGTTGGGCATTATCGGTAGTGGGTAAGTGTTTTTAAACTCGTGTTTTGGTTGGTTTATGGTGCTAGAAGCTTACCCATTGATTATGGCATTTATTTTCAAGGTTTTCGTAGCATTCAGCGAGTTAATTATCGTCTTGGAGCGTGTTAGGGAGCTTGGACAACAAGCGCGACTGCTGTTTGGGGGCTTGGAAGCAAAGGAGTTAGGTTGTGCGGTCAAGCGACTTAACTAGCTAGGTAACTAGCAATTTGGGATTAATGATTATGATTTTCCTGTGATGTGTTAGTGGATTGAGTAAGTAGCTTTTGGACATGAAGTAGTTGCTTTTGGAATCATTGTATGCTTAGTAGCAGTGAATTGAAATTTTGGATAAGTTTTCATGTTGTGGTCAAATGTTCATTGGTATGTTATATGCTTACTTGAATAAGGTTTAAGTGTTGTTTACTTGGACATGACTTTTGGAATCTTTGATGCATGATTGTTCTGGATTGTGTTCAAGTTATTGGAGGATAGGTTAAATATTCGTTGGAGTTGTGATTGGAGTTGTGTTGTGATTCTGACTCAGTTGCGTTTATAGAAGTGCATCGTTATTGTTTCCAGGTGTAAAAAAATTTTTGGTTCCCTATATGTATGCCGTTATGCTGCCGAATTTTCAGTAGCCTCATAGTGGTTTAAGGATCATAATTACTCTTGAGGAAAGGCTTAGAATAGGGACCTCGACTATGTTTTAGGGCCTCAGGTGGACTTATTAAATTCCTCAAGTCTTACGTAGCTAGAGTGTGTTCCTTCCCCATCTCAGGACTGATAGAACTTAGTTCCAGGCACGATTACGTGTGTTCTATTAGTTGACTGTTAGAGCTCAGTTTTCAGGCACGCTAGTGTGCGCTCTCTCAGTTCAGGACGGTGTTGAGCTTATGATCAGGCACGTTGTTCGTGCGCCATTTGGCACCAGGCATGTTTACATGCGTCAGTTGCTCCATCGTATTTTTATGTTTACATTCAGGGGTATTGTGTTGGAATAGGTGTAGTTCTGCTAGAGGTGGCCAACTAGTCTCTAGTTTACTTACCTTAACCGACTGACCCACACAACACTCTAGTTGGCATAGGTTGGGGATAGGTTAACACCCTAAACAGAGCATGTTTATGTGATCAGTTGTGGCCCTAGGGTTAGAAACCCAAATGTCATTCCAGTTAGGTCCCTATGTCGCTAAGACCCAGAAATTCATGAACTCGGTTTTCAAGTTACTAGATCTCATGTTTTCAGTTCGACTCTTAAGTGGGCTACTTACTGAGTATATTCTTATATACTCACCCATGCTACATGTCTTTCCTTTTCAGGTGGTACTTGAGGGCGTTGGCGATTGACGAGAGTCGTGGCTTGGCTGGCTATGGGACTACAGCTGCAAATTATGTCGTTTTCCTTAGGAATTCGCTTCCTTTCATTTTAATATCAGTTTCATGTTGAATCTTAGTTTAAACGATTGTTTTTGTTTTCATTCGAAATTCATTCAGATGCTTTCGTTTCATTATTTGATTGAGGAACTTATTCACGCTTTGGGCCCTATTTGAGTTAAATGAAAAACATTGTTATTTTCCGCTTTAAAGTTTACAAAGTTTTTCGTACTCATGCATGTAGTAGTGACCCCTTTGTATGTTTTTATTCCCTCTTTAGTCGGGTCATTACAGATTAAAAGTTTAGGTATTTATTTTTGCGGTAAATAATTTTCCTTGCTTCGTGATCCAATTTTGTTTTGCAGGATCACCTTAGCAAGTCTCAAAGCTCCATGAATCCCATTTTTTGGATCCAAATGAAGAGGATGAATTGCTCCTAATTCAGGGAAGTCTCAGTATCCCTCTTTATGCCTTATTATTTGCAAACATTGGGACAATGTTTAGTTTAAGTTTAGGGGGAGGCTTTCGTTGTGCTGAGCATATTTAAATTCCGTTGGATGCATGAATAGATAGCCATGATAGCCAAGGATGTGATTTTAGAAGTTTTGGGAGAAAATGGTTTATATGTTGTGGAATCTGGGAGCATAGCAAAAATTGTGAAATTTTAAAATTTTTTTATACTTAGTTTTAATGTCTAAAGCATGCGATAGACTTATCTTATGACATCTTTGAAAATATAGATTTTTATTATGATTTTTAAAGTTTGTTGTCACCCCGATAGGCTTAGTTTCTAACACTAGGAGTTCATGCTTGATTGTTTTAAGAACTAGGTACAAAAAATGCTATGCCTGCTGAGAAAAGCAACAAAAGAAAAGAGAGAAAAAGAAAAATTTGTTGAAAAAAAAAATTTTGCTTGCACAAAAGAAAAGCCTAGGAGTAAAAAGAGCTACCTACGATGTGATCAGTTAGGCCAACCAGAGAATAAAATTTGGGTTAAGGGTCCCTGCACCGTAGTGTGAAAGCTAGTACCATTAGATATCAAAATGCAAGTTTGGGGGAGAAGCAAAAGAAAAAGAAAGTGAAAAAAATATATATTTGTGAGTTTAGCTCCCCCAAGAAAAAGAAAAATCTTAGGCGCCCTAGTTTCTTTTTTTTTTTTTGCATGATAGTAGAACTCCGACCTATTAGGGACTCTTAGCCAGTGTAGGGGGAAAACAAATAGAGAAAGCCATAAGACTAATCTAGGTTAGTAAAAAATCATTAGATAAACTCTTTTAAGATTTCTTCATCAGTATGCGGTGCTTGCTTATTCCACTTGCATGTTTTCCATTTTAGCTTAAAAGTTCCAAAATCATTGAGGCTTGAGTGATTCTATTTCATGCATCTTTCGAATTTATTTTGCTCGGGACTAGCAAAAGCTTAAGTTTGGGGGTTTGACAGCGGGCACAAATGTCATTATTTTAGTCCTAAATTATTAAGCTTTTGAGCGCTTTAATTGTGTTTATATTGAAGAAATCTAAAATAATTTACTATTTTGTATTTATGAGCATTGTATGAATTTTTGGTGGAAAAAGGCCAAAAAATGAGCAATCCAAGCCTAAAATCCAACCATGGGTCAAAGGGGGAGCCTAAGACGTCAACCATGAAGAAGAGATCCAAAAAGAATTAAAGTTGGCCCAAGACTGAAGCCCAAATCCGTGCCCACTGGTCTGAAAATGGCGTCGAGACGTTGTGCCGATAGCATCGCGACGCTGTCCCTATACCGGGCCTATAAATAGTCTCCCTTGGTGCCCATTTTTCTCATCAATCATTCCATCAACCATTCCTTTCCTTCCTTTCCTTGGCTCTTTTTGAGCCCCCTCTCAAGGCTTTTTAGCCTTTTTGAGAGTTAGCAGTGGGAACATTTTGGGGAGCTTTTGGGAGCACTCTAGGAGGCTCAAGGCGTGCTCGGAGGGACTCCAAGCGCTAGCAACGGGGTCTTCGACGACCATTTCATTTTATCTTATTTTGCTCAAATTTATGCTTTCCATTGTATATCTTGTGGATATTTTAGCCATGTATAGCTAAACCCCAATTTGGGATCTTGAAATGAAAATATATAGTTAAATGTTATTATAATTGTCTATCTCTTGCCCTCTTTTACCAATTATTTGTATGGATGCTCGTAATGCTGTATGCGATCTGGCCAATTATATATTGATCCGATTCTTAATGGAAACTCGACGGAGAGAAATTAGGATAAATCATAATCCATGCAACTAGTTTAATTGCCCGTCGTGACAACAAGATTAGTTGATTAAACTTAGATTCCTAAAATGAATCAGAGCATAATAGTTAACGAATTTTAATGGCGCTAAGGACACTTAGGTTGTTAAAATGGATTAATTAGAATCAGGGGAAACCGACAGGATAACCTATGTGATTAACGAAGATTCTAGGATTATAATTAGTTGGGCAATGAGATATGATAATTGTAGTAATTATTTAGCTATTAATTGATTTTCAAGACCCCGCTTCTCACTCAAAACTCTTTCTCCATATTTTGTATTTCCTTGATTGATCAAATTTTAATCTTTAATTGCTTATATTTTAAATTCAATTTTATTTCATGGTTTGGTTCCTAAATATTATTTCCCCCAAGTATTTTTAGTGTTCAAGGAATTATTACTTTGCTTAATTATCGCTTCGCCTCCCTGAGGATTCGATACTCGGAATATTTCCGTTTTATATTACTTGCGACCCGTGCACTTGCGGTATTGGTCGGCAACAGAAGGGTTTGGGGCTGAGGATGTAGAGCGGAAATTTTTTTGGAGAGAGAGAATGGGAAATGTCGAGGAGAGAGAAAGCTAAAGGAGTGGTTTTTTTTTGGGGGGGGGGAGAGAAACCTGAACTTTTTTTAAATGCCACTGACCGACATTAAAAGCCTTTTTCACCCGTCTGAAATTAAAAGCTTCGTACGTTTTTTCATCCGACATTAAAAGTCCCACGCATTTCTTTTTTGTTCGACATCAAAAGTATATTTGTTGTAGTGAGCACAATGTAAAAATAATAGCAAATATGGATATTTATTAGAATAAAATTTCATAATTCTTTTTTTACCCCTATTTAATTTTGAATTGTGTGCAAATTCTACCAATTTCTATATATTTCTTTCTATCAGTGTCTATCACTGATAGACTTTGAGATTCAGAGTCTATTAGTGTCTATCACTGATAGACTCCAATTAACCAAACTCTATCAATGACTATCAGTGATAGACTATCACGCTGATAGACTCTGTATAATCTTTTTTTTTATCAGTGTCTATCACTAATAGGTTATGATAATTGGAGTCTATCACTAATAGTCACTGATAGACTCCGATTAATCAAAGTCTATTAGTGACTCTCAGCGATAGACACTGATGGATTATCATGCTGATAGACTTTGATTAATCGAAGTTTATCAATGAATCTTAGTGATAAACACTGATAATCCTTTCTATCAGATTGCTGCTAATAAAAATGGTATTTTTGTAACTTAAGGTCACTTTGTGCTTTTTCTACAAATAATTTTACTTTTTTCTATTTTTGCAATATGTTTGTTGTTTTTTGCTATCTATGCAAATGCCCCTTCAAATTTTGTATATTTGAAGATAAACGAGGCATTTTGTGAATAATTGATAATATTTTAGTGTTTTGCAAAAAACAAGGGAAAAGGAAGATTGTGACCGCAATCTGCCCAATGCCAAAATGAAATGTGGCTGTATTTCTTGGAAAAAACTATCTTCCTAGATTTTCGCGAGTCAACAATGTCTGAGCTTTTCATGCATCAAATCGTAGTCTTTGACTCTGATTCTTCTAGTCTACCCGCAAGCATGATTTTTGGCAACAACCCAACCATATGCACTCTATGAAAGGGCTAATAAACACCAAGAAAGCAAGTTGAATCCATAGAGATGATTTGGGTATCGTGAAAGACCCTTATTCAACCCTAGAGTAGTGACGCCTCACTACCTCTCAAGAAGACTTTTCCTTAAACCTAGATTAGACCCAAACCAGAGAGTTTGGCCTGAATACCACCTATTTCCATTTAGAAAGGAGAAGTAGAGTGGAGTGAGAGCTTTTAAGAGTGAAACCCTAGATTTTCCATTTTTCAACATTGTATTCTTTGAATTCTTTTGTAATTATGCTTTATTTTTCAATGAAAAGTTATTTTGTTGTTTCATTTTCCAATACGAGTAGCTAAATTTATTAGAGGGATTCAATTTGGTGAATGCCCTTGTGGATGGATTAGCTTGAAAGTTAGTTTTCTTACACTAAAGTCATATATGAACTTCTCTCTTTATTCATTTAATTGTTGTCTTGTTAAGTTTAAACTAGCCATTTCGATTTAACATGTAATGTGAGTCCAATACTGAAAGGGTTGGACAATATTGATGGTTCATAAAGGGAATATAGGAGAAAAGCCTAGAACATGATGTTTAAGCTTTTGACCACATCAAGTTCAAAAGGTTTGACCCCTTCAAGTGCAATGTCAAGAGTTTGAAGATAGAAAAGTCAAGCCCTACCATTGTCCTGCACAAAACACAACAGTTAGCGGTGAAAAAACCTTTGATCGAGCAATCAAAGGAATGGTATGCTATGAAAAAATCACTAGAGTTTTAGGAGTCATATGCAATATTTATCTCTGTTTTAGCTAGCCCTAGAAATAGGTGTCTAGTTAGCTTAGTCTTATAAAGGCACCTAGAACAGAGCTGAATAGAAGTTGGACTTAACTCATAACTAAGTTGCCAGGGCAATTGCGAGTGCAAACTGGTAGCAATTTGCCTACACCATGTCTATGTGGGCACTAATAGACAGTATTCTCCAGCTGCGTGTATGAAGGAATTGGAATCTCGTAATTCCGTAAAGCGAAAGCGTGATTAGGACCAATTCGTAATTAATTTTGTTTAATCTAAAATACTAATACATTGACAATAAAACTTAGAACTATTCTAGATTTATATTAAGGCTAAACATACAAAAATATTAGATCTAAATCTAATTTATATAGTAACAAGTTACTTACTCTTGTTGACGACTCAGATTAAATTTACCAACTGCTTGTGAAATAATCACGAACTATTGTGAACACTACCACTATGGCTACACCAGTATGACTCCGAGACTACTAGAGGCAGGAGACTAGTGGGAACCTTTAGGAGAATTCTCTGAAAGTAGGAGAATGAATGAGATGTCTTTCACCCCATCCCAGGGGTCCTATTTATAGGAAAAGGTCATGAATTAGATCAAATCTATTATCTTATTCATATCTAATTTTAATAAATAAATAATTAATTCCATAATTAATTAATTACCCAATTAAATATCATATATTTAATCTTAGGGATTTTATTAAATTATTTATATTAATATGAATCCAATTCATATTAATTATTTGAACTATTTCAAATATTTTCTCTCAAGAATTAATTTTGAAATTAATTCAAAATTATATTATAAAGTTTCATAAACTTTATATTATAATGTATCATCATACATTTTATGATTCCCCTAAATAAATTGAACACATTCAATTTACAATTTATACTTAATTGCCTCAAGTCTCTTTACGAGCTACCAGTGGGACCTAATGGACCTGCAGATCAGAAGTTCCAACGATATGAGATTTAATCGGCTAAACTCATTAACTAATTAATCAATTTTCGTTAACTGTGGGTTCACTCCACTAAAGATCCACAATTGCACTCTTCTCACTGCAGACATGATTTTGTGTCCACGGATATAGACCAATAACAGCAAGTTAGTCCTTCACGAGTGTTTGTAACTCCAATTGGGTCAAATTACCGTTTTACCCCTGAGTTACCTCTTACTCCTTAAGTACCAGTGCTCCTCTAATGAACAACTTGTTTGTGGTCCGACCATCAAACTGTTGGGTTTTATGCCCTAAAACTCGTAGATAATGAATGTAAACAAACTGTATACTTGTTTTAATAAAGTGTTATTGAGTTTTTGCAATAAAATGTTATTGTTAAATATTTCACAATTTGACCCAAATCCAATAAACTAAGATCCAAGGTTGTTTGTGTGTAACTTGAACTAGTATGTGGGGACATACGGGGATCGATGTTCAAGTAACAACCTAAAAGGTCTATAGTACAATGATAAGACTGGGTACCTTATCCTGGTAACACTATGTGATACGACCTGCTTTGTATTTGATGCAGACGTATTGATCCAAAGCATCCATCTAGTAGACATGCGAGTGGGGGAATCCTATGCAAAGAGTTTTTATAAGACCAGACCGCGAAATAGTAACCGCTAGCTGTAACACCGTTAACTAGTTAGGTTTGTATTTCACTAGGATGACTGATAACTCTCCAAAAGGGAGTTATTTAGACCTTAGTTTTGTAGTGATTTGTGTGTCATTTGTGCTAAATAGGGTTGCTTTTAGATGAATATTATATGTTTTAACCCATTTGGAAGAATGAACGCTTTGGAAGTTATTTTGTGCAGAATATATCGCTGAGCGACTTGAGGGAGCCAAATCTGTGATCCAGCAAAACAGAGAGTAAAACTGTCATGTCACAGCTCGTTAGCCATTTTAATGAACTGAAGTTAGTTTAGCTATTTTCGGATTTAAGAAGCAAGGAGAGCCATCCACATGTCCAGATTGACCTAATTTGAGCTTGTCTTCATTCTATAAAAGGGAAGAGTCGTTCAAGTAAAAAACATTCCACTTTTGGGGAAGAGATCATTTCTCATTTCCATCATTGGGAGCCGAATAGAGGAGAAAGATTGGAAACTTCAAGAAGACCATCAATTACGGTTTTGACCAAGGGAATTAGTATTTTCTTGTAATTTCTTGTAATTATGGATGCACATACTCAGATTGTAGCGTGTGTTATCATGAGCTTTATGAACTAAATTTCCTTAGGTGTTGGTTAGGAGTCATGTAATTGTCGCGCTTATTCTCTATGCAGTATATGTTGATTTGAGCATCTTGATTATTTGTTGAGCATATTTATATTTTGTGCCCGCCTGGCTAGCCGGTTAGAATACCACTTCTTAGTTTCAGGGATGATTTGAGAAGTGTGTGACATTTAATCGCACTAGATCATTGTGTATTGGTGAACGCAGTGACTGAGCTATGGATAGCCAGTTTCCTAGTGCTTAATCGATAGCGCGTCATTGGAGTTGAAACACATTCCAAAAAATCCAGAGTTTCGGGAGGATTCTACTAATAAGACTACAAGAGTTTTTTCGAATCAATAATATTGCTAGAGCATCTTTTAAAACAATTACTAAATCCTGACCAACGCCTGTTTCTAATATGTCTGCTTTATTTGTTTACTTTCTGTTCTGTCATTTCTTTAGCTTCAACATTTTATCAAAAACCAATTATTTCAACCACTTTTGAAACCATTAAAAAGTTATACAAAATAGATAAAGTGAGAGTTATTCCGCCCCGTGGATTCGATAGATACTTATTACTTGTTGCGGATTGTGTATGCTTGCACAGTGTTCTAGAGTCTATTTTTACTATATTTTTACCCACTCTGGAAACCCAACAAGTTTTTGGCGCCGTTGCCGGGGACTTGAATAAGTTTTTATCTAATCTGTTTTGTGTATGTGTTTTAGTTGTTTGGTGCTAGAATTTTTTCAATACCTCGCTTTTATTATTGTTGTTATTTCTTTTTATTGTTCGTTTATTTAATCTTCAAAACCCCAACATCAATTATTTTCCTTTGGTTACCTTTTTAAGCAATTTAATAGCAGTTTCTTCTTTAAATCTGTGTTCAAACTTAATCTTTGTGGGATCGATACCTTTGGAATATTTCTAGAGTTTTTATTACTACATGCGATAGTGTATACTTGCACTTGGTTGGCTGAATTCATCTTTAATTTCTATTTTCCATATTTCCCAACATCCATCTTTAGTCACAACACGCATCACTGCCCATTGGAGATAACACTGAAAACAGAGAGAAAGAGATTGGAAGTGAGGGAGAATGAAAAGGGAGAGAGATCGGGCTTGAAAACAACCAAAATCACGAGATAAAGAGCGTCGAAACCCACTTGAAACCACCGCCGTCAAAGACCTCGGGCCTGGCCGAAAACACACGGCGCTGCACCAATTGTGGTCAGAGAAGAAAACTGCAACTGGTGGGAGGGTAGACCGATGCTGAGAAGCTCGAGGAAGAAGAAAAAAAACCTGTCGAAGATGAGGTGTTCACAGTTGGAAATCATGAAGGATGAATGAGGGAATGAAGAAGATGAGTTCCTAGAACTGCGTGTGGCTCAAATAAACAAGGGAAAGGCTTAGGGTTGACTCAAACTTCAAGTTATTTACAAAAGTTCCCTCTCATATTTTACTTTAAGAAAGATCATCAAAGACCATTAAAATAAATCCTATTTCTCCACCAATTTCATGAAATTAAACTCAAATGAGAGCAATTAAGATTTACCTTTAATGTCGACGTTACAGAGCTTTAGGGATGTTCTTTTACTCTCAGAACTCACCCAAAAATTCTAAAACAATGGCTGGACAGCACCCTGAAATAACGAAAATTGTGCAATTATGAACTCGAAATTAGATGGGTAAAGCTGAAATGGGTCCAATACAGAATGGGTCAACTTCGATTAACACAATAATCTCAATTGAAATTCAAATGGATAAGAAACTCACCCAATCAAGTAATTTGATAACTTGCGAAAAGCAAGTTATTTACCCTATAAACTCAGGCTAAAAGAAGGCTAAAAGAACCTTAGATGCGTTATCTTAGCGCATAAAGAAGAGGAAAAGTGTTTTGTTATAAGCGGCAAGCTAAATTTGGGTATGCGGTAAGAAATTATATAATACAGAGCGCTATCGCAACTAATCTAGTTGTTTTAAGTATCTTCTAAGGAGACAGAAAAGGATGGATGAAAAGACAGCGCCGGCGCAACCAGAGCAAGTGGGCGAAAAAGGGGATTAAAAAGGCGCAAGTTGCCTAATTGATAGCGAGCATAGCTAGCTATCTTTACTTATTTAATTTAACTAGTCTTTGATGTTTATTGGCCATTTTATTGCACTTAATTGTTTATTTTGTAGGAAATGGTTGATTGGAGCTATAGAGCAATAATGGAGTTAATCGGGTGCTCGAGACGCGAAAAGATGCAAAGGAAGAAAAAAGAATAAAAAAGGAAAAAAGTCAAAATAGGGTCAAATGTTGACTAGCATCTCGACGCTAGCCCTTAGGCGTCTCGATGCTAGCATTCCTTATTCGGAAAGGCGTGAAATTGTCGCAGCGTCTCGACGCTGCTAGAATTCCATATCAGAACATGCGTGTTTAAAGACAGCGTCAGACGCTACGACGAAAAATCAGAATATAAGCTTCCTTTCGGCTAGGTTTTTGGAGGGAACTCTTTTGGGGACTTCTTGGAGCCGTAAACAGAGCAGAAACAGAGAGGATTAAGGCTGAAACAAAGGGAGAGATTCAGAAATCAACCCATTGTTCGTGGGGATTGTGACGGGGACGTTCGGTCTCGGCCTACATTGAGTTTTCTTTTCTCTTTCCTTTTCTTTAGATAGAGTTTATGGCTTTATTATGTTTAGTTGAGCTTGTAATCATATTCATGAGTAGCTAAACTCATAGCTTAGGGATTGATGTAGTTGATTTTGTTTATGGATTGATTTATGGTTTAAGTTGTGCAATGTTTATTATGTTTGTAATCTTGATTTAATGCTTTCAATTAATTGACCATTAGTTGAATGATTTAAGTTTTGAATCTAGCTCGGGAGAGGGGATTTAATATAGACTTACTCGAGATTGCATGAGTAAAGTTTTCTTTCTAATTCGTGACGGTTTTATATTAACTTTAGAATTGGTCCAAAGATCTCATTGCCTTGCATGTTAATAAACTTAGATAGGGATATCAAGTTGGTTAATGTGCATGAGAATCAATTATACTTGGGAGAGGTAGTTGTGATTAAAGGGTCTTAGGCTCACAATTCCATTGTGCATAATAACTTACTCCTTAAAATCAATCCTAGACTAAATCGGCGAAATCAGTATTTTTCCCAATTGAATTTCCACACTTTTTACTTGCTTTGATTTAGTTTGCATTTCATTCACTCACTACTTTTTTATCCCTAAATAAAATTGAGCAAGATAATTCACAATACTTGATTTGCCTAAAAATCTAATCCAGAGGACGACACTCGTTTATACGAACACTTTATTATTACTTGACCCGTGCGCTTGCGGTAAGGAAAATTCCACATCACTAATGATGATAAAAAAAAGTGGCTATTACTTGATGAAGTTATCTTCCTCGCCTATAAATAAAGAGACGAGAGAAGAAGAATGAAAAGAGGAGAGAAGAAGGAGAAGAACAAGAAGGAACTGCATAAATCTGCAAATGGGAGTAAACTTGTGTGTAATGTTTTATTTCATAAAGTTTTGTTTTGCTCACATGAGCTAACTCTCCTCTTCAAGGCTTAGCGCAAACACCTCATGCGGTGATAAGTACAGCTTGTAAGCGCATATTTTGGTTTAAATGAAACATTGATTGCTTTCTACTTAGTTGCGTTAATCTTTTCATTGCTAATTTCCGCTTGGCCAGCCGGATGTGGTAACAGTGTGCTAAATCCCTGACAGGTAATGCATATGGATCTCTCTAAGTAGAACAAGTTAGCGTATGTTATGTAGTCTTGGTAGCATTAAATTAATACCGCTAAAAGATATTACATGCTTGAGCTTTGATTGCGTTGTGACTAACTCAATCCCTTGTAAGTATCAAGAGAACTAAACTCCACGCATAAACCAGTCAAATAATCAACTGATAGTTTATTGCCAACACATAAGGAGTACCGGAAGGGAAACTTAATGATTTTTTCTCACTTAAGCATTAATGGATCAATTAACCAAAGTTAGTGCTACAAGACTCTTATAAACGCATGAGGTTGCAACCACAAAAGCCTTGATACTTTTCGCATTGAACACTCTTTCTTCAGCTTTGATTATTCATTTTCTTCCAAGTAATTAATTTTTGTTTAAACTATACCAATCCCTTTTTTTTCTTGAAACTAATATCGCATGCTTAGAGAGTAAATCAGTGAATATTACTGACCACTTTTGTTTCATTTCCCTGTGGATTCGACCCTGGACTCATCAGGTACTACTTGATTTAGTCAGTTTATACTTGGATTGATTTAAATCTACGACTACGAAACCAATCACTCTGACAACCAATCAAGTTTTTCGCGCCGTTGTCGGGGATATTGGCAACAAAAGTCTATACTAATTTTCTCTGATACTCACAGTGTTCCCTGTTGAGTCTTTTTCTCCAGGAACTAGAAGTTGTATGCATGCCGCCCGACGAATTGAATTCGAGGTAGATCCTAAAATTGATCGAACATACCACAGAAGAAGAAGAAATCGAAGACCTCGAAGGCAACCAGGAGAAATGGCAGCACCAAATCAACCAAATAGACCATTAAACCCCATCTAGATGGCCGATGATAGGGCCAGAGGAATTAGAGATTATGCAGCCCCTGCAAATTGCAATTTCAATCCAGGGATAGTTCAGCCAACTCTAGAAACATAAAGGTTTGAGCTAAAACCTGTTATGTTTCAAATGTTGACAGCTGTAGGACAATTTGGAGGAAGTGCACCGGAAGATCCTCACTCTCAGCTCAAGTCATTCCTCGACATTTGCAACAAGTTTATCATTCCAGGAGTTACCCTAGAAGAACTTCAAGTCATACTATTTCCTTACTCTCTGCGAGATGTTGCTAAGGTATGGTTAAATCAGCAACCTGCGAATTCCATCGCCACATAGAATGATCTGGCAGAAAAGTTCCTAGAAAAATACTTCCCACCCACCGCAAACTCAAGATTGAGAAAGGAAATCATGACATTCACCCAACTGGACGATTAAACGTTGAGCGAAGCTTGGGAACGATTCAAGAGCCTGCTACAAAGATGTCCGCACCATGGTTTACCACTATGCATTCAGCTAGAGACCTTCTATGTAGGTCTTAACAAAAATTCGCAGGTTTTGGTAGATTCATCAACAAATGGTGCATTACTCAGAAAGAATTATGACGAAGCCCACGAAATTCTAGATCGAATTGCACGTAATAACTATGAGTGGGGTACCGCAGAAGATAGAAGACGGGGACCCATTAAGACCAATCCAAGAAGTTTTGAAGTAGATCCTATGACTTCAGTAAATGCAAAAATTGATGCGTTGACCTTAAAAAAGGATGCGCTCACAGCCAGCACCGCACCCTTGATCGCGCAACTCAACACATTTGGATGCGGGATCTGCGATGAAGGACACACGCATGATCAATGTCCTTCAAACCCAGAATCAGTTCTCTATGTGGGATCACAAGGAGCTACGCGCAACAACCCATATTCAAACACATATAACCCAGGATGGAGAAATCACCCAAACTTTTCATGGAATGGAAGCGCAAATAAACAACAAGGTAATGTAAATCGTGCGCCAAGATTATTCAATTCTAACAATGACCAATCTTCGCAGGGACATTTTCAGCGCAACATGGACGGAGGAAACCAAAAAGCATCATCCTCGAACGCATTAGAAAACATGATGAAGGAATTCATGACCAGTCAAAAAGAGTACATGGCCAAGAATGACGCAGTAGTTTAGAGCCAAGCCGCATCCCTTCGCAGTCTGGAAATTCAAGTCGGACAACTTGCGTCAGAATTAAAAAACAGACCTGCGGGGACACTGCCCAGTAATACGGAGGATCCAAAAGGGAAAGAACACTACCATGCGGTGACTCTTCGAAGTGGAAGACAATTGTAGATAAATGATCCTGCACCAGCGCAAGATGATCCACTTAAAAACGCAGCCACAGAAGGGCACGACCAGCCGCAAGAAGAGAAAGCAACTCAGGAGGAAGAATCCGGAAAGAAGGAAGCTCACGCAGAAAAAGAGTCTGACGCATATAAACCCGCACTACCTTTTCCTTAAAGGTTGCGAAAGAAAAATGATGAGGCTCAGTTTAAGAAATTTTTTAATGTTTTGCGAGAGCTGCATATCAATGTCCCACTTGTGGAGGCGTTAGAAAAGATGATAAGTTATGCCAAGTTCTTGAAGGACATTTTGATGAACAAAAGGTCATGGAAGGAGTTTGAAACCGTTGCGCTAACAAGTGAGTGTAGCGCAATACTCGCCAACAAGCTTCCCCCAAAATTGAAAGATCCTAGAAGTTTCACGATTCCCTGTTCGATAGGAGGAATCGATGTTGGCAGAGCACTATGTGACCTGGGCGCAAGTATAAATTTGATGCCATTATCTGTCTACAAGCGCCTAGGGATCGGAGAAGCAAGACCGACAACCATTACACTCCAACTAGCAGACAGATCCGTGGTCCACCCTGAGGGAAAGATTGAAGACGTTTTAGTCAAAGTTGACAAATTCATTTTTCCAGCAGATTTCATCATTTTGGATTATGAAGCCGACAAAGAAATCCCCATTATTTTGGGAAGACCATTCCTTGCCACCGGACAAACGCTAATTGATGTACAAAAAGGAGAACTGACAATGCGCGTGAACGATCAGAAGGTTGTCTTTAATATTCTCTCCTCACTAAAATATCATGATGATCCCAAGGAATGCAACATGGTAGCCCGCATCGATGTATGTTCTGCGCAGGAAATACTATCAAATGCGTTCAATCCCACAAAAGAAGGAAACGAGGAAGATCAGGAAAGAGGAAACTGCATCTTACAGCAGCATGAAGAAGTTACCCACATGCTGGATCTGAAAGGAAGAGTCCCCATCATGCCTTCCATAGCGCAACCTCCTGCGCTAGAACTTAAACTCTTGCCAACGCATTTGAAGTATAGATTCTTGGGAGAAAAAAAATCACTCCCAGTCATAATCTCATCAAAGCTTGATTCATCGCAAGAGCACCTACTGATGGAGGTACTCGCAAGACACAAAAAGGCCATTGGGTGGAGTTTAGCAGATATTAAAGGTATTAGCCCTTCCTATTGCATGCACAAAATTCGGTTGATAGATGAATCCAATGAATTTGTTGAAATACAAAGGAGGCTAAATCCCCCAATGATGGAAGTAGTACGAAAGGAGATAATTAAGTGGCTCGACGCAGGCGTAATATACCCCATCGCAGATAGCAGATGGGTGAGTCCAATCCAATGCGTGCCCAAGAAAGGAGGCATGACAGTAGTGACTAACGCGAACAACGAGCTGATTCCATCCCGCACCACTACAGGTTGGCGCATCTGCATGGATTATCGCAAGTTGAACGCAATTACCAAAAATGACCATTTCCCTCTCTCATTCATTGACCAAATGCTAGACCGACTTGCAGGACAAGCTTACTATTATTTCTAGATGGATACTCCGGGTATAATCAAATCACCATTGCGCCAGAAGACCAAGAGAAGACCACATTCACTTGCCCATATGGCACCTTTGCATTCAGAAGGATGCCTTTTGGATTGTGTAATGCGCCTGGAACATTCCAAAGGTGTATGATGGCCATTTTCTCAGAACTTCTAGAGAAATTTGTGGAAGTTTTTATGGATGACTTCTCCGTATATGGGAAGTCTTTCACAAACTGTTTGAAGCAGCTCGAGCAAGTATTGGAAAGATGCGAAGAAACCCACCTCGTGCTGAATTGGGAGAATTACCATTTCATGGTGGAAGAAGGCATTGTCTTAGGCCACCGCATATCAAGCGCATGTATTGAAGTAGATAAGGCTAAAATTGATGTCATTGAGAAATTATTACCTCCTACTTCTGTAAAGGGAATTCGCAGCTTCCTGGGACATGCGGGATTCTATCGTAGGTTCATCAGAAATTTCTCACACATTACAAAGCCACTTTGCGCATTACTGGAGTCAAACAAAAAATTCAAATTTTCAGACGAATGCGTCAGAGCATTCGAGGATCTGAAACTTGCGTTAGTAAGTGCACCTATCCTCGCAACCCCAAACTGGAAGGAACCTTTTGTCTTGATGTGCGATGCCAGTGATGTGGCAGTAGGAGCAATGTTGGCACAGAAAAAGGAAAAGAATCTGCACCTCATTTATTATGCCAGCCGAACATTAAATGAAGCACAAACAAATTACAAGACAACCGAGAAGGAATTATTAGCGGTTGTTTATGCATTTGACAAATTTCGTGCTTATTTGATTGGCTCCAAAGTCATAGTTTATACAGATCATGCAGCGATAAAATATCTGATCACAAAAAAAGATGCAAAACCGAGATTGATTAGATGGATTTTATTGCTACAAGAATTTGATCTAGAAATCAAAGACAAAAAGGGGAGTGAGAATCTAGTTGCTGATCATCTATCACGCTTAGAAAACAGTGGGGAGAAAGATGCGCCAAGAGTCCCTATCGCAGAAGAATTTCCTGACGAAAAGCTTTTTGTAATCGACGAAGAAGAACCTTGGTTTGCAGACATTGAAAATTACCTTGTCGCAGGAATCTTGCCAGAAGAATACTCAGCACAACACCGTAAGAAATTCTTTCACGAAGTAAAATTTTATTTATGGGATGATCCTTACCTCTATCGCAGAGGACCGGACCAAATCATTAGAAGATGCGTTGGCCAGAGAGATACAATGAAGATATTAAAAGATTGTCATGAAGCTCCATATGGAGGCCATTTTGGAGGACAACGCACCGCAACCAAAGTTCTACAGAGTGGGTATTGGTGGCCCACCTTGTTCCAAGACGCAAGGAAACATGTCGAAAGTTGCGACAGATGCCAGCGCACTGGAAATATTAGCGCAAGAAATGAAATGCCTCAAAACTACGTATTAGAAATTGAGCCATTTGATGTCTGGGGCATTGATTTTATGGGACCTTTCCCATCGTCGCAAGGGAACAAATACATTCTCCTTGCAGTGGACTATGTCACCAAATGGGTAAAAGCAATCGCCTGCGTTAAGAACGATGCTGCGACTGTGGCAAAATTTCTCAAAAAGAATATTTTCACAAGATTTGGAGTGCCACACAGATTAATTAGTGATGAAGGAACCCACTTCATAAACAGGATCATGGATAAGCTATTGCGAAAATACAATGTTAAACATCACATTGCAACAACTTACCATCCACAAAGTAACGGTCAGGCGGAAGTTTCAAATAGAGAAATAAAGAGGATTCTTGAGAAAGTCGTCAACACCAGCAGGAAAGACTGGGCACATCACCTAGATTATGCGCTATGGGCATATCGCACTGCATACAAAACACCCATAGGCAGATCTCCATATGCGCTAGTTTATGGAAAAGAATGTCATTTACCATTGGAATTAGAGCACAAGGCGCATTGGGCTATGAAGCGTTTAAATTTTGACTTAGAAGCCGCAGGGCAAAAACGATTGCGTCAACTGTCAGAATTGGAAGAATTCAGAAGGGATGCATACGAGAATGCCAAGATAAATAAAGAAAAACAGAAGCAATGACATGATCGAAAAATACTTAAAAAGGATCTCAAAGAAGGTATGAAAGTACTATTGTTTAATTCACGTTTACGACTCTTTCCAGGAAAATTAAAATCCAGATGGTCGGGCCCCTACATAGTTCATAAAGTTTATCCATATGGGGCAGTAGATCTACATTCTACAGATGGAAAAAGAATTTTCAAAGTCAACGGGCAAAAAGTAAAACCATACATAGAAGGGACTTTGAATAAGGTAGTTGAGATGATTCTTTTGAAGGATCCACCGTGAAGAAACAAAACAAAATAGATCCAGAAGAGGAGTGGTCTAAATGCGCCAGGACCTAGCGCAAGGTGGGGGCACTAGCAGGTCAGAAGTTGTAAATATTTTCTTTCCGCATGCTTTATTTTGTTAGGTTGAGCTTCAAGAAGTCACATGATTAGCTCGCATGTTTTCTTTCACTAGAGTAAAATCGCCGTGTTAGTAAAATTTTGTTGCGATGAAGGCTTAGAAGGAAATCCCATCGCATGTCCAAATCCATCCGTATTTCTGCCTTACACAGTAATAATCATATTAGCATTTAAGGAGACACACTAATCCTTTTTTTTTATCACATTCCTCCATAATAATCATGATCACCCACTCTTGAGGAATGCGAAGGGGTGTCAGTACCTAGGGACACATGCCTTGCGTTAACTATATAATAGGAAAGCACTTTTGATGCTTCATCTTCACTACCTGCGTCTCTTTCAATTCAAAACCCTAACCCCCCCCCCTTATTTTCAAAAATCTCTTTTCTTCTTCGCACCAATAAGCATGTCAGACTCTCAAAATCCCTCCATCGCCGGATACGCTGACGACGCCCATTCATCTTCAACGGAGGTAGAGGGGACGCACAGAGATGTGGTGATCTCCTCAGATGAAGAAGGAGACGACCCGCAAAATATCAACCAAATGGATGAAGAGGAGCCAGAAGTTGTCGACGGAGAACCGCCCATTGCTAATACAGACACACAGCTCACCGTCGATCCATCATCTTTCGGTGCAGACGAAGTACTCAACATCACCCCTTTAGACACATCCACATTCTCCATTCAACCCGTCACCCTTCAGGCAGCAGTAAACATCTCCGCTCCCCGAAACCTCACTCCATCCCCATCACCCTTCCCGTCGGTTACCCTCATTCCACCGTTGAACGCTTCCACTCCCCAAGCTCAAACCACAACCCTTTCCCTATCTCCTGTACAAACAAACACCATCTCAGCACCTCTTCCACGATCTTCTTCCATGAGCCCTATATTACCGCAGTTCTCAAAACAACAAGTCGCCGCATGAAATGACCTGCTAGAAGAACTAGGCGAAGAAGGCGAGGAAATTCGCCAAAGAGAAGATAGAGAGCGTGTTGCCGCAGAAACAAGTGCAACAAATAGAGGCAAAGGACCACTCAATGCGGAAACTGCACTTGCCGCAGACATCGCTGCGCACAATCTGGCCACCATCGCAGCAGCCATGGAGATGTCTGATTCGGAGGATGAAATTCCCCTCACTCATCGCCGCAATATCCAACCGTCAGGGGTGGTCATTAGAGAGCCATGTGAACAAGTCGCGGCGACCCCGAGCAGAAAAAGAAAAGTGCCCACCGCAGCAACGGACAAGGGAAAACAGAAAGTGGGCGCAAGCAAAGAGGCAGAAGTCAAAGATTGGGGGAAATTTCAAGAAGAACGAGGATTTAGCTGCCCCTTACCGCAGGCGATGACTGATCAAATTTTCCAGTGCAAGTGGGAAACAGTCTGTGAAAACCCTAGATCCTATGCCCCTGCGCTTGTCCACGACTTTTACCACGCGCAATGGCAAGAAGAAATTGATGAGGTCTTCGTTCGCGGCCACACCATCGCATTGTCCTCGGCGCATATAAACAGTGTTTATGAGCTCCAGGACATCCCCAACGCAGAAGGAAACAAGCTTCTTGATTGCCTTGACGACGACTTTCTGAGCGTTGTCCTTCTTGCGGTAGCCAGATTTGAGGCTAAGTGGGATGGCCATGGCGTGAAGAGGACCCTCAAATCGCAGTTGCTCGACTTTAAGGCCACACTTTGGATGCACTGGATAAAGAATCGCATCATGCCCACAACGCATGACACAACCTTAAGCCTTCATCACGTGATCTTGGTCTACTGCATAATGAAGGGTACCCCAATCGACTTGGGTAAAATCCTCGTCGAATCGTTGCACCAGACCGCTGCAAAGCCAAGAGGAGCGTTATTTTGTCCTGGCCTAGTCACCTCCTTATGTCGCGCATCGAATCTCATGCCCGCAGCTGATGAAGAGATAAGAACGATGCAGAAAGATTTCGACGAACAATGGTGGAGAATAGCAGAGCAAGGCAGCACCCATCGACCTATAGCCCCCGCGGCACAACCCAGCGACAAGCAATGGTTGGGTATACTATATTTAATTTATACTATACTAGGTAATCTAGTATCCTTATGCATGAAGATAATCAATTCGGTCGTTGTGGTCGGACTCTATTATGGATTTCTGACCACATTCTCCATAGGGCCCTCTTATCTCTTCCTTCTCCGAGCTCGGGTTATGGAAGAAGGAACCGAGAAGAAAGTATAAACAACAACAGGTTTTATTACGGGACAGCTCATGATGTTCATATCGATCTATTATGTGCCTCTGCAACTAGCATTGGGTAGACCTCATACAATAACTGTCCTAGCTCTACCGTATCTTTTGTTTCATTTCTTCTGGAACAATCACAAACATTTTTTTTATTATGGATCTACTACCAGAAACTCAATGCGTAATCTTAGCATTCAATTTGTATTCCTGAATAATCTCATTTTTCAATTATTCAACCATTTCATTTTACCAAGTTCAATGCTAGTCAGATTAGTCAACATTTCTATGTTTCAATGCAACAACAAGATGTTATTTGTAACAAGTAGTTTTGTTGGTTGGTTAATTGGTCACATTTTATTCATGAAATGAGTTGCATTGATATTAGTCTGGATACAGCAAAATAATTCTATTAGATCTAATGTACTTATTAGATCTAATAAGTACCTTGTGTCAGAATTGAGAAATTCTATGGCTCGAATCTTTAGTATTCTCTTATTTATTACCTGTGTCTACTATTTAGACAGAATACCGTCACCCATTGTTACTAAGAAACTGAAAGAAACCTCAGAAACGGAGGAAAGGGGGGAAAGCGAGGAAGAAACAGATGTAGAAATAGAAACCACTTCCGAAACGAAGGGGACTAAACAGGAACAAGAGGGATCCACCGAAGAAGATACTTCTCCTTCCCTTTTTTCGAAAGAAAATGAGGATCCGGACAAAATCGATGAAACGGAAGAGATCCGAGTGAATTGAAAGGAAAAAACAAAGGATGAATTCCACTTTAAAAGGACACGCTATCAAAATATAAAAAGACCAGTTTATAAAACCTCTTACCCTCCGGATGGAAATAAAGAAAATTCGAAGTTAGAATTAGACAAAAAAGAAAAATCTCTCTTCTGGTTTGAAAAACCTCTTGTGACTATTCTTTTCGACTATAAACGATGGAATCGTCCATTTCGATATATAAAAAATGATAAATTTGAAAATGTTGTTAGAAAAAAGCAAAGTAAATTAATAATATAAAAATGAATACATAAACTGAATACAATAAGATATAAGACGAGATTCGACCACCTCCTACATATTTAATACTTTCTGCTACAAAAAAAAATTAAGAATCCCCACCGCATTGGTAATTCCATCAATTACCCGTCGATCAAAAAAATAAGTTAATTCAGCTAATACTCTTATACCCCCAATTAAGGAGATTCTATAAAAAGCATCGATGTAACCACAATTATATGACCAATTATATATTATATTTATAATTTTTTCAAAAAAAAATTATTAGTAAAACTTTGAACAAATGAATTACGAAAATTCAAATTTTGTTAAGATGAATAAGCGGGCTTATAGAACAAAGACGCGATAAATATTCCGAAATAAGCTATACTTACAGAAAAAGTTGCATTTTTAACAAATTCATACCAATTTTCAGAATCTTTTGAACTTTCATGTAACAAGTTTAGAGACGGAGTTAACCATTTGTCTAATATATTCAAATCAATTGCTTCTTGATTGAATTGAGTAAACGAAATTCCTATGACTCCAACAAACAAAGTAAATAGGGATAACACAAACATCGGAAATAGCATAGTATTATCTGATTCATAGGGATACGAAAAAGTATTCTTAGTACCAAAATGGGGGATAGTAACAAAAGGGCGCATCATTTTTGTTACATTACTATCACCGTTAAGAGTAGGTAACCCGTTCCCTGTGTCTTTGTTTCTATTGCATTCTATCTCATCGTATCAAATTCTGTTGTGCGATATTTGAGAATCACCGTCAATACCTCGGTGTAGGTCTGGGATAATCCTTTGTTCCACAGTCTGGGTCTATTTACAACTAGCCAATTAATAATTCTCAGATGTACTAGTACTAGCAAGTGCATCTTTGATGCAGTCATCGATTCTCCCGAGAGGTCACAATTACCGCGAGCAAACATATTAATGACGAGGAACACATTTTTGCTATTCTATTAATACTTGTACTTGCTCTGCTATTCTGCCCAAGCCTGGCTAAGGAAGAATTACGGGGCGTAAAACAAAAAAATATGATGATTCGGGTTGGGTATACTATATTTAATTTATAACAGAACCGAGAAGAAAGTATCATTGCAAATACGAAATAGGCATTTGCAAGCCAGCACCCACCGACCTATAGCCCTCGCAGCACAACCCAGCGAGCCAGCGCCTGAAACGCAAAAGAAAAAAAGGCAGAAGCAAACCGCAGGCCGACATCCTCGCCCAACCGCACAAGATCCTCAGAGAACTTCCCCAGCGCAGGAAAGCACTGTTGTGCCCAACCACAAAGTGCCTTACCACCACCACCGCCCCCTCCACCTGTTCAGCACTCGCCACCCCTCATTGACGTAAGTGTAGAAGAAGTTTTTGAAGAATCTCTACCCAGCGCCCCTCGAAATAATGAAACTCCTGCGCCAATCGCAACAGCGCAAAGCTTCACTCCTGCGAGATCAAGCCAGGGTGCTGTTGATCCACCATTTGATGTTGACACAGCCTTGATTTTTTCAGAGCTGCGACAAAGGATCAGAGAAGCCACGGAACCCCTGCGTTTGCAGCAAGAAAGGTTGTGCCAGCAACAAGAGTTGTTGCAAAAGCAACAAGAGCTGTCGCAACGAGTAAACGCTTTACTCCTCTTCTTAACGCATTGGACAAATTCTTTCCACCGCCTGCCTATCGCACCAAATCTGTTTGCGCGGCCAACTACAGCGCAAAGACCTTCTGATGCAGGCCTTTCTCAAATGCGCCCACCAAGAATTCCACCGGTTCCAAGGTTTCCCAGGCCGCCACCTCCTCCACCGCAGGAATATAACTAATTATCTTTTTCTCCTTTTGCTTTTGTTTAAATGTATGCGCCGTATCTATAATTTTTTTATCGCAATACATATATATATCTCGCTGATTATCTCATATCACTTTTTCTCGGCCTTACATTTTAACGTCTTTTTAACTCCTTTGTTTTAATCAACGCATCTGACCTTTTGACTTTTCTTGTCCACATTGCCTCACTTGATTTAACCTTTGTCTTCATTTCCTCAGAACGTTAGGCAAATTCCTTCGCATTTTCGACTTGCCGCAACTCAACCTCTATTTTCTTCTATCCATGCGCTCCAAAGTAAGTTTGGGGGACAATGGGGACATTTCCCATGTTCAAGTTTGGGGGAGTCGGCACATAAATATAAATAATGAATGCGTTCATCTAGGTATGCGGCATGTTTGTAGCCAGGGGCATTTATGACACCCATAGTTTGCCACTGTGCGAAGACAAACGCAACCTATGAGCGTTGAGGGTACTAAAAAAATGTAATACCCGTAGTTGGATACCTTTCATCACAAATGTGGGTAAGCCAAAGCGAAAATATGCGTTTTGATGTCCATCTTTCTAAAAAAAAAAAAAAGAGAGAGAGACTTTGGATGATATATGTATGCGCCCAGGACAGGGAAGAGTGGCTGAGTTATCGCAAGGAAGAATCTAAGCGCAAGGAACATGCCTTGAAGGAAATTTGACAAAAGTCAAATTTATTGGGGTAATGCGTGCAAGAAAAAGAGAATAGAGGATGCCAAGATTGCAAGCAATAAAGAGTTGAGTAATTCTCGCAGAGTAGATAATAGGCATTGCTTGGGGACAAGCAATAGTTTAAGTTTGGGGGTTTGATAACTTGTGAAAAGCAAGTTATTTACCCTCTAAACTCAGGCTAAAAGAACCTCAGATGCGTTATCTTAGCGCATAAAGAAGAGGAAAAGTGTTTTGTTATAAGCGGCAAGCTAAATTTGTGTATGCGGTAAGAAATTATATAATACAGAGCGTTATCGCAGCTAATCTAGTTGTTTTAAGTATCTTCTCAGCGCAGGCACACACTCCAAGATGATTGTTGGGTTCCAAGAGTGAGTAAAATATGGTATAAAAAGACTCTAGAATTCCTGTGCAAGTATACACAGTCTGTAGCAAGTAATATTATCAATCCGAGCCCTGAATTAGCTTCCACTTTATCTATTTTGTGTAACTTTCTAATGGTTTCAAAGATGGTAACAATGATTTGGTTTTATAAGAATTATGTTGGAGCAAAGTAAAAGACAGAACAAAGAATAAACAAATAGACAGACAGATTAAAGACAGGCGCTGGTTATGCTTAATAGTTGTTTAAAAAGATGCTCTAGCAATATTATTGATCATGCAACTCTCGCAGTATTATTAGCGGATTCCTCCCGGAACTCCGGATTTTTTGGAATGTGTTTCAACCCCAATGAAGTGCGACCGATCAAGCACTAGGCAACTGACTATCCCTAGCTCAGTCACTGGCGTTCACCAATACACAATGATCGTAGTGTGGATAATCGCCACACACTCTCTAAATCATCCCTGAAACTAGAGAGAGATATTCACACCAGCTGACCAGGCGGGCATAAGATGTAAATAGGCACAACAATTAACCAAGTTGCAATAATCAATATATTACTAAAGTTTAAGCACAACAACTACATATTCCTAACCAACACCTTAAGCTACTTAGTTCATAATAAACATGGAACCATGAATTACAATCTGAGTAGGCATGTCCATAGTTACAAGATAATAAAGAAAATAACAATCTCCTCAACCAGCTTGTGAACAATGGTGTTCTTGGTAATCTCTAATCTCTCTATACTACTCGGCTTCCAAACAAAGATGGAATGCCTTGACTTTGACGGCTACTTCCTTTTATAGAAGGATGGGAGGCTTGAATTAGGTCAACTAGGACACGTGTAAGGCTCTCCTTGATCCTTTATCATGCGAATAACTCAACAAAAGTCGGTTCATGAAGCTAGCTAACGAGCTGTGATGTGGCAGTTCTGTTCCCAGTTTTGCTGCAGCACAGAATTTGCTCCCTCCAGTCGCTCAGCAGCATAATCTGCACAAAATATTTTCCAATGCTTCCATTCTTTCAAATGGGTTAAAACATGTAATATCCATCTAAAACCAACCCTCTTAAGCACAAAAGACACACAAATCCTTATAGAAATGAGGCCTAAGTAACTACCTTTTGGGCAGTTATCAATGATCAGGAGACAGAAAAGGATGGATGAAAAGACAGCGCTGGTGCAACCAGAGCAAGTGGGCGAAAAAGGGCTATTACTTGATGATGATCAAACAAGTGGCTATTACTTGATGAAGTTATCTTCCTCGCCTATAAATAAAGAGACGAGAGAAGAAGAATGAAAAGGGGAGAGAAGAAGGAGAAGAACAAGAAGGAACTGCAGAAATCTGCAAATGGGAGTAAACTTGTGTGTAATGTTTTATTTCATAAAGTTTTGTTTTGCTAACATGAGCTAACTCTCCTCTTCAAGGCTTAGCGCAAGCACCTCATGTGGTGATAAGTACAGCTTGTAAGCGCATATTTTGGTTCAAATGAAACATTGATTGCTTTCTACTTAGTTGCGTTAATCTTTTCATTGCTAATTCCCGCTTGGCCGGCCGGATGTGGTAACAGTGTGCTAAATCCCTGACAGGTAATGCATATGGATCTCTCTAAGTAGAACAAGTTAG
This sequence comes from Luffa acutangula, assembly GCA_036850905.1. Classification (NCBI taxonomy): domain Eukaryota; kingdom Viridiplantae; phylum Streptophyta; class Magnoliopsida; order Cucurbitales; family Cucurbitaceae; genus Luffa; species Luffa acutangula. The sequence goes on along the minus strand of CM072097.1, from coordinate 40,526,418 downwards.
CGCATGTTATGTAGTCTTGGTAGCATTAAATTATTACCGCTAAAAGATATTGCATGCTTGAGCTTTGATTGCGTTGTGACTAACTCAATCCCTTGTAAGTATCAAGAGAACTAAACTCCACGCATAAACTAGTCAAATAATCAACTGATAGTTTATTGCTAACGCATAAGGAGTACCGGAAGGGAAACTTAATGATTTTTTCTCACTTAAGCATTAATGGATCAATTAACCAAAGTTAGTGCTACAAGACTCTTATAAACGCATGAGGTTGCAACCGCAAAAGCCTTGATACTTTTCGCATTGAACACTGTTTCTTCAGCTTTGATTATTCATTTTCTTCCAAGTAATTAATTTTTGTTTAAACTATACCAATCCCTTTTTTTTTCTTGAAACTAATATCGCATGCTTAGAGAGTAAATCAGTGAATATTACTGACCACTTTTGTTTCATTTCCCTGTGGATTCGACCCTAGACTCATCAGGTACTACTTGATTTAGTCAGTTTACACTTGGATTGATTTAAATCTACGACTACTAAACCAATCACTCTGACAACCAATCATAATTCCTTTCGTTGGACAACAACTTGAATGACAGATACTTGACTTGAATGACGAAAACACAAAACAATCTAGAATCGATTAGGGAAAATCTATGTGTTAGTTTCTATTCCTAAGAAAATTGCTTTGAAACTTTGATCGGACAAAAGGTATTACTGGAACTCACCTGAATCAACACCCAGCCACGCAACGACAGACTTCTACAACTGATGGCGGTGAGCAAGCAAAGATGGGAGACGAACACAAGGAAGGGGATCTAGCAGATGCAGAATTTTGTGCTTATGTAACATGGGGTTTTTGGAAAGAGATCTGAATAAGACAAAATAAAAACGAAATGTAAAGAGTACAGAAATAAACATGCGATAAGGAAAAAAATAAAGCAAAGATCAATATCATAAAAGGGGATCGCTGGTTGGGATTTCTTATGCCTGAATGTTATTTCACTTGGCTTCCTAGTTTTCTTTAAAAATCATTCTAAGCCGATTTTTATTAGTTCGGTTGGCTTCTTGGTTACTCGAAGGACCCCCTTACACTAACCTGTGTTTAATTAACCTGTTAACCCAGAATCCTGCAATTAACATTATTAATTAAATTATCATTATCGACCGCCGCCCCTCATGCATAAAGTAGCAACCATCCGAGACCTCGCAATGACTACTAAATTATACCTAACTAATCTAAAATAAGTAATCTGAAACCTCGCAATTACCTACTTAAACTAGTTGTTTTAGGTTCATGGGTCCAGAATTGTATTAACTAAACATAAATTCAATTTAAATCTAATTAACACAACCTTTAGCATGCATCCTAGGCCTATCAAGGGTCGTCACTCCATAGAGATTGTCTTGCCTTAGCCTAGTGGCTATCTAAAAATAACTAATAGAATGCACGAATAGAAATCTCCTAGGGTCATCAAGCCTAAGAAACTAATCTCAAGCATTGGTTTTTTTTTTTTTTTGAAACATCTCAAACATTGGTTTAAACGGGATTACATGCAAAACTTAATAAAAATACAACAAGAATAGAGTATAAATACCAGAAAACTCAGCCAAGATCAATAACATTCAAAGCATAGTCTCAATCCAACGATACAAAAGAGTTTAGCTACTCATTAACAAAGGGAAACTACAAATAAATATGAAAGAATGCATAAAATATGACCTAGAAAGGTCTACACAACAACTAAAAGCAAAAAGAGACAAAACTAATTGCGAAAGACCAAAATTCTAACCTAACGGCAGACTAAACCTAGACCTAATATTTATAGAAAACGTCGCAGCATCGAGACGCCAGGGGCAGCGTCTCGACGCTACGAACTTTTTATTCTGCTTCGAGATCGCGTTGGCTCGAGACGCTAGAGGCAGCGTCTCGACGCCATCCTTAATCTGAGCATGCTGTCTTTTTTCTCGGTCTTGTCTCGTTACATCTCGGTACGGGACTTCAATCTTTGGCTCTTGGTGTCGTTCTTCAAGCCCGCTTCAATACACTTGGGTCTTTTCACCTCCTCGCCGTCCAAGACACCGAGATGGCTCCAAAACTCCGTAATTGGCCCGAATTTAGCGTGATTGGCTCCCGACATTTCCTAAGCTCAAAGAACCTGTAAGTAAGAAAAGTAAAACATAAAGTTCCTCTAACAAGCTTAGATTAGAGGTGATAAAATAGGACTATTTAGGTCCTATCATTGCATAAGAGAGTAAATTGAGAGATAGTGGGGGGAGATATTAGATAAACATGAGGTTCCATCTCAAAACCAACTGACAATTAGTGGAGTAACTTATGTATCTTATAAATGATATGCGAGTTTCACTATTGCAAGTGTACAGGTCAAGTTTTAATATAATGTTTTTTCGTGATAAACGAGTGTCGTCCCATGGATTGGTTTTCTAGCTAAATCAATACCGTGAATAATCTTGTTCAATTTTATTTAGAGACAAGAAAGTGATGATAGTGCGAAATTTAAATGACAAAAGCTAAAAATATGGAGATTCAAATGGAGAAAACTCTTAGGGAATTGATTTACCTATTGGGGTTGTGGATTAATTACTTGAATGTGTGAACATGCAAAGATCCATAAATCTAGGACAAACTACTATCATAGCTATCACTCCCGAGCATAACAAATTCTCATACATCAAATAATCCCAATTTTTCTATCTAAGTTCATTAGCATGCAAGATCTTAAGTCTAATCCTTTAATGATATCTAAAACTATCATAAATCTCCCGATTTTAGGATTATTCTAGTTATGCAAAAAAGGATCCAAACTATATCCCCTCTCTCGAGCAAGACTTAGAGAAAACAACATTCAACTCTTGGTCAATAAATTGAAAGCATTAAGAGTAGATGCATAAATGAATTCAAAATGATAAACATCCAAGAAATAAATCCAACAACACCCAAAGAGCTACATCAATCCCTAAGACAATCAAGCTAGCTACTCATAGTCAAAGAACTACAAATACAACTTGAAAGAAAAAGCCATAAAAACAACAAGAGTGAAACAACTGTAAGAGGATTTTTTTTTCTTGGATCAGATTCCATTTTTCTTTTTATCAAATACCCATTCGGGTTTTATGGGCTCTGATACCATATTAGAAAAACATGAGGCATCATCTCAAAACCAATAGGCAATTCCATGTATCTTATAAATTGTGAGATCTCCATTTATCTTTTCAATGTGGGATCCTCAACAAGAGAGAAACAACTGTAAGAGGGAGAGATATTGGAGAGAGAGAAAAGGAGAGAGAATGTAGAGAGAAGGAGATTTTCGAAAGAGATGGGTTCCTTATTTTTCTTTTATTCTTTTTTAAAAAAAAAAAAACTCAACCACATAACTGTGGTTTAGGGGGGGCGTGGCTTTTGCCCCCTTTCTCTCCCACATTTATCCTTTATATATATATATATATATACAAATACCTTTTTGGTCCTTGAGTTTTGAGGGCTAGGTGCGTTTGGTCCTGAGTTTTCAAAATAGACTTTTTTAGTCCTCGAAGTTTGAGAAATAGGTTTAAAAGGTCTCAAATTATTTTTTTCAACTTTTTTAAATTAATATTTTTTATTATATTTTAATATTTATATGATTTTTTAAATTTAAAATTTAAACAGTATTAATTTATAAAATTGAAAAAATAATATGTGTGTTGTGAAATTGAGTAGCACAACGGAAACACGGAAATGGATAAAATATAATATAATAATAATAATATATAACTAAAAGAAATAAAAGCAAATAACAACAAAATAACAAGATTATGGAATTATGAAAAATGGAAGAAAGTGGAGAATTTCACCAAATGGGCTTGAGAGCTTCTTGTATTTTTTAACTTCACATAATGCCACTATTTATAGGCATTTGAAAGAAGGATGGTGCTTGGTTAGTTGTTACAAGTCATAAGGTCCATTTGTTCGTTGACACATGGTCATCCATATTTTCTAATATTTACAAGTCATATGGTCAATATGTTGGTTGACACATGGACATCTATTTTTATAATATTAATAATACTCCACCTTAGATGCCCATATATGAAATATGTCTCGTTAAAAACCTTTACTATGAAAAAACTCAATGAGAAAAAAATCCTAGTGAAGAAAAAGAGTACATATTTCATATAATTTAATAATCCTAAAAGAATACAATATATTTTCTCCCCCTCATAGAAACATCACTTGAGATCTCTAAGTCGCCGCATTCCAATGTTGTGTACTAATTTCTCGAAGGTTGCGGTAGGTAATGACTTTGTAAATAAGTCTGCCAGGTTATCCTTCGAACAAATTTGTTGTACTGTGATGTCACCATTTTCTTCAAGATCATGAGTGTAGAAAAGCTTGGGTGAAATATGTTTCGTTCTATCTCCTTTAATATATTCTCCCTTGATTTGAGCTATGCAAGTTGTGTTGTCTTCATATAATATCGTTGGAAGGATTTTACTAGAAGACAAACCACATGTTTCACGAATGTGTTGAGTTACTGATCTTAGCCATACACATTCTCGACTTGCCACGTGAATTGTAAGAATTTCAGCATGATTAGAGGAAGTAGCCGTTATGGTCTGTTTCACTGATCGCCATGATATAGCAGTTCCTCCACATGTGAATAGAAACCTGTTTGAGATCTAGCTTTGTGTGGATCGGATAAATATCTTGAATCTGCATAACCAACCATATCAAAATTTGATTTATTTGAATAAAATAAACTCATATCAATTGTTCCTCGGAGATAGCAAAGTATATGCTTAACTCCATTCCAATGTCTTTTCGTTGGTGAAGAACTATATCTAGCTAATAAATTTACTGAAAATGCAATATTTGGTCTTCTATTATTAGCAAGATACATAAGTGCACCAATTGCACTAAGATATGGTACTTCAGGACCAAATAGTTCTTCATTATCATCTCGAGGTCGAAATACATCTTTCTTCACATCTAATGAACGAACATCCATTGGAATGTTTAATGGATGTGTTTTATCCATATAAAATATTTTTAACATTTTTCCTGTATAAGTTGATTAATGAACAAATATCCCATCTGCTAAATGCTCAATTTGCAAGCCAAGGAAAAATTTTGTTTTCCCAAGATCTTTCATCTCAAATTTTTTCTTGAGATATTCTATTGCCTTTGAAAGCTCTTCAGGAGTTCCAATTATATTTAAGTTGTCAACATATACAGTTATAATAACAAATCCTGACTGTGATTTCTTTATAAAAACATATGGACAAATGGGGTTATTTTGATACCTTTCTTTCAATAAATATTCACTCAAGCGATTATACCACATTCGTCCTTATTGTTTCAATCCATATAATGATCTCTGTAACTTTATTTAACAGAATTCCCGGGAATTTGATTTATATGTTTCAGAAACCTTAAATCCTTCTGGGATTCTCATATAAATATCATTATCAAGAGATCCATATAAGTATGTTGTGATAACATCCATAAGATGCATGTCCAGACTTTCATACACGGTCAAACCAATTAAAAATCTTTATGTAATTGCATCCACCACTGGAGAATAGGTCTCCTCATAATCAATACCAGGTCTTTGTGAAAAACCTTGTGCAACTAATCTTGCTTTATATCTTGTGATCTCATTATTTTCATTTCTTTTTCTCACAAATACTCATTTGTATCCCACGGGTTTGACACCTTCTAGTGTTTGGACTACTGGTCCAAAAACCTGACGTTTTGAAAGTGAGTTTAATTCTGTCTCGATTGCTTCCTTCCACTGAAGCCAATCTTTTCTATGTCGGCATTCTTCAACAGATTTTGGTTCATAATCATCATTTTCAGAAATGATGTTGTAAGCAACATTATACTAAAAAATGTTATAAAAAACTATATTGTTTCGGTTCCATCTTTTTCTAGTCATTACATAGTTTATTGAAATTTCATTATTATCCTCAGGTATTTGACCTTCTTCGATATTCTTATGAGTAGTCACATTCGGGATTTCTTCTGGAATATCTACTTTATCAATTACGTCATTTTGATTATTGACTACTTTTCTTTTCCGAGGATTTTAATCTCGAAACCCGTTAGTCTACCATGCTTCTGGTATGTCGTAGACTCATTAGTTATGATAACTTGTTGCATTGGGATATCAATTTTAGATGGTGTATTTGCAGTTGGTATATGTGACTTAGTCGCTTTCTTAGCATCTGTAAATGCATCTGACATTTGATTTGCAATATTTTGCAAATGAATTATCTTTTGAACTTCTAGTTCACGTTGATTTGTACGGAAATCTAAATGAGACAATGACGATGCATTCCATGTAATTTCATTTTCCAACTTTGTAATTCCTCCCTCTAATGTTGGAAAGTTTGTCTCATTAAAATGACAATCAGCAAATCATGCAGTAAATACATCACCCGTCAGGGGTTCAAGATATCGAATAATTGATGGGGAATCAAATCCAACATATATTCTAGCCTCCTTTGAGGACCCATCTTAGTACGTTTTGGTGGAGCAATTGGAACATATACTGCACTTCCAAAAGTTCGTAAGTGAGATATATTTGGCTGCTGGTCGTAAGCTAATTGTATTGGAGAGTATTTATGATAGGCTGCTGGCCTAATGCGTATAAGCGATGCAACATGTAAAATTGCATGACCCCATACAGATATTGGAAGTCTTGCTCTCATAAGCATCAGTCTAGAAATTAATTGCAGACGTTTTATAAATGATTCAACTAGACCATTTTGTGTATGAAAGTGAGCTACAGGATGTTCAACACTTATCCCAACTGACATACAATAGTTATTAAATGATTGGGATGTAAACTCACCAGCATTATCAAGACAAATTTTCTTAATTACATAATAAGGAAATTATGCTCTTAACTTAATTATTTAAGCAAGTAATCTTGCAAATACAAGGTTTCGACTTGATAATAAGCACACATGTGACCATCTATTGGATGCGTCTATTAATACCATAAAATATCTAAATGGTCCACTTGGTGGATTTATAGGATCGCATATATCACCCTTAATTCTTTCTAAAAATGCAAAGGATTCAACCCCAATTTTAGCTGGTGAGGGTCTAATAATTAATTTTCTTTGAGAGCAAGCATCACATGATAATTCATTAAATTGAAGAATCTTCTGGTTCTTCAATGGATGTCCATCTGAATTCTCAATGATTCTTCTCATCATTATAGACCCTGGATGACCCAATCAGTCATGCCAATTTGTAAATATATCGGGATTCATGAACTTCAGGTTTATTATTGCATATGTTTCAATTACTCGTATATGAGTATAATACAATCCAGAAGATAAAGCAGACAACTTTTCTAATATACGTTTTTCATTTGAGACAGTAGAGATAATATATAGATATTCCACATTATTCTTACTATCAGTCTCAATGTGATAACCATTGCAACATATATCTTTAAAACTTAGTAGATTTTTCTTTGATTGACTAGAGAACAATGCATTGTCAATTGTAAATTTTGTTCCTCTATGCAAAATAATATATGTTTTTCTAAATCCTTCAATCAAGTTTGCAGAACCTGATATTGTATTGACTTTTGCTTCCAACATTGTCAGTTTGGAAAAATATTTTCTACTTGTAAGTATTGTGTACGTAGTTGCACTGTCTGCCAGACATAAATCTTCTTTGTTCATTTTTTAATCACCCAACATATGAAGACGTTCCATGTTTCTTCATTAAAAGAGAATAATTACAATAAGAAAACAACACTGAAAATATACAAAAGTTAACATTTACTAAAGAAACATGAAGATAAAAACAACAACATTAGATATTCTCAAAGTTAAAAGAAATACTTGAGGTTCCACCAACTGTGCCAATCTTCTCTTCAGGAGATTCAAAAAAATCTGCCACATCCAAATTTGTCATATTGGATGGGTCAAATATATCATTATCCTAGTATGCAAGATTTGTTTCCACATCTTTCCCTTTTTCCTTCAGGGAGGTTTGATAGAGATCAATTAAGTGTTTTGATGTACGACAGGTACGTGACCAATGCCCGATCATTCCGCATCGAAAACATTTATTTTCAACATTTTTTGAACTCATATCTTGTGGAGCTCTTTCTTTATGATCATCATTTTGGGTGGTTCTTTTAAAATTAGAACGACCACCATAAGCATAATAATTATTTCTTCCTCTGCCACGACCACAACCACGACCACAACCTCGGCCACGATTATTATTAAAATTCACAACATTCACTTCAGGGAATGGTGTTGTTCCAGTTGGTCGAGATTCGTGGTTTTCATCAATAACTCGTTATTTTGTTCGACCACGAGAAGACATGAAATTAGTTCAGAATATTGTTTAAAACCTTTGTCTCGATATTGCTGCTGCAAGGGCATATTCAAGACATGAAATGTAGAAAATGTCTTCTCTAACATATCAGCATTAGTAATTTTCTCTCCGCATAACAACAAATTCGAACTAATTTTAAATAATGTGGAATTGTAATCACTTACTGATTTAATATCTTGTAGCCTCAAATGCATCCACTCATAACGAGCTTTAGGAAGAATAACTATTTTTTTATGATCGTACCTTTCTTCTTTAATTATTTCTCCAAGGTTTATAGCATCCAGGTGGATTTCGGCATCGAGCACTCATAATAAATAATTATTGTCATTAATGTCAAGGGCTGAGAATTCTAATTTCGTATGGTTTGTCATGACTACACTATTACAAAATATTGTATTTATATTAGAAATTTAATATATACTAAACATGCAAAATAACATTTAATTTATTAATTATAAAGAACCGACCTACCTTTAGAACCTACCTTCAGTGAGGGAAACGACAGGAGCTCGTGCTGATAACGTGTTGTGAAATTGAGTAGCACAATGGGAACACGGAAATTGATAAAATATAATATAATAATAATAATAATATATAACTAAAAGAAATAAAAGCAAATAACAACAAAATAACAAGATTATTGAATTATGAAAAATGGAAGAAAATGGAGAATTTCACCAAATGGGCTTGAGAGCTTCTTGTATTTTTAACTTCACATAATGCCACTATATATAGGCATTTGAAAGAAGGATGGTGCTTGGTTACCAAGTTTTTACAAGTCATAACGTCCATTTGTTGGTTGACACATGTGTTGGGTTTTATGCCCTAAAACTTGTAGATAGTGAATGTAACCGTTGACTGGATATTAATGAAATAACATTGATATATTTTTCCATTAAATTTTATTAGTTATTTTATATTTGTCTTTTGCCTAAAATAACCCTAATCCAATAAACTAGACATCCTAGGCTGTAATATGAGTCTTGAACTATATGTGTCGACATATGGGGATCACTGTTCAAGAAACAGCCTAAAAGGTCTATAGTACAGGGATAAGACTGGGTGTCTTATCCTGGTGACACTATGAGTACGTCCCACATTGTATTTGATACAAACGTTATGATCCAACGCGTTCGTGTAGGAGACATGCGAGTGGGGGTATCCTATGCAATGAGTTTGCATAAGACCAGACCGCGAAATAGTATCCACTGGTTATAACACCGTTAACTAGTTGGTTTTCTATTTCATTAGGACGACCTAGACAACTTAGTCTTAATCCTGAGTTGATTATGGACTCCTTCTCATGAGAGATTGTCCTTTGATTTGTATGAGTGAGAGTGGTCAATACGCCGACTCAATAAGCCTACCATTTTGGGGACAAGACCGAGTGGGGAGCTGGGAACATAATCGTACAATATGGAATTCACTCCTTCCCGACTTTAGGGAAGCAGATGAGTGTTCCCTTAAGTGGTGACTCCGAATCTTGAACAAAGGACCCTACCCTCTCAATGGCACGAGAGGGTTTTTCTGTTTAATGGTAGGACCACAAACAGGTTGTTCATTAGAGGAGAACTGGTACTTAAGGAAATAGAAGTAACCTAGGGGTAAAACGGTAATTTGACCCAGCTGGTGTTACGGACACTCGTGAAGGACTAACTAGTCGATATTGGTCTATATCCGTGGACACATAAAATATGTCTGTAGTGAGAAGAGTGCAACTGTGAGTCTATAATGGAATGTACACACAGTTAACGAATATTGATTAATTTGGTTAATGAGTTTGACCAATTAATCTCACATCGTTGGAGCTTCTGATCTGCAGGTCCATTAGGTCCCACTGGTAGCTCATAAAGTAATTTGAGACAACTAAGTAATAAATGTAAATTGAAAGTGTTCAACTTACTAAGGGAAACAATATAATATATATTGATATATTATTATGAGAGAAATTAATATATGAAGAAATTCAAATATTAATATAAATTTGAGTCATATTAAATTTATGGAAGTTTGAAAGAATTCAAATAATGAATTAATTAATTTTAAGGCCTAAAATCTATTTGGGCAAATGAATTAATTCAAGGCCGGAAATTAAATATGAGATATTTAATTGGTGGTTAATTAATTAAAGAATTCATTAACCGAGAATTAATCAATTATGGAAATAATTAATCACTTAAGGAAGTGATAATCATTTATGGAAATGATCTAATCACTTATGGAAGTAATTAGTCATTTGTGGAAAAGATTAATCAATTATGGAATTGATTGATCTTAGATTGATTAAATAAGGAATAAGATTGAATCAATTTTGGAAAAGATTTATTTAATTGAATATTTTATTCATGACATTTCTTCTATAAATATAACACTAGACCTAATTGGTTCAGTAGTCTTCTCTTGCTCTTAGACTCACAAGACAAGACCATAAAATTCTCTCTAGCCTCCCTCTTAGAGAAAGACTCCCACAAGTCTTTTGCCTCATAGCCTTAGAGACATACTAGTGTAACCTCTGTGGTTATTGTGTCTTTGAAAAAGAAATTTCCAGCAAAGAAATCAAGAGGGAGTTGCTATGTTTTTTATCGTTGGAGCATCGTTGGCGAAGAACGGTCAAGTCTACAACGAAGGTTTGTAACGGTTCTTTCCCGGTTCTCTAAAAAAACATGAAAATAAATTTAGATTTATTTTTCAGCATGTTTATAGCAACTTTAAAGCATGTTTAAAGTTTATTTTGCCTTTTCGTAACGGTATTTTAATGTTAATTAATAGACGACGTAAGGTCCAATCGATGCGCTTCCGCTGCGTAGGGGCTTTTATCCCTTTCAACATGGGCATCCATATTTTCTAATATTTACTAGTCATATGGTCAATATGTTGTTTGACACATGAGAATCTATTTTTCTAATATTCATAATAATGGGAGACTTTTTAAACCTATTTCTCAAAATTGAAGGATTAAAAATGTTGTTTTTTTCATAAAAAAAAAAAAAAGTTGTTTTTAAAACTTAGGGACCTTTTAAGTTTAAACCTATTTCTCAAAACTCAGACACTAAAAAGATCCAATTTGAAAACTCAGGGACCAAACACACCTAGACCTCAAAACTCAGGGACCAAAAATGTATTTTTCCTATATATATATATATATATATATATATAACAAATTAGTTGTTATTTGATAAAAAAAAATGGGTTGTTACAAATTATATAAATCAAACAAGTAGTCTTAATTTAATGTTTTTAATTTTTTTTTACGGAGTCTTAAATTAATGTTTAAAACGACATAAATAATCAAAGGTAAATTGCAATGGGTAGCAAAAAAACATTAGGATATTTGCAAATCTAGCCATGGTTTTTTAGATTTGCGAATATAGCAAAAAAATTTAATATAATTTTCGTTTTTTTATTATTCCAATTTTACCCTTGTTGGTGTATTAACTGATATATCAGATAGTATATCAGTAGTATGTCTGATATACTTTATATTTGTTAACTTATATACTTAAAATTTTGATATACTTGAAATTAGTCCAACTCATAAGAAAAGTTCAAAAAGTACCGATTCATGTCTTTTGATATATTAAAAACACTACTAAAATGATACACTCATATTTTACCTTAATTGAATATTGATTCATGTATGATATATTGCTAATATATTCAAATACTACTAAAATGATACATTCATGTTTTACCTTAAAATGAATATTGTAGACACCGTATTTGGTCCAGCTTGATTTTTAATAATAATGTTTGAATTTTTCCAATATTTGGTGGTCAATTTGTGTTTTGGTATGCCAACAAGAGCCTAGCTCAACTGGCATAAAGTTGTATGGATAACCACAAGATCTGTGGTTTGAATCCCCATCCCCATATATTATCAATATATATATATATATATATATATATATATTTTTTTGTTTTCATGCTTTATTTTCATTTTCATTTTATTTTATTTATTTTTTTAATTTATTTCTTTATTTTTTTTATTTAATTTTTTTTCTTTGGTCTTCCACTTCCTTCTCCTTCTCCCTCTCCCCCTCTTTCTCAACCTTCCTCCAACTCTCTCCCCTTATTTCTCAACCCCTTCTCCAATGTTTCCTATAAATGGAGAGTTTGTGGAGGAGAAGGGGAAGACAAGAACAAGGTGGTGGAAAATGAGAGAACAATGGGAGAAAGTGAAGAAAGAAGGAGTGCTGAAAATCTAAGAAAGGAAGGGAGAGAAAGAGGTGAAGTTTGAGAGAGAAATGAGTGAAATTTGAGAGAGAGGGAGAGAGAAATTTTAAGCTTTTGAAAGATTGAGTTGCTCACTGCTTCGCCGCCACCGCTCACCACATTGTCACCTCCGTGACCTACGCCGTCGCCACTCCAACGAACTCCGCCACTCCGACGAACTCCGCCACTAACCCAATCCCTATCTGACGACACCACCGCGAACTCCAACCATCCGAAGAGCTAGGAGTAACTCTGACCCACATTCCAGTGAATTTCCATGGAAGAGAAAGGTAAAGAAGAGTTAAGTGGAGGAAGAAAAGGGAAAAAGAAAAGAAGAAAATTGGGAGGAAGAAGGAGCTTGGGGAAGAAGATGGGAAGAAAGAAAGAAAATTGGTGGGACCCACTTCTTTTCCTTTATATTTTTTTCTTTCTTCCAATTTATCTATTCTTTTCTTTATTTGCTAAAAGAGCGTTTTTTTTTAATTTAAAGTTTTAAGTGTTTTTCTTTTATTTCCTCTTTGATTTTATAAAAAATTCTGAATTTGAATTGGGAAATTACTTCCAAATTAATAACTTCAATTGAAATTTTCCCAAATCAACTTCAATTATGTTTTAACTTTCATTTTCTAATTAGAAATTTAAATTGATTTATTTTAGATTTCTAAAGTTAACTTTTAATTGGATTTTAGTTGAAAGTTTTTTCAATCTAATTTCAATTAGAGTTTAATTGGGAGTTTCCAAACTAATTTTAATTGGCTTTAAATTGAATTGCTATTACCAATTTCAATTAGATTTTAATACGACATTTTCAACTTTAATTGTCTTTCTTATTAATTGTAGTTGGATTCTAACATAAAATTTCTAATTTGAATTTGAATTTGTATTTTCCTAATAAATTTTCACTGGTTTGTAATTAGAAATTTCAATTTTCTTAAATATGGAATTTTAATGTTTTTAATTTGAATTGTTCAAATGAATTTCAAAGGGTTTGAAATGCTCAAATGGATTTCAAACAAATGACATTTGAACTAAGATTTTCAATTTGATTTTCACTTGATTTTTTTTTTAAGATGATTTTAAATTTTCCTTCCATTGGTTTCAATAATTAATTTGGAATTTTATAATAAATTTCTAATGGGATTTAATTTGGGATTTCAACTTTTGTTTGTTTTTAATTTGATTTCATTTTGTCATTTACAAATGAATTTCAATTTGGAATTTTGCCCAAATGAATTTCAATTGGAATTTTATTTAGATTTTCACTTTCCCCTTAATTGGTTTTAATCTCGAATTCAATGAGTTTCAAAGTGATTTGGAATTTTTCAATAAATTTCAATATTTTCTAATTAAAGTTTCCCAAGTCAATGTCTTTTGGTTTTATGTTGAAAATCAATTTCAATTTTAAACTAAATTGGAAATCAATTTCAAAGGTTAAATCAAATTTCAAAAACATTATTTAATATTTTGAATGGTTAAAATAGATTGATTATGAAAACTTTAAAGCTAATTTTGTCCAAGAACGGGTACTTAAGTTGACCGAAAGGAAACACCCCGCCTGGAAATTAGCCTAAAGTTTAACTAGTCAATTATTTTGGCAATCGAAATTTCGATTTGATCTTAATTTAGATTTTTTCAAATAAACTTCAATTTGATTCGAAATTGGATTTTCCAAATGAATTTCAAAATAGTTTTACTTTAGTAATCCCAAATGAATTTGAAAGTGAATTTTAATTTGGTATTGAAATTTGAACAGTTTAAATGAATCTCAAATGGAATTTAATTTGAAGTTTCAAATTGGATTTCAAGAAAAAAATTTTAAAGTTGATTATGGAAACTTTAGGCTAATTTTGTCTAAGTACGAGTATTTAATCCTTTTTTAAGAACGGCTAATTTTGTTGAAGGGGAACACCATGTCTGAAAATTAGCCTAGATATTTTTACAATCAACTTGAATTTGGTCTTAATTTAGAATTTTTGAAATCAATTTCAATTTGACTTTAAATTGGTGTTCTCAAAACAATTTCAAAATGACTTTGAAACTGAGATTTCCAATTGAATTTCAATTTGGTTTTAGTTCGAATATCTAAATGATTTAACTTCCTTTCAATTGGTTTCAAATTCTTTTTTTTTTTTTAAACTTTAAAATTTCTAATTAGTTTTTTTATTTGGAAAATAAAAAGGATTTCTTTTTGTTGAATGGTGTCATACCACTCATAATTATTAATTCACATTTTATTCCTAAAATGTGAAATAATAGACATGAGACAAATAATATCATGTAAAACCTATGACGGAGTTGAGATAACTTCTCAAATTCTTGAGATGACAAATTTTCTTTTAATTAAAAGAAGATTTCAACATGACAAACAATTATTGGGTATAACCCCACTCACTACATCAAAATCTGACTTTAATTTTTAAAGTTAAGGTTAGATCAAGTGGGACATTTGTTATTTGTTTTTTTTTTCTTCAAAATAAATGACTGTTTCATGTTATAAAAGGATAATTTTAAAATAAAATGTGGTAACCGTTTTTTAAACGGGTGTTGTTGGGGTGCTAACACCTTCCCTACACTCAATCGACTCTCGAGCCTATCTTTGGTTTTCAAAGACCGTTTCTTTTTCTTTAAAGTGGGTGACCAATCACACCCCAAGATGATTGGTGGCGACTCCAAACCTTTAACCTCGAAAGAGATCCTTAGGAAATGACGTCGGCCGCTCTGCGTCGTGATGACATTGCGACAAATATAATGATCTATCGAATATATTAATGACATAACTGATATATATACTTGATTTGATGAACATTTGTTATACTTGATTATGAGTATTGATATATGAACGATACACTTGATATGCATGTTGATATACCAAAATGATATACCGCATATATGTTACTTCTCTTTACTTCTTTTATCGTGTTTTTTTTTTTAAAAAAAAAGAATTAAATTGTGTTGTGTTATTTACATATTTTAAATTAAATGTTTGTCTTTTATAACCTAAATATTTATCTTCTATACATATGAATGTTGATATATCATTGATATACCTCATTTGTTCTATTAAAATATTGATATTCTTGATTATGAGTAGTTAGGTACATCAATGATAGATTTGATGTTTTTTTTTTGGAAAAATACACTTTTGGTCCCTGAGGTTTGGGTTAAGTTACACTTTAGTCCCTGAGTTTTCAAACTCAACAAAAATACCCCTAAGGTTTGAGATAAGGAGCACTTTGGTCCCTGCCGTCTAATTTGTCGTTAAACACTAACAGACTGCTAACGTGACACCATTATTTTAATAAAAAAAAAATATTTTCAATTTTCTAAATAAAAAAATATTAAAATAATATAAATATTATTATTTTAATCTTTTTTTAATTATTTCTCCTTCTCTCCCTTACTATACATATTCTTCTCCATCTTCTTCTTCAAATTGCTCTTCCTTCTCTCTCTTACTATTCATCTCACTACAAGAAATTGTATTTTCAGCGACAAGTTTTTAGTGGCGCAGCTAAAATAAGTCTAGATGTTGCTAATAGTTTCTGTGACACGTAAACTCACCCCACTGAAAGTCTTATTTTTAGCAACATGTTTACGATGTCACTGAAAGTTTTTTTTTGCGTCACTAATTAACCTAAAATTTAATTTAGCCCTAAACCCATCTCTTCCCTCCTTTTTGCGTGAAACAACCCCCAGCCTCCAGCCGATTTTTTCGACAGCCTCCAGCCGGTTTTTCTTCTTCATTTTTTCTTCCACCGTAAACCCATCTCCTCCCTGTTCGGCAGCTTTTTTTTGTTTCTTCCTCCTTGTTCGGCAGCCATTCAGTCTCTCCAACGTCCGGCGAGCGTCCCTTGCAGTGGGTGGTGCTCTACGTCTCGATTTCTCTCCGTCCATCGTCCTCTCCGACAATGTGGGTGGTGCGAATCCACAGCAGGTGCGAATCCTTTCGGCCACAGCAAGTGCAAATCCTTCTCTTCTTGTTGTGTCACGCTAGTCCCACCCCTGTCACTCATTCGCCCTCTGTTTTAGGCGTGTTTTCGACACCTCCCCGGCAGGTCAGCATCCCTTAGGCGAGTTCTTCAGTTGGCGTGGGCGTGAGTGGAGCATTGTTGTGGCTGTCTTTGGCGTTTTTCAACATCCTCGACTTTGGGTACGTGGTTTTTAGCTAGTTTTGGGTTGGTTTTATAGCTTAATCAATTATCCATTGAAGTTAGCTTTCTTTTTCAAGGTACCCACCACGTTTGAAAGTCTAATTGTCATTTGGATCGGATTTGGAAGCTTGGACAACAAGCTTGTTGCCTGATTTAGGTGAGTTTTTGGGAGCTAAACCTCTCCTCGAAAGTTAATTATCTCCTCGTGCCTTTGTATTCAAAGAGGTTTATGAGTTGTAGTATGTTTTCCTCTCGTGTAGTTGGGTAGGAGCTTGGAAGCTAAAGAGTGTATTCGTTTTGCCAAGCAACTTAATAGCTAAAGTACATAGTTATTGGATTTCAGTTTCAAGCTTAGCCCCATAGCACATGTTTGTTGGAATTGATAAATGACGAGTTTGAAGCTTGAATTAGTTTCTTTTGAGAATTGGCATGCTAGCATGAGTTAGTTGTGTGCCCAACCATTATCCGTTTTCTTTAGTAGATAAAGTGACCGTGGGAGTGCGAAATGGCATCCAATGAATGCTGCTTTTGTGTGTGTGTGTGGGTATTTTATTTTGTTATTGAGTGATATGGATACTAAATATGATATGAGATAGCCCTCTCCAAAGAGGAGAGACAGCGTGGTGTAGTGTGTTATTAATTGTCAAGTTGTTTGTTTAATGAACTTGGAACTTGAGTCAAGCTTATGCTCATCTAAATAGGGGCATATTGCTACATTTCAGGACCTTGGATACAGTGTTCCTAGCATTTAGTCTTAATAGCAACTTTCATACTAAATTTTATTTTCTTATCCTATTTGTATGGTCAAATCTCTTTCATTATTCATGAAGATCTTTTCCTTTTTTTTTTCTTGGTAAATCATAATTTTAAATACACTGTCTGTCTACCAAAAGAATCCAAGTAATAGCCCATTTAGTTCACAGTCTGAATTTTTTCACCGAAGGGGTGTGTTGAATTTTATTGTTTAAAACTGCACTTATAGTTAATAGATATACTATTCTTCCTACTGATACTAATTCAGGCTCCCTATCCAGTCCCTATTTCTCTCCATGGCAGTCATAGGTTAAGCAACATTTAAATAAAAGAAAAAATTAGATCAAGATTCACAACCCAGAGGTAACTCAGCCTCATCCAGTCACGTGATGTGATTTTTCATTATGATAACTTAAGTGTCACTTTTTTCCATTAAGTTATTGTACTTAGGAGGGTCAATATGTTGCTGCACTTGGTTGGATTTTCTTTTATGATAACTTAAGTGTCACTTGTTTGGATAATAAACAATGCACTAATGGAATTGGAAAGAAATCTAAAAAGTATTTTGAATTTTCTTTCCCCCTTGTTTCTCTCTTCTTAGACATTGTTGAAATGCTTAGATTATATATTAAACATACTTTGAGATAGCTCTCAATTCTTCACTTTATTTTCCTACGTAATAGTGAAGAATCTACTTAGTTTGCATCTTAATTATACCTTTTATGAAGATTATTGAATGGTTATTAATGTTACATATTTTACTATTTCAATATATATTGTAGTTATGAGTGCAAACATAAGAGTTTGTATTAATTTGAGGTCAAGAAGTTTAAATTTGTATAACATGAGTTTGAATTGGAGCCATTTCAAAATTTTGAGTACTCAGATGTATGAACTCAATCTATGAACCAAATGAGTTCATACGACGAGACTTGGGTTTTATACCTATATTGGTAGGAACGGATCTCCAATTGTCAGGGCCATGTTCCTGGATGTAGGAGACAAGAATGATATCTTCTTAGGGTTAACCCAAATTTAACAAGTTTGGAGGATGTATAGCTAGTTTGTGATGCTCACAAACTTGATGCCTAACTTGTTGGGTCTATTTTGAGTGTTGGCATATGAGTTGTCTAGTCTCACTAAGTTTAGACTGCAATCCACTTTAGTGACTTCTTGTCTCAACTGATTAGACTATGACTTACTTGGTAACTTTGGTACTCTTTGGCCCCAACCTAAACTAATCTAACCTAACTAGCTCATCTCACTTCTCTAGATGGTTGGTAGGTTTAATTTTGATCTATCCTTTCGCCTTTGATCTATCCAATAACACCTAGTCTAGGTAGTTTCTAGTCTTACTTGATTGAGTTAGGACTCACTTGACATGATCAAGTTTCAATCCATATTTCAAGTTCGACTTCACTTCCTAGTTCTAGATGTATGAACTCATTCCATGAATCAAATGCTCCCTAATTTACACTAAACTACCATGTCGAGCATAGTCTTCACTTCCTAGTTCTATTTAATGTTTATGTCTATATAGACATAAACATTAAAAAAAAAACTTACTCGTCAAATCTTTAAGGGCCCTTGAAGAGGTGTAACAAGAATGAACTCAAAAGGCAAGGTCATGAAGTTAACAATATTTCGACCTATATGATCAACTCACAATCAATTACATATCGAAGAACAATAATGAACTCAAAAGGCAAGGTCAGGGAGATCAGATAAATATGCATGACTAATAGTTATGCATAAGGACGACTCTCAAGAATGGATTCAAGAGTTGAAGTTGTATTCCTCAAAAGTAATGGGTGCTACGAGATAATTGCTCCAAACTAAGTACTCTATTTTGCTCCCTTCGGCACTTTGCAAGGAATGTCATACATTCCTTTTTAACTCTATTTCGGTCTAATTTGAATTTTCCTATCAATGGAAGAAAAGAGGGGAGGGACAATGACAAAGGAAACTTGTGCCTAAATATTGTTAATGCAATATATTCTTTATAGGAACTCTAAGAGGGAAATGGAATCATGAGCATATTTATGGCATAATGGAAGTATTTCCACTTTGATGTGGCATTGGCACCAATAAGTATTTCCACAAAATATTTTTTTTAATTAAAATGAATACACTAACTTTTCTATTATTTTGTATTAGAATTACTTTATTCTGGACCTTGATGACTACATCGTACGAGATTATCTAGAACATGAGATGAGTTCATTGCACAGGGACTTTCGTTGCTCATTACACACTACTTACAAAAAATATGATTCTCCAGCTGAAGCACGAAAAAATCGAGACAAACGAGTGGCACAAGATTCAGATTGGAACCGTTTATGTGATCGATGGGAAACAGAAGAATTTAAGCGTTGGTCTGAGTCAAATTCTAAGGCTCGAGCCGCTCTTCCTTTTACTCATAGAGGTGGCACTACGACATTTCTACGCCATAAGCATGTGAAGGGCCTTGGTTGGGGACCGAGACCAAGAAATGCTAAGAATGATCATGCAAGTTACCAAAAATCTAAAACGACGGAGGCTCAAGTTGCTCAATTGCAAAGTATAGTTGAATCACAACAAGCAACAATTGAAGAAATTTTAAGAAGGTTGGCAAGTGGAGAAGGTTCATCGTCGAATGTGGAAAGGACTCCAGAACAGTCAAATAATGAAAATTAGAAGGTAATTTTAATTGTTTATAAGGACTTAGTATTGCTTGATTGCTATGGCTATCCTGCAGTTATGGTAGTCATAGCTTAAAATTAGTTAATTTATTTGTTTATAATGACTTGGTATTGCTTGATTGCTATGGCTATCCTGCAATTATGGTAGTCATAGCTTAAAATTAGTTCATTTATTTGTTTATAATGACTTGGTATTGCTTGATTGTTATGGCTATCCTGCAGTTATGGTAGTCATAGCTTGAAATTAGTTCATTTATTTGTTTCTAATGACTTGGTATTATTTGGGATGTTTAGTTGTCTTCGTTGATATGTTTAGTTGTTATGGTGTTGTTGAGTTGAGTTTGATTGCAAATGAATTTCATGATATTTGGGATAAGTGTTTCGGGTTGGACACCTTGTTGAGTTGTTCCATTTGCAAAGTTGAGTTTCATTGTTTGATTTGTTAAGTTAATGTGTTGGGGGGGGGGGATCAATACACTATTGCACTTACGAGTTTACTTGTTTTCATTGATATGTTTAGTTATCACAGTGTTGTTGAGTTGTGTTTGATTGCAAATGACTTTCATGATATTTGGGATAAGTGTTTAGGGAGTTGGACACCTTGTTGAGTTGTTCTATTTGCAAAGTTGAGTTTCATTGTTTGATTTGTTAAGTTAATGTGTTGGGGGGGGGGTGGTCAATACCCTGTTGCACTTACGAGTTTACTTGTTTTCATTGATATGTTTAGTTGTCATAGTGTTGTTGAGTTGTGTTTGATTGCAAATGACTTTCATGATATTTGGGATAAATGTTTAGGGAGTTGGACACCTTGTTGAGTTGTTCCATTTGCAAAGTTGAGTTTTGTTGTTTGATTTGTTAAGTTAATGTGTTTTGGGGGGGGGGGTGTCAATACCCTGTTGCACTTATGAGTTTACTTGTTTTCATTGATATGTTTAGTTGTCACAGTGTTGTTGAGTTGTGTTTGATTGCAAATGGCTTTCATGATATTTGGGATAAGTGTTTAGGGAGTTGGACACCTTGTTGAGTTGTTTCATTTGCAAAGTTGAGTTTATAAGTTGGTGTTGTTGAGTTATTCTATTTAGGGGAGTTAATACCTTGATGCACGTAGTTCTTTTAACGAGTTATTGTGTTTTTGAAAGTTTAGTTTCACTTATTTTCCATTTAGTTGTTATGTTTAGAAAGTCGATACCTATTTGGACTTGAGTATTTTAACTAGTGTAGTTATCGTGATGTTGATAAGTTTAGTTTAGTTTAGTTGTTGTGATTATGAATAAGGTGATTTCTTATGTTTTTAAGTTTTTGTTCATTATTTCTCATAAGTGTAGTTGTGTTCATGTTTCATATTTTTCATTACTTGTTTAATTATTAAGTTTCATAGCTTTTAATGAGTTGTTTATCAATTATTCAATCTCAAGCTTACGTATTTTATTTCCTTTTATTTTTCAGCTTGGATGCACGAATCGTTTCGACAAGGGTCCCCTTTTTTGTAGGTTGGTTTTTTTGTTTGTGATCTTTTGTTGGTGAATCGTTTTGTATGTAAATGTGAAGAATGTACGTTGTGAATCATTTTGTTAAGCAAACTTATTCACCTAGACACTTGAGATCATTTTAGAAAATGATCAATTTGTATTACATTCTAGACATGTTTGTTGATTATGGTTAATATGAAGTATTGCATTTTCACTATAATTGGCATATTACATTTTCTATTTGATTAATTGTAGAATTGTTAATTAGTTCGAAGATGATAATATTATTTTATTTACAGGTCTACTAATTGAATTAACTATTTATTTTTTAAATCATAAACAATTTTTAGCGACGTTTGATATAATGTCGGTAAACCATCATGGTACGGTGCGTTTCCAAAACCTGATCGAAAGCATACCCAAAAAAAAACTAGCATTCAGTTTTTAGTGACGAGTAAGCTTTCTTTTACCAACATACATAGATGTCGCAAAATATCTTCTTTTAGCAGCGTTGTTCATGTCACTAAAACTTCTTTTCTGTGACGAGTTTGGCATGCTGACAATGTCACTGAATATTATTTTTAGCAACAACGGTTTGGACGTTACTGAAAGTATCCATTTTAGTGACACGCTGACCATGTCACTGAAGATAATTTTCAGCGACAACGGTTTGGATGTTACTGAAAGCATCCTTTTAGTGACGAGCTATTAGTGTCACTAAATATCACTTTCAGCGACAACGGGTCGGACGTCGCTGAAAGTTATCTTTAGTGACGTGTCCCCACGTCCCTACCTATCGCTTACACCGACGTGTAGACGTCACTGAAGATGACTTTCAGCGATGTCTACAGTAATATGTCGCAAATACTTACGACTACGTAAATACAGCGACAGATGCAGCGACAAAGGTACGCGCGCCGCTGAAAGTATTACCGACGCGTTTTTCGTTTCAGCGGCATATTTTATACGCCATTGAAAGTGTTTTTTCTTGTAGTGTCTTCTTTTCCTTTTTTTTAATAAAAAAAAAAATCATTGATATATTTTTAATTGTTGGTGTATTATCAAGGTTGTGAAATGCAAATTTTATTACAATCAAGTATATCATTGGTGTATATATCAAATATTATATCGATGCTTTCATTCAAAATTCATTTCAAGTATAATATGTTGATACACTAACAAAATATATCTTTAGTATATCAGTAGTATATTAGTAGTATAACAATGTTACAATTGTTGGTGTATCATGAAGGTCGTGGAATGCAAAATTATTCATAAGTATATCAATAAGATGCATTTTCAAGTATATCATTAGTATATATCAATAGTATATGATTAGTACTCACTAAAAATGCAATTTCAAGTATATCATTAATGTCTTAATAGTATATCATTAAGATGATATATATCAATGATATATTTGCTAACATGAGCATATAACTCAACTGACATAAGATATGTACATTTGATCAAGAGGTTAGATATTTGAATCTCCCACCATATTGAGATTTTTTTTTATAAATAATGTAGTTTTTTTTTTTAAAAATGACAAATATAGAGGAGTTCTGAAACTAATTCCAAAATTAGGGTAGCTAAATCGTGTACATTGGTCGCGAGTTCGCTCATTTGTTGGCATGCGATCAGGTGCCACGGTGACGCCAGCGAACTCGCGTACGTGGTTCGCGAGTTCCGTGGAAATTGTGTACCATGTACACGATTTCAGTCCAAAAACCCTACCTCCATTTTAGTTCTTTCGTCACCTGTGCGAAGAGAAAGAAAAATAGTTCTTTCGTCACCTGTGCGAAGAGAAAGAAGGAGGGAAGTGGTGAACCTGTTATTGCTCTATCTCAACACTTTCTAGATCTTGGACTGCACTTTCTTTGTTCTCAGCACTTTCTTATTCAATCTTTTGGTACAAAAAAATATATATAATTTGAAGGTAGCAAATGAAGGAACACATAAAGGATTGAAGGAGAGATGCTTTCCCATTTTGAAAGGTGGAGACTTACAAATCTACGTTTTTTCTTCTCTTTTCCATAAGATTCTCCCACATCCTTCCTTTGTCTTCAGAGAGATTTACAGAGATTTTCACATTGCACAAGAAAAATCATCCGAGCATTTCAGCATCTGAAAGTGCAGCGTCGGCGGCGGTGTTAAAGTCTCTTTGACGGTGAGTTTACATGGTACACGATTTCGGCTTACACGATTCAACAACTCATCGCCATGTCAACTCGTGTATTGTGCCATATTTTTGTCAATACTTTCAACTTTCTCCCTTAATTTGTAATTTGTTATTTTAAGGACATTATTAAAATTATTATTTTTAAAACTACCTTAATTTTGTCATTTCTTTTTTAAATTACATTATTCAAGAAATTAACCCTATATATTGTCCAAAAAAAAATTTAATATACCTAATTATTCATTAATGAATTATATAAAAAAATATTCAAACTAACGAAAACTCGTGTGTATACTTCATGAATAAAGTATATTATATTCAGGAAATATACATCTAATATACTATATATTTAGTAGATTAATAGATTGATAAACTAATTTTTTTTTTGTCGGGTTGATTGATATACCAAATATATCAGTCACACTAAATAAATGAATGATATATCTTATATACGCAATATATCAATAACACCCTTAGATATACTTCTTAAACCTTCGTGTTTTTAAGGGGTTTTTTCGACTTTTCAACTTTAATGTTTGGGTTGGACTTTTTTTTTTTTTTTTTTTTTGTTATATTTTCAACATACAAAAACTGAAGGCACGTTTGCAAATTCCCTTTTATTCTTTGCTAGTGTTGCAATTGATCCATAATCAAACTTATTATTAACTATATTTAACATGGTAATGGTTGTATATATATATATATATATTTTTTTTTTTTTTTGACAACATGTCACTAATATACGAAAAGTTGGATATAAAATTTAGTCCTAATGAAATACAATCTTTTTGAGAGGTAATGAAATAGAATCTTGGATGAAAACGAAAAGGCATTGACCAAAATCAAGAATTTGGAAAAAGAAGCCCACGTGCATGGATGAGAGAAAAATCACACATGAATTAAAAAATACCACAAAACTAATTCGCTTTGTCAACTTGGAAAAGTGGTTTAGAAGGTGAAGAAAGAGAGCATTCATTTCATTCCCCTTTATAAAACAACACTCAAACCCTAGCATCCAACCCTACCTTGAAGAAAGGCCTTCTAATAAAGGAAGAGTTTTTCAATGCTTCATAGCTAAGTGATTGCATTAGAACTCTTCCTTTTTAGCTTTACACATTCATAGTCATAATATTGATTGATATATATGTTCGATCATTATATAAACCTTAGCCAAAGGATAAAGTTTTAATTGTGAAGAACAGCTAAAGAGAAAAAAATGGGATTGTTGATGAAGCTTTTTGGAGTGATTTTGATGGTGGTGGTGATGTCGAAGCCTTTCGTTGTGGCTTCTCATGACTATGGAGATGCTTTGACAAAGTGCTTGTTGTTCTTTGAAGGTCAGAGGTCGGGGAAGTTGCCTCCTAATCAGAGGGTCACTTGGAGGAAGGATTCGGCTCTTCGGGATGGCCTTGAATTTGGTGTAAGATTACTTGTTTCTTCTTTTATCCACTTTGAATGCAATGGAAATCATTTATACTTATTTTTGGTTGAATGTTTTCATCTTAGTTTCTTTTAACTTTCGTTTTAGACTTTAAATTTTGTATAAAAAATTATTAGAGAATTTACGTTTAGTGGCAAATAAGAATTATATAATTGTAAATATAACACAATGTAAAAAAATTACAAATGTAGCAAAATCTAGCAGAGTATATTACTGATAGACACTGATAGAGTATATTACTGATAGACACTGATAGACTCTGGTTAATTAGAATCTATCTAATAATCTTCGATCATATCAGAGTTAATTTATCAGTGATAAACTCTGAATAATCAGAATCTATCAGTCTACTAATAAACTGTGATAGACACAAATAAAATATGACGACAACTTTTTGGTCTTGTACAATTAATTTTGCTATATATATAATTAGTTTGCAACTGTGCTATATTAGCTATTAATTTGGTCCAATTTCCCATCTATGCAACTGCCTAAAAAAAATAATCTCTCACTCAACACCCTTCCTCTATATTTTTAAACATTGTAAAAAGTATTTTTGAGTTTGGATTAGATATACCATAATCTATATTTAAATTTTTTGATTTATTGGATTTAGTAATAATTTAACTCCTACTAACATAAGTTTTGTATTTGAACGTCCACATAGTCATTTTATCATAAATTATTATTAATGGTTT
The DNA here is from genome assembly GCA_036850905.1 of Luffa acutangula. Lineage (NCBI taxonomy): Eukaryota > Viridiplantae > Streptophyta > Magnoliopsida > Cucurbitales > Cucurbitaceae > Luffa > Luffa acutangula. The sequence continues at coordinate 40,500,466 of CM072097.1, read as the reverse complement.
AGGTCTTAATTATCCAAGGAAAAATAGTAAGAATATATATATATAAAGGACTAAATATATAGTATACTCTGAAAAACAAAATTGCTGGTTACTTAAAAACGAGGTATATTATGCCTTATGCAATGTTATGTCACTGAGTTTTGTACACTTTCTTCTATCGTATTGTCAAAGCGAGTATAGCTCAGCGGTAATTTGGTATATACCTTCTACTAAAAAATCAGAGGTTAAAATCTTTTCTCTAATGTTGTTTTAGATTTAAAAAAAAAAAAATATTAGCCAATTTGAAAAATAAAATATAGAATTTTCAAATCATTTTTTCATTTAAAAAATTGATTAAGATTTTAATATCATCTTTTAACTTAATGTACTTCATTTTAATTCTAGCACATTAATATTAATTGATTTTAATAAATTTCATCAAATAATTATTAGGGGTAAATTTAAAAAATTTAAACCATATAAAGGACAAATAAGACAAAAAAAAATTGTGATTATGACTATCTCACCTTTTAATATAGCAAAGACAAATAGTCATAACACATAGAGTACACAATTTGAACTTTGAAGTCTAAATGTATAATTAAAATCAATAAGTGAAAATTAAACCTCTAATTATTAACATATTTATAATAAAACTAAGACTTAAATATATATGAATATTTCTTCAATTTAATTCCTAATGTCTAAATAGTTTCAATTTAGTCCCTCATTGTTAGGTGAATGTTAAAATTGATTGAAAATAAATTTACATGACATAAAATTTAGTGCATCGACCAAAGTTCAGTAGAGAAGAAAAGCCATTTTTAAGAGATGAAGACTCAAACTTTCTACCAATTTATTAGAAATTTGAAGAAAGAATTAAAAACTTTTTTTTTTCTTTTAGATGACCTTTTTTCCTCTAAATTTCTTCTTATTAAAAAACACTTGAGTAATAATAAATTTAGCCCTAAAAATAATGTAAATTGAATGCTTATATGAGAAGAAGGAAATTAAAGGGCATTAAGGTTTTGAGTATGGCGAATAATGGGTGTACTAGGTTGACTTGGTGGGAGGGTACTACGACGCCGGCGACAACGTGAAGTTCAACTTTCCAATGGCGTTCAGCACCACCATGCTTTCATGGAGCGTGTTGGAGTTCGGAAAACAGATGGGTTCGGAGCTTCCCTACGCCATGGACTCCATCCGATGGGCCACCGATTACTTACTCAAAGCCACCAGTGTCCCTGGCTTTGTGTTCGCTCAGGTTGGCGACCCCTACGCCGACCATCTCTGCTGGGAACGCCCGGAAGATATGGATACTCCGAGAACTCCTTATGCCGTCAGCAAGCAGTTTCCGGGCTCCGAACTCTCCGCCGAGATCGCCGCTGCTCTCGCTGCCTCCTCCATCGTCTTTAAGCCCGTTGATAGAGCCTACTCCGCTAAGCTTCTTAAAAGGGCCAGAATGGTGAGTTTCCAATTTCTCTCTCTTACATCCAACGATCTAAAACTGATTACCTTTAATTTTCTTGGTCCGAAAACAAACTTTATGCGAGTTGAAATCTATTCTTCTTGGCGTGGTTCAAATATTTCTTTTGAAGATTAATAAGTTAGAGTAGATTTAATATAGACACTTTAAAAATCTAGATTAATTTAAAAGTCATCTTTGGATAATTTACGAGTTTCTTAAAAAATGACTTTTAAATAAATCAGTTTTTTTAAAATAATTTATATTTATTAAGAATTTCTTATAAAGTATTTTTAATCAAATAAAATCATTCAAAGAAATAGAATGTTTAGGTCTTTGTTTGAAAATGATAATAAACTTTAGGTTATGTTATAACTTTAGGCATAAATTTAAAAATGATTACACTTAAAAGAATTTATTTGACACGAAATTGACATTTAAGAATTTATTAAACAGTTTTTAAAGTTTAGAAATTTATATAGGAAACAAAATAGAAAGTTTAGGCCTTTATTTGATAACCATCTAGTTTTTGGTTTTTGGTTTTTGAAAATTGAACTTTTTTCTTTCCATTTTTTTATAATGATTTCCATCTTTGTTAAGGACACATTTATAGCCAAATTACAAAAAAAAAAAATAAATAAATAAAATAAAATAAAATAAAATAAAGTTTTAGGAAAAAAACAAAGAAAACTATTTTTTTTTTTTTAGTTTTCAAAATTTGATTTGGTTTTTGAAAACATGGAAAAAAGTAGATAACAAAATAAATAAAACTTATAGGTAGAAATAGTATTTGTAAGCTCAAAAACAAAAAACGCTATCAAACGGGCATTAAGGGTTTGTTCAACCCTTTCTAAACTTTGGTCTTATATTGAACATAACACCAAAAGTTTTAAATATCCATTAGATAGTTTTTTAAAGTTTAGCTAGAGACTTGCACAATTCTCTAAAACTAGACTTGAAATTTAATTTAAATTTTAATATTTTCTTTAATGACAGAACCCAATTGAATAATTTTAATGTACTAAATGAAAAGTTGATCACTTTTTTTTTAAAAAAAAAGTTAAAGATGAAAGTGGAAGTTACCTAAGGACTATTTTTGATATATTTAAACATGAGAGTGCAATTTATATATATACATAGGTTTTATGAAGAACTGTATGGCCTAATTACAGGGTCTTACAGTCTAGAAAATGATTGTTTGATTTATGTTTGTGTGTTTTGGTTTAGGTTTTTGAGTTTGCAGATACTTATCGAGGGTCTTACAACGAGAGTCTTGGACCTTGGGTTTGCCCATTTTATTGCAGTTTCAGTGGCTATGAGGTACGTACACATACATACACACACATGCATTTCTACAAAATGTTCATATGTAAATCGTCTTTTGAAGAGATAATTCGTAATGAGATTTATCTTAATTTTAAGTTCTTTTGAAACGAACAAAACTCGTCGATGTAGGACGAATTGATATGGGGAGCTGCTTGGTTGTTCAAGGCAACAAAGGCTGCATATTACTGGAACTATGTCACTCAAAACATCAACAAAATAGAAAACCCTGTTTTGGATCATAATTATCTCATTAGCACCAAAAATGCCCTTCAATATTATTCTGGTGGAAGCTTTGCTGAGTTCGGATGGGATACCAAGCATGCTGGGATTAATATCCTCCTTTCCAAGGTATTTTCTTTTATGTTACTTCCATTCCCTATTCATATTTTGGACTCGTTTTTGGTGGATTTGAACCTTTTAAGCTCAAAGAATTGAGGAACGAGTAGTAGATGTGTCTTAACTACTAATAAGCCAATGACATTTTATATCTCAATTAACCCAATTGTTTGTTATTAATGCATTTTCTATAGTTCAACAATATGTGGAGTGAGAGATTTGAATCTATAACCTTTTGGTTAAAAATACATATTTTATGTCAGTTGAGTTATACTCATGTTGGTGTTTGTTATTGCAGTTTGTGATGGGTGGAAAAGATCTCTCCAACACCTTTATTAATTATGCTGATAAGTTCGTATGCTTAGTTCTACCTGAGTCGCCCTCTGTATCAGTCTCTTACTCACCAGGTATCTAATTGCCTTTTATCCAATCTTCAGTGTGATATGGGTTTTATTTTTTAGGTTAAATTATAAATTTAATCTCTTCCAATTTGATGGTTATATCATTTAATCTTTAGCTTTTTTTTTCCTTAAGTGTTCAATAGACAGTATTTTATCAGTAAGATAATAACATTAACAATAAAGATTACAAAAAAAAACCATATATAATACAGAGAATGTAATTGAAATTTGTTAAAAAAGTATAAAAATGGAAGAGACTAAATTTAAAATTCAACCCTACTCTTAAATATTCCTACTTCAATAGAAAAAAAGTTGAATAAATGAACCCAATTATTGTTTTGATAAATTAGGTGGGCTTCTATTCAAACCTGGAGCTAGTAACATGCAGCATTCAACAGCCTTATCCTTTCTTCTTCTTGTTTACTCTCATTATTTGAACCAATCCGGACAACTCCTTCGCTGTGGAAATGTTGTAGCCTCTCCATCTCGCCTCATACAGGTTGCCAAGGGTCAGGTACATGTTAACACAACAACCTTGGCCACAATTTATTGTTCCCTTAAATGATAAGGGGAGTTCTTCGACTTTCAAAATTTGTATCTATTTGGTCTCTCAACTTTAAAAAAATATTTAATAGGTTTTCCAAGCCCGTTTAATAATCAGTTTGTTTTTTGTTTTTGATTTTTGAAAATTAAGCTTCAAAACACTATTTTGTTATCTAGCTTATTTCCATATTTTCAAAAACTAGGGCAAGTTTTGAAAACTAAAAAAGTAGTTTATTTTAAAAAAAAAAATAAGTCAAGTTTTGGAAATTAAAAAAAAGTAGTTTTCAAAGCCCAGTTTTTGTTTTTGGAATTTGGTTTGAAATTCAAATGTATTCTTAAGAAAGTTGAAAACCATTGAAAGAAAACTGGAAGAAAATAAACTTAATTTTAAAAAACCAATTGGTTATCAAACGGGACCTAAACTTTTAATTTTGTGTTTTGCTTTCCTAAGATTTAAGAAACTTCAAGGTGGAAGTAGAGTTTTTAAGCTTAATTTATTTCAAAAACCAAAAACAAAAAACTAAATGGTTATCAAACGGGACCTTAATTTCTAAATTTTCAAGTTTGTGTCTATTTAGTTCGCAAATTTTAAAAAGTGTATAATAGTTTTTTTTTTTTTTATTTTTTTTTTTTTTTTTGTGAGAATGTGTATAATAGGTCCTTGAACTTTCAAGTTTTTGTCCAATAGATTCCTAAACTTTTAAAAGTGTCTGATCGATGTTTAAATTTCAATTTTGCTTCCAATAAGTCTTTGAATTTTCAATCTTGTGTTTAATAGGTCATTGATCTATTCAACATTCTTTTTATATTCACAAAGCTACTAAACACAAAATTGAGAGTTTAAGGTCCTATTAAACATAAAATTCAATTTTATATCTAAAAGATCAATTAATTTTTAGGTTAAAATACCATCTTGGTCCCATTACTTTGATTTTCATTCCATTTTAGTCCATTTACATTCAAATGTCAATTTTTAATCCATGTAATAATTTAATCTTATTACTATAACGAGTGACATTGATATATGAGCAATCGATAATATATGCAGGTGGATTATATACTAGGAAGCAACCCATTGGGCATGTCGTATATGGTGGGTTATGGCAATAAGTTCCCACAACGAATCCACCATCGAGCCTCCTCGTTGCCATCCATTGCCAACCATCCAGAGCGCATTGGATGTGCAAATGGGAGTCCATACTTTAAGAGCAACAATCCAAACCCTAATTTGCTGATAGGAGCAGTCGTTGGAGGACCTGACATCAAGGATTCTTATGCAGATTCTCGAGCTGATTTTGTCTATTCTGAACCAACTACTTATATCAATGCTCCTCTTGTTGGCCTCTTGGCTTACTTCAAATCTCATCCAACATAGAATTTGGCCTTACTTTTTGGTCTGTTTACATGCTGCACATATAGTGGAATATGTACCTATATGTTAGGGTTCAAAGGAGTAAGATTAAATGTGTATTGATTTGATTTGGTCCAAATGGTTGTAAATTTGATGTTTTACTTTACATATCTCTTTGTAATATTATTATAACATTAGAAATATTGTTTACAAAGTGGAAAATATATAGAATCCAAGGCAACTCAATGAAATAGAGATTAGTAAGATATATTAATTGTGCTTTTGTTGTTTTTTTTAAGGTTAAATTGCAAATTTGGTCCCTATAGTTTGAGAAAGTTAGAATTTAGTCTCCATGCTTTTAAGATTAGAGTTTAATCCCTATGGTTTCATACAACCTCATTAAATAGTCCCTACCGTGTACTCAATTCGTTAAGAAATTTCTTCCCTATCCTAACCATGTACTCAATCCCTCAATGATTCTTCTAACCTTAGGAACTATTTAATGAGATTTTGTCATACCACAGAGATGAAATTCACAAATTTTAAAACCATAGGAATAAAATATTCTAGCTTTCTCCTATCCAAACCCATAGGGAACCAAATTTGTAATTAAACCTTATTTTTGAGAATCATGTAACTTATTAGTAATTTTCTTTTCCTTTTAATCTACTTTCTTATACACTAAACATATAGTTCAAACTAATAAGATATATACTATCCACCAAGTGGTTTGAGATTCGAACCTCCACCTTCACATATTGTTAAACTAAAAAAAAAGTTTTCTAAAATAAAATAGTGTTGAGACTTTTTTTTTTAATCGTTGAGATTTTGGTTATACAACTTCAAATGTGTTAAAAAAAGTGGAAAGTGCTGAACAAATAAAAAACAAGTAGTAAGTTTTCATAAACTTAAAGTTTTAAAAATAGGGAGCGAAGAACAAAATTATCATCAAATTGGGACCTAAATTATTAATAGTGTTGTGTAATTTTGACATAGGAAAATCTGCCTAATTTGTACTACCCAAACAAATAATGAAGAGAATAATACCTACACAATAGAGAACTGCGCACGTGCTTGCCAAACACCCCCAATGCCTAAGTCAGATTGGGATTCGTGTATTTTTTTTTTTTTTTTTGAAAAGAAAATACTCAATAAAAGAACGGAACAAGAGGAACATCAACAGTTTTCTCCAAAATAGAGAAGAGCCAGCCCTTACACTGATCGTGGGCGGAATCCATTCTCAAGGGTTGAGAAAGATCAAAATTAAAAAAAACTACAATCTCCATTGAAAGCTGCTGCGCGTGCTACACTATGCGCCAAAAAATTACCAGCCCTAGGACAGAAAACGAAAGAGGATACGTTCGCAAGACCCGCCGTTCTACCAATATTGTCTATCAACAGAGAAATCTCTGAAATGTCTTCAACTTCCCCATTGATCAGCCTAATAATCTCAAAGGCATCAGACTCAACCACCATCGAATGATTGAGCAGTAACGGGTACTCTCTGATTTTCCCTGAAACAAATTTAATTCCTTCCTCGATCGCTCTAGCTTCCAGCATTTTAATGTTGTCTTTCTTGTTGATTTTCAAACACCCAGCTCCAACCAAAGAACCTACGGAGTCACACGGATAATCCAGCTTACTCCACCAGAATTTGCGGAGTCAAACCAAGCGGCATCCGTGTTCATCTTCCAATGACCATCATCCGGTGGCTTCCAGTACACATGACTCTTCAGGGTATTGAAGTATATTAAAGTATTGAAGTATATCAAGAATTAACTAGGATTGTGTAATGTCAGCATGATCTCCTCTTTCTACTTATACTGGATATGACCTAGGGATATGACCTAGGGGTTTGTAGTCTTTCCTCCTTCTGTTGGTGAGAGTTTCAAGTGATGCGCAAAATGCTTACCGCAAGTGTACGTGACAAGTAATAATATAGTGATTGATTAAATCGAATGTCGTCCTCTGGATTGGTTTTCTAGTTAAATTAATTACTATGAATAATCTTATCCAATTTTATTTAAGGATAAAAAAGGAATGAAATATTCAAATCAAAGGCAATGCAGATTAAAGCTTGGAAATTTATTGTTAAACTAAAAAAAAATATTGGTCCCTGAGGTTTGGGTTAAGTTACACTATGGTCCCTGAATTTTCAAACTCAACAAAAATACCCCTGAGGTTTGAGATAAGTAGCAATTTGGTCCCTGTCGTCCAATTTACCATTAAATACTAACAGACTGCTGACGTGACACTTTTATTTTAATTAAAAAATTAATTTTTAATTTTTTTAAATAGATAAATAAATAAATAAATATATATATATATATATATATATATTATTTTAATAATTTTTTTAATTCTTTCTCTCTCCCTTTATTTCCTTTTCCACTTTCTTCTAACTCCTCCTTCTTCTTCATCTTCTTCTTTATCTCTTTCCTCTTTAACTTCGGTGGCTGGCCAGCGTCGGTCGCCGCCTGGAAAGTTTGTTTTTCTCTTTTTTTTCTCCCTTTTCTTTTCTCCTCTCTTGTCTCTTTCCTTCCTTTCTCTACTGATTTTTTTTTAAATAAAAAAGAAGGGAGAGGGAGGAGGTCTCCTCCCTCTCCGTCGTCGGCGCGAAATGGGAGGAGGGGCCTTCCCTCCTCCCGTTTCGCCTTTCAATCCGAACCCAACCCAGATCCTGGTTCTTCTCCTGATGAATCCTCTTGAAGAACCCCTCGCTTCGTTCCCATTCAATCCGTCTCCTACGCCATCAAGCCCAAGCCCCAATCCGCTCAGGACCTTGATTCCCCGGAATTCCCCGAATCTTCGCCTCCACGACGCCCACCGCCGAGCTCCGAAGGTTGGAGGACGTGGACTCGCGATGATATTCGCTATATGAAGGATACTCCAACTATAGCTCTAGTGTCTTATCCGTCGTGTGTTGCTTCGCTTCCGGAAGATAGGGTTTCGGCTTCCGACGAAGGAGAAGAGGGTGTGGAGAGTGGGCAAATGGAGGAGAAGAGGAAGAGAAATGAGGTAGAGAAGCTGTGGAGGAGGAGGGTTTTTAGGGTTGCCGAGGAGGATAAAGTTACTGCTCCATTTCCAAAGCTGATCAAGGTTGAGAAGAAGGAGCAGAAGGTGGTTCTTGATTTGATAGACGCTATTCGGCAAGTGAAGGTCAGTGTAGAAGATTGTGATTTAAAATTTTTAACTTTTCATGAGAAATTTCTCGGCTGAGGGCGTTTTTGGCGAATTGGAAGTTGTTTTATTGAAAAGATGAGGAACAAAAGAGGAGGGAAGAAGAGAGAAGAAAAAAAAAACAAAAAAGTTGCTGGCGAGCAGTGGTTGCCGGCCTCTAGCCGCCGGCGACATTTTGAAAAAGAAGGGAAGAAGAAAAGGTTGAAGAGAAGAAGGTTGAAGATGAAGAAGGTCGAAGAAGAAGAATAAGAGAGAGAGGGAGAAAGAATAAAAAATAATAATATATTTTTTATTATTTTAATATATTTTATTTAAAAAAATTAAAAATTAATTTTTTAATTAAAATAATAATGCCACGTCAGCAGTCCGTTAGATTTAACTGCAAAATGGATGTCAGGGACCAAATTGCTCCTTATCTCAAACCTCAGGGGTAATTTTGTTTAGTTTGAAAACTTAGGGACCAAAGTGTAACTTAACCCAAACCTCAGGGACCAAAAGTGTATTTCCCCCCCAAAAAATAGTGTGTTAAGACTTCTTTTTTGTTTTGTTTTTTTTTTAATCTTTGAGATTTTGGTTATACAACTTCAAATGTGTTTAAAAAAAAGTGGAAAGTGCTAAACAAATAAAAAAAATTTAGTAAGTTTTCATAAACTTAAAGCTTTAAAAATAGGGAGCGAAGAACAAAATTATTATCAAATTGGGACCTAAATTATTAATAGTGTTGTGTAAATTTTGAAAAACTAAAAGAAAGAATGAGGAGAAGAAAAATATTTTGTATAATTCACTGGAATAAAGGAATAGTCTATATTGAATCAAAGAATGAAAATGCTATCATGGAAGTGTTCTCCCATTCTTTCATATACACTGCACGTAGAAGGTAAACAAGGAAAATGTAGAAGGTAAACAAGGAAAGTGTTGATTTTGGAATCAACTACTAAAGGAAGGTGAATTTAATCCATTAAAAAAGGGGGCAAGTCAATGAAAAAAATTATCATTGATTTGCCAACGATCATATCCTTAATTTTAGATCAAGATTACAACCAAAATCTCCAAGGTTGAGCTGTGTCGTGTGAGAGGCCCAACTAAGGTTTGCTAAGATCATGGAGTGCTGAGATTACGACTTCTAATTTGTGGCAAGATTGTTTTATACAATGCTATGAATTTGCTGACATGAGGATGACTATTGATGTGGTGACTATGTTGTTACTTCTTGGTCTGAGGATGTGGCAGTTGATTTGGAGTTGTTGGAATTTATCTTAACATTTGTTCTCAAACTGGAGGTAGAGATATCTCAAACGCCAAGTTTGTTGGTAAAGTGACAATGCATAGCTTTTGAAAGGGGTTTGGGTAAGGATGTCTGCAAGGTGTTGATGGGAAGGAACCAAGAGCAACTTTTTCGCGAACAAAATGGTAGTCGAGTTCAATGTGCTTCGTTCTGGCATGAAAGACTGGATTGATGGACATTTGCAAAGCACTCATGTTGTCACTAAATAATTCAGGAGGTCGATGAAGATGAATGCCAAGATCTCGAAGAAGGAATGTTATCCACGTGAGTTTTGCTGTAGCATTTGCTAGAGCCCTATATTATGCTTCAGTGCTTGAGCGAGCTACTGTTGATTGTTTTTTTGGATGACCAAGAGATTATGTTGGATCAAAGGAAGGCACAAAATCTAGATGTGCTTCTATGTGTGGTTGGACAACCTACCCAATCTGCATCACAAAAGGCATAGAGAGTGAGTGAACTATTTTTACAAAAAGTAATGCCATGATTCATAGTATATTTGAGATAGCGAAGTATGCATTTGACATCCCTTAAGTGTTGTTGTTGAGGTTGTTGCATGTTTGGCACACTTTGTTCACAGAGTAGGCAATGTCGGGCCTTGTTAAGGTGAGGTGTTGGAGAGATCCCACTAGACTTCGGTAGGTTGTAGGATTGACTGGTTCCTCTTTGTTCAAGCATTTGTTTCTGCATCTGTGATAGAAGCTGCTTCCATCATTTTTGCTTTGAGGAGGATATCCTTGGTATATTTACTTTGAGTGATGTGGAACCCATTTGAGATATTTTGTACTTCGACACCTAAGAAGTAGTGTAGGACTCCCAAGTCTTTCAAGGCAAATTCTATACTCAATTTCTAAACATTCAACACACACCACACCAAATACAATTGCTCTCGATATCTCTACTTTTGCAAAGAGTGAAGACTGGAACCATCCTCAAGAAGATCAACACATGAAAAATTCTGAAGCAAGTACACAAAATGCAAGCAATCAAGCTCCATCACATTTTTTCCTTGAGGACAATCTACATGATCAACCACCAGCAATACAAAACACCACCAATGTAGAAGTCACACAACTCAAACCATCCCAGACTTTGGACCTAACAAGTTTTGCTACAAATCAAAACCTACCAAGTCAGCCCAAACTTCAAACAACTTTACCAAATGTCCACATTACAGCAACTCCAAATCAGTCAGAATTTGATGCCACATCAATCCAAGACTCAAGCCCACAATTCTTCAACCCAAATCAGAATTATTCAAATCCGTTGGAGCATCCAACCCATTAAACTGTTGGGTTTTATGCCCTAAAACTCGTAGATAGTGAATGTAACCGTTGACCGGATATTAATGAAATAATATTGATATATTTTTCCATTAATTGTTATTAGTTATTTTATATTTGTCTTTGCCTAATAATAACCCTAATCCAATAAACTAGACATCCAAGGTTGTAATATGAGTCTTGAACTATATGTAGCGACATATGGGATCATTGTTCAAGAAACAGCCTAAAGGGTCTATAGTATAGAGATAAGACTGGGTGCCTTATCCTGGTGACACTATGGATACGGCCCACTTTGTATTTGATACAAACGCTGTGATCCAACGCGTTCGTGTAGGAGACATGCGAGTGGGGGTATCCTATGCAATGAGTTTGCATAAGACCGGACCGCGAAATAGTAACCACTGGTTATAACACCGTTAACTAGTTAGTTTTCTATTTCACTAGGACGACCTAGACAACTTAGTCTTAATCCTGAGTTGATTATGGACTCCTGCTCATGAGAGATTGTCCTTTGATTTGTATGGGTGAGAGTGGCCAATACGCCGACTCAATAAGCCTACCACTTTGGGAACAAGACCGAATGGGGAGCTGGGAACATAATCGTACAAGAAGGAATTCACTCCTTCCCGACTTTAGGGAAGCAGATGAGTGTTCCCTTAAGTGGTTACTCCGAGTCTTGAACAAAGGGCCCTACCCTCTCAATGGCACGAGAGGGTTTTCTGTTTGATGGTTGGACCACAAACAGGTTGTTCATTAGAGGAGAATTGGTACTTAAGGAAATAGAGGTAACCCAGGGGTAAAACGGTAATTTGACCCAGCTGGTGTTACGGACACTCGTGAAGGACTAACTAGTCGATATTGGTCTAGATCCGTGGACACAAAAAATATGTCTGCAGTGAGAAGAGTGCAACTGTGAGTCTATAGTGGAATGTACACACAGTTAACGAATATTGATTAATGTGGTTAATGAGTTTGACCAATTAATCTCACATCGTTGGAGCTTCTGATCTGCAGGTCCATTAGGTCCCACTGGTAGCTCGTAAAGTAATTTGAGGCAACTAAGTAATAAAAGTAAATTGAAAATGTTCAATTTATTAAGGAAAACAAATATAATATATATTGATATATTATTATGAGATAAATTAATATTTGAAAAGTTCAAATATAAATTTATGGAAGTTTGAAAGAGTTCAAAATAATGAATTAATTAATTTAAGGCCTAAAATGTGTTTGGGCAAATTAATTAATTCTAGGCCGGGAATTAAATATGTGATATTTAATTGGTGGTTAATTAATTAAAGAATTCATTAACCGGGAATTAATCAATTATGGAAATAATTAATCACTTAAGGAAGTGATTAATCATTTATGGAAATGATCTAATCACTTATGGAAGTAATTAGTCATTTGTGGAAAAGATTAATCAATTATGGAATTGATTGATCATGATTGATTAATTAAGGAATAAGATTGAATCAATTATGGAAAAGATTGATTTAATTTAATATTTTATTCATGACCTCTCTTCTATAAATAGAACACTAGACCTAATTGGTCATGACACTTGACACTCTTGAAAGACAAGACCTAGAATTCTCTCTAGCCTCCCTCTTAGAGAAAGACTCCCACAAGTCTTTTGCCTCCTAGACTTAGAGACATACTGGTGTAACCTCTGTGGTGATTGTGTCAATCAAAGAAGAAATTTCCAGCGAAGAAAAACAAAGGCGGCTGCTGCGTTTTCGTTCGTGGAGCGTCGTTGGCGAAGAACGGTCAAGTCTCCAACGAAGGTTTGTAACGGTTCTTCCTCTTTTCTTTAAAAAAGTTTTAAAAATAAATTTAGATTTATTTTAGCATGTTTAAACCAATTTTACAGCGGCTTTAAAGGTTGTTTAAAGTTTTGTTTGAGTTATCGTAACGGTATTTTAATGTTAATTAATATACGGCGTAAGGTCCAATCGATGCGCTTCCGCTGCGTGGGGACTTTTATTCCCTTCAGAAACACAATTGGATCCAGTCCAAAAGTCGTGAAACACAATCTAATCTAGTCAAAATTATCATTGTTTTGCCAAGGACCATTTCCTTAATTTAAGATCAAGATTACAACCCAAATCTCCAAGGTTGATCTGTTGTGTGAGAGGCCCAGCTAAGGTTTGCTAAGATCATGGAGTGCTGAGATTATGACTTCTTATTTGTGGCAATAATTTTTTATACAATGTTATGAATTTGCTGACATGAGGATGACTATTGATGCGGTGACTATGTTGTTACTTCTTGCTTATGTGGCATGTGGTCTGAGGATGTGGAAGTTGATTTGGAGCTGCTGGAATTTATCTTAACAAATTTGACATAGGAAAATCCACCTAATTTTTACTACCCAAACAAATAATGAAGAGAATAATACGCACAAAATAGTGAACTGCGCAGGTGCTTGCCAAACACCCCCAATGCCTAAGTTAGATTCGGATTCGTGTATTGAAGTATAACAAGAATTAGTCTTTCCTTGTTTTATTGGCAAGAGTCTCAAGTTAAAACCATTTTTAAATTTGACTAGTTGACTTGACGCAGCAAGGGGTTGGCCTCATGGGCTCGACTTCGGGCCTTGGGTCACAGGTTGTGGTCGACCCAATGCATGACCAACTTGGGCATGCTCGGCTATAGTTGCTCGAGGCCTAACTTGTGCATGTTGGGTCTTGACTTGCTTTAAACTTTTTCTCCTAAAGACTTCCTTGCAACCCATTTGTCTTTTGGATTTAATTTTATCCACAATAATGACCCTTATTCCTAAATTGAGTTTTATGGGTTTGACATTTAATTATTCAAACTAAACACATAAAGCTCATTTTGGGAGTAAGATCTTCCACTAGAAGCAAGGTCAATAATTCAATTTTGGCATTGTCTTGTTCAGTCCCAAGGGGTGTGGCAGCTTGGACAAAATTAAGGAAGGTTGTAAACTCGAGCTTCACTTATATAGGTTTGCTTGGCCTATTGAGCTCAATTGAACTTTTGGGCCTCGACCTATGCAACTCTACTCATCATTGGTCTACCAGCCTATTGAACATGTGTGTATGAGTTGTGCTAATTGGATGGAAAATGGAAAGTTGGTGGTTGCTAGCACTCATTTAGTGTTATCTAACTCTATCATAATTATTTGGCTAGTTTTTATGTGTTAATTGTGAGCTTTCATGTATTTTGTTAGCTTTACCAGCTGCAATCATACCATATGTTTTGATGATTAAAAAAAACTTTTAATTTACTAACATTTTCAGTGTTTCAAAGTGTCTATCTTGTAGAGCTTAGAAAGACGATTCCAACGCAATTTGAATCGCTCAAATCAAAATTCAAACGAGAAAGTTACAATAAACAAAAACACAATTCTTTTATGTTTCTTATTCAAACAAAACTCTCCAAAAGTACATACCCACAAGATTTTTGTTCTTTTGAACTACATGTAGGTGACTCATACTTTACACAAAAATGAAAACATAAATTGCAATATTAAATCTAATTAAATTTTGGAGAATACGAAAGGAAGGAACTCACGGTTAATGGTTATTTTGCATAAGTCAGCTTGGGTTGAACTATTGCTAAAAGGAAATGGTTTGATTTGGAATTAAAGCAGTACCAAAATCAAATGAATTTAATCTTGATTTTGAACCCAAATCACTTTTGATTTTCGTGATTTGAGGGAACTGATTTTCTGAGATTGAATCCATTATTAATCTGATTTGGAAAGTCAATTGATTGCCTTTTGCTTGTTGATTTGATGAGCTAATTTTTTGCTAATCAAAGATGGCTTTTATTACTGATCTGATATGGTTGAGCTGGAGGACTGCTTTCTGATCTTGTGTGTGTATGAGTTGGACAAGATTGACTGCTCTATTGAGGCTACTTTGTCTTCTTTGGCTAGTTGATATATGTTGATTGAGATTGATAATCTCAAGATTATTCAAACTGGAGGTAAGGATGCACCGAACTCCAAGTTTGTTTCTTAATGTGCGAAAGGATGCTTTGTCCAATGGTTTTGTGAAGATATCAGCGAGTTGATCTTGAGAAGGAACATATCTAGTAATAAGGGAGTCAAGTGCCACCTTTTCTCTAACAAAATGATAATCTAACTCAACATGTTTTGTTCTAGCATGAAAAACAGAATTAATCTCATGTTATCACAAAATAGTTGAGGTGCTTTTAGTAAGGGTATGTGCATATCTCTTAATAAAAAGGATATCCAAGTTAATTTTGCAGTTGTGGTTGTCATAGCTCTATACTCAGCCTCTGGGCTAGAACTGGAGATGGTTGGTTGTTTCTTTGAAGTCCATGCGATTAAATTGGAACCAAGAAACACACACATGCCGGTAGTGCTTCTTCTTGTAATTGGACAACCACCCCAATCTACATCACAAAAGGCATATAAGTTAGTAGGACTGTTTTTAAGAAATGATATACCATGTGTTGCAGTGCTTTTTAGGTGTCGAAGTATTCTTTTCACGACCTGAAGATGTTGATGTTGTGGCTGCTGGAGATGTTGACAAACTTTATTAACTGCATGTTCAATGTCAGGTCGTGTCAATGTTAGGTATTGAAGAGATCCTACAAGGCTCCTATAACTTGATGGATCAATTGGTTCATTGTCCTTTGGTGATTTTGACACTGATGTTGACATTGGTGAGGCAATGGATGAGGCATCCAACATACCAACCTTTTGGAGCACTTCTTTGGTATATTTTGCTTAAGTCAAATGAATTCCTTGGTTGGTAGTTTGTACTTCAACACCTAAGAAAAATTGTAGCGCTCCTAGATCCTTCAAAGCAAACTTAGTACTTAGTTGTGTCACAAGTTGAGATAGGAATTCAGGATTAGTACCGGTAAGAATAATTGTTGGGTTCCTAGAGTGAATAAAAATATGGTATAAAAGACTCTAGAACTATGTGCAAGTATACACAGTCCGCAGCAAGTAATAAGTATTATCAATCCAAGGCCTGAACTAGCTTCCACTTTATCTATTTTGTACAACTCTTTAATGGTTTCAAAGATGGTAAAAATGATTGGTTTTTATAAGAATAATGCTGAAGCAAAAGTAATGACAGAACAGAAAGTAATCATATAGGCAGACAGATTAGAAATTGGCGCTGGTCAGGATTTAGTAATTGTTTTAAAAGATGCTCTAGCAATATTATTGATCATGCAAAACTCTCGCAGTCTTATTAGCAGATTCCTCCCGGAACTCAGAATCTTTTGGAATGTGTTTCAACCCCAATGAAGTACTACCAATCAAGCACTAGCCAACTGGCTATCCCTAGCTCAATTACTGGCGTTCACCAATACACAATGATCTAGTGTGATTAATCGCCACACACTCCCTAAATCATCCCTGAAACTAGAGAGAGGTATTCATACCGGCTGGCCAGACGGGCATAAAATATAAATGAGCACAACAATTGACCAAGATGCAATAATCAATATATATTACTAAAGTTAAGCACGACAATCACATTGTTCCTAACCAACGCCTAAGCTACTTAGTTCATAAGATGCATGGAAACACAAATTACAATCTGAGTAAGCATGTCCATAATTACAAGATAATAAACGGAAATATTAATCTCCTCTATCGGCTTGCAAATGATGGTCTTCTTGATGATCTCCAATCTCTCTCTTCTATTTGGCTCCCAATGGTGGAAGTAACTTTCCAAGAATGGAAGGTTTTCTCCCAAAAATGGAATGAACTTGACTTGGGCGGCTACCTCCTTTTATAGAGTTGAGGAAAGCTTGAATTAGGTTGACCTAGACACGTGGATGGCTCTCCTTGCTCATTTATCCCGAAAATAACTCAACACAATTCGGTTCATTAAGTTGGCTAACGAGCTGTGACGTGGCAGTTTTGCTCCCAACTTTGCTCCAGCACAGAATTTGCTCCCTCAAGTCGCTTAGCAACACATTCTGCACAAAATAACTTCCAAAGCTTCCATTCTTCCAAATGGGTTAAAACATATAATATATATCTAAAACCAACCCTATTAAGCACAAAAGACACACAAATCCCTATATAAACAAGACCTAAATAACTACCTTTTGGACAGTTATCAATAATATCATCCACATATATCAACATATAAGCTAAAATTGATTCGCGTTTAAAGATAAACAAGGATGGATCAGCCTTACTATAGAGGAACCCATTAGACATAAGATATTGTGATAGTCTATCAAACCATGCTCTAGGGGCTTTGTTTCAAGCCATACAAAGATCTTTTTAGTTTGCAAACTTGATGAGGGAGTTTAGGATGTACAAAACCTGGTGGTTGTGGCATGCATACTTCTTTTAGAAATCCATGGAGAAATGTATTTTTGACATCTAGTTGCCTCAGTGTCCAATTTTTAGAAACTACCAAAGCAAGCACCAATCTTATGGTGGTGTGCTTAATGACCGGACTGAATGTCTCGTTGTAATCAATCCCTTCAGTTTGAGAGAATCCTTGGGCTACTAATCTTGCTTTGAATCTTTCCACTGAACCATCTCCTTTGAGTTTGGTCTTAAAAATCCATTTGCAGCCTATAATGTTTGTATTTGATGGTCTAACCGTGAGTTCCCATGTTCGGTTCTCATGAAGAGCTTGAATTTCCTCATCCATGGTTGTCTTCCCGTGGGGAATTTTTAGTGCACTCTTGTACGTTTTTGGTTCATCTAATTGGTTTATAGCCACAAATGTGTGGGCAAGATTTGTCCTTGCATCTAGTGACCGATTGTTGGCTACTTTACTTGTAGTGATCATTGGATGAGAGTTGTGTGAAATGATATGCATTTGTGATGATTCAATATTTTGTACATTGGTGTCCTGTAAGGAAAAATTCATCAAGTCAGTAGAATCAATTGGAATATCAACAACTAACTTACTGCTAATATAAGGCAAGTTTGCAAATGGGGACTCAATTATTCTAGCATCTCCATTTAGATCAAAGTGGGACTCAATTCTAGCATTTACATGTTGATTTGAATCAGCTGTAGGCAAGTTTGTAAGTTGTGATTCAATTTCAACATCTCCATTTTCAGTATCTCCATTTGGATGTGAAAAACTTGTAGTTGCATGAGGAGTTATGCTATCATCTACTGCTTGGCATGATTCATTGTGGGTTGGGAGAGTTGCTCTGGATGAAGACTGTTTTGTGATAGGTATGATTTTCATACAGTTTTCACCAATTCTGCTGGTACCGATTGTATCAAGTCATCAAATTGATTTTTGTGCTTGATGTGAAATTTGTCTTCAATTCTTGGCATTTTTGGTTGTTGTTCTAACTCATTTTTGTTGGGAGAAATCCAACATTCTTCTTCTGCAAAAGTAATAATCTCTGGTTCTTGATTTGTTTCCAGTGTTGTGTGTGTTGATGGTTTTTGAAAGGGAAAAATATTTTCATAAAAAACGACATGCCTTGAAACATAAATACGGTTAGTAGTAGGATCAAGACACCTATAGCCTTTATGTATGGGACTATAACCTATGAAAACACAAGGATATGTCCTTTTTGAGAACTTATCCTTGGTATAATTTCTCAAGTAAGGAAAGCATTTGCAACCAAATATTTTCAGATTATTGTAGCTAGACTTTTTGTGATAAGATGTTCAAAAGGTGTACTCATTTTAGGACTACTAGATGGCATGCGATTTATTAAAAAAAAAAGCAGTTAAGAAAGCATCTACCCAATATTTTGTTGGAACATTAGATTGAAAAAGTAATGCTAAACCAATCTCGACTATATGTTTATGTTTTCTTTCCACTACACCATTTTGTTGAGGTGTGTGAGGACATGACATTTGATGTTGAATTCCACTAAGATCTAATATATTTTTCATATTATAAGCAATAAACTCACCTCCTCCGTCGGTTTGAAGGATTTTGATCTTTCTTTCAAAATGGTTTTCAACATGCTTTTGAAACTTAGAGAAACAAGTAAATAAATCAGATTTCTTTTTCAAATGATAGAACCAAGTATATCTAGAGTAGTCATCTATAAAACTCACATAATATTTAAATTGTTGGCAAGATGGAATAGGAGCAGGGCCCCATAAGTCACAATGCACTTTATCTAATGGAAACAAGCAACGTTCACTACTAGATCTAAAGGATAGTTTGCAACTTTTACTCATTTGGCAGCTAGAACAAACAGATTCATTCTTTTTCTAATTTGAAACATATATCATGTGTTGATTACATAAGGCTTTAATTGAGGCTTTGATAAGTCCAATTTATTATACACTTAGAATCTCCCAATTTGCTTATCTTAGTTGAATTCCTTGCGAAAAATGCTTTAAAATGAGTATAATATGTCTATAGGTCCTCGCCGGAACTTTGGAAGTGATTCGGGACTTAAACGAGCAAAACCAGAGCGTAAAAAGACCATTCTACCCCTGGAGTTGTCGCAGCATCGAGACGCTGCCGTTGAAGGGTCGGGACGCTGCTAAAATAAGGAAATTACATGGACGACAAGCTGAAGCTACAACGTCTCAACGTTGCACCCATAGCGTCTCGACGCTAGGTTGATCCGAGAGATCCATTCCATATCTGAAGGTCTAGCGTCGCGACGTTGTGTCCTAGCGTCTCGACGCTAGGTAGTTTTCCAAAATTGAAAATTTTCAAATTTGGCTGGAATTTTTCCATGTTTGAAGACCCAATTCAGCACCATTCTACCACGAATTAAAGGCCAAAAAACTCTATAAATAGATGTCTTTGGTGTAGGTTTAGAATCATCCCTCAACACACAATTCACTATAACTTTGTAGTCCATCTCTCTCCCCCTTTTCCACCATCCTTAGCTTTAGTTTTTATTGCTTTCTTTGATGTATTCCATGAAGAAGCAAGCTTGCTCTTATTCCATGAGAGGCTAAGCTCTTCATTCATATAACCGGGAAGTCAAGAGTAAGTTCATATTCTTGTAATGAAATTTCTTGTTTGAATTATCAAAGCATGTTTATGTGATTTTAGTTCTTTTTCTATAAGTTTAGATCGTGGTAGGAAAGGTTGACAACCTTGACCGCACCCTTTCTAAATTTACTTGCTAAATCTTAGTAGCATATAGGCTAGTGTTATGTTCTTACGCATGCGTCCCTTGAACTAAATGATTTAATTAATTGTAATTGTGATTTGTTGCCCGTTGCATGTAAATTAACTCGGCTAGATCCCATTGTGGTTCAGGTTAATTGATCGGCCAATTAATTAGTTTAAACTACATGTTTGTGATAGTGGATCATGATTCTCGGTTTGTTGCCGGAATACGCCGGGCTTAAACTTGTTTTGACTTATCAGTGAAATTGGTGATTTAATTGAATTAAACTTACCATGACTAACCCGGTTGCATGATCTTTGAGGTATTGATTTCTTTCCTTAATTTGATTCTCTTACTTTCCTCCTTTGTTATTTTCCATACTTTATTTTCTTTCCATGTATAAAACCCCCCCTTTTGGTTACCAAAAACAATTAAGGAATTAAAGATTTTTTTGAATAGACTCCCTGTGATCGACCCCAGCCACTACTGCTACAAGTTAGCTTTAGAGGTTGAGGATTATAAATTTATTTGATAAGAGACCGCGACAATCTCTTCCATCAAATTGGTGCCATTGCCGGGGAGTCTTCGGCAAATTTTTCTTTCCTTTTTTGTTTTCATTTGACTTTTCTACTTTTTGTCTACAGCTTATGCAAACACGTTCTTCGCAGGATAGAGAATTTCTGTTTTGTCCTGACATCACGAGGGAAGAACGTAGACTTCGAAGGGAGGCAAAAAGAGAAGAAGTCAACGAACCACAAGCTATAGCCGAGCAAACATTGAAGCAACTCGCGACCCCGAATCTAAACCAACAACACTTTGCATCACTTATCCTGAAACCGAAGGTGCATTTAAATTAAAATCTGGACTAATCCATCTTTTGCCTATTTTAAGGGAAAGCACGGGGGAGGACCCACACAAGCACTTAAAGAATTCTACATCGTTTGCACGGGAATGAAGCTCAACGGTGTAACGGACGAACAAATAAGTTTACTTGTTTTTCCTTTCTTTTTAAAAGATATGACAAAAGATTGGTTATATTTTCTTCCTAGTGGTTCAATTAATACTTGGGCTGACATGAAAAAAATATTTTTAGAATTTTTTTTTCCTGCAAGTAGGGCTGCCAATCTTCGTAAAGAAATTTACGGTATCACTCAAATTGTCGGTGAAACTCTTTACGAATATTGGGAACGTTTTAAAAGATTATGTGCTAATTTTCCTCACCATCAAATAGCTGACCAATTGCTAATTCAATATTTCTATGAAGGTTTACTTCCAACAGATCGAGGCATGATCGATGCAACTAGTGGAGGAGCATTGGTGAACAAAACTGCAGCAGAGGCCCAAGCACTCATATCTTCCATGGCTGAAAATTCTCAACAATTTGGAACCCGAGTTCCCAATCTATTACCTAAAGTAGCAACAGTGAAAGGGGTAAGTAGTCTTGATTAAAAAATGTCTGAACTTACTGATCTTGTTAAACAACTTGTGACAGGAAAAACTACCAAGGAAAAAGTTTGTGGAATCTGTTCAATCCAAGGCCACCCCACTGATTCCTGTCCACAATTGCAAGAAGGCCAAACTGCAGAAGTCAACGCAATAGGAGGGTATGCAAATCATAATGGCCAAGGTAGGAAGTACGATCCCTATTCAAACACTTACAATCCGGGATGGAGGGATCACCCTAACTTTAGCTATAGCCAAAACAACCATCAGAAACAGAACTTTGGCTAAATCTACTTCTAAGTTTCAACAGGAGTCTAAGGCCGGTATACAAAATATGGGAAATCAAATCACAATTGGCCACTTCCATAAGTAGATTGGAGGTCCAACATGGAAAGTTGTCTGCCCAACCAGAAATTCCAAAAAAGGAAGGTCTAAATGCAATCACACTTAGGAGTGGAGCCACCTTGAAGCCACCTCCAATTCCTTCCAAAAATATCGAAGAAAAGGTAAGTTTTGAACCCTCTGTTGTTTTTTATTACACTAAGTCTGCTCCCTTTCCTTCTATATTAGTCCAGCCTAATAAGAAAAAAGAGGAAGAAGACAAGGATGCCTTAGAAGTATTCAAGAAAGTTTCAGTCAACATCCCACTCTTGGAGGCCGTTCAACAATTTCCAAGGTATTCCAAATTTTTGAAAAGATGGTGTACCAAAAAGAAAATCTCCAACAAAAAGGTTAGTGACAATCTTTCCATGATTGCTTTCAAACCTTTGCCTGAAAAATGCTTAGATCCAGGTATGTTTTCTTTACCTTGCATGATAGGACATCACCATGTTAAGCATGCCATGCTAGACTTAGGAGCTTCAATCAATGTTATGCCTATGTCTCTATATCATGAGTTAGGATTGACTAATTTGCATGAGACTAGTGTAATAATTCAATTAGCTGATAGATCTAGCATTACCCCTTTAGGTATCTGTGAGAATGTCCTTCTTAAAGTAGAGGATTTTGTCTTCCCTGCTGATTTCTATATTCTTGATATGCCTGCACCATGTAACTCTACTTCTGCCTCTATTATTTTGGGCGCCCTTTCATGAAAACGACCACGGTAAACATTGGTGTAGATTCAGGAGTTGTTACAGTAGGATTTAAAGGAAAGACAATGACATTTAGGGTAGTTGGTAATGACCCTAATTCCTCTACTAATCTAAGCACTATTATTTCTGACCATGATAATTATATTTCTTTTGATGATGAATCCTTTGGAAGCCTTGCATCATTTGTCTACAATAGTGAAGATGACAGCTCGGGTTGATTGGTTCAAACCCATCGAGCATAACGACGTTAAAAAATTGCGCTTATGGGAGGCAACCCAATTTCTATCATTTCCTTAATTAGTAGTTTATTCCTTTGCCATTTCCTTAATTATCTTTTTATTGCCGTATAGGACCCCTACACCAAAATCTCTAAAATTTTTGCCAATCGTGGAAGTTTCCATATTACCCAAACAGGGGAGGTTTTCTGCTCCCTTTTACTTTTTGTCCCTTACTTTTGGTAACTCTCCAAAAGGGAGTTATTTAGACTTTATTTCTATAGTGATTTGTGTGTCATTTGTGTTAAATACGGTTGCTTTTAGATGAATATTATATGTTTTAACCCATTTGGAAGAATGAAGGCTTTGAAAGTTATTTTGTGCAGAAAATATTGTTGGGCGACTTGAAGGAGCAAATCCTGTGCTGGAGCAAAGCTGGGAGCAAAACTGCCACGTCACAGCTCGTTATCCATTTTAATAAAGTGGTGTTAGTTGATTTATTTATGGATCTAAGAAGCTTGGAGAGCCTGTCACGTGTCCAAATTAACCTAATTAGGTTAAACCTCATCTTATAAAAGGAGGAGCCGTCAAAGATAAAGTTATTAACGACTTGGAGACCGAATCAATCGGTCGGAGGCCGAATTGACGGCAGAATGGAGATCTAAGAAGACCATTTGTGATTCCTCTCAAGAAGACGAAGTTCTTCCATGTTCTTGGTGTTTTGGAGCAGCCGTTTCATCTCCCCAATTACTAAAAGGATTAGTATTTCTTGTGTATTTCGTATTATGGATGTGCTTATTGAGATTGTAACGTGTTTTATGTTTTCAATCATGAACTAATTGCTTTGTAGGCATAGGTTAAGAATTATGTGATTGTTATATTTATAAAATCTGGAAATTCTATTTGATCATGATCATCTTGAATTATTGTTGATCTTTAATTTCATTATGTGCCCGCCTAGCTAGCCGATATGTATAGCTTCTCCTAGTTTCAGGGATGATTTAGGAGTTGTGTGGCGATAATTCATGCTAGATCATTGTGTATTGGTGAATGCCAGTGACTGAGTTAGGGATAGCCAGTTGCCTAGTGCTTGATCGGTAGAGCTTCATTGGAGTTGAAACATATTCCAAAAAATCCGGAGTTCCGGGAGGATCCCGATGATAATACTGCAGGAGATTGATGGGTCAAAAGAATTGCTGGAGCATCTTTATAACAATTACAGAAGTCTTAACCTGTGTCTGTTTCCATTTTGTTTTCTCTAGTCGTAATCACTTACTGCTTTCGTATTTCTTTTGTTTCAGCATTTTAAAAACCCAAATCAATTTAACCAACCTTTTGAAATCACTAAAAAGGCAAATTAAATCAATAGAGGTAGGCGTTTCAAGACCCTGTGGATACGATAAATACTTATCACTTGCTGCTAGATTGTGTATACTTGCACAATAATCTGGAGTTAATTTATCTCATATTTTTAACCACTTCAGAATTGCAAAAACTTTCCATGTTTAATTTACATAGAGGGCAATGTAAAGTTTAAGTTGGGGGTGGGAAACATATGCATGTTTATTTTATGCTTTGATTGACCTATTATTTTAAATAATTTAAAAATAAATTAGAACCTGAATCAGTGAAGTTTTTTCTAAGGTTGGAGGTATTTAAGTTGACGGTTTACGGAACACCTCCTACCTGGGAACTGACCCGAACCAGTGAAGTTCTGTCTGAGGCTGGAGGTATTTAAGTTGACGGTTTACGGAACACCTCCTACCTGGGAACTGATCTGAATCGGTGTTCAAATTTATCTTTAAATTGGGCAAACATTGAAATGTTTTTTTTTTTTTTAAAAATTATGCCTTGCTTTAAAGATTGACTATGAAATTTCTAGGATAAGAAAAACATGAGTATATATTTTTCCTATAGTTGAATTGCATGCATTCTAGCATCTTTAGAGACTTCATTAAAATTTTTCGAAATCTTCCTTAAACTAAATTGAGCACGAGTCTTTCCTAGCATAGTTTTGTTGGTTTTAGATGGCTTAATAAGGTTCACGCCTCCGTTGTCACCTCGATAGGATAGGTAGCATGTCTAGAGGAAAATTTTGCAAAATAACTTTTTTAATGCTTGGGGAGTAAGAAAAAGAAAAATATTTTTGTTTAGCTTGCGGGGTAAAAAGAGCTAGCTCTAGTGTGATCAGTTAGGCCGTCCAGAGAAAACTCGAGAAATGTGGTCCTGTATTAGTTGTGTGAAAGCTAGTACCCTTAAAAATCATATATATATGCAAGCTTAGGGCCATTTAGTTTGTTTTAATGAAAAAAAAAATTGTTTGCATCCTTAAACAAGTTAGTTTGTTCCTTTCCTGTAATACATTATGCCTTGGTCCAGTGTAGAGGGAAGATGGAATAGGGAATTTTATAAGTCCTTCTCGAACTTTTCAAAGCATCTCTAGGGAAGACTTAGCTCACATTTTGCATAAGAAAGAACTTGGTTAATTTTAATTTGTCTCTAACTATGTTGGTCTCGCATTTAATTCTCTTAAGTAAAATGTTGATCATGCTTATCTTTGAGGAATTGAGTCATGAATATTGCATTGCATAATAATCTCTCTCATAAATAACTTAGCTTGCTCGAGGACTAGCAAGGTTTAGGTTGGTGGTGTTTGATAAGTCCAATTTAGTATACACTTAGAATCTCCCAATTTGCTTATCTTAGTTGAATTCCTTGCAAAAATGCTTTAAAATGAGTATAATATGTCAATAGGTCCTCCCTCGAACTTTGGAAGCGATTCGGGACTAAAATGAGTAAAACCGGAGCGTAAAAAGACCATTTTGCCCCTGGAGTTGTCGCAGCGTCGAGACGTTGCCGTTGAAGGGTCGGGACGCTGCTCAAATAAGGAAATTACATAGGCGACAAGCTTAAGCTACAGCATCGAGACGCTGCATCCATAGCGTCTCGACGCTAGGTTGATCCGAGAGATCCATTCCATATCTGAAGGCCTAGCGTCTCGACGGTAGGAATTTTTCCAAAATTGAAAATTTCCAAATTTGGCTGGAATTTTTCCATGTTTGAAGACCCAATTCAGCACCATTCTACCACGAATTGAAGGCTAAGAAACTCTATAAATAGAGGTCTTTGGTGTAGGTTTAGAATCATCCATAAATAGAGGACTTATTAGTGAAATTGATGATTTAATTGAATTGAACTTACCATGACTAACCCGGTTGCATGATCTTTGAGGTATTGATTTCTTTCCTTAATTTGATTCTCTTACTTTCCTCATTTGTTATTTTCCATACTTGATTTTCTTTCCATGTATAAAAACCCCCCTTTTGGTTACCAAAAACAATTAAGGAATTAAAGATTTGTTTACATAGACTCCCTGTGATCGACCCCGGCCACTACTGCTACAAGTTAGTTTTAGAGGTTGAGGATTATAAATTTATTTGATAAGAGACCTCGACAATCTCTTCCATCAGGCTTCATTTAGGTGCCCCAATCTTTTGTGCCATATAGTATAATCAGCTTTATTTGATTTTAAAAAAATAGAAAAGACAACAGATTGGTGAGGTTCTTCCAGCGCATATAGGCCTTCCCTTTTAACTCCCCGTGCCATGATTTTCTCCTACTTGTTCTTTATAACAAAATCATTGGTAGAGAATGTTATTAGACAATCATTATTAGCAGTTAGTTTGCTTACAGATAACAAATTTTTCTTTATATTAGGAAGAATGAGAACATTTTTCAATTTTAGGGAGCTATTATTAGATGAAATTGAATCATCTCTTATACGTGTTATTCTAAGACCTTCACCATTCCCAACATATAATTTTTATATTCCTTTATAAGGTTTTATGTTAGAGATCATACATGAGGAGTTGAGAACATGAGAACTAGCGCCTGAATCCGCATATAGATTTGGATCAATTTTTTCTTCGATTGTCATGGCAGCAAGGGCTTTTGGTATCTCTTCAGATTGGTAAGTATGATCGAATTTGTTCCAACACTTTAAAGTAGTGTGGTTAGTTCTCCCACATATTTGACAAGGATTGAATTTACCTTTGGTGTTGGTTGTTGATATACCCTGTTTTAGAGCAGCAAAATTTTCACGTGAGAGTTTTTCATGGGAGCTTGGACTTTGGCTAGCTTGAAATCCTCTTCCCTTTGATGTAAAAAATCTTCCTCTGCCACGATTTCTTCCCTTTTGACTATAAAAGACAAGGTTATTATTGACAGTAGCATTTTGTTCTTCTTCCACTTCTAAATGGTTCATTTGTTCATGTGCCTTGAGTGCGAGAACAAACTGATTGAATGTTGGATATGGTGCTCTTGACAATATTGTTGTCTTGAAGTGCTTGTAGTCACTGCCTAGTCCTCTTGCTAATGTGAATACTTTGGTAAGGTCATCAAGTGGCTTCTTCATTGTTGCTAGCTTGTCACTGAGCACCTTGAACCGTTTGAAGTACTCCTCTAAAGGCAGAGAACCTTTCTTTAAAGCATGTAGTGATTCACTCACATGAATCTCATTCTCTTTAGTGATTGAGAGTAGAGTTTCCTCAAAAGAAATTCATACCTGATATGTGTTTTCCAATCCTTCTATCATAACAAGCACCTTCTCAAAAATGATCCCAAGTAACCATGAGGTTAGAAGGTCATCATTGGTGAGCCAAACGGTGTAGTGAGGATTGGAAGTCGATTTCTCTTTCTCATCTTTACAGGCAAACAAAACAACATGCTTATCTCACATAACGGAGTATATATATATATATATATATATATATACATATATATATATATATATATATATATATATATCAAACACGACACATAAAAGCAAAACAAGTAAACAAGCGACATGCTCAAGCAAACAAAAAAAGCCATCCAGATAGAAACTACTTACACTAGCTTAAAAGTGCCCCTAAATCCAACTAACGCTTGTTGGAAAATATTAGAATAAGCTCTAAGCGGACCTGCGAACACAATAGAGACCTTCTAAAGGTTAGGGAATGACTTAGCCCACTTGCCAACACTCTAAAGGAGTTCAACTGAGCCTAAAGCATGCTGGAAATTGCTTGAGCTTAATTACCGAAATAAAACTAAATGCTTGCTGGAAAATGCCGAACAACACCAAAATCCTATGAACACGCGCTACCTGGGATTCGTTTTGAGTTTAAAACTGAAACTAAAAAACACCCAATGGTTAAAAACTATTCTAAGCTAACTAAGGCAATTTCTAAAGACTTTAAGACTGTTGGAACTTACCGATTAGCACCCAAATGACCTCAAATATGTGTTGTCTAATGATCAAATTGGGTCGAAACTAAGAATTAGAGAATACCCAATGGTTTTTTGTAAAGAAATATACCCAATGGTTATAGGCTATTATTAATCCAAACTAATTAAATTCAAAATGTCTAAGAGCATGAGACGATCTTAAATCTTACCGAAAGACTTGAACACGTGCTGGTTGCTAATAGAAAATGCCCAAAATTGAAAATCTCGAACCATCAGGTTACGAGCACTCCAATTTAAAGCCACTCGGGTTGTGGGTAATCGTCGCAAGCCAATTCCAATCCCAAACGCTCGCTGGTTAATGCTCGAAGAAGGCTTAAACCTAAAATTCAAAGTCGATAAGGATTGGGTAAATCTGTTTTGAAGTCGATTATGCAAGGGTCATGATTTAGACATAACTTAGAGTCTGAAATCAAGTGGATAAATGCTGAAACTTGAAGAAAATCGAGTGGGTCGAGGCTAAGCTTACCAAAAATGTCGAAATGCTTTGTTGAAGACTGAAACCCACGAATTTGAGCCAAGCGAAAGCAAATTCACGACGCTAAACATGTGTAGCATTGCTGCAAACGCATGGGTATTGTTGTTGAAGGGTGTTGCAGGTCTAATCGACGGGGAACGAACATGTCGTCGGTGGGTGTTTGATGTTTTGACTGAAAAAGGACGATGAAGGAGAGGGAGATGGAGGGGGAAATCGTCGCTTGCGGGTGTTGCTTGCTAAGAATGACATGAGTGAGAGAGAGCTCAACTACGATGTGGGTATTGTGGCGCAAAAAAGAAACTGAAAGGGAGGAGGCTGAAACAACGTGGAGAGGAAGGAGAAAGAGATGAGGGGGAGATTTTTCTTTACGACTTTGTTTTACTTAATCTCTTTTTATTTTTCCTTTTTATTTCTTTTCCTTTTCCTTATTTCTTTTCTTTAAAGAGAAATGGCCCAAAAAAAAAAACTAATAAAGAGAAAACTTTAATTTAAATACCAAATGAAATCTCTTACCCAAAGTTTAAACCCAATTAAAGTTCTTAAATAATTGAGTAATCCTAAATCAAAAGGATTTGGGTTTCTTTTGAAAATTGGAGGTACGGTTCAAGACTAAATTCTTGAATTATCGAAATTTAATTTACCCAACATAGGAGCTAAACTAAAGTTTCTAATTTTCCAAATTAGAACTTGAGTGAATAAGATCGATTATTCCAAAATGGCATAATTTCGAAACGTGGGGTGTTACACATAGCATGCAAAGTCTAAGTGATCAAGTTAAACTCAACAAGATTAGAGTGATAATCAATAAAGGACAACATGCATACAATAGAACTTAGGTAAATAATCAACTTTCAAGCCATTTAATCCATAAGGGAATTCATTATACCAAACCCCTCAATGAAATTTAGCTACGCATGATAGAATATGATGCAAACAAATAACTTTCCATTGAAATAATGAATAAAAAGTACAGAACAATGAAAAGGAACAAGTGCTGGAAAATTAAAGTGCAATAGCTAAAACTACGATTTTTCACTTTATCCAATCCTTCTAGAGTTCTCATGACACTCTATTCTTCTTTCACAAGGTGGAAATAGGGTGAAATCTCTACAAACACTAAGGTTAGAATTTCGTCTTCTAGTAAGGACCTCGGGCATCCCTACTCATGGGCGTCTACTAGGGTTCTGTCACCACCTTCTTCTTCCCAGTGAGTTGATCTGCTTGAATTTACCTTCGAATCATGGCCTTTTATAGCATGGGGAGTGGTTGAGAAGTCACGAAAATGATGCTTGCAGGTGGTCCAATCAGTTTCGGAGTCAAATCAGCCAGTTAGTGATGTGGAATTTTCCTACCGCAAGCGCACGGGTCAAGTAATAATATAGTGAATGCGATATTCGAATGTCGTCTTCTGGATTGGATTTCTAATCAATTTTAATTACCGAAAATACTCTTGCCCAATTTTATTTAGGGAACCAATCAAAGTGAGAATGAATGTAATCAAACACAAAACAATAAAAAAGTATGACAATCTAATGGAGACAACGGTCTTAGGGATTTAATTTCACCAATTGGGATTATGGATTAATTCATGGTTTAATGACATGCTATGATTCATAAATCTTGGGAAACGCTAAAATCACACATATCTCTCCCGAGCATACATGATTCTCCCACATGCAATGAATCTAATATCCCTATCTAAATTCATTAAACATGCAAGGCATTAAGGTTAACATTTTTAACGATTTCTAGAATTAACTATTATCTCCCAATTTCTAGCTAAATCCTAGTTATGCATAATGATTTCTAAGCTAAATCCTCTCTCCCGAGTTAGATTCAAGCACAAAACAATCAATTTATGGCCGGTAAATTGAAAGCATTAAGGACACAATTATGCACAAATGACATCAATAGCAATAAAACCATAAAATCAATCCATAAAGTGCCCAACAGCTACATCAACCCCTAAGAATTAAACTTAGCTACACATATTCCAAATTACAATATAAACTAAGTCTAACAAGCCATAAAAACTACAAAAGCAAAGGGTAAAGAGAATTAAACGCTAGGTAGGTCGAGACCGCACGTCCCCGTGACGATCCCCACGAACAATCATTTGATTCCTGCTTTTCCTCCACTTGTTTCAACTTCAAAAGTCCTTTTTTTCTTTGTTTTACGGCTCCAAATCGTCCAAGAGAAGTCCCCCAAAAAACCCTAATCGCAAAATATAAATAGGGAAAATTTTGGTCGTAGATTCGTGACGTTGTCGCGATACCGCGAATTTGAAAAATTCGTTGAGAGCGTTGCGACGCTGTGAAATTTTTTTTTTTAGATTCAAAACTCCAAATATAGAATGTCAACGTCGAGACACCCAGAGAGCAGCGTCTCGACGCTGGTCTGCGGATGGGCCTATCTTCAATCTTCCAACTTTGATTCTTTTTCATTCTTCGGCTTTTTTTCACATCCCGAACATCCAATTGGCTCAAAACTATATATCCTACAAATACAGCACATAAGTGCATAATTTTGGCCAATAAATTATAAAAGACAAGCTAAATTAATTAGGGAAACTAGCCAGCTATGCTCGCTATCAGTTAGGTGAGCAAAACGCTCATTCAAAACGACCCATGACGGACTCAGAACTGTCTGCATCTGTCCAGAGATGCAGTCGCATTTCACTTTGGCCTTGGCATAAATGCGGTTGCATTTCTGGAGATTTTCATGTTTCCCCTGTTTTCTGCAAAACACCAAAACTAAGTCAAATTCACACCAAAATGAGTTCTTTTAAGCACAAATATGTATAATTTGACACATGTGACTCTCAAAGTCCCAACCCATCAACTTTAACACTTTTTAAGCTTGGGAATAGTGATTTTGATCTAAAACATACAAGTTTCACAAGAAAATGAGCTAAATATAAGGGCAAAATAGGTATATTTTTGGCACTTATCACTACGTGGCAATGACATGGTGCTTATGTGGCATCCAACGTGACAACTGATATTGTGGATCTTGTTTGGAAATGGTTGACTGAATCAATTTCCTCCCTTTTTCTCTTAATTTTAATCTCAATTTCAATTTTCATTATCTCCTAAATTCAATCATTTTCAATTCTCCTTTTTAATTCAAAATTAATCCATTCATAATGTCTAATGACTTCATCAATCCCTAAAATAAAATATTCTAGTCTCTCACGTTAATCATTCCAAATACAAAGTTCACTAAACATTCCATAAGAAAAAATACATGATTCAAGGGATATAGAGGAATACACACTAGTATCCACATGTCGATTGTTTGTCCCCGTTTCAATATCCACAATCCCAAGCTTGAAAATCTTTTTCCTCGCTTCAATAATCACTTCTTGCTCTCAAAATCAAGTAGGTTTCGAATTAGAGTTCTTTCCCTCCAAGAATTCTCTCTTTTTCTTGATTTCTTCAATTTGTACGAAAGTTTTCTCCCATCTTTTCAATATAATTTTCAAAAGCTTTGTTTTTCTCTGGATACTCTATTCTTACGAAACATGCAAGTATATATGTGAAAATAGTCATTTTAACATAAAATCTAGCTAGCAATAATTAACCCCTAAATTATAGCTCACAATGAGTGTTATCAATGCTCACCAAACAATCACCGATGTCTAAGTCAGACAAAGACGTGTGAATCTCCTCTTTCTATTTATAATGGTTTTGACATAGAGTTTCTGGTCTTTCCTCTTTCTATTTGATGTGAGTCTTAGGTTGAACCATTATAGAAGGAAACAAGCTAGCTTGACCTAGTAATGAGTTAGCCTCATGGCCTTGGCCCTAGGTCTTAGGTCAATGTGGTTGGCCTTTGGTTAGTCAAGGCCCAACTTATGTGTTTATGTCTTGGCTTGCATTAGGACTTTTTTTCTCAGGACAACTAGATAAATGATCATTTTTAATTAGTTGTTTTGAAAAATGGCCACCTGAATTTTTCATTTGGAAAATTACCAATGGATATTTTAAGTAAGTTTTTTCTAACAATGAATTGGACGAAAATGACCCTAATCAAAATATAAATTCAGTTAACAATTAAACTGAAACACAACGTAAATGAAGGAGAGAATCTAGGAGAAACTTTGAATTCAAATACAATGTAGAGAGAAATATTTAGGAAATATAGTTTATCTTAACAACAAAGTTAATCAATAAAATTTAAATTTAAAAAGATATTACAAAAATAATCAATACAAATGACTAGGATTTTATAACAATCAAACTGACAAATACTCCTGAACGAAATCTAGATGGAACGAAACTTAAATTCAAATACAACATAAATTAGGGAGAAGATCTAGGAAATACAGTTTATCTTAACGACAAAATTTTATCAAAAAATTATAAATTGAAAAATATACTACACAAACAATCAATATAATCATGACAACAAATTTTAATAAAAAAAAAAATTATTTACAAATATAATATTGAAATAATGATTAGGGTGGATTAAATTTACAAACAATTAATACAATAAACTTAAAATATATTTTTTTTTTCTGAAAGTTGGAGAGCAGTATTATTTTGCATATACACTAGTATCAGAGTGATTATAATCTCCTACAATGCTTGGAGACAGAGTGATCATAATCTACTACAATGCTTCGAGACAGAAAATAATAACCATGAAACATGCCAATCCTCGTAAACCTAAATATTGGGAGTTTTCTAGAATTATTACTATAAATAGAGAGTCGATAGATTTTTTCATTATTCTCGCTTACTATTTATGCAACCAATGAGATGTTAGAACGAAGAATCTAGTTCGATACTAGACATCTAGTTTAAAAAAAAAAAAAAACTACTTTATCGGATAAAAGAATGAATCAGATTTAAAATAAATGAAAATTAAAGAAGCAAGATATCTCTCATCAATAGCCCTTTCGATCTTGGAAAGAAGTGATGACCAATGAGATCATTGTTGTGAAGACATGAAAGTAGATGTATAACGATTTAATATGAATGTAAATATGTCGTAAGTAGAATATTTGTGGCGAGGTGCTTATTGTGAGATTCAATTTTTGACTTTTCATATGAAAACCTTATAGAACACGTTTGAATCTCCCTCCCCACATATTGCCAATCAAATATATATATAATATATAGAGAGAGAACGCTAGAGCTACTAGCTAGAAGTGCAGTTCGAGATAAGACACGTTATTATAGGATTGGCACTGATGAGAGGTTGAGTGTGGTTGGAAGATGCTCTCCAATGGGCCATAATAATTTGAAAAAAAGTAGGCCATAAAGTGAACGTAGAAAATTGAATTTGTAAAAGTCGTCTTCATATGGGTCCAAAGTCCAAACCGTAGATGCTATGAATCGAGCCGTTAACGTGTTCAATGACATGTGAATGAATATATAGAAGAAATTTCTTGAGAAGTTCAATGAAAGTTGGTATATGATATTGTTTAAAATTGGTGACTTTGACGATCAAGCAACTATATAGAAAATAGAAGGGAGTTCACTAGAGTTTTAGTACATTATTGTAAATGTAAAACATACCACAAAGGATTAAAAATGATATGTATAAAAGAGACGTCGTATCTAACTACTAAGATCCTGATCGAGTAGACAAGATAAAACAAAAATCTCACATCAATAATCACAGGGGTCGAGTGGATATTATATTTACGGTTAAATTACAAATTTAGTCCCTCAATTTAAAAGTTGGGTCTAAAATGTCTCTAAATTTTAAAAAGTGTTTAATAGGTCTCTAAACTTTCAATTTCATGTGTAATAAGTGTTTGACATGTTTAAATTTTTTTAATTCTGACTAATTTATCAGATAAAAAATTGAATTTTATGTGTAATAGGACTCCTAAGCGCTTTCAATTTTATGACTAGTAGGTTTGTGGTTTTTTTTTTAAAAAAATGTTGAATAGATTAATAACCTAAACATAAAATTGAAAATTCAAGAACCTGTTAAACACACAAAATTGAAAGTTTAAGGACTAAAGTTTAGAAATCTATTGAATATAGAAATAAAAGTTCAATACCTATTAGACACCGTTTAAAGTATAGAGACCAAATAAATACAAATGTAAGGACTAAACTTGTAACTTAACCTAAATTTCATGAGTTTAGGATCGTGTAAAATAATATAATCGAGTAAATACTATTTTGAGTAACAAGGGTGTGTGTGCTTCCTATTAGAGCATATTTTCCCATTAATTTTCTCATTATTATTTAGCTTGATTTATGCCTTTAATTGCTGTTATTTGGTGTAAATACTCTTTCCTTTTCTGTGTATTCTTTGGTGTATAAAGTTCATCTCCATGGTAATGAAATAATCAAACAAACTATTCTTACATATTCTCAGTATTCTATATGGTATCAGAGCAAAAATAAAATCCCTTACCTTTTTTTTTTTTCATCCCAAAGCTCTAGCAACTTTCGGTCCATCTTCTTCAATTTGTTGTAGTTCTCTGTTTCGGCTCTGTTGTAGTCCTCTATTTCGGTTCAATGGCTAGTACAGTGGCTTCATCTTCGTCTACCATGCAACTCTGAATCATCTTCTTCCGCTACCACCTCACCACTATTTCTCTTATCAAATATTTACAATCTGGTGCCGTTTTGTCTAGATTCAACGAAGAATTATGTGTTGTGGAAATTTCAAGTTTCCTCAATCTTGAAAGCTCACTCTCTCTTCGGGCATATCGACGACTCACTACCTAAACCTTCCCAATACATTCTTACTCCTGCAAGAACAGCAACGACACAGGTCAGTGGGTATCTCGTGATCAAGCTCTCATTACCTGGATTAATGCAACATTATCTCCCTCTGCTCTTGATTGCTACAATAGGATGAATTTTTCCTATTAGGGTCGTCACCCACCAACTCAATTAGCTACTATGGCGGTAAATTCTATGAACTCACAATCTTCAAATGATAGTTCTAATGCATTTTGGTTATCTGACAGTGGCTGCAACGTTCATATGACAAACGATCTGACAAATCTAAATCTCTCCAACAATTATAATGGGGAAGAATCCGTCACAGTGGGTAATGGCCAACCTTTAAATATCCAAAACACAGGCAGTGGTACACTTTCTACCCCTTCTCATACTTTTAATCTTTCCAAAATCCTCCATGCTCCTGAACTTGCAGCTAACCTGTTATCAGTTCATAAATTTTGTCTTGATAATAACTGTATTTTTATCTTTGGTATTGACTGGTTCCTAATTCAGGATAAAGTCTCTGGCAAAATCCCATACACTGGTGAAAGCATCAATGGCCTTTATCTCATCCCAAGTCCATCCATGTTATCTTCTGATCTGCACCCCAAAAACTTTAATTTTATGGCAAAACAGGAGTGTTCTCTGTGGCATCATCGGTTTGGTCATCTCGCTCCCAAAATATTACGCTCTAGTTTATGTCGTCTTGGTATTTCTTTATCTAGTTCTATTTCTACTTGTGAATGCATTAGTTGCTTGAAAGCTAAAATGCCTAAACTATCATTTCCTATGTCTCTTTCCTTTTATGTTTCTCCTTTAGAACTTATTCATAGTGATGTATGGGGACCTTCTCCTATTACTTCTATTAATGGATATCGTTATTATGTTAGTTTCATAAATGATTTTAGCAAGCTTACTTGGCTTTTTCCTCTTTCTTCTAAATCTGATGCTCATGCTATTATCCTAAAATTTGTTCCCTTTATAGAAAATTTATTATCTACAAAATTAAAAATATTTTGCTCTGATGGTGGTGGAGAGTTTTGCAATTATTCTACTTTGGCTTTCTTTAATTCTAAAGGTGTTTTGCATAAAAAATTATGTCCATACACACCTGAACAAAATGGAGTAGCTAAGCATAAACATCGTCACATAGTTGAAACTGCAATGTCACTTCTTTTTCATTCTTCTGTTCCCTTAGAGTTTTGGTTATATGCCTTCTCAACTGCAGTTTTTCTAATCAACCGTATGCCCACTTCTTCTCTCAATATGTCATCTCCTTCTGAGCAACTTTTTGGATACACTTCTGATTTACATCATTTAAAAGTTTTTGGGTGTGCATGTTATCCTTTACTGAAACCTTATACCAAGCATAAACTTGAACCTAAAACCTTTCAACATATTTTCCTTGGTTATACTCTAGAATATAAAGGATATATATGTTACAATCCTATCACAAAAAAAAAAAAATCAATTGTTTCTCGCCATGTTATTTTTCACGAAACAATTTTTCCTTTTGCCACACCTTTAGATTCTCCAAAACCTGTCCACCCTTCACATCCTGACATAACACCCTTACTTACCCTTTTACATACATCTCCATGTTGGGTTTTATGCCCTAAAACTCGTAGATAGTAAATGTACTTTTGACCGAACATTAATAAAGTGATGTATTATTCAATGTTTGTATTATATCTTGTCTTATTAACCCTAATCCAATAAACTAAACATCCGAGGCTAATAGAATGAGACTTGAACTAGTATGTAGGGACATACGGGGATCAATGTTCAAGTTTTAGCCTAAAGGGTCTGTAGTATAGGGATAAGGCTGGGTACCTTATCCTGGTGACACTATGGATACGACCCGCTTTGTATATTGATACAAATGTAATGATCCAACGCGTTCATGTGGTTGACATGCGAGTGGGGGTATCCTGTGCAATGAGTTTGCACAAAGACCGGACCGCGAAATAGTTAACCACTAACTGTAACACCGTTAGTTAGCTCGGTTTCTATTTCACTAGGATGACCTAGGCAACTTGGCCTTAATCCTGAGTGGATTATGGACTCCTGTCCATGAGGGATTGTCCTTTGATTTGTACGGGTGAGAGTGGCCTGTTCGTCGACTCAATAAGCCTACCATTTTGGGGACAAAACCGAATGGGGAGCTGGGAACGTAGTCTTACAAGATGGAATTCACACCTTCCCGATATTAGGGCAAGTAGAGATGTGTTCCCTTAAGTGGTGTCTCCGGGTCTTGAACAATGGGCCCTACCCTCTTTATCGCACGAGAGGGATTTCTGTTTGCTGGTTGGACAACAAACAGGTTGTTCATTAGAGGAGCACTGGTACTTAAGGACCAAGAGGTAGCCTAAGGGTAAAACGGTAATTTGACCTAGCTGGGGTACGAACACATGTGAATGGCTAACTTGCTGTTGACGGTCAATATCCGTGGACACAGAAATATATCTACAGTGAGAAGAGTGCAGCTGTGGTTCTTTAGTGGAGTGAACCACAGTTAACGAATATTGATTAACTTGGTTAATGAGTTTAGCCAACTAATTTCATATCGTTGGAGCTTCTGATCTGTAGGTCCATTAGGTCCCATCGGTAGCTCATTTAGGGCGTTGAGGTAAAATTCTAAGGATGGATTGAATATTCGAAGGTGTTCGAATATTAAACTAAAATATGAATTTGATTCATATTAAAACTATAGGTTATAATTAATGTACATTGGATGTATATTAATACTATAGTTTTGAGAGAGAGAATAATAATTGAATATGTGATGTTCAATTTTATTAATTTCTTAATTAATTAATTTTGAATTAATTAATTGGTTAAGTTTGATTAAATTTGATTTAATTAAACTATAGGTTAAAGAGGGATATTAGTTTAAATAGGATTTAAATTAATTTTGATTAATTAAATTTAATTAATTACAATTTATTTTTTTTAATTTGTAATTAATTAAAATCAGGTAACTGACTATTCAGTTACCTGATGATACGTGAGGTGGCTTAACTATTCCTTTATTATCGTGGTCTTCATTCAGTTGCAGGAGATAGCCCAAGTCTCACGCCTCTCACTCCCTCTTTCATCCTCTCTCTTGTTCTGTTCTCTCTCTGAGAATACAGAGTTCTTCATCCAGAAAAATCCTTAGAGTTTTTGCTCCCACAAGCTCTCAACGTAAGATCCTGCTCGAGAATACCGGTGAATCCTTGTGGTGGTGTTCGTGCTGTTTTTCCAGCGAAAACTAAGTTCGTTTGCTGCTGTATTTTGGGAGAAAATCAGAGAGAATTTGGCAAAACTATCAAGGGTTTCTTCAAAGGTAATTTGTTCTTGAACTAGGATCATTAGGATCCAATTCTAGATTAGATCTAGAATTTTTTTAATCTTTTGTCCAACATGCTTTATGGTTGTTTTACAACATGATTTCTTATTTTTTTGCTTGCTGTAAATTTATTTATTTTTCCGTCGTATTGGTATCCCAATCGGCGTTTTATTCGAAAAGGTCTCTGTTGTCTTCCGCTGCGAAAAGGGCTTTTATCCCTTCAATTGGTATCAGAGCCCTATCGAATTTAAAACGTTGTTTTTGAGATTTGCGATTGGTTTTGTTTGGTGGGATTAATTGCATTGTGAATGTATGGTTTGCGATAAACTGTTTTGGTTTGAATTGGCCTTAGATTTACAGCTTTGTTTATGATTTGATCATGTAAAGGCCCTTGCGTTTTGGGCAAATATTCTGTAAATCGAGTCTGAAAAGTCCGGGTCTAGTTTTGTGCTTGAAAATCGATGAAAAACGTGAAAAAATCGACGATTTTGGTGAAGAACAGCCGCGGTTCTGCCCTGAAAACAGCTCCAGACGCAACAGCGTCGGGACGCTTAGCTTTGTGCGTCTCGACACTGTCGCGATTCCACGCTCCAGACGGTTGAAATCGCGCCAGCGTCGGGACGCTATCTTCACAGCGTCTCGACGCTGTCACGATTTCGTGCGGCGCCAGTTTTTTTTCGTGGAAACGTGGATGAAACCCTAACTGACCGGTCCGGTTTTGGGGTTTTGGGTTGGCTGGGACCGTTTTGGTCCGGTTCAACCCGGTTTGGGCGCGGTTCGAGTTTTTCAAGCCCGGTTCGAAGTGGTTCGGGTCGGTTCGTGGATCCTAGACCAGTTGTGGAATTGTACTTTATGTAATAGGATAGTTTAAAGCTTTAATTAGTGTAATTTTTGCTTTATTTATCCTAGGGGCCAATTAAACCAGTTTATTCGCTATTTAAATGCTTTGTGGATGTCATTTAAATTTTTAATCCCACCTTAGGATATAAAGCATGCTCATCATGCATTATGGATGTTATAATATGATTATAATTTTGGATGATAATGCATGGTTTTTCATGAGATATTTAATATATAGTTGAGTTATATTAAATTCATGAACATGGAAGAGTATGATGCATGCAATTACATAGTTTTAATATAAGAGTTATATTAAAAATAATTTGTTTGCAGCATGCTAAGTTGATTTTCCATTTTTTGGCTATAATAAAATTGTTTATTATTTAAATGGAAATCAAATTGCATTGAGCATGATACATCCATAGG
Source organism: Luffa acutangula (assembly GCA_036850905.1). Lineage (NCBI taxonomy): Eukaryota > Viridiplantae > Streptophyta > Magnoliopsida > Cucurbitales > Cucurbitaceae > Luffa > Luffa acutangula. The sequence goes on along the minus strand of CM072097.1, from coordinate 40,460,470 downwards.
TTAATATAAGGGTTATATTAATTATCATGCAAAGTACTATAGTTTAAATTTCATTAACTTGAATATGATTGTTAATTGTTTTAAAACTATAGTATGCATTAGAAACCGTCAATCTATAATCAAGATATGCATGTTCACATAGGATCTTAGGTTAAATTGAATTAATTTTAATGGGTTAAAATTAATTAGACCTAAGATCACTTTCTAATAGGATTAGAATATCTTACTTAGTTTTAAAATAGTTTTAATGAACTAAGTAGGACGAACATTCCTGAGATTATAAGGGAACTCTACCAGTAAAGTTCTGTCTAAGGATTGGAGGTATTTAAGTTGACGGTAAACGGAACACCTCCTACCTGGGAACTGATCTGGAACACCGGAGTTGAATTAATCTCAGGTTAATGTTAGAATAATGTCACTAGGTTAATTAAATTGGTTTAATACACCTAGACATTAGGTCTTATTATAATAGTTATAAAGACTAGACTTAGATAAATGACTTAGCCGGATTTATCTAGGTTTAATCAAACCCTAAAATTTATAATAGGTTACTTTAGTGGGAGGAAAATTACAAAACTTAATTTAAATTGAGTTTTGCTCATACGTCCCCGTGACGTTCACACCGTGAGATCCATGCTCGGCTTCGTGTCGTCGTAGAGCGGCCTCCCTTCGGAGAGTGTTTGCATGGGTCAATACCAAGGTGAATGGGGAAAGTGACTATAGTAAGTGGGAGCGGGACGCGTGACAACGTATCCTTCGGTCTCCACCCCTAGGTCACAACGTGAGATTCCTATGATCCGCCTGCGTGTTGCCCTGGAGCAACCACCCCTTCGGAGGGCCTGATCATAGGATTCGGAACACCGTGAACTCCTGAATAGGATAGGGTCGCTTAGGCTAATTACCAACAGTTGTCTTTTTTAACGGTAGCCTGTTGGTGCGTGCCTCTGAGATCTGAAAGTGGGAGGGTTACACTTAAGGGGAGGAGTTAATTTGTTAAAAAATCCTTGACCGAACGACGGTGGTTAATATCTAATGGAATATGAGTTATTCTGGTATTAGAAATTGACTAAGAAGAGTCTCATTTTAGAGGAGGAACAACTGATCACCCTTCGGTGGCTGTTCTTCTAAACCTCTAAAGCATCGTTGCGAAACACAATCATAGTTTTATTAGGGTTCTTTGATTGTTTGTTTGCAAAATTGATTGGATGTATGCAATTGTTTGTATTGCTTGTGTGATGGGTTAAGGCAAAGATAACTAATACGGTCACTTGTTTGTTTTTCAGCAATGTCTTCCTCTATAATTTCCCTGCTTAAAAATGAACAACTTACCGGCGAGAATTTTCCACAATGGAAATCTAACCTCAATACAATACTCGTGGTTGAGGACTTAAGGTTCGTCTTAACGGAGGAATGTCCTCCCGTTCCCCCTCGCACTGCCGCTCAGGCAGTTAAGGACGCCTACGAAAGCTGGACCAAGGCCAATGAAAAGGTCAAAGTCTATATTTTGGTCAGCTTGTCTGAAGTGTTGGCCAAGCGTTACGAGAACGTGGAAACTGCCAGGGAGATTATGAATTCCCTGCAGGACATGTTTGGACTTTCGTCCTACCAGCTCCACCACGACGCCTTGAAGAATGTCTTCAATGCCAAGATGTTGGAAGGTCAATCTGTTCGGGAACATGTCCTGGACATGATTAACCAATTTAACATAACTGAGGCAAATGGCGGGGTTGTCTGCGAGCGCAGTCAGGTTGCGTTCATCCTTCACTCGCTCCCGGCGAGCTATCTGTCATTCAGGACGAACGCGAGCATGAATAAGATTCAGTTCAACCTGACTACCCTCCTCTCGGAGTTACAGATTTATGAGTCCCTGCAAAAGAGCAAGGGAAAGAGTGTGGTTAAAGGAGAGGCCAACGTGGCCCATTCCAAGAAGAAGTTCCTGAAGGGTTCATCCTCAGGGACTAAATCTGTACCCCAGGCTTCTTCATTGAAGCAGATTCAAAAGAGGAAGGGGGACAAGGGGAAGGCTCCTGCACAGGCTGTGCAAGGAAAGGGGAAGGCCAAGGTCGTGGCTGACAAAGGCAGATGCTTCCACTGTAATGCAGATGATCACTGGAAGCGCAACGGTCACCGCTACCTTGCTGAGAAGAGAAGAGAAAAAGAAGGTAAATTCGATTTACTTGTGTTAGAGACTTGTCTCGTTGAACATGATGAGTTTGTCTGGATACTGGATTCGGGAGCCACTAATCATGTTTGTTCTTCTTTTCAGGGAAATAATTTCCAGCAGCTGGCAGAGGGTGAAATGACGCTCAAGGTCAGAACGGGAGACGTCGTTTCAGCTCGTGCAGTGGGAGCTGCAAAATTATTCTTTAGAAATAGGATTTTAATTTTAGAGAACTTGTACTTGGTTCCTAGAATTAAAAGGAACCTTATTTCTGTTTCAGCTTTACTTGAACAATGTTATTCTGTTTCCTTCTTGCTTAATGAAGCTTTAATTTCAAAGGATGGAGTTTACATTTGTTCAGCTAAGAGTGAGAATAATTTATTTGTGTTAAGACCAAATGATGCTAAGGCTATTTTAAGTCATGAAATGTTTAAAACAGCCGAAACGCAAAACAAAAGGCAAAAAGTTTCTCCTTTAAGTAACAACACGTATCTTTGGCATCTTCGTCTTGGTCATATTAACATCGATCGGATCGATCGTTTGGTTAAAAATGGACTTCTAAGTGACATAGAAGATACATCTTTACCACCCTGTGAATCGTGTCTCGAGGGTAAAATGACCAAGAGGCCTTTTACTGGAAAAGGTTATAAGGCCAAAGAACCACTTGAACTAATACATTCGGATCTTTGTGGTCCAATGAATGTAAAGGCTCGAGGTGGTTATGAATATTTCATCTCTTTCATAGATGATTATTCTCGATACGGTTACTTGTACCTGATGGGTCATAAGTCTGAAGCTCTTGAAAGGTTCGAAGAGTTTAAGGCTGAGGTAGAAAACCTGTTAGGTAAAACGATTAAAATACTTCGATCAGATCGAGGTGGAGAGTATTTAGATCAGCGATTCCAGGACTATATGATAGAACATGGAATCCAATCACAACTCTCAGCACCTGGTACACCTCAGCAGAATGGTGTATCAGAAAGGAGAAATAGAACCTTGTTAGACATAGTTCGATCTATGATGAGCTATGCTCAGTTGCCTAGCTCGTTTTGGGGGTATGCAGTAGCGACTACAGTACATATTCTTAACAACGTTCCCTCAAAAAGTGTTTCTGAAACTCCTTTTGAGCTATGGAAGGGGTGTAAACCTAGTTTGTGTTACTTCCGTATCTGGGGTTGTCTTGCACATGTGTTAGTGACAAATCCTGATGACGGCATAGACGATCCATTGTCTTATCGTCAGGCAATGAATGATGTAGATAAGGACGAGTGGGCCAAAGCCATGAACCTTGAGATGGAGTCTATGTACTTCAATCAAGTTTGGGAACTTGTAGATCTACCTGAAGGGGTCAAACCCATTGGGTGTAAATGGATCTATAAGAGGAAAAGAGATGCTGCTGGGAAAGTACAGACTTTCAAAGCACGACTTGTAGCAAAGGGTTATACCCAACGAGAAGGAGTGGACTATGAAGAAACTTTTTCTCCCGTTGCTATGCTAAAGTCCATAAGAATCCTCTTATCCATTGCCACATTTTATGATTATGAAATTTGGCAAATGGATGTCAAGACAACTTTTCTGAATGGCAATCTTGATGAGAGTATTTTTATGTCTCAACCTGAAGGGTTCATATCCCAAGGTCAGGAGAAAAAGGTTTGCAAACTGAATCGATCTATTTATGGGTTGAAACAGGCTTCTCGATCTTGGAATATTAGATTTGATACTGCGATCAAATCTTTTGGCTTTGACCAAAATGTTGATGAGCCTTGTGTATACAAGAAGATCAACAAGAATAAAGTAGCTTTCCAAGTACTTTATGTAGACGACATTATCTCATTGGGAATGATGTAGGGTATCTGTCTGACGTAAAAGAATGGCTAGCAGCTCAATTCCAAATGAAAGATTTGGGTGAGGCCCAGTATGTTCTTGGCATCCAGATTATTCGGGATAGAAAGAACAGATCGCTAGCTCTGTCTCAGGCAACGTATATCGATAAGATGTTGGCTCGATATTCGATGCAGAACTCCAAGAAGGGCTTGTTGCCTTTCAGGCATGGGGTTCACTTGTCTAAGGAACAGTCTCCTAAGACACCTCAAGAGGTTGAGGATATGAGACGGATTCCCTACGCCTCTGTCGTGGGTAGCTTAATGTATGCCATGCTATGCACGAGGCCTGACATTTGTTATGTTGTAGGGATTGTCAGCAGATATCAGTCAAATCCAAGGTTAGACCATTGGACCGCCGTTAAAGGAATCCTCAAGTATCTTAGGAGAACGAGAGATTACATGTTGGTGTTTGGGGCTAAGGAGTTAGTTCTCACGGGTTACACCGACTCTGACTTCCAAACTGACAAGGATTCTAGGAAATCTACGTCAGGGTCAGTTTTCACCCTTAATGGTGGAGCTGTAGTTTGGAAGAGTATAAAGCAAGGATGCATAGCAGACTCCACGATGGAGGCTGAGTATGTAGCTGCTTGCGAAGCAGCTAAGGAAGCTGTTTGGCTAAGGAAGTTCTTGACAGATTTGGAAGTTGTTCCAAATATGAACTTGCCCATTACGTTATACTGTGACAACAGTGGGGTTGTAGCCAATTCAAAGGAACCTCGCAGCCACAAAAGAGGTAAACACATAGAAAGGAAGTATCATCTGATTCGTGAAATTGTGCAAAGAGGAGATGTGGTCGTGACCAAAATCGCTTCCGAGCACAACATTGCTGATCCGTTTACGAAGGCCCTCTCGGCTAAAGTGTTCGAGGGTTATCTAGACAGTCTAGGTCTGCGAGACATGTATATAGCGTAATCTAGGGCAAGTGGGAGATGTGTAATGGGTGTAAGGATGCCCTAGTTTATTGTATTTTGTATATTTATCTTTTATGTAATGTACAACATACATGTACCGTTTCCAGCTTTGGATTATATTGTATATACTTTCCCTGTAACTTGAGTTTTAGTTCAAGTGGGAGTTTGTTGGGTTTTATGCCCTAAAACTCGTAGATAGTAAATGTACTTTTGACCGAACATTAATAAAGTGATGTATTATTCAATGTTTGTATTATATCTTGTCTTATTAACCCTAATCCAATAAACTAAACATTCGAGGCTAATAGAATGAGACTTGAACTAGTATGTAGGGACATACGGGGATCAATGTTCAAGTTTTAGCCTAAAGGGTCTGTAGTATAGGGATAAGGTTGGGTACCTTATCCTGGTGACACTATGGATACGGTCTGCTTTGTATATTGATACAAACGTAATGATCCAACGCGTTCATGTGGTTGACATGCGAGTGGGGGTATCCTGTGCAATGAGTTTGCACAAAGACCGGACCGCGAAATAGTTAACCACTAACTGTAACACCGTTAGTTAGCTCGGTTTCTATTTCACTAGGATGACCTAGGCAACTTGGCCTTAATCCTGAGTGGATTATGGACTCCTGTCCATGAGGGATTGTCCTTTGATTTGTACGGGTGAGAGTGGCCTGTTCGCCGACTCAATAAGCCTACCATTTTGGGGACAAAACCGAATGGGGAGCTGGGAACGTAGTCTTACAAGATGGAATTCACTCCTTCCCGATATTAGGGCAAGTAGAGGTGTGTTCCCTTAAGTGGTGTCTCCGGGTCTTGAACAATGGGCCCTACCCTCTTTATCGCACGAGAGGGATTTATGTTTGCTGGTGGACCACAAACAGGTTGTTCATTAGAGGAGCACTGGTACTTAAGGACCAAGAGGTAGCCTAGGGGTAAAACGGTAATTTGACCTAGCTGGGGTACGAACACATGTGAATGGCTAACTTGCTGTTGACGGTCAATATCCGTGGACACAGAAATATATCTACAGTGAGAAGAGTGCAGCTGTGGTTCTTTAGTGGAGTGAACCACAGTTAACGAATATTGATTAACTTGGTTAATGAGTTTAGCCAACTAATCTCATATCGTTGGAGCTTCTGATCTGTAGGTCCATTAGGTCCCATCGGTAGCTCATTTAGGGCGTTGAGGTAAAATTCTAAGGATGGATTGAATATTCGAAGGTGTTCGAATATTAAACTAAAATATGAATTTGATTCATATTAAAACTATAGGTTATAATTAATGTACATTGGATGTATATTAATACTATAGGTTTGAGAGAGAGAATAATAATCGAATATGTGATGTTCAATTTTATTAATTTCTTAATTAATTAATTTTGAATTAATTAATTGGTTAAGTTTGATTAAATTTGATTTAATTAAACTATAGGTTAAAGAGGGATATTAGTTTAAATAGGATTTAAATTAATATTGATTTAATTAATTTTGATTAATTAAATTTAATTAATTACAATTTATTTTTTTTTTAATTTGTAATTAATTAAAATCAGGTAACTGACTATTCAGTTACCTGATGATACGTGAGGTGGCTTAACTATTCCTTTATTATCGTGGTCTTCATTCAGTTGCAGGAGATAGCCCAAGTCTCACGCCTCTCACTCCCTCTTTCATCCTCTCTCTTGTTCTGTTCTCTCTCTGAGAATACAGAGTTCTTCATCCAGAAAAATCCTTAGAGTTTTTGCTCCCACAAGCTCTCAACGTAAGATCCTGCTCGAGAATATCGGTGAATCCTTGTGGTGGTGTTCGTGCTGTTTTTCCAGCGAAAACTAAGTTCGTTTGCTGCTGTATTTTGGGAGAAAATCAGAGAGAATTTGGCAAAACTATCAAGGATTTCTTCAAAGGTAATTTGTTCTTGAACTAGGATCATTAGGATCCAATTCTAGATTAGATCTAGAATTTTTTTAATCTTTTGTCCAGCATGCTTTATGGTTGTTTTACAGCATGATTTCTTTTTTTTTTTTTTTTTGCTTGCTGTAAATTTATTTATTTTGTCGTCGTATTGGTATCCCAATCGGCGTTTTATTCGAAAAGGTCTCTGTTGTCTTCCGCTGCGAAAAGGGCTTTTATCCCTTCACTCCAAACCCATCTTCATCCTCCCAACCTACCCAATTATCCACTGTTGACACTAATTCTTTTCCTCAAGAGATTTTGCATGTTTCATCTTCTAGTATTGCAGATTCACCGACAGATGAGTCATCTCATGAGCATTCAGTATCTCAAAATGTTCACATTCCTGCAAGCACTGTCAATAATGAAGGGATAAAAGCCCTACGCAGCAGAAAGTATTACCGAACCTACTCAGAGTCTTGGATTCTAATTGAAATACCAATACAATTTGTAAAATATTACAGCAATAAATCTATATTTAATGGGTTGTACATAGGCTATAAACATGCTAAAAAATCAACTAGATTGATCCTAGTGATCAAGGATTTCATAGAAAACTTACTTTTGTAGAAAGCGTTGATCAATTCGTCTTTTCTTGCCAATAAGATTGAAAACGAGCAACCCTCTTGTGCGAACACCACCAATCTGCTACATCGGTATATCTCTAAGACTTCTTGAAGCAGGAGGCTTGTGAGAGTTTTTTGGAAGAGATCTCTGAGAGAAGGAGAGACAATGGGATGCCTTTCACCCCACCCCAAGGGTCCTATATATAGTAAAGGCCAAGACCTTTTTCCTAATAGCAAAAGGTCTCTAATTTTAATAAATAATTAATTAATTTCATAATTAATTAATTGCCCAATTAAATATCATATATTTAATCTTAGGGATTTTATTAAAATTAAAATTAATATGAATCCAGTTCATATTAAAATTTATTTGAACTCTTTCAAATATTTTCTCTCAAGAATTAATTTTTGAAATTAATTCAAAAATTATATTATAAAGTTTCATAAACTTTATATTATAATGCATCAATATACATGATATGATTCCCCAAATAAATTGAACACTTTCAATTTACAATTTATATTTGTTTGCTTCAAGTCTTTTTACGAGCTACCAGTGGGACCTAATGGACCTACAGATCAGAAGCTCCAACGATACGAGACTAATCGGCTTAAACTCATTAACCAAGTTAGTCTCCATTCGTTAACTGTGGGTCACTCCACTAAAGACCCTCAGTTGCACTCTTCTCACTGTAGAATATTTCTTTGTCCACGGATATCGACCAATACTACAAGTCAGTCCTTCACGTGTGTTCGTATCCCATCTGGGTCAAATTACCATTTTACCCCTGGTTTACATCTTTGTCCTTAAGTCCCCAATGCTCCTCTAATGAATAACTTGTTTGAGGTCCAACCAACAAACAGAAGTCCCTCTCGTGCCATATAGAGGGTTGGACCCATTGTTCAAGTCCAAGAGACACCATTTAAGGGAACACACCTCTACTTACCCTTGAGTCGGGAAGGAGTGAATTTCATCTTGTGTGATTATGTTCTCAGCTCCCCACTCAGTATTGTCCCCAAAATGGTAAGCTTATTGAGTCGGCGTGTTGGTCACTGTCACCCATACAAATCAAAGGACAACCCCTCGTGAACAGGAGTCCATAATCCACTCAGGATTAAGACCGAGTTGTCTAGGTCATCCTAGTGAAATAGAAACCAAGCCAACTAACGGTGTTAAAGTTAGTGGTTAACTATTTCGCGGTCCGGTCTAATGAAAATCATTGCATATAGGATACCCTCACTCGCATGTCAAACACATGAACGTGTTGGATCATTGCGTTTGTTTCATAATACAAAGCGGGTCGTATCCATAGTGTCACCAGGATAAGGTACCCAGCCTTATCCTTGTACTATAGACCTTTTAGGTTGTTACTTGAACATCGATCCCCGTATGTCCCCACATACTAGTTCAAGTTACATACAAACAACCTTGGATCTTAGTTTATTGGATTTGGATCAAATAGTGCAATATTTAACAATAGCATTTTATTGCATAAACTAAATAACACTTTATTAAATACAAGTATAAAATTTGTTTACGTTCACTATCTACGAGTTTTAGGGCATAAAACCCAACAAATAATCATCTGATGCAAACACGAGCTAAGTCAGGAATTTTCAAGCCAAAGGCATTTGTTTCCACCATATACTTCAGTTCCAACAGATCCTCCTTCATATTATGTTGCTTCAAAGTATTCAGAATGGAGATCCGTTATGTGTAAGGAATTTAATGCCCTTCAAGAACAAGGTACGTGGTCCTTAGTACCTCGATTACCTTCCATGAATGTTGTGGGTTGCAAATGGGTCTTTAGAACTAAATATAACACTGATGACACCATTGCTCGATACAAAGCCAGATTAGTTGCTAAAGGATACCATCAGGTCGTAGGGTTTGACTTTACTGAAACTTTCAATCCAGTTGTTAAAAAGCCCACAATTAGAGTAATCCTTGCTCTTGCTGCTAATTATCAATGGTCTTTAACCCAACTGGATGTAAAGAATGTCTTTCTGCACGGTCACTTAAAGGAGGAACTTTATATGTCTCAACCTCCTGGCTTTCTTGACAAATCCAGTCCACATCATGTTTGTCGCCTTCATAAAAGTCTATATGGTCTAAAGCAAGCTCCTCAATTGGTTCGATCGCTTTACATCATATTTGTTCACCTTGAGATTTACTACTTCTGTTACTGATTCATCTTTATTTGTACTCTCAGTTGGATCTTCTTTGACATACTTGTTACTTTATGTTGATGATTGAAGGGAATAAAAGTCCCCACGCAGCGGAAGCGCATCGATTGGACCTTACGCCGTATATTAATTAACCTTAAAATACCGTTACGAAAACTCAATTAAACTTTAAACTCCTTTTAAAGCTGCGGGAAAAATTGGTTTAAACATGCTTAAAAATAAATCTAATTTATTTTTATGCTTTTCTAAAGAAAAGGGAAAGAACCGTCACATACCTTCGTTGAAGACTTGACCGTTCTTCGCCAACGACGCTCCACGAACGAAAACGCAGCAGCCGCCTTTGATTTTCTTCGCTGAAAATTCCTTCTTTGAATGACACAATAACCAAAGAGATTACACCGGTATGTCTCTAAGTCTAGGAGGCAAAAGACTTGTGGGAGTCTTTCTCTAAGAGGGAGGCTAGAGAGAATTTTAGGTCTTGTCTTTGAGAGTATAAGAGCAAGAGTAAAATTTCAAGTGTCCTAACCAATTAGGTCTAGTGTTCTATTTATAGAAGAGAAGCCATGAATAAAATATTCAATTAAATCAATCTTTTCCAAAATTGATTCAATCTTATTCCTTAATTAATCAATCATGATCAATCAATTCCATAATTGATTAATCTTTTCCACAAATGACTAATTACTTCCATAAGTGATTAGATCATTTCCATAAATGATTAATCACTTCCTTAAGTGATTAATTATTTCCATAATTGATTAATTCCCGGTTAATGAATTCTCTAATTAATTAACTACCAATTAAATATCACATATTTAATTCCCGGCCTAGAATTAATTAATTTGCCCAAACACATTTTAGGCCTTAAATTAATTAATTCATTATTTGAACTCTTTCAAAACTTCCATAAATTTATATTTGAACTTTTCAAATATTAATTTCTCTCATAATAATATATCAATATATATTATATTTGTTTCCCTTAATAAATTGAACATTTTCAATTTACTTTTATTACTTAGTTGCCTCAAATTACTTTACGAGCTACCAGTGGGACCTAATGGACCTGCAGATCAGAAGCTCCAACGATGTGAGATTAATTGGTCAAACTCATTAACCACATTAATCAATATTCGTTAATTGTGTGTACATTCCACTATAGACTCACAGTTGCACTCTTCTCACTGCAGACATATTTTCTGTGTCCACGGATCTAGACCAATATCGACTAGTTAGTCCTTCACGAGTGTCCGTAACACCAGTTGGGTCAAATTACCGTTTTACCCCTGGGTTACCTCTATTTCCTTGAGTACCAATTCTCCTCTAATGAACAACCTGTTTGTGGTCCAACCATCAAACAGAAAACCCTCTCGTGCCATTGAGAGGGTAGGGCCCTTTGTTCAAGACTCGGAGTAACCACTTAAGGGAACACTCATCTGCTTCCCTAAAGTCGGGAAGGAGTGAATTTCATCTTGTACGATTATGTTCCAGCTCCCCATTCGGTCTTGTCCCCAAAGTGGTAGGCTTATTGAGTCGGCGTATTTGCCACTCTCACCCATACAAATCTAAGGACAATCTCTCATGAGCAGGAGTCCATAATCAACTCAGGATTAAGACTAAGTTGTCTAGGTCGTCCTAGTGAAATAGAAAACCAACTAGTTAACGGTGTTATAACCAGTGGTTACTATTTCGCGGTCCGGTCTTATGCAAACTCATTGCATAGGATACCCCCACTCGCATGTCTCTTACACGAACGCGTTGGATCGCAGCGTTTGTATCAAATACAAAGTGGGTCGTACCCATAGTGTCACCAGGATAAGGCACCCAGTCTTATCCCTATACTATAGACCCTTTAGGTTGTTTCTTGAACAATGATCCCATATGTCGCTACATATAGTTCAAGACTCATATTACAACCTTGGATGTCTAGTTTATTGGATTAGAGTTATTATTAGGCAAAGACAAATATTAAATAACTAATAACAATTAATGGGAAAATATATCAATATTATTTCATTAATATCCGGTCAACAGTTACATTCACTATCTACGAGTTTTAGGGCATAAAACCCAACAAACTCCCACTTGAACTAAAACACTAGCTAGTGGGATGTAAATGCAATAATCTAACGCTGGAAATGTCATGTATATTAAAACAATACAATGAACTAGGGCATCCTTATACCCATTATACATTTCTCCCACTTGCCCTAGATTAGATGGCATACATATCTTGTAGACCTAGACCTTCTAGATGACCCTCAAACACTTTAGCCGTGAGAGCGTTCGTAAATGGATCAGCGATGTTGTGCTCTGAGGCGATCTTAGTGACGATCACATCTCCTCTTTGCACAATCTCCTGTATCAGGTGATACTTCCTCTCGATGTGTTTACCCCGTTTGTGGCTACGAGGTTCTTTTGAGTTGGCTACAGCCCCACTGTTATCACAGTATAGTGTTATGGGCATGTTCATATTCGGAACCACTTCCAAATCAGTCAAGAACTTTCTAAGCCATACTCCCTCCTTAGCTGCTTCGCAAGCTGCTACATACTCAGCCTCCATGGTTGAGTCTGCTATGCATCCTTGTTCGATGCTTCTCCACACTACTGCTCCTCCATTGAGGGTGAATACTGATCCTGATGTGGATTTCCTTGAATCCTTATCAGCTTGAAAGTCAGAGTCAGTGTATCCAGTAAGAATCAAATCCTTAGCTCCATACACAAGCATGTAGTCCCTCGTTCTCCGAAGATACTTGAGGATATTCTTAACCGCTCCCCAGTGGTCCAACCCCGGATTAGACTGATACCTACTGACTACTCCCACTGCATAACATATGTCAGGCCTAGTGCAGAGCATAGCATACATTAAGCTGCCCACAGCTGAGGCGTAGGGAATGTGTCTCATGTTCTCAACTTCTTGAGGTGTCTTAGGAGACTGTTCCTTAGACAGGTGTACCCCATGTCTGAATGGTAGCAGTCCCTTCTTGGAGTTTTGCATCAAATATCGAGACAACATTTTGTCAATATACGTTGCTTGAGACAGTGCTAGCATTTTGTTCTTACGATCCCTTATGATTTGGATTCCCAGAACATATTGAGCCTCTCCCAGATCTTTCATTTGGAATTGGGCTGCTAGCCATTTCTTGATGTCAGTGAGGTATCCTACATCATTCACAATGAGTAGGATATCGTCTACATAAAGTATTAGAAAAGCTACTTTCCTTTTGTTGACTTTTTTGCACACACAAGGCTCATCAACGTTTTGGTCAAAGCCAAAAGATTTGATTGCAGTATCAAATCTAATGTTCCATGATCTGGATGCTTGTTTCAATCCATAAATGGATCGATTGAGCTTAAAAACTTTTTGTTCCTGACCTTGGGCTATGAACCCTTCGGGTTGAGACATGAAGATATTCTCTTCAAGATTACCATTCAGAAAGGCAGTCTTGACGTCCATTTGCCATATTTCATAGTCATAATATGTGGCTATGGATAAGAGAATTCTTATGGCTACAGGAGAAAAGGTTTCCTCATAGTCAACCCCTTCCTTTTGGGTATAACCCTTTGCCACTAGTCTAGCTTTGAAGGTCTGTACCTTTCCAGCTGCATCTCTTTTTCTCTTATAGATCCATTTGCACCCTATGGGTTTTACCCCATTTGGTAGATCTGTAAGTTCCCATACAGAATTGGAGTACATTGACTCCATTTCCAGGTTCATGGCTTTGACCCATTCATCCTTATCCTCGTCATTCATTGCTTGTCGATAGGACAATGGATCCTCAATGCCATCATTAGGTATGACAACCTGAGTTTCAGTTAAACCCAAGTAGCGGTCAGGTTGTAATACAACCCTCCCACTGCGTCGAGGCATTCCCAACGTTTGAGATGGACGGGATGGATCTGAAGAACTAGTTCCTTCATCAACCCTTGTTGAAGGTCAAACTTCATCAACAACTCTTGATGATTCTTCAGTAGCTTCTCCTAATATTATTTTGCTGCGTGGTTTATGATCTCTCATGTGGTCTTCCTCTAAGAAAGTGGCGTTTGTCGATACAATCACCTTATTTTCTTGTGGGTCGTAGAAATAACCACCTCTCGTTTCTTTAGGGTAACCAACAAATTGGCACAGTTTTGAACGAGGTTCCAGTTTCTTAGGATTTGTCACAAGCACGTGTGCTGGACAACCCCAGATGCGAAAGTGATGCAAACTAGGTTTACGCCCCTTCCATAATTCGAAAGGTGTTTCAGAAACACTTTTCGAGGGAACATTGTTCAAGATGTATACTGCAGTCTCTACTGCATACCCCCAAAACGAGCTAGGCAATTGAGCATAGCTCATCATTGATCGGACCATGTCCAACAAGGTTCTATTTCTCCTTTCTGACACACCATTCTGCTGAGGTGTACCAGGGGCTGAGAGCTGAGATTGGATTCCATGTTCTATCATATAATCCTGGAATCTTTGATCCATATACTCCCCTCCTCGATCAGATCGAAGTACTTTAATAGATTTACCTAATAGGTTTTCAACTTCAGCCTTAAACTCCTTAAACTTTTCAAGGGCTTCAGACTTATGTCCCATTAGGTATAAGTAACCATATCTTGAATAATCATCCATAAATGAGATGAAATATTCGTACCTTCCTCGAGCTTTTACATTCATTGGACCACATAGATCCGAATGTATTAACTCTAAGGGTTCTTTGGCTCTGTAACCTTTTCCAGTAAAGGGTCTTTTGGTCATTTTTCCCTCGAGACAAGATTCACAAGGTGGTAGTGAATCATCTTCTAACTTGCTTAGAAGTCCATTCTTTACCAAACGACCGATCCTATCGATGTTTATATGACCAAGTCTGAGATGCCAAAGATGAGTATTGTTACTTGATGGAGAAATCTTTTGCCTTTTTCTTTGAGTTTCAGCAGTTTTAAATAATTCGTGATTTAAAAGTGCTTTGTTGTCGGTTGGTCTTAAAACATACAAGTTATTTTCCAATTTGGCTGAACAAATAAGTACACCATTTTTATAAATGAACGCTTCATTCATATCAAAAGTAACTGTATACGATTGTTCAATCAAACATGAAATAGAAATTAAGTTCCTCTTAATCTTGGGAACAATTAACAAACTTTCTAAAAGTAAGAATCTATTTCTAAAAAATAACTTCGCAGCTCCCACGGCTTTAGCTGAAATGACTTCTCCAGTTCCGACCCTGAGTGTCATTTCCCCATCGTTCAACTGCCGAAAGGAACTACTTTCCTGAAAAGAAGAACAAACATGATTAGTTGCTCCTGAATCAAGTATCCAGGTAAACTCATCATGTTCTACCAGGCATGTTTCTAAAACAAGTAAATCAAATTTACCTTCCTTTTTCCTTCTTTTTCTCAGCAAGGTACTTTGGGCAGTTTCTCTTCCAATGTCCATCTACATTGTAGTAAAAACACTTGCCCTTATCTGCCATAGCTTTGGCTTTGCCCTTGCTTTTTAGCAGCAGTACTGGGAGCTTTCCCCTTGTATCCTTTCTTCTTCTGAGTTTTCTTTGAAGAAGTGGCTACAGATTTAGTTCCAGAGGATGAACCCTTCTCGAACTTTCTTTTAGAGTGAACAACGTTTGCCTCTCCTTCTATCTGTCCCCTGTTCTTAAGAAGATACTGATAGAGTTGTAGCTCATTCAGGAGGTTAGTCAGGTTGAATGTTATTTTATTCATCATTGCATTGCTTCGAAACTGTAGAAAACTCTTCGGAAGAGATTCTAAGATGAATGCAACCTGACTAGGCTCATCTATGACCGCCCCATTTGCCTCTACCACGTTGAATTGGACCATCATATCCAGGACATGCTCCCAAACAGGCGTGCCCTCTTTCATGCGACAGCTATAAACGTATTTGAGAGTGTCATGGTGGAGTTGGTAGGACGATTGTCCAAACATCTCCTGGAGAGAGTTCATAATCTCCCTCGCTGTTACCATGCCCTCATGCCTTTTAGCCAAAACTTCAGATAAGCTGGCTAAGATATAGACGCGAGTCTTATCATTGGCCTTTGTCCAGCGGTCATAAGCATCCTTAACTGCTTGGGATGCATTACGAGCAGGGGCTGGAGGACAATCCTCCGTTAAGACAAACCGCAGATCATCGACAACAAGAATCGTATTCATGTTCGACTTCCACGTAGCATAATTTTCGCCGGTTAATTTCTCATTTTTAAGCAGAGAGACAATTGATGAAGACATTGCTGAAATTTAAACAAACAATGATCGTATTAGTTATCTTTGTCTTAACCCATCATTCAAGCAAACAATTGCACACAATCCAATCAATTTAGCAAAACAGACAATCACAGAACCCTAAAACTATCGATTTAGTTTTGCAACGATGTTTCAGAGGTTTAGAATGTCAGCCACCGAAGGGTGATCAGGCACTCCTCCTTTGAAATGAGACACCTCTCAACTAATTCTAGTTCCAGAATAACTCATATTCCTATAGACATTTGCCACCGTTGTTCGGTCAATGATTTGTTAACACTTTTAACTCATCCTCGTAAGTGTAACCCTCCCACTTTCAGATCTCAGAGGCACGCACCAACAAGCTACCGAAGGGAAAAACAACTGTTGGTGATTAGCCTAAGAGCTCCTATCCTTTTTCAGGAGTTCACGATGTTCCGAATCCTATGACCAGGTCCTCCGAAGGGATGGTTGCGCCAGGACAACCTGCAGGCGGATCATAGGACTCTCACGGTGTGAACTATGAGCGGAGACCGAGGGATACATTGACACGTGTCCCGCTCCCACTTACTCTAGACATTTTTCCCATTCACCTTGATATTGATTCATGCAAACACTTTCCGAAGGGAGGCCGCTCCTAAGGAGACTCGAAGCCGAGCATGAATCTCACGTTGTGAATATAGGGACGTAGGAGCAAAACTTGATTTAAATCTCGTTTTGTAATTTTCCTCCCACTGAAAATGTCCTAAGGTTAATATAGGGTTGTTTAATTTAGATAGTATTCGGCTAAGTCAATCTATCTAAGTCTGATCCTATTATAACAATTATGGAAAGGATTCAACTGCAATCTTTTGGGTGGATTAAACTTCTTTTAATAAACCCAACATTGCAAGTCAACATTACTATGGTTAATTCAACTCAATGTTCGGGTCAGTTCCCAGGTAGGAGGTGTTCCGTAAACCGTCAACTTAAATACCCCCAGCCTTAGACAGAACTTTACCAAGAGAGTTCCCTTATAACCTCAGTAATGTAGGGTCTTTACTCTAAAGATCTAGGTGCATTAAACACTTTTAATAAACCTAGTGACATTGCATGCTAAAATTTAACTATGATTAATTCATCCGGTATTCCAGGTCAGTTCCCAGGTAGGAGGTGTTCCGTAAACCGTCAACTTAAATACCCCCAGCCTTAGACAGAACATTACCGGTGGAGTTCCCTTATAATCATAGCAATGTTTTTCCTACTTAGTCAATTAAAACTATTTTTAATTCTAAGTAAGAAAATATTCTAATCCTATTAGAAACTGATCTAGGTCTAATTAATTTTAAACAATTTAAAATTAATCCAATTCATCCTATGATCTTATGTTTGCATGCAAATTTTGATTATAGATTGACGGTTTCTAATCATTAATATTAAAGAACTATTTCAAATTTTAATGATTAATCCTATAATCAAGAATCTAGGGTTTAATTCATTTAACAATTTCATTCAAATTAAATAATTAAACCATACTAATTGCATGAATAATATAACAATTATATTATTAACTATGGATGTTTCATGCTTCATGCAATTTTGATTTTCTTTTATTATGACAATTATAAGCCAATCAAGAAAATCAATCAAGCATGCTTCATTCATCACATTAAACATAACTATTTATATTTAATTTAAGTAATGACATGTTTCATGCTTTCCAATTTTTCATATAATTAATATACACTTATATTAAAAAATATGAAAACAAATCCATGCATTTAAACATACATTATAACATTTTATAATATATAAAAAAATGCATGAGCATGTTTATAACCTAAGGTGGGATTAAATATTCTATATGACATCCATAAAGCATATAAATAGCAATTGAACCGGTTAATTTTGGCCCCTAGGATAAAATAAAGCATTAAATTACATTAATTTAGCTAAATTCTATCCTAAAAAATCCTTGTACAGCTCCGGAATTGGTCTAGACAGCACGAACCGCCCCGAACCACCTCGAACCGGCCTCCAAAATCACGAACCATGCCAAAAATTGGCTGAACCGGACCAAATAGGTCCCAGCCCAATCGAACCGGTCCGAACCGGACCGCCCACAGCTTGAGCCGCGCCTTTTGAAACCCTAATGCGCGCCTCCATCGTGACAGTGTCTCGACGTTGTGTTGATAGCGTCTCGACGCTGTGCGCTTTCCATGTCTGGCGCCTGCGGTATCGAGACAGCGTCGAGACGTTGTTGAGGTAGCGTCCCGACGCTGTGCGCTTTCCTTACCGAGCGCCTTCGGTATCGAGACAGCATCGAGACGCTGTTGAGGTAGCGTCCCGACGCTGTTGCGTCTGGAGGAAGAATCTGGGCAAAACAGCAGCGATTTCTTCAGTTTTGGCCTCGATTTCAGCGGCGATTTCTCCGATTTTCATCTCATAAAAACCTATTCTAGACCCGGACTTACATAGGACTCGATTTTACATAAAATACCTGGAACATCGGGCCTTACATGATCAAAATCACATAAAAATAAAATCTATGGCCATAAAATTAACCCAAATAGTTCAACGCAAACCGAACATACATTATGCATAAATCCCACCTATTAGAGCCTATCGCAACTTTTAAAATTAATTAATAGGGACAGCGATGGCTCTGATGCCGATTGAAGGGAATAAAAGTCCCCACGCAGCGGAAGCGCATCGATTGGACCTTACGCCGTATATTAATTAACATTAAAATACCGTTACGAAAACTCAATTAAACTTTAAACTCCTTTTAAAGTTGCTGGAAAAATTGGTTTAAACGTGCTTAAAAATAAATCTAATTTATTTTTATGCTTTTCTAAAGAAAAGGGAAAGAACCGTCACATACCTTCGTTGAAGACTTGACCGTTCTTCGCCAACGACGCTCCACGAACGAAAACGCAGCAGCCGCCTTTGATTTTCTTCGCTGAAAATTCCTTCTTTGAATGACACGATAACCAAAGAGGTTACACCGGTATGTCTCTAAGTCTAGGAGGCAAAAGACTTGTGGGAGTCTTTCTCTAAGAGGGAGGCTAGAGAGAATTTTAGGTCTTGTCTTTGAGAGTCTAAGAGCAAGAGTAAAATTTCAAGTGTCCTGACCAATTAGGTCTAGTGTTCTATTTATAGAAGAGAGGCCATGAATAAAATATTCAATTAAATCAATCTTTTCCAAAATTGATTCAATCTTATTCCTTAATTAATCAATCATGATCAATCAATTCCATAATTGATTAATCTTTTCCACAAATGACTAATTACTTCCATAAGTGATTAGATCATTTCCATAAATGATTAATCACTTCCTTAAGTGATTAATTATTTCCATAATTGATTAATTCCCGGTTAATGAATTCTCTAATTAATTAACCACCAATTAAATATCACATATTTAATTCCCGGCCTAGAATTAATTAATTTGCCCAAACACATTTTAGGTCTTAAATTAATTAATTCATTATTTGAACTCTTTCAAAACTTCCATAAATTTATATTTGAACTTTTCAAATATTAATTTCTCTCATAATAATATATCAATATATATTATATTTGTTTCCCTTAATAAATTGAACATTTTCAATTTACTTTTATTACTTAGTTGCCTCAAATTACTTTACGAGCTACCAGTGGGACCTAATGGACCTGCAGATCAGAAGCTCCAACGATGTGAGATTAAATGGTCAAACTCATTAACCACATTAATCAATATTCGTTAATTGTGTGTACATTCCACTATAGACTCACAGTTGCACTCTTCTCACTGCAGACATATTTTCTGTGTCCACGGATCTAGACCAATATCGACTAGTTAGTCCTTCACGAGTGTCCGTAACACCAGCTGGGTCAAATTACCGTTTTACCCCTGGGTTACCTCTATTTCCTTAAGTACCAATTCTCGTCTAATGAACAACCTGTTTGTGGTCCAACCATCAAACAAAAAACCCTCTCGTGCCATTGAGAGGGTAGGGCCCTTTGTTCAAGATTCGGAGTAACCACTTAAGGGAACACTCATCTGCTTCCCTAAAGTCGGGAATTAGTGAATTCCATCTTGTACAATTATGTTCCCAGCTCCTCATTCGGTCTTGTCCCCAAAGTGGTAGGCTTATTAAGTCGGCGTATTGGCCACTCTCACCCATACAAATCAAAGGACAATCTCTCATGAGCAGGAGTCCATAATCAACTCAGGATTAAGACTAAGTTGTCTAGGTCGTTCTAGTGAAATAGAAAACCAACTAGTTAACGGTGTTATAACCAGTGGTTACTATTTCGCGATCCGGTCTTATGCAAACTCATTGCATAGGATACCCCCACTCGCATGTCTCTTACACGAACGCGTTGGATCGCAGCGTTTGTATCAAATACAAAGTGGACCGTACCCATAGTGTCACCAGGATAAGGCACCCAGTCTTATCCCTATACTATAGACCCTTTAGGCTGTTTCTTGAACAATGATCTCATATGTCGCTACATATAGTTCAAGACTCATATTACAGCCTTGGATGTCTAGTTTATTGGATTAGGGTTATTATTAGGCAAAGACAAATATAAAATAACTAATAACAATTACTGGGAAAATATATCAATATTATTTCATTAATATCCGGTCAACGGTTACATTCACTATCTACGAGTTTTAGGGCATAAAACCCAACAATGATATCATTATCACTGGACCAGATTCTTCATATCTCTCAGTCCTAAAGCAACAGTTGCCAATAGAGTTTCAGATATCGGACCTTGGTGCATTGAAATACTTCCTTGGTCTGGAAGTCCACAATACCACTGATGGCATTTTTGTAAATCAAGCTAAGTATCTCACTGACTTACTTCACACTGCCGGAATGTCCTCTGCTAAGACATTTTTAACACTCATGTCTACTATAGTTGATCTTCATACCTCTGCACCGTTATTTCACGATGTCACGCTCTATCGTCAACTAGTTGGCTCTCTTCAGTATCTCACTTTTACACGACCTAACATTTCCTTTGTAGTGAATCGTGTAAGTCAATTCATGCATCGACCTACAGTTGTTCATTTCTCTGCTGTCAAACGTACCTTGCGTTATCTATCTGGCTCCAAACCACTTGGCATTCTGTTTCGACAAGCAAAATTGTCTCTCACTGCCTTTTATGACTTTGATTGGACTGGTGACACTTCTGACCGACGATCCACATCTGGTTTCATTGCTTTCCTTGGCTCCAGTCCGATCTCCTGGTCAGCCAAAAAGCAACCTACGGTCTCACGTTCTTCAACTGAGGTTGAATATCGCTCTCTTGCCACTACAACAACAGATCTTTATTGGCTACGACAGCTTCTCCGTGATCTCCACGTCACCTTATCAATTCCGCCAACATTATTGTGTGACAACATCTCAGCTATTTCCCTTGCCAATAATCCAGTTTTCCTCGCTCGTACGAAACACATTGAGATTGACTATCATTTTGTTCTAGAAAAGGTTGCTCGTAAAGATATTTCAGTTCAGTTCATATCTTCAAAGGATCAGTTGGTTGACTTTTTCACAAAACCATTGTCATCTCGAGTCTTCTTGACATTTCGAGACAAACTTCTGACTTCTCTTCGGTCATCAGTTTCAAGTATTCTTTATTAGAGAATATTTTCCCATTAATTTTCTCATTATTATTTGGCTTGATTTATGCCTTTAATTGCTGTGATTTGGTGTAAATACTCTTTCCTTTTCTGTGTATTCTTTGGTGTATAAAGTTCATCTCCATGGTAATGAAATAATCAAACAAACTATTCTTACATATTCTCAGTATTCTATACTTACCACATAGGAAGTCAAAGGATATATTCATCAAGCTAAATTTAATTAAGCATAAAGGCATGTTAATCAATTGAGGAAGAATTTTATTAACGATGTCAAAAGATGTTTACAAAAGGCTGCAACCCTTTTATATTACAAGTAGGAGGCTAGAAAAATAAGCTAATTAGCTAATAACTATTCCTAACAATCTTGTTTAAAAGGAATTAACGGTTGGAAATCTTCCAACTTAACAGAAAAGTTACCATGCAGTAAAAACAAGATTACAAAAGAAAAGATATTCAAGAAACTAAAGAAAACATGAGAAGCTAATCAACATTATATTGAAACAAAGATGTTCTACACATCACATGTCTCACATGATTTGCTAAATAACTTATATCAAGGTCCGTTTGGAATACCTTTTAGTTTAAATGTTTTTCAAGAATACATTTTATTTTAAACATTTTGTATAAAAATTGTTTAGAATTTAAACAAACATAGTTACGTTTCCTCATAATTAGTATTGTTTTTATACACAATTTAATATATACTAAAAACTCTTTTTTAAAAATTTGCTTTCAAGTGTTTTTTCCAAAATGATTAATTTCTTAATCTCATTTTTTAATAAGTTATTTTTAGTGGTTGTCAAACACTAAAAATATTTTCAAAATGATTTTTTTTTTCAAAATTAAACACTTGAAAAGTTAAACAAAACATACTCCAAGTTTGAAGAATCGACTCGACGATGGATTTCTCTACTAGGTCTACAAACAACATTTATCTATCCATAGAAAAAGTTATTATATGGTCTCCATCATTTCAAAAGTTATCCTCAATAAATATGTCAAATCAAGGAAAAACACTTGAAATTTAAAACAATTAGACCCTATTTCATAATCATTTGCACCCATTTGATAACCATTTGATTTTTTGTTCTTAATTTTTTAAAATTAAGCTTATAAACATCACTCCCACATACAAGTTTCTTTGTTTTTTCATTTACCTTCTTTTTATGTTTTCAAAAACCAAAGTCAATTTTTTAAAATAAAATTTTAAAAAAAAGTACGTAGTTTTCAAAAAGTATTTTTTTGTTTTTGGAATTTTGCTAAGAATTCAAATGTGTCCCTAACAAAAATGAAAATCATAGTAAGAACATTGAGAGAAAACAACCTTAATTTTCATAAATAAAAAACCAAATAGTTATTAAATTGGACGGTTTTTGGTTTTTTGTTTCTGAAAATGAAGCCTATAAACATTACTACCTCCCATAAGTGTATTTGTTTTATCGTCTACCATTCTTATGTTTTCAAAAACCAAGTCAAATTTTTTTAAAAAAAAAAAAATTCAAAATTTTTTTTTTATTTTTTTTTTTTTAAATTTGGCTAAGAATTCAAAGGTGTGATTACCAAAAATTATAACATTTGGTAAGGAAATTGAAAAAAAAAATATGCCTAATTTTTTAAATAAATAATAATAATAATAATTAAAATAATATCTATATATATATTAGAAGAAAAAAAAAAAAAAAAAACTAATCGTTATCAAAGTTAAAACGTGGTATTAGGAAACTTGAGAAACAAACTTGTAGAGAGTAGAGAGGGGCCACAAGTGCCATTCAAAATTGGCGGTGAAGAGGTAGCATTTCCACGTCAATCAAGATTGGATTTAATTATTCTAAAAATAATATATATATATTGGATTTAATTCTATGAACCGCGTTACTCTATCCCTCTCTTCCCCACCAGTGCTTCCATTAAAATCACTTCGGATTGAATTTTCTTTAACATTCAAACTTCTATTGGTTGAAAAATATGGCGCATCGAAAACCTTTTTTCTGGAAGCGCCAAAGACGTGAAGCAATATTCTATTGACTTCCAAAATTCGAATAAACGCTTTTTCCTTTTTAATCTGTTTTTCTTTTCTTTTATTATTATTATTATTATTATTTTTTTTTTTTTTTGACAATATGTTACATGGGAGGACTCGAACCATATACCTATGGATCCGAACCATATACCTATGGATCCGAACCATATACCTATGGATCATCAATACAACTTTATGGCAATTGAACTATGCTCTTTGCGAATAAAATTTTTTTAAAAAATATTATTTAGTAAGATTTTTTTTAAAAAAAAAAAAAGTAAAATACAAACATTATCATTATCCATGGATTTAAAGTTTTTTCCCTAATTTAAGCTATTAAAATTACAAATTTATTGAATTATTAGTTAATTATAAAACTATAAAATGTAACAACATTGCCCATTTCATCATCTAGACCCTATTAGTCAGTAAGCTTATATTTTATTTTTAAAGTCAAATTTGTTTATCGGCAATATTTTTATTTATTTTTTACTCTATATAAATACTTTTTCAAATCTTAGAAAATTTCAATTTCAAATTTCTTTTAAAACTTCTCTCTCTATGTATGTTTCAGCAAAATTGAAAAATGTTTACAAGATTAAATCACAAAGGAAATAAAATCAAAGCATGACTAATTTAAGAAGTCATAAGATCAGCCAACAAAAATATAAAATTAAGAGAGAGAAATAAAATACTTTTCCAACATTCAACAACCATCCATGTTCATACATATACAGTCCCTCTATAAAAGGAAGTTTGAGAGGCTCCCTTCTATCCAAACACAACATTTCCTCAAAACTTCATCATCAACAGACATGGCTTCCTACAAAGCATTAGCCTATATTCTACTCGCCACCACGCTGATCGCCGCCGGGCCAGCAGCGGCGCAGCTGAGCCCGACGTTCTACGACACCACATGCCCCAGCGTGTCCTCCATCGTAGAGGACGTAGTGAGACAAGCTCTCCAAACCGATGCCCGAGCAGGCGCCAAACTCATCCGTTTTCACTTCCACGATTGCTTTGTCAACGTCA
The DNA here is from genome assembly GCA_036850905.1 of Luffa acutangula. NCBI lineage: Eukaryota > Viridiplantae > Streptophyta > Magnoliopsida > Cucurbitales > Cucurbitaceae > Luffa > Luffa acutangula. The sequence goes on along the minus strand of CM072097.1, from coordinate 40,435,911 downwards.
GTAACTCCCTCTCTCTCTGCTAAGCTTAAGCTGATAGGTTACAGTACATCTAATTCTTTTATTTATATTCGTAACACATTTAGGGGTGCGACGGGTCGGTTCTACTAGAAGATTCAGCTGTAGACGGTATAGACAGTGAGCAAAACGCACCGGGAAATGCTGGGATACAAGGCCAAGACATAGTCGCCAACATCAAAACTGCTGTTGAAAATGCTTGTCCAAACCTCGTCTCATGTGCTGACATCTTGGCCATTGCATCTAATGCGGCTGTCGTCTTGGTAAGGACAATTGTCGTCCCTTAATTTGTCGATAAAAAAAGTTCTGGATCCGCCACCAACTGTGGTGTGGTCAACAAATATATGATAAATTGTTAGCGTTTAAACTTTGTCGTCGTGGTGCTTTGGGAAGAACTGATCAACAATGGAGGAATAATTAAAAATTTGTGAAATATTTGCAGGCTGGAGGAAGGGGTTGGGAGGTTCAGTTGGGAAGAAGAGACAGCAGAGTAGCAAATAGATCTGGAGCTGCTAGTAACCTTCCAAGTCCTTTTGAGCCTCTTCAAAATCTTACTGTCAAGTTTGCTAATGTCGGTCTCGATTCCACTGATCTCGTCGCTTTATCTGGTAACTCTAATTTTCAAAATGATAATTTTCATTATCTTATTTTTAAAAATGTTATTGAATATAACATCACAAATCTCTGACTTTTTAGTTGAAGATTACTACGTATCAATTAACACTAAGTTAGGTTCACTTTGACTTGTAATTATATTTTTTTATTATTATTATTATTTTGAAATAGCTTGCAGTTGTCTTTATAAACTCTTAAATATGTGTTGAAATCATGTTTATAATTCTTTTAGTACATGCATTTAATAAAGTTTAGGTGGATCAAAATTCTAAGCGTGTGACTTTATTTTCTCTCTTTTTCTTTTCTTTTTTTAAGATCCAAAACGTGTGGCTTAAGTTTTATGTTTAAGGTGATATTAAATTTGAGCATTACATATAGTTTTATGAGTATGAAAGGACAAATATACTCTCCCAAAAAAAAGTAATATTATTTACAAAATTTAACCGACATGAAAAAAAAAATGTAAAAGAGAAATGAAAAAGAGAACTTAAACCTAAAAATGATTAGATTAAATTAAGTTGTCATGACATAACAGTTCACCTTTAGAAAAAAAATCAATAGTTCTGACCCAATTAAATATTTCATATTAATATTTAATTAACTGGGCTAACAGCAAAACAGTTCCTGAAAACCAACATTAAAAATTAATAGGAGTAAATAAAAACTTTTTATACATTTTTATTAGTTTAAATTACAATTTTAGTTTATAAATAAAACAAATTTGTTTTATAGTTTTAAAAGTTTCAATTCCGTTGATTTAGTCAAACCTCACAAATCAAACTTACCATTACCATGCTAACAATGTATCAAAGTTTCAGACTAAATAAAAAAGAAAAATATGTGAATTATCTTTTAGATGAATATAGATAATGTAGTAACCATTTATATGAGATTTTTTCTTTTTGAAAAAAAAAAACCGAGATTAAATCAAACTATAAAAATCAAATTGAAACTAAGTCTATCCATAGAGACTAAATTAAAAATTTTAAATCTATGGTAACCAAATCTAAACTATGGTATCCAGAGTAGAACCGACCAATCACACCTCTATATTAGTTTTAAAATTTCAATTTAGTCTCTTTGGTAAGGAAACAAAGTCCATAATCTTAATTTAACCATTTTTTTTTCTTTTTTTTAAAGTAATCTTAATTTAACTTTTTTTTTTACGACATCTTAATTTCACCTTAGTACTACTAAATATGCTTTAAAGTATAATATTTTTTATGTCATTTAATAAAGCTTTACATTTTAGTGGTAAAATAAATGTCCTTCCTTAAGAGATTAAAGGTTGGAAACCCCACCCTAAACGTTGTCCAATGTTGAACTAAAAAAAAACTTTAAATTGGTTCTTATGATACAGGAGCGCACACGTTCGGACGTTCAAGGTGCTTGTTCTTCGTGGGGCGACTGAGAAACTTCAACGGAACGGGAATGCCCGACCCGACACTTGACCCAGTCTACAGAGACATCCTTATCGAGGCCTGCCCCGACAACCAGACTCGGGTGGATCTGGATCCGACAACTCCAGACCAATTCGACAACAACTACTTCAGCAATCTCCAAGGAAACCGTGGGCTTCTCACGAGCGACCAGGTGCTTTTCACCACTCCCGGCGCTGCCACCATCGACACTGTGAACCGCTTCGCCGCCAGCCCAGATGCCTTCTCCGATGCCTTTGGAGCCTCCATGATCAAGATGGGGAACATCAGCCCTTTGACCGGAATTGATGGCGAGATTCGCTTCACTTGCTCTCGAATTAATCCTCTGCCTGCTCTTGCTGATATCTAAATTTCATTCACCAACTGTGTTGTGTTTTCTTTTGGATTTTTTAATGAAATAATTACTCTCGTTTGTGTGTGAGGAGAGTCGTCTCTTATCATCTCATCTTTGTTTAATTGTAATGTTATGTGGGTTTAATTTTGCGAATCATTCGTGACAAGAAATTGCACGATCAATCACCTTAATTAATGATGAATCATGTTCATTGTCAAAATTTCATATGGAGGTCTCAATTTTATGAAAATATCATTGAGACATAAAAAAAAATGCCATGTCAATGGATATTTCTAAAAAAAATATTTAAAACAAAAAAATTCAATAAATATTTAAATAAATAAATAATTTTTTTTTTACATTTTTTAAATAAATTATACTAGTTTTTTAGAAGTAAATAAGTTAAACTCGTTATTATAAATATTATCTCCACATTAATTATATTTTATTGTTATTTTATTTATATTTTGTCAATTTTTTTAACAATATAATGAAAATGTCGATTCATATTTATGTCGATGTTGAACCACAAGGTCTGTGGTTCGAAATCTCATCCCCACATATTAAATAAAAATAAAAATAAAAAAATAGAAAGTAATAAAAAAATATTGAAAATGTCGAAAATTTAATATATTGGTTGGTCTATAAAGCTCGACATGAGCGGCTTTACTATTTAAACAATCAACAAATCACCCCATCTCTCATCCATCGAAAATCAGTACATTAACTTCTCAGAGTGTTACTTGTGGAAATACAATTGAACTATTACAAAATTGCAGCATATCGAAAATTATTCCATGGTTCAATAATCAAAATTGTTTTAACCAATGTTTGAAAAAGAAAATGTTTCGATCATTCTATAAAACAATTGACTGCTCTATTCCCTCTTGTGGCGAGGGCCCGATATAACTTGATCCTCTTCTCCAGATGTCTAAGACGAAAGAAATTTAAGAGAGCTGACAACTCTAACTACCAACTTCGTCTGATTCATATTGGATTTGACTAACCCTTCCTTTTTCCTCTACATTCTCGACAATCCGTTCGTCTCAGCCTTTTAATGGCCTGTTTCATTCAATTTCTACACTTTAAAAATCATAAAAATATCAATAAGATTTTTCTAAGAAAAAGTACACATTAGCATCAATCACCTTAGCTATAAAGCTGAGGATTCTCAGTCATTTGGTATGCATCATTGAGCTTGGATCAATTGCAGTTCTTATAATCCGAAGGCCACTCTCTGCACATAATCAGGCCGTCTTTTGCTTGGCATTCGAAGCAACCCTGTAATCTGTAGTTCAGTAACAGCAGTGCAAAACCTTGCTCTGTTGAAAAAGGGGTTAAGGATTTTCAAGGATATCTTAAAATGGATCCTTGAAATATTAAGCGGATCAATGCTTCATTGAGAAAGGGAACAAATGCAGTATATATAAATTAAAACTATTTCTGCAGATGCTTTTAGGACAAAACAAGAAACAGTGAACAGTGTCACAGACTCACAGCCATGTGATTTTTTTCCTATTTTTCAATATTCTAGAAGAAAACAACAAAAATGGAGATGGAGCTATGGCATTAACCTGAAAAAATCGCAGTCATGAAGTACAAAAATTAAGAAACAAACATAATAGAACTCCATTCACGAACCAGTTTTGCAGATCAAATTAGCAGACAACAATTTCACCACATAAGAATGTAAAAGGATACTGAATTGATGCATCGCTTTTGTTTTTAAGGCTAGGTTTATCTTTCCTTTTCTTTGGTGTAGAGCATTGCTTCGCCTTTTGATTCCCTTTAGCATGAGGATGACTAACAACTGTCTTGAACGATTGGAACCAATCATGGAGATTGACGAGATCACCATGCTCTTGTGCTAAATTATACCTACATGAATGTTCCATCAAAATCTTTGGTCTAACTGAAGAATGTGACACAGTAAAATTCTAACATACACCAATAATATTAGTTTTTTTTATCTTCCTGCACACATAAATATATCTCAATGTTTAAACTCCATACAAATGTTACATAAATAAATGCCATAGAACGGGAAGGGATGGTCCCTTGAGTATAAAGACTCGCAGGCTACCTGCACTCTTTGGAGAGAGGCTACTTGCGATGACCCTTGATAGTACATCCCAATACTCATGATTTATTTAGATTTGGATATCTACCAAATCAATTTTGAATTGGAGCAAAGCATGAATTTTCAATTATATTCAAGGAGAAAAGATGGAAGTTACTAATTTGGTTTTACACTAACAAAGAGAAAAATAAAAATACTAAAAAAACTAATTCAACTGGCTGGTTAGTGATTATAAACTCACCAAGTCACCAACTGGCTGGCTGGTTAGCCAAGTTGTAAACCTAAACTCCATTAGATTACTATAACTTATTGGAATTTTACACCTGGGTAAAGTTTCATTAATTTCTGACCTAAGAGTGAGCTGGTGAGGTAATTAGTTGTGCTGGATGAAAAACCAGAAAGGAAAAAAAGAAAGCACCGAGAGGTAGGGGAGAAATCAATGATGGGAAGGTGTTTAATCGTCCAAGTATGGGATAGATAGGTTTAATTCAAGACTTGTTGGAAAGGGATTCACTCAATCATATGGTGTTCGTTATCGAGAAAAATTTGTCCCTATAGTAAACCATGCTTTCAAAGCACACCCAAGCAATTACCTATGGCGAGGTGAGATGTGAGATGCATGCTCATGCCTCGGTACTATCCTAAGCGAGCACTTTCAATAATGCACTCAACCATTCGAGCATTTCAATCATCATGAACGTATCTTCTAACTTTTAACATGAAGAAAAATGATGAAGAAGAAAAAGGGTTAAGATGAAAACAGAGAGAAAAAGGAAGAAGAGTTGGGGAGTAGAAGAAGAGTTGGGAGGAAGGAAAGAAAAGACAAAATAGAAGTATAAAAAAAGTAAAAAACAAAAATAAACAGAAAAAGATCTGATGAAGAAAAGATGGAGAAAAGACGGAGAAAAAGAAAAGATGTTAGAGAAGAAGTCTCTAGTTGCACTAAATAAGTGCTCGTTGCATGAAACTGCAAGAGGACAGTACGCAGTCAAACCACTTTTTGACCATATTAAAAAAAAAATCTACCACTATATCTCTTCTTTTTCTAAATTAGTTCAATTATTTTTTAAAAAATATTAAATGGTTCTGTAATTTTTTATGCTTTTAGAATTGAGTATTTAATCTTTTTAATCTATCATTGTTATAGATGATATATATTTTTATTTTAATTGTATTGAGTGTCCTTTGTTCAGCCAAGCAAACACAATTTTGTTGTCTTTCGCCTCAAGGAAATTAAAAGACTTGTCCCCTTAGAGTACGCTTTTAGAAAACACTAGTAGCAAAGTTAAACATGATTCATGTCCTCTCTAGTTATGAATAAATGATTGGGTTCTTTACCAATTAGACATAAAACAATGCTTTCCTCAATAGAGATTTATAAGTGTTAACATGGATATATCTAGCGGAATGGAAACAAACAAAAACCATGAATTAAGTGTGTAAACTCAAGTCCTTCCATGGTGTAAAACAATTTCCTGGTCTGGTTTGAAAAAATTTCAAAAGTTGTTAAAGATAAAAGATACTTACAATGTCAATATAATCATACTCCATCAAACATTCCGCTCAAGGAAAAATCGTTATTAGCCTTGTCTATGTGGATAATATTATCCTTACGGGTTAAAGAGGAAATAAGAAACATAAAATTACTTGTGGCTAAAGAGTTTGAAGTATCTTAGACATCTCCGATACTTCCTCCTAAGCATGGAAGTAGCTTGCTCAATAAAAGGTTTGTGCATCTTTCAAATAAAATAGGTTCTTGATCTTCTACATGAAACAAGCATGTTTGAATGTAAACCTGCCAGTACCCTAATTGCAACTTAGGAAAAGAAAATATACTTGTTAACAAAGAACAATATCAAAGGCTTGTTGAAAAACTTATATATCTCACTCACACTAGACGTGACATCTATTTTGTAATTACCTTTATAAGTCACTTTATGAATAATCCCATCAAAGAAAATATGTAGGCAACTTATAGGATCCTAAGATACTTCAAAGGGCCTCCTAGAGAAGGATTTTACTTGAAGAAATCAATCGAAAGATAGGTCGAAATCTGCACTGATGTTGATTGGGCAAGCTAAAAAGTTGATCGAAGATCAACTATTGGGTCTTTGCATGGGGCAAATTAGTAATATAGCAGAGTAAGAAGCAATCACCACGTCAAGAAGCAATGCTGAAGCTAAATTAAAAGTTGTTGCATAAGAGATATATGAAGGAATATTTCTCCAAAGAATCTTATCGAAACTAAGAATTCCATCCGAGGAATCAATGGAGGTCAACTGTGAGAAACATTGTCAAAGATCATGTTCATCAAATAAAGCATATGGAAATTGGTCGTCACTTCATCAAAGAGAAAATTGAAGACAAAAGTATTTTCTTCAACTACATCTTGACTAAGATGCAAATAGCATATGTCCTCACTAACGATGAGCAAACCAAGCCGATTGTTTGAACCCAACCGAACAGACTTTGGTCGGTTGGTTTTATGGCATTATCGATCAAAGGTCAATCAACGAGTCCAAAATGGGCTCAAATTGACTAAACCGACCCCAAAAAAAAGGTCATATGTAGTTATGCACACTACCATGTAGCACTAGAGCCGCTTCTTGGAAAGACCAGGTGGTCTCCCCAAGGGTTGAATTAATTAAAAAACTATATTATTATTATTTTTTAAATTTAGGGTTTCTATTCTAATTCTCAAACCCTCTCTCTATCTCCTCTTCCTTTTCCTTTTCTCTCTTTCTCTCTTTCTCCTTCTTTCTTCTTCTTTTCTTCTCTTTCATCTTTCTTCTCTTCATCTTTTACTTTTCTTCGCCTTTCTTCTTAATAACCAAGTCGGATCCAGTGTATCACAAGGGATTTGCCTTTTCTATTGATTCCTACGGATTGGATCAAAAACAATTCTTAAATGAGGTATTCAACTACAGAGATGAATTCGAAAAAGAAATATTTATTCGTTCTCCCTCCTATTTTCTATGAAGAGAATGAATCGTTTTATCTAAGGATCAGAAAAAATGGGTTCAAACCTCCCCCAGAAATGACTTTCTTTTCTTCTTTCTTTTCTTCCCTCTTCCTTCTTTTCTTCTCCCCTCCTTATTTTTTTCATTTAGTTCATTGAAGTGATGAAACCGACCAAAACCGACTATCCACCAATGTGGTATAAGCTGGTAAAGAGTACATGTGTTGTCAACATAACCAACCCTCCAAAATCAGCCAACGGGAACCAACATGTCGATGGTTGGTATCAGTTTGAGTCCTAAACCGACACCGATCAATTGATGATTATTAGAATAATTGTAATGAATTAGTTAGTTGATTATTGTTATTTCAGTTACACTTATCTTGTGTATCATTGGCTATATAAAGCCTTTATATCTGAGTAATAGAGTATGCAAGATTAAGTCTCTTAATCTCAATATGGTATCGGAGGTGTTTTAGTTTTTTTTTTAAAGAGACTATTTCTCTTTCTTGTGTCACTTTTTCTCCTTTCCCATGGCTGATGAAACTGACCTTCCTTCAGTTCACTCAATTCCTTATCCTACTACCATTCCTACTACTACAAATTTTCAATCAACCAATCCCTCTGTTGTCGAGCAATATGCTAACCCATATTTTCTCCATCACTCTGATAGTACTAGTTTGGTTCTTGTCTCTGAGCTTTTAACCGAATCAAACTACACTCTGTGGAATCAGGCGATGCTTCTTGGGTTGACAAGAATAAAGTTGGTTTTGTAGATGGTACACTTACTTGCCCTAACGATGAATTGAGAAATTCTTGGATCATATGCAACGTGGTTACGACCTGGATCTTGAATGCTCTGTCTAAAAATTTCACAGAAAATCAATTTTTTAGAGACAACCAGAGATATTTGGCTTGATCTTCAGCAGCTCTATCAACGCAAGAATCGACCACGTATTTTTCAGCTTCGGCGTGAAATCTCGAACTTGGTTCAAGATTAAAGTTCAGTCACCACCTATTTTGCAAAATTGAAAACCCTCTGGAATGAGTTTTCGTCATATCGTCTAAAGTGTTCTTGTGGACGGTGTAATTCTGGAGGAATGAAGCAATTAGTAGAATACTTCTTGGCTGAGTATGTTATGGCGTTCTTTATGGGTCTCAACGAATCTTTTTCTCAAATCCATACCCAACTTCTTCTCATGGAACTTGAACCTTCTATTCATAAGGCTTTTTCATTAGTTGCACAGGAGGTTGATCAACGTTCTTCAGTTGCTCCCACTCCTGTTGTACCAGTTGCTTCAACGGCATTAATGGTTAAAAGTTCTTCTAACTCACCCAAGAAGAATCCGACCAATTCGTCAAAAAAAAAAAAAAAGAGCATCATGTCTACACACATTGCAATATTTTGGGACATACTGTTGGAATTTCTAGTTTCTATAATTGTGTAAAATATTTGTTAATATTGAGTCATTATTGCCTTTATTCTTTCCTTTTATTGTAATGGGTCTTTCTCCTATATAAGAAGACCTAGGATGTTCATATTTGAATAAGAGACTATTATTCTCCTAAAATTAAGATGGTATCAGAGCGGGTTAAACCCTAGCCGTCTTTAAAACCCTAAACACCATACTTTTCGAAACCCTAGCCGCCGCCGCCGCCGCCGTCGGAACCCTAGCCACCAATCTTCATTGGTGCATCCTACTTCTGACGTCGGTGCTGTGAGCCTCCAGCCACGTTCTCTCTCCGGTGCCTTTTCCGGTGACAGCAGATCAGCGGCGCCGGCAGCATTACAGTGGCTTTGCGACTTCGACGGTGAGACTCGTGGAGGATTACGGTGATTTCTGCACCTGTAGCTTGCGGCCAACAGAGAAATCTCGTGGGTTTTCTTCCTTTGGTTTTCTTCTGTCGCTGTCCAATTTACTGCGACCATCAATTTACTGTCGTGGGTTTCTCGCTGCAAGCTTTGTGGTTTCCGCTACCAGCCAACCACGACCCAAGACGCGTAACTTTTTGGGTTTCTTTCCATCTCTACCGCGACCATCAAGAACGAGGTTCGGCTGAATTAATCACGCAGCTGCTTAATTCTTCAATCACGCAGGTTTCGACTTTTCTTCAATCAAGAACGAGGTTCGGCCGAATTCATCTCCTTGCTCGAGGGATTTTTTTTTTTCACCGTGTTTTTTTCGTGGATTTGAAGATCTGGTTCTTCGTGGTTCGGTTCAATCCAATACTTGATTTGGTCTGGTTCAGTTTACTGATTGGTTTGGTTTTTCCTTGGTTCGATCTACTACTTGGTTGGTTCGGTTCACTATTGGTCTGGTTTACTGTTTCTGTGGTTTGGTTTATATTCTATTATTTCCCATTCTCTTCACTTTATCATGTCTAAGGAGCAAGTTCATCAAATCTTAAAACGGCTACCAACCAATTTATCATCTAATAATTCTTGTGTTTCATTGACACAAACAGGTAATTATCCCCGAGCCTTTTCTTGTGGCACTTCTTCTCCATGGATTATCGATTCCGGAGCTTCTGACCATATGACTAGTACCTCTCACTTTTTTAACTCATATTCTCCTTCTTATTCTAATGAAAAAATTCGAATTGCAGATGGCAGTTTTTCTTCCGTTGCAGGAAAAGGAACTATTAAATTGACTGAAAATATTTCTTTACAGTCTGTTTTACATGTTCCAAAATTAGCCTGTAATCTCTTATCTGTCAGCAAACTTTCTAGAGATTCTAATTGTCGCGTTATATTCTTTGAATCTCATTGTATTCTTCAGGATCAGGAATCGGAGAAGATGATTGGGAGTGCTAGGATGCTTGATGGCCTTTACTACTTTGATGAAGGTTCTTTTAGTAATAAAGTAACTCAGGGTTTCAGCAGTATTAGTTCTCTCTCTGGTAAAGAACAAATTATGCTTTGGCATCTTAGGTTAGGGCATCCTAGTTTTCCTTATCTCAAGCATTTATTTCCAAATTTATTTAAGGGATTTGATTGCTCCTCATTTGATTGTCAAAGTTGCATTTTAGCAAAAAATCATCGTTCCACCTATTTACCTAAACCTTACAAAGCTTTGGAACCTTTTTATTTAATACATAGTGATGTTTGGGGGGCTTCTAAAATTAGGGCTCATAGTGGGAAAAGATGGTTTGTTACTTTTATTGACGACCATACTCGTCTATCTTGGGTGTATTTAATGGAAAAAAAATCTGAGGTGAAAGACATTTTTAGAAATTTTTATAATATGATCGAAACTCAATTTCAAACCAAAATTTGCATTTTACACTCTGACAATGGAACAAAATATTTTAATGAATCTTTTGGTGAGTTTTTAAAAGATAAAGGTATAGTTCACCAGTCTACTTGTCGAGATACTCCTCAACAGAATGGTGTTGCTGAAAGAAAAAATAGGCATTTACTTGAGGTAGCTCGTGCTATAATGTTTTCCATGCATGTTCCAAAATATTTATGGGGTGAAGCAATTCTCACAGCTACCTATCTAATAAATAGAATGCCTAGTAAGATCTTGAATTTTAAAACTCCCATTGATTGCTTTAAAAATGTTTTTCCAAAATCTCGTTTATATTATGATTTACCGCTCAAAGTTTTTGGGTGTACTACCTATGTTCACATCCCTAGTCACTTTCGGTCAAAACTTGATCATAGAGCAGTTAAATGCATTTTTTTGGGTTATTCTTCAAATCAAAAAGGCTATAAATGTTTTGATCCTCAGACAAAAAAATGTTTTGTAAGCATGGATGTGTCTTTTTTAGAAAATCAATCATATTTTACCCAAAGTTCTCTTCAGGGGGAGAAACCAAATCTGGAAGATAACTTTTGGGATGTTTCTATTCCTCTTCCTAACCTTATTTGTCCTGATGATATTAGTCCTTTGGTGCCAAGTATAGAAACTTCTCAATCAGGAGGAGAAATACTACATAATGATCCTACTGATCAAGTTCCTGAGTTTAAGTTTTATACTAGAAGAAAATTCATTCAGAGGAAGCAAGACCAAATAGTTGATCTTTCACAGAACCAATCTGAGACTCCGATGATTGAAACTGGAAAATCTGGTAATTCTTCTTCCATTCCTACTTCAACTATTCAAAATACTTTGCCAGTTGTATCTGATCTTGATATGCCCATAGCCATTAGAAAAGGTACTCGAAGTTGTACCAAATATCCTATTGCAAACTACATGTCATATCATAATTTGTCAAATAGTCATAAAGCCTTCACCTCTAGGATAAATGATTTGTTTGTTCCAAAGAATATACATGAGGCTTTAGAAGATCCAAATTGGAAAGTAGCAGTTATGGAGGAGATGAATGCTCTAAAACAAAATGGGACTTGGGAAATAGTAGAGTTACCAAAGGATAAGAAACCAGTGGGTTGTAAATGGGTGTTTACCATAAAATGCAATGCAGATGGTAGTATTGAGAGATATAAGGCCCGATTGGTGGCTAAAGGCTTCACCCAAACATATGGGATTGATTATCAGGAAACGTTTGCCCCAGTTGCTAAAATTAACTCTATTCGAGTATTGTTGTCTCTTGCAGCTAATTCAGAGTGGCCTCTCTATCAGCTTGATGTGAAAAATGCTTTTCTCAATGGCGACCTTGAAGAAGAAGTTTTTATGCATTTGCCACCAGGTTTTGAAAAGGAACTTGGAAGTAATAGAATTTGCAGGTTAAAGAAATCTCTATATGGCCTTAAACAATCTCCAAGAGCTTGGTTCGAACGGTTTGGAAAAGTTGTGTCTGGTTATGGGTTTCTTCAAAGTCAAGCTGACCATACTATATTTTATAAACACTCTGAGAATAATAAAATCTCTATCTTGATTGTCTATGTTGATGATATTATTCTCACAGGTGATGACGAAGTAGGTCTAACTGATCTAAAGAAAAACCTTGCAACTGAATTTCAAATCAAGGACTTGGGAACGTTAAAATATTTCCTTGGGATGGAATTTGCAAGATCAGGGAAAGGCATCTTTGTAAATCAAAGAAAATATGTCATTGACTTGCTTGACGAAACAGGATTACTTGTGTTATTAAGATATCAAACATGAGAGAATTCCATACCTCTTCTATACACTAGAGCCAATTATATATAGGCATACATAGAAGCCCTAAACCAATAATGGTAAAATTACAATAAAGGACGAAGACTAATAAGCTACTATATTTACATATATACTATAACACTCCCCCTCAAGTTGGAGCATATATATTAATCATGCCCAACTTGTTACAAAGATAATCTATTCTGACTCCATTTAAAGCTTTCGTGAAAATATCTCCTAATTGCTCTCCGGTCTTCACATATCCAGTAGCTACCAAACCTTGCTGTATTTTCTCCCGAACAAAATGACAATCGATTTCAATATGTTTAGTACGCTCATGAAATACTGGGTTGGATGCAATATGAAGGGCAGCTTGGTTGTCACACCACAACTTGGTCGGAACTGTAACATTGAAACCTAATTCGATCAAGAGTTGATGAACCCACATTATCTCACATACTGATTGTGCCATAGCTCTGTATTCTGATTCAGCACTTGATCGTGAAACCACATTTTGTTTCTTACTTTTCCATGAAACCAAATTACCTCCAACAAAAACACAATAGCCAGAAGTTGATCTTCTATCTTCTCTTGATATCCTGCCCAATCAGCATCTGAAAAACACTCAATCTTCATATGACCATGGTCTTTATATAGGATCCCACGTCCAGGTGCAACCTTCAAATAACATAAAATCTGTTGTACTGCTGCCCAATGTTCCACTGTGGGTGAAGACATAAATTGGCTCACAATGCTTACTGAATAAGCTATGTCTGGTCGTGTCACTGTAAGATAATTCAACTTTCCAACCAATCTTCTATATCTCTCAGGATCATCAAATGGTTCTCCATCTTTTGTAAGTTGTAGATTAGGCATCATCGGAGTACTACATGGCTTGGCTCCCAATTTTCCTGTCTCAGATAGCAAATCAAGTACATATTTTCTTTGTGACATAAAAATACCTTTCTTGCTTCTCATTACTTCGATACCCAAGAAGTATTTTAATGTTCCCAAGTCTTTAGTATGAAACTGACTTTGGAGGAAAGTTTTGAGAGATGAAATGCCTGATGTATTATTTCCAGTAATAACAATATCATCAACATATAGGACAAGTAGAATAATACCACTCTTAGTTCGTTGGTAGAAGACAGAGTGATCCGACTTGCTTTTCTTCATTCCAAACTGCTCAAGTGCCTGACTAAATCTTCCAAACCATGCTCGTGGACTTTGTTTCAACCCATATAAAGATTTACGAAGACGACACACTTTATCATTCTCCCCCTGAGCAACAAACCCAGGTGGTTGCTCCATATAGACTTCCTCTTGAAGATCACCATGGAGAAAAGCATTTTTAATGTCAAGCTGATGCAAAGGCCAACATTGAGAAGCAGCCATGGAAATGAATAACCTTACAGAAGTTAATTTAGCAACAGGAGAAAACGTATCAAAATAATCAATCCCATATGTCTGAGCATAGCCTTTGGCAACTAGGCGTGCTTTCAATCGGGCAACTGAACCATCAGGATTTACCTTAATTGCAAACACCCATTTACACCCGATAGCTTTCTTTCCTTCTGGACGAGATACTAAATCCCAAGTACCATTATCATCTAAAGCAGTCATCTCTTCTATCATCGCATTGCGCCAACCAGGATGAGACAAGGCTTCATGAACCGTTTTAGGAATCGAGGTAGAGTCAAGAGATGCAACAAAAGAACATGTAGAAGATGACAAGTGGTCATAAGAGACAAATGAAGAAATAGGAAAAGTGCAAGAACGTTTACCTTTACGAAGAGCAATAGGAAGCTCATCACTCGGTCCTGGATCCGATGACGAAGAATCTTGTGGTACAAGACATTCACCTGGAGGTTGTTGTCGTCTAGAGTATACTTGAGTAATAGGCGGACAAGTAGGAACAAGTGTCGAACTAGAAGGATCGAGAGAGGGTGTAGGAGACACGAGTGGAGATGGATTGGTAGAGGGTGTAGGAGGTACAAGCGTATAAATAAAAAGATCATCCTCCTCCTCCTGACTCGTACTAGGCAAAGATGACTTGAAAGGCGTGTCCTCAAAGAAAGTAACATCACGAGATACAAGATACCTATTCGAACTAGGACAATAACATCTATAACCTTTTTGAACACGAGAATAGCCTAAGAAAATGCACTTTAAAGATTTGGGGTCTAATTTTGTTAGATTAGGACGAACATCTCTAACAAAACAAGTACAACCAAATATTTTCGGCTCAATAGGAAACAACGGTTTTGTGGGGAATAGAACATGATAAGGAATTTGACCTTTAAGAACAGATGAAGGCATGCGATTAATCAAGAAGCAAGCTGTAGAAATTGCATCAACCCAAAATTGCTTTGGAACACACATTTGAAAGGATAATGCTCTTGCAGTTTCAAGGAGATGCCTATTTTTTCGTTCAGCAACTCCATTTTGGGAAGGAGTATCAGCACAAGATGAATGATGAATAATTCCATGCTTACATAGGTACGACCTAAGTGCTTCAGAAAAGTACTCACCAGCATTATCGCTTCTCAAAATTTTAAGGGAAACATCAAACTGAGTTCGAATTTCAGCATGAAAATTACAAAAGTGAGAAAGCAACTCAGAACGACTCTTCATAAAGTATAACCAAGTCATACGAGAGTAATCGTCAACAAAGGTAACGAAGTATCGAAATCCAGTTTTGGAAACAATGGGACAAGGACCCCAAATATCAGAATGAATTAATTCGAAGGGCTTACTTGCTCGATTATCTATTCTAGGACTAGAGCTAAGACGATGAAATTTGGCAAACTGACATGAGTCACAATTTAATGAAGACAAGTTATGAAATTGAGGACAAAGTTTTTTCAGCATTGAAAGAGAAGGATGACCTAAACGGCAATGGGCATCAAAAGGAGAAACAACTCCAGAACAAGCAACTTTTGGCACTTGATGATCGAAAATATAAAGTCCTCCAGATTCATGTCCTCTACCAATAATCTTCTTCGTCACAAGATCCTGAAACAAGCAATAGCCCGAATGAAAAGAAACACAACAATTAAGGTCATGAGTGAGTTTACTAACAGATATTAAATTAAAGGAAAGTTGAGGTAAATGTAGAACTGATGACAAAGAAAGAGATGAGGTTAGGTTTACTGTGCCAGATCCAAGAACAGATGATGTTGATCCATCTGCCAAAGTAACGTCGATAAGGGAAGTAGATGAGGAAAAACTGGAAAACAAACCACGATTACCTGTCATATGATTGGTTGCACCAGAGTCTATGACCTATTTGGTAGAGGAGGAAAGAAGACAATGATTCATGTTACCTGACTCAACAATGGTTGTAATAGGGGTAAGCACGGATGATAAAGAATATGCTTTCAATGACTTTTGGTACTGTTGAAATTTAGCAAACTCAGTAGTAGAAGTAACAAATGGTTGCTTAGATGAATCATGGATGGACTGAATCCGCGATTGAACCACATTAGACATCTCTACGAGTCCTTGTTCAACCATAGGTCAATATTGAATGTAAAACCACAAATTCTGATCTAAAACCTTGAAATTAGAGCCAAATAACCATACACCTTCTGAAAATATGATCTGAATGGAGTTTCTAATGAAGAACCCTAATTCTCCTTCCAAACAACTTTTAACTCAAGCCAATTATGTCCAAACTAGCCACAAGAATACGTCAAAAATACTCTTGATCCACGAGAACAGCAAATCACAACAGCCGGGGAAAAATCCAGCCACAAATGTACCCTCACGAGGAAAAAACAGAACTGAACTGAACAAAAAACGAACCGAAATTGAGCCGAGCACCCAAACTGAAGCAAACGTGACCTGTTTTGGCAAAACCAAGTATGCAGACTTGTCGGAATTCTCAACCCGAGGCTAACCCAACTGACGGAAGGGAAAACGGAGGTCCCACGCGCCCTCACGCGCCGGCGCGTGGCGGCGGCTGCAGAAATCTCCGGCGGCGCGTGTGGCTCACGCGCGGCTACTTCCGGCGAACGACGACGACGGTTCGACTCCCCTGACGGCGGCGCTTCTCTTTAGGTGGGTGGTGTCGACAAACGGCCCCTCTAATGTGGTGACCCAAATTTCAAACCCTAACCCCACTTGGATGAGAAGAAACCCTAACAACCAAAGGAAAATTCTAAAACCCTAAGGTGGCTCTGATACCATGTTATTAAGATATCAAACATGAGAGAATTCCATACCTCTTCTATACACTAGAGCCAATTATATATAGGCATACATAGAAGCCCTAAACCAATAATGGTAAAATTACAATAAAGGACGAAGACTAATAAGCTACTATATTTACATATATACTATAACAACTTGGATGCAGAGTTGCTGAAACTCCTATTGAGCCTAATTTGAAATTAGAAGCAGCAAAAGAAGAAGAAATAAAGGATAAGGAGAGGTACCAAAGACTTGTGGGGAGACTAATTTATTTGTCTCATACTCGTCCAGACATTGCTTTTGCTGTAAGCATGGTAAGTCAGTTTATGCATGCACCTGGACCAACTCATTTCGAAGCTGCCTACAGGATTTTACGATATTTAAAAGGAGCTCCTGGAAAAGGTATTTTATTCAAAAAGAATAATCACTTCCAAGTAGAGGTCTATACAGATGCAGACTGGGCTGGAAGTACTACTGATAGAAGATCTACCTCAGGTTATTGTTCCTTTGTTGGAGGAAATCTAGTCACATGGCGAAGCAAAAAGCAAAATGTAGTGGCCAGGAGTAGCGTTGAAGCAGAGTTTAGAGCCTTAGCCCATGGAATTTGTGAAGGCATATGGATCAAAAGAATACTTGAAGAATTCAAGTTCCCTCAGACTAAGCCTATTCGAATTTATTGTGACAATAAGGCTGCCATATCTATAGCTCACAATCCAGTTCTACATGATAGAACAAAACATATTGAGGTTGACAAACACTTTATTAAAGAAAAGATTGATACTGGTGCAATATGTATCCCTTATCTTCCGACGACAGAACAAATTGCTGATGTTCTAACTAAGGGACTTCCAAAGAAGCAATTCGATAAACTAATTGACAAGCTGGCTATGGAAGACATCTTTAAACCAGCTTGAGGGGGAGTGTTGGAATTTCTAGTTTCTATAATTGTGTAAAATATTTGTTAATATTGAGTCATTATTGCCTTTATTCTTTCCTTTTATTGTAATGGGTCTTTCTCCTATATAAGAAGACCTAGGATGTTCATATTTGAATAAGAGACTATTATTCTCCTAAAATTAAGACACACGTAGATCGATGTTACAAATTGCACAAGTATCCCCCTGGATACTGTAATCAGAAATCTTCGTCATCCAAATTAGAGGCTTCTTCCAATTCTTCTCTGGATTCTTTGTCTAGCCTCAATGCTAAGCAATGTCAAGGTCTTTTGTCTCTTCTACAGACTCATCTTACCAAAGTCAAGAGTGATTCTTCTTCTGGGACATCACATATAGCAGGTACTTGTTCCTCTCTTGCAAAATATGATCTTGGTGCTGATACTTGGGTTTTTTATTCTGGTGCTTCAACCCATATATCTTTTTTTTTTCCGAAAACTCTTTTATTTCTCTTAAGCCTGTTTCGGGGATCGTTGTTTCTTTGCCTAACCATGAGCGTATTTCTGTTGGTTTTATTGGTGATGTTCGAGTTTCTGCTGGTCTTTTGCTGCAAGATGTGATGTACATTCTGTCATTTCATTTTAACCTCATATCCATCAGTTCTTTAACTACGAATTTGTCGAATAAGGTCTGCTTTGCTGATGATTCTTGTATAATTCAAGACAAGTTTTCTTCGAGGATGATTGGCAAAGCTAGTCTCTGGCATGGTTTGTACTTGCTAAAGCCTGAAAAGTCTGTTTCTTCTCATAATAGTTCTTTTTGTAGCTTCGTTTCTTCTATTGCTTGGCATGATAGACTCGGTCATGCCTCTTTTAAACATTTGAATCCATTGAAAGATTTGTTGTCAGTAGAAACTTTTCCTAATGAGAAATCCAAGCCCGGTTTAGTATGTCCTTTAGCTAAACAACATCGCTTATCTTGTGTCTCATAATTCTCTTGCTGGTCATTTGTTTGACCTTGTTCATTGCGATATTTGGGGCCCTTACAATTCGGCAACACACACAGGACATAAGTATTTTTTAACCATAGTTGATGATTTCTCTCGGTATACTTGGCTTTTCTTAATGAAGAATAAGTCTGATGTTTTAACCATCGTGCCTCAATTTTTTAAGTACGTTGAGACTCAGTATGGTGCTCAAATCAAGAAGTTTAGATCAGATAATGCTCCAAAGTTGTTGTTCACTGATTTTTTTCTTGTTTAAAGGAATTGTCCATCAATTTTCTTGTGTATAGTCTCCTGAATAGAACTCGGTAGTTGAGAGAAAACATCAACACCTACTGAATGTCGCTCGAGCACATTTCTTTCAGTCACGACATCCCATTCAATTTTGGGGAGATTGTGTTTTGATCGCAGCCTTTTTGATTACCAGAACTCCTTCGTCTATCTTGAATTGGCAGACACCTTTTTTCAAATTACATGGCAAGCAAGCTGATTATTCTCTTCTTCGTGTATTTGGTTGTCTATGTTTTGCTTCAACTTTGTCTTCTCATCAATCAAAGTTTCATCCAAGAGCAGTTTTATATGTTTTTGTTGGATATCCTCTAGGATTTAAAGGCTATCGGTTATATGATACAAAGAACAAGAGGTTTTTCATTTCAAGGGATGTTGTATTACATGAAACAGACTTCCCTTTTCATAAAATAACTTTGCAAAATGAAATTGTTGATCCATTTCCTGATTTAGTTTTACCTAATCATTTGATTTTGTTGGTGTTCCAGAAACATTGCCTACTGTGACAAGTTTACAGTCTCAAACTCATAGGAAATTCTCAACAACCTTGTGACAGTTATGTTTTACCAGACAATTTGGTTGATTCTTTGTTCAACGATAATGTTGTTGATTCTCTTCCTATAATCAATGAGCCTCTCACAGTAGAACCATCTATCACAATAGAACCAACTGTAAGAACAATCTGTTGAACAATCTATTGTTCTATGTCGTTCATCAAGGTCAGTCAAGCAGCCTTCTTATCTTCATGATTACCACTGTAATCTTCTCCACAACAGAAATATTGAAGTTCTTAAGACCAAGTTTCCCCTTCAGAAATATGTTTCATATGACAAATTGTCCCTAGTTTTCAAAGCTTTTGCTTTAAATCTTTCAGCTACAATGAACCCCAATTTTATCACCAAGTTGTTCCTTTTTAGCATTGGAGATATGCTATGAAAGTTGAATTGCAGGCAATGGAGTCTAATCATACCTGGTCCATTGTTCCTTTTCCTCCCGGACAGCACTCCATTGGATGTAAGTGGATATACAAGGTGAAACACAAAGCCGATGGGAGTATTGAGCGTTATAAAGAGTGTCTCGTTGCCAAAGGTTATACTCAACAAGAAGGATTAGACTATGTTGAGACTTTTTTCCGATAGCAAAGCTAGTGATTGTCAAAGTGTTATTAACAATTGTTGTTTCCAAAGATTGGTCTCTTGTCCAACTCTATGTCTATAACGCTTTCTTGCATGGAGATCTTTTTGAAGAGGTGTATATGGACTTACCTCTTGGGTACAAACTCTCTAATTCTTCTTCTCAGGGGGAACACTTGGTATGTAAACTTCACAAGTCAATTTATGGCTTAAAACAAGCCTCTAGACAGTGGTTTGACAAATTCTCAAGTGCTTTATTGAAGCTCGGTTTTAAGCAATCTAAGTCAGACTACTCTTTATTTGTTTGTGGTATTGATTCTTCTTTCATTGCTCTCTTAGTGTATGTTGATGACATAATCATCACTGGATCCTCTATTTCTGAAATTGAGAAGCTCAAAAAGCATCTGGATTATGTTTTCAAACAGAAAGATCTTGGTTCTCTTAGATATTTTTTAGGATTGGAGCTTGCTCGATCCTCAAAAGGAATATTTCTTTCTCAAAGAAATTATGCATTGCAGTTAGTTGAGATGTTGGTTTATTGGCATCAAAACCTGCAACATTACCAATGGATCCCAATTTAAAATTACACACTAATGAAGGCTCATTGTTAATAGATCCTACTAAATATAGCCGTCTTGTTGGGTGTCTTTTATATCTCACAGTATCACGACCTGATATCACCTTTGTTGTGCATAAATTGAGCCAATTTGTTGCTCAACCACAACAATCTCATTTTTCCGCTGCTCACACATTACTGAAATACTTGAAAGGATGTCCTTGAAATGGGGTTTTTCTGCATAAGTCTTCATCTTTTCAGATTTGAGCCTTCACAGATGCTGACTGGGCGTCATGTTTAGATTCTTGAAAGTCAACCATAGGATTTTGCATCTTTTTGGGGAGTGTTTAATCTCCTGGAAGACAAAGAAACAAACAACAGCCTCTTGATCTTCGGCTGAAGCAGAATATCGTGCACTTGCGACCACAACCAGTAAGCTTATTTGGTTGAAACAACTAATAGTTGATTTCTTCATTCAGTTGTCTTCTGCTCTTGCGTTTTGTGATAATACTACTGCAATTCATATTGCTACCAATCCGGTGTTTCACGAGCACACCAAACACATTGAATTAGACTATCATTTTGTACGAGACAGAATTATTAGTTAAGTGAAGCTTCTATCCATCCGGACTCATCTTCAACTAGCCGATATTTTTACTAAAGCTCTGCCATATTCTTCTTTTTCAGCATTGTTATCCAAGATAGGAGTAATAAACATTCTAAGTCCATCTTGAGGGGAGTATTAGAATAATTGTAATGAATTAGTTAGTTGATTATTGTTATTTCAGTTACAGTTATCTTGTGTATCATTAACTATATAAAGCCTTTATATCTGAGTAATAAAGTATGCAAGATTAAGTCTTTTAATCTCAATAATGATCACCCGTAATCCTCACAATAGCTCTATTCAAGAAAACCTTTGAAGACCATAATGCCAAGTTGAATGTTATTGACATATACAATCTAGCTCGAAGGAGAGTGTTAAAGACGTTCATACTTGAAGCCCTCATCTTTTGCCTAAGTACTCCGACCTCGTGGACTTCTCATCATCCTCTTAGGAAAATATTCTTTTAGATTCTTCTTTCCATATTTATTAGGTTTCTTTATCTCACTTACCTAGTAGACTTTTTATCGTTGATTTTATTTCCATTTTTGTACCAAACATCCCCTTTAATCTAAGGTTGTAGTATTATATGGAAACCACTCAGTTGTTGAATGAAAATTCTTTCCGTGAAGAACAAAATGTATAAAAAGAATGAAATAAGAGTATCAAAGACCAAATTATGATTGAAATGAATACTACATTATCATATTATAGTAAAGATAGTTCAAATATATGAAAAAAATTTATGCAAATGTCAGTCTTACTCACATAATTGTTGAATCATGTGCACATGGTAAAAGACTATTTCTGTTCGCATTGCAACAAGTACATTTTATGATTTTCTGGAACTCCAGAAGATCCACTTGAATCCTTCTTCTTGGATCTCCAATCAAAGCCTAGGTAAAATATAATTAAATAAATGGATGGAACCAAGATAACTTGAAGATATAAAGTCAAAGAGCATGAACAGAATTAGGTGTGCTTGACAATAATCAATTCTGTGGAAATAACGTATGCATGGTTAGTGCAAGCGTACACATACTAGCTTAGCTCATCTGCCAGGGTAAATTTTACAACTTGTTCTAGTCCTACATGTTTGATCTCCTACTACATTTCGTCTATAAACAAAGATGAGATTGCAGAGAAATCAAGAAATTACAACAATAATTGACTGGTTGCCCAATTGACTGATGCAAAGATAAAAGAGAGTTAGTCATTCCTCAACCACGTTTTGATCCTCTGTCCCTCCTAAGAAGGCTATTTTGTTAATGGCTGTAGGACTCCCCAATGCCGATGGCTGGTGCAACCCACCTAGGGTTCAATTCAACATCGTAAAGCCGACCTCTATGAACATAACACTCACATACTTAGGTTGAAAAACCAATAAGGACCCTGTTTTTGTAGTCTATCCAATGTATTTAGTCCTTCCGAGAATAATATCTAGATAAGAAAATTGACTTCTCAGGACTATTAGTCTTTCATAACCTTTAGGATTAAAAGGGTGCATCCTAATCCCTACAAGGTAAGTTGGATTAATAAAGGTGGACAAACTAATGTCACTGAAATTTGTACAATTCCTCTTTCAATTAGCAGTCATTACAAAGATCAGATCGTGTGCGACGTTTTGGACATGGATGCATGCCATATTCTCCTTGGAAGACCGTGGCAAGATGATAACCAAGTCATTCACAAGGGACACAAACACACACGAATTCTTCTGGATGGGAAAAAAAGGTGGTGTTGCTGCCCATGGAGAAAACAGACAGCAAGAAAAAGGTTTGTCCTGAGTCCTGACCCTAATACAAAGAAACAACTTTTTTTTATTTCACAAGGTAAGGATTTTTTACTTCCAAAACCCATACTTTACTAGCTTTTGTAATCAAGGGAGATAATTTTGACAATACAACAACACCTTTGGATACGTGTGTTTCCCAATTATTAAATGATTTCCCTACTCTTATCGAACCACCAACTTCCTTGCCACCTCTTAGAAATATTCAACACCATATTGATTTAATTCCTAGCATCACCCTTCCTCGCCTTTCCATTATAGAATGAGCCCTAAGGAGTACCAAACCCTTCATGACCAAATTCAAGAACTTTTAGATAAAGGACATATTCAACCTAGCTTAAGTCCTTGCGCCGTACCAACCCTCCTTGCCCCTAAAAAAGATGGTTCATGGCGTCTTTGTATTGATAGTCGAGCTATTAATAAAATTACAATTAAATATAGGTTTCCTATCCCTCGACTCAATGACCTTTTAGACCAATTAGGAGGAGCTTTGATTTTTTCCAAAATAGATCTTAAAAGTGGTTATCACCAAATCCGAATAAGTCCCTGTGATTAATGGAAAACATGTTTTAAAACAAATGAAGGTCTTTATGAATGGTTGGTAATGTCATTTGGTCTATCCAATGCTCCTAGTACTTTTAGGCGACTCATGAACCAAGTTCTTCTTCCTTACCTAAACAAATTTGTTGTTGTTTACTTTGATGATATACTAATATATAGCAAATCTAATGATGAACACATTGCTCACTTAACTTCGACCTTCTTAAAGAAAATGAACTTTGCATTAACCTGAAAAAATATACTTTTTATCTACTAAAATTTACTTTTTAGGATTTCTAATTAGCAAGGATGGGGTAGCAATTGATTCTAGGAAGGTTCGAGTAATACTAGATTTGCCACAACCTAAAACCGTGAGAGAGATTCAAAGTTTTCTTGGCCTTGCTTCTTTTTATCGCAAGTTTATAAAGCATTTTAGCACTATAGCTACACCACTCATTGAATGTTTAAGAAAAGGGAACTTTGGTTGGGGACATTCTCAAATAGATAGTTTTTCAAAACTTAAACAAGTTTTAAGCTCCACACCAGTTCTTGGCTTTCCTGATTTTTAAAGTGTGGATGCCTCTAGAGTTGGGATTGGTGTTGTTCTATGCCAAGAGAATCATCCTATTGAATTTTTTAGTGAAAATTTGAGTGAATGATGCTCTAAGTCGAAAAGGTAACCTTTTTACCCTTCTTCATGGGGAAATTATTGCTTCTTAATCAATTACCTGAAATGTATGCTACTAACCTAGATTTTAAAGAGATTTGGTAAAATTGTACTAACCATTTGCCTTGCAAAGAATTTCATATCATTGATGGTTTCTTATTCAAAAGTGATGCCCTTTGTATTGCACGAACATCTTTACGAGAATCCCTTTTAAAGGAAGTTCATTAAGGTGGTTTGGCGGGTCATCTTGGCCAAGACAACATTTACATCTCTTTCTTCTAAATTTTTTTGGCCTCAAATTAAGAAAGATGTTGCAATTATGTCAAACGTTGTTTTATATGCCAAACCTCCAAGGGATCAAGTCAAAATCATGGTCTTTATTCTCCTTTATCAATTCCTAGCTCTATTTGGCAAGATCTTTCAATGGATTTTGTACTTGGTTTACCTAGAACTCAATGTGGTGTTGACTCTGTTTTGATTGTCGTTGATCCTTTTAGCAAAATGGCACATTTTATTGCTTGTAAAAAATACTAATTATGCCTTGAATGTCTGGTTTGTTTTTTCGTGAGATTGTTAGGCTCCATGGTATATCTAAGACTATTGTTTCATATAGAGATATGAAATTCATGAGCTATTTTTGGTGTTCCCTTTGGAAAAGATTTGGAACAGGTCTCCTATTTAGCACTACTAGCGACCCCCAAATCGATGGCCAAACAAAGGTGACTAATCAAACTCTTTGTAACTTATTGCATTATCTGAGTGGTGATAACCCTAGACAATGGGATATCTCTCTTGTCCAAGTTGAATTCGCCTTCAACCATATGATCAATTGTTATACAGGGAAGTCACCATTTGATATTATATACACTAGTCTTCCTCGTTTAACATTTGACCTTACTAATTTGCCTAATTTTGGTGATCTTCGGAGACCGAGGTGATGGGTGATCAGTTTAGGGAATTGCATCAAGAGCTTCGTCAACATCTCGAGGAAGCAAAAGCTTTTTATAAAGCTAAGGCAGACACTCATCGACGTGCAGTCGATTTTAAAGTTGGTGACCTTGTGATGGTGCATTTGAAGAAATCTCACCTACCTTTTGGAGTTCATTCTAAACTAACCAACAAAAAGATTGGTCCTTTCCCTATTTTGGACAAGATTGGACCCAATGCCTACCGTATGCTCTTCCACCTGTTATGCGCATTAGTAACACTTTCAATGTCTTGGATATCTATCCTTATTTTGCGTGAGTTCCTCTTGGCTATTTAAACTCGAGGACGAGTTTCATTTTGGAGGGGTGGATTTGATGTAGGCTTATATTACTGTGAGGACTTTTAATTCTCTATAAATGTAAATTTCCAGCCAACTAATTAGTTGGTTACATTAGCTTTGTGGCATAGTTGGTTAGTTTGTGAATGAATATGGCCAAATGGGCCTCCCCTCATTTTACTACTGGAATTGAATAAGAATTTTTTTTAAACAAGAAACGAAACTTTTCATTGATGAAATGAAAAGAGACTATTGCTCAAAAGATACAAACTCCACTAGGGAGTGAAACAAAACAAACAGAAATAAAAATTATTCATGAGAAATAAAAGCAAGCCAATTAAGATAAATATCCCGAATCGAGTAATTATCGAAATTCTTAGAGAGAGAACACCAAGACGACGCCTTTAAACGAGCTGAATCGAACCGATCGAACCAAAGCATATGCGAATTCTGACAAATCCGTTGGTTTCTTTCCATCCACAATTCTGATAATAAAGCTTTGACAGCATTGCACCATAAAAGATTGGAAGTTAGAGCCAAGGAAGGCCCAATTAAGATAGAAGTGACGTTGTCCTTAAACATGTTGGAGAAGACCCAATGAAGATTGAAGAAGGAAAAAAGCTTGAACCAACACAATCGAGAGTAAAAGCACTCAAAGAAAATATGGTTCAAAGAATCCCCAGCCAAGCAACATAAGATAGGGTCGAAAAAACCAAACCGAAACGAAAAACCGAACCGAACCGACTGGTTCGGTTCGGTTCTCGTTTTGACTTAAATAGAAAAGGAAGCCCTAGGTTTTTTGTTCCCTTCTTCTTTAGCCCGCCTCCTCCCCTCTCTCTCTCCTCTCATTCTCTCTTTCCCATAATGCCGTCGTTGTCCCTCTTTCTTTCTCCCTCTTTCTTCAGCCCGCAAAGCCACGAACGTCGGAATAAAGTGTTCTGGTTTTTTACTTTCCCACGAAGACGAGGTGTTGGATAAATGTTCCCCCTCTCTCTTTCATTCTCTCTTTCCCACAAAGCCACGAACGCCGCCGTTGTCGTCTCTTCCACCACGAAGCACGAACGTCGTCGTCGTCTCTTCCACCATGAAGCCCGAACGCCGCCGTCGTCTCTTCCACCACAAAGCCCGAACGCTGCCGTCGTCTCTTCCACCACGAAGCACGAACGGTCGATCTGTCATTCTTCTTCTGGTTTTTTTTTTTTTTGTTTCTTCTTTCTTCTGGTTTGTTTCTTCTCCGATCTGTGTGTTTGCATGTGGGGTTTCGCTGGCCATTGCCTTGACGATTTGAGAACGAACGATAAGGAAGATTCGATAAAGACAACGGTGGCCCAACCCGACCCGTTTGAGTTTAAGTCGGGTCGGTTAGTCCGTACAACCGACACGTGTCGGGTCGGGTCGGTTTGTCCGTACAACCGACCCGACCCGACTTTTTTACACCCCTAACATAAGACACAAACTGATGGCATAAGATAATGAGAAGAGAGCTTCCTTTGCAAAACATCTGAAGAATTTAAGGAACCATTAAGCATGATCCACACAAGGATGGAAGTTCTTCTCGGGCTCTTAGTTTTCCACAGAGCATTAAAAATCTTTTTCTCCAAAGGAAGTGAGGAAGCCAAATGACGGGTAAGAGACTTCACAGAAAAACACCCTGAAGGTTCCAAAGACCATATACGTTTATCATCAAAAGGAGCAATGGAAATAGAAGATAAACTTTCCAATAAGGATTGAAAATCTAGAATTTCCTCCTTCAAAAATCTACGAAATATAACCTTCCAAGATAAGTGAGAAGCATCCCAATAATCTGAAACTGAACCATTAGGAGAAGAAGATAGAGAAAATAACTGTGGGAATTCCAGCTTCAAAGGACGATTTGCAATCCACGGGTCATTCCAAAATGAAATCCTTTTCCCATTTCCCAATTTGAAATGAGCTAAATATTCAATACGCTTCCAAATAGTAGAGATACTCATCCAATGACTTCTAAGACTAAAACTGCGTTTTCCAACTGAATGCCAACCAAAAGATGAAGATCCATGAATACTAACAATAATCCTTTTCCAAAAGGAATGAGGTTCATGAATGAACCTCCAACCCCATTTTGCCAATAAAGCAGTGTTTCGGTATTTCAATCCACCAACCTCGAGACCTCCATCAAACTGAGATTTTGAGGTCAAATTCCATCTTACCAAGTGATTGATTTTTCCTCCCTCACGGCCTTCCCAAAAGAAAGTCCTAATCAACATTTCCAAGTCCAAACAAACTTGAGAAGGTAAAAGAAAAAGAGACATATAGTATATAGGGATACAAGAAAGAACCGAGTTACAAAGGGTTAGCCAACCACCTCGAGAAAAATTGAAACACTTCCATCTATCCATTTTTTTCTGAATTTTATCAATCACTGGCTGCCAAAAGATTGCTTTTTTAGGATACCCACCAAGAGGAAGACCAAGATAAATGAAAGGCAGAACTTCTTTCTTACAACTCAATCGTTGAGAAACTAGTTGAAGTTGAGATTCATCCACATTCACCCCACTTAATGCTGATTTCTCCCAATTAATCTTCAAGCCCGAGCACCATTCAAAAAAACGAATGGTTTGAACCAAAACATCTAGCATATTATCATCAAATTTGCAAAATAAAAGCGTGTCATCTGCGAATTGAATAAGAATCTTAGAGAGTTTTACATCAATATAGGCATACATAGGAGCCCTAAACTAATAATAGTGAAATTACAATAAAGGACTAAAGACTAATAAGCTACAATATTTACATGTATACTATAACACTCCCCTTCAAGTTGTTAATCATATATGTTAATCATGCCCAACTTGTTACAAAGATAATCTATTCCAACTCCATTTAAAGCTTTCTTGAAAATATCTCCTAATTGCTCTCCAGTCTTCACATATCCATTAGATACCGAACCTTGCCGTATTTTCTCCCAAACAAAATGACAATCAATTTCAATGTCTAGTCCGCTCATGAAATACTGGGTTGGATGCAATATGAAGGGCAGCTTGGTTATCACACCACAACTTAGTCGGAACTGTAACATTGAAGCCTAATTCAATCAAGAGTTGATGTACCCACATTATTTCACATATTGATTGTGTCATAGCTCTGTATTCTAATTCAACGCTTGATCGTGAAACTGCATTTTTTTTCTTACTTTTCCATGAGACCAAATTGCCTCCAACAAGAACACAATAGCCAGAAGTCGATCTTCTATCTTCTCTTGATCCTGCCCAATTAGCGTCTGAAAAACACTCAATCTTCATATGACCATGATCTTTATATAAGATCCCACACGTCCAGGTGCAGCCTTCAAATAACATAGAATTTGTTGTATTGTAACCCAATGATCCACTATGGGTAAAGACATAAATTGACTCACAATGCTTACTGAATAAGCTATGTCTGGTCATGCCACTGTAAGATAATTCAACTTTCCAACCAATCTTCTATATCTCTCAGGATCATCAAATGGTTCTCCATCTTTTGTAAGTTGTAAATTAGGCATCATTTGAGTACTACATGGCTTGGCTCTCAATTTTCCTGTCACAGATAGCAAATCAAGCACATATTTCCTTTGTGACATAAAGGTTCCCTTCTTGCTTCTCGTTACTTCAATACCCAAGAAGTACTTTAATGTTCCCAAGTCTTTAGTATGAAACTAACTTTGGAGGAAAGTTTTGAGAGATAAAATGCCTGATGTATCGTTTCCGATAATAACAATATCATCAACATATAGGACAAGCAAAATAATACCACTTTTAGTTCGTCGGTAGAAGACTAAGTGATCTTACTTGCTTTTCTTCATTCCAAACTGTTCAAGTGCTTGACTAAATTTTCCAAACCATACTCATGGACTTTGTTTCAACCTAAGAAGCATGGACACTTTAGTTTGGCTAGCGTGTCCATGCCCGTGTCCGACACGTGTCGGACATTTGGACACTCCGACACGTGTCGGACATTTGGACACTCCGACACTTGTTGGGCACGTATCCGACACTTCTTAGCACAATTAATATGTGACAAATACTAGTTGTACAAAGTCAATATAGGTCCATATCGAACACTTGTTAATTACTAAATAGACATGATATTAGATGAAAAAAATAATAAATATTAAGAGAAATACATTAAACTCATTTTTTTAGCATACAAATGCATGAATTTATTGATTTCAAATTTCATTCTTGTCTAAAAATGATACATATTTTTAAAAATGTATATTTTACTAAACGTGTCCATGTCGTGTCCGTCTCCTAGATTTTTAAAAAATGACGTGTCCCCGTGTCCATGTCGTGTCGAATCTGTGTCTCATGTCCGTATCCGTGCTTCTTTGGTTTCAACCCATACAAAAATTGGCAAAGGCGACACACTTTATCATTCCCCCCCTCCCCCGAGCAACAAACTCAAGTGGTTGCTCCATATAGACTTCCTCCCGAAGATCACCATGTAAAAAGACATTTTTAATATCAAGTTGATGCAAAAGCCAACATTGAGAAGCAGCCATGGAAATGAATAACCCGACAGAAGTTAATTTAGCAACATGAGAAACTGTATTAAAATAATCAAATCCCATATGTCCGAGCATAGCCTTTAGTAACAAAACCTGCTTTTAATCGAGCAACTGAACCATCAGGATTGACCTTAATTGCAAACACTCATTTACACCTGATAGCTTTCTTTTCGACAAGGCGAGATACTAAATCCCAAGTATCATTATCATCTAAGGCATTCATCTATTCTATCATCGCATGGCACCAACCAAGATGAGAGAAGGATTCATGAACCGTTTTAGGGATCAAGATAGAGTCAAGAGATGCAACAAAAGAACATGTAGAAATGGTCATAAGAAACAAATGAAGAAATAGGAAAAGTGCAAGAATGTTTACCTTTACAAGAGTAATAGGAAGCTCATCGCTAGGTTCTGAATCTGATGACGAAGAATCTTCTGGTACAAGAGATTCACCTAGATGTTGTTGTCGTCTAGAGTAGACTTGAGTAATAGGTGAACGAGTAGGGACAGACATCGAAGGAGATGGATCAAAAGAAGGTGTAGGAGACACAAGCGGAGATGGATTGGGAGAGGGTGTAGGAGACACGAGTGTAGGATAAAAAGATCATCGTCCTCCTCTTGACACGTACTAGGCAAAGATGATTTGAAAGGTGTCCTTAAAGAAAGTAATATCACGAGTTACAAGATACCGATTTGAACTAGGACAATAACATCTATAACCTTTCTAAACACATGAATAGCCTAAGAAAATGCACATCAAAGATTTGGGGTCTAATTTTGTCAGATTAGGACGAACATCCCTAACAAAACAAGTATAACCAAAAATTTTCGACGCAATAGGAAACAATGGTTTTGTTGGAAATAAAACATGATAAGGAATCTGACCTTTAAGAACAAATGACAACATGTGATTAATCAAGAAGCAGCCCGTGGAAATCGCATCAACCCAAAATTGCTTTGGAACACTCATTTGAAATGATAATGCTCTTGCAGTTTCAAGGAGATGTCTATTCTCTTGTTCAACAACTCCATTTTGGGAAGGAGTATCGACACAAGATGATTGATGAATAATTCCATGGGTACATAGGTACAACTTAAGTGCTTCAAAAAAGTACTCACCAGCATTATCGCTACTCATCATTGCCTGCTCTAGCCCTACCCGATTTCAACTTACCTTTTGTCATAGAGATAGACACATCAGGGACGGGCCTGGGGGCAGTGATATTACAATAAGGGAAGCCCATTGCTTATTTCAGCCCAACTCTATCGACCCGAGCCCAACTTAAATCAAATGTACGAAAGGGAACTAATGGCCATTGTCTTGGTCATGCAACGAAAGCCATGCTTGTTGGGTAAAAAATTCATTGTTCGGACAAATCAACAAGCACTAGAAAACCTCTTGGACAGTTGGACCAATGGGAATGCCACCCATGTGCACTTAGCCATCTACAACCGCATTAACTATTTTAGATGTGGAAATAGTCCACCATGAAGTTGAGTCAGATCCAAAACTAAAACAAATGGTGAATCAATTAGAGGTTGATCAAAATAGCCACTTAAGTTTTCTTTTCTTTACTTCAGGGCACATTGATGCATAAGGATCGTTGGGTCCTTCCGAATTCGTCGTCCCTCATCCCTGCGGTGTTGCATGCGTATCATGACTTGATTTTAGGGGGTCATTTTGGGGTTCTTGCATACATATAAGAGATTGACTGGTGAATTCTATTGGTTTGGAATGAAAGTGGCAATGAAGAAGTGTGTGGTGCCTGCCACACATATCAACACAACAAATCTCTGGTTGCCTCTCCATCTAGACTCCTACAACCCCTACCCATTTCGAATCAAATATGGGAAGATGTATGGATGGACTTTGTTGAGGGATTGCCTCGCTCGATGGGAAATGAAAAGGGTTTTGGTTGTGGTAGACCGCCTTAGCAAGTATGCCCGTATTCTAGCTTTGAGCCATTCATTCTCATAAAAATCTATGGTCACCCAATTCATCAAAGAGATTGTTTGCCTCCACAGGTTCCCTTGAACTATAGTATTCGACAAGGACAAGGTATTTATCAACCACTTATGGAGTGGCTCCAAGCAACTCATCTTCGACAAAGCACTGCATACGACCCACAAACTAACAAACAAACGAAGATAGCAAACAAATGCTTCGGGACTTATTTAAGATGCTTTTGTAATGAACAGCCCAAGCAATGGATGCAGTGGTTATCGTGGACGAACTACTGGTATACCACCTCACTAAGAAGCACAAACACTGACACGCGACACGGACACGGACATGGCGACACGTCAATTTTCAAAAAAGTAGGACACGACACGTTGGGGACACGTTAATTTTTTAGAAAAAAAAAACACACATATATGTGTGCATATTTTGACATTATGAATATCTAATACTTTTAATGTAAATTTCCTCTATATTTAAACATTAAAACAAGTAAACAACAACCATACAATTCATTAAAAAACAAGAGATTAACCAACAACATCATCAACAATATCCAAGATCCAATAAGTTTTACATAAAAGAAATACAAAATCAACAATATCAAAGCTCCAATAAGTTTTACACAAAAGAAATACAAAATAGAATCAAACAGGCTTTCTACATATTTTTCTCATTCTTGTGGAGGTCGAGACTTGGTTGCTTCTATCTTGGAGTCACTTTCAACTCACAGAATGTTGGAGAGATGGAGAAGAAATCGTGTGGAAGACAGGCGTGGGGAAGAAGATGAGAAGACTTAAAAGTTAAAACTGACCTAGGGCAGATTAAAAATTCAAAAAAAAAAACAAAAAACAAAATGGCTCTTTTTTAAACGGTAAGAGTTTTTTTTACCGTGGGTCAGGGTTGTGAATGAGTGGGCTTGGACTATCTATAAGTGGGTCTAATTTAAACCGTGATTAAAATTTTAAAAAACGATCATTTTTTTCTAAAACGTGTCGGAGCCGTGTCGAAAAATTAAAAAAAATTAAAAAAAATATAAGGCACGCCAGGTGGCATGTCGGACACGTGTCGGAGGCGTGTCGGAGGCGTGTCGGGGTCGGACACGTGTCCGACACTAACACTTCATCATTTTAGAGGTGTCTGTGCTTTATAGCCTCACATCACACTCCCTTAATACTACAACGTTTCATGTGATTTATGGTCAAGCACCATCGTCGTTATTATCATATGGAGAATTGAAAACTTCCAACGTTACTCTTGAGCAGCAATTTGAGGAACGAAACGAAGCCCTTAATGCACTAAAGGAGCAGTTGAATATCGCCCAAGAAAGAATTAAAAAATATGTTGATATCAACCGTCAAAAAGTTGAATTTGTCATCAAAGACTAGGCTTATTTGAAACTATGCCCTTATTGGCAACGCTCACTCGCTTAGAAACGCAATGAAAAAACTTCTCCTAAATACCACGATCCTTATCGCATTTTGGCAAATTGTGGCCAAGTTGCCTGCAGACCGAAGTCACCACCTCAAGCCACGATCCACCTCATTTTCAACGTATTAGAGCTTAAGAAGGTCTCGTGAGATTTTCTAAGACCCGTAACTTCCCTATTTATAACCACCCCTAACTAATTACCATTACGTCCATTGATACTCTCAACATAATCCCTATTAGTACGCTCATAGTGGCTTTCACCCTCTGGGATAATGTTAGACACCAAGTAGTCAACACCTATGTCAGAAACAGAAATTTACCCTCCTAATGTAGCACGTGTGTGAGGGAGGGAGTGCATGTAGCGTTTTGTATTAAGGGAAGTTAGACTTTACTTATTTATGTTCGACTTAAGTTCAATCAACCAGTGTAATAGGTAACAATTCTAGAATAGATCCACTAATAACGACCACTAGAAAACTACAATCAGTTTGAGAGAAAAGATATGGGCACGAAAAACAAGTATCGAACTGTTAAATAAGGATGCAGTGGTAAAATAATGAAACTTAGACAGTTAGACCTCATACTCTGACTTATGGCTGGCTGAAAGTATTTAACAGAACTAAGAGAAATTCAAACTACTTCCTCTCGCTCCACATTTTCAGTGTCATGATGAGTAATTTTCAATTCAAAACCAAAAATGCTCCATGATCGTTCTTACTTGATAAACATATTCTAAAATCTGAAAGGCAATTATAATCTTTGATTTTATAAACTATGATATAATAATTGACAAAGAGCCTTGAGAATCTTTGCCACATTATTGACAGGATGCACTATAATAAAAGTAAACAAGAACAATTTCTAAACTAACGTGATACAGTAAGCTACAACAATGCAGATTACATATCCAATGGATTTCCTTAAAATCATCGAAGTAGTTAGCAGCAACTATTAGAAAGGAGTACCATTTATACTTTCAAGTAACGATCAGGAATGCTTAGATTCATATTGTAGTGCTGTTGGCATGCTTACCAGCTGAAGTTTTCTAACATCTTTGAAGCAGATAAGTTCATGAAAAGGTACGCATTCAATGGG
This sequence comes from Luffa acutangula, assembly GCA_036850905.1. Taxonomy (NCBI): domain Eukaryota; kingdom Viridiplantae; phylum Streptophyta; class Magnoliopsida; order Cucurbitales; family Cucurbitaceae; genus Luffa; species Luffa acutangula. The sequence continues at coordinate 40,401,455 of CM072097.1, read as the reverse complement.
CCTCATATGTTCACTGGTTTATTTGAAAGAAAAACAACGAAGAGCAATAAGTCACACTGCTTCATGTATCAAATAGAACATCAAAATATCACAAGGCTAGTCGCTCCTCAAAGTTTATTTAATCTATCCTTTTTCTCTAAATTAGTGAACTTTATTTATCTACTTAGACTGCTAAACAGAAAAAGACACCAGTGATATGCCCCTACGCTTCAATATTCATCAATAAACATAAGCAATAATTGCAAAGAAAAAAAAAATAAATTACCGCAATTGCTAGTGAAACCTGTATGGCCTAAGTAATTATTTTGCACCCATGTTGTTTGGTAAATAGCGAAATAGATCTCTCTAGCAGTCTAGCTAACATGATACCTAATCAAAAGTACTTTTGTAAGTGTATTGAACTATTTTCGTGCATTTTATTATAGTAGGAAATATGGCCTCTCCAATGAATGTCACATTATTATTTATCATAGAAGAAACTCTTTGTGGCACAATTTTATATATGCTTTCTTTTGGAACATTAGGTTGGAGCGAAATGCCAGAATCTTCACCGATAAGTCAAATAATTTTTATGCTTTCATGGAGTCTACACCATATCTAGCTCTTTTTTGGAGTAGTCACTCCCCCCATTTTGTAATTATAGTTTATCCACACTTTTATCTCATTGGAGAAATCTTTTGTAACTATCCATGATAGGTCTTCCTTTTGTATCTATTTCATACATCAATGAAATGGTTTATGTTTCCTATCAAAAATAAATAAATAAATAAAAATACAAGGGCATACAAAAAAACAAGCCCACCAAAAGAGGCTCCCTAGATAAAGGGACCCCAATCAAGCAAAATCAAACCAAGCGGATAATTACAAAATAATTTCGAAACCGAGGCCCAAAGAGATACATGGTACTTAGAAAGGTACCAGATATCACTCGGGCTCCTATCCAAGCCCCTAAACACTTTGTTATTCCTCTCACCCTACAATTTCCAAATTAACGCACACATCCCAGCCTGCCATAAAAATCTTCCTCTATCACGAAACAGCAGATGGAGGAACTCCTCGATCAACTCTCTAAGCTCCACAAACCTCGCCCCTAAACACTCTGTTATTTATCAAACTACGTGGGTATACCATAGAGGTCATATTTGCAATTTCATCCGACCATAAGTGCATAATTTACATTTACCCTAAAGATATATGAGTCCTAGATCAAGCTACTGCAATAGCATGGTCAAGTGACAACATCATCAAAATCTCAAAGAATTCAATTACATAGAATATCAAGAGATCCTCATTTCATCAATGTCACAGTGCGCTAGTGCAAGTCAAACACATTAGATAAAAATAATAAGCATAATACTTTACCAAAACTGATGTAACACCCTAAGCTTCATAAAAGGAATATAATGCACAATCAATGTAACCTCTAGTGGGGGTTGTGATAAGTTTGTAGTCACTTTGTCAAGTATATCCATTCTTTATAAATAAGCCTGAAGAATTAGATCCAAGTAAACAAAGTGGAAAGATAACCAGGAAAAAGCTTTTTTTTAATTTATTTTATTTTTGATGATAACAAACAATTTTATTGATGTATGAAACTTACAAATGAAGGGAGAAAAGTCAGTCCTATCCAAAGGAATTACAAGTAACTTTTTTAATTGGATAAAAGAGTAGCATAACTATAAGATAGAAAAAAACGGTGATAATTAACTGGTGTAGCCGAAACTAGAAGTTATAATAATGAATGAATGATCTTTATTAAAGAGCTCCATCCTTTAAATAGGCATGGAGACTAACTAGAATTAGTTACAACATGTGCTAAGCACATGACTTAACTAAAATAGAGAAATACATAGAATAGGCTACACCAAATATCCCTCCCCAAAAAAAAAAAACTCGTCCTCGACTTATGGTGCTAAAGTAAACTCATCCGGGGGGTGAAAAGAAAACAGGTCAGCAACATTAAATGTAGGATTAATGTTGTATTCTTCTGGTAGTTTGATTTTATAAGCATTTTCGCCATATCTTTCCAATATAGGGAATGGCCCAAGCTTTCTTTTCTTGAGCTTGTTGTAAGTTCCTGCTGGGAGCCTGCTTTTCCTCAAATGTATCATCACGAGATCTCCAACTTCAAACTCTTTGAATCTCTTCTTCCTATCTGCAGCTTCTTTGTACTTAGCAGTTTGCTCTTGAATGTGGTTTTGGACTTGGTTATGCAACTCTGTGATTCTGGTAGCCATCTCCTCAGCTTCAGTACTAAGATCAACCGAAGAGGGAATATGTATTAGATCAAATGTTAGTCTAGGAAGTTTTGTATAGACAATTTCAAATGGAGACTTCCCTGTCGTTCTGTTCCGCATGTGGTTGTAGGCGAATTCGGCTTGTGCCAATGACATGTCCCATTGCTTTGGTTTGTCCCCGCTTAGACACCTTAATAAATTGCCCAACGTCCTGTTTGTTACTTCCGTTTGACCATCGGTTTGAGGATGGTTGGTAGTGCTGTACTTTAGTTTTGTATCGAACTTTTTCCAAAGGGTTTTCCAGAAATGTCCTAGGAATTTCACATCCCTATCAGAAACAATGGACTTTGGAATACCATGAAGTCGGACTATCTCTTTGAAAAATAGGTTGGCGATGTATACAGCATCTGACGTTTTCTTACAGGGCAAAAAATGAGCCATTTTGCTGTATCGGTCTACCACCACAAAAATAGAGTCATAGCCACGTTGGGTTCGTGGGAGACCGAGGATGAAATCCATGGAAAGGTCTTCCCAAATGTTTTCGGGAATGGGAAGAGGTGTGTAAAGTCCTGTATTTTGACCATGTCCTTTAAAACTCTGGCAAGTGTAACATCTGGCTACAAAATTAGTGACATCCCTTTTTAATTGCGGCCAAAAATATCTAGTCTCTAGAATTTGTAATGTCTTGTCTCGTCCAAGATGTCCGGCTAAACCTCCAGCATGAGCTTCTCGAATTAGTGCTTCCCTTAAAGATGAATGTGGAATGCATAAGACATCCCCCTTGAAGAGGAATCCATCCAAGATATGGAAGCCACTGGCTGGAGTATGGTCTACACAGTTTTTCCATGTGGTGCCAAAATCTGAATCATCAGCATATGTTTCTGGTAGGTGGTCCATAGCTATGATTTCTCCTTTTAAAATGGTCAGAAGACTTTCCTTTCGGCTCAATGCATCTGCTACTTTGTTAGTAATACCGGACGTATGTTTGATCACAAAATCAAATCTTTGAAGAGATGATAACCACCTAGCATGCATTCTACTTATGGTTTTTTGAGAGTTTAGGAATTTTAAAGAAAAGTGATCTGTAAAAAGGACAAATTCCATGTTTAAGAGGTAATGTTCCCACTGTTTCAATGCTCTTATCAAGGAATATAACTCCTGTTCATATGTGGACCAGTTTTGTCTTGAGGGGCTTAGTTTTTCACTAAAAAATTCGATTGGATGGGAATTTTGTGATAAAACAGCTCCTATACCTATGCCTGAAGCATCAACTGCTACTTCAAAAGGAAGATTGAAATTTGGGAGGGCTAATACGGGGCTGCTGGTAAGTTTTTCTTTGATAACACCGAAGCTCTTTTGTTGTTCAAGTCCCCAAAGAAATTTCCCCTTTTTTAAGCAGTTAGTTAGGGGTGAAACCAAAGTACTAAAATTTTTAATGAATTTTCGGTAAAAGGATGCAAGGCCTCAAAAGCTCTGTAATTCCTTGATATTACTAGGTTCTTCCCATTCGTTTATCGCCCTAATTTTATTAGGATCCATACTCAATTTATTATGCCCTATTATATACCCTAGAAATGAGATTTCTTTGGTAGCAAACAAACATTTCCTCAGGTTTATAACCAATGAATGTTTCTGTAATGTGGCAAATAATGTTGCTATGTGTTTTAAATGGTCATCTAGAGTGATGCTATAGACAAGTATATCATCAAAATATACAACAATGAATTTATTTATAAATGGTAGTAATACCTGGTTCATTAGCCGCATAAAGGTACTTGGGGCATTTGATAATCCGAAAGGCATTACAAGCCATTCAAAGAGACCTTCATTGGTTTTGAATGCCGTTTTCCACTCGTCTCCCGGTCGGATTCGGATTTGGTGGTAGCCACTCTTTAAATCAATCTTCGAAAATATTGTTGCCCCTCCCAATTGATCTAGTAAGTCACCAATCCTTGGAATTGGAAAACGGTATTTCACTGTAATCTTGTTAATAGCTCGGCTATCCACACACATCCGCCAGGTGCCATCTTTTTTGGGAGTGAGGAGGGCAGGAACGGCACAAGGGCTGAGGCTTGGTTGAATATGTCCCTTATCCAGCAACTCTTGTATTTGTTCATGAAGTATTTGATATTCGGTTGGGCTCATCTTATAGTGTGGAAGGTTGGGGAGTGTAGCACCCGGGATGAGATCAATAGAATGCTGAATATCTCTTAAAGGAGGAAGTTCTGTTGGGATGTCGACGATGGTCTTGTGTTGTTGTAGCAATGTTTGTACCTCATTCGGAATAACATGGTCAGAGATGGAGGTATCAAAATGTTTAACAACAAAGCCAATAATATGTTGCTGTTTTTCACAGAGAAAGTTTTTCCCAGAAGATAAAGTGAATAGCTGACCTTTTTTGGTTGCTGAGGTGTCATTTGCAATTTGCTTTGCTGGGTTAAGTGGGAGGAGCACGATTTTCTTTCCCATCCAAAGGAATTCATAGGTGTTATCACGGCCCTTGTGTATTGCTTGGACATCATATTGCCACGGTCGGCCAAGGAGGATATGACAAGCATCCATGTCTAAGACATCACAAATTATTTGGTCCTTGTAGCTTGCTCCAATAGACAAAGGAATAGTGCTGGTATGTGTCACTTGAGCCTCACCCCCTTTCTTGATCCAACTCACCTTGTAAGGTGCTGAATGAGGATGTAAAGGTAGGTTTAAGGAGTTCACTAATTTGCTTGCCACAATGTTCTCGGTACTCCCACTGTCAATGATAACGTTGCAAATTTTTCCATTGATGGTGCATCTTGTTTTGAAAAGAGCATGCCTTTGATAACTTGGATCTTTCTTGGGTGCTAGCAAAAGTCTTTGGACTACTAAGGATACCGGTTCTCCTTCATCTGGTTCAAGGAAGTCGGTGTTTTCTTCAGAATCAGTGTCATCCCTTTCTTCCACATATTCGACATTGTCTGCAATAGTGAGAGTTCTTCTCTGTGGGCATTCGTTTGATAAATGACCAGCTTGGTTGCATCGAAAGCACTTTCCCAGAGTTGGTCTTGAATATGTATTTGAAGACCTTTTTGGATTTTCTTGATTCTTGACATCTTTATTTGATCCGTTGTCAATTTGCTTTCCCTTTGAAATTGCCGAAGAGGTCTGCTGTGGCATCCTTTCACCCGAGGTAGATTTGCCGAATGGATTGGTATGTTCACTTGTAGCTCTTCTTGAGTACGTTCTTTTAAAGCGATTGGCTATTTGTTCTTCAATTACAACCGCCGCTGAGATGGCTTCATTTAGATATCCAATAGGCTGTAAAGAAAGTTGTTCTTCGATGTCATTTCGAAGACCTCCTTTGTATCTTGCAACTAAATATTGTTGGCTTTCTCCAAGATTCGTTCGTGCTCCTAATCAATGGAATTCTTCAGTGTACTCCATCACCGATCTTGTACCTTGCTTACAATTTTGGTATTGATCATATAGGATTTGTTCGAAATTCATGGGCAAGAACCTTTCTTTCATCAATCTTTTCATTCTTTCCCATCTTCGTATTGGCCTCTTACCATATCTTTGTCGGTTGAGTTCCAATTGATCCCACCATGCTTGGGCTCCCCCCTTTAATTTTAAGGCCACTAACTTTACCTTTTTAGTCTCGGGCGTATTCATGTAGTTGAAGAAATTTTCAACATGTCGAACCCATTCTAGGAAGGCTTCGATATCCATCTTCCCACCGTAAGTTGGTATATCAATCTTCATTTTAAAATCATTGTCTTGCTGTGGTTGGTGTCGATGATACTGCTGCTCTTCTCTTGGTACTACTTGCTGATATTGATGTTGGAAGTGTTGTTGATCTTCCCTCGGCTCTTCTTGCTTATAGTGATGCTGGTAATTTTGTTGGCCTTGCTTGAATCTGTCTTGGTAGTCATAGTCTTCTCCACTAGAGCTATCATCATTCCAATCAACTTGCTTTCGGAACAGGGGATTATATTTGACTTCTTGCTGCCCCATGCGATGTTCTTGAAAGAATCTTGGTGCAAAATTGGTTTCTTGAACGAATCTTGGTTCCATAGCTTGCCTTTCTTGCCATTGCCTCGGCTCAACTTGCTTTCGGAAGTCTTCTCCTTGGTGATCTTGCTGTCTTCTCTATATTTGGTGTAGCCTATTCTATGTATTTCTCTCCATATTTGTGTTAAATCTTGGTTCCAACGTTTGCTGGCCCGAACTGCAACCCATCCTTTCGCAAATCATTTCCAAAATCTTTTTAATCTCGCCCACGTCGTTCTTTACATCTTTCATATCTTGTTCAACTGACAGCAAGCGTACAGTTGTTGATTGTGGTGAGAGGACGGTGGTAGGATCCGTCTCTTTTCCAGCCGAGGAAGAGTCGCCCACAACGTTGGTCGACGCTTTCTTGGTTGCCATAAGATTGCCCAAAATCTTATCGCTCTGATACCAAACTTGGTGTAGCCGAAACTAGAAGTTATAATAATGAATGAATGATCTTTATTAAAGAGCTCCATCCTTTAAATAGGCATGGAGACTAACTAGAATTAGTTACAACATGTGCTAAGCACATGACTTAACTAAAATAGAGAAATACATAGAATAGGCTACACCATTAACACTCTGAAATAGCTAGGTAAACACAGCTGATCATCTTCAGAAACGTATGTCTCACTTCCATCTTTCTCTTTCTTGATGCATAATGTGCGCCGCTAGTTTCAAGCTCCTTTGCATCCCGCTATTGGGCAAATATTCTTAATGCTTTTGAGTGGTCCACAACTTTACCCAACAATATTCAGGATGCTCTTGCTCTTATCTTTGTGGGTCACCCTTTTCATGGAGAAAATAAGATCTTGTGGCTTGCTATCAACAGGGTCTTTCTTTGGTACTTATGGAGAGAAATGAATGGCAGAATATTCTGGATTCTTTTTCTTCCTTTTCTATTTTCATGGATTTAATCCTTTTTCATGCTTTATACAGATGTAAATGTAAACACCCGTTTTCTGTTTACAATTTGTCATTCTTTATTTCGAATTGGAAAGTTTCTTGTAATTCACCTTTAAGTGTTTAGAGTTTTTCTCCTTTATTTCATTTATCAATGAAATGTGTTTCTCTTCTCTAAAAAAAAAATAGCTAGGTAAACAATATTTATATTTTTTATTAAAAAAGAAAAAACAAACAAACAAACATACCTATTCCAAGCTTGTTCTTTTCAATAAAAAGTCTTGGATTCCTTTCAATCCAAATAGAGCATTTTGATGATTTGCATCTAAAGGAGCTCAATCTCATTTTTGAAGGGATAGCCAATGAGTGTATGAGAGAAGACTCTTGGGATCGTTTGGTAAAGTCAGAGCATGTCAAAAAAATGTGACTTGACTTCGCATCTTTCCTACAAAGGAAGCACCAATGGAAGACAAGGCAAAATGATTATAGTTCCCTTTGAAAACTTAAGCTTTGTGGCATAGGATCATTGTGAGCAAGCAAACTCCTCGTCTTAATGAATGGATCTTAAGTCCTAGGGTCAAAGGCACTTTTAGGAACCCAGGAAGGTCCATCACTTCTAGGCATATAAGTTTCTCTAGCTTCTTAAGGTTTCCCCACTAGAGTGGGCCTGTCAATTCATTTTTGGGAGGATAGTTGGGTAGGGGATATTAGATAGCCCTCTTTGTCTTTTGTTTCCTCGCCTTCACCATTTGTCCTCTTTGAAGTTCGCTCTTGTGACCTATTATCCTCTTTTTTCTAAGGCTTTCTTATCGTAAAATTTCAATTTTGGACACCCTCTCACTGATAAGAAGTCCTTTGATGTTTCTTTGTTGCACCTTTTGCTAATTAGTCTCTCTCCTCGTCTAAGGTGAAATGTTCATTTGTGGTTCCTAATCTATATGGGGAGTTTTCCTCTAGCTCCTTTCTTTTGAAGGTGAGAATCTCTAAGTATGTCAAATTTTTGGCTTGGTAGGATTCTCACATGAGGAACTGATGCTATTATTTTGTTTTTTTATAAGAAACCACGCTTTCACTAATGCAAAGATCACTTTCTTTTGTTTTTTTTATAAGAAACCACGCTTTTATTGAGAAAAAATGAAAAAATACACAACGGCATGCAAAAAACAAGCCCGACAAAAACACCCGCAATAACTACACTAACAGGACCCAATCCAAAAGAATACCTAGTCGATAATTACAAAAGAGCCTAGTCACAGATGTCCACAAAGATGGGACAGTACATCAAATAGTCACAAATATCCACAAAGACAGGACAATACATCAAACTTAGTTTTTTAAGCATATAAATGCATGACTTTGAATTTCTTTCCTTGTAGGCCTCAATGGTCCATTGTTTGCTAAGAAACATGGATACGAATAAGAGACACAGTGCATTGTTTTCAAAAGATCATATTTTTTTTCTTATAGGCCTCAATGGTGCATTGTTTGCTAAGAAACACAGGTACGAATAAGAGACACAGATACGATACGACACAGACGAATACAGTGATAGACCATTTTTTAAAAATTTAGGACATGGACAAGGCAATGACACTTTTATTAAAATATTTATTTTTAAAAAATATATATACCCTTTTTATACAAGAAATAAATTCAAAGTCAATAAGTTTATGCATTTATATGCTCAAAAAAAATAAGTTTAAGCTCTCAAAATTTATTATTTTTGTCCTATATTATTATTTAGTATGCTTAACTAGTGTTCAATTGCGTTTAAAAATTATTGGACCCATATTGACTTTGTACAACTAGGGTCTAACACATCTATTGCACTAACAAGTGTCTGATACATGTCCAACATGTGTCAAAGTGTCCAAGTGTCTGACTGTCTGATACATGTCCGACACGGACACGTTAGCCAAACAAGTGTGTCAGTGCTTCTTAGATTATTTGTAATGGCCTTGGAGGATGTGAAGCATGTTTTCCACAAATGTCAGTTTGCACGCATGATGTGAGATAGTTTTATTGGATGTTTTTCGAGTGTAGGCTTGGAGCAAGTCTTCCCGGTATAAGATTGAAGAGGTGCTATTTCTTTCTCCTTTTCAAGAAAGAGACCTCTCACTAGTAGGTTGCTAAGAAGCACGAACACTTTAGTTTGGCTAGTGTGTCCGGTCCGACACATGTCAAACACTTGGACACTCCGACACTTAATGTACACAAATCGGACACTTGTTAGCACAATTGATATGTGGCAAACACTAGTTGTAGGTTCATTTCAAAGCCTTGTCAAGTATACTAAATAGACACAATGCTTAAATGACAAAAATAATAAATTTTAAGAGTAAAATACATTAAATTCATTTTTTCAAGCATACAAATGAATAAACTAATTGATTTTGAATTTCCTTCTTGAATAAAAACAATATATCATATATTTTTTTAAATGTGTTCATGTCGTGTCCGTGTCCTAGATTTAAAAAAAATGATGTGTCACCATGTCCATGTCGTGTCGAATCCGTGTCTCGTGTCCGTATCCGTGTTTCTTAGGTAGGTTGCATTCTTTACAGTCTTATGGAACATTTGGCTTAAGAGAATTGGGAGAATCTTTAGAGGTGCGGTGAGTCTTGAGAGGAGTTTGATCCAAGGTATAATGCCTCCCTTCGGATTTCTATAACTATGGATTTTAATGCTTTCCATTTGTACAGTTGGAGCCATTTATATAATGTTCTGTAATTAGGTAGTTGTCGTTTTCTAGATCCTATTGTTTTGGCCCTAGCTTTTATGTATTATGCTTATATTATTAGTTTTCTACTAAAGTAACAGGGATGGCAATGCACCTTACAACAAAAAACTTGCCTCGTCTGCTGTAGAGAACTAAAATTGAAATATCAAACAAATATTTCCAGAATAGATTAAGCAAACATATATATGCCCAATTTACAGAGGCCAAACAAGTACAACCCATATATTCATTTCTCAAACTACAAAAAAAAAATGATGGTAATCCTTTCTAATCTACATTGAGATATCATGAATCATAATAACAGCTCAAATGCAAACAAGTTTTGTTACCTAACCAATGAACTGAGAAATGACTCAGCTTTCTCAATCATAGGCTTCGGATTCTTAACAAATAAGTCATTCCGGGATGCATGCCTTCTGCAAATAAAAAAGCAAAATCCTGATTTATTTAGTTTTCCAACTGATGAAGATGATAAACTGAGTAGGTTTCTGTGCAAAAATAATTTCACAGGAATAGTATATCTTTCTATTCAATCATAATAGTGATTTATATTAGATACAAGAGAATCCTCCTTAAGAAGAAGAAGATGCCTAATACAAAAAAGAAAAGAATCACACAAATAAATACAATATAATTACAATTAATAAAACTAATTAAGGAAAATATCAAACATAAACCAACACTCCCCCTCAAGCTGGCTTGAAGATATCTTCCATTGCCAGCTTGTCAATCAACTTGTCAAATCGTAGCTTTGGAAGTCCCTTGGTTAGCACATCAGCAATTTGCTCTGATGTAGGAAGATAAGGAATGCATATTACTCCGGTATCAATCTTCTCCTTTATAAAGTGCTTATCAACTTCAATATGTTTTGTCCTATCATGAAGGACTGGATTGTGAGCTATGGAGATAGCTGCTTTATTGTCACAGTAAACACGTATAGGCTTCATTTGGATAAATTTCAATTCTTCCAATAGTCTTTTTATCCAAATACCTTCACAAATGCCATGAGCTAAAGCTCTAAATTCTGCTTCAGCACTACTTCTGGCTACCACACTTTGTTTTTTACTTCGCCAAGTAACTAGATTCCCTCCAACAAAAGAGCAGTAACCAGATGTAGATCTTCTGTCAGTGGTGCTACCAGCCCAGTCAGCATCAGTGTAAATCTCAACATGTAAGTGATCATGTTTCTTAAAGAGTATACCTTTTCCTGGAGTTCCTTTCAAATATCTTAGGATCCTGTAAACAGCCTCAAAGTGAGTTGGCCTTGGGGAATGCATGAATTGACTTACCATACTAACTGCAAAAGCAATATCAGGACGAGTGTGAGATAAGTAGTCTTCCCACAAGTCTTTGGTATTTTCCCTTATCTTTTACCTCTTCATCTGTTGCTGCTTGCAATTTTAAATTCGGCTCAATAGGAGTTTCAGCTGTTCTACAACCACTTAAGCCTGTCTCTTCGAGTAAGTCAATAATATATTTCCTTTGATTAACAAGGATACCCTATTTTGATCTAGCAAATTCCATTCCTAGGAAATACTTCAAAATTCCCAAGTCTTTGATCTGGAATTCATTGGCTAGCTTTTTCTTCAGATTATTTAATCCAGCCTCATCATTTCCTGTAAGAATGATGTCATCAACGTACACTATTAAAACAACAATTTTATCATTTCCAGTGTGCCTATAAAAAATGGTATGATCTGCTTGACTTTGAAGAAAGCCATAGCTAGTAACAACATTCCCAAACCGCTCAAACCACGCTCTAGGAGACTGCTTAAGGCCATACAAAGATTTCTTTAACCTACATACCTTGTTAACTCCAAGATCCACTTCAAAACCTGGTGGTAAGTCCATAAATACCTCCTCTTCAAGATCACCATTGAGGAAAGCATTTTTAACATCAAGCTGATAAAGAGGCCAATCTGAATTAACAGCAATGGATAAGAGCACTCTAATAGAATTAATCTTAGCAACAGGAGCAAACGTTTCTTGATAATCAATTCCATGAGTCTGCGTGAAGCCTTTAGCAACTAATCTGGCCTTGTATCGTTCAATGTCACCATCAGCTTTGCACTTTATAGTGAATACCCATTTACACCCTACCGTTTTCTTATTTTTTGGTAGTTCTACTATATCCCATGTACCATTCTTTTCTAGAGCATTCATCTCTTCCATAACTGCTAAATTCCAATTCGGATCATTTTGGGCCTCCTGTATAGTCCTTAGAATAAATAGGTTGGTTATCCTAGAGGTGAAGGCTTTATGATTATCAGACAATCTATGATATGAAAGGTAATTTGCAATAGGATATTTGGTACAGTTACGGACACATTTCCTATGGGCTATTGGAATATCAAGATCAGATATATCAGATAAAGATTGGTTACCTGAATCTTCAGTATCATTCATCGGAGTATTAGATTGGTTTGGTGACAAGTCCGCTATCTGATCCCGGTTTTTTTGATATGTCCTTCTAGTATAAACCTGAAGTTCAGGATTTCGATCAGTGAGATCATTTTGTAGTATTTCTCCCCCTGAAATAGAATTTTCCAAGTTTGGCATAGAAGGACTAGTACTCTCAGGACAAATAATTTTAGGGAGAGGAGAAGTATCCCAAAAATTTTCTTCCAAGTTAGATATCTCCCCCTGAAGAGAATTTTTGTTGAAAAAAGATTGGTTCTCCACAAACAATACATCCATACTGTCAAAGTATTTTTTGGTTAGGGGATCAAAACACCGATAACCCTTTTTGTTTGAAGCATATCCTAAAAAAATGCATTTAACAGCACGAGGATCAAGCTTGGACCTAGAAAGACTAGGAATATGAACATATGCAATACATCCAAATATTTTGATCGATAAATCAGAATACAAGCGAACAGTGGGAAAAAAATTCTTAAAATGATCAAGGGGAGTCTTAAAGTCTAAAATCTTAGAAGGCATTCGATTTATGAGATAGGTAGCCGTAAGAACTGCATCTCCCCACAGATAGTTAGGAACATGCATACAGAACATAATAGCACGAGCAACATCAAGCAAGTGTCTATTTTTTCGTTCAGCAATTCCGTTCTGTTGTGGAGTATTGCGACAAGAAGACTGATGAGAAATCCCTTTATCCTTCAAAAAATCATCGAAAGATGCATTAAAGTATTTTGTTCCATTATCAGAATGTAAAATACTGATTCTAGTTCGAAATTGATTCTCAATCATATTGTAAAACCGAATAAAAACATCTTTGACTTCAGACTTGTTTGTTAACAAATAAACCCAAGTTAAACGAGTATGATCATCAATAAACGTAACAAACCAACTGTTGGTTTATGTTTTTATATTTTCCTTAATTAGTATTATTAGCTGTAACTATATTGTAGTTAATTATGTGTATTCTTTCCTTTTCTATTTTAGGTCTCTCCTCTTTAAGAAAGGTCTTGTATTTTGTGTAAAGTGAATTATTATTCAATTGAAGGGAAATTATCTTTCAGCATGGTATCAGAGCGAAAAGAAAATTAAAACCCTAATTTTTTTCTTCCCAAACCCTAGCCGCCAGCCACCCCATCACAACCTCGCCGTCACCTGCAATTAAGCTAACCCACGAAGATTAAGCTAGTCGTCATCTTCCACCTGCGATTGCCTTCTGTCACAACCTCGCCGTCGTTCGACCTAACCCACGAAGATTAAGCTTCCGTTCGTCCACAACTAGCTTCGAGGAGCACTTTCGTGGTAAGAAATCGAGCAGAACTTGCGATTTACCTGTGACCCGCGACTAGATCGAGCAACACTTGAGTTTGCGCCACCGGTCACTCACTTCCGCCGCCGCTCGCCGTTCGTCGTGTCCGCAAATCGCTCTGTTCGATTTTTCCTTCGCGTGGTTTTACCGTTTTTAAGTCTGGGCAGCGCCATTCCACATTTTTCAGTCTGGGCAGTGTGATTGTTTGTGGATTTTTTTGGTTGGAATTGTTTGGTAGGGTATTTTTTTTTTTTTTGGCTTGTTGTTGCTGTTGTAAGCCATTGTAGGCACTATTCGGAATTCTTCTTCCAGATCAGTTTTTTTTAGAGAATTAGCCATATGTCAGAAGACAAATCATTGATGAATAAGGTGTCCGACACTCGTAATCATCCCACTGTCCAAATTACCACCATCCGACTTAATGGGGATAATTTTCTGCTTTGGTCCCAAAGTGTTCGGATGTATATTCGTGGACAAGGAAAGATTGGCTATATCACTGGAGAGAAAAAAATTCCAAAAAAAGGATGATCCTTTATTTGCTACATGGGATGCTGAAAACTCCATGGTTATGACATGGTTGGTAAACTCTATGGTTGAAAGGATAAGCCGGAACTATATGTGTTATTCGACTGCAAAAGACTTATGGAATAGTGTAACTGAAATGTACTCTGACTTGGGAAATCAATCACAAGTGTTTGAACTGAACCTTAAATTGAGAGACATTCGCCAAGGAGGAGATACTGTTACAGAATACATTCATTCCTTAAAAACAATTTGGCAAGACCTGGATCTTTTTGACACTTATGAATGGGAGTCAACTACAGACCAGACTCATTACAAGAAAGTTATAGAGGATGGTCGTATTTACAAATTTCTTGCTGGTCTCAATGATGAATTCGATGAAGTTAGAAGTCGAGTACTTGGTAAGAATCCTCTCCCGACTATTAATGAAGTTTTTTCTGAAGTTCGTAGGGAAGAAAGTCGTCGTAATGTTATGCTTGGTAAGAAAGTTGTTAGTACAGTTGAAACCTCTGCTATGGTGGTTGAGACCTCTGCAAATAAGGCTTCTGTTCCACCCACCAAACCTCGAGTATGGTGTGACTATTGTAACAGACCTCGACACACTCGTGAGACGTGTTGGAAAATCCATGGGAAGCCTGCAAATTGGAAGAGTACCAAGCAAAGTGAGAAGAGTAATAATCAGTCTGCTTCCACTGCCAATGTTGTTGATTCTCACCCTTTCAATCAAGAGCAAATTGATCAACTCCTGAAACTGCTAAAGGTCACTTCGTCATCTGGTAATCCTAGTGTTTCCTTGGCACAAACAGGTAATTATCCTCTAGCTTTGTCTTGCCTTAATTCATCTCCGTGGATTATAGATTCTGGAGCGTCTGACCATATGACTAGTTCCTCTTGTCTCTTTACATCATACACTCCCTTGTATTGCAATGAAAAAATTCGAATTGCCGATGGTAGTTTCACTTCTGTTGCAGGAAAAGGAACTATCTGTTTGACTAGCAAAATTACCTTACATTATGTCCTCCATGTCCCTAAATTAGCCTGTAATTTGTTATCTGTCAGTAAAATTTCTAAGGACGCTAACATTCATGTTACTTTCTTTGAAACTCATTGTGTCTTTCAGGATCAGGACTCGGGGGAGATGATTGGGCGTGCTAGGATGCTTGATGGTCTCTACTATTTTGATGAATCTCCAACTAGTGATAAAAAAGCTCAGGGCTTGAGTAGTGTTAGTTCTCCCTCTGTTAAAGAAACGATAATGCTTTGGCATCGTAGGCTAGGACATCCTAGTTTTTTCTATTTGAAGTATTTGTTCCCAAACTTATTTAAAGGAATTGATTGTTCAATTTTTCATTGTGAAAGTTGTATCTTTGCCAAGAATCATCGTGCCACATATTTTCCAAAACCTTACAACGCTTCTAGACCATTTTACTTAATGCATAGTGATGTTTGGGGTCCTTCTAAAGTTTTAACTTCTAGTGGAAAACGTTGGTTTGTTACATTTATTGATGATCATACTCGTTTAACTTGGGTTTATTTGTTAACAAACAAGTCTGAGGTCAAAGATATTTTCATTCGATTTTACAATATGATTGAAAATCAATTTCAAACTAAAATCAGTATTTTACATTCTGATAATGGGACTGAATACTTCAATGAATATCTAGAAGATTTTTTGAAGGATAAAGGCATTTTTCATCAGTCTACTTGTCGCAACACTCCACAACAAAATGGAATTGCTGAACGAAAAAATAGACATTTACTTGATGTTACTCGTGCTATTATGGTCTATATGCATGTTCCTAACTATTTGTGGGGAGACGCAGTTCTTACAGCTGCCTATCTCATAAACCGAATGCCTTCTAAGATTTTGGCCTTTAAAACACCCCTAGATCAATTTAGGAATTTTTTCCCCACTGTTCGCTTGTATTCCGATTTACCGATAAAAATTTTTGGGTGTGTTGCATATGTTCATCTTCCTAGTCTTTCTCGGTCTAAGCTTGATCCTCGTGCTGTTAAATGTATTTTTCTGGGATATGCTTCAAATAAAAAGGGTTACAGGTGTTTTGATCCCCTAAACAAAAAATACTTTGAAAGTATGGATGTATTGTTTGTGGAGAATCAATCTTTTTTCAACCAAAATTCTCTTCAGGGGGAGATATCTAACTTGGAAGAAAATTTTTGGGATACTTCTCCACTCCCTAGAATTATTTGTCCTGAGATTACTAGTCCTTCTATGCCAAACATGGAAAATTCTATTTCAAGGGGAGAAACACTACAAAATGATCTCATTGACCGAAATCCTGAACTTCAGGTTTATACTAGGAGGACATTACATCAAAAGAACCGGGATCAGATAGTGGACTTGTCACAAAACCAATCTGATGCTCCGACAAATGATACTGAAGATCCAGGTAACCAATCTTTATCTAATATCTCTGACCTTGATATTCCAATAGCCCATAGGAAAGGTGTCCGTAATTGTACGAAATACCCTATTGCAAATTACCTTTCTTATCATAGATTGTCTGATAACCATAAAGCCTTCACCTCTAGGATAACCAACCTATTTATTCCAAGGAATATACAGGAGGCTCAAAATGATGCGAATTGGAATTTAGCAGTTATGGAAGAGATGAATGCTTTGAAACAGAATTGTACATGGGATATAGTTGACCTACCAAAAGATAAGAAAACAGTAGGGTGCAAATGGGTATTCACTATAAAGTGCAAAGCTGACGGCGACATTGAACGATACAAGGCCCGATTAGTTGCTAAAGGTTTTACACAGACCTATGGAATTGATTATCAAGAAACATTTGCTCCAGTTGCTAAAATTAATTCTATTAGAGTGCTCTTATCTATTGCTGTTAATTTAGATTGGCCTATTTATCAGCTTGATGTGAAAAATGCATTCCTCAATGGTGACCTTGAAGAGGAGGTATTTATGGATCTTCCACCAGGTTTTGAAATGGATCTTGGAGTTCACAAAGTTTGCAGGTTAAAGAAATCTTTGTATGGTCTTAAACAGTCTCCTAGAGCGTGGTTTGAACGGTTTGGGAAAGCTGTTACTAGTTATGGTTTTCTTCAGAGTCAAGCAGACCATACCATTTTCTATAGACATACTGGAAATGACAAGATGGTCGTTTTAATAGTGTATGTTGATGATATCATCCTTACTGGTAATGATGAGGCTGGAATGAATAGTTTGAAGGAAAAACTAGCAAATGAATTCCAGATCAAAGACCTGGGAATTTTGAAGTATTTCTTAGGGATGGAATTTGCCAGATCAAAAAAGAGAATCCTTGTCAATCAAAGGAAATATATCATTGATTTGCTCGAAGAGACAGGCTTACTTGGTTGTAGGACAGCAGACACTCCTATTGAACCAAATTTAAAATTGCAAGCTGCCACAGAGGAAGAGGTAAAAGATAAGGGAAAATACCAAAGACTTGTGGGAAGACTTATTTACTTATCTCACACTCGTCCTGATATTGCCTTTGCAGTTAGTATGGTAAGCCAATTCATGCATGCCCCCGGGCCAACTCACTTTGAGGCAGTTTACAGAATCCTAAGATATTTGAAAGGAACTCCAGGAAAAGGCATATTTTTTAAGAAACACAACCACTTACATGTTGAAATTTATACTGATGCTGATTGGGCAGGTAGTACCACAGATAGAAGATCTACTTCTGGTTATTGCTCCTTTGTTGGAGGGAATCTAGTTACCTGGCGAAGTAAGAAACAAAGTGTGGTAGCTAGAAGTAGTGTTGAAGCAGAATTAAGAGCTTTAGCTCATGGCATTTGTGAAGGTATTTGGATAAAAAGACTACTGGAAGAATTGAAATTTGCTCAAACGAAGCCTATGAGTGTTTATTGTGACAATAAGGCAGCTATCTCCATTGCTCACAATCCAGTCCTTCACGATAGGACAAAACATATCGAAGTTGATAAGCACTTTATAAAAGAGAAGATTGATACTGGAGTGATATGTATTCCTTATCTTCCTACAACAGAGAAAATTGCTGATGTGCTAACTAAAGGACTTCCAAAGCTAAGATTTGACAAGTTGATTGACAAGCTGGCAATGGAAGATATCTTCAAACCAGCTTGAGGGGGAGTGTTGGTTTATGTTTTTATATTTTCCTTAATTAGTATTATTAGCTGTAATTATATTGTAGTTAATTATGTGTATTCTTTCATTTTCTATTTTAGGTCTCTCCTTCTCTTTAAGAAAGGTCTTGTATTTTGTGTAAAGTGAATTATTATTCAATTGAAGGGAAATTATCTTTCAGCACCAACGTTTTCCACTATTAGTCAAAACTTTAGATGGACCCCAAACATCACTATGAATTAAATAAAAAGGGTTTAAAGCCTTGTAAGGTTTTGGCAAATACGTGCCACAATGATTCTTGGCAAAGATACAACTTTCACAATAAAAAGAAGAACAATCGATTCCTTTAAATAAGTTTGGAAACAAATACTTCAAATAGAAAAAACTGGGATGTCCTAGTCTACGATGCCAAAGCATGATTTTTTCTTTAACAGAGGGAGAACAAATACTACTAAAACCCTGAGCTTTTTTATCACTAGTTGGAGATTCATCAAAATAATAGAGGCCATCAAGCATCCTAGCACGCCCAATCATCTCCCCCGAGTCCTGATCCTGAAAGATACAGTGAGTTTCAAAGAAAGTAACACGACAGTTAGCATCTTTAGAAATTTTACTGACAGATAACAAATTACAAGCCAATTTAGGGACATGGAGAACAGATTGTAAGGTAATTTGTTTAGTCAAACAGATAGTTCCTT
This sequence comes from Luffa acutangula, assembly GCA_036850905.1. Lineage (NCBI taxonomy): Eukaryota > Viridiplantae > Streptophyta > Magnoliopsida > Cucurbitales > Cucurbitaceae > Luffa > Luffa acutangula. Next base: position 40,382,491 of record CM072097.1, on the reverse strand, counting down.
TTCCTGCAATGGAAGTGAAACTACCATCGGCTATTCGAATTTGTTCATGGTTATACAAGGGAGAGTATGAGGTAAAGAAACAAGAGGAACTAGTCATATGATCAGACGCTCCGGAATCTATAACCCACGGAGATGAATTTAGGCAAGACAAGGCTAGAGGACAATTACCTGTTTGTGCCAAGGAAACACTAGGAGTACCAGATGATGAAGTGACCTTTAGTAGTTTCAGGAGTTGATCAATTTGCTCTTGATTGAAGGGATGAGAATCAACAACATTGGCAGCGGAATTAGACGGATTGTTACTTTTGTCACCTTGCTTGGTACTTTTCCAATTTGCAGGCTTTCCATGGATTTTCCAACACGTCTCACGGGTGTGTCGGGGTCGGTTACAGTAGTCACACCATACCCGAGGTTTGGTGGGTTGTGCAGAAGCCTTATTTGCAATAGTTTCAACTACCATAGCAGAGGTTTCAACTACACTGATGGGTTTCTTGCCAAGCATAACATTGCGACGACTCTCTTCCCTGCGAACTTCAGAAAAAACTTCATTAATGGAAGGAAGTGGATTCTTACCAATAACTCTACTGCGAACCTCATCAAATTCATCGTTAAGACCAGCAAGAAATTTGTAAATGCGACCATCCTCTACAACTTTCTTGTAATGAGTTTGGTCTGTAGTTGACTCCCATTCGTAAGTGTCAAAAAGATCTAGGTCTTGCCAGATTGTTTTTAGAGTGTGGATGTACTCTGTGATTGTATCTCCTCCTTGACGTATGTCTCTCAGTTTGAGATTCAATTCAAACAATTGAGATTGATTTCCCAAGTCGGAATACATTTCAGTTACACTGTCCCATAATTCCTTTGCATTCGCGTAACACATATAATTGCGACTTATTCTCTCAACCATAGAGTTGACCAACCACGTCATAACCATGGAGTTCTCAGCATCCCAAGTATCCAGCGAAGGATCATCCTTTTTAGGTATTGTTTTCTCCCCAGTAATATAGCCAATCTTCCCTTGTCCACGTATATACATCCGAACACTTTGGGACCACAACAAAAAATTATCCCCATTAAGTCGGATGGTGGTAATCTGAACAATAGGATGGTGGCGTGGGTCAGAAACCTTAGTCATCGATGTTTTTTCTTCTGACATATTGCTACCTTTGTAAAGGACTGATCCGGAAGAGTCGAACAATTGCTGGAACAGCAGCAAAGAAAAAAAAATACCCTAACAGACAGACGGCCCAACTGAGAAAAAAAACGCAACTCAAACTGACGGCGAGATGGTCGGACGAGCAACCTGCGACAGCTGGCAAGCAACCTGACGGACGAGCGAAGACGAGCAACCTGAGGCGCGAAATGGACAGCCGGCGAACGAGTAACCTACGAACGTGCGAAGAGAAAAGTTCGCGCGAAGGAGCAAACGCACAAACACGCTGTCGAACGTGCGAAGAGGGCGCGCGACTCCTTGGCTACGAACGGAAACACGCTGCTCGGAGCTGGAAGATGGTCGGACGACGGCGGCGGAGGCTTAAGCAGAGAACGGCGGCGCCGGCGACTGCTGTGGAAGCGGCGGCAGTAAGGGCACGGCAGTAAGGGCTAGGGTTTAAGAAAATTAGGGTTTTATTTTTTCCTTTTATTTTTGCTCTGATACCATGTGCAAAAATAATTTCACTGGAATAGTATATCTTTCTATTCAATCATAATAGTGATTTATATTAGATACAAGAGAATCCTCCTTAAGAAGAAGAAGATGCCTAATACAAAAAAGGAAAGAATCACACAAATAAATACAATATAATTACAATTAATAAAACTAATTAAGGAAAATATCAAACATAAACCAACAGTTTCATATCTCTAACTAAATGCATATTTTCCTTCAAAAATTCAAATGAGAGGGGTCTAAAATATGCGCCATCCCCCTTCACACACAAAGGTAGCTTGGTTCTAAGAAAGAGTAGAAACAAGAACAGATTTCAACCTTCTACCGATACTTTTGCAATAACTTTATGTATACTGGTGGTAAGAGTACGTATCCTCCAATTTTCAGCATATAAAAATTACAATAATACAAGCAGTCAAGCATTTCCAAAATATAGCCTATAACAACCTTTTCCAAAAATAATGTCTTGTGGTCATCTAGACTCAAAACTTCTTCTAACACAAGAACAAGACTATTAATAGCTTAGAAGATTTCACATTCCTTGTATATAAGCACAAACCATAAGGACTAAAATGATAATTTAACATAAAAAGAAAAGGAGAAAGAAGGAATTTACAGCTACATAAAGTTATGTTAATGATTTTTTTTTTTTTTTGAGAAAAAGGTATGTTGATGATTTTAATAATAATGAGAAAAAAACCATGCAAGTAAACCAAGGTCCAGTTAGGGCTTAAGCTGGAGTGTATGAACTCCTCTCAACAAAACACAGTAGCAAATATTGCTTTTTGATTGCATTTAATATGAGAACGTAGAGCTAAAATATTAAAAATGGCAAGCCAACTCAACCCCCCCCCCCCCCCCCCAATCCTCCAAGAAGGTAGGGCCTTTGGACAAGATGCCTAGTTGGACGGTTAGACAAGCCCAGTCTCCATCCACACTCCACGAACTTTCGACTAGGTTTAAAAAAATACTATATTACAGAGGAAAGATATATGCATTAAGTAGAAATATAGGATATCTCATATTTAAAAGCATCGAACATATGGGGTGGAAGAATAATACTTGGATAGATCTGCAATGACTTTTTCTGAACTCTTTCCATCCCCAAGCTTGAAAGCTAACAGCAAGTCCTTCACTTTGTCATGGATCTAAGACAAGCAAATATGTCAAACGTGACTAACGCATAATGGGAAAAAGATAATTCCTGAGAAAACAAGATGAGAAGACAAGCAAACAACAGACTCGGAACAAAATAAAAAATCAAACTAATTACAAACAGCTTTCCTGTCCTTTCTTTATATTCTAGCTAGAAGTCACTTGTAATAATCAAGGATGATTTGGTGTAAATTTTAATATACAAGTGCTTCCGCATAAAGCAAAAGCATCAATAATAAAATTAAAAGTAATGTGGAAAAGTTTACTATCTCACAGTGCCAATATAAGGCCAAAATAATATGTTCCACATTACCATAAAGAAAGTGAAAATACACCAAGTATACAAATGGATAATATTCCAAGTGGATTCCATGGCTTCTAACAGTCTTCTTTAAGTATAACCATACCTCAGGAACACAGCCAGTAATGTTTTCCCAACTCACTAGCACCTGATGAAGAAGCTCGACAGGAAGATCCCTAATAGCTCAAAGTTTAGATTCATAAAAGAGAACAAATACCTAGAGACAGAAAATTATCATTTGAAAAATCAACAACAATAGAGCATGTGTCATAATGCATTTGAAAAAAAATCTCATTTAGATGTATTGACTAGCGTGTGATATATGAAAACTCTTACCACGGACATCAGAAAAGTTCAATCGCAAACTGCATATTTTGGAGTGCCTTGGGTCATCTAAAAGAACAAAATCTTATCTCCTATGAGGATAATTTTGGTGGAAAAAGATTAAAAGGAAGATGGTTATTTCAGAAATGTGTTTTCCCAACAATGGTACAAGTTAAATGATTGGAGTGCAAATTATAGCTTATCTTCTTTAATTGCCAATTGGGGAAGCTTTTTGTAACCTCCTTAGGTTGGGGGCTTTGTATTTCCTTCCCCTCTCTCTTTGATTGGTATCCTGTAAAGGATATCTATTGGAATTTCTAGTCTATATAATTACGTAAATATTATTTGTTAATATCTAGTCATTATTGCCTTTATTCTTTCCTTATATTGTAATGCGTCTTTCTCCTATATAAGAAGACCTAGGTTGTCCAGATTTGAATAAGAAACTATTATTCTCCTAAAATTAAGATGGTATCAGAGTCCATTAAACCCAAACGGGTATTCGGTCCAAAAAAAAAAAGGATCCGATCCAAGAATGGTGAACCCAAAGAGGCACCATCTTGAGGGAGCATGTTGAGGATCCCACATTGAAAAGATAAGTGGAGAACTCACAATTTATAAGATGTATGGGTTACTGTTGGTTTTTGTGTTTGATATTTTCCTTAATTAGAGTTATTTGTATTTATTGTATTTATATTTTATGTAATTTTCCTTTTATGTTATTAGGGCTTTCTCTCCTTCTTAAGAGAGGTTATTTGTACCTAGTGAGAGTATGTTTTTTATACAATAGAATAAAATAAAAAAGGCCTTGTATTTGCACATGGTATCAGAGCTAACAAGGTAAAACCCTAACCCTAGCCGCCTCAACTTCCGCCGCCGCCGCCGCCAACATCAGCCCACCGCCGCTGACGAAGGTTCCGACCGGCTCTTACCCAGGCGCTTCACTCACCGACCGTTGACGAAGCCATTCGCGAGCAGTTCCAGCGACCAGGAGAGTTTGCTTTTGCCGATTGTGACACAACCCGCGACCACGCATCTCGTGACCTCGACCCGAACGTGCACCGCGACCCGACCCTTTCGAGTCACCCCTGAACGTCGCTTCAGTCTGTCCAGTTCACACCGTTCATCAACTCGCGCCGCCCGTCAGTTTCTTCCTACTCCTCACGCCGTTCATCAGCTCGCCTCACGCTGTTCATCGTCACTGTTGTTCGTTCGCTCAGGGATCAGTTTTGATTTGTTGGTGCTGTTTGTTAGGGTTTATTTGGGTTGATTGTTGCTCACTGAAGCAATTTTTTTTTGGTTGTTTTACTTCATTACAACTTCAAAACAGTAATATGTCTGAAGAAAAGTCTTTGATGACCAAGATCTCTGACATACGTACTCATCCTACTGTCCAAATTACAACCATCCGTCTTAATGGGGATAATTTCTTGCTTTGGTCCCAAAGTGTTCGGATGTATATTCGAGGACAAGGAAAGATTGGCTATATTACTGGAGAAAAGAAAATGCCGAAAAAGGAGGATCCTTTGTTTGCTACTTGGGATGCTGAAAATTCTATGGTTATGACGTGGTTAGTCAACTCTATGACTGAGAGGATAAGTCGTAACTATATGTGCTACTCCACTGCGAAGGACTTATGGGATAGTGTAAAAGAGATGTATTCCGACTTGGGAAATCAATCACAAGTATTTGAACTGAATCTCAAACTAAGAGATATTCGCCAAAATGGAAATACAGTTACAGAGTACATTCACTCCTTGAAAACAATTTGGCAAGACCTAGATCTCTTTGACACTTATGAATGGGAGTCCACTACAGATCAAGCTCATTATAAGAAAGTGGTAGAGGATGGTCGTATTTACAAATTTCTTGCTGGCCTCAATGATGAATTTGATGATGTGAGGAGTAGAGTACTTGGTAAGAATCCTCTCCCAACTATTAATGAAGTTTACTCTGAAGTTCGCAGGGAAGAAAGTCGTCGCAATGTCATGCTTGGCAAGAAATCTGTTAGTGCAGTCGAATCATCTGCTATGGTGGTTGAGTCTACTGCAAATAAGGCTTCTACTCAACCCACCAAACCTCGAGTATGGTGTGACTACTGTAATAAACCTCGACACACTCGTGAGACATGTTGGAAAATCCATGGAAAACCTGCAAATTGGAAGAGTACCAAGCAAAGTGATAAGAGTAATCATCAGTCTGCTTCTACTTCTACTGCCAATGTTGTTGACTCTCATCCATTCAATCAAGAGCAAATTGATCAACTCCTGAAGCTGCTAAAGGTCACTTCGTCATCTGGTAATCCTAGTGTTTCCTTGGCACAAACAGGTAATTATCCTCTAGCCTTATCTTGCCTTAATTCATCTCCATGGGTTATAGACTCCGGAGCGTCTGACCATATGACTAGTTCCTCTTGTTTTTTTACCTCATACTCTCCCTTGTATTGCAATGAACAAATTAGAATTGCCGATGGTAGTTTTACTGCCGTTGCAGGAAAAGGAACCATCTGTTTGACCACAAATATTACCTTACAATCTGTTCTTCATGTTCCTAAATTAGCCTGTAATTTGTTATCTGTCAGCAAAATTTCTAAGGATGCTAACTGTCGTGTTACCTTCTTTGAAACTCACTGCATCTTTCAGGATCAGGACTCAGGGGAGATGATTGGGCGTGCTAGGATGCTTGATGGTCTCTACTATTTTGATGAATCTTCAACTAGTGATAAAAAAGCTCAGGGCTTAAGTAGTGTTAGTTCTTCCTCTGTTACAGAAACAATCATGCTTTGGCATCGTAGACTAGGACATCCCAGTTTTTTCTATTTAAAGTATTTGTTCCCAAACTTATTTAAAGGAATTGATTGTTCAATTTTTCATTGTGAAAGTTGTATCTTTGCTAAAAATCATCGTGTCATGTATTTGCTAAAACCTTACAAGGTTTCCAAACCTTTTTACTTGATTCATAGTGATGTTTGGGGCCCCTCTAAAGTTTTAACTCATAGTGGAAAACGTTGGTCTGTTACATTCATTGATGATCATACTCGATTAACTTGGGTTTATTTGTTAACAAAAAAGTCTGAGGTCAAAGATATTTTTATCCGTTTTTACAATATGATTGAGAATCAATTTCAAACTAAAATTTGTATTTTACACTCTGATAATGGGACTGAATACTTTAATGCATATTTAGAGGATTTTCTAAAGGACAAAGGAGTTTTTCATCAGTCTACTTGTCGCAATACTCCACAACAAAATGGAATTGCTGAACGAAAAAATAGACATTTACTAGATGTTGCTCGTGCTATTATGTTCTATATGCATGTTCCTAACTATTTGTGGGGAGACGCAGTCCTTACAGCTGCTTATCTCATAAATCGGATGCCTTCCAAGATTTTGGCCTTTAAAACTCCTCTTGATCAATTTAAGAATTTTTTTCCCACTGTTCGTCTATATTCCGATTTATCGATCAAAATTTTTGGGTGTACTGCATATGTTCATATTTCTAGTCCTTCTCAGTCTAAGTTTGATCCTCGTGCTATTAAATGCATTTTTTTAGGATACGCTTCAAACAAAAAGGGATATCGTTGTTTTGACCCTTTGACCAAAAAATACTTTGAAAGTATGGATGTCCTATTTGTGGAACACCAATTGTTTTTTAGCCAAAATTCTCTTCAGGGGGAGATATCTAACGTGGAAGAAAATTTTTGGGATACTTCTCCCCTCCCTAAAATTATATGTCCTGAGACTACTAGTACTTCTGTGCCAAACGTGGAAAATGCTATTTCAGGGGGAGAAATACTACAAAATGATCTCATTGATCGAAATCCTGAACTTCAGGTTTACACTAGAAGGACATTGAATCAAAAGAATCGGGATCAGATAGTGGACTTGTCACAAAACCAATCTAATGTTCCGACGAATGATACTGGAGATTCAGGTAACCAATCTTTATCCAACATATCTGATCTTGATATTCCAATAGCCCATAGGAAAGGCATTCGTAATTGTACCAAATATCCTATTGCAAATTACCTTTCTTATCATAGATTGTCTGATAATCATAAAGCCTTCACCTCTAGGATAACCAACCTATTTATTCCAAAGAATATACAGGAGGCCCAAAATGATCCGAATTGGAATTTGGCAGTCATGGAAGAGATGAATGCTTTGAAACACAATTGCACATGGGATATAGTGGAACTACCGAAAGATAAGAAAACAGTAGGGTGCAAATGGGTATTCACTATAAAATGCAAATCTGATGGTGATATTGAACGATACAAAGCCAGATTAGTTGCTAAAGGTTTTACACAGACCTATGGAATTGATTATCAAGAATCGTTTGCTCCTGTTGCTAAGATAAACTCAATTAGAGTGCTTTTATCTATTGCTGTTAATTCAGATTGGCCTCTTTATCAGCTTGATGTAAAAAATGCATTCCTCAATGGTGATCTTGAAGAGGAGGTATTTATGGACTTACCACCAGGTTTTGAAATGGAACTTGGGGTGAACAAAGTATGCAGGTTAAATAAATCTCTATATGGCCTTAAACAATCTCCTAGAGCGTGGTTTGAACGTTTCGGGAAAGCTGTTACTAGCTATGGTTTTCTTCAGAGTCAAGCAGATCATACCATTCTTTATAAACACACTGGAAATGACAAGATGGTTGTTTTAATAGTGTATGTTGATGATATCATTCTTACAGGTAATGATGAGGTTGAACTGAATAGTTTGAAGAAAAAACTAGCAAATGAATTCCAAATCAAAGATTTGGGAATTTTGAAATATTTCCTAGGAATGGAATTTGCCAGGTCAAAGAAGGGTATTCTTGTCAATCAAAGGAAATACATCATTGATTTGCTTCAAGAAACAGGCTTACTTGGTTGTAGGACAACAGAAACTCCTATTGAACCAAATTTGAAATTGCAAGCTGCAACACAGGAAGAGGTTAAAGATAAAGGAAAATACCAAAGACTTGTGGGAAGACTTATTTACTTATCTCATACTCGTCCCGATATTGCTTTTGCAGTAAGTATGGTAAGTCAATTCATGCATGCTCCTGGGCCAACCCACTTTGAGGCAGTTTACAGGATCCTCAGATATTTGAAAGGAACTCCAGGAAAAGGCATATTCTTTAAGAAACATGATCACTTACATGTTGAAATTTACACTGATGCGGATTGGGCAGGTAGCCCCACAGATAGAAGATCTACTTCTGGTTATTGCTCCTTTGTTGGAGGAAATCTAGTCACTTGGCGCAGTAAAAAACAAAGTGTGGTAGCCAGGAGTAGCGCTGAAGCAGAATTTAGAGCGTTAGCTCATGGCATTTGTGAAGGTATTTGGATAAAACGACTACTTGAAGAATTGAAATTTGTCCAAATAAAGCCTATGCGTGTTTACTGTGATAATAAGGCTGCCATCTCCATAGCCCACAATCCAGTCCTTCACGATAGGACAAAACATATTGAAGTTGATAAACACTTTATAAAGGAGAAGATTGACACTGGAGTGATATGTATCCCCTATCTTCCTACAACAGAGCAAATTGTTGATGTGCTAACTAAGGGGCTTCCGAAGCTACGATTTGACAAGTTGATTAACAAGCTGGCAATGGAAGATATCTTCAAACCAGCTTGAGGGGGAGTGTTGGTTTTTGTGTTTGATATTTTCCTTAATTAGAGTTATTTGTATTTATTGTATTTATATTTTATGTAATTTTCCTTTTATGTTATTAGGGCTTTCTCTCCTTCTTAAGAGAGGTTATTTGTACCTAGTGAGAGTATGTTTTTTATACAATAGAATAAAATAAAAAAGGCCTTGTATTTGCACAGTTACTCCACTCATTGTCCATACTTGGTTCGATCTACTACTTGGTTTGGTTCGGTTCACTATTGGTCTGGTTTAGTGTTTATGTGGTTTGGTTTATATTTTATTATTTCTCATTCTCTCATTACTTTATCATGTCTAAGGAGCAAGTTCATCATATCTTAAAACTGCTACAAACCAATTTATCATCTAATAATTCTTGTGTTTCATTGGCACAAACAGGTAATTATCCCCGAGCCTTTTCTCGTGGCACTTCTTCTTCGTGGATTATCGATTCCGGAGCTTTTGACCATATGACTAGTACCTCTCACTTTTTTAACTCATATTCTTCTTCTTATTCTAATGAAAAATTTTGAATTGCAGATGGCAGTTTTTCTTCCGTTGCAGGAAAAGGAACTATTAAATTGACTGAAAATATTTCTCTACAATCTGTCTTCCATGTTCCAAAATTAGCCTGTAATCTCTTATCTATCAGCAAACTTTCTAGAGATTCTAATTGTCATGTTATATTCTTTGAATCTCATTGTATTCTTAATTCTTCAGGATCAAGAAACGGAGAAGATGATTGGGAGTGCTAGGATGTTTGATGGCCTGTACTACTTTGATGAAGGTTCTTTTAGTAATAAAGTAACTCAGGGTTTCAGTAGTATTAGTTCTCTTTCTGGTAAAGAACAAATTATGCTTTGGCATCTTAGGTTGGGACATCCTAATTTTCCTTATCTCAAGCATTTATTTCCAAATTTATTTAAGGGATTTGATTGTTCCTCATTTGCTTGTGAAAGTTGCATTTTAGCAAAAAATCATCGTTCCACCTATTTACCTAAACCTTACAAAGCTTCCAAACCTTTTTATTTAATTCATAGTGATGGTAAATTAGGACTCATAGTGGGAAAAGATGGTTTGTTACTTTTATTAATGACCATACTCGCCTATCTCGGGTGTACTTAATGGAAAAGAAATCTGAGGTGAAAGACATTTTTAGATATTTTTACAATATGAAAGAAACTCAATTTCAAACCAAAATTTGCATTTTACACTCTGACAATGGAACTAAATATTTTAATGAATCTTTTGGTGAGTTTTTAAAAGATAAAGGTATAGTTCACCAATCTACTTGTCGAGATACTCCTCAATAGAATGGTGTTGCTGAAAGAAAAAATAGGCATTTACTTGAAGTAGCTTGTGCTATAATATTTTCCATGCATGTTCCAAAATATTTATGGGGCGAAGCAATTCTCACAACTACCTATCTAATAAATAGAATGCCTAGTAAGATCTTGAATTTTAAAACTCCCATTGATTGCTTTAAAAATGTTTTTCCAAAATCTCACTTATATTCTGATTTACCTCTCAAAGTTTTTAGGTGTACTACTTATGTTCACATCCCTAGTCACTTTCGGTCCAAACTTGACCATAGAGCCGTTAAATGAATTTTTTTGGGTTATTCTTCAAATCAAAAAGGCTATAAATGTTTTGATCCTCAGACAAAAAAAAAATGTTTTGTGAGCATGGATGTGTTTTTTTTAGAAAATCAACCATATTTTACTCAAAGTTCTCTTTAGGGGAGAAACCAAATTTGGAAGATAACTTTTGGGATGTTTCTACTCCTCTTCCTAACCTTATTTGTCCTGATGATACTAGTCCTTTGGTGCCAAGTATAGAAACTTCTCAATCGGGGGAGAAATACTACATAATGTTCTTGAGTTCAAGTTTTCAGAGGAACCAAGACCAAATAGTTGATCCTTCACAAAACCAATCTGAGACTCCAACGATTGAAACTGGAAAATCTGGTAATCCTTCTTCCATTCCTACTTCAACTATTCAAAATACTTTGCCAGTTGTTTCTGATTTTGATATTCCCATAGCAATTAGAAAAGGTACTCGAAGTTGTACTAAATATCATATTGCAAACTACATGTCATATCAAAATATGTCAAATAGTCATAAAGCCTTCACCTCTAGGATAAATGATTTGTTTGTTCCAAAGAATATACATGAGGCTTTAGAAGATCCAAATTGGAAAGTAGCAGTTATGAAGGAGATGAATGCTCTAAAACAAAATGGGACTTGGGAAATAGTAGAGTTGCCAAAAAAATAAGAAATCAGTGGGTTGTAAATGGGGGTTTACCATAAAATGCAATGCAGATGGTAGTATTGAGAGATATAAGGCCCGATTAGTAGCTAAAGGCTTCACCTAAACATATGGGATTGATTATCAGGAAACGTTTGCCCCAGTTGCTAAAATTAACTCTATTCGAGTACTATTATCTCTTGCAGCTAATTCAGAGTGGCATCTCTACCAACTTGATGTGAAAAATGCTTTTCTCAATGGTGACCTTGAGGAAGAAATTTTTATGTATTTGCCACCAGGTTTTGAAAAGGAACTTGGAAGTAATAAAATTTGCAAGTTAAAGAAATCTTTATATGGCCTTAAACAGTCTCCAAGAGCTTGGTTCGAACGATTTGGAAAAGTTGTGTCTGGTTATGGGTTTCTTCAAATTCAAGCTGACCATACTATATTTTATAAACACCCTGAGAATAATAAGATCTCTATCTTGATTGTCTATGTTGATGATATTATTCTCACAGGTGATGATGAAGTAGGTCTAACTGATCTCAAGAAAAACCTTGCAACTTAGTTTCAAATCAAGGACTTGGGAGCGTTAAAATATTTCCTTGGGATGGAATTTGCAAGATCAAGGAAAGGTATCTTTGTAAATCAAAGTAAATGTCCTTGACTTACTTGAAGAAACAGGATCACTTGGATGCAGAGTTGCTGAAACTCCTATTGAGCCTAATTTGAAATTAGAAGCAGCAAAAGAAGAAGATATAAGGATAAGAAGAGATACCAAAGACTTGTGGGGAGACTAATTTATTTGTCTCATACTCGTCCAAACATTGCTTTTGCTGTAAGCATGGTAAGTCAGTTTATGCATGCATCAGGATCAACTCACTTCGAAGCTGCCTATAGGATTTTACGATATTTAAAAGGAGCTCCTGGAAAAGGTATTTTATTCAAAAAGAATAATCACTTCCAAGTAGAGATCTATACAGATGCAGATTGGGCTGGAAGTACTACTGATCGAAGATCTACCTCAGGTTATTGTTCATTTGTTGGAGGAAATCTAGTCACATGGTGAAGCAAAAAGCAAAATGTAGTGGCCAGAAGTAGCGCTGAAGCAAATTTTAAAGCCTTAGCCCATGGAATCTGTGAAGGCATATGGATCAAAAAAATACTTGAAGAATTCAAGTTCCCTCAGACTAAGCCTATTCGAATTTATTGTGACAATAAGGTTGTCATATCTATAGCTCACAATCTAGTTCTACATGATAGAACAAAACATATTGAGGTTGACAAACACTTTATTAAAGAAAAGATTGATACTGGTGCAATATGTATCCCTTATCTTCCGACGACAGAGCAAATTGCTGATGTACTAACTAAGGGACTTCCAAAGAAGCAATTCGATAAACTAATTGACAAACTGGCTATGGAAGACATCTTTAAACCAGCTTGAGGGGGAGTGTTGGAATTTCTAGTCTATATAATTGTGTAAATATTATTTGTTAATATTTAGTCATTATTTCCTTTATTCTTTCCTTGTATTGTAATGTGTCTTTCTCCTATATAAGAAGACCTAGGTTGTCCGTATTTGAATAAGAGACTATTATTCTCCTAAAATTAAGAATATCTTCTATAATATTTCATAAAATCAATGAAATATTTGTTTCCTATTGAAAAAAAAATAATAAAAAGAAAGATAACTTTAGAATTGCACTATCTTGGCTTAGTTATGTTTGTGGATCAATTACAATCAAAAGAATTTTGAAGATTCGAACAAAGTGTGGCAGTAGTACCATGTTAGTAGCAAGAAATAATGATATTTAGATTAATTGTACCTCATTTTCCATTTCATTTTTTTAATAAAAAATTAAGCTTTCATTAAGAAGTATGAAAGAATATACAAGGATATACAACAAGAAGACAAAACACAAGGAGCCCAAACCTTAGAAAAGGGGTTCTATTCCAAAAGAATAACACCTAACATATAATTACCAAAAGCCTTAGAGGCAAACGCCCATAAGGAGGTGTTAAACCTAATGTTTTGTTAACATCACACGGATGTCAATCCCTTTAAGAATCCTACCTGAAACTCGACAACATCAAAAAATAATAATAATAATAATAAAAAAAAAAAAAAAAAAAAAAAAAAAGCATGCCTGAAAAATAACTCCCCCATCCCTAAAGGGAGGGAACAACATGACCTCCTCAATCATTGGCTAGCAATTTTTGTTTCAAGCAAAAGAAATCCCAAAGGATTTTGAAAATCAACCCCGAATCAACTGCACATACTGACAACTCCAAAATAAATGATCGAGATTTTCCATTTCATTCATTAGCGCATTCCTTTTCAAAATGTTGTCTTTAGAGAACTTATTGCAGCTTTTGGCTTTTTGTCACGAAATCATGTTTACAATATTAATGCAAGTCCTGATCATTTCTAAAGCATGGGATCAACTTTTTGATACTATGAGGGCTTCAAAAGAGGTACAAATCTTTTCGGATCATTTTCCATTTCTTTTTGGAAGCTGGAAGTTTTATTTGGGGGCCTTCACCTTTTCGATTTTTTAACTCCTGGTTGAGCTTACCAGACTGTGTTAGTGTTATTAAGAAATCTCTTACAGAAGGGTTGGTTTTGTTATTGCTTCAAAACTACGAAATTAGAAAGTATGATATTAAAAAGTGGTATGCTGATTATGAAGTTCAGAGAAAGAATAAGGAATTATCCTTGATTTCAACAATCTACAGGCTCGATAATAAAGCAGAAGTGGGGCCTCTTTCTAATCAAAACATAGTGATCCGTGCTACTGCCAAGGGAGATCTTTTTTATCTATATTTGAAGGAAGAAAGAAATATAATTCATAAAAATGATTCTGGGTGAACTGCAGCATCCCCATTAACATCCATTGGTCAATAGATTCTGAAGAGGATAACTCAGCTCATATTGCACCATTTACTGAAGATGAAATCTGGATAGCACTTAAAGATGACACCTTGCTGTTTTGCAAATATAATGATGCTATGTTTGATGTTTTATCTCAAACTATTGCCTTGTTTGAATGGAGCTCGGGCTTGAAGGTGAATTGGGGAAAATCTGCAATTTGTGGCATAAATATTCAGAATAATGAGGTGGCTCTTATGGCTGAAAAGTTGACTTGTACTAGTGGAAAATCTTCCTTTTAATTACCTTGGACTATCCCTTGGAGGTCATCCTAAATCGCCAACTTTTTGGCAACCAATTGTAGATAAAAATAAAATCCTTAAGAAATTGGATAGGTAGAAACGTTTTAATCTTTCACGTGGAAGAAGGATGACTCTTTGTAATTCGGTGTTGTCCAGTATTCCTTTATAAAGGACAATGTGATTAAGCTTATCTTAGGTCCTTCATTGCCATTGAAGTCTTATGCGATCAAAGCCCTTTTGTTCGAGTTATGGTTGGAGAGGAATTCAAGAACTTTTATAATAAAAGTCTTCCATGGTTCGAGCGTTCTGAATCAACTAGCTTAAAAAATGTCTTTCGGGTGCATACTTTCGAAATCCTTTGCAGCTTATTCTATTCTTGATATTTATCTCCATTGGGATGTATTTATTTCTTTTTAGTTGCTGTATTTTTGTTATTTTATTGTTCCTTGTTACATTTTCACTCCCATGTGGAGTTTTTATCTTTTTTACCATTAATCTCTTTTCATTTCCTTAATGAAAAGTTGTTTCTTGTTAAAAAAAAAGAAGAAAAAAAATCATCCTCGAGAAAAGTACATCGGAATGTTAAAGCTTAAGTCTATAATTATAAAATCCCTAGGATGAACAATTGCAATATATCACACTACAGTAAACTTTATGACTTACCTCATTTTTCGAATTGCTTGATAAATATACCCATCATTGCGTAATGAAAATTGATATTGTAGCTCACAACTACTTGAAAACAATATCCCCTTTCCTTGCTGCAGTCTACTTGAATTTTCAGAAGTTATTGGTTTGAGAAGTTGTGGATCGAGTGCCTCACAAAGTAAGTCAAGCAATTGAACTTTTCCAAACTTTCCAACTTGATAAAGACACTGCAAAGGATGGATATTGAGAGTCAAATTCCCAAAAAGGGAAAAGTTCCATTACATAAAAAGATCAATGAAGTTATGGGCACCAGGACAACGGCACTCCAGCCCTTCCGCCATCTCTTTAATTCTGACAATATATTACCAAGATCATTACCAGTACCTTCGGCTAATGGGTACCTACGTATGTTGTACCAACAATATACTGTAAGTAAATCGTTCACTAAATTACATGTAGTTGCTGAGTTTTTTCATGAATACCTTGAATATGACAGAAGATCTGAAGCCTGCTTGGATAGAAGTTCTAGGAAAAATGCATGATTCCCATCCTGAAAACCCTTGGGTAAAAACAAATCAGGTTGCATATACGTAATAAAGAAAAACATGATTGATAACATGTGGGGTAGGAGATTTGAACCACGAACCTGTTGGTCATTAGTATAAGTTTTATCTCAGTTGAGTTATGCTCATGTTGGCAAGAAAACATGATTGTTAAATGCACAAACTGATGCTAGTTTAAGTAGTATGCAAGAAATAGGTCTATGTTGGAAACCGAATTTCTCCATAAGTAACAGCTATTGTTTCTATATTTCATCATAAAAGTGCCAGCGATTGCACTAGAACCATGCAGGCTGTGCATCTCCAAAGTAGTTTAGGTCGTTTATGCATTTAATTTGAAATACATTCAATTCAAGTAAGACTACTATCAGGACGAAATAGAAGAAATAGAGGTTAATGATGAATTTTTTATAAAGACCTTGTATAGAGGAGAAATCGTTTCTGGCTTTCTTTAGAATTCTTAAGTACCACAAATTAATTATTGTATTAGTATTAAGTTATTATAAAATGAGAAGTTAATAGAGTAAATAACTGAGAGCTACCTTATTCTCTTCTTCAAGAAGCAATCTCGCAAGCATAAAGCTCAAGGGTTCCATGGAGAAGTGTTGGACACACGCAATCTGCAAAATTCTTTGCCAAACTAAACATGAGAAGCCCAATCACAATACAAAAGAAACATGGGAGAGAATGCCACATATAACAAACAACAACTCATTGCCAGTTCATTAACTTCTGAATGAAATTGAAATACCAACCTTCATGGCTCTTATAAAGGATGTTAAAGTGCCATCCTGATTTAAGAAGTACTTCCTCAGAAAGACGGCAACCTTGTGACCAATGCTGAACATACAACAATGCCTTAGAAGAACAGCCTCAACAACTGCTTCCATCCTCTCAGCCGGTGATCCTAATACGAACTTGCTAGGGCACAACTGCTGTAGTGCATTTGAACGAAGCACGCTTACAGGAGCATCAATTGTTGTAGCAACTCCCATAATTAAAATAATTGGAATCTTGACAACCCATTCGCTGATGTACAAAAACCATGAATGTGCAAAATGATTACTTGAAAATAATATATACATATTGCACAATTAAAAGGCAATAACTTTTTGTCATAACAAGAGAATGAAGCATAAAATCAAACAACAAATACATCAATCAGCTGGAGACCCTTTTGTAATTCCCAGTTTCATAGGGTTGGGGTGATCCATCTCCCTCCACTAAAGTTGTTGGCTTTTCCTTTCAACTTATAAGTTAGTCATTTTAGAAGAGAGCTTTAGCTTTCAAGTCATCACCCAGAAAAATTTAAAAGTATTAAACATATTTGCCACAAATACTCAAAGCCTAGAGACAATAGATGGAAAAACTGTTGTTTTTGCTAACCTTTTTGCATAAAACGCATATCTAAGGTTAAGGTGACATGAAGGAATCTCCCAGTCCAAGGCATTAGTGTTTTATCCTTTTCACTACTTTCTAAATCTAATTATTCTTTAAGAAAATATGGAAATTTCATTATCATTCCTTTCAATTGATTGTAAATAAGTTTAAATTTCTTATGATTTTAAGAGATAATTAAGATGCATGCTTTCATATATCAAATATAGTGAACATTTATTTTATAGATGAAAAATAGATAACATAAAAACATCCCATAAGACATGCACAGTATAGTACATAAGTAGATCATAAACATAGTAAGGAGTCACTAGGTAGGTGGCATTTGTAAGTTTTTGACAGAACAGAAGATACAAAGGATAGAATAGGGGAAAATAATGAAAACTCAAATGGAAATTGGCTAGAGGTATGGTTCTTTGAAGTACCTCAACATAATAATGAAATCAGATAAAACTGAACCACAACATCGTTCAATGTCTTCTATAATCACAACTACTGGGTTTTCATAGTATCCTTGTTCTCTGTACCATGATGCTAGGATGAACATCTCAGCTGCCTGCTCAAATTCCACAAAAAGAACAAGTCCACAGAGTTGTTGAATAAAATAATCGAACATAGATCTAAAAATAACATGGTACTCACATCAACAGTAACCTTCAACAACTGTCTCAATAAACTTCTGATGCAGCCGCCTACGCTACTCTTGGCAGATAATTCTTGAGAAGAGATACTTGCCACATGGCATCCATGAGATTTTAAATGAAAGCCAAGCTCTTCAAATGTCAGTAAATCATCCACAACTTCCATATTTTCTGCCAATTAATCAAGATTGCTTATTCAACAGGAGAAACATAAGGAAATGTACGAAGAGTTTTCCCATATTTTCCCATATCAAGTGTGCACAGTATAAAGATTATCATCATACAAGAATACACGCTGTGCAATAGTCTCACGTGCACACCAAAATGTTGTCTAATGAAACTTATAATTCAGGGACACTAAGGTACAATCTATATAACAGATCACAGTAATGTCATGAAACTAACTCAAATATTCTTTAATTGCAAAATGGCTAGAGTTGTAGATGCTATACCATATATCAATTTAGAACTTCGGAATTAGAAACTTACTAGTGAGAACCAAGCCAGTGAACAATATTTTACAATCAGCACGAGTTAAGGTAGGGAAAGGCCGAGTAGCTGAAGACGAACTAGGTGTCCCAGAAGATTGAATAGCAGCAAAGGACTCATAAACCCAGCGACATATATCATCAAAAACTTTGACATTAGTATCCCTCAAAACATCCTGCTAGAGAAGACCCAATCATTGTTTTAGACACAATAATTAGGAACAAGCAGTTAGAAGTCACAATAATTGGTTTAGACACCACTGGAATAAGCAGTTAGAAGACAAATAGCAGCATTTGCTGGCAAACATTAACATTAGGTAAGCGGGCAAAAGGTGAAATAAAAAGGATTGACCTTAATGGTGGTTTCCATTTTCGACCATACAAGCTCCAGAGCCTCCATTCGCAGGTGTTCAAGCAGAGACCCGTCTCGTTCTTCAGTCTCAGGAGTCTCGATTCCATTGGGACCAGATGGAGAGAGTTTAGTTCTCTTCCTTGGCTTTCCACATTGATTTGATTTTCTCGAGTTTTTCCGAGATGATGCTTTATGAAGAACATAGAACGGCTGCAACAGATGAAGCAAAATCAGTTGCAATTTCTTCATCTAATTCATACAATTTCTGTAAACAAGAAAGAGAATTTGAAGAGGAAACAATCAAACCTGGAAATTGGTTTCGATGTTTTCGACTGTAGATTGAAGTGGGGAGGAAGGCGCCATTTCTTACTCTCTCCGAATGGGCTGAGGGCTATTTGGCAGGCCGTCTTGGCGGGAAAAAATAGGCTATTTTTCCATAACTTTTGTGCATTTTGGTTCCTTTAGTTGATATTTTGATGGATAATCCTAATGTTTTAAAAGGTTGAAATGTAACTCATTCATAATAAGTGTGACAATTTGGTTAGTTGAAGAAGACGACTAACCATCTTGGGATTATCTATGAAATTTGAAAGAAAATCTAGTGTCTGTTTAGTAGCCAATCTGAATTCTGTTTTATGTTTTTTCAGATTTACTCAGCGAGTATGTCTTTGGTGTTTTTGAAAACTGTTTTTGGATTCTGGTGATCCAAATAGTGGACTGAGCTAGGCTTGTTTTGGCGTTATAATAGTTTATATTCAATTTCGTATTTAATAGTTTGTGGTTTATAAATATATTATCAAACACATGTTCAAAACAATTGTTTAAATTGGGATTCAATTTCTGAATCTGCTACCAAACATCTATCTGAAAACATGAAATACAACTTTGTTTTCATTGAATCCCTTGTATTTCAAATTTCTGTTTTCATATGATCAACCAAACGCACACTTAAACTCCTACTTTGATTTCGAAATATTTACTTCTTTTAGATGCTCAAGCTTTTAAATGAAATCAAAAAGAATTATTTCAATAAAAATGAAATGTTTGTATAGTCTCAATCTAAACCTTCATTTATTCAAAAAAAAAAAAAAAAAAAAAGTCTAAACCCTTCATAAGAAAATTATTTTAGTTTAAGTTAATTTTCTCTTTAATCATTTGACCCAACTTCAAACAAGTTAGTTAAATGTTTAGAACTTGTCTCACATGGGACAAGAATACTTGTCCATTTAAATTTTTATTATTAGATGAATTAAGACAATGCATGTTATGTCGAATTACCTAATAGCAAAAACTAAAATAGTTATATATAAAGGTTATGAATTGATATGATATTTAAAAGTTTAAAGTCTAGCCGAAAATAAATGTGAAATTTATTTGATGCGAAAGATTCATATTTAATGGAGGAATCAAAATTTTAAATTTAGAATAATGTATCAATATTAACTTTATATTCTCAATTTCATCAAATTCAACCCTAAACTTATTTTTTTAAAAAAAAAAAACCAACACTAAACTTAAACAAGTATTACAATTTGTACCCTTCATTCAATTTCGGCTCATTTCATCTACAATTTTAACATGGTGAGGGACAATCTCTCAAAAATTAATAATTTGTTCAACAATAATCTTGTTTTGTACAAAATCAAGCTCAATTAATGTACAAGATCGATCATTTAACGAATCTCCAAAACTTTCAAATTTCAAAAAAAAAAAAAAAAAAAAAAAAACTATACTCTCATTTTTTCCATCAATTTTATTCTTTTATAGTTTAAAACCACTAATGGCCCCTAAACTTGAATAGAAGTGACAATCTAGTTCTTGAACTTTACTTTGTAACGATTGTCACTAAACTTTAGTTAGTAACCATTTTGGTTTCCTATGATAAAAAAATATCGTTAAGATTTAATGAAACCTCTTGCATATTGTTGAAAAAACAAAGAGTATAAACACGACCAAAAACAGATCAATCAAACCTCATTTACTAAACCACATTCCAACAAAACAAAGAAATAAACTCAAAAATATAGAGAGAGGGGAGAAGAAATAGATAACTTCTTTTACACATTCAGACAAAGCAATATATTCAGATGCAATAGAAGAAAGGGCCACAACAGACTGCAAGTTAGACTTCGAAGACACTGTATTACCCAGAAATTTAGAGACAAAACCTGTAGTTGATCTTTTTTGTCCAAGTTTGCTACAAAATCAGCCTCCACGAACCCTTCTAAGTATGGTGATTTAGGATCCATCTTGGTATATATTAAACCATAAGAGTTGGTCCCTTTCGCTTCCTTATTCTTCTAACAATTTTAGAGAAGGATAATTCGAACGAAACTCCTCCCCCAGTAATGCTTCATTCGCTGTCCATTAACCTTAAACTCTCGCCCATCCTTTTCATCCCTCAAAGTAATTGCTCCACGGAAAAAAACTTCAATCACCACAAACAGTCAAGACCAATTGGACTTCAATTTCCCAATAAACAATTTTAACCTTGAATTATATAAAAGAACACATGATGGCCTTTCTCAAAATATTTAGGCTTCAACTTCTTATCATGTCATCGATTCGTCTTCTCCTTGTACATTTTTGCATTTTCATACGAGAAGTGACGAAACTCCTCCAACTCATTAAGTTGCATCATCCAAATTGCTCCTACATTATGCAAATCAAAATTAAGTTTCTTAAGAGCCCAAAATGTCTTATGCTCAAACTCTAACGGCAAGTGGCAAGCTTTACCATATACCAGCCTATAAAGGAGATTGAAGGGAATAAAAGTCCCCACGCAGCGGAAGCGCATCGATTGGACCTTACGCCGTATATTAATTAACATTAAAATACCGTTACGATAACTCAAACAAAACTAAACAACCTTTAAAGCCGTTGTAAATTGGTATAAACATGCTAAAATAAATCTAAATTTATTTTTAAAAACTTTTCTAAAGAAAAGAGGAAGAACCGTTACAAACCTCTGTTGTAGACTTGACCGTTCTTCGCCAACGACGCTCCACGAACGAAAACGCAGCAGCTGCTTTAAGGTTTTCTTCGCTGGAAATTCTTCTTTGATTGACACAATCACCACAGAGGTTACACCGGTATGTCTCTAAGTCTAGGAGGCAAAAGACTTGTGGGAGTCTTTCTCTAAGAGGGAGGCTAGAGAGAATTCTAGGTCTTGTCTTTCAAGAGTGTCAAGTGTCATGACCAATTAGGTCTAGTGTTCTATTTATAGAAGAGAGGTCATGAATAAAATATTCAATTAAATCAATCTTTTCCATAATTGATTCAATCTTATTCCTTAATTAATCAATCATGATCAATCAATTCCATAATTGATTAATCTTTTCCACAAATGACTAATTACTTCCATAAGTGATTAGATCATTTCCATAAATGATTAATCACTTCCTTAAGTGATTAATTATTTCCATAATTGATTAATTCCCGGTTAATGAATTCTTTAATTAATTAACCACCAATTAAATATCACATATTTAATTCCCGGCCTAGAATTAATTAATTTGCCCAAACACATTTTAGGCCTTAAATTAATTAATTCATTATTTTGAACTCTTTCAAACTTCCATAAATTTATATTTGAACTTTTCAAATATTAATTTCTCTCATAATAATATATCAATATATATTATATTTATTTCCCTTAATAAATTGAACATTTTCAAATTACTTTTATTACTTAGTTGCCTCAAATTACTTTACGAGCTACCAGTGGGACCTAATGGACCTGCAGATCAGAAGCTCCAACGATGTGAGATTAATTGGTCAAACGCATTAACCACATTAATCAATATTCGTTAACTGTGTGTACATTCCACTATAGACTCACAGTTGCACTCTTCTCACTGCAGGCATATTTTCTGTGTCCACGGATCTAGACCAATATCGACTAGTTAGTCCTTCACGAGTGTCCGTAACACCAGTTGGGTCAAATTACCGTTTTACCCCTGGGTTACCTCTATTTTCTTAAGTACCAATTCTCCTCTAATGAACAACCTGTTTGTGGTCCAACCATCAAACAGAAAACCCTCTCGTGCCATTGAGAGGGTAGGGCCCTTTGTTCAAGACTCGGAGTAACCACTTAAGGGAACACTCATCTGCTTCCCTAAAGTCGGGAAGGAGTGAATTCCATCTTGTACGATTATGTTCCCAGCTCCCCATTCGGTCTTGTCCCCAAAGTGGTAGGCTTATTGAGTCGGCGTATTGGCCACTCTCACCCATACAAATCAAAGGACAATCTCTCATGAGCAGGAGTCCATAATCAACTCAGGATTAAGACTAAGTTGTCTAGGTCGTCCTAGTGAAATAGAAAACCAACTAGTTAACGGTGTTATAACCAGTGGTTACTATTTCGCGATCCGGTCTTATGCAAACTCATTGCATAGGATACCCCCACTCGCATGTCTCCTACACGAACGCGTTGGATCGCGGCGTTTGTATCAAATACAAAGTGGGTCGTATCCATAGTGTCACCAGGATAAGGCACCCAGTCTTATCCCTATACTATAGACCCTTTAGGCTGTTTCTTGAACAATGATCCCATATGTCACTACATATAGTTCAAGACTCATATTACAACCTTGGATGTCTAGTTTATTGGATTAGGGTTATTATTAGGCAAAGACAAATATAAAATAACTAATAACAATTAATGAAAAAATATATCAATATTATTTCATTAATATCCGGTCAACGGTTACATTCACTATCTACGAGTTTTAGGGCATAAAAACCCAACAGGTTCTTCCCATTTTCTTTAGAGAAGCATGAAAATAAATTTAGATTTCTTTTTAAGCATGTTTAAACTGAATTTCCAGCAACTTTAAAGTTGGTTTAAAGTTTGTTCGAGTTTTCGTAACGGTATTTTAATGTTAATTAATATACGGCGTAAGGTCCAATCGATGCGCTTCCGCTGCGTGGGGACTTTTATTCCCTTCAAAACCAAGCTCCCAAAATCACGCTCCCTTGGTCTCCTCAGTATTCTGCCCCTTTTCTGCTCTCAAAGTCGTAATTTTTCTCTCCAAAACAGTTCCCCCAATCAGATGGCATCACAAAGTATAAATATTGACCTTTCTGTTGGGTTTTATGCCCTAAAACTCGTAGATAGTGAATGTAACCGTTGACCGGATATTAATGAAATAATATTGATATATTTTTTCCATTAATTGTTATTAGTTATTTTATATATGTCTTTGCCTAATAATAACTCTAATCCAATAAACTAGACATCCAAGGCTGTAATATGAGTCTTGAACTATATGTAGCGACATATGGGATCATTGTTCAAGAAACAGCCTAAAGGGTCTATAGTATAGGGATAAGACTGGGTGCCTTATCCTGGTGACACTATGAATACGACCCACTTTGTATTTGATACAAACGCTGCGATCCAACGCGTTCGTGTAGGAGACATGCGAGTGGGGGTATCCTATGCAATGAGTTTGCATAAGACCGGACCGCGAAATAGTAACCACTAGTTATAACACCGTTAACTAGTTGGTTTTCTATTTTCACTAGGACGACCTAGACAACTTAGTCTTAATCCTGAGTTGATTATGGACTCCTGCTCATGAGAGATTGTCCTTTGATTTGTATGGGTGAGAGTGGCCAATACGCCGACTCAATAAGCCTACCACTTTGGGGACAAGATCGAATGGGGAGCTGGGAACATAATCGTACAAGATGGAATTCACTCCTTCTCGACTTTAGGAAAGCAGATGAGTGTTCCCTTAAGTGGTTACTCCGAGTCTTGAACAAAGGGCCCTACCCTCTCAAT
Source organism: Luffa acutangula (assembly GCA_036850905.1). Classification (NCBI taxonomy): domain Eukaryota; kingdom Viridiplantae; phylum Streptophyta; class Magnoliopsida; order Cucurbitales; family Cucurbitaceae; genus Luffa; species Luffa acutangula. The sequence goes on along the minus strand of CM072097.1, from coordinate 40,358,100 downwards.
GGCACGAGAGGGTTTTTCTGTTTGATGGTTGGACCATAAACAGATTGTTCATTAGAGGAGAATTGGTACTTAAGGAAATAGAGGTGACCCAGGGGTAAAACGGTAATTTGACCCAGCTGGTGTTACGGACACTCGTGAAGGACTAACTAGTCGATATTGGTCTAAGTTCCGTGGACACAGAAAATATGTCTGCAGTGAGAAGAGTGCAACTGTGAGTCTATAGTGGAATGTACACACAGTTAACGAATATTGATTATTGTGGTTAATGAGTTTAACCAATTAATTTCACATCGTTGGAGCTTCTGATCTGCAGGTCCATAAGGTCCCACTGGTAGCTCGTAAAGTAATTTGAGGCAACTAAGTAATTAAATTGAAAATGTTCAATTTACTAAGGGAAATAAATATAATATATATTGATATATTATTATGAGAGAAATTAATATTTGAAGAAGTTCAAATATAAATTTATGGAAGATTGAAAGAATTAATTAATTTAAGTCCTAAAAGTGTTTGGGCAAAATTAATTAATTCAAGGCCGGAAATTAAATATGTGATATTTAATTGGTGGTTAATTAATTAAAGAATTCATTAACCATGAATTAATCAATTATAATTAATCACTTAAGGAAGTGATTAATCATTTATGGGAATGATCTAATTACTTATGGAAGAAATTAGTCATTTATGGAAAAGATTAATCAATTGGGGAATTGATTGATCATGATTGATTAATTAAGGAATAAGATTGAATCAATTTTGGAAAATATTGATTTAATTGAATATTTTATTCATGGCCTCTCTTCTATAAATAGAACACTAGACCTAATTGGTCATGACACTTGACACTCTTGAAAGACAAGACCTAGAATTCTCTCTAGCCTCCCTCTTAGAGAAAGACTCCCACAAGTCTTTGGCCTCCTAGACTTAGAGACATACCGGTGTAACCTCTGTGGTTATTGTGTCATTCAAAGAAGAAAATCCAGCGATCAAGAGGCGAGAAGGCTGCTGCGTTTTCGTTCGTTGGAGCGTCGTTGGCGAAGAACGGTCAAGTCTACAACGGAGGTTTGTAACGGTTCTTCCTCTTTTCGTTAGAAAAGTTTTTTAAAATAAATTTAGATTTATTCTAGCATGTTTAAACCGTTTTTACAGCGACTTTAAAGTTAGTTTAAAGTTTTGTTTGAGTTATCGTAACGGTATTTTAATGTTAATTAATATACGGCGTAAGGTCCAATCGATGCGCTTCCGCTGCGTGGGGACTTTTATTCCCTTCACTTTCTGCGCGACAGCGTAGCGACGCTGTGTCGATGTACGCCCTAATTTAATTCCGGAAAGCTCGTAGCGTCGAGACGCTGTGGAGGCAACGTCGAGACGCTGTGGAGGCAACGTCGAGACGCTGCCTCCTTTTGCGAGCCTCCTGACTATTGGCCAGTGTTGAGACGCTCCAAGGGATAGCGTCTCAACGCTAGGCCTTGAATATTGTCTTCTTTGCTTCTTTCTTCACTCGAATTTATTTCTTTTGCTCCTAATTCATCGGTAATCTTCAAAAACATCAATTTCCATTGAAATGTTTGATTCCTACAAAACAAAACCAAATAGACATAAAATTGGCCAAACAATACCCAAGACTAACACGAAAATAAAACAAAATGTAGCTCAATAAATTGCGCTATCAAATACCCCCAAACTTAAGCATTTGCTAGTCTCGAGCAAAGTAAGAATAAAAAATAGTTTGTCAATAAAAATAATTGAGGGAGTGTTGATAATGACTCTTGCCTCAAGAATCTCAAATTACAGATAAATCACACTGAAACATTAATGATCAAACACATTCATCAAGATAAGCCTCATTTATTTCATTCCTCTCTCACGTGTGTGTGTGTCTAGTCCTCCCTATCTTAATCTTTTAAGCCCGGAACAGTTTTATGCAACCCTTCGCTCGTTTCCCCCTACTTTGGTCCTAAGTTCCAATCATCAAGCCTCTCCACACTCAAGATGGTAATATGCCACTAGGGTGCCTAAATGGGGTACACAACCCCTAAACTTTGAGCTTATTCAACAATCATCATTAATGGTGGTCACTAGCTTTCACACTCCTATTGCAGGGACCCTTAACCTGAGCTTTCTCTGGTTGGCCTAAGAGATCACAACAGGGGTAGCTCTTTTTTACCTTAATTCAGTATTCCTTTATTCAGCTCACCATTTTTTTATTCATTTTTTTTTCTTTTCACTAGCATGCAAGATATGACATAATTTTCTCCTAAGTGTAACATTACTAATTATCATGCAGATTAACCATCAAACCAATCCCTAAACCTTTCGAGGTGACAACAAGGCCTAGATCACATAACCCTATTCTAAGCTTGCCAAACGAAGACATGAGACTACGTGCTCAACTGGTGCAAAAGATTCATGAAATAAAATCAAACTATCTTGAATCTTGTCTTCTTTGCTCCTTTCTTCACTCGAATTTATTTCTTTTGCTCCTAATTCATCGGTAATCTTCAAAAACATCAATTTCCATTGAAATGTTTGATTCCTACAAAACAAAACCAAATAGACATAAAATTGGCCAAATAATACCCAAGACTAACACTAAAATAAAACAAAATATAGCTCAATAAATTGCACTATCAGTCACTCAAGAATTTCCTGAGTCATACTGCCTCTTTTGCTGCTTCGCAAGCGGCTACATATTCGACCTCCATGGTTGAGTCTGCAATGCATCCTTGCTTGATGCTACACCATACTATTGCTCCTCCATTTAGAGTGAATACTTACCTCGATGTAGATTTCCTCGAATCTTTATCGGTTTGTAAGTCAGAATCAGTGTATCCTGTAAGGATCAAATCATTGGAACCATACACGAGCACATAGTCCCTCGTTCTCCTTAGATACTTGAGGATATTTTTAACTGTTGTCCAGTGATCGAATCCTGGATTGGATTGATATCTACTAACAATCCCTACTGCATAACAAATGTCAGGCCTTGTACACAACATGGCATACATTAAGCTGCCTACTGCAGAGGCATAGGGAATTCGTCTCATGTCCTCAACTTCTTGAGGTGTCTGAGGACACTGTTCCTTAGACAAATTAATTCCGTGCCTGAAAGGTAATAGTCCATTAATTCCATGCCTGAAAGGTAATAGTCCCTTCTTGGAATTTTGCATTTTATATCTAACCAACAATTTGTCGATATAAGACGCTTGAGACAGGGCTAGCGTTTTGTTCTTTCGATCTCAAACAATTTGGATCCCTAGAACATATTGTGCCTCACCCAAATCTTTCATTTGGAATTGAGTTGCTAGCCATAGTTTAATGTCAGTGAGATAACCTACATCATTCCCGATGAGTAGGATATCATCCACATACAGTACTAAGAAAGCTACGGAGTTGTTGAATATATCATTTTTATATATTAAGAACAAGTTAAATATATCATTTTTCATCTTTTATTTTTGGATTTGTTTTATTTTAGCTCTTTTGTTTACAAATGTCCAATTAAATCTTAAAACTAGTACATATTCTTTGTACATTGTTAATTTTTCTTTTTTTTTTCCTCTATTAACCCTCCCCTGTAAATTTTGGAAGCATATTCACATCGTGTCTTTTCTTAAATGGAAATTATTGTAATTATTTTTACCAAATTTAGTACAAATTTACTTCAAACTACTAATAAGTACTAATTTTAGGATTTATGGTTTTTTTTTTTTTAAAAAATTAGGATTTATGGAAAGTACCTAGACTAAATTTGGGTATTTAAAAGTATGCACACTAAAACGGAATGAGACCTAAAGTACATTGACCAAAATGGTATTGTAACCTAAAAAATGTCAATAATATTTTCTATTGAATAAATTGATATAAAAATATATCAAGCCCCCCGTAACATAGAGTTCTGGATCCGCCACTGGCTGTAGCTTTTTAAATAATAGCTAGCAAATGTGTTTTTGGTAAATTCAAACAAAATTGCTTTAATGATGTTGCAAAAATTTCTCACTACAAGTGTATGGGTCAAGTTTTAATATAGCGATGAAAGAGAGTGTCGTCCTCCGGACTGGTTTTCTAGTTCACTTAATTACCACCAATATATTCGTCCACTTTTATTTAGAAAAATCAATTCAGGAAGATAGCAGAAGAAAACTAAATTAACAACTGCAATTACACTCTAAGGAAGAATCAATAGAGAAAGATCTTAGGGAATTGAATTCACTAATTAGACATATCAGTTAATTCATTAATAAATCAATATTAAGCATGCAATTATTCTATAAACCAAGAATTCACAATTATCAACTGTCTCTTCCGAGTACAATTAATTCTCCATGCTTAATCAAGAAATCGATGTTCCTATCTAATTTCAATAACAAACATAGGCTTTAAATTGAATTCTCTTCCAGGTTTCACAAAAACAATCCTAATAAATCTCCTAAATCTTAGAAAAACTTTAGTCATGCAATTAAAATTCTAATGGAAATCACTCTCTTCCGAGCATGGAATTTAGACCAATAAAAAATCAATTTGTGATCAAGAGATTAAAGACATTAAAAACTTAATTGCATGAAAAGAATAAACACTTAATCCGTGATCAATGAAAAGTTAATTATTGGTCACCAAAGTGAGCCTAGCTCAACCCTAATTGACATATATCATCGATCGAGAGATTAGAGGTTTGAACCCTCCACCTCAAATTTTGTTGAACTTAAAAAAAAGTTAATTCTTTATCATTTATAATGAATTAGAAATGTGTATTTTGTACGGATGACCCGTTTCGCGGGGCGCTAATGCCATATAACCCATATATTAGAAACCAAGGATATCTGACCTTTTGATGACGTCATCATACAATGAAATTACCGCAATGGTCCATGTCTCCCCACCAAATACCAACCCAACTCACTCCCTTGCCTCCATCTCGTCGTGGTCCCTATATATCTTCCAACCCCGCGATTGGATGTAATGAAACTTGTCAGGCTAAGAGCATCCCAATCCAACGGGCTTATTTATCTCGGTGATAGGATTTCCCCCCATTCTTTTATCATGGTTTCGATTCAAGGGCATTCAGTCTGTCGAGTTGGATGTTATATGTCCTCAGTCTCTCTAGTAATTTTTTGACCATTGGGAATCAATTGAATGTGAAGCGACACACTATTCAACTGAACAAAACCACACTACCGTTTGTATTCCTACTCATCACTCATTGCAAAAACCTGATTTTGCTGACTTCAGTTCGCAAAGAAAATCTGAACGGTTCGTGAAGAACAACACAATCGACTATTCATCAGTTCTTGGTAAGCATGCATTGATCTTCTTCGTTCATTACTATGTTTCAAAGAAATTTGTATCTACATGTAGTGTAATTTCATATTTTAGATAGGTGTATTTGATCGAATCGTCGATTTCGAGTTACATATGGTTTTGTTGTCTCCGATTGGGTGGGGGGTAAGAAGTGGTTGTTGATACATCTCAGACTATCGAGATGTCAAATGAAGTGGGGAGAGAACCAATAGAAATTAGGGAGAAATAGAGGGGATGATACTGACTCGCTAGCGACTAGGGTTCAATGGTTTGAAAACAGAGTGGAAATAGGATGGTACAATGTCGACACCGACGTGTGATGGAAAGGACGCCAAATTGAACTCGGGGAGATAATTAACTCACTACGTAAAGGGGTAAGCGACATATGTAAGATATATGATAATATTTAGGTATAATAGTTAGTGAAAATGGTTGGGTATAACATTACTAAGAAGTGTAATAGAGAATAATGTTTGCCATATGTAACAGTCATACTAATTGCATTTGTAATCATAGTCATGTTCTTATCATGTTGAACTACACAGAATGATAGCACCCACATGGAAGATTAACCCAGTTGATCGGTTCCCCGACCATGGTACGTGTATGTCGCGCATTCGTTGTGCGAACGAAAATCGTGAAAAGCAAGTTGACCCTGACTGAATTGGAGTTGTTCAAAACTACCACTATCTTCGCCCATTTAGTTGATGTTGTGATCTTTAACAACCTGTTGGTGTTGGGTTTTATGCCCAACAAACTCGTAGATAGTAAATATAAACATTTTTTATATTATCAATAATATATTATTGAGGTTATTCAATAAATCTATTGTTGATTTTTTTACGGGACAATTCGAAGGGTGCCGAATTCTCCAAAGTTCGAGGGAAATAAATTTATAATCACCAACCCCTAAAGCTAACTTGTAGTAGTAGTGGTCGAGGTCAAACACAGGGAGCACGATTGTTAATTCATCTAAATCAGGCTTATTTATGACGATGGGACTAATGAGGGGGGTTTGGATTTGGATAGATTAAAGGCGAGGGAAAATAAAATGCTGAAATTTAAATGGCAGTAAAGTAAAGACAGGAAAATAGAAGTAGAAATTAAAAAGCGGGTAGGTTAATCGTACCTTGGTGATTACTGCGATCGAAAGTACTCGGTATTCAGTACATTCAATTTCATTCATTGATTATCTAAGGATTTATTTTAATGAACTATTTTGAGCCTGAAATGCTTCTTGGTTGTTGATAACTGCCCAAAAGGTAGTTATTTAGGCCTCATTTATATAGAGATTTGTGTGTCTTTTGTGCTTAATAGGGTTGGTTTTAGATGGATATTATATGTTTTAACCCATTTGGAAGAATGGAAGCTTTGGAAATTATTTTATGCAGAATGTGTTGCTGGGCGACTGGAGTGAACAAATTTTGTGCTGCAGCAAAACTGGGAACAAAAACTGCCACATCACAGCTCATTAGCCAAGTTGACAAACCGAATTCTGTTGAGTTATTCTCGTGATAAAGGAGCGAGGAGAGCCCTACACGTGTCCAGGTTGACCTAATTCAAGCCTCATATCCTTCTATAAAAGGGAGTAGCCGCCTAAGTCAAATTCATTCCACTTTTGGGAGAAAACATTCCATTCTTGGAAAGTTCCTTCCATCTTGGGAGCCGAGTAGTGAAGAGAGATTGGAGATCACCTAGAAGACCATCATTGCAAGCTGAACAAGGAGATTAATATTTCCTTTTATTATCTTGTAATTATGGGCATGCCTACTCAGATTGTAGCGTGCATCTCCATGCATATTATGAACTAAGTAGCTTAGGCGTTGGTTAGGAACAATGTGATTGTCGTGCTTAACTTTAGTAATATATATTGTTTATTGCATCTTGGTTAATTGTTGTGCTTGTTTCCATTTTATGCCCGCCTGGCCAGCCGGTATGAATACCTCTCTCTAGTTTCAGGGATGATTTAGAGAGTGTATGGCGATTAATCACACTACGATCATTGTGTATTGGTGAACGCTAGTGACTGAGATAGGGATAGCCAGTTTCCTAGTGCTTGATCGGTCGTACTTCATTGGGGTTGAAACACATTCCAAAAAATCCGGAGTTCTGGGAGGAATCCGCTAATAATACTGCGAGAGTTTGCATGATCAATAATATTGCTAGAGCATCTTTTAAAACAATTACTAAAACCTAACCAACGCCTGTCTCTAATCTGTCTGCCTATTTGTTTACTTGTTGTTCTGTCATTTCTTTTGCTCTAGCATTATTCCAACAAAAACCAATTATTCTTACCTTCTTTGAAACCATTAAAGAATTATATAAAACGGATAAAGTGAAAGCTAGTTCAGGCCTTGGATTGATAATACTTATTACTTGTTGCGGGCTATGTATACTTGCACAGAGTTCTAGAGTACTTTTAGATCATAATTGTACTCACTCTAGGAGCCCAACAAGTTTTTGGCGCCGTTGCCGGGGAACTTGAATAAGTTTTTATCTGATCTGTGTTGTGTATGTGTTTTAGTGGTTTGGTGCTAGAACTTTTTGATTGTTTCTTTTGTTTTTGCAGGTGTGAGTTTGGTGCATGAGCGATCCGCCTAGGGTAAGGTTCGAGCTTGATCCAAAAATTGAAAGGACATTCAAGAGAAGAAGGAGAGAGCAGCGCAGAAACCAGATGGAGAACGTGTCGCGTCTTCCGCAGGGTCCTGAATATCCAGCAGACCCCCAGAATCGTTTGCTGCAGCAAAATCCACCGCTGGGGCAAAATGAGCAGCAAAATAATCAGGCTGAGAATCCTATCTTGATAGCGAACGATAGGACCAGAGCCATTCGAGCGTATGCTTTTCCAATGTTTGATGAGTTGAATCCAGAGATTGCACGTCCTCAAATCCAAGCGGCAAATTTTGAAATGAAACCGGTAATGTTTCAGATGTTGTAAACCGTGGGGCAATTCCATGGTTTGTCATCTGAAGATCCTCATTTGCATCTTAAGTCTTTTCTAGGAGTTAGTGATTCTTTTGTAATTCAAGGAGTGCCTAGGGATGCTCTTAGATTAACTTTGTTCCCGTATTCTCTTAGAGATGGAGCAAAGGCATGGTAAAATTCTTTTGCTCCAGTTTCAATTAGGACATGGGATGAGTTAACTGAAAAATTTTTGAGTAAATATTTCCCACCTAATAGAAATGCTAAATTAAGGAGTGAAATAGTAGGGATTAGGCAACTTGAGGATGAAACTTTTAGTGAGGCTTGGGAGAGGTTTAAGGAGCTTTTACGAAAATGCCCCCACCATGGTTTACCTCATTGTATCCAAATGGAAACATTTTACAATGGGTTAAATGGAGTAACCATGGTTGATGCTTCGGCTGGAGGGGCCATTTTGGTAAAAAGGTTCAATGAAGCCTATGAAATTTTAGAAAGAATATCTACTAATAGTTGTCAGTGGTCAGATGTTAGAGGCACAAAGAAAAAGGTTAAGAGTGTGTTAGAGGTTGATGGTGTGTCCACCATTAGGGCTGATCTTGCAATGATTGCTAACGCTCTTAAGAATGTGACAGTGATTAGTCATCAGCAGCCACCAGCTGTGGAGCCTACTGCAGTGGTGAACCAAGTCACAGAGGAAGCATGTGTCTATTGTGGTGAAGACCACAACTACGAGTTTTGCCCTAGCAATCCAGCTTCAGTGTTTTTTGTAGGTAATCAGAGGAATAACCCTTACTCTAACTTTTATAATCCAGGTTGGCGCAACCACCCCAACTTCTCATGGGGAGGTCAAGGAAGTAATGTGCAAACACAACAAAAGGTGAGCCATTCGGGATTTGCTAAAACGCAGGTATTGCCCCAACAAAATAAGCAGGCTTTGCCCAGCAAAATTCGAGGAGTTCTCTTGAGGCGATGATGAAAGAATTTATGGCTCGTACAGATGCCGCAATTCAAAGTAACCAAGCTTCAATGAGAGCCTTTGAATTGCAAGTGGATCAGCTAGCTAATGAGCTGAAGGTAAGACCTCAAGGGAAAGTTCCATCAGATACTGAACACCCTCGAAGGGAAGGTAAGGAGCAGGTAAAGGCAGTGACTCTTAGGAGTGGTAAGCCACTAGAAGAGCCTAGAAAAACCCAGGATATAGAGAAGAATGGTGATAAAAATGTTGTTGTTGAGAAAGAGTTGGAGACTGGTCAGGGTGCTGGAGGCAGCAATAAAGATGCTAGAGCATCTGGTTCTGTTCCAGATGTGGAACCACCTTATGTGCCGCCCCCACCTTATGTACCACCTTTACCTTTTCCACAAAGGCAAAAGCCTAAGAATCAGGATGATCAATTTAAAAAGTTTTTAGAGATTCTTAAGAAATTGCATATAAATATCCCTTTAGTAGAAGCTATTGAGCAAATGCCTAATTATGCTAAATTTCTTAAAGGATATTTTAACTAAGAAGAAGAGGTTAGGTGAGTTTGAAACTGTATCTCTTACTGAGGAATGTAGTGCTATTCTTAAGAATGGGCTACCACCCAAGGCTAAGGATCCAGGATCATTTACTATACCTGTATCTATAGGTGGAAAAGAATTAGGTAGAGCACTTTGTGATTTAGGTGCAAGCATTAACCTTATGCCTCTTTCGATCTATCGGAAGTTAGGTATTGGTGAAGCTAGACCTACCACAGTCACACTCCAATTAGTTGATAGGTCTATCACATATCCAGAGGGTAAAATTGAGGATGTCTTAGTGAAAGTGGATAAATTCATATTTCCTGTTGATTTTATTATTTTAGACTATGAGGCTGATAAAGATGTCCCGATCATTCTAGGTCGTCCATTTTTGGCTACAGGTAGGGCGTTAATGTTCAAAAAGGGGAATTAACAATGCGAGTCTGTAATGAGGAAGTAAAATTTAATGTGTTTAAAGCCATGAAATATCCAGACGAAATGGAATATTGCTCTTTCATTAAGATTCTGGAGAGCACAATTGTTGAGACAGTAATACAGGATTCGGCTGATAAACATTTGGAAGATCATGGAGAGGTTAGCGTAGGAGATTTAGAGGTTTGTTCTTTAGAAAGAAAAAATGAAAAAAAAATTGTTTAGGTGTGAGGATGTTTTTGAGTCTTTAGATTTAAATCAAAGGAAGGCTCCTCCTATTAAGCCATCCCTGATTGAGGCACCCACTTTGGATTTGAAGCCCTTGCCGGATCATCTAAAGTATGTGTATCTTGGGGATGGTGAGACGTTGCCCATTATTGTTGCATCAGATTTAATGCCGGAGCATGAAGAGGCCTTAATAAAATTGCTGCAGCAATACCGCAGGGCAATAGGTTGGACATTGGCTGACATTCAGGGAATTAGCCCATCTTTTTGTATGCATAAAATCACTCTAGAGGAGGGATCCTTTATGAGTATTGAGCAACAAAGAAGGCTTAACCCTGCAATGAAAGAGGTTGTTAAAAAGGAGGTGATTAAATGGTTGGATGCTGGGATCATTTATCCAATTGCAGATAGCAATTGGGTAAGCCCGGTCCAATGTGTTCCTAAGAAAGGAGGTGTCACTGTGGTGAGCAATAAAGACAATGAGTTGATCCCAACCAGGACAGTAACTGGCTGGAGGGTTTGTATGGACCACAAGAGGCTTAATAAAGCTACCCGTAAAGACCATTTCCCTCTACCATTTATTGACCAGATGTTGGATAGATTGGTTGATCAGGCCTACTACTGTTTCTTAGATGGTTATTCTGGGTATAACCAGATTACTATTGCTCCTGAGGATCAGGAAAAAACCATTTTCACCTGCCCTTATGGGACGTTTGCTTTTAGGCGAATGCCTTTTGGCGTTTGCAATGCTCCAGCAACATTTCAGCGGTGTATGTTAGCAATTTTTTCTGATATGATTGAGTCCACTGTTGAGGTATTTATGGACAATTTTTCGGTGTTTGGAGGGTCTTTTTAGAGTTGTTTAGATAATTTAGGTCATGTGTTGAAGAGATGTGAGGATACCCATCTAGTTCTTAATTGGGAGAAATGCCACTTCATGGTGAAGGAGGACATAGTGTTAGGTCATAGGATTTCTAAGAATGATCTAGAAGTTGATAGAGCAAAAATAGAGGTTATTGAGAGACTAGAACCACCGAATTCAGTGAAGGGAATTCAGAGTTTTTTAGGTCATGCTGGATTTTATAGGAGGTTCATAAAGGATTTTTCCAAAATCAGTAAACCTCTTTGTAACTTATTGTGTACTGATCATGTTTTTGACTTTAATGCAGATTGTAGGAAGGCTTTTGAGACTTTAAAAGCTGCTTTAATCTCAGCACCCATTCTTTGTGCACCTAATTGGAATTTACCATTTGAGGTAATGTGTGATGCGAGCGATGCTGCAGTAGGTGCTATGTTGGGGCAAAAGCAAGGCAAATTTATCCATCCTATATATTATGCAAGTAGGGTTTTAAATGAAGCACAAGTCAACTATACAACTACTGAAAAGGAGTTGTTAGCTGTGGTGTTCGCTTTTGAGAAATTTCGGCCATATTTGGTTGGATCCAAAGTCACGGTGTTCACGGATCATGCAACAATAAGGTATTTAATGGCTAAGAAAGATGCAAAGCCTAGACTAATTCGTTGGGTCTTATTATTGCAGGAGTTCGACTTAGAGATAACAAACAAGAAGGGATCAGAAAATGTCATTGCAAATCATTTGTCTCGTCTTGATCCATCATGATCTTTGCTGGAGCAATCTGCCATTTCAGATTCTTTTCCGGATGAACAGCTTTTTGCTGTTGAGGTAAAGGTAGTCAGGGATGTCCCTTGGTATGCTGATATTGCCAACTTTTTGGTAAAGGGAGTCACTCCTATTGACATGGATTGGAGGTAGAAGAAAAAGTTTAAGCATGATGCAAAATTTTTCTATTGGGATGAGCCATTTATGTATAAGCAATGCTCTGACGGTATTATTCGTAGGCGTGTTTCAGGTGATGAAGCAAAGGAAATCCTGGAGCAATGTCACTCTTCGCCGTATGGAGGTCATTTCAGCGGTCAGAGGACAACTATGAGGATTTTGCACTGTGGATTTTTCTGGCCTACCTTATTCAAGAATGCCCGATGGTTTTACAAGCAATGTGATGCTTGCCAAAGGAGAGGAAATTTAGGACCTAGAGATGAAATGCCTCTTACTTACGTTTTAGAAGTTGAATTATTCGATGTATGGGGTATTGATTTTATGGTTCCATTTCCCCCTTCTAATGGCAATGTTTTTATCTTATTGGCAGTTGATTATGTGTCCAAGTGGGTGGAGGCCATCGCATGCCATCAGAGTGATGCTAAGACAGTAGCAAGGTTTCTTCAATCGCACATCTTTGCGTGGTTTGGGACACCTAGAGCTCTAGTGAGTGATGAGGGTACACATTTTGTTAATAATATCTTAACTACGCTTTTAGCTAAGTATGAGATTAAGCATAGGATAGCTACCCCTTATCACCCACAAGCAAATGGTCAAGCTGAAATTAGCAATAGGGAAATTAAAGCTATTCTAGAGAAAAGTAGTCCATCCATCTAGGAAAGATTGGTCTTTTAGGTTGGATGAGGCTCTTTGTGTTGGGTTTTATGCCCTAAAACTCGTAGATAGTAAATGTATATTTGACCGAACATTAATAAAGTGATGTATTATTCAATGTTTGTATTGTATCTTGTCTTATTAACCCTAATCCAATAAACTAAACATCCAAGGCTAATAGAATGAGGCTTGAACTAGTATGTAGGGACATACGGGGATCAATGTTCAAGTTTTAGCCTAAAGGGTCTGTAGTATAGGGATAAGGATGGGTACCTTATCCTGGTGACACTATGGATACGGCCCTCTTTGTATATTGATACAAACGTAGTGATCAAACGCGTTCATGTGGTTGACATGCGAGTGGGGGTATCCTGTGCAATGAGTTTGCACAAAGACCGGACCGCGAAATAGTTAACCACTAACTGTAACACCGTTCGTTAGCTTGGTTTCTATTTCACGAGGATGACCTAGGCAACTTGACCTTAGTCCTGAGTGGATTATGGACTCCTGTCCATGAGGGATTGTCCTATGATTTGTACGGGTGAGAGTGGCCTGTTCGCCGACTCAATAAGCCTACCATTTTGGGGACAAGACCGAGTGGGGAGCTGGGAACGTAGTCTTACAAGATGGAATTCACTCCTTCCCGATATTAGGGTAAGTAGAGGTGTGTTCCCTTAAGTGGTGTCTCCGGGTCTTGAACAATGGGCCCTACCCTCTTCATGGCACGAGCGGGATTTCTGTTTGCTGGTTGGACCACAAACAGGTTGTTCATTAGAGGAGCACTGGTACTTAAGGACCAAGAGGTAGCCCAGGGGTAAAACGGTAATTTGACCTAGCTGGGGTACGAACACACGTGAAGGGCTAACTTGCTGTTGACGGTCGATATCCGTGGACACAGAAATATATCTGCAGTGAGAAGAGTGCAGCTATGGTTCTATAGTGGAGTGAACCACAGTTAACGAACATTGATTATTTTGGTTAATGAGTTTAGCCAATTATTCTCACATCGTTGGAGCTTCTGATCTGTAGGTCCATAAGGTCCCACCGGTAGCTCTATAAGGGCGTTGAGGTAAATTTCTAAGGGAGAATTGAATATTCGAAGTGGTTTGAATAGTAAAATAAAATATGAATTTGATTCATATTATAAAACTATAGGTTATAATTAATGCACATTAGATGTACATTAATACTATAGTTTATTTATGAGAGGAATATAATTAAATATGAGATATTTAATTATGATATTAATTAATTAGAGAATTAATTAATTATTGTTTTAATTCAATTCAATTAAATTTGATTTAATTGAATTAGATTAAAACTTTAGGTTATGTGAGAATGTTATGTAAATGTATGATTTACATTAATTATAATAATTAGTTAATTTAATTGTTAAATTAATTATATTATTATAAATTGGTTAATAATTTAGAATTATTAATTATTTTAAATTATCAGTTAGTTGAACTGATAAGTGTGTACGTGTGAAGGGGAGTTAAATTAGGGAGTGGGAAGTTTCATCGGTAAAAATAACCACTCCCCAATTTAATCCCATTGGTTGAGTTGGTTACGGAGCTCTCTTTCACACGCCATTCTCTCCCTCTCACTCTCCAGATCTCTCTGCATTTTCTCTCTAGGATACAGAGAAGAAAAAATTCTCCCAAACCTTTTAGAAAATTTTGCTCCCACAAGCACTTTTCGCACATCCTTCAAGAGAATACCGGTGCAACCATTTTGGTGGTGTTCGTGAATATTTTCCAACGGAGAACCAAGGAATTTTGGCGAAGCAATTCAAGAAATCTTCAAGGGTAAGTCATTCTTGAATTCTAGGATCATTAGGATCCAATTTAGATTAGATCTAAATAAGAACTAGCATGTTTTATTATTAAAATTCAGTAGTTTTATTTTGATTTTACTGCTGTATTTTTTTTATTTTGCCAAACGTATTGGTATTTTATTCCAAATTAAAAACTGAGTAAAGGTTCTGTAAGTTTTCGCTGCGCAAGGGCTTTTATCCCTGCAATTGGTATCAGAGACAGGTTTGTATTTTAATTTGTGAATTAAAATTTGCGTTGGTTTTAGGTGGGATTTAATTGCATTATGAATGTTAATTTGCTGTGAACTGGAGATTAATTGGCCTTAGATTTATAATTTTTTTGATGCGATCAAATGTAAAGGCCCCTGCGTTTTTGGGCAATTAAATTGTAAATCGAGTCTCTGTAAGTCCAAGTCTAGTTTAGGCTGAAGAACGATGAAGATCGGGACCAAAATTGGCCAAAAGCGGCGGAAAACGGCGAGGAATTGCGGCTGGAACAGTGCAGGTTTTTCCAGAAATTTCGAAAAAAAAAAAAAAAAAACGAAAAATCAGACGAGGGCTGACGTCAGCATGAAGGACGCTGACGTCATGAGGCGCGGTCCAGGGAGCGGTCCAGTTTGCGTCGCCCGGTTCTTCGGATAGGCGCGGTTCGCCTTGTGGTTCGCCGGTTCGTTGACTGGTCTGTCCGGTTCGTTGACTGGTCCACCTGGTTCGTTGACTGGGTGGTTTATGACGCTGGTTTCGTGGTTTTTCGGTCCGGTTCGAGCGGTTTTGAGCTGGTTCGAGCGGTTTTGGCAATTTTAAAGCGGTTTTGGTCCGGTTCGGGGCTGCAGAAGGCTGTAATAGGATAGAATTTTGCTTTATTATTGTAATTTAGCTTTAATTTTGTCCTAGAGGCCAATTAATCGGTTCATATGCTATTTTATATGCTTTATGGATGTCATATAAAATTAGAAATCCCACCTTAGGTCATAAAGCATGCTCATGCATTTATGTATGTTATAATTAGATTATAATATATGATTGAAATGCATGGTTTGATTTTCATGAGTTATTAATATATAGTTGAGTTATATTAGATTCATGAAAATGGAAAAGTATGATGCATGCAATTAAATAGTTTTAATGTAAGAGTTATATTAAAAATAATTTGTTTGCAGCATGCTAAGTTGATTTTCCATTTTTTTGGCCATAATAAAATTGTTTATTATTTAAAATGGAAATCAAGTTGCATTGAGCATGATACATCCATAGGTTAATATAAAGGTTATATTAATTTTCATGCAATGCAAAGTACTATAGTTTAAATTTCGTTAACTTGAATATGATTGTTAATTGTTTTAAAACTATAGTATGCATGATTATAGGGCTAATCATTAAAATTTTGAAATAGTTTAAAATTTTATGATTAGAAACCGTCAATCTATAATCAAGATATGCATGTTCACATAGGATCTTAGGTTAAAATTGAATTTTAATGTGTTAAAATTAATTTAGACCTAAGATCACTTTCTAATAGGATTAGAATATCTTACTTAGTTTTAAAATAGTTTTAATGAACTAAGTAGGACGAACATTCCTGAGATTATAAGGGAACTCTACCAGTGAAGTTCTGTCTAAGGATTGGAGGTATTTAAGTTGACGGTAAACGGAACACCTCCTACCTGGGAACTAATCTGGAACACCGGAGTTGAATTAATCTCAGGTTAATGTTAGAATAATGTCGCTAGGTTAATTAAATTGGTTTAATACACCTAGACATTAGGTCTTGTTATAATAGTTATAATAGGACTAGACTTAGATAAATGACTTAGCCGGATTTATCTAAGTTAGAAGAAACTCTAAAATTTATAATAAGTTACTTTAGTGGGAGGAAAATTACAAAACTTAATTTAAATTTAGTTTTGCTCCTACGTCCCCGTGACGTTCACACCGTGAGATCCATGCTCGGCTTCGTGTCGTCGTAGAGCGGCCTCCCTTCGGAGAGTGTTTGCATGGGTCAATACCAAGGTGAATGGGGAAAGTGACTATAGTAAGTGGGAGCGGGACGCGTGTCAACGTATCCTTCGGTCTCCACCCCTAGGTCACAACGTGAGATTCCTATGATCCGCCTGCGTGTTGCCCTGGAGCAACCACCCCTTCGGAGGGCCTGATCATAGGATTCGGAACACCGTGAACTCCAGAATAGGATAGGGTCGCTTAGGCTAATTACCAACAGTTGTCTTTCCTAACGGTAGCCTGTTGGTGCGTGCCTCTGAGATCTGAAAGAGGGAGGGTTACACTTACGGGGAGGAGTTAATTTGTTAACAAATCCTTGACCGAACAACGGTGGTTAATTTCTAATGGAATATGAGTTATTCTGGCATTAGAAATTGACTGAGAAGAGTCTCATTTTAGAGGAGGAACAACTGATCACCCTTCGGTGGCTGTTTTTCTAAACCTCTAAAGCATCGTTGCGAAACACAATCATTGTTTTATTAGGGTTCTTTGATTGTTTGTTTGCAAAATTGATTGGATGGATGCAATTGTTTGTATTGCTTGTGTGATGGGTTAAGGCAAAAGATAACTAATACGGTCACTTGTTTGATTTTTTCAGCAATGTCTTCCTCCATAATTTCCCTGCTTAAAAATGAACAACTTACCGGCGAAAATTTTCCACAATGGAAATCTAACCTCAATACAATACTCGTGGTTGAGGACTTAAGATTCGTCTTAACGGAGGAATGTCCTCCCGTTCCCCCTCGCACTGCCTCTCAGGCAGTTAAGGATGCCTACGAACGCTGGACCAAGGCCAATGAAAAGGTCAAAGTCTATATTCTGGTCAGCTTGTCTGAAGTGTTGGCCAAGCGTTACGAGAACGTGGGAACTGCTAGGGAGATTATGAATTCCCTGCAGGAGATGTTTGGACTCCCGTCCTACCAGCTCCACCACGACGCCTTGAAGAACATCTTCAATGCCAAGATGCCTGAAGGTCAATCTGTTCGGGAACACGTCCTGGACATGATTAACCAATTCAACATAGCTGAGGCAAATGGCGGGGTTGTCTGCGAGCGCAGTCAGGTTGCGTTCATCCTTCACTCGCTCCCAGCGAGCTATCTGTCTTTCAGGACGAACGCGAGCATGAATAAGATTCAGTTCAACCTGACTACCCTCCTCTCGGAGTTACAGATTTATGAGTCCTTGCAAAAGAGCAAGGGCAAAAATGTGGTTAAAGGAGAGGCCAACGTGGCCCATTCCAAGAAGAAGTTCCTGAAGGGTTCATCCTCAGGGACTAAATCTGTACCCCAGGCTTCTTCATCGAAGCAGATCCAAAAGAGGAAGGGAGACAAGGGGAAGGCTCCTGCACAGGCTGTGCAAGGAAAGGGGAAGGCCAAGGTCGTGGCCGACAAAGGCAGATGCTTCCACTGTAATGCAGATGGTCACTGGAAGCGCAACTGTCCCCGCTACCTTGCTGAGAAGAGAAGAGAAAAAGAAGGTAAATTCGATTTACTTGTGTTAGAGACTTGTCTCGTTGAACATGATGAGTTTGCCTGGATACTGGATTCGGGAGCCACTAATCATGTTTGTTCTTCTTTTCAGGGAAATAATTTCCAGCAGCTGGCAGAGGGTGAAATGACGCTCAAGGTCGGAACGGGAGACGTCGTTTCAGCTCGTGTAGTGGGAGCTGCAAAATTATTCTTTAGAAATAGGTTTTTAATTTTAGAGGACTTGTACTTGGTTCCTAGAATTAAAAGGAACCTTATTTCTGTTTCAGCTTTGTTAGAACAATGTTATTCAGTTTCCTTCTTGCTTAATGAAGCTTTAATTTCAAAGAATGGAGTTTACATTTGTTCAGCTAAGCGTGAGAATAATTTATTTGTGTTAAGACCAAATGATGCTAAGGCTATTTTAAGTCATGAAATGTTTAAAACGGCCGAAACGCAAAACAAAAGGCAGAAAGTTTCTCCTTTAAGTAACAACACGTATCTTTGGCATCTTCGTCTTGGTCATATTAACATCGATCGGATCGATCGTTTGGTTAAAAATGGACTTCTAAGTGACATAGAAGATACATCTTTACCACCCTGTGAATCGTGTCTCGAGGGTAAAATGACCAAAAGGCCTTTTACTGGAAAAGGTTATAGGGCCAAAGAACCACTTGAACTGATACATTCGGATCTTTGTGGTCCAATGAATGTAAAGGCTCGAGGTGGTTATGAATATTTCATCTCTTTCATAGATGATTATTCTCGATACGGTTACTTGTATCTGATGGGCCATAAGTCTGAAGCTCTTGAAAGGTTCAAAGAGTTTAAGGCTGAGGTAGAAAACCTGTTAGGTAAAACGATTAAAACACTTTGATCAGATCGAGGTGGAGAGTATTTAGATCAGCGATTCCAGGACTATATGATAGAACATGGAATTCAATCACAACTCTCAGCACCTGGTACACCTCAGCAGAATGGTGTATCAGAAAGGAGAAACAGAACCTTGTTAGACATGGTTCGATCTATGATGAGCTATGCTCAGTTGCCTAGCTCGTTTTGGGGGTATGCAGTATCGACTGCAGTACATATTCTTAACAACGTTCCCTCAAAAAGTGTTTCTGAAACTCCTTTTGAGCTATGGAAGGGACGTAAACCTAGTTTGTGTTACTTCCGTATCTGGGGTTGTCCTGCACATGTGTTAGTGACAAATCCTAAGAAATTGGAACCACGTACGAGATTATGCCAATTTGTTGGGTACCCGAAAGAAACGAGAGGTGGTCTTTTCTATGACCCTCAAGATAATAAAGTATTTGTATCGACAAATGCAACTTTCTTGGAGGAAGACCACATACGAGATCATCGACCACGAAGTAAGTTAGTATTAGGAGAATCTACAGAAGGATCAACAAGGGTTGTTGATGAACCTGGTCCTTCAACAAGAGTTGTTGGAGAATGCAGTTCTTCTCGTCAATCTAGTCCTCCTCACGTAGTGGGAGAGCTTCGACGCAGTGGGAGGGTTGTGACACAACCTAACCGCTACTTGGGTTTAACAGAAACACAAGTAGTCATACCTGATGACGGCGTAGAAGATCCATTGTCTTATCGTCAGGCAATGAATGATGTAGATAAGGACGAGTGGGCCAAAGCCATGGATCTTGAGATGGAGTCAATGTACTTCAATCAGGTTTGGGAACTTGTAGATCTACCTGAGGGGGTCAAACCCATTGGGTGTAAATGGATCTATAAGAGAAAAAGAGATGCTGCTGGGAAAGTACAGACTTTCAAAGCAAGACTTGTAGCAAAGGGTTATACCCAACGAGAAGGAGTGGACTATGAAGAAACTTTTTCTCCAGTTGCTATGCTAAAGTCCATAAGAATCCTCTTATCCATTGCCACATTTTATGATTATGAAATTTGGCAAATGGATGTCAAGACAGCTTTTCTGAATGGCAATCTTGACGAGAGTATTTTTATGTCTCAACCCGAAGGGTTCATATCCCAAGGTCATGAGCAAAAGGTTTGCAAACTGAATCGATCCATTTATGGGTTGAAACAGGCTTCTCGATCTTGGAATATTAGATTTGATACTGCGATCAAATCTTTTGGTTTTGACCAGAATGTTGATGAACCTTGTGTATACAAGAAGATCAACAAGAATAAAGTAGCTTTCCTCGTACTTTATGTAGACGACATCCTACTCATTGGGAATGATGTAGGATATCTGTCTGACGTAAAAGGATGGCTAGCAGCTCAATTCCAAATGAAAGATTTGGGTGAGGCACAGTATGTTCTTGGCATCCAGATTATTCGGGATAGAAAGAACAAATCGCTAGCTCTGTCTCAGGCAACGTATATCGACAAGATGTTGGCTCGATATTCGATGCAGAACTCCAAGAAGGGCTTGTTGCCTTTCAGGCATGGGGTTCACTTGTCTAAGGAACAGTCTCCTAAGACACCTCAAGAGGTTGATGATATGAGACGGATTCCCTACGCCTCTGCCGTGGGTAGCTTAATGTATGCCATGCTATGCACGAGGCCTGGCATTTGTTATGCTGTAGGGATTGTCAGCAGATATCAGTCGAATCCAGGGTTAGACCATTGGACCGCCGTTAAAGGAATCCTCAAGTATCTTAGGAGAACGAGAGATTACATGTTGGTGTTTGGGGCTAAGGAGTTAGTTCTCACGGGTTACACCGACTCTGACTTCCAAACTGACAAGGATTCTAGGAAATCTACGTCAGGGTCAGTTTTCACCCTTAACGGGGGAGCTGTAGTTTGGAGGAGTATAAAGCAAGGATGCATAGCAGACTCCACAATGGAGGCTGAGTATGTAGCTGCTTGTGAAGCAGCTAAGGAAGCTGTTTGGCTAAGGAAGTTCTTGACAGATTTGGAAGTTGTTCCAAATATGAACTTGCCCATTACGTTATACTGTGACAACAGTGGGGCTGTAGCCAATTCAAAGGAACCTCGTAGCCACAAAAGAGGTAAACACATAGAAAGGAAGTATCATCTGATTCGTGAAATTGTGCAAAGAGGAGATGTGGTCGTGACCAAGATCGCTTCCGAGCCCAACATTGCTGATCCGGTTACGAAGGCCCTCTCGGCTAAAGTGTTCGAGGGTCATCTAGAAAGTCTAGGTCTGCGAGACATGTATATAGCGTAATCTAGGGCAAGTGGGAGATGTGTAATGGGTGGGTGTAAGGATGCCCTAGTTTATTGTATTTTGTATATTTACTTTTTATGTAATGTACAAACATACATGTACCGTTTCCAGCTTTGGATTATATTGTATATACTTTCCCTGTAACTTGAGTTTTAGTTCAAGTGGGAGTTTGTTGGGTTTTATGCCCTAAAACTCGTAGATAGTAAATGTATATTTGACCGAACATTAATAAAGTGATGTATTATTCAATGTTTGTATTGTATCTTGTCTTATTAACCCTAATCCAATAAACTAAACATCCAAGGCTAATAGAATGAGGCTTGAACTAGTATGTAGGGACATACGGGGATCAATGTTCAAGTTTTAGCCTAAAGGGTCTGTAGTATAGGGATAAGGATGGGTACCTTATCCTGGTGACACTATGGATACGACCCGCTTTGTATATTGATACAAACGTAGTGATCAAACGCGTTCATGTGGTTGACATGCGAGTGGGGGTATCCTGTGCAATGAGTTTGCACAAAGACCAGACCGCGAAATAGTTAACCACTAACTGTAACACCGTTAGTTAACTTGGTTTCTATTTCACGAGGATGACCTAGGCAACTTGACCTTAATCCTGAGTGGATTATGGACTCCTGTCCATGAGGGATTGTCCTATGATTTGTACGGGTGAGAGTGGCCTGTTCGCCGACTCAATAAGCCTACCATTTTGGGGACAAGACCGAGTGGGGAGCTGGGAACGTAGTCTTACAAGATGAAATTCACTTCTTCCCGATATTAGGGTAAGTAGAGGTGTGTTCCCTTAAGTGGTGTCTCCGGGTCTTGAACAATGGGCCCTACCCTCTTCATGGCACGAGAGGGATTTCTGTTTGCTGGTTGGACCACAAACAGGTTGTTCATTAGAGGAGCACTGGTACTTAAGGACCAAGAGGTAGCCCAGGGGTAAAACGGTAATTTGACCTAGCTGGGGTACGAACACACGTGAAGGGCTAACTTGCTGTTGACGGTCGATATCCGTGGACACAGAAATATATCTGCAGTGAGAAGAGTGCAGCTATGGTTCTATAGTGGAGTGAACCACAGTTAACGAACATTGATTATTTTGGTTAATGAGTTTAGCCAATTATTCTCACATCGTTGGAGCTTCTGATCTGTAGGTCCATAAGGTCCCACCGGTAGCTCTATAAGGGCGTTGAGGTAAATTTCTAAGGGAGAATTGAATATTCGAAGTGGTTTGAATAGTAAAATAAAATATGAATTTGATTCATATTATAAAACTATAGGTTATAATTAATGCACATTAGATGTACATTAATACTATAGTTTATTTATGAGAGGAATATAATTAAATATGAGATATTTAATTATGATATTAATTAATTAGAGAATTAATTAATTATTGTTTTAATTCAATTCAATTAAATTTGATTTAATTGAATTAGATTAAAACTTTAGGTTATGTGAGAATGTTATGTAAATGTATGATTTACATTAATTATAATAATTAGTTAATTTAATTGTTAAATTAATTATATTATTATAAATTGGTTAATAATTTAGAATTATTAATTATTTTAAATTATCAGTTAGTTGAACTGATAAGTGTGTACGTGTGAAGGGGAGTTAAATTAGGGAGTGGGAAGTTTCATCGGTAAAAATAACCACTCCCCAATTTAATCCCATTGGTTGAGTTGGTTACGGAGCTCTCTTTCACACGCCATTCTCTCCCTCTCACTCTCCAGATCTCTCTGCATTTTCTCTCTAGGATACAGAGAAGAAAAAATTCTCCCAAACCTTTTAGAAAATTTTGCTCCCACAAGCACTTTTCGCACATCCTTCAAGAGAATACCGGTGCAACCATTTTGGTGGTGTTCGTGAATATTTTCCAACGGAGAACCAAGGAATTTTGGCGAAGCAATTCAAGAAATCTTCAAGGGTAAGTCATTCTTGAATTCTAGGATCATTAGGATCCAATTTAGATTAGATCTAAATAAGAACTAGCATGTTTTATTATTAAAATTCAGTAGTTTTATTTTGATTTTACTGCTGTATTTTTTTTATTTTGCCAAACGTATTGGTATTTTATTCCAAATTAAAAACTGAGTAAAGGTTCTGTAAGTTTTCGCTGCGCAAGGGCTTTTATCCCTGCACTTTGGGCTTATAGGACAGCCTATAAGACTCCTCTAGGTATGTCTCCCTATAGGTTAGTATATGGGAAAACTTGTCATTTACCATTAGAGCTAGAGCATAAAACATTTTGGGCTTTGAAAAAGTTAAATTTTGATATGAGTCGTGCAGGAGCAATAAGAATGCTGTAGCTTAATGAATTAGAGGAATTTTGCCAGTTTTCTTATGAGAATGCGAAAATGTATAAAGAAAAGACTAAGCTATGGCATGACAATAAAATTAAATCTAAAGAGTTTGTCAAGGGTCAGAAAGTCTTGCTTTATAATTCTAGATTAAAATTATTTCCTGAGAAACTAACATCTAAATGGTCAGGACCGTTTGTTGTGATTGAGGTTTTCTCCCATGGAGCAATTACTTTGCAGGATGAAAAAGATGGGAGAGTGTTCAAGGTGAATGGTCAACGTGTGAAACCTTATTGGAGAGAGGAGTTCCAGACGAAATATCCTTCCCTAAAATTGGTTGATGATTGAAAAAGCAAGATGTTTGCGGGAGCATTTTACAGAGCAAAATTTTGAGCTCCCAATGTTCGTTTTGATTTTTCGCTGATTTATTTTTTTTAATTTCGATTAGGTTAGATTTGGTTTATTTAAATTTTGCATGATTTATTTTTAATTCCGTAGAATCTATTTTGGATTTTATCTATGTCGATTTGAATTTTATTTGATTTTGTTGGATTTGATTTTCGGTTTATTTATTTATTGAATTATCTTTTCATTAGTTAAATTAGATTTTATTAGATTTTAGTTTAGATTTAGATTTTATTTTCAGTTATTTTTAATTCTGTTTAGTTTAGATTTAATAAAGTTTTTCTATAATTTATTTGGCTTCAATTGAAAATAAAAGATAAGATTTGATTTGATCGGTTTATTTAAATTCAAATTTAATGATGTGATCTTTAGTTTTAAATTTAGAGTCCATATCCAAGATTCTTCAGGTTCAGGGGTTTGTTACCGCAACTTTATGGCTGAAGCAAATCGTCCGAGTAGGAAGGGTGCTGTTGGGAATTAATTACTTTTTACCGTTTGGATTTTTGTATTTTCTGTGGACAGGAAAATGGCATGGATGCTGCCACGTGTCGCTTAGTGGTGATCCAATGGCTTAGCATTTGACAACACATGCTTATTTACCATGGGCGATTAACATGCAAGAATTTACCGTTGATAGATTTGAAATTCATAATTGCATGCGGTTTTGAACGGTAAACTCAATTAATATGAACAAAATCTTTCGGTTAGGATTCAATTTGTTGGAGCCCTATTTATTAACAGCTTCTGGTAGGTAAGTTTCACTTCATCTTCTTGGTTCAAATCTTTGCCTTTTGTATTCTTCTTTCTTTGTTTTTATTCTCTGTCAAACCCTTGCGTCTTCAATGGCCAAAACGAGAGCTAGAAAAGAGAGGGAGAATGAGGAAGAAGAGGTACCTGTTACCCCTGAAGTACAGAAATAAAAAACAAAAAAGAAGAAGACGCCAGAGGAGAAAGAAGAGAAAAGAAGGAGAAGGCAACAGAGGGTCGAGGATCAGGAGGCTCTACAGAAAGCGACGGATGATGTTGCTGCCACAGTAGTTGAAGAAGACCTGCAAGAACCTGATGTACAGAACCCAGAGGAGGTTGAACAGAGAGTTGCGGATACAGAAGAAGTTCAAGAAGAGGTTCGAGAAACACAAAATGAGGATGTGGGAGAAAAACGTGCAGAGGTTGTGCCTGAAGGAGGTAATGAGGCAGTGCAGGAGGCTCGAGTGGAGGTAGTCATGTCGGAGGTGTCCAAACGTCGCCGTATTAAGCGAAAGGCCGAACATGTTCAGGTAGTCCGCACTGACACCCCTTCGTCTCCAACTACTGATTCAGAAAGAGAGAATGCAGAAGAGCAAGAGAAGAAGAAGGCCGAAGAAAAGGCAAGAGAAGAAGCAGAGAAGAAGGCTGAGGAAGAACGGTTGCTCAAGCGAAGGGCAGAAAAGGGCAAAAGTATTGCTGAAGCATCGGAAGAACACGATGAAATAGAAGAACCGCAGTTGCCGTATGATCGCTTCGTCAACAATTTTGCCAAAGCAAAATATGCTGAGCTTCTAAAAAGAGACTTCCTGTTTGAGAGAGGATTTAGCGGTGATCTTCCGCATTTTCTGAGGACCAGTATTGCAGACCATGGCTGGGAATTGTTTTGTACGAAGCCTGAGTCTGTAAATGCACAGGTGGTGCGTGAATTTTATGCTAATATTGCCAAAAAAGATGATTTCCAGGTGATTGTTTGAGGAGTCGGGGTAGACTGGAGTCCTAGTGCTATTAACGCATTGTAACCTTCAGAATTTCCCCCACGCAGCGTATAATGAGATGGCTGTAACGCCATCTAATGAGCAGCTGAGTGATGCTGTGCGGGAGGTAGGTATTGAAGGGGCGCAGTGGCAGCTGTCCAAGACAGAGAAGAGGACATTCCAGTCAGCCTATCTGAAGAGGGAAGCGAATACATGGATGGGATTTACCAGACAACGATTGCTTCCAACAACTCACGACTCAACGATCTCCAGGGAGCGGGTTCTTCTAGCTTTTGCGATTTTGCGGTCTCTCAGCATCGATGTGGTAAAGATCATTGTTAATGAAATATCTGGCTGTTGGAAGAAGAAGGTGGGGAAGCTGTTTTTCCTGAATACCATTACCATGCTTTGCAAGAGACAGGGGTTCCAGTGGACGAAGGAGATGTTATTTTGTTTGACAAGGGAATCATTGACACGCCTAATTTGGCACGACTCCAGCGTGTGCAGGAGGTACGTCAAGGTGGGCTTGTCTACGGCATCAACGCGATTCTAGAACAACTGACACTTTCGACCAGCAGGCAGGAGTTTGCTGAAAGGCAAGCTTTGACCTTCTGGAACTATGTTAAAAATCGTGATGCCAATCTAAGGAAGGCGCTTCAAGAGAATTTTTCCAAGCCATATCCAGCCATTCCTGCATTCCCTGAGGATTTGTTGAACCCTTGGATTCCACCCCCACCGGTTGAAAGAGGAGAAGAGGATGATGAAAATGAGCCGGGCCAAGAGGACTGAAGGATGCAGTGGCCTTGAGCGAGCATAATTTTTGTTCTTAAATTTTTGTTTGCTCGCGCATTTTGTAATCTCCTTTTCTGTTGATGATATGTTTGCTTCTTTTTAATTTTTCTGCTTCTTGAAAAAATATATCTGCTTTGTAATTTCTTTTTCCTGTTTTTAATGAAATTTCCAGATGTTTCTATTCTATAAGCACTGAGTAACTCTAACTTAACTAATTTTCTTCTGAATTTTGAAGCTTGGACTGGTTAAGCTTAATTAGATCAAGGTATTCTGATCTCCAAAAACCTTTTGCTTGAGCATTTCTTCTAGCAGGGTCTATTGCTGCGGCAAAGAAGATTTTGGAGGTAGTGTTGACTTTTATGATCCACTTTAAGCTTAGTTCTAGTCCCGCGCTTGGTTTAAAATTCAGATAGAAAAATTCAAGTTTGGGGGTGTAATTTGCAAAATTGATGATTCATTGAGGACAATGAATAATTCAAGTTTGGGGGACTTTTTGCTACTCCAATTGTTTTGCCCGAGCATTCCTCTCATTCAAATAAAAATCTGTTAGGTTATTGAGTAACCGGAGGCATTTGTGATACCCACAGTTTGTCTTCGTGTCAAAAGATAACTTAGGAAATGTGAAAAAATGAGGAAAATTATTTGTTGAAAAATTGATTGTTGATGAAAAAAATTCATGGAGCAAAAGTTTTGAAGGATGAATGATGATCCAACAGTTTTTCTGTCTACCAGAACTTAGGTGAGCTTCATCATAAAATGTTGCCATTCTGAGGGGCAAGAGATAGAATAACTAAGGATATTTGAGCTTTATAATGAGTATTGAGCCTAGTGGGTGATGAGTTTGAGGCAAGGGTATACTGCACGATAAAGTGGGTCATCCCATGCTTAAGAGCTTATGACTGTAGGGCTGCTTAAAATCTGAAAAACAAGAATATAAACCCCTTAGAAATATATTTTAAGATGTTTGATAATAGAGCTAAGCTGTGGTAAGTTCTTAGAATTGAGTTAAAGGTGGTGATTATTTGTCCATGCCGGAGGAATTGTTTTGCTGCAGCAGAGCTTGGTTTGCAGAGTGCTCAGGTAAAGGTTGAAGGTAGTATTGGACTGTTTGGTTTGATTAAGCTATTCTTTGTCTAATGTTTTGAATTCTTAAGGGAAGGTTGGTTAGTATTGCTCGGGAAGCGCAATAGTTCAAGTTTGGGGGTGTGATAACTGCCCAAAAGGTAGTTATTTAAGCCTCGTTTATATAGAGATTTGTGTGTCTTTTGTGCTTAATAGGGTTGGTTTTAGATGGATATTATATGTTTTAACCCATTTGGAAGAATATAAGCTTTGGAAATTATTTTATGCAGAATGTGTTGTTGGGCGACTGGAGGGAGAAAATTCTGTGCTGCAACAAAACTGAGAGCAAAAACTGCCACGTCACAGCTTGTTAGCCAAGTTGACAAACCGAATTTGTTGAGTTATTCTCGTGATAAAGGAGCGAGGATAGCCCTACACGTGTCCAGGTTGACCTAATTCAAGCCTCCTATCCTTCTACAAAAGGGAGTAGCCGCCTAAGTCAAATTCATTCCACTTTTGGGAGAAAACATTCCATTCTTGGAAAGTTCCTTCCATCTTGGGAGCCGAGTAGTGAAGAGAGATTGGAGATCACCTAGAAGACCATCATTGCAAGCTGAACAAGGAGATTAATATTTCCTTTTATTATCTTGTAATTATGGGCATGCCTACTCAGATTGTAGCGTGCATCTCCGTGCATATTATGAACTAAGTAGCTTAGGCGTTGGTTAGGAACAATGTGATTGTTGTGCTTAACTTTAGTAATATATATTGTTTATTGCATCTTGGTTAATTGTTGTGCTTGTTTCCATTTTATGCCCGTCTGGCCAGCCGGTATGAATACCTCTCTCTAGTTTTAGGGATGATTTAGAGAGTGTGTGGCGATTAATCACACTACGATCATTGTGTATTGGTGAACGCCAGTGACTGAGCTAGGGATAGCCAGTTGCCTAGTGCTTGATCGGTCGTACTTCATTGGGGTTGAAACACATTCCAAAAAATCCGGAGTTTCGGGAGGAATCCGCTAATAATACTGCGAGAGCTTGCATGATCAATAATATTGCTAGAACATCTTTTAAAACAATTACTAAAACCTAACCAGCGTCTGTCTCTAATCTGTCTGCCTATTTGTTTACTTGTTGTTCTGTCATTTCTTTTGCTCTAGCATTGTTCCTACAAAAACCAATTATTTTTACCTTCTTTGAAACCATTAAAGAATTATATAAAACAGATAAAGTGAAAGCTAGTTCAGGCCTTGGATTGATAATACTTATTACTTGCTGCGGACTGTGTATACTTGCACAGAGTTCTAGAGTACTTTTAGATCATAATTTTACTCACTCTAGGAGCCCAACAGTTGTTCGGATACTCCACCTACTAAACCTATGTCTAATTGATTAACTTACCCGATATTCCACGAATTTATTAACCAATTAATTATTTAATTGCGCCTGCTGCCCCTTATGCTTAGCCCGATGACTCCTCAGACTAAATCTAATTGATTAGATTAATAACCAAATGACTCCTCAAAATTATTAACTAACCAATTACTTTACGAACAAGGCTCGAAATTAATCAATTTAATCAAGAATTTTAGTTCTCTAATTAAACCAATTTAATTTCTCCTAGATTCTTATACCTATCAAGAGTCTACACATATCCTAAATCGTATAAGTGATGGACTTTCCTCAGCCTAGTGGCTATCTAAAATAACAGATGAATTACGATTGAATCAATCTTAAGATATGCCAATTCATAGGAAAATCATTCAACCACGATTGTTTAAATGGGAATACTAGGATGTGATAACGCTCATTTATGTGCGTTATTTAGCCTTAAAAACCTAGGTTATTGTTTGGAAAGCAAGGACTTAGTGTTTAAAATCTTATCATTTCAAGTCAATTTAGCAAAAGTTGTAGACTCATGAGGAAAATCTTAGAAATATAGAATTTAAGCTTAAAATGTACAAAAAGAAATTATTTTTGTAAGAATTTATCCAAGTTAATGTTTTTGTGCATAGGACTTTGCGAGTAAGATGCGCCCGCAAAAGGAGATTTAAGGTTAGCGGAGCAAATGAGGTGAAGTTGAAGATTTGCACCTGCATCTGGACCTGAGGATGTGGGATATGCGATCAAAATGCGCTCGCAAACCATATAAGTAAAGTAACCCCAGAAGAGGACATAATTGTCAAAGAAGAGCACAGAAGAAAATGCACCCGATATGCGGCTGCAACTGGGCTTTTCGAAAGAATACCGAGATTCGCAGGATCTTCACAGAATCATCCAAAAATCTCCAATCTAGTATCAAATCTTCGAAGATTGTGGATTCTTACCTTCCAAGGCCTTCTCACATTGATCTCAGCAGGCAACCTCACCTTTCAAGGTCTATACAAGGGGACCAAGATGCAAGTGTTGGGTTTTATGCCCTAAAACTCGTAGATAGTAAATGTAACACTTGACTTACTTTAATAAAACGTTATTAATTCTATATATTCATTTTGCCTAAAATAACCACAAATCTAATAAACTAGAGCCCTTGGCTATATTATGTATACTTGAACTTTGTGTATGACATAAATGTGGATCAAGTTCAAGTAAATAGCCTAAATGGTCTATAGTATAAGGATAAGGTTGGGTACCTTGATCCTGGAGACACTATTGGCGCTACTCACTTTGTTTCTAAGACAAATGATGTGATCCTAATCGTTCATGTACAAACATGTGAGTGAGGGCGTCCTATGCAATGAGTTTTCATAGAGATCGGGCCAAGAGATAAGTCACTTTCGCTTTATAACACCGTTTACTGCTGAAACTGAATATCTCATACAATGACCTAGGTACTCGATTTTAATCCTGAGCTAACTATGAACTCCTGTTTATTTAGGATTGTCCTTTGATTCGGGGACATAGTCTCGCAAGACAGAATTCACTGCTATCTGTTTTAGGGTTAGTAAGAAGGTTGTTCCCTTAAGTAATGACTCCGAGTCTTTGACAAAGGGCCCCACCCTCTAATAATCTTGAGAGGGATTTGGTTCAGTGATTGTATCACGAACCAATTGTTCATTAGAGAATCAGTGGAACTTAAGGAACAAGATGTAACTATAGGGGTAAAACGTACATTTGACCCAATTCTAGTTTCGAACAACCGGTGAAGGGTCGACTTACCAATCATGGTTAAATCGAGTGGACAAAAAATATATCTACAGTGAGGGGAGTGCATCTACGTGCTATAATGGAGTGTCTCGGAAGCTAACAAACGTTGAATAATTAGGTTAATGAGTTTAACCAGTTATTCTCGTATCGTTGGAGCCCATGATCTGTGGGTCCATTAGGTCCCTCTACTAGCTCAATAGGAATAAAACTTGGAACAATATGATAGGTTAATGTTTGAAACGTTCAAAATTGGAATAGAGCATAGATGTCAATTATATACGATATTGACGTCATATTGGTTTAATTTCAAATTAAACAAAATTTGAGAGTTGGTTGTATTTAAATATGATTTAAATATTAAACACGTGCATAGGGATTCATGTTCGAGAAATTTCGTTTGGAGAAAAGTCGGGATTAAGCAAATAATATTAATTTAATATGAGATATAAATTAATTATTTTTATTATTATTTTATCAAAATAAGTTTTTTTAAATTAAAATGAAAAATAACATTACAAAAGTGGGATTTCAAAATAAGATTATTTAAAAAAGCAAAAATTAGAATTTTTAAATTTGAAAAATTAAAAATTTCCTAATTTTTGGAGGTGGTGGGTTTTGACTAAGCTATGAGCTTACATTCTTATTAGGACACCTAATTAACCACCTAATTGAGCTCCAATTTGGTGTCACTCTTGGCTAAATCCATTCTGCATGTTTTCCTCTATATATACATGCTTGAAAGGTGGAGAAGTTCACGTTGATAAGAGCTGAAATGTTGTTGAAATTATACCAAACTCTCACAACACTCAAAGCCATAGTTGAAGCTTGAACTTCAAGCTTTCCCTCCCAATTCCTATCAATTAAGGATCCCACAATCCATTCCAAGGCCTGAGGATAGTAGAGAAGATCCAAGTGGTTGTCCAAGATCCATTGATGTGAAAATATAAGCCTCGGATTGCACGAATTGAGAGCTACAAGAGGTAGGTGCTTCTTTGCTCTGTTTTTCTTCATATGAACAACATGTCTTCTTGAATCAAATTGATGAAATTGTGTGCCTAAGATCCTAAATTTCTTATGCATGTTTAATATTAACTCATACAGTAAGAAGCAAAGGGAGCTAGGAGTTTTCATCATTAAGATAGTTTTTTTTATGTTTTTCTCTCTTCTCGTCTTGTAATCACTCCGAGTTCTGGATTTTCCAGCCCATGTCGGCTCTTCCATTTGAAAGAAGTAGAAGAGAAAAGCTTGTCTCCCTTTGAAAAATAATCAAATCAAGTCAAGCAAATGGGTTGCCCAGCTTTTCTATTGATATAATTGTAATTAAGAATGATAATTTAAATCGCAATCAACAATAATTCATTGAAGTCACGATCAAAGGTATCAAGAGTATGTCAAACTTACAATAGAAGTCCCCAATCGCGACCATCTAAACTTAGCCGGTCATTGAAACGCTCCAACTAAGCGTCGGGACTCGATCAACCATCACAAAATATAAACAAACCAACCTAAGTTACAATACACAATCCAAATGAGTGCAAAGAATTTGGGGAAAAAACGGCTAAGAAAAGTAAAAACTAAGCTTAATTTGCCTAATCAAGAAAAGATGCCTTAAATGCACAGTCGTAGCGTCGAGACGCTGGCCTTCAAATGTTGAAAAAATCTGAAAAACGTACGAAAAACAGAAACTGCGATTTTTGCCTAGCGTCTCGACGCTCTCAGGCATCGTCTCGACGCTACCCTACTAACTTGTGGCATTGAGCATGGTGTCGAGAAGCGTCTCGACGCTCTTGCCTTGGGTTTCCAATGCTGAAAAGGTTGCTACAGAGAGTTGAGACGCTTTAGTCTCAGGAATTTGGCTCATTTGACTCCGGTTTAGCTCGTTTAGGCCCCAAATCGGCTCTGAACCTCCGTGAATGACCTATACACATATTATACTCATTTTATAGAATTTTGTACAAGGAATTCACTGAAGATAAGCAAAACAGGAGAAAATTACTCTAATAAGCATTTGATGCTATCATGGACTAAGAGTTTTTTTAAGGCTTGGTTGCACAAATAGAAAAATGAGCAAAAATAATTGCAAATATGGCAAGCCCTAAAACTAATTGCAAATGTAGCAAAAATTAAACATCAGCATAAATTACCAAAAATCTCAATCCAATCCCCCTTTTTCCTTCTTCTTGTTTCTTTCCGTCTTCCCGTTTCTATCAATGACGACAGAAGTCTATCATTGATAAAATTCTATCAATGATTGAACTTCAAATGATAGAAATCTATTAGTGATAAAAATATATATTCATTTGAAGTCGTGATATAAGTATATCAATTATAGAAGAAGTCTATCATTGATAGAACATAATAGAAGAAGTCAATTAAGCTTTTGGATTGATGGGTGATTTAACATGGTATAGAGTAGGAGGTCATGTTTTCAAACTCCTTTAAAGTCATTTCCTTCCCAATTAATATTGTTTCCACTTAATATTAGAATATTGATATAATTAAATTTACCGGAACCGATCAGCTTAAGCTTTTGCATAAATTAGTAATTTAACACTTATGTCAACTTAATTGACCGCTACTACAAGTGAAAATCTAATGTTTAATGGTTGAAAATGTAATGGTTATAGGTGGGGAAACAAATTTTGTAGTGAGAGGGAAGTTCATACATTACATTTGTACATATTGTTGACCTATATATCAATGTATTTCATGAATATACATGCAAAACAAAATTCCATATTAGTCTCTTATTCTCTTTTATAAGTTGATGGTAAATTTATTATAAAAAATAAGTGTGTACATCAAATTTGGTCTGATGTAATGAAATTTGAATCAAATCATATAAAGAAAATTTGTCCATCCACATTAATACTATAAATAATTTTGACTTATATTAAAAAAATGTTTCATTTAAACTTATTGGAGTCAATTGAACATCTTAGGCAGGTTATATTCTCTTTTGCGAATTCATTCGACATTTAAATTAGAGTTTTATCTTCTATTTCATTTTCTTTTTAGGTTTCAAATTTCAATTTAGCATCACAATTTTTAATATGTTGCTCTACACTCTATTGGATCCTTATTATTCATCCATAATCATCTTAGTTTTACTTTAAATTTAAATTTAAGCATACTAACAAATCTATTTTTTTTTCATGTTTTATGTAGGCCAAATCACAATTTCATATATCAATGGTCAAGAACAATGTTCCTTTTCATTGAACCTCCTTTCAATAAATTTGAAGTATTGTGAAGCTTCCTATAGTTTTCTTTCATAATGATTGATGGGATGATAGATGCCTACTATGTGAGTACAAAATCACTAGTGTTTTGGTTGATGAAATAAAGTTGTTTAAGAATTTTTTGAAATTGATATTCAAGGAAAAATCGGATTCAACATCTCTTTCTTGAATACAACTTTCAACTTTATTGGATTTTGGTAATCAAGATAAATATATTGCTTAGTTCTTTTACTTTATTTTTGACTTTGTGTGTACAAGTTTTAGTGATAGACTCGATTCACAATCATATCAATCAATTAATAATTGACTTATTAATTGTTCGTTAGAAGTTTTGACTATGATTATTCTAGTTTTAGGTGTGCTTTCTTTGGTTTGATCACCGATTCATTATTAAGGAGTAGACTGTTAGAGTCCAAATTGGAATGAATGTCGTCTTACAATTAATTAAGCTTTTTGAAATTTTACCACCATACTTTTTTTAAGTTCATTTTCACGAGCCTCTTGTTTTTGGCTACTTTAATAGTGTAGTCTTCTTGAAATAAATGTTGATTTCAATTTATTTTATGCCCCTCAACCCATCCTTGTTAAACTTAAAACTTTACCCCCTTAGCAAGCTATATTGTCTCTTAAACATTAGTAATACTAATCACTTTTCTAAATTACAATACAACTATATAATTTTTGCCTTTTATTATACTTATAGAATCCTGAAATTTCATGATAGAACCAACCAAGAAAATTGGTAATATATATGATAATGTTTCAACAATACTGACAATGTAGGATGACTACTTCTATACTCTTGATTTTTTACTCTAAGCTTTCAGCAATAACAACATTTCACAAAACCCTGTGATCCATGTAATTAAAGTAATTAAAGAATAATAATACCCCACGAAATTGGGGTTCAGTTGTTAAAAAAAAAAAAGATTTTTTTTTTTCAAGAACCCTGTCTCCCTCTCTCTCGATTCACTCTCTCTCTCTTGTATGTGTTGTCGCTTCTCTTCGTCTCCAATTAGCATTACCTCACGTCGTCGTCCAGCCATCACCGCAACGCCACCGTCGCTCAGATCCGTCGCATCACTAGCCACCCACACTGCCTTGAGCTGTTCGCCGAAAAATCTTCTCTCCCTCTCTTCTTTGATCACCTTAACATCGTCACCAGTTGCGTTGTCCAGATCCGCCACGAACCGTCGCCACCATCAAGTGTTGGTTGCAGCAGTCATAGTAACGTATTTGGTGTCATTTGGGGTAAGTCTCGACGAGTTTCCATGTTTGATTTGGTTTCTTCAACAATTTTCTTAAGAATAGAAATTAACCCATAGATTTTTCCCAAATCGATTCTAGATTGTTGTGTGTTTCTGTCATCTAAGTCGAGTATCGACCACCCAAGTAGCTGCCAAGCAAAAGGAATTATTTGATTGGGTGAGTTTTATTTATTCATTTAAGTCTCTGTTAGCAATCATTTTGATATTTGGAATTGGCTCATTGTTAATTGAACACATTTCAACGTTACCCACTATTTTTTCCTGCGTTGAGATTGCAAGATTCAGTGATTTTAAGTACTGTTCAGCAGCTGTTTAGGCCTTTCTGGGTGAGTATTCAAGAGTACACACCTTCTTTAAGCATGTTTGAGTTTAATTGAATTATTGGATCGCAATTTCTAATCTTGGAAAACCTCTTATGTGTAGTTGTGGGCATTTTTTACTAAGGATTTAGAGAATCATTGGAGTAAGAATTTTGAGTAAAATTCTTGAGCAGTACTGAGTAAGTGGCTCCCCTATCAGCATGTTGGAAAGTTATTGCTTAAATGTAAAATTGCTAGTTGTCGTGATAATTGTAAAATTGTTGGGTGCTGGTATGTTTTGATTGTGGTACTTTTATTGAAATGGATTATATGAAATTTACTATGATTTATACGTTTTGTATCCAGAGTGTTGCGCATATAAATTGAAAATTTGATGTTTGTTATGAAAAAAGTTATTTGAATGAAATGGGGATTTCCATGTGCTACATTATCGTAAAGTTGGTTAGGGGACCTCACGTGCATATGTATGACTCACGGTGACATGCGTTCTTAAAAGTTTTGTCATTGGAAATCTTGGTGATATGGCCAAGATTTTTCTTAAAACTTGGTGATATGGTCAAGATGTGGTTTTTATTAATTTTCTTAAAACTTGGCGATATGGTCAAGAGAATGGTTTTAGTACTTATTTTCAAAACTTGGCAATATGGCCATGATGACAGGTGACGATATGGTCACGATAAAGTTTTAGTGGTGATAAGGTCACAGTACAGTTTTCGTGGCGATATGGACACATTTGGCATTATGACCAAGAAATAAAGTTTATAAAGCAAAGTTTAGGTCCCCTCATAAATGTTTGTGCGTGCATAACCAACCCTGGTAGAGGGGTTACTTACTAGGTATTTTTAATACTAGAGTTGGGTCAAATATCTGTTTTACCCCTAAAGTTACATCTTGTTCCTTAAGTCTCACTAATCCTCTAATGAACAATTGGTTCGTGGTTCAATCATTAAACCGAGTCCTTCTCGGACCAATGAGAGGGTGGGGCCCCTTGTTCAAGTCCTGGAGTCAATACTTAAGAGAACAACCTCTCTATTATCCCTAAAACGGGTAGGAGTGAATTCCATCTTGCAAGACTATGTCCCCAGCTATCTATCCGATCTCATTCGTCCCAAAATGGTAAGCTTATTGAGTTGGCGAACTCAGGTCACTCTCACCCATGCAAATCAAAGGACAATCTCAAATAAATAAGAGTTCATAGTTAACTCGGGATTAAGATCGAGTTACTTAGGTCATCGCATTAGATAGTCAGTTTCATCAGTAAATGGCGTTATATAAAGTGAAAGTGACTTATCTTGCGGTCCAGTCTTATACAAACTCATTGCATAGGACGCCCTCACTCACATGTCACTACATGAACGATTCAGGATCACATCATTTGTATTAAATACAAAGTGAGTCGCGTCAATAGTGTCCCCAAGATGAGGTACCTAGTTCTATCCTTATACTATAGACTGTTTAGGCTATTTACTTGAACTTGATCCACATTTATGTCGCCCCATAAAGTTCAAATATTCATAATATAGTCAGGGGTTCTTAGTTTATTGGAGTTGTAGTTAGTTAGGCAAGATAAACATATATGTAATCAATAACACTTTATTAATAAATAGTCAAGTGTTATCTTTACTATCTACGAGTTTTAGGACATAAAACCCAACACCTCTTACGTAAATCCTAGATCTGTCACTTATAGAAAATAGTTAATAATCATACTAAAATAAAATTGCTGCAAGTTTGACAATGAGATACAAATAAATTTAGCTTAACTTTGACAAGAAAAAATAAAAATAAACTTCAAAAAAAGTACTTAATTTAAATTTTTCTTAGGCAAAATAATTTTTCTTTTTGTCTGTCTATTGTAAGAAATAAACCCCATGTTAGACAAACTTCATGGTAGAAAAAAGTAGACTAATCAAATAAAGATGATCCAAAATATATTTAGAAAACAAAGTTAAAATTTGAGTGGACTGAAAAAGGAAGTTTTTGATAAACTTCTTGGTTGCATTTCCTTTTACCTAATTGGAAGTTTCATATTTCATATGGTTATTGTCATGGTCATTTAATCTAATGGGAAGACTTTGATATTGCTTTTAACTTTTGTTTATTTTAATCTATATACTCTCAAAAAGTTCATTTTAGTCCATTATTATACTTGAAAAGAAGTAGCCATTTTAGACTTTTTGGTTGCATTTTCTTTACCTAATTGCAAAGTCTTTCATGTTCTATCAATACCAATATCAAAACACATTATAGCAAGAGAAATCACTTTATTAAATAGTAACATTATGTAAATAATCAACCAAAGTAAAAAATAAAAAAAAAATATTGAATTATTTGTCATTATTTTAATTCAAATAGGTGGGTGGAAATAATTCAATATATTTTTTATGCCAACTTAAACATATAACTCTACTGTTAAGACAAGTAACACTCACTAAAAGGTTAGAGATATGAATTTTCATCCTTTCATATAATTAAATTTAAAAAAAAAAAATTAAAAAAGAAAAAGAAAAAGTTAATTCTTTGTCAATTGTTATAAGTAATTTTGGACTACCCCGATGCACAAGGAGCTGACAAGGACAACCGAGCAGAAATCAGACCGGAAGATGGACCCAAGAGGCGAAACTGGCGAGCGGGACGGGCCAAGACCGAAGGGGTCGGGCTTTTGGCCCAACCCCCTGCTTGGCCCGCTCGTGCGGGTCGAGCCCGTCGGGCCCCGTTTGGTCCCTGTAGCCTCTAGCCGCCCCAGATCCGCCTGGTTTGTCCCGAAACGCCTCCGAACTCCTAAAAAACCCTAGGAGCATGAGCATGTATTTATACCCCTCTTCGTCACTGAAGAAAGGGACCGGAACGGAATGATCGACTCTCTTCTCTTACTTTCCTGCTCTCCTCCCATTTTCTGACTTAAGCATCGGAGGCGGTGTGGCCTACACCACGCCGGTGTGCAGCTGTTTTTGTTGGTCTTGCAGGTCATGTCTTCCCCAGTTTCTACAAATTCACCGTTGATGTCACGTGAAGGTCAGGTGAGTCCCTTGGCCAAATTTTGGCATCAACATCAATAATAATAAATTAAAAATTAATATTAGTATCCTAGTCAATAAATAATTTAAATATAGTCGTATATTGCTTGAAAATTATTAAATGATTTTAATATTTATGTGCTAATCACTTAATATTGAATCGCATGAGACCTAACGACCACGAACAAATGACAAGTTAGGATAAAATTCCCGCATAACAAGCACAATTATTGTAGCCTCAGATTGTTGGACGAATTCAGTACACCCACGTTTTTCAATATTTTCAAATAGTAAGCGATGGTGAGTCTCATTAGGTTGAGGACCTTGCTCTGGTATAACTGTTCGTTGGACCTTGCTCTGAGTTTCAATATTTTCAAATAGTAACCAAACTGCGCATATCCTAGCGCGCGTCGCTGCTGGATTCTTGCCCCCGGGTCATCTGTCGTCCGATGTCGACGGTGGGAATTTCTTGTCTTCGTCGTTTTGTTCTTCTTCCACGCTGGAAGGCTATTTTTTGGGAAGGGATTCGCATATCCCTATTTGGTTGGCCTCTTTATTGGAGGAAGATGTACCTAACTCTGTTTCGTGATTAATGAATTTGAGTTTAAAAAAAAAAAAATTGTTCGTTGGACTACGTAGTGGTGGAAGCGCTCAACTGCCTCTTCATGGATGAACTTTTGTATAGTTTTGTAATTAATATCACTAAGTCTAAATTCTTTAAAAAAAAAATCACTAAGTCTAAATAATTATCTATCAATGCATTTAAACTATATTTATATGAAGATTAAATTACAAGTTTAATCCTTGAATTCTATAATTTGTGTCTAATAAACTCTTAAACTAGTCCCTGAATTTTACAACTTGTGTCTCATAGATTCTTAAACTTTCGATTTTGTGTCTAATAAGTAATTGAATTTTAAAAATATATTTAATGTTATAGGAAATTCTGGACCACTCCGAGATGTAAGGAGCCGACGAGGACAACGCAACACCAACCCAAGGACGCGACTATAAAGTAGACCCCAGAGGAGAGGTAGGCCAAAAGGAATTTGTGGTGTCTCCGGTCGCCCCGGTTCCACCTAGTTCAGCCTGAATTGCCTTTGAACGCCTAAAAACCCTAAAACAGGAACAAGTATTTAAACTCTTCTTCGTCATTGAAGAAGGGATCCGGAACTCTATTCTCTATTCTCTCCTCTTGCTCTCTTGCTCTCCTCCTTCCATTTCCTGACTTAAGCATCGGAAGCGGTGTGGCAAGCACCACACCGGTGGGCAGGTTTCTCTATCCTGTAGGCCATGTCATCCCCCCTCTCAAACAAATTTACCGTTGGTGGCACGTGAAGGTCAGGTGAGTTCTGTCTGTCCAGATTTTGCCATCAACAATTGGCACTGTCTGTGGGGAAGAAAGCTTGCTAGTTAAATTTGCACATCGGTTACCTGACAAATAAGATGATGGAGAAGAAAAACCGAAATCCAGATACAAAACCTTCTGAAAATAACCATCAACTGCAGAAATCGAAAGAAGAGTTATGCACAAAGGACTCCAAGACGAACAATGCGAAGGCTGAGGCCGAGGCCAATCAGCGATATTCATCCAGATCGATTAGGAGAAAACCCCACAGGAGATCAAAACCATCTTTGGAGGACAAATAAAAAACAAACACAAGCTTTGATCGAGTGGAAGACACCAAGAAAGAAAGGTCATTGAAAAGTTAGAAGTCATTCCATTGCCACGAAGACAAAGTCAAAGAATACTAGAACAAGACTGGGGGCTAATATCAGGCTGAGGCCAACCCTAATCTAAGGTCATCCTTGGGCCGAGGCCGAGGCCGACCTTAGGCCGAAGCTGAGGCCGACCATTCAAAGCCTCGAAAGTGTCCCCAAGATCACATAGTCAATGCAAATTTGATTGTTGATACAACTGAATGAAAAACGAGATCAAGATTGACGCAAAGGAAGCCAGACACGAAAGACGACAGACTGTTCGAGGGTGAGGCCAAGGCCAACCATAGCCATATCCGAGGCCGAGGCCGACCCCAGCCATGGTCGAGCCAAGCCGACCCAATTGATACAAGCAAAGATCGACACCATGCGAGTCTGAACCAACGAGTCTACCTCGCCTCATCCAGCTATGAGATTATGTGAGCTTGGACCACAGGTCTACCTCACCTCATCTGGCTTAAGCCCATCACTTTTCACGAGTCTGGACCCCCGGTGTAATGCCCCAGGATTTTAAAACTATCCTAGAGACATTACTAATTCCTTAACCAAGCTAACCGAATGCACGAAAAATTTCGGCATCATAACAGCGTACATCGGACTAACCCAAAATTTTTCTAAACCTGCTGAACAAGAAAAACACTTCTATATAACCAACTACTCATAACCGCACGCCACAACGCCTCAAATTCGCAACAGAACTTCCACGACAAAACGAGTCAGGTATTAACCAAATAAACAGAGTATTTACAACTAACAACTTAACTACGTACAACTAACTTCAACTTCAGTTGATTCGAAACAACTTAATTATCATTAACTAAAAGAAGAGATAGAGTTTATTAAAACCAACACAACTAAGCCTAGAATTCAACAAGAAAAGTTTCAGAACTAAATCAAATGGGACGAACAACTGTCCAACAATGATAAGCAACAACTATCCTAACCAAAATGAAAACAAAAGGAAGATCACTAGCTAGCTATGGCTCTTCCGCATGTGCCTCCTCTACATCACCATGGTCAAGGCAGTCCCTATAACCTGCATAATCTAAAATATTCGGGGAAAGAAGGGGAGGGGGTCAGTACAACCACAGTATTGGTAAGCAACCCCTACCTGAGAAGCCATCAAACAACAACCAAGCAAACAACATGTTTTTCACACGCAAACAACAATGCCTTTTAAAACGATAAACCAAACATATTTTTGTAATGTGAAATCAAACCACACAACACATATTGCATGCAACAACATAATGACAACATAAATCCACACATCATGTTACGCCCCCCCCCCACATGGTTTCCGTGCCATGCTCGCGCACTCACACGTGATTTTCCCGTCACGCTCCGCAAAACTCTCCAAGACTGACCCTTCGAGTCGCACTAACCCTTGTCCATTTATACCCAGGGC
Organism: Luffa acutangula; assembly: GCA_036850905.1. Classification (NCBI taxonomy): domain Eukaryota; kingdom Viridiplantae; phylum Streptophyta; class Magnoliopsida; order Cucurbitales; family Cucurbitaceae; genus Luffa; species Luffa acutangula. The sequence goes on along the minus strand of CM072097.1, from coordinate 40,316,413 downwards.
CTCGACACTTCTCTACGGAGCTCGACATTCAACCCTTGACCATTTATACCCAAGGCCTCGCACTGTGCATCGACCCTTGACCATTTACACCCAAGGCCTCGATGACTAAGCAACATATTGACCCTTGACCATTTATACCCAAAACCTCAATACTTGCTTCAAGACTCATCACATCGACCCTTGACCATTTATACCCAAGGTCTCGATGCTCCTCTTTATCTAACATTGGCATATCAACCCTCGACCATTTATACCCGAGGCCTCGACATCCAATAGTGATATATCAGCCCTCGACCATTTACACCCAAGGCCCTGATAATCTCAACCACAAAGCTAGTCCTCTTTAAACCAATGATGACATGCCACCCCTCGGCCATTTGTACCCGAGGTGCACTGACATTCACCCCTTTTTCCCTTTTCTCACATTTTAGGTCCCTGACTTATTTTCTCACACTTATCTAGAATGCATATGCCCTGCAATATGCTTCTAGACTCAAGTACTATGCCCACCAAGCATATACATACAACAACATGCTCTCACCTCACGCATAACTCATGAGCTCACAACAGAACTAGCATGCTTTCAACAAAACATCACAAACAACGTTCATATATTTCTGAACTACATGTATATATAACATATAAGCAACAGAACAAGTATAAAGCATATATAAAGCGAGTAAACAAACAGTGTGCATCATGCAATCAAACAAACCTCAACAGATAAAAACTACTTATCTATAAAGCGCTCCTAAGCAATCCTAAACAAACCAACCGAGCTCTTAAACAACAAGATAAAAGCTACGAGTCAAAACCAAACCTAAAAACCTAATTAAAATCTAGAGAACGCTTTAGGGAAAGGATTTCTTATCGAAACCACTTGATTCTCAACCGAAAGAGCCTAAAAGAGTCGAACTACAAACATCAACCTTCTAAGAGTTAGGAATCGACTTCCAACACTCAAAATACTTAATAAAGGAAAGTAAAGGGTGCTCGAATTTATCGTTTAGCGTCCAAATGGGCCCAAATACGTGCTGTCCAACAAACTAGGTGATACGAAACCACTTGTCTAGAGTCCCTAGATAGTGGGTGTTCGAGTTTGAAGCCAATCGGACAATGGGTCACGAGGCAAGGATGATTTCGAGCCCAAGACGGCACTGAACAACGCTGGAAAATCAAGAATTCACTCCTAAAACTCAATTCTAAGGCTGAACAAGAATGGGTAAGATGAATTTGAATTTAACCATTCATGGGTAACGTCAAAAACTCACCAAGAGAGCTTGAACACGCTGAAACGGACCTTAAATCAGCTCGAATGCGCCCAAAACGCCAGAACAATGAAGATTCAGCCTTCTATTCACTAATCTGGTCGAAAACAAGAGGAAGAAATATCGATTAACAACGCGGCTACTGAGATTAAACGAACACGAGAGAGAACTCGAGAGTTGGAGGAGAAGAAACCCGAGTTGTGGCCTGCTCTGCTTGTGCGCACAAGATGCTTGTCGAAGGGAAGAGCTTACGTGCGAGCAAACGACATTGCGAAAGACAATGCACGGGAGAGAACTTGTTTTCCGGCGGCTGGTCGACGAGCACGCGAGAGAGATGGGGAACAGGCTACACGCGAGAGACAGCAGCGTGGGTCTAAACAGGCAGCACACGGAATGAGAGAAAGAGGAAGGGTGAGTCGCCGACGAGGGAATGAAGAAGCGAGGGAGAGATAGAGAATCCGTGTGGTCGGTTGAAGAAAAAAATCGCAAGAAGGGGTGGTTGCACGCGAGAAGAAGAAGAGAGGGAATTTAGAATTTTTAGGGCTTTCCTTCTTTTTCCTTTTCTTTAAAATAAACCCTAAAAATGAAAAACTCATTCTAATTAGGATTTAGATTTTATCTAAGATCTAATTTTAAACTCAATCTTAGCTCCTAAAGAATTTGGGGTTAAAACTGATTAAGAGGAGTTTGGGTTTTTTGATATTTAAAATAAATATCGAATATTAAACCTCCAAACTTTAGGAAATTAAAGATTTAATTAATAATCTATTTTCCCTAAATTATAGAAATTTAATTTAATGACCTAAGGCTAAACTTAAATTCTAATTTTTCAAATTAGAATAAGAACGCTCAACAAATTTCAAAATGACTCAATTTCGAAACGCGGGACGTTACACCCGGGTCTACCTCGCCTCATCTAGATCCGAAATCACGCGAGCCTAGGCCCCTGGGTCTACCTCGCCTCATCTAGCTTGAGCCCACATATACATGTGAACCTAAGCTTTTTTAGCTTAGAGCCCACGCCTTCATGCGAGCCTGGACTACCGAGTCTACCTTGCCTCATCCAGACTTGAGACTATGTGAGCCTGGACCACGGGTCTACCTCACCTCATCTGGCTTGAGCACCATCACATCATGCGAGCCTGGACTACCGAGTCTACCTCGCCTCATCCAGACTTAAGACTATGTGAGCCTGGACCACGTGTCTACCTCACCTCATCTGGCTTGAGCATCTTCACGTTACACGAGCCTGGACTACCGAGTCTACCTCACCTCATCCAGTGACACACCCTGCCCCTGAACACTCCTAACATCCAGAGACGTGGCATGCCGACAATGAATCCTAACCGATTATAGGACCTCATTGCCAACAAGCATACTTTTAGCCACTCTTGCGATCGTTGTAAATCCAGCAACAACTTAGATAACCAAAAATTTGGACAGAGTTTCCCCTGAAACTTGGTTTAGAACACATCTGAAACAGGACCACGTATACGCATACAAACTCCCTGGAAGACAAGATACTATATCACATCCAAAAACCCAGCTAGAGACACAGACGTCTCAAACCACAATACAAAAATCTGACACTTCATTACCAAACCTTATACATAATAAGTGATATGCATCGAGTTGCAGAGATTGGTGGCAGATTTTGACTAGCTATCCTGGTTAACCAACTCTGGTTGAAACTCAAGAGCAACCTGGAGGAAAGTAAAAATAAAATAAAAGAATGAGCTGAAAAGCCAAGTGAGTGGCAAGTGCATAAGCTGAAAAGCCCAGTAAGTGGAAAGTACATAACTAAAATAATTTCATAAAATTGATCTCCTCTTTAAACATAATTTTATAACTCTGAGAAATAATGTAAAACAGGAGATGTTCAATAATTCTCAAGATAACTAAACATAACAAAATATTTGCGGGGTAACTCTTGAAAACAGTAACACATGTCAGAAAGAATTATCACCAAACCTGTACCCAAATCTCTAGTCATACTGGCGTAGAGTAACCTCAATACGCTCAGCAGAACAATCTCTGTCATACTATGCATTGAGTAATCTCGAAATGCATAGCAGGTCATCTCTGTCATACGTGCATGTAGAGCAACCCTTAAAGGGCTAAGTGTCACAATCCATCGTGCTATGATGTGGATTGTGTCCCCGAGTACGTCATTGAGGACGATGACAGTTTAAGTGGGGGAGAATGTCACAACCATACTAGAAGAGAGTAGGTTGTGACCCTCACTGAGCAGACAGTGAAGTGGTGGCACGACGAGTGTTGCCCATTGGGCCATGTCAGAGGGCCGAGAGAGAGAAGTGCCATGATGTGACCGAGGAGTACGTTGCATCATCCAACACACCAAGATGAGTGGGCATTGATGTCACAAGAAGGCATAAGCATATTGAGAAGCAACAGTGTCGTCAGACGCGTCAGTGGTATGCTTGATGGGGGCCAGATGGGGCCCCGGGCCATGACCTCGGAAGTCGGGGTTTCGTCGTGAGTTTTGACGAGCGGCTCTGGAGTTAAGTGCATATGAGTGAAGTATGCAAGCCCGGAAAGTTTCGTGTCAATCGGACACCAGACGGGCGCTCCACATTGGCGTATGACTCCTCGTGAATTTGATGTGCAAGGGTGTCAGACCAAATATGCCTCAGAATGTACTATAGGGGGAGGCATGGTGTCAGCTCTCCACCACCCCTGGGCCCTGTGGCCTAAGTGAGCTACCCCATGGCACATGCGTGTGTCATGGCGTGGGCGAGCGTTGCAAGACGAGTGTCTTGGGCGTCTTCCTTTGGGAATGGGTTTCCAAGGACAGTGTCGGGCGGCACAGGTGTGCCGACATTGCGCCCCCGCCCATGGGCTAGAGGTTGCACCATATGGTCGGGCTGCGGCACTTGATACGAAAATGTCTCGGCATGACTCGGAAGGGTTCATGCCTAGATATGCTCGGATGGATGGATGTCCGGGAAGTCCCAATTATAAGTAAAGCCCATGGGTCGGTTCTCGAGAAGCAGGTCCGAGTGAGCGGTTAAGTCAGATGACATCTCGAGGCTCGGGGTGGCATCGTGAAGCATCAGTGGAACCCGATAGTTCCCGGTTGGCACGGTATTTGCCCGAAATGTCCTGGTAAGCATTATAATGGCACGATAAGCCCTGGTAGGCGACGAAAAGCCCCGGTAAGCGTTATTATGCCCCGGTAGGTCCCGGTAAGTGCTGAAATCACCCGGTAAGCTCCGGTTGAGCATTTTAAGGCCGTTTTGACCCGTTGAAGGGTCCGAACTCATCCCGACGAAGTTCCGGATCGATGTAGAAGTGTGTGGGCCGTGTTATCGAGATAGGAGATGATGAAGTGAGATGTGACGTTGCGTTCAGATGACCTTGGCCTGATGTAGAGGCAAGGTTGAGCCTTAGGACTTGGCCTAGAGTAGAGGCAAGTCGGCTAGAGTCGCAAATGAGCGAAAATACACGTACGGGCGACGTGTATTGACCGAATGTATTCCACTGCAAGATGGTTCGAGTTCGGTTAAGGATGAAGAACCTCGCCTAAGGTCCGATGAAGCACCAAAGTCTCGCGAAAAAGTTATATGGGTTAGAGATGACCCTTAAGGCTGGCCATGGTCGCGTGTAAAATCATGACGCCGCACAGTTGAAAAGGTACGATCGTGACAGTTGGTATCAGAGCCTAGTTTAGGCTTTGGGCTGCAATCAGAGCCCCACTTTGTGTGCGTAGTCGGACGAGACAGAGAAACCCGATGGTCAGATTGAGGACTCCACGATTGTGTCAAGAGTGCCAGTTTTTGTAGGACAGTTATGCAGTCAGTATACGAGACAGAGAAGGGTATTGAAGTCGGATTCCTTGAGGGAGTCCAACCCGTCAGTGTGCAAGAACCAAGTCCATTTGCCAAGGGCTTGGGGTTCAGTTTGGGCAAGAGAGAAAATCAGAAGGTGTACCAGGTAGGGTGCCTTCGAAAGAACCATTACCGTCAGAGGGATAGTGTTAATGGTTGCAAGTAGAGAAAGTCGGGGGTCAGTGCGACATGCGCCGGTCAAGTGCCAGAGTTGAGCATCAAGAAAGCCTATATGGGTGGGCGATTTGGACTGTGTAGAGCCAAGTTGATTGGGAGAGAGCCCGAGATAATGGGTTGCTCATCCCGCGAGAGCGCTCGTGTGTCGAGCGAGTGTGTCCCTTAAGTCATTCCACATGCCTAAGTGGGTGGCTTCACACAGTTGTCAAGACAAGCAATTTGCTCGAGTTGGAGCACCAGGCTGGAGATAGGGCAGAAGAAGAGAAGAAGCTGCTGCAAGTTCCGACAGAAGCATCGGTGCAGCGATTGCCACATGAAGGTGGCCAGTATTTAGTTGGCCGAATGGTAGTGCCAACAGAGAGAATGGGTTGTGTCATGCTTTCCGATGTCCGCACCAGTAGGGATGGTGCCACGATGAGAGAGTTCCGTGGTAGGCTTGCGAGCCTCACCCCGTGGGGTGCACCTTTTTATGTGTCGCTCAGAGAATATGTGTGTAAAGTGGCCATGAGTGCCAAAGAGAAATCGGGGCGCGCTCCCCGTAAGCGAAGGCGAAGAGAATGTCGAAGCTTTTGCCGTGTTCTGTTAAAAGATCCTCGGGCCGAGTCCTAATGTTGGGCGTGAGTTAGGTCCACATGGAAGAGGGTAGTCTACAGGCATTGTGCTTTTTGCCGTGTCTACGTTGCGAGTCTCGGGGTCGAGTCCTTATGTTGGGCGTGAGTTAGGTCCGTGGGTGGGATAGCTCGTAGATAGTGTGCAGTTGTTTTGCCTTGCCTATGTTGGAGTCTCGGGGCCAAGTCCTAAAGTTGGGCGCGAGTTAGGTCCGTGGGTGAGATGGCTCATAGGTAGTGCACAGTTTCCGTATTCGTTCTGATGCACAATATTTCAGCGGGTCCGTTAGCAGCCAGTCCGAAGTTGGATCGTCATCGGGACGATGCCGAGATTAAGTGGGGGAGAGTGTCACAATCCATCGTGCTATGATGTGGATTGTGTCCCCGAGTATGTCATTGAGGACGTTGACAGTTTAAGTGGGGGAGAATGTCACAACCATACTAGAAGAGAGTAGGTTGTGACCCTCACTGAGCAGACAGTGAAGTGGTGGCACGACGAGTGTTGCCCATTGGGCCATGTCAGAGGGCCGAGAGAGAGAAGTGTCATGATGCGATCAAGGAGTACGTTGCATCATCCAACACACCAAGATGAGTGGGCATTGATGTCACAAGAAGGCATAAGCATATTGAGAAGCAACAGTGTCGTCAGACGCGTCAGTGGTATGCTTGATGGGGGCCAGATGGGGCCCCGGGCCATGACCTCGGAAGTCGGGGTTCTGTCTTGAGTTTTGACGAGCGGCTCTGGAGTTAAGTGCATATGCGTAAAGTATGCAAGCCCGCAAAGTTTCGTGTCAATCGGACACCAGACGGGCGCTCCACGATTGCGTATGACTCCTCGTGAATTTGATGTGCAAGGGTGTCAGACCAAATATGCCTCAGAATGTACTATAGGGGGAGGCATGGTGTCAGCTCTCCACCACCCATGGGCCCTGTGGCCTAAGTGAGCTACCCCATGGCACATGCGTGTGTCATGGCGTGGGCGAGCGTTGCAAAACGAGTGTCTTGGGCGTCTTCCTTTGGGAATGGGTTTCCAAGGACAGTGTCGGGCGGCACAGGTGTGCCGACATTGCGCCCCCGCCCATGGGCTAGAGGTTGCACCATATGGCCGGGCTGCGGCACGCGATACGAAAATGTCTCGGCATGACTCAGAAGGGTTTATGCCCGGATGGATGGATGTTCGGGAAGTCCCGATTATAAGTAAAGCCCATGGGTCGGTTCTCGAGAAGCAGGTCCGAGTGAGTGGTTAAGTCAGATGACATCTCGAGGCTCGGGGTGGCATCGTGAAGCACCAGTGGAACCCGATAGTTCCCGATTGGCACGGTATTTGCCCGAAATGTCCCGATAAGCATTATAATGGCCCGATAAGCCCCGGTAGGCGACGAAAAGCCCCGGTAAGCGTTATAATGCCCCGGTAGGTCCCGGTAAGTGTTGAAATCACCCGGTAAGCTTCGGTTGAGCGTTTTAAGGCCGTTTTGACCCGTTGAAGGGTCCGAACTCATCCCGGCGAAGTTCCGGATCGATGTAGAAGTGTGTGGGTCGTGTTATCGAGATAGAAGTTGATGAAGTGAGATGCGACGGTGCGTTCATATGACCTTGGCCTGATGTAGAGGCAAGGTTGAGCCTTAGGACTTGGCCTAGAGTAGAGGCAAGTCGGCTAGAGTCGCAAATGAGCGAAAATACACGTACAGGCGACGTGTATTGACGGAATGTATTCTGCTGCAAGATGATTCGAGTTCGGTTGAGGATGAAGAACCTCGCCTAAGGTCCGATGAAGCACCAAAGTCTCGCGAAAAAGTTATATGGGTTAGAGATGACCCTTAAGGCTGGCCATGGTCGCGTGTAAGATCATGGTGCCGCACGGTTGAAAAGGTACAACCGTGACACTAAGCACTCTAACACGACCCAAAGCTCTCGCGTGTGCTAGAGTGGGTCCTAAAGACCCCTCTTTGTACTACGGAATCGGATTCACGTAGTATACGGGTAATCACCATGGGTACATAGATCTAGTGGTTTCAAATCACTTTTAACATAAAAACTCAGCATCGACCAATTTCTCTAAAATCATTCTCATGCTCTAAAACAATATTTCATAAATTAAAGAGATTTCTCAAATAACACAAATACTTTTAATTACTCAAATCGTCATAAAATATCTCACATAGCTCTAAATAGTAATTCTGGCTAAAATCATAATATTAAAAAAAAAAACTGTAACACTTGTTTTCTCGAACTCTCGAATGACTTGAAAACCATAACAATATTGATAATCATAACAACTCTTTGTAAAACTCATAATAGTCTCTTTAAAACTCCAACATAATTGTAAAGCTTTTGAAATCTCATAATAATAATTAAACAAATAAACATTTTGTAAAATAACCACTCACAGAACTTTTCCCGCAGACGTTTCGAATCATAAATTGTTCCAATTTCTGTTCGACCTGAAATTCCAATACCCATAATATAAATCATGAACTTTCTTCAATAAAGAAATAACATCAACTTCACATTATTTAGTTAAACCAAATTTCCATTTGTTATATTTTCCTTAATCCAAATTCCAAATCTTCATTCTCTCTTCCATTCTAATATTATCAAGCACTCTTTTGTCTTTTCTCTTACTAAAATAACATTTCCTTCTCTCTCCTCACATTCCATTTCTTACTTCATAATAAAATATTATAGTCTTTTCTCCAAACCCAATTCTCACATGAACATGGGTCTTTAAGCACTTCCGTCTCTCATCTCCCTATTTAATTCTTGTACTATCAATCAATCACTTTTGATTTTTATTTTTCCTTATTTTATCAACTTTTATTTACCTATTCTTCTTCTTTATTTTCTATTACCAATTTGCAACACACATAGCAAAAATCAAATAAAAGAAAAGTAAACCCATGAAGAAATCTCTCTCCCTCTTTGTTTTATGCTTCCCCTTCCTCAATTCTCAATGTTTCCTTCCAAGACCTCTAAAATCTACTCCACCAATCCAACTCTCCACAGCAAGACCCACGCAAACACTCACAAATTTTGTCTCACATGCTACAAAGGTTTAAGCTTCCATTCTTATTCTTAGTTCCCATACTTCAAAGCAACCCAAGAACTAAAGAATGGAAACCCACACAATTTTCAAAACTTTCCATGGAATTCCTAAGATAATTTATCAATTTTCTTGCAATATTAAACATTAAACTATTGATTTAGCTTATCCAACTAATTTGAATATTACCAATACCATGATTTCCCCTCATTTCCCATGCTCTTAGCTTTTAATCTTCCTCAAAGAGGTTATTGATCAAGAAGAAAACCCACCATTATAAACTCTTAAAACGATTATTCATCCTTAAAAAAAAAACAACAATACTTACAAAATCTCACATTTGGGGCATTGATAATCCATGGATTTCGCTTTCTTTTCAGCCTTCAACGTTGATTCAAATTCCTTGATCCCAAAATACAAGAACCCCTTTGCCAAGCTCTTCCTCTCTGTTTTATCCCTCTTTTTCCCTTCACTCGAAAAGGGTTGCTCTTCCACTTTTCTTTTTCCCTTCTTTTTTATTTTCTTTTCTTTCTTTTTTTTTTCTATTTTTAGCACTTGCCACTTGCGAACTTCCAAGTTTGCCAACACACAGATGTGTCCACCACAATTCCTAAAAAAAAATTCTTTCTTTTTTTTTCTTTTTTTTTTTTTTTAAATTTCATTTTGTTTTAAAGAAATGCTAAATTTACAAACATGTCCTTACATCCAGATTTGAGATTATGTGAGCCTGGACCACCGAGTCTACCTCACCTCATCTGGCTTGGGTCCATCACATTACACAAGCCTGGACTACCATGTCTACCTCGCCTCATCCGGATTTGGACATATGCGGGCCCGTACCACCAAGCTCACCTGGTCGACTAACCCGAGGTCGACTAGGTCGAGGCCGACCCTAAACTTTAAAGGTATTCTTCTTTTTACTCAATTCTATTTTATGTTTTAGTAAAATTTTGCTTGAGTAAAAGGGCTACACAGGGGATATGCACTCCCTACTAAACAAAAAGCAAGTAACAGGGGATATGCACTCCCTATTAAACAAAAAGCACACTAGCTTAGCATTTTTAATTAAAGATTACATGTTCTAGCCTATTCTCTCATTACTTTGTCTACAAGGACTAACATATGAGTGCAGGGAGCTTAGTTTTTGGCTAACAGGGGTTTGAGGTCGAGGCCGACCCCAACCTCTTCCCTCATTTTTCTTTTGTAGAAATTAACATGTCAATGCAGGAACTCAAAAACTTCAATAATATGAAAGGTGACCGAGGTCGACCCAATGGTCTAGACGCTAGCCGGAGAAGCACAGAAGTTTGGACTAGCTCTAGACGCTAGCCTCGGCCTCATCCCAAGGTCGAGGCCGAGGCCAGGTTATTTCTTCAACCCCTCACTTCTCTTATTTTCTTTCACCTAACCTCTATTCAGAGAGTTTCTGCTTTGTTTAGTTTTATCCTATCTTGCAGGATAACAAAAATTCACACATAAGTCAGCACAGAGCAAAGATCACTACTCTTAAATCGTGCTTAAGGAGTTCGACCTATAGTAATAAGTCACACATGAATCCCAATCAAGAGTGGGGGCTTAATGTTATAGGAAATTCTGGACCACTCCGAGATGTAAGGAGCCGACGAGGACAACGCAACACCAACCCAAGGGCGCGACTAGAAAGTAGACCCCAGAGGAGAGGTAGGCCAAAAGGAATTGGGCCAAGGCCTAATACCTTGGCCTAGTCGGCCTCGGCCATTGGTCGGGTCCACTCCCCTTCGCTCAGTTCGTGGTGTCTCCGGTCGCCCCGGTTCCACCTAATTCAGCTTGAATCGCCTCCGAATGCCTAGAATCCCTAGAGCAGGAACATGTATTTAAACTTTTCTTCGTCATTGAAGAAGGGATCCGAAACTCTATTCTCTATTCTCTCCTCTTGCTTTCTTGCTCTCCTCCTTCCGTTTTCTGACTTAAGCATCGGAAGCGGTGTGGCAAGCACCACACCGGTGTGCAGGTTTCTTTGTCCTGCAGGCCACGTATTCCCCCCCTCTCAAACAAATTTACCGTTGGTGGCACGTGAAGGTCAGGTGAGTTCTGCCTGTCCAGATTTTGCCATCAACATTTAATAGATCCACAAACTTTCAATTTTGCATCTAATAAATCTTAGATATATTACTTTTTTAAAAATTAATTTTTTCTATTAGACATGAAATTTAATTTTGTATCTAATTAAACTTTAGATTTTCGATTTTAAAACTAATAAATACATTAGTTTTAAAAAATGTCATATAGATTGAGGACTTATAAGACACAAAATTAAATTTTATGTCCGATAAAACTGTTCACACGAGATTTTCGAAGAGAAAATTTAATTCGTGAAACGACTTCTTGTATGTATTGATTTCTATGTAAGTAATTGTGGAATACAATCTCTAGTTACAATCCTTTGATGCTTTCTCTCAAGGTAGCTTTGATCTACAAAGTCTTCAAGAAACTTTAATCTTCGGAATCTTGAAGGTTTGTTCAACTTTGAAGGATTCTCCTAGATGATTGAAGTAGACTTCAGGCTTCAAGTCTTCAGTCTTTAGATGACTTTACTTCAATCTTCAAGCTTGCAGGAAAATCTAGATTTTGGTCTTCAAAATCTTGTGGGAGGATTGAAGCTTCAATCGTCAGGATCTTGCAGACAGCTTCAATCTTCTAAATCTTCAGGGTCTTGCAGAGAGCTTTGATCTTCTGAATCTTGCAGAGGCTTCAGTCTTCAGAGTCTTGGAGGAAGCTTCAAGCTTTTGAACTTTGCAGAAGCTTCGATCTTCAGAGTCTTGCAGCAGGATCTGGACTTCAATCTTCAAAATTCTTGCAGGAGGAATGGAGCTTCAATCTTCAAGTCTTGTAGAAGGAATGGAGCTTCAGTCTTCAAGTCTTGTAGGAGGATCAGAGCTTCAGTCTTTAGAGTCTTCTGAGAGCTTCAATCTTTCTGTCGCCCCTTCTTTCTGTTGTCCCCTTCTTCTGCTGCCCCCTTCAGATGAGTCAAGGCCTCCTATTTATAGAGTTTCCCAACGGCTTTAATGGGTTTGGGCTTGGGCCCATCCATGGACTTGGATGAATTTTGGGCTTCAGGCCCAGTTATCTTAACAACCTTAGGTTTAAATTGAACCCAATTTTAACCTAACTTTATGAACTTCATCATACTTTAATTTAATTTCATAAACTTTAGACTAAATTAAATTTTTAGGCTAAATAATCATTCGATCTTGAGTTTAATCATCATTGGATTCGATCAAGACCGTTAACACAATTAGACGACCACAAAAAGGACACGTGATCTTTCTTATTTTGCCATAATTAATTTTGAGATATGTATTAATTTGTGACACCTCAAAATTAAATAATGATGTGGCAATTTCTAATTGGTTGAAAAATTTCTATGCCAACAAAAACATTTAATTTTTTTTTAATTTTGTATATGTCAGAGACATATTGAATACAAAATTGAAACTTTAAAGATCTATGAGACACAAAATTAAAAATTCAAAGATCTATTAAACACTTTTTATAGTTTGATATCATATAGACACACAGATTTAAAAGTCTAGGGACTAAATTGGTAATTGAGTCTAATATATAATTTCTACTCCTCTAATAAAAAACTTCTAGGTTTGCCACGGCATCTAAGAAGACCATTATATTATTATAGACAAGTACCAACATTGACGTATTTTAAAAAAAAAAAAATACCAGCATTGATGTCCTCATGTACAGATGAGATATTATCTTTAAAAAAAAATTAATAACTTAGATCGTGTTTAATAATCATTTGGTTTTTTAATTTTGGTTTTTGAAAATTAAGCTTGTTTTCTCTCAATTGTTTTATCATAGTTTTCATCTTTATTAAGGACACACTTGAATTCCTAACTTGACTTGATTTTTGAAAACATGGGAAGAAAGTTGATAGTAAAACTAAAAAACTTATAGGTGGAAGCAGTGTTTTTATGCTTAATTTTCAAAAACCAAAAATAAAAAACCAAGGCCCCGGCTGATAACCATTTGGTTGTTGGTTTTTGGTTTTTGGAAATTATGTTTGTTTTCTCCCAATTTCTTTACCTAGTTTTCATCTTTTTCAATGACACATTTGAATTCCTAGCCAAATTCCAAAAACAAAAACAAGTTTTTGAAAACTACTTTTTTTAGTTTTCAAAAATTTGCTTGGATTTTTAAAACATGGGAAGAAGATAGATAATAAACCAAAGAAATGTAAATGTGGAAGTAGTGTTTAGAAGGTTAATTTTCAAAAACCAAAAACCAAAAACCAAATGGTTATCAAACGGGACCCAAATGATCATCAAAGGGAGTAGTGTTAAAATGAAAACTTTGACATATTATAAGGGCATGATTTAAATTATTTAGGAATTTGATGTAATTTAGTCCAAAGTAGAAAAGATAGCTTTTGGGAAAAATACACTTTTAGTTCCTGAGGTTTGGGTTAGATTTCATTTTGGTCTCTAAGTTTTCAAACTTGACAATTTAGTCTATGAGGTTTAGATTTCGTTTCATTTTAGTCCCTCCATCCATTTTTCTGTTAAAAACTAACAGTTTGCTAACGTGCCATCATTTTTTATTAAAAAGTTATTTTCTTAATTTTTAAAATAAAATAATAATAAATTAATTATAAAATATATATTTTATTATTATTATTTCTTTTCTTCTTCTTCTCCATTGTCCTTTCTTCTTCTTCTCCCTATCTCTTCTTCAACCCTAACCCTATCGTTGGTTGCTGTCTACCGCCAGTCACTAACTTTTCTTTCCTCTTCTTCTCCTTTCTTCCTTTTCCAAAGCTTTTGTTTAAAAAAAAAATTGTAAAAGGGAGGGACCTTCCTCTCCGTTCCGACACCGAAAAACAGAGGAGGGAGGTCTCTCCCTCCCTTCCTGTTACAGATTTGTATACTTTTTATACCATGTCATACGAAATCATAATGTGTTAGTTTAATCAGCATGCTACATTGATACTTAAATAATTATGTTAGTAACATAATATTTTTAAAATTAACATTAAAAGTTCAAAGCTGTAATTAAAAAGTTTTTGAATTGTAATTTTTTTCAAAAAAAAAAAGTTTTTGAATTGCAATTTGACAAAAAACTATAATCGCTTTCCTTGTTCTATTCTTCAAAAGTTTTCACCACTTTTTTAATATGTTACTAAAAGAACATTATTTAAAATTGATCTTTCCTTAATTATCTTTTTAGACTTGAATTCAAATATAATCACGATATTATTAAGTTCAAATAATTAAAAAATAGTCTAAAACTAATTTAATAATACAAAAATAGTTACTAATTAATCTGTCACAAAATAAATATAAAATTGATGCAAGTTTCACAAAGAGATACACATAAATTTAGCTTCAATTAAAATTGATAAGAAAAAATCTAAATAGCACACTTCAAATAGAGTACTCAATTTAAAATTTGTTGGGAAAAAAAAAATTATTTGTTTATGGAAAATAACTTTTTTATTGTCTATTATAAAAAAGTACAATAATCAAATAAAGACAATCCAAAATATATTTAAAAAATAAAGTTAAAATTTGAGTTGACTTAAAAGCAAGTCTTTGGTAGACTTCTTGGTTGCATTTTCTTTACCTAATTGAAAGTTTCATCTCATATCATTCTCTTCTAATATAAAGTTTTAGATCTGACATTGCATCTAAGTTGACCATTATACTATTGTAGAGAAATAACACCTACGAATGAAATATTATTTAAAAAAAAAAAAAAAGACTTAATAACTTAAGTGTGAAAATGAGAATTTTGAAATATTATAAGGACATAATTGAAATTATATAAGAATTTAATGTAATTTAGTCCAAAGTTGAAAACATAGGCCCCATTTCATTTGGTTTTTGGTTTTTAGTTTTTGAAAATTAAGTTTGTTTTCTCTTCATATCTTTACCATGGTTTTCATCTTTGTGAATGACATATTTGAATTCCTAGTCAAATTACAAAAACAAAAACAAGTTTTTGAAAACTAAGGTCCCCTTTGATAACCATTTGGTTTTTGGTTTTTCAAATTTAAGCTTATAAACACTACTTTAACCTATAAGTTTCTTTGTTTTGTGATCTACATTCTTTCCATGTTTTTAAAAACCAAGTTAAGTTTTGAAAATGAAAAAAAGTAGTTTTCAAAAACTTGTTTTGTTTTTGGAATTTGGTTAGAAATTTAAATGTGTCCTTAATAAAGATGAAGACTATGATAAGGAAATTAGGTGAAAACAAGCACAATTAATTTCAAAAACGAAATAATTATTAAACGGGGTCTAATTGTTTTTAGTTTTCAAAACTTAACTTGGTTTTTGAAAACATGGGAAGAAGATATATAACAAAACCAATAAACTTATTGGTGGATCTAGTGTTTTTAAGTTTCGTTTGATAACCATATGGTTTTTTGTTTTTGAAAATTATGTTTGTTTTCATCCAATTTTCTTACAATGGTTTTCATCCTTGTTAAAGACACACTTGAGTTCCTAGCCAAAATCCAAAAACAAAAACAAGTTTTTTAAAACTATTTTTTCTAGTTTTCAAAATTTGATTTGGTTTTTGAAAATATGGGAAGTGGATAGATAACGAAACAAATAAACTTGTAGGTGCATGTAGTGTTTTTAAGCTTAATTTTCAAAAACCAAAAACCAAAAACCAAATAGTTATCAAAGATTACATAGTTTTTTTTTTTTTTGCTGGTTTTTGTTTTTATGTTTTTTTTTTTTAAACTGATGAAATAAAGTAGAAAACACAGTTGCCTCAAAAGTTCTCTTCAAAGACTTGTTGACTCCATTTTCCTTACACATGATGATTACAGTCAGCTCCATTCCATTTATTCAATCCCCACCTATGTGTAGGGTTGGCTGAAAAAATAATCTCAAGTTTATAAAGTGTTTTGATTTCTTAATTTTCAATTTTGCTCCTCAACATTTTTAAATGTGTATTTTAGTCCCTAAATTATATATAAAATAAAATAAAACTATTTTTTTACTACTATTTTTTCTTCAATTATTTGACACAGGATTTGATGTGGTTTTCAACATATTAAAATGCTTAAGTAAATATTTGGGAAAAATACACTTTTGGTCCTTGAGGTTTGGGTTAAGTTACACTTTGATCTCTGAGTTTTAAAATTCCACAAATTTATCCCTGAGGTTTGGATTTTGTTACACATTTGGTCCCTCCGTCCAATTTTATGTTAAATTCTAACAATTTGCTGGCGTGACACTATTATTTTAATAAAATTAATTAATTTTTAATTTTTTAAATAAAATATTATTATTTAAATATTTTTTTATTTTTTCTCTCTCCCTTTCTTTTCCTTCTTCTTTTTCTTCTACTCTCCTTCTTCTTCATCTCATTCCTCTTCAACTCTGGTGGCCGACCGCCAGAAAGTTTTTTTTCTTTCTTTTTCTCTTTTCTTCCCTCTTTTCTTCTCTCTTTCCTTCCTTTCTCTACTTTTTTTTTAATAAAAAGAAGGGAGAGGGAGGAGAAGCTCCTCCCTCTCCGGCGTAGGCGACAGGAGGAGGGAGGGCCCCTCCTCCCTATCTGAAACCGAACATATATTTACAAAATAAAGTTACAACTTGGGTTGACGGAAAAGGAAGTCTTTGATAGACTTCTTAGTTGCATTTCCTTTACTTAATTGGAAGTTTCATATTTGATATGCTTGTCATTGTCATTTTATCTATTTGAAGACTTTGATATGGCTCGTAGTCATTATACTTTTAACTTTTTTTTTTTTTTTTTTTTTTTTGAGAAATAACTTTTGTTTATTTTAATCTATATACTTTCAAAAAAAGTTCATTTTAGTCCATTATATTTGTAAGAAGCAGCCATTTTAAACTTTTTGGTTGCATTTTCTTTACGTAATTGTAAAGTCTTTTATGTTCTATCAGTACCAATATCAAAACACATTATAGCAAGATAAATTACTTTATTAAATATGAATATTAAATAAATAATCGACCAAAGTAAAAAAAAATTAAAAAAATACCAAATTATTTGTCATTATTTTAATTCAAATAGGTGGGTGGAAATATAAACCCAAGTCCTATTAATTCAATATATTTTTTTTATGTCAATTTAAACATATAACTCTACCGTTGAGACATGTATCACTGACTCAAAGGTTAGAGATAATGTCTAATTTAAGCACAACTCAATTGGTTAAAACATATTACTTTTTTTACTTGAAGGCTTAAGATTCAAGTATGGTGCTCGGTGTTTTGTTTTGTTTTGTTTTGTCGTCTTTTTTTTCCCTTGGTTTGTGCTGTCATGTGAAACATACCACTAGTGGGAGAAACATAGTGAAATAGTCAAATAATAAAAAGGGAGAAAATCAATTTATACTTCTTAACTTTTCATGTTGTATCAATTGAACTTTCAATTTCATCAATTGGATCTTAAAATTAGACAAGTGTTTCAGTTTTAGCAAAATGCAATGCACAAATTTCTGCTAATTTGTCCAATAATTTTAACAAAAAAAAAGTAAAAATATCTATAAACTCACTAATTTCAATAAAATCAAGTTTTGCACAAAATTATGTTTGATGCAATTAATCATTAAATAACCTTGCCAAAATTTAAAAAGAAAAAAAAAACGAGCTCAACTATCGTTTTTTTTAAATCTTATCAATTTTAAACCATACATGTGTTTTAGAATTAATTTAATCCATTTGAGAATACTATTTTTTATCTTTCAAACGAACACTAATAAGAGGGTTAAAATTGCAACACCTTTTACCGTTTTAGAGTTAAAATTGTAATACTTATTTAAGTTTGAGATGTGATTTTGTGAATTTGAAAGTTTTGGATAAATTGATATAACATGACAAGTTTAATTATCATTTTTTTTTTTAAACAAAGACCAAAATATATTCAGAAAATAAAGTTAAAAATTGAGTAGACTTAATGTTGATGGTCGATTTTGGCCAGAGGATCTCACCTGACCTTCACGTGCCACCAACGGTAAATTTGTAGTTGAGGGGGGAAGAAGTGGCCTGCAAGACAGTAAACCTGCACACCGGTGTGGTGCTCGTCACACCGGCTCCGATGCTTAAGTCAGCAAACAAAACGGTAGGGCGTGGAAAAGTAAGAGCAAGAGGAGAAAGCAGAGAATAGAGAGTAGAGTTTAGGGATAGAATTTGGGATCCCCTCTTCAGTGGCGAAGAGAGATATAAATACCTGTTCATCCTCCTAGCCTTTTTAGGGTTTCGGAGGCGTTTTAGGTCAAACCAGGTGAAACCGGGGCATCCAGAGGCGGTGGGGACCAGACGGGACCGAACGGGCTCGGCCTCGGCCCATGGCCGAGGCCGAGCAGGGGGTCGGGCCTATGGCCGAGGCCGAGTAAAGGTAATTTTGTTATTCTTCCAGTTTTGATATATTTAGTTAGGGTCTGTTTGAATTACATTTTAATTTAAATGTTTTTCAAGAATGCATTTTTTAAATAACATTTTGTATAAAAATGGTTTAGAATTTAAACACTCATAATTTTGGTTGCATTTCCTATAAATGTTTTTATACACAAGTTATTGGGTGTGTTTGGTTTACCTTTTCAAGTGTTTAATTTTGAAAATAATTCATTTTGAAAAAATTTCTAGTGTTTGGCAACCACTAAAAATGAATTATTAGAAAATGAGATTGATAAATGAACCATGTTGAGAGAAACACTTGAAACCAACTTTTTAAAAAAATCTTCTTAGGTAAACAATAACTTGTGTATAAAAACATTTGTGAGTAGCATATGAGTGTTTAAATTTTAAACAATTTTTATACAAAATGTTTTTTAAAAAATACATTCATGAAAAACATTTAAATTAAAAGGTATTCCAAACAGACCCATTGTATACTTAAAAAGTTTTTTTAAAAAAGTTGGTTTCAAGTGTTTCTTTCAAAATAGTTTATTTATCAATCTCATTTTCTAATAAATCATTTTTAGTGCTTGCCAAACATTAGAAATTTTTTCAAAATGATTTTTTTTCAAAATTAAACACTTGGAAAGTTCAACCAAACACACCCTTAGTTTTTTTAATTATTAAATTCAGCCCTACACAAATGAAAATATAATATTGCAATGGTTGAAAATGTAACAAATTATTCATTGCCACTAGATAGAATTTTGTTTTCCCCTCTCATGGTAAAAGTTGCTGGAAGGTGATCACTTTTAATTTCACCTTTTGGTCTCACATAACATCAATATATAATGAGAGGAAAGTTCACATAATTAGAGTTATATCTTGCTAAGATTTCAATTTTCGATTAAGTACAAAAATTTTGAATTGGTTGCTCGTTGGATGGTTGCACTCTATTTTTTTTATTGTTTGTTATAGGCAATTTTGGACCACCCCGATATACAAGGAGCTGACGAGGACAACCGGAGAGGAATCGGGCTGAAAGATGGACCAAGGGGACAAAACCGGCAAGTGAGACGGGCCAAGACCGAAGGGGTCGGGTTTTAGGCCCGACCCCCTGCTGGCCGAGGCCGACCCTCGGCCCGCTCGCGCGGGCCGAGCCCGTTCGATCTCGTCTGGTCCCCACCGCCTCTGGATGCCCCGGTTTCGCCTGGTTTGACCTAAAACGCCTCCGAAACCCTAAAAAGGCTAGGAGGATGAACAGGTATTTATATTCCTCTTCGCCACTGAAGAGGGGATCTCGAATTCTATCCCTAAACTCTACTCTCTATTCTCTGCTTTCTCCTCTTACTTTTCCACGCCCTACCGTTCTGTTTGCTGACTTAAGCATCGGAGCCGGTGTGGCGAGCACCACACCGGTGTGCAGGTTCACTGTCTTGCAAGCCACGTCTTCCCCCCTCAACTACAAATTTACCGTTGGTGGCACGTGAAGGTCAGGTGAGATCCTCTGGCCAAAATCGACCATCAACATTGTTGATTCATAATCATCGTAGTTTTACCTCAAATTTAAATTAAATGTGATAACAAATCTATTTTCATATTTTATGCAGGCAATACTACATAAAAATAATTTTAAAAAAAAATCACATGATCAACAACAACGTTCCTTTCCATCAATCTTGATCTCCTTTCAGGAATTTGAAGTATGGTGAAACTTTCCTATGGTTTTCTTTCGTAATGGTTCATGCTACTATATGAATACAAAATTACCGTAGTTTTGGTTGTTGAAATAAAGTTTTGTTGAGAATATGTGAAATTGATAAATATATCTCTTTTCTTGGATGTAATGTAACTTTCTATTTTATTCAACTTTGGTACTGATATTGTCCAAAATGTTGTTGAAATTAATGAAGATGAATATGTGTATTTCGTTTTTATTTTGATATTATTTTTAATTAGGTATAGAAGTTTGAGTGATAGACTTATTTCACATTATAATCAATTTAATAATTGAATTTTGGAGGTAAGATTTTTAATTAAATCTCAAATTCATGATTTTGAGAATTTAATTTCTCCTCTGATGATTTTTTTTGTTTAAGTTCGAAAAATACAAATTTTATCTAAGATTTTACACCGGCGATCTTCAACCCGTGTTCTGGTGCGTCTTCCCCACGCGACACCGCAAGTCGGCGCGATTCCGGCCAGCCACGAGCGAACACAACGGCAACGTCTGACCCGCGACAGCATTCGAACACAACGGACCCACAGCGTCTGACCCGCGAACGGCTTGCTTCGGCATCGATCCACGACATCGCTGACTCTCGACGGCGATTACCCAAGCGGCGACCGCGTCTTTTCAGTGGCGGCGCAACGAGACCTTGCGCGATGTCTCCTGCAACGTTCGAACAGCAAGCAACGACTCTCCAGCAGTAACAGTAGCAATCTTTTGAGGGCGTGGCCAGTCCAGTTCAGCGAGACCCACTCCTTTTCGACTTCATATTCGTAAGGTCCGAACACATTTGATTTAACACATTCCAGCAAGCATTCGAGTCATTTTGGTAAGTTTTGGTGGGTAATGTTAACTCTAAACTGCTTTCAAACTCTGTTTAAGCTATTAATTTTTGGAAATTGATTTAGGTTGAGACAAGAACTTTTGTAGACAGAGTTTGGAATCACTATCAAGGTACTGTTAAGAACGTATGAGGCGTATGGGATCGTGTTGATATGTTTTTCTGCTTTCTTTTGATTTTTGAAAGCTTTAGTTTAGATTAGTTTTAGTCAAGATGCTGCTTTGTTTTCCAGTTTGCCTTTAGGGTTCATGACCCTTCCTATTACTTTTACCTTTTATTTTATTTGGGATTCCAAAAGTGAAAAGAACTCTGGGTTGCTTTGTTACAGAGAGAAAATGGATGCTCTAAGGGCGTCATATGGAGGAAGCTCGTCGGATGAAGAAGCGGAAATACTCTCTCCTTCCCCTTCATCAGCTTCACCTTCAGTTTTACCTCTGCCTCCACCGCCTCTCTCACTTCTCCATCCTCCAAATTCCATATGTAATGTTCTTCTTCCTCCTTACTTTTTATATATTCTTCGTTTCTTACTCCATTGCCTCGCACATTAACTCTTTCACTATTTTCATTTTCTTGTTTAGCCGATTTGAGTGATTCCCCATTCACTCTGCCCAGTAGAGTTCGGAGCTTCCCTCATGTTGAAGGAAACTTTGCCCTACACCTCTATATCCCAGGTCATCAATTCCATTCTTAAACCTACTTTTCTGTTTTTTATTTTAAGTCTTACTGAAGGGGCTTTTGTTTTTGTTTTCTTGCATTTTCAGAAATTTTGGGTTACTCTTTGTTGGCATATTACTAGTTGGAAGTTTTGGCTATGATTCTATTCCTAGGGAGCTTTTCTTTTTTCTTTCCTTTCCTGTTGATCATTGATTTATTTTTAGAGGAGGAGGTTCTTTCAGTCCAGATTGGAATCAATGTCTAACCATTAATTGTGGTGTTCTGTTCTCTTGCTGCTATACTTCTCTGAAAAGTTCACTTTTATGGACCTCTTGTTTTTGGCTACTTTTACAGTGTTGTCTTCTTGAAATATATGTTGTTTTCAATTTGATTTACGCCCCTCAACCTTTCCATGGTAAGGTTTCAAAATTCGCTGCCTTAGCCTACTTTGTTGCCTCCTAAACGAAGCCTACATGATTAGTATTACTTATCACTTGCCTGGATTTCAGTACAGCTATAATTTTGCTTGTTTTTGTAGTTACGAAATCGTAGAATATCAAATTGAACCATCTTAGAAATCCAATATTATCATATATCTTCTTTACGGATGTGTTCTTTCTCTTTGGTTGCCTCCTCTTTGGATCCCCACGGTTCCTTTTTCAGCCTTTTGTGCAGCCCTTGTTCCCAGAATCCCATCCCTCGGTCTTCTACACTGTTCCTTTTTCTGTCATCTCCTCATTGTAGAAGGTTAAATTCTTTGCTTGACAGGTTCTTTGTGGGGGTATTAATACTATGGATCGAATTCATAGTCATTCTTATTTCGCCCTGAGACTGCAGTGATGTATTTTGTGCAAGGAGTCTGAGGATCTGGGTTATTTTCTTGCCTAATTTGGGATTGCATGTTCAAGGTTTTTGGAGTGAGTTGGTTTGTACTGGTAATTATTATCGTATCATAGTGGAGGTGTCAATTGATTCCCCCCTTAGGGAGAAAGGGAGACTCTTTGGAGGGCCTTTTTTTTTTTCATTAATTTTTAATTTTTAATTTTTGTAACAAGAAACAAACTTTTCATTGATAATCGGATACAAAGTCCATAAGGACTGTTTTTTCACTTTTATTTAGGGTATGTGGCTAGAGAGGAATAGTAGGATCATAGGGATTGAGGGGTTTTGGGGGCAGGTTTGGTCCTTAGCTAGGTTTAATGCCTCACTTTGGGGGGTGTCATATGTCTGGAGTTTTTGTATTTATTCGTTAGTTCTTATCTTGTTAGATTGGAGCCCTTTCTTGGTTTAGTTTGGATCCTAGCTAGTTTTTTTTTTTTGTTTGCTCATTTTTTGTATGAGTGACTTTTTTTAAAAAAAAATAAAATAATGCCTACAATGTCAGTTAGTGGCTACTTTATTTGTGTAGAATTCTTAATTAAAATTCTTCTCCAACCTTTCGTCAAGAACAACATTTTCACAAAAAGATGTTACTTATTTCAAAGAAATATTAACATTTCTTTTTGGCATTAGGTAATACTGTAATAGATGATTAATAATCAAAATGTTGAAAGAGATTGTGAACAGCTACAGATTAATAAACATTCTCTAATACATGGATCTGAAATAAGATGACCTTATAATTCTTGTTTATGCCAATTTCCTTTATATAATTCTGGAAATTAAGCTTGATGCAGTATTCATTGTTTAACATATTTGTTTTTCTCAATTGATTTCTATACTATTGTGTCAGTTTTTATTTTTGTGATGCCTACTCGTGCACTCAAGTGCAGTAAAATGATCTAATTGGACAGTGAGGCCATGCACAAAGACTCGTTTATCCTCCTTCATAAAAGGAAAAAATGATTCAATTTGCTTTATTTTCATCTCTGTTACATCTGATCTAATTGCGGACTTTGAGTAACTTTTTCTGGAGAAGTTTTCATTTGTTCCATGTAATACAATGACCTTTCAGCCCTACCATAAATATTTTATTTTTCATGTTTCCAGTTTATATACCAACTACAGCGAGGAAGGAGGTGGCCCTGTTTCTGAAGAAAGTCTCCTCGCTTGTGCCTGCTCTCCATCTTGTCGATATTGACGTTCCTTTGAACTTTTTGTGTAAAGACGACCACAAGCTTGAGCAAGCGTTAGCCAGAGAATTTCACGTAAGTTTGTCAAGAACAGTGCCAATCCGGGTACACCAGATTGACTCAATATTGTCAATGCTTCGCCAGAAGCTTCAATTTCAAAGACGGTAGGTAAAAACTCTCCGGTTAGTTTGATTAGTAATTTACAATTTGTTTTTATTTTTTGACTTATGTATTTTTTTGTTTCGAGCAGTTATTGGATCGATTTTAGTAGGTGGGAGACTTTTGTTAATGATGATCTCTCCCGCAGCTTTCTGTCCATGGAAATTATTGCTGGAGGGCTAATGGAGGTACATCAGTTGATGGATTACTATTTTCTATCTTGCACTTTTGGTGTAGATTTTTTTTTTCTTTTTTTAACATTCTCAAAATTTGGGCTGATAATATGGAAGCTTCCACTAATGCTAAAGTTTCTATCAGATCATGTTAGTTTCTATTAGATTATCACAGTACGATTAGTTGAACTCAAAGAATTAGGTTATAGTTAACTCTTTACCTCACTTGTGGGTTTGGTCTTTATATTGATTTATGAGGCTGAGGCATGGACTAGAAGTTTTGAATTAGAATACATGACAATGATTTTGATGTTAAGTATTGTGGGATGAGACAATAGTTCTATAAAATTTGTTTAGGTTTGCCTATGATTAGATTAGGACCAACATTCCCTAAGTACTATCATTCTTGATTGGCGACCCTTCCTTTTGGGCTCGTTTTTTTTTTTTTTGGATGCTTGAATTCTTTCATTTTTTTTCAATGAAAGGTAGGTTTTCCATTAAAAAAAATGTTGTCCAAACAATTGAATATTGGAAAATTAGGATTAAGTTGTCAACGCGTGATGCAACAATATTCTGTTGGAATGCCTATGATATTGTTATTCTCCTTGACACCCTCCCATATGATGTTTTGAAATTACAATTTGTATATAATTGTAACTTTTCAACAAGACCATACCTGTTTGTTAGGCATCTTTGTTTAAGAGATTTTGACATAGGTTATGATGAATGATTGCATATGAGTTTTACTTGGTTGAGAATTGAGATTGACAATGTTACATGGAAGAAAGAGTGATCCCTTTATTTTCAATTGGTTGCAGATCAGAAAACAAATCCAAGTTGTTAATGAGGTTTATAAGCTCCACAATCTTCCTGAATTTTACAAGGTTAGTTGCATATATATATATATGTGTGTGTGTGTTTTCCTTTTCCATCTTTATCCTTCTTTATTTAAGAATATGACCTAAACTTCTATTTTGTAGGAAGCAAGACCACATATATCTTTAGCTTGGACATTAGGTGACCTTAGTAAATTATTGAGTCAACCAATTCACGACGAAATGAAGAGGTCCACGGTTAAGGAGACATCGAAGAGATGTATTTTCACAGCCAAATTCAATGGCATTGAATGTAAGATTGGTAAAAAAGTGTATAAAATATGTAAATTTCACGATGAATGAAAGGATTATCATGAATTTGTATTATTAGTCTCCCTATTGTTTTCTTGTGTGCTCATGAGATTGTTTTTAGTTATTTCGACTTTACTAACAAAATCTCTATACTTGCTGGTTTGTAGATATTGCCTCTTTTACTACTATAATATAATGATCTTTCTTTGTGGAACTTTATTTTTAGGATCTTTAGGCTGTGCATTTCTTCACCTACTAAATTTGATCTGAATATGTAGAACATAGATTGATTATGCTTGAAGGGGCATTCTAGTCCATTCTAGTGAAAAATTTAGTTTAGAAAAAAAGTCTAGGCATTGTACTCCTTTCACCAAAGTGAGTGAGAATTGTCCTATATCCTTGATCAAGAGGTTTGAGGTTTGAATCTTCTCATCTCCAAATGTTGTTGAATTCAAAAAAAAAAAAGAAAAAAGAAAAAGACATTGTTCTCATTTCCAATTGCATGGGATGGAGGTTGCAAAATAGAATGACAATATATTGCATGGGATGGAGGTTGCAAAATAGAATGACAATATAGACAATGTAATGGAAGAGAGGTTATCAAGCTCTTCACTGTGCATAGGGCAATATCACCCTGGAATCATGTTAGGAAATGGAGGTGAACACTGGAAAAGAGCAAGCAAATAAAACAAGGTGTGAATTTCTTTGCCTTGACACAACACCAATAAATGGGCATTTATACAAATCTAGATGTCACCCTAGCATTTCATTCACAGCCTCTCTCATATGCCAATGAATGGAATTCTTTAGCAAATGCCTTTCTAGGTTTAGAAGTAACAAGCAACGATGATGAGTTAGAGAATAGCACACGTAGATATAACATGTAGTTTTGGTAGACAATAAAATGATGAGTTGGAGATCTTCCACTCTACTTTTGGCATAATTTTCTATACATGCTTACATCTCTTAATGCCTCTTGGATAACTGCTCCCTCATTGTAGAATAGCTAACTTCTTTTGTATTTTGTTAGTCTATATACCGCAATAATCGTTTCAAGGAAAAATGACACCCACCTTCTTCAACAAAGACTGCACCATTGTCTTGTCTTCCTTTAAACAATTGGAATGGGATACATTGATAGGCACAATTATAAGGTCACAATAGGGTGTATACGAAGTGAAGACCATCATTTCTTTGCAATAATGTGTCGCATGTATGTAGGAGGAGGATTCCTTTAGTCCTAACCATAAGTACAAATGCATATAGTTCAATTATCCAATAACCCACTAATCAGAACTTAGAGAGATTTTCTTAGAAGTTAGAAATAATCCAAAAGAAAGAACCATAACATTCAGATCAGAGTTAAAACCGACATGAAAGAGTTTGGATATAGTTATATTGTACAAAAAGGTAACTAAGGACTAATATTTTTCTCTCTTCAAAGGAATGAAGTTCTCTGTATACAAAGTTCTAATATATATATATATATATATGAATATATACATACATACAAATTCAATTATGGAGGTCTAATCAAAGGGGTCGATTCGTGGGTCATGTTCACTTGCCATCGCCATACCAGTGCAAAGACATGTAGGGCACATAACCTACAACATTAAATTTGGAGTTAAAATGCTAGCTTCTCCTTCTTCCCTCTGTGAGGTTTATTGTGTTGTGACTAAAACAAGAATCATTACCTTTCCTGAGCCTGAACAATTTTGACATCTTTCAGTTTTTGGTAGCGACAAGGGCTGATTTTCGCCATTTATGGTCGATACTGGCTCAATCAGCACAAGTGCTCCCGTGTTTGAACAGCGAGCGCAAGCCAAATATCCTGGTCCAATTAAAAATGTACATCTCGAAGATTGAAAATGAAATAAAAGTAAAGTTAAAAACTCAATTCCGATACTAAAACAAGTGCCGGAACCATACCAGTTCCAAGACAGTATTTGCATCTTTTATGCTCTTGTTGCTTTACATTGTTTACTTCAACAACCATTAGTGCTGAAATCACCCCGACTGCTCCTCCCGAGAAAGATGCCACAATCGGATCAACCTGACTGCAGGAAAACAAATAAACATATGAATTTGACTTGCATGAAGAAGAGCAGTTGTGCATTATTGCCATTTATCTGAATTCCAAAAGTTGACAAACTCTTGCAACCTAAACATTAAATTTGTGGGTATGCGCACTGCAGTTTGAGTTTTGCGCACAAACTGCACAATCAACTTATCTATCTATGTAAAGGTCTCTAATATCTAGATCCTCAATTTGAGATTCTAATTCCGATGTCTTCATGAAAATCTGACAAGTAAACAAAAATACCTCCTTTGGCGAATAGGCTTTTGAGCTACAAACATGAAATATAAAGGCAGAATAGTGAAAGAACACAACAAATTATATGACATTAAATCTTATGATAAACCATAAATATGAACAATTACCAAAAGCAAATACAGAAAATTAATCATCAGAAGAAATTTTGAGACAAATTCTAAATCCTACCCATGAATCTTCATTGTTTCATATTTGTACATGAAGGCATTAGGTTGTAAGTTCTGTATTCAATTTAAAGAACACCACAAGGCCAATGTTTCTGATTCTTGATCTTGTCAAACAATGGAAATATTTTTTTTTCTCATCAATTTCCAGGTCTTTAGGGAAGGAGATCGAACAGAAGAACCATATTCCATGTGAATATTCATGCATAATATTTGTTGACCATAAGCCGCTAAATGTCCATTATGTTTGTTATTACAATTTCCCTCGACACGAGGACAAAAATAAACAAGTTCTTGCTATCTAAAGGGCAGTTGATACAATTTCCACTCACTTTTCGAATTTCCCTTTAGTTGGAAGGAAAACAAAATCTTAAAAGGATTTCACAGTTGCAGCTGAACTAAACATTTTTCCATGTCTAAAATTCTCTCACTGATATCAAATTGAATACTGTGTCATAGCTCTATAAATATAATAATCAAGAAAGTTGTAACATATTATGATATTGATTCTCGGATGGGTGGCTCTAAATAATTCAAAATTTAAATGTCTTGGTTGAATCTCAAAAGATTTTATTGGACCTTATATCGAGAATAAATCAACCAACCTAGGAGAGTATTAACTCACCTCAACTGCATTGGAAGATGCACACTACGGATAAAATCTTCATATGATGTGCCTCCTATTCCCAGCTTCAGCTCAAGCTTAAATGTGAGAGAAAAGACAAAGGAAACATTAGTTAGTTCTAAATTTGAAAAAAACTAACATGATGTAGACCAAGACTGCCTACTGCCCCTAGCATTGAAGATGACTCATCTAATGCATAGTATACAAAACGGGTAAGATTGAACAATAGAAAGGCCTAGAGGCTCTGAACGATGCAAACAGAGGACAATAGGTGGTAAATAAATACCGTGGGTGCTAATAGGCCTCCAAATAGTATAATGCCAGCAATAAGAGAATAACATGTAACATAGTACAGCTTCAGGTTCGCTGAACTCTGCAAGTACAGTAGTATGTTTACATGGTGATCAGCAAGCAGCAGAATATGGCAAGTGAAAAAACTGCAGATAGCGTAGTTCTTATTGGCAGAATAAATGTCAAGAATTGTAAAGAAATCGATAATAATATGGAGGAAAAAACTGCTGGGGAAGAAATCATACCAGCGGGGGTAAGAATGGAATGAATGATGGAAAATTGGGTAGTTCGTTTTCTCGCTCTTCCTTTGAAATTCCAAGTTCAGCATTTTTTATTCTCTGTTGTATCCTCAGCCGACGAACCTACAAAGAATGAAGCATTTCCAACAAAATGAAGGGAAAAGGAGAACCAACATATTTTGATTTCAAACATTAGAATGAAAATCGGGAGCATCAAAACTTTTGTCCAAAGTTTCTGCCATAGCAGTTTTCTCAATACTTACCATACTAAATGAATTAGCAATTTAAATAAACAGGATAAAATTTATACCTGGAAGAATTCAAGTGGGCGAAATCTTAAGTTGTCAACTCTACTAAGTACTAGGTACCTTTTATGCTAACAAATTCAGATTATTATCTACATGGAAAGATTTCTGAGATCCCGAGAACAAAAATTACAGGCAGAGAAAATGATGGGTAATTCTATTTAATCTACTACAATGCAATTATAAGAATTCTTTGCTTCACTTGCAAAAGGAATCTGGCTAAAAGATCCCTTCACATGAAAAAGAACAGTTAAATAAACCCTACTCTTAAGAACTTAAGCTGTTCAGCTGAGGCGAATTTGATCATTTAATTAATTCTTCAAGTTGTACTCGTGTGATTCAAATACTTATCAAGGTTTAACATGTGAACTTTTTTGTATTTTAAATGAAAGTGATAAAAACAATACAAGAATTTTAATTCGAATCTCCTGCTACTCTCATGACATTGAAAATTTCACAAATCCGAAAAAGCTTAAGCTAGTAAGTTCAAGTAGTCCTTAAACAATATATCGAAATTGTAATTTAAGCTTGACATTAAGGAGTTTGTGTGTGAGTGAGAGAGAAAATGCGGAGATAGGATATCAACAAAATGTATCATCCAAGTTGTTTTGCCGTAATTTCCAAAAGTATAGTTTGCACAATTTAAATCTATCAAGCGGTATATGTTAGTGGGAAACATGAAACTGACTCAAATCCTAATTCATTTCAAAATTTAAATTTATCTTCTTCATAGAAGGCACCTGAATGGCAAGGAACTGGAGGAGTGGGCTGCTCTTCTCTACTGAATAGCTTCTCTTCGAGAACTAGAGAAGGATTCCATGGTAGGAGCTTGACAAAAATGTTGCATTTGGAGTTCAAACATGACCCAAGGTGCCTTTAGAGTTGAAAATTGGCCAAGAAATGAGAAGCTGATTGAAGGTTTCCCACCACTTAACCAAGATTTGATTAACTAAGATAAAGAGCATTGAGCTAGCAAATAGTTTACATTTTCCTTTAGTTTCATACAACACGTGATTGCAGGCCAAGATGTACAAGTACAGCCTACAGATGTTGTCCGGCATTTTCAGCCTTGAAGTTCACTTCAAAAGAAGTGCTATAAATAAAAAAGGTGAAGAAAATCAGCTTTTATGAAGTTCAACTTCAAAAGCTCTCCCTCTCCATTGTTCTAAAATCCTTCTTATTGCTTTTTTTTTTCTTTTTTTGAGAGAAAATCCTTCTTATTGAAAATAATCCATATTCATCACAAAAGCATGCCATGGAGAGACTCAACAAGGAACCTAAATTTTGTTTACCATTAAGAACAATATTTTCTAATTGGACTTGGAAACAATAGACCAATTGACAAGATGATCTTCTCTCTCTTTGTCTACAAACTCCCACGGAAAGCATTTAGATATTTTAGCTGAAAATTATCAGAAAGTTAGTCTAGGAGTAGTTAGATAGAATTAACTACATCAGAGTTCAAGACTCAACATTGATTAATGCAAAATCTGGGCGAGGGTTGAAGTTGAAACTATAAAAGTAATATCAGCACAAGTAATAAATATACTTTTAGCGTTCAATAGATTCAAATTGTCTAGGTTCTACTGAAACTAATTTTTAATTTCAGAACTATGAATGAATCTTTGAACCCAAGCCAACTCAAAAATAATTCTAATACTTAGTACCCCATCCAAATGAATGGCTTTGGTTGGGTTAAGTTTTTTCAAGCTATAGAAATTTTGAACATATCTAGATGTACCTCAAAATTCATATCCATGAATAATCAAATAAAGGTAATCAATCCATGAGAATAAATTATACCACTACTATGCAAAATGTCCACTAATTCTTACCTCTTCCATATGCAAGAAAATTTTGTTTCGACGACTTCGAATGTTCTCTTGAATTTCTTGCAGTTCCATTTTTGCAAAATCTTGTACTGTTTCAGGTCCCTCTATGATACAAAAACTGCATGATAGTCATGTTTTGTTAACATTTAATGTACATTGTATAGATAAAACATTCCTAAATTTCAACAAGGAAACCAAAGAGATAATACTACGGATACCAGCTTCCTACTTATTAGGGACAACCAAACCTCTAGACATCTCCACAAGGATGTGATATTGTCCACTTTGGATATAAGCCTCATGGGTTTACTTTTGGTTTCATCCAAAAGGTCTCATACTAATGAAGATATCGTTCCTCACTTATGTATCAATAATCTTCCCTTTAGCTAGCCAATGTGGGAGTTCGATCGCAATCCCAACACTACTGCCATGAGGTTCTATCTAAAAAAATGAAGAAGGGTGTATTTAATTTATAGAAGAACACGAGACAACTCTCTCCAAGGAACTCAGCAAAATAGCCTTTTAACTTTGATGGGGGGGGGGGGGGTGCCTCCTCAAAAAGGGGTCACCTAGTGACTAAGTCCAGGCGACTGTTTACTAATATCATAGGTCTCGAAGAAGTCGTAATACCATGTATGGGAGTTGATGCCTACTTAGTGCTAGAAGGTCAAGGAAGTTGGTGACATAACAACTGGGGACCACCAAAGCCCTGGTGAACGGTGGTCAAAACTATAACCCTAAGATAGCAAAATTTCTTGTAGAGTAAGTTTCAACCCACACGAAAGGTTGGGCACTATCTCAAAGAGTGGATCCGTGAAATAGACATGTCTGTGGAGATGCGGACTACCTAAGAGATAGAGAGCAACATCGTTGAACAGATGACATATAATTAGATAAAAAACTGTAACATATGAAAGGAAACTTCAAGATAACTAACCTATAAGCATAAAGAAGTTTATAAGATAGAAAATTCTAAGTGCAGTAAGGATCAAAAAATAAAATTCAAAGTGTTAAAAGTGGTCCTGATCCTCGGGGACGTGGCAATACGTCTAAGAAATAATTCCTTCGACCATATCCAGCTCCACATATTCGTGTACATTCAAAAGAGATCCAAAGATAACAAAACTCGAGGAAAACTTGTGTAATGCATAAGATAAGAATTTATGGCATTTGCAATACTGAATTGATAACAAGTTCTTCGAATCATGAGAGCACAAACGACCAATCAGTCCAGCCCAAGCGTTCACTCATCACACGATCATTTTCCCCTTCCTGCTTTGCTAGAAAATTATACCACACGCTTACACGCAGTGAATAGACAGCTTCTAAAAAGAAAAGGACGCGAAATAATCGGGGCATTTTCAAGTAGCAGTGCTCAAAAAGTAAAGGACACAAAAAATTATCCAGCCATTTGACAATTTCATCACATCTATCAACATAATAAATAGCACATCAACAATTATTTCAGTTAAAGTTCTTTAACCACAACCAAATACATAGCAACCGCAAGTAAGAATTTACGTACCTGGCTGAAGTTTTATCAGAAGGATCAGATTCTACAGACGGAGCGAAAGATGAAGAAGAAGAGTCAGCGGAATCCGAGGCCATAGATCGCCATCGCCACCTCGAGCTCAATTTCTGTCGTTCTTTGACAGGATTCAACTTGGAAGTGAAACCAGTGCTCCAACAGTAATCGATACGAAAAGTGTGAGGTCGAATGAGGTGATTGATTGGATATGAAGCGACCAAAACTCGATCCATTGAAATACAAAAGAAGAAGCAAATCGTTCAAATTTTGTTGGGATTCTCGTTGATTCTGTTGTGTCTTTCTGCAACTTCTGATGGAAAAAAAATTCTGAGAAACCGAAGGACTGAGTGAGTGTTGTGCGCCACGTAGAAGAATGATATTTTCGCTCTCTTCTGGTTTTTTTTTTTTTTTTTTTTTTTTTTTTTTGTATTTTTCTTTTTAAATATTTCAAATGGGAAAAAGAAAAGGATATAATTATATAATTTTTTGTGGTTGCTACAAAAAAATTATATAATTTCAAGGATATGAAAGCTACTGATTTTTTTTTTTTTTTAAATTTCTATTTGCAACTTTTTAATTAATGGGTTGTTTGGTTGTCAATTTTTATAAGTTAATTTATATGGTTCATTTGGTAATGTTGTTTTGTTGTTTTTCATACGTTAATTTTGAGTTTTTCTTTTCTTTTTAGGTTCAATAACATCTAAGGGTGAGAGATTTGAACCTCTCATCTCTTAGTTGAGAGTACATGTCAATCACGGTTTATGCTCACTTTGGTGTCAATTTTCGAGTTTTGATTGTGTGGAGTTAACGAATGTTTTATATTTCTCCCCTTCTAATTTTTAGGATTTCTTAAAAGATTGATATGAAACTTTTTCAAATTTTTGTTTCATAATTTAAATAATTTTTAAAATTTAAATAAAAGTATGGTATAAATATCTTTTTAGTATTCGAAGTTTGATTTTTTTTTTTTTAGAATTGAATTTGATTTTATTTGTTGTATAGACTTCAAAATCTTATGTGTTTTTTTCCTCTCGAAGTTTCAACAGTGCGTCACTAAAAAAATAAAAAAAATAAAAAAAAACTGGAGGGAAAGTTATATAACCAAAGGGAGAAGGAAAGTGTTGGAGATATGCTCAAATAAGAACTGGGTTACACTAGCAAACTTATTACACCTTAACTGGATACTAACAACTACCGTGGAAATAACAATACAAACACGGTATATATGACAAATGCTGCAAAATAAATAGTCGAGGCACGCTTACAAAGCGCTGTCCTGAAGACAATTATTCGCTCTGCACAGGTTGCTAGCAGACTACAGCGATCGTCTCAGCAGGATACAACGACTAATTCCGGTAGAATAGCAACCTCGAACTACTCGGATCTGGCAGAACTCTTAGATACTTGCTCTCAACTCAACTCAAGATCAAAAGAAACAAAGAAAGAAGGAAGAATGCTCCAAATGGAATGAGATGATTCAAATGAAGAAACAAGTTGCTATTTATAGGCTAGCAACTTAGTAACTCCAAATAACAAAATTAAATAAAGTTGAAACATATAAAAAATATAACTCAATTGAGTTATAATATCAAATTCAACTTCCATATGTTAAATTTGTAATTGAAACATCAAATTGAAATTGATGTTTCAATCCATCTTAAAACTCTTGAAAAATTGAATTTAAATCACTTTCTTTCACATTTTATTTGTAAAATATCCAACAGAAAGTTGTCTTAAACAGACTAGTGGAAGATCTACAACTTTAGAACTCAAAAAAAAAAAAAGGGCAACCAGCTAAATGGTCATTTTAAAATAGTTGATTTGAAAAAGAGCCATTCGTGTTTTCATTTTGAGATATGGCCAAAAGCTAAATTTAATAAATTTTTTTGGCAACAAAGTGGACGTAAATACCCCACCCAAATCTTAATTCAGAAATAAATTAAATTAAAATACACTTGGAGAAAATCTAGGATTGTTACATATTAATTCAACAACCAAATCAATAACAACCCTACAAATTAAACAAATAAATCTGGAAAATTAAAATTGAAACAACAGATTCAAATTCAAACGGGAGAAAAAATCTTGGATGGCCAAAAACATAAGCAGTAACCAAAAACGTTGTGGAAACATAAATAATCTTTACCGTTAGTAACAAAATGTATAAGAATGACCCTAACCGAAATCTAAATCCATATTATTTAAATTAAATATACTATAAAAAAGGAGAGAATC
This sequence comes from Luffa acutangula, assembly GCA_036850905.1. Classification (NCBI taxonomy): domain Eukaryota; kingdom Viridiplantae; phylum Streptophyta; class Magnoliopsida; order Cucurbitales; family Cucurbitaceae; genus Luffa; species Luffa acutangula. The sequence continues at coordinate 40,281,795 of CM072097.1, read as the reverse complement.
TAGGATTTACAGGTTAATTTAATGTGAAATTCAATAAAATAATTTCAAAATAAAAAGGATAAGTCTAATATTAATTTATCTTAACAGTATAATTTGAAAACAAAAATTTTAATTAAGAAATTTGTTACTAAATTCAAATCACGATTTATGGAGAAAAAATAGGAGAACATAACAAAATACAATATATCGATAAAAAAAAAAAAAATCATACATGTTACAGCTAAAATTCATCATGCAAATTAAATATACTATAAAAAAAAGAGAGAATCTAGGATTTACAGGTTAATTTAATGTTAGATTCAATAAAATAATTTCAAAATAAAAAAGATAAGTCTAATACTAATTTATCTTAACAGTATAATTTGAAAACAACAATTTTAATTAAGAAATTTGTTACTAAATTCAAATCACGGTTTATGGAGAAAAAATAGAACACAACAAAATACAATATATCGATAAAAAAAAAATCATACATATTACAGCGAGAATTCATCATGCAAATTGAAGAAATTGAAGAAAAATCACTGTAGTTGTGATCTTTGTTTAATCACAATTACAGTGTGTATGAAAACGGGTAAGGGTTTCTTCTAAAAATTATTTACTTTGGTAGGAGACGGAAGATTCAAAGGTGATTGAGACTGATTCAGAAGAAAGTTCAAATGAGCTTTCAACAAATGAAAAGAATAACTCAGGTGAACGAAAACATGAAAGCAATAATCAATCTGAACGCTTACTTTTACTTTTTGGAGTAGCAGAAAACATGAAAGCAGTAAAAAAAATGCTGAAATATACCTATGATCAATAGCTTTACCGAAGGAACGACGAAGACCAATAATCAATCAGAATGGTTGGAAAAGATGAAGTAATCTGGTTTGTTGATTACAAAATAAAAGTCTACTGGAAAAGACAATGAAGCAATCTGGATTTGAATTTCAAATGATAAGAGATAATATATATGTTGTAACTAACCATTGCTTGATTCATGGGATAATTGATTTTAAAAAAAAAAAAAAATAAATGGCTTCCTCAAATATAGGGTGGGGCGTGAAAATTAACTTAGGGGTATAATTGGAAGAATAAAACAAGTGAAATTAGGTTAAAAATACGGTTTGGACATTTTTCATTAAAAAATACGGTTTGACCATTTTTCGAAATTACCCTGTAATTTCTGGCCTCTGAGGATTTCCCAAAAAAAAAAAAAATCTAGATGGGAGGCACAAATTGGGCAATTGGGCTTTATGGGCCCCTCTGATATTTCATTTGTAAAAATGGGCCATTTTTTAAAATCTCTTATTTGGAGACTCCTTGGGCTGCGAAAATACCATTTTGTCATTTTCTCACTCCCTCTCACGCTCTCAAAGGTCTCTTTCTCTTCTTCTCCTTCTCACGCTCGACAGAATCTGATTGCCCAAGAATTTGATGAATTCCAATCGAATTTTGACAAATAATCATGCAACCACGGACTAAATTCGACCAAAATTAATGAATCCCAACCGAATTTAGTAAATCCCGGTCGAAAATGGTCGAAATTCATGCATTCTCGGTCGAATTTTGGTCAGAAATCATGCAAATCCGGCCAAATTAATGAATCCCGACTGAAAATAATGAATCACGACCGGGGTTCATGCATTCTCGGCCAAAATTTGGTCGGGAATGCAAGGAGCGGCCAAGCTCCATTTTTTTTTTAATGTTAGAAAATCATTTTTTTTTTTAAAGTAAGCCCAGATTCTGTTTTCTGTTTTTTAAAAAAACAATTTAGCAAATCGTTTTTTTAAAGTAAGCCCAGATGCTGTTTTTTTTTTTTTTTTTAGAAAATCGTTTTTTTTAAATTACGGCATATTCTGTTTGTTTTTTGTTTGTTTGTTTTTTTTTATGTTTTGAATAATTAAAATTTTCTTTATTATACTTAAAATTTATTTTTTTTTTAACAAATTTGAAAAAAAATAAATTAAGAATATATTATATGTGGATGAATGGGTGGAAAATTTAATGTGGTTGGTGAGAAAACTAATTTTCCTATTTTGAAAATTGAAGAGAGGATAATAGACTTTTTACACATTTGATGACATCATTAAAGGCAACAAAGGGTCCAAAAATAAGAGATTTTAAAAACTGGGTCCATTTTTACAAATGAACAATGAAATGGGCCCATAAGTCCCAATTGCCCGCACAAAAAATTCATATGAACTTAAAAATAAGATTAGTTTATGAAGTTTTAGATTTGTATTTATATGGTCCATGAACTTTAAAAAAAGGAAAAAAATACACTTTTGGTCCCTGAGGTTTGGATTAGGTTTCATTTTGGTCCCTGAGTTTTCAAACTCAACAAAAATACCCCTGAGGTTTGAGATAAGTAGCATTTTGGTCCCTGCCGTCTATTTTTCTGTTAAATACTAACGGTTGTTGACGTGGCACTATTATTTTAATAAAAAAATTATTTTTTATATTTTTTTTTAAATAAAAACATATTAAAATAATAAAATATTATTATTTTATTTAAATTCTTTCTCTCTCTCTTCCTTTCTTCTCCCCCATCTTCTTTCAACTTTCTTATCTCCTTTTTCTTCTTCAGCTCCGGTGGCCGGCCGCCGCCGGCCGCCACCGGCTGCCGGCGAGCGGCGGCGGCGGCGGCCGAAATTTTTTTTTTTTTTTTTCTTTCTTTCTCCCCTTTTCTTCTCTCCTTTCTTTCTCTCTTTCCTTCAATTTTTTTTTTAATAAAAAGAAGGGAGAGGGAGGAGGAGCCCTCCCTCCTCCCGTCGCCGGCACCGGAGAGGGAGGAGGGCTCCTCCTCCCTCTCCCTTCTTTTTATTAAAAAAAAAAATTGAAGGAAAGAGAGAAAGAAAGGAGAGAAGAAAATGGGAGAAAGAAAGAAAGAAAAAAAAATTCCGGCCGCCGCCGCCGCCGCGCCACCGGCGGCCGGCCACCGGAGCTGAAGAAGAAGAAGGAGATAAGAAAGTTGAAAGAAGATGGGGGAGAAGAAAGGAAGAGAGAGAGAAAGAATTTAAATAAAATAATAATATTTTATTATTTTAATATGTTTTTATTTAAAAAAAATATAAAAAATAATTTTTTTATTAAAATAATAGTGCCACGTCAGCAACCGTTAGTATTTAACAGAAAAATAGACGGCAGGGACCAAAATGCTACTTATCTCAAACCTCAGGGGTATTTTTGTTGAGTTTGAAAACTCAGGGACCAAAATGAAACCTAATCCAAACCTCAGGGACCAAAAGTGTATTTTTCCCTTAAAAAAATGTCTTATAAGTTATTGAATTTTTTATTTTTGTGTCTAATAGATCTCTGAAGTTTCGATTTTTTATCTAATAGGTCTCTTACATATTTGAAAATTTTTAAAAATAAATGTAAAACATAAAACTTAATTTTATGTCTAACAAGTTCTATTGAACAATTTTTAAAATTAATGTATCTATTTTAAAAATAAAAAATAAACAATACACCTATTAGTTTCAAAATTAAAAGTATGAGGTTCAATTACATATAAAAATAAATTTTATGTCTAATAAAACAATTAATTTTTAAACATTTTAAATATATAAGATTGTTGGGTTTTTTGCCATAAAACTCATAGATAGTGAATGTAAACAAATTGTATACTTGTTCAATAAAAGTGGTTATTGAGGTTTATTCAACATGGTAGTTATTGAATAATAAATTGCACGTTAAATAACCCAAATCCAATAAACTAAGATCATTGACTATAGTATGTATACTTGAGCTTTATGTGGAGACATAAAAGTGGATCAGACTCAAGTAATAACCAAAACGGCCTATAGTTTAGGGATAGGGTTGGGTACCGTATCCTAGGGACACTATGAGACGCTGCTCACTTTGTATTTAGACAAACGATGTGATCCTGAATCGTTCATGTGGAGACATGCGAGTAAGGGCGTCATATGCAATGAGTTTGCATAAGACCAGGATCGAGAAATAAGTCACTTTCACTTTATAATGTCGTTTACTGTTGAGACTAACTAATTTCATACGATGATCTAGGTAACTTGATCTTAATCCTGAGCTAACTTTGAACTCCTGTTTATTCGAGATTATCCTTTGATTTTCATGAGTGAGAGTGGCTCAGCATCGCTGACTCAATAAGCCTACCATTTTGGGATAAGACCGGGTAGATAGTTGGGGACATAGTCCTGCAAGACAGAATTCACTCCTTCTTGAATTAGGGATAGTAGAGAGGTTGTTCCCTTAAATGCTGATTTTGGGTCTTGAACAAAGGGATCCCGTCCTCTCATTGGCCCTAGAGGGACTCAGTTTGATGGTTGGACCACAAACCAATTGGTCATTAGAGGATCAATGGGACTTAAGGAGCAAGGGTAACTTTAGAGGTAAAACGTGTTGGGTTTTATGCCCTAAAACTCGTAGATAGTAAATGTAAACAAATTGTATACTTGTTTCAATAAAGTGTTATTGAGTTTCTACAATAAAGTGTTATTGTTAAATATTGCATAATTTGACCCAAATCCAATAAACTAAGATCCAAGGTTGTTTGTATGTAACTTGAACTAGTATGTGGGGACATACGAGGATCGATGTTCAAGTAACAACCTAAAAGGTCTATAGTACAAGGATAAGGTTGGGTACTTTATCCTGGTAACACTATGAGATACGACCCGCTTTGTATTTGATACAGACGTATTGATCCAAAACGTCCATGTAGTAGACATGCAAGTGGGGGTATCCTATGTAATGAGTTTGCATAAGACCGGACCACGAAATAGTCAACCATTAGTTATAACACCGTTAACTAATTAGGTTACTGTTTCAATAGGATGACCTAGGTAACTCAGTCTTAATCCTGAGTGTATCATGAACTCCTTCTCATGAGGGATTGTCCTTTGATTAGCATGGGTGAGAGTGGCCAATACGCCGACTCAATATGCCTTCCTTTTTGGGGGCAAGACCGAGTGGGAGGCTGGGGACATGACAACACAAGAAGGAATTCACTCATTCCCGCTTCTAGGTGAAGTAGATGAGTGTTCCCTTAAGTGGTGACTCCGGGACTTGAACAAAAGGGATCCCGCCCTCTCACTGGCCCGAGAGGGACTTTCTGTTTAATGGTTAGATCATAAACAGGTTGTTCATTAGAGGAGCGCTGGTACTTAAGGAGACAGATGTAACACAGGGGTAAAACGATAATTTGACCCAACTGTGATTGCGAACACTCATGAATGATTAACTTACCAACATAGGTCTACATCCATGGACACAGAAATGTTCTACAGTGAGAAGAGTTCAGCCGTGGGTCTTTAGTGGAATGACCCACAGTTAATGAATATTGGTTAACCTGATTAATGAGTTTAATCTATTAACCTCATATCATTGGAGCTTCTGATCTGTAGGTCCATTAGGACCCCCTGTTAGCTCGTAAAGAGTAATTAGGAACAAATATATCTTGAGAGAATTTGAATAGTTCAAATTCATATTGGGAATTAAGTTAATTGTACGAATACAAATTAATATAATGTATAGTGATGCATTAAAATATAAAGTCTAATTTGAGATTAAACTTTATAATATTGAGAGATTGATATATTTGAAAGAGTTCAAATATATGTCTAATTAAATATATGGTATTTAATTAGAAGATGAATTAATTAATTATTCAATTTAGTTTAAATTAAATGAGATTTAATTAAACTATAGTCTATGAGAGAAATAAATATTTGAAGAAGTTAAAATATTAATATGAATTTGATTCATATTAAATTTATAGGATATAAGAGAATTTGAAGGAGTTCAAATTTTAATATGAATTTGATTCATATTATAGAATTAATTAATTGAAGGTCTCAAATTAAATATATGATATTTAATTGGGTAATTAATTAATTAACTAATAGAAGGTCTGAAATTAAATATATGATATTTAATTGGTGATTAATTAATTAAAGAATTAATTAATTGGAAATTAATCAATTATGAAAATGATTAATCACTTATGGAAGTAATTAATCATTTATGGAAATGATTTAATCACTTATGGAAGTGATCAATCATTTATGGAAAAGATTAATCAATTATGGAATTGATTGGTCATGGAATTGGTTGGTCATGGAATTGATTAATTATGGAAAAGATTAAATCAGTTATGGAAATAATTGATTTTAAATGAATATTTTATTCATGACCTTTCTCCTATAAATAGAACACTAAACCTAGGGTTTAGGTACAACAACATAAAGCCACAAGAATGCACTCTTGCATTCTCTCTAGCCTCCCTCTCATATTCTCTCAACTCAAGAACTCTAGGGAGAATTTTCTCTCTAGAGTTTCCCATTCAAGATTAGGTAGTCCCACAACTACGTTCTTAATCTCAGAGTTATAGGGGGAAGATCAATTGGTGGTGTCCCAATTGCTGACGCTTGGTCCAAAATCAAGAAAGATGTCCGTTGAAGTATTCAGAGTCGTCAACGATGGTATGTTTGCTTCTCCCTTTTAGATTTAAATCTAATAATTTTTGTATGCTTAGCCTTAAGTTTGTATAGAATTTGTTCTATGTTTTATTGCCAACGCAATAGTATTTTTGGATAAACAAAATTAACTACGAATCAGTCCCAATTACGCTTCCGCTTTATCGGAATTGGGGAATTCCAAATCCTTACAAAACGGACATTTGACCCAACTGTAGTTACGAACAACCTGTGAATGGTCAACTTACTAATCATGGTTATTTTTGTCCTCGAATCCTTATCGGTCTTATGCAAACTCATTGCATAGGATACCCCCACTTGCATGTCCCCTACACAAACGCGTTGGATCATTGCGTTTGTATCAAATACAAAGTGAGTCGTATCCATAGTGTTACCAGGATAAGGTACCTAGTTTTATCCCTATACTATAGACCTTTTAGGTTGTATCTGGAACATTGATTCCCCGTATGTCTCCACATACAATTCAAGACTCATACAACAACCTATGATGTTAGTGTTGGGTTTTATGCCCTAAAACTCGTAGATAGTGAATGTAACTGTTGACCGGATATTAATGAAATAATATTGATATATTTTTCCATTAATTGTTATTAGTTATTTTATATTTTATATTTGTCTTTGCCTAAAAATAACCCTAATCCAATAAACTAGACATCCAAGGCTGTAATATGAGTCTTGAACGATATGTAGCGACATATGGGATCATTGTTCAAGAAACAGCCTAAAGGGTCTATAGTATAGGGATAAGACTGGGTGCCTTATCCTGGTGACACTATGGATACGACCCACTTTGTATTTGATACAAACGTTGGGATCCAACGCGTTCATGTAGGAGACATGCGAGTGGGGGTATCCTATGCAATGAGTTTGCATAAGACCGGACCGCGAAATAGTAACCACTGGTTATAACACCGTTAGCTAGTTGGTTTTCTATTTCACTAGGACGACCTAGACAACTTAGTCTTAATCCTGAGTTGATTATGGACTCCTGCTCATGAGAGATTGTCCTTTGATTTGTATGGGTGAGAGTGGCCAATACGCCGACTCAATAAGCCTACCATTTTGGGGACAAGACCGAATGGGGAGCTGGGAACATAATCGTACAAGATGGAATTCACTCCTTCCCGACTTTAGGGAAGCAGATGAGTGTTCCCTTAAGTGGTTACTTCGAGTCTTGAACAAAGGGCCCTACCCTCTCAATGACACGAGAGGGTTTTCTGTTTGATGGTTGGACCGCAAACAGGTTGTTCATTAGAGGAGAACTGGTACTTAAGGAAATAGAGGTAACCCAGGGGTAAAACGGTAATTTGACCCAGCTGGTGTTACGGACACTCGTGAAGGACTAACTAGTCGATATTAGTCTATATCCGTGGACACAGAAAATATGTCTGCAGTGAGAAGAGTGCAACTGTGAGTCTATAGTGGAACGAACACACAGTTAACGAATATTGATTAATGTGGTTAATGAGTTTGACCAATTAATCTCACATCGTTGGAGCTTTTGATCTGCAGGTCCATTAGGTCCCACTGGTAGCTCATAAAGTAATTTGAGGCAACTAAGTAATAAATGTAAATTGAAAATGTTCAATTTACTAAGGGAAACGAACATAATATATATTGATATATTAATGTGAGAGAAATTAATATTTGAAGAAATTCAAATATAAATTTATGGAAGTTTGAAAGAGTTCAAATAATGAATTAATTAATTTAAGGCCTAAAATCTATTTGGGCGAATTAATTAATTCAAGTCCGGAAATTAAATATGTGATATTTAATTGGTGGTTAATTAATTAAAGAATTCATTAACCGGGAATTAATCAATTATGGAAATAATTAATCACTTCATATATGGAAATGATCTAATCACTTATGGAAGTAATTAGTCATTTGTGGAAAAGATTAATCAATTATGGAATTGATTGATCATGATTGATTAAATAAGGAATAAGATTAAATCAATTTTGGAAAAGATTGATTTAATTGAATATTTTATTCATGACCTCTCTTCTATAAATAAAACACTAGACCTAATTGGTCGATGACACTCTTGCTCTTGCTCTTGCTCTTAGACTCTCAAGACAAGACCTAGAATTCTCTCTAGCCTCCCTCTTAGAGAAAGACTCCCACAAGTCTTTTGCCTCTAAGACCTAGAGTCATACCGGTGTAACCTCTGTGGTTATTGTGTCATTCAAGAAGAATTTTCCAGCGATCACAAGACAAAGGAGGCTGCTGCGTTTTGTTCGTTGGAGCATCGTTGGCGAAGAACGGTCAAGTCTACAACGGAGGTTTGTAACGGTTCTTCCCCTTTTCTTTAGAAAAGCATGAAAATAAATTTGGATTTATTTTTCAGCATGTTTAAACTGATTTTCCAGCAAATTTAAAGTATGTTTAAAGTTTGATTGAGTTTTCGTAACGGTATTTTAATGTTAATTAATATACGGCGTAAGGTCCAATCGTTGCGCTTCCGCTGCGTGGGGACTTTTATTCCCTTCAGTTAGTTTATTGGATTTAGGGTTATTTAAGACAAAAATAATACAATAATTCGATAACTCTTTATAGAATAATAATCAATAACACTTTATTAATAACAATCAACAGTTTACATTTACTATCTACGAGTTTTAGGGCATATAAATCCCAACAGGAACAACCTCTCTACTATCCCTAATTCGGGTATGAGTGAATTCTGCCTTGCAAGACCATGTCCCCAGCTATCTACCTAGTCTTATCCCCAAAATGGTAGGCTTATTGAGTCGGCGATGTTGAGTCACTCTCACCCATGCAAATCAAAAGATAATTCCGAATATATAGGAGTTCCTAGGTCATCGTATGAAAATAGTTAGTCTCAACAGTAAATGGTGTTATAAAGTGAAAGTGACTTATTTCTCAGTCTTGGTCTTATCATTGCATAGGAAGCCCTCACTCGCATGTCTTCACGTGAACGATTCAACATCACATCATTTGTACTAAATACAAAGTGGGTCGCGTCTCATAGTGTCCCTAGGATTAAACAATTGGAATTCCTAAATTCCCAGTGGAAGCGTATAGGACCAATTCGTATTTTAATTAAGTTTTCTAAAATACCAATACATTGGCAAATCACACAGAACAATTCTATGTATAAACTAGGCTAAGCATGCATAAGATCTAAATCTATGAATTAAAAGAACAGAAGTACTTACTTGTTGAAGACTTTCTTCAACGAACTCCTACTAAGAATAGTATGATCACAGTAGGGACACTACCACCGAGATCTTCCACTGCCATATCTCTAGGACTAGGAACCAAGTTGTGGGACTAGGAACCAAGTTGTGGGACTTGGTCTTCTTGAATTTGGGGAAAAAAAATTCATTAGAATGTTGTGAAAGTTCTTAGAGAGAAATTTTGCTTGAGAGCAAAGTGTTGTATCCAACTGGGAAGACATTTTGTGGTTTATATAGAATATCATATCCCTTTTCCTAGTCATAATAAGATAGGGATTTAATTAATTAATTAATTAATTAAATTAAAAATAATTAATTAAATAAAATTTAATTAATTTCATTTAAATCATATTTAAATGAACATCTCCCATATAACCTATAGTTTTTATTTTTTTTTTAGAAAACCTATAGTTTTTAATTAAATCAAATTTAATTAAATAATTAATTAATTCTCCAATTAATTAATTACTAAATTAAATATCTCATATTTAATTTTTTTTAGCTCAAATCTCATATTTAATTTGAGCTTACAATCAAATCGTATTTAATTTCATTTCTCTTAATTAATAAAGTTTAATCTCAAATTAAACTTTAATTTATATTATAATGTATCACATACATTATATTAAATATATCTCATACAATTAACTTGATTTCTCATAACGGATTTTGAACTATTCAAATTTCTTTCAAGACTAATTGTTCTTAATTACCCTTTATGAGCTAGCATGAGGACCTAATGGACCTACAGATCAGAAGCCCCAATGATATGAGGTTAACTGACTAAACTCATTAATCAGTTTATCCAATATTCATAAATTGTAGGTCACTCCACTAAAGACCCATAGCTGCACCCTTCTCACTGTAGAATATTTATGTGTCCACGAATATAAACCAATAACAACAAGTTAGTCTTTCACGAGTGTCCGTAACACCAGCTGGGTCAAATTATCGTTTTACCCCTGGGTTACCTTTGTATCCTTAAGTAACAGTGCTCCTCTAATGAACAACATGTTGGGTTTTATGCCCTAAAACTCGTACATAGTGAATGTAACCGTTGACCGAATATTAATGAAATAATATTGATGTATTTTTCATTAAGTATTATTAGTTATTTTATTGTTTGTCTTTGCCTAAAATAACCCTAATCCAATAAACTAGACATCCTAGGCTGTAATATGAGTCTTGAACTATATGTAGCGACATATGGGGATCACTGTTCAAGAAACAGCCTAAAGGGTCTATAGTATAGGGATAAGACTGAGTGTCTTATCCTGGTGACACTATGGATACAACCCACTTTGTATTTGATACAAACGTTATGATCCAACACGTTCGTGTAGGAGACATGCGAGTGGTGGTATCCTATGCAATGAGTTTGCATAAGACCAGACCGTGAAATAGTAACCACTAGTTATAACACTGTTAACTAGTTAGGTTTCTATTTCACTAGGACGACCTAGACAGCTTAGTCTTAATCCTGAGTTGATTATGGACTCCTACTCATGAGGGATTGTCCTTTGATTTGTGGGTGAGAGTGACCAATACGACTCAATAAGCCTACCATTTTGGGGGACAAGACCGAGTGGGGAGCTGGGAACATAATCGTACAAGATGGAAGTCGCTTCTTCCCGACTTTAGGGAAGCAGATGAGTGTTCCCTTAAGTGGTGACTCCGAGTCTTGAACAAAAGGCCTTACCCTCTCAATGGCACGAGAGAGTTTTCTGTTTGATGGTTAGACCACAAACAAGTTGTTCATTAGAGGAGAACTGATACTTAAGGAAATAGAAGTAACCCCGGGGTAAAACGGTAATTTGATCCAGCTGGTGTTACGAACACTCGTGAAGGACTAACTAGTCGTTATTAGTATATACCTGTGGACACAGAAAATATGTCTGCAGTGAGAAGAGTGCAACTGTGAGTCTATAGTGGAATGTACACACAGTTAACGAATATTGATTAATTTGGTTAATGAGTTTGACCAATTAATCTCACATCGTTGGAGCTTCTGATCTGCAGGTCCATTAGGTCCCACTGGTAGCTCATAAAGTAATTTGAGGCAACTAAGTAATAAATGTAAATTGAAAGTGTTCAATTTACTAAGGGAAACAATATAATATATATTGATATATTATTATGAGAGAAATAAAGAAATTTCAAATATAAATATGAATTTGATTCATATTAAATTTATAGAAATTTGAAAGAGTTCAAATATGAATTAATTAATTTAAGGCCTAAAATTAATTTGGGCAATTAATTAATTCAAGGCCGAAAATTAAATATGTGATATTTAATTGGTGACTAATTAATTAAAGAGTTGATTAATTGAAAATTAATCAATTATGAAAATAATTAATCACTTATGGAAGTAATTAGTCATTTGTGGAAAAGATTAACCAATTATGGAATTGATTGATCATGGATTGATTAAATCAGAAATAGATTAAATCATTTATGGAAATAATTGATTTAATGTGAATATTTTATTCATGGTCTTTCTCCTATAAATAGAACACTAGACCTAATTGTTTAGTAGCCCTCTTGCTCTTAGACTCACAAGACAATGCCCTAGAATTCTCTCTAGCCTCCTTCTTACCACAAGTCTTTTGTCTCCTAGACTTAGAGACATATCAGTGTAACCTCTGTGGTTATTGTGTCTTTGAAGAAGAAAATTCTAGCGAAGAAATCAAAAGGGGGTTGTTGCGTTTTTGTTCGTTGAAGTGTCGTTGGCGAAGAACAGTAAAGTTCTACAATGAAGGTTTGTAACGGTTCTTTCCCGTTTCTTTAGAAAAACATGAAAATAAACGTAGTTTTATTTTCTAGTTGTTTTCAGCATGTTTATAGTGTTTTACAGTGGCTTTAATCCATGTTTAAAGTTTTATTTTTTCTTTTCGTAACGGTATTTTGATATTAATTAATATACGGCGCAAGGTCCAATCGATGCGCTTCCGCTGCACCGGGGCTTTTATCCCCTTCACAACATGTTTATGGTCCAACCATTAAACATAAACCTCTCTCGGGCTAGTGAGATGGTAGGGCCCTTTGTTCAAGACCGGGAGACACCACTTAAGGGAACACTCATCTACATACCCTGAAGTTGAAAATGAGTGAATTTCATCTTGTGTGATTATGTTCCCAACCACTTACTCGGTCTTGTCCCTAAAATGATAGGCTTCTTGAGTCGGCAATTGGTCACTCTCACCGATACAAATCAAAGGACAATCCCTTGCGAACAGGAGTTCATAATACACTCAAGATTGAGACTAAGTTGCTTAGGTCATCTTAGTGAAATAGAAACATAACAAGTCAACGGTGTTACATCTAGTGGTTATTATTTCGCGGTCCGGTCTTATGCAAACTCATTGCATAGGATACCTTTACTCGCATGTCCCCTACACGAATACGTTGGATCATTGCGTTTGACATGTGGAAAAAAATGGCAATATAAATTTTCCCCCAAAGCAAGAAGCAAATACTTATGGTTCAACCAGTGAGGAAGTAATTAACCAGAAGCAAATGCATCATATATTCATATCCCCCGAAAAGTACAACAAGAACCAATTAACTATTAACTATCCCAGGGAAAAGATTACACTTTTTGCATGAGCAATAGCAAACACTTCAATCACATCGAATAAATAATTCACACATGCTTAGCAACTTTTCCCCAAAGCATCACTCATCAGTTTGGGTTGCTCTGCAATATTTGTACGGTTCTCTATAGGTTTGTGAGATGGCAGTCCAGGGTAGTTAGGGGATAAGCGAATTGAATGAGTATATCTTTGTAATGTCTCAAATGTGATGAAAGCTAAAGCTGAAGGATTAAAATTTCTTTGGCAACGAAAACAATCTAGACCAAACTCGAATTGAATTTCAATTAAGAAAAACCAATACGTTGGCAAAACAGAAACTATTTCTATGTACTAGATTAAGCATACAGGAAAAGTAATCTAAACAATTTAGATTTGGAGTACTTACACGAATTGAAGACCGAAAACAGAACGATGCTCCAATTCACGTACTTTCTTCTCCCAACGAACACCACCACCACGGACACCCCCAGATCTGAAACGGGGGAGGGAGGAGGGACCTCCCTCCTCCGTTTCCGGCGCCGGAGATGGATGAGGGAGGTCCCTCCTCCCTCCCCTTTCTCATTTGTTTTTTTAAAACAGTGAAGAAAAAAAAAGAGAAGAAAAAAGAAGAGAAGAAGAAGAAAGAAGAGAAAAAAAAAATTCAGTCGCCAGCGACGGCGGCGAGCGGTGGCCGCCGGTCGCCGAACATAGGAAGAAGAAGAAGAAGAAGGGAGAAGATGGAGAAGAAGAAGAAAGGAGAAGATGGAGAAGAAGATGAGAGAGAAAGGGAGAAAGAATAAAAAATAATAATAAAATATTAATTTTTATTTTTTTTAATATTTTTTATTTAAAAAATAAAAAATAATAATTTTTTATATTAAAATAATAGTGCCACGTTAGCAACCGTTAAAAGTTAACCAAAAAATTGACGGCAGGGACCAAAGTGCTCCTTATCTCAAACCTCAGGGGTATTTTTGTTGAGTTCGAAAACTTAGGGACCAAAGTGTCAGTTAACCCAAACCTTAGGGACCAAAAGTGTATTTTTCCCTTAATTAAATATCATATACCTAATTAATTTTACAATTCAATCAAATTCAAATGTAACTCTCTCATTTAACCTATAGTTTTAATGTGCATCAAATGTACATTAATTATTAACTATAAAATTAATTTGATTAGATCACATTTAACCAAATTTAATTTAATTAATTAATTCATGAATTAATCAAATATCACATATTTAATTAGATTCATAATTCTCTCATATACTATAGTTTTAATATGAATCCCTATTCATATTATTTTAACCTATAGTTAAATATGAATCCAATTCACATTTAATATTTGAACTCCTTCAAATATATAATTCTCTCGTTAATTAATTTGGAATCACATCCAAAATTAATTTTATTATAAAGTTTAATTCACTAATTAAACTTATACTATAATGTATCTCCATACATTATATTAATTGCATCAAATACAATTAACTAAAATTCCCTTAATATTCAAGACTATATTATCTCAATACCCGTTATGAGCTAGCAGGTGGACTTAATGGACCTACAGATCAGAAGCTCCAACGACACGAGATTAACTGGCTAAACTCATTAACCAAGTTAATCAACATTCGTTAACTGTGGGTCGTTCCACTAAGGACCCATAGCTGCACTCTTCTCACTGTAGAATATTTTTGTGTCCACGGATATCGACCAATACAATAAGTCAATCCTTCACGAGTGTTTGTAACACCAGCTGGGTCAAATTACCGTTTTACCCTTGAGTTACCTCTAAATCCTTAAGTACCACTGATCCCTCTAATGAACAACTTGTTTAGGGTTCAACCACTAAAAAGAAATTCCTCTCGGGCCAGGAGAGGACAGCGCGCTTTTGTTCAAGTTCTGAAATCAGCCCTTAAGGGAACACACATATGAAGGAATTGAATCCTCTAGCGGAAGCGAATTAAATCGAGCGTGATTTAATTTCAATTAAAGAAAACCGTTACGTTGGGCAAAATTAATTATAGAACGATTCTCAAATTAAAACTAGATTAAGCATGCAATACTAATTCTAAACGATTTAGAATTTTTTAGGAACTTACTTGTTGAAGACCGTTCTTCACAGCACTATGCTCCTCAACAAACACTTCGTCACGATCTCTTCAACGAACACCACCATCAAAGAGCACCTGCTATTCTCTGGATCCACGAGGTAGAGATTGTGGGATCTCAATCTTCTTGGAAAGGGAATCACGTTGCTGTGATTTTGGTTGAGAGAGTGAGAGAGATGAGAGAGAATTTTCTCTCTGTCATTTTGCGTGAGAAAGGAGAGAATGAGCGATCAGTTGAGCAACTCCCTCTCCCCTGTACAATAAGTGGGGAGGGAGTTATTACCCTACTAGATCTTGATCGTTGGATCTAATCCAAACGATCTTGGCCGTCTATTAATTAAATAATAATAATCATTTAATTAATTAATTAATTAATTATAATTAATTTAATTAAAACAATATTAATTAAATCAATTATAATATAAGGTATTTAATTCAATTTGAGTCATATGCAATTGAATTAAACTGGTCATTCAATTAATCCTATTAATTGAATCCACATTAATTAAATATCAAATATTTAATTAATTTTGTAATTGAATCATATTCAATTATATCTCTCTCATTTAACCTATAGTTTTAATGTGCATCAAATGTACATTAATATTAACTATAGAATTAATTTAATCAAATCACATTTAATTAAATTAAATTAATTAATTCTCCAATTAATTAATTCATTAATTAAATATCATATATTTAATTAATTTACTATTTGAATCATTATTCAAATAATTCTCTCGTATACTATAGTTTTAATATGAATCTCATTCACATTAAATTTAACTTATAATTTCAATATGAATCTAATTCATATTTAATATTTGAACTCCTTCAAATATTTAATTCTCCCGTTAATTAATTTTGAATCATATCCAAAATTAATTTATAATATAAAATTTAATTCATTAATTAAACTTATATTATAATGTATCTTTATACATTATTTTAATTGTATCAAATACAATAAAATTCCCTTAACGAATTTGAACACACTTCAAATTCTATTAAAGACTATTTAACCTCAGAACCCTTTACGAGCTAGCAGGTGGACCTAATGGACCTACAGATCAGAAGCTTCAACGATACGAGACTAATTGGCTAAACTCATTAACCAAGTTAGTCAACATTCGTTAACTGTGAGTCACTCCACTAAAGACCCACAACTGCACTCTTCTCACTGTAGAATATTTCTGTGTCCACGGATATCAACCAATAACAGTAAGTCAATCCTTCACGAGTGTTCGTAACGCCAGCTAGGTCAAATTACCGTTTTACCCCTGAGTTACCTCTGGATCCTTAAGTACCACTGATTCCTCTAATGAACAATCTGTTTATGATCCAATCAATAAACAACAGTTCCTCTCGGGCCAGGAGAGGATGAGCGCCCTTGTTCAAGACCCGGAATCAGCCCTTAAGGGAACACACATCTACTTGCCCCAATAGGGGAAGGAGTGAATTCCATCTTGTACTGTTATGTTCCCAGCCCCCATTCGGTCTTGCCCCTGAAATGGTAGGATTATTGAGTCGGTGAACTGGCCACTCTCACCCATACAGATCTAAGGACAATCCCTCCTGAAAAGGAGTTCATAACAGACTCAGGATTGAGATTGAGTTACCTAGGTCATCCTATTGAAATAGAAACCTAAACTAGTCAACGGTGTTACATCTAGTGGTTACTATTTCGCGGTCTGGTCTTATGCAAACTCATTGCACAGGATACCCCCACTCGCATGTCTCCTACATGGATGCTTTGGATCATTGCATCTGTATCGAATACAAAGTGGGCCGTATCACATAGTGTTACCAGGATAAGGTACCCAGCCTTATCCCTATACTATAGACCATTTAGGTTGTTACTTGAACACTGATCCTCATATGTCCCCACATACTAGTTCAAGTCTCATCTAAAAAACCTAGGATCTTAGTTTATTGGATTTGGGTCAAATTGTGCAATTTTAGTAACAATAACTCTTTATTGTACAAACCTCAATAACGACATATTGATACAAGTGAACAATTTGTCACCATTCATTACCTACGAGTTTTAGGGCATAAAACCCAACAACTCCCACTTGAACTAAAACTCTAGCTTAGTGGGATGTACAATAATCTATCATGGCAATGGGTGTATAGATACATGTATAATACATAAAACGTATATATACTATGTACAAATACAATAAACTAGGGCATCCACTATACCCATTACATTTCTCCCACTTGCCCTAGATTACATCTTTGTACTTATCTCGTAGATCTAGACCATCTAGATGACCCTCATACACTTTAGCCGAGAGAGCTTTCGTGAATGAATCAGCAATTCTTCCATTCAATTCAATGTGCAAGCCTGTCTTGTCTTAGGTAAGTTCATATTTGGAACACTTTCCAAATCAACCATGAACTTTCCAAGTCTTACAGCCTCGATCGCTGCTTCACAAACAACGTAGTTTTCGGCCTATAGGTCGAGGCTGGATTGCATCCTAGCTTGATGCGATGTCATACTATATCTCCTCTATATAAGAGTGAAGACAGACACTGATGTAGATTTCATCAAATCCTTACCAGTTAAAACATCTGTGTTAGTGTATCCTGTAAGGATCAAATCCTTAGTGCCATACACGAACATATAGTTCCTGATTCTCCAAAGATACTTGAGAATATAATTAACGGTTCTCCAGTGATCATATCTTGGATTAGATTGATACTCACTGACATTGCCTATTGCATAGGGCATTCCTCAACTCCTTGAGGTGTCTAAGAACACAGTTCCTTAGACAAAAGAATTCTACCCTAAAAAGGTCGTGAACCCTTCATAGAATTCTGCATCTCATATCTAATCAACATTTATAGATATAAAACGCTTGAACCATGGCTAGCATTGTGTTCTTACTGTTTTAAACAATTTAGAACATAAGAACAAACTAAGCTTGTCCCAACTTTTATTTGGAAATGAGCTGCTAGTCACATTTAATGTCAATAAGTTAACCTACTTATTCCAAATGAGTAGGATATCAATCACATACAACATGAAGAAAGCTACTGTACTACTGACGATCTTCTTGGAGCTACAAGACTCGTCAATGTCCTGATTAAAGCCAAAAGATCTGATCACCGTATCAAATCTTATATTCCAAGATCGAAATGCTTAGGTCAATCCATTAATGGATCACTTAAGCTTGCAAACTCTTTTGCTATTGATCTTGCTCAATGGACCCTTCTGGTTAAGACCTTAAATGTCTCGTTTCCTCTTGTAAATCCACTTGTAACCAATAGGTGTTACCCATCAAGCAGATGTACAAGATCTCAGATGGAATTGAAATACAAAGACTTCATTTCCAGGTCCATGGCTTTAAACCATTGGTCCTTGTCAACATCATTCATTTTCTTTCTAAAAGATAATGAATCCTCTATTTAATCATCAAGAATGACGACTTGAGCTTCAAATAAGCCCATGTAACGGTCAGGTTATGAAACAACTCTCCCACTACATCAAGGCATTCTCAACTCTTGAGATGGATGTGACTTGACAAAAAACACTGGCCTTATCAACAACTCTTATTGAATAACCAGTCTTATCAACAACTCTTGTTGATTTTTCTGTAGCTTCATTAGTTAATACACTCAAACTGACTTTACTTTGTGACTTATGATTGCTCATTTGGTCTTCTTTCGAGAATGTAGCATTTGTCAAATACAAATTCGTAATTCTCTTGTGGATTGAAGAAATATCCACTCCTCGTTTCCTTTGAGGTAACCTACAAAGTATGTAATGAAGTCAACACTTCATGACCCCAAAACGAGCCAGGCAATTGAGCATAGCTCAATCTGAATTGAACCATATCCAATAGGGTTCTAATACTCCTAACCGAGATTTAGGATGTGATTCCATGAACTATCAAATAGTCTTAGAATCTCAAGTCCCTATACTCAACACATTGATCAGATCAAAGTGTTTTTTATTATCTCACCTAACAAGTTTCCAACTTCAGTCTTAAACCCCTTCGAATATCTCAAGAGCTTTAGACTTAAATTGCATTAGGTAGAGATATTCATACCTTTGAAGAATCATCTATAAACGAGATTAATTATTCATACCCTCCCACTGCTTTAACATACTGGACCACAAGGATCCAAATGTATAAACTTCCAGGGTTTTTTGGCTCTTTAGTTCTTTTCCAGTAAAAGATCTATTAGTCATATTGCCCATAAGGCATGACTTAATTGGTATTAGAGAGTCTTCTTCTAACTAACTTAGAAGTATACTCTAGACTAAGCTCCCAATCATATTGAGATCAAAATAGCCTAACCTTAAGAACCAAAGAAAGGTATTTCCTTTAGGACATATCCTTTGCCTTTATTTCTTTGAGTATAAGCAATCTTAAACAACTCAGTGCTCATGACTTGCTTTACTCTCGATTAGTCTTAAAACACATAAGTTATTTTCCAGTAAAGCTGAACAAATGTCAACTCCCTTTCTTAAAATAAAACTGCGTTAGCAGAGAAAGGTATAGAGCAACATTGTCCCAGCATATACGTTATAGAAATCAAATTTCTGTTAAACTTTAGGAAATACATACACATTATCTAATAATGTGTATTTTCTCCCACTAGATAAAATAACTTAATGTTCCCTCTGCCAAAGCCGAGATATACTCTCCAGATCAAAATCTGAGAGTCACCTATTTGCAACAATTGCCATGAGCTTATTCCTTGAAAGGAAAAAACAAACGTGATAAGTGGCACCTAATGTTTTTAAAATAATAAAATTGAACATCATATATTCAATTATTATTATTCTCTCTCATAAAACTATAGTATTAATATACATCCAATGTACATTAATTATAACCTATAGTTTTAATATACTATAGAAATATATTAATATAGGGTGCTTTAATGTTTTAGGGCCCATGTTTTTTGGGCAAATTCTTGTAAATCGAGTCTTGTAAGTCCGTGTCTAGAAATTTAGGATCATGTTGATGATCGGTGAAAGTGTACATATTACACATGCGGAAGCAATTGAAGATCGAAAGCACTTAAGACATTCAATTTTGCTCCTAAAGCATGCATGTTCTATAAAAGACAGAAAAGAGAGTTTAGAGAAAACCAACCTTTGTAGCTCACAAATGAGGTACTCCTTGTGGTGTTTTCCTTCTCCAACTTCTCTTGGACAACCTTTAGTGTCTTCCCTACTATTCTCCGTGCCGAGAACGACTTGTGGGAGTCTATAGTGATAGGGAATGGGAAGGGAATGCTTGAAGGTTCAAGCTCTATGGAGATATGAGATGAGAGAGTGATTGAGGAAGAAATTCAGCAGCATAACCTTAAGGTAAATGCTCTCTTTTTTCTCCAATCTGGTTCTTCTTCTACTTATAGAGAGAATCCATGCAAGAAGAAGCCTCAAGATGCAAGACACATGGTGGTCTTAAGGGTGAAAGTGGAAGCTAGGTGTTCAAACAACATTACATGCAAGTATGCATGTTTGTGGTGTAATTCCACTTTGAATCTTCATGCAAGAGTGGAATTACATCATTTTCCACTTACCATGATTCAAAATCAGATTTCAAATGTTCATTTATGATATTAATATCAATTCTAAATGTGACATTAATATATAAGATCATATTTGAACCTTGCCCAATTGATTATAAATGATTAAGCAAGTTAATCACCTTAATATTGTGCATCTTATATATATGAATCTTAATTCATGTATATAGTATTTAAAACCCTTTTAAATACTTTATCTCTCATTTTCTAATTTAATTCATAATTAAATTATTGTGTCAAACACAATTTTACGATAATACCCTTTTTCCTGACTTTGAACAATTCAAAGAATCCTATCAATTTGTTCTAGGCTATATTCCGATATGAGCTAGTAGGGGGACCTAATGGACCTATAGATCATGGGCTCCAACGATTCGAGACTAACCGACTAATCTCATTATTCAAGCTAGCCAACATTCGTTAACTATCGGGACACTCCACTATAGCCCGATAGTTGCACTCCCCTCACTATAGATATATTTCCGTCCACTTGATTTAACCATGATTAGTAAATCGATCCTTCACAGGTTGTTCGTAGCTATAGCTAGGTCAATAAGCCGTTTTACCCCTATAGTACTTCTAGTTCCTTAAGTCCCACTGATCCTCTAATGAACAATTGGTTTATGGTCCAACCAATAAACCGAGTTCCTCTCGGGCCAATGAGAGGGCGGGATCCCTTTGTTCAAGCCCCGGAGTCAGCACTTAAGGGAACAACCTCTCTACTATCCCTTATTCGGGTAGGAGTGAATTCCTTCTTGCACGACTATGTCCCCAGCTATCTACCCGTTCCTATCCCTTAAATGGGAGGCTTATTGAGTCGGCGATACTGAGCCACTCTCACCTATGCAGATCTAAGGATAAGCCCGAATAAACAGGAGTTCATAGTTAGCTCAGGATTAAGATCGAGTTACCTAGGTCATCACATGAAATAGCCAGTCTCGTCAGTAAACGGTGTTATAAAGCGAGAGCGACTTATTTCTTGGTCCTGGTCTTATGCAAACTCATTGCATAGGACGCCCCCACTCGCATGTCTCTACATGGACGATTTAGGATCACATCATCTATACCATCTATAAAGTGGGCCGCGTCTCATAGTGTCTCCAGAATAAGGTACCCAACCCTATTCCTATACTATAGACCGTTTTGGCTATCACTCAAGCTTGATCCACTTTTATGTCTCTACATAAAGCTCAAGTGTTCATCCTATAGCCATGGATCTTAGTTTATTGGATTTGGGTTATAGATGTGCAATTTAATTTATTTAGTAATGACTTTTACTGAATCAATCTCGATAACACCTTTATCGAATAAGTATATAATTCGTTTAACATTCATTATCTACGAGTTTTAGGGCACCAATCCCAACAATCGGTGCTCGAATCAGGGTTGAAATCGGAGAAGAATGGCTACTCGAAACGAAGAACAGAAGTTGTCCAGAGGCGTAGCGTCGCGACCCTGCTCAACGGCGTCGCGACGCTGAAGAACCAGGCGCTTGAAAAATCGAGACAGCGTCGAGACGCTATGCCCTCAACGTCTCGACGCTGATGGTAGTTTCCGAATTTGCGGAACGTTGAGCGAGACGTGTGGCATACAGTTTGATGAACGGTTATAAAATAAGAATTATTTGCGTCTGTTATGTTTCGAACGTGGGCTATAGAGCAGATGGTGCGCACTCTTGTCTAACTTCCTCGAGGTCGGTAGTTCGATTTGGATGTGGGGTGTATTTTTTTTAATTTCGCGTGCAGCTGCTGGTTTGATCCGGTTCAGGTGGTTTGCGGTTCGGTTCATGCTGGTCTGGTCCGGTTCAAGGTTAGATTGGGCCGGTTTGAGCAATTTGGGTCCGGTTTGGGCAATTCTGACACGGTTTGGGCTGGTTCTGAGCGATTTGAGGCAGTTTAGACCAATTACAAGGCGGTTTAGGGCTAGATTTTGAATTATTAATGTAATTTTTCATTATTTTTGCCCTAGGATGCCAAAATACCGGTCTTTATAGCTATTTATTGCTTTATGAATGTCATTTAGCTAGATCCCACCATAGGTTAAGCATGTTTCATGCATATTTATGTTATAAATGTTATAATATATGATAATTATGCATGAATTTAAATTTCATGAGTTATTTAGTATAATTGTTATATTAAATATATGAAATTGGAAAAGCATGATGCATGACATTAATTAGATAAATATAAAATGTTATATTTATATTAATGTAGCATGCATGCTTAGATTTATTTTCATGAGTATTAATATAATAGTTATATTATGAATGGAAATAAATTTCAATGCTTGACTTTTCATGTATAATTTTAATATAAATTGTTATATTAATTTAATGAAAATGGTACATTGAGCATGACATTAATTAGATTAATATAAATGTTATATTATATTAATGTCAAATTTCATGTAATTTAATTTCGTGGATGATTAATTAATATAATGATATTAATTAAATGAAATTGAAATTGCATGAAGCATGACACCACTTTAGATTAATATAATCGTTATATTATCGGCGTCATGAGCGTTATGGTGTGTAATAATTTGAATTAGATTGTTATTATGAAACACCATAGAAGCTTGTTATAGGGCTAATTATTAAAATTTTATAATAGTTATAAAATTGATTAGAAACCGTCAACCTATAACAAAGAGTTGCATGCAAACATAGGACCCATAGGACCTTAGGTTAAAATGAATTAATTTTAAATTGTTTAAAATTAATTAGACCTAAGCTCATTTTAATTCTAATAGGATTAGAATTATATTCTTACTTAGGATTAAAATAGTTTTAATGTACTAAGTAGGAAGAACATTACTATGGTTATAAGGGAACTCTCCTGGTGAAGTTCTGTCTAGGCTGGGGGTATTTAAGTTGACGGTTACGGAACACCTCCTACCTGGGAACAGATCCGGAATCTGAGTTGAATTAATCATAGTCTAATGTTAGCATGCAATGCCACTAGGTAATTAAAAAGGTTTAATTCACTTAGACATTCGAGTAAAGACCTCTATATAAGAGTTATATACAGGCATAGACTTAGATAGATTCATTTAGCCGGAATTTACCTAAGTAATAGACCCTTAAATTATAAAAATACTTAGTGGGAGGAAATATGACAAAACAAGATTTTCATAAATCAAGTTTTGCTCTATCGTCCTCAAGAGTTCACATCGTGAGGTCCATGCTTGGCCTCGAGTCACCCTGGGAGTGACCCCCTACGGATGGTGTTTGCATGGATCAATATCAAGGTGAATGAGGGAGTATTTTATAGTAAGTGGGAGCAGGACACGTGTCAACGTATCCTACGGTCTCCTCCATTAGGTTGCACCGTGAGATTCGTATGATCTTCCTGCGAGTCGCCCTGGGAGCGATCACCCTACGGAGGGCTTGATCATGGGATTCAGAACAACGCAAACTCCAGAAATGGATAGGGTTTCTTAGGTCCATTCCCAACTTTGACTTTCCCTACGGTAGCATTGTTGGGGCCGACCTCTGGAATTTGAAAATGGAGGGTCACACTTACGGGAAATCGTTAAGGTGTTAATGGTTTCCTGACCGAAAAAACGGTAGATAAAATCTATTGGAATATGACTTATTCTGGTAATAGGGATTGGCTGAGATTGTCTCAATTCAGAGGAGGAGTGGCTGACTGCCCTACGGTAGCTGTTGCTCTAAACCTCTGAAGTATCGTTGCAAATATGTATCATATATTTGGGTCGATGATTACTTTTGCTAAATTGATTGGATTAAAACAATATTATTTTGTGTAATGGGTTTAGTGCAAAACAAGTAATTTGTTGTTTCAATGATAATTTCTGTGTGCATTGTCTTACGCTAATTGATAATGGTTTTAGATACAACTAGCTTAAACGACAAACTTGTGGTAAATGATTTGAGATTAGTTTTGAGTGAGGAATGTCCTCAGGCCCAAATGTCTAGTTCATCTTGAATCGTTTATGATGATTATGACATTAACTGCCTAGCCAATGTCGATGACAATGAATGTGATTTATTGGTCATTGAAACGTGCATAATGGAAAATGAGGAAATACCATTGTTGGGTTTTATGCCCTAAAACTCGTAGGTAGTGAATGGTGACAAATTGTTCACTTGTATCAATACGTCGTTATTGAGGTTTGTACAATAAAGAGTTATTGTTACTAAAATTGCACAATTTGACCCAAATCCAATAAACTAAGATCCTAGGTTGTTTAGATGAAACTTGAACTAGTATGTGGGGACATACGGGGATCAGTGTTCAAGTAACAACCTAAATGGTCTATAGTATAGGGATAAGGCTGGGTACCTTATCCTGGTAACACTATGTGATACGACCCACTTTGTATTCGATACAGATGCAATGATCCAAAGCATCCATGTAGGAGACATGCGAGTGGGGGTATCCTGTGCAATGAGTTTGCATAAGACCGGACCGCGAAATAGTAACCACTAGATGTAACACCGTTGACTAGTTTAGGTTTCTATTTCAATAGGATGACCTAGGTAACTCAATCTCAATCCTGAGTCTGTTATGAACTCCTTTTCAGGAGGGATTGTCCTTAGATCTGTATGGGTGAGAGTGACCGGTTCGCCGACTCAATAATCCTACCATTTCAGGGGCAAGACCGAATGGGGGCTGGGAACATAACAGTACAAGATGGAATTCACTCCTTCCCCTATTGGGGCAAGTAGATGTGTGTTCCCTTAAGGGCTGATTCCGGGTCTTGAACAAGGGCGCCCATCCTCTCCTGGCCCGAGAGGAACTGTTGTTTATTGATTGGATCATAAACAGATTGTTCATTAAAGGAATCAGTGGTACTTAAGGATCCAGAGGTAACCCAGGGGTAAAACGGTAATTTGACCCAGCTGGCGTTACGAACACTCGTGAAGGATTGACTTACTGTTATTGGTCGATATCCGTGGACACAGAAATATTCTATAGTGAGAAGAGTGCAGCTGTGAGTCTTTAGTGGAGTGACTCACAGTTAACGAATGTTGACTAACTTGGTTAATGAGTTTAGCCAATTAGTCTCGTATCGTTGGAGCTTCTGATCTGTAGGTCCATTAGGTCCACCTGCTAGCTCGTAAAGGGTTCTGAGGTTAAATAGTCTTTAATAGAATTTGAAGTGTGTTCAAATTCGTTAAGGGAATTTTATTGTATTTGATACAATTAAAATAATGTATAAAGATACATTATAATATAAGTTTAATTAATGAATTAAATTTTATATTATAAATTAATTTTGGATATGATTCAAAATTAATTAACGGGAGAATTAAATATTTGAAGGAGTTCAAATATTAAATATGAATTAGATTCATATTGAAACTATAAGTTAAATTTAATGTGAATGAGATTCATATTAAAACTATAGTATATGAGAGAATTATTTGAATAATGATTCAAATAGTAAATTAATTAAATATATGATATTTAATTAATGAATTAATTAATTGGATAATTAATTAATTTAATTAAATCAAATGTGATTTGATTAAATTAATTCTATAGTTAATATTAATGTACATTTGATGCACATTAAAACTATAGGTCAAATGAGAGAGATATAATTGAATATGATTCAATTACAAAATTAATTAAATATTTGATATTTAATTAATGTGGATTCAATTAATAGGATTAATTGAATGGCCAGTTTAATTCAATTGAATATGACTCAAATTGAATTAAATACCTTATATTATAATTGATTTAATTAATATTGTTTTAATTAAATCAATTATAATTAATTAATTAATTAATTAAATGATTATTATTATTTAATTAATAGACGGCCAAGATCGTTTGGATTAGATCCAACGATCAAGATCTAGTAGGGTAATAACTCCCTCCCCACTTATCGTACAGGGGAGAGGGAGTTGCCCAACTAATCGCTCATTCTCTCCTTTCTCACGCAGAATGACAGAGAGAAAATTCTCTCTCATCTCTCTCACTCTCTCAACCAAAATCACAGCAACGTGATTCCCTTTCCAAGAAGATTGAGATCCCACAATCTCTACCTCGTGGATCCAGAGAATAGCAGGTGCTCTTTGATGGTGGTGTTCGTTGAAGAGATCGTGACGAAGTGTTCGTTGAGGAGCATAGTGCTGTGAAGAACGGTCTTCAACAAGTAAGTTCCTAAAAAATTCTAAATCGTTTAGAATTAGTATTGCATGCTTAATCTAGTTTTAATTTGAGAATCGTTCTAAAATTAATTTTGCCCAACGTAACAGTTTTCTTTAATTGAAATTAAATCACGCTCGATTTAATTCGCTTCCGCTAGAGGATTCAATTCCTTCAACATCTACTTACCCCAATAGGGGAAGAAGTGAATTTCATCTTGTACTGTTATGTTCCCAACCCCCACTCAGTTTTGCCCCTGAAATGGTAGGATTATTGAGTCGACGAACAAACCACTCTCACCCATACAAATCTAAGGACAATCCCTCCTGAAAGGAGTTCATAACAGACTCAGGATTGAGATTGAGTTACCTAGGTCATCCTATTGAAATAGAAACTTAAACTAGTTAACAGTGTTACGTCTAGTGGTTACTATTTTGTAGTTCGGTCTTATGCAAACTCATTGCATAGAATACCCCAACTTCATGTCCCCTACATGGATGCTTTGGATCAATGCATCTGTATCAAATACATAGTGAGCCGCTAACATGAACCGCGTGCAAATTTTTCTTTCAAATTCAGACTGCCCGTCATCTATTCTATAAACCCAGAAAAATTCCAGAAACATGGTGTTCTTTGTGCTCTGTTTTTCCGACCAACGTACACTTCTTGTATTTCTTCAAATTGAAGGCCTTAATGGACTCTAATGACTCTCAAATTTTACAGACTCCATATGAACTCATTAATGCCCATAAACATGTAGGAAATTACAAATTATTTCAACGAATTGAAAGTAAATCGATGCCAAACCGAAATTAAATCCACTTTAGCCCCAAATACACATCATATGCAAAATTCATCCCACCAAGCCAAAATTAATGAAAATTGAGGGCCCAAATCTGCTCTAATACCAATTGAAGGAGTGTACAAGACACTAGCGGAAGCAATTTGGATCTAGAACCTCTCAAGTAAAAGAAAAATGCTGAAAATAAGAACGAAAAACAGAGTTTAATTTTACCAACCTTTTGGAAGCAAATCTGTGAGCTACTTTGTGTAATTCTTAGCACGAACTCAACGCGGACGACCACCGTGATCTTCCCCGCTATCCTCTAGCCTTAGAACGAGTTGTGGGGCTCGAATTTGTGATGAAACCAAAGGGAAAAATTGTGTATCCAAGCTAGAGAAATATGGCTTTTTGAGAGAAATTGAAGAACACAGCAGCAACTCTCAATACCTCACCTTCAGCCTTTTAAACTCCAAAATGACTGAAGATTTATGCCACTCAAACTCTGTAATTTAGACCGCAAGAGAGGATTGTAGATTACTCAAAGGCTAGGTGCATGGGGTCTTAATTTGCCTCTTGGATTAAGGCAAATTAAAATGAAAATTGAAAAACCATTTTTCCATTTTTCAAAAATTGAATTTCTTAAATTCATTTAATTTTATATTTCAATTATTCTGAATAATTAATATAAAATTAAATTGTGTAATTAAACTTTTTAATTAATTATTATTTATTCAATTTAATATCAAATATTAAATTAAACAAATACAACAATCCCGACACCAATATCATCCTCTCTCATAATCAATTTTTTTTTAATATGAATTCCTATTCAAATTCAAACCGATATGTGTATCATATACACATTTATAATATCCAAATTACAATTCTCTCATATAATTTAATTATCATTAAAGTATAACACGTTAATAATATCATATATATAATCAACGTTAATTCCCTCAACTAAATTTTGAACGATTCAAATTCTTTTATCACAATGTTCTAAGGTTTATTCCGTATGAGCTAGTAGGGGGACCTAATGGACCTACAGATCATGGGCTCCAACGATCCGAGATTAACTGGTTAAACCCTTTTAATCCTAGTTAACCAACATTCGTTAACTACCGAGACACTCCACTATAGCCCGATAGTTGAACTCCCCTCACTGTAGATATATTTCTGTCCACCCGATATAACCATGATTAGTAAGTCGACCCATTCACAGGTTGTTCGTAACTACAGCTGGATCAAATGTCCGTTTTACCCCTGAAGTTACATTTTGTTCCTTAAGTCTGCAGGGATTAAAGCCCTAGCGCAGCGGAAACGATCAGAGACCTTAATCGGTTTAAATGCCGATTGGGAAACCAATACGACGACAAAACAATTACATTTTACAGCAAGAAATATGAACAAAATACATGTTGTAAAACAGATATAAATCATGCTAAAACATCCCTAAAATGTATAGATCTAATCTATAAAGGATCCTATTGATCCTAGGTCAAGAACTACTTACCCTTGTAGAAGTTCTTGAACGCTTCGCCTAAATTCCTTTGGAATGCAGAAAATTCCAGCAACCTTAGAACTTTTCCTTCGCTGCAAATCTACCACGAACACCACCAAAAGAGCTACACCGGTATCCTCGATAGGTAAAACGCGTTGGGAGCTTGTGGGAGCAAAAAATTCTAATGGAATTCTGAATGATTTTTTTTTTCTGTAGATCACAGAGAGGGAGGAAAAACGAGAGAGTAATGGAGAGGGAGAAATTGCGTGAGAGTTGGAATCAATCCCCAACTGAAAGGAGCCCCCTTAACCTTTTCCTATCGATCAGGAAAGTAAAGTTAGGGTAATCGCACGCATCACTTCAGGTAACTGCCCAATCAGTTACCTGATTTTTTTAATTAATTATAAATTTAAAATTCAAAATTTAAATTATAATTAATTAAATTTTAATTAATCAATATTAATTAGAACAACATTAATTTAAATCTTATTTAAATTAACATCCCTCTTTAACCTATAGTTTAATTAAATCAAATTTAATTAAACTTAATCAATTAATTAATTCATAATTAATTAATTTAAAATTAATAAAATTGAACATCACATATTCAATTTTTATTCTCTCTCATAAAACTATAGTATTAATATATATCTCATGCACATTAATTATAACCTATAGTTTTAATGTGAATCAAATTCATACTTTAGCTTAATATTCGAACACCTTCGAATATTCAATCATTCCTTAGAATTTTACCTCAACACCCTAAATGAGCTACCGGTGGGACCTAATGGACCTACAGATCAGAAGCTCCAACGATATGAGATTAGTTGGCTAAACTCATTAACCAAGTTAATCAATATTCGTCAACTGTGGTTCACTCCACTAAAGAACCATAGCTGCACTCTTCTCACTGCAGATATATTTCTGTGTCCACGGATATCGACCGTCAACAGCAAGTTAGCCCTTCACGTGTGTTCGTACCCTAGCTAGGTCAAATTACCGTTTTACCCCTGGGCTACCTCTTGGTCCTTAAGTACCAGTGCTCCTCTAATGAACAACCTGTTTGTGGTCCAACCAACAAACAGAAATCCCTCTCGTGCCATAAAGAGGGTAGGGCCCATTGTTCAAGACCCGGAGACACCACTTAAGGGAACACACCTCTACTTACCCTAATATCGGGAATGAGTGAATTCCATCTTGTAAGACTACGTTCCCAGCTCCCCACTCGGTCTTGTCCCCAAAATGGTAGGCTTATTGAGTCGGCGAACAGGCCACTCTCACCCGTACAAATCAAAGGACAATCCCTAATGGACAGGAGTCCATAATCCACTCAGGATTGAGGCAAAGTTGCCTAGGTCATCCTAGTGAAGTAGAAACCAAGCTAACTAACGGTGTTACAGTTAGTGGTTAACTATTTCGCGGTCCGGTCTTTGTGCAAACTCATTGCACAGGATACCCCCACTCGCATGTCAACTACATGAACGTGTTGGATCAATACGTTTGTATCAATATACAAAGCCGGCCGTATCCATAGTGTCACCAGGATAAGGTACCCAGCCTTATCCCTATACTCCAGACCCTTTAGGCTAAAACTTGAACATTGATCCCCGTATGTCCCTACATACTAGTTCAAGCCTCATTCTATTATCCTTGGATGTTTAGTTTATTGGATTAGGGTTAATAAGACAAGATATAATACAAACACTGAATAATACATCACTTTATTAATGTTCGGTCAAATGTACATTTACTATCTACGAGTTTTAGGGCATAAAACCCAACAAACTCCCACTTGAACTAAAACTCAAGTTACAGGAAAAGTATATACAATATAATCCAAAGCTGGAAATGGTACATGTATGTTGTACATTACATAAAAGGTAAATATACAAAATACAATAAACTAGGGCATCCTTACACCCATTACACATCTCCCACTTGCCCTAGATTATGCTATATACATGTCTCGCAGACCTAGACTTTCTAGATGACCCTCGAACACTTTAGCCGAGAGGGCCTTCGTAAACGGATCAGCAATGTTGTGCTCGGAAGCGATCTTGGTCACGGCCACATCTCCTCTTTGCACAATCTCTCGAATCAGATGATACTTCCTCTCTATGTGTTTACCTCTTTTGTGGCTGCGAGGTTCCTTTGAATTGGCTACAGCCCCACTGTTGTCACAGTATAACGTAATGGGCAAGTTCATATTTGGAACAACTTCCAAATCTGTCAAGAACTTCCTTAGCCAAACAGCTTCCTTGGCTGCTTCACAAGCAGCTACATACTCAGCCTCCATCGTGGAGTCTGCTATGCATCCTTGCTTTATACTCCTCCAAACTACAGCTCCCCCGTTAAGGGTGAAAACTGACCCTGACGTAGATTTCCTAGAATCCTTGTCAATTTGGAAGTCAGAGTCGGTGTAACCCGTGAGAACTAACTCCTTAGCCCCAAACACCAACATGTAATCTCTCGTTCTCATAAGATACTTGAGGATTCCTTTAACGGCGGTCCAGTGGTCTAATCCTGGATTTGACTGATATCTGCTGACAATCCCTACAACATAACAAATGTCAGGCCTCATGCATAGCATGACATACATTAAGCTACCCACTGCAGAGGCGTAGGGAATCCGTCTCATATCCTCAACATCTTGAGGTGTCTTAGGAGACTATTCCTTAGACAAGTGAACCCCATGCCTGAAAGGCAACAAGCCCTTCTTGGAGTTCTGCATCGAATATCGAGCCAACATCTTGTCGATATACGTTGCTTGAGACATGGCTAGCGATTTGTTCTTTCTATCCCGAATAATCTGGATGCCAAGAACATACTGGGCCTCACCCAAATCTTTCATTTGGAATTGAGTTGCTAGCCATTCTTTTACATCAGACAGATATCCTACATCATTCCCAATGAGCAGGATGTCGTCAACATAAAGTACTAGGAAAGCTACTTTATTCTTGTTGATTTTCTTGTAGACACAAGGCTCATCAACATTCTGGTCAAAACCAAAAGATTTTATCGCAGTATCAAATCTAATGTTCCAAGATCGGGAGGCCTGTTTCAACCCATAAATGGATCGATTCAGTTTGCAAACCTTTTGCTCCTGACCTTGGGTTATGAACCCTTCGGGTTGAGACATAAAAATACTCTCGTCAAGGTTGCCATTCAAAAAAGCTGTCTTGACATCCATTTTCCAAATTTCATAATCATAAAATGTGGCAATGGATAAGAGAATTCTTATGGACTTTAGCATAGCAACTAGAGAAAAGGTTTCTTCATAGTCCACCCCTTCTCGTTGGGTATAACCCTTTGCTACGAGTCTGGCTTTGAAAGTCTGTACTTTCCCAGCAACATCTATTTTCCTCTTATAGATCCATTTACACCCAATGGGTTTGACCCCTTCAGGTGGATCTACAAGTTCCCAAACTTGATTGAAGTACATAGACTCCATCTCAAGGTCCATGGCTTTGGCCCACTCGTCCTTATCTACGTCATTCACTGCCTGACGATAAGACAATGGATCTTCTACGCCGTCATCAGGTATGACTACTTGTGTTTCTGTTAAACCCAAGTAGCGGTTAGGTTGTATCACAACCCTCCCACTGCGTCGAAGCTCTCCCACTACGTGAGGAGGACTAGATTGACGAGAAGAACTCGATTCTCCAAAAACTCTTGTTGAAGGACCGGGTTCATCAACAACCCTTATTGATCCTTCTATAGCTTCTCCTAATACTAACTTACTTCGTGGTTTATGATCTCGAATGTGGTCTTCCTCCAAGAAAGTTGCATTTGTCGATACAAATACTTTATTATCTTGAGGGTCGTAGAAGAGACCACCTCTCGTTTCTTTCGGGTACCCAACAAATTGGCATATTCTTGTACGTGATTCCAATTTCTTAGGATTTGTCACTAACACATGTGCAGGACAACCCCAGATACGGAAGTAACGCAAACTAGGTTTACGCCCCCTCCATAACTCAAAAGGAGTTTCAGAAACACTTTTTGAGGGAACACTGTTAAGAATATGTACTGCAGTCTCTACTGCATATCCCCAAAACGAGTTAGGCAATTGAGCATAGCTCATCATAGATCGAACCATGTCTAACAAGGTTCTATTTCTCCTTTCTGATACACCATTCTGCTGAGGTGTACCAGGTGCTGAGAGTTGTGATTGGATTCCATGTTCTATCATATAGTCCTGGAATCTTTGATCCAAATACTCTCCACGTCGATCTGATCGAAGCATCTTAATTGTTTTACCTAACAGGTTTTCAACCTCAGCCTTAAACTCCTTGAACTTTTCAAGAGCCTCACACTTATGGCCCATTAGGTACAAGTAACCGTATCGTGAATAATCATCTATGAAAGAGATGAAGTATTCAAAACCACCTCGAGCCTTTACATTCATTGGACCACAAAGGTCCGAATGTATTAGTTCAAGTGGTTCTTTGGCCCTGTAACCTTTTCCAGTAAAAGGCCTCTTGGTCATTTTACCCTCGAGACACGATTCACAGGGTGGTAAAGATGAATCTTCTACGTCAGTTAGAAGTCCATTCTTAACCAAACGATCGATCTGATCGATGTTAATATGACCAAGACGAAGGTGCCAAAGATACGTGTTGTTACTTAAAGGAGAAACTTTTTGCCTTTTGTTTTACGTTTCGGCTGTTTTAAACATTTCATGACTTAAAATAGCCTTAGCATCAATTGGTCTTAACACGAATAAATTATTCTCACGCTGAGCAGAACATATATAAATACCATTCCTTGAAATAATTGCTTCATTAAGCTGAAAAGAAACAAAGTATTCTTGTTCTAACAAAGCTGAAACAGAAATAAGGTTCCTTTTAATTCGAGGAACCAAAAACAAGTTCTCCAAAATTAAAAACTTATTTCTAAAGAATAATTTCGCAGCTCCCACTGCACGAGCTGAAACGACGTCTCCTGTTCCAACCTTGAGCGTCATTTCACCGTCTGCCAGCTGCTGGAAATCATTTCCCTGAAAAGAAGAGCAAACATGATTAGTGGCTCCCGAATCCAATATCCAGGCGAACTCATCATGTTCGACGAGACAAGTCTCTAATACAAGTAAATTGAATTTACCTTCTTTTTCTCTTCTCTTCTCAGGAAGGTAACGGGGACAATTCCGCTTCCAATGACCATCTGCGTTGCAGTGGAAGCACCTGCCTTTGTCGGCCACGACCTTGGCCTTTCCCTTCCCTTGCACAGCCTGTGCAGGAGCCTTCCCCTTGTCTCCCTTCCTCTTCTGTATTTGCTTCGATGAAGAAGCCTGGGGTATAGATTTAGTCCCCGAGGATGAACCCTTGAGGAACTTCTTTTTGGAATGGGCCACGTTGGCCTCTCCTTTAACCACATTTTTGCCCTTGCTCTTTTGCAAGGACTCATAAATCTGTAACTCCGAGAGGAGGGTAGTCAGGTTGAACTGAATCTTATTCATGCTCGCGTTCGTCCTGAATGACAGATAGCTCGCCGGGAGCGAGTGAAGGATGAACGCAACCTGACTGCGCTCGCAGACAACCCTGCCATTTGCCTCAGCTATATTGAATTGGTTAATCATGTCCAGGAAGTGTTCCCGAACAGATTGACCTTCCAGCATCTTGGCATTGAAGACGTTGTTCAAGGCGTCGTGGTGGAGCTGGTAGGACGGAAGTCCAAACATCTCCTGCAGGGAATTCATAATCTCCCTGGAAGTTTCCACGTTCTCGTAACGCTTGGCCAACACTTAAGACAAGCTGACCAATATATAGACTTTGACCTTTTCATTGGTCTTAGTCCAGCGTTCGTAGGCGTCTTTTACTGCCTGAGCGGCAGTGCGAGGGGGAACAGGAGGACATTCCTCCGTTAAGACGAACCTTAAGTCCTCAACCACGAGTATTGTATTAAGATTCGATTTCCATTGTGGAAAATTTTCGCCGGTAAGTTGTTCATTTTTAAGCAGGGAAATTATGGAGGAAGACATTGCTGAAAAGACAAACAAGTGACCGTATTAGTTATCTTTGCCTTAACCCATCACACAAGCAATACAAACAATTGCATACATCCAATCAATTTTGCAAACTAACAATCAAAGAACCCTAATAAAACTATGATTGAGTTTCGCAACGATGCTTTAGAGGTTTAGAAGAACAACCACCGAAGGGTGATCAGTTGTTCCTCCTCTAAAATGAGACTCTTCTAAGTCAATTTCTAATACCAGAATAACTCATATTCCATTAGATATTAACCACCGTTGTTCGGTCAAGGATTTGTTAACAAATTAACTCCTTCCCGTAAGTGTAACCCTCCCACTTTCAGATCTCAAAGACACGGACCAACAGGCTACCGTTAGGAAAGACAACTGTTGGTAATTAGCCTAAGCGATCCTATCCTATTCAGGAGTTCACGGTGTTCTGAATCCTATGATCAGGCCCTTCGAAGGGATGGTTGCACCGAGACAACACGCAGGCGGATCATAGGAATCTCACGTTGTGACCTAGGGGTGGAGACCGAAGGATACGTTGACACGTGTCTCGCTCCCACTTACTATAGTCACTTTCCCCATTCACCTTGGTATTGACCCATGCAAACACTCTCTGAAGGGAGGCCGTGCTAAAACGACACAAAGCCGAGCATGGATCTCACGGTGTGAACATCACAGGGACGTAGGAGCAAAACTCAATTTAAATTAAGTTTTGTAATTTTCCTCCCACTAAAGTAACCTATTGGGTATTTTAGGGTTTGATTAAACCTAGATAAATTCGGCTAAGTCATTTATCTAAGTCTAGTCCTATTATAATTTATCGACGATGATGGTAGTTTCCGTATTCACGGAACGCTGAGCGAAACGTGCGGCCTGCGGTTTCTTCAGACGGTTACGGAATATTAATATTTTGCGTACATCATGTTTCGAACATGGGATCGGGAGCAATTGGTGCGCTCGTGTGGCTATCATCTTCGAGTTAATGAGTTCAAGCTGGACGTGCGTTGGTTATTTTTTTAGAATTTGCGTGGAGCAAGAGCATTTATCAGGCAGTTCGCGGATAGTGAAACTGATGCAAGACGTGGGCGGTTTAGGTAGTTAGCGGTCCGATTCATGCTGGTTTGGTCCGGTTCAAGGTCATGTTGGACCGGTTCAAGCAATTTGGGTCCGGTTTGGGTGATTCTGACACGGTTCGGGCTGGTTCGAAGCGGTTCAGACCAATTATAAGGCGGTTTAGGGCTAGATTTTGAATTATTAATGTAATTTTTCATTATTTTTGCCCTAGGATGCCAAAATACTGGTCTTTATGGCTATTTATTGCTTTTTGAATGTCATTTAGCTAGATCCCACCATAAGTTAAGCATGTTTTCATGCATATTTATGTTATAATTGTTATAATATATGGTAATTATGCATGAATTTAAATTTCATGAGTTATTTAGTATAATTGTTATATTAAATATATGAAATTGGTAAAGGATGATGCATGACATTAATTAGATAAATATAAAATGTTATATTTATATTAATGTAGCATGCATGCTTAGATTTATTTTCATGAATATTAATATAATCGTTATATTATGAATGGGAAATAAATTTCAATGCTTGATTTTCATGTATATTTTTAATATAAATTGTTATATTAATTTAATGAAAATGGAATAGCATTGAGCATGACATTAATTAGATTAATATAAATGTTATATTATATTAATGTCAAATTTCATGTAATTTAATTTCGTGGATGATTAATTAATATAATCGATATTAATTAAATGAAATTGGAATTACATGAAGCATGACACCACTTTAGATTAAATAAATCGTTATATTATCGGCGTCATGAGCGTTATGGTGTTTAATAATTTGAATTAGATTGTTATTTTTCAAACACCATAGAAGCATGTTATAGGGCTAATCATTAAAATTTTATAATAGTTATAAAATTGATTAGAAACCGTCAACCTAGAACAAAGAGTTGCATGCAAACATAGGACCTTAGGTTAAATTGAATTAATTTTAAAATGTTTAAAATTAATTAGACCTAAGCTCATTTTAATTCTAATAGGATTAGAATTATATTCTTACTTAGGATTAAAATAGTTTTAATGTACTAAGTAGGAAAAGCATTACTATGGTTATAAGGGAACTCTCCCGGTGAAGTTCTGTCTAGGCTGGGGTACTTAAGTTGACGGTTTACGGAACACCTCCTACTTGGGAACTGACCCGAAACCTGAGTTGAATTAATCATAGTTTAATGTTAGCATGCAATGTCACTAGGTAATTAAAAGAGTTTAATTCACCTAGACATTAGTGTAAAGACCTCTATATAAGAGTTATATACAGGCATAGACTTATATAAATTCATTTAGCTGGAATTTACCTAAGTAATAGACCCTTAAATTATAAAAATACTTAGTGGGAGGAAATATATCAAAACAAGATTTTCATAAATCAAGTTTTGCTCTCACGTCCTCAAGAGTTCACAACGTGAGGTCCATGCTTGGCCTCGAGTCACCCTGGGAGTGACCCCCTACGGATGGTGTTTGCATGGATCAATATCAAGGTGAATGAGGGAGTATTTTATAGTAAGTGGGAGTAGGACACGTGTCAACGTATCCTACGGTCTCCTCTATTAGGTTGCACTGTGAGATTCCTATGATCTGCCTGCGAGTCGCCCTGGGAGCGATCACCCTACGGAGGGCTTGATCATGGGATTCAGAACAACGTAAACTCCATAAATGGATAGGCTTTCTTAGGTCCATTCTCAACATTGACTTTCCTTACGGTAGCATTGTTGGGGCCGACCTCTGGAATCTGAAAATGGAGGGTCACACTTACGGGAAATCATTAAGGTGTTAATGATTTCCTAACCAAAAAAACAGTAGCTAAGAACTATTGGAATATGAGTTATTCTGGTAATAGGGATTGGTTGAGATTGTCTCAATTCAGAGGAGGAGTGGTTGACTGCCCAACGGTGGCTGTTGATGTAAACCTCTGAAGTATCGTTGCAAATATGTATCATACATTTGGGTCGATGATTACTTTTGCTAAATTGATTGGATTAAAACAATATTTTTTTTTTGTTTGTGTAATGGGTTTAGTGCAAAACAAGTAATTTGTTGTTTCAGCGATATGTGCATTGTCTTACGCCAATTTATTAATAACGGTTTTAAATACAACTTGCTTAAACGACATACTTGTGGTAAGTGATTTAGATTAGTCTTTAGTGAGGAATGTCCTCAGACCCAAGTGTCTAGTTCATCTTGAATCGTTTATGATGATTATGACATTAACTGTCTAGCCAATATCAATGACAATGAATGTGATTTATTGGTCATTGAAACGTGCATAGTGATAAATGAGGATACAACCTGAATTTTTAATTCAGGTGCAACTTACCACGTTTGCTTTTCCTTTCAAGGAATAAGCTCATGGCAACTGTTGCAAGTGTTGGGTTTTATGCCCTAAAACTCGTAGATAGTGAATGTAACCGTTGACTGTATATTAATGAAATAATATTGATATATTTTTCCATTAATTGTTATTAGTTATTTTATATTTGTCTTTGCCTAATAATAACCCTAATCCAATAAACTAGACATCCAAGGCTGTAATATGAATCTTGAACTATATGTAGCGACATATGGGATCATTGTTCAAGAAACAACCTAAAGGGTCTATAGTATAGGGATAAGACTGGGTGCCTTATCCTGGTGACACTATAGATACGTTCCACTTTGTATTTGATACAAACGCTGCAATCCAACGCGTTCATGTGGGAGACATGCGAGTGGGGGTATCCTATGCAATGAGTTTGCATTAGACCGGACCGCGAAATAGTAACCACTGGTTATAACACCGTTAACTAGTTTGTTTTCTATTCCACTATGACGACCTAGACAACTTAGTCTTAATCCTAAGTTGATTATGGACTCCTGCTCATGAGAGATTGTCCTTTGATTTGTATGGGTGAGAGTGGCCAATACGTCGACTCAATAAGCCTACCACTTTGGGGACGAGACCGAATGGGGAGCTGGGAACATAATCGTACAAGATGGAATTCACTCCTTCCCGACTTTAGGGAAGCAGATGAGTGTTCCCTTAAATGGTTACTCCGAGTCTTGAACAAAGGGCCCTACCCTCTCAATGGCACGAGAGGGTTTTCTATTTGATGGTTGGACCACAAACAGGTTGTTCATTAGAGGAGAATTGGTACTTAAGGAAATAGAGGTAACCCAGGGGTAAAACGGTAATTTGACCCAGCTGGTGTTACGAACACTCGTGAAGGACTAACTAGTCGATATTGGTCTAGATCCGTGGACACAGAAAATATGTCTGCAGTGAGAAGAGTGCGACTGTGAGTCTATAGTGGAATGTACACACAGTTAACGAATATTGATTAATTTGGTTAATGAGTTTGACCAATTAATCTCACATCGTTGGAGCTTCTGATCTGCAGGTCCATTAGGTCCCACTGGTAGCTCGTAAAGTAATTTGAGGTAACTAAGTAATAAAAGTAAATTTAAAATGTTCAATTTATTAAGGGAAACAAATATAATATATATTGATATATTATTATGAGAGAAATTAATATTTGAAAAGTTCAAATATAAATTTATGGAAGTTTGAAAGAGTTCAAAATAATGAATTAATTAATTTAAGGCCTAAAATGTGTTTGGGCAAATTAATTAATTCTAGGCCAGAAATTAAATATGTGATATTTAATTGGTGGTTAATTAATTAAAGAATTCATTAACCGGGAATTAATCAATTATGGAAATAATTAATCACTTAAGGAAGTGATTAATCATTTATGGAAATGATCTAATCACTTATGGAAGTAATTAGTCATTTGTGGAAAAGATTAATCAATTATGGAATTGATTGATCATGATTGATTAATTAAGGAATAAGATTGAATCAATTTTGGAAAAGATTGATTTAATTGAATATTTTATTCATGGCCTCTCTTCTATAAATAGAACACTAGACCTAATTGGTCATGACACTTGACACTCTTGAAAGACAAGACCTAGAATTCTCTCTAGCCTCCCTCATAGAGAAAGATTCCCACAAGTCTTTTGCCTCCTAGACTCAGAGACATACCGGTGTAACCTCTGTGGTGATTGTGTCATTCAAAGAAGAAATTTCCAGCGAAGAAAAACCAAAGACGGCTGCTGCGTTTTGATTGTTGGAGCATCGTTGGCGAAGAACGGTCAAGTCTACAACGGAGGTTTGTAACGGTTCTTCCTCTTTTCTTTAGAAAAGCATAAAAATAAATTTAGATTTATTTTTCAGCATGTTTAAACCGATTTTACAGCAGCTTTAAAGGTTGTTTAAAGTTTGTTTGAGTTTTCGTAACGGTATTTTAATGTTAATTAATATACGGCGTAAGGTCCAATCGATGCGCTTCCGCTGCGTGGGGACTTTTATTCCCTTGAATCGGCATCAGAGCCATCGCTGTCCCTATTAATTAATATTAAAAGTTGCGATAGGCTCTAATAGGTGGGATTTATGCATAATGTATGTTCGGTTTGCGTTGAACTGTTTTGGTTAATTTTATGGCCATAGATTTTATTTTTATGTGATTTTGATCATGTAAGGCCCGGTGTTTCGGGTATTTTATGTAAAATCGAGTCCTATGTAATTCTGGGTCTAGAATAGGATTTTATGAGATGAAAATCGAAGCAATCGCCGCTGAAATCAAGGCCAAAACCGAAGAAATCGTTGCGTTTTTGCCCAGATTCTGCCTCCAGATGCAACAACGTCGAGACGCTGTCTCAATACCGAAGGCGCTCGGTAAGGAAAGAACACAGCGTCAGGACGCTACCTCAACAGCGTCTCGACGCTGTCTCGATACGCAGGCGCCAGATAAGGAAAGCGCACAGCGTCGAGACGCTATCACCACAGCGTCAAGACGCTGTCACCATGGAAGCGCGCATTAGGGTTTCAACAGGCGCGGTTCAAGGCGTGGTCGGTCCGGTTCGGCTGGGCTGGGACCTATTTGGTCCGGTTCAGCCAATTTTTGGCATGGTTCGTGATTTTGGAGGCCGGTTCGAGGTGGTTCGGGGCGGTTCGTGCTGTCTAGACCAATTCCGGAGCTGTACATGGATTTTTTAGGATATAATTTAGCTAAATTAATGTAATTTAATGCTTTATTTTATCCTAGGGGCCATAATTAACCGGTTCAATTGCTATTTATATGCTTTATGAATGTCATATAGAATATTTAATCCCACCTTAGGTTATAAACATGCTCATGCATTTTTATATATTATAAAATGTTATAATGTATGTTTAAATGCATGGATTTGTTTTCATATTTTTTAATATAAGTGTATATTAATTATATGAAAAAATGGAAAGCATGAAGCATGTCATTACTTAAATTAAATATAAATGGTTATGTTTAATGTAATGAATGAAGCATGCTTGATTGATTTTCTTGATTGGCTTATAATTGTTATAATAAAAGAAAATCAAAATTGCATGAAGCATGAAACATCCATAGTTAATAATATAATTGTTATATTATTCTTGCAATTAGTGTGGTTTTATTATTCAATTTGAATGAGATTGTTGAATGAATTAAACCCTAGATTCTTGATTATAGGATTAATCATTAAAATTTGAAATAGTTCTTTAATATTAATGATTAGAAACCGTCAATCTATAATCAAGATTTGCATGCAAACATAAGATCATAGGATAAATTGGATTAATTTTAAATTGTTTAAAATTAATTAGACCTAGATCGATTTCTAATAGGATTAGAATCTTTTCTTACTTAGAATTAAAAATAGTTTTAATTGACTAAGTAGGAAAAACATTGCTATGATTATAAGGGAACTCCACCAGTAATGTTCTGTCTAAGGCTGGGGGTATTTAAGTTGACGGTTTACGGAACACCTCCTACTTGGGAACTGACTTGGAATACCGGAGTTGAATTAATCATAGTTAAATGTTAGCATGCAATGTTACTAGGTTTATTAAAAGTGTTTAATGCACCTAGATCTTTAGAGTAAAGACCTTACATTACTGAGGTTATAAGGGAACTCTCTCGGTAAAGTTCTGTCTAAGGCTGGGGGTATTTAAGTTGACGGTTTACGGAACACCTCCTACCTGGGAACTGACCCGAACATTGAGTTGAATTAACCATAGTAATGTTGACTTGCAACGTTGGGTTTATTAAAAGAAGTTTAATTCACCCAAGAGATTGCAGTTGAATCCTTTCCATAATTGTTATAATAGGATCAAACTTAGATAGATTGACTTAGCCGAATACTATCTAAGTTAAACAACCCTAAACTAACCGTATGACATTTTCAGTGGGAGGAAAGTTACAAAACGAGATTTAAATCAAGTTTTGCTCCTATGTCCCTATATTCACAACGTGAGATTCATGCTCGGCTTCGAGTCGCCTTAGGAGCGGCCTCCCTTCGGAAAGTGTTTGCATGAATCAATATCAAGGTGAATGGGAAAAATGTCTAGAGTAAGTGGGAGCGGGACACGTGTCAACGTATCCCTCGGTCTTCGCCCATAGTTCACACCGTGAGAGTCCTATGATCCGCCTGCAAGTTGTCCTGGCGCAACCATCCCTTCGGAGGGCCTGGTCATAGGATTCGGAACATCGTGAACTCCTGAAAAGGATAGGAGCTCTTAGGCTAATCACCAACAGTTGTCTTTCCCTTCGGTAGCCTGTTGGTGCGTGCCTCTGAGATTTGAAAGTGGGAGGGTTACACTTACGAGGATGAGTTAAAAGTGTTAACAAATCCTTGACCGAACAACGGTGGCTAATGTCTATAGGAATATGAGTTATTCTGGAATTAGAATTAGCTGAGAGGTGTCTCATTTCAAAGGAGGAGTACCTGATCACCCTTCGGTGGCTGATATTCTAAACCTCTTAAACATCGTTGCAAAACTAAATCGATAGTTTTAGGGTTCTGTGATTGTCTGTTTTGCTAAATTGATTG
Source organism: Luffa acutangula (assembly GCA_036850905.1). Lineage (NCBI taxonomy): Eukaryota > Viridiplantae > Streptophyta > Magnoliopsida > Cucurbitales > Cucurbitaceae > Luffa > Luffa acutangula. Next base: position 40,238,506 of record CM072097.1, on the reverse strand, counting down.
GATTGTGTGCAATTGTTTGCTTGTATGATGGGTTAAGGCAAAGATAACTAATACGGTCATTGTTTGTTTAAATTTCAGCAATGTCTTCCTCAATTGTCTCTCTGCTTAAAAATGAGAAATTAACCGGCGAAAATTATGCTACGTGGAAGTCGAACCTGAATACGATTCTTGTTGTCGATGATCTACGGTTCGTCTTAACGGAGGATTGTCCTCCAGCCCCTGCTCGTAATGCATCCCAAGCAGTTAAGGATGCTTATGACCGCTGGACAAAGGCCAATGATAAGACTCGCGTCTATATCTTAGCCAGCTTATCTGAAGTCTTGGCTAAAAGGCATGAGGGCATGGTAACAACGAGGGAGATTATGAACTCTCTCCAGGAGATGTTTGGACAACCGTCCTACCAACTCCACCATGACGCTCTCAAATACGTTTATAGCTGTCGCAAGAAAGAGGGCACGTCTGTTCGAGAGCATGTCCTGGATATGATGGTCCAATTCAACATGGCAGAGGCAAACGGGGCGGTCATAGATGAGCGTAGTCAGGTTGCATTCATCTTAGAATCTCTTTCGAAGAGTTTTCTGCAGTTTTGAAGCAATGCAATGATGAATAAAATAACATTCAACCTGACTAGCCTCCTGAATGAGCTACAACTCTATCAGTCTCTTCTTAAGAACAAGGGACATATAGAAGGAGAGGCAAATGTTGTTCACTCTAAAAGAAAGTTCCAGAAGGGTTCATCCTCTAGAACTAAATCTGTAGCCACTTCTTCAAAGAAAACTCAGAAGAAGAAAGGAAACAAGGGGAAAGCTCCCAGTACTGCTGCTAACAGCAAGGGAAAAGCCAAAGCTATGGCAGATAAGGGCAAGTGTTTTCACTGCAATGTAGATGGAAATTGGAAGAGAAACTGCCCAAAGTACCTTGCTGAGAAAAAGAAGGAAAAGGAAGGTAAATTTGATTTACTTTTTTTAGAAACATGCCTGGTAGGACATGATGAGTTTACCTGGATACTTGATTTAGGAGCAACTAATCATGTTTGTGTTGGGATTTATGCCCTAAAACTCGTAGATAGTGAATGTAACCGTTGACCGGATATTAATGAAATAATATTGATATATATTTTCCATTAATTGTTATTAGTTATTTTATATGTCTTTGCCTAATAATAACCCTAATCCAATAAACTAGACATCCAAGGCTGTAATATGAGTCTTGAACTATATGTAGCGACATATGGGATCATTGTTCAAGAAACAGCCTAAAGGGTCTATAGTATAGGGATAAGACTGGGTGCCTTATCCTGGTGACACTATGGATACGACCCACTTTGTATTTGATACAAACGTTGCGATCCAACGCGTTCGTGTAGGAGACATGCGAGTGGGGGTATCCTATGCAATGAGTTTGCATAAGACCAGACCGCGAAATAGTAACCACTGGTTATAACACCGTTAACTAGTTGGTTTTCTATTTCACTAGGACGACCTAGACAACTTAGTCTTAATCCTGAGTTGATTATGGACTCCTGCTCATGAGAGATTGTCCTTTGATTTGTATGGGTGAGAGTGGCCAATACGCCGACTCAATAAGCCTACCACTTTGGGGACAAGACCGAATGGGGAGCTGGGAACATAATCGTACAAGATGGAATTCACTCCTTCCCGACTTTAGGGAAGCAGATGAGTGTTCCCTTAAGTGGTTACTCCGAGTCTTGAACAAAGGGCCCTACCCTCTCAATGGCACGAGAGGGTTTTCTGTTTGATGGTTGGACCACAAACAGGTTGTTCATTAGAGGAGAATTGGTACTTAAGGAAATAGAGGTAACCCAGGGGTAAAACGGTAATTTGACCCAGCTGGTGTTACGGACACTCGTGAAGGACTAACTAGTCGATATTGGTCTAGATCCGTGGACACAGAAAATATGTCTGCAGTGAGAAGAGTGCAACTGTGAGTCTATAGTGGAATGTACACACAGTTAACGAATATTGATTAATGTGGTTAATGAGTTTGACCAATTAATCTCACATCGTTCGAGCTTCTGATATGCAGGTCCATTAGGTCCCACTGGTAGCTCGTAAAGTAATTGGAGGAAACTAAGTAATAAAAGTAAATTGAAAATGTTCAATTTATTAAGGGAAATAAATATAATATATATTGATATATTATTATGAGAGAAATTAATATTTGAAAAGTTCAAATATAAATTTATGGAAGTTTGAAAGAGTTCAAAATAATGAATTAATTAATTTAAGGCCTAAAATGTGTTTGGGCAAATTAATTAATTCTAGGCCGGGAATTAAATATGTGATATTTAATTGGTGGTTAATTAATTAAAGAATTCATTAACCGAGAATTAATCAATTATGGAAATAATTAATCACTTAAGGAAGTGATTAATCATTTAAGGAAATGATCTAATCACTTATGGAAGTAATTAGTCATTTGTGGAAAAGATTAATCAATTATGGAATTGATTAATCATGATTGATTAATTAAGGAATAAAGATTGAATCAATTATGGAAAAGATTGATTTAATTGAATATTTTATTCATGGCCTCTCTTCTATAAATAGAACACTAGACCTAATTGGTCATGACACTTGAGATACTTTGACACTCTTGAAAGACAAGACCTAGAATTCTCTCTAGCCTCCCTCTTAGAGAAAGACTCCCACAAGTCTTTTGCCTCCTAGACTTAGAGACATACCGGTGTAACCTCTGTGGTGATTGTGTCAATCAAAGAAGAATTTCCAGCGAAGAAAACCTTAAAGCGGCTGCTGCGTTTTCGTTCGTGGAGCGTCGTTGGCGAAGAACGGTCAAGTCTACAACGGAGGTTTGTAACAGTTCTTCCTCTTTTCTTTAGAAAAGTTTTAAAAATAAATTTAGATTTATTTTATCATGTTTAAACTAATTTATAGCGGCTTTAAAGGTTGTTTAAAGTTTTGTTTGAGTTATCGTAACGGTATTTTAATGTTAATTAATATACGGCGTAAGGTCCAAACGATGCGCTTCCGCTGCGTGGGGACTTTTATTCCCTTCAATCGGTATCAGAGCCATCGCTGTCCCTATTAATTAATTTTAAAAAGTTGCGATAAGCTCTAATAGGTGGGATTTATGCATAATGTATGTTCGGTTTGCATTGAACTGTTTGGGTTAATTTTATGGCCATAGATTTTATTTTTATGTGATTTTGATCATGTTAGGCCCGGTGTTTCGGGTATTTTATGTAAAATCGAGTCCTATGTAAGTCCGGGTCTAGAATAGGTTTTTATGAGATGAAAATCGGAGCAATCGCCGCTGAAATCAGGGCCGAAATCGGAGAATCGATGTTGCTGCCGCCTAGATTTTGCCTCCAGACGCAACAGCGTCGGGACGCTCCTTCAACAGCATCTCGACGCTGTCTCGATACCGAAGGCGCTCGGTAAGGAAAGCACACAGCGTCGGGACGCTACCTCAACAGCGTCTCGACGTTGTCTCGATTACGCAGGCGCCAGATATGGAAAACGCACAGCGTCGGGACACTACAAACACAGCGTCTCGACGCTGTCACGATGGAGGCGCACATTAGGGTTTCAAAAGGCGCGGTTCAAGGTGTAACCAGTCCGGTTCGGACCGGTTCGGCTGGGCTGGGACCTATTTGGTCCGGTTCAGCCAATTTTTGGCATGGTTCGTGATTTTGGAGGCCGGTTCGAGGTGGTTCGGGGCGGTTCGTGTTGTCTAGACCAATTCCGGAGCTGTACAAGGATTTTTAGGATAGAATTTAGCTAAATTAATGTAATTTAATGCTTTATTTTATCCTAGGGGCCAAAATTAACCGGTTCAATTGCTATTTATATGCTTTATGGATGTCATATAGAATATTTAATCCCACCTTAGGTTATAAACATGTTCATGCATTTTTTATATATTATAAATTGTTATAATGTATGTTTAAATGCATGGATTTGTTTTCATATTTTTTAATATAAGTGTATATTAATTATATGAAAAATTGGAAAGCATGAAGCATGTCATTAAATATAAATAGTTATGTTTAATGTGATGAATGAAGCATGCTTGAATGATTTTCTTGATTGGCTTATAATTGTTATAATAAAAGAAAATAAAAAATTGCATGAAGCATGAAACATCCATAGTTAATAATATAATTGTTATATTATTCATGCAATAAGTGTGGTTTAATTATTTAATTTGAATGAGATTGTTGAATGAATTAAACCCTAGATTCTTGATTATAGGATTAATCATTAACATTTGAAATAGTTCTTTAATATTAATGATTAGAAGCCGTCAATCTATAATCAAGATTTGCAAGCAAACATAAGATCATAGGATGAATTGGATTAATTTTAAATTTTTTAAAATTAATTAGACCTAGATCAGTTTCTAATAGGATTAGAATCTTTTCTTACTTAGTATTTAAAATAGTTTTAATTGACTAAGTAGGAAAAACATTGCTATGATTATAAGGGAACTCCACCGGTAATGTTCTGTCTAAGGCTGGGGGTATTTAAGTTGACGGTTTACGGAACACCTCCTACTTGGGAACTGACTTGGAATACCGGAGTTGAATTAATCATAGTTAAATGTTAGCATGCAATGTCACTAGGTTTATTAAAAGTGTTTAATGCACCTAGATCTTTAGAGTAAAGACCTTACATTACTGAGGTTATAAGGGAACTCTCTCGGTAAAGTTCTGTCTAAGGCTGGGGGTATTTAAGTTGACGGTTTACGGAACACCTCCTACCTGGGAACTGACCCGAACATTGAGTTGAATTAACCATAGTAATGTTGACTTGCAATGTTGGGTTTATTAAAGGAAGTTTAATTCACCCAAAAGATTGCAGTTGAATCATTTCCATAATTGTTATAATAGGATCAGACTTAGATAGATTGACTTAGCCGAGTACTATCTAAGTTAAACAACTCTATATTAACCTTAGGACATTTTCAGTAGGAGGAAAATTACAAAACGAGATTTAAATCAAGTTTTGCTCCTACGTCCCTATATTCACAACGTGAGATTCATGCTCGGCTTCGAGTCGCCTTAGGAGCGGCCTCCCTTCGGAAAGTGTTTGCATGGATCAATATCAAGGTGAATGGGAAAAATGTCTAGAGTAAGTGGGAGCGGGACACGTGTCAACGTATCCCTCGGTCTCCGCCCATAGTTCACACCGTGAGAGTCCTATGATCCGCCTGCAGGTTGTCCTGGCACGACCATCCCTTCGGAGGGCCTGGTCATAGGATTCGGAACATCGTGAACTCCTGAAAAGGATAGGAGCTCTTAGGCTAATCACCAACAGTTGTCTTTCCCTTCGGTAGCCTGTTGGTGCGTGCCTCTGAGATCTGAAAGTGGGAGGGTTACACTTACGAGGATGAGTTAAAAGTGTTAACAAATCCTTGACCGAACAAAGGTGGCTAATGTCTATAGGAATACGAGTTATTCTGGAATTAGAATTAGCTGAGATGTGTCTCATTCCAAAGGAGGAGTGCCTGATCACCCTTCGGTGGCTGACATTCTAAACCTCTGAAACGTCGTTGCAAAACTAAATCGATAGTTTTAGGGTTCTGTGATTGTCCGTTTTGCTAAATTGATTGGATTGTGTGCAATTGTTTGCTTGTATGATGGCTTAAGGCAAAGATAACTAATATGGTCATTGTTTGATTGAATTTCAGCAATGTCTTCCTCAATTGTCTCTCTGCTTAAAAATGAGAAATTAACCGGCGAAAATTATGCTACGTGGAAGTCGAACCTGAATACGATTCTTGTTGTCGATGATCTGCGGTTCGTCTTAACGGAGGATTGTCCTCCAGCCCCTGCTCGTAATGCATCCCAGGCAGTTAAGGATGCTTATGACCGCTGGACAAAGGCCAATGATAAGACTCGCGTCTATATCTTAGCCAGCTTATTTGAAGTTTTGGCTAAAAGGCATGAGAGCATGGTAACAGCGAGGGAGATTATGAACTCTCTCCAAGAGATGTTTGGACAACCGTCCTACCAACTCCACCATGACGCTCTCAAATACGTTTATAGCTGTCGCATGAAAGAGGGCACGTCTGTTCGGGAGCATGTCCTGGATATGATGGTCCAATTCAACGTGGCAGAGGCAAACGGGGCGGTCATAGATGAGCGTAGTCAGGTTGCATTCATCTTAGAATCTCTTCCGAAGAGTTTTCTGCAGTTTCGAAGCAATGCAATGATGAATAAGATAACATTCAACCTGACTAGCCTCCTGAATGAGCTACAACTCTATCAGTCTCTTCTTAAGAACAAGGGACAGATAGAAGGAGAGGCAAACGTTGTCCACTCTAAAAGAAAGTTCGAGAAGGGTTCATCCTCTGGAACTAAATCTGTAGCCACTTCTTCAAAGAAAACTCAGAAGAAGAAAGGAAACAAGGGGAAAGCTCCCAGCACTGCTGCTAAAAGCAAGGGAAAAGCCAAAGCTATGGCAGACAAGGGCAAGTGTTTCCACTGCAATGTAGATGGACATTGGAAGAGAAACTGCCCAAAGTACCTTGCTGAGAAAAAGAAGGAAAAGGAAGGTAAATTTGATTTACTTGTTTTAGAAACATGCCTGGTAGAACATGATGAGTTTACCTGGATACTTGATTCAGGAGCAACTAATCATGTTTGCTCTTCTTTTCAGGAAAATAGTTCCTTTCGGCAGTTGAACAATGGGGAAATGACACTCAGGGTCGGAACTGGAGAAGTCATTTCAGCTAAAGCAGTGGGAGCTGCGAAGTTATTTTTTAGAAAAAGATTCTTACTTTTAGAAAGTTTGTTAATCGTTCCCAAGATTAAGAGGAACTTAATTTCTATTTCATGTTTGATTGAACAATCGTATACAGTTACTTTTGATATGAATGAAGCGTTCATTTATAAAAATGGTGTACTTATTTGTTCAGCCAAATTGGAAAATAACTTGTATGTTTTAAGACCAACCGAAAACAAAGCACTTTTAAATCACGAATTATTTAAAACTGCTGAAACTCAAAGAAAAAGGCAAAAGATTTCTCCATCAAGTAACAATACTCATCTTTGGCATCTTAGACTTGGTCATATAAACATCGATAGGATCGGTCGTTTGGTAAAGAATGGACTTCTAAGCAAGTTAGAAGATGATTCACTACCACCTTGTGAATCTTGTCTCGAGGGAAAAATGACCAAGAGACCCTTTACTGGAAAAGGTTACAGAGCCAAAGAACCCTTAGAGTTAATACATTCGGATCTGTGTGGTCCAATGAATGTAAAAGCTCGAGGAGGGCACGAATATTTCATCTCTTTTATAGATATTCAAGATATGGTTACTTGTACCTAATGGGACATAAGTCTGAAGCCCTTGAAAAGTTTAAGGAGTTTAAGGCTGAAGTTGAAAACCTATTAGGTAAATCTATTAAAGTACTTCGATCTAATCGAGGAGGGGAGTATATGGATCAAAGATTCCAGGATTATATGATAGAACATGGAATCCAATCTCAACTCTCAGCCCCTGGTACACCTCAACAGAATGGTGTGTCAGAAAGGAGAAATAGAACCTTGTTGGACATGATTCGATCAATGATGAGCTATGCTCAATTGCCTAGCTCGTTTTGGGGGTATGCAGTAGAGACTGCAGTATACATCTTGAACAATGTTCCCTCGAAAAGTGTTTCTGAAACACCTTTCGAATTATGGAAGGGGCGTAAACCTAGTTTGCATCACTTTCGCATCTGGGGTTGTCCAGCACACGTGCTTGTGACAAATCCTAAGAAACTGGAACCTCGTTCAAAACTGTGCCAATTTGTTGGTTAACCTAAAGAAACGAGAGGTGGTTATTTCTACGACCCACAAGGAAATAAGGTGATTGTATCGACAAACGCCACTTTCTTAGAGGAAGACCACATGAGAGATTATAAACCACGCAGCAAAATAATATTAGGAGAAGCTACTGAAGAATCATCAAGAGTTGTTGATGAAGTTGGACCTTCAACAAGGGTTGATGAAGGAACTAGTTCTTCAGATCCATCCTGTCCATCTCAAACGTTGGGAATGCCTCGACGCAGTGGGAGGGTTGTATTACAACCTGACCGCTACTTGAGTTTAACTGAAACTCAGGTTGTCATACCTAATGGTGGCATTGAGGATCCATTGTCCTATCGACAAGCAATGAATGACGAAGATAAGGATGAATGGGTCAAAGCCATGAACCTGGAAATGGAGTCAATGTACTCCAATTCTGTATGGGAACTTACAGATCTACCAAATGGGGTAAAACCCATAGGGTGCAAATGGATCTATAAGAGAAAAAGAGATGCAGCTGGAAAGGTACAGACCTTCAAAGCTAGACTAGTGGCAAATGGTTATACCCAAAAGGAAGGGGTTGACTATGAAGAAACCTTTTCTCCTGTAGCCATGTTAAAGTCCATGAGAATTCTCTTATCCATAGCCATATATTATGACTATGAAATATGGCAAATGGACGTCAAGACTGCCTTTCTGAATGGTAATCTTGAAGAGAATATCTTCATGTCTCAACCCGAAGGGTTCATAGCCCAAGGTCAGGAACAAAAGGTTTGTAAGCTCAATCGATCCATTTATGGATTGAAACAAGCGTCCAGATCATGGAACATTAGATTTGATACTGCAATCAAATCTTTTGGCTTTGACCAAAACGTTGATGAGCCTTGTGTGTACAAGAAAATCAACAAAAGGAAAGTAGCTTTTCTAATACTTTATGTAGACGATATCCTACTCATTGGGAATGATGTAGGATACCTCACTGACATTAAGAAATGGCTAGCAGCCCAATTCCAAATGAAAGATCTGGGAGAGGCTCAATATGTTCTGGGAATCCAAATCATTAGGGATCGTAAGAACAAAACGCTAGCGCTTTCTCAAGCAACGTATATTGACAAGATGTTGTTTCGATATTCGATGCAAAACTCCAAGAAGGGACTGCTACCCTTCAGACATGGGGTACACCTGTCTAAGGAACAGTCTCCTAAGACACCTCAAGAAATTGAGAACATGAGACACATTCCCTACGCCTCAGCTGTGGGCAACATAATGTATGCTATGCTCTGCACTAGGCCTGACATATGTTATGCAGTGGGAGTAGTCAGTAGGTATCAGTCTAATCCAGGGTTGGACCACTGGGGAGCGGTTAAGAATATCCTCAAGTATCTTCGGAGAACGAGGGACTACATGCTTGTGTATGGAGCTAAGGATTTGATTCTTACTGGATACACTGACTCTGACTTTCAAGCTGATAAAGATTCAAGGAAATCCACATCAGGGTCAGTATTCACCCTCAATGGAGGAGCAGTAGTATGGAGAAGCATCAAACAAGGATGCATAGCAGACTCAACCATGGAGGCTGAGTATGTAGCAGCTTGCGAAGCAGCTAAGAAGGCAGTATGGCTCAGAAAGTTCTTGACTAATTTGGAAGTGGTTCCGAATATGAATGTGCCCATAACACTATACTGTGACAACAGTGGGGCTGTAGCCAACTCAAAAGAACCTCGAAGCCAGAAACGAGGTAAACACATCGAAAAGAAGTATCACCTGATACGGGAGATTGTGCAACGAGGAGATGTGATCGTCACTAAGATCGCCTCGGAGCACAACATCGCTGATCCATTTACAAAGGCTCTCACGGCTAAAGTGTTTGAGGGTCATCTAGAGGGTCTAGGTCTACGAGATATGTATGCCATCTAATCTAGGGCAAGTGGGAGAAATGTATAATGGGTATAAGGATGCCCTAGTTCATTGTATTTCCAGCTTTAGATTATTGCATTTACATCCCACTAACTAGTGTTTTAGTTCAAGTGGGAGTTTGTTGGGATTTATGCCCTAAAACTCGTAGATAGTGAATGTAACCGTTGACCGGATATTAATGAAATAATATTGATATATTTTTCCATTAATTGTTATTAGTTATTTTATATGTCGTTGCCTAATAATAACCCTAATTCAATAAACTAGACATCCAAGATTGTAATATGAGTCTTGAATTATATGTAGCGACATATGGGATCATTGTCCAAGAAACAGCCTAAAGGGTCTATAGTATAGGGATAAGACTGGGTGCCTTATCCTGGTGACACTATGGATACGGCCCACTTTGTATTTGATACAAACGCTGCGATCCAACGCGTTCGTGTAGGAGACATGCGAGTGGGGGTATCCTATGCAATGAGTTTGCATAAGACCGGACCGCGAAATAGTAACCACTGGTTATAACACCGTTAACTAGTTGGTTTTCTATTTCACTAGGACGACCTAGACAACTTAGTCTTAATCCTGAGTTGATTATGGACTCCTGCTCATGAGAGATTGTCCTTTGATTTGTATGGGTGAGAGTGGCCAATACGCCGACTCAATAAGCCTACCACTTTGGGGACAAGACCGAATGGGGAGCTGGGAACATAATCGTACAAGATGGAATTCACTCCTTCCCGACTTTAGGGAAGCAGATGGGTGTTCCCTTAAGTGGTTACTCCGAGTCTTGAACAAAGGGCCCTACCCTCTCAATGGCACGAGAGGGTTTTCTGTTTGATGGTTGGACCACAAACAGGTTGTTCATTAGAGGAGAATTGGTACTTAAGGAAATAGAGGTAACCCAGGGGTAAAACGGTAATTTGACCCAGCTGGTGTTACGGACACTCGTGAAGGACTAACTAGTCGATATTGGTCTAGATCCGTGGACACAGAAAATATGTCTGCAGTGAGAAGAGTGCAACTATGAGTCTATAGTGGAATGTACACACAGTTAACGAATATTGATTAATGTGGTTAATGAGTTTGACCAATTAATCTCACATCGTTCGAGCTTCTGATCTGCAGGTCCATTAGGTCCCACTGGTAGCTCGTAAAGTAATTTGAGGCAACTAAGTAATAATAGTAAATTGAAAATGTTCAATTTATTAAGGGAAATAAATATAATATATATTGATATATTATTATGAGAGAAATTAATATTTGAAAAGTTCAAATATAAATTTATGGAAGTTTGAAAGAGTTCAAAATAATGAATTAATTAATTTAAGGCCTAAAATGTGTTTGGGCAAATTAATTAATTCTAGGCCAGGAATTAAATATGTGATATTTAATTGGTGGTTAATTAATTAAAGAATTCATTAACCGAGAATTAATCAATTATGGAAATAATTAATCACTTAAGGAAGTGATTAATCATTTAAGGAAATGATCTAATCACTTATGGAAGTAATTAGTCATTTGTGGAAAAGATTAATCAATTATGGAATTGATTAATCATGATTGATTAATTAAGGAATAAAGATTGAATCAATTATGGAAAAGATTGATTTAATTGAATATTTTATTCATGGCCTCTCTTCTATAAATAGAACACTAGACCTAATTGGTCATGACACTTGAGATACTTTGACACTCTTGAAAGACAAGACCTAGAATTCTCTCTAGCCTCCCTCTTAGAGAAAGACTCCCACAAGTCTTTTGCCTCCTAGACTTAGAGACATACCGGTGTAACCTCTGTGGTGATTGTGTCAATCAAAGAAGAATTTCCAGCGAAGAAAACCTTAAAGCGGCTGCTGCGTTTTCGTTCGTGGAGCGTCGTTGGCGAAGAACGGTCAAGTCTACAACGGAGGTTTGTAACGGTTTTTCCTCTTTTCTTTAGAAAAGTTTTAAAAATAAATTTAGATTTATTTTATCATGTTTAAACCAATTTACAGCGGCTTTAAAGGTTGTTTAAATTTTTGTTTGAGTTATCGTAACGGTATTTTAATTATAATTAATATACGGCGTAAGGTCCAAACGATGCGCTTCCGCTGCGTGGGGACTTTTATTCCCTTCAGTTTGCTCTTCTTTTCAGGAAAATAGTTCCTTTCGGCAGTTGAACAATGTGGAAATGACACTCAGGGTCGGAACTGGAGAAGTCATTTCAACTAAAGCAGTGGGAGCTGCGAAGTTATTCTTTAGAAATAGATTCTTACTTTTAGAAAGTTTGTTAATCGTTCCCAAAATTAAGAGGAACTTAATTTCTATTTCATGTTTGATTGAACAATCGTATACAGTCACTTTTGATATGAATGAAGCGTTCATTTATAAAAATGGTGTACTTATTTGTTCAGCCAAATTGGAAAATAACTTGTATGTTTTAAGACCAACCGAAAACAAAGCACTTTTAAATCACGAATTATTTAAAACTGCTGAAACTCAAAGGAAAAGGCAAAAGATTTCTCCATCAAGTAACAAAACTCATCTTTGGCATCTCAAACTTGGTCATATAAACATCGATAGGATCGGTCGTTTGGTAAAGAATGGACTTCTAAGCAAGTTAGAAGATGATTCACTACCACCATGTGAATCTTGTCTCGAGGGAAAAATGACCAAGAGACCCTTTACTGGAAAAGGTTACAGAGCCAAAGAACCCTTAGAGTTAATACATTCGGATCTGTGTGGTCCAATGAATGTAAAAGCTCGAGGAGGGTACGAATATTTCATCTCATTTATAGATGATTATTCAAGATATGGTTACTTGTACCTAATGGGACATAAGTCTGAAGCCCTTGAAAAGTTTAAGGAGTTTAAGGCTGAAGTTGAAAACCTATTAGGTAAATCTATTAAAGTACTTCGATCTGATCGAGGAGGGGAGTATATGGATCAAAGATTCCAGGATTATATGATAAAACATGGAATCCAATCTCAACTCTCAGCCCCTGGTACACCTCAGTAGAATGGTGTATCAGAAAGGAGAAATAGAACCTTGTTAGACATGGTTCGATCAATGATGAGCTATGCTCAATTGCCTAGCTCGTTTTGGGGGTATGCAGTAGAGACTGCAGTATACATCTTGAACAATGTTCCCTCAAAAAGTGTTTCTGAAACACCTTTTGAATTATGGAAGGGGCGTAAACCTAGTTTGCATCACTTTCGCATCTGGGGTTGTCCAGCACACGTGCTTGTGACAAATCCTAAGAAACTGGAACCTCGTTCAAAACTGTGCCAATTTGTTGGTTACCCCAAAAGAAACGAGAGGTGGTTATTTCTACGACCCACAAGAAAATAAGGAATTGTATCGACAAACGCCACTTTCTTAGAGGAAAACCACATGAGAGATCATAAACCACGCAGCAAAATAATATTAGGAGAAGCTACTGAAGAATCATCAAGAGTTGTTGATGAAGTTGGACCTTCAACAAGGGTTGATGAAGGAACTAGTTCTTCAGATCCATCCCGTCCATCTCAAACGTTGGGAATGCCTCGACGCAGTGGGAGGGTTGTATTACAACCTGACCGCTACTTGGGTTTAACTGAAACTCAGGTTTTCATACCTAATGATGGCATTGAGGATCCATTGTCCTATCGACAGACAATGAATGACGAAGATAAGGATGATTGGGTCAAAGCCATGAACCTGGAAATGGAGTCAATGTACTCCAATTCTGTATGGGAACTTACAGATCTACCAAATGGGGTAAAACTCATAGGGTGCAAATGGATCTATAAGAGAAAAAAAGATGCAACTGGAAAGGTACAGACCTTCAAAGCTAGACTAGTGGCAAATGGTTATACCCAAAAGGAAGGGGTTGACTATGAGGAAACCTTTTCTCCTGTAGCCATGTTAAAGTCCATTAGAATTCTCTTATCCATAGCCACATATTATGACTGTGAAATATGGCAAATGGACGTCAAGACTGCCTTTTTGAATGGTAATCTTGAAGATAATATCTTCATGTCTCAACCCGAAGGGTTCATAGCCCAAGGTCAGGAACAAAAGGTTTGTAAGCTCAATCGATCCATTTATGGATTGAAACAAGCATCCAGATCATGGAACATTAGATTTGATACTGTAATCAAATCTTTTGGCTTTGACCAAAACGTTGATGAGCCTTGTGTGTACAAGAAAATCAACAAAATGAAAGTAGCTTTTCTAATACTTTATGTAGACGATATCCTACTCATTGGGAATGATGTAGGATACCTCACTGACATTAAGAAATAGCTAGCAGCCCAATTCCAAATGAAAGATCTGGGAGAGGCTCAATATGTTATGGGAATCCAAATCATTAGGGATCGTAAGAACAAAACGCTAGCTCTGTCTCAAGCAACGTATATTGACAAGATGTTGTCTCGATATTCGATGCAAAACTCCAAGAAGGGACTGCTACCCTTCGGACATGGGGTACACCTGTCTAAGGAACAGTCTCCTAAGACACCTCAAGAAATTGAGAACATGAGACACATTCCCCACGCCTCAGCTGTGGGCAGCTTAATGTATGCTATGCTCTACACAAGGCCTGACATATGTTATGCAGTGGGAGTAGTCAGTAGGTATCAGTCTAATCCAGGGTTGGACCACTGGGGAGCGGTTAAAAACATCCTCAAGTATCTTCGGAGAACGAGGGACTACATGCTTGTGTATGGAGCTAAGGATTTGATTCTTACTGGATACACTGACTCTGACTTTCAAGCTGATGAGGATTCAAGGAAATCCACATCAGGGTCAGTATTCACCCTCAATGGAGGAGCAGTAGTGTGGAGAAGCATCAAACAAGGATACATAGCAGACTCAACCATGGAGGCTGAGTATGTAGCAGCTTGCGAAGCAGCTAAGGAGGCAGTATGGCTCAGAAAGTTCTTGACTTATTTGGAAGTGGTTCCGAATATGAACGTGCCCATAACACTATACTGTGACAACAGTGGGGCTGTAGCCAACTCAAAAGAACCTCGAAGCCACAAACGAGGTAAACACATCGAGAGGAAGTATCACCTGATACGGGAGATTGTGCTACGAGGAGATGTGATCGTCACTAAGATCGCCTCGGAGCACAACATCGCTGATCCATTTACGAAGGCTTTCACGGCTAAAGTGTTTGAGGGTCATCTAGAGGGTCTAGGTCTACAAGATATGTATGCCATCTAATCTAGGGCAAGTGGGAGAAATGTATAATGGGTATAAGGATGCCCTAGTTCATTGTATTATATACATGACATTTCCAGCTTTAGATTATTGCATTTACATCCCACTAACTAGTGTTTTAGTTCAAGTGGGAGTTTGTTGGGTTTTATGCCCTAAAACTCGTAGATAGTGAATGTAACCGTTGACCGGATATTAATGAAATAATATTGATATATTTTTCCATTAATTGTTATTAATTATTTTATATTTGTCTTTGCCTAATAATAACCCTAATCCAATAAACTAGACATCCAAGGCTGTAACATGAGTCTTGAACTATATGTAGCGACATATGGGATCATTTTTCAAGAAACAGCCTAAAGGGTCTATAGTATAGGGATAAAACTGGGAGTCTTATCCTGGTGACACTATGGATACGGTCCACTTTGTATTTGATACAAACGCTGCGATCCAACGCGTTCATGTAGGAGACATGCGAGTGGGGGTATCCTATGCAATGAGTTTGCATAAGACCGGACCGCGAAATATTAACCACTGGTTATAACACCGTTAACTAGTTTGTTTTCTATTTCACTAGGACGACCTAGACAACTTAGTCTTAATCCTGAGTTGATTATGGACTCCTGCTCATGAGAGATTGTCCTTTGATTTGTATGGGTGAGAGTGGCCAATACGTCGACTTAATAAGCCTACCACTTTGGGGACAAGACCGAATGGGGAGCTTGGAACATAATCGTACAAGATGGAATTCACTCCTTCCCAACTTTAGGGAAGCAAATGAGTGTTCCCTTAAATGGTTACTCCGAGTCTTGAACAAAGGGTCCTACCCTCTCAATGGCACGAGAGGGTTTTCTGTTTGATTGTTGGACCACAAACAGGTTGTTCATTAGAGGAGAATTGGTACTTAAGGAAATAGAGGTAACCTAGGGGTAAAACGGTAATTTGACCCAGCTTGTGTTACGAACACTCGTGAAGGACTAACTAGTCGATATTGGTCTAGATCCGTGGACACAGAAAATATGTCTGCAGTGAGAAGAGTGCGACTGTGAGTCTATAGTGGAATGTACACACAGTTAACGAATATTGATTAATGTGGTTAATGAGTTTGACCAATTAATCTCACATCGTTGGAGCTTCTGATCTGCAGGTCCATTAGGTCCCACTGGTAGCTCGTAAAGTAATTTGAGGCAACTAAGTAATAAAAGTAAATTTAAAATGTTCAATTTATTAAGGGAAACAAATATAATATATATTGATATATTATTATGAGAGAAATTAATATTTGAAAAGTTCAAATATAAATTTATGGAAGTTTGAAAGAGTTCAAAATAATGAATTAATTAATTTAAGGCCTAAAATGTGTTTGGGCAAATTAATTAATTCTAGGCCGGAAATTAAATATGTGATATTTAATTGGTGGTTAATTAATTAAAGAATTCATTAACCGGGAATTAATCAATTATGGAAATAATTAATCACTTAAGGAAGTGATTAATCATTTATGGAAATGATCTAATCACTTATGGAAGTAATTAGTCATTTGTGGAAAAGATTAATCAATTATGGAATTGATTGATCATGATTGATTAATTAAGGAATAAGATTGAATCAATTTTGGAAAAGATTGATTTAATTGAATATTTTATTCATGGCCTCTCTTCTATAAATAGAACACTAGACCTAATTGGTCATGACACTTGACACTCTTGAAAGACAAGACCTAGAATTCTCTCTAGCCTCCCTCTTAGAGAAAGACTCCCACAAGTCTTTTGCCTCCTAGACTCAGAGATATACCGGTGTAACCTCTGTGGTGATTGTGTCATTCAAAGAAGAAATTTCCAGCGAAGAAAAACCAAAGACGGTTGCTGCGTTTTGATTGTTGGAGCATCGTTGGCGAAGAACGGTCAAGTCTACAACGGAGGTTTGTAACGGTTCTTCCTCTTTTCTTTAGAAAAGCATGAAAATAAATTTAGATTTATTTTTCAGCATGTTTAAACCGATTTTACAGCAGCTTTAAAGGTTGTTTAAAGTTTGTTTGAGTTTTCGTAACGGTATTTTAATGTTAATTAATATACGGCGTAAGGTCCAATCGATGCGCTTCCGCTGCGTGGGGACTTTTATTCCCTTCAGCAAGTAGGTGAGATGACTCTCAGATTCTGATCTCGAGAGTATGTCTCGACTATGGCAGAGGGGCACATTAAGTTATTTTATCTAGTGGGAGAAAATACACATTATTAGATAATGTATATGTATTTCCTAAAGATTAACAGAAATTTGATTTCTGTATCTTACATGCTGGAACAATGTTACTCTATACTTTTCTCTGCTAACGCAGATTTATTTTAAGAAAGGGAGTTGACATTTGTTCAGCTTTACTGGAAAATAACTTATGTGTTTTAAGACTAATCGAGAGTAAAACAAGTCATGAGCATTGAGTTGCTTAAGATTGCTTATACTCAAAGAAATAAAGGCAAAGGATATCTCCTAAAGGAAATACCTTTCTTTGGTTCTTAAGGTTAGGCTATTTTGATCTCAATATGATTGGGAACTTAGTCTAGAGTATGCTTCTAATTAGTTAGAAGAAGACTCTCACATACTTGTTAAGTCATGTTTTACGGGCAATATGATCGATAGATCTTTTACTGAAAAAGAGCTAAAAGAGCCAAAGAGCCCTTGGAGCTTGTACATTTGGATCTTTGTGGTCTAGTATGTTAAAGTAGTGGGAGGGTATGAATAATTTGTCTCTGTTATAGATGATTATTCATAGGTATGAATATCTCTACCCAATGCAACTTAAGTCTGAATCTCTTGAGATATTCGAAGGGCTTAAGACTAAAGTTGAAAACTTGTTAGGTGAGATAATAAAAACACTTTGATCTGATCAATGTGTTGAGTATAGGAACTTGAGATTCTAGGACTATTTGATAGTTCATGGAATCACATCCTAAATCTCAGTTAGGAGTAATAGAACCCTATTGGATATGGTTTAATCCAAGTTGAGCTATGTTCAATTGCCGGACTCGTTTCGGGGTCATGTAGTGTGACTGCAGCGTGTATTTTGAACAACGTTCCATCAAAAGTGTTTCTGAAACACCTTTTGTGTTGTGGATAGGACGTGAAGATTGTTTACGTTCATTTGAATTTCGGGGTGTCCAACACTTGTGTTTGTGACTAACCCAAAACAAATTGGAATACCGTTCAAAATAATGCCTAATTGTAGGCAATCCCAAAGAAAACGAGGAGAATATACTTCTTCAATCCATAAGAGAATAAAGAATTTGTATTGACAAATGCTTCATTCTCAGAAGAATAACATATGAGCAATCATAAGCCACAAAGTAAAGTCAGTTTGAGTGTATTAACTAATAAAGCTACGGAAACATTAACAAGAGTTGTTGATGAATCAACAATCAACAAAAGTTGTTGATAAGACTGGTTATTCAACAAGAGTTGTTGATAAGGCCGGTGCTTTTGGTCAGTCACATCCATCTCAGGAGTTGAGAATGCCTTGATGTAGTGGGAGGGTTGTTTTATAACCTGACCGTTACATGGGCTTATTTGAAGCTCAAGTCGTCATTCTTGATGATGACATAAAGGATTCGTTATCTTTCAGAAAGAAAATGAATGATGTTGACAAGGACAAATGGTTTAAAGCCATGGACCTGGAAATGAAATCTTTGTATTTCAATTCCATATGGGATCTTGTACATCTGCTTGATGGGTAACACCTATTGGTTACAAGTGGATATACAAGAGGGAATAAGACATTAAGGTCTTAACCATAAGTGTTTATACAATAAGATCAAAAGCAAAAGGGTTTGCAAGCTTAAGTGATCCATTCATGGATTGACCTAAGCATCTCGATCTTGGAATGTGAGGTTTGATTCGGTGATCAAATCTTTTTGGCTTTAATAAGGACATTGATGAGTCTTGTGTCTGCAAAAAGATCGTTAATAGTTCAGTAGATTTCTTCATGTTGTATGTGATTGATATCCTACTCATTGGGAATGAGGTAGGTTAACTTATTACATTAAAGGTGACTAGCAACTCATTTCCAAATAACAGTTGGGAGAAACTTAGTTTGTTCTTAGGTTCTAAATTGTTTAGAATAGTAAGAACAAAATGCTAGCCTTGTTACAAGCGTCTTATATCTATAAATGTTATTAGATATGAGATGCAGAATTCTAAGAAGGGTTCACGACCTTGTAGGGTAGAATTCTTTTGTCTAAGGAACTGTCTTCTTAGACACCTCAAGGAGTTGAGGAATGTCCTATGCAATAGACATTGTCAGTGAGTATCAATCTAATCCAGGATATGATCACTGGAGAGCTGTTAATTATATTCTCAAGTATCTTTGGAGAATGAGGAACTATATGCTCGCGTATGGCGCTAAGGATTTGATCCTTACAGGATACACTGACATAGATGTTTTAACTGGTAAGGATTTGATGAAATCTACACCAGTGTCTGTCTTCACTCTTAAATAGAGGAGATATAGTATGGCATCGCATCGAGCTAGGATGCAATGCAGCCTCAACCTATAGGTCGAAAACTACGTTGTTTGTGAAGCAGCGATCGAGGCTGATTTGGAAAGTGTTCCAAATATGACCTTTCCTAATGCAAGACAAGCATGCACATTGAATTGAATGAAAGTATTATTGATCATTCACGAAGGCTCTCTCGGCTAAAGTGTGTGAGGGTCATCTAGATGGTCTAGATCTACGAGATAAGTACAAAGATGTAATCTAGGGCAAGTGGGAGAAATGTAATGGGTATAGTGGATGCCCTAGTTTATTGTATTTGTACATAGTATATATACGTTTTATGTATTATACATGTATCTATACACCCATTGCCATGATAGATTATTGTACATCCCACTAAGCTAGAGTTTTAGTTCAAGTGGGAGTTGTTGGGTTTTATGCCCTAAAACTCGTAGATAGTGAATGATGACAAATTGTTCACTTGTCTCAATACGCTGTTATTGAGGTTTATACAATAAAGAGTTATTGTTACTAAAATTGCACAATTTGACCCAAATCCAATAAACTAAGATTCTAGGTTGTTTAGATGAAACTTGAACTAGTATATGGGGACATACGGGGATCAGTGTTCAAGTAACAACCTAAATGGTCTATAGTATAGTGATAAGGTCGGGTACTTTATCCTAGTAACACTATGTGATACGGCCCACTTTGTATTCGATACAGATGCAATGATCCAAAGCATCCATGTAGGAGACATGCAAGTGGGGGTATCCTGTGCAATGAGTTTGCATAAGACCGGACCGCGAAATAGTAACTGTAGACACCGTATTTGGTTCGGCTTGATTTTTAGTAATAATATTTGAATTTTTCTCATATGTGGTGGTCAATTTGTTTTTTGGTATGCAACTAAGAGTGTAGCTCAACTGGCATAAAACTATATTGATAATCACATCACTCCCCCCTTTTTCTCAACTTCTCACCCTATTCTCTCAAACCACTCTTGAAGCTATCCTATAAAAGGAGAGCTTGTGGGGTAGAATGGACAAGAAAAAAATGTGTGGGAAAATGGGAGAAGAAAAAAGTGGTGGAAAATAGGAGAACAATGAGAGAGTGAAGAAAGAAAGAAGGAGTGATGAAAATCTAAGAAAGAAAGGGAGAGAAAGAGGTGAGGTTTGAGAGAGAAAAGAGTGAAATTTGAGAGAGAGAGAGAGAAATTTTAATCTTTTGAAAGATTGAGTTGTTCACTGCTTCGCCGCCACCGCTCACCACATCGTCGCCGCCATTGAAGACCTACGCCGCCGCCACTCCGACGAACTCCGCCACAAATCCAATCCCGATCCGACGTCCGTCGCCACCGCGAACTCCAACCATCCGAAGAACCAGGAGTAACTTTGACCCACATTCCAGTGAATTTTCATGGAAGAGAAAGGTAAAGAAGAAAAAAGTGGTGGAAAATAGGGGAATGGAGAGAGAGAAAAAAAGCGAGGAAGAGGATGAAATGATGGTGGGTTTCACTCTTTATTATTATTCTGTTATTTATCATTTTCTTTTATTTGTTCATTCTTTCTTTTCTTTATTTAGTTTTTATTTTTTAGGAAAGAGCAAGCTTTTTTTTAAAAAAAAAAAAGAAAACAAACTTCATTTTTCCCTTTTAATTTTATGGGTTTTGTTTTATTTTACTCCAATTTGAATTTTAAAGTTGAAATTTTAAAATCAATTCCAAATTGTTTTTTTTTTCTTTTATTTAAATTTCCAAATCATTTTCAATATGTTTATAATATGGATGTTCCAAAAAAATTTCAAAATGATTTTCACTTTGGTCTTTCCAAACAAATTTCAAAATGGCCTTAACATTGTTTTTCCCCCTAAAATAGATCTCAATTTGGGTTTAATTTGAAAAATTTTCAATTCAATTGACCAAATCAATTTCAATCTAGTTTCAAATCTTGAACTCATCATGGTTGGAAATTGGAATTTGCAAATCAATGTTTATTTGGTTTTAAATTGGAAGATTTTCAACTTTTGTTAAATTTGAAACAAATCAATGTCCGTTTGGTTCTAAATGGGAAATCAATTTCAATTTTAATTAAATTGGGAATGTCTATGGACTTTAGTTAAATTGGAGTTCAATTTCAATTTTGGTTTACATTAAAATCTCAAAATCAATTTCAGTTAGGCTTTAACATGAAATTTCTAATTTGAATTTCACATTGGTTTTAATTGACTTTTGAATCAATGTCTTTAATTCACATTAGAGATCTCAATTCAGTTTCAATTTAATTTTTATTTGAAGCTTTGATTTCAATCCCATTTTGATTCTAAATTTGAATTTCCAATTTAATTTCTTTTAGGATTTTAAAAAATCAAAGTCAATTTGATTTAATTTGGATTTCAATTCAATTTCATTCTTGGTTTTAAATTAACTCAACTTCAATTTAGTTTTGGTTTGAAATTTTCAAATAGAATTTTAATTTTTCTTTGATTGATTTTAATTTGAATAAAAACTCAAATTTGTAATTCTTGGATGAATGTCAATTCGGTCCTTATTTGATATTCACACATGAATTTCAATTTGATTTTAATTTAGATTTTTTAAATTGATTTCAATTTGATGTAAATTGGTTTCTTAAATAAATTTAAAATTACCTTGACGATGTCATTTCACGAATAAATTTAATTTCAAATTGAATTTACATTGAAATATCCAAATCAATTTCGGTTTGGTTTTAATTTAGAATTTTTCAATAAATTTCAATATGTTCTCATTGGAATTTCAAAATCAATGTCTATTTGGTTTTATATTGAAAATCAATTTCAGTTTTAAACTAAATTGGAAATCAATTTCAAAGGTTAAATCAAATTTCAAAAACATTATTTAATATTTTGAAAGGCTAAAATAGATCGATTACGGAAACTTTAAGGCTAATTTTGTCTAAGAACGGGTACTTAAGCTGACCGAAATGGAACACCCTGCCTGGAAATTAGCCTAAAGTTTAACTAGTCAATTATTTTGGCAATCAAAATTTCAATTTGATCTTAATTTAGAATTTTTCAAATCAACTTCAATTTGATTCTAAATTAGATTTTCCAAATAAATTTCAAAATAGTTTTACTTTAATTCCAAATGAATTTCTAATTGAATTTGGTTTTCAAAAATGAAAAAATATTTTTCCATTGAATGGTGTCATACCACTCATGATTATTAGTTCACATTTTATTTTGAAATGTGAACTAATAGATGTGAGACAAATTAGCTCATGTACAACCTATGACGGAGTTGAGTTAACTTCTCAAATTCTTGAGGTGACAAATTTTCTTTTAATTAAAAGAAGATTTTAACATGACAAACAATTATTGGGTATAACCCCACTCACTACATCAAAACCTTACTTTAATTTGTAAAGTTAAGGTCAGATTAAGTGACACATTTGTTATTTTTTTCTTCAAAATAAAGGACCGTTTCATGTTATAAAAGGATGATTTTAAAATAAAATGTGGTAACCGTTTTTTAAACGGGTGTTGTAGGGGTGCTAATACCTTCCCTACACTCAATCGACTCCCGAACCTAATTTTTGGTTTTCAAAGACCAGTTTTTCTTTAAAATGGGTGACCAATCACACCCCAAGATGATTGGTGGCGACTCCAAACCTCTCACCTCGAAAGAGACCCTTAGGAAAGGACGTCGGCCGCTCCGCGTCGCAATGACGTTGCGACAGCTTGGCGACTCTGCTGGGGACCTTTAGAGAGTCAAGCCACTCCAAATTTTATTTTTCTATTATCCTTTTATTAATTTATTTGGTTCATTATATTATTTCTTTTTGTATAATTTATTTATGTAATTTTTTCTCTTTTTAGATCATCATGCATTTCACACAATCACAGCTCTATACCCGGGCTATACCCTTTAGGATTAGAATCGAGGATGTAGTTGTGTCGACCTTCGAAGGGACATAATTGCCCTCGCATAGGCGCACGAAAAATCCTCACTCAGGTTGGTTCATCTGTTATTTTATAACATCTGGATTAGTTAGAATCTATCTACCCTCACTTCATTCTCATAGTTCTGGGTCATTTATTTTGTATTATCATTATTTTTGTGTTTTTTTTTAAACAAACATGGGTTAATCATGGTATTTAGGTTTCAACTCTTTCTTTTTTATACCATCTTACCTTTTTTTAAAGGCTTTTATTAAAAAATGAAGTCATCTTATCCTCATTGTTTTGAAAAAAACTTCTTTAAAAAAATAAGGAGTCTTCCTATTTTTGTTGTTTTTTTTTTAAAGATTTGTTTAAAAATAAAAGTTTTTCTATCTTCGTCGTTTTTTTTTAAAAAAAATTCAAGTATTCTAATCTTTCATTTCTTTTAAGGGTTTTGTCTCTCTTTCTTTTGGATTTTTGTTTTTAAAGAGGTAGAAAATCTCTTCGAAATGAAGGTCTTTTTTTTCCTCATCTTCAATTATTTTCCATCTCGTTCAGTCCTTGGTCATTTTTTTATCTCATTCCCCTAAAGTCATGCATCGTATTTGAAATTAGTAATGTCGACCTTCGAAGGGACATCATTGCCCTCGTGTAGGCGCATGAAAATTTTGGCTCAAGTTAATTTAATCGTTATTTTATAACATTGAATTAATTTGTGACCCTTTTTTTCTAGGATTAGAATTTTAATCTCACATTATTCACACCCCTCATGTTAATTCATTTGATATTTTATAACATTTGAACGAATTTGAGACCATTTTTCCTTCTAGGATTAAAATTTTATCCTCACATCATTCTCCATCACTCAAGTTAATTCCATTGTTATCTTATAATATTGCACTACAACAAATTTGGCTTTTAATGTCGGGCATTGCCCGACATTAAAAGCCTTTAATGTCGGTCACTGACCGACATTAAAAACACCGACATTAAAAGTTTTAATGTCGGTCGCTTTTAATGTCGGGCATTGCCCGACATTAAAAGTGACTTTTAATGTCAGACACTTTTAATGTCGGGCATTGCCCGACATTAAAAGCTCTGATCGACATTAAAAGGGTGCTTTTAATGTCGGTCAATGCTGACCGACATTAAAAGTACCCTTTTAATGTTAGTCAACCAGTCTTTGACCGACATTAAAAGTCACTTTTAATGTCGGTCAGTTTTTTTATGTCGGTCATTGCCCGACATTAAAAGCCGTGAAATTAAAAGTGTCCGACATTAAATGTGCGACATTAAAAGTGTCCGACATTAAATGTGCAATATTAAATTAAAAAAAAAAATTGTTGGTTGCACAAATAGCTAACCAACAATACTATTTCTTCCTTTTGTAAAAACCTGTAAACAAAATAAAATTTCAACATACACACAAAATAAAATCTCGAAAGTATTTTTACACAACTCAACGAACATGGATTTAATTAATAAAATATAATAGTGTATATAATACATGGAACTTTCCGTCTATCCACAAATCACATCCATGAACTAATTTACAAAGAAAAAGTAAAATAAGTACACAACTCCTTCTACGCTCTTCCGGCCAAGTTCCTCCTCGAGCTCTTTTTCGAGAATATTCATTTCATCATCTGCAACCGTTCTCACTTAACAAGATGAATTCCAAACCTTATACAAAGCAAAAACGTAAGTAAAATACAATCGACACATATCTCCAATCAAAACATTAAACTAAAACTAAAGCTCCAAAACATATGAGTAAATTAGAGCTAATAACCAACAACATCTAGAGGATTATAGAACACTTGGTGTGCAGTAATTTGCATTGACAATGGAGAAGTTAATGTTGTAAGTTTGTGAGTAAATGAAGAACAGAACGAGAAACAGAGCATTGAGGAAATTACCAGAGCATGAGGCCTTAAATAATGCTCTTTCCCAAGTTCATCTTCGAACTTCTTTTCAAGAATATTCATTTCATCATCTGCAACAATTCTCGCTTAACAAGATGAATTCCAAACCTTATACAAATAAAAAACGTATAAGTGAAATACAACCAGCACACATCTCCAATCAAATCCTTAAACTGTGTCACTTCTCTTAGAGAGAATATAAAAACTATACTGTTACTATACATAATTGCAACTTAATAAGAAAGAAAAGGAAATATATAAAAGAAACTAGGAAAACAAATCGTAAGCATAACCATCTCACTTCTCTTCCAAAGAACAGTACCAGGTAGAAATTGTTAACGAGGAAATATACACAAACAACACCTGACCTTTTCTATACCCATAACTAGAGGAAACATTGCTAAAATAATGTAAGTGACAAATAATGTATTTGGGTCACAGCAGTTGGTCAACGTTGGAAGGCATTGACATCTAAATCATGTCATTACTGGAAAACGTCATTGCAACTATTCCATAATTCATTCAAGTCAAAGGAATCCAAAAAAATTGAAGCTTACTTATTGCTTACGTCCTAAACAGAAGGTGCAGATAACACGGTCAAGCACTTGAACGCACAAGAGAACCTGTTATGGTAAATCCCAAACCTAATGGCTTCCCCCCTTGGGTAGAACAGAAACTTCATATGGTAACCACCAAAGGTACAGAAAGGGGAGGATGATAAGAAAGCCCAAAGAAAGGATAAAAGTTTATACGGACCATGGACCAAAAATCTCAGAACTATAAGGAAATATGACAGATCAATCAACTACATAACAGCAGAATCGTGCAAGAAAACGTAAATTTTTTACCATAACTTGAAGAGGAAGAATGATTTCGTTTTTTTCTTTTTTTGGTGGGGGGTGGGGGATGGGGAGATGTTGTGAGTGTTGACTAATAGAACATTGCAATGACAAGAAAATAAAATCTAAAGGACCTATGATCAACATTTTTGTATGAATGTTAAGGAATATCCATACCACTAAAATAGAAAAGGAAAACAGAGAACCGAGGAAAAAAGTTTTATTCAGTTATCACACAGACATCCGATGGCAGCAAAAACTAAAAACCAAAAGAACATAGAGATAAATGAAGTACACATTTACCACTTAAGAAACTTCATTCCCCTATCTGCAATTTCTTCGTTAGTCTCTCTGATGTTCCGCCTTCCACAGGATATCGTCATCGTGTTCAATCTAAAAAAGTAAATGTTTTTTCAATAAAAATAAGTTAAAATCTAAAAAAATAGAGATGAAAAATAGTCACAAGATGGACAAACAAAATGCAACTTGCCATTGAAAAATCAATGGCAGGGAAAAGAGACCGATACTCGCTAATTGAAAAATCAATAGCAGGAACATTTATACCATCTGAATATCCTTCACCACCAAAGGCTTCGACCGCTGTTTGCATAGTCCTACGTGCAATCATGACAGTTGAAATTGTAAATGTTTGATTAGTAGGGGCAAACCATGAAATTTTGTGGTTTGGGTAAAGAAGGAAAAATGTTTTAAGATGAAAATGGCCTCCACAAAGTGAAACAGGCTCAATCATCTAGAGGGACAAGCAGGCATAAAGGTACTATATATAAAATGCATGCTAGTTGCCAGTTGACAACTTGGACTATAAGAGTGGAGGATCATTTAAAAAAAAAATCTTTAAAAACACACAAACCACATTAAAAAATCAGTCCCAAAAATTTAAACATATATACAAAGAACATTAAAAAGAAAGCAAGCTTGCCTTATAGCTGAACTACTCTTGAAATAAATTTTTAGTACCATGTACTGAATCTACTGATTGACGATAAAGCATTCTGAAATATCATAACAAAGCACAAAATCATGATAAGCTCATTCCTTACCTTCCTCATTTAATCTCTCCATCTTATCACCCCCCCCCCCAAGTTGATCTGATAAGAAAAGGTGCAGCTATTCGTTATCCTTTTCAAACAAGTCTGCCATGACCTTTATGTATCCTTCACGCTGATACCAGTAAGGTAGAACCACAAGCTTTGTTATCCTGTCTCTTTTTTTCTACCATAAAATGGGAAGAAGCATCAATAAATAAATACAATAATTTTGTTCATGTACCAAATTTTGGAGTTTGTAAGTTTCATAAGATGTTGTTGTTCCACTTATAACTGAATAGGACCTTACAAGGCTAAGAAAGAACTAAATATTGAAAAAATAAAAATTTTTGATCAGCCTACAAAAGAGTACAATGAGTGTACAAGCTTGACATTGTTCGTTGCCTTGGTATGTTTTTCATGTGATGTATAGATGCAAGACCATTTTTTTTTTCTTGAAACAAACATACGTAGAGAAAACTTAAGTAAAGCATAGGGCCCCTTGGATTGTCAGTGTCAGTGTATTCTCATTAGTAGAAAACTTTCTACTGATTTCTCCCACAACAGCTCCCCCATTCAACTGTTCGAAAAGGTGCAAGTATGCCACTCTTAGTGAGTCTCCTTTATCGGCCCTGTAATAGAAAGCTTAAATGTAAAATTTTGTAAGTTTAGGGATGTAATAGATCACAAATTGAAAGTTTAAGCATGTAATTATAACAACTCATCCCATAGAGTATATATTTATCCAATTTAATATGCTAAACAATTAAAGGGGGTAAAATCTCTAAGGACAATTTAATAACTTGAAGTTGAAATTAAACTATTGATTAGATATGCTTTTATAAATCTCAGTTTTGATTCTGTGTCCAATTTGAAATCAAGAACAGCATTCTTATGCTTGTACTGTGCTGCCACATCCCCTGTGTAAAGACCTCCCCTGTGCTGCCACATACGAACCGAAAAATCTTTCTTACCCTCAAACTTTTGCCTTTTCAATTCAGTTTGGGGTTTCAACCAGGTATGTTCACAACAGATTCCGAGATTAACTTAGCAATCATTCAAAATGGCTATTGAATATCAAAGCTAACCCCTAAATCTTTCTTAAAAAAAACCCTAAATCTAATCTAATCGGCACACTTAACATCAAAATCGACACAAATGATGAGCATCATTCAACGAGCCAGACAATTTTATTTCAACACTCAACAAATTAAACTTCGAAACTCAAACTCAAATTTTCACGCAAAATAGATTCCAAAACAAGGAACACCTTAAATTCTCTTAGGCGCAAGTGCATGGAAGTTGTACTCACCATGGGAAACTTCCATGGAAACACAGAGAAGAAAGCTCTTGCAAAATTTCAGCGGAGGAAATGGGTGACATAAAGTATTAAGGGAAACAAAAAAGCAAAAGAACAAGTAAAAGAAAGTTAAAGCTAAAGAGATTCAAGATCTAGGGCTTAGATTTTGGGGAAGAGATCTAAACTTTACTCAAATGATTTAGATTAAACAAAAAACCCACGTCGTACCGGAGATGAAGAGCTCAGTGACCGACGGCGAGGGGAAGAGATCAAGTCACCATCGATAAGCTTCTAGTCACCGCGCCGAACAAAAAAACCCATGCGTTTGGAAGACGAGAGAATGGAAACCGCGCCGGAGATGTACTGCTTCAAGTCGCCGTCGATGAGCTTTCCGTCGCCGTCCGTAAGCTTCCAATTCGTGAAGACGAGAGAAGACGAAAGTGAAGAGATGAGGAAAGGGGGAAGAGAGAAGACGGGAGATATCAGGGAGAGAAAAAGTAAAGCTGCACAAGGAGAGAGAAACTTTTGCTTAGAAACTTTTGCTTTTAAAAATGCCAGGAATTAATTTTTTAAAAAAGGGGTTTTAATTCGGGCACTAAAAGAGGTTTTTAATGTCGGGCATTGCCCGACATTAAAAGTCTGAAATTTTTAAAACCCGCCATCCGACATTAAAAGGCCGCGCATTTTTTCGTCCGACATTAAAAGGCCCGCACATTTTTTTCCGTCCGACATGGAAAGCATAATTTGTTGTAGTGTTGAGATTGACTTGATATTCTTTGTTTTCTAGGATTAGAATTTTAATTTCACATTATCCTCACTAGTCAAGTTAATTCAATTGTTATCTTAACATTGAAATTGACTTGAGATCATTTGTTTCAAGTCAAGTTAATTTAATTGTTATCTTACAACCTGGAAATTGACTTGAGATCCTTTGTTTCAAGTCAAGTTAATTCAATTGTTATATTATAACATTGAAATTAATTTGGGATCCTTTGTTACCTAGAATTAGAAATTTTATTCTCTGTCACTTTTACAGTTCTTTGTCAAATATCTTCTTCATAATTTTCATCTTATCATTCCTTTGTAAATATTCTTGTGAAACAAGAAAAAAAAAGAACATTAATGTTTTTTGTTTGGAAACAATAGGATCTTCTGTAAAAAAAAAAAAAAAAAAAAAAAAAAAAAAAAAGCAAAAAAGAATTTCTTATATTAGCTTTCTATTGTTTCCTTTCTTTTTTTTAAAAAAAAAAAAAAGAAGAAAAGAAAAAAGAAAAAGTGAATCTCTCCTTTTAGATCTTTTTTTTTTTCCTTCTCATTTTTTTTAAGAAATAAATTGTGGAGATAAATTTTCACCTTGAAATAAATTCTCCATATACCTTTTAGAAAAAGAAAAATTCTTAGATTTTTTTTTCTCCTTATCGATTTAAGTTGCACATCTAGCAAATATTTGAGTCTTAGGAGTCATGCATATAGTTTAGGTTCATCTCATTCACGACCTTTGGGATCATACTTTCCTGATGAAGTAGTGTCGACCTTCGAGGGGATATAATTGCCCCCGTGCAGGCACATGAAAAATCTCCACTCAAGTTAATTCTTTGTTATTTTATAACATTGAAATTTTTTTTTTTTTTTTTTGCTAACTCTTAGAGGTTCGAATTTCTCACTTTATTAGGGTTAGAATAATCTTCATTTCACCCTTCATCACAATATTTTCTTCATAAACCATCATCTAGGGTTAGAACATTCGTACAATAAAGTAGTGTCAATTTTTAATACCCTCATTCCTCATATCCACTCATTCATCATAAGGATCTCTAGTTCATCTTTAGAACAAGAGTGTCATGTATTTGGATCCATGTTCACATTTGCGTAAAGTTGTGACACATTGACTCTCATGCAAACACAAAGAATATTTCACTCATGTTTTTTTTTTTTTTGTGAAAAATATATTTCACTCATGTTTAGGGTTAGGAGACATTTTTCTCTTCATGAGATGCATTTAGAGCTTAATATTGCATTTTTCATGCATTTCAATCCATGTTTACAATTTACACATTTTCCCCATTGATAGCGAGCATAGCTAGCTATTTTTCTCTGATTAATTAAGCTAGTCTTTTTCAATTATTTGCCCAAATTTATGCATTTTTATGTTTTATTTGTAGGAAGTATGTGCTTGAAGCTTAATTCATCAATTGAAGTCAAATGGAGCTTCCAATCTAAAAAAAAAAAAAAAAAAAAAAAATAGCGTCGCGACGCTATCGACAAAATTTCCAAAAATGCGGATCTCGACAGCGTCGCGACGCTGTCTTGACAGCGTCTCGACGCTACGACGAAATTTTGCTATTTAAGCATCCTTTCGGCTAGGTTTTTGGGGGAATCAATTGGGGACCTTTTGGAGCCGTAAAGAGGACAGAATAGAGCACTTTTGGAGCTGAAAACAAAGGAGGAACTTGGAAATCAACCCATTGTTCGTGGGGATCGTGACGGGGACGTCGGGACTCGGCCTACATTGAGTTTTCTTTTCCCTTTTCTTTCTTTAGTTAGATTTTTATGGCTTTTACATGTTTAGTTGAGCTTGTAATTTTGATCATGAGTAGCTAAACTTGTAAGCTTAGGGATTGATGTAGTTGATTGTGTTTATGGATTGATTTATGGTTTGAGTTGTGCAATGGTATTATGTTTGTAATCTTGATTTAATGCTTTCAATTAATTGGCCATTAGTTGGATGATTTAAGTTTCGAATCTAGCTCGGGAGAGGGGATTTGATTTAGACTTACTCAAGATTGCATGACTAAAGTTTAGTTTCTATTTCGTGACGGTTTTAGATTAACTTTAGAATTGGTTGAAAGATCTCATTGCCTTGCATGATTAATAAACTTAGATAGGGATATCAAGTTGGTTAATTTACATGAGAATCAATTATACTCGGGAGAGGTAGTTGTGATTAAAGGGTCTTTGGCTCATAATTCCATTGTGCATAATAACTTATTTCTTAAAATCAATCCTAGACTAAATCGGCGAAATCAATTCCCTAAGTAGTTTTCCCAATTGAAATTCCACACTTTTTACTTGCTTTGATTTGGTTTTCTTATAATTCATTCATCACTTTTTGATCCCTAAATAAAATTGGGCAAGATAATTCACAATACTTGATTTGCTTAAAAATCCAATCCAGAGGACGACACTCGTTTACACGAAAACACTATATTATTACTTGACCCGTACACTTGCGGTAAGCAAAGTCCACATCAAGTTTTTGGCGCCGTTGCCGGGGATTGGCACATTTAGTTAGATTGATATTGTGGAAAAATTGCTTGATCTTAATTTAGGGTGTATTGTTACTTTTTTAGGTTTGTTGCATTTTTTTTCCTTATTTGTTCTTGTTTCCATATTTGATTTTTTTTAGGTTAGTTTCCTTTTAGTTGTGTAATCTTTTCTCTTGATTTGTTCTTGTTTTTCCTTTTTAGATTAGTTTCCTTAGTTGCATTTTGTCATATTTATTTTTGCATTCCATATTAGGTTATTTTGTTTCTTTTTCTTGATTATATTTTCCATATTTAGATTAGTTGTTTTCCTTTCTTTCTTTATTTATTTCCATATCTATTTTTGCATTCCATATTAGTTTATTTTCTTTCCTTTTCTAGATTATATTTTTCTTATTTAAATTGAGTCTTTGTCATGTGTTCTTGTTAGGTTATTGTTTGATTGAAAGCCTAATTACCATTGTAGCTTTAATTAATTTGAATGGCTTTTTATTCAACACCATATTCTAATTTTTCATCTTCAAGTTATCCCCCTTTAAATGAAAATTCTTCCTTGGAAAGCATAATTCAAAATTATATAGAGGAGTCTAGAGCGAGGAGTCTAAAAATTGACGAAATCATAAGAGGACTTCAAGCTCCACAGGAAGTTAGTGAGGTGGGATCCACTTCCATAAGTTGTCTAGTGAGTCATGTGGTAGATGATTCATTGGCACTCATTCATGAGCGTAGTTCTTTCGATCTTGATGAGGATGAGCAGTTAGGGGTGATTTGCATGAATAATGGGGACGAATTGGAGAGTTTGAGCACCTTTCAAGAACATGGTTGTGAGGAGAAAAAAGAAAATGAGATTGTAATGTTAGAGGAAGTTCAGGAGGTAGAGTTTGAGGTTGAAAAACCTTCGTCTGTTTTATCTTCTCCATCCTCCATAGATTTTGATTGTTCTTTTTTCTATTCTCACGAGTCAGTTTTAGAGTCAGAGTCTCTTTATTTTGATATTTCTCCTTTTATGCTTCTTTTATTCAAAAATACCAAAAATAATTCTATTTCAGGGGCCCATGAGAAGCTGGTAAGCTTACTAGCAATAGTGAGTTTTATTGATTCAAGAAAGAAGGGTCCAAAGAAATACGAGAATTTTTATGTGCCTTGACAGACTGCACGAGCACGTCGAGCTAATGACGTTAAACAAGCGCTTATGGGAGGCAACCCAAGTAAGTTTAGTGTGTTTCCCCTTTTGTTTTTGATTTATTGTTTGTTTTTGTTTTGTAGGTCTTGTTTTCTTCCTCTCCTTTGCTTTCAAGCTTTCAAGAGTCCAAGCATTCAGTCAAAAAGTCATCATCATTCCAGGGCAGTATTGTTCACTCCTTTCATTCGTTCATTGGTCTCATGCTTGTTTATGCTTTATTTTCGTTATACATTGAGGACAATGCATACTTTAAGTTTGGGGGTGGATTAGCATGTTTGTGGAGCCCTTGAGCATCTGAGTTCGGGCTATAGTTTTGAGCTTTCTTTGAATTATGCATATGGTTGTTTTCTGGATGCTACTTTTGCATGATTATGATGTCCTAGGATAGGCTTTCTTGTCAATTTTCAAGCTTGTGATGAGATGTAAGCATAAGTGCCCAAAAAGGGAGACTTTTTAAAATTTTTCTAGGAGATGGCTTGCATGAGTAGAGTATCTGTCTTGGCTTGACTTGGATTTGAATGCTTAGGAGCGAATTATTGGGTTCATATGCTTGTTGTCACCTCGATAGGTGTAGGGAAGAGCTAAAAAGTTAATTTTTTGCAAATTAGCATGTTTGATCTTGCTTAGGAGAAAGGAAAAGAATATCTGCTATTTATGCTCATAAAGAAAAAATCATTCTTGTAGTTACTGTTGAAAAGAAAATTATTATGCCATGGCCTGTGCACAGTTTGCATTGTTTAATAAAGATTAAGGCAAAAAGAGCTACCCCTGTTGTGATCAGTTAGGCCAACCAGAGAAAACTCAGGTTAAGGGTCCCTGCAATGGGTGTGTGAAAGCTAGTGCCACATATACATGCTTAATTAAATTGTTAATTATAAGCACCTAAGTTTGGAGAAAAACAAACTAATTTGTTCCATTAACTCATTAGTGAAACCTTAGTGCCAGTGTAGAGGGAAGATGAGCTGAGAGTTTAATAATCCAATCCCGGGCTAGTAGAGTCTGGTCTCGTTGAGTTAGATTTCGCTTGTGCAAGTTAATTTTGGAAAAATTTTAATTTGTCTCCCTCATTGGTCCTTATGTGCATGTCTCTTGCTTGCTTGACTATTGACCTTTGAGCCTTGAGGATTGAGTTATGATTATTGCATCCATTCTTCTACTGTATGCTTAATTTTTAGTTTGCTCGAGGACTAGCAAAAGCTTAAGTTTGGGGGTATTTGATAGCGAGCATAGCTAGCTATTTTTCTCTGATTAATTAAGCTAGTCTTTTTCAATTATTTGCCCAAATTTATGCATTTTTATGTTTTATTTGTAGGAAGTATGTGCTTGAAGCTTAATTCATCAATTGGAGTCAAATGGAGCTTCCAATCTAAAAAAAAAAAAAAAAAAAAAAAAATAGCGTCGCGACGCTATCGACAAAATTTCCAAAAATGCGGATCTCGACAGCGTCGCGACGCTGTCTTGACAGCGTCTCGACGCTACGACGAAATTTTGCTATTTAAGCATCCTTTCGGCTAGGTTTTTGGGGGAATCAATTGGGGACCTTTTGGAGCCGTAAAGAGGACAGAATAGAGCACTTTTGGAGCTGAAAACAAAGGAGGAACTTGGAAATCAACCCATTGTTCGTGGGGATCGTGACGGGGACGTCGGGACTCGGCCTACATTGAGTTTTCTTTTCCCTTTTCTTTCTTTAGTTAGATTTTTATGGCTTTTACATGTTTAGTTGAGCTTGTAATTTTGATCATGAGTAGCTAAACTTGTAAGCTTAGGGATTGATGTAGTTGATTGTGTTTATGGATTGATTTATGGTTTGAGTTGTGCAATGGTATTATGTTTGTAATCTTGATTTAATGCTTTCAATTAATTGGCCATTAGTTGGATGATTTAAGTTTCGAATCTAGCTCGGGAGAGGGGATTTGATTTAGACTTACTCAAGATTGCATGACTAAAGTTTAGTTTCTATTTCGTGACGGTTTTAGATTAACTTTAGAATTGGTTGAAAGATCTCATTGCCTTGCATGATTAATAAACTTAGATAGGGATATCAAGTTGGTTAATTTACATGAGAATCAATTATACTCGGGAGAGGTAGTTGTGATTAAAGGGTCTTTGGCTCATAATTCCATTGTGCATAATAACTTATTTCTTAAAATCAATCCTAGACTAAATCGGCGAAATCAATTCCCTAAGTAGTTTTCCCAATTGAAATTCCACACTTTTTACTTGCTTTGATTTGGTTTTCTTATAATTCATTCATCACTTTTTGATCCCTAAATAAAATTGGGCAAGATAATTCACAATACTTGATTTGCTTAAAAATCCAATCCAGAGGACGACACTCGTTTACACGAAAACACTATATTATTACTTGACCCGTACACTTGCGGTAAGCAAAGTCCACATCACCCATACATCATTATCTCATATTCCATGTTAAGATCATTTAATTTTTTTTTTTTACTCAATATAATGACATAATACCTTCTCATGCATCAAATTTCAATTTTTTTTTATTTATCATATGCTTCAATCACATCATTCAGTTGCATTTCATGAAAAAAAAAACTTGCATGGTCCTTTTATCTTTTTTCTAAAAGCAAATGGCTCAACAACCACATGCTCATCGTTCTTACAGACTACAAGGCAAAGACATGGAAGGACAAAATGCTGAGCAGTTTCATGAACAAGCCATGAAAATTCTCTCTTTTGGAGAATGGTGAAACAGTGGCAGATGTCTCTTAACCTGACATCCCAGTCAATAATCCTGGTGACTCACCTCATTCTCACAAGTCGGAAATATCTCTTTGTCAGCCAACTAGAGATTTCACTCAACCACGATCATCACTCAACCCTTCAGCAAGCTCATTTTTTTTTCCAGGAGGATCAATCTAGCATAAGCAGTCAAACTGAATTTGCGTTCCAGAAACCTATCCCACTGAAAGCAACTTCCAATGTTCCCAATCTTCATGGTCTTGTAATTAGAAGAGCCTTGACTGGAAAAAGTAAAAAAGGTTATTACCAATGAAAATGTTTAAATGTTTGAGAAAATATTGAATGCTTTTGAAGGAACTGATATATTTGGTAATGTTGATCCTATCCAATTATGCCTGGTGTCGGACGTGGTTATTCTACTCAAATTCAAAGTACCTAAGTTTGAAAATATGATGGGACGTCTTGTCCCAAAAGCCACATCGTTATGTATTGCAGAAAGATGTCAACACATTCTCAAAATGACAACCTCATACACTATTTCAAAGATAGTTTATTTGGTCCAGCATCTCGTTGGTATATGCAATTAGACAGTAGACACATCCGTTCTTGGAGGAGCTTGGTTGATTCCTTTTTGAAGAAATACAGACATAATGTAGACATGGCTCCTGATCAATTATACTTGTAGAACATGGGGAGGAAGGAAGCCAAGAGCTTTAAAGAATATGTTCAAAGGTAGAGGTATACAGCTACACAAGTACACCCACCTTTAACTAACAAGGAATTGACAACTATGTTCCTTAATACTCTTGAGTCTAGCTCCATACTATGATCGAATGATAGGAAGTGCATCCACCAATCTTTCAGACATCATGATGATTGGGGAAAGAATAGAATACGGAGTTAAGCATGGAAGGATATCCGATAATGCAATTCAATCATCAATTGAAGACGAAGAAGACTGCTCAGGAGATCAACAAGTCCAAGTACTATTTTCTACGCCAAGACTCATGCACAACTACAAAGGAAATCAGCAAAGCTCTCCTCAAAGTCATTTGCTCATTCACCTATTTTGCAGCGTAATCCACAACCAACAAGGTTGACTGTTTCTTACGATCATAATGGTTAGAGGTAGCAAAGGTGGAGAATGTCGATCCAATACCAGTTGCATTTATCGAGTCTTCGTCGTGATTATTCAGGAAAAACCTATTGGTACTCATGCTTACAATACCAATTCAATCTCTCCATACCCAAAGTAATGTGATCCCAATATCATGAAGAGCTTTAGGCCACGCTTGAAAGAATCGAAGCATCATGTGCAAGATCGAATGAAGGCAGTTCAGGCGTTAATCACTAAAGTTTGGGGCTTTTATTCATCATGAGAAGAAATACTTAGTGTATCTAATTATTCCTCATTATTAATAAAGTCTCTACTCTTCTTTGTCTTTAAGATTATGAAATTCAAAGATAGACAAGGGCCCATGACTCAAGAACACATGCATGAAATATGATTATCATAAGTTAGCTAACTAGTCAGGAAGAACGTGAGCATGTGGAAAATGAGCTATTTTCTTTTGGTCAAGGTTTCATCATACATGCATTTATGCATCATTCATTTCAATTCATATGTTTTTTTTCAAAAGAGAGAAGGTGATTTTTGTTTTTTATTGCAAACAAAAGTAAAACCACATGTTTCTTCCAGAAAGTTTTTAGCATCAAAGCTTACTTTAATCATTTTTGTCAATTAAGAGCTTAGCAATAATCTTGGATAACCATAGTAAGTTTTCATTTGGAGGAATTGCGGAAAAAATGAGACAAAAAAAGAAAAGCAAAAAAGAAAAAAGAATGCTCTCACTACTCTCACCGAGAAAAAGGAAAGTGGTCAAGTCTCAATCATTTTTGTTGCCTTCTGAATGGTTTTCACACTCCATTATTGCAAAACCATAGTCTCAATTAAAGGCAATTTTATCCTAACCTCCATATTTCTCATGTGCTAAAGAATTCATATTGTCATACCTTATCGAACAAGGTTTCAATTTTCACACTAGGGCCAATACCCCTCTTGAAGTGAGGATCCAAGATCACTCACTGAAAAACCTTGAGCCTAACCCACCACACATGTGATTTTGTGGTAAGCCAGCATGAATTACTGATTCACCATCAAACCGTTTGCTAAACTCATCACGTATAACTGCGGTGAATCTCCATATTTATCTACCCACTTGAGAGCCTTTTGTTAAGCCTGTCACATCTAACCATGTGACAAACATTTCAAAATATCCACCCAATATTACCAAGAGACCTTCAATAGTAATGAAATAGGAATTAAACTCTTATGATTTACTGCTTCATAATTAAGACTTGTACTTGTTTGAGTATTCCTATATTTCAAAAAAAAAATTCTCATTCTACACTCTTCCTTCCATTTCTATTTTTTGTCTTCTCTCCTTTTATTGGAAGGTGACTCAGGACTAAGGACGATAATCCTGAGAACTTGGACTTAGTAACTTGAGAAATTGTCTCGAAGTCTCAAAATCTTTCAATGAGTTTTGCCTGAGAAATAAC
Organism: Luffa acutangula; assembly: GCA_036850905.1. Classification (NCBI taxonomy): domain Eukaryota; kingdom Viridiplantae; phylum Streptophyta; class Magnoliopsida; order Cucurbitales; family Cucurbitaceae; genus Luffa; species Luffa acutangula. The sequence goes on along the minus strand of CM072097.1, from coordinate 40,200,392 downwards.
CTTATCATGGTACTAAGGAGCATTGACAAAGAAGCAACATGGAGTGATTATTGAAGTTGCAAAGGATGACTTACACATGATTGATCTTCTATATGTGATTGCATCTGCTAATCATGGAAGCATATATTTGGCCTAAAAAAAAGAGAAAAGAAAAAAAAAGAAGAAAAGAAAAATAAAAAAAGAAAAAAAAAGAAATGTACAAGGTCAGGATAATTCTTAAATTGCATGATTGGGGCAATCAATATAGATCAAGAGGTCACACCTACAAACGATTTGAAGATTTTCTTTCTCAATCATCAACTGAGCAAGAACCTTCATTGCTACACTGGGGCAAAGCCATCGCCACTAGACTGGGGCAAAGCCATCATCACTAAATTGGGGCAAAGCCAACATTATTAAATTGGAGCAAGGACCTTCATCACTATACTGGCGAGACAAAGCCATCGTCACTACGTGAGAGTAAATTCTTCATAACTACACTAGGGCGAAGCTTTCATCGTTACGCTAGAGCGAAGCTTTCATCGTTACGCTAGAGCAAAGTCGTCATTATTAAATTGGAGCAAGAACCTTCATTGCTACACCGGGTCAAGGTCATTTATGCAAGTTCCTTTAGACTGGGGCAAAGGCCAAGTTAAGAGAATCACACTTCTCTTACGAAGAATCTTTCAATCTCGAGCGATTCTCCACATTCAAGAATAGAAAGTTGAATCATATTTTCATAGAAGAATCACATTCAGAAAAAGGACAATCACAATAATGAGGGGTTTTCATCAAAGATCTCGAGCTGACTTAAAGAAAGTAAGAGATATATGAGATGATCTATTGAGGAGTTACTCCTTGTTCTCACAGTGGTTGTCCAAAGAGATGGGGTCACCTTAGCACATATTTTCATTTGAATCATATTCTAGTATGTGAATGTTCAAAATTATGTTCAATCTCTTATTGTTCAAGAGATTTTTTATAAAGGCATTTGTGATCCATGTTTTCCTTCTTCATTCTTTTTTTCTTCGAAAAAGAAAATTGGTTTCTTTGTTCGACTATCATCCTTGTTTGTCTCTAGGCCAAATTCATCTTCCTGTATCCAATTTTTTGTCCACTACAAGGCTAAGGTTATGAAGCAGTTGAATCAAGTAAGATGTCTAATGCTACGAATTGCCAATGATAGTTCTCTAAACTAGAACATGAGACACTTCTAAAACAGCCTACCATACCCAGTATGATTGAGCAATCTATGATTGACATATATGTTTCCTTTCAGATTGAGAAATCTCTGATTAACATACATGATCCATTTCAAGTGAAGGCATTCAAAAATAGAGAAAAGAAACAAGATAAACAAAAAGAAAGAAATGAAAGAAAAAAGAGAAAAAATGTTTTCCTCCAATGATGACTACGAGGTTCTCCTTTGATTTCTTTCTAAATATTGATTGATAAGAATGGTGAAAGTAAGCAATGATGATCATTTTGTTAAATATGGAAAACACATTTGGTTATCTTAATTGATTTCACAAATCAAGCTCTTCATCATCGTTTGCATCGCTATTTCTCACAAAAAAATCGTTTTCATACCATGGAGTTGGTGAAAATAGATCACATGAATATCGTGCATACATGGCACTCATTGATCTACCCTGAGCATGCATATGCATCCCTACATCATCCTTTAGAGTCGAATTATTGACTTACTCAATTCATCATCAGGGCATACGTCGTCAGACATGGTTAGTTGCATTATCATTGCTTAGAGTGGTCAATGAGCATGTTCAATCCATGACACTGGGCCAAAAGCACACATTTATTTCACGTAGGATTTTCAAATGAAAATGGTGCATCATATCTTACATAAATGTTATAGCTTGCCTTTGCATATCTTCACAACCTCTTTTGAGTGTGTTATCTCTCATTTCATGCATGTAGACATGCTCCATTCATGAAAATTCTCAATATGTTCAAAGGAATCTTTTCTTTCTTATAATTGAATCATTTCATTTTCGGCAACTAAGTTTTGAAATAAAAACCGTTGTCTCATTTTAAAACAAATTTCTGAAATACGAAGTCTCTGTTTTAAAATTTTTTCCTTTTCGACAACTAAGTTTTGAAATAAAAACCGTTGTCTCATTTTAAAACAAATTTCTGAAATACGAAGTCCCTGTTTTAAAATCTTTCATTTTTGGCAACTAAGTTTTGAAATAAAAACCGTTGTCTCATTTTAAAACAAATTTCTGAAATATGAAGTCCCTGTTTTAAAATCTTTTCCTTTTCGGCAATTAAGTTTTGAAATAAAAATCATTGTCTCATTTTAAAACAAATTTCTGAAATACGAAGTCCCTGTTTTAAAATATTTTCCTTTTCGACAACTAAGTTTTGAAATAAAAACCGTTGTCTCATTTTAAAACAAATTTCTGAAATACAAAATCCCTGTTTTAAAATCTTTCACTTTTGGTAACTAAGTTTTGAAATAAAAATCATTGTCAATTTCTGAAATATGAAATCCTTGTTCATCTTCCTTTGGTTAAATCGAACCCTGCTAGTTAGTAGAGGTCGAAGCCTAGTCAAAGTCAGGTCCATTCCCTTTTCTTTTGGTTTAGTCGAACCCTACTAGTTAGTAGAGGTCGTAGCCTAATCAGAGTTAGGTATGTTTTCAATTTTTCTCTCAGTTAAATCGAACCCGGCTATTCAGTCGAGGTCGAAGCCTGTGTCAATCCAGGTCTGTTTTTAGTTTTTCTCTCGATTAAATCGAACCCGACTATTCAGTCGAGGTCGAAGTATGTGTCAATCCAGGTCCGTTTTCAACTTTTCTCTTGGTTAAATCGAACCCTGCTAGTTAGTAGAGGTCGAAGCCTAGTTAGAGTTAGGTTCATTCTCTTTTCTTTTGGTTTAGTCGAACCCTACTAGTTAGTAGAGGTCGTAGCCTAATCAGAGTTAGGTCTGTTTTCAATTTTTCTCTCAGTTAAATCGAACCCGGCTATTCAGTCGAGGTCGAAGCCTGTGTCAATCCAGGTCTGTTTTTAGTTTTTTTCTCGATTAAATCGAACCCGACTATTCAGTCGAGGTCGAAGTATGTGTCAATCCAGGTCCGCTTTCAACTTTTCTCTTGGTTAAATCGAACCCTGCTAGTTAGTAGAGGTCGAAGCCTAGTTAGAGTTAGGTCCATTTCCTTTTCTTTTGGTTAAATCGAACCCTGCTAGCTAGTAGAGGTCAAAGTCTGGTCAGAGTCAGGTCCATTCCCATTTTCTCGTGGTTAAATCGAATCCTGCTAGTTAGTAGAGGTCGAAGCCTAGTCAGAGTTAGGTCAATTTCCTCTTCTTTTGGTTAAATCGAAACCCTGCTAGCTAGTAGAGGTTGAAGCTTTATCAGAGTCAGGTTCATTCCCCTTTTCTTTTGGTTAAATTGAACCTTATTCTTGTTTAGAGGTCGAAGCCTGGTCAGGGTCAGGTCCATTCCATTTTCTTTTGGTTAAATCGAACCCTATTCTTGTTTAGAGGTCGAAGCTTGTGTCAATCTAGGTCTGTTTTCAATTTTTCTCTTGGTTAAATCAAACCCTGCTAGCTAGTAGAGGTCGAAGCCTGGTCAGAGTCAGGTCCATTCCCATTTTCTCTTGGTTAAATCGAACCCTGCTAGCTAGTAGAGGTCGAAGCCTGGTCAGAGTCAGGTCCATTCTCATTTTCTCTTGGTTAAATCGAACCCTGCTAGTTAATAGAGGTCGAAGCCTGGTCAGAGTCAGGTCCATTTCCTATTTCACTTTGTTGGTTAAATCGAACCCCGTTCTTGTTTAAAGGTCGAACCTGGTCAGAGTCAGGTCCATTTCATTTTCTTTTGGTTAAATCGAACCTTATCTTTGATTAGAGATGAAAGTCTGGTCAAAGTAAGGTTCATTTTACTTTTTCCAATTTTAGGTTATGCTTGGTTTAAGCATGAAACCCTTCCTTTTATTTTTAACTAAAAATCTTCGCCCCTTTTTCCTTTGTTTACCCTTTCAATCCTTCAAGGATACACAATGGGGGGCAAACTGTAGACACCGTATTTGGTCCGGCTTGATTTTTAGTAATAATATTTGAATTTTTCTAATATGTGATGGTCAATTTGTTTTTTGGTATGCAATTAAGACCGTAGCTCAACTGGCATAAAAGTATATTGATAATCACGAGATCTGTGGTTCAAATCTCCCTTCCCACATATCATAAAAAAAAGTTGTTTTTTTGTTTGCATTGTTTATTTTCATTCTATTTTATTTTCTTTTTTATTATTATTTAATTTATTTCTTTTTTTATTATTATTTCTTCTTTGGTCTTCCACTCCCCCTTCCTTCTCCTTCTCTGTCTCCCCCTTCCCCTCCCAACCTTCCTTCTCCCCATTTTTCTCTAACTCTCTAACCTCACTCCCCCCTTTTCTCAACTCCCCACCCTATTCTCTCCAACCACTCTTGAAGCTCTCCTATAAAAGGAGAGATTGTGGGGTAGAATGGACAAGAAAAAAATGTGCGGGAAAATGGGGGAAGAAAAAAGTGGTGGAAAATAGGAGAACAATGAGAGAGTGAAGAAAGAAAGGAGGAGTGATGAAAATCTAAGAAAGAAAGGGAGAGAAAGAGGTGAGGTTTGAGAGAGAAAATAGTGAAATTTGAGAGAGAGAGAGAGAAATTTTAATCTTTTGAAAGATTGAGTTGTTCACTGCTTCGCCGCCACCGCTCACCACATCGTCGCCGCCATTGAAGACCTACGCCGCCGCCACTCCGACGAACTCCGCCACAAATCCAATCCCGATCCGACGTCCGTCGCCACCGCGAACTCCAACCATCCGAAGAACCAGGAGTAACTTTGACCCACATTCCAGTGAATTTTCATGGAAGAGAAAAGTAAAGAAGAAAAAAGTGGTGGAAAATAGGGGAATGGAGAGAGAGAAAAAAAGCGAGGAAGGGGATGAAATGATGGTGGGTTTCACTCTTTATTATTATTCTGTTATTTATCATTTTCTTTTATTTGTTCATTCTTTCTTTTCTTTATTTAGTTTTTATTTTTTAGGAAAGAGCAAGCTTTTTTTTTAAAAAAAAAAAAAAAAAAAAAAAAAAAAAAAAAACAAACTTCATTTTTCCCTTTTAATTTTATGGGTTTTGTTTTATTTTACTCCAATTTGAATTTTAAAGTTGAAATTTTCAAATCAATTCCAAATTGTTTTTTTTTTCTTTTATTGAAATTTCCAAATCATTTTCAATATGTTTATAATATGGATGTTCCAAAAAAAATTCAAAATGATTTTCACTTTGGTCTTTCCAAACAAATTTCAAAATAATTTTTACTTTGGTCTTTCCAAACAAATTTCAAAATGGCCTTAACATTGTTTTTCCCCCTAAAATAGATCTCAATTTGGGTTTAATTTGAAAAATTTTCAATTCAATTGACCAAATCAATTTCAATCTAGTTTCAAATCTTGAACTCATCATGGTTGGAAATTAGAATTTGCAAATCAATGTTTATTTGGTTTTAAATTGGAAGATTTTCAACTTTTGTTAAATTTGAAACAAATCAATGTCCGTTTGGTTCTAAATGGGAAATCAATTTCAATTTTAATTAAATTGGGAATGTCTATGGACTTTAGTTAAATTGGAGTTCAATTTCAATTTTGGTTTACATTAAAATCTCAAAATCAATTTCAGTTAGGCTTTAACATGAAATTTCTAATTTGAATTTCACATTGGTTTTAATTGACTTTTGAATCAATGTCTTTAATTCACATTAGAGATCTCAATTCAGTTTCAATTTAATTTTTATTTGAAGCTTTGATTTCAATCCCATTTTGATTCTAAATTTGAATTTCCAATTTAATTTCTTTTAGGATTTTAAAAAATCAAAGTCAATTTAATTTAATTTGGATTTCAATTCAATTTCATTCTTGGTTTTAAATTAACTCAACTTCAATTTAGTTTTGGTTTGAAATTTTCAAATAGAATTTTAATTTTTCTTTGATTGATTTTAATTTGAATAAAAACTCAAATTTGTAATTCTTGGATGAATGTCAATTCGGTCCTTATTTGATATTCACACATGAATTTCAATTTGATTTTAATTTATATTTTTAAAATTGATTTCAATTTGATGTAAATTGGTTTCTTAAATAAATTTCAAATTACCTTGACGGTGTCATTTCACGAATAAATTTAATTTCAAATTGAATTTACATTGAAATATCCAAATCAATTTCGGTTTGGTTTTAATTTAGAATTTTTCAATAAATTTCAATATGTTCCCATTGGAATTTCAAAATCAATGTCTATTTGGTTTTATATTGAAAATCAATTTCAGTTTTAAACTAAATTGGAAATCAATTTCAAAGGTTAAATCAAATTTCAAAAACATTATTTAATATTTTGAAAGGCTAAAATAGATCGATTACGGAAACTTTAAGGCTAATTTTGTCTAAGAATGGGTACTTAAGCTGACCGAAAGGGAACACCCTGCCTGGAAATTAGCCTAAAGTTTAACTAGTCAATTATTTTGGCAATCAAAATTTCAATTTGATCTTAATTTAGAATTTTTCAAATCAACTTCAATTTGATTCTAAATTAGATTTTCCAAATAAATTTCAAAATAGTTTTACTTTAATTCCAAATGAATTTCTAATTGAATTTGGTTTTCAAAAATGAAAAAATATTTTTCCATTGAATGGTGTCATATCACTCATGATTATTAGTTCACATTTTATTTATAAATGTGAACTAATAGATGTGAGACAAATTAGCTCATGTACAACCTATGACGGAGTTGACTTAACTTCTCAAATTCTTGAGATGACAAATTTTCTTTTAATTAAAAGAAGATTTTAACATGACAAACAATTATTGGGTATAACCCCACTCACTACATCAAAACCTTACTTTAATTTGTAAAGCTAAGGTCAGATTAAGTGAGACATTTGTTATTTTTTTTCTTCAAAATAAAGAATCGTTTCATGTTATAAAAGGATGATTTTAAAATAAAATGTGGTAACCGTTTTTTAAACGGGTGTTGTAGGGGTGTTAATACCTTCCCTACACTCAATCGACTCCCGAACCTAATTTTTGGTTTTCAAAGACCAGTTTTTCTTTAAAATGGGTGACCAATCACACCCCAAGATGATTGGTGGCGACTCCAAACCTCTCACCTCGAAAGAGACCCTTAGGAAAGGACGTCGGCCGCTCCGCGTCGCGATGACGTTGCGACAGTAACCACTAGATGTAACATCGTTGACTAGTTTAGGTTTCTATTTCAATAGGATGACCTAGGTAACTCAATCTCAATCCTGAGTCTGTTATGAACTCCTTTTCAGGAGAGATTGTCCTTAGATCTGTATGGGTGAGAGTGGCCAGTTCGCCGACTCAATAATCCTACCATTTCAGGGGCAAGACCGAATGAGGACTGGGAACATAACAGTACAAGATGGAATTCACTCCTTCCCTTATTGGGGTAAGCAGATGTGTGTTCCCTTAAGGGCTCATTCCGGGTCTTGAACAAGGGCGCCCATCCTCTCCTGGCGCGAGAGGAACTGCTGTTTATTGATTGGATCATAAACAGATTGTTCATTAAAGGAATCAGTGGTACTTAAGGATCCAGAGGTAACCTAGGGGTAAAACGGTAATTTGACCCAGCTGGTGTTACGAACACTCGTGAAAGATTGACTTACTATTATTGGTCGATATCTGTGGACACATAAATATTCTACAGTGAGAAGAGTGCAACTGTGGGTCTTTAGTGGAGTGACCCACAGTTAACGAATGTTGACTAATTTGGTTAATGAGTTTAGCCAATTAGTCTCGTATCGTTGGAGCTTCTGATCTGTAGGTTCATTAGGTCCACCTGCTAGCTCGTAAAAGGTTCTGAGGTTAAATAGTCTTGAATAAAATTTGAAGTGTGTTCAAATTCGTTAAGGGAATTAAATTGTATTTGTTACAATTAAGATAATGTATGAAAATACATTATATAATATAAGTTTAATTGGTAAATTAAACTTTATAGTATAAAATTAATTTTGGATGTGATTCAAAATTAATTAATGAGAGAATTAAATATTTGAAAGAGTTCAAATATTAAATATGAATTAGATTCATATTGAAACTATAGGTTAAATTTAATGTGTATGAGATTCATATTAAAACTATAGTATATGAGAGAATTATTTGAATTATGATTCAAATAGTAAATTAATTAAATATATGATATTTAATTAATGAATTAATTAATTGGAGAATTAATTAATTTAATTTAATTTAATGTGATTTAATTAAATTAATTCTATAGTTAATATTAATGTACATGATGCACATTAAAATTATAGGTTAAATGAGAGAGATTAAAATTGAATATGATTCAATTGTAATTAAATATTGGATATTTAATTAATGTGGATTCAATTAATGAGATTAATTGAATGGTCAAATTAATTTAATTTAATATGATTCAGATTGAATTAAAATACCTTATGTTATAATTGATTTAATTAATATTTTTTTAATTAAATTAATTATAATTAATTAATTAATTAAATGATTATTATTATTTAATTAATAGACGGCCAAGATCGTTTGGATTAGATCCAACGATCGAGATCCAGTAGGGTAATAACTCCCTCCCCACTTATCGTACAAGGGAGAGGGAGTTCCCTAACGAACGATCATTCTCTCATTTTTCATGCGAAACAGAGAGGGAATTCTCTGAGTTTTTCTCTCTTCCTCTCTCAATATTCCAGCAATCTTCCTTGCTGAAAATTCCCTTTCCAAGAAGTTTGGATCCCACAATCCAAGCCTCAAGGATTCAGAGCATAGCGGATGATCCGATTGGTGGTGTCCGTTAGAAGATCAAATAACGTGGATAGGAGCATCGTGTTGTATTTCGCCTTCTATCACGTAAGTTTTTTTTTTTTAATCTAAAATCGTTTTAGATACCTTAAATTACAGCATGCTTAACTTTAGAAAATAATTTCTAATTTTGTCCAACGTATTGGTATTCGAAATAATTGAAATTAAATCACGCTCGATTCAATTCGCTTCCGCTTAAGGATTCAATTCCTTCACTACTATCCCTAAATTGGGTAGGAGTGAATTTCGTCTTGCAGAACTATGTCTTCGACTATCTACCCGGTCTTATCTCCAAAATGGTAGGCTTATTGAGTCGGCGATGATGAGCCACTCTCACCCATGCAGATCAAAGGATAATCCCGAATAAACAGGAGTTCAAAGTTAGCTCAGGACTAAGATCGAGTTACCTAGGTCATCGCTTTGAAATAGTCAGTCTTGTTAGAAAACGGCGTTATAAAGCAAGAGTGACTTATTTTTCGGTCCTGGTCTTATGCAAACTCATTTGCATAGGATGCCCCCACTCGCATGTCGCTACATGAACGATTCAGGATCACATCGTTTGCACTGTACACAAAGTGGGTCGCGTCACATAGTTTTCCTAGGATTAAGGTACCCAACCTTATCCCTATACTATAGACCGTTTAGGCTATTACTTGAACTTGATCCATTTTTATGTCACTACATAAAGTTCAAGTTTTCATAACATAACCCAGGGTTACTAGTTTATTGGATTTGTGGTTATTTAGGCAATACTAATCATTCAAAATCAATAACACATTATTGAATGGAAATAACTATTTATTTATAAACAGTCGTCAAATGTTACATTTACTATCTACAAATTTTAGGGCATAAAACCCAACATTCAATTGGCAAATGTTGCTTATAGGTGCTCACATTTCTCTGGCGTAGACAGATTGCAACCAAATTGTGTTCGCATCTCACTTTGTCCACCTAGCTTTGAGTTAAGTCCAACTTCTATTTAGTTCTGCTTTTGGTGCCTTTAGGAGACTAAACTTAGATAAATCATGCACACAAATTTAAGACTCTAGTAGTTTCAGTCCTATTTCTACGATGCAAGAAACAAAGTCTTATTTCTAGACTCTTTTCCACTATTGTTTTTGCAAACTCACGTACTTAACTCAAACTTTTCAGCAATCAGCTAAGTACAAACTATGTTAACCTATGTGATCAGTTTAAGCTAACAATGAAACTTAAACTTCAGGAAAAAAAAAAAAACAAACGATGCTAAATGAGAGCAAGGTTGCTTTTGCAAGAGGTTGAGCTTTCTTCTACTCAAGGTATCCACATGGCTTGAATCACCAACTAGAAGCTTAGCTCATATTGGAAACTAAAATGCAAGACAGAAAAGTAAAAACGCAAGAAAGATAAAGGAAACTAAATTCATATTAAAGATAAATGAAGAGTACAATTGCTGGAAATTACAAATGAAAGTAATTACAAAAAGTAAAGAATAAATACAATAAAAAATAAACTTATCCGGCTCTTTCTCCTCTCTATCTATAACTTGCTCTTACCTTTTTCAAGGTGAGAAAAGTTCTTCCCCTCTACTTCTTTCAAATGGAGAGACCAACAAAAGCTAGAAGGAGTCAGGACTCGAAGTGACAACTATAAGATAAAAAAGAAAAAGGAAAGCATAAAATTCTAAGTCTAATTTCGAGCTCTCTTACCTCTTGGTCTTGTGTCACCTTTTATAGACCTTGGGAGGTAGGGTTGGCTATAGAGATCAGTTTGAGGAGTCCTCTACGAGTACATCTCCTTTATCCTAGGAGATTCGTCACAGAATATTTGAGGGAAATTGTCAAAAATAACCCTATTCAGTTTTGTGTTTTCAAAATTGACCCACTGTTTGAAAACTTGTTTTTTTTTAACCTGCTGATGTCGCATCTCTTTGTGCAATTACTAACATACCCTTAAATATAAGAGGTTAAAAAAAAACAAACAAAAAAACCCATTCCCAAACCCATTCAGTCTTTCTCTTCCTTCTTCGTTGCCTTCTCCTTCACCGTTTGGCTTCTTGATCCTCCGAAAATCCTTGCATTTCCAGCGCTCCGACGACTTCTTCATCTTCGTTCAGAAAACATCCAGCGGGTTTTTCATCTCATTTGAACACACCTAAGATACATTTTCCATCTCCGACGAATACCCATCCTCCCTCCGAAATTTCTTTGAACTCTGGTTTCTATGTAGTCCGTGGGTTTCATTGAAGTTTTGAGGAAGAATGGGTTTTCGTAGAGGAAGAGGGTTTATAGTGGGAGAGAGTTTTTTTTTTTTAGAGTTTTCAGAGAGGGAAAGGGGATTTTCGAGCAATTTGTCGTTTAGAATGGTTACGGAGGTTGGAAGAACCATCGGCGCCGGAGAAGACGAAGTTTCCCGGTCAGTTCCCGATCGGGACCGAAACCGAGAAAAAGAGGGTTTCCCGCAAGAGGAAAACTGGGTCTTTCCTTACCGGAATCGATTTTTTTCTTGGTTGATTTCCCGGTTGGAAACTGACCCGGAAAAAAACAGTAAGCTTTTTTTTTTTTCGTTTCTCCTACTCCACCTTCCTATCATGTTTGAATGGGATTCAGAATTGCAGTCATTCTTCTGTTAAAATTATTAGAGGGGTGGTGCTTCTCAAAAGAATAGTGAGGTGGCAGCGAATGGCACACCGGAGAACTGGGTTCATGGGAAGAAAACAGTATGGAACTGAAAAGAACTTTTCCTCTGCAAGGATGAAGCAAATTTACATGGTCAAGCAACCATCGAGCGGAAATCTCAAAGTATAGAAAAAGAGCTGCCTAAATTTTGGATTTGCATTGAACATATTGTTTTCGGTCCAGAAATCAAAGTTTTGGTTGTGTTTTTTTCTTTTTCTGGGTTTTGTTATGTTTATGTTGCATTAGTAAAGTGTGTTGGAATTGGTCCATCTGTAGAGACTCATCCATTATAGATGAATGGCCAATGAATGTTGGTGATGACTGCAACTGCAGTTTGAATGGGAAAGGGATAATTTGGTTTCATTCTATTTTTTTCGTTGTTTGTTTTGTTGTAGGTGTTAGTTTTTGTTTTTAATTTCATATATTTGAATGGGAACGAACTATGTTTTATTTATCAACTTTTTGAAGGTTAAGGCAAAAAAAAAAAACAAAATTTGTGAAGTTGTGTTGTTGTTTCTGAAGTGTTGTGGAGCTTATGGTGATAAATTTGGGAGTGTATTTTTTCTGTTTTTCAAGTAAAAAAAAAAAATTGGGTGACTATACCTATGTTGTTATACTGTCGAAATTTTCAGGAAATTATAGTTAGCACTCAAGTTAAGTGTTACTAATAAGTAAAGGGAAGAAAAAAAAAATAAAAGGTAGAGACATAAAGACATCAATCAAATTTCTACTCAAGTGGAATAAACACAATCACACTTATGACAAGCAAATTAATTTTTTTGAAGGTAAGAATTAAAGAGATTCAGGAAGGGAAGGGGCGGAAAAAAAAGGAAAAGGAGAGAGAGGGGGAAAGAAAATTGAAAAAAAAAAACCATTGTGTTTTTACCGGTCTGTTTCCTGGCCATGTAACACACAAAGATTCGAGGCATCATGCAAAAGATATATATATATATATATATATATATATATATATACAAGATTCGTTAGAAAAAACAACTTTGGCAAAAGAAGAAGAAAAGAAAGATCAAAGGAATAAAGAAAAAAGAAAAATCTGGAAAATTTCTTGGTTGGTTTCCTGACCAAGAAATCCCGATCGGGATTCATAATTTCTCGGTCAGGATTCATATTTTTTCCCAGATTTTCAAATAAAAATTTTATACAACCTCCTTGTAAATATGTAAAATCATCTTCTACATACCTGTTCAAAAAAGGTTTATAATATGAAACTTTTGAAGTGGGTCCACCGAGTTTTGACTTCTTTCATTCTAGAATATTTTGTGGGTCAAATGGTGTTTTGATGTTGAAATTAGTTTTTAATGGTTAAAATTAGTTAGTTGGGTGGTTGTTGAGAAATTTGATTTCTATCATCAATCAAAATTGAACAAGGATAAGAATGACTTTTTACATTGTGGGTCCCACAAAAAAAGTAGCAAACTTTATATAAAATGGGTTAAAAAAAGGGAAATTGTCAAATTTAACCCAAATGAGTTTTGGGTTTTCAAAATTGACCTACTCTCTAAAAATTTGTTTTTTTTAACCTATTTTATATAAAGTTGCTATTTTTTATGGGACCCACAAGGTGAAAAGCCATCCTTACCCTTCTTCAATTTTAAATTTCTCAACCAACCATATTAAAAAAAAAAATCTCAACAAACTAACTCAACTATCTAATTTCAAACATCAAAACAAACCCACAAAAATCTCAACCGTATTATTATCCAACGAGCGAAAAAAAAGAATATAATGATTTAGATAAGGAACTGAAGGAAACAAAAGTGCAAAGGTAGACCTAACATAACCAGTAACCACTCAATTTGACCCACAAAAATCTCAACTAAACAATTTTTTTTTTTTTTTTTGAAAATCTGGAAAATATATGAATCCCGGCCGGGAAATTATGAATCCCGACCGGGAAATTATGAATCCCGATCGGGAAATTAACCGGGATCCTGACCAAGAAATTTTTCAGATCCTTTTTTTCCTTCTTCTTTCACGAGAAAACCACAAATTTCCCGGTCACGATCCTGACCGGGAAATCAACCGAGAATAATTGTCTTCTCCGACGCCGGCAACTAGAGAGTTTTTTTTTTCATTTTTTTTTCAATCAAACGCCATAGGAAACCACTCTTCACCCCAAAAATACCTCCCTTTCTCAAAACCCCTTTCCCTCTCTTAAACTTAAACTCCAAAACCCCATCTCGTCTTTGAAAACAACACATAAACGGTTGGAACAAAATTTACCAACCGAAAAATGCTACCCAATCCACGCATAGTTGGATGGAGATTACAGGAGAGAAGAAACGAAACAGAGAGCAAGAGAAACGAAGGGATACAATACGCTTTTTTTTTTTTTTTTTTTTTTTTTTTTTTTTTTACCTTTTAGCTTCAAGGGTGTGTTTGTAATTGTACATAGTGAAGTGACATCAGCAGGTTAAAAAAAACAATTTTTTAGGGGGTGGGTCAATTTTGAAAACCCAAAACTCATTTGGGTTAAATTTGACAATTTCCCTTAAAAAAACAAGTTTTTAGAAAGTGGGTCAATTTTGAAAACCAAAAACTGAATTGGGTTAATTTTGACAATTTCTCAATATTTGATCTTCAAGGATTTTTTGCGAATCCTGTAATTCTCGAAATTCTTTCGGATCTGCCCAGTTACGACCGCGAACGCGACGCAATTCTTCAGCCATCCTTGCTTTGGTGCATTATGTTGTATTCTGCGAGATTCTTCCTTTTCTAGATGTGGACGCATTACTCAAATCTTCTAACTATTCCATATTCTATTAGACCTTTCCTTATTTGAATGCGGGCGTAAATGTTGGCGCAACTGGAATCCTGCACAAAACCATTACACTTTAACATTTTCTTAATAAAATACTCTCTTTTTATATCATCTAAGCAAAATTTTCATATTTTGAGATTTCAAACATGCAGTGCTAGCTTTTGCCTAAATTAACTTCAAATAATAAGATATTAGACACTAAGTACTTGCTTTCTAAACAATTTTTTTTTTTAGTACATCAACATTTGGGGTGAGGGGATTCAAACATCTGACCTCATGGTCGAGAGTACATGTCAATTACCGCTGAGCTAAGCTCGCTTTGGCTGCTTTCTAAACAATTAATTAGCTCGGTTTTAAAGGTTAAATAACACATAAATGAACGTTATCATCCATTTTGAACCTTATTCCTAAGATGATTCAGAAAGAAAACGACTTATCACAACAATTAAAATCAACAAATCACTTACAGAAGCTAATTGAGTGGGAGTGCAACCTATTTTATTCAATGTAATCCAGACTAAGTCTATAATTTCATCAAGGACTTGGTAATGAAATTTTATACTCCTAAAAGATTTTTGCATCCGATTGTGGCCGACAATGTAAACAACCAATTAAAAAGAAAAAAACCAAATGAGATACCTCGAAACCCTAGTTTTCTCGATTTGATCTATTACGATTTAAGAGACTAGGAGATGAAGAAATAGGTTTGTTGGTTTTGATTCGGATCTTGTGTCTAGGTCGTCAAGTAGATGATGAAATCACATCAAATCCAAGAAAACAAAATTGAAGGATCGAAATCAAAATTGTAATGACGTACTTGTAAGATGTTAAAATTATGGTTAAATTATCAAAAATAAAAAATACCGTGGGTTGGTTTTAATTATACCCCTGAACTTTAAAAAGTTTCATTTTAGCCCTTGAAGGTTGAACATTGTTTCAAAACAACCTTGGGAGAGATTTCTCGTTAAATTTATTGACAAAAAATGATGTGGTTGCATATGTTTTTATGGTTTTTTCCACGTATGTGTTCAAATCTATTTACATAGCCAACAATTAATATGCAAACACGTCATTTTTTGTCCATAAATTTAATGAAAAAAAAAAGGCTTTCGAAGGTCATTTTGAAACAAACTTCAAACTTCAAGGGCTAAAATGAAACTCTTGGAAGTTTAGGGATGTAAATGAAATCAACCCCATTGTTCAAGGGTATTTTTGATAATTTAACCCAATTTAAATAATCATTAACGGATAAACCAATTTCTGTTCTCACAAAACTGAGCATGATAACACCAACAAAAAAGTGTCAATACCACACCAGTGCCATTTATAACCTATATTGTATATAAAATCTATACTATCTATATCTATATATATATACACGACAAGAAAAGTGGCTATAAGGGAGAATCTCTGTGTCCCTAACAAGTGCTATCTATATCTATATACACTACATATAAAAGTGTCAGTACCAAATTAGTATAATGTGCAAGTTCTAATTTAAGTCATGTGAAGAAACAAAATAGAAAACATAGATGGAGATGGAGAGAATACCAATAACAACAAGAGAATAGATCGATGCATCGATAGGAAGAGGCTGCGACAACACGAGCGAAGAAAAATGCCGACGGTCGCGACACTGAACTAGAGTGAGGGTGCGGCGACACTGAGCTGCTGAAAGTAGTGTGAAGAAGTAGAAGAAGGTAGAGCACAACAAAACAGAGTGAGAAGAAGATGAAAGGGTTTAGATTTCCTTTTTCTTGTATTTATGCCTAAATTATAAAAAATACTTCTGCCCTTTTTTTCAAAAATACATCTCTAATAAATGTTTCAAAACTATCTCTAATAGAGAAAATCATTAAAAGATAGATGGTTTTTAGACTCAAATGTGTGATTGTGACCATAAAGTAAAAGCCATCCGTTCCTTTTTTTTTTTCCTTTTTTGACAATATGTATTGAGGGAAAATTTGAACTACAAACCTTGTGGTTATCAGTACAAGGTTATGTCAGTTGAGCTAAGCTCTTGTTGGCTAAAGTCATCCGTTTCATTTGATGAAGACTAAAAATAATGTATTTTAATCTTTGATTTTGGGGCACTTGTAGATTTAACAAAATCTTAATATTCATCCAAAAAAACAAAATAAATCTAACATTCACTTTTATAATTGTAAATATGAAAAAAAAATGTCCATCCTATACAGTTCATGAAATATTCATGGTTTAAATACAATTTTGGCTCTTGAATTTTGAACTTAAATCCACTTTGAGCCCTAAACTTTTAGGACTTCTATTTTGATCTCTAAACTTCAAAATATAAATTAGTTTAGTAATAAACTAACAAAATGATGATGTGTACTCTATGTTTAAATGAAGCTATGTAACTATAGCCAAAAATTTAATCTTAAAATTAATTTTATCTTTTCATTTTTTGTTGGGAGTGGAATATGGTCGTTATTGCGATCCGCATTCGAAGTTCGAACCAACAGTATCAAGGATAACGACATTGAAGCGGAAGATGGTAATGGATATATTATGAGTACGATTACTAAACAACATTGATTACTAAGGTCCTATTTGATAACTATTTGATTTTTTTTGTTTTTAAAAATGAAGTTTATACACACATACTTCTACCTATAAGTTTTTTGGTTTTAGTATCAATTTTCTACCTTGTTTTCGAAAACCAAGTCAAATTTTGGAAACAAAAGAAATAGTTTTCAAAAACTTGTTTTTGTTTTTAAAATTTGGCTAGGAATTCAAATGCAACCTTAACTAGGATGAAAGTCATGGTAGGAAATTTAGGAGAAAACATGCATAATTTTCAAAAACCAAATAGTTATCAAACGTGGCCTAATTTATTTCAAGAGGAATTTGTTTGTATAGATTAAAGTTTCCTTCATATTAATAAAAACTCCTCTCCTTTCCTCTTACCATGTGTTACGATATTGGAGTGAAAAAAATATTTTCCATCAGGAAAGTACAACAAGAACCAATAAACTATTAACTATCACAGGAAAAAGATTACACTTATTGCATGAGCAAATAGCAAACAATTTGATCACACCGAATAAATAATTCACACCTACTTAGCAGCTTTCACCAAAGCAACACTCATTAGCTTGGGTTGCTCTGTGATATTTGCACTATCCTCTCGTGAGTGACAGTTTGGGGTAATTGGGGATAAGCGAACTAGAGGAGCATCTCTTGCTATGTCCCAAATGTGTCGAAAGCTAAAACAACAATGGTGTTAACTTGTTTCTATAGTTGGGAAATTAATGATTCAACAAGCAAACGACTTATCACAACAATTAAAATCAGCAAATCACTTTCCTATTTCGTTCAATGTAATCTAGTCTAAGTCTATAATTGCATCAAGAACTTGGTAAGAAAACTTTATACTCCTAAAAGACTTTACATCTGTTTGTAGCAGACAACATAAACAACCAATTAAAAAGAAGAAAAATTGAATGAGCTACCTCAAAGCCCTAGTTCTCGATTCGATTTATAACAATTTAAGAGACAATGAGATGAAGAAATAGTTTTGATGGTTCTGATTTGGATCGTGTCTGCATCATCAACTAAATGATGAAAAGGCATCAAATCAAAGGAAACAAAATTGAACAATCGAAATCAAAATTGTAATTAAGTACTTGTAAGATGTTAAAATTATGGTTAAATTATCAAAAATACCCATAGTGGGTTTCAATTATACTGCTGGACATTCACAAGTTTCATTTTAGACCTTGAAGTTTGAACCTTGTTTCAAAACTATATTTGCAAATGCATAAAACTTTTTTTGGAGTATTCGAACCACAGACCTTTTGGTCATTAGTACTATTACTAACTTGTTATATTTGCAATCAATTGGACCTGTTCGACCATATAAGCATGTGCCCATACATACATATAAACATATATAACCTCTACTGAGTTGAACTATGAAGAGATAAAGAAAATGGCCAAAGAAGGTGCCAGACAGAAAATGAAGGCATACGTTGCATTACATTACAGGAGAGGAATGCATTTGAGCTAACTTTAACCTGCAAACTTTCAATCTGCTTTCTTCAAGTTCAAGCAATTATCTGCAACTTGGCTGAAAAGCTCCTGAACCTGTTTTAATTCTTTCTCTGCAACAAACAGTTCCATTAAGATTGATAGTTGTGTAGTTGTGGCTAAATATCAGTAGCATATTCAATAGAATGGAGGGAACATGTAAAATTTAGGGCTTAAATTCTTAAATAAAATTAATTAAACCGTTGTAAGACACAAGCCAGACAACGATTTAGTGAACTTATGCTGGTTCAAAACTACGGTAACAATCTCCAATAGGAAATAATCTTTTTTAGTATGCTTTTAAAGTCACGGTTGGCCAATATTTTAGAATTAGGCATGTTGTAAATATAAAGGCTAACAAGAAGTCAAGATAACACCTGCTGCTTCTAGCTGCTTTTGAAGTTCTTGACCTACAGCATCGTTCTCAGCCTGGACAAATGGTTTCCAACGTATTAAGGAGAGAACTAAATAATACAAGAATTCTTGGGTCTTATATCAACATCAGAATATGAGAAGATTTATACCTGTAGTTCTGCAATCCTTTTCAACTGCTCTTCTTCACCCCCATCAGATAAAGGCAATGCTGCAACCAATACATCAAACTGCGCCAAAAAATAATAACAATAATAATTTTTAAAAAGGTACATATGTTCAATTGGATTGCATAGAAATGAAGCAAGGTCCCAGCCCTTTCTTTTGTTCACAAAGCTAATAATATGCCAGTTGGAGAGGAGAGAGTAAAAAGCGACAGGAAATGAGAAAAGATATGGAACAAATCTGACTCCTTGTAGAATCACATCTAGAAGACATTAAAAGTTCACCAGAACTGGAAAACTTTGAAACATTTCTAGTACCCTACTACCTACTACATTGGGATTTTCCCAGAGGTAATGTGGATGGACTCAGTCAATTTTATAAATTCCATATATTCTATGGAAATTTTGTTTCAAGAGAACAAACCTTAATCCATTGCTACTTTCAACTCCATCGCTGGAAATTTATGAAAATCAAAAATCTCTTAGCAAAATTTCTAAATAAAAGAAAATCCAAATTTTAGTCAAATACAGGGTTGAATAGAAGATTCCAAATATCAACACAAATAATATAGCTCTTAAAAGTGGGGCCAAACATAACTGGCAGTTATAAACAAAGAATGATTTAAAATTTTTCCATAACACTTTGGTTTTGGATCATAGTTGCCCAAGTAGTATCCAAGGTTGGGAGGAAAAAATAAATTGGGAGGAAAAAATAAATTGGGAGGAAAAAATAAATTGAAGTTTCCCTTTCCAATACCAAATTTGGTTCATTTGATGGATTTATCATAAATCATGGCATTAGAACGTGTATGCATCTCAAACAAGTACAGGAAATCTGTTGCATTGATATTTTATTCACCCATCAAGAATGCAGTAAAAATTATGAGAGAGCTGAAAAGCAGAAAATGATAGTCCCGTTTCATCCTTAGAAAACACAAGTTGTTTAGGTTTGGCATTAACTTGATCCAACAAACGAGCATTCAAAGATGAATGAAATGTGTCTCTTCCAACCTCAACACAAGGGTGATTCTTGGTTACTTATCCAGTAGATAAAATGCATATAAAGTTAATCTAGGATACTGACATTTGAAAAAAAAAATAGCAATATAAATTTTCCCCCAAAACAAGAAGCAAATACTTTTCTTGATGGTTCAACCCGTGAAGAAGTAATTAACAAGAAGCAAATGCATCACATATTCATATTTTCCACTCCGAAAGTACAACAAGAACCAATAAACTATTAAGTATCACAGGGAAAAGACGACACTTTTTGCATGAGCAATAGCAAACACTTCAATCACACCGAATAAATAATTCACACCTGCTTAGCAGCTTTCACCAAAGCAGCACTCATTAGTTTGGGTTGCTCTGCGATATTTGCATTGTCCTCTGTAGGTTCATGAGGCGGCGGTTCAGGATAATTAGGGGATAAACGAACTGGAGGAGCATCTCTTTGTAATGTCCCAAATGTGTTGAAAGCTAAAGCAGCAATGGTGTTGACTTGTTCCTGTAGTTGGGAAATTATGTCCATCTTGAACCTTATTCCTAAGATGATTCAGCAAGCAAACGACTTAACACAGCAATTAAATTCACCAAATCACTTTTAGAAACTGACTGAGTGGGAGTGCGACCTATTTCATTCAATGTAATCCAGACTAAGTATGCAATTGCATCAAGGACTTGCAAGAAAAATTTATACTCCTAAAAGACTTTGCTTCTGACGTGCTACAACATAAACAACTAATTAAAAAGAAGAAAAACCAAATGAGATACATTGAAACGCTAGTTCTCGATTCGATTTGTTACCATTTAAGAGACTAGGAGATGAAGAAATAGGTTTGATGGTTCTGATCCGGTTCTTGTGTCTGGGTTGTCAAGTAGATGATGAAATCGCATCAAATCCAAGGAAACAAAATTGAAGGACCGAAATCAAAATTGTAATGACGTACTTGCAAGATGTTAAACTTATGGTTAAATTATCAAAAATACCCATAGTGGGTTGGTTTCAATTATACCCCTAAATTTTCAAAAGTTTCATTTTAACCCTTGAGGTATGAACATTGTTTCGAAACGACCCTGGGAGGCATTTTTCATTAAATTTATTGACAAAAAATGATGTGGTTGCATATGTTTTTATTGTTTTTTCCATGTATGTGCTCAAATCTATATTCATATACAAACACGTCATTTTTCGTCCATGAATGGAATGAAAAAAAAACCTTCAAAGGTCATTTTGAAACAAATTTCAAACTTCAAGGGCTAAAATGAAAATAATTTAGCCCAAATTTATTTATCATTAACAGATAAACCAATTTCTGTTTTCACAAAACTGAGCGGCATAACGCCAATGAAAAAAGTGTCAATACTACACCAGTGCCATTTGTAACGCCCCAGGTTTTAAGATAGCCTAACCTAGTGACATTACTAAACTCCTATTCAAAACCTACCGAGAGCTCCGAAAATTTCGGCAGCATTACGACATACATAGGATGAATCCAAAAATTTTTAAATCACCTGTTAAACTTAGCAACACTTCTATATAGATTCATTCAACTCCACAACTCCACAGAAACAACTGCAACTAAGATACGAGTCAAATCTTGCATCTTCAACCAACAACAGAACCTAACTCTTCCAAATCAAACATTACCTTAACTTTCTAAAACAGATCGTCTTTATTAAACAACAAAAGTATCTCATGCTCATGAATTAAACAAACAGCATACTTATGAACCATTAAAACAACATGCTTAAGGATCCAACAAAGCATCATGCTTGATCACAAAGAGAGCTACAAACAATAACAAACACAACATATAGTAACAAAGCAAGTAAGCGATAGCATGCTCAAACAAACAAACAAACCCATCCAAGTAGAAACTACTTACCTCGAATGCTCCTAAAGCACTTCAACAACTCAAGGTAGACCAAGAAAGCTCCTAATAACCAAGACAACTTCTACTAAATTAGAACCAACTTACAAATACTATAAACATACTTGAAATGTCAAATTCAATCGTGAAAGGCTATTTCCTTGCTGGACAACCACTCACAATTCCCCAAATCAACAACCCAAAACCTTTAGACCATGGGCAACCACGTCTAAGGCACAACGGGCAATGCGTATTTGTTGAATGACCATATTTAAGGCTTTTCAGCCGCTAGCCAGCACGTAATAAGCATTCTAAGGACTCATAATGATTGGGCAAAGCTACTAAGGCCTAGATAACTAATGAGAAACGATTTAGCATGCTTTAAACCATAAACAGCAAGCAGAAACTCATAACTCATGATTTAAGAACCTACCAGAGTTGGGCAATGCTTTAAAAGCCTAAACAACTAATGGGTATCGATTAAAACATGATTTTAAGGCTTTACACCTAACGGGCAACTCAACTTAAGGCTAACAAGCTTAAGGACAGCGATGAAACTCACCCAAACGGATCCGCTTTCACGCTAGACGGGTTATTCTAACGTCGAACAGCGTGTTAGAACGCTCCTTGGGCAGTGGGTGATCAAGTTGAAGTGTTTCGAACTCAATCGAACACTTAGACGGCGCTGCAGAATAGAATTTCAATACTATCTTAGAATTTCCAGTACCTAATCCATTGGGTAATCTAATTCAAGCTCTAACCATGAATAGGTAAGAGTTAAAACTTACCGGAAACGTTAAGCGATGCCGTAACGATCCAAAACGAAGCCAAAACACCGCTGGACAGAGGCGAAATCGCGCGGAACTGAGGCTTCGAGCTGCTAGGACGCAAGATCTAATGAATCGAACCAAGAGACACTTAAATCGGGCCTTAAACGACTAAGATCGAAGGAAGAGAGAGCTTACCCACAGGTTTAAGGCTGAAAAACGCAAAAGAGAGGGAGAGACCGCGCAGAAGACGGCGACGCTGACGGTTGCTGCTGCACTACGGCGCGACGACGGTGGCGACAGCTGGGAGGTGCTGGCGGCGACGGCGAGGACACTGGCGGCTGGGGGCGGCTTCCACGCGAACCAAAAACTAAGAGAGAGAGAATCGCGAAGATGGGCGGCAACGGCGGTTGCTTGCGTGGAGAAGAAGACGTGCAGAGAGACGACGGCGCTGCGACGGGAAGGCGACGACGCGATGGCTCGAACGGCGGCGGCGGCGCGGCGTGAACTCCGGCGGTGGTGGCTGGCGGAGGCGGTCACGCGAGGGAGAGAGAGAGACTGCCGGAGAAGAAGGAGAAAACGCAGGGAGGGGAGAACGCGCGAGAGATGAAGGGAGAGAAGGAAAGAAAATCTGATTTCTTCGTTTCTTAAATTTTTTTTTCTATTCATATTCTTTTTTTTTTAACCAAAACTCCAATTAATTGTCCATTAATTAAAGAAAAACGCTTGACTAACTCCCCACTCAGCCTGCACAATTAACTGCAAAGATCTTAATGCACGGGTAAAAATATCTTACTCATTCAAACATATCGATTAAAGGTTAAAATTAAATTCTAATTTTTTTTCAAATCAGAATTCAATCACGATTAATCCAAAATGGCATAGTTTTTAAACACAGGGCGTTACACCATTTATAATCTATATTGTATATAAAATCTATACTATTTATATCTATATATATATTGCAATAAAAGTGGCTATAAGGGAGAATCTATGTGTGACTTACAAGGCTTATCTATACCTATATATATACTACATATAAAAGTGTCTTTACCACATCAATTAATGTGCAAGTCCTAATTTAAGTTTTTCAAGTGAAAAAACAAAATAGAAAATATAGATGGACATGGAGATTAAGTACCAATAGCAACAAGAGAATGGAAGATCGATGCAAATCACTGGAGGAGGTTGCGGTGGCACGAGCGAAAGAAACACGAGGGCAGTTGCAGCACTAAACCAGAGTGACGATGTGGCGACACTGAACTGCTGAAAGGGAGGAGAAACTGACGTGAAGAAGAAGAAGGTAGAGCACAAAAATGAGAGTGAGAAGAAGATGAAAGGGTTCAGATTTCCTCTTTCTTTTATTTATGCCTAAATCTATACTATCTATATCTATAATCTATAATCTATAATCTATATCTATATCTATAATAATAATAATATAATATATTAAAAAGCAATGATGTTTGAAAAACATTTTTGGACTACAATGCCCTTGGTTTATATTAAAAAGCAATGATGTTTGAAAAACATTTTTGGACTACAATGCCCTTGGTTTAATTTTAAAATTTACAAGTATGCCATTAATAATTGATGAGTTGTTTGAGTATTATATATGCAATTTATTTCTCTTCTATTTAATCCATTGATAAAAATAGTAAATGAGAACTAAAGGAGTTATTTTTCATTAATTATATATTGGTATAAATGTGATATTTAAATACAACTAAATATATTATGCCTCAAAAATTATATTTTTATAGGATAAATATAATTTGCCTTTAATTTTATTTATTTGTTTTTCTTTTGGTTACAGATAAAACGAAGATGAAAAGTTTTAAGTATTATTCATTCAAAATACTATATAATTTTTGGAACAAGTAGATTATATGTAATCAAAATTTTAAATACATTTAATAATTTAAAGTATAATTAATATTTTAATTGATCTTTTAAAAATATATATATTTTTTAATTGATAAAATATTTTTAGAATAAAAAAATTGATAAAATATATTTTTTTAATGAAAGTATAAGAATCTAAAAGGTTGGAATATGAAAAGCTTAATAAAAATAGTTTTTGTTGATTTAATCTCTATAATTTAATTAATTCTAAAATTAATTATTTGCATTTAATTATAATTAATACTATAATCAAAAGTTTTGGAACTTGAATAGTCATGCAACCTTCTTCAACTTCTAGCTATAGCTATATAAAGAGTCATCCTCTACTTTTTCCACAAACACTTGAGTCTCTTCTTTCTTAATAATTTGTTCTTCTTCCTCTCTCAATCCATTATCTCAAAGTTTCTAATTTTGTAGGAATTGCAAAAGTAGTGTTAAACACCAATGAGTGACAAAGATATGATTCAACAAAATGCTCTAAAACCACCGGTATATCACTTCCTTCTATAGATGTTTTTTTAAGTTATTATATAATTAATATTTTTGTATTGTTTTTTTTTTTTTAAATGCTTAAGCATGGTTAGAATTCTTTTAAATTTAACATTTTCTAAATTTTAATCTTATCAATATATAAGGGCCCGTTTGATAACATTCTTGTTTCTTGTTTCCGTTTCTTCATTTTTAATAAAGAAAAATAGAATTTCATGACTCTAACACCTATACATTCAATAATAATAAACCTATATTCTTATTTATGTTTGGAAAAAATTGGAAACAAGAACAAAAAAAGAGAAACTAGTTTTAGTTGTTCCCAAAAGTTCCATACAAAATTTGGGAGTGTTTCTAAAAAATGAGAAACAAGAAACATACATAGTTATTTAATGCTTAGATTTCTTAATAAAATTAGAAACAAGAAACAAGAAACGAGAACGTTACCAAACGGGCCCTTAGTGTTCTCCTATTCTAACCATATCTAGTTTTATGATATATATAATTAAGCTACTTAAAAAATATTTTTGGACTATTATATGTCTTTTTTTTTTAATTTAATTTTTAATTTTTCTTTATTCAACTTATGATTTCTTCTTTTCTTAAAGATTTGTGCAGTAATGTTACATACATAGTACAATGATCTAGCATATTAAGTACACCTAAGCTTATAGGAATTGCAAAGATTTTATTATGGGTACTTGGTTGTCATTGAAATTTACAAGGTGGTTTGAAGGTAAACATGTTTTTAAGAGAATTTGTAAACAAATATATTAGTCTCTTCTGTAGATTTTATAGAATTTTGTTCTACCGTAATAATTATTATTGTTAATATTATATATATATATATAAACGATTATTAGTTTTTTTTTGTTGAGTTTAATTATTAGTTAGTTATATTTTAAAAGGTTATTGATGACTATATTTTATTATTAGTTAGTTATATTTTAAAAGGTTATTGATGACTATATTTTATTATTAGTTAGTTATATTTTAAAAGGTTATTGATAGCTATATTTTAATTATTCATTTTAAAGTATTTGAATAAATACAACAAATTAAACCATCTTCCTTTCTTCCAAAAACAAAAAAGTTCAAAAGATATATCATTTGTATTATTTTTGGGAATATCCTTTATAATCTCTACAAATATTAAGTTTTAAAATATTTCTTTTTATTTCAAAATTTTGAAATTCAAAATATACAATCTAATTTATTATATTATTTTGAATTTTAAACAAAGAGATCTCAAATCCATTATCTAAAAAACGAATTCAAACTTTAATTAAAATTGTGCAATTTCTATTATGTTTAATCTTCTATAAAAAAAATAAATAAATAAATTGAATGTTTAATCAATTAAATAATTGATAACCGATTTTTACATGAATGGATTTAATATTATAAGTTACAAAATTTAATTCTTATTATCATATCCATTTTTTTTTTGAAAGGTATTATCATATCCATTGAATTAACACAATCAACAATTTAAATTTCATTCCACATTAACACATAGTATAAAAATTACAACACATGTGAATATCAAAGACCGTAGAAAGCAATCCACACAATCTAGGATTTGATAAACCCCCTAATATATATATATTTTTATTTTTATCATCCAGAGGAGATTTGTGAAATGAGGAAGCAACTCATATAAATATTACAACGATAGTGAATGTCAAATGTCACTCTTGCACATAGAAGTCCACTACTAGCTGCAAGACAAGCAATATCGCTATCATCCTCATTGAAATAAATTTTCTCTTCTAAATAAATAAATAAAATTTATCTTTTTAGTTGGTGATTTTCCTTGTACCACCCACTAAAAAGATAAATTTTATTTATATTTTGTATAATTATAATAGATGTTAAGCCACTAACCTATATTATCCTTAATTAATTTGATTCAATTTGTACTCATAAAAAATATCCAAAATCAAATATGTGCCACATATTTACTTTGTTCATCATACTCATAATTATACAAGAAATAACTAAACGAGTAAAAATTTGGAAATTTTAAAACCTATTTCACCAACCTTATTTATATAACCAAGTTTATGTTTTAAAAGATGATGCTTTTTTTATTATTATTATTTTTTTTAAATTTCGATTTGAAAAGGTAATTTTTTCAGGTAATTTAAATTTAAAAAATTAACCCAAAAATTGAACAAGTCATCGAATCAATTTTAATTTAAGCAATAAAATATTAAAACAATCCACTACTAAGAAAAAAAAACATTATAATTAATTTTTAAAATAATTATACTTAATAACATTTCACTTAAAAATAATACACATGCATTTGCACGTGGTAATACACTAGTATATAAAAGTGGTTGTGGAGAAAAACTTTATCTTTCCATTTTGTCCTTCAAATTTTAAACATATGCCTAATTTAACCTAATTCTATTGAATATATTGGAATTAGGACAAAATGCAAGATGAAAAAAGAAAATGGACTGGGTCAAGATAGTTGCCCCACAACCCACCAAGCTAGCGTTTCAAGCACCATTCATTAGAGAATTTCAAGGGACGACTTCAATTTTCAAAAAACAACTCATAGGCTTCCAACAAAATAATCAACATCTATTATAATCTTATTGTTATAACACAAAAACCTATAGACTCATCTCATTTCAAGCACCATTCATTAGAGAAATTCAAGAGATAGCTTCAATTTTCAAAAAACGACTCATTCGCTTCCTACAAAATAGTCAACATCTATTATAATCTTATTTTTATTACAACAAAATCTATGGACTCTTCTCATTCCAAGCACCATTCATTAGAGAATTTCAAGAGACGACTTCAATTTTCAAAAAACTGGCTTCCTAAAAAATCATCCACATCTATTATAATCTTATTTTTATTACACAAAAACAAACTCTTCTCATTCCAAGCACCATTCGTTAGAGAAGTTCAAGGGACAACTTCAATTTAAAAAAAAAAAAAAACAGACTCATTGGCTCCCTACAAAATGTTTTAATTCAATAAAACTCATCAACATTTATTACAATCTTATTTTTATTATACAAAAACCTATGGACTCTTCTCATTTCAAGCACCATTCATTAGAGAATTTCAAGAGACGACTTCATTTTCAAACAACAACCCATTGGTTTCCTACAAAATAATCAACATCAATTATAATCTTATTTTTATTACATGACAACCTATGGTCTCTTCTCATTCCAAACACCATTCATTAGAAAATTATAAGAGACTTCAATTTTCATAAAAACGAACCAACATCTATTACATTCTACCATGAAACTAAGCCCTAATTTGAGTTGAGGAAGACAGAACAATTCATAAGAAAATGCAATACCTTCGATCTGGTTTGGTTTTTTTTTTTTCAAACCAATTCCTTTTTTTCTCCGCCAAGAATGCAGTGTCTCATGTTGTCCAAAAAAAGAATCCAGTGTATCAAAACCATCTTTCCATCGTATATGTACTAATTTTGCCCTCGATAACAGTCTCTCGTTTTTGTTCCCGTTTTTTTTTTGTTACTATTCCGCAATTGATATTATGAAAAAGAAAATCAAACAGCTACTCTATTCTTTTATTAGACAATTTTTTGGGTTTTTCAAGTAAGCAGGAAGACAGAGATGGAGATCGGGAAAATACCAGTAACAGCAAGGAAGCAGAAAATCGAGGGAGGCTACGGCGGCAAGAACGGAAGAAAGACGATGGAGGTGGCGACACGAGCGGAAGAAAGACGACGGCTGCCGCAGCAGTGAACGAAAGAGACGGAGCGACGACACTGAGCTGCTGAAACGGAGAAACAGCGTGAAGAAGAAGAAGTGGCGTGAGCTCTGGGTTTCCTTCTTTTATTCATTTTTATTTTATTTCACAGAGAGGCTGAGCATTTACAATGTTGGTGATCACGTTTTCCTCCGAGTGGCACCAATGAAGGGAGTTTTGCGTTTCGGTAAGAAGGGCAAACTTAGCCCCAGGTTCATTGGACCTTATGAGATCCTGGAGCGCATTGGTCCTGTCGCGTATAGGTTGGCGTTGCCACCAGCTATGTCTGCAGTGCACTTCTTTTTTAAATTGAAGAAGAAGAAGAAGAAGAAGAAGAAGAAGAAGAAGAAGAAGAAGAAGAAGAAGAAGAAGAAGAAGAAGAAGAAGAAGAAGAAGAAGTTTATTTCATATTCACTAAAATTTGTCTCAAGAAACAACGTGAAGAAGAAGAAGTGGCGTGAGCTCTGGGTTTCCTTCTTTTATTCATTTTTATTTTATTTCACAGAGAGGCTGAGCATTTACAATGTTGGTGATCACGTGTTCCTCCGAGTGGCACCAATGAAGGGAGTTTTGCGTTTCGGTAAGAAGGGCAAACTTAGCCCCAGGTTCATTGGACCTTATGAGATCCTGGAGCGCATTGGTCCTGTCGCGTATAGGTTGGCGTTGCCACCAGCTATGTCTGCAGTGCACTTCTTTTTTAAATTGAAGAAGAAGAAGAAGAAAGAAGAAGAAGAAGAAGAAGAAGAAGAAGTTTATTTCATATTCACTAAAATTTGTCTCAAGAAACAACTTCATTCCTTCTTTTTTTTCTTTTTTTTTTTATTTGAAACACCTACTTCAGTCTTGAACATTATCATCTATGTGTCTTGAACATTATCATCTATGTTTTTATATATATTATTTAGCAAAAATTCAAATCTATTTTTGAAATGTAACATTTAATCTAGTTCATGTGGTTTCAAGCAATTATTCACATGAAAATACCGTAAATACACAAAGGTCATGTAGTTAATGTATAAATAATTTATTAAAAATTGAATGACAATTGCTAGAATAATGATTTTTATAGAAAAATTAAAGAACCAAAAAAAATATTTAAAATTTTAAAAACACAAAAATATAATACAAAATTTTGGTTAAATTAAAAATTTAGCTTTTAGAATGGATGATATTGTGTCCATTTAATTCTTAATTTTTTTTATTATTTATTATATATTTGCATAATCTTGAAAAATTGTGGTCTAATCCGATGATTATTATTATTATTATTTGCATCACGTTTAACAAAGGTTGTGGTCTAAAGCAACTAAATTCAATTTTAAGTTATCTAAAAAATAATAATAATAATAGTAATAATATGAATGTTAATGATTTTATATTATTTTTCTAGTTGATGATGTCTCCATCATGAGGCGATCGCATGTTCTTTCTTGGTTTCCAACATTCTTTAAAAAAAAAAGAAGAAAAAAATGGAAGTCCTTTCTGATTTCGTTGTATTCACAAGAAAAAAGAAAATCATTTCTGACATTTTCAAATCGGTTATGTTCTCTCCTTCTTATCATTTAAGAAACAGCAGACGTAGTGGCAGTGCAGGAGAAGAGAGAAAAAAACACATGCAGCTGTGAATTTGGACACAAAACAGAGGAGGGATGAGGACAGGGTTATGTAGGGGAGAGGAATAGGAATTTTATGGGTGTAGCCTTTTTGATAAACAACCCATCTAGGGATGTATCTATATTTGATATTGTGGTCTATCAAACATACAAATCGTAAAAGGATAGAAGGAGAGAGTCCCAAAGTGTTTACCAAAAACTTCAAAACTCCATTGATTTTTAAAGTTGAGGACAACATAATCACTGGATGTTTCTTAAAAGCTTGATAAACTTCTTCCCTGGAAAGACCCCACTTCTGGTTTTCAAATTTCTTTTCCCATTGACTTTCTTCCACTTGAGAGATACAATAAATGGAATATGAAAACCTCCACTCTTCGCGGTCCAGCAACCCCATTTTCTCTACTTTAAAAACCATTTTTTTAAAATCATTGAGGTTTTTTTTAAAAGAGAACTAGGATAGAGGGATAAAAGTTGCCCAATATTGTAATGAGGTACCCCATATTTTAAAAGACATTTGATGTTTGGATCTATGTCACTTGTTATACCAAAAAAAAAAATCTTTTCATAACGGGTTATGATGGAAATGGCTTTCTTTGGATCTTCAAAAAAATGATCAAGGTAATCAAACTTGGGAATGAGTACCTTAGATAAACTTCGGTGTAAAATCGTTGGATATGAAGAAATCATTTTGGTAATTAGTTTGGGGGGAAATCCTTTGTTTTGTAGGAAAAATATTTTGGGCACCAAAGTTTTGGTTAAGTCGGCACAAAGAAGAGTGGGACGTCTATTCACAATATAAAAAATTTGAGATTTGGAAAACCCAACACTCTCAAAATATTGACAATCAAACCTGGTTTTTCTTGGTTTTAAAAACAAACCTTTTTAGAAGAAAAAATTGCATGGTTAGGTGACATCTTGAATTTGTTGATAAAATAAGAAACCACGAGGGAATGTTCCTCTTTGCAAAAATTTTGAATGGAAAACATCTTAGAGAAACAACTTTAGTAAGACGTAAAGAAAACATATTGATAAGAAACTAACCTGGGATGTGTGGAGCTAATACTTTGAGGAAGAAAAAGAAGAGAGGCTGGGGAAGAATGTGAGAATATGAGAGAACACAATAAGGAATAATGTGAGAAATGAGAGAACAAGGAAGATGATGAGAAAATGAAGAAGAAGAAGAAGGGAGGATATATAAGCCTTTAGAATGGGTGTAAGGATAGTTTTCAGCTACTGTTCTGCGGCTGCCTTCCCACTTTTTTTTATTTCTCATTTCCCTTTTCTTTTTATGCTAAATATTATCATACAATCGTCTCAAGTTTTTTTTGTTTTTTTTTTTGTTTTTGTTTTTTACTAATTCTCAATTTACTCTAATCCTTTATATTTTTAAAAATTTTCTCTTTAATATATATTCCTGGTGTTTTTTTAGCCTTACATCATGTTTGATCCTTTTTTTTTTTTAAATTAAAAAAAAGATAATATTCTGATTTTCGAAAAATAAATGATCAAATATGAACACTGCAAAAATTAAAGGAGAAAACATATACCAAATGGTCTGTAATTTGGAAGTCCTAATATATTATGGGTAAAATTAAAAAATTTAAAGAACTAATTGAGAGTTACCTAATACATTAGGGACCATTTGAAATACTTAGCTAAAATTTTCAAAATTGATATTTATTTTATTTAAAGAAACTAAAATAATAAATAAAAACAACAAATTACAAATGGAATTAAAAAAAAAAAAAAAGAGTGACAAAATGGGGAGATAAAGTTTTTCCCCTCTTACCACATTTAGGTATATATCAACTAGCAAGAAACACGTGAAATGCACACCAACTTTTTAATTTTATTTTAAAGTCTAAAAATATGAAACTAATAAAACAGTTTAAATTTAATTTTATAAAACAAAACAGGTTAGTTTGAACCAACATATATAATATGCATTTTTATTAAATATATTATGGGATAACTACGTAGATAGACCAAATTAGAATCGAAATTTCATAAATGTCTAATCTTAAAAAAAAATTCAGCTTTATTCCAAGCCCAGCTAAAATAGAGGTTAATTTACATCAATACCCATTATATTATATTTAAATACAAAAATAAACATGGTTGAATAAAATAATCAATATATTTGCCTTAAATATCTCTTCCTAATAATGATTCATTCTCCCTCCCAAATAAATCCACGATTCTCCCAAGATTTTCAAAACAAACCATCCTTCAAATCCCCCAATAAATCTCCCAAATCTCACGCTTTGCTTTTAACCACAAAATTTTTCATGCCCCATTCACGCTCATGCGGGTCAACTTCATAGAAAAATTTTCAATAGGATTCATGCTCACGCCGCCCATTCACATTAACGGGGGTGAAGCTCACGACGATGACGCCCAATCTCGCAGTCTCATCCTTCGAACGTCGTTTCAAGCTCCCGCCATCTCATCTTCCGAGCGTCGTTGGCAGACGTCTATGCTACTGACGACATTACTCTTGTTTAGACAGTCAGCCCATCGACCACATTATCTTTGGTTTGTTGTCGGTTGGAGTTTTTTTTTTTCTTTTCTTTTTTTGAGAAACGGTTGGAGTTCATTCACAAAAGATATATTTTGGTTTGTTACGAGGATTATAAAAAATATACTGTTAATTTGATATATAAAAATCATCCCGCGTAATATAGAAAATTTTCTTAGTTGTGGGTTTATAAAAAATCATTTAGGTCATGGTTATTGGGTTTATGTGGTTTATAAAAAATATACTGTTAGTCTGGTATATTTGAGTTTATTATGTGAGTTTATAAAAAATTGTATAATCTGGTTTAAATATAATCGCCCATGTTATTGATATATTTTGTTAATTTAGTTGCATGAGTTATTATTCTCTTACTTGAGGTGACGAGGAATATATCAGATAGTTTATATACAACTGATGGTTTATATAATATATCATATGGTTTTTGTTAAGGATATTATATTTTATACGAATGTTATATTCGAATGTATGGCTTTCATGTCTTATTAACAATCTCATACTGAAAAATATATTCATGGTCAATAGTAATATAACGTTGTGCATTGTTTGAAATTTAAACTGATAATCAATATAGTTATTAATCTCATTCCAACGACCACCATACACCATCCGTATGTGAATGAAATTATTATGTTGAATATTTAATAAGGTTTATATATTATACATCTAAGTATATATTTATAGATAAAATATATTGCATGACCTATATTTATAATTTTGAAAATTCACTTATGGACTTTATAAATCATGTCGTATATATACTATATAAAGAGGTTTATATAATATAATTCTAAGTTTATATTTATGAACTTTATAAATCATGTCGTATATATACTATATAAAGAGGTTTATATAAATATAATTCTAAGTTTATATTTATGATACAATATACAACCTTGTATATATTTATCATTATGACGTTTTACTTATAAACTAAATACACAATGATAAATATATATTATATAATGGGTTTGACATATTGATTATATATTATAATTCATGGTATACATTTATTATTTTAAGAAATATTATATTCCACAAACAATTGAGTGATTATTTTCTAAAAAAAAAAATCCAATTGAGTGATTAGATGTAAATAAGGGTTAACGTGAATAAATAGATAAAATTATAAACATCTTATGTCATTAGATATTAATAAAAAAATTGAAAAAAAAGAATGCAAACTATATACTTGGATTGCTAATCATATTGTTTCATAAAATAAAAAAAATAAAATAAGAGAATAGACAAATATAGGTCACAACAACATATTGGAAGAGTTGACAACAAATAAGAGGAAATTTTTGTGTTTTACGACAATTAGTTTGACGGTAATGTGCAACCTAAGATCATATAGCATTAATTATTTATTCAATTGCCTTAATGACAAATTTTATTAAGGAAAAAAATCAATCAAATTTTGATATGCAGAATTTTAAAGGGTAAAATAGGGAAGATGTAGCCGAAAAATCATGAGCCAAGATAAAGCCGAAATTTTTTTCATAACTAGACATTTGTGAAATATTGGTTCTGAAAATGCCTACTTCCCATAATTTCTGATATATTATTTAAGGGAAAAATACACTTTTAGTCCATGAGGTTTTAGTTAGGTTTCATTTTGGTCCTTGATGTTTCAAATTCAACAATTTAGTCCTTGAGGTTTGAGATAAGTAGCAATTTGGTCCCTGTCATCCATTTTGCCGTTAAATTTAACCGACTGCTGATGTGGCACTATTATTTTAATTAAAAAATTTATTTTTTTTTTATTTTTTAAATTTAAAATATATTAAAACAATAAAAAATATATTTTTTTAATTCTTTCTCTTCCTCCCTCTTCTCCTTCTTCTTCCCCATTCCCATCACCTTCTCCCTTCTTCCTCATCTTCTTCTTCAACTCCGGTGGCCGGCCGCCGTCGGCTGCCGGCGAACGGCGGCAACTGACAGATTTTTTTTTCTTCTTCCCTCCTTCTTCTCTTCTTCTCTTTCTTCTGTGTGTTTTTTTTTAAACATAACAGGAATCGGTGTCAGATCTGAAGCGGGAGAGTCGCCGTTGAGACCCACGACAGCTTAACTAAAAAACCCACACCAAAGACAACTTAACCCGAAAACCAACACCAGTCTCTGCACGTTTACCAGCCGTCGACGACCTCCATGAAACCAGTTGCACGTTTCCAACCACGACCAACCGCCAGATCTGGAATCGAAAGGGAACGACCTCCAGCGCGTTTCCAGCCACGACCCACCGCTTCTTTCTCTAGAATCGAAAGGGAACAATCTAAAACGAAGAAAAAAACCTATTCATTTCAGATCTGGGTTTCGTTCCAGATCTGTAACGCGCGATAGCTGGAAAGAAGGGAGAGAGAGATCTAAAACGCACGGAGTGAAGCAGCGGTGGGATGTGGGTTTCGTTCAAGCTGGAATCCAAGGGTTTCATGCCTTCGATCATAGAAAAGTAGAAAATGAAGGGAATGGAGAAGAAAGAAAGGAGAAAAAGTGGGGAAAAAGAAAGAAAAAAGAAAAAGAATGGAGTTGAGAAGTGAAGAAAGAAAAAAAAATCGCCGTCGTCGGAAGCCGCCGCCGACCGGTGTTAACAGTCACCGGAGAAAGCTTGAAGAAGGGGAAGGGGTTGGGGGAAGAAAGAAGAAGAAGGAGAGAGGGGGGAAGAAATAAAAAAATTATAAAAGAATAATATTTTTATTATTTTTGTTATATTTATATTTTAAAGAACTTAAAAAATAATTTTTTTAATAAAAAATTCTTGCCACGTCATCAATCCGTTAACTTTTAACGGAAAAATGGATGGAGGGACCAAAATGCTACTAAATGCAAACCTTAGGGACTAAAACGAAACCTAAACCAAACCTCAGGGACCAAAAGTGTATTTTTCCCATTATTTAATTAAGAAAAAAAATAAAATATTTTTTTTTTTTTTAAATGAAGCATTTAATCAGGTGGTTGATGTGGTTTGAAGCAAATATTTATATGAAAATACCGTAAATGCACAAAGGTCATGTAGAAATAATTTATTAAAAACTGAATGACAATTACAAGAATGTATGGTTTTTATAGAAAATTTAAAGATCATGGTTTAAAAATGCACAAAGGTCATGGTTTTTACAAAAAAAAAAAAATAACATTAAAATCTGAGAGTGGGGCCCAACGTATAACAACTTTAAAAATCTGTTTTTCCTCTTTCCATTTTTGGAGGTGAATAATTCTCTCCTCATAAGCTCTTGTCCCTTCCACATAACCAATTTTTCATACTTCTTTAAAGGAACAAAAACTAATAATAATAAAAAATCATTTTCACGAGGGACAAAAGTAGGGATGTCCACGGGGTGGGGTGGGGACGGGGATGGCTTCCCCGTCCCCATCCCCGCCTCCCATTTCAATCCCCATCCCATTAAATTTCGCAAGAAATGGGGCGGGGAATTTGCGGGGATCGGGTTCCCCGTGGGGAATTATTCCCCATTTAGTTTTTTTCTTTTTTCTTTTTTGTCTTGATTGAATCAAATAATTATTTTGATAAATTTTCAAATAGTTAACTTGACATGGAAAATATTCATTAATTTTCAATTAGACAATTAATTATTCACATAAAATTTTCATTTAAATAGTTAATTTCATTAAAAAAATCTCTTTAAAACTTTAAAGATCAAATTCTTAAATCTCATAATAAAAACAAAATAATATTTCATATCAAACTATCTAATTATATATGCATATAATTCAAATGTTAAACCATAAATTCAAACATTTCCAATTTTCTAAATCATTAACATAAAACTTTAAATTTATATATATATAGAAAAATAAAAATTAGAATAATAATAATAATAATACTAATAATTAAAAAAAAAGTAAACGGGGTGGGGAGCGGAGAACGGGGATGGGGAATGCATTCTCCGTTCCCATCCCCGTTTAGCTTGCGGGGAATTTCCCCCCTCCCCCCCCCATTCCCCACTTAAACGGGGATTTCTCTCCCCAATAGGGGCGGGTCCCCACGGGGCTCCGACCCCGCGGGGCAAATGGACTTCCCTAGAAAAAAGGGCAGCCTAGAAAAAAGGGCAGCCTGCTTGTACTTTTTTTTTTTCATCTCTTGCTTTTTTCCAAATACAAGAAAATTCCCACAAAAAACAACTCAGAGTTACAACAAAGAATATACTTACTTTTAGGGTTTTTTAGTTTTTGAAATTAATCTTTGGATAACTTTTTTTTTTGAATGAAAATTTTGAACGGTAAAAATGAAAATTTTCAAAACTTAGGGACGAAATTGAACCTTACTTTAAAGATTAGACATATTTTGTATAATTTTAACCTTTTACTTTTATGATATTGGAAGAGGAATTCGAATCATATTCTTAATGTATGTCTACTTGAACACACTTCGGGTCTAATAATATTTATTGTTGCAACGGTTGACTTAGAATTTGATATCTTGTATTTTATGGTTTAGGATAATTAATATTGATATGCCTTCTCTAGTTCTGGGTAAAAAATCACGAGTGTGAACAAATTAAGAGATTAATTAACGTTTGACACGTGTGTCAAAAAAAATTAACGTTTGACACGTGTTTTTTTTTTTTTTTTTTGTATGCTTTGTTGTTGTTGGACCCTAGCTAAGAGAAAATGATTTTTGAGAATTATGGTTGATTTTTTTTTACAACAATTATGGTTGAATTAAGAAGGGAATTTTTCTTACATTTTTGTTTTTGTTTTTTCCTTGTTAAATTAATATATATACTTGAAAATTGTAATCAACAAATAGAATAATTTTTTTTTTAAATTTTTTTAATCTCTTATTTTTTTAATTATGAAAATGATTAATACGAAATTTGTTTGTTTTTTTTTTAAATTTTCATATTTGTAATAAAAACAATTAGAATAAGATTTTTTTATAATTTATTTTTTTAATTACAACAATTACGAAATTTGATTTCCACTTTTTGATTTTGTTATCTTTTATTATCATTTTGGTTTGATAACCTAGAATAATATTGTGGTCTATATATTTATCAATTTATAGACTTTATCCAAAATATAATGAAATTAGAATTTGAAATTAAATTTATAGACTCAAATTTATTAGTTTTTTTTTTCCTTTGACATTTATATCCATTAGTTTCTTTTTAATTACTCTTAATTAATTTTTACTAAATTAAAAAATATTAACATGTCATTATTCAAAATTAGATTAAAAATATCAAATTTTCAAAAATAACATAAAATCATTAACATTCAAATTAATTTAAAATTTCTTGTTGAATGAACAATAATCAAATTTCTTGATTACAATTTTCAAGTATATATATTAATTTAACAAGGAAAAAACAAAAACAAAAAGGTAAGAAAAATTCCCTTCTTAATTCAACCATAATTGTTGTAAAAAAAAAATCAACCATAATTCTTAAAAATCATTTTCTCTTAGCTAGGGTCCAACAACAACAAAGCATACAAAAAAAAAAAAACATGTGTCAAACGTTAATTTTTTTTGACACACGTGTCAAACATTAATTAATCTCTTAATTTGTTCACACTCGTGATTTTTTTTTTTTTTTTGGAAAAACAAAGTTGAAAGTCTTCTAAATGATAATTATTGAACTCATGAATGATCATTTTAAATATATATACAGTCATGCCAACACAATTCTATATAAAATTTTAAATCTAATTATGGTATTTGAATTTTTAGATTTATTTTATATTGACATGAAAGAATTTCCACCATTCATGTATTATACATTTTAGTTTCCAATAAAATCATCAATAATTGTGACCGTATGAATAAATTTTATTTCTTAATTATTTTACCCTCATGATATGGTAATTGAGAGGAGAAAATATCAAAATTTACCCAGAACTAGGGAAGGCATATCAATATTAATTATCCTAAACCATAAATCACAAGATATCAAATTCTAAGTCAACCGTTGCAACAATAAATATTATTAGACCCGAAGGTGTGTTCAAGTAGACATACATTAAGAATATGATTCGAATTCCTCTTCCAATATCATAAAATTAAAAGGTTAAATTATACAAAATATGTCTAATCTTTAAAGTAAGGTTCAATTCTGTCCCTAAGTTTTGAAAATTTTCATTTTTACCGCTGAAAATTTTCGTTTAAAAAAAGAAGTTATCCAAAGATTAATTTCAAAGACTAAAAAACCCTAAAAGTAAGTATATTATTTATTGTAACTCGGAGTTGTTTTTCGTGGGAATTTTCTTGTATTTGGGAAAAAGCAAGGGATGAAAAAAAAGTAAAAGTAGGACGCCTTTTTGTCTAGGGATGTCCATTTGCCCAGCGGGGCCGGGCCCTGTGGGGACCCTGTTGGGTTTTATGCCATAACACTCGTAGATAGTGAATGTAAACACATTGTATACTTATTTCAATATAGTGTTATTGAGTTTCTACAATAAAGTGCTATTGTTAAATATTGCACAATTTGACCCAAATCCAATAAACTAAGATCCAAGGTTGTTTGTATGT
Organism: Luffa acutangula; assembly: GCA_036850905.1. NCBI lineage: Eukaryota > Viridiplantae > Streptophyta > Magnoliopsida > Cucurbitales > Cucurbitaceae > Luffa > Luffa acutangula. The sequence continues at coordinate 40,161,117 of CM072097.1, read as the reverse complement.
AGCTTGAACTAGTATGTGGGGACATACGGGGATTGATGTTCAAGTAACAACCTAAAAGGTTTATAGTACAAGGATGAGGTTGGGTACCTTATCCTGGTAACACTATGTGATACAACCTGCTTTGTATTTGATACAGACGTATTGATCCAAAACGTCCATGTAGTAGACATGTGAGCGGGATATACTATGCAATGAGTTTGCATAAGACCAGACCATGAAATGGTAAACCACTAGATATAACACCGTTAACTAGTTAGGTTACTGTTTCAATAGGATGACCTAGGTAACTCAGTCTTAATCCTGAATGTGTCATGAACTCCTTCTCATGAGGGATTGTCCTTTGATTAGCATGTGTGAGAGTGGCCAATACGCCAACTCAATATGCCTTCCTTTTTGGGGACAATACCGAGTGGGAGGCTGGAGACATGACAACACAAGAAAGAATTCACTCATTCCCACTTCTAGGAGAAGTAGATGAGTGTTCCCTTAAGTGGTGACTCCGGGACTTGAACAAAGGGATCCCACCCTCTCACTGGCCCGAGAGGGACTTTCTGTTTATTTGTTGGACCATAAACATGTTGTTCAGTAGAGGAGCACTGGTACTTAAGGAGACAAATGTAACACAGGGGTAAAACAGTAATTTGACCCAGTTGTGATTACAGACACTCGTGAAAGATTGACTTATCGTTATAGGTCTATATCCGTGGACACAAAAATGTTCTACAGTGAGAAGAATTCAGTTGTGGGTCTTTAGTGGAATGACCCACAGTTAATGAATATTGGTTAACCTGATTAATGAGTTTAATCATTTAACTTCATATCATTGGAGCTTCTGATCTGTAGGTCCATTAGGTCCCCCTGCAAGCTCGTAAAGAGTAATTAGGAACAATTATATCTTGAGAGCATTTGAATAGTTCAAATTCATTTTGGGAATTAAGTTAATTGTATGAGATACAAATTAATATAATGTATAGTGATACATTAAAATATAAAGTCTAATTTGAAATTAAACTTTATTATTATGAGAGAAATAAATATTTGAAGAAGTTCAAATATTAATATGAATTTGAGTCATATTAAATTTATAGGATATACGAGAATTTGAAGGAGTTCAAATTTTAATATGAATTTGATTCAGATTTTAGAATTAATTAATTGAAGGCTTGAAATTAAATATACGATATTTAATTGAATAATTAATTAATTAACTAATAAAATGTCTGAAATTAAATATATGATATTTAATTATATTTAATTGGTGATTAATTAATTAAAGAATTAATTAATTGGAAATTAATCAATTATGGAAATGATTAATCACTTATGGAAGTAATTAATCATTTATGGAAATGATTTAATCACTTATGGAAGTAGTCAATCATTTATGGAAAAGATTAATCAATTATGAAATTGATTGGTTATGGAATTGGTTAATTATAGAAAAGATTAAATCAATTATTAAAATAATTGATTTTAAATGAATATTTTATTCATGGCCTTTCTCCTATGAATAGAACACTAAACCTTGGGTTTAGAAGAGACAACATAAGGCCACCAGAATGCACTCTTGCATTCTCTCTAGCCTCCCTCTCATAGCACACAGCATGCATAAAGGAAACACGCAAGCTATCTAGGAACTATGGCAACATCCTACTCCTACTACCAAACAACAGGCACACAACAAAAACAAGCTACCTAACCACCTAAAGGGAGCATCCTAGGCCTAGCTTCTAACCATAAAGCAACCAAGGAAATCAATCATGCTTCAACAAGGACCATAAACAAGCAAGCAACAAGTAAGACGATATAAGGCAAGCAGATAACTCATATATCCAACAGTATATCAACAAATAATAAATAATGATGCTTCCATACCTGGTGATGGAGAGGAGAACGAGGAACAACCTCTAACTCACACACAACTAAACAACCTAGGCTATCTAGGTCAGTCTACAAGAACGTAATCGCTCTGATACCAACTGTAACGCCCCAGGTTTTCCAACCCTTAGCCTAGAGACGCTACCTCATCCCTTAAACCCTTATCTATGGAGCTGAACCACTTAAACCGGATGTACCGAAAATTTCGGCAGCATAACAACGTAAAAATGACTATCCCAAAATTTTAAGCACATGATAGAGATTTTTAACACTTCTATATAAGCACCCAACCAAGCTCCACCGATCTACGACCAGATTTCACAAGCCTATCTCCTCTAACAAGACAAGCCATACTTTACCATAGCATGCAACAAGGTGAGAATCATGCAGCGGAAACATAAAGACATTTATTACCAAAAGCAGCTAGACCACTAGCTAAGCATTTCTTAAACTTAAACAAAATAAACAAGGCTAGTTTATAAACTTATCCATCTATCGCATCTAGTTTTAAGATCAGAAACAACCACTCTCCAGCTAACTTATTACAACATCAAAGTAAAGCTACTAAGAAACATAAGAACACCCTAAGAACGTTTCCTCGCAGTTCTCCTCCTCGCCACCAAGGTCCGGATCATCTTCGATACCTGCAACATCTAAAATGTTGGGGGGAAGATGGGGAAGGGGGTATCAGTACAACCGTGGTACTGGTAAGCAGCTCACACTTACCAAACCACAAACAACAAACAACGCAAACAACATGCTTTACACACGCATCCAACATGCTTTCACAACCACGAGCAAGCATCATGCTTATGCAACCACAAATATCCAACAGGCTACTAAGTCATAAACTAACAATATGCTCAGAACCACAAACTCGTGCAAATGCAACACACTATGCAACACACGCACTAGACTCCACATGATTTCCGCGTCATGCTCCACTACTACATGATTTTCGCGTCATGCTCCGCTACACATGAATTCCACTCCATGTGCTGCGCTACTTACATGATTTCCGCGTCATGCTCCGCTACACATGAATTCCGCGCCATGTGTTGCGCTACTTACATGATTTTCGCGTCATGCTCCGCTACACATGAATTCCGCGCCATGTGCTGCGCTACTTACATGATTTTCGCGTCATGCTCCGCTACACATGAATTCCGCACCATGTACTGCGCAATTTACGTGATTTCTGCGTCACGCTCCGCACCTACCCCACATGAATTCCACGCCATGTGCTGCGCCACTCTTACGTGATTTCCGCGTCACGCTCCGCACTCACAACCCACGTGATTTCCGCGTCACGCTCCGCTACACATGAATTACGCACCATGTGCTGTGCCTCACACCCGACTCATGCTACACATCCCCCATGCAACATGCAAGCCAAACTCAACAATAACCATGCTTAAGGCAAGTACCTAACATGCTTATACTCCCTAAGCACATACATCTCAAGCAATGCAAAAGGTACATTTCATGCTTCATACAAACACTTTAAAGATCGCAACACAACAGTTCATATATACATTTCATTCATAGCACATATACGAGCAAAGCAAGTAACAAGCGAACATACTCCATGCTGATAAAAAAAGGTACATTTCATGCTTCATACAAACACTTTAAAGATCGCAACACAACAGTTCATATATACATTTCATTCATAGCACATATACGAGCAAAGCAAGTAACAAGCGAACATACTCCATGCAGTCAAACAAGTTTGGTAAGTAGAAACTACTTACAGAAGACTTTTACAAACCAACGCTAGCTGGAATGGCACGACACACTCCCAAAACGAGCTTCCGGCTACAAACAAGCTACCAACTATTAAAGGAAGTCTATACTAAAGAAAAGCACCCTAAAAACATGCTGCTAAGGGCGAGACCGAACCAATAACGGTTTGTTTTCCTTGCTGGACAACATCTAAACATAACCCGAATTGAGAACCCAACACCATTAAACCATGGGCAACCACGTTTAAAGCGTTACGGGCGGTGGGTATTTGTTAGTTGACGATATTAAGGCTATTCAGCCACTGGACAGCAAGCAACAACCACCTAAAACGCACGAACGACATTCTACAGGCTCTTAAAGCTCAGGCAATGCACTTAAGGCCTCGATAACTAATGAGACTTGGCTTAGCATGATTTTTAAGCTACGGACAACAAGTAAAAGCTCACTAAACCATGCTTTAAGAACCTATAAGGGTCGGGCCAAGCTATATAGAAGAAGAGATTAAATGGGCATTGATGAACTATAAGAATTTAACCAAGACAGCCATGATACCTCATTTAAAAACATAAACTATGACCTATAATGATTGGGGCGACACTTAAGAGCCTAGATATGCAATGAGCATCAACTAACACATGCTTCTAAGGCTTGAATAACTATTGGACCATGATCTAAAACATGCTTTAAAGCTAGAACAACTAAAGGAGCAGCAAACTCAACGCTATAGATAAAGGGACAACAAGGAACTTACCCAAACGGACCCGTTTTCACGCTAGGCGGGTTGTTCTAACCTCTAACCACGCGCTAGAATGGTCCTTGGGCAGTGGGTATTCGAGTTGAAGTGTATCGAACTGCACGCTGAAATGGCGGCGGCTAAATGGAGACGGCGGCTGGCTGGGCGGCGAAACGCGAGCGACGCGAAGAGGGGGCTGGGGCAGCGACTGAACAAAACGGCAAGGGGGCTGCTAGGGCTGCACACGAAAAAAGAAGAGAGAAGGGGCAAGGGATATTTTCTTTTTCCTTATTTCTCTTCTTTTCTTTTTCTTAAACCCAATAATAGAATTCTAAGAATAGGATCTCCCAACTCATTCAGCGTAAAATTCAAAATGCTTCCACTAACCCATTAACCAACGTTGACCAAGTCCAACAAGCTTTAGGGAGAGATTTTATTTTAATAACTCTTAGTTTCCAAACACTTTTGGTTTTAAATTAAATCCCTAAGTTCAAGCCAAAATATAAATTATATTTCTTTCAATTCGAAACATGGAATTTAAATGCACCCAAAAGTGCACGGGGCGTCACAGTATTTTAATTTCATATATGTGATATTGTTTTAATTTACAAAATTGATTATTTAGGCATATTTGTTTGCATTAGATTTATACTTTTGATTAGATCAATTGTAAATGCCAAAAAGAAAAATATTTGAAGACCAAGATATGTCTTGGATTTAAATTATTGTAATTTAAATTGCTTTCAATTTCCTAGGATATGCCAAATATGCCGGTCAATTTTGGTAGTTTTAATTTAATTATGCATGTGATGTATGTATTAAATTAATTGATTGTTGCATAAAGTATGTCATTCAGCTTAAAATCCCACCATAGGTTAAGCATATTCATGCATATTTATTATTATTATAAATGTTATAATGTATCAAATATGTATGAATTTTATTTTTATGAGTATTTAATATAAATTGTTATGATTAAATTGATGAAAATTGAGAAGCATTGAGCATGAAATTACTTTAGTAAAGAATATAAAGAGTTATATTTATGAAAGTAATTTATATGCTTATTTATTTTCATAAGCAATTAATATAAAGTGTTATGTTATTGTATGAAAATGTGAATGCTTATTTTAATTTTCTTGGGCAATTAATTTAAGAGTTAGATTAATTGAAGAAAATTAATTGCATTCAATATGAGATTACTTTAGTTTAAAAATATAAGAGTTATATTTATATTAGTAATTAACATGCTTATTTTTCATGAGCTATTAATATAAATGTTATTTTAATGTATGACAATGGTGATGCTTAACTTTAATTTTCTTGGGTGATTAATTTAAGAGTTAGGTTAATTAAAAGGAAATTAAATTGCATTGAGCATGACATTACCTTAGATTAATATAATTGTTATATTTTTGGTATGCCATGTATGCTAATGTATGGTTTTATAAATTAATTAGAATTTGATTGTTAATTCATTCACCATAGTAGCATGTTATAGGGTTAATTCATTAAAATTTATAAGTGTTATAAAATTAATGAATAGAAATCGTTAACCTATAACAAAGAATTGCATGCAAACATAGGATCTTAGGATAAATGGATTAATTTTAAAATGTTTAAAATTAATTAGACATAAGATCACGTTTCTAATAGGATTAGAATTATTCTTACTTAGAATTAAAAATAGTTTTAATTGACTAAGTAGGAAAAACATTACTATGATTATAAGGGAACTCCACCGGTTAAGTTCTGTCTAAGACTATGGGTACTTAAGATGACGGTTTACGGAACACCTCCTACCTGGGAACTGACTCGGAATACCGAAGTTGAATTAATCATGGTTAAATGTTAGCATGCAATGTCACTAGGTTTATTAAAAGAGTTTAATACACCTAGATCTTTAGAGTAAAGACTTTACATTACTATGGTTATAAGGGAATTCTCTCGGTGAAGTTCTGTCAAAGGCTGAAGGTATTTAAGATGACGGTTTACGGAACACTTCCTACCTAGGAACTAACCCGAAACTTGAGTTGAATTAACCATAGTCATGTTAACTTGCAATATTTCTGGGTTTATTAAAAGAGTTTAATTCACCTAGAACGTTGCAGTTAAATCCTCACCATAAATGTTATAATAGGATTAGACTTAGATAGATTGACTTAGCCGAATTTATCTAAGTTAGATAACCCTAAAATATGGTAGGACATTTAAGTGGGAGTGAGATACGTGTTTACGTATCCCTCGATCTTCACCCTTAGTTCACATCGTGGCGCAACCATCCCTTCAGAGGGTCCGACCATAGAATTCAGAACACCTTGAACTTCTGAAAGAGGATAAGGATTCTTAGGTTAATCACCAACAGTTGTCTTTTCCTTCGTAGCCTGTTGGTGCATGCCTTTGAGTTCTGAAAGCGGGAGGATAAATATAAAAAACAAGATCGAGTTTTTACTCTCACGTTCCCCTAAGTTCACACCGTGAGGTTCATGCTCGGCTTTGTGTCACCTTAGGAACGGCCTCCCTTCGGAAAGTGTTTGCATGAATCAATAACAAGGTGAATGAGAAAAATGTCTATAGTAAGTGGGAGCGGGACACGTGTCAACGTATCCCTCAGTCTCCACCCTTAGTTCGCACCGTGAGAGTCCTATGGTCCACCTGCGTGTTGCCCTAGAGCAACCATCCCTTCGAAGGGTCTGATCATAGGATTCAGAACACCGTGAACTCTTGAATAGGATAGGGTCACTTAGGCTAATCACCAACAATTGTCTTTCCCTTCGGTAGCCTGTTGGTGCGTGCCTCTGAGATCTGAAAGTGGGAGGGTTACATTTATGGGGATGAGTTAAATGTGTTAACGAATCCTTGACCAAACAACGGTAACTAAACACTAACGAAATATGAGTTATTTTGGTGTTAGGGTTTGGTTGAGATTGTCTCAATTCAGAGGAGGAATAGCTGACCACCCTTCGGTGGCTGTTGTTCTAAACCTCTGAAGTATCATTGCAAAAACTAAATCAATAGTTTTCTAGGGTTTCTTTAATTGCTTGTGTGTTTTTGCTGAATTTGATTGGATAAGATGTAATGGGTTAGTGTGATAAATATTCAAGTAATTTTTTATTTCAGCAATTCAATAATAAAATATGTGCATTGTCTTACGCCTATGTAATAAATAACGATGATTATACGACAAACTGAAACGATTAATTTGTGGTGAATGATTTAAGATTAGTCTTAAAAGGGGAATGTCCTCATGCCTCAAATGTCCAACTCATTAAGAAGTATTCCTAATGAATATGACATTGGACCTTGCTCAGCCAAAGAAGACTTATCCAAAGACAGTAAATTTGATTTACTAGTTTTGAAAGCGTGATTTGTGGAGAATGATGATTCTGCCTGAATACTTGATTCAGGGGGCCAAAAATCACATTTGTTCTTCTTATTAAAAGGAATAAGTTCCAGACAACAGTTTGATGCTGGTTATATAGCTTTCAAAGTTGAAACTAGAGAAGTTATCTTGGTTGTAGCAATGGGGAACGTTAAGTTATTTTTCCCAGTGGGAGAAAATACATATTATAAGTGAAAGGATTTGGAATTCCCCAATTCCGTTAAAGCGGAAGCGTAATTGGGACCGATTCGTAGTTAATTTTGTTTATCCAAAAATACTATTACATTGGCAAAAAACATAGAACAAATTCTATACAAACTTAAGGCTAAGTATACAAAAATTATTAGATCTAAATCTAAAGGGGAGAAGCAAACATACCGTCGTTGTCGTCTCTGAAATATCAAGAACGCCTTTCTTGATTTCATAGGGACCAAACGTCAACAATTGGGACACCACCAATTGATCTTCCCCGCTATGACTCTGAGATTAGGAACGTAGTTGTGGGACTACCTAATCTTGAATGGGAAAAACTCTAGAGAGAAAATTCTCCCTAGAGTTCTTGAGCTGAGAGAATATGAGAGGGAGGCTAAAGAGAATGCAAGAGTGCATTCTTGTGGCCTTATGTTGTAGTCACTAAACCCTAGGTTTAGTTTTCTGTTTATAAGAGAAAGGCCATGAATAAAATATTCATTTAAAATAAATTATTTCCATAACTGATTTAATCTTTTCCATAATTAATCAATTCCATGACCAACCAATTCCATGACCAATCAATTCCATAATTGATTAATCTTTTCCATAAATGATTGATCACTCCCATAAGTGATTAAATCATTTCCATAAATGATTAATTACTTCCATAAGTGATTAATCATTTTCATAATTGATTAATTTCCAATTAATTAATTCTTTAATTAATTAATCACCAATTAAATATCCTATATTTAATTTCAGACCTTCTATTAGTTAATTAATTAATTACCCAATTAAATATCATATATTTAATTTGAGGCCTTCAATTAATTAATTCTATAATATGAATCAAATTCATATTAAAATTTGAACTCCTTCAAATTCTCTTATATCCTATAAATTTAATATGAATTAAATTCATATTAATATTTGAACTTCTTCAAATATTTATTTCTCTCATAGACTATAGTTTAATTAAATCTCATTTAATTTAAACTAAATTGAATAATTTAATTAATTCATAATTAATTAATTCATCTTCTAATTAAATACCATATATTTAATTAGACATATATTTGAACTCTTTCAAATATATCAATCTCTCAATATAATAAAGTTTAATCTAAAATTAGACTTTATATTTTAATGCATAGATACATTATATTAATTTGTATCTCGTACAATTAACTTAATTCCCAATATGAATTTGAACTATTCAAATTCTCTCAAGATATATTTGTTCCTAATTACTCTTTACGAGCTAGCAGGGGGACCTAATGGACCTACATATCAGAAGCTCCAATGATATGAGGTTAATAAATTAAACTCATTAATCAGGTTAACCAATATTCATTAACTGTGGGTCATTCCACTAAAGACCCACAACTAAACTCTTCTCACTGTAGAACATTTCTGTGTCCATGGATGTAGACCTATGCCGGTAAGTCAATCCTTCACGAGTGTCCGTAAACACAGTTGGGTCAAATTACCGTTTTACCCCTGTGTTACATCTGTCTCCTTAAGTACCAGCGCTCCTCTAATGAACAACCTGTTTATGATCCAACCATTAAACAGAAAGTCCCTCTCGGGCCAGTGAGAGGGCGAGATCCCTTTTTTCAAGTCCCGGAGTCACCACTTAAGGGAACACTCATCTAGTTCTCCTAGAAGCGGGAAGGAGTGAATTCCTTCTTGTGTTGTCATGTCCCCAGCCTCCCACTCGGTCTTGTCTCCAAAAAGGAAGGCATATTGAGTCGGCGTATTGGCCACTCTCACCCATGCTAATCAAAGGACAATCCCTCATGAGAAGGAGTTCATGACACACTCAGGATTAAGATTGAGTTACCTAGGTCATCCTATTGAAACAGTAACCTAACTAGTTAATGGTGTTATAACTAATGGTTGACTATTTCGTGGTCCGGTCTTATGCAAACTCATTGCATAGGATACTCTCACTTGCATGTCTACTACATGGACGTTTTGGATCAATACGTCTGTATCGAATACAAAGCGGGCCGTATCACATAGTGTTACCAGGATAAGGTACCCAGCCTTATCCCTATACTATAGACCTTTTAGGTTGTTACTTGAACACCGATCCCCGTATGTCACCACATACTAGCTCAAGTTACATACAAACAACCTTGGATCTTAGTTTATTGAATTTGGGTCAAATTGTGCAATATTTAACAATAACACTTTATTGTAGAAACTCAATAACACTTTATTGAAACAAGTATACAATTTGTTTACATTCACTATCTACGAGTTTTAGGGCATAAAACCCAACAATAAGATAATGTGTGTAACGCCCCAGGATTTTAATAATTATCCTAGCGACATTACTAACTCTTAAACCAAAACTAATCGTGTGCACCGAAAATTTCAGCAGCATAACGACATACATAGGACTAACCCAAAATTTTTCTTTAACCTGCTAAGCATAAAACACTTCTAAATAGCATTATTCAACGACTCCACCATACTACAACACAACAGAACTCCACAGAACCAACAGCCAGTCAGGCCTCGCATTATCAACTACTAACTAACCAGAAACACAACTTTAACAAAGCTTATAACATCAATTCATTCGAAACAAACTTAATTATTAGCAACTAAATGAATAGATTGAGTTTTTTAAACAAAGACAACTAGACCTAGAGTTAAACAATAATGATCAGACTGAACCTAACAGGACAACAACTGTCCAACCAATCAAAACACTACTACCATATCCAAATTAAGCAACAAGCTACCCAATAGGAAAACAAAATGGGAAAACAACGCAGACTAGCTATGGTCCTTCCTCATATGCCTCATCTGCATCACCTTGGTCCACGCAGTCCTCATAACCTGCAAAATTTGGTAGTTGGTGGGAGAGAGGGGAGGGGGTCAGTACACTAAGGTACTGGTAAGCAGCCCCTACCTGTAAAGCCATCAAACAACAACCAAGCAAACAACATGCTTTTCATGCGCAAACTGTAGGATTGGAATTCCCAATTTCGTTAGAGCGGAAGCAATTGGACCGTTCGTAAATTAATTTTGTTCTACAAAATATCAATAGATTGACAAAAAGTTAAGCGATGAGAAACATACCTCCGTCTGACGACTCTGAATTCTTCAACGAACACCACCACAAGGGCTTCCCCCTATAACTCTGAGATTAGGAACGTAGTTGTGGGACTACCTAATCTTGAATGGGAAAAACTCTTATAGAGAAAAATTCTCTCTAGAGTTCTTGGGTTGAGAGAATATGAGAGGGAGGCTAGAATGAGACCTTAGGGTTAGGGTTCTCATAACCAGTGTATCAAATTTCCGTCGACATACCGACATTTCCATGGAAATGTCGGTATGTCGACAGTGTCGACATTTCCGTGGGGGGGAAGTTTCGATCTTCCCCCCATGTCGACGACATGTCGACATTTCCGCCCAATTTCCGTTTTTTTTTAATTTTTATTTAAAGCCAGCCCGTGATCACTTGTTTGGACTTTGGATGGATTCTTCTGAAAAGTTGATATGACCTTCTTTTTATTTTTTTTATGTTTTTATAGTCTATTTCTTTCTTTTATTATTTTTTTATTTGAACTCATGTTTTTTTACCTTTTTTTATCATTTTCTTTTATATTTTCATTTATCAATTCTCAAATCAATCCCATCAGAATATTACAAATTCCAAAATTCATTTTTTACCACAAAAATTATTTTTAATTATTTATTTTAATTTTAAATTTTTATTATTTTATTATTTTTACCACCTATAAATACCCCAACTTCATCTCAATTTCTTCACACCTCAATTTTTCAAACTCTCTCCCAAACTCTCTCAATTCTCTCAAATTCTCTCAATTTTTCCAAATTCTCTTAAATCTCCTAATTCTCCCAAATTATCTCACTTGTCTCAATTACTAATTTCTTTCTTAAGTTAAGAAGTTTAATTTTAAAAGGTTACATCTTTCTTTACATATTAGTTTATTAGTGTTATTTTTTTACTTTATTAGTGTTATTTTCTTTACATATTACTTTATCAATTATTTAATGTCAATTATTATTTATTGTTTCATTAAGTTTTATTTCTTCAATGTCAAGTGATTACTTTTTTAATTATAATTGTTTTATAGTTTTTTTAGAATAATAATTGTTAATATATTGTATTTATTGTATTGATATTGTTTTACACATCTTTTTAGAATTTGTCACCATATTAGATCACGTTACTAATAAGATTAGAATTATTGTTACTTATAAATAGAAATAGTTTTAATTGACTAAGTTGGAAAAACATTACTATGATTATAAGGGAATTCTACCGGTTAAGTTCTGTCTAAGGCTAGGGGTACTTAAGATGACGGTTTACGGAACACCTCCTACCTGGGAACTGACCCGGAATATCGAAGTTGAATTAATCATGGTTAAATGTTAGCATGCAATGTCACTAGGTTTATTAAAAGAGTTTAATACACCTAGATCTTTAGAGTAAAGACTTTACATTACTATGGTTATAAGGGAACTCTCCCGGTGAAGTTCTGTCTAAGGCTGGAGGTATTTAAGATGACGGTTTACGGAACACCTCCTACCTGGGAACTAATCCGGAACTTGAGTTGAATTAACCATAGTCATGTTATCCTGCAATATTGCTAGGTTTATTAAAAGAGTTAAATTCACTGGAACGATGAAATTAAATCCTCACCATAAATGTTATAATAGGATTAGACTTAAATAGATTGACTTAGCTTAATTTATCTACGTTAAATAACCCTATAATATGGTAGCATTTTTTTTATTGTTATACTAATTATTGTTCTTTTTTCGTAGATGGAAGGAGGACGCTTAGATCTTGCTTGGGCTTACTGTAGCCCAATTGATAGAAATAAATCTGGCACTGTATGCAATTTTTGTCAGTTAGCAATTAAAAGTGGTGGCATCACGAGGTTCAAATACCATATTGCTGGAAATGATCCAAAAAAAAACACCAGACCATGCCTCAACGTGCCTCCAGAAGTAGAGCAAGAGATTGCAAATGCACAAAAAAGTAAGGAGACGAAGAAGATGAAAAATGCAAAAAAAATGAAAGAGATAGAAGAAGATTTGCGGTCAAATTTGAAGGGCTACGAAGTTCTGGATAGTAGCGATGGCGAAGACGACATGTTCCCACCAGATATGACCTACACTGAGCGTAGACAGTACAAAGAAGTTTTGCGTAAATCGAAACAAACTGCGCATGAAGAGGAAGAAGTTCGAAGGAGTGGACTTCATCAAGGTCAGAGCTCAAGTAACTTTCAACGATCTAGTAGTATGAAGGAACCTGCATATTACAAGTCAGAAGGGGCTCGACAAAAAAGTATAAAAGACTTGTTCAAGAAGAAGAATTTTGAAGGAGTTGGACGTTTAATCTCTCGATTTTTTATCTATGATAATATCCCTCCAAATAAACTAAAATCCCACCATTTTAAAAATATGGTGGTGGGAATACAACAAGCGGGTAAGCGTGCTTACGTACATTATATTTTCACATTCTTAATATTATTATAGACGTACTTAAATTTAAATTCACTTGGTTGGTCATATTGTTTGTAGGTTCAGATATTAAGCCACCGACGCCGTATGAAACCCGTACCAAATATTTGGACATGGAGTACAAGGAAATGGAAGAATATGTCCGTGCACAGCAAAAAGGATGGGATGATCACGGATGCACGATCATGTGTGATGGATGGACCGGACCAACAAAACTATCTATCATCAACTTAATGGCGTACTCTGATGGTACAACCGTTTTCTTAAGGTCAGTTGACGCTTCCAAACAAGTGAAAGACCATAAATATATATACAATTTGTTGAAAAGCGTCATACGTGAAGTAGGGTCCGAGAAAGTGGTCCAAATTGTCACAGACAATGGGTCTGCTTTCAAAAAGGCGGGTGAGTTAATAATGAAAAAGTTTAATATTTATTGGACCCCTTGTGCAGCGCATTGCATAGATTTAATGTTTGAAGATATAGGAAAACGAGAATCAGTAGGATCAGTTATTAGAGCTGCACGAGGGGTGACAAATTACATTTATAATCATGGATGGTTACTTAGTAAGATGCGCGAGATTTGTGAAGGGGATATAATCCGACCTGGGAGCACTAGGTTTGCAACAAATTATCTTGCATTAAATAGCATGTTGAAAAAGAAGGCCGGATTAAAACGGTTATTCACTGATGATTCATGGAATAATGACAAGTTAAGTCGGACGGTTATAGGAAAAGATATCGAGTCTCGTGTACTAAGTACCACGTTTTGGGACAATGTAGAGGGCATAGTCCAAATTTTTCAGCCAATGTACACAGCTCTTCGAATTGTGGACTCCGAGGTTGTTCCAACCATGCCTGTTGTGTATAGTTTGATTGAGAATTTGAAATATAGAATCAGTCAAATCGGAGGCAGAGCTTGGGTCAACCAAATAATTCAAGCTTGATGGGATAATACGCTTTCTCATCCTCTCCATGCTGCAGGTAAAATTATTGTTCAATATATTATTATTTTATTCATCACATCCAATATGATTTTTTTTAATATTACTATACTAACCACTTTGTCATATCATTTGTAGCTCATTTTTTAAATCCAAAATATCAGTACACCAATGACCTTGGACGAAATTCTAATTTAATTGATGATGTTCATAGCGTCTATATGAAATTATTTCCCGATTGTCCAAATGCTGGAGATTTTGGAACTGAGGTAACTATATACATATTTTCAATAGACTAACATCACCATTTTAATTGATATGAATTCACTGAATCAATACTATTTTATTGTAGCTTGTGAATTTTATACAAGCTAAAGGTAAATTCGGTGAGCGCCCTGCTATTTTGGCAAGAAACAAAATGGATGCAGGTCAGTAGTTTGAGTAAACTAAACAGTAGACTATGATCACTATCTACACTATAAAGTACTAATTTTTTTTCTATACTTTTGTGTTCGTAGGCCATTGGTGGAACATGTATGGCTCCTGTGCTCCTACAGTACGTAAGCTGGCGGTGAAGGTTTTGGCTCAAACAGCTTCATCATCTGCATGTGAGCGGAATTGGAGTACGTTTGCTTTAGTACACACAAAGCAACGTAATCGGTTGGCTTACGAAAAGCTCTACAAGCTTGTCTATTGCTACTACAATATGAAGTTGAAGATCAGAGACATGGAGGCTAGAGATGAAAAAGTAGCAGATAAGGACTACATTGATCTGGTCGATGTTGTAGCGGATCCAAATGATGACGGTGATGACCCACTTTTTCAATGGGTTCGACCAGCACATCTGGATGATGAATCTGGCAATCCAGAGCCTGAGATTGCCAACATGGCTACAAATATTGATATCAACGTGGAGAGAGTAATTGCTGAGGAGGTTGGCACATGTGACTCACCATTCAGTAACCCTGAATATGAAACGTGTTTACAAGCTGGCTATACCTTATCGGAGATTCAAAACATGAGGATGAGGAAAAGACGTCTAACAGCTAAGTCGAGAAATAGTAATGATGATGATGATGATAGTACAGACGATGGAAACACATCTGGTGGAGGAGGGACAAATGTGGGGACTTCGAGAGGTTACCACACAGGAGAAGGACAATCTAGTCAACCTGGAGTAAGTCCCTTTTCATGTGAGGTTGGATTTGATCATGTCACTCAAGACGAAGACCATGGATCTAGAGAGGGTGGCGAGGGGATTGCTGCTATTGGCAAACCATTCTATAGACAACGAGATGCAAATTATTTTTATTCGACGCAGTCAGATGAAAATTCTTTGATTTCAAGTATGGAAACAATGAGCATAAGCAGCAACAACACACAACAAGGATATGGTCAAAGAATGTATTCTTACTCCAATTACGAAGACTCTTCAAGCCTTGGCTATAGCAACATCGAGCCTAGATTCTCACAACCCACTCATGAAATGTATCCACCAATAGGATATATATGTTGGCCATACGAGTCATATCGCTATCATTTAGACAATTTTCTTCAAAATTATCAGTATAGGATAACTTGGGAGCAATATTGTAACTTCTACCAGAATTACCAAAATTCTGGATTAGATGCTCCACGATCATCTTTTTGGTTCTAGTCATTGTAAAATTTTATATTCATAAGTCCAAAGTTATTTTTCATCTATCAATATTTCATATCTATTTTAATTTTCAAATTAAAGTCTCATTTAATAATTTACAAATCTTTCTGCACGTATCGACATTTTAATCAACATTTTCATCCAAATATTGTTCTACTTTTTAGATATGATGATAAAAAATTGTCAATTATATCCTAATTAAGCCACAAACAAAGTTTCATGGACTAATTCAAACAATTTCCATCAATTTCCATGATTTCTGTAAATCTTCCCGGAATTTCCATCGACATTTCCATCGACATCGATATTTCCATAAAATCAGGACCTCGACATTTCCATCGACATCGACATTTTAAACCTTGCTCATAACCTTTCCTTTTATAAGAGAGGAAACCCTAATGTGAGGTTAGGAAACAATCTTGACCGTTAGATCAAGATCAATTAATTAATTGATTAAATCAATTAATTAAATGTTAATTAATTAATCATATTAATTAATTAATTAATCCCATGCACATTTAAATCTTATTTAAATGTAATTCCCTCACATAATATATAGTTTAATTAAACTTAATTAAATCGCATTTAATTAATTCAATTAAACTAATCAATTAATTAATTCCAATAATTAATTAATTTCATAATTAAATATCGCCCATATTTAATTAATTACACATTAGAATCATATTCTAATAATTCCCTCATAGACTATAGTTTAATTAAATCTCATTTAATTTAAAACTAAATTGAATAATTAATTAATTCATAATTAATTAATTAATTTAAAAATTAAATATCATATATTTAATTGAATATATATTTGAACTCTTTCAAATATATTATTCTCTCATTAAAGTTTAATCACAAATTAAACTTCATATTATAATGTATCACTATATATTGTATTAATTGTATCTCATATAATTAATTTGATTCCCAAGATGAATTTGAACTATTCAAATTCTTTCAAGACAAATTGTTCCCAATTACTCTTTACGAGCTAGCAGGGGGACCTAATGGACCTACAGATCAGAAACTCCAATGATATGAGGTTACCTGACTTAACTCATTAATCGAGTTAACCAATATTCATTAACTGTGAGTCACTCCACTAAAGACCCACAATTGAACTCTTCTCACTGTAGAATATTTCTGTGTCCATGGATATTGACCAATAACGGTAAGTCAATCCTTCACGAGTGTTCGTAACTTCTTGACTAGTTAATTTTTAACAAATAATTATTTGGATCAAATTTGGGTCTTGTAAATATTTGGGTCATATGAATTTAGGTCAAATATGAACCAGACTCAAGACTAAATAGTCAAGCCCAATTTAAGCCCAAGCCCGCAAAGGCCTTTGGAAAACTCTATAAATAAGAGGTCTTGGCTCATTTGAGTGGGGAGCAGAAAGAAAGGAGGAGAATTTGGAAGCTCTCAGCCAGAGTCAGAGAATTCAGAGAAACTCCACCAAGACTTCTTGAAGACTGAAGACCCTTCAAGACTAGAAGACTTCAGCAATCCTTGAAGAACAAAATTAATTTACGAACGGAGGTATGTTTCTCATCGCTTAACTTTTTGTCAATGTATTGGTATTTTGTAGATTAATTTTGTTCGTAAATTAATTTTGTTCGTAAATTAATTTTGTTCTTCAAGGATTGCTGAAGTCTTCTAGTCTTGAAGGGTCTTCAGTCTTCAAGAAGTCTTGGTGGAGTTTCTCTGAATTCTCTGACTCTGGCTGAGAGCTTCCAAATTCTACTCCTTTCTTTCTGCTCCCCTCTCAAATGAGCCAAGACCTCTTATTTATAGAGTTTTCCAAAGGCCTTTGCGGGCTTGGGCTTAAATTGGGCTTTTGACTATTTAGTCTTGAGTCTGGTTCATATTTGACCTAAATTCATATGACCCAAATATTTAAAAGACCCAAATTTGATCCAAATAATTATTTTTTAAAAATTAACTAGTCAAGAAGTTACGAACACTCGTGAAGGATTGACTTACCGTTATTGGTCAATATCCATGGACACAGAAACATTCTACAGTGAGAAGAGTTCAACTGTGGGTCTTTAGTGGAGTGACTCACAGTTAATGAATATTGGTTAACTCGATTAATGAGTTAAGTCAGTTAACCTCATATCATTGGAGCTTCTGATCTGTAGGTCCTGTCGCAACGTCATCGCGACGCGGAGCGGCCGACATCCTTTCTTGGGTTTTTTAGAAGAAAATTGGAGTCGCCACCAATCATTGAGGGTGTGATTGGTCACCTTTAAAATAAAAAACAAAACTAGTCTTAGAAAACCAGAAATTAGGTTCGGGAGTCGTTTGAGTGTAGGGAAGGTATTAGCACCCTACAACACCCGTTTAAGAAAACGATTACCACAGTATCTTAAATTGTCCAATTAAATGAATAAAAACAGTCCTTTATTTTTATTTTTCTTAAAAAGAATGATAAATATGAAAATAAAACTCAAAATGCAATACTGAACACAAGATGTCTCATTCGTTTTTACCTTAACTTTAGAAATAAAGCAAGGATTAAACATTATGAGTTGGATATCCAATTTAATATAAATCATGCCTAATCTCCCTTTTAATTAAAGGAACATGGGTGTACATGATTATGTTTACTAAAAATATTTTTTTTAAAATAAAACGGATGTAAAAGAAAAAAAAAATTATTCAAAGAGTAAATTCTTTTAAAAGGGAAAATGAGAATTTTCATACGCCTACACGGGAGTTGGACTCCACGAAGGCACATTACTCAGTTCCCATAATCCCTTTCAAAAGAAAATCAAAACAATAACAATAATTGAAATTGACAAAGCAGAATTAAAGATTAGAATAAAGCAATTTGGAGAATGAAAGGGAAAAACAAATGAATTAGAAAGTTTAAAACAATGAAGTTGGCAAAGCGCAGAAGTGAACTAAAACGAGAGAGACATTAAAAATGATAATGATAATGATGATAATAATAATCATAATAATAATAATAACAATAATAACTAAACACAAAAAAAAAAAAAAAACAAAAAAAACAAAACCCCACCTTTTTTACTTCTCTCTTTCTTCTTTTTTCCTTTTTTCTTACCCAATGTTTCCTCTCCCCGTATACTCCTTCCTCCCCCTCTTTTTTCCTCTTTTCCTCTTCCACTTTCTTTTCTCTCTTTTTCTATCACTCTCTAAGCTAAACTCTTGCTCAAATGCCTAAACTCTCTCAAGCTCACTTTTACTCTAAACTTCTTCTCTTTTTTTTTCTCTCCTTTTCTATCACTCTCTAAGCTAAACTCTTGCTCAAATGCCTAAACTCTCTCAAATGCCTAAACTCTCTCAAGCTCACTTTTGCTCTAAAATTCCACTCATTCTTCTTGTCTTCATCCTCCATCTCCCCCCCTTTTTATACTTGAAGGGTTACTAAATTAGGGGGAGGATGGATGAGAAAATGGTGGTGAAAAGAAAAAAAATAAATAAAAAATAAAAAAAATGAGAGCCATGGAAAAGCTTTTGAATAGGTAAGTTTCCCATTGAATAGGAATGGGGAAGACCAAAATAAAAATAAAAATTAAAAAAAAATAATAAAATAAAATAAAAAAAAATAAAAATAAAAAAAACGAATTTTTGATAAAAATATGTGAAAAGGAGGGTTTGAACCACAGACCTTGTGATTATCAATACAATCTTATGCCAATTGAGCTATGCTCTTGTTGACATACAAGAAAAAACAAATTGACCACCAAATATTGGAAAACTTCAAACATTATTACTGAAAATCAAGCCGGACCAAATACGGTGTCTACAGTTTGCCCCCCTTTGTGTATCCTTGAAGGATTGAAAGGGTAGACAAAGGAAAGAGACTAAGTACTGGGGAGGCGAAGATTTGTTTGGTAAGAATTTGAATCAGGTATCGACCACAATTCAATAGTCAGGTTTGGTTCAACCGAGAGAAAAACTTAAAACAGACCTGGATTGACACAGGCTTCGACCTCGACTGAATAGTCGGGTTCGATTTAACCGAGATAAAAAATTGAAAACGGACCTAGATTGACACAGGCTTCGGCCTCGACTAAATAGTCGAGTTTGATTTAACCGAGATAAAAATTGAAAACAGACCTGGATTGACACAGGCTTCGACCTCGACTGAATAGTCAGGTTCGATTTAACCGAAAGAAAAAAATGAAAATGGACCTGGATTGACACAGGCTTCGACCTCGACTGAATAGTCGGGTTCGATTTAACAGAGAGAAAAACTTAAAACAGACCTGGATTGACACAGGCTTCGACCTCGACTGAATAGTCGGGTTCGATTTAACAGAGAGAAAAACTTAAAACAGACCTGGATTGACACAGGCTTCGACCTCGACTGAATAGTCGGGTTCGATTTAAGAGAGAGAAAAACTTAAAACAGACCTGGATTGACACAGGCTTCGACCTCGACTGAATAGTCGGGTTCGATTTAACCGAGATAAGAATTGAAAACAGACCTGGATTGACACAGGCTTCGACCTCGACTGAATAGTCGGGTTCGATTTAACCGAAAGAAAAAAATGAAAATGGACCTGGATTGACACAGGCTTCGACCTCGGCTGAATAGTCGGGTTCGATTTAACCGAAAAAACTGGAAATGGACCTGGATTGACACAGGCTTCGACCTCGACTGAATAGTCGGGTTCGATTTAACCGAAAATAAATTTTCTTTGCAATGCACGCTAAACTTGAATGCTTGAATACATGGGGTGCGGATTTAGCATTATCTGAAAACTATGATACAAATTTCTTTAAAAGATATTTGATAGCTCGGGCACCCCATTCGCATCACCCTTGGTAATAGACCTTAATTGGATCATGAACTCGCTAAACAACTTGTTCTTTGTTTGATGACCAAAAATGTATCCATAACGACTTTGCTCCTGTAATAATAATGGTTTTGCCCCAGTTTGAGAAGACCAAAATAATCGTTTTGCCCCAGTTCAAGACTTTGTCATGTTGAAATGACGGTTTTGTCCTCCATGATGACATTCCATCAACCTTCATGATCACGGTGCTCTTGGAAAAATATTGTCTTTGGATTCTTTGTTTGGACATATGTATTTCACATCGAATCGTTTGAGTTACCACCATTGATTTGAAATATCGCGTTTATGTAACTTTTTGTTTATTCAATTGTAATGATAATACAGGTAAACATGCCAACATTCATAGTTGAGGAAATACTATGGAGAGTGGGGGAGAAAAATGGACAAGATATGCCATGCTTCGAGAAGGGAGCTTTGATTTATGACTAAAATTCAATAGACATATGTGTCAATGTTAAGGTTCTAGAACTTGAGACAAAAGTAACCTCTTAAACATGATATAGAAATTGAAGCGTAATTCTCCTAGACACTTGTTGAATTCCCGCAACTTTGCCGAATCCTTTGATACACAAGTAGCCTATGCGTAATATCTTCGAACTTGATCTGAATTAACTGGACTTGGCAGCTCATTACCATCCATGTTAGTCAAGACCAAAGCTCCTCCAGAGAAAGCTTTCTTCACCACGAATGGTCTTTCATAGTTTGGGGTCCACTTGCCTCGGTGATCTTTTAGAAAAGGAAGAATTCGTTTTAAGACTAAATCCCCTTCTCTGAATACTCTAGGACGCACTTTCTTATCATAGGCTTTCATCATTCGTCTTTGGTAAAGTTGACCTCTGCACAATGCTGTCAATCTCTTTTCTTCAACAAAGTTGAGCTGCTCATAGCGGTTTTGGATCCATTCAGCCTCTTCTAAATTAGTCTCCATGAGGACCCTTAATGATGGAATTTCCACTTCAATGGGAAGAACAGCTTCCATACCATAAACTAATGAAAATGGTGTTGCCCCAGTTGAAGTGCGAACCGATGTGCGATATCCATGTAATGCAAAAGGAAGCATTTCATGCCAATCCTTATACGTCACCGTCATTTTTTGCACAATCCTTTTTATGTTTTTATTGGCCGCTTCCACTGCTCCATTCATCTTTGGTCTATACGGAGTTGAGTTGACATGCTTGATCTTGAATTGCTCACATAACTCAGTCATCAATTTATTGTTCAGATTTCGTGCATTATCAGATACTATGGTCTCAGGAAGACCATAGCGACATATAATCTCCTTCTTGATGAATTTGATCACAACTCCTTTCGTCACCTCTCGATAGGACATTGCTTCTACCCATTTGGTAAAATAATCTATTGCCACCAAGATGAATCGATGTCCGTTTGAGGCTTTTGGGTCAATAGGGCCTATAACGTCCATTCCCCACATGGAAAATGGCCATGGTGTCGTCATAACGTGCAACTGAGATGCTGGAGCATGAGCTTTATCTGCGTAAATCTGACATTTGTGGCATTTTCGGGCATATTTGATACAGTCAGCTTCCATGGTTAACCAGTAATAGCCAGCCCTTAATGCTTGTCTGGCCATCATGTGTCCATTTGCATGGGTGCCGCAAATTCCCTCATGAATTTCTTTCATAATCGTGTTGGCTTCATTTGTATCTACACACCTTAGAAGTACCATATCATGATTTCTTTTGTAAAGTATTTCTCCATTTAGGAAGAACTTCATTGCTAACTTTCTAAGTGTGCGCTTGTCATTTTCTGAGGCATTCAGAGGATAGGTTCCGCATTTCAAATAATGTTTGATGTCTTGAAACCACGGCTTGTCATCAAACTCTTCTTCTATATTCATGCAGGAGGCTGAAACATCTACCCTTCCCATCTTAATAGGTTGTACCTCATGATTGGGGTCTATGTTGAACATGACTGCAAGCGTAGCCAAGGCGTCTGCTATCTGATTACTCTCCCTTGGTAAATAGTCAAAAGTGATTTCTTCAAATTTATGAGACAAATCTAATATAAGCTTTTTATAAGGCAGTAGCTTAGTGTCTCTTGTTTCCCATTCTCCTCTCAATTGGTGAATCACCAACATAGAATCTCCCAAGACTCGAAGTTTCTTTATCTTCATATCCAATGCAGTTTGGATACCCATAGAACAAGCTTCATATTCAGCCATATTATGAGTACAATCAAAACTTAATTTGGCGGTGAGAGGGAACAACTTTCCTTCAGGTGATATTAATACAACACCTATCCCATGACCTAACTCATTGGAGGCCCCATCAAACAACATGGTCCATGTTTCCAAGTCTGATATTTCTTTTTCCACCATTATAGTGGAGACAAATTCATCAGGGAAATCAAATTTCATTGGTTCATAATCGTCTATAGGTTGCTCGGCCAAATGATCAGCTAGTGCACTTCCTTTTATTGACTTTCGAGTAACATAAACGATATCATACTCGGATAAAAGAACCTGCCATCTAGCAATTCTACCAGACAAAGACGGCTTTTCAAAGATGTATTTGATAGGATCCATCTTTGAGATAAGCCATGTTGTGTAGTACAACATATATGGTCTCAAACGACGAGCGGCCCAAGCTAGAGCACAACAAGTTCTTTCTAAAAGAGAATATCTGGTTTCGCAATCAGTGAACTTTTTGCTTAAATAATATATGGCTTGCTCTTTTCTGCCTGAACTGTCATGCTGTCCCAGTACACACCCCATTGAATTTTCCGTCACTGTAAGATATAGGATAAGTGGACGATTTGGAGTTGGAGGTACAAGAACAGGAGGGTTTTGTAGGTATTGCTTGATCTTTTCAAATGCTTTTTGACAGTCGTCATTCCATATGCATGTATTGTTCTTACGAAGTAGCTTGAAGATTGGTTCACATGTTGCTGTAAGATGTGATATGAATCTTGCAATATAATTCAATCTTCCCAAGAAACCTCTGACTTCTTTTTGAGTACGTGGTGGTGGCATTTCTAGAATGGCTTTGACTTTGTCTGGGTCAACTCTAATTCCCTCATGGCTTACGACGAAACCCAACAACTTGCCAGAAGTGACCCCAAATGTGCATTTACTCGGATTCAGTTTCAACTTGAATTTTCTCAATCGCTC
Source organism: Luffa acutangula (assembly GCA_036850905.1). NCBI lineage: Eukaryota > Viridiplantae > Streptophyta > Magnoliopsida > Cucurbitales > Cucurbitaceae > Luffa > Luffa acutangula. The sequence goes on along the minus strand of CM072097.1, from coordinate 40,137,097 downwards.
GAATAACTTTCGGAGAATGGTTGCATGCTCCTCCCCTGGTTTTGACTTAGCAATCATGTCATCAACATACACTTCGATCTCCTTATGCATTAGGTCATGGAAGAGAGTAACCATGGCCCGTTGGTAGGTTGCCCCAGCATTTTTTAATCCGAACGGCATGACCTTATAACAAAAGGTTCCCCATAATGTGATGAATGTAGTTTTCTCTTGATCTTCAGGTGCCATTTTGATTTGATTGTAACCTGAGAATCCATCCATAAAGGAAAAAGTTGAGAATCCAGCTGTATTATCTACCAGTACATCAATATGAGGAAGTGGGAAGTTATCCTTTGGGCTTGCTCGATTCAAATCTCTATAATCAACACACATTCGGACCTGTCCATTTTTTTTAGGTACTGGCACAATGTTAGCTACCCATTCTGGATAATTAGCAACTGTTAAGAATCCTGCATCAATTTGTTTCATGACTTCCTCTTTTATTTTGATTAACATGTCTGGCTTCATCTTGCGTAACTTCTGTCTCACTGGCTTGCATTCAGGCTTAAGTGGCAAATGATGCACCACAATACTTGTGTCTAAACCAGGCATATCTTGATAAGACCAGGCAAAAACATCAATGTATTCATGAAGCAATGTTATTAACCCTTGACGGCTTTCAGCAGACATGTTGGTCCCGATTTTAACTTCTTTAATCTCTACTTGAGATCCCAAGTTAATCGTCTCTATCAACTCTTCATGTGGTCCCAATATCCTCTCTTCTTCTTCAATCATTCTCAACAATTCAGGAGTAAGTTCTAGATCTTCCTCATTACCACTTGTTCTCTCATCGGACTCAACATCGTATGTAGGAGAATCAAGTTCGTATTTAAGATCATTAACGCTTTCAATCCCAATTTCGCTGTTTAAGAGAGGGATTATTCAGTGTGATGAAAGAAGATAAATGAAGGAATGGAATAAATGAATTCAATGCTAAAAGAAGTAGACACAAGAGAGATTCATTGGATGATAGGAAAGGAAGGAAAAAAAAATGCTTCTTCATTAACAAATGAAATATTGACATAGAACACATAAATCATCAAAACAAAAAACAAACAAAAAGTTTAAAAATTACTTTGATATCTCATTAACAAATGATGGTAGCTCCATTACAGTCCAATTACTGAGTTCAAAGTCTTCTGGGCACAAATAAACTAAGGGATCGGCTTCTTTGTTCTGTTCGATTATAGCCATGACTGCAGGGTCTTGAGATTCCGAATGAATTATTCCAGCAAAGATGAAGGTATCATGAAGATGAGGAATGATATTCATTTGATACTTCGGCTCACGGTTCTCCAATCTAGCCAGTCGTTTTTCTTTCTCCTGCCTGTGTGCTTTAATCATATCTTTTTTGCTTGGTTTATACCCCAAACCAAACCTCTTCATATTTTTCGACATATTCAACAAATTTTCGAGGCTTTGGTTGCTTCCTGTTAAGGAGAGTTTTGAAAGTTGCAGCTCCATTTTCCCTATCTCTTCGTCTAAAGTTGTGGCATTTGCAATCTCAAAAGCTTGAAATGATGACTCAAAAACCTCTTCTGCTGCTTCTATGTAGGGCATTGAAGAGGGTCTTGACACTAAGATATCCTCTTGCCCAGATATGATTACTAGTTTGCGGTCGACCACAAATTTAAGTTTTTGGTGTAATGATGATGGGACCACTCCAGCTGAGTGAATCCAGGGACGCCCTAACAAGAAGCTGTAGGCCGAATTAATGTTCATGACCTGAAAGGTTATATCGAAGGTGCATGGACCTATCTGGATGGGCACTTCTATGTCTCCAACAACTTCACTACGTGCCCCATCAAAAGCTCGTACGATCATAGTGCTGGGCCTTATATGAGACATATCAACAGGCAATTTCTCCAACGTGGATTTAGGCATTATGTTCAAGGAGGAACCATTATCAACTAGAACTTTTGCCACAGCAAAATTTTTGCACTTAACTGTAATGTGCAAGGCTTTAGTGTGTCCGGTGCCTTCTGGTGGTAACTCATCATCTGTGAAGGTTACTGAACTGGATGCAGTTATGTTTCCAACAATGTTATCCAAGTTGTCCACCGTAATATCCTGCGGAACATAAGTTTGATTCAAAATGTCCAACAAAGTCTTACGATGCGTATCTGAAGCCAGTAACAAAGCCAGTATGGAAATCTTTGCAGGGGTTCGACCTAACTGTTCAACCACTTTATAATCACTTTGCTTAACCAACTTCAAAAATTCTTGGATGTCCTCTTCAGATGCTGGCTGTTTAACATTTAGGTTCTTCGCTACAATGGGCTCTTCTATTTTCTCCTTGATATCTTCAGTGATCTTGGCTTTTCCTTTTTCTTTACCCTTGGGTTTCAATAGGTCTTCTGGTGTATAGCACTTCCCGTTTCGTGTTAGACCTCCCATCCCACTGATATTATGGATTGGAAGGGGTTCAGAATCAACAGTTACCTTATATTCATAGTTCCAAGGTACTGCTTTTGAACTTTTATATTCAAATGGAGTCGGAATCTGGATGGTAATCGGTCTTGGCTTGGAATTTGGGGTACTGGGCTTCTCGCGATAAGAAATTGTTAACGGTTTTGGCTTGAGAGACAACCTTGAGCATTCTTCTATAATATCAACTTCCCCATACTGAGGGAGCTGAGTCATCTTTTGAGAAACTGTTAAAAAATGTGAATCTAACAACTCCTGGACCTTCAGACGAAAATGAGAACATTGGTCGATAGAATGCCCTTTTGCCCCAGTGTGATAAGAACACATCAAACTGTCATCGTATGTTCTGACACCCAAATCTGATTGGAAGCGCTCTACTCCAATGTATCCATTACTGAATAATATTTCGAATAGTTCTCCCATGGGAGTCACTACGCTCTCAACATTCTTTTTCAAATCAGCTTCATGAACCTCTATCGCATTTACTTGTGCATTTTGATGGTTTGGCAGAGGATTGTTGTTGACATCTGGCCCATCTTCTTTCTTAAAGTTCAACCATCCTGCCTTGATCAATGCTTGCACCCTATGCTTGAGTGCAGTACAGTTTTCAGTGGAATGTCCAATTGCTCCTGCATGGTAGTCGCAACGGGCATTTGGGTCATACCACTTTGGGTAAGGTGGTTTTACTGGGTCTATTGGCACGGGTGCCAGCTGATTATTCTGGAAGAGTTGGGGTAGAAGATCGGTATATGTCATCGGAATCGGATCAAAATGAGTTTGTCTACGGACGCCTTTATTGTTTTGGTGTCCTTGGACATAAGGAGTGTTATGTTGATTCCGAGGCTGGTAGCCTTGAGTAGGACGAGGATTTTGGACGTAAGGGGATGAATATTGGGCTGACGTATTATTGATATAGGGTTGAGGGTAAACATATGGAGGTGGATAGTGATATTGTGGCACTCCGGCATTAGGGTATGGTTGTCTTGAATTGAAACCAATCATCTGAACTTCTCCCTCTTTTTTCTTCGATGGAACCCCCTTTTTTGTTGTCGATGATCCAGCCATATCAATTATCTTTCCATGCTTAATTCCGTACTCGATTCTCTCTCCAATTGTCATTATGTCAGAGAAATTGGTAGAGGCACTCCCAATCATCTTATCATAGAAAGGAGATTTGAGAGTATTAATAAACATGGTTGATAGCTCCTTATCTGCTAAAGGTGGTTGCACCTGAGCAGCAGTATCCCTCCACCTTTGGGCATACTCTTTAAAGCTTTCTGTGCTCTTCTTTTCCATCCTCTGGAGGTCTAGGCGGTCAGGAGCCATATCTATGTTGTGCTTATATTGCTTTAAAAATGAATCGGCTAGATTCTTCCATGAACATATATGAGTGCTGTCTAACTGCATATACCATCGAGAGGCTGGACCAGTAAGACTGTCCTGGAAGCAGTGAATTAACAGCTTGTCATTTTGGACGTATGCTGCCATCTTCCTGCAATACATGATGAGATGGTTTTTAGGGCAGGATGCTCCATCATACTTTTCAAACTCGGGCACCTTGAATTTTGGAGGGAGGATTACATCTGGTACCAAGCATAGCTTGGTCGCATCTATATTTCCGAAGACGTCTGTTCCTTCTACTGCCCTTAATCTTTCCTCCAGGACTTCAAGCTTTTCACTAGAAGAGACTTTCTCACCTCCCGTTAGCTCTTTTCTGATTTCAGGATCATCTAAATTGGGAACTGTAATGGTCACCTTGGGAGGTATCTCTGTGGGTAGTGAAAATCCAGGTTGATTGTGTACAGGCACTTGCTCATTCTTGAAAAATGGAAACGGGTGCTGCTCTACTGGAATATTGTACAATGGATGATATTTTGGAGTAGTACCCTCTGTTGATTGCCGGATTGGAGGGTCGTTCATTGTATGGCTGGACTGAGCAATATCAGGTATTATTTTGCCTCTTTCTAGGGCGACAAGAATGGCATCCATTTTTTCTCGTAACTCCTCAATATCTTTCCTTGTTTTCTCCATCTCAGTACTCTGCTCTTCCATGATCCTTGTCCTGTATCTTGTGACGTAGGTGCGGTGGATTCGAGGTGACCGAGCTATCTTATGATTCTGTTTATATTTTTAATGAAAAGAGATTTTAGTGTAAGAAAAGAGAAAGACAAAACGAAACAAAAAAAAAAAAAGTGATAGAAGAAAAGGAAAAAAAATGGCTTTGATATTAAATTGGAAAATGATAAAACAATGTAGCAGCAAAATTTGTGCAAAATTGAATTACAAGATATTTCAACTATCTAAATAAAACATAAACTAAAGTAAAGAGTTAATAAAATTGCCCCCAATACTCTAAACTTATACGAAGTTTTCCCAGAAACTTGAGCACATTCTTGCTATTCGGCTGTGTAGGTGCTATGACTTTAGAGAGAGTACGTGCATCTTCTGCTAGTTCATCTGCCCTTCGAGTGACTCTCCTAATCTGAGTGAGCATATGTTCCGCTTTACTTCGTAGTGTCGCGTGGTTCTGTCTCGCAAACCCAAAATCATCGCTTAATCTGTCGTACTGCTCCTTTAAATAGGTATAGTCTTTCATTAATCTATCAGTGGCATCCTGATACTTACCGAGGCGAACATTAAGTGACTGAACGGACTCTCTTAGACCCTTGTTGTCGTTGATGAGGTCCCCTAGTTGATCTTCTCTAATCTTGAGCGTTAATTGTAGGTCGTCAATTGTTCGACATAGCGTTCCATTTTTTCCTTCTACCTCAGTAATCGTTTGGTTCCTCAAACTAATGCAATCTTCGAGCTCTTTCATCAACTCATGAAGTGAGGCAATCTCAGATTGTTGCTTCAAAACTTGGTCATTCCTTGACTTGAGAGTTGCTTGGGAGACTTCATTATCCCTTCTTAATCGATGCATTCTTCTGTTCAGGTCGCGGGCCTCTGTGTCTAATGCTGAAATTTCTTTTTCTAACTGTTCTTGTTTGCTAACACTGCCCTTTAATCGGTTCAACTCTTTTTCTAGTTCAACATTGCGCAACAAACCTTGCTTTACCTCCAATTGCAACCTTTCATTTTCTTGAACCAATGATGAATTCGCTTTTCTCAATTCATCACATTCCTTTTCGCGTGCTGCTTGTTCTGTCTGTTGATCTGGTATCACCTTTGCATTAAGTTTTATCTTGGTTTTCATTTTTGGTGACACAAGCACGGTTTTAGCTCTGTTCGCATGCCATGTTTTGTACGCCTCTGTGGTATCATCATGAAACTGACCACTCTGGATTTTAGTGATCATTTTCCATGCTTTCACAATTTTCTGAATTCTATCTTTACAGAAGCCTTTATCATAAGCAAATTCGAAATCCTTCAACTCATGCGTAGCAGGGATGAATTGTCGGACCCAAATTTGGCGCACTACCAATAAAGGAGCATAAGATATACATCCCCAAGGACCCAAAAGAGGTAAACTTTGAAATTTACCACATTTATAGATCATTGGCCTAGTTGACATCCAAGGGGCTCTCCATATTACATCTTCTATCTTTAGTTCGGAGAAAAAGGCCTCCCAAGTGCTCCTTTCAGGGGAGGATGAACTCCAACCTGATTTCACGAACTCTGAGATGGGATTTTGCAGCTTATTCCAGGAACTTGAAAATTTGATCTCTGGACATTTGAATTCGGGTGGACACTTCACATGACTAAGGACCCAAATGTACAATAATGGTGCACACCCTATAAATCTTCCTGTTCCTTTTGTTCTGCAATAATTTAATGAACGAAAAGTTTCTGCCAATACAGGAATAATGGGATCAACTCCTATTTCTATCTTAGCAAACAACTTGACCACACGTTCCTCAACATATCCACATACTTTAGGAAACAAAACAACATTAAAGATACACAATGCCAGTAAAGTTAATTCCTTGTCTTCATTTGCAAATTTTTGTTGAAGAGTAAAGATGTAGTCCAGGGGTAGGCATGTGTTCTCTCCCTTTATCTTTACTTGTTTCTCAATGTCGCTTGTACGAATCTTGCCCAAAAGAGTAGATAATGCTCTTTTCATTGTAAGCTCTTGATCGTAAGAATAAGCTTCAACTTCCGTTCGTACTGGCATATGCAGAAGGGATTGATATTCCTCTATTGTAGGAGTCATGTCAATTGAGCCAAATGTGAAACATCTATAGGCTGGATCCCAATGTCGAATCAAAGCTTTTAATACAGAATAATTAACTTGTACATACATGAGCTGAGCTAGATGGCCATATTTGCTTGTAAATTTAGCCTTTCTATCTACAGTTAATTTTTCCCAAGCCTGTTTCACTGTTTCTAATTGACTTTCTGGAAAACTGACATCCTTAAATTGAGACATAGCATCTTCTACCAAAGAATCTCCGTGGATTTGTTGTACATTTTCTGACCATTGACGTACTGTTGTTTGATCTTCTATACTCATTTCTTGTATTGGAGGGGGTGATTTTATTTTACTCATACTTTAGTTTCTGCCAATGCAAATAATCGAAAAATCTTGTTAATTTAATTTGCACAATTTTCTTAACTACATTAAAAGAGATTTCAAAGGATACTTTCAATGAGCGAAAATTGAAAATTGATATAAGATACAAGGGAAAGAAGAAAAATAAATGAATAAATAAACTTTGACAATAATGCATGTAATAAGTCAAATCCTAGAACTATATGAGTGGAGTTTAACTCTAAGGCATCCTAGAAAAGGTCCCCAAGCTTACCCACCGATTTAACGATGTAGTAGGCTTGAGTGGAGAATTTCATGCACCTGCACGGGAATCGAAATTCCACGAAGGTCACACTACTCAGTCTCCGAGTCTAGTCCTAAGGTAGAGCCCGGGTAGAAGGCTAGTGAAAGTGTGTGAAATGCATGATTAATAAGATGACATACAAATGAATGACATAACAATTACAACATAAAAAAAAATGGTATCAATAAGATGACATGCAAATGAATGACATAACTAAGATAAAGTAATTACAACATAAAAAAAATGGTAATAGACAAGTGAATAACAATATGTCAAACAAATCATATTATAAAGGAAAACAAAATAAATAAATAACAAAACAATAACAAAAGGACCTGAAGAAAAATTCAATTCAAAGGACAATAAAGATATTCATGGCTTGACGCTCAAAATCCCCAGTGGAGTCGCCAAGCTGTCGCAACGTCATCGCGACGCGGAGCGGCCGACATCCTTTCTTGGGTTTTTTAGAAGAAAATTGGAGTCGCCACCAATCATTGAGGGTGTGATTGGTCACCTTTAAAATAAAAAACAAAACTAGTCTTAGAAAACCAGAAATTAGGTTCGGGAGTCGTTTGAGTGTAGGGAAGGTATTAGCACCCTACAACACCCGTTTAAGAAAACGATTACCACAGTATCTTAAATTGTCCAATTAAATGAATAAAAACAGTCCTTTATTTTTATTTTTCTTAAAAAGAATGATAAATATGAAAATAAAACTCAAAATGCAATACTGAACACAAGATGTCTCATTCGTTTTTACCTTAACTTTAGAAATAAAGCAAGGATTAAACATTATGAGTTGGATATCCAATTTAATATAAATCATGCCTAATCTCCCTTTTAATTAAAGGAACATGGGTGTACATGATTATGTTTACTAAAAATATTTTTTTTAAAATAAAACGGATGTAAAAGAAAAAAAAAATTATTCAAAGAGTAAATTCTTTTAAAAGGGAAAATGAGAATTTTCATACGCCTACACGGGAGTTGGACTCCACGAAGGCACATTACTCAGTTCCCATAATCCCTTTCAAAAGAAAATCAAAACAATAACAATAATTGAAATTGACAAAGCAGAATTAAAGATTAGAATAAAGCAATTTGGAGAATGAAAGGGAAAAACAAATGAATTAGAAAGTTTAAAACAATGAAGTTGGCAAAGCGCAGAAGTGAACTAAAACGAGAGAGACATTAAAAATGATAATGATAATGCTGATAATAATAATCATAATAATAATAATAACAATAATAACTAAACACAAAAAAAAAAAAAACAAAAAAAACAAAACCCCACCTTTTTTACTTCTCTCTTTCTTCTTTTTTCCTTTTTTCTTACCCAATGTTTCCTCTCCCCGTATACTCCTTCCTCCCCCTCTTTTTTCCTCTTTTCCTCTTCCACTTTCTTTTCTCTCTTTTTCTATCACTCTCTAAGCTAAACTCTTGCTCAAATGCCTAAACTCTCTCAAGCTCACTTTTACTCTAAACTTCTTCTCTTTTTTTTCTCTCCTTTTCTATCACTCTCTAAGCTAAACTCTTGCTCAAATGCCTAAACTCTCTCAAATGCCTAAACTCTCTCAAGCTCACTTTTGCTCTAAAATTCCACTCATTCTTCTTGTCTTCATCCTCCATCTCCCCCCCTTTTTATACTTGAAGGGTTACTAAATTAGGGGGAGGATGGATGAGAAAATGGTGGTGAAAAGAAAAAAAATAAATAAAAAATAAAAAAAATGAGAGCCATGGAAAAGCTTTTGAATAGGTAAGTTTCCCATTGAATAGGAATGGGGAAGACCAAAATAAAAATAAAAATTAAAAAAAAAAATAATAAAATAAAATAAAAAAAAATAAAAATAAAAAAAACGAATTTTTGATAAAAATATGTGAAAAGGAGGGTTTGAACCACAAACCTTGTGATTATCAATACAATCTTATGCCAATTGAGCTATGCTCTTGTTGACATACAAGAAAAAACAAATTGACCACCAAATATTGGAAAACTTCAAACATTATTACTGAAAATCAAGCCGGATCAAATACGGTGTCTACAGGTCCATTAGGTCCCCCTGCTAGCTCGTAAAGAGTAATTGGGAACAATTTATCTTGAAAGAATTTGAATAGTTCAAATTCATCTTGGGAATCAAATTAATTATATGAGATACAATTAATATAATGTATAGTGATACATTATAATATAAAGTTTAATTTGTGATTAAACTTTAATGAGAGAATAATATATTTGAAAGAGTTCAAATATATATTCAATTAAATATATGATATTTAATTATTAAATTATTAAATTAATTATGAATTAATTAATTATTCAATTTAGTTTTAAATTAAATGAGATTTAATTAAACTATAGTCTATGAGGGAATTATTAAAATATGATTCTAATGTGTAATTAATTAAATATGGGAAATTATGAAATTAATTAATTATTGGAATTAATTAATTGATTAGTTTAATTGAATTAATTAAATTTGATTTAATTAAGTTTAATTAAACTATATATTATGTGAGGGAATTACATTTAAATAAGATTTAAATGTGCATGGGATTAATTAATTAATATGATTAATTAATTAACATTTAATTAATTGATTTAATCAATTAATTAATTGATCTTGATCTAACGGTCAAGATTGTTTCCTAACCTCACATTAGGGTTTCTTCTCTTATAAAAGGAAAGGTTATGAGAACCCTAACCCTAAGGTCTCATTCTAGCCTCCCTCTCATATTCTCTCAACCCAAGAACTCTAGAGAGAATTTTTCTCTATAAGAGTTTTTCCCATTCAAGATTAGGAAGTCCCACAACTACGTTCCTAATCTCAGAGTTATAGTGGGGAGGCCCTTGTTGTGGTGTCTGTTGAAGAATTCAGAGTCGTCAAACGGAGGTATGTTTCTCATCGCTTAACTTTTTGCCAATGTATTGGTATTTTGTAGAACAAAATTAATTTACGAACGGTCCAATTGCTTCCGCTGTAACGAAATTGGGAATTCCAATCCTTCACTTCCGCCACACCCCAACCTACTCTCTTCCAATAAAAGGAAAAACTCATGTCTGAAAAGGGAAAGAAAGGAAGGATAATTTTTTCTTTTGCTCATAATTGTTTTTTTTTTTTTTTTGACAACACACATAATTGTTTGTTTAGGTTAAACGTTGAAAAGTATGCAAGTTCATTCATTTGTTTAAGTTGACTTGGTATGAGTACTATGACTATCCTACAGTTATGGTAGTCATAGTTTTGTTATGATTTGTGTTGGTAAGTTTGTTTTCCATTGAGTTGTTATGCTTGCGTTCTGATCTTTTAATAAGTTGTTACATTCTCGTGTTTATGAGGATCGCTACCTTGATGCACTTAGTTGTTTGAACAAGTTTAGCAATTTTGGTCGATAAGTTTAGTTGTTTCATTGAAAATATTTTGATGATTTGAGATACGTTTAGTCTCATTTGTTTTCCGTTACGTTGCATTTATGAGAATCGCTACATTGTTGCACTTAGTTGTATTAGCAAGTTTAGTAGTTTTGGTTGATAAGTTTAGTTGTTTCATTGTTGCACTTTGGCACCTAGCCAAGCCACTAAAAAAAGATGTCCTAATTTGTTTACTGTTTATACGTAAGTTGCCTATTGTTGGATGTGTATTAATTAATTCATGTGGCGCTGCTTTGGTGTAGATTTGTTTGTTTTTCTCTCCGTTGGTTGATTGAATTTGTAATTGTGATTCTGTAAATGTTTTTTTTTTGGAGAAGTATGCAATGAAATGTAGTTGTGATTCTTAGACAAACCTTTTTTTACCATACCTAGTTGTGAATGAAATACACCTTCCATTTTGCTGATAGTTTTTTGTTCTCTTTTTGGTCATTTGGAAAAATGTAATAGTTTCAAATGTGGACAAATCCTTCCGGTCATCTTCCATGTGGTTTTGGTTGGATTTTAAGTGTATTTTTTCCTTTTCTAGTTTACCTTTCTTGTTTCTTGGTATTTGTTGTAAAGTGTTCATAATGTTGGTTTTAAATGACTTTTCATGCATATGCAGAAACAAACTTGTCCAAGATGCTTTTGAAGTATAGGATCAACAATATCTTAGAAGTAATCATGCTATCAAGGTGACTAGCACACTTAAAATAAAGGTAACACTTGGCTAGTACCCCTATATATAGTTTAATTTTAATACCTTTGTTGTTGTGTTCTATTTGTTAAGGCAAACTTTAATGACAAGTATAGGAAGTTGTGGGGTGGTGGAATCATGGGTTCTAAGTCATAGGCCAAAACCAAAGCAAAGGAAAAGCTCCTTGCTAAGGAAGTTGCTCAAAGGATGTAGTGAAGGTGAACTTTTAGAATCCTCGCCCATCAAGAATTCAAAGAGAGGAAAGAGAACTCTAATATGCAGGTTGCTGACTATGGACTCGTTGGCGATCTTTTTGAGGTCTTCGCTGGCAATCATTTTGTATTTTATGAATTAGTATATGTTGTTGGAAATTATATCCAATTAATACTTCATCTTGTATCATTTGGATAACTTCTTTATTCTAGGAAAATATTGAATGTCTTATTTTGTAATGTAAGTAGATGATGAAATTTCAATTATGAATGGAAATCATGGTATTTAACGTGTTATGAATTATTTCTTGTGTGTGGATTTAGCTAAAAATGAACACTTGAAGTAAATTTTATCAAAATTTAATTAATTTAAATGAAATTAATATTTTAAAATGAATGCTACCAAATGATTATTACAATAATTATAAGCAATTAGAAAACATTAAAAACTTTTTCATAACATAATATTAAAGCTTAAATGCTATTATATATTAAAGATAGCACAATATTTTAGCTATCTAAACAAATTATAGCTTTAATACAAAACGCTATAAAAAGTTTTCATAGCAATGTATATAAGCTATACCTTCATACTCTATTATAGCATCCATTATAGCTCTACAAAAACGCTATAAAAAGTCTCAGACTTTTAATAACACGGGTTGTCAGGACCTTCGAAAAAGGCTATAATAGGTCTTTTATAGTTTTTTTGTTAGCTATCGTATCCGTTATTTCTTGTAGGGCCTAATCGTGCAATTTTTTCTTCTAAAAATGTTCGTTTTGAAAACCAAGAAAAACGGGATTTGATTGTCCAATATTTTGAGAGTGTTGGGTTTTCCAAATCTCAAATTTTTTATATTGTGAATTGTAACGCCCCGCGTTTTGAAATCGAACCCTTTCGGGATCTGTTGAGCGTTCTTATTCTAATTTGGAAAATTAGAATTTAAGTTTAGCCTTGGGTCGTTAAATTAAATTTCTATAATTTAAGGAAAAGAGATTTTTAATTAAATCTTTAAATTCCTAAAGTTTGGAGGTTTAATATTTGATATTTATTTTAAATATCAAAAGACCCGAATCCCAAATCAGTTGGGCTATTTTCTTTCCCGAGTTTTTTTTTTGGAGTTTAAGTTTTTAAATAAATTCCTAGATGGGATGTGATTCCTATTTTAAATGGGTTTTATTTCTTAAGGGTTTATTTAAAAGAAAAAGAAAGAAAAGGAAACTCAAGAGAAAAAAAAAGCCCTAGCTCTCTCAATCTCCCTTTTCTCTCTCCATCTCCTTCCTTCTTGCCGTGAACCAGTCCCCCCTCCCCTTTATATTTTTCTTCCAGCCGCCGCACCCTCCGTCCAGTCGCCGGAATCCGGCCGTCGCCGCCCCAAACCACGAACGCGCACCGCTGCCCAGCCTTCCCTTGCCGCTGTCCAGCCGCGCCGTCCCCGCTCATCTCTCTCTCGCGCGTCTCTCTCTCTCTCTCTCGGTTTCCCCTGTCGTGAAGCTTCAGCGCCGCCGTTGATTAGAGCCTCGCGCCGCCGCCGTTGGTCGCAGCACTGAGCCCCGTCGCAGCAACGCCGTCCCTTCGCCGCCTCTCTCCCTCTCTGTTCGTGTGATTTCGACTAAGGAAGCTCGTGGGTAAGTCTCTATCCTTCTCATTCCTAGTTGTTGAAGGCCCGATCTAACCCCTTGCGCTCATTCCGACTAGTTTCGTGTCCGTCCAGCAGCGGAGTTTCCGTTTTCTCGCATTTTTGTCTCTGTCCAGCATCGTTTTCGGGCGTTTTCGGCGTCGTTTGGTGATTTCGGTAAGCTTTAACTCTTACCCATTTTTGGTTAGTGTTTGTATTAGAATACCCATTTCATTAGGTGCTGGAAATTCAAGTTAATATTTAAATTTTCATTCTACAGCGCCGTCTAAGTGATCGATTGGGTTCGAATCACTTTAAGTTCGAATACCCACTACCCAAGGATCGTTCTAGTGCATTGTTTGAGGTTATTACAACCCGTCTAGCGTGAAAACGGGTTCGTTTGAGTAAGTTTCACCCCTTTCCCTAAGACTCGTTAGCTTCAAGTCGAGTTGCCGTTATGTGTTAAGCTTTAAAAGCTTGTTAAAATCATTACCCATGCTTATTCGACTTCAATATTAGAATGCCCAAGTGTTTAAGTGCTGGAATTTAGTTTAATGTTGAAAATTCTGATCTGCAGCGCCGTAAAAGTGTTCGATTGAGTTCGAATCACTTAAAACTTGAATACCCATTGTCCAAGGAGTATTCTAACACGTTGTTCGAGGTTAGTATAACCCGTCTAGCGTGGTATCGAGTTCGTTTGGGTAGTATTCGTTGTTGTTTTTGGTTTACAAGCATGCTTAGCCGATGCCCATTAGTTGTTTAGGCCCCTGAAGTGTTGTCCCAACCCTTGTGGGTTCTTAAATCATGATTTAGGAGGTTTATGTTTGTTGTTCGTGGTTTTAAAAGCATGCTAAAATTATCTTATATCAATTGCCTAAGCCGAGTAGCGTTGCCCAACCTCTAGGAGTCCTTAGAATCCAAGTTCTTGTCTTTTACTTTCTGTCCAACGGCTGAAAGCCATTCGGTGAGTACCCATTGCCCGTTGTGCCTCAGACATGGTTGCCCATGGTCTAAAGGCTTTGGGTTTTTAATTTGGGGAATTTTGAGTGGTTATGCGATAAGGAAATAGACTTTCCTCAGTTGATTTAGACCCTTCTAGTATGTTTAAAGTATTTAGTAAGTTAGTTCTAATTTTAGAAGTTATTCTTGTTGTTTAGGAGCTTATCTAAATCTCTTGAGCAGTTTAAGGAGTTCTTAGGAGTGCTCGTAAGCTTTTCGGTAAGTAGTTTCTATCCGTTGAGTCTGTTTGACTGCATGAGCATGCTTGCTGTTTATCGCTTTCCTAGTATGCCTCGTTGTCTTGTGTTTGTTATGGAATTTGATTTATGTGTTAGAAGTGCTGTTTGATCGATATTAAAGCATGATGAACTGTTGGTTGTGTTAAGCACGTTGTCTTATTGCTTTTGAGCTATACTGCATGATAGTCAAGTTGCATGGTCTTGTGTGCTCATTGAGAGATGAGTCGGGTTGTGTGAGCGGAGCGTGACGCGAAAATCACGTGTTAAGATTGCGCTACATGACGCGAAAATCATGTTATTGGTGCGGAGCGTGACGCGTAAATCACGTGTGGGTTGTGAGTGCGGAGCGTGACGCGTAAATCACGTGCGAGTGTGCGCTGCGCATGGCGCGTAATTCATGTGCTGGGTGTGAGTGCGTTACATGACGCAGAAATCATGTTTTGGTGCGGAGCGTGACGCGGAAATCACGTGTTAAGTTGCATTGCATGGCGCGGAATTCATGTGCATTGGTGCGTGGCATGACGCGTAAATCATGTGCTAAGAAAGCGAGCATGGCGCGGAATCCATGTGGGTTGCATAGCATGTCGTGTGTTTACTTGAGCCATTCTTTTGAGTTAACAAGAGTCTTGTTGATGAGTTCTCGTTTTATGGAGCATGATTATGTATTTATTGCAAGTTGGATGCGTGTGCCTAGCATGATGATTTTGTTGTTTGATGCTTGATGGCTCACCGGGTGTGAGCTGCTTACCAGTACCGTGGTTGTACTGACCCCCTCCATTTTCTCCCCCAAACATTTTTAGATAATGCAGGTGAGTTTGCGTATGATGAGCCTGGTGGTGCTGAGGAGGCGCACGAGGAGTGACTCCACTGGTTTAGACATCTTTATTTCAAGTTTCTTTTGATTTTCTAGCTTGTCGTAGAAAGTTATTTTATTCTTCGAATTGTAAAGGATAGAGATTATGTTTATTTTTATTCAGGGGCTATAGTTGTCCTCTTTCGAGAAGTTAGATGGTCATGCTTAGTTTCCTTTGTCATTCGAAACTCTTTTTATTTTATAAAGTTTAGCCGTTTCTAGTAATTGGAGTTGAACGTCTATATTTTGCATGAATTGTTTTTCGTTGGTTGCGAATGCGAGATTTGACTCGCTTATTGTGGAGGATGGGTTTCTGTTGTGAATCTGTGGAGTTGTGGAGTGTAGTTGTGGGTTGAATGTTATCTAGAAGTGTGTTTTATGCTTAACAGGTGATGTAAAAAAATTTGGGTTAGTCCTATGTATGCCGTTATGCTGCCGAAATTTTCGGTGCTTTCGGTTAGTTTGGTTTGAGAGTTAGTAATGTCGCTAGGATTAGTTTTAAAAATCCCGGGGCGTTACAGTTGGTATCAGAGCGGAGTTGTTCCTGTAGACTGACCTAAGAAATCTAGGTTGTTAATAGGATAGGACCAGTGGTCTTCCTCGTTCTCCTCGCCATCACCAGGTATGAGAAATTATAATTGCTATAATATGTTACCTGTTGATCTATTTTAATTATATGTTATTGAATTACTTGCTTGTATTCCCCTTGTATGTCTTGGTTGCCTTGCTTGAGCATATTGTTTTCTTGTGTTGCTTTACTATATAGTAGCTAGGCTTAGGATGCTACCTTTAGGAGGTTAGATAGCTTGCTCTGACTGCATGATTATTGCATGATAATAGGATTGGGATGCTGCCTAGACTTATGTTAGTACTCATAACTTTGTTGGTTATCTGTTCGTAGACTTTAGTACCATATTCCTAGTCGATGGCTCGTGGTCGTGGTCGTGGTCGGGGTCGTGGTCGTGGACCTAGAAACCCAACAGATTGGCAAGAGAATCTGGTGGGTGATATCAATGCTCAGCAAGGAGCCAATCCCCCGATTCCTCCTGTACAGCACGGAGTTGACCTTCCGCCCCCTCCGCCGCCTCCAGCCCCTCCTGTAGCTCCTATGTTAATCACCCCAGAAGCCCTTCAGACCATGTTCGATAACATGGCTCAGAGAAATGCTAGACCACCGCGGAACCCTAATGGGGTACCTGAGGACTCGATTGAATCCCGGTTCATCAGGGACTTCAGTCGCTATAGGCCTCCCACCTTTGACGGACAATCTGAGAATCCGTTAGCAGCAGAGAGGTGGATTGCTGAGCTTGAGGCACTGTTTGACCTCATGAACTGCAATGACCCCTTGAAGATCAGAGGAGCGGTCTTCATGCTAAAGGATGATGCTCGTACATGGTGGAATTCTGTGGCAAGTGCCGAGGATCATGCTAACCATCCAATTTCATGGGAAAGGTTCAAAGACCTATTATATGATTACTACTTCCCGGAGACAGTCAAGGATGATAAGGAGGCTGAATTCCTTTATTTGACCCAGGAAAGTATGACCGTTGTGCAGTACGAGAGAAAGTTTACTGCGCTATCACGCTTTGCTCCTGACCTGGTCAGCACGCCGGAGCGAAAGATTAAGAGGTTCATTAAGGGCCTCCGTGAGGAGATTCGTGGTTCTGTGGCCCTGAGCAGACCCACAACCTTCGCTGAGGCACTCACAGGCGCGTTGATCATGGATAAAAACGTGGCAAGAAAAGTGCAACCTCGTTGGGGAGAACCTTCTTCGTCGGGAGTTAAAAGGAAACCTCCCCCAGTAATGGAGAATCAACCGCAGAAGGTCCAACGCCAGCAACCTGAGAGACAGGCTCCTGCCATACCCTTGTGCAACGTGTGCCGCAAGCACCACGTGGGTCAGTGTGACACAGGTGAGAAAGTCAAACGCCTTTGAACCGCGCCTGACCGACGAACCGGACTGAACCGCAATAGCCTTTAAAGGCTCGAACCGGATCATCTGAAGCCACACGCGTGAACTGTAAAAAACGGCCCATGATCTATCGCACTGAGAAGCCACGATCCACGAATCCAGCCAAACTACTCCAACGACCCACGAAACATTCAAACTCACGGACTGCTCCATGAACTGAAACATGCGCACATTGGAAAAAATTTTATTCACTCAAAACACCCCAGTTTGGGCTCGAAATGTCAACCTTAAGAATCATAGAATGCTGATTAAACCAACTGAGCAACATGCATTTTCATGTCACTTGCTCATTTTTTATTTCCTTTATTTAATTACGTACGTGTGATTCTTCTTGTTTTCATTATTTTCCGCTAGCGTCGAGACGCTGTTGAGCAGAGTCTCGACGCTGTTGAGTAGAGTCTCGACGCTGGCTCTCAGCCTTACCTAGAAATCTCGATTTCCAGCATCAAAACAGTCCGATTTGGCCCCAATCTTCACCAATATTCACAAAAAAAAACAGCCACAATCGATAGACACGGACTTACAGACTCGATTTCCAACAAAACGCCCAAAACACCGGGCCCTTACATTCATCAAATCAATAAAAATTGCAAAATCTAATGTCAAAATCCCAAAACATCTACTAGCAAATCACCATACATCAAATGCATAAATTAATCCCACCAACAACCAATGCAAATTCTAAAAAAACAAGATTAGATCTACGATCGGCTCTGATACCAATTGAAGGATTGGAATTCCCAATTCTGTTACAGCGAAAGCAATTGGACCGTTCGTAAATTAATTTTATTTCGCTAAAATACCAATACATTGGCAAAAAGTTAAGCGATGAGAAGCATACCTCCGTTGACGACTCTGAATACTTCAACAACGCCTTTCTTGATTTCATAGGGACCAAACGTCAACAATTGGGACACCACCATTTGATCTTCCCCGCTATGACTCTGAGATTAGGAACGTAGTTGTGGGACTACCTAATCTTGAATGGGAAAAACTCTAGAAAAATCTCCCTAGAGTTCTTGGGTTGAGAGAATATGAGAGGGAGGCTAGAGATAATGCAAGAGTGCATTCTTGTGGCCTTATGTTGTAGTACTTAAACCCTAGGCTTAGTGTTCTATTTATAGAAGAAAGACCATGAATAAAATATTCATTTAAGATCAATTATTTCCATAACTGATTTAATCTTTTCCATAATTAATCAATTCCATGACCAATCAATTCCATAATTGATTAATCTTTTCCATAAATGATTGATCACTTCCATAAGTGATCAAATCATTTCCATAAATGATTAATTACTTCCATAAGTGATTAATCATTTCCATAATTGATTAATTTCCAATTAATTAATTCTTTAATTAATTAATCACTAATTAAATATCATATATTTAATTTCAGACCTTCTATTAGTTAATTAATTAATTACCCAATTAAATATCATATATTTAATTTCAGGTCTTCAATTAATTAATTCTATAATATGAATCAAATTCATATTAAAATTTGAACTCCTTCAAATTCTCTTATATCCTATAAATTTAATATGAATCAAATTCATATTAATATTTGAACTTCTTCAAATATTTATTTCTCTCATAGACTATAGTTTAATTAAATCTCATTTAACTTAAACTAAATTGAATAATTAATTAATTCATCTTCTAATTAAATACCATATATTTAATTAGACATATATTTGAACTCTTTCAAATTCTCTCAAGCTATATTTGTTCCTAATTACTCTTTACGAGCTAGCAAGGGGACCTAATGGACCTACAGATCAGAAGCTTTAATGATATGAGGTTAATAGATTAAACTCATTAATCAGGTTAACCAATATTCATTAACTGTGGGTCATTCCACTAAAGACCCACAGCTGAACTCTTCTCACTGTAGAACATTTATGTGTCCACGGATATAGACCTATACCGGTAAGTCAATCCTTCACGAGTGTTCGTAACTAAAGTTGAGTCAAATTACCGTTTTACCCCTGTGTTACCTCTGGCTCCTTAAGTACCAGTTCTCCTCTAATGAACAACTTGTTTATGGTCCAACCAGTAAACAGAAAGTCCCTCTCGGACCAGTGAGAGGGCGGGATCCCTTTGTTCAAGTCCCGGAGTCACCACTTAAGGGAACACTCATCTACTTCTCCTAGAAGCGGGAAGGAGTGAATTCCTTCTTGTGTTATCATGTCCCCAGCCTCCCACTCGGTCTTGTCCCCATAAAGGAAGGCATATTGAGTCGGCGTATTGGCCACTCTCACCCATGCTAATCAAAGGACAATCCCTCATGAGAAGGAGTTCATGACACACTCAGGATTAAGACTGAGTTACCTAGGTCATTCTATTGAAACAGTAACCTAACTAGTTAATGGTGTTATAACTAATGGTTGATTATTTCGTGGTCCGGTCTTATGCAAACTCATTGCATAGGATACCCCCACTTGCATGTCTACTACATGGACGTTTTGGATCAATACGTCTGTGTCGAGTACAAAGCAGGTCGTATCAAATAGTGTTACCAGGATAATGTACCCAGCTTTATCCCTATATTATAGACCTTTTAGGTTGTTACTTGAACACCGATCCCCGTATGTCACCACATACTAGTTCAAGTTACATACAAACAACCTTGGATCTTAGTTTATTGGATTTGGGTCAAATTGTGCAATATTTAACAATAACACTTTATTGTAGAAACTCAATAACACTTTATTGAAACAAGTATACAATTTGTTTACATTCACTATCTACGAGTTTTAGGGCATAAAACCCACCATAGAAAATATAGCAAATAGAAGAGACGAGCGAGCTACTCCTAACTGATTTAGGTGTTTTAGATTTATTAGCTCGACGCCATTGGTTGAGAGATAATCGACCGTTTTCGGAATATAAGATTTGAGTGTTGCAGCATATTCTTAGGAAATAGGAAAGAGCACAAGTGAATTAGTTTATATATGAACGCTGACATTGGAAATGACTAATGATAATTATACCTCTCTCTTTTTTTTTTCATGTTCATTTTGGAGATTTATAAATTCTGCAGGCCACTGTTGTGGCGATTAGAGAAGACTGTAGACACCATATTTGGTCCGGCTTGATTTTTAGTAATAATATTTGAATATTTCCAATATGTGATGGTCAATTTGTCTTTTGGTATGCAACCAAGAGCGTAGCTCAACTGGCATAAAACTGTATTGATAAACACAAGATTTATGGTTTGAATCCCCCTTCCCACATATTATTAAAAACATTTTTTTTTTGGTTTGCATTGTTTATTTTCATTTCATTTTATTTTCTTTGTTGTTTTTATTTAATATATTTCTTTTTTTATTATTATTTTTATTATTATTTTTTTCTCTTTTTTTGGTCTTCGACTCCCCCTTCCTTCTCCTTCTCCCTCTCCCCCTTCTTCTCCCAACCTTCCACTCTCTCCCCCTTCTTCTCAACCCATTCCCCTTTTCCCTCAACCGTTTCTCCAAGCTCTCCTATAAAAGGATAGCTTATGGAGGATGAAGATGAGAAGGTGGTAGAAAATACAACGAAAAAAAGGTGGAAAATGGGAACAAACACAAAAAAAAAGAAGAGAAGAATAGTGAAAGAGCTTAGAGAGAGAAAGTGGGGAAATTATAGAGAGAGAGTGTGTGAATTTGAAAGGGAAAAGTAGAGTTTTGAGAAAGATTTTTCAAAAACCCAAACTTCAGCCGTCGCCGCCGCCGTGCCGCCACAGTGTCGCCGCCGCCGCCGCCGCTTGCCCGTTGATTCCGACAAAGCTCCTAAGTGAGGGCTAAGTGGAAAAGGGGAGGGAAAGTGGAAGAGAAAAAAGAAAAAAAAGAGGGAAGAAAGTTCGGGAAGAAGGAAAAAAAACCGTGAGGAAGGGGACGACGAGAGGAAAGAGAAAATGGTGGGTCCCACTTTTTTATTTTTTATTTTTAAATCTTATCCATCCTTTATTTATTTATTTATTTTAAAAGTTTTATTTGCTTATATAAAATGGGAGGGGAAAAATTTTAATTTCAAGATGGTTTTTAGTGTTGTTTTTATTTAAAATTTCTATTTAGAATTAGGATTTTAATTTTATTTCAAATTTGCATTAATTGGAATTTCAAATGTCTATTTGTTTTTAAATTGGAATCTTCCCAATATTTCAATTTTATCTCAAATTGAATTTTATTTTGAAATTCTCACATCATTTTCAAATTTGCTTTCAAATTGGATTTCTTATCAATTTCAATCAATTGGATTCTAATTTGAATTTCAATTTGGACTTTTTATTCATTTCAATTGGATCCTGATTTGGATTTTCCTAATCAATTTCAATTGGATCTTAATTTGAGATTTATAGTTTAAGTTCCAATTTGATTTTAAGTTTGAATTTCACAATTCAATTGCATTCATGGTTTTAAATTAACTCAATTTCAATTTAGTTTTGGTTTGAAATTTTCAAATAGAATTTTAATTTTTCTTTGATTGATTTTAATTTGTATAAAATCTCAAATTGGTTCAATTTGTAATTCGTGGATGAATGTCAATTCGGTCCTTATTTGATATTCACACATGAATTTCAATTTGATTTTAATTTAGATTTCCATAATTAATTAATGGAGTCAAATTAGAGTTTTATTCAAAAATTGTTATTTGGTTCTATTTTGAAATTGTCAAATCATTGACAATTTCTTTCACATTGGAACATTAATAGCTATTTGGTTCCAATTGAAACTTCCAAATCAATTTTAAGTTAGGCTTTAATTTGAAGATCTCAAGTCAATTTCAATTTATTTTAATTCGAAATAAGGGTTTTAATTCCATTTTGTTTTAAACTTTGATTTCCATTTTGTTTTAAACTTGGATTCTCAATTCAATTTCATTTTGGTTTTAGATTAATTCACTTTGGTTTAATTTGCAATTTTAGAAATCAATTTCAATTTGGTTTAATTGAGATTTTCAATTAAATTTCATAATTATTTCAAATTGATTTGATTTCAATTTGATTTCCTAAATCAATTTCAAATTACATTCACTATTCCATTTCCCAAACAAATTTGATTTTAAATTAGAATTTCTCGAAATCAATTTCGGTTTGGTCTTAATTTGAAATTTAATTTGGGATTTCAACTTTTGTTTGTTTTTAATTTGATTTCATTTTGACATTTACGAATAAATTTCAATTTGGAATTGCCCAAATGAATTTCAATTGGAATTTAATTTTGAATTTTACTTTCCCATCAATTGGTTTTAATCTCGAAATCAATGAGTTTCATAGTGATTTTGGATTTTTCAAATGAATTTCAAATTGTATCTAATTAACCTGGAATTTCTGAGCAAAAATTTAAAGTAGGTTTTAATTTAGAATTTCAAAATCAATGTCAATTTGGTT
The DNA here is from genome assembly GCA_036850905.1 of Luffa acutangula. Taxonomy (NCBI): domain Eukaryota; kingdom Viridiplantae; phylum Streptophyta; class Magnoliopsida; order Cucurbitales; family Cucurbitaceae; genus Luffa; species Luffa acutangula. The sequence continues at coordinate 40,114,480 of CM072097.1, read as the reverse complement.
CTAAATCAAGGTTTCCAAGTCAATGTCTTTTGATTTTATATTGAAAATCAAGTTCAATTTTAAATTAAATTGGAAATCAATTTCAAAGGTTAAATCAAATTTAAAAAACATTATCTAATATTTTGAAAGGCTAAAATAGATCGATTGTGAAAACTTTGAAGCTAATTTTGTCTAAGAACGAGTACTTAAGCTGACCGAAAGGGAACATCCTGCTTGGAAATTAGCCTAAAGTTTAACTATCGATTATTTTGGCAATCAAAATTTAAATTTGATTAACTTAGATCTTTTCAAATAATTTCAATTTGATTCTAAATTAGATTTTCCAAATGAATTCCAAAATGGTTTTACTTTAGTAATTTCAAATGAAATTTTAATTGAATTTTATTTAAAAATGATTTTTTTTTTCTTTTCCATCTTCTCCTTCCTCTTTCCTCTTCTTCCTATGTCCGGCGACCACCGCTCACCGTCGGCGACCTTTTTTTTTTTTTCCTTTTCTCTTCCTCTTTTTCTCTTCTTTCTTCATTGATTTAAAAAAAAATAAAAAAAAAAGAAAGGGGAGGGAGGAGGGAAGAAGAAAAAGCAGTGAAGCAAATGTAGGGAAGAAGAAAGAAGAGAAAAAGAGGAAAGAAGAAAAAGGAAAAAAAAAAAAATCGCCGGCGGCGGCGAGCGATGGCCGCCGGTCGCCGGTCGCCGGACATAGGAAGAAGAAGAAGAGGAAGGAGAAGGTGGAGAAGATGGAGAAGATTGAAAAGAAGAAGAAGAAGAGAGAGAGAAAGGAAAGGGAGAAAGAATAAAAAAAAAATAATTAAATAATAATATTTTTATTTTTTTAATATTTTTTATTTAAAAAATAAAATATATAATTTTTTATATTAAAATAATAGTGCCACGTCAGCAACTGCTAAAAGTTAACAGAAAATTTGACGGCAGGGACCAAAGTGCTCCTTATCTCAAACCTCAGGGGTATTTTTGTTGAGTTTGAAAACTCAGGGACCAAAGTGTCACTTAACCCAAACCTCAGGGACCAAAAGTGTATTTTTCCCAACTCTTCAAAATAAGGGACCGTTCATGTTATAAAAGGATGATTTTAAAATAAAATGTGGTAACCGTTTTTAAACAGGTGTTGTAAGGGTGCTAACACCTTCCCTACACTCAATCGACTCCCGAGCCTAATTTTTTGTTTTCAAAGACCAGTTTTTCTTTAAAATGGGTGACCAATCACACCCCAAGGTGATTGGTGGCAACTCCAAACCTCTTCTCTCGAAAGAGACCCTTAGGAAAGGACGTCGGCCGCTCCGCGTCGCGATGACGTTGCGACAGCTTGGCGACTCCGCTAGGGATTTTAGAGAGTCAAGCCACTTCAATTTTATTTTTCTATTATCCTTTTATTAATTTATTTGGTTCATTATGTTACTTTATTTTTGTATGATTTATTTCTGTAATTTTACTTTTTTAGATTATCATGCATTTCACACAATCACAGCTCTATACCCTTTAGGATTAGAATCGAGGACGTAGTAGTGTCGACCTTCGAAGGGACATAATTGCCCTCGCATAGGCGCACGAAAAATCTTCACTCAGGTTAGTTCATCTGTTATTTTATAACATTTGGATTAATTTGGGAGCCTTTTATCCATTAGAGTTAGAGTCTTTTTACCCTCACTTCATTCTCATAATTTTGGGTTATTTATTTGGTACTTTTCTTTTTTGTGTTATTATTTTTTTTAACAAAAAAGAAAATGGGTTAATCATGATAATTAGGTTTCAGCTCTTTTTAATTGATGTCATCTTACCTTTTGTTTAAAAAAAAAGTGTTTTATTAAAAAATGAAGTCATTTTTATCCTCGTTGTTTTTGAAGAAAAACTTCTTTAAGAAATAAAGGAGTCCTTTTTTTTTTTTTTTTTCTTAAAAGGGCTTTTTTAAAAAATAAAAGTCTTTCTATCTTCACTTGCTTTTTTTTTCCAAAAAAATTCAAGTATTCTTATCTCTTCCCTTTCTTTTAAGGGTTATTCTCTCTTTCTTTTAGATTTTTTTAAGGGAGAAAATCTCTTCGAAATGAAGGTTTTTTTTCCTCCTCTTCAATTATTTTTCATCTGGTTCAGTCCTTGGCCATTTTTTTATCTCATTCCCCTTAGGTCATGCATCACATTCGAAATTAGTAATGCCGACCTTCGAAGGGACATCATTGCCCTCGTGTAGGCGCATGAAAATTTTTGCTCAAGTTAATTTAATTGTTATTTTATAACATTGAATTAATTTGGGATTTTTTTCTAGGATTAGAATTTTAATCTCACATTATTCGCACCCCTCACATTAATTCATTTGTTATTTTATAACATTTGAATGAATTTGAGACCATTTTTCCTTCTAGGATTAGAATTTTAATTTCACATTATCCTCACCAAGTTAATTCCATTGTTATCTTATAACATTGAAATTGACTCGAGATCATTTGTTTCAAGTCAAGTTAATTTAATTGTTATCTTATAACATTGAAATTAACCTGAGATCATTTGTTTCAAGTCAAGTTAATTCAATTGTTATCTTATAACATTGAAATTAATTTGGGATCCTTTGTTTCCTAGGATTAGAATTTTATTCTCCGTCACCTTTTACGATTCTTTGTCAAATATCTTCTTCATTATTTTCATTTTATCATTTATTTGTAAATATTCTTGTGAAACAAAAAAAAAAAATGAATATTAATGTTTTCTTTGTTTGGAAACAATATGATCTTTTGTTAAAAAAAGAGGCAAAAAGAATTTCTTTTATCAACTTCTTATTGTTTCCTTTCTTTTTTTTAAAAGTAAAAAGAAAAAAGAAAAAGGATTCCCTTTAACTTGAGTGAATCTCTCCTTTTAAAATTTTTATTTTTTCATTTTTTTTAAGAAATAAATTGTGGAGATAAGTTTTCGTCTTGAAATAAACTCTCCATATATCTTTCAGAGAAAAGGAAAAATTCTTAGTTTTCTTTTCTTCTCTCCTTATAGTTTTAAGTTGCACATCTAGCACATATTTGAGTTTTAGGAGTCATGCACCATTCCGTTTAGGTTCGTTTCATTCAAGACCTTTGGGGATCATACTTGTCATGATAGTGTTGACCTTCGAGGGGATATAATTGCCCCCGTGTAGGCACATGAAAAATCTTCACTTAAGTTAATTCTTTGTTATTTTATAACATTGAAATTAATTTTTGAACTTTTAGAGGTTTGAATTTCTCACTTTATTAGGGTTAGAATTATCTTCCATCACTCACATAACAATATTTTCTTCACAGACTACCATCTAGGGTTAGAATCATTTGTACAATAGAGTAGGGTCGATTTTTAATATTCTCATTCCTCATATCCACTCATTCATCATATGGATCTCGAGTTCATCTTTAGAACAAGAGTGTCATGCATTTGGATCCATGTTCACATTTGCGTAAAGTTGTGACACATTGACTCTCATGCAAACATAGAGAATATTTCACTCATGTTCATGGTTAGGAGACATTTTTCTCTTCATAAGATGCATTTAGGACTTAGTATGCATTTTCCATGCATTTCAATCCATGTTAATTTACACATTTTTCTCATACATCATAATCTTATATTCCATGTTAATGTCTTTTTTTTTTTTTAAAAAAAACTTCTTGCATTTTTGACTCAATAATGGCATAGTATCTTCTCATGCATCAATTTTCATTCTTCGATCACATCATTCAGTTGCATTTCATGAAAAAAAAAACTTGCATAGTCCTTTTATCTTTTTTCTAAAAGCAAATGGCTCAAGAACCACATGTTCATCGTTCTTATAGACTAGAAGGCAAAGACATGGAAGGACATAATGTTGAGCAGTCTACAGAACAAGCCATGCAAATTCTTCCTCTTTTGGAGAAGGGTGAAACAGTGGTAGATGTTTTTCAACCTGACATCCCAGCCAATAATCTCAGTGACTCACCTCATTCGCACGAGTCAAAAATATATCTGTCAGCCAACTAGAGATTTCAACCAACAACGATCATCACTCAACCCTTCAACAATCTATCAGTTTTTTTTTCAAGAGGATCAATCTAGCATAAGCAGTTAAACTGAATTTGCATTCCAGAAACCTATCCCACTGAAAGCAACATCCAATGTTCCCAATCTTCATGGTCTTGTAATTAGAAGAGCATTGAATGAAAAAAGTAAAAAAGGTTATTACCAATGAAAATGTTGAAATGTTTGAGAAAAGATTGAATGCTTTTGAAGGAACTGATATATTGGGTAATGTTGATCCTATCCAATTATGCCTGGTGAGAAGGTGGCTATTCCACCAAAATTCAAAATACCTACGTTTGGAAAATGTGATGGGACGTCTTGTCCCAAAAGCCACCTCGTTATGTATTGTAGAAAGATGTCAGGTTATTCTCAAAATGACAAGTTCCTTATACACTATTTCCAAGATAGTTTAATTGGCCCATCATCTCATTGGTATATGCAATTAGACAGTACATACATCCGTTCTTGGAGGAGCTTGGTTGATTTCTTTTTGTAGCAATACAAGCATAATGTAGACATGACTCCTGATCGATTAGACTTGCAGAACATGGGGAAGAAGGAAGCAGAGAGCTTTAAAGAATATGCTCAAAGGTGGAGGGATATAGCTGCACAAGCACACCCACCTTTAACTAACAAGGAATTGACAACTATGTTCCTTAATACTCTTGAGTCTCCATACTATGATCGAATGATAGGAAGTGCATCCACCAATTTTTCAGACATCATGATGATTGGAGAAAGAATAGAATACGGGGTTAAGCATGGAAGGATATTTGATAATGCAATTGAATCGAAGACGAAGAAGACTGCTCAAAGGATCAACAAGTCCAAGTAATATTTTCTATGCCAAGACTCATGCACAACTACAAATAAAATCAGCAAAGTTCTCCTCAAAGCCATTTGCTTATTCACCTATTTTGCAGCATAATCCACTACCAACAAGGTTGGTTGTATCTTACAATCATAATGGTAAGAGGCAACAAAGGTGATGAATGTTCATCCAGTACCAATTGCATTTATCGATGCTTCGTCGTGCTTATTGAGGAAAAACATATCGGTGCTCATGTTTACAATACCAACTCAATCTCTCCATACCCAAAGTAGTGTGATCCCAATATCATGGAAGAGCTTTAGGTCACACTTGAAAGAATCAAAGCATCATGTGCAAGATCGAATGAAGGCAGTTCAGGCATTAATCACTAGAGTTTGGGGCTTCTATTCATCATGAGAATAAATATTTAGTGTATCTAATTATTCTTCATTAGTAATAAAGTCTCTACTTCTCTTTGAATTGTCTTTTAAGATTATGAAATTCAAAGATAGACAAGGGACCATGATTCAAGAACACATGGATAAGTTAGCTAAGTAGTCAAGAAAAACATGGGCATGTGGAAATTGAGCTATTTTCTTTTGGTTAAGGTTTCATCATACATGCATTTATGCATCATTCATTTCATATGTTTTTTTCAAAAGAAAGAAAGTGATTTTTTATTGCAAACAAAAGTGAAACCACATGTTTCTTCCATAATTTTTTTAGGATCAAAGCTTACTTTGATCATTCTTGTCAGTTGAGAGCTTAGCAAGAATCTTGGACAACCATAGTGAGTTTCTATTTGGAGGAAATGAAAAAAAAAATGAAGAAAGAAGAGAGAAAAAAAAAAGAGAAAAAGAAAATGAATGCTCTCACTACTTTCACCGAGAAAAAAAGGAAAAGTGGTCAAGTCTCAGTCATTTTTGTTTCCTTCTAAATATCTTTCACTCCATTGTTGCAAAACCATAGTCTCAATTAAAAGCAATTTTATCCTGACCTCCATATTTCTCATGTGTTAAAATGTCATATTACCATACCTCCTCGAACAAGGTTTGAATTTTCACACTAGGGTAAAACCCCTTATAGTGAGGATCTAAATTTACTCACTGAAAAACCTTGAGCCCAACCCACCACATATGTGATTTGTGGTAAGCCAACATGAATTATTGATTCACCATCAAACCTTTTGCTAAACTCATTATGTATAGCTGCGATGAATCTCTACATTTGTTTACCCACCTGAGAGCATTTTGCTAAGCCTGTCACATCTAACCATGTGACAAACGTTCAAAACTACCCATCTGATGTTACCAAGAGAGCTTCAATAGTAATGAAATAGGAATTAGACTCTTATGATTTACTGCTTCATAATTAAGACTTGTAGTTGTTTGAGTATTCCTATATTTCAACTATTTTTCAATTACACTTTTCCTACCATTTCTATCGTTTGTCTTCTCTCCTTTTATTGGAAGGTGACTCCAAGACTAAGGATGATAATCTTGGGAACATGGACTTAGTAACTTGACAAATTGTCTCGAAGTCTCAAATTCTTTCATTGAGTTTTGCTTGAGAAATGACCCTATCATGGTACCGAGGAACATTGGCAAAGAAACAACATGGAGTGATTATTGAAGTCGCGAAGGACGGCTTACAGGTGGTTGATCTTCTACATGTGATTGCATTATATTTTGCCAGTCATGAAAAAATATATTTGGCCTAAAAAAGAAAGTTAGGAAAAAGAAAAGAAAAAGAGAAAAAGAAAAAGAAAAAGAAAAAGAAATGTACAAGGCCAGGATAATTCTTAAATTGCATGATTGGGGCAATCAATATAGATCAAGAGGTCACATCTACAAACGATTTAAAGATTTTCTTTGCCAATCATCAACTGAGCAAGAACCTTCATTGCTACACTAGGGCAAAGCCATCGTCACTAGACTGGGACAAAGCCAACATTATTAAATTGGAGCAAGGGCCTTCATCACTATATTGGCGAGACAAAGCCATTGTCACTACGTGAGAGTAAATTCTTCATAACTACACTAGGGTGAAGCTTTCATCGTTACGCTGGAGCAAAGTCGTCATTATTAAATTGGAGCAAGAACCTTCATTGCTACACTGGGGCAAAGGCCAAGTTAAGAGAATCACAATTCTCTAACGAAGAATCTTTCAATCTCGAGCGGTTCTCATCAAGGAAAGGGCGAATACAGTAATGAGGATTTTTCATCAAAGATCTCGAGCCGACTTAAAGAAAGAACAAGATATATGAGATGATCTCTTGAGAAGCTACTTCTTGTTCTCACAATGGCTGTCCAAAGAATTGGGGTCACCTTAGCATATTTTCATTTGAATCATATTTTAATGTTCAAAATTATGTTCAATCTCTTATTGTTCAAGAGACATTTTATAAAGGCATTTGTGATCCATGTTTGCCTTCTTCATTCCTTTTTCTTCGAAAAAGAAACTTGGTTTTTTTTTTTTGCTCAACTATCATCCTCGTTTGTCTCTAAGCCAAATTCATCTTCTTGAATCCAATCTTTTGTCCACTACAAGGCTAAGGGTATGAAGCAATTGAATCAAGTAAGATGTTTAATGCTATGAATTACCATTGATAGTTCTCTAAACTAGCACATGAGACACTTCTAAAAAACCTACCATACCCGATATGATTTAGCAATCTATGATTGATATATTGTTTCCTTTCAGATTGAGCAATATATCTTTGATTAACATACATGATTCCTTTCAGGTGAAGGCATTCAAAAAAAAAAAAAGAAAAGAAAAAAGATAAAAAAAAGAAAGAAAGAAATGAAAGAAAAAAAAAAAAAGAATGTTTCCTCCAATGATGACAACGAGGTTCTCCTTTGATTCCTTTCTAAATATTGATTGATAAGAATGATGAAAGTAAGCAATGATGATCATTTGTTAAGTATGGAAAACACATTTGGTTATCTTAATTGATTTCACAAATCAAGCTCTTATTTACCAATTCAACATCGTTTGCATCGCTATTTCTCACAAAAAATTTGTTTTCATACCACGGAGTTGGTGAAAATAGATCACATGAATATCATGCATACATCTACCTTTGGCATGCATATATGCATCCCCTATATCATGCCTTTAGAGTCCAATTTATTGACTTGGCCAATTCATCATCAGGGCATAGGTCGTCATACATGGTTAGTTGCATTATCATTGCTTAGAGTGGTCAATGAGCATGTTCAGTCCAGGACACTGGGGCAAAAGCACACACCTATTTCACGTAGGATATTCACATGAAAATAGTGCATCATATCTTACAAAAATGTTATAGTTTGCATTTATTGCATGTCTACACAACCTCTTTTGAGTGTGTTATCTCTCATTTCAAGACCGTACTTCATTGTAAAACTCACATTTCATGCATATGGACATGCTCGATTCATGAAAACTCTCAATATGATCACATGATTTTTTTTTTTTATAATTGAATCATTTCATTTTTGGCAACTAAGTTTTGAAATAAAAACCGTTGTCTCATTTTAAAACAAATTTATGAAATACGAAGTCTCTGTTTTAAAATCTTTTCCTTTTTGGCAACTAAGTTTTGAAATAAAAACCGTTGTCTCCATTTTAAAACAAATTTATGAAATTCATGAAAACTCTCAATATGATCACATGATTTTTTTTTTCTTATAATTGAATTATTTCATTTTTGGCAACTAAGTTTTGAAATAAAACCCGTTGTCTCATTTTAAAACAAATTTATGAAATACGAAGTCTCTGTTTTAAAATCTTTTCCTTTTCGGCAACTAAGTTTTGAAATAAAAACCGTTGTCTCCATTTTAAAACAAATTTCTGAAATACGAAGTCCTTGTTTTAAAATCTTTTCCTTTTTGGCAACTAAGTTTTGAAATAAAAACCGTTGTCTCATTTTAAAACAAATTTATGAAATACGAAGTCTCTGTTTTAAAATCTTTTCCTTTTCGGCAACTAAGTTTTGAAATAAAATCTGTTGTCTCATTTTAAAACAAATTTATGAAATACGAAGTCTCTGTTTTAAAATCTTTTCCTTTTCGGCAACTAAGTTTTGAAATAAAAATCGTTGTCTCCATTTTAAAAAAAAATTCTGAAGTACGAAGTCCCTGTTTTAAAATCTTTTTCTCTTCGATAACTAAGTTTTGAAATAAAAACCGTTGTCTCATTTTAAAACAAATTTCTGAAATACAAAGTCCTTTTTTTTAAAAATCTTTCATTTTTGACAACTAAGTTTTGAAATAAAAACCATTGTCTCATTTTAAAACAAACTTATGAAATACAAAATCCCTGTTTTAAAATCTTTCTTTTTTGGCAACTAAGTTTTGATATAAAAATCGTTGTCTCCTTTTAAAACAAATTTCTGAAATACGAAGTCCCTGCTTTAAATCTTTCTTTTTGGCAACTAAGTTTTGAAATAAAAATCGTTGTCAATTTCTGAAATATGAAATCAGGTCCATTTCCTATTTCACTTGGTTGGTTAAATCGAACCCTGCTAGTTAGTAGAGGTCGAAGCCTGGTCAGAGTCAGGTCACATCACTTTTCTTGTTTGGTTAAATCGAACTCTATTCTTGTTTACAGGTCGAAGCCTGGTCAAAGTCAGGTCCATTTCCTATTTCACTTGGTTGGTTAAATCGAACTCTATTCTTTTTTAGAGGTCGAAGCCTGGTCAGAGTCAGGTCCATTTCCTATTTCACTTGGGTTGTTAAATTGAACTCTATTCTTGTTTAGAGGTTGGAGCATGGTTAGAGTCAGGTCCATTTCATTTCTTTTGGTTAAATCGAACCCTACTAGGTAGTAGAGGTCGAAGCCTATGCAGAGTCAGGTCCATTCCCTTTTCTTTTGGTTAAATCAAACCCTGCTAGCTAGTAGAGGTCGAAGCCTGGTCAGAGTCATGTCCATTCTCATTTCTTCTTGGTTAAATCGAACCCTGCTAGTTAGTAGAGGTCGAAGTCTGGTCAGAGTCAGGTCCATTCCTTTTTCTTTTGGTTAAATCGAACCCTGCTAGCTAGTAAAGGTCGAAGCCTGGTCAGAGTCAGGTCCATTCCCATTTCTTCTTGGTTAAATCGAACCCTGCTAGTTAGTAGAGGTCGAAGCCTAGTCAGAGTGAGGTCCATTTCCTCTTCTTTTGGTTAAATCGAACCCTGCTAGCTAGTAGAGGTCGAAGCCTGGTCAGAGTCAGGTCCATTCCCTTTTCTTTTGGTTAAATCGAACCCTGTTAGCTAGTAGGGGTCGAAGCCTGGTCAGAGTCAGGTCCATTCTCTTTTCTTTTGGTTAAATCGAACCCTGCTAGCTAGTAGAGGTCGAAGTCTAGTCAGAGTCAGGTCCATTCCCTTTTCTTTTGGTTAAATCGAACCCTGCTAGCTAGTAGAGGTCGAAGCCTGGTCAGAGTCAGGTCCATTCCCTTTTCTTTTGGTTAAATCGAACCCTGCTAGCTAGTAGAGGTCGAAGCCTGGTCAGAGTCAGGTCCATTTCCTATTTCACTTGGTTGGTTAAATTGAACTCTATTCTTGTTTAGAGGTCGAAGCCTGGTCAGAGTCAGGTCCATTTCCTATTTCACTTGGTTTGTTAAATCGAACTCTATTCTTGTTTAGAGGTTGGAGCCTGATTAGAGTCAGGTCCATTTCATTTCTTTTGGTTAAATCGAACCCTACTAGGTAGTAGAGGTCGAAGCCTAGTCAGAGTCATGTCCATTCCCTTTTCTTTTGGTTAAATCGAACCCTGCTACCTAGTAGAGGTCGAAGCCTAGTCAGAGTCAGGTTCATTCCCTTTTCTTTTGGTTAAATCGAACCGTGCTAGCTAGTAGAGGTCGAAGCTTGGTTAGAGTCATGTCCATTCTCATTTCTTATTGGTTAAATCGAACCCTGCTAGTTAGTAGAGGTCGAAGCCTGGTCAGAGTCAGGTCCATTCCCTTTTCTTTTTGTTAAATCGAACCCTGCTAGCTAGTAGAGGTCGAAGCCTGGTCAGAGTCAGGTCCATTCCCATTTCTTCTTGGTTAAATTGAACCCTGCTAGTTAGTAGAGGTCGAAGCTTGGTCAGAGTTAGGTCCATTTCCTCTTCTTTTGGTTAAATCGAACCCTGCTAGCTAGTAGAGGTCGAAGCCTGGTCAGAATCAGGTCCATTCCCTTTTCTTTTGGTTAAATCGAACCCTGCTAGCTAGTAGAGGTCGAAACATGGTCAGAGTCAGGTCCATTCCCTTTTCTTTTGGTTAAATCGAACCCTGTTAGCTAGTAGAGGTCGAAGCCTAGTTAGAGTTAGGTTCATTCCCTTTTTTTTTTTGGTTAAATCGAATATTGCTAGTTAGTAGAGGTCGAAGCCTGGTCAAAGTCAGTTCCATTCCCCTTTTATTTTGGTTAAATCGAATCCTACTAGGTAGTAGAGGTCGAGGCCCGGTCAGAGTCAGGTCCATTCCCCTTTTCTTTTGGTTAAATCGAACCCTATTCTTGTTTAGAGGTCGAAGCCTGGTCAGAGTCAGGTCCATTCCCTTTTCTTTTGGTTAAATCAAACCCTGCTAGCTAGTAAAGGTCGAAGCCTGGTCAAAGTCAGGTCCATTCCCCTTTTCTTTTGGTTAAATCGAACCTTATTCTTGTTTAGAGGTCGAAGCCTGGTCAGAGTTAGGTCCATTTCCTATTTCACTTTGTTGGTTAAATCGAACCCCGTTCTTGTTTAAATGTTGAAACCTGGTTAGAGTCAGGTCCATTTCATTTTCTTTTGGTTAAATCGAACCTTATCTTTGATTAGAGATGAAAGTCTGGCTAAAGTAAGGTTCATTTTCTTTTGTTCCAATTTTAGGTTATGTTTGGTTTAAGCATGAAACCCTTCCTTTTATTTTTAACTAAAAATCTTCGCCCTTCCAATACTTTGTCTTTTTCCTTTGTTTACCCTTTCAATCCTTCAAGAATACACAATGGGGGGCAAACTGTAGACACCGTATTTGGTCCGACTAGATTTTTAGTAATAATATTTGAATATTTCCAATATGTGGTGGTCAATTTTCTTTTTGGTATGCAACCAAGAGTGTAGCTCAACTGGCAAAAAACTGTATTGATAAACATAAGATTAATGGTTCGAATCCCCTTTACCACATATAATCAAAAACATTTTTTTTGTTTGCATTGTTTATTTTCATTTTATTTTATTTTCTTTGTTGTTTTTATTTAATTTATTTCTTTTATTATTATTATTTTTATTATTATTTTTTTCTCTTTTTTTGGTCTTCCACTCCCCTTTCCTTCTCCTTCTCCCTCTCCCCCTTCTTCTCCTAACCTTCCACTCTCTCCCCCTCTTTCTCAACCCATTCCCCTTTTCCCTCAACCGTTTCTCCAAGCTCTCCTATAAAAGGAGAGCGTATGGAGGATGAAGATGAGAAGAAGGTGGTAGAAAATACAACGAAAAAATGGTGGAAAATGGGAACAAACACAGAAAAAAAAAGAGAAGAATATTGAAAGAGCTTAGAGAGGGAAAGTGAGGAAATTGTAGAGAGAGAGTGTGTGAATTTGAAAGGGAAAAGTAGAGTTTTGAGAAAAAAATTTCAAAAACCCAAGCTTCCGCCGTCGCTGCCGCCGCCGCCGCTTGCCCGTTGATTCCGACAAAGCTCCTAAGTGAGGGCTAAGTGGAAAAGGGGAGGGAAAGTGGAAGAGAAAAAAGAAAAAGAGAGAGAAGGAAGTTGGGGAAGAAGGGAAAAAAATCGTGAGAAAGAAGGAGATGAGGAGAGGAAAGAGAAAATGGTGGGTCCCACTTTTTATTTTTTATTTTTAAATCTTATCCATCCTTTATTTATTTATTTATTTGAAAAGTTTTATTTGCTTATATAAAATGGGAGAGGAAAAATTTTAATTTCAAGATGGTTTTTAGTGTTGTTTTTATTTAAAATTTCTATTTAGAATTAGGATTTTAATTTTATTTCAAATTTTCATTAATTGGAATTTCAAATGTCTATTTGTTTTTAAATTGGAATCTTCCCAATATTTCAATTTTATCTCAAATTGAATTTTATTTTGAAATTCTCAAATCATTTTCAAATTTGCTTTCAAATTGGATTTCTTATCAATTTCAATCAATTGGATTCTAATTTGAATTTCAATTTGGACTTTTTTTTCATTTCAATTGGATCCTGATTTGGATTTTCCTAATCAATTTCAATTGGATCTTAATTTGAGATTTATAGTTTATGTTCCAATTTGATTTTAAGTTTGAATTTCACAATTCAATTGCATTCATGGTTTTAAATTAACTCAATTTCAATTTAGTTTTGGTTTGAAATTTTCAAATAGAATTTTAATTTTTCTTTGATTGATTTTAATTTGTATAAAATCTCAAATTGGTTCAATTTGTAATTCGTGGATGAATGTCAATTCGGTCCTTATTTGATATTCACACATGAATTTCAATTTGATTTTAATTTAGATTTTCATAATTAATTAATGGAGTCAAATTAGAGTTTTATTCAAAAATTGTTATTTGGTTCTATTTTGAAACTGTCAAATCAATGACAATTTGTTTCACATTGGAACATTAAGGCAATTTGTTCCAATTGAAACTTCCAAATCAATTTTAAGTTAGACTTCAATTTGAAGATCTCAAGTCAATTTCAATTTATTTTAATTCGAAATAATGGTTTTAATTCCATTTTGTTTTAAACTTTGATTTCCATTTTGTTTTAAACTTGGATTCTCAATTCAATTTCATTTTGGTTTTAGATTAATTCACTTTGGTTTAATTTGCAATTTTAGAAATCAATTTCAATTTGGTTTAATTGAGATTTTCAATTAAATTTCATAATTATTTCAAATTGATTTGATTTCAATTTGATTTCCTAAATCAATTTCAAATTACATTTACTATTCCATTTCCCAAACAAATTTGATTCTAAATTAGAATTTCTCGAAATCAATTTCGGTTTGGTCTTAATTTGAAATTTAATTTAGGATTTCAACTTTTGTTTGTTTTTAATTTGATTTCATTTTGACATTTACGAATAAATTTCAATTTGGAATTGCCCAAATGAATTTCAATTGGAATTTAATTTTAAATTTCACTTTCCCATCAATTGGTTTTAATCTCGAAATCAATGAGTTTCAAAGTGATTTTGGATTTTTCAAATGAATTTCAAATTGTATCTAATTAACTTGGAATTTCTGAGCAAAAATTTAAAATAGGTTTTAATTTAGAATTTCAAAATCAATGTCAATTTGGTTCTAAATCAAGGTTTCCAAGTCAATGTCTTTTGATTTTATATTGAAAATCAAGTTCAATTTTAAATTAAATTGGAAATCAATTTCAAAGGTTAAATCAAATTTCAAAAACATTATCTAATATTTTGAAAGGCTAAAATAGATCAATTGTGAAAACTTTGAAGCTAATTTTGTCTAAGAACGGGTACTAAAGCTGACCGAAAGGGAACACCATGCCTGGAAATTAGCCTAAAGTTTAACTATCGATTATTTTGGCAATCAAAATTTAAATTTGATTAACTTAGATCTTTTCAAATCAATTTCAATTTGATTCTAAATTAGATTTTCCAAATGAATTCCAAAATGGTTTTACTTTAGTAATTTCAAATGAATTTTTAATTGAATTTTATTTAAAAATGATTTTTTTTTCGTTATGGTGTCATACCACTCATGATTATTAGTTCACATTTTATTGTTGAAATGTGAAATAATAGATGTGAGACAAAATAGCTCATGTACAACCTATGACGGGGTTGAGATAACTTCTCAAATTCTTGAGGTGACAAATTATCTTTTTAATTAAAACAAACAATTATTGGGTCTAACCCCACTCACTACATCAAAACCTTACTTTAATTTTTAAAGCTAAGGTAAGATCAAGTGGGACATTTGTTACTTTTTTTTTTCTCTTCAAAATAAGGGACCGTTCATGTTATAAAAGGATAGTTTTAAAATAAAATGTGGTAACCGTTTTTAAACGGGTGTTGTAGGGGTGCTAACACCTTCCCTACACTCAATCGACTCCCGAGCCTAATTTTTGGTTTTCAAAGACCAGTTTTTCTTTAAAATGGGTGACCAATCACACCCCAAGGTGATTGGTGGCGACTCCAAACCTCTCCTCTCGAAAGAGACCCTTAGGAAAGGACGTCGGCCGCTTCGCGTCGCGATGACGTTGCGACAAAGACAACAGTGGCAACTGGAGAAAAGGACAACGACGATTTGCGTAGATGCGATTGCGAGTGGAGAAGGCTCAACACATTTATACATAGTAAGGGCACGACGGGAAATGAAATGTGTGAAATGAGAAGGGGATTAGGGTTTCTTTAAGGGTGTATATATACCCTCGGCTTGGGTCGGTTTTTTGTTGGTTTGTTCAATAGAAAACCGAACCAACTCGAAATTAAATGTTCGTTTTTTTTTAAACAAATCGAGATGTTCAATATAATGCCAAAAAAAAAAACGAACCAAACCACTGGATCAACTCGTTTGGTTTGGTTTTTCGGTTTTGAGTTGCACCCCATCGTGCGCTAAATGCACCCAGCCCCACCCCACCGTGTATGTTTCACAGTCGTGTCGCCCACTCTCTCCAAGCCTTCAAGCAGTTGCTTGAGGATGACAAGCAACACCACAACATCCCATGTCTGACGAGATTCATGTCGTGCACCCAAAGGCACTCAGTCCCACCTGACCATGCACGTTGAGCAAACTAAATTCTTCCTAGATTTATGGTGATCATTTTTCAATAAAATTTTGTTTTAGCTGTTGTTGAGAATGAGAGTTAAGTGTAAAGTTTCGTTTCAATTTTCATTATTTTATATTTTAAAAAACAAGAAAAGTGAAAAAATAATAATAATAAAATGGTTGTCATCCCTCCCCAGATTAATTTCCCAAAACCATTCAATCCTCCTTGAAATCACTATCCATTTTTCCCCCAAAACAACTCTCCATATTTTGCCAAAATCTCTCATACCTTTACTTTCCCTCATTCACTCTCCAAAAAATAATCATTCATATTCCGTATATATCAAAACTTGTGATTCGCCCTTGAAAATGAAATAATCTATAAATATATTCCACAGACAATTGCATTTCAATTGTATAAGTAACATGAATGATAGTAACTATTCGGAGCATAGTTTAGTGGATAAAGACGTCAATGTTTGTGTAGAAAAAAAAATAGAAGAAATAATAGAAAAACCCTTAAGAGAGGGATTGGTAGTACATTTTGAGAAACTAAGTGAACTACTTGTCTAGCCAATTCAGATGGTCAAGATTTAGTTTCAACTCGAGGCCATTGATGGAGAGATAATCGACCATCTTAGGAATACAGGATTTGAGAGTTGCAGCATATTCCTATAGAATAAAACAAAGCAGAAGGAGATAATTAATTAGGTTTTGAGAATGTTGAAATTAATAAAATAAACGAGGCATAAACAATGATGAATTATTTAATTATAAATTGTATACCCGTTTTTTTTAACATTTCTTGGAGTTTTATATGTTCCGCAGACCACTCTTCCATGAGCCTTTGGATCAAAATCATAAGTTCCTCCGGCCACTCCATGCTGACGTCTTGGTGTTGTATCACCACCCGACCGTTACTTGGGTTAAACTGAAACTCAAGTCGTCATACCTGATTATGGTGTTGAGGATCCATTGTCTTATCGTCAGGCAATGAATGATGTGGATAAAGATCAATGGATCAAATCATTGGACCTTGAGATGGAGTCTATGTACTTCAATCAAGTTTGGGAACTTGTAGATCCACCTGTCGCTACGGGTTTGCGACGCGGAGCGGCCGACTTTGTTCCCAAAAGAAGGAAAATGGAGTCGCCACCAGTCTTGATTTAGAGGGTGTGACTGGGCACCCAACAATATACTAAAATGGTCTGCAGATAAAAGATTTAAGGTCCGGGGGTCTTTTGTGTATGGGGAAGGTATTAGCACCCCACAACACTCGTTCAAAGAACGAAATTTTATTTTTCTTGTGTTATTTAAGGAAATTGGCTATTATAAATACTAAAGAAGATTTTTTTGTTGATTTTTAAATGTCCCACATTTTAATTCTCATTATTCCATAAATAAATAATGAGTAATAATTGTGGGCGGCATAAAGCCATTCAATATTTGTTTGAATTTAATTTGGCATCCCAAATTTAAATTCATTATACCTCAAGAATATTAGGAAAGTCAATATCATGATTTCCTAATTTCCGTCATAGGAAAGTTTATTTTTTTAAAAACATTTGGTTTATTAATTTTGGAAAAATGTGCGAGTAAAGAATATTTTTTTAGGGAAAACTCTTAATTAATTTTATTTTTAAAGCAAGTGACATTTTTATGGAAAATAGTTTTTGAATTGATTTTTTTATTTTTAAATAAGACCAATAGAATAATTTTAGCAAGTCTCTCAAAACATTCCTTTTAAAAGAAAAGGTCTTTTTTTATAAAATATGCTTTCTTTGAAAAAAAAAAGTTTTAAAAGAAAAATATGAAGAATTTTTTATTCATGTTTTATATGGAAAGAAATATTAAAATAAAATCCCGGCATCCCAAGATTTTATTTTTTCCTCAAGAAACTCAAATATCGGCATCCCGAAAATTCAAGATTCCATCGTTGGAAGACTTTTGTTTTGAAAACCATTTAATTAAAGGAAAGAAATTTACAAGGGAATTATGGATTAAATATAGAAATAAAAAAACATATAATCGAGAGAAAATGTCTAAAAAGAGATAAAAACTATAATAGAAATAAAATTTAATTGCTTTAAAGGAAACATATAAAAATCAAATCTTGGCATTCCAAGACATTGATTTATTACCTCAAGAAACTCAACATTGGCATCCCAAAAATTTGAGATTCCGTCATTGGAGATTCTTTTCATATTTTTTTAATGCAAATAACAAAGGAATCATGGTTTAGGCAAAATAAAACAAAAAAATCTACATATTACTCCAATAATCCAATGACATCACATGATTAAATGATACAAGATTTAATTGTGAAATAAAATAAACAACATATAATAGTCAAATCTAAAAATAATAAAATTTGAAGAATATGCATGCATTTGTTAAATACTTTTTTAAGAATATGCTAAAAAAAACTAAAAGCAAATGGAATGATAAAGAAACTATATTTATAAAAGAAAAAGACAATGAAAAATTAATTTTATAGAAGCAAAAAAAATATTAGAAAAAAAAAAAAACAAAGGCTTAAAATACTCACCAAGAAAGTTTATGCCAATTGGATTAGGGATGCAACACTTGGGATCATTGACGATGTGGCAATGTGAGGTTGAGAGAGTGGTGGTGGAAGGGAGAAAAAACGTGTGAGGAAGAGAGAAAGCGTTAGAGTAGAGGGGGAAGTTAGGTGGGAAAGGGAGAAAAATGTATCTAGGGTTTGAAGGGAGAGAGATTTGACGAGTCTATTTTTGCCAAAAAAAAAACGTGTAGAGTGGTCTGGCAAGGCTCCAAAAAAACGTGCATTCAAGATGTGAGAGGGCTCCCTTTTTATAGCCAATTTCAACCACCACATATTAGGAAGGTGATCAAATAAAATTAAAATTCAATAAAATAAAAAAAATGAAAAGGGAAATAAATAAATACACAAATTCTACCTTCCAAATTTACAAACTATTAGTTGACAATCAATCATCCAAGGAAACAAAATATTTTGTCTAATTAACTTTGCCAAATAACCTAATATTTGATTCGGCAAATTAATTAATAAAAATTAAAGAGAAATTGGGGGATATAGTAGGTTAGTGGGGGGCGAAACTGAAATATAGCCAAAAAAAAAATGAAAAATGGCCACACGTGAGCCAGGCGTGACAGCGGTTATCATGGTATTCCATCTTTACCCCTGATGTATTTTTCAAATACCAGACGTGGGCCCACATTTTGCGTACGGTGTATCCAAACTCCTTCCCAACAAAATCTCCAGTCTTTTCTGTTAAAATTACTCTAGTAGATTTTTCAGATAATTTTCAAATTTAAACTAAATATTGTTTTTTTTCAGAATTGATCGGGTAGATTTTTTCAGATCATTTTTCAGGTTTGTTTCTTAACAAAAATCTGGATTTGGGTCTTCTATCGATGAGTACATCGTTCTGTTGACACCAAGCATCTTTAGTTTCAGGCACTGCCGCCTGTATTCTCAATATACAGCAGGGGTTTGTGGGCCAGATCGGTGTACGTTTTTGGATCACACCATACTAGATGCACTCCATGCCGCAAGGTGTTCTACTGAACGTGGTGGTACTATTCGATGGTAGGTGGGATGAAAACAATCGGTACAACGTTTTTAAGTCCGACAGTGTGCTAGTACCGGAGGGATGCACAATACAAGAGTTCAATGAATGCATTCGGAGCAAGGTATTTCCGTTTGGCGAGCACATGATCACTCGGTTAACCATGTACCGGAATGGTATCAACAAGTCTAACATAATCCGGATCACCGACGACAGGGATGTTACATGGTTTATGTCCAACATTGGTGATGGGATGGTTAGTGACATATGTGTTGTGGCTGACCACTGTGAGGTAGATTCGCAGGCTGTAAACGCAATGCATTTATAAGATGGAAATCACGGATTAACCTTGCAGCAGAATACCACAAAAAAAAAATCACGCAATTATTGATTATGTTGACGTTGAAGGATCAGTATCTGTTACATGAGACTCGGTGTTTCAAGACAAGGACCAGTTAAGGAAAGCAATATACTTGCTTGCTTTAAAAAACAGTTTCCAGCTACGAACCATTAAGTCCAACCAGAAATCGTTTGTTGTTGGATGCAAGGATGTTGCATGTTGTTGGTACATCCGGGCGTCTCGTCATTTGGATGGGGGTTTGTGGATGGTTCGCAAGTTCGTGGATAGGCACGAATGCCCTGTTGATATTGTAAAAAATGACCACAGACAAGCTACAGCATGGCTCGTGGGGGAGTGTGTGAAGTCATTTCTAAAACTAAATGACAAGGTCCAGTGTCGCCCGCGTGATGTTATCAGCTATATGAGGAGGAAACATGGCGTCAACATCAGTTATGACAAGGCTTGGAGGGGGCGGGAGCTTGCACTTACTGCCATCAGAGGTTCGCCCGAGGCGTCGTATGCACTAATTCCAGCATTCTCCGCTGCTCTGATCGAGAAAAACCCAGGTGTGGTGTTGTAGACAATATTAAAAGTTAAGTCGGCAGGCACACATACAAAGTTTGTTGACATATATATGACGGTGTACATACATCACACACATGGGGGGGTGGGGGGGGGGACGATGCATACAGTGTGTTTATGTTGTTCCGTACAATCGTGTAACCTCATACCCTTTTTTTTTTTGCAGGCACATACACTGCTTTTGATGTTGACGACAGGGCAGGTTCAGGTATTTTTTCATGTGCCTCTCTGCATCTATACATGCATGGAAATATTGTTTCCCTGTCATGTCTGTTGATGGTGCCACGCTAAAGCACAAATTTTTTGGCACCATGTTATCTGCTTGCACTGTTGATGGGAACTCTCAAATTGTTCCATTGGCGTTTGCGATAGTAGACTCAGAGAATGACGCTTCATGGACGTGGTTTTTTCGTAACTTGAAAGCTGCGTTAGGTGAGCATAAGGAGTTAGTTATCGTATCGGATGGGCACCTTAGCATACCAAACGACGTTAGGAATACCTATGATTTTGCGGAGCATGGTATTTGTGTGTGGCACTTATTGAGGAACTTAAAAAAAATACAGGTCTAAGTTAATAGATAGAGCTTTTCATTCTTGCGCACGGGCATACACACCCCTTGAGTATGAATATTATATGAGGCAGCTATAAGACATAGCACCATCAATTAGGACAGAGTTAGAGGAGGTAGGTAAAGCTAGGTGGGCAAGAGCGTTTTTTGCAAGGAAGAGGTATTCACTAATCACAACCAACATATCTGAGAGCATGAATTCAACCTTGAAGGATGCACGTGAACTCCTTGTTATCCATCTTCTTGAAGCTGCACTCAAACTTATGCAAACATGGTTCTATGATCGTCGGACCTTTTCAAGTTTTCAACGCACAGATTTATGTCCTTGGGCAGAAAACATGCTTCGATCGTCACTCTTACAAAGTCGTACAATGGATGTAGGTTCTAATATTTATTTACTGTAGAAATTTAGGACTTTAGAGTTTTTTTCATGGTGTGTGTGTTTATTTTTGCATGTGTTTTTTGCTTATGTGGGTTTTGTCTCCTATGTTGTGTATTTCAGATATACAATATCAATCAATATCAGTTCGAAGTGCATGACCGGACAAAGCAATTTGAGGTTAACATCTTTGCTTAGACATGCACTTGCAGGCGGTGGGACTTGGATCTAATACCTTGTCCACATGCATGTCTTGCATTATCTCGGAGGAATCAAGAATTTCGAGCATATTCACATGAGTTTTATCGTCTAACAAATTTAGTCCAGATATATAGCAAAGACATACGTCCGATAGGCAACATTGCACAATTCTCTGGCTACCAAGTTGCTGGTGACGACCCCATACTCCCGCCTAGCACTAAGCGTTCGGTTGGCAGACCCAAAAAAAAGAGGATCCCATCTTGCATAGAAAGGAGGTCGGCTAAAAAGTGTGGACGATGCAGACAGGTTGGGCACAACCGCAGATCCTGTAGGAACCCCATATCTCATTGATTTCAGTTTAACTGTACAGGGTGAGGCATGCGCTTGGTTACCATGAATTTGTTGGTCGGGCAACGTCGTTTTGGTTTTGTGTTTGTGTTTTGTCATCGGGGAATAAGTGGAAGCGTACACGTGTTGTGCATTGTGGGGGGCTTTTTTTTCTGGATAGCCATAAGTATTTGTACTCGTGTGCTTCGGGAGTTTACACCTTCTGAATGGAAGTCTCCATTTCCACACCAAATTTACTACCTTGTTGATCATCAGACGACTGTATGTGTACGACGTTTAAGGGGTTTTTGTATGTACCGTAACGGGGGGTACGTGGGGACGCACGCACAAACATACGTGGTAGACCACCATGGGGTTTTTTTTTGTGGAACACGCGTTTACAAACACTAGTACATGTAGTACACGATACGGGGGGGAGCCTAATGGGGGTATTTTCTTAGAGGAACATGTGTTTACAGACACTAGTGTCGCAACGTCATCGCGACGCGGAGCGGCCGACGTCCTTTCCTAAGGATCTCTTTCGAGGTGAGAGGTTTGGAGTCGCCACCAATCATCTTGGGGTGTGATTGGTCACCCATTTTAAAAAAAGTGGTCTTTGAAAACCAAAAATTAGGTTCGGGGATCAGTTGTGTGTAGGGAAGGTGTTAGCACCCTACAACACCCGTTTGAAAACATTTTATTTTATTACTCAAATTCATTAAACAAAAGGTCCGTGTCGAAAATAAACAAAAAAAATGAAAATTGAAAATTAATTGTCTCACTAATTTCACCTTATCTTTAAATAAAGTAAGGATTTAATTTTGTGAGTGGGGTTAACCCATGACTTTATTATCATGTAAAAATTTCCTAATTAAAGAAAATCTTTCACCTCAAGAATTTGAAAATTATTTCAACTCCGTCATAGGCTATACATGAGCTAATTTGTCTCTCAACTATTACCTCACATTTCAAAAATAAAATATGAAGTAATAATCATGAGTGGTATGACACCATTCAATGGAAAAATATTTTTTCATTTTTAAATCAAATTCAATTAGAAATTCATTTGGAATTACCAAAGTAAAACTATTTTGAAGTTCATTTGGAAAATCCAATTTAGAATCAAATCGAAGTTGATTTGAAAATTTTCTAATTTAAGATCCAATTGAAATTTTGATTGCCAAAATAATTGACTAGTTAAACCTTAGGCTAATTTCCAGGCAGGGTGTTCCCTTTCGGTCAGCTTAAATACCCGTTCTTAGACAAAATTAGCATTAAAGTTTTCATAATCAATCTATTTTAACCATTCAAAATATTAAACAATGTTTTTGAAATTTGATTTAACCTTTCCAAAATCGAAATTGATTTCCAATTTAGTTTAAAATTGAAATTGATTTTCAATCTAAGACCAAAAGACATTGACTGGAAACTTTAATTTAGAACCAAATTGACATTTACTGAAAAATTCCAAATCACTTTGAAACTCCATGAATTCAAGATTAAAACCAATTGAGGGTGAAAATTCAAATAAAATTCCAATTGAAATTCATTTGGGCAATTCCAAATTAAAATTCATTTGTAAATGTCAAAATGAAATCAAATTAAAAACAAACAAAAGTTGAAATCCCAAATTAAATCCAATTAAAAATTTATTATAAAATCCCAAATTAATTATTGAAACCAATGGAAGGAAAGTTTAAAATCGTCTTTTTTTTAAAAAAAAAAAAAAAAATCAAGTGAAAATCAAATTGAAAATCTTAGTTCAAATGTCATTTGTTTGAAATTCATTTGAGCATTTCAAAACCCTTTGAAATTCATTTGAACCATTCAAATTAAAGTAAAATTCAAAACATTAAAATTTCAATTTTAAAGAAAATTGAATTTTCTAATTATAAACTAGTGAACATTTATTAGGAAAATACAAATTCAAATTCAAATTAGAAATTTTATGTTAGAATCCAACTAAAATTAATAAGAAAGACAATTAAAGTTGAAAATGTCATATTAAAATCAAATTGAAATTGGTAATAACAATTCAATTTAAAGCCAATTAAAATTAGTTTGGAAACTCCCAAATAAACTCTAATTGAAATTAGATAAAAAAAACTTTCAACTAATATCCAATTAAAGTTCTTTAGAAGTCTAAAATAAATCAATTTAAATTTCTAATTAGAAAATGAAATAAAATAAATTGCAATTGATTTGGGAAACTCAAATTCATAGCCAAAATGAAAAATGGAAAAATTTGGATACATAAAAAAATAATAATAATAATAAAAGAATTTAAACATGTGGGACCCACCTTATTCGCTTTACTCTTTCTTCTTCCCCAACTTCCTTCCTTCTCTTTTTCTTTTTTGTCTTCCACTTTCCCTCACTTAGGAGCCTTGTTGGAAAAAAAAAAAAGCGGCGGCACGGTGGCGGCGGTGACAGTGGTGGCGGCAACGGCGGTACGACAGTGAGTGGCGGCGTTGGTACGGCGGTGAGTGGCGGCGGCGGTACGGTGGTGAGTGGCGGCGGCGGCAGTGAGTGGCGGCGTCGGTACGGCAGTGAGTGGTGGCGGCGTCGGTACGGCAGTGAGTGGCGGCGGCGATACGGTGGTGACGGTAGCTTTGGTTTTTGGAAAATCCTTCTCCAAACTCTATTTTCCCTCTCAAACTCACTTTCTCTCTCTAAGCTCTCTCATATTCTTCTCTTTTTTCTTGTGTCCTTGTTGTTCTTTCTTTCCCTCCATCCTCCATGAGCTCTCATTATATAGTAGAGCTTGGAGGAAGGGGTTGAGAAAAAGGGGGAAAGAATGAGAGGTTGGGAGAAAGAGGGGGAGTGAGTTGAGAAAGATGGGGAAAGAATGAGAGGTTGGGAGAAGGAAGGGGGGAGAGTTGAGAAAGATGGGGAAAGAATGGGAGGTTGGGAGAAAGAAGGGGAGTGAGGTGAGAAAGAGGGGGAGTGAGTTGAGAAAGATGGGGAAAGAATGGGAGGTTGGGAGAAAGAAGGGGAGTGAGTTGAGAAAGAGGGGGAGTGAGTTGAGAAAGATGGGGAAAGAATGAGAGGTTGGGAGAAGAAAGGGGGAGAGTTGAGAAAGATGGGGAAAGAATGGGAGGTTGGGAGAAGGAAGGGGAATGGAGAAGAAAAAGGGAGAGGGAGAAAGAATAGGAGAGGTTGGGAGAATGAGGGGGGATGGAGAACGTGGAAAGAGGAGTGAAGAAAAAAAATGAATAAAATAAAATAATAAAATAAATAAAAATAAAATAAATAAACAAAAATAAAATAAAACAAAATAAAGAAATAAATTAAATAAAACAAAAAAAAAAAAAGAAAATAAGATGAAAATGAAAATAAATCATGAAAACTAAAAAACAAAATTTGATAATATGCAAGGAGAAAGATTCGAACCAAAGACCTTGTGATTGTTAATACGACTTTATGCCACTTGAGCTATGCTCTTGTTAACATACTAAAAACAAATTGACTTCCAAATATTGAAAAACTTCAAACATTATTACTAAAATCAAGCCGGACCAAATACGGTGTCTACAGTTTGCCCCCCGTTGTGTATCCTTGAAGGATTGAAAGGGTAAACAAAGGAAAAAGACAAAGTATTGGGAAGGCGAAGATTTTCGTTAAAAATAAAAGAAAGGGCTTCATGCTTAAAACAAACATAGCCTATAATTGGGAAAGGAAAATGAACCTCACTTTGACCAGATTTTCATCTCTAATCAAAGATAAAGTTCGATTTAACCAAAAGGAAAGGGGAATGGACCTGGCTCAGACCAGGCTTCGACCTCTACTGACTAGCAGGGTTCGATTTAACCAACCAAAATAAAACATGAAATGGACCTGACTCCAACCAGGCTTCGACCTCTACTGACTAGCAGGGTTCGATTTAACCAAAAGGAAAGGGGAATGGACCTGGCTCAGACCAGGCTTCGACCTCTACTGACTAGCAGGGTTCGATTTAACCAACCAAAATAAAACATGAAATGGACCTGACTCCAACCAGGCTTCGACCTCTACTGACTAGCAGGGTTCGATTTAACCAATCAAAATAAAACATGAAATGGACCTGACTCCAACCAGGCTTCGACCTCTACTGATTAGTGGAGTTTGATTTAACCAAAAGAAAAGGGGAATGGACCTGGCTCAGACCAGGCTTCGACCTCTACTGACTAGCAGGGTTCGATTTAACCAACCAAATAAAACATTAAATGGACCTGACTCCAACCAGGCTTCGACCTCCACTGACTAGCAGGGTTCGATTTAACCAACCAAATAAAACATGAAATGGACCTGACTCCAACCAGGCTTCGACCTCCACTGACTAGTGGGGTTCGATTTAACCATCAAAGAAATGAATCAATGACTTGCAAAATCTCAAAATGTAGAGTATGCTTAAATGTATGAGATTCAAATTTACATGCAGCATGAAAATGTGCAGGGCACAAGTTTCAAAAAACACAAACTTCAAAATTAGCGAGTTTTGAAAACCAGAACTATAAAGTAGCTCATTTCTTGTGTTCCACATTTATAGATTGAGAGACATAGACGAAGTGAAGTAAGCTGTTTTGCTGACGATGAACCAAAATACTTTGAGGTCTTGATTTAAAGACTTTCGAACGTCTCATAGCAAAACGCCCTGTGAGTGGAATTTTCCAATGCTCCTCCCACTAAACCCTTTGCACTTCGGATTCTCTTCTATCGAAGTCTATTGAATAAATGACATTGCTTTAGATGTCGCAGACATTGAAAACTTTCAATTGGTATTGCATTGACAATAAAAACATTAAGCCGCCCATGAATCTAATGAGAGGAAATAAAGATTTATCAGTCAAGGAAGCTTTCAAAATATATAACAATAGACATCTTCGGATCTTGATTGCCTCTCTTTCTCCTTATTTTCCTTTTTCTTTTCTTTTTCTTTTCTTTTTCTTTTCTTTTTGATGCTTTCAACACTCGAGAGAAATTGTATGTGTCAATCAAAGTTGCTCGACCTAAAAGAGATCATGTATGTTAATCAAAGATTGCTCAATCATATAGAGTATGGTAGGTTTTTTAGAAGTGTCTCATGTGCTAGCTTAGAGAGCTATCAATGGTAATTCATAGCATCAAACATCTTACCTGATTCAAACGCTTCATAACCTTAGCCTTGTAGTGGACAAAAAAAGGTTCGATACAAGAAGATGAATTTGGCCTAGAGACAAATGGGAATGGTAGTCAACAAAGAAAGAGAGAAATGACTGAAGGAAGAAAACATGGGTAAAAAATGCCTTCATAAGAAATCTCTTGAACAATAAGAGATTAAACATAATTCAAATGAAAATATTTGTTAAGGTGACCCCAATTCCTTGGACAACCACTACGAGAACAAGGAGTAGCTCCTCAAGGGATTATCTCATATATCTCTTTCTTTCTTTAAGTCAGCTCGAAATCTTTGATGAAAAACCCACATTACTGTGATTGTCATTTATCTGCATGTGATTCTTCTATGAACATGTGATTCAGCTTTCTATTCTTGAATGTAGAGAACTGCTCGAGATTGGAAGATTCTTCATAAGAGAAGCGTGATTCTCTTAACTTGGCTTTTGCCCCAGTCTAAAACAGTTTACATAAATGGTAAAATGACTTTACTGTAGTATAGTGGTGAAGACCTTTTGTCCCAATTTAATAATAACGGTTTTGCCCCAGTATAATGATGAAAGTTTTGCCCCAGATGATAATTGACAAAGAAAATCTCCAAATCGTTTGGAGGTGTGACCTCTTGATCTACATTGATTGCTCTAATCATGCATTTCAAGAATTATCTTGGCCTTGTACATTTCTTTTCCTTTTTCTTTTTCTTTTTTCTTTTTCTTTTTTCTTTTTTTTCTGTTTTTCATAACTCCTTTTTTTAGGCCAAATACATGCTTTCATGACTAGCAAATGATACAATCACATGTAGAAGATCAACCATTTGTTAAGTCATCACTCCATTTTGTTTCTTTGTCAGCGCTCCTTGATACCATGATAGAGTTATTTCTCACGCAAAACTTATTGAAAGGATTTGAGACTTCGAGACCCCTTCTCAAGTTACTAAGTCCAAATTCTCAAGATTATCGTCTTTAGTCTTGGAGTCATCTTCCAATAAAAGGAGAGAAGATAAACGATAGAAATGGTAGGAAAAGTGTAGACTGAACAAAGTTGAAATATAGGAATACTCAAAGAACTACAAGTCTTAATTATGAAGCATTAAATCATAAGAGTTTAATCCCTATTTCATTACTACTGAAGGTCCCTTGGTAATATTGGGTGGATATTTTGAAATGTTTGCCACATGGTTAGATGTGACAGGCTTAGCAAAAAAGCTCTCAAGTGGGTAGACAAATATGGAGATTCAACGCAGTTATACGCGATGAGTTTAGCAAAGGGTTCAATTGTCAGTAATTCATGTTGGCCTACCACAAAAATCACTCGTGGTGGGCTAGGCTCAAGGTTTCATAGTAAGTAATTTCGAATTCTTACTTCACGAGGGGGTGCTTTGCCCCAGTATGATAATTGGAACCTTGTCTGGGAAGAAATGGTAATTTGAAACTTTGCACATGAACGACGGTCAAAATAAAGGTTGTAGTTGATTGAGAGTATAGCTGATAACAACGAACATACTTTCCATGAAAAGGGTAAAATAGGCAAGAATTGACCAATTTTCCTCAACGATTATAGTGAAAGCATCTATTTTCTTTCTTTTTCTTTTTCTCTTTTTCTTTTCTCTTCTTTCTTTTTTCTTTTTTTTTTTTTGAAAGAGAGTGGAGAGGCTGGACAATGAAATACCCGAACTTGAGATGTAACATGCATAATTTGCATTTGTGATTGACATAAAAATAATAACTATACTGGTCAAAATGGAGGAAGCAAATCTTTTATTAATCAATAAAGTACGCAATGAAGAAAAGAAATATCTCCAAATTGAGAGGGTGGAGATGGTGAGGGATAAACAACCCTTTTTTAAACAAAATACTGAGACTGAAATGAAACTTTCCAAAACACTTATTGAGTACTCTGCAACTTTGTTTAGCCTCCTTAGGAAGGGTAGTCAGGCAATCTATGCATAATACTTCCGAACATAGTCTGAATTGACTGGGCTTGATAATTCACAGCCATCCATATTGGTTAAGATTAATGCCCCACCAGAGAAAGCCTTTTTCACCACAAATGGTCCTTCATAATTTGGAGTCCATTTTCCTCGATGATCCTTTTGGAATGGAAGGATCCTTTTCAGCACCAGATCTCCCTCTCTGAATCTTCTTGGGCGAACTTTCTTATCATATGCTCTCATCATCCTTCTTTGATAGAGCTGACCTCTACTCAATGCTGTTAATCTCTTCTCTTCAACGAAATTGAGTTGTTCATAACGATTCTGGACCCATTCAGCCTCTTCCAATTTAGCTTCCATAAGAACTCTTAGTGATGGAATTTCCACCTCAATTGGGAGCACAACCTCCATACCATATACTAAGGAAAAAGGTGTTGCCCCAGTTGATGTACGAACTGACGTGCGATAGCCGTGTAGAGCGAAGGGGAGCATTTCATGCCAATCTTTGTACGTTATAGTCATCTTTTCAACAATTCTTTTTATGTTTTTGTTTGCAGCTTCAACAGCCCCATTCATTTTTGGTCTGTAGGGGGTGGAATTGAGATGTTTAATCTTGAATTGTTCACATAGCTCACTCATCATCTTATTGTTCAAGTTTCTAGCGTTATCTGATATTAGGGTCTCAGGGAGGCCGTATCGACAAATGATCTCCTTCTTGATGAATTTGATCACGACCCCTTTTGTCACATCACGATAAGAGGCTGCCTCCACCCATTTGGTAAAGTAATCTATGGCCACCAAGATAAATCGATGTCCATTTGAAGCTTTAGGATCAATGGGTCCAATCACATCTATTCCCCACATAGAGAAAGGCCAAGGAGCAGTTAAAATGTGTAACTCGGATGAAGGAGCATGAGTCTTGTCTGCATAAATTTGACATTTATGACATTCTCTTGCATACTTAATGCAATCCGTTTCCATAGTCAGCCAATAATAACCAGCTCTCAAAACTTGTCTAGCCATCATATGCCCATTTGCATGGGTACCACAAATTCCCTCATGGATTTCTTTCATAATCTGGTTAGCCTCTGTGGCGTCCACACATCTTAACAGTACCATGTCATAGTTTCTTTTGTAAAGTATCTCCCCATTCAAGAAGAATTTCATTGCCAACCTTCTCAGAGTTCGCTTGTCATTTTCTAATGCATTAGGAGGATAGGTTCCACATTTCAGATATTGTTTGATGTCTAGAAACCACGGCTTTTCATCTGACTCATTCTCAATATTCATGCAGGAGGCGGGAACATCTCGTTTTTCGATTTTAATTGGCTGGACCCCTTCATCAAAATCCACATTAAACATGACTGCTAGAGTAGCCAATGCATCTGCTATCCGATTATTCTCTCTTGGGGAATAATCAAAAGTAATTTGATCAAACTGTTGAGATAATCTTGTTATAAGTTGCTTGTAAGGCAATAATTTAGCATCTCTGGTTTCCCATTCCCCTCTTAGCTGATGAATCACTAGCAAAGAGTCCCCCAAGACCTGAAGCTTTTCAATCTTCATATCTAGAGCAGCTTGAATGCCCATTGAACAAGCTTCGTATTCAGCCATGTTGTGCGTGCAATCAAAACACAGCTTAGCAGTGAGAGGGAATAATTCTCCTCGAGGCGATATTAATATTGCACCTATTCCGTGACCCAATTCATTTGAAGCCCCATCAAAGAACATGGTCCACATATCTGGATTCGATATTTCTTTCTCTGTTGCTACAGTGAGGATATGCTCATCAGGGAAGTCGAACTTCATCGGCTCATAGTCCTCTATAGGTTGTTGTGCCAGATAATCAGCTAGAGCACTCCCCTTTACTGACTTTCGAGTCACATATGTGATGTCATACTCGGATAAAAGAACTTGCCACCTTGCAATTCGTCCCGATAAAGATGGCTTCTCGAAGATGTATTTCACAGGATCCATTTTTGAAATAAGCCATGTCGTGTAATACAACATGTATTGCCTTAAGCGACGTGCAGCCCAAGCAAGAGCACAACAAGTTTTTTCCATCGAGGAGTACCTGGTTTCACAACTGGTGAACTTTTT
This sequence comes from Luffa acutangula, assembly GCA_036850905.1. Taxonomy (NCBI): domain Eukaryota; kingdom Viridiplantae; phylum Streptophyta; class Magnoliopsida; order Cucurbitales; family Cucurbitaceae; genus Luffa; species Luffa acutangula. The sequence continues at coordinate 40,083,862 of CM072097.1, read as the reverse complement.
ACTCAAATAGTATATAGCTCGCTCTTTCCTACCAGAGTCATCATGCTGCCCCAGTACACATCCCATTGCACTTTCTGTTACAGTGAGATACAAAATGAGCGGACGTCCAGGCACTGGTGGTACGAGAATCGGTGGATTTCGTAAATACTGCTTAATTTTATCAAATGCTATTTGACAATCTTCATTCCAAATGCCATCATTGTTTTTGCGAAGCAATTTGAAAATAGGCTCACATGTTGTGGTCAATTGCACTATGAACCTGGCAATATAATTTATCCGACCCAAAAATCCTCTAACTTCTTTCTGTGTTTGCGGAGGCGGCATTTCCAGAATTGCCTTAACTTTGTCAGGGTCGACCTTGATACCTTCTTGGCTAACCACAAATCCTAACAATTTACCAGAGGTTGCCCCGAATATACATTTGCTCGGATTGAGCTTCAGCTGGAACTTTCTCAATCGATCGAACAACTTGCGGAGAACGATTGTGTGTTCTTCCTCCTCTTTTGACTTGGCAATCATATCATCTACATACACTTCAATCTCCTTGTGCATCAAATCATGGAATAAAGTAACCATGGCTCGCTGGTAGGTGGCCCCAGCATTTTTCAAACCAAACGGCATAACTTTGTAGCAAAATGTTCCCCACAATGTAATAAATGTAGTTTTTTCCTGATCTTCAGGTGCCATTTTTATTTGATTGTAGCCTGAAAAACCATCCATAAAAGAGAAGGTAGAAAAACCAGCAGTGTTATCTACCAACACATCAATGTGAGGGAGTGGAAAATTATCTTTAGGGCTTGCTTTGTTTAAATCCCTATAATCCACACACATCCTAACTTGCCCATTCTTCTTTGGCACAGGAACAATGTTTGCAACCCATTCAGGATAATTGGACACAGTCAGAAATCCAGCATCAATTTGTTTCCTGACTTCATCCTTTATCTTAATTAACATGTCTGGCTTCATCTTTCGCAACTTTTGCCTTACTGGTTTGCACTCAGGTTTGAGTGGTAAATGATGCATTAAAATATTTGTGTCTAGTCCAGGCATGTCTTGATAGGACCAAGCAAAGATATCGACATATTCTGTGAGCAATCAATAAGCTTTTTGCGAGTTTCTGTAGAGACATTAGCGCCAATTTGAACCTCCTTGACTTCTGCTTGTGATCCCAGGTTAATTATCTATGTTAACTCTTCATGGGGGCCCAACGCTTTTTCCCCTTCCTCTATCATTTCTAACAACTCAGCACTAGGTTCAAAATCTTCTTCTTCCTCGTCAGACTCAACATTGTGTATAGGAATATCAAGTTCGTATTGAGAATCGTTTGCACATTCAATCTCAGTATTACTGCTTAAGATGTTGATAATTTGGAAAAAAGAAGAAAAGAAGAGTAAATATTTTGCCCTGGAGAGTGTAATTATGCAATAGCAAAAGGAAATGAACTAAAACCTTCATTGAATGATGAAATTTACTATTGAATGAAGAAATTTACTTGAACACATAGAAAGAAGTCTGGAAAATGAAATGAGTAAAATGACTAACCTAACTTGAAATTGAAAATTGAAATTGCAAAAAACAATAAAAAAGTGGTCAATTACTTTGACATCTTAACAGCAAATGACGGTAATTCAATAGTACTCCAATTGTTGAGCTCGAAGTTTTCTGGGCACGGGTAGATCCATGGACCAAATTCTTCCTCTTTAGTCACTACTGCAACTACAAAATCTCCTGGACGAATTATACCAGCACTTTCAAATGAGTGGTAGAGATGAGGGATGACTTTTTCCCCATATTCTGGTTCACGACTTTCAAATCTGGCCAAACGCCTATCTTTTTCTCGCTTCTGTACCCTGATCATATCTGCTTTATCCGGCTTATACCCAAGCCCAAATCTTTTTTTATTTTTTGATAGGCTTAAAACATCATCTAAACAACTGTTGCTTTCTTTGAACGTCTTGACTGAAGATCGAGATTTAGATTTCTTGCCTTCCCCATATAGTGTTGTAGCACTTGCCACCTCGAATGTTTGAAATGATGACTCAAAAGCTTCCTCTGCTGCATCAATATATGGCATTGAAGCTGGCCTAGAAACCAAGATATCCTCCTGACCAGATACAATTACTAGGCTCCTTCCAATTGAAAATTTAAGTTTCTGGTGCAGCGATGATGGCACAGCTCCTGCAGAATGTATCCAAGGTCGCCCTAATAAGAAACTGTAAGCAGAGGGGATATCCATAACTTGGAAGGTTATGTTAAATGTGCATGGGCCGATTTGTATTGGAATCTCAATGTCACCCACCACCTGACTGCGTGCCCCATCGAAGGCCCTTACTACTACGGTGTTTGGCCTCATATGGGACATATCCACTGGCAATCTTTCGAGCGTTGATTTTGGCATTATGTTCAAAGAAGACCCATTATCCACCAGGACTTTTGCTACTAAAAAGTTCTTGCACTTGACTGAAATATGAAGTGCCTTCGTGTGTCCTGTGCCTTCGGGCGGTATCTCATCATCAGTGAAAGTTATGGGGTTGTGAGCAGTTATATTCCCCACGATATTATCTAGACCATCTGGAGTGATGTCTTTGGAAACATATGCTTGATTCAAAGCTTCCAATATCGTGTCTCGATGCGAATCAGAGGATAACAACAAAGATAATATGGAAATCTTAGCAGGCGTCTGAGCTAGCTGTTCCACTACTTTGTATTCACTCTGCTTAACCAACTTTAGAAATTCTTGAGTTTCTTCTTCAGACACAGTCTGTTTGCCCCTTGATTTCTTCATCACTGTTGTTTCTTTAGGCTTGACATTGCTACCTGTGTTACTTTCGACTTTCTCATTTTTCTCTTCTATTGTATTCTTTGAGCACTTCAATAACTGGTCTGGAGTGTAGGATTTCCCACTCCGTGTTACGCCTCCCGTTCCGGAAATGTTGTCAACTGGAAGTGAGGGCATTTCTGAGTTAATAGTTACTTTGTACTCATAACTCCATGGTACTGCCTTAGAACTCTTGTACTTGAAAGGAGTCGGCACCTGAATGGTGATCGACTTTGGATCATGAGTAGTAGTTTTCTCACGGTAATAGATCGTGAGTGGCTTTAGTTTGAAAGATGGATTCAAATTTTCTTTAGGCAACAATTCTTCCACGACGCCTATTTCATTATCCTGGTGATGGGCTTGGGCAACCACAAGAAATTTTGAATCCACCAGTTCTTGGATCCTTTTATGAAAACGATGACATTGTTCTAAAGAATGTCCCTTTGCCCCAGCATGAAATAGGCAAGTCAGATTATCATCAAATTCTTCTTGAACAAGGTCCTTGTGTGCATACTCAATTGATACATATCCGTTAACGAGGAGAATCTCAAAAAGCTTCTCCTTGGGAGTCTTGATCTCTGTAACATCTGCCTTCTTGATAATATCCTGACACTGATCTATTGCATTCACCTGGTGGTTTGGTAAAGGATTATTATCAACATTGGGCCCCTCCTCCTTTTTGAAATTTAACCATCCGGCCTTAATGAGCTCTTGCACCCTATACTTCAAAGCAGTGCAATTTTCTGTAGAATGCCCAACAGCACCTGCATGGTAATCACACCTTGCATTGGGATCATACCATCTTGGATAAGGGGGTTGTAGTGGAGCAACAGGCTTGGGTGCCAACTGATTGTTCTGAATTAACTGAGGCAAGAGCTCAGTATATGTCATCGGAATCGGATCAAATTGGGCTTGCTTGTAAGGTGCTCGATTATTTTGCTGACCTGGAGTGACTGGTTGTTGTTGCCTTCGAGACTGAAAGTTTTGATTCATTTGGGGTCTGGTATCTTGGCCATAAAATGGGGAGTACTGCGCTGATGCATTATTCACCTGGTGTGGATAATATCCGTACGTAGGTAAATAATTCGAAGGATATTGTGTGATGGGTTGGTGGATTTGTCGATGGGACTTATCCACCTTCCCTATCATCTGTACTTCTCCCTCCTTCTTTTTTGAAGTATTGCTCTTCTTCGTGCTTGAGGATTCAGCAGTTTTGGCTATCCTACCATGTTTGATCCCGTACTCAATTCTTTCTCCAATTGTCATGATATCAGAGAAATTGGTTGACGCACTTCCAACCATATGTTCATAGAATGGGGACCTTAAGGTATTGATGAACATGGCAGAAAGCTCCTTATCCGTTAAAGGGGGTTGGACTTGAGCTGCCGTATCCCGCCACCTTTGAGCATAATCTTTAAAGTCTTCAGTACTCTTCTTTTCCATCCTCTGTAAGTCCAGTCGGTCGGGAGCCAAATCAATATTGTGCTTGTACTGTTTGAGGAAGGAATCAGCCAAGTTCTTCCATGTGACAACATGTGAACTATCCAACTGCATATACCAACGGGCAGCTGGACCCTTTAAGCTATCCTGAAAGCAATGTATGAGCAGCTTATCATTATGAACGTGCGCTGCCATCTTCCTACAGTACATAACAATGTGACTTTTAGGGCATGTTGTCCCGTCATATTTTTCAAATTCAGGAAGTTTGAATTTTGGTGGGATCACAACGTCTGGAACTAAACATAATTGAGTGGCATCCATGTTTCCAAAAACACTAGTGCCCTCAACTGCCCTTAACCTTTCCTCTAGAACTTCAAGTTTTTCATTAGAGGGTGTGGCTAACTCGTTTTTTACTTCTGGGTCATCCAAGTTGGGGACCGCAAAAGGTATTTTTGAAAATTCTGGCTTGAAATAAGAAGCACCAGCTTGGCTTGCCATGGGTAATTGGGGAATTTGACCTTCTTTAAATGATGGAAAAGGGTATTGCCCAACAGGTATGTCATATAAGGGGTTGTAGGAAGTATGTTGTGGCATGGACGTTTCTGCTGTCGTACGAATATGTGAAGCGAAACTGGGTGGAAATGGTAGGCCAGCTTGAGGGTTTCCAATCGGAGTGTCTGGTGCAGTTGCATCTGCAATCATTTTGCCCTTTTCCAAAGCGGCAATGATTGCATCAACCTTTTCCCTGATTTCCTCGATGTCCCGCTTAGTCTTCTCTTGTTCACCCTTTTCTTCCATAATCCTTGTTCTACGCCTAGTGTGGTAGACTCTTGTTGAACGAGCTATTTTATTGTTCTGTTTTTATTTTTAAAAGAAAGGTCTTAGAGAAAGTAAAAAGAAATAAGAAAAGTATGAGATGCATGAATGAATGAAATTTTATTATTGAAGGAAAAAAAACAATGAATATATCTACAAAATAAACAATTGGAGAATTGGAAAACAAGAAGACAGGGAACATTAATGAAAGTGACCAAAGTACCCAAGGTCTCTACGAATCATCCCTAAAAACTCAAACAACTCCTCCGCATTAGAGGCCATAGGTGATGTATTCTCTCGCAGATCCCTTGCCCATTCTGAAAATCCTCGGGCTCTCCTAGCCATGATCTTGATAGTGTTCATGGTTCGACTTACTTTCCCAAGAATTATCTGCATGTCATCTCTCATAGTGGCATAATCTTCCCTTAATGAGGAGTATTTCTCCTCTAATTGTCCTCTCTCTAGTGACAACTGTTCGCTTGCCCTTTGAAATGCTTGGAGCTGACGTTCCAACGAGCTTGAATAACTTTTAAAAGCTTCAGACTCTTCTGACTGAGCCTGTATATTCACGTGTAGATTGTCCAGCGTTCGCCTTAGAGCAGTATTGGCCTCTTCAAACTCGATAAGTTGTGTTTTCTGCTTGTTGATGGTTTCGTTTAATTCCGCAACTAACTCTAAGAGAGTCTCTTTGCCTCTTGAAAGGTCTTTGATCTTATCCTCTTGTGAACGAGTTGCCTTTCGCAATGCAGTATTTTCATTCCTCAAAGCGTGATTCTCCTTAATCAATCTTCTATTCTCCTCGTCCAATATATCATAATCTCTTTCCCGCTTGGCTCGGTTTTTTGAAACTCTCTCTACTTTTTCGAGTTTGCCACTAGCTTGAGTTACCTGGTCCATCAAACGTTTGACCTCTTGCTGTAATTTTTCATTTTCTAGTTTCAATGTTTGATTTCTTCCCACTAACTCATTTCGCTCTGTCGCTAGCTGGCTAGGCTTATCTACTGCTCTACTGGATGATTCTCCCACATTGTCACGAGTCGTAATTGGGATCTTACTTCTCTTAATGCGCCATTGTAGATATTCTGGAGTAACTCCCTCAGAGTGACTATTGCCATTTATCCTTCTAACTGTTCTCCAAGAAGTCAGCACTTGTCGCTTCTTCTCGTTAGAATCCTCGCAACTGTAGGAAAATTCTAATTTATGCAGACCATGAGTTGTTGGTATGAATTGTTTAAACCAACTTTGTCGCAAGGCCAACAACGGAGCATAATGGACGCATCCCCAAGGGCCTACTAGAGGAACTGTGTGGAAGCTCCCGCATCTGTAGATTAAGGCTTTTAGGGGCATCCAATGTGCCTTCCAAATCACATGCTCTAATTTGGAATTCGAAAAGAAAGACACCCATGTTTCTTTCCTCGGAAAACTTGAGTTCCATGGGGCCGTGCCAAATTCTGCAATTGTACTCCTTGTTAGATTCCACGTGCTGCTGAAGTTGATTTTTGGACAGCCAAAATCTTCTGGGAACTTAAAATGACTATGCACCCAAATATAGAGTAAGGGCACACAGCATCTCAACTTCCCGCCTTTGTTGGACTTACAGTAATTGAGCGCTCGAACCGTTTCCGCTAGAAGAGGTATGGCTGGATCCACCCCTTGCTCAATGCCGAAGAATAACTTCAAAACATCACCGTCCACATATCCTTTAACTTTGGGATACAAGACCATCCCGTAGATGCACAAGGCTAACAGCACCAGGCCCCTTTCTTCATTTATGTGTTTGCGAGCGAGTTCTGTTAGATAATCTGCAGATATAGACTCTTCAACCCCTTTCACTTTCACATTTTTCTGCACTTCCTTTAGGTGTACAGCTAGAAATCTGGATAAAGTTCTCTTTGCAGTTAGTTGTGGGTTGAAACAATAGATCATTTCTCCACCTTTTTCTTCAATGTTCAACATCGTATGGTATTCCTCAATGGTCGGGACTAAGTCGAAATCTTGAAATACGAAACACCTGTAGGCCGGGTCCCAGAATTCTAACACAGCCTGGACGGTGAACCGATTAACTGGAATATACATGAGGTCTGCAATATGGCCGTATCTCTTTGAGAACAAAAATCTTCTTTCTGGCGTTAAACCTTCCCAAATGGCTTTCAGCTCCCCTAGCTCGTTAGCAATGATCTGAACTTGACTTGAGAAGGATGACGACACAGGGCTTTTAAAAGGTAGATTATCCCCATGCTTTAGTTGTGTCCGCTCTGCCCATTGTAGCACAGTACTCAACTCATCATACTCAGAGGAAGATGACCGTATCGACTCTATGGGTACGTTGGCATTCATTTTGTTCCTTTTTGGAGAAAAAGAAAATGTAAGGAAATAATAATTAACTACCGCTTTAAATTAAAATAGATTTTTCATGCGCCTACACGGGAGCATTCGCAATCCCCTCGAAGGTCGACATTACTTCATCTAAAAAAGCAAGATAGTACCATGAAGAAATTAATTTAATTTGAAAATGTGAGAAAACTACTTAATGTCATGAAAAATGGGGAGGACTTTTCATGTGCCTACACGGGAGCATTCGCAATCCCCTCGAAGGTCGACACTACTAATTCCAAAACATGATGCAGGACCCAAACTAAATGGTATGGCTAAACTAAATACTAAATTCGACTTCAAATGGAGTAAAGGGAAAAAAAACGCTTGGGATAAACTCTTTTTAGGGAACAAAAAAAAAATAATAATAATAAAATAAAATAAAATAAAATAAAATAAAAAGAAAATGGAGAGTAAAAATCTAAAATGGAAAGAATGTAGAAATATTTACTTCTCCAATTAAACAAAATAGAAAGACTTTTTTAGAAAACAAGTTTTTCCTCTTAAAGAAAGTTTTTTGTTTTGGCAAGACTTCAATCTCTTAAAAACTCTTTTTAAACAAAAAAAAAAAAATAAATTGAACTCTTTAACCAATCTTACAAAAACTTCTTTGTCTTGTCAAAATTAAACTTTTTTATTAAAAGAAAACCCCTCTTTCAAAACAAAAATTAAGCTAAAAAAAATAAAAAATAAATAAAATTCATGTAAACAAAACTTGAACTTTTATTTTGACAGAACTTTTAACTCTTTAAAATTTCAAGCAAAGTCTTAATTTTAAACTTCAAAGAATTTCTATTCATGACAAAACTTCAATTTTTTAAAAAAAAAAAACAAAGTTCAAATTTAGTTTTCAAAGAATTTTTCTCTTGACAAAACTTAAAATGCTTGAAAAGAAAACAGTTTTTTTTTAACAAAGTTAAACTTTTTTAAAGAATTTTATTTGAAAAAAAAAAAATTAATCCTTTAAAAGAGAAATTTTTTTTACAAAGTCTAAGCTTTTTTTTTAAATAATTTTTATTCTTGACAAAAACTTAAATTCTTGAAAAGAAAACCTTTTTTTTTTTTAAACAAGTTTAAACTTTATTTTTCAAATAATTTTTATTCTTGACAAAAACTTAAATTCTTGAAAAGAAAACCTTTTTTTTTTTTTAAACAAGTTTAAACTTTATTTTAAAAGAATTTTCTTTTACAAAACTTAAATTCTTGAAAAGAAAACTTAAAGTTTAAGCTTTTTTTTTTTAAAACAAGAAAAAAACAAGTGACACCTAAAAGAGTGGACTTTGAAACCTATGATAATACAAAATGATGACATGAATATGAAGTGAGGTAGAGAAATTCTAACCCTAATGGATAAAAAGGTCCCCAAATTAATCCTAAAATAACAAATGAACTAACTTGAGTGAGGATTTTTCATGCGCCTGCACGAGGGCAATTATGTCCCTTCGAAGGTCGACACTACTACATCCTCGATCCTAATCCTAAAGGTAAAGCCCGGGTATAGAGCTGTGGTTGTGTGTGATATGCATGACAATATAATATGAATTAACCATGCATTCATTAAAGCACAAAATATATTCACACAAGTCACTCCAATAATAACTATGCATAAAATAAGATGGACCACATAATAAATAAATAAATAACAAAATGAATCGAATAATAAAAAAAAAATGAAAACGGCATTGACCCTCTTAAAAAAAGTCCCCAGTGGAGTCGCCAAGCTGTCGCAACGTCATCGCGACGCGGAGCGGCCGACGTCCTTCCCTAAGGATCTCTTTCGAGGTGAGAGGTTTGGAGTCGCCACCAATCATCTTGGGGTGTGATTGGTCACCCATTTTAAAAAAAAGTGGTCTTTGAAAACCAAAAATTAGGTTCGGGGATCAGTTGTGTGTAGGGAAGGTGTTAGCACCCTACAACACCCGTTTGAAAACATTTTATTTTATTACTCAAATTCATTAAACAAAAGGTCCGTGTCGAAAATAAACAAAAAAAATGAAAATTGAAAATTAATTGTCTCACTAATTTCACCTTATCTTTAAATAAAGTAAGGATTTAATTTTGTGAGTGGGGTTAACCCATGACTTTATTATCATGTAAAAATTTCCTAATTAAAGAAAATCTTTCACCTCAAGAATTTGAAAATTATTTCAACTCCGTCATAGGCTATACATGAGCTAATTTGTCTCTCAACTATTACCTCACATTTCAAAAATAAAATATGAAGTAATAATCATGAGTGGTATGACACCATTCAATGGAAAAATATTTTTTCATTTTTAAATCAAATTCAATTAGAAATTCATTTGGAATTACCAAAGTAAAACTATTTTGAAGTTCATTTGGAAAATCCAATTTAGAATCAAATCGAAGTTGATTTGAAAATTTTCTAATTTAAGATCCAATTGAAATTTTGATTGCCAAAATAATTGACTAGTTAAACCTTAGGCTAATTTCCAGGCAGGGTGTTCCCTTTCGGTCAGCTTAAATACCCGTTCTTAGACAAAATTAGCATTAAAGTTTTCATAATCAATCTATTTTAACCATTCAAAATATTAAATAATGTTTTTGAAATTTGATTTAACCTTTCCAAAATCGAAATTGATTTCCAATTTAGTTTAAAATTGAAATTGATTTTCAATCTAAGACCAAAAGACATTGACTGGAAACTTTAATTTAGAACCAAATTGACATTTACTGAAAAATTCCAAATCACTTTGAAACTCCATGAATTCAAGATTAAAACCAATTGAGGGTGAAAATTCAAATAAAATTCCAATTGAAATTCATTTGGGCAATTCCAAATTAAAATTCATTTGTAAATGTCAAAATGAAATCAAATTAAAAACAAACAAAAGTTGAAATCCCAAATTAAATCCAATTAAAAATTTATTATAAAATCCCAAATTAATTATTGAAACCAATGGAAGGAAAGTTTAAAATCGTCTTTTTTTAAAAAAAAAAAAAAAAAAAAATCAAGTGAAAATCAAATTGAAAATCTTAGTTCAAATGTCATTTGTTTGAAATTCATTTGAGCATTTCAAAACCCTTTGAAATTCATTTGAACCATTCAAATTAAAGTAAAATTCAAAACATTAAAATTTCCATTTTAAAGAAAATTGAATTTTCTAATTATAAACTAGTGAACATTTATTAGGAAAATACAAATTCAAATTCAAATTAGAAATTTTATGTTAGAATCCAACTAAAATTAATAAGAAAGACAATTAAAGTTGAAAATGTCATATTAAAATCAAATTGAAATTGGTAATAACAATTCAATTTAAAGCCAATTAAAATTAGTTTGGAAACTCCCAAATAAACTCTAATTGAAATTAGATAAAAAAAACTTTCAACTAATATCCAATTAAAGTTCTTTAGAAGTCTAAAATAAATCAATTTAAATTTCTAATTAGAAAATGAAATAAAATAAATTGCAATTGATTTGGGAAACTCAAATTCATAGCCAAAATGAAAAATGGAAAAATTTGGATACATAAAAAAATAATAATAATAATAAAAGAATTTAAACATGTGGGACCCACCTTATTCGCTTTACTCTTTCTTCTTCCCCAACTTCCTTCCTTCTCTTTTTCTTTTTTGTCTTCCACTTTCCCTCACTTAGGAGCCTTGTTGGAAAAAAAAAAGCGGCGGCACGGTGGCGGCGGTGACAGTGGTGGCGGCGTTGGTACGGCGGTGAGTGGCGGCGGCGGTACGGTGGTGAGTGGCGGCGGCGGCAGTGAGTGGTGGCGTTGGTACGGCGGTACGACAGTGAGTGGCGGCGTTGGTACGGCGGTGAGTGGCGGCGGCGGTACGGTGGTGAGTGGCGGCGGCGGCAGTGAGTGGCGGCGTCGGTACGGCAGTGAGTGGCGGCGGCGGCAGTGAGTGGCGGTGTCGGTACGGCAGTGAGTGGCGGCGGCGGTACGGTGGTGACGGTAGCTTTGGTTTTTGGAAAATCCTTCTCCAAACTCTATTTTCCCTCTCAAACTCACTTTCTCTCTCTAAGCTCTCTCATATTCTTCTCTTTTTTCTTGTGTCCTTGTTGTTCTTTCTTTCCCTCCATCCTCCATGAGCTCTCATTATATAGTAGAGCTTGGAGGAAGGGGTTGAGAAAAAGGGGGAAAGAATGAGAGGTTGGGAGAAAGAGGGGGAGTGAGTTGAGAAAGATGGGGAAAGAATGAGAGGTTGGGAGAAGGAAGGGGGGAGAGTTGAGAAAGATGGGGAAAGAATGGGAGGTTGGGAGAAAGAAGGGGAGTGAGTTGAGAAAGAGGGGGAGTGAGTTGAGAAAGATGGGGAAAGAATGGGAGGTTGGGAGAAAGAAGGGGAGTGAGTTGAGAAAGAGGGGGAGTGAGTTGAGAAAGATGGGGAAAGAATGAGAGGTTGGGAGAAGAAAGGGGGAGAGTTGAGAAAGATGGGGAAAGAATGGGAGGTTGGGAGAAGGAAGGGGAATGGAGAAGAAAAAGGGAGAGGGAGAAAGAATAGGAGAGGTTGGGAGAATGAGGGGGGATGGAGAACGTGGAAAGAGGAGTGAAGAAAAAAAATGAATAAAATAAAATAATAAAATAAATAAAAATAAAATAAATAAACAAAAATAAAATAAAACAAAATAAAGAAATAAATTAAATAAAACAAAAAAAAAAAGAAAATAAGATGAAAATGAAAATAAATCATGAAAACTAAAAAACAAAATTTGATAATATGCAAGGAGAAAGATTCGAACCAAAGACCTTGTGATTGTTAATACGACTTTATGCCACTTGAGCTATGCTCTTGTTAACATACTAAAAACAAATTGACTTCCAAATATTGAAAAACTTCAAACATTATTACTAAAATCAAGCCGGACCAAATACGGTGTCTACAACTAGTACATGCGGTGTACGTTTTTCAACAAGTGCATGCACTATCATTACTGGATCCAATATTCACAAAATAAGTTGTTTGTTTACTTATCCAAAGGGAAGCACAAAAAGCGTGCAAATAACATTGGTTCAATACACAACACTCACGTATGTCATACACAAGACGACAATATGCACAAAACAGGGTGCCCATTCATCTATCTACATAAGTTAGCAGCACAAAAACAATACACTTCTTCTCAAGATTATGTGCACTATCAACACCGGGTTCAATGTTCACAAAATAGCATGCCCATTCATATCCAGATAAAATAACAAAAAGTACAGATAACATTTGTCCACAACACAGGTATCTAGAAGTTAACAAGCATAGGGAAACAAAAAAAAAACATGGGTCCATAACACAGTTGTCCAGAATAACGTTAAAAGCAAAGTCTTTTGTCTAAAAGCTCGAACTGAAGTCTAAATTGCCCTATTCATTTCCTGGGTTAAGTGAAGATCGAAAGATGGTCCATTTTCAGCTCCAATTCCTGGCTGGTCTGAATTTTGTTTTGGTGGCCAATTCCCTCGCATAGCTTCGATGAAGATCTGGTCCTCTTTTGGCATCACCCTTCTTGCTGTGACACTTGGGATCAATGCGATGGGCTTGGGTCTATCGAACTGTCTGTTGAAGGTGACATTTTGATTTACCTGATGCAATTGCAAACATAATTAAGATAGGTGTCAGGGTCGAGTATGGTAATGGAGGAATATGATGGGTTACATACCTCTGAAAGCACCCTATGCGGCAGCACAAGGTTGCATTTGCTTGCTTCATCTATCCTTCTCTTTAGCTTCGGTAGTAGGGGTGATGTGTGTCAGTTTCAAGTATTTAAATATGTATAGGGAAAAAATTGTAATAACACACACATACCTCAGGATTGTGCTGCACCGTTCTTAAAGTTACTGGCCTCAGTATCCTTTTTCCCTTGAGGTCCCGTTTGTAGTTTTCGTAGACTTCATCTTCGTTGATAGAACGGATGACATCATTAATAACATCATCAACGTTATCACTTTTATCTGTTGGCTGCATCAACATACAAGCACAGTTCTATGAAATCAACTCATACAGGTTATCACACGTATAAGCACAGTTACTACGGGATTAAAATGGTATACCTGTGGTTTCTCTCCCTTGCCTCTTGGAGGTTGATCATTTTTGGGGTCCTTAGCTTCGGATGTTTTTGCATTCGTTGAAACAGGCTGCCCACCTACATTGCCCTTGGGGGCTGGAGCTGGTGAGTCTTCTCCATCATCATCTTTTCTGGACTTAAACATTTGGTGATCCTCAACATCTCTTAAGTCAAGCTCCTCATCTTTGTCCTCTTGTTCTTCCTCCAGGTCATCCAGCTCGCGTTCAAAATCATTTGCTTCCTGTACAAGTTGTATAACAAAGTCAAGAGCTATTTTGCGTGTAACTTACATACAGTAGAACCACAACACATACTCTATATTGGAAAGGCATATCATCCTGCAAGTTGTCCAGTGGTGTCACCTGTATGTTTTTCATGTAGTCGATCATCATGTTCACGCTACCAACAAGTTCATCTAGACGCGCATTCATGACACCCTGGTTTTTATCCAATAAGCCCATACGTTCTGTCATCAACTCCAAGGAGTCATTTATGCGTTTAACATCTATCAGCGCGGGGGCCGCTCGATTGGACGTCTCAGCCATAGTATGCACAAGGTGCTCTGGTGCTACTCTTGATTGGAATTCACGTCTCAACGCCGCTTCTCCGTCGACAAATGGTTGGAAGTAGCTCATAGCGAGTTCCTCATCAGTTGCAAGCAGGGGGATCACCTCTAGCTGCGTTGTTTAGTGTTTTTATACATAATAGTCAGTAAACGTCGTTTAGTAAAAAGGATTAGAGGTATATGCAGACATTACCTTTGTGGATTCAAAAATCCTGCGGTCCAGATCCTTCCATTTGGGTTGTGTGTCTGCAACCCAGCTGATTATCCTCGGTATGCGTGCATTCATCTTCCGGGCAAAACAATTCTCTGCAGAACTTAGGTTTGGTATGACCTCGTATGCCCACGTAAGTAGTGGGAATATAAACCCACCCATTGTGATTCCGGTTGCCCCTTTACTAATCAATGCTTTGTGCATGTATCCTAATAACAACTCAAACACGCACCGGCCCCAAGGATAATTGTTAAAGACCTCCTCGACGTCAACCATTTCGATGTGATCCATACTGACATTCACACTATCTTGCCTTGGCAGAAGGAAACTTTCCAAGAAGTACAGGAGCGCCACTTTCAGCATATCGTCATCCGTTGCGTTTTTGTTAACATTAAACGCCATATTCAAATACCTTCGGCTTACAGTCTTCTCCCCCTCGAAGTAATGTGTTTTGATGTGATGGTTGCCTTTCACTTGCTCCTTGTCTATGGTGGGATATGGACCACAGTTCAGCCCCGTGATCAGTGCGAACTCTCTAAGTCCAAACGTCAGTACCTTCCCTCCGATTAAGAAATTTATTTCCGTAGCGCTTTTAGGTCTACACTGCCGTTGTATTAGATGCAACAAAAACTGCGAAGATTGGCTCGTTACAGCAAAGTCGATGTAGCTTCCAAAACAACTCTGTTTGAACCTCTCTAAAACCCGGTCTGGCAGATTTGTCCGAATTTTCTCGATCACGTCAGGTTTGGCGTGCAACAAGATCTTAAGTGGCTGGGTCCTTCTTGCCTTTGGCAGCAAGTACAGATCCTGGGGTTGCACATTGTCAGTTTACAACATTTTTAGCATGGCAGTTTATAACGCACAACAAGCACACATACATCTGTTGCTTCTGCAAGGCCCTGGCTTAGGTGTCCTGATGCAGGCAGTTTGTTTTGGGGGGTTTTGTTGCGGTCCCTATCCTTCCTAGCACCACCCTAATATGTCGTGGGTGGGGTCAGACAACATACAATGAACGTATACATCGTATGCATTAACGACAAAATACTTTTACATACCTTGTTCGGGGAATCCTTTTCCCCCGAGGGGGTCTTTGTGTTACGGGGTTCAGGTCTCATAGTAGACATAGTCCTTGTCCTAGAACCAGTGGCCAAATGGCTGGTTGATCCTTCCTGGTCGGCTGTGTCATCACTCTCGGTCGCGCTCTCGTCACTCTCATACTGCAAGTGTAACACTTGTGTTAGGGGGGGCAAATACCAAGTGTATGTAATGGTAACAAATACACAAACACACAGTACGTAACATCAGACGTCATAAAAAAACACACCTCAGTTTCGCTGGAGCTTTCTTTCGAAGCTTCCTTTCGAACCTCTTTTTCCTTTTTCCTAGTCTCCTTCCCTTTCCGTTGTCTCTTTTCGCTCCTTTCAGTCCTTTTTTTGTCTCGTTTCCTCTTTTTGTCCCTTTTTGACTTCGATTTCCGTTTCGAACTGTCTAGTTTCTTAGTCTTCACGGCATCATCCGTTTTCTCAACCGTGTCTTCTTCACTCTGTAAGTCTATAGGCGTCTTGTCTCCAGTAGCCCTTCCTTTCGGCGTCACTCCAGCGGCTTGCAGCCGTGCGCTTGCCCTAACCATCGCTACAAATGCAAAAAAAATGGTGTGGGGGAGGGGGGAGGGGTCAAACCGGATGAATATGTTGGTTTGTGCTAAACTTCATCAAAAAATTAGAAAAATCCCTAAACAGACGACCCCCAAATCTCGCTGGGGTTGTTGCAGTCCTCACTGTGTAAGTTTAAGTAGGTTCGAAGTATTTAAATAACGAATATTTTGAACACACCCACCTCTCGACACAAAGAAAATCCCTAAGATAACTGGACATCACAATATTTTCGGAGTTTTTTCCGACAAGGGGGGTTACGCATTGTTCAGGGGGAGAGCAAAATGAGTACAAAAAGGGGCATGCATACCTGATTTTCAAGACGTCGATGGGCACAGTCTCAGGCTTGAACGAACGAAAGAGGCGGAAGTTGCAGAGGATCGCTTGGACGAAGGAGGAAGAAGATGAGAGGGCTTGCTAAGAGGCGAAGAGTTTAGGTATGTGGAGGGGTTCGTTTAATTTAGTATTCAAAACAAAGGAGTGGGTGGGAGCCAAACAGTCATGCAAGTATGTCTTTTCTCATCAATTTCGTCTGACGCAATGGGGATTTTTGGGAGTTGTGATTGTTCTACATTCTTCATCTTCTACATTTATTTCTTTTTTGTTTTTAATTTAGGTCTCTTCGTTTCCATCATTTTGCATGAGTGTTTTTGCGGGTATTGGTGGGTTTTTTTTTTTTTTGGATGAGTCAGTCAGGATCTGGAAATTATGTATATTTTGTTGGGTTTAGGGGATATAGTGTTCAACTTGTTTTTTTTAAAAAAAAAATCGAACGTTTTCCCGATTTGTTAGTTAGATTTGTTTTTCAAAGATACTCCTCCATAAAAAAAAATCGAACATTTTCCCGACTGTATTTTTAAATTCAGGGGCATTTTTGGTAGTGCATAGCAATTAGTGTTTTTCCCGTTTTACCCTTTGGTCATTTTTCCAACGAAAATGATTTTTGGACTTTTTTCAAAACCACCTTTTTTGTTTGGCCATCCATGCGGTTACCCCAAAATTAAATATTTGACCTAATTATTCCCACCAAAATTAAAAAATATGATTGGGCTATTTAAAAGTTCTAGAACACTTTTTTTTCTTTTATTTATTAATTTTTAAAAAAGACAAAATCAAGGGAAAAATACACTTTTGGTCCCTGAGGTTTGGGTTAAGTGACAGTTTGGTCCCTGAGTTTTCAAACTCAACAAAAATACCCCTAAGGTTTGAGATAAGGAGCATTTTGGTCCCTACCGTCAATTTTTCTGTTAAATCTTAACAGTTGCTGACGTGGCACTATTATTTTAATAAAAAAATTATTTTTCTAATTTTTTAAAATAAAATAGTAATAAATTAAATAAAAATATATATTTTTTATTATTTTAATTTCTTTTTCCCTCTCTCTCTCCCTCTTCTTCTTCCTCTTCTAATCCATCATCTTCCTCTTCTAATCCATCATCTTCCTCATCTACTTCTTCAACCATCGGCCGCCGAAGACAGTCGGCCGTCGCCGACGCCGGCACCAGCGGCATTTTTTTTAAACGATGACAAAAAATCCCAACCTCCCGCTTGCAGACAACTGGGTGGCTGGCCGGCTCCGCTGCTGTTCACATGCCACCAAAATCCCCTTTCCTTTTCGAAAATGAGATATGATGGAACCAACAAGATTATAATTTCAAACCACCCCTTTTTGTAGCCATGAATAAAGCTACGCCCTTCGCTTCGCAATTTGCCTCTTCCTTCCTTCCTCCATTTCTTTTGACCTCTCCTCGCTTATGGTAATTTTCATTTTTCCCCTTTACTTTCGGTTAATTTCCTTTTCCCCGAGGCACACCCACATTCCTTCTGGTCTGGTCTTTTTCCCTTCTCTCTGTCTCTGCCCCTTTTTCTTTTTTCTGATCTCTGAATCCTAATTTATCTTCTCTTTTGGGCGATGATGCAATTCAGCGAGACCCCCCACGGTTGCATCAAACGCAAACCACGGCGCCGGCCACCCAGATCTGTAACGGGGAGGGAGGGAGGGACCTCCCTCCCGCGATTCCGCGCCCGTCCTCTCGTTATCGTGCCACCGTGTCCACCGGAAACCTCCTCAAACCTCCTCAGGCTCATCCTTCCACTCCGCCGGAACCCTAGCACTGATTTCCATGTTTCCATTTCCATTGTAAGTTGTCTCTATTCAGCCCGTTGGACCGATTGTACTGCGTGCTTCGATGCGTAATCACCCCTTTTCTTGGTGCTTAATATTCTTCTAAGCGAGCTGGTTTTCGTTTCAATGTTTAGATTTCTTGGATGATTCCATCTCTGGCTTTATGGTTCGAGTATTGGTTTGTGTTTGGTTTTCAATTTATCAGTATTAGGTCGTGTGTTTCTGTTTTCGATCAGTGTGATTTTTTGAGGTGAACGCCCTTTGCTGCTGCTTGTTAATGGTTCATTGATTGAACACCACTGTAACGGAGAGGGAGGGAGGGACCTCCCTCCCGCGACTCCGACGCCAGAAACGCGGGAGGGAGGTCCCTCCCCGTTACATTCTGCTTTAAAAAAAACAGAAGAAGGAAGGAAGAAAAGAAGGAAAAGAGAATATGAGAGAAAGAGAAGAGAAGATTAAAAAAAACAATGTCGTCGGTCGCCGGCGCCGGCGACAAGCGGCGGTCGGCTGTCTCTGGCGGCCGGTGGTTGAAGAAGTAGAAGAGGAAGATGATGGATTAGAAGAGGAAGGAGAAGAGGAAGAGAGAGGGAAAAAGAAATAAAATAATAATAAAAAAATATTTTTTATTTAATTTATTACTATTATATTTTAAAAAATTAGAAAAATAATTTTTTTATTAAAATAATAGTGCCACGTCAGCAACTGTTAAGATTTAACAGAAAAATTGACGACAATGACCAAAATGCTCCTTATCTCAAACCTCAGGGGTATTTTTGTTGAGTTTGAAAACTCAGGGACCAAACTGTCACTTAACCCAAACCTCATGGACCAAAAGTGTATTTTTCCCCAAAATCAATTAAAATAATAAAATACCAGACAAATTTAGGGGTCTACAGTTTGCCCCCCTTTGTTTATTCTTATAGAATAAAAGGATGGACAAATGTGTAGACCTTATTTGTTCAAAATTTTATCCTTTGCAAATAAATAGACAAACAATGGCAAACTTTAAGCCTTTTTTTTTTTTTTAATAGATAGGGGAAAACACTAAATCGAAAGAATTTTGGAACGACCAGAAGTAAACACTAAATCGTTAAATTTTGGGACAGCCAGGGGTAAACACTAAACTGTCAAATTTGGGACGGCCAGGGGTAAACGCTAAACCGCCAATGTTTGGAAACAGCCAGGGGTAAACACTAAACTGTTAAATTTTGGGACAGCCAGGGGTAAACGCTAAACTGTCAAATTTGGGACGGCCAGGGGTAAACGCTAAACCGTAAATGTTTGGAAACAACCAGGGGTAAACACTAAACTGTTAAAATTTGGGACAGCCAGGGGTAAACACTAAACTGTCAAATTTGGGAAGGCCAGGGGTAAACGCTAAACCGCCAATGTTTAGAAACAGCCAGGGGTAAACACTAAACTGTTAAATTTTGGGACAGCCAGTGGTAAACACTAAACTTTCAAATTTGGGACGGTTAGGGGTAAACGCTAAACTGCCAATGTTTGGAAACAGCCAGGGGTAAACACTAAACTGTTAAATTTTGGGACAGTCAGGGTTAAACGCTAAACTATCAAATTTGGGACGGCTAGGGGTAAACGCTAAACCGTAAATGTTTGGAAACAGCCAGGGGTAAACACTAAACTATTAAATTTTGGGACAGCCGTAAATGCTAAACTGTCAAATTTGGGACGGCCAGGGGTAAACGCTAAACCGTAAGTGTTTGGAAACAGCCAGGGGTAAATACTAAACTGTTAAATTTTGGGAAGGCTAGGGATAAACAAGCACCTTCATGATAAAGGTATCGGGCCAAGGATAGACAAGCGCCCAATGATGTATTAAAAGAGCTGGAGGCCAGGGGTAAACAATCACCTCCATGATAAAGGTATACAGTCAGGGGTAAACAAGCACCCGATGATGTATTAAAGGAGCTGGAGGCCAGGGGCAAACAAGCACCTCCATGATAAAGGTATCAGGCCAGGGCTAAACAAGTACCCGATGATGTATTAAATGAGTTGGAGGCCAGGGGTAAACAAGCACCTCCATGATAAAGGTATCGGGTCAGGGGTAAACAAACACCCGATGATGTGTTAAAGGAGCTGGAGGCCAGGGGTGAACAAGCACCTCCATGATAAAGGTATCGGGTTAGGGGTAAACAAGCACCTGATGATGTATTAAAGGAGTTAGAGGTCAGGGGTAAACAAGCACCTCCATGATAAAGGTATCGGGTCAGGGGTAAACAAGCACCCGATGATGTACTAAAGGAGCTGGAGGCCAGGGGTGAACAAGCACCTCCATGATAAAGGTATCGGGTCAGGGGTAAACAAGCACCCGATGATGTATTAAAGGAGTTAAAGGCCAGGGGTAAACAAGCACCTCCATGATAAAGGTATCGAGCCAGGGGTAAACAAGCACCCGATGATGTATTAAAGGAGCTGGAGACCAGGGGTAAACAAGCACCTCCATGATAAAGGTATCGGGCCAGGAGTAAACAAGCACCCGATGACACAGTAATATGGGGAGAAAAACTTCAACGGACAAAATTTTAACTTACAATGCTTACGAATGCACGAGTTTTTTATGATAAAACACTTTGTGATGCAGACTCTCATCTAAAAATTTGCCCCAGTGTTTATGCATGAAGTTTAAAGCATAGTTTCAAGAAAAGTAACTTTTTAAAAAAGTTTTCATCAAAGTCAAGAATCAACTCATGAAGGGTTTTTTTTTTTTTTTTTATAAATGTCTTCTGATAGACATTCTTATCTGCAATTGGCCCCGAGTATTTATGCAACATTTTGTTTTTTATTTCTACAATGCTTTATTCAGAAAGAAGAAAATTTGTGTGTGTGTGTGTATTTGTGCTTTTTTTTTTTAAGAAAAGAAAAAGAAAGGTGGCTAATTTTACTTATTCTCATACTCCTTTATAGACTACCAAGTGATATTAAATCATGAGAAAATAGCTTTATCCTTGTCTAAAAATTTCTTTGTTTTTTTTTCTTTTTTTTCTTTGTTTTTTTTTTTTTTTTTTTTGCTCACTTTTTTGTGTGAATGCCCTCATTTTGATATTGTTGCAACTCTTTTTGTTGTTACTAAGATGCTCCAATGGATAAACTTGACCATTTACAATAGACATAATGGGATATGATGGGCTAAAATGGTCTCATATACTATTTGAATGACTTATAAAGGTAGTTTATAGTACAATCTCAATTTGGAAATATCAAGCATATGATGAGAATGACATGATCTCAAAAGATAATAAGTTGAATGAGTGACTTTCAAATTCAAGACCTAAGAAGGACGGACAAACAAAGACAAAAGTGGATGACGAGAACAGGGAACTACCATTTCTCAAAGTAGTATTTGGATGAAAGAAGCATGAGACACGAAAAAGTTGACAAATGGGGCTTAAGAAGTATAAATGTGGGAAAATGAAGATATAACCGAAAGGGAGATGAAAGTGAAATCATTCCTTAAACAACTCCTCTAAAACTTGATGCTTAGCTTCCCAAGATTTATCTCATAGATTGATCAAATGTGTTGGCAAGCATATGATTGCTGACTCAAGTTCGATGTAACAAACTCCTCAGGCCACTTATAATGTTCTAACTCATATATTTCTTCCAGCAAATGATAATTTTCTTCAAAGAATGAGCCATCTTTGCTTTGTCAATGCTATCTTTCTTCTTAAGTGGCTTCTTGAGAAACTGATTAGGAATGACATGCCTGTGTGATCTGTTAACAATCACCTAGCTTCGATCCTTATTGAGAAAAACTTATTTTCATCTAAAACAACTTTATTGCCCCAGTTAAGATCTTGGAGCTGATGAAATGACTATTGCCACAATTTATCATATGACTTTTTGAGTAGACATCTCAGTTCTTCAATTAAGTGCTTCAAGTAGTCAATAGTCATGTAAGGGTATCACTTCTTCTTATGTCAATTTGGATAACTCCGAAGAGATCTCCAATGTCTTTTTTACTCACTATTTGAAGAGAAGAGTCTTACATGTTGCCAAAATTGAGTAAAAAAATGTGTAACATGGTGATTTTGTCACCTGACATTTGTTTCATATATTTTTTTACATTTGCCTTAATAGCTCCATCTGTTGTGATTGTCCTAGCATATGCGTCAAGTTTACTTAGGCATTTCTCATTAAGAAATGATGCATCAACTATATGCACGTCATTTGAGATATATTTGCTTCAACATTAAAGAAGCATAGTGGCCAAATCCAAAAATATCATCATCGAACTCACTAGTCCTTGCATTTTTTTTTTTTTTTTTGCTTCTTTTTTCCTTTTTTTTTTTTTTTTTTTTTTTTTGCAAGGACTATTTCCTATCTCACTGGCTTTGAGAATCAATACCTGAATTTGCACATACTTCGAGAGAGAAAGCCACAAAATGAGAATTTCAAAGCTTATCATTATGATCACAGAATTAGGATGTATTGACTTGAATCTTTGACGCATGTGCTTTCTAATTTTTGATCTTTAACTTCATTCTTCAATATAACTTCACTGCTTAAGATATGGAATGCTCATTTGTCAAAGTGTATTACTGAGGGTTCAAAAGATGCAACCACCCTTTCTTTTCTTTCCTTTCTTGCTTCCATTATGCTTTCCCTCTTTTGGAGATTAACCCTACTTTGCAGTACTTTGCTCAAATAAAAGCTTCTAGCTCCAAAGATAGTCCCAAATCGATCATGAACTTATTATCTGCTTGCATTAGGTACTTGAACTTAGCCCTTCAATGAGATTTACTCTGAGGTTGCCAACACATCAAGCCTAGATTTATTGTTTTAAGAAAATGACTCACTTTAATCTAGGGAGGATAAAAAGAAATGATCGACTCCCTTTGATAACCGTTGGATGCAAAATAGAATTGACTCGCTTTGATCAATAGAAGATGAAAAAAAGGATTGATTTACCTTAATTAAGGAAGGATGAAGAATATGATTGACTCAACTCTGATCAAGAAGAGATGAAACATAAGATTGACTCACTTTAATCCAGGAAAGATTAAATAGGATTGCCTCAACTTTAATCAAGGAAAGATGAAGAATAGGATTGACTCAACTCTAATCAAGGAAAGATGAAGAATAGGATCGACTCAAGGGAAGATGAAGAATATGATTGACTCAACTATGAAACATAAGATCGACTCACTTTAATCAAAGAAAGATGAAAAATAGGATGGAGGATAAGATGACACATTCAAATGAATCGTATGTGGATTTTGATGGTACGACAAAGGGGGGTGTAAGAATAATAGATCAAATTGCAATTCGCATCATGACTTGAAATAGTGCCAATAAGAGATAAATACTATTTGTTACTTTTAAAGTCATCGTATAATATATGAGCACAGACTTTGCAAAGTTGATAAATATATGGGTAATGATAAGAAAAACAACAAATTGCTCAACAACAGTAGCATTACGGTATAGACCAAGAGAAAAATAAATAATTGTCCCATTGTAATGGGAAGAAAATGTGGTGTTAGGTCTAGGAAGAAAGGTGGGTCGAAGACATTGGGTGCTGGATTGAGTGATAGGGATATGAGTTTAATGATATTATGGAGAAAAGGTGGTCAAGTTGGAGATCTTGTAACTAAAAGAGAGCTTGATAAAAGCTCGTATGGTTGATCAAAGGCTCATGATGACATTCACAATATTTTCTCTTTTTTTTCTCTTTTTTTTTTTTTTTTTTTTTGCTTTTTTTTTTCTTTTTCAGACAAGGACTTCACTTTTTCGAACATGGTTTAAACTCTCATGTTTGTCTATAAGGAAAATAAGGCTAAGTTAATTGGCCTAAAAAAACTTAGTAAACCTAGAAAAAAAAAACGTGGAAGTCATATTTTTTTAAAAAAAATGTACAATGATCTTTTTTTTATTTTTTTATTTTATAAAAGATTATATTGCAAAATGTTACTTTGATTTTTTTTTTTTTTTACTGAAGTCTTAAAAGGATGGAAAGAAAAAAACAAGCAATGAAATGAATGAAAATAGATGAAATGTCCTTTGACTCAAATTGTTGTGCAAAAATGAAATAACAAAACTTCAAAATTTATTAAATGAAAATTTGAACGAAATATTAGACCAAATCCAAAATACTCTAAGAACATTCCATTCACAACGAAATGAAAATTCCTAATTCTTCTTCATTGGGTTGCAACTGTGAAATGCCTCTTCAAATGCCCCAACATTGTCTATGTTTTCATCATCTTGGACTAAACTTGTGTTATCTTGCCGAAAGACCTTTGAAATAACTTCGTTACTTACAAGTGAATCATATCTTCCTTGCAACTGTCGGTATCTTTGTTGCAATGTCCTAACATTTCTGGATCCGATACTCCAAATTTTCAAGAGTCCATTGCAATGTAATATTGCACCTTGTATGTTTAACTTGCATGTCAATTGTTGTGTTTAACTCCAAAACGAGTTGTTAAAAAGAAGAAATCTAACTTTTCAAGCTGACAATTTGTGCATTCTTCTCTATCAGAACCTTATGCAAGTAACAATTCCTTTCTTTGGATTTTCTTACCATTTTTATGGATGCATATAGTCTAACTCTTGATTCTCTTTTCCGAGCTTTATTTGATTCTTTAACAGCTTTCTTATCTTAATCAACTCTTTTTCTGCTTCTACCCCTTGTCGCTTCAACTGATTCATTTCTTGAAGTAACTTCCCTTTTTCTTACTGGAGTAATAGATTTTCTGCCTCCTTGTTAGTACGTCCATCAACGATGAAGTGGTGACATTTGCTTTTTTTTTATTCCTGCATGATGTTTGAATAGCTTCGTACCATAATTTGTATTCTAGAGTGGAGACATCCATATGTTTTTCCAAGATTCTATCACCTGCAAATATTTTGACCTGAAATCCTCTTACTCATAACCAAAATCAAAATTCCCTATCTCATGTGTCATAGGGATGAATTGTTCTATCCACCTTTGGCATAGAACTAAAAGAGGTGCATAACTAGTACATCCTCATGGGCCCAATAGTGGAACATCCTGAAATTTACTGCAATTATAAATTATTGGGTTGCAAAGGCATCCACACAACTTTCCATGTTATGTGTTCATTTTTCAAATTTGTCAAGAATGACATCCACGATTCTCTACTTGGCGCGTCTGCTTTGTGTTCAACTATTCCAAATTAAATGATAGGGTTACTTGTAGTGTTCCACAAATTGGAGAATTTTACTTGTGGATGGCTAAACTCAGGTGGGCACCTCAAATGACTTATCAGCCAGATATACAATAGAGGAGTGCAACCAATAAATCTACATTTCCCTCGTATTTTAATGATCACATCGTTTCTGCGAGGATGGATAAAATTGGATTAATGTCATATTCGATTTGAATGAATAACTTGGTAACCTTCACGTCCACGTATCCTTGGAGATTTGGGAACACGATTGATCGCAACATGCATAGTGCAAAGAGCTTCAAGCTTAACTCATCATCCTTATGTTGCTGAACAAGGTTTATGAGGTAATTTAAAGATACTCCTTCACTTCCTCTTTTATTCTTGAGTTGATGTCTCATTTCAGCAAC
Source organism: Luffa acutangula (assembly GCA_036850905.1). Lineage (NCBI taxonomy): Eukaryota > Viridiplantae > Streptophyta > Magnoliopsida > Cucurbitales > Cucurbitaceae > Luffa > Luffa acutangula. The sequence continues at coordinate 40,058,270 of CM072097.1, read as the reverse complement.
GGTTATATTACTGATAATCCTTGTAAAAGCTCTCCTTCCAGTCAGCCTTTTGTCGAAAAAAAAAAATAAGTTTTGGCTTCAAACGTTATTGGCATTCAAAGCAACTCCTGGTATTCTTCCATGGTGGGTGTCATGTCGAGGGGATTGAACATCAAACATTTGTTAAGCCGGATCCCAAAAATTTAATGCAGCTGCCAAGGTGTTTTCATCAACTTGAACGTATAAAAGACTTTTCATGTGTCCATATCTTTTCATGAATGATATCCCTTGCTCTGGTTTGAATTTCTCCAAAATCTCGTTTATCTTCCTCGTGCTTAGAATAGTATATGACTAAAGATGTTGGTAATTGTTGGGGGTTGATTTAAAACATCCTTCAACGGAGCATTCCCACATTTTGCTTGTATTTGTTTGAACCATTGATGCACAATTTCCGACTTTCAATTGTGATTATCGGTTTTCTCTTTCCATTGCAACCTCGGTATTTGGTTTGTCTAAAATCGTTCAAAATCTCAAGTAATAAAGTTTGAATGTTTGTTTGTTTTTTTTTTTTTTTGCCTTTTTTTTTTTTTTTTGCACAACAAATGATGAGCATGTAACTAATATGAGAATGAAGCAAAAAAAAATAAAAGGTTTTTTTTAATATAAAAAAGAATTAAATATGAGAGAAAATATGAAAGGAAAGCATGAAGAATGCATTTATAAATGTGTGTTATCAAAATATGCTAAATCAAGGATATAAATAAATATGTTAAGCTAAAGTAAATTAAATAACATACACATAATTAAAATAAATCAATGGATTATATCATAACACGTGTGGTAAGGCTCTAATGTCTAACGGAAAAAGGTCTCCAAGCTGTCCTCGATTAAGTTTCTTTTTCAAGAAAATAAATCAGAGGCACCCTTATCAGCATCCTGAATAAGGTCGACTTGAGTGAGAGTTTTCATGTGCCTACGCGGGAGTTATAACTCCACGAAGGTCGTCACTACTCATCCTCGATCCTAATCCCAATGGTAAAGCCCGGGTAGGAGGCTTGTGTACGTGTGTGCTTAAAAGGAGAATAAATACAAAAAAAGTCAATATATATATAAAAAATAACAACACAAGAAAATAAAATGACCCGCTTACAAAAGGGTCCCTAGTGGAGTCGCCAAGGTGTCGCTACGGGATTGCGACGCGGAGCGGCCAACTTTGTTCCCAAGAGAAGGAAAATGGAGTCGCCACCAGTCTTGATTTAGAGGGTGTGACTGGGCACCCAACAATATACTAAAATGGTCTGCATATAAAAGATTTAAGGTCCGGGGGTCTTTTGTGTATGGGGAAGGTATTAGCACCCCACAACACTCGTTCAAAGAACGAAATTTTATTTTTCTTGTGTTATTTAAGGAAATTGGCTATTATAAATACTAAAGAAGATTTTTTTGTTGATTTTTAAATGTCCCACATTTTAATTCTCATTATTCCATAAATAAATAATGAGTAATAATTATGGGCGGCATAAAGTCATTCAATATTTGTTTGAATTTAATTTGGCATCCCAAATTTAAATTCATTATACCTCAAGAATATTAGGAAAGTCAATATCATGATTTCCTAATTTCCGTCATAGGAAAGTTTATTTTTTTTTTAAACATTTGGTTTATTAATTTTGGAAAAATGTGTGAGTAAAGAATATTTTTTTAGGGAAAACTCTTAATTAATTTTATTTTTAAAGCAAATGACATTTTTATGGAAAATAGTTTTTGAATTGATTTTTTTATTTTTAAATAAGACCAATAGAATAATTTTAGCAAGTCTCTCAAAACATTCATTTTAAAAGAAAACGTCTTTTTTTATGAAATATACTTTCTTTGGAAAAAAAAAGTTTTAAAAGAAAAATATGAAGAATTTTTTATTTATGTTTTATATGGAAAGAAATATTAAAATCAAATCCCGGCATCCCGAGATTTTATTTTTTCCTCAAGAAACTCAAATATCGGCATCCCGAAAATTCAAGATTCCATCGTTGGAAGACTTTTGTTTTGAAAACCATTTAATTAAAGGAAAGAAATTTACAAGGGAATTATGGATTAAATATAGAAATAAAAAAAACATATAATCGAGAGAAAATGTCTAAAAAGAGATAAAAACTATAATATACAAGAAATAAAATTTAATTGCTTTAAAGGAAACATATAAAAATCAAATCTTGCATTCCAAGACATTGATTTATTACCTCAAGAAACTCAACATTGGCATCCCAAAAATTTGAGATTCCGTCCTTGGAGATTCTTTTCATATTTTTTGAATGCAAATAACAAAGGAATCATGGTTTAGGCAAAATGAAACAAAAAAATCTACATATTACTCCAATAATCCAATGACATCACATGATTAAATGATACAAGATTTAATTTTGAAATAAAATAAACAACATATAATAGTCAAATCTAAAAATAATAAAATTTGAAGAATATGCATGCATTTGTTAAATACTTTCTAAGAATATGCTAAAAAAAACTAAAAGCAAATGGAATGATAAAGAAACTCTATTTATAAAAGAAAAAGACATAGAAAAATTAATTTTATAGAAGCAAAAAAAAAATATTAGAAAAAAAAAAAGAACAAAGGCTTAAAATACTCACCAAGAAAGTTTATGCCAATTGGATTAGGGATGCAACACTTGGGATCGTTGACGATGTGGCAATGTGAGGTTGAGAGAGAGTGGTGGTGGAAGGGAGAAAAAACGTGTGAGGAAGAGAGAAAGCGTTAGAGTAGGAGGGGGAAGTTAGGTGGGAAAGGGAGAAAAATGTATCTAGGGTTTGAAGGGAGAGAGATTTGACGAGTCTATTTTTAGCCAAAAAAAACGTGTAGAGAGGTCTGGCAAGGCTCCAAAAAAATGTGCATTCAAGATGTGAGAGGACTCCCTTTTTATAGCCAATTTCAACCACCACATATTAGGAATGTGATCAAATAAAATTAAAATTCAATAAAATAAAAAAAAATGAAAAGGGAAATAAATAAATACACAAATTCTACCTTCCAAATTTACAAAATATTATTTGACAATCAATCATCCAAGGAAACAAAATATTTTGTCTAATTAACTTTGCCAAATAAACCTAATATTTGATTCGGCAAATTAATTAATAAAAATTAAATATTTGACCTAATTATTCCCACCAAAATTAATAAATATGATTGGGCTACTTAAAAGTTCTAGAACACTTTTTTTTCTTTTATTTATTAATTTTTAAAAAATACAAAATCAATTAAAAGAATAAAATACCGGACAAATTTAGGGGTCTACACCACCTAAAGGGGTAAAACCTATAGGGTGTAAATGGATCTATAAAAGAAAGAGAGATGTAGCTGAGAAAGTACAGACTTTCAAAGCTAGACTTGTAGCAAAGGGTTACACCCAAAGAGAAGGGGTTGACTATGAGGAAACCTTTTCTCCTGTTGTTATAGGGTGTAAATGGATCTATAAAAGAAAGAGAGATGTAGCTGAGAAAGTACAGACTTTCAAAGCTAGACTTGTAGCAAAGGGTTACACCCAAAGAGAAGGGGTTGACTATGAGGAAACCTTTTCTCCTGTTGCTATAGGGTGTAAATGGATCTATAAAAGAAAGAGAGATGTAGCTGAGAAAGTACAGACTTTCAAAGCTAGACTTGTAGCAAAGGGTTACACCCAAAGAGAAGGGGTTGACTATGAGGAGACCTTTTCTCCTGTTGCTATGTTAAAGTCTATAAGAATTCTCTTATCCATAGTCACATATTATGACTATTAAATATGGTAAATGGATGTCAATACTACCTTTTTGAATGGTAATCTTGAATAGAATATCTTTATGTCTTAGCCCGAAGGGTTCATAATCCAAGGTCAGGAGCAAAAAGTTTGTAAACTGAATCAATCCATTTATGGGTTGAAACAGGTCTCCAGATCTTGGAACATTAGATTTGACACTGCGATCAAATCTTTTGGCTTTGATCAAAATGTTGATGAACCTTGTGTTTACAAGAAAATCAACAAAAATAAGGTAGTTTTCCTGGTGCTATATGTTGATGACATCCTACTCATTGGGAATGATGTAGTTTTCCTGGTGCCCAATTCCAAATGAAGGATTTAGGAGAGGCCCAATATGTTCTTGGGATCCAAATTATTTGGGACCGTAAGAACAGAACGCTAGCCTTGTCTCAAGCAACGTATATCGACAAGATGTTGTCTCGATATTCGATGCAGAACTCCAAGAAGGGTTTATTGCCTTTCAGGCACGGGGTTCACTTGTCTAAGGAGCAATGTCCTGAGATACCTCAAGAAATTGAGGATATGAGATGCATACCCTACGCCTCAGCTGTGGGCAGCTTAATGTATGTTATGCTCTGCACTAGGCCTGACATTTGTTATGCAGTAGGGATAGTTAACAGATATCAATCAAATCCAGGGTTAGACCACTGGACTGTCGTAAAAGGAATCCTCAAGTATCTTCGGAGAATGAGGGACTACATGCTGGTGTTTGGGGCTAAGGAGTTAGTTCTTACAGGATACACCGATTCTGACTTCCAGTCTGACAAGGATTCGAGGAAATCCACGTCAGGGTCAGTATTTACCTTTAATGGGGGAGCTGTAGTCTGGAGAAGCATCAAACAAGGATGCGTAGCAGACTCCACAATGGAGGCATAGTATGTAGCTGCTTGTGAAGCAACTAAGCAAGCTGTTTGGCTAAGAAAGTTCTTGACAGATTTGGAGGTCGTTCCAAATATGAACTTGCTCGTTACATTATACTGTGACAACAGTGGGGCTGTAGCCAATTCTAAAGAACCTCGCAGCCACAAACGAGGAAAGCACATCGAGAGGAAGTATCACCTGATACGGGAGATTGTGCAATGAGGAGATGTGATCGTTACCAAGATCGCTTCGGAGCACAACATGATCCATTTACGAAGGCTCTCTCGACTAAAGTGTTCGAGGGTCATCTAGAGAGTCTAGGTCTGCGAGACATGTATATAGTATAATCTAGGGCAAGTGGGAGATGTGTAATGGGTATGAAGGATGCCCTAGTTTATTGTATTTTGTATATTTACTTTTCATGTAATGTACAGTATACATGTACTATTTCCAGCTTTGGATTATTTTTTAATATACATCCCATTATCTTGAGTTTTAGTTCAAGTGGGAGTTTGTTGGGTTTTATGTCCTAAAACTCGTGGATAGTAAATGTAAACATTTGACCGAACATTAATAAAAATAATATTTTATGTATTATTCATTATTGTTTGTATTGTATCTTGCCTAAATAACCCTAATCCAATAAACTGAACATCCTAGGTTGTTAGTATGAGACTTGAACTAATATGTGGGGACATACGGGGATCGTTGTTCAAATTACAGCCTAAAGGGTCTATAGTATAGGGATAAGGTTTGGTACCTCATCCTGGCGACACTATGGATACAGCCCACTTTGTATTATGATACAAAAGCAATGATCCAACGCGTTCGTGTAGAGGACATGCGAGTGGAGGTATCCTATGCAATTGAAGGGGATAAAAGCGCCAACACAGCGGAAGTGCATCGATTGGACCTTCGCCGTATATTAATTAACGTTAAAATACCGTTACGAAAAACTCAAACAAACTTTAAACACACTTTAAAGTTGCTGGAAAATTTGTTTAAACATGCTGAAAAATAAATCTAAATTTATTTTCATGTTTTTCTAAAGAAAAGGGAAAAAACCGTTACAAACCTTCGTTGTAGACTTGACCGTTCTTCGCCAACAATGCTCCAACAAACGAAAACGCAGCAGCCTCCTTGCCTTTTAATCGCTGGAAATTTCTTCTTGATTGACACAATAACCACAGAGGTTACACCGGTATGTCTCTAAGTCTAGGAGGCAAAAAACTTGTGGGAGTCTTTCTCTAAGAGGGAGGCTAGAGAGAATTCTAGGTCTTGTCTTGAGAGTCTAAGAGCAAGAGGAGAATGTCATGGACCAATTAGGTCTAGTGTTCTATTTATAGAGGAGAGGCCATGAATAAAATATTCAATTAAATCAATCTTTTCCAAAATTGATTTAATCTTATTCCTTATTTAATCAATCCATGATCAATCAATTCCATAATTGATTAATCTTTTCCACAAATGACTAATTACTTCCATAAGTGATTAGATCATTTCTATAAATGATTAATCACTTCCTTAAGTGATTAATTATTTCCATAATCGAATAATTCCCGGTTAATGAATTCTTTAATTAATTAACCACCAATTAAATATCACATATTTAATTTCCGGCCTTGAATTAATTAATTTGCCCAAATAGATTTTAGGCCTTAAATTAATTAATTCATTATTTGAACTCTTTCAAACTTCCATAAATTTATATTAATATTTGAATTTCTTCAAATATTAATTTCTCTCATAATAATATATCAATATATATTATATTTGTTTCCCTTAGTAAATTGAACATTTTCAATTTACATTTATTACTTACTTGCCTCAAATTACTTTATGAGCTACCAGTGGGACCTAATGGACCTGCAGATCAGAAGCTCCAACGATGTGAGATTAATTGGTCAAACTCATTAACCACATTAATCAATATTCGTTAATTGTGTGTTCATTCCACTATAGACTCACAGTTGCACTCTTCTCACTGCAGACATATTTTCTGTGTCCACGGATATAGACTGTAGACACCGTATTCGGTCCGGCTTGATTTTGTTAATTTGTATTATGTTTTTACCTTATCACTTTTATTATTATTGTTTATATATATATATAGCATGATTATTTTTATTTTTATTTGTTATTATTATTTTTTTTATATGTGTTGTTTGTTAAAGGAAGTAAAAAGTATATAAAAAAATATCTCCAACCACCTTCCTTTTTAACGTTTCTATAACGCCCCGTGCGCTTTGGGTGAATTTAAGTCCCGAGTTTAGAGTTGAAAGAAAATTAAATTCTATTTTGGCTTGAACTTAGGGGTTTAATTTTAAACCAAAGTGTTTGGGTATTTAACGTTATTAAATACAAATCCCTCCCTAAAGTTGGTTAGGCTTGGTCTGAGTTGGTTTAGAAGCGTAAGTGTTATAATTTAAATTATACGCTGATTTTTGGGTTTTGGTTGAATGAATGGTTATTTTTAGGGCTTTTTGTTATTAAGGAAAAAGATAAAGTATTCAAAAATAGAAAGAAGGAAAAAAAAAAAGCCCTAAGTCTCTCCCTCTCCATCTCTCTTTCTCTCATGCGCGTGCAGCCCCCTTGTGAGTGCCGCCGCCTGAAGCCGTTCGGCCGTCGTCGCCTCCCTGCTCGTGGGTGTCGCCGCCGCCGTCGTTGAGCCGCTGCCCCAGTTCGCGCCGTCTCTCTCTCTCTTCGCGTCGCCTCCATCTGCGAACTCTCCTTCTCTCTCTCGCGGATAGCTCGTGTCGCCGCTTGCAGCGCCGCCGCCTAGCTCAGTCGCTGCCGCCGTTTTCCCTTGTAGTCGAGCGCTTGTCCTCTCTGTTTCGTGGGTTCAAGATTCGAATCTCTCTCTTCTCCTTCCGTTTTCAGTAAGAAAACCTTGTGGGTAAGTCTTCTTCCCCTCGATCTAGGTGATTTAAGGCCCGATCTAACTCCTCCTTGTCCGTATTGAATAGATCTTGCGCGGACAGCACCTTGAAGCCCCGTCTTCTTCCCGTTTCAGCCTTAGAACTCGTGGGTAAGCCTCTTTCCTTTCCTTTTTCATGTGGTTTAAGGCTTGATCTAAGTTCCTATGGATTTGGTGTTGTTAGATCTCGCGTGCTTGGCGATTCGGAGTCTCGTCGACCTCGTTTCAGCCGATTCCGCCTCTGTCCAGCAGTGTTCTTGGCTGTTTTCGGTGTCGTTTGGCCTTGGGTCGCTCCGGGTGGTAAGTTTATGCTTTACCCACTCTTGGTTGAAGCTTAAATTTGATTACCCATTAGTTTTTGGTGCTGAAAGGTTTAATTGTGTTCAATGTTCTGATCTGCAGCGCCGTCTAAGTGTTCGATAAGGTTCGAAACACTTCAGCTTGGATACCCATTGCCCAAGGAGCGTTCTAACACGTTGTTAGAGGTTAGAATAACCCGTCTTTCGTGAAAGCGAGTCCGTTTGGTAAGGTTTCTTGCTGCCCCTTTAGTTGTTCTAGCTTTAAAGCATGTTTTAGATCACTGCCCAATAGTTATTCAAGCCTTAGAAGCATGTGTTAGTTGATGCTCATTGCATATCTAGGCTCTTAAGTGTCGCCCCAATCGTTATAGGTCATAGTTTATGTTTTTAAATGAGGTATCGTGGCTATTTTGGTTAAATTCTTATAGTTCATCAATGCCCATTTAATCTCTTCTTCTATATAGCTTGGCCCGACCCTTAATAGGTTCTTAAAGCATGGTTTAAGTGAGCTTTTACTTGCTGTCCGTAGCTTAAAAATCATGCTAAGCCAAGTCTCATTAGTTATCGAGGCCTTAAGTGCATTGCCTGAGCTTTAGGAGCCTGTAGAATGTCGTTCGTGCGTTTTAGGTGGTTGTTGCTTGTTGTCCAGTGGCTGAATAGCCTTAATATCGTCAACTAACAAATACCCACCGCCCGTAACGCTTTAAACGTGGTTGCCCATGGTTTAATGGTGTTGGGTTCTCAATTCGGGTTATGTTTAGATGCTGTCCAGCAAGGAAAACAAACCGTTATTGGTTCGGTCTCGCCCTTAGCAGCATGTTTTTAGGATGCTTTTCTTTAGTATAGACTTCCTTTAATAGTTGGTAGCTTGTTTGTAGCCGGAAGCTCGTTTTGGGAGCGTGTCGTGCCATTATATTCCAGCTTGCGTTGGTTTGTAAAAGTCTTCGGTAAGTAGTTTCTACTTACTAAACTTGTTTGACTGCCTGAAGCATGTTTGTTTGTTATCCGCTTTCCTTATATATATGCTGAGAATGAAATGTTATGTATACACTTGTGGACATTGTAATTGTTATGTTAAACTTGGATTGTGTTTATTGCATTGCTTGAGACGTGTACGCTTAAGAAGCACAAGCATGATAGGTACTTGTCTTAGGCTTAGTGACTGTTGAGTCAAGCATGTTGAGTCTGGCTTGCATGTTGCATGGGGGATATGTAGCATGAGTCGGGTGTGAGGCACAGCACATGGTGCGGAATTCATGTGTAGCGGAGCGTGACGCGGAAATCACGTGGGTTGTGAGTGTGGAGCGTGACGCGGAAATCACGTAAGAGTGGCGCAACACATAGCACGGAATTCATGTGGGGTAGGTGCGGAGCATGACGCGGAAATCATGTAAGTAGCACAGCACATGGTGCGGAATTCATGTGTAGCGGAGCATGAAGCGGAAATCATGTAAGTAGCGCAGCACATGGCGCAGAATTCATGTGTAGCGGAGCATGACGCGGAAATCATGTAGTAGCGGAGCATGACGCGGAAATCATGTGGAGTCTAGTGCGTGTGTTGCATAGTGTGTTGCATTTGTGGTTTCTGAGCATATTGTTAGTTTATGACTTAGTAGCCTGTTGGATATTTGTGGTTGCATAAGCATGATGCTTGCTCGTGGTTGTGAAAGCATGTTGGATGCGTGTGTAAAGCATGTTGATTGTGTTGTTTGTTGTTTGTGGTTTGGTAAGTCTGAGCTGCTTACCAGTACCACGGTTGTACTGATACCCCCTTCCCCATCTTCTCCCCAACATTTTAGCTGTTGCAGGTTACGTTGATGAGCTGGATCCTGGTGAGGAGGAGGAGAACCACGAGGAGGAACCCTAGGGCGTTTGGCTTTCTTCCCTATGGGTTGATAGGCTAGAGTTGGTTATAATTTCCATTATTTTTGTCATGCTGGAGTAGACTAGTTTAGTTTTGTGGTTTGTGGATCTGTTGGTGGGTCTTGGTTTAAGGGTTTGGTCTATGGACCTAAGGTTAGTTTCATTGTTTTATGGTTTTTGAAATGAAACTGTTAGTTGTCACTTTTTGGATTTAGAGCTGGTGAATATTGAGTTCTATTGCGTGATTTAAGTTAATAAGATGTTTAGCTAGTGGAATAGCTTGCACTTTCGTTAATGAGTTGTCTTTAAGTTCCGCTGCGTGGATTCAAATTATTGCAGGTATTGATAAAGTATGTTTGTCTAGAGGAGATAGGTTGTGAATTCTGGCTGTAGTTTGGTGGAGTTTGGCTTGTTGCATGGTTTAGAAGTGTTTATATTTATATCAGGTATAGGAAAATTTTGGTTCAGACCATTTTATGTCGTTATGCTGCCAAAATTTTCGATACATCCGGTTTAAGTGGTTCAGTTCCATAGATAAGGGTTTAAGGGATGAAGTAGCGTCTCTAGGCTAAGGGTTGGAAAATCTGGGGCGTTACAGTTTCTTAGTCTCCATGTTTCTTCTCTCCATTAACACATACTTCTCCCTCAAAATCTCAACCTTTTCCCTTCCACGTTCCTCCATTTTCTTTCTTTACTATTTTAAAGTATAGACATTGCTTATAAAAGGGAAAGTCATTGATTGGAAAAGGGAGGGGGTGAAGAGAGTGAGTTATGAGAAAAGAGTAGGGAGGAAAATTATTGGAAGGTCCAAGTTCATCAATAATCCTCTTGGGAAAGTCGTCTTTGATTTAAAAGACCCCATTTTCTCTCTCCAAAGCTCATTTTCCCTCTCCAAAACTCACTTTCTCTCTCCAAACATCATCCCAATCGTGAACAAAAGCCTTCACCATCTTCTTCTTCCTCCATCTTACATCCCACCACCCACACTCTAGCTCCAACAGCTTTCCAACAAGCTGTACGTAAGCTTCCGGCGACACCCACGACTCCAACGAACATGCCAACCCACTTCGACGAGTTCAGAGACCCACGCACAAATCTGTCGAGCAGTCCCGTCACGCCGCCTACAGCTGTCGTGACCCCGTAGCCCACTGCCGCACGCCTCCAGCCGCCGTCTAACCACCGTTGAACAGTAGTTGAATTCGACGTTGAATGAGACCCACACCACAACAGCCGCCACGATCAAATCTAAGCCTCCGCTAGCAACAGACTTGTGACCACGAGTGATTCTAGCAAAGTTGACCCACAGACTATGTGGGAAAAGGTAAGGGAAAGATTTGATTTAAAGAAGAGGTAAGAAAAAAGAAAAAGTTTGGTGGAGAAGAAAAATCGTGAAGAACTTGGGGAAAAAGATGAGGAAGAAGAAAGAGAGAGAGTTGGTGGACCCCACCCCTACTAATTTATTCTTTTATTTATTTATTTATTTATTTTACTTTATTTTGTTTTCTTCCCATTTATCAATCTTTTTCTTTATTTGATTAAGAGCATATTTTTCATTTAAGGTCTTAAGTTTTTTTTTTTCTTTTTTTTCTTTTTTTTCCACTTTGATTTCAACTTAAAAGTTTTAAGTTAAAACTGATTGATTAACTCCAAATTAAATTTAGTTGAGATTTTCCAAAATCAATTTCAATTAATCTTTAACTTGAAATTTCTAATTTGAATTTCGCATTGGCTTTAATTGACTTTAATTTAGAGATCTCAATTCAATTTCAATTTCAATTTTATTTGGAGCTTTGATTTCACTCCCAGATTCTAAACTTGGATTTCTAATTTAATTTCATTTTGGGATTTCAAATAAATGTCAATTTGATTTAATTTGGATTTCAAATTCAATTTCATTTTGATTTTAAATTGATTTGATTTCAATTTGGTTTGATTTGTAATTTTAGACATCAATTTGAATTTGGTTTAATTTGGATTTGAAATTCAATTTTATTTTGGTTTTAAATTGATTTCATTTCAATTGAGTTTACTTTGGAATTTTAGAACTCAATTTCAATTTAGTTTTGATTTGAAATTTTCAAATAGAATTTTGATTTTAATTTCAAAAAAATTCAAATTGGTTAACTTTGGGAATTCTTGGATGTATGTCAATTGGATCCTAATTTAATATTCTCAAATGAATTTCAATTTGAGGTTAATTTAGATTTCCAAAATCAATTTCAATTTGATTGGAAAGTGAGTTTTTTTTTTCAAATAAATTTCAAAATAGGTTTTGACCTAAATTTCGAAATCAAATTTAATTTGGAATTAGCATTTCAATTTTCCTCTTCAAATTGAATTTTATATTAAAATCTCCAAATAATCTCAAATTTGGTTTTATGTTAGAATTTCTTGAAATCAATTTCGGTTTGGTCTTAATTTGAAATTTAATTTGGGATTTAACCTTTGGTTTGTTTTTAATTTGATTTCATTTTGGCATTTACAAATGAATTTCGGTTTGGAATTTTTCAATAAATGTCAATTTGGTTCTAAATTAAAGTTTAAGTCTTTTGGTTTTATATTGAAAATCAATTTTAATTTTAAACTAAATTGGAAATCAATTTCAATCTTGGAGAGGTTAAATCAAATTTCAGAAACATTATTTAGTATTTTGAATGGTTAAAATAGATTGATTACAAAAACTTTAATGCTAATTTTGTCTAAGAACGGGTATTTAAGCTGACCGAAAGGGAACACCCTGCCTGGAAATTAGCCTAAAGTTTAACTAGTCAATTATTTTGGCAATCAAAATTTCAATTTGATCTTAATTTAGAAAATTTTCAAATCAACTCCAATTTGATTCTAAATTGGATTTTCCAAATGAATTTCAAAATGGTTTTACTTTAGTAATTCCAAATGAATTTCTAATTGAATTTGGTTTAAAAATGAAAAAAATATATTTCCATTGAATGGTGTCATACCACTCATGATTATTAGTTCACATTTTATTTTTGAAATGTGAAATAATAGATGTGAGACAAATTAGGTCATGTACAACTTATGACGGAGTTGAGATAATTTCTCAAATTCCTGAGGTGACAAATTTTCTTTTAATTAAAAGAAGATTTCAACATGACAAACAATTATTGGGTATAACCTCACTCACTTCATCAAAACCTTACTTTAATTTTTAAAGCTAAGGTAAGATCAAGTGGAACATTTGTTATTTTTTTTTCCTTCAAAATAAAGGACCGTTTCATGTTATAAAAGGATAATTTTAAAATAAAATATGGTAACCGTCTTTAAACGGGTGTTGTAGGGGTGCTAACACCTTCCCTACACTCAATCGACTCCCGAACCTAATTTTTGGTTTTCAAAGACTAGTTTTTTTCTTTAAAACGGGTGACCAATCACACCCCAAGATGATTGGTGGCGACTCCAAACCTCTCACCTCGAAAGAGACCCTTAGGAAAGGACGTCGGCCGCTCCGCGTCGTGATGACGTTGCGACATAGACCAATATCGACTAGTTAGTCCTTCACGAGTGTCCGTAACACCAGCTGGGTCAAATTACCGTTTTACCCCTGGGTTACTTCTATTTCCTTAAGTACCAGTTTTCCTCAAATGAACAACCTGTTTGTGGTCCAACCATCAAACAGAAAACCCTCTCGTGCCATTGAGAGGGTAGGGTCCTTTGTTCAAGACTCGGAGTAACCACTTAAGGGAACACTCATCTGCTTCCCTAAAGTCGGGAAGGAGGGAATTCCATCTTGTATGATTATGTTCCCAGCTCCCCATTTAGTCTTGTCCCTAAAATGGTAGGCTTATTGAGTCGGCGTATTGGCCACTCTCACCCATGCAAATCAAAGGACAATCTCTCATGTGCAAGAGTTCATTATCAACTCAGGATTAAGACTAAGTTGTATAGGTCGTCCTAGTGAAATAGAAAACCAACTAGTTAACGGTGTTATAACCAGTGGTTACTATTTCGCGGTCCGGTCTTATGCAAACTCATTGCATAGGATACCCCCACTCGCATGACTCCTACATGAACGCGTTGGATCATAGTGTTTGTATCAAATACAAAGTGGGTCGTATCCATAGTGTTGCCAGGATAAGGCACCCAGTCTTATCCCTATACTATAGACCCTTTAGGTTGTTTCTTGAACAATGATCCCATATGTCGCTACATATAGTTCAAGACTCATATTACAGCCTAGGATGTCTAGTTTATTGGATTAGGGTTATTTTTAGGCAAAGACAAATATAAAATAACTAATAACATTTAATGGAAAAATATATCAATATTATTTCATTAATATTCGGTCAACGGTTACATTCACTATCTACGAGTTTTAGGGCATAAAACCCAACAGCAATGAGTTTGCATAAGACTGGACCGCAAAATAGTTAACCATTAGCTGTAACATCGTTGACTAGATAGGTTTCTATTTCACTAGGATGACCTAGGCAACTTAGTCTCAATCCTGAGTGGAATATGGACTCCTGTTCACGAGGGATTGTCCTTTGATTTGTATGAGTGAGAGTGGCCTACACGCCGACTCAATAAGCCTATCATTTTGGGGACAAGACCGAGTGGGGAGCTGGAAACATAATCACACAAGATGAAATTCACTCCTACCCGATATTAGGGTAAGTAGAGGTGTGTTCTCTTAAGTGGTGTCTCCGGGACTTGAACAAATGGCTCTGCCCTCTCTATGGCACGAGAGGGACTTTTGTTTGTAGGTTGGACCTCAAACAGGTTGTTCATTAGAGGAGCACTAGGACTTAAGGATGTAGAGGTAAAACGATAATTTGACCTAACTGAGGTTACGAACGCACGTGAAGGACTGACTTGTTGTTATTGGTCAATATCCATGGACACAAAAATATATCTACAGTCAGAAGAGTGCAACTGTGGTTCTTTAGTGGAGTGAGCCACAGTTAACGAATATTGGTTAATTGATTAATGAGTTTAGTCAATTAATCTCATATCATTGGAGCTTCTGAACTGTAGGTCCATAAGGTCCCACCTGTAGCTCATATAAGGTGTTGAGGTAAATTTACTAAGGAAAATTTAATATGAATTTGATTCATATTAAAACTATAGGTTAAAATTAATGCACATTGAATGCACATTAATACTATAGTATATGTGAGAGAAAAATAATTGAATATGTGATATTCAATTTTATGATTAATTAATTATTGAATTAATTAATTAATAAGTTTTAATTTAGTTTAATTAAATTTAATTTAATTAAATGATATTACAACTATAGGGTAAAAGAGGGAAGTTCATTTAATAATCATTAAATGAATAATCTAATTAAATGTGATTTAAATTAGATTATATTAATTTAATTAATTAAATTAAAATTGTTTTTTAATTTTAATTAAATTTAAAATTAAAATATCAGGTAACTGATTAGATCAGTTACCTGATCGTGCGTTCAGTTCCTGAAAAGGCTCCCTCTCCCTATCGAAAAGGGAAAAAATCGTTTTGGCCTCACTCTCACGCTCTCTCTTTTGATTTGTGTGCTGAAAAAAATCTCAGAGAGAATTCTAGAGTTCCTCTTCCTTAGAAAAATTCTTCTCCCACAAGAAAGCTCAACCAAGCCCTTTTTGAGAATACAGGTGGTTCAAGCGTGGTAGTGTTCGTGATATTTTCAGCAAAGGAATCTTCCTTTGGTTGCTGTTTTTCAGATCAAAAAGCGAGATTTGGTGAAATCGATCAAGTTCTTCAACGGTAGTAAGTTTTTTTTAAACATTTGATCACTAGAATCAATTCTTTAGATTAGATCTAAGTTTCTTTTACAAAATTTGCATGTTTACTACCTGTATTTACAGCTTTGAATATAAGTTTTATTGTTGTATTTTATTTGTCGTCGTACCGGTATTCAAATCATAAATTTAATTGGGTTTGGATTTCTGACCGTTTCCGCTGCGTAAGGAATTTTAACCCTACACTTGGAACAGACTCAAAAGATCATTTGGCCATTCCAGGGCGGCCTTCGCTGGGAGGAGAATCGTAAAGCGATCATCGTCTACCATCGGCAAGAACTGCCACCAAACAAATACAAATCGAAATTAAACCACAACTTTATTAATATCATTTCATTTTCACATGACTTTAATTAAAACAGACTAAACTACTTCTGATATTTGGTTCAAGTCACTGTTAAAATTTTAACCAAATGCAACTTTATTTTTTAAAAACCCAAAGGTCGATGGGTCAATCACCTGACGCAAGATTTCTATGATGACTTTAGCAGCTTCTTTAGGCTTATCTTCTAATAGAAGACCCTGAAATTAGTTGAGTAAAGAAATGAAGATTAAATCCCTAATCCCTAGACGGATAATATAGTAATTGATGGGGAATCAGTTTGTGGAAATTGATTGTCACCTTCCAAGATTCAATTGGAATCATTCTTTAACAACAAATTGGAAATTCACACACACGTATATATATATATAAGCCATGAATTTCATTACCTTAGCATATGAAAATCCACTCCTACAAGTATGTTCCTTCATTATTATTTCAGAACTGGCCTTTTCAAATGTTCGTAGACAGTCGACATCTCCTATATGTATTAAAAGTTGGTTAGAAACTATTATTCAATATGGCGAATTTGTACATAATTTAAGAGACGGTCCAACATAACTCAAATTATTTTAATTTCTATGCAATAATAATAAGAAGAAGAAGCAGGAGAAAGAAGAAAGAAAGAAATGGGAAAAAAAATGAAGTGAGCCTAAAACAAGTATAACACGTCAAGTTAAGTAATACAACAAATTAAAGCTACCTATTTTAGCAGCAAATTCCATCAATATTTCATAAGATGATTGGTGAAGTTTCACTCCAGCTGAGATAAATTTTGTTGAGTACTTGGAAAACAACTCCCAATTATCCACATTATGACAAATTCTGCAAATTAATTACAGACTTTGAATCAAATAATTAAGGAAAAAATACACTTTTAGTCCCTGAGGTTTGGGTTAGGTTTCATTTTGGTCTCTAAGTTTTCAAACTCAACAATTTAGTCCCTGAGGTTTGGTTTTAGTTTAATTTTAGTCCCTCCATCCATTTTTTCCGTTAAAAACTAACAGTTTGCTGACGTGGCACCCTTTTTTTTTATTAAAAAAAATCTTTTTTTTACTTTTTAAAAAGAAAATATCAATAAATTAATTAAAAAAATATTTTTTTATTATTTTTTCTCTTCTTCTTCCTTTCCTTCCCATAACCCTTATCTTCTTCTTCCTAAACTTTTTTCTTCAACCCGACTGCCGACCGCCGGCGACCACCACTCGCCAGTGACCGACCGTCGTCGCCGGCAACCACCACTCGCTGATGGCGGTGATTTTTTTTCCCTTCCTCCTTTCTTCTTCTTCTTCTTCACCTTTCTTTTCATTTTCTTTTTTTTTTTTTAAGAAGAAGGACAACAACAACCCAGATCTGAAACGCAATCGATGAAATCGATTTTTCTCACGCGATTTTTGAAGCATTCCTGTGGGTTAGATCTGTTTCGCGTGGGTTTTTTTCTCATGGGTTAGATCTGTTTTGCGTGGGTCTCTTGTTACCGACAAAGAGCAATAGAGAGGAAGAGAATCGACGGTGAGGGGCGATGCGAGGAGTGGCAGTGGCTGGGTTTCTGACGAAGACGAAGAGACTACGGTGGAAGGGGTCTTGAGACGAAACCGAGCAAGAGGGAGGGAGAGAACCGACGACTGTGGGCTGAGACGGTAGTGGTGCGATGGGCGGGGGATTCCGTTGATGGGGTTTCAGATCCGTTCGTGAAACGGTTGGAACGAAGCAATCCGTTCGTTCGTGGTCCTCGGCGTCCTTCCATCCATTCGTGCGAGTCTTCTTCCATGGGTATGGTGGCGATGGTCAAGAAAAAAGAAAGGAGTAGATGATATGAAAAAAAAAAAAGAAGAAGAAAGATGACAGTGGAGTTGAGAAGGGAAAGAAGAAAGAAAGAGGAAAAAAAATAGCAGGCGGTCGATCGCCAGCGATCACTGTCTCTGGCAGCTGCCGCCACCAACCAGTGTTGACAGTCGCCGGAGATAGGTTTAGGGTTTAGGAGGTGGATGGAAGGAAGAAGAATAAGGGGATGGGTGGAAGAAGGAAGAAGGAAGAAGGAGGGAGATGGGGGAAGAAATAAAAAAAAAGTATAAAATAATAATATTTTTATTATTTTATTATATTTATATTTTAAAAAACTTGAAAAATAAATTTTTAATAAAATAACTATTGATGGAAAATTGGATGGAGGGACCAAAATGAAACTAAAACCAAATCTCAGGGACTAAATTGTTGAGTTTGAAAACTCAGGGACCAAAATGAAACCTAACCCAAACCTTAGGGACTAAAAGTGTATTTTCCCTATTTTTTTTTTCAATTTCTTCAATTGAAATTCAAATAAATAACCTGCAAGTAACATCAAATTGTGAAAAAAGAAAATTATAATAATCAACACTTAATTAAATTTTAATTTTTTTAACAAAAGATAATAAATCGCAATATAGTATTTAATGTTTAAAACATTAAAAAGAAAATGTAACTAATTTATTTGATTTAAAAATAGAGGAATTACTTTATTTGATTTTTAAAAAAAATAAAAGAGAAAAAAAGTAGGTTATTTCATTTTTTTTGAAAAGCAAATGAAAGGAAAAGAAAAAAGAAAAGATAAAAAAAAAAGAGACAGGAAAAAGGAGAAAAAAAAAGATAAAGAAAATAAAACAGATTGAACCCACACTCTCCTAGTTGTAAAAGGGGTCCCTTTTTTTTTTTTTTTTTTGATAAAAAAGGGGTCCCTCGCCATATAGCCAAATACAAATTAGCATTATATTTGTAAGCAAGAGACGACCTATTTTGCCTTTTTTTAAAAAAAATATATATATATGTTTGTAGGTCGTCTCTTCCTACCAATTTTTTTTTTTTTTTAAGAAACGAGCGAAAAGCTGACACACGTCTCTAAGGGATGACCTATCCAACTGGAATAAAAACTACAATATTGAAATAAAAAGTTTTGGAAACCATTTATTATCTATAATCTATATCTATACTATATTTACAAACATGTCATTTTCATTAGTTATTAATTATTAATAGTGAAGGAATTATTTATTTATTATTTTTTATATGCAAAAAGTGTAATTATTTTCTAATTAATTACAAATTTATTAAAATTAATATAAGAATTTTAATTTTTTTTTAACATTTTTTATTATTTAGTGTATGGTGCATCAAAATTCGTATTTTTTTTTACGGAAATATGAAATATTTGAAAAGTTCTTCTTTAATTTCTTTATTTATATAATATGTTTTTGAAAACTAAATTTTAAATAGTAAATTCTTTAACTAGTTTTTTTTTATAACGTAAATTCTTTAATTAGTTATCAATAATAAATTATTGACTAATTATTAATAATAATAACCGCATGTTAATATGAGAGGTTGAATACCAAAGGTTAGTTTTTCATTAATTAAAATTTTAATTATAATTAATATTAGAATTTAAAATGTTTTGGAATTCTAAAGTTTTGCAACTTTTAAATCTCTACCACTATAAAATGAGATATTTTTCTACCATTTTTTTTTTCATCAAGATCTCTCAATTCCTTACTCTCAAGGGTCTTTTCAAATCTTGAAATCGACTCTATTTTTTACTTGGTAGATTCAAGTCGCAAATGTGATGAACATATATATCGGATGCTAGAATTTGCTTAGGATGCTAAAGTTCCACTTTGATGAAGTCAAATAATGATGTTGCAATTGCCAAGTGAGTATATCTATTTTAAAGCATGTGTATATGGATACCGTATGAGATATTTTACTACTTTTGTTTTATTGTCATTTGATAATCAGTGCATTGTTTGTTGTGAAAAATGTTGTGCGTATATCTTTGGATTTGTTAATTCAATTTCACGTAGGTTCATATTTCATAAGAAATTTAGCATGTTAGGAAATTATATACTCTATTCTTTTTGTCAATTTATTATTTATTAATTTAAACTATAACACAAAATTAAAATATTCTTTTGAGTCTATGGTAAAATAAAATGTTATTTGATAGTTTGAAACATTATTTTTATAACATAATAACAAGAGTAAATTTTAATTAGCAAGTAAATATAATAAAAGGTCAAAACTAACAAAATAATCTTTAGAAAATGAAAGCATGATGACTTATATATTTTTAGAGTAAGAGATTAAAATTAATTTTCCTTTTAATAAATTTCAAATTAGTTTAAAGTTTATAAATATTTACAATAAACAATTTATACCGGTAGAAATATTAATTTAGATAAATAAAATTTAAATACATCAAGGTGATAAATGAAGAGATATGAAAAAATTAGCCTTCAATATTAGAAATTAATTCTAGAATTGAGGTTATTAATTACTAAAACTGTATTAAAAAAATAATTACTAAAATTTTGCATGCTAAGACCTTTGCATTTTATAGTTCCAATTTTAATTGAAGTTAGAAAAAAAAATACTACATGATTTTTTAATATAAAAATATATAATTCTATTAAAAAGTTGGTATGAATCAATCGAATTTAAAT
This sequence comes from Luffa acutangula, assembly GCA_036850905.1. Classification (NCBI taxonomy): domain Eukaryota; kingdom Viridiplantae; phylum Streptophyta; class Magnoliopsida; order Cucurbitales; family Cucurbitaceae; genus Luffa; species Luffa acutangula. The sequence goes on along the minus strand of CM072097.1, from coordinate 40,037,986 downwards.
GCTTTCACAAAATTGATGAATGCATGGAATGTAAAAGGATAGAGTATCAAAAGTTTTGTGGTTATTCCTCTAACTTAATTCTTAATTATAGTTTTGTAACTCCTTCATTCCCTAATAATTACAAAATGATATCCTTAGTCAAGCTTCTATTCATAATCTATAACAATTCGAATTTTTTTTCCTCTCTCTTTACATTTTATTTTTTTTTCTTTTTTCTTTTTATTTTGAGAGAAATCTTTACATTTTATCTTTGAGGATTCTAAAGTTAAATTTATACTATAATACTAGCATTTGTCGTTTTTTTTTTAAGTTTTATAGAGTAATATTGTTTAGTGATTAGTTTATAATTAATCTTAAGATTATTATGTTTGATATTTAACTTTTGAATTTTTCGTTAGATTGTTTTTTTTTCTTCCATGTTTATACACATATAAACTTTATTTCAAATTAATTATTCAAATATTGAAATTTTATTTTAAAGTAAAAATACTGTTGAAGGAGAAATTTCGGCCAATCACAAGTTGCCACGTCATTAATATAAATTAATGATAAAATAAATTTGGGACCAATTACACATTTACACGTGTGCCTAAATTAAATTAATAGACATTAAAATTCGGCAAATCAAAGAATGCCACTTGTCTATTAGTGATCCATCCGATAACATCAGCCAAGTTCAATCAGATTATGCCACGTGGCAATTGGACCCAAGCCCAAGCCCATATGAGGTCCATCAAACTCTATAAATAGAGGAGGCCACCATTCATTCTGGGGGATTCAGATTCGGAGATTCAGATCAGAGGGCAGAGTCAAGAGCATTCTCCCAAGATCCATAGTCGTCAGAAGTCAGAGAGTCTAGAGAATTCAGAAGATCCAAGATTCAGAATTCAACCAACTCAAGACTCAGAAGGTTTGAAGACTAGAAGACTCTAAGAAGAAATTAACAAGTCAACAGGCCGATCCAGGAGATCATCAAGTCAACAGACCGATCATCCAGGAGGATCAACAACAAGCTAACAAGCCGATCCAACAGATCATCAAGCCAACAGGCCGATCCAAGAGATCATCAAGTCAGTAGGTCGATCATCCAAGAATATCAACAAGCCAACCGATCGAACAGATCATCAAGCCAACAGGCCGATCCAAGAGATCATCAAGTCAGCAGGCCGATCATCCAAGAGGATCAACAAGCTAACAAGCCGATCCAACAGATCATCAAGCCAACAGGCCGATCCAAGAGATCATCAACCTAGCAGGCCGATCATCCAAGAAGCCCAACAAACCGGCCCAAGAAGAGCAACAAGCTAGAGGCCAAAGTTTAAGAGAGAGAATCAGAGGATTAAAGTTAGAGATTGTACACCCACACGCATACAACATTAATACAATATATTATTTATTCCACGTGTCTCCATCCCCGAAGTTACGTGTGAACAAATACATCTATTAGTTGTTTTAAAAAAAAATACATCTATTAGTAATAACTTAAAATAAAATATAAATTATATCACATTAATCAATAACTAATGTGATCCATATTTTATATTTAGAAATCATTTAAATTGTGGTAAAAATTATTTAACATGAAATAAAAATTTCATTTTATCATACATAAAAAAAAATGATTATTGACCTAAAATATATATACCAAATTTGTCACATACTTTTTCTTTTTAATGAATATAATAAAATTTATTTATTTTTAAATTGTACAAATTGAAAAACATAAACATGCCCATATCATTTTTATTTAATCATCCTACACTTTTATTATCTTTTATTCTTAAATTATCTATAAAATACATTAAATTTCATTAAAAAATAAAAAATAATAAAATTATTTATAATTGAAAAACTAATTGCAACATCACAAACCATTAGACTAAATAATGGTGGTTACAAATTCACTACTAACTATCACTATTATTAAAATAATAATACATGACCTTTAAAATTCTTACTAAAAAACCTTTTAAATTTCCCCAAAAAATTATACAAAAACGTCATCTTGGAAACAATTTTTTTTTTCTTTAGTCATTACTCACTTTTTTTAAATTTCACCGCTCACACCTCTCAACTAAAGAACATCAATCTTTATCCTATTGAATGATATGTACAAGGTCAATATTGTTGTTTTAGACCAAATCATATTGACCAATAAAGAGGAAATCAAATTGATTAATTTTGGTTTGTCAGATTAGTTTTACTCGACAAAGTTCTAGAAAGAATGAGACTGACGAAATAAGGTAATTTCAAGTGGCATGTGTGGGAGAAAGGAGTAGATTAACATGATGCATTATAGAGAGATTGATGATTGAGTGTTAGTAAGACTTAAATGGAGAGAGAGCATGTGTAGTATGACGACTAACAAATAAAGAAAATGAAAGAAGTTTAGTATCAATCAATGATGAATGGTGACGACAGACAATGGACATGAAAGATTGACGAAGTAGCAAGATGAGAGAGACGCCGATGGGGGAGAGTTGGGCATTTGTCAACACTGACGGTAGAGAGAGAATGTAAATGTGAAATAAGACTTGAGAAGCAAGGTAGGAAGTGATTATAAGAATGTATATTATCTAAATTTTACAAAATACCGTTAAGACGTAGTTTTATCTTTTTTACACTCGCGCACACACCGTACACAAAAAAAACATTATTTGGAAAAATATACACGTGCAATGCATGTGGGTAAAACACTAGTCTATTAAAAAGAAGGATTCATGAAAAACATTTTTAGACTAAAATACCCCTTTAAATTTAAGATAATTACTTTAGTTAAAATCTAATTGTTTTAATTATTAAAAAATAAAAGATCAAAAAATTTAAATAAAAATAAATAAGACTATTTTTAGAATATAATATGATTTCACTTTTTGATTTTTTTTTTAACACGAAATCTCATTAAAAAAAAAAAAGTTAAACAAGAATAAATAAGACTATTTTTAGAATATAATCAGATTTCACTTTTTGATTTTTTTGAGAATACGAAATTTGATTATTTTTTTTTAATCTTTCTTTCTAATATATATATATACATTTTGACACATCAAAAAATCAAATTAGTTTCCAATTTTCAAAATCAAATTTTGTAATTGTTTCAATTAAAAATAAAATAAAAAAATCTAATTAGTTTTCAATTTCCAAAATAAAATTTTGTAATTGTTTTAATTAAAAAATAAAAAAAATCTAATTAGTTTTCAATTTCCGAAATCAATTTCTTAATTGTTTTAATTAAAAATGAAATATAAAAAATTCAAAACTCTAATTAGTTTATTAAAAAAAGAAAAGATTAAAAAACAATCAAATTTTGTATTATGGTTTTTTTATTAAAAAAATAAATTAAATTTCCTATTTGTTTTAATTATTTAAGAAAATAAAATATTTAAAGAAAAAAAAGAAAATTTTCGTAATTTGAAAATCTAATGTATATATTTTTTGAAACATCAAAATCTAATTTGTTTTTTATCTCATAAAATATGAAATTTAATAACCTACAATAATATTACGGTCTATATATTTTATCTTATGATGGGTAGATTTTGTTGATGCCAAAATCCGGACAGAAGACTCACCCGACCTTCACGTGACACCAACAGTGAATTTGTAGGAACTGGGGAAGACGTGACCTGCAAGACCAGCAAAAACCGTTGCACACCGGCGTGGTGTAGGCCCCACCGCCTCCGATGCCTAAGTCAGAAAACTGAGGAGAAGCTTCAGATTGTAAAGGGGAGAGTCAAGAATCGAGTTTTCGAACCCCTTCTTCCGTGGTGAAGAGGGGGTTTTATACCTGTTTGTTCTCCTAGGGTTTTTTAGGAATTCGGTGGCGTTTCGGGGCGAACCAGGCGAAACCGGGGCGATTCGGGGCATTAGGGACCGAAAAGAGGTCACCGGGCTCGGCCCGTGCAAACGGGCCGAATGGTCGGCCTCGGCCTTTTGCCGAGGCCGACCATATGGGTCGGGCCATTTTGGCCCGACCCGTTGGTCCGGTCTTCCTCTGGGTCGGTCTCTTGATCCTACCTCTGCCCGATTGTCCTCGTCAGCTCCTTGTCCATCTGTGTGGTCCAAAATCACCTATAACATTAAGCCCCCACTCTTGAATTGAGATTCAGGTGCGACTTTAATGCTATAGGCCGAGCTCCTTAGGCCAAATTTAAGAGTACAACTCTCGTCTCGTGCTGACTTTTGTGTGACTTCTTTGTTATCCTGCAAGAGAGGGCGAGCTATGCAAAGTAAAAACTCCCTGAGTAGGGGTTAGGCGAACATTTTTCATTTTAGCTTGAATGTGTGCTTGATGGTTGGCCTTGAATGTGTGCTTGATGGTTGGCCTTGGAATGTGTGCTTGATGGTTGGCCTTGAATGAGCGTCTCGACTGCGCCAAAAAGTAAAGTGACTGTGCTAAAGTCACGCTGCCTTGAATGTGTGCTTGATGGTTGGCCTTGGAATTGGGATGTTCGACCTTGGCATGACGATGCGTACACTCTTCTGGGGAAAAGGCTTGGGGAGGCCCAAGAAATTTCCGAGCATCTCTTCAAGCTGTCACGGTCATCCCAGGGGTGCGTACACTCTTCTGGGGAAAAGCTTGGGGAGGCCTAGGAAATTCCCGAGCCTCTCTTCAAGCTGTCGTGGTCATCCCAGGGGTGCGTACACTCTTCTGGGGAAAAGCTTGGGGAGGCCTAGGAAATTCCCGAGCCTCTCTTCAAGCGTCATGGTCATCCCAGGGGTGCGTACACTCTTCTGGGGAAAGGCTTGGGGAGGCCAAGGAAATTCCCGAGCCTTTCTTCAAGCGTCATGGTCATCCCAGGGGTGCGTACACTCTTCTGGGGAAAAGCTTGGGGAGACCTAGGAAATTCCCGAGCCTCTCTTCAAGCTGTCATGGTCATCCCAGGGGTGCGTACACTCTTCTGGGGAAAGGCTTGGGGAGGCCAAGGAAATTCCCGAGCCTCTCTTCAAGCTGCATGGTCATCCCAGGGGTGCGTACACTCTTTTGGGGAAAGGCTTGGGGAGGCCAAGGAAATTCCCGAGCCTCTCTTCAAGCGTCATGGTCATCCCAGGGGTGCGTACACTCTTCTGGGGAAAAGCTTGGGGAGGCCTAGGAAATTCCCGAGCCTCTCTCCAAGCTGGTCATCCCAGGGGTGCGTACACTCTTCTAGGGAAAGGCTTGGGGAGGCCAAGGAAATTCCCGAGCCTCTCTTCAAGCGTCATGGTCATCCCAGGGGTGCGTACACTCAGCCGGGGGAAGTGCGGAAGTCTGGCCTCTACAAGGATCATTCTCGTCTGGCCACACGCATTACATCCTATGGAAAAAGCACTTTATGCGAAACACAATGCAAAGAACTTCATTAAACTCGCAAGGAAAGGAAAGGAAGTGCCATGGACATGTGTTATACAAAACGAAAGGAAAATCAAAACTGTCGCCACATGACCATGGACTCGGTCTGTCCTTACCCCTACCCCCCACTCAAAATGTGCATTCAATATCTTGGACATGCATTTTTTGAGTAAGGAAAAACTAACTTTGTACCTGGGCCTCTAAGGGTGGAGCTCGGCCTTGGCCTTTGGATGGTCGGCCTCGGCCTTGGCATGAGGCCGACCAGCTCCTCTGTGCTGTTCGTTTGCTTATTTTCCATCCCGAGGGTGCATGCACTTAGTCGGAGAAAACTTGGGGAGGTCGAGGAAACTTCCGAGCCTCTCTTCAAGCGCTTGTATTCATCCCAGGAGGTGCATACATTCTGTTGGGGACCTTGACAGTTTCTATGCAAAGTAAACATAAGTAGTGAAAGACATTGTTCCTGGTCGGCCTCGACCTTCCTGCAGTGGTGGCGTTGCCTGCCACTTGTTTCTGCTATGGCTACTGATAGTAGATCTTCAAGTGTTCTGCATTCCATGGGTGTGGAGTTGGTTTCCCGTTTTCATCAACCAAGGCATAGGTGCCGGGGCGGACCACTTTGCTAACTTGATAAGGTCCTTCCCATGCTGGTCCCAACGCACCTGCATTGGGATCTCTGGTGTTTTGCATGACTTTCCTCAGTACTAGGTCTCCTTCTTTGAAGGTGCGCCTTTTCACTCTTGCGTTATAATATCTGGCAACCCTGTTTTTATACTCTGCGACCCGGAGTTGAGCTATTTCACGATGCTCGTCTAGGAGGTCCAGGTTCAACCTCATTGCTTCATCATTCCCTTGCACACTAAACTGTTCTGTCCTGGGGGAGGGGATGCCGACCTCCACTGGGACTACTGCCTCTGCCCCGAATGAAAGGGAAAATGGTGTTTCTCCTGTTGAGGTTCGTGTTGTTGTCCGATACACCCACAGTACACGCGGGAGCTCTTCGGCCCATGCCCCTTTTAGTCCTTCAAGCTTCGCTTTAATATTCTGCTTGATTATTTTATTCACAGCCTCCACCTGGCCGTTAGCTTGCGGATGGGCTGGGGATGAACAACGATGTGCTATGCCCAAATCTGAGCAAAACTTCCTGAAAGCTGCATTGTCGAACTGCCTACCATTATCTGATATAATGGTGTTAGGAATCCCAAAACGGCACACAATATTCTTCCATACAAAGTCAGTGACCTTCTTTTCAGTTATAGTTGCTAGTGGTTCTGCCTCTGCCCATTTTGTGAAGTAATCCACAGCCACAACTGCATACTTGGTCTGTCCTTTACCTTGGGGGAGAGGTCCGATCAGATCGATTCCCCATTGTGCGAACGGCCACGGGCTGATAATGCTCGTTAAAGGCTCAGGTGGTTGCCTTGGAGTGGGTGCAAACCTTTGGCATTGATCGCAAGATCTAGTGAAGTGCCTAGCGTCTTGCAACATGGTTGGCCAATAGTAACCTTGCCTGACTATCTTGTGACATAACGACCTTGCTCCTGAGTGATTTCCACACACCCCCTCATGTATCTCTCTCATAACGTAGTTAGCATCACTAGGGGGAAGGCACCTCAACAACGGCATCGAGTAGCCTCTTTTATACAGTCTCCCTTCCCTTAACACAAAATGCGATGCTCGCCTCTGAACCTTTTTAGCCTCTGTCCTCTCTGTTGGCAGCTCGCCTTTCCCTAAGTAATCAAGGATCGGATCCATCCATGAAGCTTCCCCTGCTGATGGGATACCCTCACCATCTGCAGAATCACCGACCTCAAGCCTCGGATCTTCCGCCTCGGCCTCGGACTTATCCTCAGGCTCGGCCTCGGCCTCGGACTTGTCCTTAGGCTCGGCCTCGGCCTCTGCTCGGCCATCTGTCTCGAGAATCTCCTCTGCACATACCGCAGGCTCTGACAAAACCTCAACTGGCACAGTCCTGCTCAACTCTGTATCATAGGCAGCCGCCAAGCGAGCCAGTGAATCTGCGTTGGCATTCTGAGACCTCGGGATTTGTTTGATCTCCCACTTCTCAAAGTGGGACAGCAGTTGCTTGGCCTTGGATAAGTACCTGCTCATTCTCTGTTCCCTAGCCTGGTATTCTGCCAACACCTGCTTCACGATTAGCTGTGAATCGCTTTGAACCATGATGTCTGAAACTCCGATCTCCCTTGCCAACTTCAATCCTGCCAGGAGGGCCTCGTATTCAGCCTCATTATTCGAGGCCTTGAAATTGAATCTCAGGGCATACTCAAATCTTCCTCCATCAGGGGATTCCAGCAAAATTCCTGCTCCACAACCCTTGGTGTTAGAAGACCCGTCTACAAAGAGTGTCCAAGTCTGCTTCACCTCCCTTACACTCAGCATATTGACCTCTGTGCCTGACTTGCTCTGCTCGGCCTCGGACCTCTGAGGGTCGGCCTTTTCCTCAGCAGTCGTTAATTCTGCCAGGAAATCTGCCACAGCTTGCCCTTTCATGGCAGTTCGAGGTTTGTAATGGATGTCGTACTCACTCAGCTCAACTGCCCACTTCATGAGGCGACCCGAGGCTTCTGGCCTCTGCAACACCTGTTTTAGAGGAAAGTTGGTCAAAACTGTTACCTTATGGGCTTGGAAATACGGACGCAACCTTCTGGCCGACGTAACTAAGGCCAGAGCGAGCTTCTCCACTTGGGGGTATCTAGTCTCTGCTCCCACCATCGACTTGCTGGTGTAATACACAGGTCGTTGGAGCTTCTCTTCTTCTTTGATCAGTGCAGAACTTACAGCCGTATCCGAGGCCGCGACATAGAGCAACAGCTCGTCGCCAGGGAGCGGCTTGGCCAAGAGCGGGGCCGAGCTCAAATAGTCCTTCAGCTCCTGGAAAGCCTTTTCGCATTCTCCAGTCCATTCGAAACGTGATCCCTGTCTCAATATTTTAAAGAAGGGTAAACACCTGTCAGTTGATCTACTAACAAACCTGTTCAAGGCAGCGACCCTCCCGTTCAAGCTTTGAAGTTGCTTGAGATTGGTCGGGGAGGACATTTGCATGATTGCTCTGATCTTGTCTGGGTTTGCTTCTATCCCCCTCTGATGCACCATGAATCCTAGGAATTTTCCTGATGTCACCCCAAAAGCGCACTTACTCGGGTTTAGTTTCATTCGATACTTCCGGAGGATCTGGAAAGCTTCATTAAGGTCAGACTCATGGCATTGAGACTTCAAGCTCTTTACCAGCATATCATCCACGTACACCTCCACGTTCTTTCCCAGTAACGAAGCAAACATGCGGTTTACCATTCGCTGGTATGTCGCCCAGCGTTCTTCAAACCGAACGGCATGACCTTATAGCAATACAACCCTCGGCTGGTGATGAATGAAGTCTTTTCCTGATCGGGCTCGTGCATTCTAATCTGGTTGTACCCTGAATATGCACCCATAAAACTCAGCATCTCGTGCCCTGCTGTTGCGTCAACCAGCTGGTCGATCATGGGCAAGGGATAGATGTCCTTTGGACACGCCTTATTCAGGTCGGTAAAGTCGATGCACATCCGCCACTTCCCGTTAGCCTTCTTTACTAGTACCACATTGGACAACCATTGGGGATAATGAACTTCCCTGATGAACCCTGCCTTAAGCAGCTCATCTACTTGACTGGCAACAACCTCATTCCTCTCAGAGTTAAATGCCCTTCGCCTCTGCTTTACTGGCTTGAAATCCCTATCCACATTCAACTGGTGAACCATCACTCCCGGATCAATTCCTGGCATATCCTCGTGCGACCACGCAAACAGATCCGCGTTAGCCCTCAAGAAATCTACCAGTCTGCCCCTCTGCTCAGCCCCCAATTTGGTGCCGATGTTCACTCTCCTTTCCTCAGACGTTAGTGGTACAGATTCCAGTTCCTCTGCGGGCTGTCCCCTTGGGTCAAGTCCAGCAGCATCTCTGACATACGGAACCTCGCTACAGCCTCCGGGGTTAGGGTCGGCCTTTTCCATACCGAGGCCGACCTCCATCTGATTCGGCGCTTTCTGCTCGCAACAGCCTTCGGGGTTAGGGTCGGCCTTTTCCATACCGAGGCCGACCTCAATCTGATTCGGCGCTTTCTGCTCGCAACAGCCTTCGGGGTTAGGGTCGGCCTTTTCCATACCGAGGCCGACCTCAATCTGATTCGACGCTTTCGGCTCGCAACAGCCTTCGGGGTTAGGGTCGGCCTTTTCCATACCGAGGCCGACCTCAATCTGATTCGGCGCTTTCTGCTCATACCTGAGGTTTCCTTCTAGTTTCTGAACTCGATTCATACTACAGAACACCATCGATGCGGGATCTGAACTGGCAAGCACTCTTCCCCACAGACGGCGCCAACTATTGATGCCAAAATCCGGACAGAAGACTCACCCAACCTTCACGTGACACCAACAGTGAATTTGTAAAAACTGGGGAAGACGTGACCTGCAAGACCAGCAAAAATCGCTGCACACCGGCGTGGTGTAGGCCACACCGCCTCCGATGCCTAAGTCAGAAAACTGAGGAGAAGCTTCAGATTGTAAAGGGGAGAGTCAAGAATCGAGTTTTCGAACCCCTTCTTCCGTGGTGAAGAGGGGGTTTTATACCTGTTTGTTCTCCTAGGGTTTTTTAGGAATTCGGTGGCGTTTCGGGGCGAACCAGGCGAAACCGTGGCGATTCGGGGCATTAGGGACCGAAAAGAGGTCACCGGGCTCGGCCCGTGCAAACGGGCCGAATGGTCGGCCTCGGCCTTTTGCCGAGGCCGACCATATGGGTCGGGCCATTTTGGCCCGACCCGTTGGTCCGGTCTTCCTCTGGGTCGGTCTCTTGATCCTACCTCTGCCCGATTGTCCTCGTCAGCTCCTTGTCCATCTGTGTGGTCCAAAATCACCTATAACAGATTTTATCCAAAATCTAATCAAATTTGAATTTGAATCTCAATTCCGTCTATAAATTGTTCACCTTCTCCCATTTGTTTTTACATCAAAAAAACTATTTATCCTCTCCATTTTGGTTTTAGTACCTCTGTTAAATTATAATTATAATATTTTTGTTTAATTTTATCAATTTAATTCAAAAAAGACCACCATAAAATATTCTATGTTATAGACTGACTTTAATTTCTTTTTTTCGTTAAAATTTCTTTTTCAGGTCTAAAATTAGTTATCTTTTCCAATTGTTCATTTGTATTTCATATATATATATATTTTTAGTTTTTTTTGTTATAATTGGTAGTCGTCTATTCTCTAAATTGATTTTATATGAAAAACAATTTAAGTAATCATTTGCTCTCTGAATTGATTTTATATGTTTTTGCATTGAGATTATTCTATTACTTTACTTTTTCATATTAGGTTTGTTTCACGAGATTCTTCTTCTAGAAAGATTTTAACTAAATTTCATCACCAATAAAAAAAATAAAAACAAGAGGCCACCATTATTTATTAGTTTTTTCTTTTGTTATAATCCATGAATTTAGTTGTATTTATTAAAAAAAATAATTGGTTTGTATTTTGATTTTGTCAATTAAAATCAAATATGATAATTTCATTCAATTTTTTTTTTTTTTTAAAAAAAGATAATTTCATTGAAGATTCTCATGATGGTTTTTCTTAGAACGCTTGAATGGTAGTGAAAATCGTGAAAAAATAACTATTCGATGTTAATTTTTTAGAAGATATTCGATGTTAATTTATATCTTAATAACTAAACTAATAAAGTGCTCATCTTCTGCAATTGGTTTTTGCATCTAAACTATACAATCTCTTTTTCAATAGTTCGTTTTTAAATTACATTTTTTAACAAATAATTTAGTAATTAGTATATATATATATATATATATATATATTTAAAAAGTTCAATTTCAAATCAAATTTTATTAAAATTATCACTACACTATGATTCTCAAATATTTAAAGATATTTTTTATTCTATTGTTGTTATTTTTTATCCTATTTTTTCTCGAATCTTATATTATGTTTAACCCAATTTTCGGATATAATATTTTTTTAATAGTCGTTTATTTAATTTTATTAATATAAAAACAAAAATTCATGTATTGGGAATTAATTAAGATTATTCTTCACAGTTGTTTTTAAATTACTTTTTTAAAAAAAATAACTTAGTAATTAGGAAATCTATTTTTCTTAAAAAAAAAGATTAATTTTGAATTAAAATTATATTAAAATTATCACTACTACACCATATCAATATCAACTTCCATTAAAACTCTCTTCAAAATATCCCTACGTGATTTTCAAATATTTTTTTTAAAGAAAATATTTATAGATATTTGTTATTCTAATGTTTTTGTCTTTAATTTTATTTTATTTTTCCTGTTTACCACTATTTTAGATTGAATATATTGGTCACAATTTGAATTTGAATTTGAATTTTGTCAATTTAATTAGTCGGTGATTCTCGAGTATCATATGATAATTAACAAGCTACAAATTTTTTATATAATATTTTTTAATAGCCACTGATTTAAATTTATTACTATAAAAACAAATTTTCATGTTTTGTGAACTAATCAAATTTTTTTGTGTACTAGGAAGAATTCTCTTGGTTTTGAATTCTTCACCATTGTTTTTAAATAACATTTTAAAAAAATATTTTTGTAATTAGAAAATCAATTTTTTCAAGATAAACTTCAATTAAAATTTTATTGTAATTATCACTATAAAACAACGATAGTAAGATAATCTTATTACGTTTTAAATGTGACCTAAGCTAACAACTCTAAATATGGTAACCTTTTGTCTAAAAAGATTGTCTTATACGTGCATGAAATGCTCTTGACTTTTGAAACGACATCATCTTCGGTAAGAGGTTTGTGCTTCCATCTTAGCCACGTCCTATTTTGCAACTACTATTTGGAATCTAATAAGGATGTCTCTTCATGGAACTGAAAACTGCTTTTTTAATTATAGGAATGTTTGAATATGTAATTTGATTTCAAATAATATCAAATTAGAATTTGATTCTAAATTCCCTCTAAAAATAATTTGTGCATCTTCTCCAATTGATTTTTAGGTCTAACAATAAATTTCATAATTCTTAGTTAGATTGAAAAACAAGAAATCATCATGGAAAGTTGTTAAAAAAAAAAATCGTCTTGGAAGTATAAAAAAGAAAATTTATATAAAAATGTATATAATTAATCTTAATTATTTTTTAAAACTCATTTTACTTCAAATATATTTTACTAAAATTATTACACGTGCAATGCATGTGGTAAAAACCTAGTTCTAATAAGTTTTAACTTCTAAAAAAAAAAAACTTCTCAAAAAAAAAAAAAAAACTTCTAATAAGTTTTAAAAATGGCAATTTTAATTAAAAAAATAATAAAAAAAAACTCCTCCAATAGCGGGGTAATTTCTCGAATAATGTAATTTAAAAAAAAATGACAAATCTAATGTAGTTTTCAAAATAAAAATATTAATAATGCAATTAAAATAACAAATTACAAAGGTGGGGTGAAGTTTGAAACTATTGACAAAATTAGGGTAGTTAACAATCGTGTACCTTGGACACGATTTCCGTTGGATAAAATCGTGTACGTGGTACACGATTCCAATAAGCATCGCGTACCAGGTACACGATTTACGTGGTAACAATCGTGTACTTGGTACACGATTTTACATTAAACTCGTGTACCTGGTACACGATTTTGCATTGAACTCATGTACCAGGTACACGAGTTTACTTTTTTTTTTTTTTTTTTTAAATTTTTTAATTAATTATGCAATTTTGTATACCACATTTAAATATTTTCATATTTAAAATTTATTTCGAAGTAAATTTTTTTTTTTAATAATTAATGTAAATAGATATTTTTCTAAAATTTCACTGACAACAATCTTCTGGAATAATTTCGTCTTTTAAGAAAACTAGTACAAAAAATAAGTAAAATCCTAAGTGCCACAACGACGTGGTCTTCTCTGACGAGCTCCACGACGAGGTTGAGGCGCTTCCATGTGTGATTGGTGATGAATCACATCATCAATATCTTGTTGAGTTATGTCACCATGTCCAGAACTTGAAGCAATGTCTGTCTGATCTGCTAGTGACTGAACTTGATGAGCTAAAGTGTCATCATCAACTATAGGAGGTTCTTCATCTTCATTCTGCTGTGGAATGTCTGCAGCCTGTTGTCGACGGCGTCTACGACGAGCACGTGTCCGATCAGTGTCAGCAACAGTAAGTCTCCTAGTTTGTTGAATGATATCAGTTATGTTCGTGACGTATTGCTCACACATAGAACCTAACTGTGGTATATTTTGCTCCACAGAAAAATGTTGCACATCTCGAACAAAGTTATTCTGCAAGAAGAAAATAATTAAAATAATAAAAATATTTGTAACTGAAATTCAATAATAACAAAATCAAAGTATATACTATACCGTGCAAGCATAATAAGCACCCTCACGCGTGATATACCTCCTCGTGATTGAATCATACCAGTGTAAGTAGTCATCCGACACAACTGGCATGTCTACTATGTCACCCAGGACACAATGATCACGGCGTGCACGCCACAGTGATATATATGATGCATGATGATGTCGCCAATCGTGATCATGCTTACCTCGCAAGTCTAACTGATGTAACTCTATGACTGTATCGCAAAATGGCGGCACCATTTGTCGCATTCCAAATTGTCTTAGCACTCGATTTGGGTAATGCCACTCTACAATATGAAAACATATGAGAGGGCTTACAGTTAACCAAATCTCTCGTCCATTACGACAATAGTCTGGTAGTAAGGCCATAATCTCAGGTGTGTATGGTGTCCATGTGATCTGAAATTTATAAAACAATAAATTTATTAATGTACATTTTTTTTTTAAATAAGAAAAAATTTGATTACTGTTTTACCTGGTTGGGCATAAGACGGTCAAATGTAATACGATACATGATCAACAAATTTGTAGTTTGCTCAGATGCAGCCAAAATCCCATTCCATCTACATTCAATACAATTAAAGCATACTTTTATGCAAATTTATGATAAATTTTAATTATACGTAAATTTAACATACCGAGCACTAAGTGGGCGTCCAGCATAATGACCAGGGGTCGGCAAGTCGTGTAGTGGTCGGACAATAGAAAACCGATCGAACGCCCAAACTTGTAGTAGTATTAGTGGACCGGCTATCTCTAATGCACTGGCACTACTAGCTCGACATAATTCTCTATACAACCATGCAAGACATGCACTACCCCAAGAATATTGTCCAACTGTCTCGAAGTTTTCTAAAAGTGGAAGAAACATGAGATGAACAAGTGTGTTGGACTTGTCAGCAAAAAGAAACCCTCCAATCAATTGCATAATAAAGGCTCTCGCATGCCTCTGTATTGTGATCTCGTCGGCATTGGGGGGCAACTCTGCAAACTGTGCTGCCAACCATGGAATGCTTAATCTAGATCCATGCAATTCAGGGGGTCGAACTCCCAAAAAATCCTCACATACCTGACCCCAATTATATTGTAATGAACCAGTTACAGGTTCTCCATCTATAGGTAATCCGAACTGTACTGCAACATCTTGAAGTGTAACCGTACACTCTCCACAAGGCATATGAAATGTATGGGTTTCTGGCCTCCATCGCTCAACCAACGCAGTAATAAGATGCCAATTTAGTTGCATGAACCCAATCTGTGCAACCCCCCAAAATCCAGCTTGTTGTATGTAAGGCACGATGCGTTGATCTATATTGATATTTCTGTTAACCACTGCCTCTCTTCTTCGACATTGCAAGATAGTAGTAGATTGATCATCCCATATCGACTGTGAACGGTGCGTACGTTGTAAATATAATTGTCTTGGGTTAATTGGCCCAGGTTCCATATTTATACTGAACATTTAAAAACACATAAGTCCATTAGCAACTACAAATCAAGATTCATTACAAAGAAAACATAATCTATTATAAAGTCTATTACAAATCAAGATTCATTACAAACAAACATAATCCATTACAAACAAAGAAAACATAATCTATTATAAAGTCTATTACATAATCTATTACAAACATAATCCATTACAAACAAAGTCCACTACAAATCAAGATTCATTACATTATTACAAATTCCATTACAAATTAATATTACAAAATCCATTACAAAATCCATTGCACGAGCTCCATACCTGTTGATGAAATTTAACAAAATCAAATTCAATTCAATCAAGCAATAATAATGTTTAGAAATGAAATTTGAATCAAAATAAACCTTCTTCATCCATGGGTTGAAGATGAAGCGCCGCGAGTTGGACAAGTGCGCTTGTTATGGCCTTCTCGCTTACACAAACCACAACGCACTTTTGTACCAGCTTCTCGCCAATCCATCTCATTATGAATTCGTTTAGATTTTGGTCTTCCATGTTCCCTCAACAAATGCTTGTTTGGATGGAGTGTGTCAAATTGTACCTCTGGCCAGTAATCTCTATGTTGAATAGGATGGAATTGACTTTCATAGCATTGCTGGTATTCTGATAGTTTGTATGTTTCATCAACAAAAGGTAAGTGTGCCAAATGAATGTGGTTACAAGCTGCAATTACATGGGAGCAGGGGATCTTGTAGATCTGCCACTTGTTACAGGTGCATGAGTTATCTTTTAAACAAACAACTTGTGTTTGTTGACCTTTATATGGAGAAACCATACTTATTCCTGTTTCAATTTCAAGCTCCCTTGAACACACCATTAATACATTCAGCTAGGTTTGTAGTCATCCATCCATAGCGATACCCATTGTCATGTGATTGTGTCCACTTTTCAAGATTCATGTGAGTGAAAAATTCAAGACAGTCAGGATTTAATCGCTTTAACTCTTTCATACATCGATTGAACTTACGCCTTTGGTGCTGACGTCCTGCCCTATAGACCAGGTCTTTGAGCTGCTTCGATTTATACTTTTTATTAAAGTTACTTGCCACATGACGAAGACAATATCGATGGTATGCTCTAGGTTCACTCCAACCATTTTCTTCATCATTCACAGCAGCTAATATGCCTCCATGTCTATCAGAAATTAAACATATACCATCCCTTTGTGTAACATGGGCACGTAAGGCACGTAAAAACCATGACCAGCTAGAAGTGCTCTCCTCTTCCACAACTGCAAAGGCAAGGGGAAATATATGTCCATTTGAGTCAACAGATGAAGCTATCAATAATTTCCCTTTATACTTGCCATAGAGGTGTGTACCATCAATCTGAATCATTGGTCTACAGTATTTAAAACCTTCTATTGCGGGACCAAAGGACCAAAAGACTCGTCCAAGAATTAAATTGTGTGGTACCTCAGTAGGAATGAAGTCCCATTCAACCCTAGATGTTGGATTGTAGTGTAAAACAGCCATCAACCAATAAGGAAGTTCTTCATATGATTTTTCCCAATCACCAAATACTTTTATCAAAGCTTTCCGTTTAGCTTGCCATACACGTCTATAATTAACACTATAACCATAGTCTTTCTTTATAGTTTCTTGCAATAAAGATATAGAAACTCCAGGATCACTTCGAACAAGATTTTGAATTTCATTACACATAAAATCTGAGTCTAGTTGTGAATGGTCTTGGGTGAGTTCTGGATATAAACACGAATGTTCCCCTTCAAGCTTCGTAATTTCGAACATTCCATGAGTTTTTCGCCGACAGGCACGAAGTCTCCAATTGCACCCTTCATCCCATTGTTTGCACTTCACATACCAAATATCTTGATTTGATTCCACCACAGTAATCTGGTAATGGTTTTTCACACAATATTTTTTTACGGCAAGTTGTAGATCCTTTTTATTCTCAAATAATAATCCTTTGGTAATTATATCTGGGTTCATTTCTACACACTTTGCCCCTTCTTCCAATGTGGACCCTACTTCACATATTGAATTAGTAATCTCCCAATCTATATGTGTGAAAATATCTGACGGTGGCTCCTCATTTGGCTTTCTAGGGGGATGATTAATATTAACATTTTCTCCAAATAATTCATCAACTTCTGTCTCTATATCACTATCCCCACCATTTCCAGGTTCAAGAATCACTAACTTCTCACGAGCCAAAGACATATTTTACCAATTTGACTATAACTGAAAAAATTAGAAAAATATTAATTAAATTTTATTTTTTTCAACAACATGAAAAATATGTCACACTAATCCGGAAAAAATAAAAAAAAAATAAGTAAACAAGTCTAAAGAGGTTCAACAAAGTATATCTAAGTCCAAAAGATCAAATCAGTCCAAACACGATCCATAACAGTCCAAAAACGACCCAAATCAATCCAAAAACAACCCAAATCGGGTTCAAAATATACCTAAAGTAATATATATCTAAGTCCAAAACTCAAACGGCCCAAATCAGTCCAAAAACAATCCAAAACAGTCCAAAAACAAACCAAAATCAATTAAAAAAGGACCCAAATCAGTCCAAAAACAACCCAAATCGGTTCAAAATATACTTATAAAAATATGTATCTAAGTCCAAAACGCAAACAGCCCAAATTAGTCAAAAAAAAACGACAAAAATCAGTCCAATAACAATCAAAATCAATCCAAAAACAACCCAAATGGTTCCAAATAATACATAAATGTTTGAAAGCACTAAAACAGTCCACAAACTAAAAATCTATCACTAAAATCATCCACAAACTAAAAATCTAAACTAAAACAATGTTTTTATATGAAAGAAAGAAAAAAAAAATATACCAAACGGCGTTTTTCGGCGACGGCGGCGTGAACGGCGGCAGCGAACGGCGGCAGCGGCGACGTGAACTGAGGCGGCGGCAGCGGCAGAGATCGACGGTCGGCGACGGCACAGGGAACGGCTGACGGCGGCGGAAGAAGGAGAAGAGAAGAGAGAAAAACCGAGGGGGGGTCTTGCGGCGCTTTCACGAGTGGGGTGGGGTAGGGTTTCATGGACCACGAAATCGTGTACGTGGTACACGATTTCATTAAGTTAATCGTGTACCGGGTACACGATTTCATTAAGGAAATCGTGTACCTGGTACACGATTTCGCTTGCGTGCGACACATCAACGCCAAATCATCGCCCAACCTGGTGATGTGTGCCTTGTCAGCGTGCCAACATGGAAGTCGTGTACCTGGTACGCGAGTTATCCTTGGAATCGTGACCACGGCCCACGACTTATGGAAATCGCGGCCCACGTACACGATTTATCTACCCTATTTTTGGAAATACTTTCAAAACTCCTCTAAATTTGTTTTTTTTTTTATTAAATTACATTATTAATAAAAAAAATCCAAATCCCAAAACTATTCTCTCTTTCACTTACGTCAGAGAAAAACCCTAACCCCTTCTTCCAAACTTCCCCCAACCTCACAGGGTTTGGCCTAATTTCTTTGATTTTGCAAAATCCTCTCTTTGCATTCGTCTCTCTCTCTGATTGAAGTTTCTGCTTTTATGTGCATGACATCCAACATCTCTCGCACTTCCGTTCGCTCATAATTCATTCTTTCTGGTAAGATTTATCGTTTTGTTTCAATTTCTTTTGTTCACAATCCAACCGATTCATTTGATTTTTACTTTCTTCGGATGCTTGCTTTCATTCTGCTTTCTAGTCGATTCCTTGTATTTTCGATTTGCTAAATGGGCAGTGGGCTTTTTAATGACAATTCAAAGATTCAGCACATTATTTATCGTTAGAACTTGATGTTATTTTGGGTGTTTGCACGAGTATGGAGTTGCTGAATTTTTGTTGAAATATGTTTTAGCTTGTTAATTTAGAACTATTTGCAGATTGCCAAGTCCTAAATGAATGGAAAAATGGATGTTGTTGCATTTGAGAACCTTCTATGGCTTTCTTTAGTTGTATATTTTTCTCATTTTTAGACTTGCTTATGTGGTCTACATTTTCATGCTGCAGTAGATTATGTGAGGAGGATCTGGCTTTTTCAGTCTAAGCATGGCGGAGCCTAATTCTATGAGTTTAACTAAGACTTTCCCTGTCAAACCGAAGCTCAAATCCAAGCCCAGGACACCTAAACAAACTTTAGAATCTAAATATTGGTCCTCCTTCAAACGTCATGAGATCCCGAACCTTGTTTCATCCATATCTTCCTTTGACTTTTGTCCAACGAATCCTTCCGTATTCTCTACTACACACTCGACCTCTCTCACTCTCTTTAGCAATCAAACCATGGCCCCCACCTCTACCATCTCATCTTTTAGGGATGTTGTAACTTGTGCTTCGTTTCGCTGTGATGGGCTCCTTATTGCGGCCTCTGACCTATCAGGGCTTATCCAAGTCTTTGATGTTAAAACCCGAACTCCACTTTGAAAGCTTCGTTCTCACTCTCGTCCAGTTCTATTTGTTCAGTACCCTGTCCTTGATAAGCTCTACCTAGTATCTGGTGGGGATGATGCAATTGTTAAATACTGGGATGTGGCGAGTCAGACTCCGATTTCAGTTTTTTTGGGCCATAAGGACTATGTGAAATGTGGTGCTTGCTCCCCAGCTAGCATGGACATGTTTATGACTGGGTCATATGATCATACCGTGAAGCTCTGGGATGCCAGAACGAACTTGGAATCGGTTTTGGAAGTGAATCATGGGAAACCGGTGGAGGATGTGATTTTCTTACCATCAGGTGGGTTAGTTGCAACTGCTGGGGTAACTCTGTGAAAATTTGGGATGTGATTGGAGGTGGGAAGATGGTTTGCTCTATGGAGAGTCATAATAAGACTGTTACTTCACTATGTGTTGGGAAAATGGGCAAGGATAGCGGAGAAGAGTCGGATCAATTTAGAATCTTGAGTGTAGCACTGGATGGTTATATGAAGGTGTTTGATTATTCTAAAATGAAAGTTACTCATTCAATGAGATTCCCACACCCCTTATGTCAATTGGGTTTTCTCCTGATTGTAGTACTAGAGTTATAGGAACTTCGAATGGGATCTTGTATGCTGACAAGAGGAAGACTAAGGAAACTACAATGAGTAATTTGTTGAACCCTTGGAGCCTGGGATCTGTAGGGGAACCTCAAAGCCGAGCTTTGAGGACTTCTCACTTTCGATACTTCCATCGAGGTCAAGGGGAGAAGCCAACTGAAGGAGATTACCTAGTTATGAAACCAAAAAAAGTGAAGTTGGCAGAGCACGATAAACTCTTGAAGAAGTTCAGGCACAAGGATGCTTTAGTATCTGTGTTAGCGAGTAAGAATCCTGAAAATGTGGTGGCTGTAATGGAGGAACTGGTTGCAAGAAAGAAGCTATTGAAATGCGTTTCAAATTTGGATAGGGAGGAGCTCGGTTTGTTATTAGTTTTCTTACAAAAGCATTCGACATTGCCAAGATACTTAAGCTTGTTGATGGGGTTGACAAGAAAGGTTCTCGAGCTACGGACCGAAGATATTAGAGCCTCAAGCGCCTTGAAAGATCAAGTTAGAAACTTAAAGCGAACTGTAGATGAAGAGATCTGGATACAACAGTCGTTACTGGAAATACAAGGTATTATTTCACCTTTACTCAGAATTGCTGGAAGATGATGAGATTCAATTTTGCAATGAATTGTTTGTAACGTACATTTTCAGTTTCTAATATTTAAGATTAGAAGAGCAAGGCTCCAATTTTGTCTCTGTGGTGTTTAAAATGCAGTCATAAGTAGAGCGTGAAATATTTATGAATTCGTGACTTGTTATTTTGGGATATTTGTACGGATGACCTTATTCTGAATGTGGAAATGGAATATGACCTCCAGATTAGAAAACAATGGAAACTGACCCTTTGTCGACGTCACCACGTGCACAAAAGACCTCGCTGCCCTCCCCCCTCCGACTACTAACCCGGACAAACTGGTCAGACTTCAGCCCGGCCCGCCAGGCGACAGCCATCACCATCCACCCACCGACACACGCTCTTACAACCCCGCGGGCTTTCACTACCAGACCCGTCGGGTTACGCAACGACAATGAAGGGTCAGTTTCCATTGTTTTCTAATCTGGAGGTCATATTCCATTTCCACATTCAGAATTTTTGTGCACAGAGTAAAGAAAGTTTCTCAGTTACCAAAAAACAGTGCCTTTTCGATCAAGAATGGTGAAGGGCCTACATGTGAAGGTTATATTTATGACATTAAATTATGTTTGTCTGCTAATATTATTTTTTTTTTTCTCAGCTCTCAAGTCTTGCCTTAAAATAAAAAAAAAAGACTAGACGGTTAATTTGAACTTTGAAGGGCGAAAAATTCTCAGTTTTCTGGGTGAAAATTGAAATTACAAATGAGAGGCAAAAATACAGTCTCACTTTTTTTTTTTTTTTTTTTTTGAGACAGGCAAAAATACAGCTGGTGGGAGGGAAAGAAAGTCTGAATTTTATTTTATTTATTTTATTATGTGATTTTTTTTTTTTTTTTTTTTTTTTTTTTTTTTTTTACAAGAAACATCAAGGAGAAATATATATCACCAAAAAAAAAAAAAAAGATAACATCCTAAGGGCCCTGGGAAGAGGGAACCCATGCCCGGCAACTAGGTGAGGAAAGCCTTCCAGTCGCTAATAATCATTAGCAGGCTATAATTACAAAAAGAATTTCTATGTAAAGAAATCCACCAAGAAGCCGTTTTTTGTACATTATCACAAAAAGAAGCCAAACTACCACTCTTATCCTCAAAAGTTCTAGCATTTCTCTCTTTCCACAAGAGCCAAATGGTAGCCCGAAACACACAACTAGCCAAAATCTTCGCTTTTCTTGTGAGATTCCACGCGTTCAACCCTTTAAGAAGCCAATCCTCAATCTTCTTAGGCTTACTGAACGAAATACCCAACAAGTTCGCCACAAAATTCCAAGCATCCCCCGCAAATTGACAATGGAGGAACAAATGGTCTAGGCTTTCTTCAGATTTGATACACATTCTGCAAGCAGATGGAGATAGTGCCCAACTTCTAAATTTTCTTTGTAAAATATCATCAGTATTTAAGCTTCTGTACATAATGGACCACATCAACACTTTCACCTTCTTAGGGCTCTTGTGTCTCCAAATGAGACTACTAGTGGGCCGGTTGATTCTAGGAGAAACATTAGTCATCGAGAGGAAGAAGGATTTCGTAGAATAGGTTCCAGACCCCTCCAGATTCCAGCAAATAAGGTCATTCTCATCTATCAAGGAGACATCTTTGATTTTCTCCACCAAGGCCAGCCAGCTACTGATTTCCCTTTCGAAAAGACCTCTTCTAAGGGCTAGGTTCCACGTTTGAGAGGCAATGCACCAGCAATCAGCTATAGTGGCCTCTTTTTTGTTGGAGATAGAGTATAAGTCAGGGAAAAGGGATTTGAGAGGCTGCTCATCGCACCATCTATCATCCCAAAACTTAATACTTCTACCACTGTTGACAATGAACTTAGTAAATCGCTCAAAGTTGGTATAATTTGAGGCTATGTCAACCCAAATTCTATTCCCTTTTTTACCAATCAAGGAATTAGATCTCCAGCCGCAATGAGAAGTCCCATATATGCTACCAATAATTTTCCTCCAAAGGACAGTATTTTCCTGAGTAAATCTCCATAACCATTTACACATAAGAGCTTGGTTTCGCTGAGAAAGAGCTCCTACACCAAGACCTCCTTGCTGAATGGGCAAAGAAGACTATTCCCATTTAACCAAGTTAACACCCGGCTTGTACCCACCCCCACTCCAAATTTTATTATGTGATTTGAAAAATAGATAGGAGTTTCCTTCATTCCAGGGCAGGTCTATTTGAAATTTTCGCTCAAATTTCTATCTTGATGAATGAACTTCCTGTAGTTATTTCGGTTTTTTTTTTTTTTTTCTTTTAGTATCCAATTTAGTCTTTTAACAATAAAAATTGTTTTTAAAAACAAAAATATGCTTTTTTTATTATTATTATTATTATTATTATTGGTATTTTTTAACAAAAATTAAGTTTCCAAATTCAGTTTAGATTTTGTAAATTTTTTACAAAGTAGTAGATAAAGAAACACAGGTAAGTCGTTTAGAAATTAACTTTCAAAGGCAAAACTAAAAATAAAATAGTTATTAAAAGTTTTTAGATTTTTATCAATTCAGTTCTTGAGCTTCTAAAAATTATCTTCTTCAAAATCGGGAATTATAATGTAGACATTTTCAAAGTAAAGTAAAATTAAAATAATTATTTGTCGATCAAAGTAAAATAAGTTGAAAATTCAAGGATGAAAATGGGTATTCGTCCCATGTTTTTTTTAGTTCAGCAATATTTGTAGTGGGGTTTTAAATCGAGAGTACATGCGTAATTACTATGTTATGCTCATTTTGGCTCGTTCCATGTTTTTTTTTTAGTACTTTCACCCATGTTTGTGATGATAGATACAATATGTGAATTATAAGATAAGATTAATAATTTAACTTAAATTCTAACACTTATTTGACTAAAAATTGTGATTGGCTAAGTTTTTAAAACTCAGCATTTAAAATTTGTTACAATTATGTTTATTTAGTCTCTAAAATTTTAAAAAATTGAATTATATTTTTGAACTTTGTATTTATATAACGTTTTTGTTATCTTCAATGATGATTTAATGTCTTCTAGACAAATATTGGTTCATCAAAGAAAGTGGACAAATTTTGTTTCAAAAAAAAAAAAAAAAAAAGAAAGTGGACAAATTTTTCTTTGAGTTCACAACATAAGGTAAATATTCAAACTTAACATTTACATCGAAAATACAATATCTTAATAAGTTGAATTATGTTAGGTCATGAAAGTGGATAATTGAACAAATAAAGTTGATTTTTTTTTTGTTACTTTGACAGGTTGCTCTCACTGAGGATTACACGTAGAAATATCACATCTACCCACTCAGTACGCATACAACTCCCAGGCCAAATTCACTCAGACGAAGAACGTTGAAGCAAGAACCACGAAGCTCTTCTCTCAGAATGAACACTCACGATCAGGTTATTTTTGGACAAGCAAAAGCATAGAGAAGAAGAGGAAAAAGACAAGAATTATAGTGGTTCGACAACCATGGCCTACATCCACTGTTAAGGGAGCTATTTCTTTCACTCAAGCAAGTAAGAATTACAAGATACACTTACAAACTCTCAATTCTTAAACTCTCTCACAGCTCTCTAATTCTCCTATTTTTCTTTTATATTCAAGGAGAAGATCAAACTGTAAAAACAGTTAGGTAACTGAGCTTGGTGGTTACAACACATTTACTTGAGGTAATTTCTACATTCTCCACCTTTGGAAGCATCAAGGTCAGAATACTTTGCTCCCTCCTTTTGATATTTTCTCTATCCTTTTTCTGGTAGGTTGAGCCCTACCAATTGTAAGCAATGCTGGAACTTTTGCTGAGTTAAAGGCTTTGTCAACACATCTGCAGCGTTATCTGAGGTATGGATTTTTAGTACCTGTATCTCCCCTTTTTCAATTTCTTCTCGCACAAAGTGAAACTTGATGTCTATGTGCTTTGTACGGTTGTGAAATTGAGGATTTTTTGTCAAATAAATGGTACTTCGATTGTCACAGTAGATTAAGACCGTAGACTGTATAATTCCGAAATCCTTTAACAAGCCTTTTAACCAGAGTCCTTCCTTGACAGCTTCTGATAACGCTATGAACTCAGCTTCTGTGGTGGATAATGCCACCACTGGTTGAAGAGTTGCTTTCCAGCTTAGAAGGTTATTTCCAATTAGGAAGAAATAACCAGATAGAGAACGCCTTTTATCTAGATCCCCGGCGTAATCAGCATCCACATAGCCATAGATTTCATGCTCTGATGGATTATTCTTAGTATACTGCAATGTAGCTTGGATAGATCCCTTTAGATATCTAAGGATCCACTTAACTACCTCCCAGTGCCTTTTTCCAGGGTTTGCCATGTATCTACTCACCAAGCTAGTGGCATAGGAGAGATCTGGCCTATTTGAAACCATTAGGTACATTAGGCTTCCAACAGCTTGTGAGTAGGGGACTTTTGTCATGAAAGCCAAATGTTCTTCATCACCTTCACTAGGTGAATTGGATGCTGATAATTTGAAGTGATGAGCTAGAGGGGTAGTCACAACCTTTGCTTCATTTACCTTAAATTTTCTCAGCACCTTGTGACAGTAGCTTGCTTGGCTGATACTTAGTGTGGAATTCACCTTGTCTCTGTTTATCTCCACACCTAGGATTCTTTTGGATTCCCCCAGATCCTTCATTTCGAATTCTTTCTTCAGCATGGCTTTAACTTTCCCCAGTATTTCTTTTGACTTCCCTGCCAACAACATGTCATCTACATAAAGAAGTAGATAGACCTTTTGATCGAAAGTTTTTGTGTTTATATAAACACAACTGTCAAAGGAACTCCTCATGAAGCCCAATTTAGTAACATACTCATCGAATCTTTCATACCAGCACCTTGGGGACTGTTTTAAGTCCATAGATTGACTTATTTAGGAGGCAATGCAGAGTTTCCTGTCCCTTTTTTACATACCCTGGAGGTTGCTTCATATAGATTGTTTCTGTGAGGAAACCGTGGAGGAATGTCGTTTTAACATCTAACTGGTCCAATTCTAGATCCTCTTGTACAACCAGTGATAACAACAATCTGATAGAGGTCATTTTTACAACAGGGGAAAAATCTCAGTGTAATCTATTCCCTCTTTCTAGGTGTATCCTTTTGCAACCAAGCGTGCCTTGAATCTAGGCTTTAATACACCATTTATTCCTTCTTTCACCTTGTATATCCACTTACAGGATATTGGCTTGTACCCTTTTGGAAGAGATCTCAAAGTCCATGTACCATTCTCTTCTAAGGACTTCATCTCCTCATTCATGGCATTTATCCAATTTATTCCATTTGGACCACTGATGGCTTCTTCAAAGTTGTTCGGTTCATCAAGATCTGGGGACTCAGCCACACTCAATGCAAGAGAGATGCAGTCAGCTTCTGAGAACCTTGAAGGAGGTATAATGGTCCTCCTTTGTCTGTCTCTTGCCAAAGAGTAGTTCCTGAGGTCAGGCTGCTCATCCTCTGCTTCAGATGGATCGTTTTCTGTTTCTTGAGGTTCATCTTCATGTTCAACTGAAGGTTCTGTTTCAGATACTTGTGGATTCTCATAGTGCTCCACCTCAATGTTTGTACCCTTCTCTTTAGTGACTTCATCAAGCGGTTTATCTTTAAGCATAAACATCTCATCTTCTCTGAAAATTACATCACGACTATTTATGCATCTCCTTTCAATGGGATGTCATAATCAATAGCCCTTGACACCTTCAGTGAACCCCAAAAAC
This sequence comes from Luffa acutangula, assembly GCA_036850905.1. Lineage (NCBI taxonomy): Eukaryota > Viridiplantae > Streptophyta > Magnoliopsida > Cucurbitales > Cucurbitaceae > Luffa > Luffa acutangula. Next base: position 40,011,405 of record CM072097.1, on the reverse strand, counting down.
ATGCATTTTACAGCTCTAGCTTTAAGCTTCCCCTGATTTTGATGCACAAAACCCACATAACCAAACACTTTAAGGTGCTGTAACTTAGGGGGCTTCCCAGACCATTTTTCTTCTGGGGTTAGGAAATTAATTGAGGTATGAGGGCACCTATTCAGTGTATAAACTGTGTAAGAGGTTGCTTCTGCCCAATACCTTTCATTCAACATAGCTTCAGCAAGTTGACACCTAACCCTCTCCATAATGGTTCAGTTTAATCTCTCAGCCACCCCATTCTATTGTGGTGTGTGTCTAACCGTTCGATGCCTTAAAATACCATTTTCTTTACAGAACTTATCAAATGGTTCATTGCAGAATTCTAGTCCATTGTCGGTTCTTAGACACTTAACTTCCTTACTAGTCGGTTTTTCCACCATAGTTTTCCATTCATTGAACTTTTCGAAAGCTTGATCTTTAGATTTTAGAAAATAGATCCAGCTCTTCCTAGAAAAGTCATCAATTAAAGTAAGGAAGTACCTTGAACCACTAAGATAGTTGGATGAAACTGGTCCCCATAGATCTGAGTGAATATACTCAAGAATACCTTTTGTAGTTTGCTGGGACTTCATAAAACTTTGCCTTTTTGACTTGCCTACCACACAGTATTCACAGAAATTCAAACTATCACCTGTTCCTTGGGGCAAAAGGCCTTGTTTGGCTAAGATCTGAAGGCCTTTAGTGCTGATATGAGACAGCCTCCTGTGCCAAAGTTCTTCTTCTGAAAGATTACCATCTGATATTACTAGGGCACTCTGAATCATTTCAACATCCTTTAATACATATAGGTCGTTCATTTTGGTACCAGTAAGCACCGTTTTCGAATCCTTCTTAATCTCAATGGTTCCACCACATCCACCATAAGTGCAACCGATAGCATCCAACATCCCCAAATAAATTAGATTTCTTTTGAGGTTAGGAACATGTCTAACATTCCTTAATAGCTTCACGGATCCATCATTCAGCTTTAAGGAGACTGATCCAATGCCAACAACTCTACAAGTGTTATTATTCCCCATGTAAACTATTCCTCCATCCCATTCTCGGTAAGTCGTGAACCAACCCCTTGAGGGGGTCATGTGGAAGGAACATCTGGAGTCTATAACCCAGTCATGCTTCTCAATTACTGATTGTTCTTTGCTGCATTGGTCAGAGGTTGCTAGAGCATCTGAGTAGGTTATTGAATTTTCACCCACTGATGCTTCTTGTGGCTTGTTTTTCTTGTTTATGTGATACTGGTTCTTCCTTTTTAATGAATAGCACTCTCGTTTAATATGCCCCTCCTTATGGCAATAGTTACATTTCACTTTAGGCTTCCCCTTCTCTTTGGATTGCTGCTTGGTTTCCTTGGCCTTTGATTTTCCTTTCACAAATAAACCTTCAGAGGATTCTTTTTTTTTGTGATAGCAATTCTAACTCTTTGGTCTTGATAGCAGAGATTATTATATCTATTGTAATCTTATCCCTGCCATACTTCAACGCCGTTTTCACTTCACGATATGTCTCAGGCAAGGAGCTCAGCAATACATAAGCTTCATTCTCATCTCCTATCTTTTCTCCCAAATTCTTAAACTCTGATGTCATTCTTTTGAAGTCATCCAGATTTTCTGTGAGTGTTTTATTTGAATCCACCTTGTATGTAAAAAACTTCTCCTTTAGGTACATCTTATTATGCACATCTTTTGTTTCATACAGAGAATTCAATTTATTCCAAATTGCTAATGGAGATTCCTCGTCTATAACCTGTCTTAGAACACTGTTGCTTAGGTTCAAGATTAACGTACCATAAGCAGTTGTGTCCATGGTCTCCTTTTGTTCATCTGTAACTGATGGGGGCAACTTGGTAGGATCAATCAGTGCTTGCAGTGCCTTTTGTTGCCCGAGAATTGCCTTGATCTTGGCTTTCCAAAGGTCAAAATCTCCCTTCCCGTCGAACTTCTCGATTTCAAATCTTGCCATTTCCATTCTTGCTTCCAAGAAACGAGTTCTTGACTGACTTCTTGGCTCTGATACCACTGTTACTTTGACAGGTTGCTCTCACTGAGGATTACACGTAGAAATATCACATCTACCCACTCAGTACGCATGCAACTCCCAGGCCAAATTCACTCAGACAAAGAACGCTGAAGCAAGAACCACGAAGCTCTTCTCTCAGAATGAACACTCACGATCAGGTTATTTTTGGACAAGCAAAAGCATAAAGAAGAAGAGGAAGAAGACAAGAATTATAGTGGTTCGGCAACCATGGCCTACATCCACTGTTAAGGGAGCTATTTCTTTCACTCAAGCAAGTAAGAATTACAAAGATACACTTACAAACTCTCAATTCTTAAACTCTCTCACAGCTCTCTAATTCTCCTATTTTTCTTTTATATTCAAGGAGAAGATCAAACTGTAAAAACAGTTAGGTAGCTGAGCTTGGTGGTTACAACACATTTACTTGAGGTAATTTCTACATTTTGAAAAAAAATAAAGTTGATTTCTAAACTTCATAAAATAAATCAGATTAGTCTTTGTTGTTAAGAAACTAACATAATGATGAAGTGTCCTCCATGTCTAGATGAAGCCATGTAACTATAACAAAAAATTTAATCTTAAAATTAATTATATCTTTTCATTTTTTGTTGGGAGAGAAATATGGTCGTTATTGACATCCGCGTTCAAAGTTAAAACGGATAGTATCAAGGATACTGACATTGAAGAGGAAGATGATAATGGGTATATTACGAGTACTGTTACTAAAAAGAATTGATTGTTAATTTGTTAAGATCCGTAATCGCTTCTGCACGAGTGTTCTTCACTCCTTCAGTGAAATTGTGTATATTTGTGTGAAGTTCTGAGGCAGGAGATAATTAAAGTAGTGTGGTTGAGTTTGGTTATTTTTAGTTCATATTCTGGTTTTCATGGGGTTGTGTTTTGCTTAGGAATTGCTATAGTAATTTGGTAGCAACAGTTGGTTCAAGGAGCTAGGAGCTTAAGTGATTACATTGGACTTCACATGTTAGAAGCTCATTAATTGAGCTAGCAATCCTCAGGTTGAATAAGAAGATTCCAGCCAATGGGAGAGGTCCTAGGTGAAGGAGTGTACAGGACACTAGCAGCAGCGATTTGGATCGAAACACTCAAAATTCTTTTAATTTTAGTTAAGAAAACATGCACTCATGAGAGCCGAAAACAGAGTATTGTGTAAACCAACCTTTTGTAGCCGAATTCAATCTGTTTGTTGAAAGAATTTGAACATGAGCACGTCTAGGACAACCACCGTGGTCTTCCCTGCTATTCTCCGACCTTAGAACGAGCTTGTGGGAGCTGTTTATGATGAAATTAGGGAGAGAAAAGATTATCTCTTGAGGGTTTGAGCTTGTAGCTTTTGAGAGAGAAAAAACATCTTCATCTTCTTTCCCTCCACGTTTTTCTTCTTTTATAGAAGAATCACATGTGGATTACTCTCACTAAACTAAGACAACTCATTGTCTTTTCATGTAGTGTATTGAGAGGTGTCTTAGATCAAAGAAGAGAAAATGGGTTCGGTGTCAAGCTTGGTGATTTTGCCTCTTGGATTAATAATTTCAAAAATAAAATTAAAACCAACAAAATCCACTAACTCAATTTTGAAATTAATTTTAAGTAAAATTAATACTATTTATTAATTAAACATTTTAATTAATAATTATTATTTTAATTTAATATCAAATATTAAATTAAATATTTGCACCAAATCCCATTTTCTTTCAATCATGGTTTCTAATATGAATCCCTATCCATATCCAAACTGAAATATTGTATCGAATACATAATCCTAATATTTAAATCTCATTTAAGTATTCTCAACTCTCTCTATAGTTCAATCCGTAAAAGAACTATTGATATCACAAATAATGACAATTCCCTAAATCGTGTTTGAACTATTCAAACTCTTTCATCACGCAGTTCTAAGGATTATTCCGTACGAGCTAGTAGTGGGACCTAATGGACCTACAGATCATGGGTTCCAACGATCCGAGATTAACTGGTTGAACTCTTTTAACCTAGTTAACCAACATTTGTTAACTACCGGGACACTCCACTACACTCCACTATAGCCCGATAGTTGAACTCCCCTCACCGTAGATATATTTCCGTTCACCCCATATAACCATGATTAGTAAGTCGACCCCTCACAGGTTGTTTGTAACTAAAGCTGGATCAAATGTCCGTTTTACCCCTGAAGTTATATCTTGTTCCTTAAGTCCCCACTAAGTCCCTAATGAACAATTTGTTTGTGGTCCCACCACTAAACCTAAAACCTCTCGGTCCAATGAGAGGGCGGAATCCCTTTGTTCACGTCCCGGAGTCAGCACTTAAGGGAAAAACCTCTCTACTATCCCTATTTTGGGTAGGAGTGAATTTCGTCTTGCAGGACTATGTCCCCAGCTATCTACCCGGTCTTATCCCCAAAATGGTAGGCTTATTGAGTCGGCGATGTTGAGTCACTCTCACCCATGCAAATCAAAGGATAATCTCGAATAAACAGGAGTTCATAGTTAGCTCAGGATTAAGATCGAGTTACCTAGGTCATCGCATGAAATAGTCAGTCTTGTCAGTAAACGACGTTATAAAGCAATAATGACTTATTTCTCGGTCCTGGTCTTATACAAACTCTTTTGCATAGAACGCCCCTACTCACATGTCTCTAAAGGATCACATCGTTTGTACCATATATACAAAGTGGGCCGCATCACATAGTTTTCCTAGGATTAAGGTACCCAGCCTTATCCCTATACTATAGACCGTTTAGGCCATTACTTGAACTTGATTCATCTTTATGTCACTACATAAAGTTCAAGCATTCATATCACATAGCCATGGATGTTAGTTTATTGGATTTGAGTTATGTAACATGCAATTCACTTATTTAATAACTTTAAGTGAACGGAAACTCAATAACGACTTTATCGAACAAGTATATAACTATTTGTTTCATTCACTATCTACGAGTTTTAGGGCACCAACCCCAACACTAGGTGGGCTTAAACATCCAATCAGCCTTAAAATCAATGAAAAATTAAAGATATAAAAGAAATATGATGCATTTTAGGAAGGCAATCGGTTTAAAAAAGAAAATACAAACCTGAGAGTTGTGGAAGCTTGCAAAAAAGAGGAAAGACAACAAGGAAGCAATTAGAATTTGGATATTCAACTTAGGAACGCTGGATCATCCATTAGAATTCTCTCCTTTAGTTTTCTCTCCTCATTTTATTTCATCTCCCTTGTATTTAGTTTGTATTTAAGGTTGTGAAAGATGATTTGTATGACTTTTTTTTTTTTTTTTTGTCTTGACTTTGTTTCTTCCTTAATCATGAGCTAATCCTCTTTTAAGTGTGGATTAGGGAGCTTTGTACTTAAACCAAATGTAGAGTTGAAGTGAACTCTATCATTTCCAACTTAAAGTAAAGTGTGCTTCAAGTTGGAATGCTAGATTTTCGTTTGGCCAACCATTATTTAGCAATGTTGTCATTATTTTGGGAAAAAGATTGATAACCAATTGCTTTACTTTACATTAGTGACGAGTCGGAGTTGTCGAGGCTTCGGGTCAAATAAATTTATAATCACCGAACACTAAACTACTTTTCAGTAGTAGCGGTAGAGGTTGAACACAAGAAACACAATTATAATTTGCTCAACTTAGGTTTATTACGATGACCAGACTAATGGGGGGTTTGAGATGCGAGAGATCGAAATGCGAGAGAAATTAAAATGCGGGAATTTAAATGACAGAAAATAAAAGTACAAGAATTAAATGACAAAAAGGTAAAGGGGAGTGGTTGATCGAATCTAGGACTCATGCAATCGGTTCATTTGGGTTCGGTTTTGATGGATCTTAATCACAGATTATCTAATATTGGAATTTACATTTTAAGCCTAACATACTCCTAAAAAAGCTAGAGAGCCATAATATCCCTAATTTATTAACCTGACCAATGCATCGAAGCTAATCTAATTGAATACTAATTAACCTGGTCAAATTAACTAACAACAATTGTATTACGATTAGGATAGTTACATAGCCAATTTTATAACTAGGAAAAACCTAAATTATAAATTAACTAAGTGTCAAATTCTAGGCTAACATGCCATTTGCTACAAGATTAGGGATAACACGTCTAAAATAGAGCTACATGCTTCACCTATTGCTACCAATAGCTAATATGATTAAAAATGACGGCAATCGGGGTTGTCAATCCCTCCTATCAAATCAAATCATGATTAAATAGAATTCAACACACAATAAACATTAAACTCATAAATTAAAATGCTTAAAATCTCATAAGAATCCAACAAACTTACAATTGAGTTCCCGATTACATGAAATTCACCTAGCCGAACATCGAGCAAGGCTTTGGGGCTCAATCAACAACCCAATCTAATCTAATCCTAAGCTAGTCTAAGCTAAATACAAAGGAGAAGAGAAGAATTGGGAGAAAATACCAGAAAAACGGCTTAAGAATGATAGATGGAACCCTAAATGCAGAAAAGAAATATATATAGCATATGCTGATAACATCTCGACACTTCGGACTTGAATGATGGAAAACAGGCGCGCACTTCACTAGCGGCGAGACGCTATAAGCACAACGTCTCAATGCTAGGCCTTCTGGATTACAGCGTTGAGCAGTTCCAGCCTTAGCGTCGAGCAAGCTTTGGTTGCAGTGTTGAGACGCTCTTCGCTTGACCTTCAGCGTGCGTTAACTTTTGTTGGCTAAGGGCCTTTTTGTCATTTTGCTTCACTTTAGCTCGTTTTCAACCTGAATCGGTCCCGAATTCATGTTTTAGACCTGCAACAATATTATAGTCAAATTAAAGCATTTTTCGCACTGAATACAACAAAGATAAGCAAATGAGGAGGAAATAAATGTATAATAAATTTGCTCTATCAATTAGTTTGTTTTAAGTAGTGTTTAGCTAGTGAGGAGTTTAGAAATAAACACTCACTTAATGCACAAGTCATTAGAGTTTAAAATGAGGTGACTAAATGGGAGTTTAATCACTAACCTAAGGAGAATTGGAAAATTTCCATAGAAAAATGCTTAGTGATCTGGAAATTGCATGAGAATTACTACAACAAAACATTTGGTGACAGTATAAAGCCCCTAATCTGAGTCTATCCTTTTCTGTCTATTCAACCCTTTTCCTGTCGTTTTCTTTATTTTTTAGCAACTTTAAGCTTTTGTTTATCCTTAGTTCTTCTTGCATTTAGTTAATAAACAAATTTTCCTCTGGTTACTGTTGGATTTCATTAAAACAGACTTAGAAATAGTGAATTTCGTAAAGTCAATCCCTGTGGAAAACGATATAAAAATATACTTATCACTTGCTGTTAGATGTGTACACTTGCACGTTTGTGAGCTGTTTATTGCATATTTTAAACTCACATTATACAAGGCAATAGTTGGTTATGATTCGGATCTTGTGTTTGGGTCGCCAAGTAGATGATGAAATCACATCAAATCCAAATAAACAAAATTGAAGGATCGAAACCAAAATTGTAATGACGTACTTGTAAGACGTTAAATTTGTGGTTAAATTATCAAAAATACCCATAGTGTGTTGGTTTCAATTATACCCTGAACTTTCAAAAGTTTCATTTCAGCCCTAGAAGTTTGAACATTGTTTCAAAATTATATTTGCAAACGCAGAAAACTTCTTTTGGGATATTCGAACCACATACCTTTTGTTTATTAGTATTCTTACCGATTGTATTTGCAATCAATTGGAAAGAAGGTGCCAGACAGAAAATGAAGGCATACGTTGCATTACATTACAGGAGAGGAATGCATTTGAGCTAACTTTAACCTGCAAACTTTCAATCTGCTTTCTTCAAGTTCAAGCAATTATCTGCAACTTGGCTGAAAAGCTCCTGAACCTGTTTTAATTCTTTCTCTGCAACAAACAGTTCAATTAAGATTGTTAGTTGTGGCTAAATATCAATAGCATATTCAATAGAATGAAGGGAGCATGAAAAATTTAGGGCTTAAATTCTTAAACAAAATTAATTAAATCGACACAAGTCATTGTTGAGAATCCCACATTGAAAAGATAAATGGAGATCTCACAATTTATAAGATAGATGAGTTACTCTACTAATTGCCAAATGATTTTGAGATGGAACCTCATGTTATCTAATATGGTATTAAAGTCCATAAAACCCAAACAGATCCGATTCAAGAATGGTGAATTCAAAGAAGTACAATTTTGAATGGGCATGTTGAGGATCCCACGTTGGATAATTTGCAATTAGGCATGTTGTAAATATAAAGGCTAACAAGAAGTGGAGATAACACTTTGCTTCTAGCTGCTTTTGAAGTTCTTGACCTACAACATCGTTCTCAGCCTGGATAAATGGTTTCCAAATTGTTCCAAGAGAACAAACCTTAATTCATTGCTACTTTCAACTCCATCGCTGGAAATTTTAGACAAATACAAGGTTGAATAGTAGATTCCAAATATCAACACAAATAATATAGCTCTTAAAAGTGGGGCTAAACAAAATAAGCAGTTAAAAACAAAGAATGATTTAAAATGTTTCCATAATACTTTGGTTTATTGCCAATCCGAAATGCCATAGTTGCCCAAGTAGTATCTAAGGTTGGAAGTAAAAAATAAATTGAAGTTTCATTTATCTCCATCCTTCAAATAAGGAGTACAAATAATACAAATAAGCTGAATAGGAATCTATAAAAACCAAGAAAATTATAAAATTCGGACTCCCTACTTTCTACCTATATCTCACTCTCGTTTCTAGCCACAGGCTCTCGGTACTTGCTCCCGTTTCTCGCTCATCTCCCTACAATCTTGCTCTCGCTTTTTTCTCTATTTTCTTACACCCTCTTATTAGACTTCTCCTTCACTTGCTTCATCTTCTCCCTGGTTATTCTAAAACTCCTACGACTATTAACAATGTAACCCAGAAAACTCCTTCAACAACACAACGGAAAAACAATGTTTCAGACCCATTCCACGAGCTTGTCAGACTCATTCTACCAATAATATTACAAACAGTTGGTTGCATCTTCATCTACATACCTGGTTCAATCTTTATCTACGTCCCAGCTGATTGAATCTTTCTAAAGGCCAAACACCTTAGAGAGTTGAAGTGAGATTGAAAAAAAGCAGAACACTGTTCAAACTAAAAAATAAAAATAAAAAATATGTTCATCCATTTGCTTTGCTTAAATAGTTGGAGTTTATAATTAAATGGATTTGATGGTTGACATTGACCAGCCAAAACTTGACATACAATCTCATCATGTGCAGAAATATATAACAAAGCGAGAAGCGAGAGTTGGCAATGTGAGTGAGAGGCGAGAGTCTAAAATTATATTAAAAAATATAACAAGGCGAGGGACGAGAGTGTTGGTCTGGAAGGGTACTGTGATCCTAAAAATTGCACGATGACATCAGCAAAAAGGCATTCCCCATTAAAATGAAAAGGTGAGACATTTTTCATTTACACCTCCCAAAAAGATTATCCGTACAATTTTTCCAAGAATCCATTAGACACATTGAAAGTTTAAACCCTGTTTGATAACCATTTCGTTTTTAGTTTTTTATTTTTGAAAATTATGCTTGTCTTCTTTCAATTGTCTTACCATAGTTTTCATTTTGGTAAGGACATTTGAATTCCTAGCTAAATTCTAAAAACAAAAACAAACTTTTAAAAACTACTTTTTTTAGTTTTAAAAAAATTGACTTGGTTTTTGAAAACATAAGCAAAGAAACTCAGAGGTGGAAGTAATGTTTATAAGCTTAATTTTCATAAACCAAGAACCAAAAACCAAATGGTTATCAAATAGGACCTTATAAATCTAGTAACACCTTTTAAAGTTCATAAAGGTATTAGACATAAATATAAAAGTTTAGGTATAAATCTAGAATTTCAGAGACTAAACTAGTAATAAAACCTAGTAACAATCACTTTTTTTTTCCTTAGTTACAAACATCTTAATTGAACCAATTCACAACTTGCAGCTCTTGCTGGGCAATAATAATATATCATGAACCATTAGAAAAATGAAACACCAAAAGCATTTCACTGTCTCAGTGACAGCTTCAGCAACATTCATTACAACATTGAAATAAAGAAATCCTAAAGAAAAGACCATTTCTATAGCTCGAAAATAAGTAAGGACGATATATTTCAAATACCTTTACAATCCAACACCTATGGAATTCCCATTTATGCACCATATCTGCATTGATACTACAAACAAATGCTGCCAAACTACATTAGTAACTATCCAAGGGAGGAGAATAGAACAAGGAATCTCGACAACTTCAATCTATGGGTCCTTGGTAACTCTTTCTTCACTTTGGTCTTGGCGTGCACTATCGATAAAGGTCGAGCAAAATCACCATCCCTTTCATCCTCGTCATTTCTCCTCAAACTCGACATCAATGACATTGGGTTGTGACTTAGAACCAGAACTACCTTTTCTTGAATTGTATTCCCCTTGCCCTTTAGGCTGCCACACTATGTTTCCACATCCCGTGCAAGAAATAATTTGGTTCTTGTACCCAGCAAACTCCCTATTACAGGCCGGACAAGTACCCTGTACAAATCATTTAAACATCATTTAAGTAAAATATTCCTACAAAATTACAAGTATAGTCCTTATACTTTTAAGTTCCTATCTAATAGGACTTCAAACTCTAAAAAGTGTTTAATATATCCAGTCTCTGAAATTTTTATTTTGTATCTAATAGGTCCTTGACTTTTTGACATTTTAAAAAATTCAGACACAAAATTCAATTTTATGTCTAATAGATCCGTAAGTTTTTAAAAATATTGAATATATCGAGAAGCTATATGACACATAATTGAAAGTCAAGGAATCTATTAGACATTCTTTGACGTTTAGGGACCTATTACTCACAAACTTGAAAGTTTAAGGACTAGTAATTTAACAATAATAATAATAATAAATAAATAAATATAACAATTAAAAGTTCAATGACTGAGGGAGGAACAGTATTTACAAGTCAACCAAGGTGTTCTTGGTCCAGCACACTCGACCCAAAGGCAATGCTCATGTTGACTCATTGGGAAGACTAAATAGATAGGCAAAATCCATTTCTGAATGACCACATACAATCCTAATCAATGTTAAGTAAATTTGTTGATGACATTCCAAATTCCATCGTACAAAGATTCTCTAATGCTCACATAACTATAACGAGGTTGTTTAACACAGAAGAATATAAAAAGGTTGGTTTAAATTTAAATATTTATGCTCTCTATAAAATTACAGTCCCCTCTATGCTGACTTTCCAAATATTTATGATACCTCCATCTATTACATTAGAGAGAGACCTTAATATGGAGATGCGGAATGAGAAGTCACAAGGCTGGGATGTCAGATTCAGGAAAAGCTTCTTTGACACAAATACAAGAATGGCATCAATTTTTCTTTGAAGCTTAATCCTAATAGGATGGCAGCAAGAGGACCGAGCAGTTTGGAACCTTTCTTGCAAATCAGTGACGCTCAATAGGTTAGAGAGAAGGAGATTCGTATTGTTTGGAAGAGCCACCTCCCATTTAAAAATGGACTGCGTGTAATTCCAATACTTTGTTGCAAAGGGGAGTTAACGAATATGTGGGCTTGGGTCTCCAAACTTTTCTTGCACATGACACACAAATATTGGAGAGTGAACTAGCGTTCTTATCTTTTGGGTTGATGCTATCGCGACTTAGCTCCCATTAAAAGAACTTGACTATTTCAGGATATTTACCTCACCAAATATCATTGTATAAATGGTTCACAAAATTGGTATTGCCTCTTGAATAGATCTTTGTTGAGTGAGCTGACGAGAGTCGACAAGTATTTTGATGGATCTTTGGGCCCATATCCATTTGTTTTCTCTTTCATTGGGGATCACGAGAGTAAGGGCTACCAAAAGAATGTTCCATTAAACTAGTTCATCATCACAAAAATTTCTGCAGATTATCAAGTCTCGAAATAAACAGGAATTGTTCCAAGACTCACTAACGAAAGCTGAAACCTTGGTGGTAAGGGCAAACGAAAGCCATCAAGACTTCTCAAAGGAGAAATTGACCACAACTTCTCTGAATCTGCAAATTTTCTTCCTAAGCGTAGGGGCCACTCACCCAGGGAACCATAGTGGCAGTTATAGAAATAGCATTACCATTGGGCAACAGAAAGTGAGGAGGGAAGTAAGATTTCTAGGTGAAATGCAAAGGAAGTTTTAAGGAACATTTGATGATAAAAATTGGTAGTGGACGAGGTACTAGCTTCAAGAATATGTATGAGTTGGGTAGAACAAGAACCAACAAAACTATTAATCCCCAACCCCAGATTGTACCAAATATATTCAATAAGGAATGGGAGAGTTGCAGATTTTTCACGACAGGGGGCCCTCCTACTGGAATCTTTAATTTTATTGGACCATTGTATGCTATTGAAATTGACGATTTAGCTACTCTATTACTTGAAAGTCCATAAGACAGGCAATCTACAGTCTTAGTTTTACTCGGCCTACTCTCCTTCAACTACTTGAGAGTCAAAAGTCAGGCAAAGATCCTCGAAAATTCGGGTATTTACTCTGGAATTCCCTTTTCTCTTTCTTGACAGAAAGCAGTATCAGATTTCAGAATATCTTCAGGCGTACTGTACTAGGTTTTTTTTGGAATTCTAATGTTTCTAATAGAACCTAATGCTGGATGGCTAAACATACGATATAGTTTTTTTAAATGAAAACTAAACAAAGTAGATTTCATTTAGAGCATCCCAAAACATGCCTCCTCAAAAATATTTGTTTTGTAAAAGTCAAAGCCATCTTTTCTTCCACATACTGTCCCTACGCTCAAACTCAAAGTATTTGGTCCTTTCTCCTGCAAAGAGTACAGATTTGAATGGAGAGATCATAAAATCTCCAAGAAGATGTCCAGAGAAAGCAAGGAAATTTGGAAATGCATTTCATTTTTGAGCTCTCTTTTTGTAAACACGATTATTTATTTACCAATCACCCATTGTCTTTTATGAAAGTTAGTCTCTTATAAAAAAAATATAAAGGAAGAAACTATCTCTTCAAGGATCTTCCCAGAATCAAATATTAGTGTTATTTCCCAATTTGTAGTTTGTTCACAATTCTCGACTAAAGTATATCATTAATTTTAGTAGTCATTAAAGGATATGTTAGGTGGCTTCTTCTTCTTTTTTTTTTTTTTTTTGGAAAAGAAACACCAAGAGGAATAAATATTCATTAGGTGGCTTCTTTAAAAAGATTAATTTTAAGTGTTTACACAATTTTGAACTATAACCAGCAAAATCATCACAGAAAGTTGATAGGATATTTAGTAATTAAACAAATGCATAATCTCACGCATACAACAGAAAAGAATGAGCAAGGTGCAATACCTTTATTACAAGGCTATTGGCAAAAGTCCCGATGAGTAGTGGACCAGCAAACGGTAGTATCCATGTTGCAAAGATTAAAAATCGGAAAAGCCATCCAGACAATGCAAACCAAAGGAAGAATATTGTCTACAAGAAAATAAAAAGGTGAATTGACGATGTGACACAGGAAAAAGGGAAGAAAAGAATAAATTAGGTGCAGAAAATTCATTTAGTGTCTTTATTCATAGTTTAATCCAGAGTGTGTTTAGGAGTTTTATATTTAAAGCTAGTTTTAGTTATAGTAGAAAACTTCAATATCTTGAAATCCAATTTCTAATTAGAATTTCCAATTCTAATAGGATTTCTATGCCCTGGTTTGTCTAATGAGTTTCTTAGATTTTTTTTTTTTTTTTTTTGATAGGAAACAAGAAACTATTTCATTGATGTATGAAATAGATACAAAAGGGGGCCTATCAATAGAGATTACAAAAAACATCTCAATGAGATATGAGGAAAGAAAAACTATAATTACAAAAGGGGGGAGTGACTACTCAAATACAAAGCAAGATAAGTAGTAGATTCGAAGAAAGCATATATGTTTTGAGACTTATCGTTGAAGATTCGGGTGTTTCGTTCCAGCCATAAATTCCACAAAAAAGCACAGAGGAAATTGAGCCATAGAAATTTCTTCTCTTTTTTGAAGGGGTGTCCAACGATTGATAATTTGAGAAGAGAAAGGATGTCACCCGGTCTAGCTGTATGCCATCCAAAAGCTTGCTGAAGGAAATCCCAAAAAGCAGCAGCAAAGGAACATATACTGAAGAGATGAATCTGGGTTTCATGACTTCTGATGCACATGTAACAACTTGGAGAGAGAGTCATCCCTGGATATTTGCGCTGGACCACATCTGATATATTAATACAAGCATGGCTGAGCTCCCAAATGAAAATTTTGACCTTTTTCGGCATAGGGCCTTTCCATAAAATGCTGTAGAGATCAGAATTTGCGAAGTTTGCTCAAGAAGCCAGTTTTTTTGTGAGAGATCCAGTAGAGAAATTCCCTGATTTTTCAAGATTCCATATCCAAGAATCTTCCTCATCTTTAAAGGCGAAGGATGTAAGTTGGTGAGACAGCAAAGCCCATTCCAGAATTTCTTCATCATTTAGACTTCTTCTCAAGTGAAGGTTCCAATCTCCAGTCAATGGATTCCCAAAATCTTGTATGTGAGCCTCTTTTTTTTAGAGAAAGGTTGTACGTGGAGGGAAACAGAGACTTTAGATTTGATGAGCCAAGCCAAACGTCTTCCCAAAACATGGTCTTGTCTCCCTTTCCAACTTTTAACTCAATGTTGTAAATCAGACCTTGCATCTTTTGAATGGATTTCCATGGACCCTTGGATGTGCCTAGAGAGCTGTTGCCAGGCTTGAGATTATTTTTGGAGATTCCATATTTTGTAGCAATAAGCCTCCTCCAAAGAGCATCCTTTTCTCAATTATGTTTGTTCATCTTTAGATACCAGATGCTGTAAATTTGTCTAGCAATTATTATGGATACATAACTACAGTTTTAATTAGTTTCCACCAGGTGTTGGCGGTGGCAAGAAAATTCAACCCTAAAAGTCCAGGTGGGTTTCTAAGATGTTGTAGGGGATTTGGCAGTATTCCCCCAATTTTCTGCTCTTTTTCCTAACAAATAATAACTAAGAATCTGATTTCAGATTGTGACAGTTGCAAAAGCCCTCTTAAAACTCACAAACCCTCGTATTGAACCTAAAATTAATTCTGATTGACTTCCTTTGACGTACTCATCACAGTATCCACCACATCTATCAACTCCCAGAATAAATAAATTTAAATAAAAAAATATATATAAAACTTATATTCTAAATATACAATTTAAATTTTGTAACAATGGTATCCAAATCAAATTACAACATTTAAAATCAAGAAACTCCAATGATGTAGGTCATTTATATACTATTTTGTAGTGTCGTTGGATTTTACCACAGTAACAATTATAATAACAGTGAGAATAGCTATTTCTTTCGGTTAGCAGGTTTGTTGGTGGACTAGAAGTAGGGTTGAACATCAATTCAGTTTAGTCGGTTTCGGGCCCAACCAAGAACCAAACTGATTGGCTCAGTTTTTTTTTGCAAAGGGAGAATCAAATGATGTCCAATTAGGCGTAGAATTGATTATTCGATTATGCTCAATTTGGTCATCCAATTCTGGGCCTACCGATGTAACAGCAAGGGACGACAAAGATGAGGAACGCCCATGGATATGTGAGACGGCTACAACGTGGAGACAAAGACGTTTGCAGAGTGGCAACAAACGCGTTTGCAATGTGGCAACGACTGGTGAAGATGAAAAGAACTTAACCCATAAAGAAAGAGAGATACGAAGAGCGAGAGAGATGAAGGGGCAGCCAACTGATAAAAGTCTATGTGGAGATGGCGACGAAGACAAGATTTGAAACCCAGAGAGAGAGACGAAGAGCTAGAGAGATGAAGAAAGGCTGGGAGGGGCAATCTGCAGCTAAAAAAAAAAAGTGATGATGTTTTAGGGTTTCTTTTTTATGGGGTATATATATACCCGCAATTTGGTTTGATTTTCTCGGTTTTTTGAATCAAAACCAAAAATATTCAGTTTCTTGAAAACTAAAATTGAGATGTCCAATATAATATGAATAATCAAACTAAATTAGTCTGGTTTGGTTGGTCAGTGTTTTGGTTTTTCTATGCACCCCAAGAAATACTAGACATAGGCTAATTGGCAATAGAAGGCACCCTTTAATCATTCATTTATATAATTTCTTATGATTTCTACGTCAAAGTAGTATAAGAGCTGCACTCATCCAACCTAGGAAGGCATCAGCAAGATTCCACAGGAAGGGGAGGGAAAAACTGTGACCTACAGAAAAGTTACAGGCTGCCAATCTTGAACTTCAAAAGTGCATCCTTCCTCTAGAAGGATTGGACAGAAGAAAAACTAATCTCAAGGTCAACTCAAATAGTTCGAAGCTTCATTCATCTTTGACCAACCTCATTGGAGGAGGTAAGTTACCTCAAACAGTTAAGTTTCCCTCATGGTACATGGCTTCTCAATATAGAATGAAGGGGAAAAAAGAAGAAGAAAAAAATACATTCTGTTCACCTTAAAAACGTTGGCCAGCTTTGCAATATCCTTCCAAGGGAAGCTACAACACTTCCATTTCTTGAAATCGAAGTGATTTCTAATGAATTGCTCCCCAAACTTACTCTTTATCACCTGTCTCCACAAAGATTCAGGCTCATTTTCAAAACGCCAAAGCCATTTCAGCAAAAGAGCTGAGTTTTTTGATCGGATATTATCAATGCCAAGCCCCCCAAGGTCTCTCGGAGTGATCACCTTATCCCATCTTACTAGGTGGGATCCCTTGTCACCGTCTCCACCCTTCCATAGGAATCTTCTAAAAGCCTTTTCAATCTCCTTACTCACCCCAATAGGGATTCTGAAGATAGCCATAAAGTATGCTGGAATGCTAGATAAAACCGCTTTGATAAGGGTTGTTCTAACACCCTTTGAGATAGGAAATCCATTCCAAGAGGCCAATTTATTTCTAATATTATCTACCACTGGATCCCAAAAACCAATTGTCCTTGCCTTGCCCCCCCCACTGTAACTCCCAGATAGGAAAAAGGTAAATTTTCCACCTTGTTAGAAATTTGAAGATCACAACAGAAGTATCTCAAATGCTCCAATTTCCAATTCTTTAGTCTTCCTATAAGCATTTCCTTGGATAGCTAACTCTAAGTTTTTGTAATTATCCTATATTCTTTTTATTATAGTCAATTGGAGAGCTTTTTGTACTATCCTCGATTGTTCTATGGATAGATACTTAGTCTTCCCTCCTTTGCATGTCGTCCAAGTTATACAGCATATATGTATTGATAAGAGTAGATTACAAGTAAATACCAAAACCAAAACAACATATACAACACAGCTTGTCATATATTGTAGAAGGAATGGGCACCCACCTGTCCAACCAATAATCTTGAAGAATGACATCTGACTATTTCAACCACGAAAGTACTTACTCTGGGATGCGTTGGGAGTGCGTCCAAAGTCCCACATTGGCTAGATGAGGGGATAATCATGGGTATATAAGGGAGGACAAGTATCTCCATTGGTATGAGGCCTTTTGGGGTGAACCAAAAGTAAAGCCATGAGGGTTTATGTCCAAAGTGGACAATATCATACCATGGTGGAGATATGTGGTTGTCCGATAGTCCCTTACAAGTGGTATCAGAGCCATGCCCCGAGAGTAGCCATGTCGGGTGGAATTCTCGGGTGCCGAACAAAGAAGTTGTGAGCCTTAATAGTCATGGGGAGATCCGTGGTTCAGCTCTGGGTAGGCGGGTATACTCCGGAGAAAAGGAGTCGTCCTAGATAAGAGCAAGAACTCTCGGTAAAGCGGTGAAGCCTAGAGAGTTGGACGGATAGATGACTATTTGAGGGGAGGCTCAGTGGTACTTTGTTCGAGGGGAGGATTGTTGGGAGTGCGTCCAAAGTCCCACATTGGCTAGATGAGGGGATGATCATGGGTATATAAGGGAGGACAAGTATCTCCATTGGTATGAGGCCTTTTGGGGTGAACCAAAAGTAAAGCCACGAGGGTTTATGTCCAAAGTGGACAATATCATACCATTGTGGAGATATGTGGTTGTCCGATAGTCCCTTACAGGATGGACAATCTACACTTCAGCCAACATAAAACCACAAAGGTTTTCTTTGAATTGTATGCAAGCCTTTCAAACAATCAAACATACTCACGATTCTTTTAGCATATTGAATGAAGCTCCCATAATTTCCGCCGATGGCTCCCAAATTCTCCTTTCTCCAAAACATCAAAGGTAATCCACAAAGCTTTATCCAACCCCCATAACATGGATTTCCATCTTAATGAAACCCCCACTAAATTTCATCCTTTCTTCTAACAAAGTTCCTCTGAGTCCTAGACAATCCCTTTAAGCAAAGGCAAATCTCTAAAAATGGATTGAGCATACAATCTTCATGAATTATCTTCCTCGGGCCTTCCATGTAGGCAAACCAATCACAGTGGAAATGAAGTCTTATCACGACTATGGCATGTTCCCAATCAGTTTGAGCACACTCAAATTTCTTCTTCACAATGCATTCTTTTTTCTCCAACTCCCCCTCATTTTTCCTTTTAAACTCAGCCTATTCCTTTACTTTGTATTCTTCCTTTCCCCATTGAATTTTCCTCCCTCCTAAATGAAATTCTCCCCCTTCAAATCCATTCTTCCCCTGCTGAAATTAACCTCATTCTCATATTAGCTTCAACCTTATGATAATGAATAATTGCGCAAGAGAATTCTCCACCTTATTTAACCCCCTTGCACCCAAAATAAATAAATAAATAAATAAAATCTAATAACTACAGAACCATGTGTCCACAAACTCAAAGACAAAGTTAAAAATTTAAACTTGATTAAAAATTTGTAGAGAGCGCCACAAAAAAACCTATCTTAAATGCTCCAACTTCTGAAATCTTTAATCTTGATTCTTAATAAGGAGAAGTTATCCATCATCTTAAAGAATTATTAATAATAAAATTAGGATGCCAAAAGCATTTTGAGTAGGAGAATTTTGCAGATTCTTTTTTGGGCATCATAAACTAGGACTTTCAATGCACTCATTTCGCATCTTCAAGAACATGCCTACAGGGGCCATCGTTCTTATCTTAAAAATAAAGTGAAGTGATGCCATACCATTGCCACTCTAAGAACTAACTAAACAGAGATCACCAGTGACACCAAGAATCTTAAAAACAAGAACGCATATCTAAAATAAAACCATATACCACGTACCACAAAACTTTTGCCTAATGGCGTGTCCATAAATTCATTGAGTTGCCTCCTATACTGCACAAACCAAGAGAAATAAGAGTGAGTGATAAGGGACGGCACTGACACTAGCGAACAAAACAGATAACAAAGCAACAAAATTCAATAGATATCTTAAAGATAAGACCACCTAATATTACAGATAACCAAGAAAAAAAAAACTATGATCTTCATTCTACTTCAGTGGAAACTAGTAAATTATAAATATTAAGACATCGAGCATTGACACTCAGACTGACTGCTAATCTCATAGAGGATTAAATTAAGAACGTATCCTTCATACAATTTCAGAAAAATACCAAAACCTCAATTCCACAATCAATATTAATTGAGCAGGCCCTATCTACACAAATTCATTTCACAAGCACGATTTTCAATCAATCCGCATTACAAACCATTGGCCAATTTCTGCTAAAATCCAATGTAAAATTACGCCAACGCAGTCCAATTCCAAACTCCCTATCAATCTCGCGCGCCCGGTCGGCCGCCGATTGGGCAACAGAACTAACACGGCGCGACACAGAGTAGCGCCGATCAAGGCGTTCCGCAGTTTTCCTCGCCTCGAAGACGAATTTCTCGAAGCCATCGTTGGCGCCTCGCCATACTTTGTTCCAGGCCTCGCCAAAAGCATCGCTGTTGTTACCGCCGCGGCGGTATGCCTGAACGAAGCCAACACTCCTCCGGAAAGGGATAATTAAGGGTCTCATCCTCCTCGGTCTCAAAGGAGCTTGCAGCGGTGGCTGCCATGGCGGCAGAGCTGTTGAAGCTATCATCCCAAGTTGTATTACTGTTGCTTGGATTTTCGCTTCTTCTACTTCAAGTTATAGCTTTTGCGTGTACTCACGCTGGAAGAAGGTCTCTATCGCTGGGGCAGGCTTGCGTCTGCGGTCAGAATGTTTTTTCGTTTAAAAATTAATTTAGATCATTTTTTTTTTTTTTTCTGTAAAGATAATTTAAATAATTATATAATGGAATTATAGATTTCAGTTTTCAAACTCAATCATTTGAGTATTGGATTTTGTTTTTATTTTAGTCTCTCTATCCATTTTTCCATTAGACAATTATATAGTGAAATTACACTTTTAGTTCTTTGAGTTAGATTTCAGTTTTCAAACTCAATCGTTTGAGGTTTGAATTTTGTTTTATTTTAGTCTTTCTATCCATTTTTTATTAGACATTAAAAGACGTGATATCTATTTTTATTTTGAAAATTAATTTCTTAATTATTTTTTCTTCTTTTTCCTTTTTATTTTTCTACTTTTCTTTTTTCTTTTATTTCATATTTCTTCCCCTTCTTCCTTCCTTTCTTCTTCTTCCCCACCACAACTCTAACTCGTCGTCATCCGACGCCCACCGCTAATCGCCAGTTGTCGGTCGTTCTCTTTTTTTTTTTTCATTTTCTTTTTTTCTTCTTCCTCTTTTCTCTCCTTTTGCTTCCTCCTTTTTCATTTTTTCTTCCCTCTCTGTTTATTCTTCTATTTTTCATTTATATATAAATTAAAACAAAGAAGTCGATCGCTAAGCTCGTTCTAGATCTGGCGTTCCGACAGTCAGTGACGGATCCATAAATTTTGTTCAGAGGGGTTTCATTTAAAATTTCGTAAAATTAATTTACAAGTGAACAATTTCAAAACTTTCATAAATGAAAATGAACTATTAATTTAATTCATCACAATTTTTGTCTATAAATTTTCATAAATGAATTTTTTGTATAAAAATGATATTTAAAGAAAAAATTAAAACAAAAATTGTAATATTATTTATTTGTTAGGATATATTACAATTTTAATCTTGAAATTTCTACGTTTGTGTCTTTTAGATTCTTAAGGGGTCATTTGATAACCATTTCGTTTTCTGTTTTCTGTTTTTGTTTTTCATTTTTTAAAAACAGAGGTGTTTGATAACCATTTTTGTTTTTTGTTTTCTGTTTTTTAAAAACGTTTTTGAAATTATAAGTAAATTTCAAAAACCAAAAAAAGTAGTTTTTAAAAACAGATTTCTGTTTTTCAAAAACTCATTTTTCTTCTAATGCTTACTTTTTTCTCTTTTACCTATCTTTCTCCAACAAATTCCTTTCTCTATTTTTTTTTTCTCTAAAACGTTTTTTACTCTATAAAATTTATTTTTCCCTCTCAAAACTTTTTTTTTTCTCTATATCTTGTCTATTTCTAAAAACTTATCAATATTTTTTCTCTCCTTAATTAACATGTTCTAATTTTTCTTTCGAAAAAAAAAGTCACCAAAATTTTATATTGCTACAACTTTTCTTTATTTTTGTAATTTATCGTTATTTGTTTAGCATATCTTTTACTCTTAACTTTATTATCTCTTTAAATTTTCTTTTATTTATTTATTTTTTAATATAAAATTTATCGTTTTTACTCTTACTTGTTTTCTATTTTTCCTCTAACTAATATCTTTTCTCGAGTCTAATAACTAATATTCTTTCTCTAAATATTTTCTTTCATCTCTCTAAATTTTCTATGTTTAACTTTTCTCGTCTTTCAAAAAAAAAAACTTATCTTGAAAACATTTATATTTGTGTCTCTAAATTTTTGTTTCAACGTTTCTACACATTTTTCTCTCTCTAAAACATCTTTTCATCTTTCTAATTTTTAAAAAACTGAAAACCAAAAACAGTTATCAAACAAGGTTGGTTTTCTGTTTTTTAAAAACAGAAAACAAAAAACAGTTATCAAACATATATGGTTTTTGTTTAAAAAAAACAGAAAACCAAAAACCAAAAACCAAAAACAGAAAAATCAAAAACCAAAAACTGAAATGGTTATCAAACGGGGCCTAAACTTTCAATTTCGCATCAACAGGTCTTGAACTTTAAAAATGTAAAGTAGGTTTAACTTTCAGTTTTTTGTCTGATAAATTTCTGACATATTTAGTCATTTTAAAAATCAACAAACTTATTAGACATCAAAAGTTTAGAGACTTATTAGACATTCTTTCAACTTCATTGACCTATTAAACATAAAATTGCAAATTCATAAACCTATTTGACAATAACTAAGTTTATGGACCAAATTTGTAATTTAACCAATTTGTTATTTCATATTCGTGAGTAATTTTTTTAAACAAAATATAACATACAATTTAAATTTATAAAAAAAAAATAAAAGATTTTTAATTATAAAAGTCCATTTTTTTAAATAGGTTTGGTATATATTTTTAAATTAAATAATCACGTTTCAGTGAGAAATAGAATAGGGTAAAAATTAAAAAGATCGTATGAGCTAAGATTTGATACAAGGACCGGCATGTTGCGAGGGGGGATAAGGACCCTTGAGCCAACTAAGCCAGCCTTCAATTTCGAGCATTTTACTAGAAATACATAGCTGATAACAGTTCCAGGGGCTCGAGCCCCTCGGGCCCATGCTGAATCAACCGCTACCGACAACAATGCAACGAGACCGCAATGGCAGTTCAGATCGTGTGAGTTTTGGCTCAACGACAGTCCATATCTTATGGGTATCGACTCAACAACGTGGGTCTCAGCTTAATGGCAGTCCAGATCTTGTGGGTATCAACTCAACGATGTGGGTCTCGGCTCAACGATAGTTTAGATTGTGTGGATCTCAGCTCAACGACAATCCAGATCTTGTGGGTATCAGCTCAACGAAAGTCCATATCACGTGGGTCTCAACTCAACAACAACATCCTCGCGCGAGCAGACTAACAGGGCGGTGACTGCTTCCTTTCATTCAGGAGAACAAACTTGCGAACAGACCCACTTATATATGCTCATGTTGGCAAATACCTCTAAACTTTGGGATAGGTTTTAATTATGTTCCTATAATTTGAAAAGTTATACTCTTGAAGTTTGATATAGGTTTTAATTATGCCCTTAAATTTTAAGAGTTTAGTTCTTACCATTGAACTTTAAAATTGTTCCAATTTATATTTTCCATTAAAATAAATTATGGAAATTTTGGTGTGATCACAACTTATGGATAAAAATTAGAAGGCATATTTGACATTGTTTATAACTACATAGAAGATTAAGATCATTATTACTATGAGAAAAATACACTTTTGGTCCCTGAGATTTGGGTTAAGTGACACTTTGGTCCCTGAGTTTTCAAACTCAACAAAAATACCCCTGAGGTTTGAGATAAGGAGCACTTTGGTCCCTGCCGTCAAATTTTCTGTTAACTTTTAACGGTTGCTGACGTGGCACTATTATTTTAATATAAAAAATTATTTTTTTTATTTTTTAAATAAAAAATATTAAAAATAATAAAATATTAATATTTAATTATTTTTTTATTCTTTCTCTCTTTCTTCTCATCTTCTTCTTCTCCATCTTCCTTCTTCTCTATCTTCTCCCTCCTCCTTCTTCTTCTTCCTAAGTCCGGCGACCGACGGCCACCACACGCCGCCGCCGCCGGCTGCCGGCGACTGAATTTTTTTTTCTTCTTTCTCCTTTCTTCTTCTTCCCTTCTTTCTCCTTCTTCCCTTCTTTCTTCTTCTCTTTTTTTTCTTCAATGTTTTTTTAAAAAAAAAAAATAGAAAAGGGAGGGAGGAGGGACCTCCCTCCTCCGTTTACGGCAAAAAAAAAAAAAAATTCAGTCGCGGGCGGCCGGCGGCGGTGGCGTGTGGTGGCCGCCGGTCGCCGGACTTAGGAAGAAGAAGAAGGAGGAGGGAGAAGATGGAGAAGAAGAAGATGAGAAGAAAGAGAGAAAGAATAAAAAAAATAATTAAATATTAATATTTTATTTTTTTTTAATATTTTTTATTTAAAAAAAAATATATTAAAATAATAGTGCCACGTCAGCAACCGTTAAAAGTTAACAGAAAATTTGACGGCAGGGACCAAAGTGCTCCTTATCTCAAACCTCAGGGGTATTTTTGTTGAGTTTGAAAACTCAGGGACCAAAGTGTCACTTAACCCAAACCTTAGAGACCAAAAGTGTATTTTTCCCTATTACTATTTATTTAATCTTAAAAATATTTTTAAAATCATTTGTCTAATCAATTTTTACACATAATTTTATCACTTCAATTTATGTTAATGATGTTATAATATTACGCCACGTATGTGTTGATTGAGAAATTTTGGCTAATCACAAATTGTCACGTCATTATTTAAAATTAATGACAAAATTACAAATAATTAAATTTGGGACCAATTATAAATTGACATGCGTCACAATTTTAATTTGAAGATAAAGTTTGCCAATTATAAATATTTAAGGCCAAATGTCCATTTGATCAATTAATTAAGGTCCCGTTTGATAACCATTTCGTTTTTGGTTTTTGGTTTTTGAAAATTAAGCTTATAAACACTCATTCCACCTATCCACTTCGTTGGTTTGAACTTATCTCCTTCCCATGTTTTTAAAAACCAAGTCAAATTTTGAAAAAAAATAAAAAAAATAAAAGAAGTGGTTTTCAAAAACTTGTTTTTGTTTTTGGATTTTGGCTAAAAACTCCAATATCTCCCTAACCAAGATGAAAAGCATGGTAAGGAAATAGAGAGAAAACATGTATAATTTTGAAAAACCAAAAGCCAAAAATCAAATGATTATCAAACAGGCTTAAAAAAATTAATTTGATCAAATTTGGGTTAAATATAAACCAAACCCAAGACCAATAAAGCCCAAGTCCAAGTTGTTAGGCCCAAAAGTCCAGGGTTGATCTATGGAGAACTCTATAAAAAAGGAGTTCTCCTCCATTTCAAGGGTTAAGAGATTGGAAGCTCTCAACTAGGACCAGAGAATTCAGTGAGACTCCACCAAGACTGAAGACTGAAGACTCCCTGAAATCAATAAATTCCTAAGTATTGAACACTTCTCGAAGACCACAACACGCTTCAAGACTTCAACACTCCTTGAAGACAAAAGACTCATCAGGACCTGAACACTCATTGAAGATCGAAGAATCTTCAAGACTTCAAGACTCCAAGGAAACAAATGAAGCTTTAGACTCGAGATAAAGTGTTCCAATCCTCGAGTGAAACACATTCACAGACAAGAAAAAGAATAAGAGGATTAACATTAGAGATTGTACATCCACACGCATACAACATCAATACAAATCGAAATTTATTCCACGTGTCTCATTCTTTGAAGTTACATGTGAACAAATTAGCACGCACAGTAAGACCATCTCTACCTCTCATCTCTTTCGCTCGTCTAAAAAAATATAAGTTAAATCATGTCGTTCAAGACTTCTTCAATGACTGCTATCATGAGCAACTCTTACTCGGGTTATGTTACCCATTACTGCTTTAATGAACTGAGGTTGCAAAAAAATAAAACTTCTATCATTGCAAGCGAAGAAACAACATTGCAGGGGGCATATACCAATGACAAGTTGCTTGTTAAGTATAACCCTTTGTTTCAACCCGATTTTGACGTAGTAACTATCATGATGACAAAGAAAAGAACTATGGAAGAAAGAATGACTAAAATTCAGGAGCACATCAACACCTTGATGAAGGCGATTGAAGAAAGAGATTCTCAAATTGAGCACCTAAAGAGCCAAATTGAGAATCAAAATATCGCTGAATCAAGTCAAACCCATATCCTAAAAAATCACGACAAAGGAAAGACTATTGTGCAAGATGATCAACCACAATGTTCCACTTTGATTGCTTCCTTATCCATACAACAACTCCAAGATATGATCACAGACTATATCAAAGCTCAGTATGGTGGACCTACTCAAGACTTCCTCTTGTATTCCAAACCTTATACTAAGAGGATTGATAACTGTTGGGATTGGTGCCCTAAAACTCGTAGATAGTGAATGTTAAACGAATTATATACTTATTCGATAAAGGTGTTATCGAGATTGATTCAGTAAAAGTCATTACTGAATAAATTAAATTGCACATATAATAACCCAAATCCAATAAACTAAGATCCATGGCTATAGGATGAACACTTGAGCTTTATGTAGAGACATAAAAGTGGATCAAGCTTGAGTAATAGCCAAAACGGTCTATAGTATAGGAATAGGGTTGGGTACCTTATTCTAGAGACACTATGAGACGCGGCCCACTTTATAGATGGTATAGACGATGTGATCCTAAATCGTCCATGTAGAGACATGCGAGTGGGGGCGTCCTATGCAATGAGTTTGCATAAGACCAGGACCGAGAAATAAGTCGCTCTCGCTTTATAACACCGTTTACTGACGAGACTGACTATTTCATGTGATGACCTAGGTAACTCGATATTAATCCTGAGCTAACTATGAACTCCTGTTTATTCGGGCTTATCCTTAGATCTGCATAGGTGAGAGTGACTTAGTATCGCCGACTCAATAAACCTCCCATTTCAGGGATAGGAACGGGTAGATAGCTGGGGACATAGTCGTGCAAGAAGGAATTCACTCCTACCCGAATAAGGGATAGTAGAGAGGTTGTTCCCTTAAGTGCTGACTCCGGGGCTTGAACAAAGGGATCCCGCCCTCTCATTGGCCCGAGAGGGACTCGGTTTATTGGTTGGACCATAAACCAATTGTTCATTAGAGGATCAGTGGGACTTAAGGAACTAGAAGTACTATAGGGGTAAAACGACTTATTGACCTAGCTATAGCTACGAACAACCTGTGAAGGATCGACTTACTAATCATGGTTAAATCAAGTGGACGGAAATATATCTATAGTGAGGGGAGTGCAACTATCGGGCTATAGTGGAGTGTCCCGATAGTTAACGAATGTTGGCTAGCTTGGACAATGAGATTAGTCGGTTAGCCTCGAATCGTTGGAGCCCATGATTTATAGGTCCATTAGGTCCCCCTACTAGCTCATATCGGAATTAAACCTAGAACAAAAGATAGGAAGCTTTGAATCGTTTAAAGTCGGGAAAAAGGGTATTATCGTAAATTGTGTTTGACACAATAATTTAATTATGAATTAAATTAGAAAATGAGAGATGAAGTATTTAAAAGTGTTTTCAATACTATATATATGTATTAGGAATCATATATATGGAATTGTACAAGATAACAAAGATTCATTAGATTAATCATATCAAAATTAATTTGAAAATTTTCAAATTAATCACCAAGCAATCAATTTCAATTTCTAAATTGAGGGTAATTTTCAAGCTTGAAATTTGATTTCAATTTGAATTTAGTGGATTTAGTTGGAAATCCACTTAATGCATGATCATTCAAAGTGGAAAGACAACTCACTCATGCATTGTTGCATGTCTTGTGTAATGTACACCTAGAATCCACTTGAGCTTGCAAATACACCATGTGTCTTGTGTCTTGAGGCTTGGCTTTGCATGGAGAATGTCTTTAAAAGGAGTTTGAATCATATTCAAACATAAGAGAGCCATTTCCTTAATGTTATGGTGTTGTAATTTGGACTCAAAGTTCTCTCATCTCTCATTCTTCTCCATTGTTTGATGCTTCAAGCATTCTCTTCCCATTCCCTATCTTATATAGACTCCCACAAGTCGTTCTTGGCCCGGAGTATAGTAGGGAAGACTCTAGAGGTTGTCCAAGGAGCATAGGAGAGGCAAACACCACAAGGAGTTCAACATAAGTGAGCTACAAAGGTTGGTGTTTTCTAAACTCTCTATTCTGTCTTTTCTAGAACATGCATGCTTTAGGAGTAAAATTGAATGTCTTAAGTGCTTTCGATCTTCAATTGCTTCCGCATGTGTAATATGTACACCTTCAATAACTTGAGAATGTCTATCATGTATCAGCCACCAAAGTTTCGACATTTTGATAGAAAGGGCAATCCTAAACAACATATTGCCCACTTCATAGAGACATGCGAGAACGCTGGTACTCGAGGGGACTTACTAGTCAAGTAGTTTGTTCGAACACTTAAAGGAAATGTCTTCGACTGGTACACTGATCTAGAACCTGAGTCAGTAGACAAATTAGAGCAATTCGAAAGAGAGTTTTTGAATCGCTTCTCCAACACCAGATGAACCGTTATTATGTTCGAGCTCACCAACACTGAACAACGAAAAGGCTTGATTGCAAGGATCGCCTCATTGAACTCTTTGCCATTGAGATGTGTATTCAAGGCATGCACTGGAAACTCCTTTACATCCTCCAAGATATAAAACCTCGCACCTTTGAAGAACTAGCAACTCGCACCCACGATATGGAGCTAAGTATTGCTAGTCGAGAAAACCAAGATCTTTTAGGGTCTGTTTGGTTTAAGGTTTTACAAATTCCTGGGAATAAAGAATGTCTGGGAATAATATGCCTGAGAATCAAAGATAACTCTGTTTGGTTGTGCTTGAGAATGTCATCACATTTCCTAGGAATAAATGATGTTTGTGTTTGGTGTTACATGGGAATGTTGTCAGATTTGCGTATAAATAAATGATATTTTTACTTGGTTCATGCAACTACTTTCAACAATTTAATGTAATTATAAAACATTAAAATTAATCAAAATTAACTTCCAACAATTAATTTACCTTAGTGTGTTAAAAAAAAGTTAATTTTAAATAATTAATTGTTGTTAATAACTTTATTTTTATTAACTCAAATTGTTAAAATCATTTTCAGCAATTAAAATGTCATTCATTAGTAAATTATTATAAATAGTATACCTTAAATTTTCGACGGTTGATTTTATTTAGCAATGAATCTTAATAATTATCCTCAAAGAAATGTATTTAATAAAATTATATAAACTTTTAATCATAATTAATTAGTGCAACAATCAAATTGAATATTAATGATAAATATTATATTTCAAAAATAAAATATAATCAATACCAAAGTGACTACTAAACATACACAAAATGAACATTTATCTTCATTGTGGACCACACAAATACAAGATATAGTGACCAACTAATTCAAAATGAATTTATTTAATCATCTGATACGACACAAAAAATATAAATGTTCGTCCATAGCATGTAAATAACATACTAACCCAAAATAAGAATGTTACATCATCTGATAGGGCACAAAATATAAATGTTCGTCCATAGCATGTCAATGACATGTTAACTCAAAATAAAGATGATACATCATCTGATAAGGGTCCAAAAAATCAAAATGCCCATACATAGTATGTTATAAGGTCTCCTATTACATTGAAGAGTCAACACTCACACATAGACTAAAGATCAGTGTTCTCTTCTAAGACTTCCATTAGAAATTCATATCTTTCATCAGTTGGAAGATTAAAGAAGTAATCAATCTGGGATTGATTTTTGGTGATAAGCTTACTAGCTCGAACTCTTTGTTGAACACTCAATCCATCCACCTTTCTAATTTCACTAACTAATGAGTTTCAACGTGTAGGATTGGAATTCCCTAATTCCGTTAGCGGAAGCGAATTGTGACCGATTCGTAGTTAATTTTGTTTCTACCAAAATACCAATACATTGGCAAAGATTTAGAAAACTATTCTTAATCTATTTATTGAGGCTAAGCATAAAACCTTAGATCTAATCTAAAGGGGAGAAACATACATATCGTCGTTGTCATCTCTGAAATATCAAGAACGCCTTTCTTGGTTTCATAGGGATTGAACGTCAACAATTGGGACACCACCAATTGATCTTCCCCGCTATGACTCTGAGATTAGAAACGTAGTTGTGAAACTACCTAATCTTGAATGAGAAAAATTCTAGAGAGAGAAAATTCTCCCTTTGTATTCTTGAGTTGAGAGAATATGAGAGGGAGGCTATAATGAGACCATTGACCTTAGGGTTATAAGTGAAGAAACCCTAATGTAAGGTTAGGAAACAATCTTGACCATTAGATTAAAATCAATTAATTAATTAATTAAATGTTAATTAATTAATCATATTAATTAATTAAATGTTAATTAATTAATCTCATGCACATTTAAATCTTATTTAAATGTAATTCTCTCACATAATATATAGTCTTAATTAAACTTAATTAAATCACATTTAATAAATTCAATTAAACTAATCAATTAATTAATTCCAATAATTAATTAAATATCTCTCATATTTAATTAATTACATATTAGAATCATATTCTAATAATCCTCTTATATACTATAGTTTAATTAAATCACATTTAATTTAAACTAAATTGAATAATTAATTCATGATTAATTAATTCATCTTTTAATTAAATATCATATATTTAATTAGACATATATTTGAACTCTTTCAAATATATCATTTTCTCAATATAATCAAGTTTAATATCAAATTAGACTTTATATTTTAATGCATCACTATACATTATATTATTTGTATCTCATACAATTTACTTAATTTCTAATATGAATTTGAACTTATTCATATTCTCTCAATATATAATTGTTCCTAATTACTCTTTATGAGCTAGCAGAGGGACATAATGGACCTACAGATCAGAAGCTTCAATGATATGAGGTTAACTAACTAAACTCATTAATCGAGTTAACCAATATTCATTAATTGTGGGTCATTTCACTAAAGACCCACAACTGAACTCTTCTCACTGTAGAACATTTTTGTGTCCACGGATATAGACCTATACCGGTAAGTCAATCTTTCACGAGTGTCCATAATCAGAGTTGGGTCAAATTACCGTTTTACCCATGTGTTACATTTGTCTCCTTAAGTACCAATGCTCCTCTAATGAACAACTTGTTTATGGTCCAACCATTAAACAAAAAGTCCCTCTCATGCTAGTGAGAGGGCGGGATCCCTTTGTTCAAGTCCCAAAGTCACCACTTAAGGGAACACTCATCTACTTCACCTAAAAGTGAGAAAGAGAGAATTCCTTCTTGTCTTGTCATGTCCCCAACCTCCCACTCGGTATTGTCCCAAAAAAGGAAGGCATATTGAGTCGCCGTATAGGCCACTCTCGCCCATGCTAATCAAAGGACAATCCTTGGTGAGAGTGAGTTCATAACACACTCAGGATTAAGACTGAGTTATCTAGATCATGTTGGGTTTTATGCCCTAAAACTTGTAGATAATAAATGTACATTTGACCGAACATTAATAAAAGTGATGTATTATTCATGTTTGTATTATATCTTGTCTTATTAACCCTAATCCAATAAACTAAACATCCAAGGCTAATAGAATGAGGCTTGAACTAGTATGTAGGGACATACAGGGATCGATGTTCAAGTTTTAGCCTAAAGGGTCTGTAGTATAGGGATAAGATTGGGTACCTTATCCTGGTGACACTATGGATACGACCCGCTTTGTATATTGATATAAACGTAATGATCCAACGCGTTCATGTAGTTGACATGCGAATGGGGGTATCTTGTGCAATGAGTTTGCACAAAGACCGGACCGCGAAATAGTTAACCACTAACTGTAACACCATTAGTTAGCTCGGTTTCTATTTCACTAGGATGACCTAGGAAACTTGGCCTTAATCCTGAGTGGACTCCTGTCCATGGGAATTGTCCTTTGATTTGTACGGGTGAGAGTGGCCTATTCGCCAACTCAATAAGCCTACCATTTTGGGGACAAGACCGAGTGGGGAGCTGAGAACATAGTCTCACAAGATGGAATTCACTCCTTCCCAATTTTAGGATAAATAGAGGTGTGTTCCCTTAAGTGGTGTCTCCAGGTCTTGAACAATGGGCCCTACCCTCTTTATGGCACGAGAGGGACTTCTGTTTGTTGGTTGGACCTCAAACGGGTTGTTCATTAGAGTAACACTGGTACTTAAGGACAAAGAGGTAGCCTAGGGGTAAAACGGTAATTTGACCTAACTGGGATACGAACACACATGAAGGGCTAACTTGCTGTTGATGGTCGATATCCGTGGACACAGAAATATATCTGCAGTGAGAAGAGTGCAACTGTGGTTCTATAGTGGAGTGAACCACAATTAACGAATATTGATTAACTTGGTTAATGAGTTTAGCCAATTAATCTCATATCGTTAGAGCTTCTGATTTGTAGGTCCATTAGGTCCCACCCCTAGCTCATAAGGGGCGTTGAGGTAAAATTCTAGAGGGGAATGGAACATTCAAAGGTGTTCGAATGTTAAGTATGAAATATGAATTGGATTCATATTAAAAACTATAGATTATAATTAATGCACATTTGATGTACATTAAAACTATAGTTTATGTCAGAGATATATGATTAAGTATATGATATTTAATCATAATTTTAGTATTAATTAATTGTTGAATTAATTAATATTGTTATTTTTATTTTTAATTAAATTTGATTTAATTAAATCTATAGGTTAAGTGGGATGTTTACATAAATGTGATTTATGTAAATTTATATTAAGATTAATTAGTAATCTTATTAATTAATTATTGATAATTATTTATATAATAATTAATTAAAAATTCTATCAGTTATTTGTAACTGATAGGAATTTGTCCTCCCACTATCCTAGGGTTTTGCACGTTGAAGAGGGAAAATAGGGAGGGAGTTGGCTTTTTACGATAACTCTCTTCTCAGTTTAGTGGGTGGATCTCTCTCTCTCTCTCAACAAGCACTCTCAGTATCTCTCATAACTCTATGCATTTTTCTCTCTAGCAAATACAAAGAAAAACCTTCCAAAATTCCCAGAATTTTCTTGGTTCCCACAAACCCCTCAACTCTATTCTTGAGGAGGATACCGGTGTTGCTTTTTTGGTTGTGTTCGTGGGAGATTTGCAGCGAAGAAAGGTTTCTAAAGGCTGCTGGAATTTTCTGTCTTCACAAAGGTTTATTGGCGAATTGATCAAGAACGTTTCTTTAAAGTAAGTATTTTCTTGATCTTAGATCGATAGGGTCCATTCTAGATTAGATCTAGATGATTTATTAGCGTTTTTCAGCATGCTTTATACGTTTTCCAGCATGTATAAAATTGTTTAAGTTGCTGTAAAATATGTTTGCTATCCGTATTGGTTTTTCTATTGAAATAAAATTTATGATTTTATTCCGCTGCGCTAGGGCTTTAATCCCTGCAATTGGTATCAGAGCCATGTCTGTAATTTTATTTTAATTGAAATTTGCGGATGGTTTTAGGTGGGGTTTACATTATGAATGTTTATAATTTGCTATGAACTTTTTGGGTTTAATTGGCCATAAATTTATGTTATTTTGATATGATCAAATGTAAGGGCCCCTGTGTTTTTGGGCAATTATTCATAAATTTGGAGTCTGTAAGTCTGTGTCTAGTTTAGGCATGAAGATCTGTGAAGAACACGATAGAATTCGAGGCCAATTGGAAGAAGACAGTCGTTGTTTTCGCCCAGAAAACTGCTCCAGACGCGTTAGCGACGGGACGTTTGGCGTTAAGCGTCTCGACGTTATCACAATTTCACACTGCAGACGGGTTGAAATCGCGCCTCACGATTTCGTGCGGCAACGTGGGAAGAAACCCTAATTGCTGGTTCGGTTCGCGTGAATGGGTTGAGCTGGGATCGGTTTGGTCCGGTTCAACCAATTTTTGGTTCAGTTTGGGTTTTTCAAGGTCGGTTCGAAGTGGTTCGGGTCGGTTCATGCTTGCTGGTCCGGTTTTGGAGCTGCAAATTCGTGTAATAGGATAGATTATTTTCTTTCTTAGTGTAATTAAGCTTTAATTTATCATAGGGGCCAATTAAACCGGTTCATTAGCTATTTAAATGCTTTGTGGATGTCTGATAGCAAGCATAGCTAGCTATTTTTCTCTAATTAATTAAGCTAGTCTTTTACAATTATTTGGCTAAATTTATGCATTTATATGTTTTATTTGTAGGAAGTATGTGTTTGAAGCTTAATTGAGAAAATGGAGTTCGCGTGCAAAAAAAAAAATATTAAATAAATAAAAAGTTATAGCGTCGCGACGCTATCAGTTTTCCTTTTTCAGAATACGCGGCAAAGGCACAACGTCGCGACGCTATGTCCACAGCGTCGCGATGCTATCGGCAGATTTTCTACAAATTCTTCCTTTTGTGCTACGGATTGGGGGAGTCCAATTGGTTAGATTTTAGCCCTAATTTCGACTAGAGACCTTTGGTGGGAGCTGAAGCAAGGTCAAGGAGTGGGAGTCAAGCGAGAAGACGTGGAGATCGTGACGGGTACGTGCCGGTTTCGACGGATTCGAGTTTTCCTTTATGTTTCCCTTACCTCTTGTAGTTTTTATGGCTTTTCTTTCAATTAATATTTGTGGTTTAAAGACTATGAATTGCTAGTTGTTTGTCTTAGGGTTTGATGTAGTTGTTTTTAGGTTGTTGGATTGATTTTTGGGATGAATGTGTCTTTATTTTATTCTTGCAATTTTGTGTAATGGTTTCAATTACTTGATTACTAATTGAATGATTTGAGTGTTGTTGAATATAACTCGGGAGAGAGGATTTGGCTTAAGACTTACTTTGTTTAATTGCACGACTAGAGTAAAAATTCTAAGTTTGTGATGAGATTTGGAATATCTCTAGAAGCATAACAAGGACTAAACCGAATAATGTCTTGCATGTTAATGAACTTAAATAGGGATATCAAGTTAGTTATATGCATGAGAATCAATTATACTCGGGAGAGGTAATCGTGATAAAAGTTTTCTTGACTTGTAGAATAATTGAACGATCAATTCATTCCAATTAATCAATCCTCAATCTTAATAAATGAAATCAATTCCCTAAGAGTCTTTCCATTTGAGTCTCCACCATTTTACTTTATGCTTTTTTTTGTCTTTAGATTTATCTTTTTCATTAAGTTTGGTTCCCTAAATAAAATTGGACAAGATTATTCACGGTATTTAATTTGCTAGAAAACCAATCCAGAGGACGACACTCGTATAATCACGAAAACACTATATTATT
The DNA here is from genome assembly GCA_036850905.1 of Luffa acutangula. Classification (NCBI taxonomy): domain Eukaryota; kingdom Viridiplantae; phylum Streptophyta; class Magnoliopsida; order Cucurbitales; family Cucurbitaceae; genus Luffa; species Luffa acutangula. The sequence continues at coordinate 39,976,378 of CM072097.1, read as the reverse complement.
ACACTTGACCCATACACTTGCAGTAAGCAAATTACGCATCAATGTCATTTAAATTTAATCCCACCTTAGGTTATAAAGCATGCTCATGCATTATGTATGTTATAATATGATTATAATATTTGGATGATAATGCATGGATTTTCATGATTTATATATATATAGTTGAGTTATATAATAATCATGAAAATGGGATAACATGATGCATGCGATTACATAGTTTTAATATAAGAGTTATATTTAAAAATGAATTGTTTGCCTACTATGATTTACCTGTTGGGTTTTATGCCCTAAAACTTGTAGATAGTGAATGTAACCGTTGACCGGATATTAATGAAGTAATATTGATATATTTTTCCATTAATTGTTATTAGTTATTTTATATTTGTCTTTGCCTAATAATAACCCTAATCCAATAAACTAGACATCCAAGGCTGTAATATGAGTCTTGAACTATATGTAGCGACATATGAGATCATTGTTCAAGAAACAACCTAAAGGGTCTATAGTATAGGGATAAGACTGGGTGCCTTATCCTGGTGACACTATGGATACGACCCACTTTGTATTTGATACAAACGCTGCGATCCAACGCGTTCGTGTAGGAGACATGCGAGTGGGGGTATCCTATGCAATGAGTTTGCATAAGACCGGACCGCGAAATAGTAACCACTAGTTATAACACCGTTAACTAGTTGGTTTTCTATTTCACTAGGACGACCTAGACAACTTAGTCTTAATCCTGAGTTGATTATGGACTCCTGCTCATGAGAGATTGTCCTTTGATTTGTATGGGTGAGAGTGGCCAATACGCCGACTCAATAAGCCTACCACTTTGGGGACAAGACCGAATGGGGAGCTGGGAACATAATCGTACAAGATGGAATTCACTCCTTCCTGACTTTAGGGAAGCAGATGAGTGTTCCCTTAAGTGGTTACTCCGAGTCTTGAATAAAGGGCCCTACCCTCTCAATGGCACGAGAGGGTTTTCTGTTTGATGGTTGGACCACAAACAGGTTGTTCATTAGAGGAGAATTGGTACTTAAGAAAATAGAGGTAACCCAGGGGTAAAACGGTAATTTGACCCAGCTGGTGTTACGGACACTCGTGAAGGACTAACTAGTCGATATTGGTCTAGATCCGTGGACACAGAAAATATGTCTGCAGTGAGAAGAGTGCAACTGTGAGTCTATAGTGGAATGTACACACAGTTAACGAATATTGATTAATGTGGTTAATGAGTTTGACCAATTAATCTCACATCGTTGGAGCTTCTGATCTGCAGGTCCATTAGGTCCCACTGGTAGCTCGTAAAGTAATTTGAGGCAACTAAGTAATAAAAGTAAATTGAAAATGTTCAATTTATTAAGGGAAATAAATATAATATATATTGATATATTATTATGAGAGAAATTAATATTTGAAAAGTTCAAATATAAATTTATGGAAGTTTGAAAGAGTTCAAAATAATGAATTAATTAATTTAAGGCCTAAAATGTGTTTGGGCAAATTAATTAATTCTAGGCCGGGAATTAAATATGTGATATTTAATTGGTGGTTAATTAATTAAAGAATTCATTAACCGGGAATTAATCAATTATGGAAATAATTAATCACTTAAGGAAGTGATTAATCATTTATGGAAATGATCTAATCACTTATGGAAGTAATTAGTCATTTGTGGAAAAGATTAATCAATTATGGAATTGATTGATCATGATTGATTAATTAAGGAATAAGATTGAATCAATTATGGAAAAGATTGATTTAATTGAATATTTTATTCATGGCATCTCTTCTATAAATAGAACACTAGACCTAATTGGTCATGACACTTGACACTCTTGAAAGACAAGACCTAGAATTCTCTCTAGCCTCCCTCTTAGAGAAAGACTCCCACAAGTCTTTTGCCTCCTAGACTTAGAGATATACCGGTGTAACCTCTGTGGTTATTGTGTCATTAAAAGAAGAAAATTCCAGCGATCAAGAGGCGAGAAGGCTGCTGCGTTTTCGTTCGTTGGAGCGTTGTTGGCGAAGAACGGTCAAGTCTACATCGAAGGTATGTGACGGTTCTTCCCCTTTTCTTCAGAAAAGTATTAAAAATAAATTTAGATTTATTTTTAGCATGTTTAAACCGATTTTACAGCGGCTTTAAAGTATGTTTAAAGTTTTGTTTGAGTTATCGTAACGATATTTTATTGTTAATTAATATACGGCGTAAAGTCCAATCGATGCGCTTCCGCTGCGTGGGGACTTTTATTCCCTTCATTACCATTTTTGGCTATAATTAATTGTTAATTTATTAAAAATGGAAATCAAGTTGCATTGAGCATGAAACATCCATAGGTTAATATAAAAGTTATATTAATTTTCATGCAATGCAAAGTTGTATAGTTTAAATTTGATTAATTTGAATTTGATTGTTAATTGATTTAAACTATAGTATGCATGATTATAGGGCTAATCATTAAAAATTTTGAAATAGTTTAAAATTTATGATTAGAAACCATCAATCTATAATCAAGATATGCATGCAAACATAGGATCTCAGGTTAAAATGAATTAATTTTAAATGAGTTAAAATTAATTAGACCTAAGATCATTTTCTAATAGGATTAGAAATTCTTACTTAGTTTAAAAATAGTTTTAATGAACTAAGTAGGACAACATTCCTGTGATTATAAGGGAACTCTACCAGTGAAGTTCTGTCTAAGGATTGAAGGTATTTAAGTTGACGGTATACGGAACACCTCCTACCTGGGAACTGATATGGAACACCAGAGTTGAATTAATCACAGGTTAATGTTAGATTAATGTTGCTAGGTTAATTAAATTTGTTTAATACACCAAGACATTAGGTCTTATTATAATAGTTATAATAGGACTAGACTTAGATAAATGACTTAGCCAAATTTATCTAGGTCTAACCAAATTTATCTAGGTTACTTTAGTGGGAGGAAAATTACAAAACTTAATTTAAATTGAGTTTTGCTCCTACGTCCCTGTATAGTTCACACCGTGAGATCCATGCTCGGCTTTGTGTCGTTTTAGCGCGGCCTCCCTTTGGAAAGTGTTTGCATGGATCAATACCAAGGTGAATGGGGAAAGTAACTATAGTAAGTGGGAGCGGGACTCGTGTCAACGAATCCCTCGGTCTCCACCCCTAGGTCACAACGTGAGATTAATATGATCTGCTTGCGTGTTACCCTAGAGCAACCATCCCTTCAGAGGGCTTGATCATAGGATTCGGAACACCGTGAACTCCTGAATAGGATAGGATCGCTTAGGCTAATTACCAACAGTTGTCTTTCCTAACGGTAGCCTGTTGGTCCGTGCCTCTGAGATCTGAAAGTGGGAGGGTTACACTTACGGGGAAGAGTTAATTTGTTAACAAATCCTTGACCGAACAACGGTGGTTAAAATCTAATGGAATATGAGTTATTCTGGGATTAGAGATTAACTGTGAAGAGTCTCAGTTTAGAGGAGGAACAACTAATCACCCTTCAGTGGCTGTTCTTCTAAACCTCTAAAGCATCGTTGCATAACACAATCAATAGTTTTATTAGGGTTCTTTGATTGTTTTGTTTGCAAAATTGATTGAATGTATGAAATTGTTTGTATTGCTTGTGTGATGGGTTAAGACAAAGATAACTAATACGGTCAATTGTTTGTTTTTCAGCAATGTCTTCCTCTATAATTTCCTTGCTTAAAAACGAAAGACTAACAGGCGAGAATTTTCCAACATGGAAATCGAACTTAAACACCATACTCATGGTAGAGGATCTTAGGTTCGTCTTGACGGAGGAATATCCTCCCGTTCCCCCTCGCACTGCCACACGAACGTTGGACGAAGGCCAATGAAAAGGCCCGAGTCTATATATTGGTCGGCTTATCTGAAGTCTTGGCCAAGTGTTACGAGAACGTGGAAACTGCTAGGGAGATTATGAATTCCCTGCAGGAGATGTTTGGACTCTCGTCCTATCAGCTCCACCACGATGCCTTGAAGAACGTCTTCAACGCCAAGATGCAAGAAGGTCAGTCTGTCCGGGAACATGTCCTGGATATGATAAACCAGTTCAACATTGCTGAGGCGAATGACGGAGTAGTCTGTGAGTGCAGTCAGGTTGCGTTCATCCTTCACTCGCTTCCTACGAGCTATATACCATTTAGGACGAATGTGAGTATGAACAAAATTCAGTTCAACCTGACTACCCTCCTCTAGGAGTTACAGATTTATGAGTCCATGCTGAAAAGCAAGGGCAAAAATGTGGTGAAAGGAGAGGCCAATGTGGCCCATTCCAAAAAGAAGTTCCTGAAGGGTTAATCCTCAAGGACTAAATCTGTACCTCAGGCTTCTTCATCGAAGGAAATCCAATAGAGGAAGGGAGACAAGAAGAAGGCTCATGCGCAAGCTGTGCAAGGTAAGGGCAAGGCCAAGGTCGTGGCCGACAAAGGCAGATGCTTCTACTGCAATACAGATGGTCAATGGAAGCGCAACTATCCCCGTTACCTCGCTGAGAAGAAGGGAGAGAAATAAGGTAAATTCGATTTACTGGTTTTAGAGACTTGTCTCGTAGTACATGATGAGTTCGCTTGGATATTGGATTCGGGAGCCACTAATCATGTTTGCTCTTCTTTTTAGGGAAAGGATTTCTAGCAGCTGGTTGATGGTGAAATGACTCTCAAAGTTGGAACATGAGAGGTCGTTTCAGCTCGTGCAGTGGGAGCTGCAAAATTATTTTTTAGAAATAAGTATTTAATTTTAGAGAACTTGTATTTGGTTCCTAGAATTAAGAGGAACCTTATTTCTATTTCAACTTTGTTAGAACAAGAATACTCAATTTCTTTCCTGCTTAATGAAGCTATTATTTCAAGAAATTGTATTTTTATTTGTTCTGCTCAGCGTGAGAATAATTTGTATGTGTTAAGACCTACCGACGCTAAGGCTATTTTAAGTCATGAAATGTTTAAAACGGATGAAACTCAAAATAAAAGGCAAAAGATTTCTCTTTTAAGTAACAATACGTATCTTTGGCACCTTCTTCTCGGTCATATTAACATCGATCGGATCGATCGTTTGGTTAAAGATGGACTTCTAACTGTTCTAGAAGATACATCTTTACCACCCTGTGAATCGTGTCTTGAGGGTAAAATGACCAAGAGGCCTTTTACTGGAAAAGGTTATAGGGCCAAAGAACCACTTGAACTGATACATTTGGATCTTTGTGGTCCAATGAATGTAAAGGCTCGAGGTGGTTATGAATATTTCATCTCTTTCATAAATGATTATTCTCGATACGGTTACTTATACCTAATGGGCCATAAGTCTGAAGCTCTTGAAAAGTTTAAAGAGTTTAAGACTGAGGTAGAAAACCTGTTAGGTAAAACGATTAAAACACTTCGATCAGATCGAGGTGGAGAGTATTTGGACCAAAGATTCCAAGACTATATGATAGAACATGGAATCCAATCTCAACTCTCAACACCTGGTACACCTCAATAGAATGATGTATCAGAAAGGAGAAATAGAACCTTGTTAGACATGGTTCGTTCTACGATGAGCTATGTTCAATTGCCTAGCTCGTTTTGGGGGTATGCAGTAGAGACTGCAGTACATATTCTTAACAACGTTCCCTCAAAAAGTGTTTCTGAAACTCCTTTTGAGTTATGGAAGGGGCGAAAACCTAGTTTACGTTACTTCCGTATCTGGGGTTGTCCTACGCATGTGTTAGTGACAAATCCTAAGAAATTGGAATCACGTATTAGAATATGCCAATTTGTTGGATACCCGAAAGAAACGAGAGGTGGTCTTTTCTACGACCCTCAAGAAAATAAAGTATTTGTATCGACAAATGCAACTTTCTTGGAGGAAGACCACATTCGAGATCATAAACCACAAAGTAAGTTAGTATTAGGAGAAGCTACAGAAGGATCAACAATGGTTGTTGATGAACCTGGTCCTTCAACAAGAGTTGTTGGAGAATTCAGTTCTTCTCGTCAATCTAGTCCTCCTCACGTAGTGGGAGAGCTATGACATAGTGGGAGGGTTGTGATACAACCTGACTGCTACTTGGGTTTAACGGAAACACAAGTAGTCATACCTGATGACGACGTAGAAGATCCATTGTCTTATCGTCAGGCAATGAATGATGTAGATAAAGACGAGTGGGCCAAAGCCATGGACCTTGAGATGGAGTCTATGTACTTCAATCAAGTTTGGAAACTTTGTAGATCCACTTGAAAGGGTTAAACTCATTGGGTGTAAATAGATCTATAAGAGAAAAAGAGATGCTGCTGGGAAAGTACAAACTTTCAAAGCAAGACTTGTAGCAAATGGTTATACCCAAAGAGAAGGGGTGGACTATGAAGAAACCTTTTCTCCAGTTGCTATGCTTAAGTCCATAAGAATTCTCTTATCCATTGCCACGTTTTATGACTATGAAATATGGCAAATGGATGTCAAGACTGCTTTTTTTGAATGACAATCTTGACGAGAGTATTTTTATGTCTCAGCCCGAAGGGTTCATAACCCAAGGTCAGGAGCAAAAGGTTTGTAAACTGAATCAATCCATTTATGGGTTGAAACAGGCCTCCAGATCTTGGAATATTAGATTTGATACTGCGATCAAGTCTTTTGGCTTTGACCAAAATGTTGGTGAGCCTTGTGTATACAAGAAAATCAACAAGAATAAAGTAGCTTTCCTTGTACTTTCATGTGGATGACATCCTACTCATTGGGAATGATGTAGGGTATCTGCCTGACGTAAAAGAATGGCTAGCAGCTCAATTCCAAATGAAAGATTTGGGTGAGACCCAATATGTTCTTGGCATCCAGATAATTCGGGATAGAAAGAACAAAACACTAACCATGTCTCAAGCAACGTATATCGACAAGATGTTGGCTCGATATTCGATGCAGAACTCCAAGAAGGGCTTGTGGCCTTTCAGGCATGGGGTTCACCTGTCTAAGGAACAGTCTCCTAAGACACCTCAAGAGGTTGAGGATATGAGACAGATTCCCTACGTCTCTGCAGTGGGTAGCTTAATGTATGTAATGCTCTGCACGAGGCCTGTCATCTGTTATGCTGTAAGGATTGTCAACAAATATCAGTCAAATCCAAGGTTAGACCATTGGACCGCCGTTAAAGGAATCCTCAAGTATCTAAGGAAAACGAGGGACTACATGCTGGTGTTTGGGGCTAAAGAGTTAGTTCACAGGGGATACACCGACTCTGACTTCCAATCTGACAAGGATTCTAGGAAATCCACATCGGGGTCAGTGTTCACCCTTAACGGGGGAGCTGTAGTTTGGAGAAGTATAAAGCAAGGATGCATAGCAGACTCCACCATGGAGGCTGAGTATGTAGCTGCTTGTGAAGCAACTAAGGAAGCTATTTGACTAATAAAGTTCTTGACAGATTTGGAAGTTGTTCCAAATATGAACTTTCCCATTACGTTATACTGTGACAACAGTGGGACTGTAGCCAATTCAAAGGAACCTCGCACCCACAAACGAGGTAAACACATAGGAGGAAGTATCATCTGATTCGAGAGATTATGCAAAGAGGAGATGTGGTCGTGTCCAAGATCGCTTTAGAGCACAACATTGCTGATCTGTTTACGAAGGCCCTCTCGACTAAACTGTTCGAGGGTCATCTAGAAAGTCTAGGTCTACGAGACATGTATATAGCGTAATCTAGGGGAAGTGGGAGATGTGTAATGGGTGTAAGGATGCCCTACTTTATTGTATTTTGTATATTTACTTTCCATGTAATGTACAACATACATGTACCATTTCCAACTTTGGATTATATTGTATATACTTTCCCTTTAACTTGAGTTTTAGTTCAAGTGGGAGTTTGTTGGGTTTTATGTCCTAAAACTCGTAGATAGTAAATGTACATTTGACAGAACATTAATAAAAGTGATGTATTATTCATGTTTGTATTATATCTTGTCTTATTAACCCTAATCCAATAAACTAAACATCTAAGGCTAATAGAATGAGGCTTGAACTAGTATGTAGGGACATACGGGGATCGATGTTCAAGTTTTAGCCTAAAGGGTCTGTAGTATAGGGATAAGGCTGGGTACCTTATCCTAGTGACACTATGGATACGACCCGCTTTGTATATTGATACAAATGTAATGATCCAACGCATTCATGTAGTTGACATGCGAGTGAGGGTATCCTGTGCAATGAGTTTGCACAAAGACCGGACCGCGAAATAGTTAACCACTAACTGTAACACCGTTAGTTAGCTCGGTTTCTATTTCACTAGGATGACCTAGGCAACTTGGCCTTAATCCTGCATGGATTATGGACTCCTGTCCATGAGGGATTGTCCTTTGATTTGTACGGGTGAGAGTGGCCTATTAGCCGACTCAATAAGCCTACCATTTTGGGGACAAGACCGAGTGGGGAGCTGGGAACATAGTCTCACAAGATGGAATTCACTCCTTCCCAATTTTAGGGTAAGTAGAGGTGTGTTCCCTTAAGTGGTGTTTCCGGGTCTTGAACAATGGGCCCTACCCTCTTTATGGCACGAGAGGGACTTCTGTTTTTTGGTTGGACCTCAAACGGGTTGTTCATTAAAGGAGCACTGGTACTTAAGGACAAAGAGGTAGCCCGAGGTAAAACGGTAATTTGACCTAGCTGGGATACGAACACACGTGAAGGGCTAACTTACTGTTGATGGTCGATATCCGTGGACACATAAATATATCTGCAGTGAGAAGAGTGCAACTGTGGTTCTATAGTGGAGTGAACCACATTTAACGAATATTGATTAACTTGGTTAATGAATTTAGCCAATTAATCTCATATCGTTGGAGCTTCTGATCTGTAGGTCCATTAGGTCCCACCGGTAGCTCACTAGGAGCGTCGAGGTAAAATTCTAGAGGGGAATGAAACATTTGAAGGTGTTCGAATGTTAAGTATGAAATATGAATTGGATTCATATTAAAAACTATAGATTATAATTAGTGCACATTTGATGTACATTAAATCTATAGTTTATGTCAGAGATATATGATTGAGTATATGATATTTAATCATAATTTTAGTATTAATTAATTGTTGAATTAATTAATATTGTTATTTTTATTTTTAATTAAATTTGATTTAATTAAATCTATAGGTTAAGTGGGATGTTTACATAAATGTGATTTATGTAAATTTATATTAAGATTAATTAGTAATCTTATTAATTAATTATTGATAATTATTTATATAATAATTAATTAAAAATTCTATCAGTTATTTGTAACTGATAGGAATTTGTCCTCCCACTATCCTAGGGTTTTGCACGTTGAAGAGGGAAAATAGGGAGGGAGTTGGCTTTTTACGATAACTCTCTTCTTGGTTTAGTGAGTGGATCTCTCTCTCTCAACAAGCAGTCCCAATATCTCTCATAACTCTTTGCATTTTCTCTCTAGCAAATACAGAGAAAAACCTTCCAAAATTCCCAGAATTTTCTTGGTTCCCCCAAACCCCTCAACTCCATTCTCTAGGAGGATACCGGTGTTGCTTTTTTGGTTTTGTTCGTGGGAGATTTGCAGCGAAGAAAGGTTTCTAAAGGCTGCTGGAATTTTCTGTCTTCGCAAAAGTTTATTGGCGAATTGATCAAGAACGTTTCTTCAAAGTAAGTATTCCTTATCTTGGATTGATAGGGTCCATTCTAGATTAGATCTAGATGATTTATTAGCGTTTTTCAGCATACTTTATACGTTTTCCAGCATGTCTAAAATTGTTTAAGTTGCTGTAAAATATGTTTGCTATCCGTATTGGTTTTTCTATTGAAATAAAATTCAGTGTGGTATGATTTTATTCCGTTGCACTAGGGCTTTAATCCCTGCAAATCATCCTATTGAAACAGTAACCTAACTAGTTAACGGTGTTACAACAAGTGGTTGACTATTTCGTGGTCCAGTCATATGCAAACTCATCGCATAGGATACCCATGCTTGCAGGTCTACTACATTGACGCTTTTGATCAATACGTCTGTATCAAATACAAAATAGGTCGTATCACATAGTATTACCAGGATAAGGTACCCAACCTTATCCTTGTACTATAGACCTTTTAGGTTGTTTCTTGAACATCGATCCCCATATGTCCCCACATACTAGTTCAAGTTACATACAAACAACCTTGGATCTTAGTTTATTGGATTTGAGTCATATTGTGCAATACTTAACAATAACACTTTATTGTAGAAACTCAATAACGCTTTATTGAAACAAGTATACAATTTGTTTACATTCACTATCTACGAGTTTTAGGGCATAAAACCCCACACAACGTTCCTCTCTTGTAGATTCTCGTTCAACTACTTGTTGATAAAACAAAACAATCTCCTGAATATTTTCATTAGCATTTGAAAGATGATTGCTCATAACATTCTCAAGTCCATTCATTGTCGCAACCAATGAGTCCACACTCTTTACTCTTTCCTTACTAGACCTATTTGATGTATGTACAGTAGATTGTGTATTTATTGCACTCATTGAGATTCGTTCATCCACTTCTTCCCCTCCAACTATTGGTGGAGTAGGCACAAAAGAGTTTTCTCCTCTCCAAAATTCATCGTCGGTCATTTCTCGTTCCACTGCGTCAAACATATTAGTTGGACCTTCTGCACCAAGTCCATTGGCCCTATCTTTCCCAAAAACAATGGTTAATTGTTCAAAGAATGGAAAAGGCTTATTTCTAAGTCCATTTGTAGTTGGATGACTCTATAATAACAAATATAAATCCATTTTAATGCACTTTGATATCTATATCATAAACTATTAAATAAAAAATTCTTTATACTTACCTTTACCCAATCATCAAATACATGTTTTTCTGCTTCCATGCACTTGTGTCTATCATTCCATCCAAAGCCGCTACAATTTGGACCTAACATTTCAGTTATTGTATTGTATTGCTTTTTCAATATTTCAACTCTAGACTATGTGTGGTTGAGCCTTAAGATCACACATAGGAATTTTTTCAACCATCCATTTTTCTATTTGAATGAGAAATCCTAGTTTGAAAGTACCGTTATCAGCTTTCCAAGTGCCAACAGTAGATAGCTCCAGTAAACATTCCACTAATTTCTCGTCTTCTGCCTTACTCCACATGCATTTCCTACTTGAACCAGCTTTAGATTGTTCGTTATCATCCATATCTATGATTCACATAATGTATTAAACTATTAAAACTCAAATTTCATATAACATAATATGAGAGAAAACATACATGAATACATATCATAAATATGAAATAAGTAGCAAATTAATAGTTCATAACATTTCATAAAGTCTTATAAGATCTAAAAAAGCAAAAGCATGAATGTTTACATCATCAATCAAACACTCCCTAGATAACGATACTAATGTCTAATGCCTCTTCATTCCTCAAACATCTCAATTGCTAAATTATCTCTCCAATTCATCCATTCATTTGAACTTTCAACATGTGTTATTCAATCTCTATCTATGTCAAAAGTGAAGGATTGGAATTCCCTAATTCCGTTAGCGGAAGTGCAATTGGACCGTTTCGTAGTTAATTTTGTTTCTACCAAAATACCAATACATTGGCAAAAAAAAAAAAAAAAAACTTAGAACTATTCTAAATCTATTTATTAAGGCTAAACATACAACCTTAGATCTAATTTAAAGGGGAGAAGCATACATACATACCGTCGTTGTCGTCTCTGAAATATCAAGAACGCCTTTCTTGATTTCATAGGGACCAAGCATCAACAATTGGGACACCACCAATTGATCTTCCCCACTATGATTCTGATATTAGAAACGTAGTTGTGGGACTATCCAATCTTAAATGGGAAAAACACAAGAGGAAAAAGTTCCACTTTGTGTTCTTGGTTGAGAGAATATGATCAGAGAGTAGCTAGGGAGGCTAGAGAGAATGCAAGAGTGCATTCTTGTGGCCTTATGTTGTTGTAACTAAACCCTAGGTTTAGTGTTCTATTTATAGGAGAAAGGCCATGAATAAAATGTTCATTTAAAATCAATTATTTCCATAACTGATTTAATCTTTTCCATAATTAATCAAAGCCATGACCAATCAATTCCATAATTGATTAACCTTTTCCATAAATGATTGATCACTTCCATAATTGATTTAATCATTTTGATATATGATTAATTACTTCCATAAGTGATTAATCATTTCCATAATTGATTAATTTCAAATTAATTAATTCTTTAATTAATTAATCACCAATTAAATATCATATATTTAATTTCAGACCTTCTATTAGTTAATTAAAATTAAATATCATATATTTAATTTTAGGCCTCCAATAATTAATTCTAGGGAAAAATACACTTTTAGTCCCTAAGGTTTGGGTTAGGTTTCATTTTGGTCCCTGAGTTTTCAAATTCAACAATTTAGTCCCTAAGGTTTGGTTTTAGTTTCATTTTAGTCCCTCCATCCATTTTTCTGTTAAATGTTAACAGAATGCTGACGTGGCGATGTGTTTTTTAGTAAAAAAATTATTTTTCATTTTTTAAAATAAAAATAAAAATAAATATTAATTTTTAATATATTTTATTTTTTTTTTCTATATTCATCTTCAACATCCTCATCATCACCAACCACCTCCTTCTTCAACTCTCCCACCAAAACTCCAGTCCCCGTCGCCGCCCGCCACTGCCTGTCGGTCACCGCCGTCGCCGGCGGCCGTCCACCGTCGTCGACATTTTTTTCCTCTTGTTTTCTTCTTCCTTTCTCTCTCCCTCACCATCTTCTTATCTCTTCGGCCGGTCGTTCCATTGGTTTAAAAAAAAAAAGTCACCGTGTGCAGATGAATGACGAGCAGATCCGCGTGAGTAACAGTGTGAATTGATGAGTGTCTCCGTCGTGATTCAGATCTAAAACTTACCTCCCGTTGCCGGCGCAGGAAAACCCTCACAAACACAGTTCTGAAACTCGCAGATCTGAAACCCACATCTCTCTCTCGACTCTTTCAAACACTGGAAAACCCTTGCGAACCCACATCTCTCTCTCTCGAACTCGCAAATCTGGAAAACTCTCACAAACACACAGATCTGAAACTCGCAGATCTGGAAAACGCAGATTTGAAACCCACATCTCTCTCTCAAACCCGTAGATCTAGAAAACCCTTGCGAACCTATATCTCCCTCTCGAACTCGCAAATCTGGAAAACGCTCGCGAACCCGCAACTTCGACGAACAGCAGCTCCATGGGCAATGGACGACAAGTAGCATGATCCACGCGATTCCACGAACGAACCTGTAACTTCGACACTCACGAACCAGATTCAGATTTATTTATTTTTTTAAGAAAAGAGAAGTTGGAGAGAAGAAAATAAGAAGGCGAGAAGAGAAGAAGAAAAGAAAGAGGAAAAAAAAAGGTCGGCGACGGTGGCGGTCGGTCGTCGGTCGCCACCGGTAGGCCTCCGGCCGGTGTGAAGGAGGAGGAGGAAGTGGGCTGGTTTTGTGTTAAAGAAGAAGGAGGTTTTGTGTTGAAGGAGAGAGAAGAAGAGAGAGAGGGAGAAATAAATAAAAATATAATAAAATAATGATATTTTATTATTTTAATATATTTATATTTTAAAAATGTTAAAAATATTTTTTTTTTTAAAAAAAAATAGGTGCCACGTCAGCAAACCATTAGTTTTTAACGGAAAAATGGATGGAGGGACTAAAATGAAACTAAAACCAAACCTCAGGGACTAAATTGTTGAGTTTGAAAACTCAGGGACCAAAATGAAACCTAATCCAAACCTCAGGGACTAAAAGTGTATTTTTCCCTTAATTCTATAATATGAATCAAATTCATATTAAAATTTGAACTCCTTCAAATTCTCTTATATCCTATAAATTTAATATGAATCAAATTCATATTAATATTTGAACTTCTTCAAATATTTATTTCTCTCATAATAATAAAGTTTAATTTCAAATTACACTTTATATTTTAATGTATCACTATACATTATATTAATTTGTATCTCATACAATTAACTTTATTCCCAATATGAATTTGAACTATTCAAATTCTCTCAAGATATAATTGTTCCGAATTACTCTTTACGAGCTAGTAGGGGGACCTAATGGACCTACAGATCAGATGCTCCAATGATATGAAGTTAATTGTTAAACTCATTAATCACGTTAACCAATATTCATTAACTGTGAGTCATTCCACTAAAGACCCACAACTGAACTCTTCTCACTGTAGAACATTTTTGTGTCCATGGATATAGATCTATACTGGTAAGTCAATCCTTCACGAGTGTCTGTAATCACGGTTGGGTCAAATTACCGTTTTACCCCTGTGTTACATCTGTCTCTTTAAGTACCAGTGCTCCTCTAATGAACAACCTGTTCATGGTCCAACCATTAAACAAAAAGTCCCTCTTGGGCCAGTGAGAGGGTGGGATCCCTTTGTTCAAGTCGCGGAGTCACCATTTAAGAGAACACTGATCGATCTAATTTGTTATACACTTAGAATCTCCCAATTTGCTTATCTTAGTTGAATTCCTTGTGAAAAATGCTTTAAAATGAGTATAATATGTCTATAGGTCATCACCAGAGCTTTGGAAGCAATTCGGGGCTTAAACGAGCGGAATTGGAGCGTAAAATGACCATTTTGCCCCTGGAGCCTCATCAGCGTCGAGACGCTCATCATCAGAGTCGAGACGCTAGCCAAATAAGGAAACTACTTGGAGATCAACCTGGCGAACAACGTCGCGACGCTAAGGCAATCCAAGAATAATTTTCCATATCTGAAGGGACAGCGTCGCGACACTAGGCAGTTTTCCAGAATCGATTTTTTCCTAATTTGGCTGGAAATTTTCCTTGTTTGAAGACCCAATTCAGCACCATTCTACCACGAATTGAAGGCCAAGAAACACTATAAATAGAGGGCTTTGGTGTAGGTTTAGAATCATCATTCAACACATAATTCACTACAACATTGTAATCCATCTCTCTCCCCCTTTCCACCATTCGTCTTAGTTTTTAGTCTTTCTTGTTTTCCTTTATGTATCAAGCTTGCTTTTTCTCCATAAGAGGCTAGATTCTTCATTCATGTAACCAGGGTGTCAAAGAGTAAGTTCAACTTCTTTTAATGAAATTTCTTGTTTGAATGACCAAGGCATGTTTATGTGATTTTAGTTTTTTTTTATATAAGTTTAGATTGTGGTAGGAAAGATTGACAACCTTGAACGCACCCTCTCTAAATTTACTTGCTAAATCTAAGTAGCAAATAGGTTAACGTTATGATTATACGCATGCGTCCCTAGAACTAAATGATTTAATCAATTGTAATTGTGGTTTGTTGCCCGTTGCATGTGAATTAATTTGGCTAGATCCCAATGCGGTTTAGATTAGTTAATAGACATATTAATTAATTTAAACTAGAATCAAACTTAGCGTTTGCATGTTTGTGATAGTTGGATCATGGTTCTCGATTTGTTGCCGGAATACGCCATACTTAAACTTGTTTTGACTTATTAGTGAAATTAATGATTTAATTGAATTTAACTTACCATGACTAACCTGGTTGCATTGGTATATGAGAACATTACTTTACAAAGGAAGAAACCTAAATAACTTGAAATTCACTTTACCTGTAAGATTGGTCCTTTACACCCCACCCCTTAACCACAAGGGAAAAAGATACTAGTTTAGTCCATACTAATGAATTAAAGAACCGAAAGAAAAGATAGGAATTGTGGCTCATTATTGTTGGGGTTTATATGAAGGTGCTTTTGAAAGAAGAATGTACATGAATGTGGTTGTGCAGAGATTCAAACAAAACCTAGCAAAGCAAAACCCCCCAATCTGAGATTCGAACAAAACCCCCTAACATTTGCAATCTGAGATTTAGACAAACAGATTTCATAACTTGAGAATGAGGGATGATAAAAACGACAAAAGAGACTCCATAAAGCATACTGTTGGATTCCTAGAGTGAGTAAAAATGAGATGTAAATAGACTCTAGAACTCTTGTGCAAGTATACACAATCCACAACAAGTAATAAGTATTTATCAAATCCAAGGTCTGAATTAGCTTTCACTTTATCTATTTTGTTTAGCTTTTCAATGGTTTCAAAAGTGGTTAAAATGATTGGTTTTTATAGAATGCTGAAACAAAAGAAATGATAAAATAGAAAGTAAACAAATAAGCAGACATATTAGAAACATGCGCTGGTCAGGATTTAGTAATTGTTTTAAAAGATGCTCTAGCAATATTATTGATCAGGCAAAACTCTTGCAGTCTTATTAGCAAATTCCTCCCGGAACTCTGTATTTTTTAGAATATGTTTCAACTCCAATGACGCATTACCGATCAAGCATTAGGCAACTGGCTATCCCTAGCTCAGTCACTGGCGTTCACCAATACACAATGATCTAGTGTGATTAGTTGCCACACACTTCCCAAATCATCCCTGAAACTAGGAAGTGATATTCATATCGGCTGGCCAGGCGGGCACAAAATGTAAATAAGCACAACAAATAATCAAGATGCATCAAATCAACATTTATTGCATAGAAATTAAGCACGACAATTACATATTTCCTAACCAACACCTAGAATTACTTAGTTCATAGAGCACATGGTAACACACGTTACAATATGAATAAATGCATCCATAATTACAAAATAATACAAGAAAATACTAATTCCCTTGATCAACTTCGTAATTGATGGTCTCCTTGTAGTCCCTAATCTTTCTCTTCTATTCGACTCCCAATAATGGAAATGAGAAGTGATCTCTTTCCCAAGAGTGGAATGTTCCTCCCAAGAAAGGAATGAATTTGACTTGAGACGGCTACTCCTTTTATAGAGTGGAGGCAAGCTTGAATTAGGTTGACTTTGACACGTGGATGGCTCTCCTTGCTCCTTAAACCCGAGAATAGCTTAACTGAATTCAGTTCATTAAATTGGCCAACGAGCTGTGACGTGACAATTTTGCTCATTGCTTTGCTGCAGCACAGATTTTACTCTCTCAAGTCGCTCAACAATATATTCTGCATAAAATAACTTCCGAAGCATCCATTCTTCCAAATGGGTTAAAACATGTAATATATATCTAAAAGAAACCCTATTTAGCACAAAAGACACACAAATCCCTATAGAAATAAGGCCTAAATAACTCCCTTTTGGAGAGTTATCACATACTCAAAACAAAGTGGAAGAAAATAAAATGAAGAACATAGCACAAGGAAAAAGGAAAATTGCAGAGAGTGTACCTAGACTTAAGTTTTTGCTGATGGATCGAAGAACAGAGTGAGAGCAAGGAAAATGAAGAGAGGATAAGTAATGTAGTTGTTGGACGGTGACAAATTCAAGAAGGAGAATCAAAATCAAACAATGGAGAAGAAAAATATGTAACCTCAAAACAAAGACAAGGAAGGGGAGGAAGGAGAGTGAGGAAGGAGGAGAGGAACGTCGTTTCACTTTTAATTCGGCCAAAATCCCACGAGAAAACCCACGTTTTTCGATAGGTTAATGAAACCCTCCCTTTACGCTTATGAATGATGCCTGGGAAAAAAGATTTCCTAGGCTAATAAACTAGACTCTCCAACCAAACATGGACTTTAGATCTCCAAGCCCATTCCCCCTCCTAAAACCTTAAACCAAATAGGCCTTACTCCCTAACTTGAAGACAGAAGGAAAGGACGTCTGATTGGCTGCTAGTGTAATTGGTAAAATAGTCGTAGATTTAAATCAATCCAAGTATAAACTGACTAAATCAAGTAGTACCTGATGAGTTCAAGGTCGAATCCACAGGGAAATGGAACAAAAATATAGATATTCACTGATTTAATTTCTTAATGTGCGACGTAAGTAAGAAAAAATGATTGGTATAGTTTGAACAATAAATGTCTTGCGGAAAGGAAATGACTAATATAAATTGAGGAAAGGAGTTCAATGCGAAGAGTATCAAGGCTGTTGCGGTAGCAACCTCATGCGTTTATAAGAGACTTGTAGCGCAAATTTTTTATTAATTGATCCATTAATGCCTAAGCGAGAAAAAAAATCATTAAGTTTCCCTTCCGGTACTCCTTATGCGTTTTAGCAATAAACTAACAAATGATTCTTTGACTAGTTTATGCGCGAAGTTTAGTTCTCTTAATACTTACAAGGGATTGCGTTAGTCACAACGCAATCGAAACGCAAGCATGCAATATCTTTTAGTGGTGATGATTAAATGCTACCAAGACTACATGGCATGCGCCAACTTGTTCTACTTAGAGAGATCCATATGCGTTACCTGTCAAGGATTTATCATATTGTTACCGCATCCGGCTGGCCAAGCGGGAGTTAGCAATGAAAAGATTAAAACAACTAAGTAGAAAGCAATCAATGTTTCAATTAAACCAAAATGTGCGCTTACAAGTTGTACTTATCGTCGCATGAGGCGCTTGCGCTAAGCCTTGAAGAGAAGATTTAGCTCATGAGAGCAAAACAGAAATACATGGAATGATACATTACACACAAGTATGCTCCAATTAGCAAATTTCTGCAGTTCCTTCGTGAGTTTCTTCTCCTCTCTTCTCCTCTTTTCTCTCTTGATTGAATTGTATGAGGAATGATAAAAAATGATGATAATGATAATCTCCTTTCAGCAGGTGACTTCTATTTATAGGCGAGGGAAACTAACTTTCTTCAAGTCACCAACGGCCAACTTGTAAGTCCACTTGCGTTAGTTGTGTCAGCGCTTAATCATCATTAGGCCTCTTGCGCCTTTCTAATCTTCTTTTTCGTATACTTGCTCTGGCTGCGCCGGTGCTTGTCTTTTCATCCATCTTTTTCTGTCTCTCGATCATCTTGGAAAGTGTGCCTGCGCTAAAAAAGATACTTAAAATTAGGGGTGATCATCGGTCGGTCGGCGTCGGTTTTGGGCTCAAACCGACGCCGACCACCGACATGTCGGTATCCGGCGGTCGGTTCTCGTCGGTTTGGAAGCCATCAGTTACGCCGACCGACCGACTACACCGACGGTCGGTCGGTTATGGTCGGTTTAAAAGCTCCGGCGAAGCGAAAGAAGAAGATCGAGAAAAAAATTGAACCAATCAAGAAGAAGATAAAAAGAAAATGAAAGAAGAAGAAGAAATCTAAAATGGTGAAAGAAGGAAATAAATGAAACAAAAAAGAAAGAAAACAGAGAAAAAAAAAGAATGAAGATGAAAGAAAAAAAGAAAAAAAAAGAAGAAGAAAGGTTTACGAACAAGAAGATAAAAACGAAAAGAAGAAAGAAAAAAAAAGAAAAGAAGAAGAAGAAATGAAGAAACGGAAAAAAAGAAAAAAGAGAGAGGAAAAAAGAAAGTTCAGACAGAGAGAAAGTAACCAAAGATAGAAGATGAAATGAAGATTGAAAAAGTAAATGAAAGTATTTAGAATTTGAAAAAAAATAATAATTTTTTTTTAATAAATCTTGGGAAGACCATCGGCTGATGGTCTTCCCAAGGCACCAAGGCTGCCAGCATTAATGCTGGCAGCAGCGTGACTGATGGGTGGTGTTTAATTTTTTTTTTTTAATAAATGTTATGTCGGTCGGTTCAATCGGTTTTCGCCCATTTTAGGTGAACCGACCCCATAAAAAAACGACCGACCGACGTCGGTTTCGGTCGGTTTTGGTCGGTCGGCTCGGTTTTCGGGGTTTTTTTGCTCACCCCTACTTAAAATGACCAGATTAGTTGCGTTAGCGCTTTTTATTTATAATTTCTTATCGCATACACAATTATAGCCCGCCGCTTATATCAAAGCACTTTTTCTTTTCTTTATGCGCTAAGATAACGCATCAGAGGTTCTTTTAGCCTTCTTTTAGCCTAAGTTTAGAGGGTAAATAACTTGCATTTCGCAAGCAATCAACGTCAAAGCAACTACAGAAGAATCTATGGTCCTAAACATAATTCTTTTCAAGTCATATTCAAAAGAAAGCAATAAGAAAATGGAACTCGTCGCTTAACTTTAAAGGATAGACAAAAGAAAATCTATCATTTTCATGGTTCTGACATCTCTGACATGTTGGAACAACTATTGGAAGTGCAACCGATAGGGCTTTCTAAGTGTAAACGACCAAAAGAGATGAAGAAAGTCGATGATCCCAAGTATTGCAAGTATCATCGAGTTATTAGTCATCTAGTGGAAAGATTTTTTGTCCTAAAGGACTTAATTCTAAAGCTAGCTAAGGAAGGAAAAATTCAGCTAGATCTTGATGAAATAGTTCAATCAAACTATGCTACAATCAAAGGAAATGACATACTTCAAACAAAGAAGAATCCTAAGAAACCTCAACCTAAGAGGCAAAGAAGTAAAGAGTTTTCTTAACCTCGACAACCAAAGACATCAAATAACTTCTTTTCCAAAACTTTCCACAAAAAGGAGAAAGGAAACTTTGAAACTTCATATCGCTTCAGTGTAAGAAGTTGATGATTCCAAGAGGGATGAAAAAAGGACTTTCGTCTTCGATCGCATCAAGCCTTCAACTACTCGTCCTTTAGTATTCCAAAGAATTAGTATGCCCACGAAAGAAGAAGAAATCTATTGTTCGGTGTCTACCTCTCAACTTGACCTTCAACTTTCCAAAGGTTAAGTGTCTCCACATCAAAGAAAATTCGACCTTCAACATGTGTTTTTGATCGCCTCAAAGTAACAAGTGATCGACTTGAAGGAATGATAGACAACTTGAAGGAGAAATTGTTCGATGAAGTAAACAACAACAAGAAGTTGCACAACAGAGTCTCGTCTCGTATGAAGAGGAAGTTTTTTGTTTTCATAAATACAGAAGGTTTCTTGAAGGTGAAGTCAAATCTCATTATCTTGACAAATCCTACAAATGAAGGATCTTATCAAGACCATGATTTAGATAGGAGCTTTTAAATGTAAAAGCTCCTTATCGCATATGTTGGGTTTTATGCCCTAAAACTCATAGACAGTAGATGTAAACATGTTGGGTTTTATGCCCTAAAACTCGTAGATAGTAAATGTAACATTTGACCGAACATTAATAAAATAATTTTTGATGTATTGTTCATTTATTAGTGTTAGTATTGTGTATGTCTTGCCTAAATAACCCTAATCCAATAAACTAAACATCTTGAGCTATTAGTATGAGACTTGAACTATATGTGGGGACATACGGAGATCGCTGTTTAAGTTACAGCCTAAAGGGTCTATAGTATAGGGATAAGATTGGGTACCTTATCCTGGTGACACTATGGATACGACTCACTTTGTATTTTGATACAAACGCAATGATCCAACGCGTTCGTGTAGGAGACATGCGAGTGATGGTATCCTATGTAATGAGTTTGCATAAGATCGTGACCGCGAAATAGTAAACCACTAGCTGTAACACCGTTGACTAGTTAGGTTTCTATTTCACTAGGATGACCAAGGCAACTTAGTCTAAATACTGAATGAATTATAGACTCCTATTCACGAGAGATTCTCCTTTGATTTATATGGGTGAGAGTGGCCTGCATGTCGACTCAATAAGCCTACCATTTTGGGGGCAAGATCGAGTGGGGAGCTGGAAACATAATCACAAAAGAAGAAATTCACTCCTTCCCGACTTTAGGGTAAGTAGATGTGTGTTCCCTTAAGTGGTGTCTCCGGGTCTTGAACAAAGGGCCCTGCTCTCTCTATGGCCAAAAGAGACTATTGTTTGATGGTTGGATCTCAAACAGGTTGTTCATTAGAGGAGCACTGAGACTTAAGGATGTAGAGGTAACCCGAGGGTAAAACGATAATTTGACCCAACTTGTGTTTGATGTTCGCAAAGTGCACGGGCTGCAAGTAATATATAACGGAAAGTATTCCGAGCATCGAATCCTCAGGGAAATTGAATTAACTCCATTAATTACCAAGAATCATCATGTTTTAATTTTATTTTGAAGATCAACTCTTAAGAACCAAGAATTAACAAGAAACTAAAGAAATCATGCAATGAAAAAATTCCTATTAAGGGGACTTGACCTAGGGCGTTATCTAGCTTTTTGGATATGTAGCTCAATTAATTAAACAAAAGTACTTACTAATCTTCAATTCCATGAATCTAGAAGTAATTTTAAGCAGATTTCTCTTTCAAGCTCCTCCACTGTTGGGTTTTATGCCCTAAAACTCTTAGATAGTAAATGTACATTTGATCGAACATTAATAAAAGTGATGTATTATTCAATGTTTGTATTATATCTTGTCTTATCAACCCTAATCCAATAAACTAAACATCCAAGGCTAATAGAATGAGGCTTGAACTAGTATGTAGGGACATACGGGGATCAATGTTCAAGTTTTAGCCTAAAGGGTCTGTAGTATAGGGATAAGGTTGGGTACCTTATCCTGGTGACACTATGGATACGGCCCGCTTTGTATATTGATACAAACGTAGTGATCCAACGCGTTCATGTAGTTGACATACGAGTGGAGGTATCCTGTGCAATGAGTTTGCACAAAGACCGGACCGCGAAATAGTTAACCACTAACTCTAACACCGTTAGTTAGCTCGGTTTCTATTTCACTAGGATGACCTAGGCAACTTGGCCTTAATCCTGAGTGGATTATGGACTCCTGTCCATGAGGGATTGTCCTTTGATTTGTACGGGTGAGAGTGGCCTGTTCGCCGACTCAATAAGCCTACCATTTTGGGGACAAGACCGAGTGGGGAGCTGGGAACGTAGTCTTACAAGATGGAATTCACTCCTTCCCGATATTAGGGTAAGTAGAGGTGTGTTCCCTTAAGTGGTGTCTTCGGGTCTTGAACAATGGGCCCTACCCTCTTTATGACACGAGAGGGATTTCTGTATTGGTTGGACCTCAAACAGGTTGTTCATTAGAGGAGCATTGGTACTTAAGGACGAAGAGGTAGCCCATGGGTAAAACAGTAATTTGACCCAACTGGGGTACGAACACACGTGAAGGGCTAACTTGTTGTTGACGGTCGATATCCATGGACACAGAAATATATCTGCAGTGAGAAGAGTGCAGCTGTGGTTCTTTAGTGGAGTGAACCACAATTAACGAATATTGATTAACTTGGTTAATGAGTTTAGCCAACTAATCTCATATCGTTGGAGCTTCTGATCTGTAGGTCCATCAGGTCCCATCGGTAGCTCTATAAGGGCGTTGAGGTAAATTTTTAAGGGTGAATTAAATATTCGAAGGGGTTCGAATATTAAATTAAAATATGAATTTGATTCATATTAAAACTATAGATTATAATTAATATACATATGATGTATATTAATTCTATAGTGAATTTGAGAGATATAAATATATAATTGAATATTTGATATTTAATTATGATATTAATTAATTGGTGAATTAATTAATATTTTGGTTTTAATTTTAATTAAATTTGATTTAATTAAGCTATATTAAAATTATAGGATAAATGGAGGTTATTTTGTATAAATATGTTTATACAAATAACATTTAATTAAATTAATAGTTAATTTAATTAAAGGTTTAATTAATATTATTTTATAATTAATTAAATTATTTTCCCATCAGTTAGGGTAACTGATGGGAACGTGGGTTCCTTTTTATCCTCTATCTTGCGTGAATGGGAGGGTTTTAAGGAAAGGGGTTGTGCTTTTTACGGTAACTCCAGTATTCAGTTTGATATCCCAAGAATGACACACATAACTCTCTCAAGCCCTCTGCAATTCTCTCCCAAAAGAATACAGAGATATTTTTCCCTTAGAACTCTTAGAGATTGTGCTCCCACAAGCTCCTAACGCGCAACCTTCAAGTGAATACCGGTGGATCTTTGGTGGTGGTGTTCGTGACCTTTTTACAGCAAAATCAAGATTACCTTGCTGCTATCTTTTGGTGAATTTCTAAGAGTTTTGGTGAAGCCAATCAAGAATTTCTTCAAAAGTATGTATTTCTTTGATCTAGGATCAATAGGATCTATTATAGATGAGATCTAGTAAATTTTTATTCCTGTTCAGCATGCTTTATAGGCGTTTTTCAACATGATTAAAGTTGTTTAAATTGCTGCAATTTTCCCAACGTACTGGTATTTTGTTCTTAAATTAAAACGGAGTTAATGGTTCTGTACGTTTCCGCTGCGCAAGGGCTATTATCCCTGCAATTGGTATCAGAGCCACCTCTGTTTTTTAATTTAAGAATTAAAATTTACGTTGGTTTTAGGTGGGATTTGCATTATGAATGTTTATATTTTGCGACAAACTGTTTAGGTTTAATTGGCCTTAGAATTTATGATTTTTTATGCGATCAATTGAAAAGGCCCCTGTGTTTTTGGGCATAAAATCATAAATATCGAGGTTGTACAGTCTGGGGTCTAGTTTAGGCTTGAAAATTGATGAAGATCGCAGAAGAAATCGACGAATTTCGTGAAGAACAGTTGCGGTTCTGCCCAGAAAACAGCTCCAGACGCAACAGCGTCGGGACGCTAGGCGTTGTGCGTCTCGACGCTGTCGCGATTTCACGCTACAGATTGCTGAAATCGCGCCAGTGTCGGGACGCTGTCGCGATTTCGTGCGACAGTTGGGATTTACGTGCAGACGTGGGTGGAAACCCTAATTGGCCGGTCCGGTTCGTGAATTTTGGGTTAGCTGGGACCGATTTGGTCCGGTTTAACCCGGTTTGGGTGCGGTTCGAGTTTTTCAAGCCCGGTTCGAAGCGGTTCGAGTCGGTTCAAGGCTTGTAGACTGGATTTGGAGCTGCAGATTTGTGTAATAGGATAGTTTTAAAGCTTTATTAGAGTAATTTTGCTTTAACTTATCCTAGGGGCCAATTAAATTGGTTTAGTCGCTGTTTAAATGCTTTATATATGTCATTTAAATTAAAATCCCACCTTAGGTTATAAAGCATGCTCATGCATTATGTATGTTATAATGTGATTATAATATTTGGATGATAATGCATGGATTTTCATGTTTTGTTTTAATATATAGTTGAGTTATATTAAATTCATGAAAATGGAAAATGATGCATGCAATTACATAGTTTTAATATAAGAGTTATATTAAAAATAAATTGTTTGCAGCATGCTAATTTCATTTACCATTTTTTTGCAATAATTAAATTGTTTATTTATTAAAAATGGAAATCAAGTTGCATTGAACATGATACATCCATAGGTTAATATAAGAGTTATATTAATTTTCATGCAATGCATAGTGATATAGTTTAAATTTGATTAATCTGAATATGATTGTTAATTGATTTAAACTATAGTATGCATGATTATAGGGCTAATCATTAAAATTTTGAAATAGTTTAAAATTTATGATTAGAACCCGTCAATCTATAATCAAGATATGCATGCTCACATAGGATCTTAGGTTTAATTGAATTAATTTTAATGAGTTAAAATTAATTAGACCTAAGATCATTTTCTAATAGGATTAGAAATTCTTACTTAGTTTTAAAATAGTTTTAATGAACTAAGTAGGACGAACATTCCTGAGATTATAAGGGAACTCTACCAGTGAAGTTCTGTCTAAGGATTGGAGGTATTTAAGTTGACGGTATACGAAACACCTCCTACCTGGGAACTGATCTGGAACACCGGAGTTGAATTAATCACAGGTTAACGTTAGAATAATGTCGCAAGGTAAATTAAATTTGTTTAATACACCTAGACATTAGGTCTTATTATAATAGTTATAATAGGACTAGACTTAGATAAATGACTTAGTCGGATTTATCGAGGTCTAATCAAACCCTAAAATATCTGATAGGTTACTTTAGTGGGAGGAAAATTACAAAACTTAATTTAAATTGAGTTTTGCTCCTACGTCCCCGTGAAGTTCACACCTTGAGATCCATGCTCGGCTTCGTGTCGTTTTTGCGCGGCCTCCCTTCGGAAAGTGTTTGCATGGATCAATACCAAGGTGAATGGGGAAAGTGACTATAGTAAGTGGGGGCGGGATGCGTGTCAACGTATCCTTCGGTCTCCACCCCTAGGTCACAATGTGAGATTCCTATGATCCGCCTGCGTGTTGTCTCGGCGCAACCATCCCTTCGGAGGGCCTGATCATAGGATTCGGAACACCGTGAACTCCTGAATAAGATAGGATCGCTTAGGCTAATTACCAACAGTTGTCTTTCTTAACGGTAGCCTGTTGGTCCGTGCCTTTGAGATCTGAAAGTGGGAGGGTTACACTTACGGGGAGGAGTTAATTTGTTAACAAATCCTTGACCGAACAACGGTGGTTAATATCTAGTGGAATATGAGTTATTTTGGTATTAGAAATTGACTGAGAAGATTCTCATTTTAGAGGAGGAACAACTGATCACCCTTCGGTGGCTGTTCTTCTAAACCTCTAAAGCATCATTGCAAAACACAATCATAGTTTTATTAGGGTTCTGTGATTGCCTGTTTGCAAAATTGATTGGATATATGCAATTGTTTGTATTGCTTGTTTGATGGGTTAAGACAAAGATAACTAATACGATCAATTGTTTGTTTTTTCAGCAATGTCTTCCTCAATTATCTCCTTGCTTAAAAATGAACAATTAAATGGCGAAAACTTTCAACAATGGAAATCGAATCTTAATACCATTCTCATGGTAGAGGATCTATGGTTCGTCTTAACGGAGGAATGTCCTCCTGTTCCCCCTCGCACTGCCGCTCAGGCAGTAAAAGACGCCTACGAACGTTGGACTAAGGCCAATGAAAAGGTCAAAGTCTATATACTGGTCAGCTTGTCTGAAGTATTGGCCAAGCGTTACGAGAACGTGGAAACTGCCAGAGAGATTATGAATTCCCTGCAAGAGATGTTTGGACTTCCGTCCTACCAGCTCCACCACGACGCCTTGAAGAACGTCTTCAATGCCAAGATGCTGGAAGTTCAATCTGTTCGGGAACATGTCCTGGACATGATTAACCAATTCAATATAGCTGAGGCAAATGGCGGGGTAGTCTGCGAGCGCAGTCAGGTTGCGTTCATCCTTCACTTGCTCCCAGCGAGCTATCTGTCATTCAGGACGAACGCGAGCATGAATAAGATTCAGTTCAACCTGACTACCCTCCTCTCGGAGTTACAGATTTATGAGTCCTTGCAAAAGAGCAAGGGCAAAAATGTGGTTAAAGGAGAGGCCAATGTGGCCCATTCCAAAAAGAAGTTCCTGAAGGGTTCATCCTTAGGGACTAAATCTGTACCCCAGGCTTCTTCATCGAAGCAAATACAGAAGAGGAAGGGAGACAAGGGGAAGGCTTCTGCAAAGGCTATGCAAGGTAAGGGAAAGGCTAAGATCGTGGCTGACAAAGGCAGGTGCTTCCACTGCAACGCAGATGGACATTGGAAGCGCAATTGTCCCCGTTACCTCGCTGAGAAGAAGAGAGAAAAAAAAGGTAAATTCGATTTACTTGTTTTAGAGACTTGTCTCGTCGAACATGATGAGTTCACCAGGATACTGGATTCGGGAGCCACTAATCATGTTTGCTCTTCTATTTAGGGAAATGATTTCCAGCAGCTGGCAGACGGTGAAATGACGCTCAAGGTTGGAACAGGAGACGTCGTTTCAGCTCGTGCAGTGGGAGCTACAAAATTATTCTTTATAAATAAGTTTTTAATTTTGGAGAACTTGTTTTTGGTTCCTAGAATTAAAAGGAACCTTATTTCTGTATCTGCTTTATTATAACATGAATACTCAATTTCTTTTCTGCTTAATGAAGCAATTGTTTCAAGGAATGGTATTTTTATATGTTCTGCTCAGCGTGAGAATAATTTATTTGTGTTAAGACCAACTGATGCTAAGGCTATTTTAAGTCATGAAATGTTTAAAACAGCCGAAACGCAAAACAAAAGGCAAAAGATTTCTCCTTTAAGTAACAATACGTATCTTTGGCACCTTCGTCTCGATCATATTAACATCGATCAGATCGATCGTTTGGTTAAAAATGGACTTCTAACTGATATAGAAGATACATTTTTACCACCCTGTGAATCGTGTCTCGAGGGTAAAATGACCAAGAGGCCGTTTACTGGAAAAGGTTATAGGGCCAAAGAACCACTTGAACTGATACATTCGGATCTTTGTGGTCCGATGAATGTAAAGGCTCGAGGTGGTTTTGAATATTCCATCTCTTTCATAGATGATTATTCTCAATACGGTTACTTATACCTGATGGGCCATAAGTCTGAGGCTCTTGAAAAGTTCAAAGAGTTTAAGGCTGAGGTAGAAAATCTGTTAGGTAAAACTATTAAAATACTTCGATCAGATCGAGGTGGAGAGTATTTGGATCAGAGATTCCAGGACTATATGATAGAACATGGAATCCAATCCCAACTCTCAACACCTGGTACACCTCAGCAGAATGGTGTATCAGAAAGGAGAAATAGAACCTTGTTAGACATGGTTCGATCTATGATGAGTTATGCTCAATTGCCTAGCTCGTTTTGGGGGTATGCAGTAGAGACTGCAGTACATATTCTTAACAACGTTCCCTCAAAAAGTGTTTCTGAAACTCCTTTTGAGTTATGGAGGGGGCGTAAACCTAGTTTGCGTTACTTCCGGATCTGGGGTTGTCCTGCACATGTGTTAGTGACAAATCCTAAGAAATTGGAACCACGTACTAGAATATGCCAATTTGTTGGATACCCGAAAGAAACGAGAGGTGGTCTTTTCTACGACCCTCAAGACAATAAAGTATTTGTATCGACAAATGCAACTTTCTTGGAGGAAGACCATATTCGAGATCATAGACCACGAAGTAAGTTAGTATTAGGAGAAGCTACAGAAGGATCAACAAGGGTTGTTGATGAACCTGGTCCTTCAACAAGAGTTGTTGGAGAATCCAGTTCTTCTCGTCAATCTAGTCCTCCTCACGTAGTGGGAGAGCTTTGACGCAGTGGGAGGGTTGTGATACAACCTAACCGTTACTTGGGTTTAATGGAACACTACTACAAAAACAGCCTTTAATGACAGACAGAAAAAAGGGGACGGGGCCTTTAATGACGGACGGAAAACGCACGCAACTTTTAATGACAGACATACGTTTTTTTGGAAAACCTGACTTTTAATGACGGGCATTGCCCCTCATTAAAAGTAACCTTTAATGGCGGGCATAGCCCGCCATTAAAAGCCCATTTTAACTTTTTTTTAACGGTTAAAAGAAAAGATTACTTTTCTCTCTCCCCGAAGGCCCACATCTTCAACCCTAGCTCATCTTCAACCTTCAGTCGCCGCAACCCTCTTCTTCTACCTTCAGCTGCCCCAACACCCCTTCTTCAACCTTTGCCGCCGCGACTCCCATTCTTCTACCTTCAGCCGTCCCAACTCCTCTTCTTCAACCTTCGGCGCAACAACTCCCCTTCTTCAACCTTCAGCGCCACAACTCTTGTTCTTCCCTTCGGTTGTGGTCTTTCCTTTTCCTCCGGTGAAGATTTTGCAAACATTCGACCGTGGGTTTCGACCGTGGAAGGTGATACAATATTTTTGTTCATGGATTTTAGGATTCTTTTATTTGGTTAGAAGCATACTTTTCGATGTAATTAGCTATTACTTCATTTTTAAGCAAGAGAAACTGTGATAAATGAATGTTAATGACGTTAAAATTAGTTTGTGAATCGTGTGTTTCATTATATATTCTAGCTTTTTTCTTTGCGCAATCTGCACTCTGTGTTTGAGCCCGGAATTGCTTTGATTAATCATAAAATTGTGAACTTTTTTTTTATTTAAACTATTTTGTTTTTTTAATTTTATGGATATATGGTTTGGCCCTTGGTTTGCCTTATTAGATCAAGGCTAATTATCTTGTTGAATTCATGACTTGCTGGACCATCTTTTGGATTGCACATTGTCATCATGAACATAGATGAAGCTCAAATAGAGGGATTTTTCCATATTTCATTTTAGTCACTTGCTCTATATGGTTTTGATAATTACTATATATATCCAGATCAATTCGAAGAAGGGGCTGTTTGTTAGATATAATAACTTATATCTTGTACTTTGCTAGCGCTATTTCATTTTCTTTTTGTTTCCTCGTTCTCTATTTTCAACAAATGGAGTTGCTTCCTGTAATTTCTTGAAGGCCCCTTGTCCTCCTTGGCCTGTATTTTTGTACTCTTTCAGTTTTTGTCTTCCTTTCTAAAATGTTGAAGTGCTCTTTGTTGAATAGTTTGTCATTTATAAGCAATTAGAATATCTTGTTTTATTGTCTCAAATTTAGGGAATCTACTGGTTGTCTATTTGCTCCTCTCGATCCTTTTTCGAGTGTACTTATCGTTTTTGTACTGTTAAGTGGCATCCATTGAACGAGTTTTGCAGATTATGTTGCTTGATATTACATTCTTGTTGGGTTTTTTTCCAAATCCTTCAATTCTGACATACAAATTTTGGTTGTGGTGGTCTTGTGTTGGCGAATGGTTTGTAGAAAAAATTGATCCATTTGTTTTCTTTAATTTTTCTGTAGTTGACTTGAGTGGGATTTGTTATCTAGAGTAAATAGATTTGTAGCAATGTGATTAGAGCAGGACTTAAAGCAGGATTTCAACCATGCAAATTGGTTTGTCTTGTTGTTATCTTGTATGTTTCAGAATATATGGGATCAAAACAAAACTTTAGCTCAGAGGAAGATGATCCTGAGTATGTCTCATTCAGGTGACCTTAATTCACCAGATAAGGTAACCAACGTGTTACAGTATGGAATTTTTGTTGTTCTAATTGATCAGTGTGTGTTGGGTTTGTAAGTTGTCTTTGTGTTTTTCTCAGGATCCTATTAAGTCTTTGCATTTTAGAATTTCAAATCCTATCTACCGTGCGTTTGATCTTGAAGTTAAGGATGGTCACGACCTACTTATTGGATTGAATTCTGGAGATGGTAAATATGTTTTTCTCTATATATGATTTGTGTTGGTTGTTTCTGGATGAAACTGTGTTTGAATTTCTCATTCTCTATGCATACTGTAGTCTACTCGGTTTCTTTAAGACAACAATTACAAGATGTTGGGAAGAAGCTTGTTGGAGCCCAACATTATAACAAAGAGGGCACTGTCAATAACGAGCAAGAGCATTAGCCAAAATTTTCTTAAATTGTCCATCTTCTTCGACTATGCAGTCTGATTCCTTAGTGTGAAATGAGCATTTTCTGAACATCCTTGTCCAATTCTACCTTATGAGTTAACCTATTTTATGTTAGATGCAACTACTTCTCATCTAGTTTCAAAAGATTAAATTACTCGTGTGAAATTTCTCATATTCATTGTCTAGTGCAATTAGACATATTATTCTTTCTATTCTTGAATGAAATGTTTGGTGACTACATTCTCTTTTATATTTTTTATTGAAAGAAAGCTGAGGTTTTAATGGTAAATTTGTGATGGCTCAATTAGGAAACTTTCATGTTTGCATCTCACTAGAATGATTATAACTGGTTTGGGAATTTGATACACAATGTTGTTCAAAATATTGTTCAACATTCTCCATCCTCCTCCACAAGCTCCCCCTCCCCAATGAGCATTATCAGTATGGGGATGTGGCTTTTTTTGTTCATGATAATGGCTTGCAGTTTCTCTGTCCGAATCTGTTTCTGATTATGCAAACCTGAGTTTGTCTTACTTTAGTTCACAATTATTTTATTTAATCTAGAACCTATCTAAATATATCATAAGTTAGAAAAAGTGTTTAGATATTGATCTGCTTAATTTTTGAGGTAATCCATGGCTTTTCTACCTCTTCTCTCTGTGTGTCTTAGATTCTATCTGTTTGTCTTTCACGATTCTGGGTTATTTCTTCTGTGGTAAAGGTGAATGATGCACACCCTGCATTTTACCACAAAATCTTGGCTCATTATTAGTTGGCATACATAATGATCAAACTGTGAGGTACGTTATTTTCCTCCTTTTTGTACCTTTCTTATTATTTTGTTGACTTTCTTGCAATGTCCTTTAATGATTGTTTAGATTTAGATTGTGCTTGATGTGAGACCTAACTTGCTTAGTTTTAGAATATTTGAAGACTAGTTGTGAACCTGAAGTGTTGTGAGGTTGTAGTTGAGCGGTTTTTCATATAGAAGTGTGTTTCTCTTGTTTAACAGGTTTAAAAATTTTTGGGTTAGCCATATGTATGCTGTTATGCTGTCGAAATTTTCGGAGCATCCAGTTAGAATTAGGATAGAAACTTTAGTAATGTCGCTAGGTTAAGTATAGAAACCTAGTGTTACAGGTTCTTTGATGGGGTTAAACTTGATCTCTATGAGTTTGTATGCTTTTAGAGTTTATTGGGTTTTCTAACAAATTTTTTCGATACTCATTGAGATTGATTTTTTTTTGTGTGTGTATGTTATTGTTAACTAAATTTGTTTTTCTTAGGTTCTTCGAGTTGTTGGACATATGTTTATTATGTGAGCTCTTGTTTTGGCGTTGTATCGAACCTAATTACAATTTGTTTTTCTTAGGTTCTTCAAGTTTGATGTACGAGCAAGACAAGAATGAAAGTGGCATGTACGAGCAAGACA
Organism: Luffa acutangula; assembly: GCA_036850905.1. Classification (NCBI taxonomy): domain Eukaryota; kingdom Viridiplantae; phylum Streptophyta; class Magnoliopsida; order Cucurbitales; family Cucurbitaceae; genus Luffa; species Luffa acutangula. The sequence continues at coordinate 39,943,947 of CM072097.1, read as the reverse complement.
AGAATGAAAGTGGCATGTACGAGAATTTTTCTTTTTTGGTATAGGTGTAGACTTTTAATCATAGGTATTTAGTAATTTTGAGGCTTTTAAGTGTAAGTGTTTGTAGTTTTATTCATATATTAAACTTATATGAATAAAAATTGTATGAACAAATTTGGTTCATTGGCTTATTGGAATGAAATTTGACAAATATTTGATTTCTATGCAATTTTGCACATTTAAGATTAAGGTTACTTTCTTTACAGGTTGACAAATAAAGAAAATATTGTTGGTTTGCCACCGGGCAACCAACAATTTTTTTTATTTAAATTATGAACAAAATAATGACGAGCAATGCTTGTCATAAAAAATGACATTTAATGACGGACACCTTTTAATGACGGGCATTGCCCGTCATTAAAAATCTGCCTGGTTGGAAAATACTCTTTAATGACGGACTTTTGATGACGGACGACTTTTAATGACGGGCATTGCCCGTCATGAAAAACGTCCGTCATTGTACCTTATAATGATGGACAGCTTTAATGACGGGCAATGCCCGTCATTAAAAGTCGCCCGTCATTATAAGTTACGAAGACGCTCGTATAGTCGACGGACGCTGCCCGTCATGAAAAGTCTTTAATGACGGGCATTGTCCGTCATTAAAGGTGATTTTTGTAGTAGTGGAAACACAAGTAGTCATACCTGATGACGACGTAGAAGATCCATTGTCTTATCGTCAGGCAATGAATGACATAGATAAAGACAAGTGGGCCAAAGCCATGGACTTTGAGATGGAGTCTATGTACTTCAATCAAGTTTGGGAACTTGTAGATCCACCTGAAGGGGTCAAACCCATTGGGTGTAAATGGATCTATAAGAGGAAAAGAGATGTTGCTGGGAAAGTACAGACTTTCAAAGCCAGTCTTGTAGCAAAGGGTTATACCCAACGAGAAGGGGTGGACTATGAAGAAACCTTTTCTCCAGTTGCTTTGCTTAAGTCCATAAGAATTCTCTTATCCATTGCCACATTTTATGACTATGAAATATGGCAAATGGAGGTCAAGACATCTTTTTTGAATGACAACCTTGACGAGAGTATTTTGATGTCTCAACCCGAAGGGTTCATAACCCAAGGTTAAGAGCGAAAGGTTTGTAAACTGAATCGATCCATTTATGGGTTGAAACAGGCCTCCCGATCTTGGAATATTAGATTTGATACTACGATCAAATCTTTTGGTTTTGACCAGAATGTTGATGAGCCTTGTGTATACAAGAAGATCAACAAGAATAAAATAGCTTTCCTCGTACTTTATGTTGACGACATCCTGCTCATTGGGAATGATGTAGGATATCTGTCTAACGTAAAAGAATGGATAGCAGCTCAATTCCAAATTAAGGATTTGGGTGAGGCCCAGTATGTTCTTGGCATCCAGATTATTCGGGATAGAAAGAACAAAACGCTAGCTCTGTCTCAAGCAACGTATATCGACAAGATGTTGGCCCGATATTCGATGCAGAACTAAAAGAAGAGCTTGTTGCCTTTCAGGCATGGGGTTCACTTGTCTAAGGAACAGTCTCCTAAGACACCTCAAGAAGTTGAGGACATGAGACGGATTCCCTACGCCTCTGCAGTGGGTAGCTTAATGTATGTCATGCTATGCACGACGCCTGACATATGTTATGCTGTAGGGATTGTCAGCAGATATCAGTCAAGTCCAGGGTTAGACCACTGGACCGCCGTTAAAGGAATCCTCAAGTATCTTAGGAGAACGAGGGACTACATGCTGGTGTTTGGGGCTAAAGAGTTAGTTCTCACTGGATACACCGACTCTGACTTCCAAACTGACAAGGATTCTAGGAAATCCACGTCAGGGTCAGTTTTCACCCTTAACGGGGGAGCTGTAGTTTGGAGAAGTATAAAGCAAGGATGCATAGCAGACTCCACGATGGAGGCTGAGTATGTAGCTGCTTGTGAAGTAGCTAAGGAAGCTGTTTGGCTAAGAAAGTTTTTGACAGATTTGGAAGTTGTTCCAAATATGAACTTGCCCATTACGTTATATTGTGACAACAGTGGGGCTGTAGCCAATTCAAAGGAACCTCGCAGCCACAAACGAGGTAAACACATAGAGAAGAAGTATCATCTGATTCGTGAGATTGTGCAAAGAGGAGATGTGGTCGTGACCAAGATTGCTTCCGAGCACAACATTGTTGATCCGTTTACGAAGGCCCTCTCGGCTAAAGTGTTCGAGGGTCATCTAGAAAGTCTAGGTCTGCGAGACATGTATATAGCGTAATCTAGGGCAAGTGGGAGATGTGTAATGGGTGTAAGGATGCCCTAGTTTATTGTATTTTGTATATTTACTTTTTATGTAATGTACAACATACATGTACCATTTCCAGCTTTGGATTATATTGTATATACTTTCCCTGTAACTTGAGTTTTAGTTCAAGTGGGAGTTTGTTGGGTTTTATGCCCTAAAACTCGTAGATAGTAAATGTACATTTGACCGAACATTAATAAAAGTGATGTATTATTCAATGTTTGTATTATATCTTGTCTTATCAACCCTAATCCAATAAACTAAACATCCAAGGCTAATAGAATGAGGCTTGAACTAGTATGTAGGGACATACGGGGATCAATGTTCAAGTTTTAGCCTAAAGGGTCTGTAGTATAGGGATAAGGCTGGGTACCTTATCCTGGTGACACTATGGATACGGCCCGCTTTGTATATTGATACAAACGTAGTGATCCAACGCGTTCATGTAGTTGACATGCGAGTGGGGGTATCCTGTGCAATGAGTTTGCACAAAGACCGGACCGCGAAATAGTTAACCACTAACTCTAACACCGTTGGTTAGCTCGGTTTCTATTTCACTAGGATGACCTAGGCAACTTGGCCTTAATCCTGAGTGGATTATGGACTCCTGTCCATGAGGGATTGTCCTTTGATTTGTACGGGTGAGAGTGGCCTGTTTGCCGACTCAATAAGCCTACCATTTTGGGGACAAGACCGAGTGGGGAGTGGGGATGAAAGAGTGAATTCCATCTTGTAAGTCTACGTTCCCAGCTCCCCACTCGGTCTTGTCCCCAAAATGGTAGGCTTATTGAGTCGGCGAACAGGCCACTCTCACCCGTACAAATCAAAGGACAATCCCTCATGGACAGGAGTCCATAATCCACTCAGGATTAAGGCCAAGTTGCCTAGGTCATCCTAGTGAAATAGAAGCCGAGCTAACTAACGGTGTTAGAGTTAGTGGTTAACTATTTCGCGGTCCGGTCTTTGTGCAAACTCATTGCACAAGATACCCCCACTCGCATGTCAACTACATGAACGCGTTGGATCACTACGTTTGTATCAATATACAAAGCGGGCCGTATCCATAGTGTCACCAGGACAAGGTACCCAGCCTTATCCCTATACTACAGACCTTTTAGGCTAAAACTTGAACATTGATCCCCGTATGTCCCTACATACTAGTTCAAGCCTCATTCTATTAGCCTTAGATGTTTAGTTTATTGGATTAGGGTTAATAAGACAAGATATAATACAAACATTGAATAATATATCACTTTTATTAATGTTCGGTCAAATGTACATTTACTATCTACGAGTTTTAGGGCATAAAACCCAACAAATCCACATCTCATACCAACATTACTAATTCATGTGTCTATCTCCTTAGCTAATCATAGTATGGCATTAAGCAACTTCATTATCAATTTCTAACAATTCTCTTTCACTCTCGTGCTCCAAGCAATCGTTAGCCATGCAATTAGGATCTAATCTAATTTCTCTCTGTCGAGGATCAATCTAGACCAACATATCAATTAATACGTGATCAAGAGATTAAAAGCATTAAGAATGAATTGCATAGATGAAATATGAAGAACTTTGTTACAATATCTAATGAATTAAGCTACAATATCCAATTAACTAGAGTAACGGCCCTAGGTCTCAAGATTTACTCACAAATGGGAATAATTTTGCCCAAGTGATCTTGATCCATAGGCCTAACTCAAACTATAATAAGGAATTACAAAAAAGTAAGGAAGAAATAATCGATAAGTTGATCCCAAGCTCCTGGCACGATCATCTCGAATCCCGAGCCTTGGAATCTCGATCAATTCCGCATTTTTCCTCACAATTCTTCTCACTTTTTCTCTTTATTGAGCTATGGGAGAGCTCCCCAAAAATGGGATGATTTTCACCTTGGGAGAGGGGGCTTTTTATAGGGAAAGGGGCTGGACATTCTTGCTGAACAAGTCGGTAGCGTCGAGACGCTACGTCACAACGTGACGTCATACTTTCTTGGCGCAGAAGTTGTCGCAGCGTCGCGGCGCTATCGCAATTCTGGAATTTTCTTCGCTGATCACCTAGCGTCTCGACGCTATGGTCCTAGCGTCTCGACGTTAGGCCTTCTAGAAGCCTTAAACATGGATTTTTGCCTCCTTTCTTCTTTCTTTTGGGGCTTTTTGGGCCTCCACTTCAAATGTTCTCTTTTATTTCTTCAATTATGGACCAAAGTCTTCTTTTTCTACCAAAAATTGGTAAAATTCTTGGTTTTGCATCTCGAACTCGGTTTTCTACAAAATCAACATAAAAATACAATAAAGCTCACAATTCATGCACAAAACTAGCTAAAATTAATAGGAAAATGATGACATTTTTGCATGTCATCAGTGTTACAAACACACGTGAAGGATCGACTTGTTGTTATTGGTCAATATCCGTGGATAGAGAAATATATCTGCAGTGAGAAGAGTGTAGTTGTGGTTATATAGTGGAGTGAACTACAGTTAACGAATATTGATTAACTTGGTTAATGAGTTTAGCCAATTAATCTGATATCGTTGGAGCTTCTGATCTGTAGGTCCATTTGGTCCCACCAGTAGCTCATTTAGGGTGTTGAGGTAAAATTGCTAAGGGAAATAGTATAATATATGTAGATGCATTATAATATAAAGTTTGTATTTTCATTAAACTTTATAATATAAATTTATTTTGAATATAGATTCAAAATTAATTTATGGGAGAATTAAATATTATATTTTTTTTGATAATATGTGGGGAGGGGGATTCGAACCACAGATCTTGTGGTTATAAGTACAGCTTTATACCAGTGGAGTTCAAATATTAAATTTAATATGAATTGAATTCATATTAAAACTATAAGTTATAATTAATGTACATTAGATGCACATTAAAACTATAGACTATGCGAGAGAAATATAATTGAATATGATTCAATTATAAGTAAAATTAAATATATGATATTTAATTTAATATTTAATTAATTAAAGAATTAATTAAATTGTTTTTTCTCAAAAAAAAAATTAAATTGTTTAATTTAATTTAATTTAGTTAAATTGATTGAATTAAAACTATAGGTTATATTAGAGACATTCATTTAATATGATTTAAATGAATGAATTAATATTATAAAAGAAAATTAATGAATTAATTAAATTTGATTTAATTAATTATTATTAATATTTAATTAAATTTAATTTATATTAAATTTTAATCAGTTAACGTAATTGATGAGGGAAGTTTTTTTTTTCTTTGACTGATACGTGGAGTGTTGCACACGTATTTCTCTCCCTCAATCCCTAACTAACCTATTCTCACGCCTATAAAGAAAAAAAAAGGCGATTTTGGCCAGAAGTGATATACAGAATAGTTTTTTGGCATTTTCTCTCTCCTAGGAAAAATTTGCTCTTGCAAAAGGTTCTTCCCTTGAGAAAATTCTCTAAGAATTTCCCTTTCAAAAGAGATCCAACATCTTTGGCCTCAAGCTTTTACTCGTGAGAATACTAGTGCATCACTGGTGGTGGTGTCTCAGATTTTGATCCAGAGAAGAATTAGCGAAGCCCTCCTGAGTCTACAACAAAGGTTTGGAACTTCTAATTCTCTGTATAGATTTGGATCTAAGATTAGATTTTAGATTTAAATTAATTAAAAAACATGCTTAGCCTTCTTTCTATAGTAGTAGATTAAATTTGTTGTGTACTATGAATTGCCAACGTATGGGCACTTTATTCATGATTAAAAACTGAGTTAATGGTCTGGTAAATTTTCGCTGCGCAAGGGCTTTTATCCCTTCAAAAAAAAAATATTAGACTTATCAATAAAATTTTCTTGAGATTTATCCAATAAAGTTGTTATTGGTGTTTTATTTTAGAATTGCACAATTGACCCAAATCCAATAAATTAACTTCCAAAGGTTGTTTAATGTATCTTGAACAAGTATGTAGGGACATACAGGGGACTAATGTTCAAATAACTGTTGGGTTTTATGTCCTAAAACTCGTAGATAGTGAATGTTAACGAATTGTATACTTTTGTCGATAAAATGTTATTGAGGTTTATACAATAAAGTGTATAAACTAAGATCCAAGGTTGTTTGTATGTAACATGAACTAGAATGTGAAGACATATGGGGATCAATGTTCAAGTAACAACCTAAAAGGTCTATAGTATAGGAATAAGACTGGGTACCTTATCCTGGAAACACTATGAGATATGATCCGCTTTGTATTCGATACAGACGTATTGATCCTAGGCGTCCATGTAGTAGACATGTGAGTGGGGGTATCCTATGCAATGAGTTTGCATAAGACCAGACCACGAAATAGTAAACCACTAGATGTAACACCATTAACTAGTTAGGTTACTGTTTCAATAAGATGACCTAAATAACTCAATCTTAATCTAAAGTTTGTCATGAACTCCTTCTCATGAGGGATTTTTCTTTGATTAATATGGGTGAGAGTGACCTATACATTGACTCAATATGACTACCTTTTTTGGGGACGAGACAGAGTGGGGGGCTGGGGACATGACAACACAAGATGGAATTCCTTCCTTCCCGCTTCTAGGAGGAGCAGATGAGTGTTCCCTTAAGTGGTGACTCCAGGTCTTGAACAAAGGGATCCCACCCTTTCACTGGCTCAAAATGAACTTTATCTGCTTATTGGTTTGACCATAAACAAGTTGTTCATTAGAAAATCACTGATACTTAAGGAGACAGAGGTAACACATGGGTAAAACGGTAATTTGACCTAGTTGTAGTTACGAACACTCGTGAAGGATTGACTTACCGCTATAGGTCTATATCCGTGGACACAAAAATGTTCTATAGTGAGAAGAGTGCAACTGTGGGTCTTTAGTGGAGTGACCCACAGTTAACGAATATTGGTTAACTCGATTAATGAGTTTAGTCAGTTAACCTCATATCATTGGAGTTTTTGATCTGTAGGTCCATTAGGTCCCCATGCTAGCTCGTAAAGAGTAATTATAAACAATTATATCTTGAGAGAATTTGAATAGTTCAAATTCAATATGAGAATCAATTTAATTGTATGAGATACAATTAATATAATGTATACTGATGCATTATAATATAAAGTTTAATTTGAGATTAAACTTTATTGAGAGAATAGTATATTTGAAAGAGTTCAAATATATTGCTAATTAAATATATATGATATTTAATTAGTGAATAAATTAAGTAATTATGAATTAATTAATTATTCAATTAGTTTAATTAAATGTGATTTAATTAAACTATAGGTTATAAGAGAGATATACATTTGAATATGATTCAAATATTGGGTTAGTTAAATATGTGATATTTAATTAATCATGGAATTAATTAATTTGATTAAATTGGATTTAATTAAAATTAATTAAAACTATATGTTATGTGAGGGCTTTGCATTTAAATATGATTTTTAAATGTCCATGAGGTTAATTAATTAATTAAATTAAATTTATATTAATTAATTAATTAATTTAATTTGATCAAACAGTCTAGATCTTCCCTCTCATCACCTTATCATTCATGCAAAAGGGGGTCTAGGTCACTCATTCTCATTCTACGATATCTCTCAGTAATCCACTATTGTTTCTCTCTCAATATAGAACACAGAGAAGCCCTCTTCTCTAGTATTTTCTCCCAAAAGATCAAGATCACGAGATCTCACAATCTCGTTCCTAAACTCAGAGTTATAGTGAGGAAGATCAATTGGTGGTGTCCCAATTGTTGATTTTGGTCCCTGCATTCAAGAAGGAGTTCTTGATCGTTTTGAGTCGTCAATAAAGATTATATCTTATTATTAATAATGACAATTCTTTTCTTTTGTTAGAGTAGAGTTTTTTTTTTCTTTCACTATGCAAAGACCACTCCCTTTTCACCCCTGCCCACCGCTCCCTCTTCATTCTTTCCCCCATTTCAATTTCTATTCTATCCTTTATCCCTTCCCTCTGTAACCTTTTTTTCTTCACCCTTTCAATCTCCATTCTCTCTTTCCTCTCATGCCACTGATGCGCAATTTGCTTACCGCAAGTGTACGGGTCAAGTAATAATATAGTGTTTTCGTGATTAAACGAGTGTCGTCCTCTGCTTGGTTTTCTAGCAAATTAAGTGTCGTGAATAATCTTGTCCAATTTTATTTAGGGAGCAAAACTTAAAGATAAAGATAAATCTAAAGACAAAAAGCATAAAATAAAGGTGGAGACTCAAATGGAAAGACTCGGAATTGATTTCATTGTTGAGATTGAGAATTAATTAATGGGATGAATTTAGCATGCAATTATTCTACCAAGTCTAGGAACCTTTTATCACAACTATCTCTCTCGAGCATAATTGATTCTCATGCATGCAACCAACTTGATATCCCTATCTAAGTTCATTAACATGCAAGGCTTTGGGTTTAGTTCTTCAAGCAACTTCTAAAGTTATTCCAAATCCTGTCACAAACTTAGAATTTCTACTTTAGTCATGCAATTAAATAAAGTAAGTCTTAGGCCAAATCCCCTCTTCCGAGCAATATTCAACACTCAAATCATTCAACTAGTGATCAAGTAATTGAAAGCATTTAACCATAATTGCATAGGTAAAATAAATGCATATTCATACCACAAATCAATCCAACAAACTAAAACAACTACATCAATCCCTAAGACAAACAACTAGCAATTCATAGTCTTTAAACTACAAACACTAATTGAAAGAAAAGCCATAAAAACTACAAGAGGTAAGGGAAAGAGAAAGGAAAACTCGAATCTGTCGAAACCGGCACGTCCCCGTCACGATCTCCACGTCTTCTCGCTTGATTCTCGCTCCTTGGCCTTGCTTTAGCTCCCACCAAAGGTCTCTAGTCGAAATTAGGGCTAAAATCTAACCAATTGGACTCCCCCAATCCGTAGCACAAAAAGAAGAATTTATAGAAAATCTGCCGATAGCGTCGCGACACTGTGCCTTTGTCGCGATTCTGGAAAATTCGTCGAGAGCGTTGCGACCTTTTTTTTTTTTTTTTTTTAAGATTGAACTCTATTTGACTTCAATTTCTCAATTAAGCTTCAAACACATACTTCCTACAAATAAAACATATAAATGCATAAATTTAACCAAATAATTGTAAAAGACTAGCTTAATTAATTAGAGAAAAATAGCTAGTTATGCTCGCTATCAGCCACACCTAGGTTTTTTACCTTTTCTTTTCAGAATTTTTCAATGACGACAACATGAAGGCTAAGATTGAAGGTAAGTACCACAAATAGATTCAGTCATTTATTATTATTATTACTTTGTAATTGCCACTGATTGATGGACTTGTCAAAGGTCCAAAGCAAATAAAATTTATAAACTCAGGCTCTATGCTATTTTGCAGTAGGTAGTGGTTAGTGTTGGGTTTTATGTCCTAAAACTCGTAGATAGTGAATATTAACGAATTATACACTTGTATCAATAAAGCGTTATTAAGTCTTATACAATAAAGTGTTATTATTAATTTAAGTCTAAAATTGCACAATATGACCCAAATCCAATAAACTAAGATCTAAGGTTATTTACATGTGACTTGAACTAGTATGTGAGGACATACGGGGATTAATGTTCAAGTAACAATCTAAAAGGTCTATAGTACAAGGATAAGGCTGGGTACCTTATCCTGGTAACACTATGTGATACGACCCGCTTTGTATTCGATACAGACGTATTGATCCAAGGCATCCCTGTAGGAGACATGCGAGCAGGGGTATCCTATGCAATGAGTTTGCATAAGACCGGACCACAAAATAGTAAACCACTAGATGTAACACCGTTAACTAGTTAGGTTATTGTTTCAATATGATGACCTAGGTAACTCAATCTTAATCCTGAGTGTGTCATGAACTCCTTCTCACGAGGGATTGTCCTTTGATTAGTATGGGTGAGAGTGGCCTGCACGCTGACTCAATAAGCCTACCTTCTTGGAGACAAGACCGAGTGGGGGGCTGGGGACATGACAACACAAGATGAAATTCACTCCTTCCCACTTCTAGGAGAAGTAGATGAGTGTTCCCTTAAGTGGTGACTCCGGGTCTTGAACAAAGGGATCTCGCCCTCTCATTGGCCCGAGAGGGACTTTCTATTTACTGGTTGGACCATAAACACATGTTGTTCATTAGAGGAGCACTGGTACTTAAGAAGCTAGAGGTAACACAGGGGTAAAACGGTAATTTGACCCAACTGTAGTTACGAACACTCGTGAAGGATTAACTTACTGTTATTGGTCAATATCCGTGGACACATAAACATCCTACAGTGAGAAGAGTGTAGTTGTGAGTCTTTAGTGGAGTGACCCACAGTTAATGAATATTGGTTAACTCGATTAATGAGTTTAGTCAGTTAACCTCATATCATTGGAGCTTCTGATCTGTAGGTCCATTAGGTCCCCCTGCTAGCTCGTAAAGAGTAATTGGGAACAAATTATCTTGAAAAGAATTTGAATTGTTCAAATTCAATTTGGGAATCAAGTTAATTGTATGAAGTACAATTAATATAATGTATGTTGGTACATTATAATATAAAGTTTAATTTGTGATTAAACTTTATTAAATTGAGAGAATTATATATTTGAAAGAGTTCGAATTTATAACTAATTAAATATCTGATATTTAATTATTGAATAAATTAATTAATTGTGAATTAATTAATTATTCAATTAGTCTGATTAAATGTAATTTAATTAAACTATAATATATGAGAGATATATTAGAATATAATTCTAATATGTAATTAATTAAATATGATTGATATTTAATTAATTATAAAATTATTTAATTTTGAATTAATTGATTGTTCAATTTAATTTAGTTAAATGTGATTTAATTAAATTAATAACTATATTTTAATGTGAATTGGATTCATATTAAAACTATAGGTTATATGAGAGATGTACATTTGAATATGATTCAAATGTTTGATTAATTAAATATGTGATATTTAATTGGTCAAAGAATTAATTAATTATGAATTATTAATCGTGTAGTTTAATTAATTTAATTAAATGCGATTTAAATAATTTTAATTGAAACTATATATTATGTGAGGATTGTGCATTTAATATGATTTAATGCACATATATAATTAAATATGAGATGTTTAATTATATATAGTTAATTAGTTGAATGGTTAAATTAATTAATGTTCATTTAATTAATTTATATTATAATGAATTAATTAAATAACCAACTCCCCAATTAGGGGAGTGGTTATGAGCCTCACGTAGATTAGGGGTCATGGAGAATCCCTCATTCTTCAAAATCAAATTTCTTTGGTCTCTCTCATTTTTCTCTCTTAAGCCAAGAACAGAAAAATGCTTTATTCTCTGATTCTCTCCCAAATTCAAGTAAGACGGAGTCCTACCACTCCGTTCCCAATCTTAGAGAATAACGGGGAAACCAAGTGGTGGTGTTCGTGGTTGATTTCTGAGTCGCCAACGGAGGTATGCTTCTCATGCTAAAAATTTTGCCAATGTATGAGTATTTTGTTAAACAAAATTAATTTACGAACGGTCCAATTTCTTGGACCGCCTACAGTTAGGTCGTCTACAAGGAAAGAAAATTAATCTTTTTACTTTGAGCTTTTATGAGTAACCAGAACAAGGGGGATTTGGGACAAGAATTGAATTTGCATGAATTGAAATGGCACAAATCTAAATAACATGAAATTAAAGGCAAGAATTTTTTTTTAGAATAAAGGCAAGGATTTAAAATTAGGAAATTAAAACGATCGATTTTGTATAATCGCCGGTTTGGGGTTCATTGGATTGCTTACTAAATTAGTTTCCTACATTAGTTCTAAAGATTGATTCTATTGGTTACTTATGAGCCCGGGAATGTATCTTGACTAATCAGATTCTACATCATACTTAACCTGTGTAATTAATTAACTAACTCGATACTACATCGTAATCAATTAACTAATTGCATTAAAAACTTGGATCCGAAATTAATTAATTAAACTAGAAAATTCTCAATTTAATTAACTAATCAACCTATGATTCTTAGGCTCTATCATGTAAGCTAGGAAATCTCCCGAAGTGAAGTCGAACATGTGAGACAGAGGGCAACCAATTTAGCTAATATATCGAACATGAATAAAAACATGAGTTGTCAATTCGAATAATCATACAAAAACGATAATTAACTCAAGAAATCATAGAAGCAAACATTAACAACCATAGAATCACAATAAGTTCATAATCTCTGCTAATTTCAATTAGCAAATCCAATTACATCCCAAATCCGACAATTAATCGAACTAGCCTAACATTACAATGCTAGACATGCTCAAAATAAAAAAATTAATCATCTAATCTAATCTAAACTAACTAACAACTAATTAGAAATCTTGAAAAGGAAAGAAAAAACAAAAATGCCACAAATTACGAAGTTCTAACCTAATTCGACCGAAAAGAAGAGAATGTTTTTATACTCTAGCAAGGATAACGTTGAGATGTTGTAAGAAGCGTCTCAATGTTTCAGACGAAAATGACCTTATGTGCGTGTGTGTGCTTGGAGCAACAAAACGCTGAGGCCAGTGTCTCAACGCTTCGAACGAAAATGGACTGGCCTCATGCGCGCAATGTTGAACAAAATTTCCCTTAACGCTACAGATCGTCGGTAGAGTCGAGACGCTATCCTCTCAGGTCTGCAACTTGAAGTCTTCATTTTTGGAGCATTTTGACACCAAATCTTGGTGTCTCAATGCTTAGCTCTCAAGAAAATTCTTCATCTCTTGAGCTCCTAAATGGATAAGTGTTGGTCATTTTCTCCAAATTGACCAAGAGCGCCTCTAAAGCCTCTAATGCCCGATTACCTATAAATTGGACAGATTAAACTTTAAATTCACAATAACTAACATAAAATGACGGAAATTAAATAGCACTTTTATGGTGCTATTAGCCACCATTGTTGAACTTTAGGTGGTGAGGAATAACTACGCACTCTGCTGTAGACACCGTATTTGGTCCGGCTTGATTTTTAGTAATATTGTTTGAATTTTTCCAATATTTGGTGGTCAATTTGTTATTTGGTATACCAATAATTGCTTAACTCAATTGGCATAAAGTTGTACTGATAACTACAAGATCTATGGTTCAAATCTCCCTCCCCACATATTATAGGAAGAAGATGAAATGATGGTGGGTCCCACTCTTTATTATTATTTTGTTATTTATCATTTCCTTTTATTTGTTCATTCTTTCTTTTCTTTATTTAGTTTTTTTTTTTTATTTTTTAGGAAAGAGCAAGATTTTTTTTTAGAGAAAGAGCAAGAGTTTTTTTTTTAAAAAAAAAGAAAACAAACTTCCTTTTTCCCTTTTAATTTTATGAGTTTTGTTTTAATTTATTCCAATTTGAATTTTAAAATTGAAATTTCCAAATCAATTCCAATTTTTTTTTTCTTTTATTGAAATTTCCAAATCATTTTCAATATGTTTGTAATATGGATGTTCCAAACAAATTTCAAAATGATTTTTACTTTGGTATTTTCAAACAAAGTTCAAAATGGCTTTAATATTTTTTTTCCCTAAAATAGATCTCAATTTGGGTTTAATTTGAAAAATTTTCGATTTCATTGACCAAATCAATTTCAATCTTGTTTCAAATCTTGAACTTATCGTGGTTGAAATTGGAATTTCCAAATCAATGTTTATTTGGTTTTAAATTAGAAATCATATTCAACTTTTGTTAAATTGGAAACAAATCAGTGTGTTTTTTTTTCTAAATGGGAAATCAATTTCAATTTTAATTAAATTGGAAATTTCTATGGACTTTAGTTAAATTGGAGTTCAATTTCAATTTTGGTTTACATTAAAATCTCAAAATCAATTTCAATTAGGCTTTAACATGAAATTTCTAATTTGAATTTCACATTGGTTTTAATTGACTTGAATTTGAATCAATGTCTTTAATGTTAATTCACATTAGAGATCTCAATTCAGTTTCAATTTAATTTTTTAGGTTAAATTATCAAAAATACCCCTCGACTTTAGGGTTTGTTTCAATTATACCCCTGGACTTTCAAAAGTTTCAATTATGCCCTTGAAGTTTCAAATTTGTTTCAAAACTACCCTTGGAGACATTTTCCATTAAATTTATCGACAAAAATTGATGCGTTTGCATGTGTTTTTATCGTTTTTTCCACGTATGTGTTCAAATCTATTCACATAAGCAACAATATATATGCAAACACGTCATTTTACATCCATGAATTTAACAAAAAAAACCTTCAAGGGTGAGACAATTTTGAAACTTCAAGGGCATAATTGAAACTTTTGAAAGTCTAGGGGCATAATTGAAACAAACCCTAAAGTTTAGGGGTATTTTTGATAATTTAACCTAATTTTTATTTGAAGCTTTGGTTTCAATCCCATTTTGATTCTAAATTTGAATTTCCAATTTAATTTCTTTTAGTATTTGAAAAAATCAAAGTCAATTTGGTTTAATTTGGATTTCAATTCAATTTCATTCTTGGTTTTAAATTAACTCAATTTCAATTTAGTTTTGGTTTGAAATTTTCAAATAGAATTTTAATTTTTCTTTGATTGATTTTAATTTGAATAAAATCTCAAATTGGTTCAATTTGTAATTCTGATATTCACAAATGAATTTCAATTTGATTTTAATTTAGATTTTCAAAATTGATTTCAATTGGATGTAAATTGGGTTTCTTAAATAAATTTCAAAATATGTTTTGATTGAAAATTTTGAAGTCAATCTTAATTTGGTTAATATTTGAATTCCTTCAAATGATTTAAATTTGAAATACCCAAATGAATTTCAAAGTGAATTTTAATTTGGTATTTAAATTTGAACTGTTTAAATGAATCTTAAATGGGATTTAATTTGAAGTTTCAAATTGGATTTCAAGAAAAGTTTTTTAAAGTTGATTATGGAAACTTTACGCTAATTTTTTCTAAGAACGGGTATTTAAGCTGACTGAAAGGGAACACCCTGCCTGGAAATTAGCCTAGATATTTTTACAATCAACTTGAATTTGGTCTTAATTTAGAATTTTTGAAATCAACTTCAATTTGACTTTAAATTGGAATTCTCAAAACAATTTCAGAATGACTTTTAAACTGAGATTTCCAATTGAATTTCAATTTGGTTTTAGTTCGAATTTCTAAATGATTTAACTTTCTTTCAATTGATTTCAAATTATTTATTTTTTTTAACTTTAAAATTTTTAATAGTTTTTTTATTTGGAAAATAAAAAAAGATTTCTTTTTGTTGAATGGTGTCATACCACTCATAATTATTAATTCACATTTTATTCCTAAAATGTGAAATAATAGACATGGGACAAATAATATTATGTAAAACCTATGATGGAGTTGAGATAATTTCTCAAATTCTTAAGGTGATAAATTTTCTTTTAGTTAAAAGAAGATTTCAACATGACAAACAATTATTGGGAATAACTGATTGCTTGCGAAATGACCGATGATAGGGCCAGAGGAATTAGAGATTATGCAGCACCTGCAAATTGCAATTTCAATCCAGGGATAATTCAACCCACTCTAGAAACAGAGAGGTTTGAACTAAAACCTGTTATGTTTCAAATGCTAACAGCTGCAGGACAATTTGGAGGAAGTCCATCGGAAGATCCTCACTCTCACCTCAAGTCATTCCTTGACATTTGCAACAAGTTTATCATCCTAGGAGTTACACCAGAACAACTTCAGGTCATATTATTTCCTTACTCTCTGAGAGATGCGGCGAAAGTATGGTTAAATCAACAGCCAGCAAACTCCATCGCAACATGGAATGTTTTGGCAGAAAAATTCCTAGAAAAATACTTTCCACCTACCGCAAACTCCAGATTGAGAAAGGAAATAATGACATTCACGCAACTAGATGATGAAACATTGAGCGAAGCTTGGGAACGATTCAAGAGCCTGCTACAAAGATGCCCGCATCATGGTTTACCACTGTGCATTCAGCTAGATGAAGGATTTGGAATTCCCAATTCCGTTACAGCGGAAGCAATTGGACCGTTCATAAATTAATTTTGTTTTACAAAATACCAATGCATTGGCAAAAGGTTAAGCGATGAGAAACATACCTTCGTTGACGACTCTGAATTCTTCAAGAACGCCTTTCTTGATTGCTCTGTAACAACGAAGAACACCACCATTTGATCTTCCCCGCTATAACTCTGAGATTAGGAACGTAGTTGTGGGACTACCTAATCTTGAATGGGAAAAACTCTCAGGGAGAAAATTCTCCCTAGAGTTCTTGAGTTGAGAGAATATGAGAGGGCCTTATGGTGGCCATATGTTGTGGTACCTAAACCCTAGGGTTAGTGTTCTATTTATAGGAGAAAGGCCATGAATAAAATATTCATTTAAAATCAATTATTTCCATAACTGATTTAATCTTTTCCATTAATCAATTCCATGACCAATCAATTCCATAATTGATTAATCTTTTCCATAAATGATTGATCACTTCCATAAGTGATTAATCATAATTGATTAATTTCCATTTAATTAATTCTTTAATTAATTAATCACCAATTAAATATCATATATTTAATTTCAGACATTCTATTAGTTAATTAATTAATTACCCAATTAAATATCATATATTTAATTTCAGGCCTTCAATTAATTAATTCTATAATATGAATCAAATTCATATTAAAATTTGAACTCCTTCAAATTCTCTTATATCCTATAAATTTAATATGAATCAAATTCATATTAATATTTGAACTTCTTCAAATATTTATTTCTCTCATAGACTATAGTTTAATTAAATCTCATTTAATTTAAACTAAATTGAATAATTAATTAATTCATAATTAATTAATTCATCTTCTAATTAAATACCCTATATTTAATTAGACATATATTTGAACTCTTTCAAATATATCAATCTCTCAATTTAATAAAGTTTAATCTCAAATTAGACTTTATATTTTAATGCATCATTATACATTATATTAATTTGTATCTCATACAATTAACTTAATTCCCAATATGAATTTGAACTATTCAAATTCTCTCAAGATATATTTGTTCCTAATTACTCTTTACGAGCTAGCAGGGGGACCTAATGGACCTACAGATCAGAAGCTCCAATGATATGAGGTTAACCGGTTAAACTCATTAATCAGGTTAATCAATATTCATTAACTGTGGGTCATTCCACTAAAGACCCACAGCTGAACTCTTCTCATTGTAGAACATTTCTGTGTCCATGGATGTAGACCTATACCGGTAAGTCAATCCTTCACGAGTGTTCGTAATCACGGTTGGGTCAAATTACCGTTTTACCCCTGTGTTACATCTGTCTCCTTAAGTACCAGCGCTCCTCTAATGAACAACCTGTTTATGGTCCAACCATTAAACAGAAAGTTCCTCTCGGGCCAGTGAGAGGACGAGATCCCTTTGTTCAAGTCCCGGAGTCACCTCTTAAGGGAACACTCATCTACTTCTCCTAGAAGTGGGAAGGAGTGAATTCCTTCTTGTGTTGTCATGTCCCCAGCCTCCCACTCGGTCTTGTCCCCAAAAAGGAAGGCATATTGAGTCGGTGTATTGGCCACTCTCACCCATGCTAATCAAAGGACAATCCCTCATGAGAAGGAGTTCATGACACACTCAGGATTAAGACTGAGTTACCTAGGTCATCGTATTGAAACAGTAAACTAACTAGTTAACGGTGTTACATCTAGTGGTTTACTATTTCGTGGTTCGGTCTTATGCAAACTCATTGCATAGGATACCCCCGCTCGCATGTCTCCTACATGGACGCCTTGGATTAATACGTCTGTATCGAATACAAAGCGGGCCGTATCACATAGTGTTACCAGGATAAGGTACCCAGCCTTATCCTTGTACTATAGACCTTTTAGGTTGTTACTTGAACACCAATCCCCGTATGTCCCCACATACTAGTTCAAGTCACATGTAAACAACCTTGGATCTTAGTTTATTGGATTTGGGTCAAATTGTGCAATATTTAACAATAACACTTTATTGTAGAAACTCAATTACACTTTATTGAAACAAGTATACAATTTGTTTACATTCACTATCTACGAGTTTTAGGGCATAAAACCCAACAAACTCCCACTTGAACTAAAACTCTAGTTTAGTGGGATGTACAATAATCTATACAGCATTGGGTGTATAAATACATGTATAAAACATATACAATGTACAAATACAATAAACTAGGGCATCACTATACCCATTACATAATGGTATCACTATACCCATTACATTTCTCCCACTTGCCCTAGATTACACCTTTGTACATATCTCGTAGATCTAGACCTTCTAGATGACCCTCAAACACTTTAGCCGAGAGAGTCTTTGTAAATGAATCAGCAATATTTCATTCAATGTAATGTGTCTACTTGTCTTAGGTTGCAATGTTCTTTTGAATTTGCCACAACACCACTATATCACTATAAAGTGTGATGGGCAAGTTCACATTTGGAACACATTCCAAATCAATCAAGAACTTTCTAAGACATACAGTCTCTATCGCTGCTTCACAAACAACTAATTTTTCGGCCTATACGGTCAAGACTGTAACTATGTCATACTATAGCTCCATCGTAAAGAGTGACCACAAATACTGATGTAGATTTCCTCAAATCCTTATCAGTCTTAAAATCTGTGTCAGTGTATCCTGTAAAGATCAAATCCTTAGTCCCATACACGAGCATATAGTTCCTCGTTCTCCTCGAATACTTGAGGATATTCTTAACGATTTTCCAATGATTAAATCTTGGATTAGATCGATACTTACTGACAATCCCTACTGCATAGGGCATTCGTCTCATGCCCTCAACCTCTGGAGGTGTCTTAGGAAACATTTTCTTAGACAAAAGAATTCCATGTCTGAAAGGTAGTGAACCCTTATTGGAATTCTGCATCTTATATCTAACTAACATCTTGTAGATGTAAGACACCTGAGACAAGGCTAGCCTTTTGTTCTTACGGTTCCTAAACAATTTGGATCCCAAGAACAAACTCAGCTTCTCCCAAATTTCCATTTGGAAATGAGCTGGTAGCTCCTTTAATGTCAGTAAGATAACCTACATTATTCCCAATGATTAGGATATCAATCATATACAATACTAAGTAAGCTACTGAACCATTGATGATTACTTGTAAACACAAGACTCATTAATGTTCTGATTAAAGTCAAAAGATTTGGTCTCTATATCAAATCTTATATTTCAAGATCGAAATGTTTAGGTTAATCCATGAATGGATCACTTAAGCTTGCAAACCTTTTTGCTTTCGATCTTGCTGTATGAACCCTTCTGGTTAAGACCTTTAATGTCTCGTTTTCTCTTGTAAATCCACTTGTAACTAATAGGTGCTACCCATCAAGCAGATCTACAAGATCCCAGATGGAAGTGAAATACAAAAGACTTCATTTCCAGGTCCATGACTTTAATCCATTGGTCCTTGTCAACATCATTCATTTTCTTTCTAAAAGATAATGAACCCACTATGCCATCATCAGGTATGATGACCTAGGCTTCAAACAAACCCATGTAACGTTCAGGTTATCCAACAACCCTCCCACTACATTGAGGCAATCTCAACTATTGAGATGGATGTGACTGACTAGATGCACTGATCCATCAACAACTTTTGTTGAACAGCCAACCTCATCAACAACTCTTGTGGATGTTACTGTAGCTTCATTAGTTAACTTACTTAAATCGACTTTACTCTGTGGTTTATGATTTTTTATGCGGAATTCTTCTGAGAATATAGCATTTGTCGATACAAATTCTTTATTCTCTTGTGAATTGAAGAAGTATCCACTTATCGTTTCCTTTTTGGGGTTGCCTATTGCAGCATGCTATGCAGTCAACACTGCATGACCCCAAAACGAGCCAGACAATTGAGCATAGCTCAACATGGAATGAACCATATCCAATAAGGTTCTATTTCTCCTAAATGAGATTTAAGGTGTGATCCCATGTACTATCAAAATAGTCCTGGAATCTCAGATCCCTATACTCAACACTTTGATCGGATCGAAGTGTTTTTATCATCTCACCTAACAAGTTTTCAACTTCAGTCCTAAGCCCCTTCGAATATCTCAAGAGTTTCAGACTTAAGTTGCATTAGGTAAAGATACTCATACCTTTGAATAATCATAAAAAAAAAATGAATTATTCATGCCCTCCCACTGCTTTAATATATTGAACCACAAGGATCCAAATGTACAAGCTCCAAGGGCTCTTTGGTTCTTAGA
Organism: Luffa acutangula; assembly: GCA_036850905.1. Taxonomy (NCBI): domain Eukaryota; kingdom Viridiplantae; phylum Streptophyta; class Magnoliopsida; order Cucurbitales; family Cucurbitaceae; genus Luffa; species Luffa acutangula. Next base: position 39,923,392 of record CM072097.1, on the reverse strand, counting down.
TTTTTTTTTTTTCAGTAAGAGACCTATCAGTCATATTGCCCATAAGACATGACTTACAAGGTAGTATAGAGTCATCTTCTAACTTGCATAGAAGTTCACTCTTGACCAATCTCCCAATCAAATTGAGATTAATATGGTCTACCTTAAAACCAAAGAAAGGTATTTTCCTTTTGGAGAAATCCTTTGCCTTTTTTTTCACATTGAGTAGTAGCAGTCTTAAACAACTCAGTGTTCATGACTGCTTTACTCTTGATTAGTCTTAAAACATTTAGGTTACTTTCCAGTAAAGCTAAACAAGTGTCAACTCCCTTTCTTGAAATAAAACTGCGTTAGCAGAGAAAGGTAAAGAGTAACATTGTTCCAGCAAATAAGACACAGAAATCAAATTTCTTTTGATCTTAGGAATTACATACACATTATCTAATAATATGTTTTTTCTCCCACTGAGAAAAATAACTTAATGTTCCCCACTGATATAGCTAAAATAACCTCTCGAATTCTAACTTTGAGAGTTATTACACAAGCAACAAGCTGTTTCCAGGAGCTTATTCCTTTAAAATAAGAACACACGTGATTTGTGGCATCTGAATCAAGTATTCAGGGAGAATCACTATTCTTCACTAATCACGTTTTCAAGATAGGTAAATGAAAATTACGGTCTTGAACAAGTTCTCCTTTTGCTAAGCAAAGTTCTGTCATATTCACCAAGAACAATTCTTAATGAATTAAACATATGGGGCATGAGGACATTCCTCAGTTAAGAATAATCCTAGACTTATATACCACAGTTTGTCGTTTAAGCTTGTTGTGTTACCGTTATTTATAAAATGACGTAAGACAACACACATAAATAATTGCTGAAGTAACAAATTACTTGTAATATTAATTGCACCAACCCATTACAAATAATCCAATCAAATTCTGCAAAAACAAATAAGCAATCAAAGAAACCCTATAAAACTATTGATTTAGTTTTTGCAACGATACTTCAAAGGTTTAGAACAACAGCCACCGAAGGGTGGTCAGCTACTCCTCCTCTAAATTGAGACAATCTCAACCAAACTCTAACACCAGAATAACTCATATTCCGTTAGCGTTTAGTTACCGTTGTTCGGTCAAGGATTAGTTAACACATTTAACTCATCCCCGTAAGTGTAACCCTCCCACTTTCAGATCTCAGAGGCACGCACCAACAGGCTACCGAAGGGAAAGACAACTGTTGGTAATTAGCCTAAGAGTTCCTATCCTATTCAGGAGTTCATGATGTTCCGAATCCTATGATCAGGCCCTCCGAAGGGATGGTTGCGCCAGGACAACCTGCAGGCGGATCATAGGACTCTCACGATGTGAACTAGGGGCGGAGACCGAGGGATACGTTGACACGTGTCCCGCTCCCACTTACTCTAGACATTTTTCCCATTCACCTTGTTATTGATTCATGCAAACACTTTCCGAAGGGAGGCCGCTCCTAGGGCGACTCGAAGCCGAGCATGAACCTCACATTGTGAATATAGGGACGTAGGAGCAAAACTTGATTTAAATCTCGTTTTGTAATTATCCTCCCACTGAAAATGTCCTAAGGTTAATTTAGGGTTGTTTAACTTAGATAAAATTCGGCTAAGTCAATCTATCTAAGTCTGATCCTATTATAACAATTACGGAAAGGATTCAACCATAATGTTTTAGGTGAATTAAACTTCTTTTAATAAACCCAACATTGCAAGTCAACATTACAATGGTTAATTCAACTCAAGTTTCGAGTCAGTTCCCAGGTAGGAGGTGTTCCGTAAACCGTCAACTTAAATACCCCCAACCTTAGACAGAACTTCACCGAGAGAGTTCCCTTATAACCACTGTTCACACGTAACTTCGGGGATGGAGACACGTGGAATAAATAATATATTTGTATTGATGTTTGTATGCGTGTGGGTGTACAATCTCTAACTTTAATCCTCTGATTCTCTCTCTTAAATATATAAACTTTGGCCTCTAGCTTGTTGCTCTTCTTGGGCCGGTTTGTTGGGCTTCTTAGATGATCAACTTGCTAGGTTGATGATCTCTTGGATCGGCCTATTGGCTTGTTGATCTTCTTGGATAATCGGTCTGTTAGGTTGATGATCTCCTGGATCGACCTATTGGACTTGTTGATCTTCTTGGATGATCGGCCTGTTAGGTTGATGATCTCCTGGATCGACCTATTGGGCTTGTTGATCTTCTTGGATGATCGGCCTGTTGGCGTGATGATCTCTTGGATCGGCTTGTTGATCTTCCTGGATGATCGGCCTGCTGACTTGTTGATCTTCTTGATCGGTCGGTTGGCTTGTTGATCTCTTGGATGATCGGCCTGCTGACTTGTTGATCTTCTTGATCGGTCGGTTGGCTTGTTGATCTCTTGGATCAGCCTGTTGGCTTGATGATCTGTTGGATCGGCTTGTTAGCTTGTTGATCCTCTTGGATGATCGGCCTGCTGACTTGTTGATCTTCTTGATCGGTCGGTTGGCTTGTTGATCTCTTGGATGATCGGCCTGCTGACTTGTTGATCTTCTTGATCGGTCGATTGGCTTATTGATCTTCTTGGATGATCGGCCTACTGACTTGTTGATCTTCTTGATCGGTCGGTTGGCTTGCTGATCTCTTCTTGGATGATCGGCCTACTGACTTGTTGATCTTCTTGATCGGTCGGTTGGCTTGCTGATCTCTTCTTGGATGGTCGGCCTGCTGACTTGTTGATCTTCTTGATCGGTCGGTTGGCTTATTGATCTCTTCTTAGAGTCTTCTAGTCTTCAAACCTTCTGAGTCTTGAGTTGGTTGAATTCTGAATATTGGATCTTCTGAATTCTCTAGACTCTCTGACTTCTGATGACTCTGGACTCTGGCAGAATTCTCTGGACTCTGGCAGAATTCTCTGGACTCTGAGTTCTCTGATCTGAATCCAAATCTTCATCCCCCAGAATGAATGGTGGCCTCCTCTATTTATAGAGTTTGATGGACCTCATATGGGCTTGGGCTTGAGTCCAATTGCCACGTGGCATAATCTGATTGAACTTGGCTGATGTTATCTGATGGATCACTAATAGACAAGTGGCATTCTTTGATTTGCCGAATTTTAATGTCTATTAATTTAATTTAGGCACACGTGTAAATGTGTAACTGGTCCCAAATTTATTTTATCATTAATTTATATTAATGACGTGGCAACTTGTGATTGGCCGAAATTTCTCCTTCAACAAATGCCCCCTTTTCGAGATTTAGGCACAAGTTATGTGTGAGTGAATCTCGAAAAATATATTTTGGAATTAAAATGCAAGGTATTTGTTCTTGACTTTGACTCCATTTGGTGCGTCAATTTAATCAAAATATGAATTTTGGTCAAAATTTTGATTTTTTTTTATTTGACACACTTTTATTGCCAATTAATCAAAATTTGAGGTTTTGACTTTGGTTCATTTGGGATAAAATTTGGATTATGCCCAAAATTTGGTGGGAATTTGGAATAAAATTTATTTCCCAATTTGATTTAAATCAAATCTCATATCTTTGGGTTAAAATTTGAACCAAAGACTCTCGTTGGAGATAAGATTTATATTCGAACCCTTCAAAAATTGATGAAGATTTCCGTTGGAGATAAGATTTATATTTGAACCCATCCCAAAATTGATGAAGATTTCCGTTGGAGATAAGATTTATATTTGAACTTATCCCAAAATTGATGAAGATTGTCGTTGGAGATAAGATATATATTTGAACTCATCCCAAAATTGATAAAGATTATCGTTGGAGATAAGATTTATCTATTTGAATCCAACCTTCCATTCTATAAATAAGGTTGAACCTCAGCAGGGGAGAGCACACATCAATTGCAGAGAGCATTCAAGAAGGGATCCAAGTAGGAAACTTTCTTTTCTTTTCTTTTCTTTTTTTTTTTTAAATTTTCGTTTTTTTTTTCATACTTTTCGTTTTTTTTTTTTTTTTTTTTTTTTTTTTTTTTTTTTTTTTGCAATTTGTTTCTTTCTTCCTTGAATGTGTAAGCTTCGTGCAACAGTCGTCACCAAATTCGCTTGCAGTGATATTACTCCTGCTAGACCCAGTCCCTATTTTATTGGGTGATCTGAGTAACCTACAGGGGTAGTCACCAGATTCGCCTTCATGCACTCCTGCTAGACCCAGTCCCCATTTTATTGGGTGATCTGAGTAACCTGCAGGGGTAGTCACCAGATTCGCCTTCATGCACTCCTGCTAGACCCAGTCCCCATTTTATTGGGTGATCTGAGTAACCTGCAGGGGTAGTCACCAGATTTGCCTACAGCGATGCACTCCTGCTAGACCCAGTCCCCATTTTATTGGGTGATCTGAGTAACCTGCAGGGGTAGTCACCAGATTCGCCTTCATGCACTCCTGCTAGACCCAATCCCCATTTTATTGGGTGATCTGAGTAAACTGCAGGGGTAGTCACCAGATTTGCCTACAGCGATGCACTCCTGCTAGACCCAGTCCCCATTTTATTGGGTGATCTGAGTAACCTGCAGGGGTAGTCACCAGATTCGCCTACAGCGATGCACTCCTGCTAGACCCAGTCCCCATTTTATTGGGTGATCTGAGTAACCTGCAGGGGTAGTCACCAGATTCGCCTCATGCACTCCTGCTAGACCCAGTCCCCATTTTATTGGGTGATCTGAGTAACCTGCAGGGGTGGTCACCAGACCCGACTTGCCTTCAACGGTCGTCATCAGATTCAATTGCAGTGACTTCACCACCTGTCTAGACCAGTCACTTTGATGACTGTAGTTTCCTGCAGGGGTGGTCACCGTTTTTTTAACAACACTTTTATTGTCTTTCTTTCTTTTTTTTTTGTGGTTTGATATCAAGCATTTTTTTAACTTGCAGCTAAGATGCATCTTCCAGTCTGGACACTTTCAAGATAAAGGCAACACTAAAGTTGTTCATCTTTGCAGATGTAGCGAAGACTTCAACCGTCAACTTTTGAATATGAAGTGAAGTTATCAACAGTCAATTTTTGAAGATGAAGCGAAGCGGACGCCGTCAACTGCCAACATTTGAAGATGAAGCGCAACAGACGCCGTCAACTACCAACATTTGAAGATGAAGCGGAACGAGGACGTCAACCTCCGCCAAACATTTGAAAAGGAGCAACGGTGAACCTTCGAACTTGGAGAAGGAGAACCTCAGTGGCGAACCTTCAAAAAGAGGGGTGGAGAGAAGCACCTTCGAACTTGGAGAAGGAGCAGTGGAGAGAAGCGCCTTCGAACTTGGAGAAGGAGCAGTGGAGAGAAGCGCCTTCGAACTTGGAGAAGTAGCAACGGAGAGAAGCGCCTTCGAACTTGGAGAAGGAGCGAGCGAAGCGCGTGAGGGAACCTTCAAACTTGGAGGAAGGAACTGCAGCAGCGCGTGAGAGAACCTTCGAACTTGGAGGAAGGTAGCAACGGAGAGAAGCGCCTTCGAACTTGGAGAAGGAGCAGTGGAGAGAAGCGCCTTCGAACTTGGAGAAGGAGCGAGCGAAGCGCGTGAGGGAACCTTCGAACTTGGAGGAAGGAGCTGCAGCAGCGCGTGAGAGAACCTTCGAACTTGGAGGAAGGTAGCAATGAAGAGAAGCGCCTTCGAACTTGGAGAAGGAGCAGCGGAGAGAAGCGCCTTCGAACTTGGAGAAGGAGCGAGCGAAGCGCGTGAGGGAACCTTCGAACTTGGAGGAAGGAGCTGCAGCAGCGCGTGAGAGAACCTTCGAGCTTGGAGGAAGGTAGCAACGAAGCGCATGAGAACCTTCGAACTTGGAGGAAGGAACTGTGCAGCGAAGCGCGTGTGAACCTTCGAACTTGGAGGAAGGAACTGTGGCGATGCGCGTGAGAACCTTCGAACTTGGAGGAAGGAACTGTGGCGATGCGCGTGAGAACCTTCGAACTTGGAGGAAGGAACTGTGGCGATGCGCGTGAGAACCTTCGAACTTGGAGGAAGGAACTGTGGCGAAGCGCGTGTGAACCTTCGAACTTGGAGGAAGGAACTGTGGCGATGCGCGTGTGAACCTTCGAACTTGGAGGAAGGAACTGTGGCGATGCGCGTGTGAACCTTCGAACTTGGAGGAAGGAACTGTGACGATGCGCGTGTGAACCTTCGAACTTGGAGGAAGGAACTGTGGCGATGCGCGTGTGAACCATCGAATTTGAGAGAAGAGGGAACAATGCAACAACGCACCACATAAGATCCTTCGCACTTGGAGGAGGAACAACGTAGCAGTTGTACAACTGAGAACCCTCGAACTTGACCACATAAGATCCTTCGCACTTGGAGGAGGAACAACGTAGCAGTTGTACAACTGAGAACCCTCGAACTTGGAGAAGGAACAATGCAGCAGGATACAACGAAGAACCTTCGAACTTGGAGAAGGAACAACGCAATAGCGTACGGTGTAAGGACCCTCGAACTTGGAGAGAAGGAACTGCATCGAAGATTTTTTTTTTTTTTTTTTGTTTATAGAGACTGAACTTAAAGTTTTCTTTAAGCTGCCTACGTACCCTTATGGAATAGGGATCAAGTCATAACGTAGTTCAAGATTTTTTTGCACTCACATTTTAAGCTCGTGTGGGCTAGGAGCATCATGCAGTTTAGGCTCTTGCGATAAGGAACTTTTACATTTAAAAGCTCTTATCTTTGTCATGGTCTTGATCAGATCCTTCATTTGCAGGATTGGTCAAGATAATGAGATTTGGCTTCACCTTCAAGGAACCTTCCGTATTTATGAGAACAGAAAAATTCCTCTTCATACGTGACAGGATGCTACTATGAAGCTTCTTGTCACTGTTTACTTCATCGAAAAGTTTCAACTCCAAGTTGTTCATCTTTCTTTTAGGTTGATCGTTTGTTACTTTGAGGCGATCAAAGACAGATGTTGAAGATCGACTTTTCTTCGATGTGGAGACACTTAGCCTTTGGAAAGCTGAAGGTCGAGTGGAGGTGGACATCGAACCTTGATTTTCTTCCTCTGTCGCGGCCATACTCATTCTTTGGAATGCCGAAGGACGAGTAGTTGGAGGCTTGATGCGATCGAAGACGGAAGTCCTTTGTTCACTCTTCTTGGAATTGTCAACTTCTTCTACGTTGATGCAGTAGGAAGTTGCAAAGTTCTCTTTTTCCTTTTTGTGGAAAGTTTTGGAGAATGATTTATTCAACATCACCAGTTGTTGAGGTTGAGAAAACTTTTTACTTCTCTTCCTCTTGAGTTGAAGTTTCTTAGGATCTTTCTTTCTTTGATGTTTGCTCTTTTCTTTGATTGTAGCAAGATTTGATTGAGCTACTTCATCAAGGTCGAGCTCAATTTTTCTTTCCATAGCCAGCTTTAGAATTAAGTCCTTTAGGACGAAACATCTTTCCACTGGATGACCGATAACTCGATGATACTTGCAATACTTGGGATCATCGACTTTCTCCATCTCTTCTGGTCGTTTACACTTAGGAAGCTTTATCAGTTGCGCTTCCAATAGTTGTTCCAACATATCAGGGATGTCGGCATCAGGGAAAGGATAGATTTTCTTCTGTCTTTCCTTTAAAGTTAAGTGATGCACTCCATTAGTTTGTCGCTTTTCTTTCGAAGACAACTTGGGAAGGGTTATGTTGACGACCATAGATTCTTCTATAGTCTCTTCGTCGTTTCTTCCTTCTTTTCTCATGTTAGGGAGGAGAATGTCTTGGTTTTCTCGACTAGCAATACTTAGCTCCATATCGTGGGCGCGAGTTGCTAGTTCCTTAAAGGTGCGAGGCTTTATACCTTTAAGGATGTAGAGGAGTTCCCAGTGCATGCCTTGAATGCACATCTCGACGGAAGAGAGTTCAGTGAGGCGATCTTTGCAATCTAGACTCATAGCTCTCCAGCGATTTATATAGTTAACAACGAGTTCACCTTTTCGCTGTTTAGTGTTGGTGAGCTCGAACATGCTAACGGTTCTTCTAGTGCTGTAGAAGCGATTCAAAAACTCTCTTTCGAGTTCCTCCCAGCTGTCTATTGACTCAGGTTCTAGATCAGTGTACCAGTCAAAAGCATTTCCTTTAAGTGTTCGAACGAACTGTTTGACTAGTAGGTCCCCTCGAGTACCAGCGTTCTCGCATGTCTCAACGAAGTGGGCAATATGTTGTTTAGGATTGCCCTTTCCATCAAACTGCTGAAATTTTGGTGGCTGATACCCGATTGGCGTTCTCAAGTTATCAATCCTCTTAGTATAAGGTTTGGAATACAAGAGGGAATCTTGAGTAGGTCCACCGTACTGAGCTCTGATACAGTTTGTGATCATATCTTGGAGTTGTTGGATGGATAGTGAAGCGACCGAAGCAGAACAATGTGGCCGATCATCTTGCACTGTAGTCTTTCCTTTGTCATGATTTTTTATGACTTGGGTTTGACTTGATTCAGCGATATGTTGGTTCTCAATTTGGCTCTTTAGTTTCACGATTTGAGAATCTTTTTCTTCAATCGCCTTCATCAAGGTGTTGATGTGTTCCTGCATCTCAACCATTCTTTCTTCCATAGTTCTTGTCTCAGTCATCATGACAGTCACTACGTCAGAATCAGGTTCAAACAAAGGGTTATACTTGACAAAAAACTTGTCATTAGTATATGCCCCCTGCAAGGTTGTTTCTTGGCCTGCAACGACAGAAACTTTATCTTCTTGCAACGTCAGTCCGTTGAAGCAACGATGGGCAGTAGAACCCATGTAAGACTTGTTCATGACAGCGACCATTGAAGAAGTTTTGAACGACATGTTTATACTTGTGTTTTGAGATAAGAGAGAGAGATGAGAGGTAGAGATGGTCCCACCGAGCGTGCCAATTTGTTCACACGTAACTTCGGGGATGGAGACACGTGGAATAAATAATATATTTGTATTGATGTTTGTATGCGTGTGGGTGTACAATCTCTAACTTTAATCCTCTGATTCTCTCTCTTAAATATATAAACTTTGGCCTCTAGCTTGTTGCTCTTCTTGGGCCGGTTTGTTGGGCTTCTTAGATGATCAACTTGCTAGGTTGATGATCTCTTGGATCGGCCTATTGGCTTGTTGATCTTCTTGGATAATCGGTCTGTTAGGTTGATGATCTCCTGGATCGACCTATTGGACTTGTTGATCTTCTTGGATGATCGGCCTGTTAGGTTGATGATCTCCTGGATCGACCTATTGGGCTTGTTGATCTTCTTGGATGATCGGCCTGTTGGCGTGATGATCTCTTGGATCGGCTTGTTGATCTTCCTGGATGATCGGCCTGCTGACTTGTTGATCTTCTTGATCGGTCGGTTGGCTTGTTGATCTCTTGGATGATCGGCCTGCTGACTTGTTGATCTTCTTGATCGGTCGGTTGGCTTGTTGATCTCTTGGATCAGCCTGTTGGCTTGATGATCTGTTGGATCGGCTTGTTAGCTTGTTGATCCTCTTGGATGATCGGCCTGCTGACTTGTTGATCTTCTTGATCGGTCGGTTGGCTTGTTGATCTCTTGGATGATCGGCCTGCTGACTTGTTGATCTTCTTGATCGGTCGATTGGCTTATTGATCTTCTTGGATGATCGGCCTACTGACTTGTTGATCTTCTTGATCGGTCGGTTGGCTTGCTGATCTCTTCTTGGATGATCGGCCTACTGACTTGTTGATCTTCTTGATCGGTCGGTTGGCTTGCTGATCTCTTCTTGGATGGTCGGCCTGCTGACTTGTTGATCTTCTTGATCGGTCGGTTGGCTTATTGATCTCTTCTTAGAGTCTTCTAGTCTTCAAACCTTCTGAGTCTTGAGTTGGTTGAATTCTGAATATTGGATCTTCTGAATTCTCTAGACTCTCTGACTTCTGATGACTCTGGACTCTGGCAGAATTCTCTGGACTCTGAGTTCTCTGATCTGAATCCAAATCTTCATCCCCCAGAATGAATGGTGGCCTCCTCTATTTATAGAGTTTGATGGACCTCATATGGGCTTGGGCTTGAGTCCAATTGCCACGTGGCATAATCTGATTGAACTTGGCTGATGTTATCTGATGGATCACTAATAGACAAGTGGCATTCTTTGATTTGCCGAATTTTAATGTCTATTAATTTAATTTAGGCACACGTGTAAATGTGTAACTGGTCCCAAATTTATTTTATCATTAATTTATATTAATGACGTGGCAACTTGTGATTGGCCGAAATTTCTCCTTCAACAACCACAGTAATGTAAGGTCTTTACTCTAAAGATCTAGGTGCATTAAACACTTTTAACAAACCTAGTGACATTGCAAGCTAACATTTAGCTATGACTAATTCAACTCCGGTATTCCAGGTCAGTTCCCAGGTAGGAGGTGTTCCGTAAACCGTCAGCTTAAATACCCCAGCCTTAGACAGAACTTTACCGGTGGAGTTCCCTTATAATCATAGCAATGTTTTTCCTACTTAGTCAATTAAAACTAATTTTAATTCTAAGTAAGAACAATTCTAATCCTATTAGAAATGTGATCTTAGGTCTAATTAATTTTAAACATTTTAAAATTAATTCATTTATCCTAAGATCCTATGTTTGCATGCAATTCTTTGTTATAGGTTAACGGTTTCTATTCATTAATTTTATAACTATTATAAATTTTAATGAATTACCCCTATAACATGCTACTATGGTGAATAAATTAACAATCAAATTCTAATTAATTTTTAAAACCATACATTAGCATACATGACATACCAAAAATATAACAATTATATTAATCTAAGGTAATGTCATGCTCAATGCAATTTAATTTCCTTTTAATTAACCTAACTCTTAAATTAATTATACAAGAAAATTAAAATAGCATTACCATTTTCATACATTAACATAACACTTTATATTAATAGCTCATGAAAAATTAATTAAGCATGTTAATAACTTATATAAATATAACTCGTATATTTTTTAAACTAAAGTAATTTCATGCCCAATTCAAATTAATTTTCTTCAATTAATCTAACTCTTAAATTAATCTCCTAAGAAAATTAAAATGAGCATTTATATTTTCATACATTAACATAACACTTTATATTAATTGCTCATGAAAATAAATAAGCAAATAAATTACTTTCATAAATATAACTTTTTATATTTTTACTAAAGTAATTTCATGCTCAATGCTTCTCAATTTTCATCTATTTAATCATAACAATTTATATTAAATACTCATGAAAATTAAATTCATGCATAATACTTATATTATAACAATTATAATTAAAAATGCATGAATATGCTTAACCTATGGTGGGATTTAAATACTATATGACATTCATAAAGCAATTAAATAGCTAAGTAGACGGGTTTTGGCATCCTAGGACTCAAAATAATAGAAAAAATTACATTAATCAATCTATTAAGGCCCTATCATGCCGTGAACCAGCCCAAAATAGCTTGAACTGGCGAAAAATTGGACTGAACCGCATTAAACCAGCTCCAAATCAGGTTGAACCGGCCAAAAAATACGTGGAACCGGCCCAATAAACGCCCAGACCAAGCGAACCAAGTAAAGAACCCTTTGAACCGGTCAACAAATGCGCAAACCATGGTGAACCGGTCAAGCAACACTGAACCGGACCGCGCTGTTGAACCAAAAACCGCTTCTGAACTGGAAAAACGGATCTAAAGAAAATAATTACACCATGCAGGTTTCGAACTCACGACCTCCTGAATATCAGCCGCATGCAAATGCCACTCAGACTAAACCTGGGTTCGAAACATAAAACACACATGTTTTATTTATTTAATTTCGCGTGATATTCACTGTTCCGTCTGCAAGCATTAGATAGCGTCGGGACGCTATTTAGGAAGCGTCTCGACGCTCGCTCTCGGGATTTCCAGTTTTCTTCGATTTCCAGCTTTTGTTTTGCTTCGATTTAGGCCCCGATTTCTTCAAATCTTCATGGAATTTCACCAAAAACCATTGACACGGACTTACAGACTCGATTGCAATTAAATGCCCAAAACACCGGGCCCTTACATTGATCAAATCAACTACAAAATTGCAAAACTAATGCCAAAACCTTAAACATCTACTAGCAAACCTTTATACATCAAATGTAGAAAATTCTCACCAAAGAACCAATGCAAATTTTGGGAAACAAAATTAAAATCTACGATCGGCTCTGATACCAATTGAAGGATTTGGAATTCCCAATTCCGTTACAGCGGAAGCAATTGGACCGTTCGTAAATTAATTTTGTTTTACAAAATACCAATGCATTGGCAAAAGGTTAAGCGATGAGAAACATACCTTCGTTGATGACTCTGAATTCTTCAAGAACGCCTTTCTTGATTGCTCTGTAACAACGAAGAACACCACCATTTGATCTTCCCCGCTATAACTCTGAGATTAGGAACGTAGTTGTGGGACTACCTAATCTTGAATGGGAAAAACTCTCAGGGAGAAAATTCTCCCTAGAGTTCTTGAGTTGAGAGAATATGAGAGGGCCTTATGGTGGCCATATGTTGTGGTACCTAAACCCTAGGGTTAGTGTTCTATTTATAGGAGAAAGGCCATGAATAAAATATTCATTTAAAATCAATTATTTCCATAACTGATTTAATTTTTTCCATTAATCAATTCTATGACCAATCAATTCCATAATTGATTAATCTTTTCCATAAATGATTGATCACTTCCATAAGTGATTAATCATAATTGATTAATTTCCATTTAATTAATTCTTTAATTAATTAATCACCAATTAAATATCATATATTTAATTTCAGACCTTCTATTAGTTAATTAATTAATTACCCAATTAAATATCATGAAATCCTTCAATTAATTAATTCTATAATATGAATCAAATTCATATTAAAATTTGAACTCCTTCAAATTCTCTTATATCCTATAAATTTAATATGAATCAAATTCATATTAATATTTGAACTTCTTCAAATATTTATTTCTCTCATAGACTATAGTTTAATTAAATCTCATTTAATTTAAACTAAATTGAATAATTAATTAATTCATAATTAATTAATTCATCTTCTAATTAAATACCCTATATTTGATTAGACATATATTTGAACTCTTTCAAATATATCAATCTCTCAATTTAATAAAGTTTAATCTCAAATTAGACTTTATATTTTAATGCATCATTATACATTATATTAATTTGTATCTTATACAATTAACTTAATTCCCAATATGAATTTGAACTATTCAAATTCTCTCAAGATATATTTGTTCCTAATTACTCTTTACGAGCTAGCAGGGGACCTAATGGACCTACAGATCAGAAGCTCCAATGATATGAGGTTAACCGGTTAAACTCATTAATCAGGTTAACCAATATTCTTTAACTGTGGGTCATTCCACTAAAGACCCACAGCTGAACTCTTCTCATTGTAGAACATTTCTGTGTCCATGGATGTAGACCTATACAGGTAAGTCAATCCTTCACGAGTGTTCGTAATCACGGTTGGGTCAAATTACCGTTTTACCCCTGTGTTACATCTGTCTCCTTAAGTACCAGCGCTCCTATAATGAACAACCTGTTTATGGTCCAACCATTAAACGGAAAGTTCCTCTCGGGCCAGTGAGAGGACGGGATCCCTTTGTTCAAGTCCCGGAGTCACCTCTTAAGGGAACACTCATCTACTTCTCCTAGAAGTGGGAAGGAGTGAATTCCTTCTTGTGTTGTCATGTCCCCAGCCTCCCACTCGGTCTTGTCCCCAAAAAGGAAGGCATATTGAGTCGGCGTATTGGCCACTCTCACCCATGCTAATCAAAGGACAATCCCTCATGAGAAGGAGTTCATGACACACTCAGGATTAAGACTGAGTTACCTAGGTCATCGTATTGAAACAGTAAACTAACTAGTTAACGGTGTTACATCTAGTGGTTTACTATTTCGTGGTCCGGTCTTATGCAAACTCATTGCATAGGATACCCCCGCTCGCATGTCTCCTACATGGACGCCTTGGATTAATACGTCTGTATCGAATACAAAGCGGGCCGTATCACATAGTGTTACCAGGATAAGGTACCCAGCCTTATCCTTGTACTATAGACCTTTTAGGTTGTTACTTGAACACCAATCCCCGTATGTCCCCACATACTAGTTCAAGTCACATGTAAACAACCTTGGATCTTAGTTTATTGGATTTGGGTCAAATTGTGCAATATTTAACAATAACACTTTATTGTAGAAACTCAATTACACTTTATTGAAACAAGTATACAATTTGTTTACATTCACTATCTACGAGTTTTAGGGCATAAAACCCAACACTAAAGACTTTCTACGTAGGTCTTAACAAGAATTCACAAATCTTGGTAGACTCATCCGCAAATGGTGCACTACTCAGAAAAACTTATGATGAAGCCCATGAAATTCTAGATCGAATTTCACGGAATAACTATGAGTGGGGATCTGCGGAAGATAGGCGACGAAGACCCATTAAAGCCAATTCAGGAAGTTTTGAAGTAGAGCCTATGACATCAGTAAACGCAAAAATTGAAGCGTTGACCTTAAAAATGGATGCGCTCACAGCTGGCACCGCACCCTTGATCGCGCAACTCAACGCAGTTGGATGCGGAATTTGCGGTGAAGGACACACGCATGACCAATGTCCTTCAAACCCAGAATCAGTTCTATATGTGGGAGCGCAAGGAGTAACGCGCAACAACCCATATTCAAGCACATATAACCCAGGGTGGAGAAATCACCCAAATTTTTCATGGAATGGAAACGCAAATAAACAACAAGGTAATATAAATCATGCGCCAAGATTATTCAATTCTAACAATGGCCAATCTGCGCAGGAACATTTCCAGCGCAACATGGATGGGGGAGGAAGCACCAGAGCATCGGCCTCAAACGCATTAGAAAGCATGATGAGGGAATTCATGACCAGTCAAAAAGAATATATGGCCAAGAATGACGCAGTAGTTCAGAGCCAAGCTGCATCTCTCCGTAGTCTAGAGATTCAAGTTGGACAGCTTGCGTCAGAATTAAAAAACAGGCCTGCAGAAACATTGCCCAGCAATACAGAGGATCCAAAAGGAAAAGAGCACTGCCATGCGGTGACTCTACGAAGTGGAAGACAATTACAGATAAATGAACCTATACCAACACAAGATGACCCATGCAAAAACGCAACCACAGAAGGGCACGGCCAGCCGCAAGAAGAAAAAGTAACGCAAGAAGAAGAATCCGAAAAGAAGGAAGCGCACGTAGAAAAAGAGCCTGACGCATATAAGCCCACGCTACCTTTCCCGTAAAGGTTGCGAAAGAAGAATGATGAGGCTCAGTTTAAGAAATTTTTGAATGTTTTGCGAAAATTGCATATCAATGTCCCACTTGTGGAGGCATTAGAAAAGATGCCAAGCTATGCTAAATTCTTGAAAGACATTCTGATGAACAAAAGGCCATGGAAGGAGTTTGAAACGGTTGCGTTAACAAGTGAATGTAGCGCGATACTTGCCAACAAGCTTCCCCCAAAATTGAAGGATCCTAGCAGTTTCACAACCTTACTCGATAGGAGGAATTGATGTTGGCAAGGCATTATGTGACCTAGGTGCAAGCATCAATCTAATGCCATTATCTGTCTACAAACGCCTAGGGATCGGAGAAGCAAAACCAACCACCATTACACTTCAGTTAGCAGATAGATCTGTAGTCCACCCTGAGGGAAAGATCGAAGACGTATTAGTCAAAGTTGACAAATTTATTTTTCCTGCAGATTTCATCATTTTGGACTATGAAGCTGACAAAGAGATTCCCATTATTTTGGGAAGACCATTCCTTGCCACAGGACAAACTCTGATTGACGTACAAAAGGGAGAACTGACAATGCGCATGAATGATCAGAAGGTTGTCTTTAATGTTCTCTCTTCCCTAAAATATCCTAATGATCCCAAGGAATGCAACATGGTAGCTCGCATGGATATATGCTCTCCGCAAGAATTACTTTCAAATGCAACCAGTTCCACAGAAGAAGGAACAAATGAAGATCCGGAAAGAGGAATCCGCATCTTGTCACAGCATGAGGAAGTGACCCACATATTGGACATGGAAGGAAGAGTTCCCGCCCTGCCTTCCATAATGCAACCTCCTGCGCTAGAGCTTAAACCTTTGCCAACGCACTTGAATTATAGATTCTTGGGGGAAAAAGAATCACTCCCAGTCATAATCTCATCGAAGCTTGATTTATCGCAAGAACATCTACTGATGGAAGTTCTCGCAAGACACAAGGAGGCCATTGGGTGGAGTTTAGCAGATATAAAAGGTATCAGTCCTTCTTATTGCATGCACAAAATTCGTTTGATAGATGAATCCAATGAATTCATTGAGAGACAAAGAAGGCTAAATCTCGCAATGATGGAAGTAGTGCAAAAGGAGATAATTAAATGGCTCGACGCAGGTGTGATATACCCCATCGCAGATAGCAAATGGGTGAGCCCAATCCAATGCGTGCCGAAGAAGGGAGGCATGACAGTGGTGGCAAACGCAAACAACGAGCTAATTCCATCCCGCACCACTACAGGTTGGCGCATCTGCATGGATTATCGCAAGCTGAATGCGATCACCAAAAAGGACCATTTTTCTCTTCCATTCATTGACCAAATGTTAGACCGACTTGCAGGACAAGCTTACTACTGTTTTCTAGATGGGTACTCAGGATATAATCAAATCACCATTGCGCCAGAAGACCAAGAGAAGACAACATTCACCTGCCCATATGACACCTTTGCATTCAGAAGGATGCCTTTTGGACTGTGTAATGCGCCTGGAACGTTCCAAAGGTGTATGATGGCGATTTTTTCTGAACTTCTAGAAAAATCCATGGAAGTTTTCATGGATGACTTCTCAGTATATGGGAAGTCTTTCGCAGACTGTCTGAAGCAACTGGAGCAAGTATTAGAAAGATGCAAAGAAACCCACCTGGTGCTGAATTGGGAAAATTGTCATTTTATGGTAGAAGAAGGCATTGTCTTAGGCCACCACATATCAAGCGCATGTATTGAATTAGATAAGGCAAAAATTGATGTTATTAAGAAATTACTACCGCCTACATTTGTTAAAGGAGTTCGCAGTTTCCTTGGACATGCAGGTTTCTATCGCAGATTCATCAGAAACTTCTCACAAATCTCGAAACCACTCTGCACATTGTTGGAAGCTAATAGGAAATTTGAATTTTCCAACGAATGCGTTGAAGCATTTGAGAATCTAAAGCATGCATTAGTAAGTGCACCTATCCTGGCAACCCCAAATTGGAAAGAGCCCTTTGTCGTGATGTGTGATGCCAGTGACGTGGCAGTAGGTGTAGTGTTGGCACAGAAAAAGGAAAGGAATCTTCACCCCATTTATTACGCCAGTCGAACATTAAATGAAGCACAGACGAACTACACAACAACCGAGAAGGAATTGTTGGCGGTTGTGTATGCGTTTGATAAATTTCGTGCTTATCTGATTGGCTCAAAAGTCATAGTTTTCACAGACCATGCGGCAATAAAATACCTTATCGCAAAGAAGGACGCAAAGCCTAGACTGATTAGATGGATTCTATTGCTGCAAGAATTTGATTTAGAGATCAAAGACAAGAAGGGGAGTGAAAATTTAATTGTTGACCACTTGTCGCGATTGGAAGACAATGGGAAAGATGATGCGCCAAGGGTCCCTATCGCAGAAGAATTTCCGGACGAAAAACTGTTTGTAATCAACGAGGAAGAACCATGGTTTGCAGACATTGCAAACTACCTTGCCGCAGGAATCTTGCCAGAAGAATACTCAGTACAACACCGTAAGAAATTCTTTCACAAATTAAAATTTTATTTATGGGATGACCCTTGTCTCTATCGCAGAGGACCCGACCATATTCTCAGAAGGTGCGTTGGGCATAAAGATGCGCTGAAAATATTGAAAGATTGTCACGAAGCACCGTATGGAGGCCATTTCGAAGGACAACGCACTGCGGCCAAAGTTCTTCAAAGTGGATATTGGTGGCCCACCTTGTTTCATGACGCCAGAAAACACGTCGAAGGTTGTGATAGATGTCAGCGCACTGGAAACATCAGCGCAAGAAATGAAATGCCTCAAAATTACATAATAGAAATAGAGCCATTCGATGTCTGAGGCATTGATTTCATGGGACCTTTCCCATCATCGCAAGGGAACCAATACATTCTCCTCGCAGTGGACTGTAACAAAATGGATAGAAGCAATCGTCTGCGTTAGAAACGATGCGATAACTGTGACAAAATTCCTAAAAAGGAATATTTTTACAAGATTTGGAGTGTCGCGCAGGTTGATTAGTGATGAAGGGACCCACTTCATAAACAGAATCATGGAGAAGTTATTGCGAAAATACAATGTCAAACACCATATCGCAACAGCTTACCACCCGCAGAGCAATGGTCAAGCGGAAGTTTCAAATAGAGAGATAAAAAGAATTCTTGAGAAGGTTGTAAATATCAGCAGAAAAGACTGGGCGCATAACCTAGACGATTCACTATGGGCATATCGCACTGCATTTCAAAACACCCATAGGTGCATCTCCATATGCGATGGTATATGGAAAAGCATGTCATCTACCATTAGAGTTGGAACACAAGGCGCATTGGGCAATGAAGCGCCTAAATTTTGACTTAGAAGCCACAGGACAAGAACGATTGCGCCAACTGGCAGAATTGGAAGAATTTAGAAGAAATGCATACGAGAATACCAAGATAAATAAGGAAAAACAAAAGCAATGGCACGACCGTAAAATACTCAAAAAGGATCTCAAGGCAGGTATGAAAGTATTATTGTTTAATTCACGTTTACGACTCTTTCCAAGTAAACTGAAATCCAAATGGTCAGGACCCTACATAGTTCATAAAGTTTATCCATATGGGACAGTAGACCTACATTCTACAGACGGAAAGAGAATTTTCAAAGTTAACGGGCAAAGAGTAAAACCATATATCGAAGGAACTTTGAATAAAGAAGTTGAGATGATCCTTCTGAAGGATCCACCTTGAAGAAGCCACACAAGATAGGTCCAGAAAAGAAGTGCTCTGAAATGCGTCAGGACCTAGCGCATAGAGCACTAACATGTTAGAAGTTGTAAATATTTCCTTTCCGCATAATTTAATTCTTTTGATAGGTTGAGCTTTAGGGAGATAATCTCATCGCATGTGTTTTTGGTTTAAGTAAAAATTGCTGCGTTAAGAAAATTTTGTGCCTAGAAGGAAATCCCACCGCTTGCCAAATCACATCTGCATCTCCACCTCACACGGTAATAATCATATTAGCATTTAATGAGGCGCACTAATCCCTGTTTTTCTCACATTACCCAAGGAAACCGCTCACATTCCTCAAAAATAATCATGATTTCCCACTCTAGTGGGATGCGAAAGGTTGTCAGTACCTAGGGACGCATGCCTTGTGTTAACTATAAAAAAAAGCCTCTGATGGCTTCTTCCTCATTTCTGCGCCTCCTTCGTACCAGAAACCCTAAACTCCCAAAAAAAAATTTTTGAAATTTCTCCTCCTCTTCCCCAAAGAACAACCATGTCGGACTCACAAAACCTCTCCATCGCCGGGTATGCGGATGATGCCAACTCTTCGCCGGAAGTCGAAGGACCAAACAGAGATGTGATCATTTCTTCAGATGAAGAAGATGACAACCAAAACCTCGCCCACATGGAAGAAGAAGAACCAGAAGTTGTGGATGGAGAACCTCCCCAAACCAGCACAAATGCCCAACTCCCTGCCGCACCTTCAACCTCCGGTGGCGATGAAGTGCTCAACATCGCCCCACTAGACACATCCACCTTCTCCATCTAACCTGTCACTTTTCAGCCAGCCTCAAGCATTCCCACCCCTCGAAACCTCACTCCTTTTTCATCTCCATTCCCATCGATTCCCCTCCTTCCAGCCGCAAACCCTTCCTCTACCGTAACCCACACCATTGACCCTTCCCCTTCCTGTTTCCCAACTAACACCACTTCTTCACCTCTTCCTTCATCTTCTTCCACACTCCCACAATTCTCAGAACAGCAAGTCGCTGCATCGAACGACTTGCTGCAAGAACTCGGCGAAGAAGGCGATGAAATTCGCCAAAGAGAAGAACGAGAACGTGCTGCCGCAGAGTCTACAGCAGAAAATAGAGGCGAATGGCCAAGCAGTGCCGAAGCAGCAGCCACCGCAGCGCATAACTTGGCTACTATCGCAGTAGCCATGGAAATGTCTGACTCTGAGGATGAAATCCCCCTCACACGTCGCCGCAATATCCAACCAACAGGGGTCGTCATCAGAGAACCATGCGAGGAACTTGCGGCGACCCAAAGCAAGAAGCGGAAAGCGCCCACCGCAGCCAAAGACAAGGGGAAACAAAAAGTAGGCGCAGAGGCTGAAGCAAAGGACTGGGGAAAATTTCAGGAGGAAAGGGGATTCAGTTGCCCCCTACCGCAGACAATGACTGACCAGATTTCCCAACGCAAATGGGAAACAGTCTGCGAGAATCCGGGAACCTACGCCCCTACGCTGGTCCACGAGTTCTTCCACGCACAATGGCGAGATGAGATTGATGAAGTCATTGTACGCGGACACGCCATCGCATTCTCCTCAGCGCACATAAACAGCGTCTATGAGCTGCAGGGCATCCCCAGCGCAGAAGGGAACAAGCTGCTCGACTGCTTGGATGAAGACTTCCTCAACACAGTCCTTCTCGCGGTAGCCAGCCCTGGGGCTAAATGGGATGGACATGGCGCAAAGAGGACCCTGAAATCACAGATGCTGGATTTCGAGGCAACCTTGTGGATGCACAGGATCAAGAATCGCATCATGCCTACAACGCATGACGCAACCCTAAGTCTTCAACGCGTGATCCTCGTCTATTGCATCATGAAGGGCACGCCAATCGACTTGGGTAAAGTCCTTGTCGAAACCTTGCGCCACACTGCCACTAAGCCCAGAGGTGCGCTATTCTGCCCTGGCCTCGTCACCTCTTTATGTCGCGCATCAAATCTCCTTTCCGAAGCTGATGAAGAAGTAAGGACAATGCGGAAGGATTTTGACGAGCAATGGTGGACACGTGTAACGGGCACGTGAGACAGGCGTCTGCAAGGTGTCAGACGCAGACCTTTAGCCCTTGCAGCACAACCTATTGCACCAGCGCCTGAAAGGCAGAAGACGAAAAGGCGCAAGGTCACCGCAGGACGATACCCTCGTCTAGCGGCGCAATGCCCTCAACAAAAATCCCCAGCGCAGGAAAGCACTGTCTGCGATGAGCTTCAAAATGCGCCACCGCCACCTCCACCTGATCAACACTCACCTCCCCGCTCTGAAGCTCGTACTGAAGAAGTCACCGACAAATCTATGCCCAGCCCTCCTCACAGCAACGACATCCCCGAACCAACTCCTGAAACCGCAACATCAGGCGAAGGTGCAGCTGCCAGACCACTTGATGTTGACACAGCCCTCATCTTCTCAGAACTGCGGCAAATGTTCCAAGAAATCACGGAACCTTTGCGTCTGCAACAAGAAAGGTTGTGTCAGCAACAGGCGCTGCTGCAAAGACAACAAGAGGAGCTGTCGCAAAGGGTAAACGCCTTGCTCCTATTTTTGACGCGCTGGACGAATTCCTTCCACCGCCTGCCTATCGCACCAAATCTATTTGCACGGCCAACGCAAAGACCAACTGCCGCAGAGCCCTCTCAAATGCGGCCAAACATTCCGCCGGTCCCAAGGTTCCCTAGACCGCCACCTCCACCACCGCAGGAATAAACTTATCTTTTTTTTATTTTAAATCAATGTATGCGCCATATTTATAATTCCATTATCGAATTACATAAATATATCTCACTGCATCTTTCTTATCATTTTTTCTCTGCCATACATTTTAATGTCTCTTTATCTCTTAAATTCTTTGCGTTAACTCCTTTTGGTCTTAATCAAACGCATCTGACTTCTGATTTTCTTTCTTGTCCACATTACCTCATTCGATTTAACCTTTGTCTTCCTTTTCCTCAGAACATAAGGCAAATTCCTTCGCATTTTCGCCTTGCCGCAACTCAACTTCTATTTTCTTCTGTTCATGCGCTCCAAAGTAAGTTTGGGGGACAATGGGACATTGTCCATCTTAAGTTTGGGGGAGTAGGCACATAAGTATTAAATATAAATAACGAATGCGTTCCTCTAGGAATGCAGTATGTTTGTAGCCAGGGGCATTTATGACACCCATAGTTTGCCACTGCGCGAAGACAAACACATCCTATGAGCGTTAAGGGCAGTAAAAAAATGTAATACCCGTAGTTGGATACCTTTCATCACAAATGTGGGTAAGCCAAAACGAAAGTATGCGTTTTGATGTCCATTGTTTGCTTTCTTAAAAAAAAAAAAAAAAAAAAAAAAAAAAGGGAGAAAAGTTGAACGTCTGCGCCCAGGACAAGCAAAAGTGGTTGAGTTATAGCAAAAAAAGAATCTCAGCGCAAGGGACCTGCCTTAAGCAATGAAGAAAAATTTGACAAAAGTCAAATCTACTGGAGTAATGCCTTCAAAAGAAAAGAGGTAGAAGGATGCCAAGATCGCAAGACATAGAGAGTTAAGTAATTCTCGCAAAGTAGATAATTGGCATTGCTTGAGGACAAGCAATAGTTTAAGTTTGGGGGTTTGATTGCTTGCGAAATGCAAGCTATTTACCCTCTAAATTTAGGCTAAAAGAAGGCGAAAATAACCTCTAATGCGTTATCTTAGCGCATAAAAAGGAAAAAGTGCTTTGATATAAGTGGCAAGCTATATTTGTGTATGCGATAAGAAATTATAAATACAAAGCGTTAACGCAACTAATCTGGACATTTTAAGTATCTTTTTCAGCGCAGGCACACTTTCCAAGATGATCAAAAGACAGAAAAAGATGGGTGAAAAGACAAGCGCCGGCGCAGCCAGAGCAAGTAGGCGAAAAAGGAGATTAAAAAGGCGCAAGTGGCTTAATGATGATTAAGCGCTGACACAACTATCGCAAGTGGACTTGCAAGTTGGTCGTTGGTGACTTGAAGAAGTTTGCTTCCCTCACCTATAAATAGAAGTCACCTGCTCAAAGAAAAAGGGGGAGGAGGGGAGATCATTAGCAGACCATTAAAGAGAGAAAAGGAGAAGGAAGGAGAAGAAACTCACAAAGGAGCTGCAGAAATCTGTAAATGGGAGTACACTTGTGTGTAATGTATCATTTCATGTATCTCTGTTTTGCTCTCATGAGCTAAATCTTCTTTTCAAGGCTTAGCGCAAGCGCCTCATGCGGCGATAAGTACCACTTGTAAGCGCATATTTTGGTTCAATTGAAACATTGTTTGCTTTCTACTTAGTTGTGTTAATCTTTTCATTACTAAGTCCCGCTTGGCCAGCCGGATGCGGTATCAGTATGATAAATCCTTGACAGGTAATGCATATAGATCTCTCTAAGTAGAACAAGTTAGCGCATGTCATGTAGTCTTGGTAGCATTTAATTATTACCACTAAAAGATATTGCATGCTTGAGCTTCGATTGCATTGTGACTAACGCAATCCCTTGTAAGTATTAAGAAAACTAAACTTCACGCATAAGCTAGGCAAAGAGTCATTTGTTAGTTTATTGCTAAAACGCATAAGGAGTACCAGAAGGAAAACTTAATGATTTTTTCTCGCTTAGGCATTAATGGATCAATTAATCAAAAATTAGTGCTACAAGTCTCTTATAAACGCATGAGGTTGCTACCGCAATAACCTTGATATTTCTCGCATTAAACCCATTTCCTCAATTTATATTATTTTCTTCCCGCAATACATCTATTATTTAAACTACACCAATCAATTTTCTTTACTTACCTAGCATGTTGAGAAATTAAATCAGTGAATATATAATTTTTGTTCCATTTCCCTGTGGATTCGATCCTGAACTCATCAGATACTACTTGATTTAATCAGTTTATACTTGGATTGATTTAAATCTGCGACTATTTTACCAACTATACTGATAACCAATCAATAACCTCACTCACTACATCAAATCCTTACTTTATGTTTTGAAGCTAAGGTAAGAACAAGTGGGACATTCGTTATTTATTTCTTTTATTTCTTCAAAATAAAGGATCGTTTCATGTTATAAAAGGATAATTTTAAAATAAAATGTGGTAACCGTTTTTTAAACGGGTGTTGTAGGGGTGCTAATACCTTCCCTACACTCAATCGACTCCCGAGCCTAATTTTTGGTTTTCAAAGACCGGTTTTTCTTTAAAATGGGTGACCAATCACACTCCAAGATGATTGGTGGCGACTCCAAACTTCTCCTCTCGAAAGAGACCCTTAGGGTAGGACGTCGGCCGCTCCGTGTCGCGATGACGTTGCGACATCTACAAATGATCCATTTGACAAAAATCTATTAGGATGCAAATGGATGTTCACATGTAATTTCAAAGAGATGGAACACATGGAATGAACCTTCTGTTTGTATTAATCTTGTGGGTGTAAGTGTACAATCTCTAACTTTGATCCTCTTGTTCTCTCTTGTATGTGAGTGTGTTTCACTCGAAGGATAGAACGCTTGTTATCAAGTTTAAAACTTCAATTGATTCCTTGAAGCCTTGGAGTCTTGGAATCTTGAAGACTTGAAGACTCCAAGACTTGAAGTCTTCAAATCATGAAGGGTCTTTGGTTTTCAAATAGTGTTCAACACTCAAGGAATTATGGATTTCACATAGTCTTCTGTATTCTCTTTTAGTACAGTTTCTCTGAATTCTTTAGTCTTGGTGAGAGTAGAATTTCTGAACCTTTCAAATGGAGGAGAACCTCTCTATTTATAGGGTTCTCCATGGATGGGTTTTGGTGGCTTTTGAACCTAACAACTTGGACTTGAGCTTTGTTTGGCTTTGGGCCTAGCCATTTGGATTTGTGTTTGGTTTAAACTTGACTCAAATACCATATCATCCAATTTTGACCAAATTAAATTTTTATTATTTGATTAAATGATCCATTTGACCTTAAAATTTTATAATTGGCCAACCTTGTCGTTAAATTAAATTTGGGACATATGTCAATTTATAATTGTCTCAAATTTAATTATTTGTAATTTCATCATTAATTTTGAATAACGTCATGACAATTTGTGATTGAAAGAAATTTCTTATTGGACAAATGTCCCATTTTCAAGATTTAAGCACATGTGTGAGTAAATCTCGAAAAAGATATTTTGGAATCGAAATTCAAGGTATTTGGTTTTAGTTTGACTCCGTTTGATGTGTAAATTTAATCAAAATATGAATTTGGTTCAAAATTTTGTTTTTTTTATTTGATACACTTTTATTGTCAATTGATCAAAATTTTGATTTTCTTATTTGACAACAAAGTTTGATTTGAACTTAAGTTTGAGTACAATTTGGATTATGCCCAAATTTTGATTTGAACCTAGCTTGCATTTGGAATAGAATTTGAGTTTGGACTTTGGTCGATTTGGGATAGAATTTGAATTATGTCCAACTTTTGATTTGAGATGAAAGCTATCAATTTTTTGGCTTGGATTTGGGAATAAACTTCAATTGAGATTTAAATCCAATTTTGATTTGAGATGAAATTTGGATTATCCCAACTTTGATTTGAGGCAAAAGTTCTACTTTTTTTTTTTTTTGTGGGCAGTTTTAACGATTTTTTTTTTCAACCTGAAAACAATAAAAAATGGTTAAATTTGGTTGGTTTTGGGTTTGAAATAATTGGACTGAGAATAATCCAAGCCGACCGAATAACACACACACACACACATATATATTTCAACAAGTGAATGTTCACCAAAAGATTCTCGTTGTTTGTTGGTTTAATAGCCAAGTTAGAAATACCAAAGTTGCGTGTTCAAGTCCTAAAAATGTCAAGGAATGATGGAGAGCCTCGAACTTGAGTAAGGAACTACAACTTAAGTTCAAACTTGGAGAAGGAACTACGCAAAGAACCACATCAAACTTTGAAGGAATGCCAAACTTAGAGTAAGTGCAACACAGAAATGAAACACCAAGCTTGAGAGGAAGTTCCATGCTTCGATGATTGTGGCACACTCCTTTTTTTTTTATTTAGAGACTGAACTTAAAAATTTAAGTTGCCTACGAATCATTTTGAGTGAAAGGGATCAAGTTGTAATGTAGTTCAATTTTTTTTTTTTTTTGGTTGTTCAACTTTTAAGCTCGTGCGGCCCAGGAGCATCATGCAGGCTAGGGTCTTGTGATAAATAGCTTTTTTATTTCAAAAGCTTTTATCTCCATCATGGTCTTGATCAGGTCTTTCACTTGTGGGATTGGTAAAGATAATGAGATTTGACTTCACCTTCAAGGAACTTTTTGTATTTAAGAGAACAGAGAACTTCCTCTTCATACGTGACGGAACGATACTGTGAAGCTTCTAGTCACTATCCACTTCATCAAACAGTTTCACCTCCATGGTTTTCATCTTTATTTTGTGTTGATCGCTTGTTACTTTGAGGCAGTCGAAAACAGATGTTGAAGATCAAATTTTCTTTGATGTACAAACACTTAGCCTTTGGAAGGCTAAAGATCGAGTGGAAGTGGACATTGGATGTCGGTTTTCTTCTTCACTTGTGATCATACTCATTCTTTGGAATACTGAATGTCGAGTAGTTCAAAGCTTAATGCGACAAAAAAAACAGAAGTCTTTTGTTCAACTTTCTTGGAATCGTCAACTTCTTCTTCATTGATGCATTATGAAGTTGAATAATTCTCTTTCTCCTTTTTGTGGAAAATTTTCAAGAAGAATTCATTTAACGTCACTGGTTGTCGAGGTGGAGAAAACTTTTTACTTTTCTTCCTCTTAGGTTGAGATTTTCTAGGATCCTTCTTTCTTTGATGTTTGTCCTTTTCTTTGACTGTGGTATGATTTGATTGAGCTACTTCATCAAGGTCGAGCTCAATTTTTCATTTTCTTGTCGTTTTTTTTGTTTTCTTGTGTTTTTCTTTTGAAGACAACTTAAGAAGGGTTGTGTTTTACAACCATAGATTCTTCTATAGTCGCTTCAATGGTCTTTCCTTCTTTCCTCATGTTGAAGAGTAGAAGGTTGTGGTTTCCTCGACTAACAATACTTAGCTCCATATCGTGGCCACACATTTCTAGTTCTTCAAAGGTGCGAGACTTTATACCTTGGGAAATGTAGAGGAGTTCCTAGTGCATGCCTTGAATGCACATCTCAACGGTAGAGAGTTCAGTGAGGCAATCCTTGCAATCAAGACTTTGTTGGGTTTTATGCCTTAAAACTCGTAGATAGTAAATGTACTTTTTGACCGAACATTAATAAAATGATGTATTATTCATTTATTTGTGTTTGTATTGTGTAATCTTGTCTTATTAACCCTAATCCAATAAACTAAACAACCTAGGCTGATAGTATGAGGCTCGAACTAGTATGTAGGGACATATGAGGATCAATGTTCAAGATTCAGCCTAAAGGGTCTATAGTATAGGGATAAGGTTGGGTACCTTATCCTGGTGACACTATGGATACAACTCGCTTTGTATAATGATACAAACGTAATGATCCAACGCGTTCATGTAGTTGACATGCGAGTGGGGGTATCCTGTGCAATGAGTTTGCACAAGACCGGACCGAGAAATATTAAACCACTAACTGTAACATCGTTAGTTAGCACGGTTTCTATTTCACTAGGATGACCTAGGCAACTTGGTTTCAATCCTGAGTGGATTATGGACTCTTGTCTGTGAGGGATTGTCCTTTGATTTGTATGGGTGGGAGTGACTTGTACGCCGACTCAATAAGCCTACCATTTTGGGGACAATACCGAGTGGGGAGTTGGGAACATAGTCACACAAGATGAAATTCACTCATTCTCGACTTTAGGGTAAGTAGAGGTGTGTTCCCTTAAGTGGTGTCTCCGGGTCTTGAACAATGAGCCTTGCCCTCTCTATGGCACGAGAGGGACTTCTGTTTGTTGGTTGGACCTCAAACAGGTTGTTCATTAGAGGAGCACTGGTACTTAAGGATAAAGAGGTAGCCCAGGGGTAAAACGGTAATTTGACCTAGCTGGGGTATGAACACACGTGAAGGACTGACTTGTTGTTGATGGTCGATATCCGTGGACACAGAAATATATCTGCAGTGAGAAGAGTGCAGTTGTGGTTCTATAGTGGAGTGAACCACAATTAACGAACATTGATTAACTTGGTTAATGAGTTTAGCCAATTAATCTCATATCGTTGGAGATTTTGATCTGTAAGTCCATTAGATCCCACTGGTAGCTCACTAAGGGCGTTGAGGTAAATTTCTAAGGGAGAATTGAATATTCGAAGTAGTTCGAATATTAAATTAGAATATGAATTTGGTTCATATTAAAACTATAGGTTATAATTAATGTGCATTAGATGTACATTAATACTATGGTTCATATGAGAGAAAAATAATTAAATATTTGATATTTAAATACAATATTAATTAATTGGATAATTAATTAATTATTGTTTTAATTTAATTTAATTAAACTTTTGATTTAATTAAATTGCATTAAAACTATAGGATAAGTGGGATAATTATATAAATGAGATTTATATAATTGATAATTAGATTAATTGTTAATTTAATTATATAATAATTATTTATATTATTATTATTAATTTCCCATCAGTTAATTTTAACTAAAGGGAATCATTCAAGCCCACTACCCTAAAATTGCTCCATGAAATTGAGAGTTTTTTAAGGGTTTTAGTTTTTCATTCGTTAACTACTGGTTGATCAGTTTTTTACGATATCCCAGAAACTCTCTCACGCCTCTCTCTCTCCCTCACTCTGCGTTTTTCCTCTAAAGAACACATAGACCAAAAATCTCTCCCATAACCTTAGAGATTTGTGCTCCTGCAAGCATCCTCTACATTGTTCCAAGGAGAATATCGGTGCAATCTAATCGATGGTGTTCGTGGGCGTTTTTACAGCAAAAGGAAAAGTTTTTGTTGCTGTTTTTGGTGAACAATTCAAGGGAATTAGGCGAAACCGATCAAGAACTTCTATCACAGTAAGGTTTTCTTGATCCTCGATCATTAGGATCGTTTTCTTAGATTAGATCTAAGTTATTTCTATGTTATAACATGTTTTATATTGTTTTCCAGCAAGATTAATATTAGATTAGGTTGCAGTAAAATATTTTTTTGCAAACCGTATTGGTTTTTTCGATTAAAAATAAAATCACAGTATGGTATGATTATTCTTCCGCTGCGTAGGGCTTTAATCCCTACAGACTCATGACTCTCCAATGATTTATGCAGTCAACAACGAGTTCATATTTAGTATTTTTTAGCTCAAACATGTTGACTGTTCGCTTGGTGTTATATAAGCGATTCAAGAACTCTCTTTCAAATTGCTCCAAATTGTTTATTGACCCAGGTTTTAGATCAGTGTAATAGTTAAAGACATTTCCTTTAAGTGTTTGAATGAACTGCTTGACTAGTAGGTCTCCTTGAGTACCAACGTTCTTACATGTCTCGATGAAGTGGACAATATGTTGTTTAGGATTGCCATTCTCGTCAAAATTTTGAAACTTCAACGACTGATACACAAATAGACATTCTCAAGTTTTCAATTCTTTTAGTATATGCTTGAAATACAAGAGGGAGCCTTGAGTAGGTCTACTGTATTGAGCTTTAATACAGTTTGTAATCATATCTTGGAGTTGTTGGATGGATAGAGAAACAATCGAAGGGGAACATTGTGGCTAATCGTTTTGCACGATAGTTTTCCCCTTCGTCGTAATTTTTACGATGACGTGAGTTTGACTTGAATCAGCGACATTTTGATTCTCAATCTGGCTCTTTAGGTGCTCAATTTGAGAATCTTTTTCTTTAGCTTTCATCAAGGTGTTCATGTGCTCCTGCATCTCAACCATTCTTTCTTCTATAGTCTTTGTCTCAGTCGTTATGACAATCACTATGTCAAAATCAGGTTATCAAACAATGGGTTATACTTAACAAGCAACTTGTCGTTGGTACACGTCCCTTGCAATGTTGTTTCTTTGCTTACAATAGTAGAACTTTATCTTCTTGCAACTTCAGTTTATTGAAGTAACAATGGGTAACATAACCCGTGTAAGAGTTGCTCATGACAGCGGCCATTAAAGAAGTCTTGAACGACATGATTTCACTATTTTTCTTTTAGATGAGAGAAAGAGATGAGAGGTAGAGATGGTCCCACCAAGAGTGCCAATTTGTTCACGTGTAATTTCAAAGAGATGGAACACGTGAAATGAACTTTGTGTTTGTATTAATCTTGTAGGTGTAAGTGTACAACCTCTAACTTTGATCCTTTGATTCTCTCTCTTATGTTTGAGTGTGTTTCACTCAAGGGCTGGAACATTTGTTCTCGAGTTTCAAGCTTCAATTGATTCATTGGAGTCTTGAAATCTTCGAATCTTGGAGCCTTGAAGTCTTGAAATCTTGGAGTCTTGAAGTTTTCGAATCTTGAAGGGTCTTTGGTCTTCTAAGAGTGTTTAGCACTCAAAGACTTATGAATTTCAGAGAGTTTTCTATATTCTCTTTTGGTAGAGTTTCTCTTAATTCTTTAGTCTTGGTAAGAGTGTAGAATTTTTTAACCTTTTAAATGGAAGAGAACCTCTATATTTATAGAGTTCTCCAGCTTTGATAGCTTTTGGGCCTAACAATTTGGATTTGAGTTTTATTGGTTTTGGGCCTAGCCATTTGGATTTGGGTTTGGTTGAAACTTACCCAAATACTTTATGACCCAATTTTGACCAAATTAAATTGGGGCAACGAGATATATGGCTAAAATAAATAGGTGAGACTTGAAAAATAGCTAAAAAGGTTTCGTAACTAACTAAATGGCTAACGTGATTTTAATTAATAACTTCCTAATTGAAGAAGACAAAATTACCCCTAACAACACGTCTAAGAACTTCCTACCGTTTAGATCAAATATTAGGAAAGAGAAATGCAACTAAAAGGTAGGAGATTTATGGGGAAGAGAAAGAAATACATAATTGAAACCAGCTAACAACCTAATTTGAATTCTCTACAGCAAAATCTATCATGCTTCTGGAAACAAAATAAACATCAAATTCTTGTAGCAGTATAGATAAACATATGATTACCCCTAATTAAAGATAAACATATGATTCACGAAAACACAAAAAAAATGAAGAATGAGTACCCCCAATTACAAACTCATAGCTGACAAAAAACAATCCTTTGTATCGTATTTACACGGAATTACATCACCTGCTGTGAACACATACGATTCACAAAAAAACAAATGAAAAATGAGTACCCCCAATTACACACCCATAAATGACAACAAACACTCCTCCAGTACGATAGTTATAAGGAACTACATAAACGGAATTATTCAAGCTAGGGGTATTTAAAAAAAAAACAAAATTAAAAGGTAGGAGATTTATGAGGAAGAGATAGAAATACATAATTGAAACCACCTAACTGAAGGGATAAAAACCCTATGTGCAGCGGAAAAACACAGAGACCTTTCCGAATAATAAAACGTCGATTGAGATACCAATACGACGGCAAAAATACATGAAATTACAGCAACAATAATGGATAAAAACTGCTGTAAAAACAGATACAAGCATGCATAAAATAATAGAATAATTCTAGATCTAATCTAGAATTGGGTCCTATTGACCCTAGTTCAAGAAGAACCTTACCTTTGAAAAAATCCTTGAACTTTTCGCCTAATTCTCTGAATTTTTCCCAAAAATACAGCAGCAAATCACCTTTGTCTTGCTGGAAAATTGTATGAACACCACCACAAGGATACACCGGTATTCTCTGATAGGATTTTGCTTTGGGTGCTGGTGGGAGCAAAAAATTCTCTGGATTTTTTTCTCTGGATCAATTCTCTGAGAGATCTCTGGGAGAGAATGCAAACTGAGAGAGAGCTATTGGGGAGGGAGTCAGGCGTGAGACCAGGGAGACCGTTCTGCAACTTCCTGACCACGTCTTTTTAAAATTAAAATATCAGATAACTGATAAATCAGTTATCTGATATTTTAATTAATTATAATTTTAAAACATAATTTTAAATTATAATTAATTATATTTTAATTAATCTAAATTAATTAAAATAACATTAATTTAAATCCAATTTAAATTAATATCCCTATTGTATTATAGTTTAATTAAATCAAATTTAATTAAACTAAACTAATTAATTAATTCGAAATTAATTAATAAAATAAAATTGAACATCACATATTCAATTACTATTTTCTCTCTAAAAAACTATAGTATTAATATACATCCAATGCATATTAATTATAACCTATAGTTTTAATATGAACCACTTCATATTTTAGTATAATATTCAAACACCTTTGAATATTCAATCCATCCTTAGAATTTTACCTCAACGCCCTAAATGAGCTACCGGTGGGACCTAATGGACCTACAGATCAGAAGCTCCAACGATATGAGATTAGTTGGTTAAACTCATTAACCAAGTTAATCAATATTCGTTAACTGTGGTTCACTCCACTAAAGAACCACAGCTGCACTCTTCTCACTGCAGATATATTTCTGTGTCCACGGATATTGACCGTCAGCAGCAAGTTAGCCCTTCACGTGTGTTCGTACCCCAGCTAGGTCAAATTACCGTTTTACCCCTGGGCTACCTCTTGGTCCTTAAGTACCAGTGCTCCTCTAATGAACAACCTGTTTGTGGTCCAACCATCAAACAGAAAACCCTCTCGTGCCATAAAGAGGGTAGGGCCCTTTGTTCAAGACCCGGAGACACCACTTAAGGGAACACACCTCTACTTACCCTCATATCAGGAAGGAGTGAATTCCATCTTGTAAGACTACGTTCCCAGCTCCCCATTCGGTCTTGTCCCCAAAATGGTAGGCTTATTGAGTCGGCGAACTGGCCACTCTCACCCGTACAAATCAAAGGACAATCCCTCATGGACAGGAGTCCATAATCCACTCAGGATTAAGGCCAAGTTGCCTAGGTCATCCTAGTGAAATAGAAACCTAGCTAACCAACGGTGTTATAGTTAGTGGTTAACTATTTCGCGGTCCGGTCTTTGTGCAAACTCATTGCACAGGATACCCCCACTCGCATGTCAACCACATGAACGTGTTGGATCACTACGTTTGTATCAATATACAAAGCGGGCCGTATCCATAGTGTCACCAGGATAAGGTACCCAGCCTTATCCCTATACTACAGACCCTTTAGGCTAAAACTTGAACATTGATCCCCGCATGACCCTACATACTAGTTCAAGTCTCATTCTATTAGCCATGGATGTTTAGTTTATTGGATTAGGGTTAGCAAGACAAGATATAATACAAACATTGAATAATACATCACTTTATTAATGTTCGGTCAAATGTACATTTACTATCTACGAGTTTTAGGGCATAAAACCCAACACTAACAACCTAATTTGAATTCTCTACGGCAAAATCTATCATCTAGCTAAAAATGAATAACAAATTGGCTTCTGGAAAAAAAAAATCAAATTCTTTTAGCAATACAAATAAACATATGATTACCCCTAATTAAAGATAAACATATGATTCACAAAAAATAAAAAATGAAGAATGGGTACCGCCAATTACAAACCCATGGCTGACAAAAAATAATCCCCCCGATCTGTACCGTATTTACACGGAATTATACCACCTCTTGTGAACACATACGATTCACAAAAAAAAAAAAAAATGAAAAATGAGTACCCCTAATTACACACTCATAAATGACAACAAACACTCCCCCAGTGCAGTAGTTACAAGGAATTACATAAACTGAACTTCCAACTTCATTGAATATTCAAGCTGGAGGTATTTAAAAAAACAAAATTAAAATTTAAACCCTCCACCTTCCCACCTTGGGTTTCGTCCTTCAATTACAACCCCTTCGATTTCTTTTCAATTTTTCCCTTGTCTCATTCTTCGTGTAGACGACTCTTCGTACAACCTCCCTCCATCCTTCGTGCAGACAATCGTTCGCAACCCCCTCTCCGACGACCGTACGCAGCCCCATCCCCGATGATCGTTCACAATCTTTAAACAATAGTTGAGAGAAGAGTTGGAGAATGCGTGGAAATAGGGAATATAGACAAAAACCGATTTTGACTGTTAGAATGAGGAAAAAACGGGATTTGGGGGAAACAGTTACCGGCCATTCGAGAATCCCACAAAATGTGGAGAAAAAAAATCTTGGACATATAATGACAACATAGACGACATTGTATATACACGGATATACCCCAGGGGTAAAAATGCCAAATCACCACCTTCCTGACGCCCCTTGATTCACAGCAGCCACATCCGAGAAAACGAAAGTTTTTTAGCCAAAAAATGACTTCTCCAGTTCCGACCCTGAGTGTCATTTCTCCATCGTTCAACTTCCGAAAGGAACTATTTTCCTGAAAAGAAGAGCAAACATGATTAGTTGCTCCTGAATCAAGTATCCAGGTAAACTCATCATGTTCTACCAGGCATGTTTCTAAAACCAGTAAATCAAATTTACCTTCCTTTTCCTTCTTTTTCTCAGCAAGGTACTTTGGACAGTTTCTCTTCCAATGTCCATCTACATTGCAGTGAAAACACTTGCCTTTATCTGCCACAGCTTTGGCTTTTCCCTTGCTTTTAGCAGCAGTACTGGGAGCTTTCCCCTTGTTTCCTTTCTTCTTCTGAGTTTTCTTTGAAGAAGTGGCTACAGATTTAGTTCCAGAGGATGAACCCTTCTCGAACTTTCTTTTGGAGTGAACAACGTTTGCCTCTCCTTCTATCTGTCCCTTGTTCTTAAGAAGAGACTGATAGAGCTGTAGCTCATTCAGGAGGCTAGTCAGGTTGAATGTTATTTTATTCATCATTGCATTGCTTCGAAACTGTAGAAAACTCTTCGGAAGAGATTCTAAGATGAATGCAACCTGACTACGCTCATCTATGACCGCCCCGTTTGCCTCTGCCACGTTGAATTGGACCATCATATCCAGGACATGCTCCCGAACAGACGTGCCCTCTTTCATGCGACAGCTATAAACGTATTTGAGAGCGTCATGGTGGAGTTGGTAGGACGGTTGTCCAAACATCTCCTGGAGAGAGTTCATAATCTCCCTCGCTGTTACCATGCTCTCATGCCTTTTAGCCAAAACTTCAGATAAGCTGGCTAAGATATAGATGCGAGTCTTATCATTGGCCTTTGTCCAGCGGTCATAAGCATCCTTAACTGCTTGGGATGCATTACGAGCAGGGGCTGGAGGACAATCCTCCGTTAAGACGAACCGCAGATCATCGACAACAAGAATCGTATTCAGGTTCGATTTCCACGTAGCATAATTTTCGCCGGTTAATTTCTCATTTTTAAGCAGAGAGACAATTGAGGAAGACATTGCTGAAATTTAAACAAACAATGACCGTATTAGTTATCTTCGCCTTAACCCATCATACAAGCAAACAATTGCATACTATCCAATCAATTTAGCAAAACAGACAATCACAGAACCCTAAAACTATTGATTTAGTTTTGCAACGACGTTTCAGAGGTTTAGAATATCAGCCACCGAAGGGTGATCAGGTACTCCTCCTTTGAAATGAGACACCTCTCAGCTAATTCTAATTCCAGAATAACTCATATTCCTATAGACATTAGCCACCGTTGTTCGGTCAAGGATTTGTTAACAATTTTAACTCATCCTCGTAAGTGTAACCCTCCCACTTTCAGATCTCAGAGGCACGCACCAACAGGCTACCGAAGGGAAAGACAACTGTTGGTGATTAGCCTAAGAGCTCCTATCCTTTTCAGGAGTTCACGATGTTCCGAATCCTATGACCAGGCCCTCCGAAGGGATGGATGCGCCAGGGCAACCTGCAGGCGGATCATAGGACTCTCACGGTGTGAACTATGGGCGGAGACCGAGGGATGCGTTGACATGTGTCCCGCTCCCACTTACTCTAGACATTTTTTCCATTCACCTTGATATTGATCCATGCAAACACTTTCCGAAGGGAGGCCGCTCCTAGGGCGACTCGAAGCCGAGCATGAATCTCACGTTGTGAATATAGGGACGTAGGAGCAAAACTTGATTTAAATCTCGTTTTGTAATTTTCCTCCCACTGAAAATGTCCTAAGGTTAATATAGGGTTGTTTAACTTAGATAGTATTCGGCTAAGTCAATCTATCTAAGTCTGATCCTATTATAACAATTATGGAAAGGATTCAACTGCAATCTTTTGGGTGATTTAAACTTCTTTTAATAAACCCAACATTGCAAGTCAACATTACTATGGTTAATTCAACTCAATCCGGTTAGTTCCCAGGTAGGAGGTGTTCCGTAAACCGTCAACTTAAATACCCCCAGCCTTAGACAGAACTTTACCGAGAGAGTTCCCTTATAACCTCAGTAATGTAAGGTCTTTACTCTAAAGATCTAGGTGCATTAAACACTTTTAATAAACCTAGTGACATTGCATGCTAACATTTAACTATGATTAATTCAACTCCGGTATTCCAGGTCAGTTCCCAGGTAGGAGGTGTTCCGTAAACCGTCAACTTAAATACCCCCAACCTTAGACAGAACATTACCGGTGGAGTTCCCTTATAATCATAGCAATGTTTTTCCTACTTAGTAAATTAAAACTATTTTTAATTCTAAGTAAGAAAAGATTCTAATCCTATTAGAAATCGATCTAGGTCTAATTAATTTTAAACAATTTAAAATTAATCCAATTTATCCTATGATCTTATGTTTGCATGCAAATCTTGATTATAGATTGACGGTTTCTAATCATTAATATTAAAGAACTATTTCAAATTTTAATGATTAATCCTATAATCAAGAATCTAGGGTTTAATTCATTCAACAATCTCATTCAAATTAAATAATTAAACCACACCAATTGCATGAATAATATAACAATTATATTATTAACTATGGATGTTTCATGCTTCATGCAATTTTGATTTTCTTTTATTATAACAATTATAAGCCAATCAAGAAAATCAATCAAGCATCCTTCATTCATCACATTAAACATAACTATTTATATTTAATTTAAGTAATGACATGCTTCATGCTTTCCAATTTTTTCATATAAATTAATATACACTTATATCAAGAAATATGAAAACCAATCCATGCATTTAAACATACATTATAACAATTTATAATATATAAAAAATGCATGAGCATGTTTATAACCTAAGGTGGGATTAAATAATCTATATGACATCCATAAAGCATATAAATAGCAATTGAACCGGTTAATTTTGGCCCCTAGGATAAAATAAAGCATTAAATTACATTAATTTAGCGAAATTCTATCCTAAAAAATCCATGTACAGCTCCGGAATTGGCCTAGACAGCACGAACCGCCCCGAACCACCTCGAACCGGCCTCCAAAATCACGAACCATGCCAAAAATTGGCTGAACCGGACCAAATAGGTCCCAGCCCAGCCGAACCGGTCCGAACCGGACCGTCCTTGCTTGAACCGCGCCTGTTGAAACCCTAGTGCGCGCCTCCATCGTGACAGCGTCGAGACGCTGTGTAGATTAGCGTCCCGACGCTGTGCGTTTTCCATATCTGGCGCCTGCGTAATCGAGACAGCGTCGAGACGCTGTTGAGGTAGCGTCCCGACGCTGTGTGCTTTCCTTACCGAGCGCCTTCGGTATCGAGACAGCGTCGAGACGCTGTTGAAGGAGCGTCCCGACGCTGTTGCGTCTGGAGGCAGAATCTGGGCAAAACAGCAACGATTTCTTCGGTTTTGGCTTCGATTTCAGCGGCGATTCCTTCGATTTTCATCTCATAAAAACCTATTCTAGACCCGGACTTACATAGGACTCGATTTTACACAAAATACCCGAAACACCGGGCCTTACATGATCAAAATCACATAAAAATAAAATCTATGGCCATAAAATTAACCCAAACAGTTCAATGCAAACCGAACATACAATATGCATAAATCCCACCTATTAGAGCCTATCGCAAATTTTTAAAATTAATTAATAGGGACAGCGATGGCTCTGATGCCGATTGAAGGGAATAAAAGTCCCCACGCAGCGGAAGCGCATC
This sequence comes from Luffa acutangula, assembly GCA_036850905.1. Taxonomy (NCBI): domain Eukaryota; kingdom Viridiplantae; phylum Streptophyta; class Magnoliopsida; order Cucurbitales; family Cucurbitaceae; genus Luffa; species Luffa acutangula. Next base: position 39,885,362 of record CM072097.1, on the reverse strand, counting down.
GATTGGACCTTACGCCGTATATTAATTAACATTAAAAACCGTTACGAAAACTCAAACAAAACTTTAAACTAACTTTAAAGCCGCTGTAAAATCGGTTTAAACATGCTAAAATAAATCTAAATTTATTTTTAAAACTTTTCTAAAGAAAAGAGGAAGAACCGTTACAAACCTCCGTTGTAGACTTGACCGTTCTTCGCCAACGAAGCTCCACGAACGAAAACGCAGCAGCCGCTTCAACGTATTCTTCGCTGGAAATTCTTCTTTGATTGACACAATAACCACAGAGGTTACACCGGTATGTCTCTAAGTCTAGGAGGCCAAAGACTTGTGGGAGTCTTTCTCTAAGAGGGAGGCTAGAGAGAATTCTAGGTCTTGTCTTTCAAGAGTGTCAAGTGTCATGACCAATTAGGTCTAGTGTTCTATTTATAGAAGAGAGGCCATGAATAAAATATTCAATTAAATCAATCTTTTCCAAAATTGATTCAATCTTTATTCCTTAATTAATCAATCATGATCAATCAATTCCCCAATTGATTAATCTTTTCCATAAATGACTAATTTCTTCCATAAGTAATTAGATCATTCCCATAAATGATTAATCACTTCCTTAAGTGATTAATTATTTACATAATTGATTAATTCGTGGTTAATGAATTCTTTAATTAATTAACCAACAATTAAATATCACATATTTAATTTTCGGCCTTGAATTAATTAATTTTGCCCAAACACTTTTAGGACTTAAATTAATTAATTCTTCTCAATCTTCCATAAATTTATATTTGAACTTTTCAAATATTAATTTCTCTCATAATAATAATATATCAATATATATTATATTTATTTCCCTTAGTAAATTGAACATTTTCAATTTAATTACTTAGCTGCCTCAAATTACTTTACGAGCTACCAGTGGGACCTAATGGACCTGCAGATCAGAAGCTCCAACGATGTGAGATTAATTGGTTAAACTCATTAACCACAATAATCAATATTCGTTAACTGTGTGTACATTCCACTATAGACTCACAGTTGCACTATTCTCACTGCAGACATATTTTCTGTGTCCACGGAACTTAGACCAATATCGACTAGTTAGTCCTTCACGAGTGTCCGTAACACCAGCTGGGTCAAATTACCGTTTTACCCCTGGGTCACCTCTATTTCCTTAAGTACCAATTCTCCTCTAATGAACAATCTGTTTATGGTCCAACCATTAAACAGAAAACCCTCTCGTGCCATTGAGAGGGTAGGGCCCTTTGTTCAAGACTCGGAGTAACCACTTAAGGGAACACTCATCTGCTTCCCTAAAGTCGGGAAGGAGTGAATTCCATCTTGTACGATTATGTTCCCAGCTCCCCATTCGATCTTGTCCCCAAAGTGGTAGGCTTATTGAGTCGGCGTATTGGCCACTCTCACCCATACAAATCAAAGGACAGTCTCTCATGAGCAGGAGTCCATAATCAACTCAGGATTAAGACTAAGTTGTCTCGGTCGTCCTAGTGAAATAGAAAACCAACTAGTTAACGGTGTTATAACTAATGGTTACTATTTCGCGGTCCGGTCTTATGCAAACTCATTGCATAGGATACCCCCACTCGCATGTCTCCTACACGAACGCGTTGGATCGCAGCGTTTGTATCAAATACAAAGTGGGCCGTATCCATAGTGTCACCAGGATAAGGCACCCAGTCTTATCCCTATACTATAGACCCTTTAGGCTGTTTCTTGAACAATGATCCCATATGTCGCTACATATAGTTCAAGACTCATATTACAGCCTTGGATGTCTAGTTTATTGGATTAGGGTTACTATTAGGCAAAGACATATATAAAATAACTAATAACAATTAATGGAAAATATATCAATATTATTTCATTAATATCCGGTCAACGGTTACATTCACTATCTACGAGTTTTAGGGCATAAAACCCAACAGGAACAACTTCCAAATCTGTCAAGAACTTCCTTAGCCAAACAGCTTCCTTAACTGCTTCACAAGTAGCTACATACTCAGCCTCCATCGTGGAGTCTGCTATACATCCCTGCTTTATGCTCCTCCAAACTACAGCTCCCCCGTTAAGGGTGAAAACTGACCCTGACGTAGATTTCCTAGAATCCTTGTCAGTTTGGAAGTTAGAGTCGGTGTATCCCGTGAGAACTAACTCCTTAGCCCCAAACACCAACATGTAATCTCTCGTTCTCCTAAGATACTTGAGGATTCCTTTAACGGCGGTCCAATGGTCTAACCCTGGATTTGACTGATATCTGCTGACAATCCCTACAGCATAACAAATGTCAGGCCTCGTGCATAGCATGGCATACATTAAGCTACCCACGGCTGAGGCGTAGGGAATCCGTCTCATATCCTCAACCTCTTGAGGTGTCTTAGGAGACTGTTCCTTAGACAAGTGAACCCCATGCCTGAAAGGCAACAAGCCCTTCTTGGAGTTCTGCATCGAATATCGGGCCAACATCTTGTCGATATACGTTGCCTGAGACAGAGCTAGCGATTTGTTCTTTCTATCCCGAATAATCTGGATCCCAAGAACATACTGGGCCTCACCCAAATCTTTCATTTGGAATTGAGCTGCTAGCCATTCTTTTACGTCAGATAGATACCCTACATCATTCCCAATGAGTAGGATGTCGTCTACATAGAGTACGAGGAAAGCTACTTTATTCTTGTTGATCTTCTTGTATACACAAGGCTCATCAACATTCTGGTCAAAACCAAAAGATTTGATCGCAGTATCAAATCTAATATTCCAAGATCTAGAAGCCTGTTTCAACCCATAAATGGATCGATTCAGTTTGCAAACCTTTTGCTCATGACCTTGAGATATGAACCCCTCGGGTTGAGACATAAAAATACTCTCGTCAAGATTGCCATTCAGAAAAGTTGTCTTGACATCCATTTGCCAAATTTCATAATCATAAAATGTGGCAATGGATAAGAGGATTCTTATGGACTTTAGCATAGCAACTGGAGAAAAAGTTTCTTCATAGTCCACTCCTTCTCGTTGGGTATAACCCTTTGCTACAAGTCTTGCTTTGAAAGTCTGTACTTTCCCAGCAGCATCTCTTTTTCTCTTATAGATCCATTTACACCCAATGGGTTTGACCCCTTCAGGTAGATCTACAAGTTCCCAAACTTGATTGAAGTACATGGACTCCATCTCAAGGTCCATGGCTTTGGCCCACTCGTCCTTATCTACATCATTCATTGCCTGACGATAAGACAATGGATCTTCTACGCCGTCATCAGGTATGACTACTTGTGTTTCTGTTAAACCCAAGTAGCGGTTAGGTTGTATCACAACCCTCCCACTGCGTCGAAGCTCTCCCACTACGTGAGGAGGACTAGATTGACGAGAAGAACTGCATTCTCCAACAACTCTTGTTGAAGGACCAGGTTCATCAACAACCCTTGTTGATCCTTCTATAGCTTCTCCTAATACTAACTTACTTCGTGGTTGATGATTTCGTATGTGGTCTTCCTCCAAGAAAGTTGCATTTGTCGATACAAATACTTTATTATCTTGAGGGTCATAGAAAAGACCACCTCTCGTTTCTTTCGGGTACCCAACAAATTGGCATAATCTCGTACGTGGTTCCAATTTCTTAGGATTTGTCACTAGCACATGTGCAGGACAACCCCAGATACGGAAGTAACACAAACTAGGTTTACGTCCCTTCCATAGCTCAAAAGGAGTTTCAGAAACACTTTTTGAGGGAACATTGTTAAGAATATGTACTGCAGTCGCTACTGCATACCCCCAGAACGAGCTAGGCAATTGAGCATAGCTCATCATAGATCGAACCATGTCTAACAAGGTTCTGTTTCTCCTTTCTGATACACCATTTTGCTGAGGTGTACCAGGTGCTGAGAGTTGTGATTGGATTCCATGTTCTATCATATAGTCCTGGAATCGCTGATCCAAATACTCTCCACCTCGATCTGATCGAAGTGTCTTAATGGTTTTACCTAACAGGTTTTCTACCTCAGCCTTAAACTCTTTGAACTTTTCAAGAGCTTCAGACTTATGGTCCATCAGGTATAAGTAACCGTATCGAGAATAATCATCTATGAAAGAGATGAAATATTCATAACCACCTCGAGCCTTTACATTCATTGGACCACAAAGATCCGAATGTATTAGTTCAAGTGGTTCTTTGGCTCTATAACCTTTTCCAGTAAAAGGCCTCTTGGTCATTTTACCCTCGAGACACGATTCACAGGGTGGTAAAGATGTATCTTCTATGTCACTTAGAAGCCCATTTTTAACCAAACGATCGATCCGATCGATGTTAATATGACCAAGACGAAGATGCCAAAGATACGTGTTGTTACTTAAATGAGAAACTTTTTGCCTTTTGTTTTGCGTTTCAGCCGTTTTAAACATTTCATGACTTAAAATGGCCTTTGCATCATTTGGTCTTAACACAAATAAATTATTCTCACGCTTAGCTGAACAAATATAAACTCCATTCTTTAAAATTAAAGCTTCGTTAAGCAAGAATGAAACAGTATAACATTGTTCTAATAAAGCTGAAACAGAAATTAGGTTCCTTTTAATTCTAGGAACCAAATACAAGTCCTCTAAAATTAAAAACCTATTTCTAAAGAATAATTTTGCAGCTCCCACTGCACGAGCTGAAACGACGTCTCCCGTTCCGACTTTGAGCGTCATTTCACCCTCTGCCAGCTGCTGGAAATTATTTCCCTGAAAAGAAGAACAAACATGATTAGTGGCTCCCGAATCCAGTATCCAGGCAAACGCATCATGTTCAACGAGACAAGTCTCTAACACAAGTAAATCGAATTTACCTTCTTTTTCTCTTCTCTTCTCAGCAAGGTAGCGGGGACAGTTGCGCTTCCAGTGACCATCTGCATTGCAGTGGAAGCATCTACCTTTATCGGCCACGACCTTGGCCTTCCCCTTCCCTTGCACAGCCTGTGCAGGAGCCTTCCCCTTGTCTCCCTTCCTCTTCTGGATCTGCTTCGATGAAGAAGCCTGGGGTACAGATTTAGTCCCTGAGGATGAACCCTTCAGGAACTTTTTCTTGGAATGGGCCACATTGGCCTCTCCTTTCACCACATTCTTTCCCTTGCTCTTTTGCAAGGACTCGTAAATCTGTAACTCCGAGAGGAGGGTAGTCAGGTTGAACTGAATCTTATTCATGCTCGCGTTCGTCCTGAAAGACAGATAGCTCGCCGGGAGCGAGTGAAGAATGAACGCAACCTGACTGCGCTCGTAGACAACCCCGCCATTTGCCTCAGCTATATTGAACTGGTTAATCATGTCCAGGACATGTTCCCGAACAGATTGACCTTCCAGCATCTTGGCATTGAAGACGTTCTTCAAGGCGTCGTGGTGGAGCTGGTAGGACGGAAGTCCAAACATCTCCTGCAGGGAATTCATAATTTCCCTGGCAGTTGCCACGTTCTCATAACGCTTGGCCAACACTTCAGACAAGCTGACCAAAATATAGACCTTGACCTTTTCATTGGCCTTGGTCCAGCGTTCATAGGCGTCTTTAACTGCCTGAGAGGCAGTGCGAGGGGGAACGGGAGGACATTCCTCCGTTAAGACGAATCTTAAATCCTCAACCACGAGTATTGTATTGAGGTTTGATTTCCATTGTGGAAAATTCTCGCCGGTAAGTTGTTCATTTTTAAGGAGGGATATTATAGAGGAAGACATTGCTGAAAAACAAACAAGTGACCGTATTAGTTATCTTTGCCTTAACCCATCACACAAGCAATACAAACAATTGCATACATCCAATCAATTTTGCAAACAAACAATCAAAGAACCCTAATAAAACTATGATTGTGTTTCGCAACGATGCTTTAGAGGTTTAGAAGAACAGCCACCGAAGGGTGATCAGTTGTTCCTCCTCTAAAATGAGACACTTCTCAGTCAATTTCTAATACCAGAATAACTCATATTCCATTAGACATTAACCACCGTTGTTCGGTCAAGGATTTGTTAACAAATTAACTCCTCCCCGTAAGTGTAACCCTCCCACTTTCAGATCCCAGAGGCACGCACCAACAGGCTACCGTTAGGAAAGACAACTGTTGGTAATTAGCCTAAGTGATCCTATCATTTTCAGGAGTTCACGGTGTTCCGAATCCTATGATCAGGCCCTCCGAAGGGGTGGTTGCTCCAGGGCAACACGCAGGCGGATCATAGGAATCTCACGTTGTGACCTAGGGGTGGAGACCGAAGGATACGTTGACACGCATCCCGCTCCCACTTACTATAATCACTTTCCCCATTCACCTTGGTATTGACCCATGCAAACACTCTCCGAAGGGAGGCCGCTCTACGACGACACGAAGCCGAGCATGGATCTCACGGTGTGAACGTCACGGGGACGTAGGAGCAAAACTCAATTTAAATTAAGTTTTGTAATTTTCCTCCCACTAAAGTAACTGATTATTAATTTTAGGGTTTGATTAAACCTAGATAAATCCGGCTAAGTCATTTATCTAAGTCTAGTCCTATTATAACTATTATAATAAGACCTAATGTCTAGGTGTATTAAACCAATTTAATTAACCTAGTGACATTATTCTAACATTAACCTGAGATTAATTCAACTCCGGTATTCCAGATCAGTTCCCAGGTAGGAGGTGTTCCGTTTACCGTCAACTTAAATACCTCCAATCCTTAGACAGAACCTCACTGGTAGAGTTCCCTTATAATCTTAGGAATGTTCGTCCTACTTAGTTCATTAAAACTATTTTAAAACTAAGTAAGATCTTCTAATCCTATTAGAAAATGATCTTAGGTCTAATTAATTTTAACCCATTAAAATTAATTTAATTTTAACCTAAGATCCTATGTGAACATGCATATCTTGATTATAGATTGACGGTTTCTAATCATAAAATTTTAAACTATTTCAAAATTTTATAATGATTAGCCCTATAATCATGCATACTATAGTTTTTAAAACAATTAACAATCATATTCAAGTTAATGAAATTTTAAACTATAGTACTATGCATTGCATGATAATTAATATAACCCTTATATTAATCTATGGATGTATCATGTTCAATGCAATTTGATTTCCATTTAAATAATAAACAACTTTATTATAGCCAATAATGGAAAATCAACTTAGCATGCTGCAAACAAATAATTTTTAATATAACTCTTATATTAAAACTATGTAATTGCATGCATCATACTATTCCATTTTCATGAATTTAATATAACTCTACTATATATTAAACAATTCATGAAAATCAAACCATGCATTTCAAACATATATTATAATCTAATTATAACATTCATAAATGCATGAGCATGCTTTATATCCTAAGGTGGGATTAAATTTAAATGACATCCATAAAGCATTTAAATAGCGAATAAACCGATTTAATTGGCCCCTAGGATAGATTAAAGCAAAATTACATTAATAAAGCAATAAATCTATCCTATTACAAAAATCTGCAGCTCCAAATCCGGTCTACTAGCCTTGAACCGACCCGAACCACTTCGAACCGGACTTGAAAAACTCGAACCGCACCCAAAACGGGTCAAACCGGACCGAACCGGTCCCAGCTGACCCAAAAACGCTCGAACCGAACCGGCCAAATTAGGGCACCATCACGTTCTCGCGAAAATCCTGGCGCCGCACGAAATCGTGACAGCGTCGAGACGCTGCGAAGAAAGCGTCCCGACGCTGGCGCGATTTCAACCGTCTGGAGCGTGGAATCGCGACAGCGTCGAGACGCACAATGCCTAGCGTCCCGACGCTGTTGCGTCTGGAGCTGTTTCCTGGGCAGAACAGCGGCTGTTCTTCATGAAATTCACCAATTTCTTCTGCGATCTTCATCGATTTTCAAGCCTAAACATGACCCGAACTTATACAGACTCGATTTACACAATTTTGCCCAAAAACGCAGGGGCCTTACACGATCAAATCAAGTAAAAATGTGGTAAATTTATGGCCAAATTAAATCTAAACAGTTTATCGCAAACCCACATTCATAATGCATAATTAATCCCACCATACAGCCATTCGCAAATCTCAAAAACAAGGTTTTAATTCGAAATGGCTCTGATACCATTTGAAGGGATAAAAACCCTATGTGCAGCGGAAAAACACAGAGACCTTTCCGAATAATAAAACGTCGATTGAGATACCAATACGACGGCAAAAATACATGAAATTACAGCAACAATAATGGATAAAAAAATGCTGTAAAAACAGATACAAGCATGCATAAAATAATAGAATAATTCTAGATCTAATCTAGAATTGGGTCCTATTGACCCTAGTTCAAGAAGAACCTTACCTTTGAAAAAATCCTTGAACTTTTCGCCTAATTCTCTGAATTTTTCCCAAAAATACAGCAGCAAATCACCTTTGTCTTGCTGGAAAATTGTATGAACACCACCACAAGGATACACCGGTATTCTCTGATAGGATTTTGCTTTGGGTGCTGGTGGGAGCAAAAAATTCTCTGGATTTTTTTCTCTGGATCAATTCTCTGAGAGATCTCTGGGAGAGAATGCAAACTGAGAGAGAGCTATTGGGGAGGGAGTCAGGCGTGAGACCAGGGAGACCGTTCTGCAACTTCCTGACCACGTCTTTTTAAAATTAAAATATCAGATAACTGATAAATCAGTTATCTGATATTTTAATTAATTATAATTTTAAAACATAATTTTAAATTATAATTAATTATATTTTAATTAATCTAAATTAATTAAAATAACATTAATTTAAATCCAATTTAAATTAATATCCCTATTGTATTATAGTTTAATTAAATCAAATTTAATTAAACTAAACTAATTAATTAATTCGAAATTAATTAATAAAATAAAATTGAACATCACATATTCAATTACTATTTTCTCTCTAAAAAACTATAGTATTAATATACATCCAATGCATATTAATTATAACCTATAGTTTTAATATGAACCACTTCATATTTTAGTATAATATTCAAACACCTTTGAATATTCAATCCATCCTTAGAATTTTACCTCAACGCCCTAAATGAGCTACCGGTGGGACCTAATGGACCTACAGATCAGAAGCTCCAACGATATGAGATTAGTTGGTTAAACTCATTAACCAAGTTAATCAATATTCGTTAACTGTGGTTCACTCCACTAAAGAACCACAGCTGCACTCTTCTCACTGCAGATATATTTCTGTGTCCACGGATATTGACCGTCAGCAGCAAGTTAGCCCTTCACGTGTGTTCGTACCCCAGCTAGGTCAAATTACCGTTTTACCCCTGGGCTACCTCTTGGTCCTTAAGTACCAGTGCTCCTCTAATGAACAACCTGTTTGTGGTCCAACCATCAAACAGAAAACCCTCTCGTGCCATAAAGAGGGTAGGGCCCTTTGTTCAAGACCCGGAGACACCACTTAAGGGAACACACCTCTACTTACCCTCATATCAGGAAGGAGTGAATTCCATCTTGTAAGACTACGTTCCCAGCTCCCCATTCGGTCTTGTCCCCAAAATGGTAGGCTTATTGAGTCGGCGAACTGGCCACTCTCACCCGTACAAATCAAAGGACAATCCCTCATGGACAGGAGTCCATAATCCACTCAGGATTAAGGCCAAGTTGCCTAGGTCATCCTAGTGAAATAGAAACCTAGCTAACCAACGGTGTTATAGTTAGTGGTTAACTATTTCGCGGTCCGGTCTTTGTGCAAACTCATTGCACAGGATACCCCCACTCGCATGTCAACCACATGAACGTGTTGGATCACTACGTTTGTATCAATATACAAAGCGGGTCGTATCCATAGTGTCACCAGGATAAGGTACCCAGCCTTATCCCTATACTACAGACCCTTTAGGCTAAAACTTGAACATTGATCCCCGCATGTCCCTACATACTAGTTCAAGTCTCATTCTATTAGCCATGGATGTTTAGTTTATTGGATTAGGGTTAGCAAGACAAGATATAATACAAACATTGAATAATACATCACTTTATTAATGTTCGGTCAAATGTACATTTACTATCTACGAGTTTTAGGGCATAAAACCCAACACTAACAACCTAATTTGAATTCTCTACGGCAAAATCTATCATCTAGCTAAAAATGAATAACAAATTGGCTTCTGGAAAAAAAAAATCAAATTCTTTTAGCAATACAAATAAACATATGATTACCCCTAATTAAAGATAAACATATGATTCACAAAAAATAAAAAATGAAGAATGGGTACCGCCAATTACAAACCCATGGCTGACAAAAAATAATCCCCCCGATCTGTACCGTATTTACACGGAATTATACCACCTCTTGTGAACACATACGATTCACAAAAAAAAAAAATGAAAAATGAGTACCCCTAATTACACACTCATAAATGACAACAAACACTCCCCCAGTGCAGTAGTTACAAGGAATTACATAAACTGAACTTCCAACTTCATTGAATATTCAAGCTGGAGGTATTTAAAAAAACAAAATTAAAATTTAAACCCTCCACCTTCCCACCTTGGGTTTCGTCCTTCAATTACAACCCCTTCGATTTCTTTTCAATTTTTCCCTTGTCTCATTCTTCGTGTAGACGACTCTTCGTACAACCTCCCTCCATCCTTCGTGCAGACAATCGTTCGCAACCCCCTCTCCGACGACCGTACGCAGCCCCATCCCCGATGATCGTTCACAATCTTTAAACAATAGTTGAGAGAAGAGTTGGAGAATGCGTGGAAATAGGGAATATAGACAAAAACCGATTTTGACTGTTAGAATGAGGAAAAAACGGGATTTGGGGGAAACAGTTACCGGCCATTCGAGAATCCCACAAAATGTGGAGAAAAAAAATCTTGGACATATAATGACAACATAGACGACATTGTATATACACGGATATACCCCAGGGGTAAAAATGCCAAATCACCACCTTCCTGACGCCCCTTGATTCACAGCAGCCACATTCGAGAAAACGAAAGTTTTTTAGCCAAAAAACTGAACGAACTAATTTTTTCTAGTCATCCAGCATAATTTCCCAATTAAATTTTTATTATTTGATATCAAATTTGCTTTGAAATTTTATAGTTGGCCAACCTTGTCTTCCAATTAAATTTGAGACATGTGTCAATTGTGATCGAACCAAATTCAACAATGACGTTACAAAACTCTAGGCAAGTTTCTCTCATGCTCACCTCTAGCTCTTTTTAGGAACTTCTATATTCGTTAAGATCTATCTTTATTTAGTAACATGATGACCCAACCCGATCCGATCCAAAATTTTGAGGATTGGGTTAGGTGTTTCGTTCAGTTCTTTCGAGCAAGTGAACCGATCAACTCGAAAATTCGAGTTGGTTATAAAATGGACATAAATCGACCCACCCAACTCAATGACTCATGTGTACTACTCCCGTCAACCAAGAGGTAGAAAGAATAAAGAAATGAAAATTTTCCGTACTACTGCTAGAAAATTTCGCAAATTATATGTATATTTTGAACTACGTCATGTGCAAAAACCTAGAGTGAAATAAGGGTTAAGGTGGAGCACTCTGGAATTCAATCGAGCGAATTTTCCCGCGCTTCATTGTTACGTTACGTTACACCAGATCGATTTGGGACATCGTCACTGTCTTATTCCAGTTTCAGTTACCAGAGAATTCTCCTAATCCGCTATCGCTTTTCGGCCATCCGTGCCTGGTTCTCATTTTTCAAATCTTGAACTTCATTTTCCAGCATTCTTTTGTGGGTTTCTTTTTTCAGTCATGGATTCCTCCAAAGAAGAAGATGCTCCTGTTTTTCTTGATCGTTCTTCTCGGTTGACTAGAGGAAAGAGGTACCGGACTACTTGACTATCTTTTCTTTTCTTTTCTTTTCTTTTCTTGGGGATGGATTTGATTGTAAATCGGCTGATTTAAGATGTTTCAAATTGTATGTATTTATGAATGGGGTAATTTTATTGTTTATAGGATGACCAAGTTGCTGGATGAGGAAGTTGAAGAAGACGAACTGTTTTGGAATCAGGATGCTCTTAAAGAGGTATTTTTTAAGTTTTTTTCTTTTTTTTTTTTTTTTTCCTTCTCTAAGAACGATATGAGATTTTAATACTTTTTCTTTGCTTTCAGTGTTTGATGATTTTAAACACCACAATTATGCAATGTTTTTCCGTTTCTCCCTCATTTTTTATATACGCAATTGTCTTTAGGTATGTAAGTGCTTGATTTCAAAGATTTCACTGAAATTGACCATATACAACCACTTAGATTTGGTTTTACATTTGGATTTGCGTCTTACAGTCCCATGGTTTGGATGATGGGGCTTGGGTTTTGACTGAATCAAATCTCTTCTGAATTTGTCCATCTTCGAAATACATTGCAGGATGAGGTTGATGATGAATACGAGGAAGAACCTGAGGTTGCTGATGAATTTGATAGTGATTTCAATGAAGATGTGAGTTCTGTTTCAGTTCCTTTTCTCAACGTATTTCTGGTTCATCATTAAAAAAAAAAAAAAAAAAAAATCACGGCATGGCTATTTTTATGGACAGGAGTCTGAACCAGAGGAAGAAGCTGAGAATGAAGCAGAGGACAGGTTTTCTCTTCTTCGCTGAAATGCTTGGATATTGGATTAGATATATTTCTGTTTTCTATTTTAAAATTGAGTTTTCTTCTAGAACACAAACAAAGAAGCGATTAATATTTCCTGGAAAGACTTCTTCTAAGAACAAGAACAAAAAGAGGGTTGTTTCCAAAATTGAGAAACCTTCCAAAGATGAAGCATCAACTGATCATTCCACGCCTCCTGAGCATCATGATACACCAGACGATACTGAAGTTGAGAGGACGGTGAGAAAATCCACTAGAACTTCAGTTATTGTTAGGCAAGCTGAGAGGGATGCTATTCGTGCAGCTCTGCAAGCCACAATGAAGGTGAGTCCTGAATATTTGAGACATTTGATTTGTAGGATGAAGACCAAATCATTGTTCGTTAGAGTAGTTTGAGTTTTTCTTGAAGGCAGTTTCTTGATTGAATAGGGTATGCTATTTTGAAGTGGAAACTTCTATTTTGGTTCATATATCCTTCAATTCAACTACTTGATATTGTTTTATCATCCCATGGATTTTGTATTTATTTATTGTGCCATGTCAATGACCATTCATTTCAATCTTTAGATCCCTTCTGTGTTTAATAGATGAGATGAAATGAAAAAAAAAAAAAAAAAAAAAAAACCTGCAGAAAGGAAAAACGAAAAACACAAGACAGAATAAGTTTGTTTTTGGAGCAACTAAAGTTTATTGCTCCCAAAAATTGTTTCTAGTGGTGTTTGAGTATATAAAACTGTTTTCTTTTTCCCTTTCTTTCTTTCTTTCTTTATTTTGGTTAGATAATGCATTCTCCTAAAAGAGTTGTTGGACTAGTTTACTTTTTCTATTGTATGCATTTCCAGACTCTAAGGTCCAGAACTGCTGCCCTTCATGCCAAGTGAATATTTTTTTAAGATAAAACAACTATATGAGGAGAGTAAGAAGTTAGTACGGTAGATGAATCATCCACTTTAAGCCAAAGGAGCTTACAAAAAAGTCCCCAATTTTGCTAATAAAAAAAACTTCACAATTCAATAAGTATTAAAGAGAGTGCACTATATAGAAGTGAGAAATCTAGTATCTAACTTCCAGATGTCTTCTAAATGTTTAGCCTTTTCCTTGGAGATGCTTTGCTTTCCTCTAATCCAAGTTTTCTATATAGGAGCTTTAACAATTAACAGCCATACCAAATGAATTCAATGTCCTATTTATGTGGTTCTAATTATTAATCGCACATTTTGTTCTATTTAAAAAGTTCCTATCCTGCTTCTGTTCCTGCGATGTTTAATATTATTCTAGTGTTCACCATCAATAAATTTTCTCAAAAGGATTGTTTTATTAGATATGAGTGAGATTGTATCCTTTCTTGTCCACCAGCCAATCAAGAGGAAAAATCCAGGTGAGGAGAAGAAGATGAGTCAGGAAGACATGCTTCTTGAAGCTGCTCAAACAGGTGAAACTGATGGTTAATGTATGTTGTACGTTGCAACACTGGGTGGATACTTGAAGGAGTCTTCTCATTTTTCTCTTAAATTAATATTTCAAACTTCCATATCTAAGAAATCATGAACTTGAGGAATTTGGAGCGTGTTTTGGCAAGGGAAGAAGAAGTCAAAAAGAGAGCAATTGTGCATAAAGCTGTGTACAATGGTCCACGGATACGATACTTGTCAACAAATGGTACCATCTGAAGTGTGATTGAAAATTGTGTTCTTTCAGAAAAGAACTTGTCCATGTTTAGAATAAGTTATATTGGTGTATTTTGTTGCAGGTTGCTCATATCTAGAGTTTAGTAAAGGATCATCATTTCAGGCAGAGCTTTCAACCACATCAGTTCCATGTAATTAATTACTTTTTACATGATCATCTATCCAATATTTTTTTATAAACAAGAAACTGTTCATTGAAATAAATAATGAAAAGGAGAAAGACCTTCCAATTCACACAAATAACTCACAAAGATAAATCTGAAAATAATTTAGAAACAAAACACCATTGAGAAGCTTTAAATCTAGCCGCCTTAATATGATCGTACCAACGCTTCTAAACATTCTGGAAACTTTTTGGTTATGGTCTAACCAAATTTCTGAAATAACAGCCTTCACTGCATATTTTCGTTACAATAAATCCTTGAGCATTGTCAGCTAGGCGAAGTTTGTCTGGCATCATTCTGCTTCCTTGTGTTTACAGAGTCTTTTTCATTAATTTTTTTTTTCTATCCAGAAAAAAGAAAAAGAGGTTCTTGTTTTGACCAGTACTTTGCCCCCTGAATTGGATTGCCCTCTTTTAAGCTCCTTTGATTTCTCTTGTTCGGTAACTTCTCAATTTTTCAATGAAGAGTAAGATTTCTTATGAGAAAATTTGTTCTTTCCCCTTTTCTAAAATCTAAACATGGTGTGTTAAAATAAATGGATCGGATTTAGTTCTGAGAGCTAACGTCCCTTGGAATGTGCCTATAAGGTGTCAAATTCATTCCATTTAGTTTTTTGCTCCTCTCTTCCTATTCCTTTGTACTCGAAGGACATACAGGTTCTGATGTTGCCTTGATCTGTATCATCGCCCCCCCCCCCCAAAAAAAAAAAAAAAAAAAAAAACAAGCAAATAAACAAAACAAAAACCTCGAGAATTCGCAGTATACTATTTTGTCCTGTAAGTTTCTATAAAAGTTCAGCACCTGAGTATATTTCTTTTTCCTTTTTTTCTTTCTAGATCCAGAGAAAGCTGTATGTGTGATTACTGGTTTGCCTGCGAGGTAAGATTTCATTGTCATTTGTTGCTTCTTATATTTTGTTATTATTCTCCTGAGCCCGAGAAAAGGTTTAAGTGATTGTTCTTATATTCTTTTAATCTGAAAAAAATAAAGATTCAAATTCTTCACGAATCACGATGAAATTAACCTGCAACTAAAGAAGCTTTTAATTCTGCAAGGTATTGCCCTAAGAGCAGTAATTAAGTAGGGTATTAAGAACTTGACAATTCTATTGTGTATTGCTCTCTTGTAATTACTGCTTTTTATGCTGCAGGTATCGTGACCCAAAAACAGGGTTACCTTATGCAACTAAAGAAGCTTTTAAGACAATCCGTGAGCGGTATGGTTTTTACTGCCTATTTTTGGGTTTTGATTTCTTCATTATATTGTAGCTGAGTTTGTATACTCTTCGTTTTCTTCAAGTTTGTTTAATTCTGCATAAAAATAATTTCTTCACTGTATTATATGTCAATATTATTGCATATAACCCAAACATGAAAATATTGGGTGGAGGGTGACTGATGATAAAAGTTCAGGGAAAAAAATCAATTAATTCATGCCTGCAACACCTTAACTTTCCAATTCTCTATTCTGTTGACTGGAATGGACAAAAAAGTACTTTATTAATTTCCCAAAGTTTATGTACATCCAGGGTCCAGGAAGCCTAGCCTTCAATAATAGGCTTTCGCTTTATTAAAAAAAAAATAATAATAATAGGCCTCTGCTTTGGGAATAAGATTAGATTACAAGAAACTACCAAACTCCATAAACCGTCAGCTCACTAACTTACAATTCTTAAATAAGAAACTAACTAATAAAACCAACATTTTTTTAATTATAAAACCAAATTGTCTGATGATCAAACCAAATTACAAGTAATTTAACTGTACCCTTAATGAGCCTACTTTAACTTGCTCTTAAGAAGAAAACTTAGAGTTGCCAATGAGGCTCATCAAGAGGGTAATATGCGGCCAAAGTAAAAACAGTATCGACATTTGTGATATTGAGATTAGTTCAATGACAGAAGCATAAAGGTTCATGCTTTTATCATTTAGAGCTTGGATTTTTTTATCAGAAAAAGAAATAATAAATAAAGTTCCACACTTTTGAGTATTCAAAACCCGCCCAATCATCCTGTTCTTAAGTTTATTATAAGAGCATGGAAGCTATTTTTTGTAGATGGTAATTCAGAGGTCTTGGTAAGTAGGAACCTGTTTCTTCTAAAGTTATCTCTGTGATCTAGGGAGCTCAGACTCTCTTTTTGACAGACATGAGTTAGACATAGATAGGTTTGGACATGCTATGGACATGTGTCCGACGGAAAAAAAAAGTATCCTATTTTATTTTTTCATGTTAAATTTACGCCTCTTATCTATTTTGAAGTATCAAATCTGTTAGTATATATACACATATTCTTTTAGAAGAATGTATCCTGAACTTGTTTGCCTTCTATACTTTTAAAAATTGATATGTCATCGTATCCGCGCCGTGTTATGCCCATGTCCTGTCTGTATTTAATGCTTCTTAGTTTGTGATAATGGTAATTCAGAGGTTAATATTATGAAAAAAACCTGAAAGAGTAGCTTGACTCTTCAATTATCCGCATTGATTTGTAAAGTTAATGTTCTTTAAGGCTCCTGCTTTACTTGATTCCCTCAAATTGATCATTTTATTATATCCTTTCATGAGTCTGGTATCTCACTAATTTCTGAAGCAGTTTTGCGGAAGATGGTACGGGAGCCAAGGAAATGGATATGGGATATTTATATGCTTCCCTTTCCGGTAAAGGGTTCTCAGCAAGGCGAAAGAGATCAACGCCGCAAAACAAAAATGACATGTCCTACTTTCGACACTTTTCTCGCTTTCGCCAAATTCCAGCATTTGATTCTGAACTTTCTGATTAGTTTTTCAAGGTAAAATAGACCCAAACTTTTTAATGCTTATTCTGCCATTCCATGTTCATGAATATTTATCATCAATGTTTTTAATACCATAGTTTCATTTCGGAGACGGGATGGGAGAGGGGATGCAGCATATTTTGATTTCCAGAGTGGAACAGGTGAGTTGATGAAGACATTGGACGTTCATTTTGTGGTGTTAGTCGACCCTTGTTCTGCTACCATTGCGAGGCAGCAGGCTCTTCTTACATACTTTTGGCCATCTCTTGGACGACAACTGTTCTTGACATAGCTTTCAGGCGCGTTATCGATGATCAGTATTTTCGGGGCAAATCGATGTTCCACAGCCATTCTTATACTGTTCTTATACTGTATTTGCATTTGTGGTTGGATTTATGTATCCAACTCTCTGTAATCTTGTTAAGGTGTAATTGTTTATGGCTTTATTAAAAATGTGTTTTAATCGTTTCATGGCGGTAGGATGGATTGATTAAAATTATTTAATGTGGCTGTTATTTGCCTAATCATTTGATTATAGATGCATGTTTACTAATACAAAAAACTGTGGGAACAGCCTAAGGGTCTCTCTTTGATGTTTCTTGTAAAAAATAAAAAATAAAAATAAAAAAAATAATAATGCATGTTTACCTTAGATGTTGAACTTGTAGTTTTTTTTTTTTTTTTTTTGAAAAGAATTGAACTTGTAGTTTTTAGTCTCTTTCATACTTTTAACCATACTAGTGTTTTACCCACGTGTATTGCACGTGTATATTTTTCCAAATAATGTTTTTTTTTGTGTACGGTGTGCGAGCGTGTAAAAAAGATAAAATTACGTCTTAACGGTATTTTGTAAAATTTAGATAATATACATTCTTATAATCACTTCCTACTTTGCTTCTCAAGTTTTATTTCACCTTTACATTCTCTCTCTACCGTCAGTGTTGACAAATGCCCAACTCTCCCCCATTGGCGTCTCTCTCATCTTGCTACTTCAATCTTTCATGTCCATTGTCTGTCGTCATCATTCATCATTGATTGATACTAAACTTCTTTCATTTTCTTTATTTGTTAGTCGTCATACTACGCATGCTCTCTCTCCATTTAAGTCTTACTAACACTCAATCCTCAATCTCTCTATAATGCATCATGTTAATCTACTCCTTTCTCCCACACATGCCACTTAAAATTACCTTATTTCGTCAGTCTCATTCTTTCTAGAACTTTGTCGAGTACAACTAATCTGACAAACCAAAATTAATCAATTCGATTTCCTCTTTATTGGTCAATATGATTTGGTCTAAAACAACAATATTGACCTTGTACATATCATTCAATAGGATAAAGATTGATGTTCTTTAGTTGAGAGGTGTGAGCGGTGAAATTTAAAAAAAGTGAGTAATGACTAAAGAAAAAAAAATTGTTTCCAAGATGACGTTTTTGTATAATTTTTTGGGGAAATTTAAAGGTTTTTTAGTAAGAATTTTATAGGTAATGTATTATTATTTTAATAATAGTGATAGTTAGTAGTGAATTTGTAACCACCATTATTTAGTCTAATGGTTTGTGATGTTGCAATTAGTTTTTCAATTATAAATAATTTTTTTATTTTTTTATTTTTTTAATGAAATTTAATGTATTTTATAGATAATTTAAGAATAAAAGATAATAAAAGTGTAGGATGATTAAATAAAAATGATATGGACATGTTTATGTTTTTCAATTTGTACAATTTAAAAATAAATAAATTTTATTATATTCATTAAAAAGAAAAAGTATGTGACAAATTTGGTATATATATTTTAGGTCAATAATCATTTTTTTTTATGTATGATAAAATGAAAATTTTATTTCATGTTAAATAATTTTTACCACAATTTAAATGATTTCTAAATATAAAATATGGATCACATTAGTTATTGATTAATGTGATATAATTTATATTTTATTTTAAGTCATTACTAATAGATGTATTTTTTTGGGCAAATTGCAAAAACCACCCCTAAAGTATAGTAGTTGTTGCAATTGCACCCTCAAACTTTTAATTGTAAAAACTAAACCCTCAAACTTACAAAATTGTTAAAATTGGATCCTCAAACTTTTAATGTCAAAATCAAACCCTTTAACTTTCATTATAATGGTAAAACATAACCTCTTAATTTTAAAAACTAAATCTTTTAACTAATATAATCGTAAATTTCAAAAAAAAAAAAAAAACTAATATAATCGTAAAAATGGGTATTTTTTCTAAAATTAGAAACAAATCTTGCACTCTAGAAACTTCGTCTTCCTCGTCCCTTCTCTCGCCATTGCTGCAAAACAACTTATGGGTATTGCAAAATCAGAATGCTGGAAGGTAAAAAAGAGGAAGAAAAAGTCGAGGAAGAAGACGATCGAGTCAAATGAGAGGAGCGAAGAAGAAATTAAACCAAGTGGGATTGGTTGAGGGTTTACACATTGTAATTTGAAAATTGAAGAGCGTTAGGTAATTGAGTAGAGAGAGACCCATTTGGTCCATTGTCGTTTAGAGAGAGAGGAGAGAGAGTCAGAGGATCACAAGAGGTTGCAGACCGAGAGGCTGAAGGCCAAAAATGGAACAGGTAAGCTTAGTTGGCAATTCCTTTTTCTTCCCTTTTTTTTCCCTTCCAGCATTCTAATTTTCCAATACCCATAACTTGTTTTAATTGGTTATATTTGTGGTTGATTTGCCACTAATGCGCATGTAGTAATGAAGTGCTTCCACTTCACGAAGGGCGAGAGAACGGACGAGGAAGACGACGTCATTTCTAGAGTACAAGATTTGTTTCTAATTTTAGAAAAAAATACCAATTTTTACGATTATATTAGTTAAAGGATTTAGTTTTTAAAATTAAGAGCATGAGGGTTATGTTTTACCATTATAATGAAAGTTAAAGGGTTTAATTTTGACCATTAAAAGTTTGAGGGTCCAATTTTAACAATTTTGTAAGTTTGAGGGTTTAGTTTTTACAATTAAAAGTTTGAGGGTGCAATTGCAACAACTACTATACTTTAGGGGTGGTTTTTGCAATTTGCCCTATTTTTTTTTAAACAACTAATAGATGTATTTTTACTTTAAAATAAAATTTCAATATTTGAATAATTAATTTGAAATAAAGTTTATATGTGTATAAACATGGAAGAAAAAAAAAACATAATCTAACGAAAAATTCAAAAGTTTAACTAAGAAAAATTAAAAATAAAATATACAAATTTTAAGCATGTATAAACATTTAAAATATCAAACACAATAATCTTAAGATTAATTATAAATTAATCACTAAACAATATTACTCTATAAAACTTAAAAAAAAAACGACAAATGCTAGTATTATAGTATAAATTTAACTTTAGAAGCCTCAAAGATAAAATGTAAAGATTTCTCTCAAAATAAAAAGAAAAAAGAAAAAAAAAATAAAATGTAAAGAGAGGGAAAAAAATTCGAATTGTTATAGATTATGAATAGAAGCTTGACTAAAGATATCATTTTGTAATTATTAGGGAATGAAGGAGTTACAAAACTATAATTAAGAATTAAGTAAGAGGAATAACCACAAAACTTTTGATACTCTATCCTTTTACATTCCATGCATTCATCAATTTTGTGAGAGCATTTAAATTCCATTGATTCATACCAACTTTTTAATAGAATTATATATTTTTATATTAAAAAATCATGTAGTATTATTTTTTTTTCTAACTTCAATTAAAATTGGAACTATAAAATGCAAAGGTCTTAGCATGCAAAATTTTAGTAATTATTTTTTTAATACAGTTTTAGTAATTAATGATCTCAATTCTAGAATTAATTTCTAATATTGAAGGCTAATTTTTTCATATCTCTTCATTTATCACATTGATGTACTTAAATTTTATTTATCTAAATTAATATTTCTACCGGTATAAATTGTTTATTGTAAATATTTATAAACTTTAAACTAATTTGAAATTTATTAAAAGGAAAATTAATTTTAATCTCTTACTCTAAAAATATATAAGTCATCATGCTTTCATTTTCTAAAGATTATTTTGTTAGTTTTGACCTTTTATTATATTTACTTGCTAATTAAAATTTACTCTTTTTATTATGTTATAAAAATAATGTTTCAAACTATCAAATAACATTTTATTTTATCATAGACTCAAAAGAATATTTTAATTTTGTGTTATAGTTTAAATTAATAAATAATAAATTGACAAAAAGAATAGAGTATATAATTTCCTAACATGCTAAATTTCTTATGAAATATGAACCTACGTGAAATTGAATTAACAAATCCAAAGATATGAGCACAACATTTTTCACAACAAACAATACACTGATTATCAAATGACAATAAAACAAAAGTAGTAAAATATCTCATACGGTATCCATATACACATGCTTTAAAATAGTTATACTCACTTGGCAATTGCAACATCATTATTTGACTTCATCAAAGTGGAACTTTAGCATCCTAAGCAAATTCTAGCATCCGATATATATGTTCATCACATTTGCGACTTGAATCTACCAAGTAAAAAATAGAGTTGATTTCAAGATTTGAAAAGACCCTTGAGAGTAAGGAATTGAGAGATCTTGATGAAAAAAAATGGTAGAAGAATATCTCATTTTATAGTGGTAGAGAATTAAAAGTTGCAAAACTTTTAGAATTCCAAAACATTTTAAATTCTAATATTAATTATAATTAACATTTTAATTAATGAAAAACTAACCTTTGGTATTCAACCTCTCATATTAACATGTGGTTATTATTATTAATAATTAGTCAATAATTTATTATTGATAACTAATTAAAGAATTTACGTTATCAAAAAAAAAAACTAATTAAAGAATTTACTATTTAAAATTTAGTTTTCAAAAACATATTATATAAATAAAGAAATTAAAGAAGAACTTTTCAAATATCTCATATTTCCGTAAAAAAAAATACGAATTTTGATGCACCATACACTAAATAATAAAAAATGTTAAAAAAAATTAAAATTCTTATATTAATTTTAATAAATTTGTAATTAATTAGAAAATAATTACACTTTTGCATTTTAAAAATAATAAATAAATAATTCCTTCACTATTAATAATTAATAACTAATGAAAATGACATGTTTGTAAATATATCAATTAAATAAGGAACATAATTGTCCAAAAAAGTTTTTCAAAGATTGTAGCTTTTTAATATAGTATAGATAAAATAACTTAAACCCGATGGAGTTAGAGAAATATGGAATTGAAAAGAGAAACAAATGTATCTAAATAAGCTATGACGTAATTAGTTGATTCTAATAATATATGTATATATATATGTTTTTTGAAGAAGGTAAAGTGATAAATATTTTTGTGTTCCTTTAACACGTTTCTTCCTTTTTATTAGCATCACTATTTTTATTAACAAAATGATTTGAAGAATTATTTTAAATTGTAGAGATTGTTTTTTCAAGTTCCAGGAGTTAAGTGTTGATTTAAAAACTTTATAAAAAGTAAAATAAATTTAAATCCTCAATGGACAAAAGCTAAAAAATAATACTCCTTTAAGATACCAATTTAAACTGGTAAGTTGGAAGACCCCAAGTTTAGGATTCAAAATTTGGGTTTGGTTCTTAACGACCCTGACATTCCCTTCAGACCAATTCGTGTCATTTCAACATGCAAGTATATGTTTAGCAAAACTCTCAAGAAGTCATTCAATATAAGATTGCTCCAAGTCAAATATATTTAATTTTGGAGTTTCTATGATTGAACTTTCAAAAAAGAATGCACATTTTGGTATAGATAATAACTTTCTCAACCATACTTGCATATCCTTAAAATTCCTTCCATTTGAATGTAGTCTCTTATTTAGATATGGTCTCAATTCATTCTTGTACCCCTTCTCTATATAAATGTAACAAAACTTTTTTAGAGCAAGATTTAGATAAATTTTTATAAAACAATTAACCATTAAAATTAGGGTATCAAACATTAGTGAGTGGCTCTAACAAAAAGAGAGGTCATTTGGAAGTTTTTTTTTTTTTTTTTTTGATATCCATGAGTGTTCGGGCTAGGTTACGCGCACCTCGACTAATCTCACGGGACAACCGTCTGACCCTACTACATTTGGTTGCCAAGAAAACTCGTAGGATATTAAATCATTTGGAAGTTGTTAACACGTCCAATTGACACCCTCACTTGTGTTAAAGCTTTGGTACATGACTTAGTATGAAGATTAATAAATATTTTTAATAGAGTTAACAAAATACCACACTTATGAAGTATTTATTTATTCATTTCTTTTTTTTTTTTTTTTTGAAAAGAAAAGTACTATATTAAGTATGAGCAATTACTCCCAAAAGGAAATCACTGGTGGGCCAGGTTCCCCCACTATCATGATCCCCAATACATGTATCACTCTCATTAAAAGCAACTAACCACTCAGGAAAATCAATAGTCCAAATTTCAGAAGTTTGAAGGTCACAAGCTTTAGAAGCCAACAGATGTGCCATCCTATTGTGTTCTCTAGGGACATATCTCACTGCTTCAATATGATGTACCTTTATCAGGGCTTGGGCATCGGCAATAAAGTTTGAAATCTCAGTCAGATCTTGGCCCTCATCTAATAGAAGACGAACGACATTTGTTGCATCAATCTCCACTTGTATTTTTGGAGTTTCATTCGGAATGGATCGAAGACCTTCACAGACCGCTTGAGTTTCAAGCCACGCGATCTTCCATTCCCGCCGAATACACCGGATACCAGCAATCAGAGGCTTTCCGGACCAATCCCGAAGAATCCATCCGATTCCTCCCCTCTTTCGAGTTTCAGACCACAATGCATCACAGCTCAATTTCCAAATGCCTTCAGGCGGCGGGATCCAAGTCGTGTTCGTCGTCGGAGCTGGAAACGATGTTGCTATCACTTGAGCTAGGTTCGATTCTTCCTCTTGAATGTTGAACTCTGCCAAGTATTTCTGAATTGTAGTCTTCATCTTCATTGAGTCTGGTGTAATTTGGTGATGAAAAACGTCATTCCTATGTTTCCATATCTGCCAGCACATAACCATACTAGCGCATATTCTTCTCTTCTCGAACTGGTTTTTCCTGCTATCCTTCCAAATGCTTTCTAAATAATCCGAAGGGCTCCAGTTTTTCCTGTCATTAAAACACATTCCATTAGGAAGGAGACCAAAATATGACCATAAGCCCTTAGTCAATTTGCATTCCCAGAACAAATGTGTTGTTGTCTCATATTTGTTCCTGCAAAAATAACACATGGGGTTAGTGTCGAGCCATCGTTTGTTTAGATTAGAAAGAGTTGGGAGGATATCATTGTAGATTCGCCAACCACAAATTTTTAGTTTGGAAGGGATTGATGCTTTCCAAAAGCTCTTCCATAAGGATTCCTTGTACTTATAGTTTGAGGATGAAGCTTCAGCGTTATTTTGGATTTGAACTCCCAGCCTATATGCACTTTTTACAGAGAATGTTCCCTTTGCATCTAAATCCCAAATGACCTCATCATTCATGATCCTTGGATTAATGGGAATGTTCAGAATTGCTTTAGCATCACATTCCATAAAGGAAGTATTCACTAAAGATTCATTCCACAATCCATGGGGATTTAGAAGTTGAGCCACTGTGTAGTTTTGGATCGCAGGGTGGGTCATAATTGGTTTACAGGATCCATCCTTTGGAATCCAAGGCTCTGTGCTAACATTCACCTTAATTCCGTTACCAATTCGCCATCTGTAGCCCTTCTTAAAGAGTTCTCGACCCCAAACTATACTTCTCCACGTGTAAGAGGGGTTATGGCCTAGAGGGGCATTAAGAAAGTGTCCTGTCTTGAAGTATCTTCCACGTAAAACTTTGGAAAGAAGGCTTTCAGGATTACGAATAATTCTCCAGCTTTGCTTTGATAACATTGCCTGATTGAAAACATTCAAATCTCGGAATCCCATCCCTCCTTGGCTTTTATGGATGCACATTCTCTTCCAACTGCGCCAGTGTATTTTCCTTCCCTCATTCGTTGAGCCCCACCAGAACCTAGCACAGATAGAGTTAAGATCATTACACAGAGAAGTAGGAAATTTAAAACAACTCATCGCATAATTTGGTATAGCTTGAGCTATAGATTTAATCAGAATTTCTCTGACAGCGGCTGAGAATAACTTCCCTTTCCATCCTTGTAAAACTCTCCAAACACGATCTTTTATGGTGTTAAAAACTTCCTTTTTGCTTCTGCCCACTTGGGAAGGAAGGCCTAGGTACTGCCCCAAGCTTTCCATGTGTTTGACTCTCAAAATCTCCTTGATCTCGTTCACTTGATCTCTGCTTGTGTTCGAACTGACCATAAAAGATGATTTCTCAAAATTGATGGTTTGACCCGATGCCCTCTCATAGTTATGAAGAATCCTTTGTATAGACCTGCAATCTTTCTCCCTAGCTTTAAAAAACAAAAGACTATCATCAGCATAAAAAAGATGAGTTATAGAAGGGCAATAATTATTGATACGCAAACCTGTTAGATCCCCCATACGTTCGGATTGATTTAGACTACTCGATAATCCTTCGGCACAAATCAAGAACAGGTAAGGGGACCCCTTGTCTTAGCCCGCAATTTGGTCTGAATTCTTCTCGAGGAATCCCATTAAGAAGCACTTGGAAGCTCACTGATTCAACACAACTCATAATTTTACCAATCCATCGTCTGTTGAAGCCCATCTTTTCCATGATCTTATGAATATATATCCACTCCACTCGATCATACGCTTTACTCATGTCCAGTTTGAGAGCAACAACTCCCTCCTTTCCTTTCCTCTTGTTCTTGATAGCATGGAGGCATTCAAACCCGATCACAGTATTATCTGATATAAGTCTCCCTGGAACGAAAGCCGATTGGCTTGGAGAAATAATCTTGTCTAACACCGTTTTCATTCTGTTAGCTAGAGCTTTGGCAATGATTTTATAAATTACTGAACATAGACTTATGGGTCGAAAGTCTTTCATGGTACTTGGGTCTTTAACCTTCGGAATCAAAGTGATATAAGTATTATTGATCCGGTTTAGAGATCCTTCGCCATTTAGGAAATCTAAACAAAAATCACACACATCCTTCCCAACTATATCCCAATACTTTTGATAAAAAATTGCCTGAATTCCGTCTGGCCCTGGAGCTATTGATGGCTGCATGTTCTTGACAACAATATGAATTTCTTCACAAGAGAAAGCTTTCAAAAGAGCAATGTTCTGTTCCTCAGTGATACTTGATGGGATTGTGTCCAAAATCCACCCAATAGAATCCAAGTCTGGATTAGATGATTGGAAAAGCATTTGAAAATATTGGGTAGCAATGCTTTCCATACCAATATCATCCTTTGTCCAATTTCCCCACTCATCCATCAAACCATGAACTTTATTCACTTTCCGTCTATTGGACGCCTTCATATGAAACCACTTGGTATTCCTATCACCCCATTGAAGCCACTCCTCCCTAGCCCTTTGCCTCCAGTAAATCTCATCATCTTCAAGTAAATTTTCTAACTCTTTTTCTTTTTGAATCAACTCATTCAGATTCCTGTTGTCATCATGGGTTGATAAATTTTGAATATTCTTTTCCACTTTAGCTATGGCTCCTTTAATAGACCCATCATACTTGATTCAACTCCATGTTGATAACCGGCGCAGGCACTCCTTAGCCTTGTCGTGAATCGATCTCTGATCGGGCTGTCTCACATCTTTCCAAGTATGTTCTATTATCTCCCGACATTCCTCATATTTGATCCAACCGATCTCAAATCTTCTTGGACGATCCTTATCATTTCTCATGTAACTCCTCTGCTCTATTGACCATTCTGCTAGCAGTGGCCTGTGATCCGATGCTATAAGGGGGAGATGATAGACCTTAAATGTGCTACTCCATATTCTCATCTCAACATTGAGAAGGAATCTGTCCAAACGCTCCCAAATAGGCTCTGTAGTGAAGTGTTTATTGCACCAAGTATACTCTGGTCCAATAAAGCCCGGATCGCTAAGGTTACAAATATCAATGCTTTCTCTAAAGTCTTGCATCGCCCTTTCATTCCGCTGCACACCTCCCATTTTCTCATTGTTGCTAGTGATTTCGTTGAAATCTCCCCCCAGAACCCATGGTAATCCAGAGTTGTCTTTTAATCGATTCATCAAAGCCCACGTCTCATAGTGTGCATCTCGATGTGGGTTTCCATAAATTCCAGAGAACCTCCAAGAGCCCTGTTTATCCTTGACAATTGCATCAATATGTCCCTTAGAAAAAGATCTAATAGTAACATCAGTCTCCCTGTTCCATAGTAGCATTAGACCACCACTTAAACCCGAACGAGGAACTATCAAACCACAATCAAACTGAAGTTGAATTCGCACCCAATCACTTTTCCTATTCTGAATTTTGGTTTCCATTAAGAAAACCAAATGGGGATGGTGACTATGTATAATGTACCGTAGTGCTCTCAATGTCCTAGGGTTCCCCAGTCCCTGGACATTCCAGCTTATTATTTTATTTATTCATTTCTTGAATCCATGTGTTTTTTTTCAAGTATCAATTAAAATCAACAACTTATCCATGTTTCTCTTGATATTTTCTCAACATCGAGACCAATTGAGGAAATTCTGTTGAATTGAGATCGACATTTTTGTAAAATTGATACCTCAAAAATTCCATTCATTATACATTTTAATCTAGCAATTATGAATCTAGTTATTAGTCATTGTAACTTTGACACTGCTGAATTCTCAACACTAGAAAAATTCACTATAATCAATCATATATTAAAACTTAGATTCACTCTGAATTAAAATATTTGTAAATTCCACCCATTTACCTTGTTACCGCTACCGGATCACATTCTAAATAAAAATTTAGACTGAAGACACGTTACCTTCCTACAAGTAGAAACTAAATAGTTACAAATATAAAAAAAACGGACCCGAAATGTAGAAACTAATATTATATTTCAATTATTTAAGATGCATGTATAAGCCACAAAATAACCATATAAAAAAATGCATGAAACCATTAGAGGCAACATTTACGAAAACTGCGTATGTTCGATATGCATAAAAAAAAATCTCTAATCATTTCAAAATTGAACTCATAACTCAGGTTTGCACATATAAAGCATGAAAAAAAGATACTAAATTTAAATGCCGAACACTATAGCAAACTTGAATTTTCATTCAAAACATATGGGCGCCCAGCTAAAACCTTGGAACCATTTACTTCTTATCTTCCTTCTCTGCCTCAGCAGCCTTCTTCAACCGAGCACCGACATGGCGGGCATTCGCTCGCTCAACACGAAGTTTGTCATAGGCCTTGAAAGATTTCATATCTTCTGTGATCTTCACAAGCTCAACTG
This sequence comes from Luffa acutangula, assembly GCA_036850905.1. Lineage (NCBI taxonomy): Eukaryota > Viridiplantae > Streptophyta > Magnoliopsida > Cucurbitales > Cucurbitaceae > Luffa > Luffa acutangula. Next base: position 39,856,769 of record CM072097.1, on the reverse strand, counting down.
ATGGCTTCTCTAGTCCAATAGACATGTAAGAGCCCTGGACCTGGGTGGCAGTTGCTAGTTCCTCAGGAGTAGAATCACCAGCCTACATCAACACATATGTAAATGATCAGAGATCAAGGCAGTCCCACAAATAGAAGAGATGGTATAGTAACTAATGAATTGTGTTGCTTTGGCAGTTGGAACTAGGAAGAGTTACCTTGAACTTGCGGGCACGTCGTGGGAAGACGACCACCTTGGCCTTGTAAGTCTTCAACCTCTGCACATTAGCTTGAAGACTCTCCAAGGAGCGGTTTCTACGGCGATGATCAACTGCAATGCCAATTGTTGGTGCATATTTCTTTGGAATGCCAGCTGCCTGATTTATGAAAAAATTGTCTATCGTTTTAAAAAGTATCAACGGAGGAATGATTATGTGCAAATATGTTCTTGAATTCACTACTCAACTCTAGTGCACTCTAGAAAAGTTATGCATTAATCGGCATACACAACCATGCTGATATTTCAGATGTTTACTTAACAACTCCATGTCATCCTCGCTAGACTTCCAAAGAAACAATATTACCAGAGCACACCTCATATAAAAGGCAAAGGTTTATATAAAATAAATCTTCTGTTCATTCACATTTGAAGAAAATGACGATACAGTTCCAATATTTCAAGTTTGTCGAAATGAAAATATAAAACACAGAATCAACTGGGTATATGCATGTCATTCAAAAAACTCCAAAAGCCAAAAAATAATCCCACCTTCAACTCTTCCAAAGAGAAGCCTCTACCAGCCCTCACTTTCATGTTATACTTCAATGTTTGTCCATGAACAATAGGACGAAGTGGTCCAGCAGTAGGGCGAGGGAAATTTTTCACAGCCTTTTCTTGACGAGCTGGTGACGATCCACAAGAAAAAACAGTTAGAACAATACAAAACAATATTTAACCAACGATGAAATGGTAGAAAACCCGAAAACAGAAATTGGGAACTGGCACTCACCATTCCTTCTCCTTGTTTTCCTGGCAGGTTGGTTGAACCAAGTTCTAACATAATTTTGCCAGTGCTTCCTAAAGTGCCCACTAGGGATAACATTGTTGTGCTTCATGGCTTACCTGCTAAATCATTTGAGTTAGCAAATTCCAACCTAAGAAAGGAACTTCGTTCATGTTCTACATATCATGAAATTGGTCGATCCAGATAAATCTCGTTGACACACTAGCATACAAATACACCACCATTTTCTTTTCCAAAGAAGACAAGGTTAATTCGAACACAAAACTGCCAACAACAATAGCAAATAAAACCCTAAGTGAAAACGATTGGAAAAAGAAAGCCAAATCCCTCGAAGAAAAACCACAAGAGGAAACGACATCGCAACCATTTGTAGGATACCAAAAAGTAAAACCGAACGATCACTCTAAACAGCCTGAGCAGGACTGGTTAATAAGGAACTAAGAACCCTAATTTAACGTTGTATAGATTTCGAAAAACGAAGATCAAATTAAATTCAGCAGAGGAAAGCAACACACTGAATTGAAATTGAAGATAACCTTTTTCCTCTCTGCGCCCCCTTCTGCAATTCCAGTCTCCTCGTTCCTTCTGTGTTCATTTGGGTGCTAAAATTTCATATATAGCGGCTATCGACAAAACCCTAGGGATTGTCCTTCCGGTTCTGTTGGACCGGGTTGTTATTTTTCTTGCACTTTTCTAGATTTATTGGGTCGGCTTAACTTGGGTTTTTTTTTTTAGTAATTGCAATGGGTGGCAAATTAATTATCTATAATAGCAAATTTAGCACTAAGTAAAAAGAATTGCAAATATGGCAAAACAACTAGAATATTGCAAATATGGCAAAAAAACTAGAATATTCCTATTTTACCCCTCTCTTTCTCTCCCTCCCCATTTACCTTTTCTTCCATCATTTCTAGTGTCCTTTTCTTCCATCCAACTTTATGCCAATTGAGCTAAGCTCTTGTTGGCCCTCTTTTTAATTCAAGAATGCCAAGAATACAAAAATAGCAATTTTGGTGAGTGTTTGTATAGGTATATCAAAGTATATCACTGATATACTCTGATTAATCGTAGTCTATCACTAACTATCACTGGTCGAAGTCTATCAGGGCTATAATTGATAGATAATGAAATACAAAGAATACAAGAATAGCAATTTTATGGTGGTGGTCACGGAGCTCGTGTGCTAGGCTTTAAAAATTATATTGGTGATTGAGAGTTGCTTGTTCGTAATGGTTATTTTTGGATTTTATGTTCTAATTACTACAAATGACTTAAATTTTTTGTTCAATTTATGATTGTAGTATAATAATTTTGGATGCGTTTCTAATTACCGAGATGATTGCAATGCAAAGTACTTTACTGATAGATTTCAATTAAATTGATTTCTATCAGTAACAATCATTGTTAGACTTCAATTAATTGATTTCTATCCGAGATAGAAACTGATAGACTTCAATTAACTGATTTCTATCCTCGATAGAAAATGATAGATTTGAATTAAACTAATTTCCATCAGTGATACAAGTCAATAGATTTTAATTAAATTGATTTCTAATAGAAACTGATAAACTTCAATTAAATTGGTTTCTATTAGTGATAGAAACTAATAGTCTTGAATTAAATTGATTTCTATCAGTGACAAAAACTGATAACCTTGAATTAAACGGTTTTCTATTAGTGATTATCACTGATAAACTTAAATTAAACTGATGGATAGAAACTGATAGCCTTGAATTAAATTGAACTAATAGCCTTGAATTAAATTGTTTTCTATCAACGGCTATCACTGATAGGCTTGAATTAAACACGATGAAAACTTATAGATTATGATCATCAAAGTCTATTAGTGATACACACTGATAGACTTTGATTAATCAAAGTCTATCAGTGTCTATCATTAATAGACTCCGATTAAGTGAAACTTATCATCAAAGTCTATCAGTATTTATCATTGATAGACTCCGATTAATCGAAGTCTATCAGGGACTATCAATAATAGGGACTGATAGACTATTGGAGATACTAAGGGTATTTTCGTAATTTAACGTATTTTTTGCTATTTTTCCAAATAATTTTATTTTTTTGCTATTTTTGCAATTCTTTTGGCGGTTTTTGCTATCTGTGCAAAGCCCCTTTTTTTTTCTATCCAGAGATTTTTTTTTCCTTTTTGAAACTTTCTATAGACCAGGGTTAAATTGTCGATTTCGACGGAAATGTTGAATTCAATTTTATGGAAATGTCGATAGAAATATCAATAAAATATCGATGTCGATGGATTGAGAAAATCTTTAAAACAAAAAAAAATTCAAAAATTTTATTTAAATTAGTAATAAATAGTTTACATTCTTAAAATAAGTCAAAATATTTATTACTAATATTATTTTTACATTAGTTACATTTTGTTGTTATATTGTTCATAATCTATCGATGTTGATGTCAAATCCATAGACATGTGAAAAATGTTGATGAAAATTTAATACATTGTTTAATATATAAATAATTACAAACATATTGAAAAATAAGAGAAAGAAAGATATTTGTTTCAAAAAAAAAAAAAGAGAAAGAAAGATATTTTTTAGAAGAAAAAAAATTGTAGTACAACGGATATGAACCTGGAAAGAAAGATAATTCTTTTGGCGGTTTTTGCTATCTGTGCAAAGCCCCTTTTTTTTTCTATCTAGAGATTTTTTTTTCCTTTTTGAAACTTTCTATAGACCAGGGTTAAATTGTCGATTTCGACGGAAATGTTGAATTCAATTTTATGGAAATGTCGATAGAAATATCAATAAAATATCGATGTCGATGGATTGAGAAAATCTTTAAAACAAAAAAAAATTCAAAAATTTTATTTAAATTAGTAATAAATAGTTTACATTCTTAAAATAAGTCAAAATATTTATTACTAATATTATTTTTACATTAGCTACATTTTGTTGTTATTTTGTTCATAATCTATCGATGTTGATGTCAAATCCATAGACATGTGAAAAATGTTGATGAAAATTTAATACATTGTTTAATATATAAATAATTACAAACATATTGAAAAATAAGAGAAAGAAAGATATTTGTTTCAAAAAAAAAAAAAAAAAGAGAAAGAAAGATTATTTTTAGAAGAAAAAAAATTGTAGTACAACGGATATGAACCTGGAAAAAAAGTGGTTGATTGATTTGGTTCTCACTCGTAAGAGAACTATAACATTAAAAGAACATCTAAGAAGGAGTCTTGAGAAGTGGGGTAGAAATTATTGAATCACTATAAAAATTTCTAGGATCATCTCTCTTTCGTTTACTTTTATATTTTCACTACTTAATTTTTTCTGTTAGTTAAATTGCATGTTATTTTATTAAATTGGATGAACCTGCTATAGATTTCTATTTGATTTTAGGTTGCTCATTTAGTTGGTCTAGATTAATTTAATATAGTTTAAATTTTTCGAAAAAGTTGTAACTTTATTAAGCAATCCTATTCACCCTCTAGTGTGTGTATAGACAACATGTGGGTGGAAGATTTGAACCTCCAACCCTTGGTCGAGAGGGTATCACATATTTTCTATTTACATTAAGTTTTCTATTTGATTAACTCTATTAAGGTTGAGTAAAATATAGAGAAAATAAAATTTTCAAGTTAGTAAGAAATAATTTAGTATTCTAAGTCCCAGAATGGCTTAAGAGGTTCAAAGGAGCCCAAAAGATTTGTTAAGAGCCCAAGACCCCGAGAATAGTTAGCGAAGCCAAGAGGTTGATCCTCCAAAGGCCCCAAGGTCAACCCTTATAGGGGCCAGCCATGTCCTCAAGGGGGGTTGGCCATGACCCATGAGGCTGACCCCTATGGGGTCGATCAAGGGCCCTATAAGGGCGATCCCAAGGCTATGAGGTTGATTCTCATAGGGGTCGACCAAGCTTCACACGGTTGACCCCCTAAGGGATTGACCATGATTTGAGAGTTATTCTTCAAAAGGATTAGATGAACCATGACCATCAAAGGGTCAGGGGTTTAGACGTTTAAGGGTACTACATATAAGCAAAAGGTCAAGGGCAACGACAATTGTTACGGCTGACCAAGTCCAACGATGGTTACGAATTTGTAACCGTCAATGAAAGAGATCCGAGAATCAAGACAAGATGATTCTCAAAAAGATAAATGTCAATCGTTTCACTATCTTACCTCTATATTATAAATAGAATACTAAAAAAGAGGGAAAGGTACGTAAAAAATACTCACATGTTTACTATGGTCAAAGCTCTGTAAACACTCTTTGAACTCAATTCTAACTTGAGTGTCGGAGGGTGTATGACTTAGCACTGCACCGATGCTCACTTCTCTTTGTGGCAGGCACACAATTGCCCTCATCTATTACAAATTTAACCTTGACCCGATGATACGAATTCAAGTATCAACAGGTTACTAAACGTGGGAGTGAAGATATAAACCTACAATCTAAAGGGAAGGAGAGATGTCTAATTTTCTAGCCAGACATTTGGAGAAGATGTTTAAGTTTATATTTTTTTTACAAAATTTTACCGTTAGAATTTAGGATTAACTACATAGATAGGTCATTTTGAACGTCAAGTTACATAAATGTCAAATTTCAGGAAAAGTTTCAGTTTTGTCTCAAGCCTTGTCAATTTAAGCCTAATAGAGAATAATTTTACCAATTTGTGCATTAAATTTTAAAAATGAATACAATAAAAAATATATATTTCATAACTGTTTATAGATTTCAAAATATCTCCAAAATCACTGTTTCAATAATTTCCTTACACCCTCCAAAATATATGAAAAAAAAGAGATCCATAATTTTTTTTTCGATCTTTTTTTTCCTCCTTCCTCTCATTTTGTGATTTTTCCTCAATTTTTAGCGTTGTCTTCAAAAAATCCACATGATTTCCTCCTATAAGCACCAATTGATCTGAGCGTCTTCTCTATTTCCAGCGCATTACAACGTCATTCTCCCTCCCTCATGTTCGACGACTCCTTCCATCGGTGGTTCAGCCCTTAATGGATGTTTTGACAGTCGACCACAATACTCAAGACCCAATCGACTATGAATTTAGGTTGAAAGAATAACCACACATCTATTGAACACAAATCTGAACACTTTCTTCGTTTCAACTTCAGATTATCCTTGAAGTTAAAACCTTGTCGAACACTAAACAACAACCAACAACGTTCCAATTCAGAATAGCGACCAATGGGTTCATATTCATTCATACGACAGTATATTTCTTTCAAACGATATTATATTTTCTTCAATCGTCAATACATTTCCTTCAAACGATGAACGAAGGTTTTGTTTTCAGCAAACGAGTGTTGGGTTTTGTGCCCTAAAACTCGTAGATAGTGAATGTAATCGTTGACCGGATATTAATGAAATAATATTGATATATTTTTCCATTAATTGTTATTAGTTATTTTATATTTGTCTTTGCCTAATAATAACCCTAATCCAATAAACTAGACATCCAAGGCTGTAATATGAGTCTTGAACTATATGTAGCGACATATGGGATCATTGTTCAAGAAACAGCCTAAAGGGTCTATAGTATAGGGATAAGACTGGGTGCCTTATCCTGGTGACACTATGGATACGGCCCACTTTGTATTTGATACAAACGCTGCGATCCAACGCGTTCGTGTAGGAGACATGCGAGTGGGGGTATCCTATGCAATGAGTTTGCATAAGACCGGACCGCGAAATAGTAACCACTAGTTATAACACCGTTAACTAGTTGGTTTTCTATTTTCACTAGGACGACCTAGACAACTTAGTCTTAATCCTGAGTTGATTATGGACTCCTGCTCATGAGAGATTGTCCTTTAATTTGTATGGGTGAGAGTGACCAATACGCCGACTCAATAAGCCTACCACTTTGGGGACAAGACCGAATGGGGAGCTGGGAACATAATCGTACAAGATGGAATTCACTCCTTCCCGACTTTAGGGAAGCAGATGAGTGTTCCCTTAAGTGGTTACTCCGAGTCTTGAACAAAGGGCCCTACCCTCTCAATGGCACGAGAGGGTTTTCTGTTTGATGGTTGGACCATAAACAGATTGTTCATTAGAGGAGAATTGGTACTTAAGGAAATAGAGGTGACCCAAGGGTAAAACGGTAATTTGACCCAGCTGGTGTTATGGACACTCGTGAAGGACTAACTAGTCGATATTGGTCTAAGTTCCGTGGACACAGAAAATATGTCTGCAGTGAGAAGAGTGCAACTGTGAGTCTATAGTGGAATGTACACACAGTTAACGAATATTGATTATTGTGGTTAATGAGTTTAACCAATTAATCTCACATCGTTGGAGCTTCTGATCTGCAGGTCCATAAGGTCCCACTGGTAGCTCGTAAAGTAATTTGAGGCAACTAAGTAATTAAATGTAAATTGAAAATGTTCAATTTACTAAGGGAAATAAATATAATATATATTGATATATTATTATGAGAGAAATTAATATTTGAAGAAGTTCAAATATAAATTTATGGAAGATTGAAAGAGTTCAAATAATGAATTAATTAATTTAAGTCCTAAAAGTGTTTGGGCAAAATTAATTAATTCAAGGCCGGAAATTAAATATGTGATATTTAATTGGTGGTTAATTAATTAAAGAATTCATTAACCATGAATTAATCAATTATGTAAATAATTAATCACTTAAGGAAGTGATTAATCATTTATGGGAATGATCTAATTACTTATGGAAGTAATTAGTCATTTATGGAAAAGATTAATCAATTGGGGAATTGATTGATCATGATTGATTAATTAAGGAATAAGATTGAATCAATTTTGGAAAAGATTGATTTAATTGAATATTTTATTCATGGCCTCTCTTCTATAAATAGAACACTAGACCTAATTGGTCATGACACTTGACACTCTTGAAAGACAAGACCTAGAATTCTCTCTAGCCTCCCTCTTAGAGAAAGACTCCCACAAGTCTTTGGCCTCCTAGACTTAGAGACATACCGGTGTAACCTCTGTGGTTATTGTGTCAATCAAGAAGGAATTTCCAGCGAAGAAAAACAAAGGCGGCTGCTGCGTTTTCGTTCGTTGGAGCGTCGTTGGCGAAGAACGGTCAAGTCTACAACGGAGGTTTGTAACGGTTCTTCCTCTTTTCGTTAGAAAAGTTTTTAAAATAAATTTAGATTTATTTTAGCATGTTTAAACCAATTTTACAGCGGCTTTAAAGTTTGTTTAAAGTTTTGTTTGAGTTATCGTAACGGTATTTTAATGTTAATTAATATACGACGTAAGGTCCAATCGATGCGCTTCCTCTGCGTGGGGACTTTTATTCCCTTCAATTGGTATCAGAGCCATCGTTGTCCCTATTAATTAATTTTAAAAGTTGCGATAGACTCTAATAGGTGGGATTTATGCATAATGTATGTTCGGTTTGCATTGAACTGTTTGGGTTAATTTTATGGCCATAGATTTTATTTTTATGTGATTTTGATCATGTAAGGCCCGGTGTTTCGGGTATATTATGTAAAATCGAGTCCTATGTAAGTCCGGGTCTAGAATAGGTTTTTATGAGATGAAAATCGGAGCAATCGTCGCTGAAATCAGGGCCAAAATCGGAGAAAAGTTGCTGTTTCTGCCCAGAAATCGATTCCAGACGCAACAGCGTCGGGACGCTCCTTCAACAGCGTCTTGACGCTGTCTCGATACCGAAGGCGCTCGGTAAGGAAAGCACACAGCGTCGGGACGCTACCTCAACAGCGTCTCGACGCTGTCTCGATACCGCAGGCGCCAGATATGGAAAACGCATAGCGTCGGGACGCTATCAACACAGCGTCTCGACGCTGTAACGATGGAGGCGCGCACTAGGGTTTCAACAGGCGCGGTTCAAGCGAGGCCGGTCCGGTTCGGCTGGGCTGGGACCTATTTGGTCCGGTTCAGCCAATTTTTGGCATGGTTCGTGATTTTGGAAGCCGGTTCGAGGTGGTTTGGGGCGGTTCGTGCTGTCTAGACCAATTCCGGAGCTGTACATGGATTTTTTAGGATAGAATTTAGCTAAATTATTGTAATTTAATGCTTTATTTTATCCTAGGGGCCAAAATTAACCGGTTCAATTGCTGTTTATATGCTTTATGGATGTCATATAGAATATTTAATCCCACCTTAGGTTATAAACATGCTCATGCATTTTTTATATATTATAAATTGTTATAATGTATGTTTAAATGCATGGATTTGTTTTCATATTTTTTAATATAAGTGTATATTAATTTATATGAAAAATTGGAAAGCATGGAGCATGTCATTACTTAAATTAAATATAAATAGTTATGTTTAATGTGATGAATGAAGCATGCTTGGTTGATTTTCTTGATTGACTTATAATTGTTATAATAAAAGAAAATCAAAATTACATGAAGCATGAAACATCCATAGTTAATAATATAATTGTTATATTATTCATGCAATTGATGTGGCTTAATTATTCAATTTGAATGAGATTGTTGAATGAATTAAACCCTAGATTCTTGATTATAGGATTAATCATTAAAATTTGAAATAGTTCTTCAATATTAATGATTAGAAACCGTCAATCTATAATCAAGATTTGCATGCAAACATAAGATCATAGGATAAATTGGATTAATTTTAAATTGTTTAAAATTAATTAGACCTAGATCGATTTCTAATAGGATTAGAATCTTTTCTTACTTAGAATTAAAAATAGTTTTAATTTACTAAGTAGGAAAAACATTGCTATGATTATAAGGGAACTCCACCGGTAATGTTCTGTCTAAGGTTGGGGGTATTTAAGTTGACGGTTTACGGAACACCTCCTACCTGGGAACTGACCTGGAATACCGGAGTTGAATTAATCATAGTTAAATGTTAGCATGCAATGTCACTAGGTTTATTAAAAGTGTTTAATGCACCTAGATCTTTAGAGTAAAGACCTTACATTGCTGAGGTTATAAGGGAACTCTCTCGGTAAAGTTCTGTCTAAGGTTGGGGGTATTTAAGTTGACTGTTTACGGAACACCTCCTACCTGGGAACTAACCGGATTGAGTTGAATTAACCATAGTAATGTTGACTTGCAATGTTGGGTTTATTAAAAGAAGTTTAATTCACCCAAAAGATTGCAGTTGAATCCTTTCCATAATTGTTATAATAGGATCAGACTTAGATAGATTGACTTAGCCGAATACTATCTAAGTTAAACAACCCTATATTAACCTTAGGACATTTTCAGTGGGAGGAAAATTACAAAACGAGATTTAAATCAAGTTTTGCTCCTACGTCCCTATATTCACAACGTGAGATTCATGCTCGGCTTCGAGTCGCCCTAGGAGCGGCATCCCTTCACAAAGTGTTTGCATGGATCAATATCAAGGTGAATGGGAAAAATGTCTAGAGTAAGTGGGAGCGGGACACGTGTCAACGTATCCCTCGGTCTCCGCCCATAGTTCACACCGTGAGAGTCCTATGATCCGCCTGCAGGTTGCCCTGGCGCATCCATCCCTTCGGAGGGCCTAGTCATAGGATTCGGAACATCGTGAACTCCTGAAAAGGATAGGAGCTCTTAGGCTAATCACCAACAGTTGTCTTTCCCTTCGGTAGCCTGTTGGTGCGTGCCTTTGAGATCTGAAAGTGGGAGGGTTACACTTACGAGGATGAGTTAAAAGTGTTAACAAATCCTTGACCGAACAACGGTGGCTAATGTCTATAGGAATATGAGTTATTCTGGAATTAGAATTAGCTGAGAGGTGTCTCATTTCAAAGGAGGAGTACCTGATCACCCTTCGGTGGCTGATATTCTAAACCTCTGAAACGTCGTTGCAAAACTAAATCAATAGTTTTATGGTTCTGTGATTGTCTGTTTTGCTAAATTGATTGGATTGTGTGCAATTGTTTGTTTGTATGATGGGTTAAGGCAAAGATAACTAATACGGTCATTGTTTGTTTAAATTTCAGCAATGTCTTCCTCAATTGTCTCTCTGCTTAAAAATGAGAAATTAACCGGCGAAAATTATGCTACGTGGAAGTCGAACTTGAATACGATTCTTGTTGTCGATGATCTACGGTTCGTCTTAATGGAGGATTGTCCTCCAACCCCTGCTCGTAATGCATCCCAGGCAGTTAAGGATGCTTATGACCGCTGGACAAAGGCCAATGATAAGACTCGCGTCTATATCTTAGCCAGCTTATCTGAAGTTTTGGCTAAAAGGCATGAGGGCAAGGTAACAGCGAGGGAGATTATGAACTCTCTCCGGGAGATGTTTGGACAACCGTCCTACCAACTCCACCATGACGCTCTCAAATACGTTTATAGCTGTCGCATGAAAGAGGGCACGTCTGTTCAGGAGCATGTCCTGGATATGATGGTCCAATTCAACGTGGCAGAGGCAAACGGGGCGGTCATAGATGAGCGTAGTCAGGTTGCATTCATCTTAGAATCTCTTCCGAAGAGTTTTCTACAATTTCGAAGCAATGCAATGATGAATAAAATAACATTCAACCTGACTAGCCTCCTGAATGAGCTACAGCTCTATCAGTCTCTTCTTAAGAACAAGGGACAGATAGAATGAGAGGCAAACGTTGTCCACTCTAAAAGAAAGTTCGAGAAGGGTTCATCCTCTAGAACTAAATTTGTAGCCACTTCTTCAAAGAAAACTCAGAAGAAGAAAGGAAACAAGGGGAAAGCTCCCAGTACTGCTGCTAAAAGCAAGGGAAAAGCCAAAGCTGTGGCAGACAAGGGCAAGTGTTTTCACTGCAATGTAGATGGACATTGGAAGAGAAACTGCCCAAAGTACCTTGCTGAGAAAAAGAAGGAAAAGGAAGGTAAATTTGATTTACTTGTTTTAGAAACATGTCTGGTAGAACATGATGAGTTTACCTGGATACTTGATTCAGGAGCAACTAATCATGTTTGCTCTTCTTTTCAGGAAAATAGTTCCTTTCGGCAGTTGAACGTGAAGGATTTGGAATTCCCAATTCCGTTACAGCGGAAGCAATTGGACAGTTCGTAAATTAATTTTGTTCTACAAAAATACCAATACATTGGCAAAAGGTTAAGCGATGAGAAACATACCTCCGTTGACGACTCTGAATACTTCAACGAATGATTCTTGATTGCTCTGCAACAACGAAGAACACCACCATTTGATCTTCCCCGCTATAACTCTGAGATTAGGAACGTAGTTGTGGGACTTCCTAATCTTGAATGGGAAAAACTCTAGAGAGAAAATTCTCCCTAGAGTTATTGAGTTGAGAGAATATGAGAGGGCCTTATGGTGGCCATATGTTGTGGTGCCTAAACCCTAGGGTTAATGTTCTATTTATAGGAGAAAGGCCATGAATAAAAAATTCATTTAAAATCAATTATTTCCATAACTGATTTAATCTTTTCCATTAATCAATTCCATGACCAATCAATTCCATAATTGATTAATCTTTTCCATAAATGATTGATCACTTCCATAAGTGATTAATCATTTCCATAATTGATTAATTTTCAATTAATTAATTCTTTAATTAATTAATCACCAATTAAATATCATATATTTAATTTCAGACCTTCTATTAGTTAATTAATTAATTACCCAATTAAATATCATATATTTAACTTCAGGCCTTCAATTAATTAATTCTATAATATGAATCAAATTCATATTAAAATTTGAACTCCTTCAAATTCTCTTATATCCTATAAATTTAATATGAATCAAATTCATATTAATATTTGAACTTCTTCAAATATTTATTTCTCTCATAGACTATAGTTTAATTAAATCTCATTTAATTTAAACTAAATTGATTAATTAATTAATTCATAATTAATTAATTCATCTTCTAATTAAATACCCTATATTTAATTAGACATATATTTGAACTCTTTCAAATATATCAATCTCTCAATTTAATAAAGTTTAATCTCAAATTAGACTTTATATTTTAATGCATCATTATACATTATATTAATTTGTATCTCATACAATTAACTTAATTCCCAATATGAATTTGAACTATTCAAATTCTCTCAAGATATATTTGTTCCTAATTACTCTTTACGAGCTAGCAGGGGGACCTAATGGACCTACAGATCAGAAGCTCCAATGATATGAGGTTAATAGATTAAACTCATTAATCAGGTTAACCAATATTCATTAACTGTGGGTCATTCCACTAAAGACCCACAGCTGAACTCTTCTCACTGTAGAACATTTCTGTGTCCATGGATGTAGACCTATACCGGTAAGTCAATCCTTCACGAGTGTTCGTAATCACGGATGGGTCAAATTACCGTTTTACCCCTGTGTTACATCTGTCTCCTTAAGTACCAGCGCTCCTCTAATGAACAACCTGTTTATGGTCCAACCATTAAACAGAAAGTTCCTCTCGGGCCAGTGAGAGGACGGGATCCCTTTGTTCAAGTCCCGGAGTCACCTCTTAAGGGAACACTCATCTACTTCTCCTAGAAGTGGGAAGGAGTGAATTCCTTCTTGTATTGTCATGTCCCCAGCCTCCCACTCGGTCTTGTCCCCAAAAAGGAAGGCATATTGAGTCGGCGTATTGGCCACTCTCACCCATGCTAATCAAAGGACAATCCCTCATGAGAAGGAGTTCATGACACACTCAGGATTAAGACTGAGTTACCTAGGTCATCGTATTGAAACAGTAGCCTAACTAGTTAACGGTGTTACATCTAGTGGTTTACTATTTCGTGGTCCGGTCTTATGCAAACTCATTGCATAGGATACCCCCGCTTGCATGTCTCCTACATGGACGCCTTGAATTAATACGTCTGTATCGAATACAAAGCGGGCCGTATCACATAGTGTTACCAGGATAAGGTACCCAGCCTTATCCTTGTACTATAGACCTTTTAGGTTGTTACTTGAACACCAATCCCCGTATGTCCCCACATACTAGTTCAAGTCACATGTAAACAACCTTGGATCTTAGTTTATTGGATTTGGGTCAAATTGTGCAATATTTAACAACAACACTTTATTGAAACAAGTATACAATTTATTCACATTCACTATCTACGAGTTTTAGGGCATAAAACCCAACAAACTCCCACTTGAACTAAAACTCTAGTTTAGTGGGATGTACAATAATCTATACAGCATTGGGTGTATAAATACATGTATAAAACATATACAATGTACAAATACAATAAACTAGGGCATCACTATACCCATTACACAATGGTATCACTATACCAATTACATTTCTCCCACTTGCCCTAGATTACACTTTTGTACATATCTCGTAGATCTAGACCTTCTAGATGACCCTCAAACACTTTAGCCGAGAAAGTCTTTGTAAATGAATCAGCAATATTTAATTCAATTTAATGTGTCTGCTTGTCTTAGGCTGCGATGTTCTTTTGAATTTGCCACAACACCACTATATCACTATAAAGTGTGATGGGCAAGTTCACATTTGGAACACATTCCAAATCTGTCAAGAACTTCTTAAGCCATACAGTCTCTATCGCTGCTTCACAAGTAGCTATATTTTCGGCCTATATGGTCAAGATTGTAACTATGTCATACTATAGCTCCATCGTAAAGAGTGACCACAAATACTGATGTAGATTTCCTCAAATCCTTATCAGTCTTAAAATCTGTGTCAATGTATCCTATAAGGATCAAATCCTTAGTCCCATACACGAGCATATAGTTCCTCGTTCTCCTTGAATACTTGAGGATATTCTTAACGGTTTTCCAATGATTAAATCTTGGATTAGATTGATATTTACTGACAATCCCTACTGCATAGGGCATTCGTCTCATGCCCTCAACCTCTTGAGGTGTCTTAGGAAACATTTTCTTAGACAAAAGAATTCCATGTCTGAAAGGTAGTGAACCCTTATTGGAATTCTGCATCTTATATCTAACTTACATCTTGTAGATATAAGACACCTGAGACAATGCTAGCCTTTTGTTCTTACGGTTCCTAAACAATTTGGATCCCAAGAACAAACTCAGCTTCTCCCAAATTTCCACTTGGAAATGAGCTGCTAGCTCCTTTAATGTCAGTAAGATAACCTACATCATTCCCAATGATTAGGATATCAATCATATACAATACTAAGTAAGCTACTGAACTATTGATGATTACTTGTAAACACAAGACTCATTAATGTTCTGATTAAAGTCAAAAGATTTGGTCTCTTTATCAAATCTTATATTTCAAGATCGAAATGCTTAGGTTAATCCATGAATGGATCACTTAAGCTTGCAAAACTTTTTGCTTTCGATCTTGTTGTATGAACCCTTCTGGTTAAGACCTTTAATGTCTCGTTTTCTCTTGTAAATCCACTTGTAACTAATAGGTGTTACCCATCAAACAGATCTACAAGATTCCATATGGAAGTGAAATACAAAAGACTTCATTTCCAGGTCCATGACTTTAATCCATTGGTCCTTGTCAACATCATTCATTTTCTTTCTAAAAGATAATGAACCCACTATGCCATCATCAGGTATGATAACCTAGGCTTCAAACAAGCCCATGTAACGTTCAGGTTATCAAACAACCCTCCCACTACATTGAGGCAATCTCAACTATTGAGATGGATGTGACTGACTAGATGCACTGATCCATCAACAACTTTTGTTGAACAGCCAACCTCATCAACAACTCTTGTGGATGTTACTGTAGCTTCATTAGTTAACTTACTTAAATCGACTTTACTCTGTGGTTTATGATTTTTTTTTTATGTGAACTTCTTCTGAGAATTTAGCATTTGTCGATACAAATTCTTTATTCTCTTGTGAATTGAAGAAGTATCAACTTCTCGTTTCCTTTGGGGTTGCCTACTACAGTATGCAATGCAGTCAACACTACATGACCCCAAAACGAGCCAGACAATTGAGCATAGCTCAACATAGAATGAACCATATCCAATAGGGTTCTATTTCTCCTAAATGAGATTTAGGGTGTGATCCCATGTACTATCAAATAGTCTTGGAATCTCAAATCCCTATACTCAACACTTTGATCTGATCAAAGTGTTTTTATCATCTCACCTAACAAGTTTTCAACTTCAGTCCTAAGCCCCTTCGAATATCTCAAGAGCTTCAGACTTAAGTTGCATTAGGTAAAGATACTCATACCTTTGAATAATCATCCAAAAGAGATGAATTATTCATGCCCTCCCACTGCTTTAACATATTGAACCACAAGGATCCAAATGTACAAGCTCCAAGGGCTCTTTGGCTCTTAGATCTTTTCCAGTAAAATATCTATCAATCATATTGCCCACAAGGCATGACTTACAAGGTAGTAGAGAGTCATCTTCTAACTCGCTTAGAAGTTCACTCTTGACCAATCTCCCAATCAAATTGAGATTAATATGGTCTACCTTAGAACCAAAGAAAGATATTTTTCCTTTAAGAGAAATCCTTTGCCTCTTTTCACATTGAGTAGTAGCGGTCTTAAACAACCCAGTGTTCATGACTGCTTTACTCTTGATTAGTCTTAAAACATTTAGGTTACTTTACAGTAAAGCTAAACAAATGTCAACTCCCTTTCTTGAAATAAAACTGCGTTAGCAGAGAAAGGTAAAGAGTAACATTGTTCCAGCAAATAAGACACAGAAATCAAATTTCTTTTGATCTTACATACACATTATCTAATAATATGTATTTTCTCCCACTGAGGAAAAATAACTTAATGTTCCCCACTGATATAGCTAAAATAACCTCTCTAATTCTAACTTTGAGAGTTATTACACAAGCAGTAAGCTCTTGCCAGGAACTTATTCCTTTAAAAGAAGAACACACCTGATTTGTGGTCCTTGAATCAAGTATTCAGGGAGAATCACTATTCTTCACTAGTCACGTTTTCAAGACAGGTAAATGAAAATTACGGTCTTGAAGAAGTTCTCTTTTTGCTAAGCAGAGTTCTATGTCATATTCACCAAGAACAATTCTTAATGAATTAAACATATGGGGCATGAGGACATTCCTCAGTTAAGAATAATCCTAAACTTATTTACCACAATTTATCGTTTAAGCTTGTTGTATTACCGTTATTTATAAAATGACATAAGACAACACACATAAAATTATTATATAATTGCTGAAGTAACAAATTACTTGTATTATTAATTGCACTAACCCATTACAAATAATCCAATCAAATTCTGCAAAAACAAATAAGCAATCAAAGAAACCCTATAAAACTATTGATTTGGTTTTTTTGCAACGGTACTTCAAAGGTTTAGAACAACAGCCACCGAAGGGTGGTCAGCTACTCCTCCTCTGAATTGAGACAATCTCAACCAAACTCTAACACCAGAATAACTCATATTCAGTTAGCGTTTAGTTACCGTTGTTCGGTCAAGGGTTAGTTAACACATTTAACTCATCCCCGTAAGTGTAACCCTCCCACTTTCAGATCTCAGAGGCACGCACCAACAGGCTACCGAAGGGAAAGACAACTGTTGGTGATTAGCCTAAGTGACCCTATCCTATTCAGGAGTTCACGGTGTTCCGAATCCTATGATCAGGCCCTCCGAAGGGATGGTTGCGCCAGGACAACCTGCAGGCGGATCATAGGACTCTCACGGTGTGAACTAGGGGTGGAGACCGAGGGATACGTTGACACGTGTCCCGCTCCCACTTACTCTAGACATTTTTCCCATTCACCTTGTTATTGATCCATGCAAACACTTTCCGAAGGGAGGCCGCTCCTAGGGCGACTCGAAGCCGAGCATGAACCTCACGTTGTGAATATAGGGACGTAGGAGCAAAACTTGATTTAAATCTCGTTTTGTAATTTTCCTCCCACTGAAAATGTCCTAAGGTTAATTTAGGGTTGTTTAACTTAGATAAAATTCGGCTAAGTCAATCTATCTAAGTCTGATCCTATTATAACAATTATGGAAAGGATTCAACCACAATGTTTTAGGTGAATTAAACTTCTTTTAATAAACCCAACATTGCAAGTCAACATTACTGTGGTTAATTCAACTCAAGTTTCGGGTCAGTTCCCAGGTAGGAGGTGTTCCGTAAACCGTCAACTTAAATACCCCCAACCTTAGACAGAACTTCACCAAGAGAGTTCCCTTATAACCAAAGTAATGTAAGGTCTTTACTCTAAAGATCTAGGTGCATTAAACACTTTTAACAAACCTAGTGACATTGCATGCTAACATTTAACTATGATTAATTCAACTCCGGTATTCCGGGTCAGTTCCCAGGTAGGAGGTGTTCCGTAAACCGTCAGCTTAAATACCCCCAACCTTAGACAGAACTTAACCGGTGGAGTTCCCTTATAATCATAGTAATGTTTTTCCTACTTAGTCAATTAAAACTAATTTTAATTCTAAGTAAGAATAATTCTAATCCTATTAGAAATGTGATCTTAGATCTAATTAATTTGAAACATTTTAAAATTAATTCATTTATCCTAAGATCCTATGTTTGCATGCAATTCTTTGTTATAGGTTAACGGTTTCTATTCATTAATATTATAACTATTATAAATTTTAATGAATTAAACCTATAACATGCTACTATGGTGAATAAATTAACAATCAAATTCTAATTAATTTATAAAACCATACATTAGCATACATGACATACCAAAAATATAACAATTATATTAATCTAAGGTAATGTCATGCTCAATGCAATTTAATTTCCTTTTAATTAACCTAACTCTTAAATTAATTATACAAGAAAATTAAAATTAAGCATTACCACTTTCATACATTAACATAACATTTATATTAATAGCTTATGAAAAAATAAGCATGTTAATTACTAATATAACTCTTATATTTTTAAACTAAAGTAATTTCATGCTTAATGCAAATTAATTTTCTTCAATTAATCTAACTCTTAAATTAATTACCCAAGAAAATTAAAATAAGCATTCACATTTTCATACATTAACATAACACTTTATATTAATGGCTCATGAAAATAAATAAGCATATAAATTACTTTCATAAATATAACTTTTTATATACTAAAGTAATTTCATGCTTAATGCTTCTCAATTTTCATCCATTTAATTATAACAATTTATATTAAATACCCATGAAAATTAAATTCATGCATAATACTTATATTATAACAATTATAATTTAAAAATGCATGAATATGCTTAACCTATGGTGGAATTTTAAATACTATATGACATTCATAAAGCAATTAAATAGCTAAGTAGACGGGTTTTGGCATCCTATGACAAAATAAATTAGAAAAATTACAATAATTAATCTAAAAATGCCCTATCAAGCCGTGAACCAACCCA
This sequence comes from Luffa acutangula, assembly GCA_036850905.1. Taxonomy (NCBI): domain Eukaryota; kingdom Viridiplantae; phylum Streptophyta; class Magnoliopsida; order Cucurbitales; family Cucurbitaceae; genus Luffa; species Luffa acutangula. The sequence continues at coordinate 39,837,521 of CM072097.1, read as the reverse complement.
AAATAGCCTCGAACCGCGTCCAAACCCTTCGAACCGGCGAGAAAACGGGCTGAACCGCACTGAATCAGCTTAAAATAGCTGAAAAACGGTCAAAATCCACTCGAACCGGTCTAAAAACAGTCAAAACTCGTTGAACCGGTCTGAACCAAGCCACAAACTGAAGAACCGCGGAAAGAAAAAATTAATTCGCTCAAACTGCACCAGTCCAAGCTCGAACCTCTGCCCTCATCTTACGCGCAGGAGACCAATAAATAAAACAAATTGCGTTCACATGTAACTAAGCTGCACGTGCTTTAGTGGTTTAAGCATCCAAGATGCACGCGTGAGTACCCCTTATGCTCGAGTTCGAGCCCAAGTTGACGCAAAACGTTTTTTTTTTTTTTTTTTTTTTTTTTTTCGATTGCAGCCTCCGTTTTTCCAGTTTTTCCCTTCTTCCAGCTTCCGTTTTCTTCGTTTTTGGCCCCAAATTCTTCCGTTCTTCATGGAATTTCACAAAAAACAATTGACACAGACTTACAGACTCGATTGCAATTAAAATACCCAAAACAAAAGGGTCCTTACATTGATCAAATCAATTAAAAATTGCAACTCTATATGCCAAAACCTTAAAACATCTACTAGCAAAATTTCATACATCAAATGCATAAATTAATCCCACCAACAACCAATGCAAATTTTGTTAAACAAAATTAAGATTTACGATCGGCTCTGATACCAATGGAAGGATTTGGAATTCCCAATTCCGTTACAGCGGAAGCAATTGGACCGTTCGTAAATTAATTTTGTTCTACAAAAATACCAATACATTGGCAAAAGGTTAAGCGATGAGAAACATACCTCCGTTGACGACTCTGAATACTTCAACGAATGATTCTTGATTGCTCTGCAACAACGAAGAACACCACCATTTGATCTTCCCCGCTATAACTCTGAGATTAGGAACGTAGTTGTGGGACTACCTAATCTTGAATGAGAAAAACTCTAGAGAGAAAATTCTCCCTAGAGTTATTGAGTTGAGAGAATATGAGAGGGCCTTATGGTGGCCATATGTTGTGGTGCCTAAACCCTAGGGTTAATGTTCTATTTATAGGAGAAAGGCCATGAATAAAATATTCATTTAAAATCAATTATTTCCATAACTGATTTAATCTTTTCCATTAATCAATTCCATGACCAATCAATTCCATAATTGATTAATCTTTTTCATAAATGATTGATCACTTCCATAAGTGATTAATCATTTCCATAATTGATTAATTTTCAATTAATTAATTCTTTAATTAATTAATCACCAATTAAATATCATATATTTAATTTCAGACCTTCTATTAGTTAATTAATTAATTACCCAATTAAATATCATATATTTAATTTCAGGCCTTCAATTAATTAATTCTATAATATGAATCAAATTCATATTAAAATTTGAACTCCTTCAAATTCTCTTATATCCTATAAATTTAATATGAATCAAATTCATATTAATATTTGAACTTCTTCAAATATTTATTTCTCTCATAGACTATAGTTTAATTAAATCTCATTTAATTTAAACTAAATTGATTAATTAATTAATTCATAATTAATTAATTCATCTTCTAATTAAATACCCTATATTTAATTAGACATATATTTGAACTCTTTCAAATATATCAATCTCTCAATTTAATAAAGTTTAATCTCAAATTAGACTTTATATTTTAATGCATCATTATACATTATATTAATTTGTATCTCATACAATTAACTTAATTCCCAATATGAATTTGAACTATTCAAATTCTCTCAAGATATATTTGTTCCTAATTACTCTTTACGAGCTAGCAGGGGGACCTAATGGACCTACAGATCAGAAGCTCCAATGATATGAGGTTAATAGATTAAACTCATTAATCAGGTTAACCAATATTCATTAACTGTGGGTCATTCCACTAAAGACCCACAGCTGAACTCTTCTCACTGTAGAACATTTCTGTGTCCATGGATGTAGACCTATACCGGTAAGTCAATCCTTCACGAGTGTTCGTAATCACGGATGGGTCAAATTACCGTTTTACCCCTGTGTTACATCTGTCTCCTTAAGTACCAGCGCTCCTCTAATGAACAACCTGTTTATGGTCCAACCATTAAACAGAAAGTTCCTCTCGGGCCAGTGAGAGGACGGGATCCCTTTGTTCAAGTCCCGGAGTCACCTCTTAAGGGAACACTCATCTACTTCTCCTAGAAGTGGGAAGGAGTGAATTCCTTCTTGTATTGTCATGTCCCCAGCCTCCCACTCGGTCTTGTCCCCAAAAAGGAAGGCATATTGAGTCGGCGTATTGGCCACTCTCACCCATGCTAATCAAAGGACAATCCCTCATGAGAAGGAGTTCATGACACACTCAGGATTAAGACTGAGTTACCTAGGTCATCGTATTGAAACAGTAACCTAACTAGTTAACGGTGTTACATCTAGTGGTTTACTATTTCGTGGTCCGGTCTTATGCAAACTCATTGCATAGGATACCCCCGCTTGCATGTCTCCTACATGGACGCCTTGAATTAATACGTCTGTATCGAATACAAAGCGGGCCGTATCACATAGTGTTACCAGGATAAGGTACCCAGCCTTATCCTTGTACTATAGACCTTTTAGGTTGTTACTTGAACACCAATCCCCGTATGTCCCCACATACTAGTTCAAGTCACATGTAAACAACCTTGGATCTTAGTTTATTGGATTTGGGTCAAATTGTGCAATATTTAACAACAACACTTTATTGAAACAAGTATACAATTTGTTCACATTCACTATCTACGAGTTTTAGGGCATAAAACCCAACAGAACGATGGTGAAATGACACTCAGGGTCGGAACTGGAGAAGTCATTTCAGCTAAAGCAGTGGGAGCTGCGAAGTTATTTTTTAGAAATAGATTCTTACTTTTAGAAAGTTTGTTAATCGTTCCCAAGATTAAGAGGAACTTGATTTCTATTTCATGTTTGATTGAACAATCGTATACAGTTACTTTTGATATGAATGAAGCGTTCATTTATAAAAATGGTGTACTTATTTGTTCAGCCAAATTGGAAAATAACTTGTATGTTTTAAGACCAACCGAAAACAAAGCACTTTTAAATCACGAATTATTTAAAACTGCTGAAACTCAAAGTAAAAGGCAAAAGATTTCTCCATCAAGTAACAATACTCATCTTTGGCATCTTAGACTTGGTCATATAAACATCGATAGGATCGGTCGTTTGGTAAAGAATGGATTTCTAAGCAAGTTAGAAGATGATTCACTACCACCTTGTGAATCTTGTCTCGAGGGAAAAATGACCAAAAGACCCTTTACTGGAAAAGGTTATAGAGCCAAAGAACCCTTAGAGTTAATACATTCGGATCTATGTGGTCCAATGAATGTAAAAGCTCGAGGAGGGTACGAATATTTCATCTCATTTATAGATGATTATTCAAGATATGGTTACTTATACCTAATGGGACATAAGTCTGAAGCCCTTGAAAAGTTTAAGGAGTTTAAGGCTGAAATTGAAAACCTATTAGGTAAATCTATTAAAGTACTTCGATCTGATCGAGGAGGGGAGTATATGGATCAAAGATTCCAGGATTATATGATAGAACATGGAATCCAATCTCAACTCTCAGCCCCTGGTACACCTCAGCAGAATGGTGTGTCAGAAAGGAGAAATAGAACCTTGTTAGACATGGTTCGATCAATGATGAGCTATGCTCAATTGCCTAGCTCGTTTTGGGGGTATGCAGTAGAGACTGCAGTATACATCTTGAACAATGTTCCCTCGAAAAGTGTTTCTGAAACACCTTTCGAGTTATGGAAGGGGCGTAAACCTAGTTTGCATCACTTTCGCATCTGGGGTTGTCCTGCACACGTGCTTGTGACAAATCCTAAGAAACTGGAACCTTGTTCAAAACTGTGCCAATTTGTTGGTTACCCTAAAGAAACGAGAGGTGGTTATTTCTACGACCCACAAGAAAATAAGGTGATTGTATCGACAAACGCCACTTTCTTAGAGGAAGACCACATGAGAGATCATAAACCACGAAGCAAAATAATATTAGGAGAAGCTACTGAAGAATCATCAAGAGTTGTTGATGAAGTTGGACCTTCAACAAGGGTTGATGAAGGAACTAGTTCTTCAGATCCATCCCGTCCATCTCAATCGTTGGGAATGCCTCGACGCAGTGGGAGGGTTGTGTTACAACCTGACCGCTACTTGGGTTTAACTGAAACTCAGGTTGTCATACCTAATGATGGCATTGAGGATCCATTGTCCTATCGACGGGCAATGAATGACGAAGATAAGGATGAATGGGTCAAAGCCATGAACCTGGAAATGGAGTCAATGTACTCCAATTCTGTATGGGAACTTGCAGATCTACCATATGGGGTAAAACCCATAGGGTGCAAATGGATCTATAAGAGAAAAAGAGATGCAGCTGGAAAGGTACAGACCTTCAAAGCTAGACTAGTGGCAAAGGGTTATACCCAAAAGGAGGGGGTTGACTATGAGGAAACCTTTTCTCCTGTAGCCATGTTAAAGTCCATAAGAATTCTTTTATCCATTGCCACATATTATGACTATGAAATATGGCCAATGGACGTCAAGACTGCCTTTCTGAATGGTAATCTTGAAGAGAATATCTTTATGTCTCAACCCGAAGGGTTCATAGCCCAAGGTCAGGAACAAAAGGTTTGTAAGCTAAATCGATCCATTTATGGATTGAAACAAGCAACCAGATCATGGAACATTAGATTTGATACTGCAATCAAATCTTTTGGCTTTGACCAAAACATTGATGAGCCTTGTGTATACAAGAAAGTCAACAAAAGGAAAGTAGATTTTCTAATACTTTATGTAGACGATATCCTACTCATTGGGAATGATGTAGGATACCTCACTGACATTAAGAAATGGCTAGCAGCCCAATTCCAAATGAAAGATCTGGGAGAGGCTCAATATGTTCTGGGAATCCAAATCATTAGGGATCGTAAGAACAAAACGCTAGCTCTGTCTCAAGCAACGTATATTGACAAGATGTTGTCTTGATATTCGATGCAAAACTCCAAGAAGGGACTCCTACCCTTCAGACATGGGGTACACCTGTCTAAGGAACAATCTCCTAAGACACCTCAAGAAGTTGAGAACATGAGACACATTCCCTACGCCTCAGCTGTGGGCAGCTTAATGTATGCTATGCTCTGCACTAGGCCTGACATATGCTATGCAGTGGGAGTAGTCAGTAGGTATCAGTCTAATCCAGGGTTGGACCACTGGGGAGCGGTTAAGAATATCCTCAAGTATCTTCGGAGAACGAGGGACTACATGCTTGTGTATGGAGCTAAGAATTTGATTCTTACTGGATACACTGACTCTGACTTTCAAGCTGATAAGGATTCAAGGAAATCCACATCAGGGTCAGTATTCACCCTCAATGGAGGAGCAGTAGTGCGGAGAAGCATCAAACAAGGATGCATAGCAGACTCAACCATGGAGGCTGAGTATGTAGCAGCTTGCGAAGCAGCTAAGGAGGCAGTATGGCTCAGAAAGTTCTTGACTGATTTGGAAGTGGTTCCGAATATGAACGTGCCCATAACACTATACTGTGATAACAGTGGGGCTGTAGCCAACTCAAAAGAACCTCGAAGCCACAAACGGGGTAAACACATCGAGAGGAAGTATCACCTGATACGGGAGATGGTGCAAAGAGGAGATGTGATCGTCACTAAGATCGCCTCGGAGCACAACATCGCTGATCCATTTACAAAGGCTCTCACGGCTAAAGTGTTTGAGGGTCATCTAGAAGGTCTAGGTCTACGAGATATGTATGCCATCTAATCTAGGGCAAGTGGGAGAAATGTATAATGGGTATAAGGATGCCCTAGTTCATTGTATTATTTTAATATACATGACATTTCCAGCTTTAGATTATTGCATTTACATCCCACTAACTAGTGTTTTAGTTCAAGTGGGAGTATGTTGGGTTTTATGCCCTAAAACTCGTAGATAGTGAATGTAATCGTTGACTGGATATTAATGAAATAATATTGATATATTTTTCCATTAATTGTTATTAGTTATTTTATATTTGTCTTTGCCTAATAATAACCCTAATCCAATAAACTAGACATCCAAGGCTGTAATATGAGTCTTGAACTATATGTAGCGACATATGGGATCATTGTTCAAGAAACAGCCTAAAGGGTCTATAGTATAGGGATAAGACTGGGTGCCTTATCCTGGTGACACTATGGATACGACCCACTTTGTATTTGATACAAACGCTGCGATCCAACGCGTTCGTGTAGGAGACATGCGAGTGGGGGTATCCTATGCAATGAGTTTGCATAAGACCGGACCGCGAAATAGTAACCACTAGTTATAACACCGTTAACTAGTTGGTTTTCTATTTTCACTAGGACGACCTAGACAACTTAGTCTTAATCCTGAGTTGATTATGGACTCCTGCTCATGAGAGATTGTCCTTTAATTTGTATGGGTGAGAGTGGCCAATACGCCGACTCAATAAGCCTACCACTTTGGGGACAAGACCGAATGGGGAGCTGAGAACATAATCGTACAAGATGGAATTCACTCCTTCCCGACTTTAGGGAAGCAGATGAGTGTTCCCTTAAGTGGTTACTCCGAGTCTTGAACAAAGGGCCCTACCCTCTCAATGGCACGAGAGGGTTTTCTGTTTGATGGTTGGACCATAAACAGATTGTTCATTAGAGGAGAATTGGTACTTAAGGAAATAGAGGTGACCCAGGGGTAAAACGGTAATTTGACCCAACTGGTGTTACGGACACTCGTGAAGGACTAACTAGTCGATATTGGTCTAAGTTCCGTGGACACAGAAAATATGTCTGCAGTGAGAAGAGTGCAACTGTGAGTCTATAGTGGAATGTACACACAGTTAACGAATATTGATTATTGTGGTTAATGAGTTTAACCAATTAATCTCACATCGTTGGAGCTTCTGATCTGCAGGTCCATAAGGTCCCACTGGTAGCTCGTAAAGTAATTTGAGGCAACTAAGTAATTAAATGTAAATTGAAAATGTTCAATTTACTAAGGGAAATAAATATAATATATATTGATATATTATTATGAGAGAAATTAATATTTGAAGAAGTTCAAATATAAATTTATGGAATATTGAAAGAGTTCAAATAATGAATTAATTAATTTAAGTCCTAAAAGTGTTTGGGCAAAATTAATTAATTCAAGGCCGGAAATTAAATATGTGATATTTAATTGGTGGTTAATTAATTAAAGAATTCATTAACCATGAATTAATCAATTATGTAAATAATTAATCACTTAAGGAAGTGATTAATCATTTATGGGAATGATCTAATTACTTATGGAAGTAATTAGTCATTTATGGAAAAGATTAATCAATTGGGGAATTGATTGATCATGATTGATTAATTAAGGAATAAGATTGAATCAATTTTGGAAAAGATTGATTTAATTGAATATTTTATTCATGGTCTCTCTTCTATAAATAGAACACTAGACCTAATTGGTCATGACACTTGACACTCTTGAAAGACAAGACCTAGAATTCTCTCTAGCCTCCCTCTTAGAGAAAGACTCCCACAAGTCTTTGGCCTCCTAGACTTAGAGACATACCGGTGTAACCTCTGTGGTTATTGTGTCAATCAAGAAGGAATTTCCAGCGAAGAAAAACAAAGGCGACTGCTGCGTTTTCGTTCGTTGGAGCGTCGTTGGCGAAGAACGGTCAAGTCTACAACGGAGGTTTGTAACGGTTCTTCCTCTTTTCGTTAGAAAAGTTTTTAAAATAAATTTAGATTTATTTTAGCATGTTTAAACCGATTTTACAGCGGCTTTAAAGTTTGTTTAAAGTTTTGTTTGAGTTATCGTAACGGTATTTTAATGTTAATTAATATACGGCGTAAGGTCCAATCGATGCGCTTCCGCTGCGTGGGGACTTTTATTCCCTTCAACGAGCTCCTTTTTCTGGCAAATGACTATCAAAATATATAGATGTTTATATTTTGTTTTTTGTTTTTTTTTAATAGTTGTTTCATACAATATTTATATTTTCTAAATGTTGGGTACATTTAATAATATGTGGTATATATTATTTATACTTAAAAAAAAAGAGATATATATGCAGAGTATATATTTGCTAATGACATAATGACAGTGACCTGACAAACAAATATATTGAATATATATTTGAAAATGACATAACGATCGTGATAAATAAATATTATATCAAATGATAAGAAATCAAAGCAACTCTGATACCAAATGTTATGAAACTCTTATGGGTTGTTTGGTGCAAGGTTTTGGAGATGGAAATGGACAAGGATTTCTGATACCCTTGATTGTTTCAAGGTTTCTGTGGTAGGTCCCTGAGAATAAACCATTCTCAGACATCATTTATGCCCATAGGCAAAAGCTTTCAATGCCCTTGCAAAAGGCATGAGTTTTCTCTTTGTCAATCTATATGCAATTTTATTTTGAATATAGTTAATTAATTAACTAAAGGATACTAAATTAAAAAATAATATAATAAATTATTTAATTAGATTAAATAAATAATAATTTATCAATAATTTCAAGTTTTTTTTTTATAAAACAAATACTTAGTCTAAGTTTATTAAATGGTTGCAATTAAATATTTACTAAAATTATAATTAATTAGTTAACACTATCGAAAATATATTTAATTACTAAATTAAAATTATTTAAATGAATTTAGTATAAAAAATCATTTTTCAATAATTCTAATTAATTACTTATTGATTATTTGTAATCATTAATTATTTTTTTTTTGGATTTCTTTATAATAAATAAATAATAATATTATTATTAAACTATTTATCTAATTATTTTTTATGGATACAAATATATTAAATTATTGTAGTTAAGGATATTTATTTAAAAAAAAATTAATATTTATTTTAAAAAATTAATTAAATAATTTTAATGAGTTAAATTAACATAGTTTATCCAATTAAAATTATTTCATGATTATTAATTCATTAATTTTTATTAATACTTTGAATTAATTTTGATTATTTTATTGATTAATTTATTATAATTACATAAAGTTTACATGATTAATTCTCTTTAAAAAAAATGTTTACATGATTAATTCTAAAAAATAAATACAGACATAATTCATTCTCATAAAATCCTGATGGCATTCTCATGCACAACCAAACACAGTTATCTTTGATTCCCAACAATCTTATTTACAGGCATGGTATTCTCAGACATCCTTTATTCTCATACATCTATAAAACCTTAAACCAAACGACCATTTGGTACAGGGTTTTGGTGCTCATAGGTACTGTACTGACTTTCTATGCCCTTGCAAAAGCATGAGTTTTCTCTTTGCCCATCTATTCTTTTTTATTTTGATATGCAATTTTATTTTGAATATAGTTAATTAATTAACTAATTGATACTAAACTAAAAAATAAATATAATAAATTATTTAATTAGATTAAATAAAAAATAATTTGTCAAGAGTTTCAAGTTTTTTTTTAAACAAATACTTAGTCCAAATTTATTAAATGAACGCAATTACATATTTACTGAAATTATAATTAATTAGTTAACATGATCGAAAATATATTTAATTATTGAATTAAAATTATTTAAATGAATTTAGTGTAAAAATTCATTTTTCAATAATTATAATTAATTACTTATTGATTATTTATAATCAGTTAATTATTTTTAGGATTTCTTTATAATAAATAAATAAACATATTATTATTAAAATATTTATCTAATTAATTTTTATGGATACAATTATATTAAAGTATTGTAGTTAAGGATATTTATTAAAAATATTAATTAAATAATTTTAATTAGTTAAATTAACATAGTTTATTCAATTTAAATTATTTCATGATTATTAATTCATTAATTTTTATTAATACTTTGAATTAATTTTTATTATTTTATTGATTAATTTATAAAAATTACATAAAATTTACCTGATTAATTCTAAAAAATAGGGGAAAATATACTTTTAGTCCCTGAGGTTTGAGTTAGGTTTCATTTTGGTCCCTGAGTTTTCAAACTCAACAATTTAGTCCCTGAGGTTTGAGATAAGGAGCAATTTGGTCCCTGCCATCCATTTTATTGTTATATCTAACCGGCTGCTGACGTGTCACTATTATTTTAATTAAAAAAAATTAATTTTTCATTTTTTTAAATAAAAATATATTAAAATAATTAAAATATTATAAATTTTAATTTATTTTATATACTTCCACCCTCTTTCTCTTTCTTCTACTTCCTTCCACTCCCACCAACTCTTTTTTCTTCATCCATTCTCCGGCGACTATCAACATCGGCAGACGGCAATAAATTTTTTTTAATGTTTTTTCCCATCTTTTTTCTTTTTCTTCTTCTTCAAACCCTTCACCAATCACTCCCCACCCTTCTTCTTCAATACTCCCGTCGGCGACTGCTGCTTGCCGGCGAATGGCAGCCGTTGCCGCTGGTTTTTTTTTCGTTGCCTTTCCTTCATCTTTTCTTTCCCCCTCTCTTCATTTCCCTCTCGTCGAAGCCCTCCCTCTTGAGCACCACCGCGACTCCTCCTCTCGAGCACAACGCGAAACCTTCCCTCTCGAGCACAGCCACGAACACACAACGCGAAGCCTTCTCTCTCGAGCACAACCACGAGCACACGCATGGTTACCAGAGGTTTCGTGGTCTGAGAAGGAGGATCTAAAACGATTCGTTTCAGACCGGTACCGCGAGCACAACATGAAACAAACAAATCTGGAATCGTCCTCGCATCGTGGGTCTGAATTGCTGCAATGTCGCTCCTATTTAAAGCTTGAATCGTGGTCTGAAACGAAGGAGGAATCCCCTTCGTTTCAGATCTGAAACGAAGGAGACCGGAATCGAAGGGGAGGGGCGGTCATCGGAGGGTTCGTGGTCTGAGAATGAGGAGCTTCAAATAGCAGGTTGCGATTGGGAGGGAGGAAGATTGCGTCGAGAGGGAGGGCTGAACGGAGGCGGGAGAAGAAAGAAGAATAGGAAAAAAAAAAAAACGAAGTCGTCGGCGGCGACCGGCTGTAGACGACAGCCGGCGCCGGCGCCGGCAGGTGTGCTGGTGGTGGGTTAAAGAACAAGAGGAAGGTTGAAGAAGAAGAAAGAAGAAGGTTGAAGAAGAAAGAAGGGAAGAATAAGAGAAAAATAAATAAAATTAAAAAAATATATATATAATTTATTATTTTGATATATTTATATTTAAAAAAATCAAAAACAATTTTTTTTAATAAAAAAAATAGTGCCACATCAGCAAACCGTTAGTTTTTAACGGAAAATTGGATGGAGGGACCAAAATGCTACTAAATGCAAACCTCAGTGACTAAAATGTTGAGTTTGAAAACTTAGGGACCAAAATGAAACCTAAACTAAACCTTAGGGACAAAAAGTGTATTTTTCCCTAAAAAATAAATACAGACATAATTGGTTCTCATAAAATTCTGATGACATTCCTATGCACAACTAAACACAATTATCTTTGATTCTCAACAATCTTATTCCCAGACATCTATAAAACCTTAAACCAAACGACCCTTAAATGATTTTAAGTTGCTCATGCAATTGGTCTAGATTAATTTAATATAGTTTAAATTTCTCGAAAAAGTCGTAACTTTATTAAGCACCACTATCCACCCCTCTAGTGTTGTCATACTATCCTATAATTTTGCACAATATTGAATGTAACATATATTTATAATGACAACATATGGGTGAGAGATTTGAACCTCCAATGTCTTCTCAATTAATGCCTTTTTTTGCCGTCGAACCAAGGAATTTGTATACCGACGACCAACAAGGACATTCTTTTAGCGAACCACAATAAATAGGAAAAAGGTGGTAAAATACACTGGATTTATTTTCATTTTTTGTGGTTTATTTAAAAGAATCCAAGAATACATGTTTGTTTAACGATAATGTGTATTATGTGGGTACATATTATATTGTCTATGTTGTCTAAGGGTGAGCAAAAAAAGCAGAAAAATCGAGCCGACCGACCAAACCGAGGTCAGTTGATCGGTTTCTTAATATTTTTGTTCGGAGTCGGTTTTACATAAAGTAAAACCCTAAAGTAAAACCGGCCTGTCGGTCGGTCGACTCGCCTATAACGGCGAGAACCGATTGAACCGACCGAATACCGAATAATATATATATATATATATATATATATATATATATATATATATATATATATATATATATATATATATATATATATATATATATATAAATTCTTGAAACCGACCTTCACCGGCCGACCGTCGGTGTAGTCAGCCGGTCGGCGTCACCAACACATCAAGAACCGACGACCACCGACCAATTGAAACCGAATAGTCGGTTTTGGCCAAAAACCGACTCCGACCAATTGAAACCGAATAGTCGGTTTTATACTAAATTCATTTAAATGATTTTAATTCAATAATTAAATATATTTTTGATAATATTAACTAATTAATTATAATTTTAGCAAATATGTAATTACATCCCTCCAATAAATTTGGACTAAGTATTTGTTTAAAAGCCCTAAACAAAGTATTTGTTTTAAAAAATTGAAATTCTTGACAAATTATTATTTAATTTAATTAAATAATTTATTATATTATTTTTAATTTAGTATCCATTAGTTAATTAATTAACTATATTCAAAATAAAAATAAAGGGAAAAATATACTTTTGGTCCCTGAGGTTTGGGTTAAGTGACACTTTGGTCCCTGAGTTTTCAAACTCAACAAAAATACACCTCAGGTTTGAGATGAGGAGCACTTTGGTCATTGCCGTCAAATTTTCTGTTAATTTTTAATGGTGGCTGATGTGGCCCTATTATTTTAATATAAAAAATTATATATTTTATTTTTTAAATAAAAAATATTAAAAAGATAAAATATTAATATTTAATTATTTTTTTTTTATTCTTTCTCCCTTTCCTTTCTCTCTCTTCTTCTTTTCCATCTTCTCCATCTTCTCCACCTTCTCCTTCCTCCTTCTTCTTCCTATGTCCGGCGACCGGCGACCGGCGGCCACCGCTCGCTGCCAGCGAGCTTTTTTTTTTTTCCTTTTCTCTTCTTTCCTCTTTTTCTCTTCTTTCTTCACTGATTTAAAAAAAAATAAAAAAAAAGAAAGGGGAGGGACCCTCCTCCGTTTCCGGCGCTGGAGAAGGAGGAGAGAGGTCCCTCCTCCCTCCCTCGTTCCAGATCTCTTATTTTATTTTATTTTTAAAAAAATCAGTGAAGAAAGAAGAGAAAAAGAGGAAAGAAGAGAAAAGGAAAAAAAAACAAAGGTCGCCGGCGGCTGGCGGCGGCGACGAGCGGTGGCCGCCGATCGCCGATCGCCGGACATAGGAAGAAGAAGAAGGAGGAAGGAGAAGGTGGAGAAGATGGAAAAGAAGAAGAAGAAGAAGAGGGAGAAAGGAAAGGGAGAAAGAATAAAAAAATAATTAAATATTAATATTTTATTTTTTTAATATTTTTTATTTAAAAAAAGAAAATATATAACTTTTTATATTAAAATAATAGTGCCACGTCAGCAACCGTTAAAAGTTAACAAAAAAATTTGACGGCAGGGACCAAAGTGCTCCTTATCTCAAACCTCAGGGGAATTTTTGTTGAGTTTGAAAACTCAGGGACCAAAGTGTCACTTAACCCAAACCTCAAGGACCAAAAGTGTATTTTTCCCAAAAATAAAAAAGAAGAGATGGGAAAAAGAGAAAACTCATGCTTTTGCAAGGGCATAGAAAGTCCTTGCTTATGGGCATAAATGATGCCTGGGAATGCGTTATTTCCTAGGTCCACCGCAGAAATCTTGAAACAAACAAGGGTATTAAAAACCCTTGCCCATTCCCATCTCCAAAAACCTTGTATCAAACGGGCCCTAATATTGTCTTTGACTATATGAGTTTTATATGAGTGTATATTGTAAATGAGGGTATTTATATCATTGTGTCGATCAAATATACTTATTTTTCATAGTTATAAGCGTGTATATATTGTATAACAAGAGTATATATGTCATTGGAGAATTACTTGTTTTACTAAAATGGGACATGAATGGAGACAAGGAAGCCATTCATGTTCTTGGACATCCCTACCTATTAGACACATTTTAAAGTTCAAAAATGTAATAGACATAATATTATAACTCTCAAGTTCAAAGTTCAAATTTATAATTTTAAAAACTTAGTTTCAGAAAACAAAAAAGAAAAAAAGAATCATTAAACACACTTTAAAGATACTCCCAAACAACCCCTAATGTTCATTTAGCACATAAGTTGGGTACAATATGTACAACAGAAGCAAAAATAGATCACAACAGCTCAATTAACTAAGTACACGAACAAAGAATCTCAAACAGAATTAGATATGAGATCAGATACAAATTTATTGCAATCCAATCCATTCCAAACCAATTGAATCTGGCATACTCTATTCATTATTGATGCTACATAATAAATTACTACCCTTGCAGCTACCGCATGTTCATCTTCATCCACACAACAGCTAAAATTCATCCGGGACCATAAATAATAGTTGCTGCCAGAAGGTTCAAGCTTGTTAAGTTGATGAATTACCTGTAAAAATGGCAGACTTAAGCAAATGATCACCATATCTTCAATGGCTTCCCAAGAGCACAAACTTGTAGTAAAATGTGTTAAGGGGGAATTAAGTTTACAGGGAAACAGAACAAGAAATCTCAGAGATGAAGTGAATGAATCTCTGCACCTGAGCAAATCCAATACAGAACGGACAGATCAACAAGCGAACCTGCCCAGACTCTGATTCGTCGTTTGTTTGAATAATTTCATCACTATGGATGTACTTTTACTAATTTTTTGCTTCATGATCAGTTTGAAGTACCTAAATGGAACAAATGGCATATAAGAGAATCGCTAACTGGGGGAAAAAATCAATATTACACAAAAAATCTATAGATGAGAATGATGCAGATTCTATAAAATTTAACCAAGTGGGAGGGGAACCTCAATAAAAGTTAAAAGATAATTCTATCCTAACTTTAAAGAGACAGTTCCACGATAAGCTGTTTCTGCTGATTTTTTAGGACATCTGCTCCATGCTTAGAACTTAGACAACTATAATACAAAATCTCATACTACAAGAAAAGTTTTTTAAGCCTGCAACTTTCTGGCAGTCATCAAGAAACCATTGAGATTCATCCACAGAAGAAAATAGCTCAAAAATTGAAAACATCAAACGCCAGACTAAATGGGAATCAAATAAAATAGATGAGGCAACTGAAGCTTCACTAGAAAAGATTTCAGTTGGGAGAGGAGATGATAGTTCTATACCAACCAGTGCTAAAATACCATAAATATATGAGAATCCAGTTAGAGCACAGACAAACATATATTTAAAGGGCCTACCTCATTGTAGAAAAAGCACCGACAAACTACATATGGAGTTGAAGTCTAAACTCCAAATTGTCGCTTTCACAAGGGTTATCAAATTCTTGCCAATATTCTTCCTTGAGGAGAATCTCACTCCAGATATTTGACAGGAAAAATGATAGTCGAGCATTGTTCTACCTTAATTCAACCAAGGAAAAATGTGAAGTTATCTTCTTCTTGAGATAATGGTTACTCTATTAATTTAAAATAAAAGAAATAAAGAAAATTCAGACCTTTTTGTTTTTCCAACTCTCGGCCCTGCAATTGTATGCGAAGTTATCAATTGTATGCGAAGAGGGGTATATAACAAGTCTTACATGAATGCCAAGCTGAAGAGAGTGAACAAACATTGTTTGAATTTCAAAGTTACAGTTGAAACCGCCTTCATGGCCGAAGGTGATAAGGGGCCAAAAGAGGAATAATTTAATTACCATAAGCTATACCATCCAAAATTTTCTAATTTTTCTTCATAGCATCGAGGCTACGATAGTATGTCCTCCTTTTTATCTTAGTTATCCTCCTCACCTTCCCAGACTTGATCATTTTTTTCACTTTTTCAAGCTTCTCTTTCCTACCTTCTAAATCAGCTTTAATAACCTTGTCCCTCTTTTCATCAGGAAGCAAAGCCAACCTAGAGAATTTCTTGGGCCTCACAAATCCCAGTCTTTCAGTTATGTCCTTGAATGCAGAAACAAGACCTCGTCTTATAAAACATCCATCAATTAGCTTCATTGAATTTAGTTCTGGGAGAGCTGGGGCATCTTTCAACTCAAGGTCCAAACAGAAAGAGGAATCCTTTAGCCACATCCTTAGAGAATGAGCTTTTGCTATAAGGAGACCGCTGCGTGTTCTACAAGGCAGGAAAGGAGAACCCATCTCCCAAAGGCATACTTTTAGTGTGCTATTGAGTGAAACCATGTTATACTCTGCCGTTCCAGTGATCAGAACAACTGATTTTGGAGATTCTGGGAAACCTTGCAAGGATGCATCCTGCAACAATATACCAGACATTATAGATATATATATATATATATTTTGAGTTCAGCAGATATTATAGATTGATAAAGGAGTAAGACATATAAATCCAGCTTCAAAGTTTGACCGCTGACCAAACATAGTGGTTAAAAAAGGTTAACAGATAAATTTAGTCGTGTACTTTGAGTATCACCATCAATTCTCTTTCATAAATGAGTGTAAGGTGGGAAAAATGTGATGGAGCTTTGTATAAAGTGGGATATTAGGCACTGAGACTGCATTAAAATGACTCCACCCTAGTGACAGAACAGAAGCATCCACGTCTATGGTGAATGGCAAGTAAAATAAGCCAATGCTAAGACTTGAATGCCCCCATGGTCATTTTAGTTGTTGACAACGTTTTAAAAGGGTAAAGGCGAACTTGAGGCTTTTCCTCTTGAAGAGGCGAGGCACAAGTCTCGAGGCGGTATGAGGCGTAAGCCTCAATTTTAATTAAAAACATTATGCAAATCCTAAATTTGTGTGAACAAGTAATGCTAAACATAATACTTATATAAAAGTATATTAAAAAACAAAGTCACCCACTTGAATTGCTACTTGAACAAACATTCTACAAGTATATCTTTACCATCATTACTATTATTATCACCTATAGGATTTACTTATTCTATAAAATTTTATTTTCAATGTTTTTAAAGCCTAAGGGGTAAAAGTAGTAATATTTCAAATTGTTACAACTTAAACCTTTATATTTTTAAAGAAGGGAGAAATTAATACTATTCTTCTAACCATTATATGAGGCATAGAGACTTTAAGCCTCAATGCGTTCCTATAAAGGCGTAAGCCTCTTATGCTCCAAAGAAGGCGCAAGTCTCAAGACTAAAAGTTAGAGCTTTGCCTCGAGGCGTAAGCCTCTTGCCTTTTAAAACATTGGTTGTTGGAACGCCTCCAATGCTGCCTCATTCAAACAGAGAAAGTCCACTTAAGTTGTTGAGTGAGAGGCCAAGAATAGAGCCAAAATTTTGCTAGGGAACAGCAATGATAAATTAATAACCCTTGTGCCCTAGAAAACATCATAATACACAATAGAAGGAATGGGCCAATGAGTCATTGCTTGAATTTTCTGGGCAAAAGTAGCCACCCCTTTCTACCTCGTGGACGAGATGTTTCTCTGCCTAGGGGGTAATGATAGACCATTATCAGCTTCGCACGCTAATAAGAGATACAAGGAAGGGCAAACTCGGAAATTTCAAGGAACAGCATGGGAGAGAGTGAGAGATAAATGGGGGGGGGGGGGGGAGGGGGGATATGAGGTAATAAGGATACAGTAGAAAGGAAGTTAGTTCTCTCAAAAGGCTAACATCATTCTTCAGGTTTGTAGCTTTCCCTGGACTTCTGAACTTCTCTACTTATTCTATTTTAACTTCTTAGAATTGACTTTGTACAATAAATAGGACGAGGCCATGGGTAGATGTGGAGACTTAGATGGGTTCATACTGTTACACTAACCATAATCTATCTATACTACATTTTTTTTTTATAAGAAATCTATCTAAACTACATTAATATATCGTAAAACATATGCACAATTGTAATTCAGCTAACACTTTCAATCAGCCTAGAGGTAGCTTCATGTGGAAAATATTTGGCACAACGTAGGAAAAGAACTAGCCTGCATATGGTCAAGCCATAAAGTCAGAGCAACAAGAGCTGAACCAGCAGACAGCTTTCTAAAATCAGCACCCCAGTCCTTGTCAGCTACCCTGCGATATTATACTAGGGCATGAGAAAGTAATTGAACAATTTAACATAAGTAACAAACAAATTGTCTCCAATCTCATAATATGGCTACAATAAGGCTAAAAAACATAATATAAAGTATGGATTCCAATCCGCTCATCTATTCAACAAGGTCAGCCAGGATTTGGGTCAATGCCCCTAAAGTCACCACATGCCACCATAACTCCATCCTTGGAAGAGGCATTGATTCTCAAGTGCAAAATCCAACAAAAGTGCAAAAGTTTTAATCGATTGACATAATGATACTTTTCCATATCCCGGAGCAATTTAACAAGTAGTATCTTATCGAAAAAGGCATTAGTAGTAATACAAATTCCTAGAATCCATCCATCATTTGCAGGGGAGCCACCACAAACCACCAACAACAGCATGCTGACTCCAATCATTTGGCCCACTTGGCTTAACCATAATAGGGTCATGCAGTTACATAAGAACCGCTAGTTGAAGAGGTTGTAACATCTTTTCACAAGTTATTAAAGTGTGAATCTCATTCAGAAACTTTTTGATGATGAATGCACCCCGAGGCATTATATTTGTTTAAAAATCAATGATCTTTCTCAGTCGTGAAGTTTAAGCACGCTAGGACAGAGTAAAAGTTGGGACAAAATATAAAAATATCCTTTCTGTCCCATAATTACTTGTGGGCGCAACCTTTTTCAAGTTATTTACCCTGTTTCTCCCTATTTTCCTCCAAGCATAAGTAAAAAGTACAGGTTGAGATAATCTTCTCATAGACGAAAATTTATGGTTTTATTTTCATACATAGTGATATACAGGGAAATTCAAACTTCGGTAGCTTGGATGGTGATAACTTGGCAGATTTGAAGTAAAAGCCAAATTTCCCACAACTTAGTAATGGCATAATAAATTTGATAGAAAAAATGTAGAACAAATTAGCATTTACCTGAATATATCCTGTCGGAATATATTTCTCTTGATTGCCAATTGGAAAATCCATGATGCAGTGGCTCGAAGTTCAAATGCCCACAGCAGATCCTCTAAAGCATTGACGAAGTTATATGCTGCATCATCATCTCCCATGGCTACAAGTTTCTCTAGATATTGGTCAACCTCCAGAACCAGTGAACCTGATTTTTCTGTTAAAAGCCTACAAGAGAAGCTGTGTCTTGAAATGGCTATTTTCGGAAATTACTTGACAGCAACATATTTTACAAGAGAACTGAAACATTGTCTCGCTTTAACATTAGAAAAATTAGTAGGTACCTGATTGGAAGATCAAATCCCGTATCTCGCAATGCATTTAAAATGATAATGGCTTCAGTTGTACTTTCAGACAAACTTGCAGCCCTTATAAAGCACGTCCATATTCTATAGTCTGGCTCTATACCATCTTCCTTCATTCCCATCAGTTTCTGGATTCCACCATTGAAATCTCCGTTTCTAAGATAGGCATCAATTACTGAGCTATATGGTAATGTATCAAGGTTCATACCAGTTGCTTTCAGATCATTAAGAACCTTTTCAGCTTCTTTAGGGTGACCAGAACTGCCATAGGAAACCATTAACAGGTGCATTGTTGCAACAGTAGGATCTATTCCTGTCTCTTTCATCATGACAAGTAAGCGCTCTGCTTTCAAATGATTTCCTGAATTTCTATACATTTTCATCATTACATGATAAAAAAACCGGTCTAATTTACATCCAGTGGATCTCAACTCTTCAAAAAGCTCCTCTGCTTCTTCAACTAGCTGCCTTTTAGATAGAGCTGAAATCAAACTTTTATAGGTGTCCAACACAGGCTCCATACCCCGCCTTTTCATTTCATGCATCAGTGACAACCCCTCTTCTGGTCTACAATCTCTACAATACATTATAATTAAAGAATTATAAGTATCCTCATCTGGTGTAAGTCCAGTTTCTTGGATTAGCTGGTATGTTCTAGAAGCATTTCTGAAATCCTCAACTCCTACATACAACCTGATTACGGAATTTAATATGGACAAATCAGGTTTAAATCCAGCCTCCTCCATTTCTGATAGCATGGCCTCAACATCCCTAACTCGTTTTCCTGTGCATAATAATTCAATCATACTCCTATAAAGATGCATTGTTGGAAGATAACCTGCAGCTTTCATTCCATGATAAATTTTCTTCACCTCAAATATGTTTCCATCTCGAGCAAATGCATCAAGCATCAAAAGAACAGAACTTTTGCTTATCTTAAAGCCCATATCTTGCAACTCCTGAACTACAACATAAAGTTCCTTCAATCGATTATCAACAATTAATGCTTGCAATAAACCATTAATGGAATTCACGGTGGGTGAAGGACCATCACGCATCATGGTATTAAAAACAGCCCTTGCTCTTTCGTAGCAACCGCTTTTGGCATAAGCTTGTATTAATGCATTCCAAATCTTCCTATCAATGGTAGCTAGTTTTAGCCTCAGGTTTCCGACCAAACTTTCAGCTTTCTGCCATAGCTTGAGTTCCCCATATGCTTCAATAATTTTTACATAAGTAGAGACATCATCTATTACAACCCCTTCAAGCTCTGCACGTTCAAGCAAATAATGGGCAATTTCAGGATAGCCTGTTTTACAGTACATAAGCATCATGACTTGGTACAGGTTTTCTGAAATTTTGACACCATAGAACATCATGTCAGAAAAAATGTGAGATGCGATATCAAAGAGTTCCTTTTCCTGGCATCCTTGAATCAAACATTCATACACTAGGGAATTTGTGCCATATGAACTAAACCCTCTAGTAGTATTACCATATTCCACTAGAGCAGCATCTATTTGCTTAGCCTTACAAAGTACAACTATCAGTGATTCAGTTACCAGCTGATTGGAATTAGAAGTCCTCTCTTTCAAAAATTCTAGTAATTCACAAGCTTCCAAGTGCCTGCCCGACAAACTATATGTACTTAAAATAGATAATAAGTTCTCATGGTCTAGGTCATAACCAGTGTCAATGGCCAATCTCAACATTTTAGCAGCATGATCATAGCATTCTCCCTTTATAAGAATCGAAGAAAGAACTTGAGGATTCATACCACATTGTTCTTGCATATCTCTTATTACTTTATCAATGTCATCCAATTTTTTTTCTTTCACAAGGTTCCGAAGCATAACCTCATAGAGGGCACCATCTGGTGTTAGACCATCACGCACCATTTCCTTGTACAACAACATTGCTTTCTTTGTCTCATTGAACCTAAGAAAGAGATCAATCATAACCGAGTATGCCAAATAATCAGGTCTAATCCCCGACCTAAGCATACAATCATATGTCTTTTCAGCTTCTACTGGTTTCCCAGCCTTGCCATACCCACATATTAAAGCACTATATGTCCTTAAAGTGGGTTTGACTCCAGAATCCAACATCTCGGTCATTATGTTTGCAGCTTCTTCCATTTTACTTGATTTTCCAAGTGAATCAATAAGAACAGTGTATGTAACTTCATCGGGGATTCGGCCTGACAATTTCATATCCCTGTAAAGCTGGAAAGCCAGGTCATGCTGCTCCTGTTTCCCATACATGTGGATAATTGTATTATATGTCATCTCATCTTTACCAAATCCATTATTTACCATTTCTTCACAAATTTCCTTTACCTTCTCTACATTCCCTTCTCTAGCAAAAGCATATAATAGTGAATTATATGTCACTGCATCTGGAAAGAACCCTTTGGACTCCAATTCCTTAAAGAGCTGATCAGCTCTGCTGGCCAGCCCACATCTCCCATAAACTGATATCATAGCATTGTAAGTCCATAAATCAGGTTGACAATTATGTCTCTCCATATCATTATGTACCTTCATTGCTTCCTCAAGATTGGATTCACGGGAACAAGCACTAATCAAAGTATTATACGTTATTATATCGGGTCTAATGCCTGATTTCCTAACCTCATTTAGAAATTGAAGGGATAAATTTGGTGTCATGGGTCCCGACTTCATCCGGGCATTTATTAAAGTGTTGAAACTCACAAGGTCAGGCTCACACCCTCTTGTCCTCATCAAATCAAGCAACTCTTGAACCTGAACAAACCGACCATTCCGAGCATATACGCCCATCATAGCATTGTATACTTGAACAGTATTGCCAATAGCAGGCTCAGACCTGGTAAAAATTTCTACAGCCAACGCTTCTTGATTGGCCTTTCCAAGCACGGCCAAGATGGTAGCCAACATTCGAGCATTGGGTGAATACCAATGCCTCAAATTCAACCACTCATACACCTCCAAAGCCCTGTGCCAATTCGAAAGCCCCACCCACTTCACTACAAAACAAAAGTCAGTGGGTGTCATTTGAACCTTCCTATCATCCAACACATCAGCTACAAATTCATCCTGTTTCAATGCTAAAATTCTATCAGTCAAAAATTGCACTCTCTCCCTCCAATCTTTGGCTCTCTTCAGTGCCAATTTGTTCATCTTTTTCACTCTCGTTTTGCTAGGCCTTCCTAAAACCTCTTGAGTTTCATCACTCGCCATTCCCACAGATTCTAACTCATCTTCAATCTCAGAATTTTGGGTTCTCACAGAAGCCTCTGATTCATCGACCACATGGGTCTGCGAAGGAGAAGGAACCGTGAAATGGGTTTGAGACGGCAACTGAAAACTCTCGGTTAATTTCAGGTTGGGCCATCTAACAGAAGGAGAAGCTCTACTGTAGCGAAATTTCTGTGTCGTATTTGTATTGATTTCACTCTGTTGCTCAACAGAAGAAGATGAAGCAGAAGTGGGTTTACATACCTTGGAAGATGAAGCGAAGGCCAATGGAAGCACTGCTGAACATGCCATGGCAATGGAAACCTCAGGGAAACTAATGGGAATTGCTATAACTTTACTACAAATTACAATTTCATGATAAGAAACTTGTGGATTGATTCAAAGAAAGAGGGAAATAAAGGAAGTGGAACCTGAAAGCTTTACTGGGTTTAGTTTAATTCTTGGGAAGGGAAGATAGGAATAGCAATAGCGATAGCAATCACAATTCACAATTGGCTTGAATGCGTGGATTTTCTTTGTTTAATATATAGGTTCGTTTCGGATAGGCAATTGCAATTTGGATGTAGTGCCGTGAACCGAACTTGTTGGGAGATGAAATATATTTTTGCTTTGATAAATGATTTCTTTCTCTTTTATTTTTTTTTTTTTTCAAGTTAAACAACATGTTGTGATTGTCAAAAAAAAAAAAAAAAAAAAAAAAAAAAAAAAAAAAAAAAAAAAAAAAAGTTGTGTAGTCGTGTTGAGGCAAAAATTTAAAGCTTTTGATCTTTTGATAAAGGATATATACGTTTATTAGTTGAATAAAATTATTTTTAGATTGGCGGGATAAATGAATTACAAGGACTAGTTTTGGATTAAATAGATTGGGAGATAGGAATACAGATTTCAAGGTTTGATTGAACTTTTTTGTTATTGTTATTATTATTATTTATTATTTTGAGTTCAGCTTGAACTTCGTTATAGGTACACTGTTCCAATTAGAGGAGATAGATTAATAAAGAGTAATTGCAGTGGATGACAAATTAATTATCTATAATAGCAAATTTAGCAAAAAGAATTGTAAATATGGCAAAAAAAAAAAAAGAATATTCCTATTTTATCCTTCTCTTCCTCTCCCTTCCCATTTACCCTTTTTTGTGTATACCATTCCTTCTTCTTCTTCTTGTTTTTTTTTTTTTGCTTTCTTCTTGTTTTTTTCATTTATGAGCTGTTATGATTTTTTTTCTTTTTGTTTTATAATGAGCTATTACGATTTCTTCTTTTTTATTTTTTTATTTTTTATTTTTTGTGCATTTATGAGGGTGGAGTTGTGTGATTAATATGCTTTTTTTCCCCTCTTTTGTGCAGTTTATTAAGTTGTGCATTTTCTTTTTCTTTTTTGATTTGATTTGCTTTTTATTCTTCTTCCCACAAGGTATTGTTATGATTGTTTCTTCTTCTTTTTATTTCGAACCACGGACCTTGTGGTTATCCTTACAACTTTATGCCAATTGAGTTAAGCTCTTGTTGGCCTTCTTTTTAATTCAAGAATGCCAAGAATACAAAAATAGCAATTTTGGTGAGTGTTTAGGTATATCAAAGTATATCACTGATATACTCCGGTTAATCGTAGTCTATCACTGACTATCACTGGTCGAAGTCTATCAGGGCTATAATTGATAGATAATGAAATACAAAGAATACAAGAATAGCAATTTTATGGTGGTGGTCACAGAGTGTGCTAGGCTTTAAAAATTATATTGTTGATTAAGAGTCACTTGTTCGTAATGGTTATTTTTGGATTTTATGTTCTAATTACCACAAGAGACTTAAAATTTTTGTTCAATTTATGATTGTAGTATAATAATTTTGGATGAGTTTCTAATTACCGAGATGAATTGCAATGGAAAGTAATTTACTGATAGATTTCAATTAAATTGATTTATATCAGTAACAATCATTGGTAGACTTCAATTAATTGATAATTAACTGATTTCTATCAGGGATAGAAACTGATAGACTTCAATTAACTGATTTCTATCCTCGATAGAAAATGATAGATTTGAATTAAACTAATTTATATCAGTGATACAAGTCAATAAACTTCAATTAAATTGATTTCTGATAGAAACTGATAAACTTCAATTAAATTGGTTTCTATCGGTGATAGAAACTAATAGTCTTGAATTGAGTTGATTTCTATCAGTGATAGAAACTGATAACCTCGAATTTAACGGTTTTCTATTAGTGATTATCACTGATAGACTTAAATTAAACTGATGGATAAAAATTGATAGCCCTGAATTAAACTGAACTAATACTTGAATTAAATTGTTTTCTATCAGTGCCTATCACTGATAAGCTTGAATTAAACACGATAAAAACTTATAGATTATAATTATCAGAGTCTATCGGTGATACACACTGATAGACTTCGATTAATCAAAGTCTATCAGTGTCTATCACTAATAAACTCCGATTAATTGAACATTTTCATCAAAGCCTATCAGTATTTATCACAGAGAAGTCTATCAGTGACTATCAGTAATAGGGACTGATAGGCTATTGGAGATACTAAGGGTATTTTCGTAATTTAACGTATTTTTTGCTATTTCCGCAAATAATTTTATTTTTTGTTAATTTTGCAATATGTTTGCCGGTTTTTGCTATCTGTGCAAAGCCCCCATTAATAAATGTGAGAGTGAAAATATGAACCTACAATCTCGAGGGAAGGAGAGATGTCTAATTTCTTGACCAGGCATTTGGAGAAGATGTTTAAGTTTATCTTTGTTTCACAAATTTTTACCATTAGAGTTAGGATTAACTACGTAGATAGGTCATTTTGAACGTCATTAGAGTTAGGATTAACTACGTAGATAGGTCATTTTGAACGTCAAGTTACATAAATGTCAAGTTTCAAGAAAATTTTCAATTTTGTCTCGAGCGTTGCCAATTTAAGCCTAATAGAGAATAATTTTACAAATTTGTGCATTAAAGTCAAAAAATGAATAAAATAAACTAAATATACTTTTCATAGTCTTTTATAGATTTCAAAATATCTCCAAAATCACTCTTTCCATAACTTCCCTCCATTCTAAAAAATATATGAAAAAAACGAGAGCCAAAATTTTTTTCCATCCTTTTTTCCCTCACTCTTCTCCTTTGTGATTTTCTCCTCAATTTTTAGTGTCGTCTTAAAAAACCCCACGTGATTTCCTTCTCTAAGTGTCAATTGATCAGAGTGTCCTTCTCTCTATCTCTAGCAGACTACAACATCGTTCTCCCTCCCTCATGTTTGGCAACTCCTTCCATCGGCAGTTCATTCTTCAATGGATGTTTTGACAGTCGACCACAATACTCAAGACCCAATCGACTTTGAATTTGGGTTGAGAATACACACTCATCTATTGAACGTAGATCAGAACACTTTCTCCATTTCAACTTCAGATTATCCTTGAAGTTAGAACATTTTCGAACACTAAACAACAACCAACAATGTTCCAATTCAGAATAGCGACCGATGGGTTCATATTTCATTCATACGACGATATAATTCTTTCAAATGACAATATATTTCTTCAATCATTGGTACATTTCCTTCAAACGGTGAACACAAGTTATGTTTTCAGTGAACGAGCTTGTAACAACCGACATGTTTTTTTTTTTTTTTTTTTTTTTAAAAAAAGAAGATTAATTTATTTTAATTTGTTTTAATTTATTTTATTGTTTTCAAGAAAATCTTTTATTTGAATTTATTTCCTTTTTGAATTAGGGGGTAAATTTGAATTATTCTTTTCCTTTTTAAAAAAAGGAAATATTCTTTTAGGGTTTTAATTAGTGTTCTATTTAAAAGATCTTTTCTTTAGGATAATTGTAAGGAGTGGCAAAATTATGGTGCATAATGGCAAATATAGCAAGTTTTTACAATAATTGCAAATATGACAAAGTTTTTAAATGAATTTTTTATATTCCTGAATTACCTCTGCCCCTGATTGTCGCACGCATCTTCTTTTTCCTCGTCAGTTTTTTTTTTTTTAATAGAAATCTTCTATCACTGATAGATTCTATAGTGATAGAAAAGCTTTCTATCGCTGATATATTGATAGAAAAGTTTTCTATAGTGATAGAAAGTTTCTATCACTGATAGAAAAGCTTTCTATCACTGATAGATTCTATCAGTGATAGAAAAACTTTTGATAGAAAATCTTTCAATCCCTGATAGAATCTATCAGTGATAGAAAATTTTTCTATGAGTGATAGAAAAAATTTCTATCACCGATAGAAAATCTTTCTATGAGTGATAGAAAAACTTTCTATCTCTATCACTGGTAGAAAAACTTTCTATGACGGATAGAAAAACTTTCCGTGAGTGATAGAAAATCTTTCTATCACTGATAGAAAAAGTTTCTATCAGTGATAGAAATCTTCTATTACTGATAGTTTTCTATCAGAAATCCTCTATCACTGATAGATTTCTTTTAGTGATAGAAGATCTTTTGTTTGATGGTGATACATGGTGAAATCGAGCATTGAAAAATAAAGCAAAAGCGAACAGTTATAGAAATCAAACACTGAAAAGCAAAAACCAAACACTGGTAGAAAACCAAATAACAACAACCAAACACTGATAGAACACCGAACACTGATAGAAGTGATAGAAAATCTTTTCTATCAAAATAGAAAATCTTTCTATCATTGATAGAAAAGTATCTATCGCTGATAGAATCTATCAGTAGTAGAAAATTTTTCTATCATTGATAGAATCTATTAGTGATAGAAAATCTCAATCACTAATAGAAAATATTTCTATCACTGATAGAATCTATCAATGATAGAAAATCTCTATCACTGATAGAAAATCTTTCTATCACTGATAGAATCTATCAGTGATAGAAAATCTGGAGGGGTATTTTAGTAAATGCAACAGACAGACAGATTTTGTCATTTTTGAAATTTTTTTGTGGGCTGCTAGATTTGCAATTACTTTGGCCCATATTGCTATCCTTGCAACCGACCATTTCTTTAGCCCTAATTATTTTTAGGCTCTGAATCAAAAAAGAGAGAAGAGGAACACATTCTACACTTTCTTTCCCAGAGAAAAAGTAGTAAGTTTTTCTTCCCTTCTATGTTTTTCTTTTGTTTTCTTTTCTTTTTGAAAAGTTTTAGTATGAAGTGTTATTTTTTCTATTTGGGATGAAATTGATTTTCAAACCTTTTGCCCTAAAAAGTTTTAGGTTTTTGTTTTGGCCAAAATTTTGTCAAATTTTTTCCTCTTAGGGCTATTGGTTTAAGTTCAAGATTTGAGGAAAAAAAAGAATTTTTCCAGAATTTCCAGCATTGAATTTATTTTATTTTGGGGCTGTTTTTGTGTTTAAATTCGAATCTTTTTGTTAAAAAAGTTTGCCTATGATTGCTAAATTGAAGTATGATTTATGGCTTTGATTTCTTCATGAAAAGGGAGTGTTTTTATTGATTTTACAGCAGTTTTTATTGGGGTTTTCAGATCTGGTTTTGTATTTTAAGGTATCCATTATTGATTTGTTTTAGTGTAAAAAACTTGAAAAATCTTTATTTTGTTTGCAGAAATTTTTTTGGGCTATTTATCCCAATTTTAAGGTAGTTTTGAAGGTTTTAAAGATTGAAGAATTGAAATCTTGTTTTGTATTTTAAATGGTTTTGAAAGGTTTTGTTTTATTGATTTTTGGTATGAAAAAGATGGATTTTAAAGGGAAATTTTCCAGAATTTCAATGCTGATTTTAGCACCCATTAAGCTTTTTTTTTCCCAACTTTTTATGAAAAGAATTTGTTTTAAGTGGGAAAATTTGGAGGTTAAGATTGATTGCCATTTGGATTGGTCGTTAGACCTTTAAGATGGATTAGTTGGTTTCTAATTAGAGAAGTATTAATTATGTTTAGGAAATTGTTGGATTCAAGGGACCGAGTTTGATTTGCTTTGGACTTAAGATTTGTAGGTTCTGATCGAGGTAAGTAATTTCCACATCCCTTCCAAAATAGAAATTTTGGTGAAAATGGTTTGTTTTAAATTGAATTTGATTTGATTGAAATTGTTTATGTTTCAATTGTTTTGTTAAATGAAAGCATGTTTACTGTTTTGAATGTTTTGGAAAGTGTTTTGAATTGAATCGATTGTGCTATCCGGATATGCCAAATTTTGTTTTGGGGAATGTATGCTTTGTAGTAGCCATATTGGAATTGACGGTTACACTGAATGAAACTTATTTGTGGGAAGACACTTTATGTTGTTTGACGTTCATTTGGAATGTAGATTCATGTGCGTGTTTCACTCACATGGCCTCACACTTAAGTATTTGATTTGATATGTTCTAGTCGGTTTTAACCGACAATTATGTATGTATGTCTGATTGGTGTTACCAACGGGTAACCACTTCTGTTCTGGGCTACTCCATTGATGCATCTATCCCAATATGTTTTGAAAGTATTGTTTGACTGAAAGTATTGTTTGACTGAAAGAATGATTTTGTTTCGGTTATTGAAATGTTTTATTACCTGAAATCTTATGTTTTGTTTTGAACGAAAATGAATTGTGAACTTGATGTGGAAGTTGCTTATTGAGTATTTTTGTACTCATTTTGTGTTTTTAAAATGTTTTCAAATGATGGAGCAAGTGATAGTTCTAACAGCGATTAGGCTAGCGTTCTGGCATGACCAATGAGGAGTTATGATCTGTAGGATTTAGTAGGCTTCTGTAGGTTTTGTTGTTTTTGTTATTGTTTAGTTCTTTATTTGTTTGGAATATTGGACTTGACTTTGGTTGTAAGCCTTGTTTTCTGAATAATAGGTTGTGTGTTTTTTTTTTTCGTTTTGTTAAATCGCTTCCACAATTTTTGAAAGTTTGACCGTATTGAAAAATACAGGCTGTTACAGTACACACATGTTTATATTTTTCATGTGTTTTTTAGTTGTTTCATACAATGTTTATATTTTCTAAATGTTGGGGTACATTTAATAATATAGGTATATATTATTTATACATTTTTTTTAAAAAAGATATATATATAGAGAGTGTGTGTACTGTATATATTTGTAAATGATATAATAGTAGTGACGTGACAAACAAATATACTGAATATATATTTGAAAATGACATAACAGTCGTGATAAATTAATATACTACCAAATAATAAGAAATCAAAGTAACTCTGATACCAAATATTATAAAACCCTTGATGATTGGATTTAAAAACCTTGTTAACAAACAGACCCATTGAACTCAATCTCAAGAACTCCAAAACAGATTTGAAAATTAATCCAAAGAAAGTAAAAGCAGGATTATGTACCTTGCTGATCAAATATCTCAAGCAAAGAAAACTTGTTTAAGATTCGAACCAGACCAAAACTCATCAAACCAGACCAAAACCACTCTAATGGAACAGAACGGAATCGCCGAACCAAAGTCTTGGTCAAAGACATGCTGCACACTAGAATGTAGGGTAGCATCTCGACGCTATAAAGACAACGTCTCGTTGCTACGATTCATTTGGCCAGCGTCGAGTTAGCGTTGACCCGCTGTGGAACGTTGGTTTGGAACTCATCAGCGACGAGACGCTCTGAGGACAGCGTCAAGACGCTGACCTCTCGGGTCTGCAACTTTGCTTGATTTCTTCAACGATTTTGGCCCCAATTCTTCCCGTTCTTCATAAAATTGAATGGTATTAATTTAATTAATTCAATTAAATCACATTTAATCAAATTAAATTAAATTAATCAATCAATTAATTCATCAATTAATTAAATATCATATGTTTAATTCACTTTGCATCTCTCATATAACCTATAGTTTTGATTTGCATCTAATGAGCATTAAATTTGAGAAAGAAATCTTCGGGGCCAAAGATGATTGATGTTTTCATTCGAGAAAGACACTCCTGGCTTAACTCAAAAATAGGTCGCTCATTTGCTCCTATGATCTATCTTGTGGCAAGGCCAAACCCCTATGGAAAGTCCAGGTTTCAAGCCCTAAACGACCTTCAAGTCCACTCGCTTACTCAAGAAATCTAAGACCTGTTGTAGGAGCGAAGCCGCTTGACCGAGTTGACGAGGGGAAAGAGCGAAGCAGCTTGACTGATAGTGTAGATAGTAAAGATGCACATTAAATTTAACATATAATTTTAATATGAATCCAATTAACATTAAAATAATATATGAAGTGATCATTTAAACATTTAATTCGCTCATAAATTAATTTTGAATCATATCCAAAATTAAATTTATATTATAAAGTTTAGTCGAAGGACAATCCACAAGAGTCCATAACACACTCAAGATTAAGACTAAGTTACCTAGGTCATCCTATTGAAATAATAATCTAATTAGTTAACGGTGTTACATCTAATGGTTACTATTTCGCGGTCCGGTCTTATCCAAACTCATTGCATAGGATACCTCTACTCATATGTTCACTACACGAACGCGTTAGATCATTGCGTTTGTATTAAATATAAAGCAGACTGTATCTAGAGTGTCACCAAGATAAGGTACCTAGGCTTATTCCTATACTATAGACCTTTTAGGTTGTTTCTTGAACATTGATCCTCGTAGTTAGAATACAAGATTAATTTCATTTGTCAATATGTTGCTAGTGTTTTTTACTTAACGATAGTTCTCAGTAAACATAGGTTGGGTAGTTAGTTTTCTATTATTAGCATAACCCATAATCCCTCTTTTCTGGTTGTGGAGAGTGGGTTGTTGAGAAGATCATGGGTCTATTTCTTGTACTATAAATATGTGTACTCTGCTTTGCTAATAATACAGTGAGTAAAGTTTTAGACTCAGTTATCCTATTGATACAAACAACCACAAAATTTAAGTTGGTATCAGAGCCATATTTTGCAAATGCATCCATGGCAGACGATTCGAGCTCCACCACCCTTCCACAAGCCATTGTCACTTTCCCCACCAGTTCTACCCAAACTCCTACAACATCCTCGTTCGGTCAGCTTGATAAGGGTAAAAAATATATCTATTTTACCCTTATATTTAGCTCATTTCTTGGTAAAAAAATTGAGTGTTTAGGTCAATTTTACTATTTCCGAGCTCAAAACATGTTAATTTGATAAGTTAGGGTGTTGAGAGTCACTTGTGTTGAATTATGCTTAATTATGCTTAAAAAGACTTGATTTGAAGAAAATTTGACTTAGTTTGTTGTTGTGCAGAAAAACGGAGTTGAAGCGGGAATTCCCTAGAAATGCGACCGCATTTCTGGGAAGGAAAAAATAAAATGTGACCGCATTTCTGGAAAAACAGAGATCATTTCGAGTCGTACGCGGGTCGTTGTTGACGAGTCTTCTCCGCACCTAACCGGTTGTTTTGACCCCGAAATTGACTGGGAACCTTCTAGCACCTATTTCACAGCTCCTCAACCAATTTCTACACTATATAAGCTCGAGATTCGAAGTCAAATTCAAGTAGAACTCACTTGGAAGAAAAGGGTGGTGACAGAACCCTGGCTCAACGCCAATGAGTAGGGATGCCCGAGGTCCTTCTTAGATGACCAAATTCTAACCCGAGAGAGAGTTAGACATTAAACCTTGTGGTTTGTAGAGAGTTTTACCCATTCCCATCTTGTAAAAGTGAGAGAGTGAAGTGTCTTAGCGAACTCTAGAAGAATTGTGTAAACAAAAAACCCATAATATTTAGCTATCTCTTTTAATTCCAGCTCTTGAATCATTTCATTATCTTGTATTCTTTGCATCATTATTTCAATGAAAATGTGTTCATTTGATTTTTATCCCATCATGAGTAGCTAAATCCCATTGAGGGGTTCAATGTGGTGAATTCCCTTAGGGTTTAATGGCTTGAAAGTGTTTTATTTGCTTAAGTAGGGTTTAATCCATGTCATTCTTTATTGAATATCATTATGATCTTGCTAAGTTTAATTTGATCACTTAGACTTTGCATGCTATGTGAGTTTGATCTCGAAAGGGACAAACGATATCGGTTCTCATAAAGGTGATATAGGAGAAAAAGCTCGAAAGAGATTGTTCGACGGCATAAGGCAAGCTACCTAAGGCACCCTATATCGACTATAGGGTTATATGTTGCATTCGTGAATTTTCTATGTCGGAGTCGAGTCCTAGAAATGGGCATAATGGTACTCGCTTAGCCTTCTTACGATTTTTTGGAAATAAGGGCCAAAAGGAAGTTAAATCTGACCCAATGCATTAAACACTCTTAAGTTAGATATTGCATAAGTATGGTTGTTACCTTAGGGATGAATCCATGTTGAATACCTCGTTTGTTTATTATTGTTATTCTTTATTAGTTATTAGCATGTTTTATTTATCTTTTCAAAAACCCAATCAATTAACTTATTTTCTTTGGTTACCTTTTTCAAAAGCAATCATTTGAGCAGTTTTTTCATCAAATCTGAATTTCCAATTTAGTCCTCGTGGGATCGATACCATTGAAATACTTTCTGAGGTTTTTTTATTACTACGTGCGACAGTGTATACTTGCACTTAGTGTTGGCTGAATTATTTCTTTATTATTTCATTTATCATCTTATCTCACTTCCATCTATTCAGCTAGCCACGCACCAAGTTTTTGGCGCCGTTGTCGGGGACCAAAAGTGAAACCAGATTTGTTTTTTTGAGATTGCGACCGCATATTCTGTCTCAAAGGGAATTTGACTTCGGTTTCCAATTGTTTTGCTTTTGCAGGTTGAAGTTAGTGCATGAGCAAGGGGTATCCACTCCTTAACATTGATTTGGAGATAGAAAGAACCTTTCGTCGTCGAAGGAAGGAACATAGACGAAAGAAGAGTGAGCAACAAGAGTTGAGTGCACAAGAATTTCTAGAGGAAGCATCTTACATTCAAGAGTTTCCAATGGATCCTCCTGGAGTCAATCCTCAAGTTCGTGGAAGGGAGCAGAATGGCGGGAGAATTCCTCCAGTTCCTCCAGTTCCACCGGTGCCACTGATTGCTTGCGAAATGCAAGCTATTTACCCTCTAAATTTAGGCTAAAAGAAGGCAAAAAGAACCTCCAATGCGTTATCTTAGCGCATAAAGAAAAGGGAAAGTGCTTTGATATAAGCGGCAAGCTATATTTGTGTATGCGATAAGAAATTATAAATACAAAGCGCCAACGCAACTAATCTGGACATTTTAAGTATCTTTTCAACGCAGGCACACTTTCCAAGATGATCAAAAGACAGAAAAAGATGGGTGAAAAGACAAGCGCCGGCGCAGCCAGAGCAAGTAGGCGAAAAAGGAGATTAAAAAGGCGCAAGTGGCCTAATGATGATTAAGCGCTGACACAACTAACGCAAGTGGACGTGCAAGTTGGCCGTTGGTGACTTGAAGAAGTTTGCTTCCCTCACCAATAAATAGAAGTCACATGTTCAAAGAAGGGGGGGGATCATTAGCAGACCATTAAAGAGAGAATAAGGACTTCACAAAGGAGCTGCAGAAATCTGTAAATGGGAGCACACTTGTGTGTAATGTATCATTTCATGTATATCTGTTTTGCTTTCATGAGCTAAATCTTCTCTTCAAGGCTTAGCGCAAGCGCCTCATGCGGCGATAAGTGCCACTTGTAAGCGTATTTTTGGTTTAATTGAAACATTGTTTGCTTTCTACTTAGTTGTGTTAATCCTTTCATTGCTAAGTCCCGCTTGGCCAGCCGGATGCGGTATTAGTATGATAAATCCTTGACAGGTAATGCATATAGATCTCTCTAAGTAGAGCAAGCTAGCGCATGTCATGTAGTCTTGGTAGCATTTAATTATTACCACTAAAAGATATTGCATGCTTGAGCTTCGATTGCATTGTGACTAACACAATCCCTTGTAAGTATGAAGAGAACTAAACTTCACGCATAAACTAGGCAAAGAGTCATTTACTAGTTGATTGCTAAAACGCATAAGGAGTACCGGAAGGAAAACTTAATGATTTTTTCTCACTTAGGCATTAATGGATCAATTAATAAAAAATTAGCGCTACAAGTCTCTTATAGACGCATGAGGTTGCTACCACAATAGCCTTGATATTTCTTGCATCAAACCCCTTTCCTCACTTTATATTATTTTCTTCCCGTGATACATCTATTATTCAAAACTACACCAATCAATTTTCTTTACTTACCTAGCATGTTGAGAAATTAAATTAGTGAATATAGAATTTTTGTTCCATTTCCCTGTGGATTCGACCCTGAACTCATCAGGTACTACTTGATTAATCAGTTTATACTTGGATTGATTTAAATCTGCGACTATTCTACCAACTATACTGATAACCAATCAGCCACAACAAGAAAACCCGATCTACATTGCGGAAGATCGAAACTGAGCAATAAGGGACTACGTTTTACCAGTTTTCCAGACATTGAATCCAGGAATCTTGGAGCCACTGATTGATGCTCCACAATTTGAACTTAAACCAGTGATGTTCTAGATGTTAAATACAATGGGCCAATTCTCAGGACTTCCAAATGAGGATCCACACAAGCATATTAAATTATTTTTGAGAGTTTGCAATTCTTTTAAAGTAACAGGAGTGCCGGAAGATACTCTAAAGCTAAAACTTTTTCCGTTTTCTTTATAGGGAGATACTGAAGCCTAGTTGGATTCATTTCCTCCAAACTCCATCACCTCATGGAATGATTTGGCGGAGAAGTTTTGGAGAAGTTCTTTCCCTCCAATAAAAATGCCAAGAACAGAGCAAAGATCATTGCTTTCAGACAGTCATACAATGAACCGTTGGATGCAGCTTGGGAAAGATTCCAGAGGCTAGTTCAAAAGTGTCCACACCATGGACTGCCTGCTTGCATTATTTTGGAGCATTTTTACAGTGGGTTAGATCAAGCTTCAAAGGTACTTGTAAATGCATCTGCAAACGGATCTTTTCTGAGGAAGTCTGCTAATGAGGCGCACGCTATTCTAGATACCATAGCCACCAATAACCGACATTGGGGAGAAAATGAACCAACAACCATTTTGAAAAATCCAGTGAAAGCAGTAGAAACAGAGGCTAACTCTACGATGCAAGCCCAGATCAAGGCCATCCATAGCATGATGATGGGCATGTCCATGAACAATGAAGCCAATATAGCCTCTGCTAATGCCGTTTCTTCTTTCTATTGTGAGATATGTGGTGAGGAACACATCGCTGATAGTTGTCCACTAAACCCTGCATTTGTTTTTTATGTAGGTCCAAAAGGAAATCAAAACCAAAATAGATGGAATCCGTATTCGGCCACATACAACCCAGGATGGAGACAACATCCAAACTTTTCTTGGGGAGGACAAACCGGATCGAGTAATTCCAACACTCAGTTTGGAAAGCAACCTACACAATAACAATCACAGAAAAATTTTCAACAAGTTCCAGTGTAGAGCCAAGAGTCAAATCTAGAGACTCTTATGAAGGAGTACATGGCAAGGAACGATGCTACAGTAAGGAATTTGGAAGTTCAGCTTGGACAAATTGCTCAAGAGATAAAGAATAGACCTCAAGGGACGTTGCCTAGCAAAACCGAGACCCCACATAGAGAAGGCAAGGAACAATGCAAAGCAGTGACCCTGAGAAGTGGATTAGAATATGATGGACCAAAGTATCCAGGAAGTTCAGAAGTAGAGATCCCAGTTGAAGCTCGAGAAAAGATTTGTGAAAAGAAGTCAGACAATACCACAGATATTTCAAGGAATAAAGAAGAAAAAGAAAACACCAAGGAGCCTGAAGCCTTGGTGGAAAAAGAAGAAAAATTGAAGTTGGGAAATGCGACCGCAAAACCTCAGAAGTTTGTGATAAACCCAGATTACAGACCACCTCCTCCGTACCTACAAAGATTCAAACATGCCTCACAAGATGTACAGTTCAAGAAGTTCTTAGATGTATTGAAGCAGTTGCACATTAACATACCATTAGTGGAGGCACTTGAACAAATGCCTACATATGTAAAGTTCCTAAAAGATATTCTGTCGAAAAAGAGAAGGTTGGGGGAGTACGAAACGGTTGCACTCACGGAATGTTCCAGTGCACTAGTAAAGAATGAGATTCCTCCCAAGCTTAAGGATCCAGGAAGCTTTACAATTCCAAGCTCTATAGGGGCAGAGACGTAGGCAAAGCACTGTGCGATTTGGGAGCAAGCATCAACTTAATGCCCTATTCGGTTTTTAAGCAGTTAGGAATTGGTGATGCACGACCAACAAATGTAACCTTGCAGTTGGCAGACCGATCAATTACACACTCCATTGGAAAGATCGAAGACATATTGGTTAAAGTTGATAAGTTTGTTTTCCCTACGGATTTCATTATCTTAGATTGCGAAGCCGGCAAAGATATTCCGATCATCTTAGGACGACCGTTCCTTGCGAAGCCGACAAAGATGTTCCGATCATCTTAGGACGACCGTTCCTAGCCACAGGCAGAACTTTGATCGATGTCCAGAAGGAAGAATTGACCATGAGGGTCAATGATCAGCAAGTCACATTTAATGTGATGAATGCAATAAAGTACCCTGGAGATTTTGAGGAATGTTCGATGATCGATGAAATTGATGAACTCACTCAATCTACTTTGCAGGAAATAGTAAGAAGAGAAACCTTGGAGGATGTACTTGGACATGAAGAATTAGATGAAAAAGGTGGAAAAAAGATTGAAGTTGAAGGAAGCAGTCAAACCATGAAGCGACAAAAGATTAAACCATATTGGGGAAGAGGCTTCGAGGATGAGGAAACCCATGTCTCCGTAATTGATTTGGTAAGACTACTACCTTGAACTAATTTTTGTATATTATCCGGGTTTATGAATAATAATCTAGACTGGAGTTCAAAAATATAGGGGCAAGAGTAAAACCTCTGTCTAGGAAAATCCTGCCTAGGAAAGGGTATTTAAGATGACCATTGGGAACACCTTTTCCTGGGGATTTATCTGGGAGTTTTGAAAAGTCCATTTTATTATGTTGAGCTCTGTCTGGTGTTTGAAATAAGAAAGAGAAAATTGCAAGTTTGTTTTTGAATAAATGATTTTTTATCAAGAGGGAACTTTGTCTAAGGCAAGTCCTGACTAGGTTGAGGTACTTAAACTCACCATAGGGAACACCTCTACCTGGGAACTTACCTCGAAGTTGAAT
This sequence comes from Luffa acutangula, assembly GCA_036850905.1. NCBI lineage: Eukaryota > Viridiplantae > Streptophyta > Magnoliopsida > Cucurbitales > Cucurbitaceae > Luffa > Luffa acutangula. Next base: position 39,799,705 of record CM072097.1, on the reverse strand, counting down.
TGATCAAAACCTTTCTTAAATTCTTTTAAAATAAGAAAATGAAAAATATATAGGAATAAATCATGATTAAGTGTATGAGCTTTCTAACTTGTTTGTGAGTGTTTCAGAGAAAAGGAGAAAGCAAAGGAAAAATGAAAAGCAAAGGAAAAATGAAAAGTCAGAAAAAAGTGAAGGCAGAAAAACTGGGTGAAATGCGACTGCATTTCTCCCTAGTGTATTTGGGAATGCGATCGCATTTGCCCAAATAGGAAGGGAGTCACGATTTTTTATTTGACCTGCACGTGACCTAATTAGAAAAGTATAAATAGCTTGACTTAAGTTATTTTTCTCCTCACTAAACACCAAAACCTTTGCATTCAAGTCAAACCCTCAACCCTCCATATTCTCCATCGTGAAACTGCAAGACCCACAAGCAAAGAAGATGAAGAACACTTAAGGATCATCATCCTCATGCAAAAACACTCGATCTCAGAGTGCAAGATCGACCCACGAAGCGGAAGGAAGCAACCGAAGACAAGAGGAGAACCCCGAAACACCCATGAAAGGCACGCGAAGGACGAGACCCACGAGATTCTCACCGGCAGTCGTGAACCAAGCGCCCAACGTTCCAGCTCCATCCTCTTCGACAATGCCGGCTAGTTCGGGGGAGATGTCGAGCTCATCTGCACCAAAGAGGTTCACGCGCGCCGCTATTGTCCACCAAATCCAAAAACCTCCCACTCAACAATTCAGAAAATGTTCGGGGGAGTGGTTTGAGATGATCCGAGAGATGGGAGCCAAGAGACGAGCTGCCCTTGAAGAAGGAGGGAATCGACAAGACGAAGAAAAGGCCGCCAAGGCAGCTGAAAGCTCTCAGCAAGGAGAAGCTTCAATGGGTAAGGTTTCCGAACCTTCAACTAACACCTCTCTATCTTGCAGGACCAAGCTCGTGGTTACTTACAACGCAAGGAAGAGGAGCCCAAAGAAAAATGTGTCTGAATAGCCGCTTGAAGTTCAACCCTTGAAAATCGCAAAGATGTCGCCTGATGTATTCGAAGGAATAATCCGCCAAGCAGTGGTAAAGGCCCTTGAGATTGCAGAGGGGTACAAGGCTGAACAGGATGCTTTGAAAGAGGTTGAAGCGGAGAGAGAGATGGAAAATCAAAAGATGGCTGAGGAGGATGAGTTTGCAAAGGAAAGAGATGAGAATGATGAGAAAAGAAAAAGAGAAGAAGAACAAGAGGCCGAGAGGGCCTTAGAAACTGAGGAAGAGAGAAAATATGAAGAAAACCTCAAGAGGGAAGCCATGGATTTGCAACTCCTTGAGGAAGAGAAAAAGAGAAGGGAAGAAATAAAAGAAGACGAAAAGAGAAGGAAGGAAGCTAAAGACTTCCTTGCAGCTTTTGAGCCACTTCACAAGGCTCAAAGTGAGGCTAATGTGCTGCAAGGAAGGTTAGAATAAGAGGCCCAATAGGGGCCAAGAAAAGAAAATTTAGAAAAAGAAGAAGAAACAAAAAAAAAAAAAAAGTAGAAGGCTAGAATGCGACCGCATCTAGGCCGCATTCTGAGGAAGGCCTAGTCTAGGCCAATAGAGAGAAGCCATTTGAAGAGGTTTTTGAGCCTCTATTCACACATGACCCATCAGCTGCTGATAGCACCTCTTCAGGGAGAAAAGGGATGAAAAAGAAAAAGAAGACGAGGAAGCCGAGACCTCCAATGATTCTGACTCTGATACAGAATCTGATTCAGAGGTAAGGGAGCTCGATGATGACCAATTCCCTATCTCTGCAGCATTAAGAAGAAAGAGAAAGAGAGCGATTAAGGCTGAGAGGAGGACAAAGAACAAGAATGACCCAATCTTTGCCAAGAGGCCGAGGACGAGATCCATGGACGCCTCTCCTGCAGTTCCTCCGAGGCCGCATCTCCCAAAAATCCGTTCCCTGAGGTATTTAAAGATGTTAATTTTCAGGAACGAATGGAGATCATGAAGAAAAGAGATTTCCTCAACGAGAAGGGATTCTCTGATCGAGCAGGAGCATTGCTAGAGTTCGTAAGCAAAGTTATCTTCCAGTACAAGTGGCAGGAGTTCTATGCTCACCCTCAGGAGGCTGTTGTGCCTCTAGTTCGTGAATTCTACGCTGGCTTTGAAGGGAATAAAAGTCCCCACGCAGCGGAAGCGCATCGATTGGACCTTACGCCGTATATTAATTAACATTAAAATACCGTTACGAAAACTCAAATAAACTTTAAACACACTTTAAAGTTGCTGGAAAATCAGTTTAAACATGCTGAAAAATAAATCTAAATTTATTTTCATGCTCTTCTAAAGAAAAGGGGAAGAGCCGTTACAAACCTTCGTTGTAGACTTGACCGTTCTTCCCCAACGACGCTCCAACGAACAAAACGCAGCAACCTCCTTTGAGTTTCTTCGCTGGAAAATCCTTCTTGAATGACACAATAACCACAGAGGTTACACCGGTATGTCTCTAAGTCTAGGAGGCAAAAGACTTGTGGGAGTCTTTCTCTAAGAGGGAGGCTAGAGAGAATTCTAGGTCTTGTCTTGAGAGTCTAAGAGCAAGAGCAGAGTGTCATGGACCAATTAGGTCTAGTGTTCTATTTATAGAAGAGAGGCCATGAATAAAAAATTCAATTAAATCAATCTTTTCCAAAATTGATTCAATCTTATTCCTTATTTAATCAATCATGATCAATCAATTCCATAATTGATTAATCTTTTCCACAAATGACTAATTACTTCCGTAAGTGATTAGATCATTTCCATAAATGATTAATCACTTCCTTAAGTGATTAATTATTTCCATAATTGATTAATTCCCGGTTAATGAATTCTTTAATTAATTAACCACCAATTAAATATCACATATTTAATTTCCGGCCTTGAATTAATTAATTCGCCCAAATAGATTTTAGGCCTTAAATTAATTAATTCATTATTTGAACTCTTTCAAACTTCCATAAATTTATATTTGAATTTCTTCAAATATTAATTTCTCTCATAATAATATATCAATATATATTATATTTGTTTCCCTTAATAAATCGAACATTTTCAATTTACATTTATTACTTAGTTGCCTCAAATTACTTTATGAGCTACCAGTGGGACCTGATGAACCTGCAGATCAAAAGCTCCAACGATGTGAGATTAATTGGTCAAACTCATTAACCACATTAATCAATATTTGTTAACTGTGTGTTCATTCCACTATAGACTCACAGTTGCACTCTTCTCACTGCAGACATATTTTCTGTGTCCACGGATATAGACCAATATCGACTAGTTAGTCCTTCACGAGTGTCTGCAACACCAGCTGTGTCAAATTACCGTTTTACCCCTGGGTTACTTCTATTTCCTTAAGTACCAGTTCTCCTCTAATGAACAACCTGTTTGTGGTCCAACCATCAAACAGAAAACCCTCTCGTGCCATTGAGAGGGTAGGGTCCTTTGTTCAAGACTCGGAGTAACCACTTAAGGGAACACTCATCTGCTTCCCTAATGTCGGGAAGGAGTGAATTCCATCTTGTACGATTATGTTCCCAGCTCCCTATTCGGTCTTGTCCCCAAAATGGTAGGCTTATTGAGTCGGCGTATTGGCCACTCTCACCCATACAAATCAAAGGACAATCTCTCATGAGCAGGAGTCCATAATCAACTCAGGATTAAGACTAAGTTGTCTAGGTCGTCCTAGTGAAATAGAAAACCAACTAGTTAACGGTGTTATAACCAATGGTTACTATTTCGCGGTCCGGTCTTATGCAAACTCATTGCATAGGATACCCCCACTCGCATGTCTCCTACACGAACGCGTTGGATAGCGGCGTTTGTATCAAATACAAAGTGGGCCGTATCCATAATGTCACCAGGATAAGGCACCCAGTCTTATCCCTATACTATAGACCCTTTAGGCTCTTTCTTGAACAATGATCCCATATGTCGCTACATATAGTTCAAGACTCATATTACAGCCTTGGATGTCTAGTTTATTGGATTAGGGTCAAATAGTGCAATATTTAACAATAACATTTTATTGCAGAAACTAAAAAACACTTTATTAAATACAAGTATAAAATTAGTTTACATTCACTATCTACGAGTTTTAGGGCATAAAACCCAACAAACTCCCACTTGAACTAAAACTCTAGTTTAGTGGGATGTACAACAATCTATTCAATAGTGGGTGTATAAATACATGTATAAAACATATAAAATGTACAAATACAATAAACTAGGGCATCACTATACCCATTGGTATCACTATACCCATTGTATAATGGTATCACTATACCCATTGTATAATGGTATCACTATACCCATTACATTTCTCCCACTTGCCATAGATTTTATCTTTGTACATAACTCATAAACCTAGACCTTCTAGATGACCCTCATACCCTTTAGCCGAGAGAGCCTTCGTGAATATTTCAATTTAATTCAATGTGTTTGCTTGTCTTGGGCTGGAAAGTTCTTATGAATTTGCCACAACACCACTGTATCACTATAAAGTCTGATGGGCAAGTTCACATTTGGAACACATTCCAAATCAGTCAAGAATTTTCTAAGCCTTACAATCTCTATCGCTGCTTCACAAGCAACTATATTTTCGGCGTGTATGGTCAAGACTGTAATTATGCCACATTATAGTTCCTTTGTAAAGTTTGACCATGGATACTGATTGATATGTGTTGACTATCCCTACATCATCACAGATGTCAGGCCTTGTGCAGAGCATTGCATACATTATGCTGCCCACAGCGGAGGCCTAGGGAATCTGTCTCATATTCTTAATCTCTTGAGGTGTCTTAGGACACTATTCCTTAGACAAGTGAACCCCATGCTTGAAACGCAATAAGCCCTTCTTGGAGTTCTGCATCGAATATCGGGACAACATTTTGTCAATATACGTTGCTTAAGACAGGGCTAGTGTTTTGTTCTTCCGATCCCGGACTATTTTGATTCCAAAAACATATTCGACCTCTCCTAAATCTTTCATTTGGAATTGGTCCGCTAGCCATCCTTTTATGTCAGACAGATATTCTTATCAGTCTTAAAATCCATGTCAGTGTATCCTGTAAGGATCAAATCCTTAGTCCTATACATGAGCATATAGTTCATCTTTCTCCTCAGATACTTGAGGATATTCATAATGGTTTTCCAATGATCAAATCTTGGATTAGATTGGTACTTACTGACAATCCCTATCGCATAGGACATTCGTCTCATGTCCTCAACTTCTTGAGGTGTCTCAGGAAACAGTTTCTTAGACAAAATGAATTCTACGCCTGAAAGGTAGAGAACCCTTCTTGGAATTCTGCATCTTATATCTAACTAACATCTCGTAGATATAAGACACTTGAGACAATGCTAGCTTTTTGTTCTTACCGTTCCTAACGATTTGGATCCGAAGAACAAACTTTAGCTTCTCCCAAATATTCATTTGGAAATGAGCTGCTAGCTTATTCTACTAGTCAGTAAGATAACCTACATCATTCCCAATGACTAGGATATCAATCACATACAACACTAATAAAGCTACCGAACTATTGACAATCTTCTTGTTAAGACAAGATTCATCAATGTTCTTGATCAAAGCCAAAATATTTGATCACAGTATCAAATCTTATATTCCAAGATCGAATTGCTTAGGTCAATCCATGAATGGATCACTTAAGCTTGTAAACCCCTTTTTGCTTCTGATCTTGCTAAATGAATCATTCTGCTTGAGACATGTAGATACTCTTCTCAAGATTACCATTCAAAAGGGTAGTCTTGACATCCATTCTAAATGGACAAAAGTTCTAACAGACTTCAACATGACGACAGGAGATAAGAATTTCTTACAGTCCACTGTCTCTATGTATAACCCTTTTGCCATAAGTCTAACCATAAGATTATGTCTCGTTTCCTTTTGTAGATTCATTTGTAATCCATTGGTGTTACCCCATTAGATAGATCGACAAGATTCTAGATGGAATTGAAACCACATATTTCAATTCCGTGTCCATCACTTTAATCCAATTGGTTCTTGTTAACATCATTTATTGCCTTGCTCTAAGACAATGAATTCTCTAAATCATCATCAGGTTTGACGATCTGGGCTTCAATTAAGCCCATGTAACGGTCAGATTGTAGGACAATTCTCCCACTATATTGAGGCACTCTCAACTCTTGAGATAGATGTAACTAACCAGTTGTATTGGCCTCATCAACAACTCTTGTTAAAGGTCCAACATCATCAACAATCCTTGTTCACTTATCAACAACTCTTGTTGATATTTCTGTAGCTTCATCAGTTAATTTACTTAAAAACGATCTTACTTTGGGGCTTATTATTTCTTATGTGGTCTTCTTCTTGAGAATGTAGCATTTTTCGATACAAATTCTTATTCTCTTGCGGATTGAAGAAGGATCCACATCTCTCGTTTTCATGGGGTAGCCTATGAATAGGTATACTATTTGAACAGTGTTCCAATTTCTTTTGGGTTGGACACAAGCACATGTGTTGGACTCCCCAAAAAATAACGTAAACAACTTTTACGTCTTATCCACAATTCAAAAGATGTTTCAGAAACACTTTTGATGGAACGTTGTTCGAAATATGTGCTGCAGTCAACACTGCATGACCCCAAAACGAGTCAGGCAAATGAACATAGCTCATAATGAACCGAATTGTATCCAATAGGGTTCTATTTCTCCTATCTAATACACCATTTTTCTAAGGTGCTTCCGGGGTAGTTGAGATGTAATTCCATGTTCTATCAAATAGTCTTAGAATCTCAAGTCTCATCTACTTTACACCTCTATCAGATCGAAGTGTTTTTATCATCTCACCTAACAAGTTTCCAACTTCAGTCTCAAACCACTTTGAATTTCTCAATAGCTTTAGACTTAAGTTGCATTAGGTTGAGATACACATACCTTGAATAATTATCTATAATATAGACAAATTATTCGTGCCCTCCCACCGCTTTAACATATTAGACCACAAGGTTCCAAATGTACAAGCTCTAAGGGCTCTTTGGTTCTCTTATCTCTTTTCTAGTAAAAGATCTATCAGTCATATTGCCCATAAGACATGACTTAATTGGTATTATAGAGTGTTCTTCTAACTAACTTAGAAGTATACTCAAGACTAAGCTCTCAATCATATTGAGATCATAACTAGCCTAACACCTTAAGAACCAAAGAAAGGTATTTCCTTTAGGAGGAATCTTTTGCCTTTCATTTCTTTGATTAGTAGCATCCACAAGCAACACAATGTTCATGACTGCCTTAATCTTGATTAGTCTTAAAATCGTTTATGTTATTTTTTCAGTTCAGCTGAACAAAAGTTAACTCCCTTTCTTGAAATGAACTGCGTTAGCAGAGAAAGGTAAAGAGTAACATTGTTCCAGCCAATAAGATACAAAAATCAAATTTCTTTTGATTTTAGGAATTATATACACATTATCTAATAATATGTATTTGCTCCCACTGGAAAAAATAACTTGACGTTCCCCATTGCTACAGTCAAGACAACCTCTCTAATTCAAAATTTTGAGAGTTATCTCAATAGCATGAAGCTATTGCCAGGAATTCATTCCTTTTAATAAGAAGAACAAACGTAATTTGTGACTATGAATCAAGTATTCGGGTAGAATCATCATTCTTCACAAATTACGCTTCCAAGACTAGTAAATCGAATTTACTGTCTTTGGACAAGTCTTCCTTGGCTGAGTAAGGCTCAATGTCACATTCATTAATAACACTTCTTAATGAATTAAACATTTGGGGCATGAGCACATTTCTCTATCAAGACTAATCTTAAATTATTCGCCACAAATTAATCGTTTAAATTTGTTGTATAATCACCGTTATTTATAAAATGGGCGTAATACTATGCACATATGAAAACATTGAATCGCTGAAATAACAAATCATTTGATTATTTATCGCACTAACCCATTACAAGAGCAATACAAACAATTTCATACAATCCAATCAGTTTAGCAAAACAGACAATCACAAAACCCTAAAACTATTGATTTAGTTTTGCAACGATGTTTCAGAGGTTTAGAATATCAGCCACCGAAGGGTGATCAGGCACTCCTCCTTTGAAATGAGACACCTCTCAGCTAATTCTAATTCTAGAATAACTCATATTCCTATAGACATTAGCCACCGTTGTTTGGTCAAGGATTTGTTAACACTTTTAACTCATCCTCGTAAGTGTAACCATCTCACTTTCAGATCTCAGAGGCACGCACCAACAGGCTACCGAAGGGAAAGACAACTGTTGGTGATTAGCCTAAGAGCTCCTATCCTATTCAGGAGTTCACGATGTTCCGAATCTTATGATCAGGCCCTCCGAAGGGATGGTTGCGCCAGGACAACCTGCAGGCGGATCATAGGACTCTCACGGTGTGAACTATGGGCGGAGATCGAGGGATACGTTGACACGTGTCCCGCTCCCACTTACTCTAGACATTTTTGCCATTCACCTTGATATTGATTCATGCAAACACTTTCCAAAGGGAGGCATTCCTAAGGTGACTCGAAGCCGAGCATGAATCCCACGTTGTCAATATAGGGACGTAGGAGCAAAACTTGATTTAAATCTCATTTTGTAATTTTCCTCCCACTGAAAATGTCGTAAGGTTAATATAGGGTTGTTTAACTTAGATAGTATTCAGCTAAGTCAATCTATCTAAGTCTGATCCTATTATAACAATTATGGAAAGGATTCAACTGCAATCTTTTGGGTGAATTAAACTTTTTTTAATAAACCCAACATTGCAAGTCAACATTACTATGGTTGATTCAACTCAATGTTCGGGTCAGTTCCCAGGTAGGAGGTGTTTCATAAACCGTCAACTTAAATACCCCCAACCTTAGACAGAACTTCATCGAGAGAGTTCCCTTATAACCTCAGTAATGTAAGGTCTTTACTCTTAAGATCTAGGTGCATTAAACACTTTTAATAAACCTAGTGACATTGCATGCTAACATTTAACTATGATTAATTCAACTCCGGTATTCCAAGTCAGTTCCCAGGTAGGAGGTGTTCCGTAAACCGTCAACTTAAATACCCCCAGCCTTAGACAGAACATTACCGGTGGAGTTCCCTTATAATCACAGCAATGTTTTTCCTACTTAGTCAATTAAAACTATTTTTAATTATAAGTAAGAAAAGATTCTAATCCTATTAGAAACTGATCTAGGTCTAATTAATTTTAAACAATTTAAAATTAATCCAATTTATCCTATGATCTTATGTTTGCATGCAAATCTTGATTATAGATTGACGGTTTCTAATCATTAATATTAAAGAACTATTTCAAATTTTAATGATTAATCCTATAATCAAGAATCTAAGGTTTAATTCATTCAACATTCTCATTCAAATTAAAAAATTAAACCATACTTATTGCATGAATAATATAACAATTATATTATTAACTATGGATGTTTCATGCTTCATGCAATTTTTATTTTCTTTTAATATAAAAATTATAAGCCAATCAAGAAAATCAATCAAGCATGCTTCATTCATCACATTAAACATAACTATTTATATTTAATTTAAGTAATGACATGCTTCATGCTTCCTAATTTTTTCATATAATTAATATACACTTATATTAAAAAATATGAAAACAATTCCATGCATTTAAAACATACATTATAACAATTTATAATATATAAATAAATGCATGAGCATGTTTATAACCTAAGGTGGGATTAAATATCCTAATAGCAATTGAACCGGTTAATTTTGGCCCCTAGGATAAAATAAAGCATTAAATTACATTAAATTAGCTCAATTCTATCCTAAAAAATCCTTGTGCAGCTTCGGAATTTTGTATAGACATCACGAAATGCCCCGAACAGCCTCGAACCAGCCTCCAAAATCACGAACCATGCCGAAAATTGGCTGAATCGGACCAAATAGGTCCCAACCCAGCCGAACGGGTCCGAACCGGACCGGCCTCCTCTTGAACCGCGCCTTTTGAAGCCCTAATGCGCGCCTCCATCGTGACAGCGTCGAGACGTTATCGTCACAACGTCCCGACGCTATGCGCTTTCCTTACCGAGCGCCTGCGGTATCGAGACAGCGTCGAGATGCTGTTAAAGTAGCGTCCTGACGCTGTTGCGTCTGGAAGCAAATTCTGGGCAGAAACAACAACGAATCTTCGGTTTTGGCCTCGATTTCAGCGGTGATTTCTCCGATTTTCATCTCATAAAAACCTATTCTAGACCCGGACTTACATAGGACTCGATTTTACATAAAATTATTTGCTGCAAAATTTTCAACAATCAATTTTTTGCAGCAAATAATTTTTCTCATTTTTTCACATTTCCTAGGTCATCTTTTGACGCGAAGACAAACTGTGGGTATCACAAATGTCCCCGGTTACTCAACAACCTAACAAATTTTTAAATGAAGGAGAGGAATGCTCGCACAAAACAATTGGAGTAGCAAAAAGTCCCCCAAACTTGAATTATTCATTGTCCCCAATGAATCATCAATTAGGCAATTATACCCCCAAACTTAAATATTTCTATCTGAATTTTAAACTGAGCGTGGGACTAGAACTAAGCTTAAAGTGGATCATATAAATCGACACTACCTTAGAATCTTCTTTGCCGCAACAACGACCAGGATAGAAGAAATGCTCAAGCAAAAGGTTTCTGGAGATCAGAATACATTGATCTAATTAAGCTTAACCAGTCCAAGCTTCAAAAATTCAGAAGAAATCAGTTAAGTTAGAGTTACTTAGTGCTATAGAACAGAAACAACCTGGGAAATTTCATTAAAAACATGAAAAAAAAAATTACAAAAGTAGAGATATATTGTTTAGAAGCAAAAAAATTAAAAAGAAACAAGCAAACATAACATCAACAGGGTCAAACATGCGTGAGCAAACAAAAATATATGAACAAAAAAAATGCTCTCTGAAGATCATCTCATCCATCAATCTTCCCGACCCTGCTCTTCATCATCATCTTCTTCTCGTTCAACAGGTGGGGGCGAAATCCAGGGGTTAAACAAATCATCGGGACACACCGGGAAGGCCTGATATGGTTTGGAAAAATTTGATTGCATGGCCTTCCTAAGTGTGTCATCTCTCCTTTTAGCATAGGTCCAATAGGTTTGAGCTTGTCTTTCAGCAAACTCTTGCCTACTGGCCGACAGTGCCAGTTGCTCTAGGATCTGATGAATACCACACACAAGCCCACCCTGATGAGCCTCTTGCGTACGCTGAAGCCGCGCCAGATTAGGCGTATCGATGATTCCCTTGTCAAGCAGAATCACATCCTCTGGAACCGTGGGCGCTCCTGCCCTACTGCATAGCATCATTATCGTGTTTGGAAAAAAAACTTTTCCCCACCTTCTTGCGCGAGCAACTTAAAATCTCATTCGAAATAATTTTTCCAACATCAATACTGAGGGATCGAAGAATAGTGAATATCAGAAGCACTCGTTCACGAGACACGGTTGAATCATGCGTAGTCGGCAGCAAACGCAACTTGATGAAGCCCAACCAAGTATTGGCCTCACTCTTTAGATAGGCAGCCTAAAACGTGCGTTTCTCCGTCTTGGATAGCCTCCATTGAGCCCCTTCTATTCCAACCTCTCGGACCGCCGCATTTAATGTAGGATCGAAAGGCAACACTAGAGGGGGGGTGAATAGGGTTGACTACCAATTTTTAAAAATAATTTTATCTATGAAATATGCTCAATTAAAGATTAACACACAAATTTAATTTAAGAGAAAATTAAGCAAGATAAAACCTAAAGCATGCACACTAAGATAGCTTTGAATTTAAATATGATTTAATCAACGAGAAATTTAAATAGCCCACTAAAATTAAATCATGCAATTAAAGAGAAATTAAAAATTAAGACAATAAAGCAAAGAGATAATTAAGAGCAGAAAATAAAAGAGAGAGAGGAAGAGAAAACACCGGGAATTTATAGTGGTTTGGCAAATTGCCTACTCCACTCCCCAAGACTCCTTCTTGGGTATTTCACTAAGTGATCCTCTTGCGGGTGAGAACCAAACCGACACACGACCCTCTTTTTCCTAGGCTAAAGAGAAACCCAAGATCCTTTTAACTGGTTCAGGATCAAACCAATTTCTTTTTCTCACAACCCAAGGTGTACCCACACCTTAATACAATTCCCAAAAAGAAAAGAAAAGAGAACCTCACAATATTGCCTCTTGAAGGCTAGATACACAAGTTGAGCACTCTAAAAAGAAAACCTCACAAAAATATAACTAGGCCAATTTTGGAGCAGGGAGGACAAGAATTTTAAGAGTAGAGAGACTTTGAGAGCTTAAAGACTTGAAAGCTTTTGGTGTGTGAATGAAAGGTGAAAATCAAGTCCAATTTATAGGCGAGGAGGATCAACATTGGCCGTTGGATCAAATTAAGGATGAATGGTGGAGATTGAATTTTGAATTAGAAAAGGAAAGAATTTCAAATTTAAGAGAGAATTTTGAAGGATTGGAATTTTAGGATTAGTAGAATAAAATCAATGATTCATGGGATGAATTTTGGAAAGAATCAAATTTGAATTTGGAGGAATTTTGATATTAAGAGCAAATTTTGAAGATATGGAATTTTGGAGACAATGAGAATAAATCAAGGACTTTTGGGATGGATTTTGGAAATAATAAAATTTGAATTGGGAGGAATTTTGATATTAAGAGCAAATTTTGAAGATATGGAATTTTGGAGATAATGAGAATAAATCAAGGATTTTTGGGATGGATTTTGGAAATAATAAAATTTGAATTGGGAGGAATTTTGGGTGAAAATTTATTTATACATAGCTTGTCACGTGTCACTATTCCATTGGTCCACGTAATCCACGTCAGCCGCCATGTCACTTGCCACGTCATCGCCACGTCACCAAAATTTGACCGTTGTGGAGCCACGTCATCTGCCACGTCAGCTGCCACATCATCATTTTTGGTCGATTGTTGTGCCACATCAGCGCCACGTCGGATGCTACATCAGCGCCTGCCACGTGTCACTGCCACGTAGGTTTTTCTCCATCAAATTTGTTTTGGCCATAACTTTTTCGTTTGAGCTCCGATTTGAGTGATTCAAAAGGCGTTGGAATTGTTGTCTCGAGCTCTACAAGATACTGACTTTGAAACACTGAAAATGTTAGTATAAAAAATCAGAGTTTGTTATCATCAAAATACTTGGTTTGATTGAAGCCCTAAAGCTAACAATCTCCCCCTTTTTGATGATGACAAACCACCATAATACTAGAAATACTTCTCCCCCTTTGTTATCAACAAAAAGATATTACCATGATTTTACTCCCCCTTAATCATACAAATAATGCTCCCCTTCAATAAATTATAAAACATAAATGCTCCCCCTATCAAACATAATTAAGCAATTAAATTCTAATAATGCCAAGTGCAAGTCTATTTCTACAAAAAGCTTCTTCATTTAAAGCTTTTGTAAGAATATCTGCCACCTGGTTCTCAGTATTAACATAATTAATGATTATATTCTTATTTTGCACATGCTCTCGAAGAAAATGATGTCTAATGTCTATATGCTTTGTCCTAGAATGTTGAATAGGATTTTTGGTTAAATTAATTGAACTAGTATTATCACAAAAGATTGGTACTTGTTCAAAATTTAAACCAAAATCACGCAAGGTTTGTTTCATCCATAAAACTTGAGAACAACAACTAGCAACAGCAATATATTCAGCCTCAGTGGTAGATAATGCAACAAAATTTTGCTTTTTACTATACCAAGATACTAAAGAGCTACCTAAGAAATGGCATGTTCCACTAGTACTTTTTCTATCAGTTAAACTACCAGCAAAATCAGCATCAGAATATGCAATCAGATCTAAAGATGCATTTTTAGGATACCATAAGCCTAAATCAACTGTACCAAGTAAATATTTAAAAATTCTTTTTACAGCATGCAAGTGCGATTCTTTAGGACAAGATTGAAATCTAGCACACATGCATACACTGAACATAATATCAGGCCTACTCGCAGTTAAGTAAAGCAAGGATCCGATCATACCTCTATAAGCTTTAATATCTACGTTTTTACCTTTTTCATCCTTATCAAGCTTTGTAGTGGTACTCATCGGGGTCTTTGCTACTTTTGCATTATCGAACTTAAACCTTTTGAGTAGATCTCTTATGTACTTCTCTTGATTTATGAAGATTCCATCTTCAAGTTGTTTGATTTGAAGCCCAAGGAAGAATTTAAGTTCTCCCATCATGCTCATTTCAAACTCACTGTGCATACACTTAGAAAATTCTTCACAAAGAGAAGAGTTAGTAGCACCAAATATAATATCATCAACATAAATTTGCACTAATAAAATATCATTATCTTTAGTCTTGATAAAAAGTGTAGTATCAATAAGTCCCATTTTAAAACCATTTTCTAGCAAAAATTTACTCAAACGGTCATACCAAGCTCTAGGAGCTTGTTTAAGACCATAAAGAGCTTTATTCAATTTGAAAACATGATTTGGATTTTCAAAGCTTTCAAAACCAGGAGGTTGTTCAACATACACTTCCTCCATTATGAAACCATTTAAGAAAGCACTTTTTACATCCATTTGAAATAAAGTAAAATTCTTATGAGATGCAAATGCAAGTAACATACGAATAGATTCTAATCTAGCAACAGGAGCAAATGTTTCCTCATAATCTATTCCTTCTTCTTGACTATAACCTTGAGCAACTAATCTAGCTTTATTTCTAACAATATTACCAAATTCATCCATTTTATTTCTAAATACCCATTTAGTACCTATAACAGGATGATCACTAGGACGCAGGACTAGTTCCCACACATTATTTCTTTCAAATTGATTTAACTCTTCTTGCATAGCAATTAACCAAAACTCATCGGATTCAGCATCTTTAAAGGACTTTGGTTCAATTTGAGACACAAAAGCAACATTATTTAAAGCATTTAAAGAAGAGCGAGTTCTTACCCCTTGAGATACATCACCTATTATTAACTCCTGAGGATGGTGAGTAGAGAATCTCCAATCCTGAGGGAGGGATTTCTCTGGCTCTTTCTGAGATTCATTTGATGTTGCTTCCCTATCTTTAATACTAAGATCTTCAACAGGTATTTCTAATTCATCACTAGCAGAGATTTTATTAATGGCAACATGCGTTTCATAAAAAACAACATTCATTGACTCTTCAACTACATGAGTTCTTTTATTAAACACTCTATATGCTTTACTACATGTAGAATATCCTAAGAATATGCCAATATCCGTTTTTGATTCAAACTTTCCAAGTTTCCCTTTGTCTTTCAAAATAAAACATTTGCAACCAAAGACTTTGAAATAGCTAATATTTGGAGTTTTATCATTAAAAAGCTCATAAGGAGTTTTATCTAAAACAGGTCTTATTAAAACACGATTTATTACATAAGATGCAGTATTAACAGCTTCAGCCCAAAAAGATTTTGGTAAATCATATTCATTAAGCATAGAGGTAGCTAATTCTTGTAAAGATCGATTTTTCCTTTCTACAACACCATTTTGTTGGGGTGTTCTTGGAGAGGAAAAATCATGAGAAATTCCATTTTCTTCACAAAAATTTTCAAAAGAAGCATTTTCAAATTCTCCTCCATGATCACTTCTAATTTTTGAAATCATAAAGCCTTTTTCATTTTGAATTCTTTTTGAAAAGCTAATAAAAGATTTTAAAGCTTCATCCTTATGAGATAAAAATAAAACCCAAGTAAATCTTGAAAAATCATCAACTATAACAAAAGCATAATGCATTCCACTAAGACTTGCAACTCTAGTGGGTCCAAAAAGATCCATATGTAATAGTTGCAAAGGTCTAGAAGTAGAAACCATTTTCTTTGGTTTGAAAGAAGACTTAGTTTGTTTACCCATTTGGCAAGCATCACAAACTTTATCTTTTTCAAAATTTAATTTTGGAAGACCTCTAACAAGGGATTTCTTAGAAATATTTGAAATTAAATGCATGCTAGCATGACCTAACCTTCTATGCCATAACCACGAGTCATTATGCAAAGCAGATAAGCATTTATTTTCTACTGTAGGACAATATAATAAATCAATAGTATAAACATTTTTATCTTTATTTCCTACAAATAGAATCTTTCCATCACATGCATTTTCTATGGTGCAATTTTTATCACTAAAAATTACTCTATATCCTTTATCACATAACTGACTAATACTTAATAAATCATGCTTTAATCCATCAACCAACAGAACATTTTCAATCATAAAATTTGAACCGTTACTAATATTACCTTTGCCAACAATCTTACCCTTTTTATTGTCGCCGAAGGTAACATATCCTCCATCTTTCTTTTCTAGGTATGTGAATTTTGTGTGGTCCCCAGTCATATGTTTTGAACATCCACTGTCCAAGTACCACTTATTCTTTATCGATCTCAAACATACCTGAAAGAGTTAATTCTCAAGATGTAACCTTAGGTACCCAAATTTGTTTGGGTCCTTGGGGGTTAGCTAACAAAAATTTAGGAATCCATCTCTTTTTATTATCATTCATAATATTGATTTTTCTTAAATTGCATGCATAAGCTTTATGACCATGATTTCCACATGCATGACAAGTAATAGAATTTTCTTTCACAAAGTAATTTGTAAATTTCTTTTGTTTTTGGTGAGGTTTATAACCTAAGCCACTTTTTATCAAATATGCCTTGTTGCTTACCCATCATGATATCTAAATTCTTTTTCCCATTTGTAAACTTTAAAAGAGTAGATGAAATATCTTCATTTTTATTTTCTAATAATTTATACTCTTCTTTTAAAGCATGCAATTTGATTTAGATAAATCTAGATCTTTTTCTAATGTCTCATTTTTCTCTTTTAGATTATCTAGCTCAATTAATAAGTTATTATTCTCAAGAGCTAATTTAGCATTTTTCTTCCTAAGAGACATATATTTGCAACCTAGTTTTTCAAATTCAATTTTAATTTCATTATATGCATCAATGAGCTCATCAAGAGTAAGGTTTTCAGGACTTACCTCGTCGTCGTCTCCAAAAGCCATAAAGCACAGATTTGCTACTTCTTCCTCGCTTTCAGATTCACTTTCGTTGCTTTCGTCCCAAGTAGCTTTCATGGCCTTCTTGTTCTTCTTTGAGGTGGCTTTTCTTTGAGGACAATCCCACTTCACGTGTCCGGGCTTTTTGCACTCATAACAGATGATTGTATCTCTGTTGCTCTTTTCTCCTTTACCTTCTTGACTGTTGACTTTCTTTGAGAAGTTCCTTTTCCTGAAATGCTTTTTGAACTTCTTGGTCAAGTAGGCGAACTCCTCATCATTTAGTTCAGTTTCGGTTTCAGAGTCCTCTTGAACTTGAGTGGACTTTAATGCTAGGCTCTTCTTCTTTTTGACATCTTCTTCCACATTGGCCTTCATGATTATCTCATGCGTCATGAGAGATCCAACGAGCTCCTCCAGTGGAAGTTTTGAGAGGTCTTTTGCTTCTTGGATCGCCGTCACCTTAGCTTCCCAACTCTTAGGCAATGATCTAAGAATTTTTCTCACATTTTCAG
This sequence comes from Luffa acutangula, assembly GCA_036850905.1. Taxonomy (NCBI): domain Eukaryota; kingdom Viridiplantae; phylum Streptophyta; class Magnoliopsida; order Cucurbitales; family Cucurbitaceae; genus Luffa; species Luffa acutangula. The sequence continues at coordinate 39,782,132 of CM072097.1, read as the reverse complement.
AGGTGGTATAAGATTTTCCTAATCCTTTCAAAGCATTAACAATGTTAGTGAACCTAGTAAACATTTCAGATATAGTCTCATTTGCATCCATTTTAAACAATTCATAATTATGAACTAACATGCTAATTCTTGACTCTTTAACTTGATTAGTTCCTTCATGAGTTACTTCAAGCATATCCCAAATTTCTTTAGCAGAATTACATGCAGAGACTCGATTAAACTCAGCAGGACATAAAGCACAAAACAGACAATTCATGGCTTTAGCATTAATAGAAAACTTTCTTTTATCTTCATCATTAAACTCTTTTTCTTCCTTAGGAATATCTTTATTATCAACTAACTTAGTAGGAATTAGAGGACCATTAGAAATAATTTCCCACAAATTATAATCAATCGAAATTAAATAAATTCTCATTCTAGTTTTCCACCATGCATAATTATTACCATCAAACAAGGGTGGCCTAGTGGTAGATTGACCTTCACCATACCCATTTATTCCAGTGGTTGCCATAAGCTCGAACAATTAAGTTTTTGAAAAAAATAGAGAATATGATTTTTTTGTTTTTTTTTTTTTTAAAAAAAGATTTTTATAAAGAAAAAATACTTTTCTAAAATTTAGATTTTAATCAAAAAGATTTTAAAGATTAAGAAGTAAAATAAAAATGAGGTTTCAATAACTAATTTTCAAGAAAAAAATTCTAGTGAAAACGGTTTTTAAAACTCAATTTTTCAAACTTTTTGCAAAAATTAGAAAAATTCCAGATTTAAAAAGATTAAAAAAAACAGAATGTATAACAAGGAAAAAATATTTAAAAACCTTTTTGAAATAAGAAAACCGAGCTACCCGCTCTGATACCAATTGTAGGATCGAAAGGCAACACTAGAGGGGGGGGGGGGTGAATAGGGTTGACTACCAATTTTTAAAAATAATTTTATCTATGAAATATGCTCAATTAAAGATTAACACACAAATTTAATTTAAGAGAAAATTAAGCAAGATAAAACCTAAAGCATGCACACTAAGATAGCTTTGAATTTAAATATGATTTAATCAACGAGAAATTTAAATAGCCCACTAAAATTAAATCATGCAATTAAAGAGAAATTAAAAATTAAGACAATAAAGCAAAGAGATAATTAAGAGCAGAAAATAAAAGAGAGAGAGGAAGAGAAAACACCGGGAATTTATAGTGGTTCGGCAAATTGCCTACTCCACTCCCCAAGACTCCTTCTTGGGTATTTCACTAAGTGATCCTCTTGCGGGTGAGAACCAAACCGACACACGACCCTCTTTTTCCTAGGCTAAAGAGAAACCCAAGATCCTTTTAACTGGTTCAGGATCAAACCAATTTCTTTTTCTCACAACCCAAGGTGTACCCACACCTTAATACAATTCCCAAAAAGAAAAGAAAAGAGAACCTCACAATATTGCCTCTTGAAGGCTAGATACACAAGTTGAGCACTCTAAAAAGAAAACCTCACAAAAATATAACTAGGCCAATTTTGGAGCAGGGAGGACAAAAATTTTAAGAGTAGAGAGACTTTGAGAGCTTAAAGACTTGAAAGCTTTTGGTGTGTGAATGAAAGGTGAAAATCAAGTCCAATTTATAGGCGAGGAGGATCAACATTGGCCGTTGGATCAAATTAAGGATGAATGGTGGAGATTGAATTTTGAATTAGAAAAGGAAAGAATTTCAAATTTAAGAGAGAATTTTGAAGGATTGGAATTTTAGGATTAGTAGAATAAAATCAATGATTCATGGGATGAATTTTGGAAAGAATCAAATTTGAATTTGGAGGAATTTTGATATTAAGAGCAAATTTTGAAGATATGGAATTTTGGAGATAATGAGAATAAATCAAGGATTTTTGGGATGGATTTTGGAAATAATAAAATTTGAATTGGGAGGAATTTTGATATTAAGAGCAAATTTTGAAGATATGGAATTTTGGAGATAATGAGAATAAATCAAGGATTTTTGGGATGGATTTTGGAAATAATAAAATTTGAATTGGGAGGAATTTTGGGTGAAAATTTATTTATACATAGCTTGCCACGTGTCACTATTCCATTGGTCCACGTAATCCACGTCAGCCGCCATGTCACTTGCCACGTCACCAAAATTTGACCGTTGTGGAGCCACGTCATCTGCCACGTCAGCTGCCACATCATCATTTTTGGTCGATTGTTGTGCCACATCAGCGCCACGTCGGATGCCACATCAGTGGCTGCCACGTGTCACTGCCACGTAGGTTTTTCTCCATCAAATTTGTTTTGGCCATAACTTTTTCGTTTGAGCTCCGATTTGAGTGATTCAAAAGGCGTTGGAATTGTTGTCTCGAGCTCTACAAGATACTGACTTTGAAACACTGAAAATGTTAGTATAAAAAATCAGAGTTTGTTATCATCAAAATACTTGGTTTGATTGAAGCCCTAAAGCTAACATTTAATTGATCACTCGATGGTGCTACGACCATCTCATTAAAGCCCGCGTGTGGGAAGTCTTGAAGGTTGAATAACGAGTTGATAGTCCCTAGGCTCCAGTCAACAGATACTCCTTGAACTATGGCCTGAAATTCCTCTGCATTATCAATATTTGCATAAAAATCTCGAACAATATTCGAATTCACCGGGTCTGGTTTCGCACAGAACTGACTCCACCCAAGATTCGCTATTCCTGCTCGTAAGAAATGGGGGAGATCGTCACCGAACCCTCTTTCGAATAAGAAGTCCCTTAGTAGCATTTCTTGGTATTTTGCTCGAGCAAGCTCATTGATGAAGCGGATGAAAGGTCCTTTTCTTGCTTCCTCGACAGGTTCATCCGATGCTTCGGCAATTCCTTTGCCCCTTTCTTCCCTTTCGTTTGAGCAAAATCTCTTCCTCCGCCTTCTTTGCTTCTTCCTCTCTTGCTTTGTCCTCAACTTCTTTCTTTTCTCGTTCTTCTCTTTCTACATTCTCTCTTTCAGAGTCGGTGATTGGAGGCGAGGGAGTATCTGTTCGGACTACCCTGATGCGGCCCGCCTTTCTCTTAATGTGGCACCGCTTTGGTACTTCCGGCATGATCACCTCCACTCGAGCCTCCTGAACTGGCTCATTTTCAGTCGCAACCTCTGCCTGCTTTTCTCGCACCTCGCCAACCTGCCTTTCTTGATTCTCCTCAGTATTCTCTTCCTGCATTCTTCCTCTATCTGCTACTATCTGTCCGACCTCCTCTGGGTTTTGCACTTCAGGTTCTTTTGGATTTTCTTCCTCCATTGTAGTGGCAACATCCTCTGTTGCTTCTTGGACCTCTTCTTATTCTACAGCCCTCTGTTGTCTCCTTCTTCTTTTGGCTTCCTTCTCCTCCGGCGTCTTTTTCTTCTTCGCCTTTGCTTTCTGTACTTCAGGGGTAATCGATATCTCGTCCTCCTCATTCTCTCTTTCTTTCCTCGCTCTCGTTTTTGCCATTTAGATACTCAAGGGAGTTTTGCAGAGAATAAGACAAAGAAAGAAGAAGAAGAAACACGAACAATAAAGTAATTACTAAATGCGGAGGTGAAGTGAAAAGAAACTTACCACCGTCTTCACATAAATAAGGCTTCAGCAAAAATCAAATCCTAACTGAAAAGATTTGCTCTGCATTAAATTATATTACCGTTTAATAGCATGCAACCTGAAAATTCGAAATCCATCAAACAGTAAATCGTGGATTCAAATCGCCCGCAGTAAATAATTATGCGTTGTCCACTGCAAAAACCCTTGGATCTTCTCTGTGTGACACGTGGCTCCATCAGATAACACATGCAATTTTACCTACCCACAGAAAATACAAAATCCAAACGATAAAAGTAATTAATTCTCAACAAAACCCTTCCTATTCGGACGAGAGATTTGCTTCAGCCATAATTTTGCCGCAACAACCGTCTGAGCAAAACAAATCCTAAAGAACCTTGGATACGGAAAATTCAAAAACAAATCAAATCAGGAAATTTAAATACTAACCGCTCAAACCAAATATGTATTTCAAAACCGAATATATCAAGAGAAATTTTATTCAAATCAAATCAGAAAATTTAAATAACCGAAAATAATCTAATCTAATAAAATCTAATTTAAACTAATTAAAAGATAAATAGATAAATAAATAAAGATAATACAATAAAAAATAAAATCCAACAAAGTCAAATAAAATTCAAAGCGAAATAGATAAAATCCAAAAATAAATTCCGCTGAATTAAAAATAACAACGGACTTAAAATAAATCATACAAAATTTAAACAACCTAAATCTACAAGAATTCAAACTAAAATTAAATCAAATCAGCGAGAAACAAAATCACAAAAAATACTGGGAGCTCAAAATAATGCTCTGCGAAATGCTCCCGCAAAAATCCTGCTCTCTCAATCATCAACCAACTTTAGAGAAGGATATTTCGTCTGAAACTCCTCACCCCAATAATGCTTCACACGCTGTCCATTCACCTTGAATACTCTCCCATCTTTTTCATCCTGCAAAGTAATTGCTCCATGGGGGAAAACCTCAATCACAATAAATGACCCTGACCATTTAGATTTTAGTTTCCCAGGAAATAATTTCAATCTAGAATTATAAAGCAACACCTTTTGACCCTTGACAAACTCTTTAAATTTAATTTTCTTGTCATGCCACAACTTAGTATTTTCTTTATACATTCTCGAATTTTCATAAGAAAATTGGCGAAATTCCTCTAGTTCATTAAGCTGCAGCATTCTTATTGCTCCTGCACGACTTAGATCAGATTTTAATTTTTTCAAAGCCCAAAACGTTTTATGCTCAAGCTCTAATGGTAAATGACAAGCTTTCCCATATACTAACCTATAGGGAGACATACCTAGAGGAGTCTTATAGGCTGTCCTATAAGCCCAAAGAGCCTCATCCAACCTAAAAGACCAATCCCTTCTAGATGGATGGACTACTTTCTCTAGAATAGATTTAATTTCCCTGTTACTAATTTCACTTGACCATTTGCTTGTGGGTGATAAGGTGTAGCTATCTTATGCTTAATCCCATACTTAGCCAACAACTTAGTTAAGATATTATTAACAAAATGTGTACCCTCATCACTCACTAGAGCTCTAGGTGTCCCAAACCGCGCAAAGATGTGCGATTGAAGAAACCTTGCTACTGTCTTGGCATCACTCTGATGGCATGCGATGGCCTCCACCCACTTGGACACGTAATCAACTGCCAATAAGATAAAAACATTTCCATTAGAAGGGGGAAATGGCCCCATAAAGTCAATACCCCATACATCGAATAATTCAACTTTTAAAATGTAAGTAAGAGGCATTTCATCTCTAGGCCCTAAGTTTCCTCTCCTTTGGCAAGCATCACATTGCTTGTAGAACCAATGGGCATCCTTGAATAAGGTAGGCTAGAAGAATCCACAATGCAAAATCCTCATAGTCGTCCTCTGACCGCTGAAATGACCTCCATACGACGAAGAGTGACATTGCTCCAGGATTTCCTTTGCTTTATCACCTGAAACACACCTATGAGTTACTCCCTTGACCAAGAAGTTGGCAATGTCAGAGCATTGCTTATACATAAATGGCTCATCCCAATAGAAAAACTTTGCATCATGCTTAAACTTTTTCTTCTGCCTCCAATCCATGTCAATAGAAGTTACTCCCTTGACCAAGAAGTTGGCAATGTTAGCATACCAAGGGACATCCCTGATTACCTTTACCTCAACAGCAAAAAGCTGTTAATCTGGAAAAGAATCTGAAATGGCAGATTGCTTCAGCAAAGATGATGATGGGTCAAGACGAGATAAATGATTTGCAATGACATTTTCTGATCCCTTCTTTTCCTTTATATCCAAGTCGAATTCCTGCAATAATAAAACCCAACGAATTAGTCTAGGCTTTGCATCTTTCTTAGACATTAAATACCTTATTGCTGCATGATCCGTGAACACCGTGACTTTGGATCCAACCAAATATGGCCGAAATTTCTCAAAAGCAAATACAATAGCTAACAACTCATTTTCAGTAGTTGTGTAGTTGACTTGTGCTTCACTTAAAACCTTGCTTGCATAATATATAGGATGGATAAATTTGCCCTGCTTTTGCCCCAATATAGCACCTACCGCAACATCACTTGCATCACACATTACCTCAAATGGTAGATTCCAATTAGGTGCACAAAGAATGGGTGCTGAGATTAAAACAACCTTTAAAGTTTCAAAAGCCTTCCTACAATCTGCATATTAAAGTAAAAAACATGATCAGTACACAATAAGTTACAAAGAGGTTTACTGATTATGGAAAAATCCTTAATGAACCTTCTATAAAATCCAGCGTGACCTAAAAAACTTCGAATTCCTTTCACTGAATTCAGTGGTTCTAGTCTCTCAATAACCTCAATTTTTGCTCTATCAACTTCTAGACCATTCTTAGAAATCCTATGACCTAACATTATGCCCTCCTTCACCATGAAGTGGCATTTCTCCCAATTGAGAACTAGATGGGTATCCTCACATCTTTTTAACACCTTACCTAAATTATCTAAACAACTCTGAAAAGACCCTCCAAAAACTGAAAAATCGTCCATAAATACCTCAACAGTGGACTCAATCATATCAGAAAAAATTGCTAACATATACTGCTGAAATGTTGCTGGAGCATTGCAAAGGCCAAAAGGCATTTGCCTAAAAGCAAACGTCCCATAAGGGCAGGTGAAAGTGATTTTTTCCTGATCCTCAAGAGCAATAGTAATTTGGTTATACCCAGAATAACCATCTAAGAAACAGTAGTAGGCCTGGCCAGCCAATCTATCCAACATCTGGTCAATAAATGGTAGAGGAAAATGGTCCTTACGGGTGACTTTATTAAGCCTCCTGTAATCCATGCAAGCCCTCCAGCCAGTTACTGTCCTAGTTGGGATCAACTCATTGTCTTTATTGCTTACCACAGTGACACCTCCTTTCTAAGGAACACATTGGACTGGGCTCACCCAATTGCTGTCTGTAATTGGATAAATGATGCCAACATCCAACCATTTAATCACCTTCTTATTAACAACCTCTTTCATTGCAGGGTTAAGCCTTCTTTGTTGCTCAATACTCCTAGAGGATCCCTCCTCTAGAGTGATTTTGTGCATACAAAAAGATGGGCTAATTCCCTGAATGTCAGCCAATGTCCAATCGATAGCCTTGCGGTATTGCTGCAGCAATTTTATTAAGGTCTCTTCATGCTCTGGCATTAAATCTGATGCAATAATAATGGGCAACGTCTCACCTTCTCCAAGATACACATACTTTAGATGATCCGACAAGGGCTTCAAATCTAAAGTAGGTGCCTCAATCAGGGATGGCTTAATATGAGGAGCCTTTCTTTAATCTAAATCTAAAGACTCGAAAACATCCTCACACCTAAACACCTTTTTTTCATTTTTTCTTTCTAAAGAACAAACTTCTAAATCTTCTACACTAACCTCTCCATGATCCTTCAAGTGCTTGCTAGCCGAATCCTGTATTGCTGTCTCAACAATTGTGCTCTCCAGAATCCTAATGAAAGAGCAATCTTCCATTTCGTCTGGATACTTCATGGCTTTAAACACATTAAATTTCACTTCCTCATTACAAACTCTCATTGTTAATTCCCCTTTTTGAACATCTATTAACGCCCTTCCAGTAGCATAAAATGGACGTCCTAGAATAATTGGGACATCTTTATCAGCCTCATAGTCTAAAATAATAAAATCAACAGGAAATATGAATTTATCCACTTTCACTAAGACATCCTCAATTTTACCCTCTGGATATGTGATAGACCTATCAGCTAATTGGAGTGTGACTGTGGTAGGCCTAGCTTCACCAATACCTAGCTTCCGATAGACCGAAATAGGCATAAGGTTAATGCTCGCACCTAAATCACAAAGTGCTCTACCTAACTCTCTTCCACCTATAGACACAGGTATAGTAAATGACCCTGGATCCTTAGCCTTGGGTGGTAGCCCATTCTTGAGAATAGCACTACATTCCTCAGTAAAAGATACAGTTTCAAACTCACCTAACCTCTTTTTTTTTAGTTAAAATATCCTTAAGAAATTTAGCATAATTAAGCATTTGCTCAATAACTTCAACTAAAGGGATATTTATATGCAATTGCTTAAGAATCTCCAAAAACTTTTTAAATTGACCATCATGATTCTTAGGCCTTTGCCTTTGTGGAAAAGGTAGAGGTGGTACATAAGGTGGGGGCGGCACAAAAGGTAGTTCCACATTTGGAACAGAACCAGATGCTTCAGCATCTTTATTGCTGCCTCCAACACCCTGACCAGACTCCAACTCTTTCTCAACAACAACATTTTTATCACCATTATTTCCTTCAGCTTGGGTTTTACTAGGTTCTTTTCTTTCCTCTAATGGCTCACCACTCCTTAGAGTTACTGCCTTTACCTGCTCCTTACCTTCCCTTCTAGGGTGTTCAGTATCTGAAGGAAGTTTCCCTTGAGGCCTTGCCTTCAGCTCATTAGCTAGCTGACCCACTTGCAATTCCAAGGCTCTCATTGAAGCTTGATTACTTTGAATTGCGGCATCTGTACGAGCCATAAATTCTTTCATCATTGCCTCAAGAGAACTCCCCGAATTTTGATGGGGCAATACCTGCTCTTTCGCAAATCCCGACTGGTTCACCTTTTGTTGTGTTTGCACATTACTTCCCTTTCCTCCCCATGAGAAGTTGGGGTGGTTGCACCAACCTGGATTATAAAAGTTAGAATAAGGGTTATTCCTCTGATTACCTACAAAAAACACAGAAGCTGGATTGCTGGGGCAAAACTCGTAGTTGTGATCTTTACCACAATAGACACATGCTTCCTCTGTGACTTGGTTCACCAATGCAGCAGGCTCCACAGCTGGTGGCTGTTGATGACTAATCACTGTCACATTCTTAAGTGCGTTAGCAATCATTGCAAGATCAGCCCTAATGGTGGACACACCATCAACTTCTAACACACTCTTAACCTTTTTATTTGTGCCTCTAACATCTGACCACTGAAAACTATTAGTAGATATTCTTTCTAAAATTTTCTGGGCTTCATTAAAAGTTTTTTCCAAAAGGGCCCCTCCAGCCGAAGCATCAACCATACCCTAGGTTGCTCCGTTTAACCCATTGTAAAATGTTTCCATTTGAATACAATGAGGTAAACCATGGTGGGGACACTTTTGCAAAAGCTCCTTAAACCTCTCCCAAGCCTCACTAAAAGTTTCATCTTCAAGTTGCCTAAACCCTACTATTTCACTCCTTAATTTAGCATTTCTATTAGGTGGGAAATATTTACTCAAAAAATTTTCAGATAACTCATCCCATGTCATAATTGATCCTGGAGCAAAAGAATTTAACCACGCCTTTGCTCCATCCCTAAGAGAATACGGGAACAAAGTTAATCTAAGGGCATCCCTAGGCACTCCTTGAATTACAGAAGAATCACTAACTCCTAGAAAAGACTTAAGATGTAAATGAGGGTCTTCAGATGACAAACCATGGAATTGCCCCACGGTTTGCAACATCTGAAACATTACCAGTTTCATTTCAAAATTTGCTGCTTGTATTTGAGGACGTGCAATCCCTGGATTTAACTCATCAAACATTGGAAAAGCGTATGCTCAAATGGCTCTGGTCCTATCATTCGCTACCAAGATAGGATTCTCAGCCTGATTATTCCGCAGTTCATTTTGCTCCAGCGGCGGATTTTGCTGTAGAAACGATTCTGGTGGTCTGCTGGATCTTCAGGACCCTGCGGGAGACGCGACACGTTTTCCATTTGGTTCTGGTTCCTGCGCTACTCTCTCCTTCTTCTCCTGAATGTCCTCTCGATTTCTGGATCAAGCTCAAACCTTACCCCAGGCGGATCGCTCATGCACCAAACTCACACCTGCAAAAACAAAAGAAACAATCAAAAAGTTCTAGCACCAAACCACTAAAACACATACACAAAACAGATCAGATAAAAACTTATTCAGCTCCCCGACAACGACGCCAAAAACTTGTTGGGTTCCTAGAGTGAGTAAAAATATGGTATAAAAAGGATCTAGAACTCTGTGCAAGTATACACAGTCCGCAACAAGTAATAAGTATTATCAATCCAAGGCCTGAACTAGCTTCCACTTTATCTATTTTATATAACTTTTTAATGGTTTCAAAGATAGTAAAAATAATTGGTTTTTATAAGAATAATGCTGAAGCAAAAGAAATTACAGAACAAAAAAAAAAAAAACAAATAGGCAGACAGATTAGGAACAGGCGCTGGTCAGGATTTAGTAATTGTTTAAAAGATGCTCTAGCAATATTATTGATCATGCAAAACTCTCGCAGTCTTATTAGCAGATTCCTCCCAGAACTCCGGATCTTTTGAAATGTGTTTCAACCCCAATGAAGTACTACCGATCAAGCACTAGGCAACTGGCTATCCCTAGCTCAGTCATTGGCGTTCACCAATACACAATGATCTAGTGTGATTAATCGTCACACACTCCCTAAATCATCCCTGAAACTAGAGAGATGTATTCGTACCGGCTGGCCAGGTGGCCATAAAATAGAAATGAACTCAACAATTAATCAAGATGCATTAATCAATATTTATTACTAGAATTAAGCACGACAATCACATTGTTCCTAACCAGAGCCTAAAGCTACTTAGTTCATAAGATGCATGGAAACACAAGTTACAATCTGAGTAAACATGTCCATAATCACAAGATAATAAAAGAAAATATTAATCTCCTTAATCAGCTTGCGAATGATGGTTTTCTTGATAGTCTCCAATCTTCCCTCTATTCGACTCCCAAAGATGGAAATGAGAGTGGTCTCTTCCCCCAAGAGTGGAATGACTTTGACTTGGGCGGCTACTTCCTTTTATAGAAGGATATGGGGCTTGACTTAGGTCAACCTAGACACGTGAATGGCTCTCCTTGCTCCTCTATCACGAGAATAACTCAACAGAATTCGGTTTGTCAACTTGGCTAACGAGCTGTGACGTGGCAGATTTGCTCCTTGCTTTGCTGCAGCACAAAATTTGCTCCCTCCAGTCGCCAAGCAATGCATTCTGCATAAAATAACTTTCAAAGCTTCCATTCTTTCAAATGGGTTAAAACATATAATATATATCTAAAACCAACCCTATTAAGCACAAAAGACACACAAATCCCTATAGAAATGAGGCCTAAATAACTACCTTTTGGACAGTTATCAAGGGGGAAGATGATCAGTTTCTCCTCAGTCGACATCAACATGGTGTACAGGATCAAGGCACGCTTGAATCCGAGAGGGAATGATGTGATTAGGAACCCTTCGGCCAAACAATTGAAGGAAGCTCTGAAACTTGTAGCCAACAAAGGGGTCCAATGGAAAAAATCATAGACGAAAGTGAAGTCTTTAGTGTCAAGCGACTTAAAGCCAGAATCGGCAGTGTGGCTTCACTTCATCAAAAACCGCTTGATGCCAACCACCCACGACAACACGATTTTAGTGGATAGAGTGATGCTACTCTATTGTCTTATGAAGGGGTTGGAGATCAACGTAAGGCGCATCATCAGGGATGAGATCTTAGCCTGTGGACGGAAAAGGGTGGGCAAGCTTTTCTTTGGCTCACTCATCACCCAACTCTGTCAGAGGGTGAAGATTATGCCAGGCAAGGACGAGGAGCGCCATTTCTTTAAACCAACCATCGACTTGTCATTGATAGGGAAGCTCCAGTAGAACAACATCCAGAGGAAGGATAAAGCCTCCACATCACAGGCCACACCTAAATCAGGGCCGAATGTAGCCTCTCCATCCGAGCACACTCCTTTTACAGGACCTTCACCAGCATCAGAAGCCCTAGGCATGGTCCACCACCAGCTTGATCGAATCAGGGAGAACCTGAAGACTTACTGGACGTATGCCAAGGAGAGGGATGAAGCTATTAGAGAGTTCTATCTCTCTATCGCCCCAAGCATTGCTCCGGTCTTTGCAAATTTCCCTCAGTCTCTGCTGCCCCAAGAAGAAGAGGATTCTGATGAAGAGGAAGATGAAGAGAATGAAGAGAGAGAAAGTTCCTCAGACGAGGAATAGGGGAGTTTTCTGATCCCCTTTTTACTGAATATTTTTTTGAATAATATTGTTTTACTGTTTTTTATTGTTTGCTGTTTTTTAGTTTTTAGCATGTTTTAAATTCTGTTTTTAGTGCTTAGTTGTTGTTTTGATTGTTTTAAATGTTTAGTTGTTAATAGCTTTGATCATAGGGTAGTTTTAGATAGTTTGTGGATAGTTTAGGTTAGAAAACTTGGGTTTTCTAGATCTTTTCCTGAAAATCTGCTTGTTGTTTTTTTGAGCTTTTAGCATGTTTTAGTTTTAAAGAAAAAAAAATCAACTTGTAGAGAAAGTGCTTTAAAAATGTTTTGGAAGAAAAAACATGTTTCAAAGGAGTTTTCTTTTAAGCCCTTAATTATGAAAACTAGAGCTTTTTTCTATCTCAAAAGTGCCACCGTCTCAACTGAGTTGTTTTCTAGTCATAGGCTTTCCATTTGTCTTTTTCATTACAAAATTGTCTTAGAGTCTAAACTTCCTCGTGTTTAACCTTTCTAACACTCTAGGAGAGTTTAGCCTTGATGTTTTGAAAACAAAAGCCTCATGTTAAGCTCATGCCTGAAAAACAAGCCAATGAGGACATTGTCTACCTTTAAGTTTGGGGGGGGGGGGGGGGTGCTTTATGCTTTATCATGTAAATATCTTTTGTAAATGTGTACTGCTGAAAAGAATATGTGCTCAGTATATGAAAAAAAAATGAAAAATGGAAAAAAAACCGAGTTACTCCTCCTTCCTAGGGTTTACTGAGTAACCAGGGGCATTCATGACACCCATGGTTTGCCACTGCATGAAAGGTTTGCCTAGGGAAGTGAGTATCACTCCGAGCTTGTGAACTTTGCTCGTAGATAGATATCCTCACCACAAAGTGTCGATAAGCTAGAACGAAGGTAAAGATGACAACAAGAATTCTCTTGGGAGAAAAAAAGTTGAATAAAAGGAGCATCAGTAGTCAAATAAGTTTGGGGGAGATGGGAAAAGGTCTAGTAATTCATTTATGCTTTTGTTTTCCTAAAGATTGTTTTCTTAGACTAAAAGGACTACAATAGGCTCTATGAGTAGAAGTTAGGTAGTTTAAGCACATTGGTTAGGATGGATGAGAGAGAGTTTTGCTTTGAAAAAGAACAGTAGAAATCTTCATGCCTAGGAAACTCAGACGTTGTGACTGGCATTAAAGTAGAACTCTATCCTGAAAGGCAATCTTTTTAGAAAACGATCTTGAAATACATGTTTACTTGATTCCATGTCACTTGATTTGCAATGAAAAGTTGATACTAGTACCATGATTCATTACTATGCATGAACTCTAACATTTTGGTTTGCAATTAATATTGAGCTCTCATGTTCTGGTTGGAAATTAAAGAGTTGATCTCTAACATTTTGATTGACAATTGCTTGAGGACAAGCAATGAGTTAAGTTTGGGGGTATGATAAGGGTAAAAAATATACCTATTTTACCCTTATATTTAGCTCATTTCTTGGTCAAATATTGAGTGTTTAGGTCAATTTTACTATTCCCAAGCTCAAAACATGTTAATTTGATAAGTTAGGGTGTTGAGAGTCACTTGTGTTGAATTATGCTTAATTATGCTTAAAAAGACTTGATTTGAAGCAAATTTGACTTAGTTTGCTGTTGTGCAGAAAAATAGAGTTGAAGCTGGAATTCCCCAGAAATGCGACCGCATTTCTGGGAAGGTAAAAATAAAATGCGACCGCATTTCTGGAAAAACAGAGGCCATTCCGAGTCGTACGCGGGTCTTTGTTGATGAGTCTTCTCCGCACGTAACCGGTTGTTTTGACCCCGAAACTGACTGGGCAACCTTCCAACACCTATTTCACAGCTCCTCAACCAATTTCTACACTATATAATCTCGGGATTCGAAGTCAAATTCAAGTAGAACTCACTTGGAAGAAAAGGGTGGTGACAGAACCCTGGCTCGACGCCAATGAGTAGGGATGCCCGAGGTCCTTCTTAGATGACCAAATTCTAACCCGAGAGAGAGTTAGACATCAAACCTTTTGGTTTGTAGAGAGTTTCACCTATTCCCATCTTGTAAAAGTGAGAGAGTGGAGTGTCTTAGCGAACTCTAGAAGGATTGTATAAACAAAAAACCCATAATATTTAGCTATCTCTATTAATTCCAGCTCTTGAATCGTTTGATTATTGATAACTCTCCAAAAGGTAGTTATTTAGGCCTCATTTTTATAGGGGTTTGTGTGTCTTTTGTGCTTAATAGGGTTGGTTTTAGATATATATTATATGTTTTAACTCATTTGGAAGAATGGAAGCTTTGGAAGTTATTTTATGCAGAACGTATTGCTGAGCGACTGGAGGGAGCAACTTCTGTGCTACAGCAAAGCTGGGAGCAAAATTGACACGTCACAGCTCGTTAGCCAATTAACAAACCAAATTCTGTTGAGTTATTCTCGGGATAAAGGAGCAATGAGAACCATCCACGTGTCTAGGTCAACCTAATTCAAGCCTCTTATCATTCTATAAAAGGAGATAGCTGCCCAAGTAAAAAACATTCCACTTTTGGGGAAGATATCATTCTCATTTCCATTTTGGGAGCCGAATAGAGGAGAGATTGGAGACCATCAAGAAGACCATCAATTACAAGCTGTTCAAGGGAATTAATCTTTTCTTGTATTACCTTGTAGTTATGGACATGCTTACTCAGATTGTAATGTGTGTTTCCATGCACCTTATGAACTAAGTAGCTTTAGACGTTGGTTAGGGAACAATGTGATTGTCGTGCTTAATTTCTTGTAATAAATATTGATTAATGCATTTTGATTAATTGTTATGCTCATTTCTATTTTGTGTCCGTCTGGCCAGCCGGTATGAATACCTCTCTCTAGTTTCAGGGATGATTTAGGGAGTGTGTGGCGATTAATCACACTAGATCATTGTGTATTGGTGAACGCCAGTGACTGAGCTAGGGATAGCCCGTTGCCTAGTGCTTGATCGGTAGTTGATAACTGTCCAGAAGGTAGTTATTTAAGCCTCATTTCTATAGGGATTTGTGTATCTTTTGTGCTTAATAGGGTTGGTTTTAGATATATATTATATGTTTTAACCCATTTGGAAGAATGGAAGCTCTGGAAATTATTTTGTGCAGAATATGTTGCTGGGCGACTGGAGGGAGCAAATTCTGTGCTGCAGCAAAACTGGGAGCAAAACTGCCACGTCACAGTTCGTTAGCCAAGTTGACAAACTGAATTCTGTTGAGTTATTCTCGTGATAGAGGAGCAAGGAGAGCCATCCACGTGTCTAGGTCAACCTAAGTCAAGCCTCCTACCCTTCTATAAAAGGGGATGGCCGCCCAAGTCAAAACCATTCCACTTTTGGGAGAAAACATTATATTCTTGGAAAGTTACTTCCACCTTTAGGAGCTGAATAGAGGAAAGAGATTGGAGACCATCTAGAAGACCATCATTGCAAACTGACTGAGGAGATTAATATTACCTTTTGTTATCTTGTGATTATGGATATGCTTACTCAGATTGTAACTTGTGTTTCCATGCATCTTATGAACTAAGTAGCTTTAGGCGTTGGTTAGGAACAATGTGATTGTCGTGCTTAATTTCTAGTAATAAATATTGATTAATGCATCTTGATTAATTGTTGTGCTCATTTATATTTTGTGCCCGCCTGGCCAGCCGGTATGAATACCTCTCTCTAGTTTCAGGGATGATTTAGGGAGTGTGTGGCGATTAATCACACTAGATCATTGTGTATTGGTGAACGCCAGTGACTGAGCTAGGGATAGCCAGTTGCCTAGTGCTTGATCAGTAGTACTTCATTGGAGTTGAAACACATTCCAAAAGATCCGGAGTTCCAGGAGGAATCTGCTAATAAGATTGCGAGAGTTTTGCATGATCAATAATATTGCTAGAGCATCTTTTAAAACAATTACTAAATCCTGACCAGCGCCTGTTTCTAATCTGTCTGCCTATTTGTTTATTTTTTGTTCTGTCATTTCTTTTGTTTCAGCATTCCTATAAAAACTAATCATTTTTACCATCTTTTGAAACCATTGAAAAGTTATACGAAATAGATAAAGTGGAAGCTAGTTCAGACCTTGGATTCAATAATACTTATTACTTGTTGCGGACTATGTATACTTGCATAGAGTCTAGAGTCTATTTACATATCATTTTTACTCACTCTAGGAACCCAACAATTATCTTGTATTCTTTGCATCATTATTTCAATGAAAATGTGTTCATTTTCTTTTTATCTCATCATGAGTAGCTAAATCCCATTGAGGGGTTCAATGTGGTGAATTCCCTTAGGGTTTAATGGCTTGAAAGTGTTTTATTTGCTTAAGTAGGGTTTAATGCATGTCATTCTTTATTGAATATCATTCTGATCTTGCTAAGTTTAATTTGATCACTTATACTTTGCATGCTATGTGAGTTTGATCTCAAAAGAGACAAACGATATCGGTTCTCATAAAGGTGATATAGGAGAAAAAGCTCGAAAGAGATTGTTCGGCGGTATAGGGCAAGTTGCCTAAGGCACCCTATATCAACTATAGGGTTATAGGTTGCATTCATGAATTATCTATGTCGGAGTCGAGTCCCAGAAATGGGCATAACGGTACTCGCTTAGCCTTCTAACGGTTTTTTGGAAACA
Organism: Luffa acutangula; assembly: GCA_036850905.1. Lineage (NCBI taxonomy): Eukaryota > Viridiplantae > Streptophyta > Magnoliopsida > Cucurbitales > Cucurbitaceae > Luffa > Luffa acutangula. The sequence goes on along the minus strand of CM072097.1, from coordinate 39,765,400 downwards.
AGGGCCAAAAGGATGTTAAATTTGACCCAATGCATTAAACACTCTTAAGTTAGATATTGCATAAGTATGGTTGTTACCTTAGGGATGAATCCATGTTGAATACCTCATTTGTTTATTATTGTTATTCTTTATTAGTTATATGCATGTTTTATTTATCTTTTCAAAAACTCAATCAATCAACTTATTTTCTTTGGTTACCTTTTTCAAAAGCAATCATTTGAGCAGTTTCTTCATCAAATATGAATTTCCAATTTAGTCCTCGTGGGATCGATACCCTTGGAATACTTTCTGATGTTTTTTTATTACTACATGCGACAATGTATACTTGCACTTAGTGTTGGCTGAATTATTTCTTTATTATTTCATTTATCATCTTATCTCACTTCCATCTATTCAGCTAGCCACGCACCACACCCCCTTGGAACTGTCCTTACTGTCAAGCTCGATGACAAGAACTACTCACTGTGGAGAGGGATGGTCCTTGCTGTCCTTCGTGGTCAAAAGGTAGATGGCTTCATTCTCGGTACAAAGGTTCAACCAAAGAAGTTTCTCCACTCTGTTGAAAATGAAGACTCGTCAACTACTGCTACAAATCAGACTATCAATCCTGCCTATGAAGAATGGAGGGCCACTGACCAAGCACTGCTTGGATGGATGTTTGGCTCAATGACGCCTTCCGTTGCCTGTGAAGTTGTGGATTTGACATCCTCACGAGATGTCTGGGTCGCCCTTGAAGATCTCTTTGGTGCAGCCAGTAAAGCAAGAATCATTAAATTGAGGAAAGTTCTTCAAACAACCAAGAAAGGAACAATGCAGATGACTGAATATCTCACTTTTATGAAGCAAACGTCTGAGAGTTTAAAACTCGTCGGTGAGTCAGTAAGCTTGAACTACTTGATGTCTTGTGTTTTATCTGGTTTAGAGGCAGAGTACATTCCCATTGTATGTCACATTGAGGGCAAAGACTCCATGACATGGCAAGAATTATATGCCACCCTCCTGACTTTTGAAAATACTCTAGTAAGGCTCAATGTTGTGAGTCAAGTTGACACCACAGAAGCACAAAGTGCAAATTATGCTCATGCCAAATCTAGTACTGAAGGAAATTTTAACCAAGGTGGTCAGAATCGTAACAACTTTGGTGGCAGAGGAAATGTGAGAGGTAGGGGCAGAGGTAAGTCATACTCTAGGAGCTGTTGGGTTTTATGCCCTAAAACTCGTAGATAGTGAATGTAACCGTTGACCGGATATTAATGAAATAATATTGATATATTTTTCCATTAATTGTTATTAGTTATTTTATATTTGTCTTTGCCTAATAATAACCCTAATCCAATAAACTAGACATACAAGGTTGTAATATGAGTCTTGAACTATATGTAGCGACATATGGAATCATTGTTCAAGAAACAGCCTAAAGGGTCTATAGTATAGACATAAGACTGGGTGCCTTATCCTGGTGAAACTATGGATACGGCCCACTTTGTATTTGATACAAACACTGCGATCCAACGCGTTCGTGTAGGAGACATGCGAGTGGGGGTATCCTATGCAATGAGTTTGTATAAGACCGGACCGCGAAATAGTAACCACTGGTTATAACACCGTTAACTAGTTGGTTTTCTATTTCACTAGGAAGACCTAGACAACTTAGTCTTAATCCTGAGTTAGTTATGGACTTCTGCTCATGAGAGATTGTCCTTTGATTTGTATGGGTGAGAGTGGCCAATACGCCGACTCAATAAGCCTACCACTTTGGGGACAAGACCGAATGGGGAGCTGGGAACATAATCGTACAAGATGAAATTCACTCATTCCCGACTTTAGGGAAGCAGATGAGTGTTCCCTTAAGTGGTTACTCCGAGTCTTGAACAAAGGGTCCTACCCTCTCAATGGCACGAGAGGGTTTTCTGTTTGATGGTTGGACCACAAACAGGTTGTTCATTAGAGGAGAATTGGTACTTAAGGAAATAGAGGTAACCCAGGGGTAAAACGGTAATTTGACCCAGCTGGTGTTACGGACACTCGTGAAGGACTAACTAATCGATATTGGTCTAGATCCGTGGACACAGAAAATATGTCTGCAGTGAGAAGAGTGCAACTGTGAGTCTATAGTGGAATGTACACACAGTTAACGAATATTGATTAATGTGGTTAATGAGTTTGACCAATTAATCTCACTTCGTTGGAGCTTCTGATCTGCAGGTCCATTAGGTCCCACTGGTAGCTCGTAAAGTAATTTGAGGCAACTAAGTAATAAAAGTAAATTGAAAATGTTCAATTTATTAAGGGAAACAAATATAATATATATTGATATATTATTATGAGAGAAATTAATATTTGAAAAGTTCAAATATAAATTTATGGAAGTTTGAAAGAGTTCAAATAATGAATTAATTAATTAAGGCCTAAAATGTGTTTGGGCAAATTAATTAATTCTAGGTCGGGAATTAAATAATTGGTGGTTAATTAATTAAAGAATTCATTAGCCGGGAATTAATCAATTATGGAAATAATTAATCACTTAAGGAAGTGATTAATCATTTATGGAAATGATCTAATCACTTATGGAAGTAATTAGTCATTTGTGAAAAAGATTAATCAATTATGGAATTGATTGATCATGATTGATTAATTAAGGAATAAGATTGAATCAATTTTGGAAAAGATTGATTTAATTGAATATTTTATTCATGGCCTCTCTTCTATAAATAGAACACTAGACCTAATTGGTCATCACACTTGACATTCTTGCTCTTGCTCTTAGACTCTCAAAGACAAGACCTAGAATTCTCTCTAGCCTCCCTCTAAGAGAAAGACTCCCACAAGTCTTTTGCCTCCTAGACTTAGAGACATACCGGTGTAACCTCTGTGGTTATTGTGTCATTCAAAGAAGGAATTTCCAGCGAAGAAAATCAAAGGCGGCTGCTGCGTTTTCGTTCGTGGAGCGTCGTTGGCGAAGAATGGTCAAGTCTTCAACGAAGGTATGTGACGGTTCTTTCCCTTTTCTTTAGAAAAGCATGAAAATAATTTTAGATTTATTTTTAAGCATGTTTAAACTGAATTTCCAGCAACTTTAAAAGGAGTTTAAAGTTTAATTGAGTTTTCGTAATGGTATTTTAATGTTAATTAATATACGGCGTAAGGTCAAATCGATGCGCTTCCGCTGCGTGGGGACTTATATTCCCTTCAGGAACAACAATTCAAAGCCAACATGTCAATTATGTGGGAAATATGGTCACACTGCTGCAATTTGTTACAATCGATTTAACAAAGAATTTGCTGGCTTTTATTCAAACAATCATTCCCCTAACTCTAATAGTTAAGACAGTGGAACTAGAAATGCAGCGTTTATAGCCACTCCTGAGATGGTGGCTGGCCCAAGTTGGCTAGCAGATAGTGGGGCTACTAGCCACATCACAGCAGATCTTGGAAATCTCAATGTTAAGTCTGAGTACACTAGTAAGGAAAAACTTACTGTTGGTAATGGTAATCGTTTGAATATCTCTCACATTGGACAGAATGTCATAAATATACAACATGTTGATAAGTCTCCTCTCGTGATGAAAAATATATTTCATGTTCCAAATATCAAAAGAAACTTGTTAAGTGTAGCCAAATTTACTGCTCAAAATAACTGTTTTATTGAATTTCACTCTACTTGTTGTTTGGTGAAGGACAAGGAAACAAAGAGGGTTCTACTGCAAGGGACGCTTAAGGATGGACTCTACCAACTAAAGCTACCTCTCCAAACCTCACAATCCAGAACAAACCGAAGGTCTTCAACCTCAAGCCAGAGTCATGTGTCTTCTTTAAAGTCAACCATGTCCAAGTCAAGTCCTAGGTGCTTTGTTACTTCTTCTTTTTATAATATTTCGAGTAGTGTTTCTAGTGAGCTTTGGCATCAAAGACTATGTCATCCCTCACCAAAATTTTGGTCTGCTATTTCAAATTCAGTTGATGTAGTTATGTTTAGCAATGAAAATTTTCCCTATTGTGATGCATGTCAATATGGTAAATCTCATAATTTACCTTTCAAATCTTCTACATCACGGACTTTAACACCTCTTGAACTAGTTCATTGTGATCTTTGGGGTCCTTCTCCCACTCCTTCAACTTCAGGATATAGATTCTATATGAGTTTTGTAGATAATTATTCGGGGCTCACACATATCTATCCATTAAAATTCAAAGGGGATGCATTACAAGCTTTTATTGAGTACAAAGCTCTAGTGGAGAAGACACTTGAACACAAAATCAAAACGCTACAAAGCGACCAATGAGGTGAATTTAGAGCTTTCTCCAACTACCTCAAAACTCATGGCATAGGCTTTAGACATTCCTGTCCTCATACTAGTGAGCAAAATGGCATAGTTGAAAGGAAACATAGGCATATAGTTGAAATGGGTCTTACTTTACTTGCTCAAGCCTCAATGCCACTTAGATTTTTGTGGGATGCCTTTACGTCAGCTGTATATTTGATCAATCATTTACCCACACCTGTTCTTGATAACCAATCTCCTTGGGAAAAGGTTTTTCAAAGAAAACCAGACTATTCTTTTCTTAGAGTTTTTGTGTGTGCTTGTTTTCCTTGCCTTAGACCTTATCAAACACACAAATTCCAATTTCATAGCACAAAGTGTGTGTTTCTTGGATATAGTGAGTCGCATAAAGGGTATAAGTGCCTAAGTTCAAATGGAAGGGTCTACATTTCTAGACACGTTGTGTTTAATGAAAAAGAGTTCCCCTTCAAGTCACATTTCCTTACAACCTCAGTAACAAAGCAACAAACTCATGATACTATTGTGTACATGTTTCCATTTCCCCAGAGTCAACAAACCAATAACACCAACTACCAATTTCAATTGAGCCAACCTACTGACTTGCAATTGAGCCAACCTACTGACTTGCAAGTCTCCAGCTCCCAATCACCTAACCAACATCCTTTAGATGGTCCCATTGTAGTAGATTTCTCCAACACTAACTTGTTTGAACCAAATGATAAAGCAGGTGATAATTCTTTACAAACTAGTGAGAGAACATTGCAACTTGTTGGCCAAGAACAGAACATTGGTGGTGCAATTTTGACAGAAAATGAACAACCAACTGACGCGCATCCTGGTCATCCCATGCAAACAAGGTCAAAAAGTGGTATTTATAAGCCTAAATCGTTTGATCATTATTCTTATCAGATTACTAGTATTGGTGCAAATCAAGTTACCAAACCACACTCAATTGTTGAAGCATTGAGTTCAATAGAATGAAAAGAAGCAATGGAAGCTGAGATGCAAGCCTTGGCCAAAAATAATACATGGACATTAGTACCTCAGAACTCCAACAACAATTTGGTAGGTTGTAAGTGGGTATTCAAGGTAAAACAAAATCCTGATGGTAGTGTGCAAAAATACAAAGCAAGATTGGTTGCAAAAGGTTTTCACCAAAATCCGGGAGTTGATTACACAGAAACTTTCAGTCCGGTAGTTAAATCTTCTACCATTCGAATTATTCTTATTATTGCTTTGGCAAATGACTGGAAAGTTGGACAACTTGATGTGAATAACGCTTTTTTAAATGGATATCTTGATGAGACTGTGCTTATGGTTCAACCAGAGGGTTTTGTTGACAAAGACAAACCAAATCATGTGTGTAAATTGAACAAGGCATTGTATGGCTTAAAGCAGGCTCCTAGAGCATGGTATGAGAGGCTAAAACATGTATTGGTATGCTGGAAATTTCAGAACTCACGAGCAGACAACACGCTGTTTTTTCTTACTACAGAAAAGGTGGCTGTTTATGTCCTTGTTTATGTAGATGACATTCTGATCACAGGAAACAATGTTGATGCAGTAAACAAACTTGTGTTGATGTTGAACAAAGTTTTTTCATTCAAAGATCTAGGAGAGTTGACATACTTCCTTGGTATTGAGGTGTTTAGAGACACTAACTCCATATTCTTAAGCCAAGCTAAATATGTCTCAGATTTACTTGCAAGGTTGAAATTATCTCATATCAAACCATGCAACACACCTGCTGTAGCAGGGAGGAAATTCTCTCTTCATGAAGGAGAGTTATTGAATAATCCCAAAATGTATAGAAGTGCAATAAGGGGGCTGCAATATCTTACCCAAACAAGGCCGGACATATCATACATTGTGAATAAGTTGAGCCAATACCTCCAAAGTGAATGATTGGAATTCTCAATTCCGTTACATTGGCAAAAGGTTAAGCGATGAGAAACATACCTCCATTGACGACTCTGAATACTTCAAGAATGATTCTTGATTGAACACCACCATTTGATTTTCCCCGCTATAACTCTGAGATTAGGAACGTAGTTGTGTGACTACCTAATCTTGAATGGGAAAAACTCTAGAGAGAAAATTCTTCCTAGAGTTCATGAGTTGAGAGAATATGAGAGGGCCTTATGGTGGCCATAAGTTGTAGTCCCTAAACCCTAGGTTTAGTGTTCTATTTATAGGAGAAAGACCATGAATAAAATATTCATTTAAAATCAATTATTTCCATAATTGATTTAATCTTTTCCATAATTAATCAATTCCATGACCAATCAATTCCACAATTGATTAATCTTTTCCATAAATGATTGATCACTTCCATAAGTGATTAAATCATTTCCATAAATGATTAATTACTTTCATAAGTGATTAATCATTTCCACGATTGATTAATTTCCAATTAATTAATTCTTTAATTAATTAATCACCAAATTAAATATCATATATTTAATTTCAGACCTTCTAGTAGTTAATTAATTAATTACCCAATTAAATATCATATATTTAATTTCAGGCCTTCAATTAATTAATTCTATAGTATGAATCAAATTCATATTAAAATTTGAAATCCTTCAAATTCTCTTATATCCTATAAATTTAATATGAATCAAATTCATATTAATATTTGAATTTCTTCAAATATTTATTTCTCTCATAGATTATAGTTTAATTAAATCTCATTTAATTTAAACTAAATTGAATAATTAATTAATTCATAATTAATTAATTCATCTTCTAATACCATATATTTAATTAGACATATATTTGAATTCTTTCAAATATATCAATCTCTCAATATAATAAAGTTTAATCTCAAATTAGACTTTATATTTTAATGCATCACTATACATTATATTAATTTGTATCTCATACAATTAACTTAATTCCCAATATGAATTTGAACTATTCAAATTCTCTCAAGATATATTTGTTCCTAATTACTTTTTACGAGCTAGCAGGGGGACCTAATGGACTTACAGATCAGAAGCTCCAATGATATGAGGTTAACCGATTAAACTCATTAATCAAGTTAACCAATATTCATTAACTGTGGGTCATTCCACTAAAGACCCATAGCTGAACTCTTCTCACTGTAGAACATTTATGTGTCCATGGATATAGACCTATACCGGTAAGTCAATCCTTCACGAGTGCCCGTAATCACAGCTAGGTCAATTTACCGTTATACCCCTGTGTTACATCTGTCTCCTTAAGTACCAATGCTCCTCTAATGAACAACCTGTTTATGGTCCAACCATTAAACAGAAAGTCCCTCTCGGGCCAGTGAGAGGGCGGGATCCCTTTGTTCAAGTCCCGGAGTCACCACTTAAGAGAACACTCATCTACTTCTCCTAGAAGCAGGAAGGAGTGAATTCCTTCTTGTGTTGTCATGTCCCCAGCCTCCCACTCGGTCTTGTCCCCAAAAAGGAAGGCATATTGAGTCGGGGTATTGGCCACTCTCACCCATGCTAATCAAAGGACAATCCCTCATGAGAAGGAGTTCATGACACACTCAGGATTAAGACTGAGTTACCTAGGTCATCCTATTAAAACAGTAACCTAACTAGTTAACGGTGTTATAACTAATGGTTGACTATTTCGTGGTCCGGTCTTATGCAAACTCATTGCATAGGATACCCCCGCTCGCATGTCTCCTACATGGACGCCTTGGATCAATACGTCTGTATCGAATACATAGTGGGCCGTATCACATAGTGTTATCAGGATAAGGTACCCAACCTTATCCCTATACTATAGACCTTTTAGGTTGTTACTTGAACACCGATCCCCGTATGTCCCCACATACTAGTTCAAGTTACATATAAACAACCTTGGATCTTAGTTTATTGGATTTGGGTCAAATTGTGCAATATTTAACAATAACACTTTATTGTAGAAACTCAATAACACTTTATTGAAATAAGTATACAATTTGTTTACATTCACTATCTACGAGTTTTAGGGCATAAAACCCAACACAAAGTCCAACAACTCTTCATTGGCAAGGTGTTAAACGTGTTCTACGGTATTTAAAGGGTATTTCTTCTTATGGCTTACGTATTCCGAAGTCAAGTGATCTATCTATTATAGCATATTCTGATGCAGATTGGGCTTGTAATGTCGATGATAGATGGTTTATTGCTGCTCATTGTGTGTTTTTGGGTGACTCATTAGTGTCGTGGTCGTCCAAGAAGCAACATGTAGTTGCTCGTTCTTCTACTGAATCAGAATATAGATCTCTTGCTCATGTCACAACTGAGATTAGTTGGATTCAAGCCTTATTAAATGAGATTGGTGTTCACAGTTCCAAAGTTCCCATTGTTTGGTGTGATAATTTTAGTGCACTTTCTTTAGCATCTAATCCTGTTTTCCACTCCCGCAGCAAGCATGTGAAGCTAGATGTTCATTTTATCCAAGATAAAGTATTGGGCAAAGCAATAGACATTCGCTACGTTCCATCATCTGATCAATTAGCAGATGGACTTACAAAGCCTTTATCTGGGAGCAAGTTCTTAAATATGTGCAGCAAACTCAACGTGATGCAATGTCCATCACAGCTTCGTTTGAGGGGGGCAGTTAGAATACAAGATTAATTTCATTTGTCAATATGTTGCTGGTGTTTTTTACTTAACGATAGTTCTTAGTAAACATAGGTTGGGTAGTTAGTTTTCTATTTTTAGCATTACCCATAATCCCTCTTTTCCGATTGTGGAGAGTGGGTTGTTGAGAAGATCATGGGTCTATTTCTTGTACTATAAATATGTGTACTCTGCTTTGCTAATAATACAGTGAGTAAAGTTTTAGACTCAGTTATCTTATTGATACAAACAACCACAAAATTTAAGTCTCGTATATCCCCACATACTGGTCAAGCTACATAAAACAACCTTGGATGTTAGTTTATTGGATTTAGAGTTATTTAATACAATTCTAATACAACAAATTCAACATCTTTATTGAATAATTTCAATAATACTTTATTGATAAAATTAATTTGTTACATTTGCTATCTACGAGTTTTAGGACATAAAACCCAACACTTATAGGCTCCGAGTCTTACATCTTCCTTCCCTTCCCTTTCATTAAACTTGGGAGCGATTTTGAAATTATGAAAATCACTTTTTTCATATTCAAAATCACTCTGAAATATGTCTTTAATAATTCAAAATCAAATTTGATGATATGAAATTTATGTTTGAAAGTGTAAAATCAAATATTAAATTGATTTTGAATAAGATGTGTTTCAGAATGGATTCAAACATGATAAAATGATTTTGATTTTGAAGACATACACAAACACTTTTATTTCTCACGACGGCAGACAATGGTTTTTTTAGTAAATGATAGTAGTGAGGAAAGTGATGAGAAGGAGTTGGCATCTTTAAGAGACGGATTCCAAAATGACGAAAAAAGAAAAAAAAGAAAAAAAAAAACGGCATGCTTTTCCTATATATATATATATTTTTTTTTAACTTTATATTAATGTTTAATTTTTTTAATTATAAATATTTAAAATCAATACATTTTTTTTAGTACATCAACATTTGAGGGTGGGGGATTCGAACCTCTAACCTCATGGTCGAGGATACATGCCAATTACCGTTGAGCTAAACTCGCTTTGGCAAAATTAATACATATTTAAAGTGTATACTTTTATGATAAAATTAGTATTTGGATCGAAGTGTTACATATACATTGTTGTTTTTTTTTCCTTCTTCTTCTTCTGAGTTCAGTTACATATACATCGTCATCCTGAAAAATGGGTATTTTTTTTTTTTTTTGATGAAATATGACCACTGTGAAATTAGAATGATTTCTGTATGTATTTTTTTTTTTATCGCTCTGATACCATATTGAAACCAAAGAGTCTTAATCTTGCATAACTTTATCGAAGATAATGAAGGCTTTATATAGCCAATAAGAGATACAAGATAAGAGTAGAGAAGAATAATAGATTTAACAATATACAACTAACTGATCATTTAATTAACTCTAATACTATTTACCTTTATAGATAAAGCAGATGTCATCTGATACCTTAATTCACGATAGATGTAACTAAAGATTCTCCACCCAAAATCTTGTGGTTATGAATTTTAAAAAGGATAATTGTAATGGGTGGCAAAATTATGGTGCATAATGTCAAATGTAGCAAATTTTTAAAATAATTGCAAATATGGCAAAGTTTTTAAATGAATTTTTTATATTCCTGAATTGCCCCTGTCCCTGATTGGCGCACCCATCTTCTTCTAACTCGTCAGTTTTTTTTATTGATAGAAATCTTCTATCACTGATAGAAAATCTTTCTATCACCGATAGATTCTATCAGTGGTAGAAAATTTTTCTATCATTGATAGAAATTTCTATCACTGATATCTATCAATATATCAGTGATAGAGTGGTAGAAAAAATTTTTATCACTGATAGAAAAAGTTTTCTATAGTGATAGAAAGTTTTTCTATCACTGATAGAAAGCTTTTCTATCACTGATAGAAAAACTTTTGATAGAAAATCTTTCAATCCCTGATAGAATCTATTAGTGATAGAAAAACTTTCTATTAGTGATAGAAATCTTCTATCACTGATAGATTTCTTTTAGTGATAGAAGATCTTTTGTTTCTATCAGTGATGGTGATACATGATGAAATCGAGCATTGAAAAATAAAACAAAAACGAACAGTTATAGAAATCAAACACTGAAAAGCAAAAATCAAACACTGATAGAAAATCAAATACCAACAACCAAACACTGATAGAACACCGAACACTAATAGAAGTGATAGAAAATCTTTCTATCATTAATAGAAAAATATCTATCGCTGATAGAATCTATCAGTAGTAGAAAAATTTTCTTATCATTGATAGAAAAATATCTAATAGTGATAGAAATCTTCTATCACTTATAATTTTCAATGATGATAGAAGATTTCTATCAATGATAGAAAATCTTCTATCACTGATAGATAGTGATAGAAATAGAATCTATCAGTGATAGAAAAACTTTCTATTAGTGAAAGAAAATCTGGAGGGGTATTTTAGTAAATGCAACACACCGACCATCAGATTTTTCCATTTTTTGCAATTTTTTTTTTGTGGGCAGCTAGATTTGCAATTACTTTGGTCCATATTCCTATCCTTGCAACCGGTCCTTTTAAAAATCAGACATTAGATTTATCATACCCTGAAATTTTACATTTACAAATTTGAATTTCCTTCTATCTTTTCAAATTTGTTATTTTAAATTTATTTTATATTCAAAATTCAATTCTAAAGCTCTAGAGTTTATATCTTTATGATTTTTAAATCTAAATGTTGATTTTTTTCGATTAGGTAATTTGTACATAGTAGCCATTGTTCAATCAATTAATCTCTATCCACCTCCATCCATGGCGTTGAGGTAAAAGATAAAAATAAAAAAACACGATGAGATAGTTGAAGTTGATTGTGAATTAAGAACACTCGGTTATGGTGAAAACGCACAAACGACAATGGAGGATGGTCTTTGTAGTCATTTATTTCACTAGAGTTCTTATTTCTTTGTCGAGGAAAGTGAATGACCACAAGGGGACTGTGCATGGGCACATTTTCAAACGTTGATCAGAGAGATTTTAATCGAGATGGTGAGAGAGGAAATTATGGGTGTTTGGATCGATATAGAAGTGTTAAAAGATTTACTAATCTTCACAAAACTAATGCAATGACAGAATTAGTGCAGAGAGTGATTTAATTTATAGAAAAAATGCTTTCAAAACCAATACATAGGTGGAGCTCTAGGGCAAAAGCTTCCCATTGTCCCTCCTACCATGAATTTTTTTTACTTTGAGTACAAGGTTTTTTTTTTTTTTTTTTTTTTTTTTTTTTTTTTTTTTTTTGTGAAACAATGAGCACAAGGTTGAATACACAATATTATTTCCTTTCATGAAGAAGATAAGCTTTTTAGAATATGGTAGTAGCAAGTGAAATTTTTGATTTTTTGAGGAGATGAGACACTCTTAATATTACAATGTTGCTCTATCTATCAATCGAGTACAAGGTAACATGGCTAAATATTGAAACTTTGAGTTTTGAGCCTTAGCTTTTCTTAATTTTTAATTTCGATTTTGTAAGAAAATCAGGTTTAATCATTTCAATTTTAGCTTTTAGCATGGATTTAATTTCATGGAAAAAAAAAAGGGCAACAAGAAAAGTGGCTAAAAATAAATAGGTGGCTTGAAAAATGACTACAAACGTTTATAAATTAAATAGATGGCTAAACGATTTACTGATTAATAAATCTCTAATTGTAGAAGACTAAAATGTCCCTCAACAAACTTCCTAACGTGTTCTTAACGTTTAAAACTAAAATCAAAGTTTAAGAGAGATAAAATACACCCCTAAAAATAAGTTTGAGACATTTTAGGAAGTTTGAAATTCAAAAATTCAAGAAACTAATTTGAAAATCTAGATGGATCATATTGTTTCTATTTTGAAGTTTGAAATTCAAAAATCCAAGAAACAATCGTTTTCTACTGGAAAAATTTGTTTCCCGGAAAAATGAGTCAATACCTTTATGGGGGAAGGAGTACAAAGTTCAACCTCTCTCAGTAGAGAGAAATACCTTCGGAATGCTTTAATTGGAAAAAACAGTCCTCTCAATCAGAAGATATACTACCTGCAACTAAGGAAATCTGAACTTAAACTAAAAAGATAATACCTTAAATGTTGCAATTATGACATGTCATATCACCGCCCACCCTCCCACCAGAACCACCCTCATGCATTCGCTTCATCCCGTCAGTCCATCTTCGTCTTCCACACCTCGAAACCCTTTGACAGCCAAAAACCTCCATTCCCCACCATTTTCCACCGCCAAACAGAGTGTATATCGCTACCTACCTCTCACATCACGCCGGCGACCCACCTCCGCCGTGCCGACGACCTTCCCCCGGGGCCTACGACCATCTCTTGCATTCTCAATCGATTCTTCTTCTACGCGAGGATCGTACCAAAAAAATTTGAACTAAGGTAACGGCTTCATTTCCCTTCCCTTATATTTGCAACGATCTCCCCCTACTTTCTAGACAATCCCTTGATTTTAGGGATTTTTTTTTTTTTTTTTTTTTGCAATATTTCGTGATTTATGTGAATAAGGCCAACTACATCCAACCCTTGTGACATATTATAATTTGTTTGTTTTTCATTGTAAAAATCGTCCAGGATGTTGTTAAGAAGGACCTTGCAAGGAAAAAGAAAAGAACAAACGGATTAAGAAAGATGTAGTTGAAGAAGTTGACCCCGTCAGAGCGGTATGTACTGATATATACATATATTATTTACACCGTTTATGACCTGTTTGCTAAAATTGAGATGTATGTATATAACTCTGTCTTGTGTATTGAATGGTGAAAGTGTGCTGGAATGCCTATTGAATGCCACTTTGTTGTGTGTCTGTACTCTTATATACATGCATATTAGTCATGTCAGTATATAAGTTGTGTGCCTCCCCTACTTTATAGATAATCCCTTGATTTTAGGGACTTGTTTTATTTATTTATTTATTTATTGGCAATATTTCGTGATTTATGTGAAAAATGGCAACTACATCCACCCCTTGTGACATCTTATAATTTGATTAAGAAAGACCTAGTTGAAGAAGTTGGGCCCGTCAGAGTGGTATGTACTGATATATACATATATTATTTACACTGTTTATGACCTGCTTATGTGTACTAGAGCCTAAAATTGAGATGTATGTATCTGGATATAACTTTGTCTTGTGTATTGAAGGGTGAGATTGAGAAAAACTTTTAATTACAAACTTACAATCACTATTTTGATCATGATGTGCAAAAAACAAATAAACTAAGCTATGATATTTAAATGAGGGAAAAAGATAGGAAGATTAATTGAACTTAACAAACGAAATCTTTTCTTACGGTTGGAGAGATAGAAGAAGCCTAAAATATAGGAAAATCTTGTTTGACGGTTGGAGGGATATCAAAACCCGAAATCCTGTAAATCAGGGTATATCCACCCGAAAAATGGGGGGAAATTTGTATGCAGTTGTTAACGGCGTCTGTGTATAAACGTATATACCAGGGGTAAAAATGGAAAAAAAAAATTCTGAAAAGAAGTTCCTAAAAAGGTGGAAGTCATGTCTGCAATTATTGAACTTCCTTAGCCAAAAAAACAAGAGGGGATATTTTTTCTAGTCATTTACCACAATTCCCAATGAAAGATCTTACTTTATTTTCTTTTTCTTTTTTCTTTTTTTTTTCTTCTTCTTCTTTTTCTTTATTATTATTATTTTTTGAAAAACATTCTTTTATTTGTCTTAAATGGCTAGAAAAAATACCCCCTCTTGTTTTTTGGCTAAGGAAGTTCAATAATTGCAGACATGGCTTCCACCTTTGTAGGAACTTCTTTTCGAAATTTTTTTCCATTTTTACCCCTGGTATCGTTTATACACAAACGCCGTTAACAACTGCATACAGATTTTTCCCCATTTTTCGGGTGGATGTACCCTGATTTACAGGGATTTCGGGTTTTGATATCCCTCCAACCGTCAAACAAGATTTTCCTATATTTTAGGCTTCTTTTATCTCTCCAACCGTAAGAAAAGATTTTGTTTGTTAAGTTCAATTAATCTTCCTATATTTTTCCATCATTTAAATATCATAGCTTAGTTTATTTGTTTTCTGCATATCATGATCAAAATAGTGGTTGTAAGTTTGTAATTAAAAGTTTTTCTCAATCTCACCCTTCAATACACAAGACAAAGTTATATCCAGATACATACATCTCAATTTTAGGCTCTAGTACACATAAGCAGGTCATAAACGGTGTAAATAATATATGTATATATCAATACATACCACTCTGACGGGACCAACTTCTTCAACTAGATCTTTCTTAATCAAATTATAAGATGTCACAAGGGGTGGATGTAGTTGCCATTTTTCACATAAATCACGAAATATTGCCAAAAAAAAAAAAAAAACAAGTCCCTAAAATCAAGGGATTATCTATAAAGTAGGGGAGGCACACAACTTATATACTGACATGACTAATATGCATGTATATAAGAGTACAGACACACAACAAAGTGTCATTCAATAGGCATTCCAGCACACTTTCACCATTCAATACACAAGACAGAGTTATATCTAGATACATACATCTCAATTATAGTAAGCAGGTCATAAACGGTGTAAATAATATATGTATATATCAGTACATACCGCTCTGACGGGGTCAACTTCTTCAACTACATCTTTCTTAATCCGTTTGTTCTTTTTTTTTTCCTTGCAAGGTCCTTCTTAACAACATCCTGGACGATTTTTACAATAAAAAACAATCAAATTATAATAACATGTCACAAGGGTTGGATGTAGTTGGCCTTATTCACATAAATCACGAAATATTGCAAAAAAAAAAAAAAAAAAAAAACAAATCCCTAAAATCAAGGGATTGTCTAGAAAGTGAGGGAGGTCGTTGCAAATATAAGGGAAGGGAAATGAAGTCGTTACCTTAGTTCAATTTTTTTTGGTACAATCCTCGCATAGAAGAATAATCGATTGAGCATGCAAGAGATGGTCGTAGGCGTGGCGGGGGAAGGTCGGCAGCACGGCGGAGGTGGGTCGACGGCGTGATGTGAGAGGTAGGTAGCGATATACACTCTGTTTGGCGGTGGAAAATGGTGGGGAATGGAGGTTTTTGGCTGTCAAGGGTTTCGAGGTGTGGAAGACGAAGATGGACCGACGGGATGGAGCGAATGCATGAGAGCAGTTCTGGTGGGAGGGTGGGCGGTGATATGACATGTCATAATTGCAACATTTAAGGTATTATTTTTTTAGTTTAAGTTCAGATTTCCTTAGTTGCAGGTAGTATATCTTCTGATTGAGAGGACTGTTTTTTCCAATTAACGCATTTCGAAGGTATTTCTCTCTACTGAGGGAGGTTGAACTTTGTACTCCTTCCCCCATAAAGGTATTGACTCCTTTTTCCGGGAAACAAATTTTTCAAGTAGAAAACGATTATTTCTTGGATTTTTTAATTTCAAACTTCAAAATAGAAACAATAGGATCCATCTAGATTTTCAAATTAGTTTCTTGGATTTTTGAATTTCAAACTTCCTAAAATGTCTCCAACTTATTTTTAGGGGTGTATTTTATCTCTCTTAAACTTTGATTTTAGTTTTAAGCGTTAAGAACACGTTAGGCAGTTTGTTGGGGGGCATTTTTGTCTTCTACAAATAGAGATTTATTAAGGGAAATTGTGATAAATGACTACAAAAAAAAGCATTCTTGATTTTTGGCTACGGAAGTTTGGATTTTGCAGGCATGGCTACCGACATTTTAGGGAACTGTTTACTGGATTATTTTGGACGTTTTTACCCCTTGTATTTACGGTTATTTACAGACGTTGTTTACGTCATTTCAGAGGACAGAGATGTGTTTTGGATGGTCAACGAATTTCAAAACGGTACATACATGGGTGCTGTGTAGTCGTTGACATCCCGAGTGTCAATACTGGTATACACCCCGTGGGGACAGTGTCAAAGGGAGTAAACTAAATCCCTAAAATCTCGGGATTTAGTATCTGTTTGTTGCAAATATAAGGGGAGGGAAACGAAACCGTTACCTATTTCAATTTTTTGGTACAATCGTCGCGTAGGGGGAGAAACGACCGAGCATGCAATAGATGGTTGTCGACGCTGCGGATGAAGGTCGTTGGCACGGCGGAGATGGTTCGTCGGCGTGGTATGAGAGGTAGGTAGTGATATTCACTCTGTTTGGCGGTGGGAAATGGTGTGGAATGGAGGGTTCGGGGGTGTGGAATGCTCTCAAGGGGTGTGGAATGCTCTCAAATGGTGTGGAATGCTCTCAAGGGTTTCTACTTTTGGAGGAAGAAGATGAACGGGTGGGCTGCTGCATAAAGGCTATTCTGGTGGTGAGGGTGGGCGGTGACATGACGTTTTTACCCCTTGTATTTATGGTTATTTACAGACACTGTTTACGTCATTTCCGAGGACAGAGATGTGTTTTGGATGGTCAATGAATTTCAAAACGGTACATACAGGGGGTGCTGTGTAGTCGTTGACATCCCGAGTGTCAATACTGGTATACACCCCGTTGGGACAGTTTCGAAGGGAGTAAACTAAATCCCTAAAATCTCGGGATTTTAGTATCTGTTTGTTGCAAATATAAGGGGAGGGAAACGAAACCGTTACCTATTTCAATTTTTTTGGTACAGTCGTCGCATAGGGGGAGAATTGACCGAGCATGCAAGAGATGGTTGCCGACGCGAGGGATGAAGGTCGTTGGCACGGCAGAGATGGTTCATCGGCGTGGTATGAGAGGTAGGTACTGATATTCACTCTGTTTGGCGGTGGGAAATTGTGTGGAATGGAGGGTTCGAGGGGTGTTCTTATTTTTTTGTCTTCGGATTGCTGGTGTTCTTATTTTTTTGGGTTTTTAATTGCTGATGTTCTTGGGTGCAGGTAGTATGTCTTCGGATTGAGAGGACATTTTTTCCAATTAATGCATTCTGAAGGTATTTCTCTCTACTGAGGGAGGTTGAACTTTGTTATCCTTCCCCAATAAAGGTATTGACTCCTTTTTTCCGGGTAGCAACTTTTTCTGGGGTGCAAATTTTTTCAGTAGTAACACCTACTACTAGTTTTGTTTTTCAAAGTAATTTTGTTTCTTGGATTTTTTATTTTTCAAACTTCCTAAAATGTCTCCAACTTTTTTTAGGGGTATATTTTATCTCTACTAAACTCTGATTTTGATTTTAAACGTTAAGAATACGTTAGGCAGTTTGTTGGGGGCATATTTGTCTTTTACAAATATGGATTTATTAATCATTAAATCGTTTAGCCATCTATTTAATTTTTAAACATTTGTAGCTATATTTCAAACTACCTATTTATTTTTAGCCATATTTCTTGTTGCCCCATTTATTAATCAGTAAATCGTTTAACCATCTATTTAATTTATAAACGTTTGTAGCCATTTTTCAAGCCACCTATTTATTTTTAGCCACTTTTCTTGTTGCCCCTTTTGTGATTTAACCGTTCAACGATACCACAATTATTATTCCTTCGATACCACGATTATTATTCCTTCGAACGACGATGTGAAAGAAAAAATGCTTAAAGAGAAATACAAATACCATGTATTTGTTACGAAATATACTCATTTTATTGGGGTTTCTCAACATCCATACAAATACCTTGTACTATATTGATAAACGAGTACAAAACCCTAAAAGATGGATGGAGCAACAGAGCTTAAACGACCCGGAGGAAGGAGGAAGAAGAAGAAAAAAAACCAACCTTCAAGAGTCGTGGAGAAGATCAAAAAGTGACGCAATGAGCTACGTGCTTAGTTACTGAGATGCTTGAGTAGGCCGAGAGTAATGAAGATCAAAAGTCGTTCTATTTAATTTTTGTCCTTAATACCACTAATAAAACATTGACCTTTGGTGTTTTATTAGATTGATGTTTGGTTAACAAATTTATCTCATACATGTCGGGACTACATTGAAATTAAACACCACAATCAAACATACTAAATTGAGAATTTAACCGTAATTTATTCTTACAACCCTAAAAATCAGAAAAAAGAAAGAAAAACTAAGGCCCAAAGGCCCCTTATTTATTAATAATTTCTTTTAATATATACTTCCATAGAGAAAATGAAAGGATACAATGGAGCCGAACCCAAAAACTAAAGGAAAGGGCTCCTGTTAAATTCCCTGCATAATCTTTCCCTTTATCATATTTTTCTGGTAATGTCCAGCACTAATCGACAGTATGCCAAGATAGCACAAAATTAAATGTCACTATTTTGTATATGAGGGAAATTAAATGTTGACTCAGTTAATTTTTCAATCAACCAACTCAATGGAATTTTATTAAAAAGAAAATTGAAGCATGTATCCCATCACCTGGCATTTTGTTTCTCCCGTTCTATAAGCCTGGAATTGATTCAAGGTTATACTTAGACTGAGCAGCTTCGACTTCCCTGCTATCTTCCAAGTTTGGTTTCTTCATGGCGTCGAGTGTGTTTAAATACGAGTGTGAAACATCTCGACCGGAAGATGTGCCTGAATTGCTGATTCTGCTTGCAAGGAAGCGACGAATCAAACCCCGGAGGAATGGAGCCATGGTATCTGGTTCATATTCCAAGTAATACATGATTCCTCCCATACAAATTGAGAATAGGAAGACCTGTTCATATTACCAAACAGAGAATTTTATTTGCGAATTTAACAGAAGATCAGATATCAGGTTTACCGAGACTAGTATATTTTACGAGCTTAATCTTTTCCAAGGACATTTTGAAAGTGATTACGGAGTGGCTAGTGATTTTTGGATATGAAAAAAGTGATTTTGGTCATTCCAAGCTCACTCCTATCCTGTCCTAATAAACTACCAGAGATTTGGCAGATTTCCACACACATATTTAACTCTTTTGCAAACAAGTCACTAGATCCAAAGCTGAAACACTGCTAATCTCTCTAGAGGTTTGACGATTAAGTACATTTCAGACATGACATTGCTAGTTATTCAAGGCAATTAACATACGAGGAAGTATGTTGCTGGATGGTTTAATTCTTTAGATAAGTGTGGAGAACTGATCCCCACTCCAAAGCATTAACTTTAAAGTTTTAACAATCATATTTGATTTTAATGTTATCTGAAATAAAATACCTCAGCATTTTTTATGTTTGGAAGCAGGTGGCGATTGACCAAGATATACCACCAAGAATCTACTGCACGTGGAAGAACATAGAGAGCTAGCTCAGATCGTCTTCCCTTCTTCTCTAAAAGAACTGAAAGGGCAGATATTCCACCGGCAACCCAATATACGAGTTTGTGGTCCTTGGTTGCAACTTTCCTATGCAAGCAAATGACCGCCTAGCATCATCCCAAATACTTCAGAACGTTATCTTACAGATTTCAACTGATATTGATGAGTATAAGATCGGTAAAACAACGACCTGAAAAATGCCAACAAAGGCAGACAAAAAACTTGTTGAGCGAACTGCACCTTTGACAGCGAGCCAACAGGTACGACCGGGAGCATCCATGAACTGCAAAAGCATGAATTATGATAACCAGCAGCAAAACTAATTGAAAAACAACCTCAGCAAAAAAATACAGGGGATGACAACTATCTAAACATTTTAGTAAAAGATGTGAAAATTCTCAAAAATTATAATTAAAAAATAAATACACATCAAACAATAAGAGCCAGAGGCTTTTTGGAACTATTGATTTTCAAATTTGTTGACCAATTGGGGAGCCTTTTTCTTACTCCTTAGTTTTTGTACATCCTTCTCATGTATTTTTCATAGTCTGAGTTTCCTGGTGAGAAAAATGAAGGGAAAAAAAAAAAGGGAACCACCAACTCTAAATAATGGCAAACATAATTTTGGTGGGCCAACCGTGGTAGTGGAAATAGTAAAGTAAATTTTAGGGAAAACTTACTTTCTGTAGGTGCAGAACAACGAATGGTACGAATGTCAAAGAGAAGTAAAGAGGAAATGTCTTCTTGAATGTGGCTGATGCTGCCTTCCCATTGTGTGCCATACACGAATTTGTGTCTGGATGGATTATATTACATGGAATAATGGAGGGAAATTCATCTAGATTTTCATAGCCAGATTTTTGCCTATCTGACAAGTAAGAAGAAAGTGAAGCAACATCAACGGGATAGCCTCTACAACTATCTCGTACAGCCTTGTAGACAGGTTCGGCAACTGGCCCTGTCTTTTGAATGAAGTCCCGATATGATTTTGGCAAGCTCTCAGGACGCATTACAAAGGCATACATAACCTGAAACATATATTTAATATGAATATAAAACGGGTTATTACTATTAAAGAAATTAATGATTAGTAATGCCAGATGACATCACAAAGGCAGAGATGAATCCCATAATTTTTCTAGTCAAGAAAAAACAATCCAATAATTCTGGCTAAAAAGACGAAATCACCTAACTTTAAAAAATGAAATAACTTTTCAGGGCCATAAAATTATTTGACATCTGACATCTGTTTCAATATGTTTTATGAAAACTATTGTTGATTGTGATTCCATTTTCTGATAACTCTGTTCTTTTGATCCCAGTTAGTTTTCATTAAAAGGGGAAGGTCCAAGAAACTATTCCATCAACGAGCCACACCCAAATTTATAAAGCCAAGAGATCTCAAAATCTATTTCACACCCGAGCCAAGAAAAAAGCAGAGAATCCATATGGCTACCTGTGCACATGCCATGGCAAACAGCAGAGAATCACCATGTCTCCAATGACTTCCCCAGAGGTGAAACTTGTTCTTGGATTTCGCAGAATTATAGGCACACTAATTTTAAAAAGAAAAATATGAAAAGAAAGTAAGAAGAAAAATCCAATTAGATAGTATTCATATAAAGATATAGATAAGGAGACAAAGAAACGGGAGAAAGAAAAACTACTCAACAGTAAACTTATGTTCTTTGTACCTGAGCAAGTCTAGCCATAAGATATAAAGCAAGAGTACGCCTCCGATTTGAGTCATCCAATGCTAAAACAGACAGACCAGCCACTGAACCTGCTAAAATTCTGCTCATCATCCCTTAAACAATGTCATAAATACGGAATGTGCTTATTCCCAATCTATTGCATTAAAAATGGGAAAATGAAACACCAACACAACCATGAAGATGGGAAAATTGATGCTCTAATGGATTGTAAACTTACACATTAAACGAGGTCTCTCTCTTTCTCCACTTTCTAAGCAAGCATCTAAGGGCATGGTAAGACCCAGTAAAACCACCAAAAAGCAAACCAATTCGACATGCTTCTTCCCTCACTATCAAGTCTTTCTCTGAGACAAGTTGCTACAAAAGAATATTCAGGAGGACAAAATTAATCAAGCACATAGAAGAAATGGAGGAAACTGTATATCCTCGAAGAATTAGATTATTTAATACATGTGAGAGGCAACAGATAGTTTTAATGCAACACAAAATAAGAATAGTATCATTTGTTGGCACAGCAATCATTAATTTTATTTTATCTGTTTAACAAAACCATATTGATCCCTTGCAATAAGCCATGTCTATTAGAAATGAGAATGAGAAATGAAGGTGATTCTTCCTTATTCTCATTTCAAGTGTTTGCTAAATTATTCTCAATTGATGGGCCTCACACCAAAATTAAAAAAAAATCTCATTGATTGATTTATTTTCTGGGATGGTGGAGAATGTACTTCTCACTACACTCCTTATGCATCCCACCAACTCTTTATTTACCTTTTTGTATGGATTTTGCCCCAGCTTCCTTATTCTAAAGACTAACATATAATATCAATGATAATCCTTTAGCTGAGTGGCATTGTTATGATCCATTGAGATTCAACCCTTCGTCACTTTGATTAAAAAAATATCAATGATAATCCTTTTACCTTTTCTCTCTTTTGATGCTTATGGTAGGAGGATGAATAGTTATAGAAGTGTTTTGGAGAAGAGTTCCAAGAGAAGCAACAAGAAACACTTTCCCAAAGGTCTAAGAGCTCATAATAAACATCTTAGAATATATTCTCCTATTTCTCTCTCTAGCCAAAACTCCCACAAAATCACTTCAATAGTGTTAGACCCTAACTACAGGTTTCCTTTTAACATGGGTTCCACATAATAAAGAAGACAGAACTGTCTTGCATTGATAGGGGCATGGACCAACTTATACCAAAAATATTAAATAATCTCCACCTTAAAGAACTAGAACCTAGCAAAAGAATATTAAGTGTCCAGCTTCTCCATTATTTGATTCTTGCCAAGGAAATAACAATCTGGAAAAAGAGAGCCTCATGTTTTCACTGTATCAGTAATTCTCAACCCTCCAAGGAAACTTGTACAAGGGAAAACAACTTTAACCTTCTTAGGACTTTGTTTTCATAGAGTTTTAAGGAGTATAATACGAAGAGACTAAGCTGCAATGAATTTTCCAAAAGAGTGACATATGAATAAAGGATCGTGAAGGATCAAATATTAGACTAATATGTTCCACAAACTACAGATGGTTTGTCAGCTCTATTTCAACCTCGTCAAAGTCCTTAAGCAATCTATAGTGTTTGTTCCAACACCATCTACCTAAAAAGCTTGCTTCTTACCAAGATATACAACTCAGGGAAGATGAAAACCAAGGTGCTATCTTTCATCCACATGTCCTCTCAAAAACTGCGACTGCCGACTGGGCTACAACTACTTGTTATAGTCTAATTATCTGTAAGCAAACTGCAACCTTCCATGCCATCTTTGTTGGATAAAACTTCATGTCATAAGGAATCAAGCTGCAATG
This sequence comes from Luffa acutangula, assembly GCA_036850905.1. Taxonomy (NCBI): domain Eukaryota; kingdom Viridiplantae; phylum Streptophyta; class Magnoliopsida; order Cucurbitales; family Cucurbitaceae; genus Luffa; species Luffa acutangula. The sequence continues at coordinate 39,741,774 of CM072097.1, read as the reverse complement.
AAATACAGCTCAGGGAAGAAGTATTGAGTTCTAAGTTGCCAATGCCCAAACCTCTTACCTCCAAAGAGTTGGAAATAATGCTCCATTGGATAAGATATCATCCCCTATTATGCTCCATCCCTTCCCAGTATATGGTTTGTCAGCTCTATTTCAACCTTATCAAAGTCCCTTTGCAATCCGTAGTGTTTGTCCCAGCACCGTCTACCTAAAAAGCTTTGCTTCTTACCAAGATATACAGCTCAGAGAAGATGAAAATGAAGGTGTTATTTTCCTCCCAAAAACTGCTACAGGGCTGCAACTACTTGTTATAGTCTAATTATTCCTAAGCAAACTGCAAAGAAAGTGAAGGTTTTTCTTCGGTCTTTGGCGTACAGTAGCCTTATGCTAATGATAGATTGCAAAGAAAATTCAAGACTTGGTCTCTCTCCTTCTGGCTGTATACTTTGCTTAAAAGAGGGGGAGAATCTCGATCATATCTTCCTCCATTGTGATTTTGCTTTTAAGGCTTGGAGCTTTGTAGCTGGTTCGCTAGGAATCTCTTTCTGCATTTCAAGAAAGCTGGAAGATTGGTTTACAGAGGGATTAAATGCTTGGAATTTGAAATACGCCATTTTTATTCTTAGAGATAGACTTGTAGCTCTCAATTTTCTAATTTCTCATTTTTAAAAAAAGTGTGCTAGAGGTTTCCGATTGGGTTTTGAGTGTTTTGTGAGGGAGCGCCGGGTGTTTCTGGGTCCTGGAGATCTGTCCAGAGGGGCGGGTGGGGTTTTCCTTCAGTTTTCGCCGGAGGTTCTCCCAAGAGTCCCGATGAGAGAGAAGATTCTTTGAGGTTGCTGTCTGTCTTGCCTCGGAAATGCCTCCTCAGTGTTCGGTGAAGATAGAGAGCAAGGTTTTTTCCTGTGATTTCGATCGTAACTTTAAGGGCAGAGTCGTGAGGATTTCTGAGGCGCACCGGAGAAGAAGATATAGCCTGTCTGCGGAAGAAATAGTGTTAGTGTGGATCTATGACGCGATTGAGGATCTCCTTCTTATGCCATCGACACAAAAATTCTTTAGGAAAACTGACTGTATCAATGGATTCATTTGGATTCAAAAGATCACAAGCAAGAGGGGTAGTTTCCTAAAGATTACGAAAGTAGCCAATTCTGGGGGAAAACATAACCTGGTTATCCCAGCTGGGAGTGAATGCAGAGGATGGAGGGACTTCGCAACTCTCCTTAAAAACTTTGTCGACGGAAAGACTATAGATGAAGACCACCAGAACAATATGCAAGTGGATAAGCAGCGCACTCACCGAACTCAAGGGACTGTCAGGGAGAAGTCATATGTGGCAGCCCTTGGATCTCAAAAGGAAAAAGAAGTAAGATACCCTTCTCTAAACAATAGAGGCTCCCCGAGTCTTTTTGGATCCTCTGATCAGACCCCTTGTAAGAGTGGTGTTAGAAAGATTGACTGGGATGAAATGATTATCATTACTAAAAGAGACTTTCATGATGACTGGGGAAGGATCCTCGACATTCTTCAGAGGCAACTAGAGAGTGGTCTTGTGATAAACCCCTTCCAACCGGATAAAGCCCTGCTTAAATGCCCATCCAAGGAGCTGGTGAATTTATTAACAACAAAGGATGGGTCAGCTTTGGACCTGTGATTTTAAAAGTCGAAAAATGGAATAGAATGAGGCATTGTAGAATTAATGTGGTGCCATGTTATGGTGGTTGGGTGAGAATCAGAAACCTCTCGTTGCATTTATGGAACATCAGTATATTTAAAGCTATTGGAGATTGCTGGGGGGGGGGGGGGGTTCATTGATTATGCTGAGTCCAATTCTCTCCTAATTGATTGCGTTGAGGCTTGGATAAAGATTAAAGATAACTATTGCGGGTTTATTCTAGGGGAAGTCGAAGTTATTGACGGAGACCAAGTCTTCAGAGCGCAAATCGTTACATTTCAAGATGGTAACCTGCTCATCGATCGTGTGGCCGGAATTCATGGAAGTTTCTCGCCGGCGGCAGCACATGCTTTCCACAGAGGGCCGATGGATCCCGAGTTTAGCACAGCGGACAAATGGAGAATCGAAGATGGAGCCTTTTGTCCGCAGGTTAATGCCCAGAGGGTGTTTGCAGAAATCGAGGAAGAAGATGAGACATTTAATGAAAAGGAGACATTTAATGAAAAGCAGAGGGCAGACTGCGAAAATTTTGAATTAGCCCGCCAAAAAGGAAAAATGAAGGTGGCTGAGAATAATGAGCCCACACAAGGCCCAATAGACAACCAAGCTTGGCAAAGGAAAAAAGGAAAAATGGCCCACCAAGATAGTCCCTCGAGAGAAAGCCCAACGATTAAATCAAAGACTCGAAGAGGAGTCTCGTTTGTCCAAGAAGCCCAAGTCACTATGTTGAAACGTGGAAAAATCCAACTCACGGATGCGAAAGGAGGCCCACAACATCAGAAGCACCCCAATAGAGAAGAATAAGTGAATGGATCGGACTTCTCGATTTCAAGTCCTGGGAGCAAAACAGGGGATGCTACGTCGACTGAAGGGGACCAGTCTGACTTAAACGAAGACCTTCCAGGGGAATATTATAACTGTTTTCAGAAGGAAGGAGAAGGCACATCCCGGTCAGATTATGTAGATTCCGAGCACAGTAGTTTAAACGAAGGCCCCGAGAGTAATGAAATAATCCCTCTGTCTATGGCTGATACAGAGGAAGGTGGGAAGGAAATAGACGTGCTTAGTGAAGACTTCCCGAAGGCCCTTGCCATGATACCGACTACAGACAAACAAACAGATAAAGGGCTAGAAATCCCAGAAGGCTTCGCTATTAGTAAAGAGATGATTCTCACGCTCAAGAAGAATAATCTCTGTATTAGGCCAATTCCAGGGAACTCGTCTAAAAAAGGCAACACGACTCAGAAAAGGAAAAATAGGAAGTTACTAGCCTCATTAGAACTTGGGAAAAGGAAAAGGAAGTTGAGGCTTCTGATAGTGTAGAAGTCCATGATTGCTTAGTTGATATTGAGCTGACCCGGGACCGTGATGTCTCCATATGAAGCTGATCTCCTGGAATGTTAGGGGCCTGGGAAGCCGGTCTAAACGGATGTTAGTTAAAGATTTCCTTAGTAAAGAGAATCCGGACTTAGTGATCTTGCAAGAGACTAAACTTCAGCACATTGATAGGCGGATAGTCAAATCAGTTTGGAGCTCCAGGCATGTTGGGTGGCTCAGTCTAGATGCGATCGGGTCGACTGGTGGTATCCTTTTAATGTGGAAAGAAAATTGCGTTGAGGTTCACGATTCGATCTTAGGGGCTTACTCCATTTCTGCCGAGTGTACCTTCCACGGTCAGATTCAAGGGTGGGTGACTGGAGTTTACGGCCCTTGTTCGTCTTCTGATAGAAAGAGCTTTCTGCAGGAATTGGCAGATGTTGTTGGCCTGTGCCATGGCGTTTGGTGTCTCTGGCGACTTCAATATGGTGAGATGGGTGGATGAAAGGCTTAACGCCACTAGGCCTACAAAAAGCATGAGGAAGTTTAATCGCTTCATATCTTCTTTTGATCTTATTGATATTCCGATGAATCATGGCAGGTTTACTTGGTCTAGAGTGGGCGAAAGAGCTGCAGCCTCGAGGCTTGACAGATTTTTAATCACCCATCAGTGGTCTAATACGTTCAAGGAGCTCAGACTGGACAAACTTCAGCATCCAACTTCTGATCACTTTCCCCTAGCTTTATCCGTAGGTGCCATGAGATGGGGCCCTATGCCTTTTAGATTCGAGAATATGTGGCTTGATCATCCGGACTTCAGAAAGTCAGTGGAGAAATGGTGGGCTGAGTTCACCTCGACCGGTTGGGCTGGCTTCCGTTTTATGAGTAAGTTGAAGGGCCTAAAAGAGCAGCTTAAAGAGTGGAACAAAGAAGTTTTTGGGAACCTGAATGAGAAAAAGAAGACCATTCTTGATCAAATTGATGTCTTAGATCAGTTCGAGGAGGATGGGAGTATCCAACCACATCACATTGCTGAGAGGCTTAAGCTGAAAGCTTCCCTCCTTGAAATTACGGTGAGTGACCAAAGAAGATTACTGCAGAAATGCAAAATTAAATGGTTGAGGGAAGGTGACGAGAACTCTGCGTGCTTTCATAGATGGGTTGGTTCCATGAAGAGCAAGTCCTTCATTGCCGCTCTTGAAAGTGAAGAGGGAGAATTCCTTTCAGCCGAGCCCGACATTGAGAAGGAGATCATTGGTTTTTTCACCAACTTGTATTCCAAAGATGATAGCTCTCGGTTTGTCTTAGATGGTCCGAATTGGGCCCCCTTAGATGCTCAGAACAGTGCTCGGCTAGAGATGCCTTTCAAAGAAGATGAGATCTTTAGAGCTATTAAAAGCTTAGGCCCAATGAAGTCCCCGGGCCCCGACGGCATGACTGGAGAGTTTTTTAAAAACTTTTGGAACATTTTGAAGCCAGATTTAGTAGAGGTGTTCCAGGAGTTTTTTAGAAACGGCATCATAAACAAGAAAACTAATGAGACCTACATTTGCTTGATCCCGAAGAAAAGGGGTGCCTCCAGAATCAGTGATTTCAGACCTATCAGTTTAGTTACTTCCCTATACAAAATTGTGGCCAAAGTCCTTGCTGAGAGACTAAAGGATATCCTCCCCACTACTATAAGTGATTGTCAGGCCGCATTTGTGCAAGGGCGGCAAATTCTTGACCCAATTCTGGTGGCTTCTGAGGTGGTAGAAGAGTATAGATGCAAGAATGAGAAAGGAGTGCTCTTCAAGCTTGATTTTGAAAAAGCCTATGATAAGGTGAGCTGGGAGTTTCTTGATGCCATTCTTAAGCTTAAAGGATTCGGGACCACTCGGAGGAAATGGATTAGAGGTTGCCTGGCGAACTCTAACTTCTCCATTATGATAAATGGCAAGCCGAGGGGGAAAGTTTATGCTTCTAGAGGGCTAAGACAAGGGGACCCCCTATCTCCTTTCCTTTTTACCATTGTAGGTGATGCCCTCAGTAGATCGGCCCATTACTGCTTGGAAAAGAAAGTCCTTAAAGGCATGCTCGTGAGCAGGGACCAAACTGAGGTGTCCATGTTGCAATACGCTGATGACACAATCATTTTTAGTGCTTATGAGGAGTCTGTTATGTTGAACTGGTGGGAGATTCTGATGCTTGTTTTGAAGGGATCGGGGCTGTCTTTGAACCTTGCCAAAACCTCGATTATTGGGATCAACACTCCTTCGGAGGACATGACTAGGTGGGCCAACAAATTTGGGTGCAAGGTTGAGACTCTCCCAATAAAGTATCTAGGTTATCCCCTGGGTGGGAACCATCGCACTAGAACGTTTTGGGACCCCATTGTTGATAAATATGAAGCTAAACTTGAAGGTTGGAAGAAGTTGCTGCTCTCTAAAGGGGGAAGGGTCACTTTGGCCCAATCGGTCCTTAATAGCCTCCCCATATACTACTTCTCCCTCCTTAAAGCCCCGACGATGGTGATTAAGAAACTAGAAAAGCTTACGAGGGACTTTATTTGGAATGGTGGTCAGTTCAAACCCGCTTGCAATCTTGTCAAATGGGAATGGACAGCTTTGCCTACTTCCCATGGGGGCATTGGGGTTGGTGCTTTAGGTTCGCGAAACAACGCCCTTCTAACCAAGTGGCTTTGGAGATTTGCCCATGAGAAGGAAGGCCTATGGAGGAGGGTCATTGCCAGTATCTATGGGGTGGATAGTCTTGGCTGGAGAACTATGGTGATTACCCATATAAAAGGTAGAAGATTATGGCCCAATATTCAGCGGAATTATGACTGTTTTGAAAAGTTTACTAAATTCCAGGTGAGCTGTGGGAGAAGAATAAGGTTTTGGGGTGATGCTTGGTGTGATGTGCAGCCTCTTCAAGTTACTTTCCCGGAAATTTATGAGATTTCCCATATGAAACTTGCTTCTGTTGCAGAGTGTTGGGATGAGAGCAACCAAACGTGGAACCTTGGCCTGCGAAGAGGGTTGTTTGACCGTGAGCTGAGCAGTTGGGTGGCCCTCATTGGCAAGTTAGACAACATCCAGATGGGTAATGAGATGGACAGAATATCTTGGAAATTGGAAGGATCGGGGCTTTTCTCTACCAAATCCTTATTCCGTGCAGCTGTTGGAAAATCTACCAAGATTAACCTGTCTCTTGCGGGAAAGATTTGGAAGCACAAGTCCCCTAAGAAAGTGAAAATCTTCCTTTGGAGTGTGGCTTACAGAAGTCTAAATACGGATGACAAAGTTCAAAGGAAACTAAAAAATTGGGCTCTATTCCCCTCGGGATGCAGACTATGTTTTAAAGAGAGTGAGGATATTGATCACATCCTCCTTCATTGTGAGTATGCTAGCAAGACTTGGAACTTCATTGCAGGTTTGTTGGGGATATCTTTCTGCTTACCAAAGAGGGTGGAAGACTGGCTTGAAGAAGGGCTGCAAGCTTGGAATTTGAGAAAGAAGGCTAAGGTGATAGCGGGTTGTGCGTTTAGAGCTTCCATTTGGCTTCTATGGAAAGAGAGAAATGCTCGAACTTTCAGGGACAAATCGTCCTCTTTTGATTATTTTTGTAGTTCTGTACAAAATACGGCCTCCTGGTGGATTTCTTCATACAGAAAGTTTTTTTGTAATTACAGCTTGCTTATGATTATTAGTGATTGGCAAGCCCTTTTGAGATAGTTTTTGGAGGGGTGATCTCCACCCCGGCCTTTAGGCTGTCCTTTTTTGTGATTAATATATTCTCCTTTTGATGTTTCTTATCAAAAAAAAAAATGCTTGGAATTTGAAGAGGAAAGCTAAGGTGGTGGCTAGTTGTGTGTTCAGGCCGATTTTGTGGGTCTTATGGAAGGAGAGAAATGCAAGAACGTTTGAAGATAAGCCTTCTCGTTTGACTATTTTTGTAACTATGTACAAAATACGGCCACTTGGTGAATTACTTTACACAAAAAGTTCTTCTAGAAATTGTAATCATAGTCCCTTGATGATCATTAACAATTGGCAGCCTCTTTTCTCCACCCCTGGCCCCTAGGCTGTTGTTGTCTTCCTTTTTTGTTGGAATATATTCCCTTTGATGTTTCTTATTAAAATAAAATTCCCAAGCAAACTGCAACCTTCCATGCCATCTTTGTTGGATAAAACTTCACGTGATAAGGAATCAAGCTGCACTGAAATACAGCTCAGGGAAGAAGTCTTGAATTTCAAATTTCCAATGCCCAAACCTCTTACTTACAAAGAGGTGGAAACAACATTGGATAAGGAGACATCCCCTGTTAGGCTCCATCTTTCCCAATAGAAAGTTGCTAGTTGCTAGTTAGAACTGAGCCTTCATTTTCAGTAAAGCATTTTTCCGCCCAATGTAAGGAAAGTTTTAATCACCATTTCTTCTTCAAAGGTAACAAATTTTCCTTAAAGAGCTGGGTAATGGATAAGTCTAGTATTTTGGGTTTACGAATGCCAGACAAGCCCAAAAGAGTTAGCTCCTTACTTTCCAAGCCTTTAGGATCCATTTCACCCTCCTGCTCATGTCAGCCCCCTCTTCCATCAAAACTCGCCATCATCTAAGCACTTATTTCTAGGCTTTTCAAAATCTATACAAAATTTTCTACCCAATAACCCCACACCCCCTTTACAGTTATACTCATAGTCAAATCTGTACAACAAACGAACGACATTTCCAACTGAAGTGTGAAAAGAATTTCATTTCTAACTTCATTTACTTCATGTCTTTGTTCTACTTGGTCATTCAACTCCCCTGCTAATTCTATAGAAAAAGAACATTGATCTCAGTAACTCACCCTGTCCGCTATTTTGCATTTACATACAGGTACCATTAAAGAAGGTATGAATAGATATAGTCTTCTCGGTCTTGATTCAAATTTCCATGAGATCTTCCAAACTTAAGGTTTTCCTATCATAAACAATAAAACCTCTGAAACCATTCCAATGTACTCCATAGTTTCCTTATTCCACTGTCTCAAAGGTAAGTTCATGTTTCTATCCACCCTCCATAAGAGAGTTTAATGGCTGCTATCAAGAGCTTTTTTTTTTTTTTTTTTTTGGGTTAACATCAGAAACCAAAATTTAATCAAGAAAAAATGAAAGAATAAGGGACATACAAAAAAATCAAGCCCCTAAAAGGAAACCCCATTAGAGAAAGGGGCTAGTGTTTTAAAAGGCTCAAGGTGCACTAAGGCGCAATGGCCTCCTGGGGCCTAGGTGCAAGGTGCACAAAAAGGCGCAGGCTTTTTTCTTTAAGGCGCACTATATAGAAAAAAAAAAACTTACAAAAATATATACATGTATATAAAACACTTTCAGACAAGTAATGAAGTTTTTAACCAAGAAAAATAGATAAAAGATAAGTAAGGTTCAAATATTAGTCTTCCAACATAGAGTCAAATGTCAATACTCCACAAAGAACAGTGAGTTTAGTATTGCTAATATGCCTTCTGACACTCCGAATGACCAAGTATGATGATGTCAATACTCCACAAAAAATATATGCCTTGAATATGATATGTTAGCTTCATAACAAGTATTTAGGTTTAAAAAAATTCAAAACATATATAAAAATGTGAAGCTCCAGAGGCGCCTCAAGGCGTGCTGGCTTCAAGGAAGGCGCGCGCCTTTTAAAACACTGAAAGGGGCTATCCACTAAAATAAGGCCTAAAGGATAATTACAAAACAAACACGTCAACGACACCCAAAGAGAAACAAAATATCTAACCAGAGACTAACATCTCTATGATCCCTCTCAAGCCCTCTAAATGTCCTATTGTTTCTCTCGTCTCATAACCTCCATAAGAAAGTGCAAATCCCAACATGCCACAAAAACTTCCCCTACTTCTAAAATGGCAGATGGGGAAGGAACTCCTCGATCATCTCCCTAAGAACACTGTGTCTGGAAAGCTGCAAACCAAACACCTTAAATAAAGAGTTCCAAATAGAAGGAGCAAATTCATAACTCCAAGGAATATGGTCGAGGTGTTCCTCCGCCATCTGACAAAGAATGCAACAAAATAAACCGATCAGGAAAGGCATCTTTCTCGAGTCGATCAAGAGTATTAATCTTCCATGGATGACCTACCAAACAAAAAACATAACCTTTTTTGGGACTTTCCCCTTCCATAATGATGAAAAAATTGACTCGCCAACAAACGATGGCTATCAGAAGTAATAAAACCCCACAAATGTTTCCAATAAACTTCAAAGTCTCCCTATTCCACCTTTTCAAAGTTAATTTCATGCTTTGATCGATGGCTATCACAAGCAATAAAACCTGTGCAAGCATTTCCATTGATCTCCAAAGTCTCCATACTCCACCATTTCAAAGGTAACTTCATGTTTTCATCCACCCTCCTAAGAGGATTAATGCATACTTTAAAGATTTATCCCGAGTTTCAAATCTCCATTTCTTATCTCCCACTATCAACCAACCTTTTTGAACACAAAGCAATACCACTCGATCACTATCCTAGCATCTTAATAAATCTTAACTGGGAGAGAGGGATCAATAATGCCAAAGCGAGCATATCTCAATAGTAATTGACATGTACCCTCGACCAAGAGATCAGAGGTTCGAATTCCCCACCTCCAAATGTTGTTGAACTCAGAAGAGAGAGAGAGAGAGGGATTGACACACAAGGCAGAGGTGTTCTACAGCAAGACTTGGACGATCTTGAACTAGTCTTGGAGAAAACTTTCTATCCAATAACACAATTATGTCCCTCGGTTAATAGCGTTAAAAAGATTACAACCATTAAGTCACACGTGAGAGTTTTCACCAACCTCCATTTAACCTTTATTAAGAGCTTTTAAAGAAATTAAATAACTTCCTTATCAACCATAACTTCTTAGTCCTCACATGGAAGCAGTTCTGTAAAGTTTTCCAAAGTAGAAATGTTAAGAAATTAAAGTTCGTACCAGGAAACCATCAAACCAAACCGAAAAAGCTTCTCCAACCCAACCACACCCAAGAAGCTTCTCCAATCTCAAAATGCGCCTCACATAAAGGGAAGCTGTATGAGATTAAAAATTACCCTTATCAACCATACCGTCTTAGCCATCACATGGAACCTATTCTGTGAAGTTTTCCAAAGTAAAAAGCTTCAAGGAATTAAAGGTCGTACCAAGAAACCATCAACCAAGCCCAAAGCTTCACCAATCGCATTAAGCGAATCACGTAAAAGGGGAGCCCTAGGAGATGAAAACTACCCGTATGATTTTGTCTCAATCCTCTTAGTAAAAGATTAATCTTCCAAGTTTCAGCCCTTTAGTATCGAAGTACTACGTATCATTCAACTTCGGAAACTTCCACCACCATTCCTCTCTTGTCATACTCATCTATCCAACAAGCATAATTGTCCCACCTAGTTTGTTTAAGGAATTTTGTACTTCTTGATAGCTTGAGCAAACTTATAAAGTTGTCACAAACAACGAGAAAAATTGCACAGACAATGAAAATTAATTGTCCCTTTCATATTCAAAAAACCCACAGAATGTTTGCAATCGATTGTACGGCAACAAAAGGGAGCAAGGAATAACCTCATCACTAATCAACCTAGCCGGAGAATTCATTGAAGAGAGAACCATTATCGTGAGATGCTCTTTCATTTTAGAAAAATGAACCAGTTGAAATATAATTACTCATTCAGACATAAATTACTTATAAGATTTAAAATTAAAGTTAAAAAAAGAAACAAAAAAAAAGGTTAAATTCTAAAATCGAAAAATCTAAGGAAACACACTATTCGAAATGTTACTTTTAATTCCTGCAAAATTCAACCCATTGCATTTTAATTCGCCTCCAATATGTATGGTGAAGAATACATTTCAACAAAAAAATAATAATAATCAACATCAATTGCATTAACCTAAACAAACAGTCACATAGCAGCAATAAGAATCAACTTTAGTGATAGTAACAACAATGATAAAGGAAGAAAACTAAATGGTGAAGTGAATCGAACAATCTTTTCCAACCCTAATTCAAAGTTTCAATCGACGATCACACAACAACAAGGAATACCAAAAGCAACAATCTAAAAATACGAATGAAGTCAAAGAAAACAAACCTTGAGATCGAGAATAGAGGAATAGGACTGTCCCCGCGCAAGCTTGAAAGCGCGGAGAAGTATGCCAATGCCAACTCTAACACCATAGGAAAGGAGGAAGGTCTGGCAGAGGTTACCAATGGCATTAGCCACACAAGAGGACTCGTAAGCGGCATGATCACACGGCGGGGGCTGGTCGCGGGTGTGATGATGATGAGATCCACAGGCCGCTACTTTCCGCTGCCGGCGCTGAAGCTCCTCAATAGCTTCCCGGAGCCGTTCCTCCGCCTCATGGAGACGGCGCTCAGCGTCCAAATTCTGGGTGGTGGTGGCGGTGGTCCTCTGGGGAGAGGGCGATGGAGGAGAGGAGAGAGAGGGGAAAGAGGAAGAGGAAGAAGAAGAAGAAGAAGAGGATGACATTTTGCGATGTGGAGAAGGGAAATGGGAGCATCAGAGGAAGAGAGAATGAGGAATGAAAGGAGATTTGAGTTGGAAGGAAGATGAGAGAGAGCAGAGTGGAAATGGCGAAAACTGAAGCATTTGGGGTTCAGGAAGAAGAAGAAGTTGAAGAAGAAGAAGAAGAAGAAGGCTCCGTTTGGCAGTTGGGGGAAAAGGCTTGAAGAGATGGCTATGGCTCAGACGGGGTTATATTTTATCTAATACGACACTTCACAAGGCACGTTTTACGAGTACGTGACGCCGTTCCGTAAGAAAACGATGGCTGAAGGAACAAATCATTTGTAGTTTAAAACCCCTTTTCGTCGCTGGACTTTTGTGAAAGTAGCAAGTTTCTAATCATAAAGTTAGTGTATTTTTAATTTGGCAATAATTTAATCCCTCAACTTAGAATAAATACCAATTTAGTTTCTTTAGTTTCTGTATTCTTAAATGTGTAATAATTTAATCATTGTCACAAAAAAAAATATATATATATATCAAATTAAATATTGATTTTTATTGTTTAATTATTAGACTTTGTAGCTTATAAATATATAGGGTCTCAAGAAGTTTAATTAAACGTAAACGATAATTTTCATGATAGGGATTGTATTTTACAATGCAGAGGCTAAATTGTTACTTATTAAAGTTTAGGGACTAAATTGTTACAAAATTGAAAGTAGATGGACTAAATCGTTACAAATCAAAGTTCAGAGATTAAATTATTACTTTCATCAAAATTCAAGGACCAAATGTGATTTTTAACCATTCCTTTTTTTACAAATTAATTTTTTGTGTCAAAATTAGCATATCTGGATGATAATTGGCATGTCCATCAATAGGTTAGAGGTTTGAATCTCTAACCTTTAAATGCTCATTGAACTCCAGAAAAAAAATAATTTCTTATTTAAAATTGCTCAAAATCATACTTTTTTAATTAAAAGTTTGTTTTAAAATGGTTAATTCATGATTTTCACATGTAAATTTGATATTGATTTTTCCTCTATTTTTTTTATAGAAATATATATCAATTAAAATCTCGATGGTATAATTTAAAGAATGATATTTTTGCATACCGATGTAGAGGAACCCTACACACCCACCTTGACAATTAAGAGGGAGCGATATTAACCAAAAAAGAGCAATTATGATCCTTATTTTTATTATTTAAGATTTTTGGTTTTTTTTTTCATTTTTGCCCAACCAAACACGTTGAAGTAAAAGTATTTTAGTTATTTCAAAAAAAAAAAAAAAAAAAAAGTAAAAGTATTTTAGCCTTTTTGTTTAGGGTGAGAATTGGAGCATTATATTTGAGGTTTCATTTCTAGCCGCTAGTTGAGCCATAAAATTGGCTATTTAAAGCATAAGTTATTTCAATGTAAGCAGGTTGAGTTTGAATCAACGGTATTGATTCTACAGTTGAGAGTCATGAACCTCGTCACTTTGCAATTCTTGTTGTAGGGTTGCATATCTTGAACATTTAAGTAAGTCTGATCAATTTGCTTGTGGAGTGTTCAAACCTTGAGTAAGGAACTAGTTCTCCTTACCTCTTGGTTTTTTATCATCAAGGTAATCTTTATCTAGTCCTTCCCTTGGGATTGAAATCAGTTGATTTGAGGGTTTTAGTGATTGAAAATTAGGGGTTCACATACCCAAGGAGTTCTTAAATTTCAAATTACTAAGGTTTCATATCATTTGGTATTAGAGCTCTAACTCTAGATTGGTCTTATTGTTCTTCTATTTCTATTTTATTCTCATCTACTATTCTGAATTTACTTGCTTCCTAAATTCCTATCTCTTTTATTGGAAAAAAAAATACTTACAATTAGCTTTATTTGTGTGCTAAAACTCATATATTTACAACATTTTCTAGTTCTATTTCATGCTTACATTCTTGTTGCAATTTTACGGAAGTTGATTGCATCTCATTGATGAGATGATATGAATTCTACCATGATACTCAAGACTAAAGAAAAGCTTCAAAATGGAGATGCATTAAATGCACTCAAACTTCATTTATGACGAACCAAAGTCAAACTCAAGTTACATTAAATAAAATCGAGTCACACATTTGAAGTCAAGTTGTATTTAATGACCTCAAGTTCAACGCATACTTCCATAGGTTTTTTCATCTTTATGTTTTTTGTGATATTTTGGATCAAGATCTAAGCTACAACTTTGTCTTCTATGATATTTTTGAATTCATCTTTTGAGAAGAGTGCATTTTTGTAATCTGTTATGGAAAACTACTATACCTAAGAACATGTGTTCTAAATTTGTCCTTATTGTTTTTGCTTCCAGGACATGCTAAATCCAAAATTTTTCCTGTTATGTGTGAATTTGGACCTAACTCTAAGAAAGCCAACATGATAGAAGCCTAGAGGAGAAACAAGCTCACGGAGGCCCAATGGACCATAATCAATCTCTAGGGCTACTCCATCTCCTAAAAAGAAGGGGAAAACCCTAATTTCAGTTATAAATAGAAGAGGTTCACCCCAAGGTAAGGGGACTCAACTAAGTATTTGTTCTCTTCCTCTCAATTTACTTGCTTCGGAGTCGGTGTGGCAAGCACCACGTCGGTGCTTAGTTTATCTTGTTTTGCAGGTCACGTCTTCCCCTTCAACAAATTTACTGTTGATGTCACGTGAGGGTCAGGTGAGTTCTCCCTGTCCGGATTTTGGCCTCAACAGTTGGCGTCGTCTGTGGGAAAGACAACTTGTTCGCCATTCGCCATTGAAACTACGTGATGAAATACAATCTTGGAATGAGATTGGAGAGATGCTTCCAAAGGAAGCAATCAATCCGTAATCTGCTTCTAAACGACACACCACAGGAAAGCTACATACGGATTTTTCAATATTTAATTTATATGTTAATCGACAGAAACCTAGTTGCATTGAGCTACGGATTGTTGTTGATTGAAATCCAGCGATTCGAATACGTTAAGTGGAATAATCGAACTCAACACTTCCGGCGTTAAAATTTTTTGGCTCTGCTAGACAATTTCTTCTTTTTTTTTTTTTTTGAAGAACTCTGCCAGACAATTTCGGTATGATTCCTTTGCTTTCCTTTATTTTATTATTGTTATTATTATTATTTCTTCTAACCGTTGCCAAGTTGCACTGATTTGTTTGAAATCAAATATTGTTGTATCAAATTTGTCGGATTCCTTAATCAAATCTGCTTAAATTTTCAAATAATGTACAACATTTTATTTTGAGAGAATGTACAAAAACTTGTTAGTTATATCGAGGTTTACCAATTTGCAATTTTATTTTCAATCAATTAATTTTAGAGATAAACTATGTAAAATGCAAGATCGGAAGTAATTCAAATCAAGTTGTAGATTTAAACTTTTATATATATATATATATATATATGATTTGATTTAAATAAGAAGATTTGGTCGCATGAGATTTGATTCTAATTTGATTCTATATTTTCAAGAAAAACTAATTAACTATTTACCCAAATCAAAATTATTAGTTTGGGTGAGAGTATGTGCAAAAAGACTGAATATATTCGGTTTAATACTTCGAACTCATTGTTTTTATTAGATTTTTTGCACCGTTATTATTATATATATTCTTCCGTGTGATATTTGTGGATGAAATATAGACTTAATCTATATTTCAATTGAAAATTATGAAATTGCTTGAAATAAATCAAAAGTCAAAATTAAGTAGACTATATGTAAAATAAGTTAGTTATTTACTTGCATAAAAATTCTTCTATGACATCTCCATATTACAAAGATTTTTATTTTTAATACAAAAATATGGAGTGAAAAATTCAAGGAAGATAGCTCATATTAGTCGAACGAAGGTCTTTACCATTTCACGGGCTTAACATTCTGGGTATGCTCTAGACCTACCCTTATTTGCTAAATGTCTATTACTCAATTTGTAATTACGAATTTCAATACATTCTTATTACCTTATGTGTTGATTAAATGCAAACTATTCATCATTTGCAAGTTACTCATAACATACTTATGTTTTCAATCAATGGTTAGCCTTTTTCCCATATCTACATAATGCTATCTACTAACGTTATTTCACAAGGGAACATGACGTGCAGAGATCTCGAGTAGCTGAGCCAACAAAATGTCCTTGTAGGAGTGGCAACGCCTATACTCCCCGAAGTCAGCAACTTATAAAAAGGTCTTTGTTGGAGTGGCAATGCCTATACTCCCAAGGTTCCTCGGTGGGGTGGCAACGCCTATACTCCCCGAAGTCAGCAACTTATAAAAAGGTCTTTGTTGGAGTGGCAATGCCTATACTCCCAAGGTTCCTCGGTGGGGTGGCAACGCCTATACTCCCCGAGGTCAGCAACTTATAAAAAGGTCCTTGTTGGAGTGGCAACGCCTATACTCCCAAGGTTCCTCGGTGGAGTGGCAACGCCTATACTCCCAAGGTTCCTCGGTGGAGTGGCAACGCCTATACTCCCCGAGGTCAGCAACTTATAAAAAGGTCCTTCTTGGAGTGACAACGCCTATACTTCCAAGGTTCCTCGTTGGAGTGGCAACGCCTATACTCCCCGAGGTCAGCAACTTATAAAAAGGTCCTTGTTGGAGTGGCAATGCCTATACTCCCAAGGTTCCTCCGTGGAGTGGCAACGTCTATACTCCCTGAGGTCAGCAACTTATAAAAAGGTCCTTGTTGGAGTGGCAACGCCTATACTCCCAAGGTTCCTCGGTGGAGTGACAACGCCTATACTGAAGGGAATAAAAGTCCCAACGCAGCGGAAGCGCATCGATTGGACCTTACGCCGTATATTAATTAACTTTAAAATACCGTTACGATAACTCAAACAAAACTTTAAACTAACTTTAAAGCCGCTGTAAAATCGGTTTAAACATGCTAAAATAAATCTAAATTTATTTTTAAAACTTTTCTAAAGAAAAGAGGAAGAACCGTTACAAACCTCCGTTGTAGACTTGACCGTTCTTCGCCAACGAAGCTCCACGAACGAAAACGCAGCAGCCGCTTCAAGGTATTCTTCGCTGGAAATTCTTCTTTGATTGACACAATAACCACAGAGGTTACACCGGTATGTCTCTAAGTCTAGGAGGCCAAAGACTTGTGGGAGTCTTTCTCTAAGAGGGAGGCTAGAGAGAATTCTAGGTCTTGTCTTTCAAGAGTGTCAAGTGTCATGACCAATTAGGTCTAGTGTTCTATTTATAGAAGAGAGGCCATGAATAAAATATTCAATTAAATCAATCTTTTCCAAAATTGATTCAATCTTTATTCCTTAATTAATCAATCATGATCAATCAATTCCCAATTGATTAATCTTTTCCATAAATGACTAATTTCTTCCATAAGTAATTAGATCATTCCCATAAATGATTAATCACTTCCTTAAGTGATTAATTATTTACATAATTGATTAATTCATGGTTAATGAATTCTTTAATTAATTAACCACCTAATTAAATATCACATATTTAATTTCCGGCCTTGAATTAATTAATTTTGCCCAAACACTTTTAGGACTTAAATTAATTAATTTTTTCAATCTTCCATAAATTTATATTTGAACTTCTTCAAATATTAATTTCTCTCATAATAATATATCAATATATATTATATTTATTTCCCTTAGTAAATTGAACATTTTCAATTTAATTACTTAGTTGCCTCAAATTACTTTACGAGCTACCAGTGGGACCTTATGGACCTGCAGATCAGAAGCTCCAACGATGTGAGATTAATTGGTTAAACTCATTAACCACAATAATCAATATTCGTTAACTGTGTGTACATTCCACTATAGACTCACAGTTGCACTCTTCTCACTGCAGACATATTTTCTGTGTCCACGGAACTTAGACCAATATCGACTAGTTAGTCCTTCACGAGTGTCCGTAACACCAGCTGGGTCAAATTACCGTTTTACCCCTGGGTCACCTCTATTTCCTTAAGTACCAATTCTCCTCTAATGAACAATCTGTTTATGGTCCAACCATTAAACAGAAAACCCTCTCGTGCCATTGAGAGGGTAGGGCCCTTTGTTCAAGACTCGGAGTAACCACTTAAGGGAACACTCATCTGCTTCCCTAAAGTCGGGAAGGAGTGAATTCCATCTTGTACGATTATGTTCCCAGCTCCCCATTCGATCTTGTCCCCAAAGTGGTAGGCTTATTGAGTCGGCGTATTGGCCACTCTCACCCATACAAATCAAAGGACAGTCTCTCATGAGCAGGAGTCCATAATCAACTCAGGATTAAGACTAAGTTGTCTCAGTCGTCCTAGTGAAATAGAAAACCAACTAGTTAACGGTGTTATAACTAGTGGTTACTATTTCGCGGTCCGGTCTTATGCAAACTCATTGCATAGGATACCCCCACTCGCATGTCTCCTACAGGAACGCGTTGGATCGCAGCGTTTGTATCAAATACAAAGTGGGCCGTATCCATAGTGTCACCAGGATAAGGCACCCAGTCTTATCCCTATACTATAGACCCTTTAGGCTGTTTCTTGAACAATGATCCCATATGTCGCTACATATAGTTCAAGACTCATATTACAGCCTTGGATGTCTAGTTTATTGGATTAGGGTTATTATTAGGCAAAGACAAACATAAAATAACTAATAACAATTAATGGAAAAATATATCAATATTATTTCATTAATATCCGGTCAACGGTTACATTCACTATCTACGAGTTTTAGGGCATAAAACCCAACAAACTCCCACTTGAACTAAAACACTAGTTAGTGGGATGTAAATGCAATAATCTAAAGCTGGAAATGTCATTTATATTAAAATAATACAATGAACTAGGGCATCCTTATACCCATTATACATTTCTCCCACTTGCCCTAGATTAGATGGCATACATATGTCGTAGACCTAGACCTTCTAGATGACCCTCAAACACTTTAGCCGTGAGAGCCTTCGTAAATGGATCAGCGATGTTGTGCTCCGAGGCGATCTTAGTGACGATCACATCTCCTCTTTGCACAATCTCCCGTATCAGGTGATACTTCCTCTCGATGTGTTTACCCCGTTTGTGGCTACGAGGTTCTTTTGAGTTGGCTACAGCCCCACTGTTGTCACAGTATAGTGTTATGGGCACGTTCATATTCGGAACTACTTCCAAATCAGTCAAGAACTTTCTGAGCCATATTGCCTCCTTAGCTGCTTCGCAAGCTGCTACATACTCAGCCTCCATGGTTGAGTCTGCTATGCATCCTTGTTTGATGCTTCTCCACACTACTGCTCCTCCATTGAGGGTGAATACTGACCCTGATGTGGATTTCCTAGAATCCTTATCAGCTTGAAAGTCAGAATCAGTGTATCCAGTAAGAATCAAATCCTTAGCTCCATACACAAGCATGTAGTCCCTCGTTCTCCGAAGATACTTGAGGATATTCTTAACCGCTCCCCAGTGGTCCAACCCTGGATTAGACTGATACCTACTGACTATTCCCACTGCATAACATATGTCAGGCCTAGTGCAGAGCATGACATACATTAAGCTGCCCACAGCTGAGGCGTAGGGAATGTGTCTCATGTTCTCAACTTCTTGAGGTGTCTTAGGAGATTGTTCCTTAGACAGGTGTACCCCATGTCTGAAGGGTAGGAGTCCCTTCTTGGAGTTTTGCATCGAATATCGAGACAACATCTTGTCAATATACGTTGCTTGAGACAGAGCTAGCGTTTTGTTCTTACGATCCCTAATGATTTGGATTCCCATAACATATTGAGCCTCTCCCAGATCTTTCATTTGGAATTGGGCTGCTAGCCATTTCTTAATGTCAGTGAGGTATCCTACATCATTCCCAATGAGTAGGATATCGTCTACATAAAGTATTAGAAAAGCTACTTTCCTTTTGTTGACTTTCTTGTATACACAAGGCTCATCAACGTTTTGGTCAAAGCCAAAAGATTTGATTGCAGTATCAAATCTAATGTTCCATGATCTGGATGCTTGTTTCAATCCATAAATGGATCGATTTAGCTTACAAACCTTTTGTTCCTGACCTTGGGCTATGAACCCTTCGGGTTGAGACATAAAGATATTCTCTTCAAGATTACCATTCAGAAAGGCAGTCTTGACGTCCATTTGCCATATTTCATAGTCATAATATGTGGCAATGGATAAAAGAATTCTTATGGACTTTAACATGGCTACAGGAGAAAAGGTTTCCTCATAGTCAACCCCCTCCTTTTGGGTATAACCCTTTGCCACTAGTCTAGCTTTGAAGGTCTGTACCTTACCAGCTGCATCTCTTTTTCTCTTATAGATCCATTTGCACCCTATGGGTTTTACCCCATATGGTAGATCTGCAAGTTCCCATACAGAATTGGAATACATTGACTCCATTTCCAGGTTCATGGCTTTGACCCATTCATCCTTATCTTCGTCATTCATTGCCCGTCGATAGGACAATGGATCCTCAATGCCATCATTAGGTATGACAACCTGAGTTTCAGTTAAACCCAAGTAGCGATCAGGTTGTAACACAACCCTCCCACTGCGTCGAGGCATTCCCAACGTTTGAGATGGACGGGATGGATCTGAAGAACTAGTTCCTTCATCAACTCTTGTTGAAGGTCCAACTTCATCAACAACTCTTGATGATTCTTCAGTAGCTTCTCCTAATATTATTTTGCTTCGTGGTTTATGATCTCTCATGTGGTCTTCCTCTAAGAAAGTGGCGTTTGTCGATACAATCACCTTATTTTCTTGTGGGTCGTAGAAATAACCACCTCTCGTTTCTTTAGAGTAACCAACAAATTGGCACAATTTTGAACGAGGTTCCAGTTTCTTAGGATTCGTCACAAGCACGTGTGCTGGACAACCCCAGATGCGAAAGTGATGCAAACTAGGTTTACGCCCCTTCCATAACTCGAAAGGTGTTTCAGAAACACTTTTCGAGGGAACATTGTTCAAGATGTATACTGCAGTCTCTACTGCATACCCCCAAAACGAGCTAGGCAATTGAGCATAGCTCATCATTGATCGAACCATGTCTAACAAGGTTCTATTTCTCCTTTCTGACACACCATTCTGCTGAGGTGTACCAGGGGCTGAGAGTTGAGATTGGATTCCATGTTCTATCATATAGTCCTGGAATCTTTGATCCATATACTCCCCTCCTCGATCAGATCGAAGTACTTTAATAGATTTACCTAATAGGTTTTCAACTTCAGCCTTAAACTCCTTAAACTTTTCAAGGGCTTCAGACTTATGTCCCATTAGGTATAAGTAACCATATCTTGAATAATCATCTATAAATGAGATGAAATATTCGTACCCTCCTCGAGCTTTTACATTCATTGGACCACATAGATCCGAATGTATTAACTCTAAGGGTTCTTTGGCTCTGTAACCTTTTCCAGTAAAGGGTCTTTTGGTCATTTTTCCCTCGAGACAAGATTCACAAGGTGGTAGTGAATCTTCTTCTAACTTGCTTAGAAGTCCATTCTTTACCAAACGACCGATCCTATCGATGTTTATATGACCAAGTCTAAGATGCCAAAGATGAGTATTGTTACTTGATGGAGAAATCTTTTGCCTTTTACTTTGAGTTTCAGCAGTTTTAAATAATTCGTGATTTAAAAGTGCTTTGTTTTCGGTTGGTCTTAAAACATACAAGTTATTTTCCAATTTTGCTGAACAAATGAGTATACCATTTTTATAAATGAACGCTTCATTCATATCAAAAGTAACTGTATACGATTGTTCAATCAAACATGAAATAGAAATCAAGTTCCTCTTAATCTTGGGAACGATTAACAAACTTTCTAAAAGTAAGAATCTATTTCTAAAAAATAACTTCGCAGCTCCCACTGCTTTAGCTGAAATGACTTCTCCAGTTCCGACCCTGAGTGTCATTTCTCCATCGTTCAACTGCCGAAAGGAACTATTTTCCTGAAAAGAAGAGCAAACATGATTAGTTGCTCCTGAATCAAGTATCCAGGTAAACTCATCATGTTCTACCAGGCATGTTTCTAAAACAAGTAAATCAAATTTACCTTCCTTTTCCTTCTTTTTCTCAGCAAGGTACTTTGGGCAGTTTCTCTTCCAATGTCCATCTACATTGCAGTGAAAACACTTGCCCTTGTCTGCCACAGCTTTGGCTTTTCCCTTGCTTTTAGCAGCAGTACTGGGAGCTTTCCCCTTGTTTCCTTTCTTCTTCGTTTTCTTTGAAGAAGTGGCTACAGATTTAGTTCCAGAGGATGAACCCTTCTCGAACTTTCTTTTGGAGTGAACAACGTTTGCCTCTCCTTCTATCTGTCCCTTGTTCTTAAGAAGAGACTGATAGAGCTGTAGCTCATTAAGGAGGATAGTCAGGTTGAATGTTATTTTATTCATCATTGCATTGCTTCTAAACTGCAGAAAACTCTTCGGAAGAGATTCTAAGATGAATGCAACCTGACTTCGCTCATCTATGACCGCCCCGTTTGCCTCTGCCACGTTGAATTGGACCATCATATCCAGGACATGCTCCCGAACCGACGTGCCCTCTTTCATGCGACAGCTATAAACGTATTTGAGAGCGTCATGGTGGAGTTGGTAGGACGGTTGTCCAAACATCTCCCGGAGAGAGTTCATAATCTCCCTCGCTGTTACCATGCCCTCATGCCTTTTAGCCAAAACTTCAGATAAGCTGGCTAAGATATAGACGCGAGTCTTATCATTGGCCTTTGTCCAGCGGTCATAAGCATCCTTAACTGCCTGGGATGCATTACGAGCAGGGGCTGGAGGACAATCCTCCGTTAAGACGAACCGCAGATCATCGACAACAAGAATCGTATTCAAGTTCGACTTCCACGTAGCATAATTTTCGCCGGTTAATTTCTCATTTTTAAGCAGAGAGACAATTGAGGAAGACATTGCTGAAATTTAAACAAACAATGACCGTATTAGTTATCTTTGCCTTAACCCATCATACAAGCAAACAATTGCACACAATCCAATCAATTTAGCAAAACAGACAATCACAGAACCCTAAAACTATTGATTTAGTTTTGCAACGACGTTTCAGAGGTTTAGAATATCAGCCACCGAAGGGTGATCAGGTACTCCTCCTTTGAAATGAGACACCTCTCAGCTAATTCTAATTCCAGAATAACTCATATTCCTATAGACATTAGCCACCGTTGTTCGGTCAAGGATTTGTTAACACTTTTAACTCATCCTCGTAAGTGTAACCCTCCCACTTTCAGATCTCAGAGGCACGTACCAACAGGCTACCGAAGGGAAAGACAACTGTTGGTGATTAGCCTAAGAGCTCCTATCCTTTTCAGGAGTTCACGATGTTCCGAATCCTATGACCAGGCCCTCCGAAGGGATGGATGCGCCAGGGCAACCTGCAGGCGGATCATAGGACTCTCACGGTGTGAACTATGGGCGGAGACCGAGGGATACGTTGACACGTGTCCCGCTCCCACTTACTCTAGACATTTTTCCCATTCACCTTGATATTGATCCATGCAAACACTTTCCGAAGGGAGGCCGCTCCTAGGGCCACTCGAAGCCGAGCATGAATCTCACGTTGTGAATATAGGGACGTAGGAGCAAAACTTGATTTAAATCTCGTTTTGTAATTTTCCTTCCACTGAAAATGTCCTAAGGTCAATATAGGGTTGTTTAACTTAGATAGTATTCGGCTAAGTCAATCTATCTAAGTCTGATCCTATTATAACAATTATGGAAAGGATTCAACTGCAATCTTTTGGGTGAATTAAACTTCTTTTAATAAACCCAACATTGCAAGTCAACATTACTATGGTTAATTCAACTCAATCCGGTTAGTTCCCAGGTAGGAGGTGTTCCGTAAACCGTCAACTTAAATACCCCCAGCCTTAGACAGAACTTTACCGAGAGAGTTCCCTTATAACCTCAGTAATGTAAGGTCTTTACTCTAAAGATCTAGGTGCATTAAACACTTTTAATA
The DNA here is from genome assembly GCA_036850905.1 of Luffa acutangula. Classification (NCBI taxonomy): domain Eukaryota; kingdom Viridiplantae; phylum Streptophyta; class Magnoliopsida; order Cucurbitales; family Cucurbitaceae; genus Luffa; species Luffa acutangula. The sequence goes on along the minus strand of CM072097.1, from coordinate 39,718,345 downwards.
AACCTAGTGACATTGCATGCTAACATTTAACTATGATTAATTCAACTCCGGTATTCCAGGTCAGTTCCCAGGTAGGAGGTGTTCCGTAAACCGTCAACTTAAATACCTCCAGCCTTAGACAGAACATTACCGGTGGAGTTCCCTTATAATCATAGTAATGTTTTTCCTACTTAGTAAATTAAAACTATTTTTAATTCTAAGAAAAGATTCTAATCCTATTAGAAATCGATCTAGGTCTAATTAATTTTAAACAATTTAAAATTAATTCAATTTATCCTATGATCTTATGTTTGCATGCAAATCTTGATTATAGATTGACGGTTTCTAACCATTAATATTAAAGAACTATTTCAAATTTTAATGATTAATCCTATAATCAAGAATCTAGGGTTTAATTCATTCAACAATCTCATTCAAATTGAATAATTAAGCCACATCAATTGCATGAATAATATAACAATTATATTAATAACTATGGATGTTTCATGCTTCATGCAATTTTGATTTTCTTTTATTATAACAATTATAAGCCAATCAAGAAAATCAACCAAGCATGCTTCATTCATCACATTAAACATAACTATTTATATTTAATTTAAGTAATGACATGCTTCATGCTTTCCAATTTTTCATATAAATTAATATACACTTATATTAAGAAATATGAAAACCAATCCATGCATTTAAACATACATTATAACAATTTATAATATATAAAAAAATGCATGAGCATGTTTATAACCTAAGGTGGGATTAAATAATCTATATGACATCCATAAAGCATATAAATAGCAATTGAACCGGTTAATTTTGGCCCCTAGGATAAAATAAAGCATTAAATTACATTAATTTAGCTAAATTCTATCCTAAAAAATCCATGTACAGTTCCGGAATTGGCCTAGACAGCACGAACCGCCCCGAACCACCTCGAACCGGCCTCCAAAATCACGAACCATGCCAAAAATTGGCTGAACCGGACCAAATAGGTCCCAGCCCAGCCGAACCGGTCCGAACCGGACCGTCCTTGCTTGAACCGCGCCTGTTGAAACCCTAGTGCGCGCCTCCATCGTGACAGCGTCGAGACGCTGTGTAGATTAGCGTCCCGACGCTGTGCGTTTTCCATTTCTGGCGCCTGCGTAATCGAGACAGCGTCGAGACGCTGTTGAGGTAGCGTCCCGACGCTGTGTGCTTTCCTTACCGAGCGCCTTCGGTATCGAGACAGCGTCGAGACGCTGTTGAAGGAGCGTCCCGACGCTGTTGCGTCTGGAGGCAGAATCTGGGCAAAACAGCAACGATTTCTTCGGTTTTGGCTTCGATTTCAGCGGCGATTCCTTCGATTTTCATCTCATAAAAACCTATTCTAGACCCGGACGTACATAGGACTCGATTTTACATAAAATACCCGAAACACCGGGCCTTACATGATCAAAATCACATAAAAATAAAATCTATGGCCATAAAATTAACCCAAACAGTTCAATGCAAACCGAACATACAATATGCATAAATCCCACCTATTAGAGCCTATCGCAACTTTTTAAAATTAATTAATAGGGACAGCGATGGCTCTGATGCCGATTGAAGGGAATAAAAGTCCCAACGCAGCGGAAGCGCATCGATTGGACCTTACGCCGTATATTAATTAACTTTAAAATACCGTTACGATAACTCAAACAAAACTTTAAACTAACTTTAAAGCCGCTGTAAAATCGGTTTAAACATGCTAAAATAAATCTAAATTTATTTTTAAAACTTTTCTAAAGAAAAGAGGAAGAACCGTTACAAACCTCCGTTGTAGACTTGACCGTTCTTCGCCAACGAAGCTCCACGAACGAAAACGCAGCAGCCGCTTCAAGGTATTCTTCGCTGGAAATTCTTCTTTGATTGACACAATAACCACAGAGGTTACACCGGTATGTCTCTAAGTCTAGGAGGCCAAAGACTTGTGGGAGTCTTTCTCTAAGAGGGAGGCTAGAGAGAATTCTAGGTCTTGTCTTTCAAGAGTGTCAAGTGTCATGACCAATTAGGTCTAGTGTTCTATTTATAGAAGAGATGCCATGAATAAAATATTCAATTAAATCAATCTTTTCCAAAATTGATTCAATCTTTATTCCTTAATTAATCAATCATGATCAATCAATTCCCAATTGATTAATCTTTTCCATAAATGACTAATTTCTTCCATAAGTAATTAGATCATTCCCATAAATGATTAATCACTTCCTTAAGTGATTAATTATTTACATAATTGATTAATTCATGGTTAATGAATTCTTTAATTAATTAACCACCTAATTAAATATCACATATTTAATTTCCGGCCTTGAATTAATTAATTTTGCCCAAACACTTTTAGGACTTAAATTAATTAATTTTTTCAATCTTCCATAAATTTATATTTGAACTTCTTCAAATATTAATTTCTCTCATAATAATATATCAATATATATTATATTTATTTCCCTCAGTAAATTGAACATTTTCAATTTAATTACTTAGTTGCCTCAAATTACTTTACGAGCTACCAGTGGGACCTTATGGACCTGCAGATTAGAAGCTCCAACGATGTGAGATTAATTGGTTAAACTCATTAACCACAATAATCAATATTCGTTAACTGTGTGTACATTCCACTATAGACTCACAGTTGCACTCTTCTCACTGCAGACATATTTTCTGTGTCCACGGAAATTAGACCAATATAGACTAGTTAGTCCTTCACGAGTGTCCGTAACACCAGCTGGGTCAAATTACCGTTTTACCCCTGGGTCACCTCTATTTCCTTAAGTACCAATTCTCCTCTAATGAACAATCTGTTTATGGTCCAACCATTAAACAGAAAACCCTCTCGTGCCATTGAGAGGGTAGGGCCCTTTGTTCAAGACTCGGAGTAACCACTTAAGGGAACACTCATCTGCTTCCCTAAAGTCGGGAAGGAGTGAATTCCATCTTGTACGATTATGTTCCCAGCTCCCCATTCGATCTTGTCCCCAAAGTGGTAGGCTTATTGAGTCGGCGTATTGGCCACTCTCACCCATACAAATCAAAGGACAGTCTCTCATGAGCAGGAGTCCATAATCAACTCAGGATTAAGACTAAGTTGTCTCGGTCGTCCTAGTGAAATAGAAAACCAACTAGTTAACGGTGTTATAACTAGTGGTTACTATTTCGCGGTCCGGTCTTATGCAAACTCATTGCATAGGATACCCCCACTCGCATGTCTCCTACAGGAACGCGTTGGATCGCAGCGTTTGTATCAAATACAAAGTGGGCCGTATCCATAGTGTCACCAGGATAAGGCACCCAGTCTTATCCCTATACTATAGACCCTTTAGGCTGTTTCTTGAACAATGATCCCATATGTCGCTACATATAGTTCAAGACTCATATTACAGCCTTGGATGTCTAGTTTATTGGATTAGGGTTATTATTAGGCAAAGACAAACATAAAATAACTAATAACAATTAATGGAAAAATATATCAATATTATTTCATTAATATCCGGTCAACGGTTACATTCACTATCTACGAGTTTTAGGGCATAAAACCCAACATATACTCCCAAGGTTCCTCGTTGGAGTGGCAACGCCTATACTTCCCGAGGTCAGCAACTTATAAAAAGGTCCTTGTTGGAGTGGCAATGCCTATACTCCCAAGGTTCCTCGGTGGAGTGGTAACGCCTATACTCCCCGAGGTCAGCAACTTATATAAGTGTCCTTGTAGGAGTAGCAACACCTACACAGGGGGCTTCAAAACAGTAAACCACACTTATAGTTGAGACCAAGACCTAAGATATTTCATACAAGCAAAACGAATGATAAAAAGCCAGAAGAGTCTTTTAGCAAGATAAAAAATTGGCACAAAGGAGAATAATACTCTTAAATTGGGCTTAAGGTGTTTTGACTTATATTAACAGGTCACCCCTGAATCCCAATTCAAGAGTGGAAGCTTAATGTTATGGGTGAATTTGGACCTAGCTCTAAGAAAGTCAACATGATAGAAGCCCAGAGGAGAAACAAGCTCACGGAGGCCCAATGAACCAAAATCAATCTCTAGGGCTACTCCCTCTCCTAAAAAGAAGGGGAAAGCCTTAATTTCAATTGTAAATAGAAGAGGTTCACCCCAAGGTAAGGGGACTCAACTAGGTATTTGTTCTCTTCTTCTCAATTTACTTGCTTCACTCATGAGCTCCTAACTGACTTAAGCATCGGAGTCGGTGTGGCCCGCACCACGTCGGTGCTTAGTTTATCTTGTTTTGTAGGTCACGTCTTCCCCTTCAACAAATTTACCGTTGATGTCACCACATGCCTGCGACGCGGAGCGGCCGACGTCCTCGAAAAAGGGGTAAAATAACATGAGTCGCCACCAATCTTTTTTATGGTGTGATTGGACACCAAAATAAGATAAAACTATCATTTTAGGAAAAATAATAAAAAAAAATGATCTGTGAAAACCAGATTTGGATTCGGGAGTTGTTTGTGTATGGGGAAGGTGTTAACACCCCACAACACCCGTTAAAAAAACGGTGGCCAAAATTTTATCTTGAATTGAAAATAATTTTAGAAAAATATATTATTGGGAGAAAGGATATTTTTAAAACAAATGTCTTATTTTGCCCCTCATTACTCCAATATTTGAAGTGATGATCCCATAAAATAAGTGAAAAGATTCCATTGATTTTGCTCTTTAGAATTTAAATTCTTCACCTCAAGAATATTAGAGAATTTTACCATTCCCTAATTCCGTCATAGGATAACATTTCTCAAGGGAAAGATTTTTTTAAAATATTTTTTTTAATTAAATTCATTTTTTTTCTTGAGATCAAAATCTTGGACTCCCAAAGATTAAGATCCCTCATCTTAGGAATTCTAGAAAATCGGACTCCCAAATATTTCTAGATTCCATCATAGGATTTTTTTAGGGAAAACGGTCTTAAAAATCAATTTTAAGAAAATATTATAAAAACCTTTTGAAAATAGCACTTTTTAGATAAAACTTTATAAGCTCAAAAATAGCAAAAAAAATATTTGAGAATTAGAAAATAAGTTTTGGAAATAAATTTAAAATAAATAAAAAGGAAAGTTTGAGAAAAGGAAATTTGAAAACATCTTATCTTATCTTATCTTATCTTATCTTATCTTACTATTTTAAAAGTGGCTTACCAAAAGAATCATTTTTGGACAATTTTGTCCAAACACTTTCTCTATAATTCTCAATTTTGTCCCTCCCATCCCACCCCTCCAAATTCCTATTCTCTCTCCCACTATAATTAGGTTCTCTCCCTCACTACATTCACGTTACTTCTCCCTCCCTCTCCCACTATAATTAGTTCTCTCATTCATTACATTCACACCCTCTTATTTATGTTTATTAAACTAAATAGTATGTACTAAAAAAAAAAAATAGTGTAACATACCTAAGACCCCTCCAAATTCCTTTTCACTATAATTAGTATTTTCTCTCTCACATTTCATTCACGTTTTTTTTTCTTTTTGACAAAATTATATTTATGTTTATTAAACTAAAAAATAAATTATAAATAGTCATATAAATAACATAATTATATTTATATGTTCACCCCTTCACATTCCAAATTAAATTATAAATAGATAATTATAATTATAAATGTTTATTAAAATTTTCAAATCCCATAACCAAAAAGTAAATTATCCATTGTCACATACAATTTCATTCCCTATAAATAGTTGCATCATTTGGGATGCAATTGATAAGCAAAGATCATTGGTTTCTGATTGTGACAAATTTAGAATTGATTTATTTTAGAGGTATGTGTCTTTGAAGATTTAAAATTGTTGCAATTATTATTATTTTTTTTTTTTTGTTCTCATTCTATTATATTTGTAAGATTATAACTTCAATCTTAAATATTTAATAATTGTAGGTGTCATGGAGAATAGGTTAGTACGAGATTTGGAACTTTTTCAGATAAATTGGAGTTTGAAAGCAAGTGTTCTTCGTAAAGGTATTATTGAGAAATACCAAACTAAAAAGTGAGAGTTTTTAGAGATAGTGAAACTCATTGTCATGGATGAAGAGGTAACTTTAGCTTTCTTATTTTAAATTTAATTTAATGTAAATATTCATAATTTTTTACGGTACTTTTTAATGTTAGTCATAATAATATTGTTATACTATATGTTTTATGAATATATAAAAATAATTATATTGGCTTTCATGAATATATTCAAATATTTTTTTTATATATATTATTATATATTTTAACTTTCATTGAAATATTCCTTTAAATATTATAAAAATGGTAATATTTAATTAAATTATTTCATTTTTTATAGGGAACAAAAATTCAAATGACTATGTACAATGATTTAACTAAGAGATTCAATGACATTGTAAATGACAAAGTCTATATTATTCGGAATGGAAAAATTAGTACAGTGAATCGTAGATATCTAAACGTTCATGATGAGTTTGAGATTACTTTCACAAGTAGTAGTGAAATCAAAGAGATCGGGAATATGTATTTTATAGTAATAAAAAGAGTAATCATATGGATTTTACTTCCATCAACAACAATTTCAACCCTAAAGTTTTTGATAAGCATTGTTTTTCATATTACAAAAAAAAAATTAGTTTCATTCTTGAATGTCCTTTCTTTAACTTTCAATTGTTTGTAGATATTGTTGGAGTTGTAATAATCAAGTGTAAAACCAACGACTCTTATCAAATCTCGAAATTTGAAAGAACATTCTACTAACTTAAAAAGTGACTTATTTTTGGAGAATCATTTTTGGACTATAATGTCCTAATACTAATTTTATAATTCCAAATATGTCCTTAAGTTAATTATTACTTTTTTTTTTATTGGTAGCAATTTTGTAAATGAATGAGTGACCTAAATTTCAATTTGTAGAATTTGGAAGAGTTTTTTTTTTTTTCAATTATAAGATAAAATTCTTTATTACCTTTTTAATTTCCACTCCCACCCACCACTTCCTTATAATTTATCTCTTTCTCTCTCCACTCTTCATTTCAACAGTGGTTATACTTTCCTCATTCCCCATCCTTTTCCTCTCCCACCTTTACATTTCTAGCATGCAATTATGAATATTTATTCATTTTTTTATTACTCTTTCCCGATAACAAAGCTTTTCATCTTCTCTTTTAGTTGTTTCAAAATCAAACAAGACTTTTCATTTCCTCTTTTATTTTTATTTTTTTTTTGTCTAATTTGTATAATTCTCGACCTAATATAAATAGACAAACCGTTTTACTCATTCTTCACAACTCTATAAGACAATTCATCCATTTCATAGGTATCACAATATAACCACATATCCTCGATTTTTAAATGGATGACACAAAAGCAATAGCAACAACAGCGACGATGATGACTATAAAATTCAAGTTGGCAACTACAAAAAGTGGTGGTGTAACTTTGGAAATATGGTACCTTAATTTCAAGAAGTAGAGCAAACACAAATTAGTTTCTCTATGAGATGCATTTAGGGAGCAATTCTCAAAATTCTTTTGTCAACCTCGCCATGCAGCAAAAAGAGAATAAGAAGCTCGGATTAAAGTTCTCATCGAGTTATGTAAAGGTCTATTATGATATAAATAAAATTGTGCAATTTGGTTTCTTTTTGTGCTTCTAATTTTGTTCGTATCAATTTGTCTTTATTGTTAATTTTTATTAATTGTATAGCAATTTTTTTTTTTTTTTATAATTTTGGTACATGTGGTTTTCTAAATATATGTCCATGTAGATTAACAAGAACATGTTGAACTCAAAATATCCTTATTTCAACTTTTAAAAAATACTAATAATTAAATCAAATACTCTCTCTTATCTCTTGAGATTCTTCATTTGAGTTTCAATTGCTCTCTCTCCACCTCCCACTCTCTCAAATTGCTCTCTTTCTCTCTCTCAAAAAAAAAAAAAAAAGTCTCTCTTAATCTTCTCATTATTTCTCTCTATCATTAACCCTAGAGAAAACATTATTAGTTAATAATGAGAAAAGTTAGAATGTGAAACGTTAGAATATGAACGGTTGAACTTAAAAAAAATGAAGAGTTAGAATACAAAAGATGTATCCTTTATTTTTATAAATTAATTCTAAAAATATATGAGTTTATCTTTAGTTATAATTAATAATGAAATTTCAAACGTTCAAAGTCTCCAAGTTTTGTAAACGATCTTTATCTTTGCAACTATATAAATAGTTATCTTATACTCTTTTTTGTCAACAAAAACTTAATGACATCTTTTTTTTTTTAACTTACTCTTTCTTTCGGTATTTTGTTTTAACTTATAACTTTTAAAAAAGAAAATTAATTCAAGTATTTTATAAAAATAAATATCACGTGCGGAGCACGTGTTGAAAGACTAGTTTAACAAAAGTAAACATATAGTATACAACATTTATACAAGCACAATAGACAACAAATTACCATTATGAAACAAGTAAATTAATATAATAATATTATCAAAAAAAAAATTAACATAATAAACAACCAATAGTATATTAATTATGTTAAAATTTAAGAAACATATTGGAATCGATTTCGGACTCCCAAAGATCAACCCCTCACCTCGAGAAAACTAGAAAATCGGACTCCAAAATATTTCTAGATTCCGTCGTTGGATAATCTTTTTAATAAAATAAAGTATGGATTAAAGGTTAGAACCATAATGCATTTTACAACATAAAATGAACATGCATATGTATATAAAAAATGATAAAAAAAAAAATATCTCACTCTCCAAATTCATTCAAACATATTAGAAAAGAAAATTAATTATCAAAAGAAAAAAAATAGTTAAAGCAGGTAAATAAATACAATAAGATAAAAAAAAAAAAAAGATAACTACATGGATAGCCTAAAATGGGCCCCCTATTCTCAAATTTGTCCAACTACACTATTTTTTCCAAGAATAGACATTGGGCCTCCATTTTTTACATGAAAGTCATAGTCATTTTACCAAAGAGTCTTTTGCTTCATCTCTCTTCAATAAGAATATTTTCTCTCTCCTCCATCAATAATGGTCATTTTCTCTCTCTCTCATCAATAAGGGTCATTTTCTCTCTCCCTCATCAATAATGGTCAAACACCTCTCTCATCAATAATGGTTGAATATTTCTCTCTCTCCCATTAATATTTTCCTTTTTTTTCGTTTTTGTGAAATTGGGTAATCTTTTTATGCCTTCGTGTTATGTATGTATAATATATCCCGGTGTATATGAACTATATATATTAGGTTTTGGCTAGAGTAAACAAAACTGCAAATATTTGATATCGGATAAATACGGATGTATAGTTTTATTATACTGATTATATATTTATGTTGATATATATATATATATATATATATATATATATATATATATATATATATATATATATATATGATTGTTGAGATTGTTTCCATGAATATATGTCTTAGTGTTCTGTATGCCTATTATATCCCGATGTATATGAATTATATATATTAGGTTATGGCTAGAGAAAAAAAATTGCAAACAATTATAATTAGAAATTTATATATTAGAAGTTCAAATCCCCTTTTCAAAAAAAAAAAAAAAAGTTCAAATCCCCCACTCTCAAAATTTGTTGTACTAAAAAAAGACAAACAAAAATTTAAAAGTTGGAAGTTAAATATGTAATTTAATGAAAGTTAAAAAATAAAAAGAAGGGAATGCATAAGAAGTTCGAAAAATGAATCCCAAAAGTTCGAAAAATGGAAGGCAAACAGGCAAAAACGAATTTATTAAAAATTCCATAAATGACTCAAAAACAGAAAAATTTGGTGGGAATATTATTGAATGAAGAGAGATAATATGAAGCAAATTTATTGAGGAGAGATGAAGCCAAGAAAGGTATAACAATGAATGAAGAGAGATAATATGTAGCAAATTTATTGAGGAGAGATGAAGCCATATAACAATAAATGAAGAAAGATAATATGAAGCAAATTTATTGATGAGAGAGGAAGCTAAAAAGGGCAAATTTGTCACAAAAAAATGAAAATTCTAAATCAGAAAAATTTTCCTATCTTAGATATTTTTGTAAAATGGGATTTGAAGAGGATCATCAGACATAATTTCTGTAAAAAAAATGTGAATAAGTGAACCTACAAATAAGTAACTAACAAGAAACAAATAAAAAAAATATTTAATAATACAATTAAATGATTAATAACAAAATAAAAATGGAAAAATGAAAATAGAAAAAAAAACGATAAACTAAATTAAAAAAAAGGGAATGGGTGGCAACTTTGCCGCCCATTCGAAGACCCGTGAAAAGACACCGAAAAAAAATGAAAACAAAACTCAGGCACACACAATATGCATATAATATAATGTAACAATAATAAAAATAAGGGAAAAAATCATTTTTAACCTTAAACTTTGGGGTTGTATCAATTTTAACCCTGAACTTTCAGTTTAATCAAATTGAACCCTAAACTTGACAAGTTGTATCAATTTTAACCTTGAACTTCTAATTTCATCAAATTGAACCTCAAACTTATCAAATTGTATCGATTTTAACCTGAAACTTGCGTAAGTGTTACAATGTATACTTTCGATTAACTTTCCATTTGAACCACCGTACACAATTTACTATTTCTTCTTTTTTTCCTTAATTCACATTGTACCTAAATTGGTTTCTTATAAATAAAATATTGGAGAAACTTTATTTTAGATGATTTTTTCTTATTGTTGAGAATTTTAATTGTGAAGGCTTTTTCGCTGCTATCTATGATTACGAAAGCAAAGAAATTTTGGACTTCAAATATTTGCTGGTTTTTTTTATTGTTTCTAAGAAATTTGTGGGATTTTTTTCTTCTTTTACGTTTTTTTTTTCTTGCTAATTAGAAGAATGTACAAACATAGAAAACGAAAAATTTCGATTTTTTTATTTATCATATTTGTTGGATTTTTCTTGTTGCCAATAACTTTGTGGTTCTTTTTGGGATAATAATGAGAAGAATAATATGAGATATTTGATTTCTTCTAGTTTTTCCAAAAAAAAATCTTACAAAACACTAACTCGAGTGCAATGTGAAATAAAAAAAGGAAAAGGAAATTGTCAATTACATGTTTTTAATAGCAATTCAAATGAAAAGTTGACCGAAGGTCTACATTGCAATATTTATACAAGTTTGGGGTTCAAATTGATACAACTTGTTAAGTTTAAGGTTCAATTTGATGAAATTGAAAGTTTAGGGTTAAAATTGATACAACCTGGTAAGTTTAGGGGTCAAAATTGATTTTTTCCCTAAAATTAATAAGAGAGAATGTATTGAAAACAAAATTCTATTTTCTTTTCAACTCAGCTTCTCTCTCACACAACCACTGTCTTTCTTTTTCTTCTCATTTTTCTTAACCTCTTTTCTTCTCACAAACATTTTTTTTCTTTCTTGAAGACAACAACAAAACTCTATCATCCAACTTAAGGTATGTCTTCTCTGTTTTTCTTTACTCCACTTTCCTTTTTTTTGTTACACATCTTTTTTTTTTTTAAAAAAAAAAACAACAAGAAAGAAAGAAAAAAAAGAAAGATAAAGAGAGGGAACAATATAAACAGCAATGGAGAAGAAAGAAAAACAAGAAGGAAGTAAGAGCTCACATCATAATATAAAAATACGTGGCAAATGAAGTAAGAAACAATAATAAACAAGCTTCTAAAACCTTTACTCAACTATAGTTTTTCAGGATGCTCGAGAAAAGAAAAAAGAGAGGATCGATGGAGGTTTTAGCACGAGATTAACACTAAACCGACTTGTTGTTTGAGGTGCGGATCCTTGGGACAAAGCCCTACCAAAGTGCAACCTCCAACTAAGCTACTCGATTTTCATTGTGTATCTTTGGTTTGTGTGCTGTTTTTTTTGTGAGGAATCTCGTTTTTGGTGGTTGTTGTGGTTGGTTGTATGTAGTGGTTGATGCTCTTCTTTTTTTTTTCTCTAGGATTTTTCTTTTTTCTTGTGGCTGAATGAACTACTCCTCTCTAGGGTTTTTTTTTTTGTGGCTGATTCCTCTCTCTCTAGGGTTTTTTGGTTGAATGTGGCTGCAAGATCCTCTAGGGTTTTTTTTTTTTTTTTTTTTTTTTTTTTTTTTGTGCTGAAAAGGGGTATAAAAAGCCCCATTCATTACTCCATTTGTGCCATTCTTTTTACGGGCTAATTTTCAATTCATGCCAAAATGGGAACTAGTACCAAAATGGAATAGATATTTTGCCAACAACTCAAAAATTCAAAATTTTACTCTTTTGGGGTTTTTCTAAATTTTATTCCAACTAAACTAGCAAATATGAAAATTTTAAAAAGAAAAACTTAATGGAGATTGAATACAATCAATTAAAAATCAAACCAAATTGGCAAGCATAATTATGCATTTTAATGATTAAATTAACAAATAATTTAATAAGTCGGGCAAAAATAGGTGGCTACAGTCACGTGAGGGTTAGGTGAGTTCTCCCTGTTCGGATTTTGGCCTCAACATTTCCCTTTTTGATATGATCTTGATGTTTTATTCTGGCCTTAGGCATCCAACCTCAGTTATTACACTTTGAAATTTGCAAAAGTTGGTTGTTAAATAATTAATTTCGATAGTTACATTTCTGCATAGTAAATTTTTAGCCATTGGAAGTTATAACTTATAACTCTTTTATGTTTGACTTTTGTAACTCATGTATATTGTGAAGGCTGATTTCAACTCCATAATATCACAAATAATCATTGGACTTCATTGTTTTAAGAGTTAATGTTTTGCCCATGAGCATAGCTGGCATAAATCTTGTACTAATGACCGAAAGGTCTATGGTTCGAATCCCCTCACCCCCACATGTTGTCAAAAAAAAAAGAAAAAAAAGAGTTATCGTTCTTGTCTCTTAAACTCCATTAATCAATAACATTGAATGCAGGTGAGTATTCTATTCAAGTCCAATCCTATAGAATTGGGATAGAGAGTTATCTTCTTCCTTAATTGAGCCCTAATGTTTTTTTTAAAAAAAAAAAAAAACTTTTTTTTAAACTTTTTTCCATCTCATCTAGGATTCCTATATTAAAGTTAATTTAAAAATAACTCAACTGATTATAACATATACTCTCGATCAATAAGTTAGAGATTCAAATTCACTCGGTTGGGTTTTGCAAACTCATAGTTTGTAATGTAAACAAGTTATTTATTCAATAAAGATAATGATTATTTTGTTTCGACTTTTAGACTTGCATAACTCAAATCCAATAAACGAACATCCAAGGTTAATTATTTGATGTAACTTAAACAGTATGTGGTTGACATATGCGTGGATCATGTTCAAGTAATAACCTAAAGAGTCTATAGTATATGGATAAGACTAGGTACCTTATCCTGGTAATGTTATAGATGCGGCCCAATTTGTATTAGATACAAACGAATTCATCCAAATCGTTCATGTAGAAACATATGAGTGTGGATATCCTATATAATGACTTTGTATAAGACTCGACTGCAAAATAATAAATCTTTCTTTGTAACACCGTTAACTAAAAAGTTTAGTAATACATAGGAGAACCATATGTAACTCAATCTCAATCTTGAGTGAGTTATGGACTCCTGCCTATGAGGCATTGTCCTTTGATTTGTATGAGTGAGAGTGGCTCGAGTTGCTGACTCAATAAGCCTACTATTTTGGGGATGAAATCGAGTGGGGGAGTTGGGAACATGACTACACAAAATGAAATTCACTCATTCCCGCTTTAGAGTAAGTAGATGAGTTGTTCCCTTAAGTGCTGACTCTGGATCTTGAACAATGACCCTCTGTAACAACCCGTATTTTTCAATACGGTCAAACTTTCAAATAGTGCGAAAGTGATTTAACAAAACTGAAAACACAACCTATTATTCAGAAAACAAGGCTTACAACCAAAGCCAAGTCTAACATTAAAAAACAAGTAAAAAAAACTAAACAATACCAAAAATAAATCCTACAGAAGCCTACTAAATCCTACAAATCATAAGTCCTCATTGGTCATGCCAGAACGCTAGCGTAATCGCTATTAGAACTATTACTTGCTCCATCATCTGAAAACATTTTAAAAAACAAAATGAGTACAAAAATACTCAATAAGCAACTTGCACATCAAGTTCACAATTCATTTTCGTTCAAAACAAAACATAAGATTTCAAGTAATAAAACATTTTAATATTCGAAACAAAATATTCTTTCAGTCAAACAATATTTTTCAGAACAAACAATACTTTCAGAACATATTGGGAAAAATGCATTAATGGAGTAGCTCATTATAGTAGTGGTTACCTGTCGGTAACACCCATCAGACATTCATATAGAAGTGTCGGTTAAAACCGACCAGAACATATCAATCAAATACTTAAGTGTGAGGCCATGTTAGTGATACACACACATGAATCTACATTCCAAAGGAACGTCAAACCACATACGTGTCTTCTCACAAATAAGTTACAGTCAGAACATTTCATACAAATACTTAAGAGTGAGGGCACGTGAGTGAAACACACACATGAATCTACATTCCAAAAGAACGTCAAACCACATAAGTGTCTTCCCACAAATAAGTTACAGTCAGAACATTTCATACAAACACTTGAGAGTGAGGCCACGTGAGTGAAAACACACACATGAATCTACATTCCAGAGGAACGTCAAACCACATAAGTGCCTTCCCACAAATAAGTTTCATTAAGAACATATAACCGTCAATTCCAATATGACTACTACAAAGCATACAATCCCCAAAACAAAATTTGGCATATCCGGATAGCACAATCAATTCAATTCAAAACACTTTTCAAAATATTCAAAATAGTAAACATGCTTTCATTTAACAAAACAATTGAAACACAATCAATTTCAAAAAAATTCAATTTCAATTTAAAACAAACAATTTTAACCAAAATTTCTATTTTGGAATGGATGTGGAAATTACTTACCTCGATCAGAACCTACAAATTTTAAGCCCAGAGCAAATCAAATTTGGTTCCTTGTATCCAACAATTTCCTAAACATATCCAATACTTCTCTAATTAGAAACCAACGAATCCATCTTAAAGGTTTAACGACCAATCCAAATGTCAATCAATCTTAACCTCCAATTTTCCCACTTAAAACAATTTCTTTTCATAAAAAGTTGGGAAAATGGGCTTTATTGGGCGCCAAAAACAACATTGAATAATCTGGAAAATTTCACTCTAAAATCCAACTTTTCATACCAAAAACCAGTAAAACAAATATCTTTCAATACCATTTAGATACAAAACAAGTTTTCAGTTCTCAAATCTTTAAAACCTTCAAAACTAACTTAAAATTGGGATAAATAACCCAAAAAATTTCGGCAACAAAAACAAAGATTTTTCAAGCTTTTACCACTAAAACAAATCAATATTGGATACTTTTTAATACAAAAATCAGATCTGAAAAACCCAATACAACTTCTGTAAAAACAGTAAAAATGATCCATTTTCATGACGAAATCAAATCCGAAAATCATTCTTCAATTTAGCAATCATATGACAAATTTTTTGAACAAAAAGAATCCAATTTAAACACAAAAACAACCCCAAAATCAAAGAAATTCAAGGCTGGAAAATTTTGGAAAATTCATTTTTCCTCAAATTTTGAATTTAAACCAATAGCATTAAGAGGAAAAACTTTGACAAAAAATTTAGGCCTTAACAAAAACCTAAAACTTTTTAGGGCAAAAGGTTTGAAAACCAATTTCGTCCCAAATAGGGTAAATAAAACTTCATACTATAAATTTTCAAAAAGAAAATAAAACAAAAGAAAAGTATAGAAGGGAAGAAAAACTTACTACTTTTTCTTTGGGAAAGAAAGTACAAAATGCGTTCTTCTTCTCTCTTTTTTTTGATTCAGAG
The DNA here is from genome assembly GCA_036850905.1 of Luffa acutangula. Lineage (NCBI taxonomy): Eukaryota > Viridiplantae > Streptophyta > Magnoliopsida > Cucurbitales > Cucurbitaceae > Luffa > Luffa acutangula. Next base: position 39,702,469 of record CM072097.1, on the reverse strand, counting down.
CCTAAAAATAATTAGGGCTAAAGAAAAGGCCTTTTAAAGAGAACCCTAATTAAAACTCTAAAAGAATATTTTCTTTTCTAAAAAGGAAAAGGATAATTCAAATTTACCTCCTAATTCAAAAAGGAAATAAATTCAAATAAAAGATTTTCTTGGAAAACATTAAAATAAATTGATTTTTTTTCTTTTTAATACGGCTGTTACATCCTCACCCTCTCACTAGGTCCGAGAGGGAATTGGTTTATGGTAGGACCATAAATAGGACCATAAATAAAAAAAAATCGCGGTCTGATTTTATGCAAACTCATTGTATAGGATACCTCCATTTGCGTGTCATCTCCACATATAGTTCAAGACTCATACAACAACCTAGGATGTTAGTTTATTGGATTTAAGGTTATTTAAGACAAAACTAATATAATAATTCGATAACTCTTGATGTGGAATTTTCCTACGACAAGCGCACTGGTTAAGTAATAATAAAGTGATTTTGCAATCGAGTGTCGTCCTCTGGATTGGATTTTTAAGTTAGATTAACTACCATAAATATTCTTGTTCAATTTTATTTAGGGACCAAAGAGTAGTGAATTTTAGAAACTAAGGTAATGCAAATTAAAGATGTGAAATTCAATTGAGAGAATACTTAGGGAATTGATTTCGTCAATTTAATCTAGGATTGATTTTAGGGAATGAATTATAACGCACAATGGTTTTATGAGTCTAAGAACCTTTAATCACAACTACTTCTCCCGAGTATAATTGATTCTCATGTAAATTAACTAACTTGATATCCCTATTTAAGTTCTTTAATATGCAAGACATTTAGTTCTTTTTGACCAATTCCAAAGTTACTCAAACTTCTGTCACGATTTTAGAGATTCTACTTTAGTCATGCAATCTTAATTAAGTCTACGCTAAATCCCCTCTCCCGAGCAAGACTCAATAGTTAGATCATTCAACTAATGGTCAATTAATTGAAAGCATTAAATTAAGAATGCAAACATAAAACAATTGCACAACCCATAAATCAATCCATAAACTAAAAAGACTACATCAATCCCTAAGTACCAAACTTAGCTACTCATACATGGCGTTACAAGATAAACTAAGCATGAAAAAACCATTAAAAACTAACTAAAGTAAGAGGGAAATAAGATTAAACACTAGGTGGCCGAGACCGCACGTCCCCGTCATGATCTCCACAAACAAAGTTTTCAATCCCGCTCTCCACCACTTGCTTCAGCTTCCAAAGAGGATTTTTTCTCTCTATTTTCAGCTCATAATCTCCCCCAAAAGAAGTCCCCCAAAAATCCCTAATCGCAAAATATAAATAGGAAAAATTTTGGTCGTAGCATCACGACGCTGTCGCGATACCGCGAATCTGGAAAATTTGCCTAGAGCGTCGCGACGCTGTGATTTTGTTTTTTTTTTTTTAGATTGAAAACTCCAAATATAGAATGTCAGCGTCGAGACACCCAGAGAGCAGCGTCTCGACGTTGGTCTGCGGATGTGCCTATCTTCAATCTTCCAACTTTGATTCTTTTTCATTTTTCGGCTTCTTTTCGCATCCCGAACATCCAATTGGCTCAAAACTATATATCCTACAAATACAATGTCACACCCCCTCCCGGACCACCTCTAGCTTAGCCCGAAAGACGGCGTGAAGCCAACAGACATCATCACCTCTAACGATCCCTGTTGACCCTACTGAAACTTTGAACCTGATAAACATACTAATCATGGACATAAAATATTCCATATGAACCACAACACAACGGAAACCCCGAAAACATATCAACATACACGAGGTGTCGCCATGACATATCTCGGTTTGGAAATAACCTGGTATAGATATCATAACCAAAGACATATACAACTAGGATTTATACAACCACGACCTCTAGGACTATATTATCCAATCCTTACAAAACGTTTACAATATGAACAGACTCAATTTACAACTCCACCCACGTGCTGAAGCTTGATCCGGAACTTTCAGCAGACGTTGGCAGTGTATCAGGCACCGGGAGCTCGATCTCTACCTGAAAAGTGGAAAAACATTTTGAAAGAATGAGCTACGAAGCCCAGTGAGTGACTAACTTTAAAACTCTAAATTCGGAAGTCAAAACACGAGATAAACCTTTAAACGTATAAATATGCTCGATCAAAGCGTTTAACATAAACGTGTAAAGACAAAGGCTTTCTAAAACATTTTGCAAGTTCTTCATTAAGAGTCTAGCAAGGCATATCAAATACATCAACGTTTTAACTAACATGACCGATCTACGTTGTGTAGGGCACGCCCAGTACAACCAACGTTACTAGTCCTACGATGTAGTGGGGCCCGCCCAACACTCCCATCGTCTTTGTCGTAGTGGGGCCCGCCCAGCACTCACGACAACATCGTTGTCACGGAGTACACTCAACGTTGACAACGGAATATAACCTGTGTGCACACGGTACCATATAGCCTCGGGCTCAATATCTCAGTCATGTAGTCAGTAGAAATCTCAGAAAATCACATGAAAACGTTAAAACATGCCTGCTTATCGTTATCTTTCGTAAAACTCAAGCTTACTCAGCTTGCTCGTGAAAAACTTTAAATCATTAAACAATATTTGCTAACACATGCTTTACTTTAAAAGATATCGCTTCAACTACTTTTCATAAAGTCATTAGCCACGTGCTCGTAAATAAACCTTATTAGAAAATCTAAGCTTAAAACTGATGCTTGAAACCGTTCACAAAAACCATGTATCATTCATAGAAAAGCATGTAAAACATATAATCATGAACAACTGTTTAAGAACATTTTCGAAATTTGTTTTGTCACTCACTGTCTTATATAGTTCCCCGGTTTGTAGACTCGGCCTATTTCCTCTTGGCCTGTCAAACAACCAAAACCGAGCATTAGAACCATAGATAGCTTTGTCTTTCCATGCTCATGAATTTTCTAAACAATTGGATTAAGAATCACATTCACATCCTACTTTCCAGATTTTCCAGATTCTATACCCTAACTTCCAACACTCATAACTTCCTCAATACTTAACCACAATTAATGAAATATACATCAAACTCTTCATTTTCGAACACTCTACAACTTACCTGAAGAAATGAAAACGAGATTCTCAACCAATTATCCCAGAATTGCCCCGAACACAGACAATACAGAATTCGAGGTTCTCTGCTACCCTTTATCTTCCTCCTGAACTTAAACATACTTCAAGTCATTTTTGGCTCACACGTTCTTCATGAAGGTTGTAGGATATTGAATACGCTTTCCAACCATACCAAATAGAGCTTCGGATTCGACGTGTGCACTCCAGAATACTCAAAACATCTGAGAACACGAGAGATCCTCCTGGTTTGCTCGAAAATCCTGTGCTCTGTTTTCCATTCCAAAAACCGTCAACTTCTCATTCGATATAGGTCAAGATTCCTTCATGAAGTTTGTTAGAAAATGAACTAAATTTCAATAAAATCAAACCACACCTCTTGATTCCTTCTGTGTAGCCCAAACCAACTAAAACACCAGAGGTTGACAGGTTGAACCCAGATTCTGCAATGGCTGGCTTTGCATGAGCTTTTCCCTATCTTCTTCAACCTCAAACCACGAAATTCTTCTTCTTCCTCCTCCTTCACTCTCTCCTTAAAGTGCTCTGAAAGTTTCAATGGAAAAGGAAGAGAAATGAGATGGAAATGGGCTGATGGAATATGTAGTCGGTGGTGGGTTTGCTGTCTATTTCCACTTGCTTTCTTTTTTCTTTTTTTTTTTTTTACCTTTTCCTTTTCCTTTTCCTTTTCTTTTTTTTTTCTTTTCCTCTTATTTTCTTTATTCCTAAATTAATAACTTCCAACCAATTTAATTCAACCATGAAACCACAATAGATGACAAGAGAAAATGTTCCAAGGAAAGTCCCGGGTTTACATACAACACATAAATGCATAATTTTGGCCAATAAATTATAAAAGACTAACTAAATTAATTAGGAAAAACTAGCTAGCAATGCTCGCTATCAACTCTTTATATAATATTAATCAACAATGCTTTATTGATAACAGTCAATAGCTTACATTTACTATTTACAAGTTTTAGGGCATTAAACTCAACAACATGCTCATAAAACTTGAGTTAATCTAACTCAAGTATCGGCTCAATGCCTAGGTAGGAGGTGTTCCGTAAACCGTCAACTTAAATACCTCCAGCTTTAAACAACATCTTACTGGGTGAGTTCTCTTGTAACCTTAGCTTTACAAGATATCGAGTCATTCTATGCAAATTGTTCGAGTTTAAGGTTCATTAACCCTAATTGAGCAGACATTTATCATGTTATAGATTTAAGTCTATCTCGATTTATAGCGCTTATAACATAGAAAACCTATAACATTCATCTACGCTAAGGTGATTTCATGCTACATGCTTGTTCATTTTCGTTTAATTAATATAACGCTAAACGAAACATTAAAATTGTTGAAGGAGAAATTTTGGTCAATCACAAATTGTCACGTCATTATTTAAAATTAATGACGAAATTACAAATAATTAAATTTGAGACCAATTATAAATGGACATGTGTCCCAAATTTAATTTGAAGACAAAGTTGGTCAATTATAAATTTTTAGAGCCAAATGTCCATTTGATAAATTAATTAAAAATAAATTATTTTGATAAAATTAATTAATTAGACCAATTAATTAAAAAAAAACAATAATTAATTGGATCAAATTTGGTCTCTAAAATATTTGGGTCATGTGGTTTTTGGGTCAAATATAAACCAGACCCAAAACCAAATAATTGAGCCCAAGCCCGCAAAGACCTTTGGAAAACTCTATAAATAGGAGGTCTTGACTCATTTGAGAGGAGGAACAGAAAGAAAAGGATAAGAGAAAGACTGAAGCCCTCAAAAGGCTATGAAGGTTGAAGCTTTGATCCTCCTACAAGATTTGAAGATTGAAACTCTAACTCCTCCTGCAAGAACTCTGAAGATTGAAGTCCAAGTCCTGCTACAAGACTCTGAAGACCGAAGCTTCTGCAAGATTCATAAAATTGAAGCTTCCTTCAAGACTCTAAGACTTCAAGACCCTAAGACTTCTTAAAGACTGAAGACCCTTCAAGACTCCAAGACTCTAAGACTTCAAGACTCGAAGACTTCAAGAACTACAAGAATCAATTTAAGCTTCAGACTTGAGAACAAGCGTTTTAGCTCTCGAGTGAAACATACTCACACACAAGAGAGAGAATCAAAGGATAAATATTAGAGATTGTACACCCACATCAATACAAATATATATTTATTCCACGTGTCTCCATCTTCGAAGTTACGTGTGAACAAAAACATTCAGCATGCATCTAACATGAAAACCCTAAACATGCATTCCTTTTATTATAACTCTTATAATAATTTACTAATGCAAGAAACATGTTTTCTATAGTGGGATTTTAAATCTATATACGGTATCTATTTAATTTTAACATACATTCATAATGCATAATAAATTGAACACACTAAAGTGAACCGATTTTGGCATCCTAAGCAAGAAAATTGCTAAATTATTACAAGAATAATTCAAAACTCGGTTTGGACCGCTCCCGAACCCTTTGAACCAGCTCGAACCGACTCTTATTTGCTTGAACCGGACCTCCAAGGAGCTTATAAGGGTTGAACCAGTTTGAACCATGTTGAATCGGATCGGTCTGGTTGTTCCCACTTGAATTCACACTCGAATCTTGCTGGCAACGCTGATGAACAATGTCTCGACGCTGATGCATCTAGAAGCTGCTCTGTTCTTCAACAACAACGGTTCTTCTCCTTCTTGCTTCGATTTACAGCCTAATTTCAACTCTAATGACTATAAATTGTACAAAATCTAGCCAACACATTAATGTCCATAAACATGTAGGCAATTACAATTTAAATCAACAATTTTAAGACTAATTTGATGCCAAAACCATAATGAGTCCACTTTAGCTACCACAACTCATTCATCTCATGAAAACAACCCACCAAGCTAAAATTATGTTTGGTTACATTTCCTCATAAGTATTTTTATACACAAGTTATTATATACTTAAAAACTCTTCTTAAAAAAAATTTGCTTTCAAGTGTTTCTTTCAAAAGTCAAAATGGTTTATTTCTCAAATCTCATTTTTTAGGTCCCATTTGATAACCATTTTGTTTTTGGTTTTTGGTTTTTGAAAATCAAGCTTATAAACACTACTTCCATCCACAACTTTCTTTATTTTGTTATCATATCCTTCCCTTGTTTTCAAAAATCAAGTCAAATTTTGAAAAAAAAAAAAAAAAAAAAAATTCAAAAACTTGTTTTTGTTTTTGGAATTTGGCTAAGAACTCAAATGTCTACTTAAGAAAAATGAAAACCATTGTAAGGAAATTGAGGGAAAACAAGCATAATTTTCAAAAACCAAAAATAAAAAATCAAATGGTTATCAAACGGGACCTTAGTAAGTCATTAGTGGTGGTCAAACTCTAGATTTTTTTTTTCAAAATTAAACACTTGAAAAGTTAAACCAAACATACACGAACAACAATGAAATCTTTCAAACAGGGTAAAGAAACTCAAGAAAGCACGTACAAAAAAAAGGCCAATGAAAATGAAGAACCAAACAATATCTAGGCCTCAAGCTAAGTGTTGATAAATTTTACTTAATTTTGTGAATAATGTTAATGAATTTATTCACCAGTAATTTCAGCATGCAAGTGCTGACAATCTAAGCACTTTTTTAGAACAGTGAGTGAAATGAGACAGAAAGTGAAAGTAACCCTAGAGAATACTGATGGTGGTGGTAATTGGTAAATCATCTATATCTAGGCCTCCCAACCTCTCAAGAGGGTGGCACGTGCCACACGGTTGACAGCCAATGTGAAAGCACCCATACGAAGATTACAATCATGTGACTTGCACATGCTCTTGATATTATAAAAAGCTCTTGTCATGTACCTTTGAAGCTCCTTGTTCACCTTCTCTTCATCCCACATGAACCCCTGAATGTTCTGCAAAGTTACATCAACTTCACCTTTTAGCTTCAATTATTCACCATTTACCTAAACTTTCTCCCTCTTAAGCTCAAGGATAAATTGACAAAGTTATCAAAGAGTTCAACCAAAGTAATTGGAACATATTCTGAATTATCTTGATCTGCATTATATTGTCGTTACACTATTTCGAGACTCTTATCGATTATATTGTTGTTACACTATTTCGAGACTCTTATCGGAATTAGTCGTAAAAAAGATACTTCAGAAATCTCTACAAAATTTGAAATAACAAGATTATGAGGACAAAACCATTGTTTTCTTGTTCACCAACATATCGTAAATTTTAGGTTTAAATCTCATTCTATCTACCTAAACTTTCATGCTTATTCCATTTTGGTACTTATTCTTTTGAATATTTTGATTTAATCTCTTCTAAAAAATAGAATATGTTGATTTAATCTTTAAATTTTGCATAAAATTAAAAACCATTTAATTAGTCCTTATCAATAATTTTTTAGTAAATTATTTAATAAAAATTTACATAAAGCATATATATTCTTCAGTTATTTGATAAACTATACATAGCCACAAGTATCCGAAGCCACATTATTAAGGCCCTGGTTGATAACTATATGGTTTTTGAAAATTATGTTTGTTTTCTCTAAATTTCGTTACTATAGTTTCCATTTTTGTTAAGAAGACATTTCAATTCTTAGTCAAATTCCAACAAAAAAAAAACAAGTTTTTGAAAATTATATATATATATTTTTGAAATTTGACTTGGTTTTTGAAAACATGTAGACAACCAAACAAAGAAACTTATAGGTGAAAGTAACGTTTGTAAGCTTAATTTTCAAAAACCAAAAAACTAAAATGATTATCAAACAGGACCTAAATAATCAATTTCGTTTTCGAATGGATATACTAACTTGTATTAAATGATTAATTAAAAATAATGACTAAAATAATATTTTATGTATAACTTAAAAAGGATTAAAACTCGTTATTTGAAAGATTGATAGTCTTAAAAAGGTTAAAACTTCATAGAATAAAATAGAATTTAAACTTAATACTTTTTAAGTGGTGAAAATTTTTAATGTTTAGTTAGTTTGTTACCTGAACCCACTCAAAATAGCTAACGGTGACTCCTCCAGAATTCGCATAGATGTCAGGGAGTATTATGATTCCTTTCTTAGATAGAATCTGTAGAGATATGAAATTACTGTTAAAAATTAGTGCAAACTTGGTAGGCAAGTAGTTTGATTTAGCTAATTTACTTGTGTAGAAAGTAATGGCTAGTGGCATTTATTTAGGATAGTGGCTTAATTGAAGAGATTTTCAAGGTTAGTGGGTTAGTGGGTGTCCATTTTACTTTCCTATAAATTCGTGTAAGTTTTTCATTTCAATGCATCACAACTCAATTTGATTCACTTCCTTTCTTGCAATTTCTATCTTGTTTCCACTATTTGTTCTTTTTGTTTACATGGTATCAGAGCTTCCAGGTTATTTATTTCGTGTTTGAGTCTTATACTCAGTGAAAATGAATGGTGGAAACAATATTTGTGTGGACAAGCTTACCAGTGATAATTATAGCTATTGGAAGCTATGTATGGAAGCTTTTCTACAAGGACAAGATTTGTGGGATCTTGTTTCCGGTGATGATACTGAAATTCCAAGAGATACTTTGGAAAATGTTGAGGCACGGAGGAAGTGGAAGGTCAAATGTGGCAAAGCTTTATTTGCTTTGCGAACTTCTATTGGCAAGGAGTATATTGAGCATGTTCGTGATGTGAATTCTCCAAAGCAAGTGTGGGAAACACTTGAAAGATTGTTTGCTCAAAAGAACACGACAAGGTTGCAGTATTTGGAGAATGAACTTGCCGGAACTATTCAAGGTAACTTGTCAGTTTCAGAATATTTTCTGAAAGTTAAGACTTTGTGTTCAGAAATTACAGAATTGGACAAGACGGAGCCTATTAGTAATGCTCGGTTGCGTCGGTATCTTATTCGTGGACTGCGAAAGGAGTTTATGCCGTTTATTTCTTCGATACAAGGTTGGGTAAATCAACCTTCTATCATTGATCTGGAAAACTTGCTTTCAAATCAGGAAGCGTTGATGAAACAAATGCTTGGCAACGACAAGCAAATTCACTATGAGGTGGAAGCTGCTGTTTATGCAAAAGATAAAGGAAAAGTTAATTCTTCTGCCAAGCGTTCTTCAAATGATAGCAAGAATTCCAAGATTGAAGGGCAGTCCAAGGGCAATTTCAAAGGATGTTTTAGGTGCGGCAAGCCAGGACACATCAAACGTGATTGTCGGGCAAAGGTGGTGTGTCATCGTTGTGGGAAGTCGGGTCATATTAGACCAAATTGCCGGGTGAATCTCAAAGAAGCAGAAGCAAATGTTGTACAGGAAAGTAACAAACCTGAACAACTTACTTGGGAACAATGCTTGTCAATTGAAACTTTTTATCAACCCATTAATCTGCATGCTAATGCTTCTATAGATTATGATGAGGATTGGATTATTGATTCTGGTTGTTCTCATCATGCTACTGGAAATGTTTCTCTTCTCTCTGATGTCCATACCCATCAGGGAAAAAGAGTTATTGCAACGGCCGATAATTCCTTACATCCTGTTGTTGAAGAAGGGCGTGTTAATGTTAAGGATGATGCACCAAATGTTGTTGGTGTTTCTCTTGAAGATGTTTATCATGTTCCAGGCCTAAAGAAGAATTTGGTTTCAGTCTCTCAGATTGCTGATTCTGGGAGGTATGTTATCTTTGGTCCAAATGATGTGAAAATTGTTTCTAATATTAAACAATTTGAAGCTGATGTTTTATTAACTGGAAAGAGAAAAGATTCTCTCTACATTTTGTCTGCAAGTGATGCTTATGTTGAAAAGACAGGTCAGAATGATAGTGCAACACTTTGGCATGCTCGATTAGGCCATGTTGGTTATCAGTTACTACAGAGAATTTCTATGAAAAAGCTTCTTGATGGTGTTCCTCTTTTTAAGGAAATTCATCATGATGTAGTTTGTCCCGGTTGTCAATTTGGGAAATCACATCGTCTTCCTTTCCCAAATTCAGATAACAAGGCTGCTGTTGCATTGCATTTGGTTCATTCAGATTTGATGGGGCCAACTAGAACACTCAGTTATTCTGGTTGTCGTTATGTGATGGTTTTTGTGGACGATTTTTCTCGATTCACGTGGGTGTATTTCTTGAAAGCTAAAAGTGAGACTTTCTCCAAGTTTGTCCAGTTCAAGGAGCAAGTGGAAAATGAATTTATGTTGTCAATAAAGTGTCTTCGCACAGATAATGGGGGAGAATACATGTCTGATCAATTTCAGAATTATTGCAAAGAGCATGGAATTCAACGTCAAATGACATGTCCTGACACTCCACAACAGAATGGAGTTGCTGAACGTAAATTAGCACATCTTACATCTATGTGCTTGTGTTGGTTGCATGCAAAGAACCTTCCAAGGGAGCTTTGGGCTGCAGCTATTCAGTCAGCTTGTCACGTCATAAACCGTCTACCTCCATGGACGGGATCGAATATGTCTCCTTTTGAGGTATTATATCGTCGTAAACCTAATGTGAGTTATCTTCGAGTTTTTGGGTCAGTTTGTTATGTTCATGTTTCAAAAAATAAGCGTACTAAACTTGACCCAAAGGCAAGACGTTGTATTTTTGTTGGATATGATACTCACAGGAAAGGATGGAAATGTATGGATCAAAGCACAAGAGAAGTTTTTGTTTCTCGAGATGTGGTATTTGATGAAGTTTCGTCACATCAAATGGATACAAGTTCAAAGAAAGGTGTTGTTGATTTATCGCCTTTCTTTACTGATGATGCCTCAGATGAAAAGGAGACCAATACCAGTATTGGAGGATATGATCAAACAGATGAAGATGCAGATCAGACTGTTGTTCGAAGATCTTCTAGGCAAAGAACACGACCCAGTTATTTATCTGATTATGAGGTACAGTTAAATAACTGTTCAATTGTATCTTGTTTTTTGATGGGTGATATTTGTGAAGGTGAACCCAAGTCTTATAATGAAGCTAGAGATGTTCTTGAATGGGAAGAAGCAATGAAGGAGGAAATCTTGGCTCTAAATAAGAATGACACTTGGGAACTTGTTCCAAAGCCGAAGAATGTTGAGTTAGTTACTTGTAAATGGGTTTACAAGTTAAAGAAAAAGCCAGATGGTACTATTGACAGGTATAAAGCTCGTCTTGTTGCTCGTGGTTTTTTACAACAATATGGTCTAGATTATGAAGAGACATTCAGTCCTGTTGCTAAAATGGTAACTATTCGAACAATTATTTCATTAGCTGCTTACAAAGATTGGAAATTATGGCAGTTAGATGTGAAGAATGCTTTCCTTTATGGAGAGTTAGATCGAGACATTTTTATGGAACAACCTCAAGGTTTTGTTTCCAAGGAGTCTCCAAATTATGTGTGTCGACTCAAGAAGGCTTTATATGGTCTTAAGCAAGCTCCCCGTGCTTGGTATGGTAAAATTGCTCAATATCTTGAGTTCTGTGGGTTCAGGTCCTCAAGTGCAGATTCGAGTCTGTTTGTTAAAAAGACAACTTCAGTATGTACAATGCTTTTACTATATGTTGATGACATGATCATAACAGGTGATGATGAAGTTGAAATTAATAGTCTTCGAGATGCTTTGTCAATTCGTTTTGAAATGAAGAGTTTGGGTGAAGCAAGATGTTTTCTTGGCTTGGAGGTTGAAAGGTCAGATGGATACTTTGTCTCACAGAAAGGATATGCAGCAAGTTTATTGGATCGTTTTGACATGAATGAGTCAAAACCAATGACTACTTCTATGGAGCCATCTTTGAAATTGACTAAGGAAGAAGGAAAACGATTGGCAAATGCAACACTTTTTCGACAACTTGTTGGTAGTCTAATTTATTTAACTATCACAAGACCTGACATATCTTACTCTGTAGGTGTTGTTGCTCAATTTATGGATAAGCCATGTGAAGCTCATTTAGTTGCTGCAAAGAGAATTCTTCGATATGTTAAGAGTACCTTATGTTTTGGCTTGTTGTACAAACAAGCTAAATCTTTCGTGTTAAGCGGTTTTGTTGATGCTGACTGGGCTGGTGATGTAAATGACAGACGTTCCACAACTGGATACAGCTTTAATACAGGCTCAGGGGCTATTTCATGGTGCAGTAAGAAGCAAGCATCCGTTGCTCTTTCAAGTTGTGAAGCAGAATATGTAGCAGCTACTATGGCTACTCAAGAATGCATTTGGCTAAAAAGACTCATGGCAGAAATTTTTTTCCAATTTGGACTATCCAGTTTGTATTTTTTGTGACAACGAAAGTGCAATCAAGCTTGCAGGGAATCCAGTGTTTCATGCTCGTACAAAGCACATTGAAACTCATTTTCATTTTGTTCGAGAGAAAGTTTTGACGCAAGACATCAAATTACAGAAGATACATTCCAAGGAGCAAGTTGCTGATATATTTACCAAGGCTCTTGGTAAATCCAAGTTTGAAGAACTCAGGAGTGCACTCGGTGTTGTTGATCGTATGTTTGCACTAAGGGGGAGTGTTAAAAATTAGTGCAAACTTGGTAGGCAAGTAGTTTGATTTAGCTAATTTACTTGTGTAGAAAGTAATGGCTAGTGGCATTTATTTAGGATAGTGGCTTAATTGAAGAGATTTTCAAGGTTAGTGGGTTAGTGGGTGTCCATTTTACTTTCCTATAAATTCGTGTAAGTTTTTCATTTCAATGCATCACAACTCAATTTGATTCACTTCCTTTCTTGCAATTTCTATCTTGTTTCCACTATTTGTTCTTTTTGTTTACAATTACAACTGTCACAAATTTAAGCATATGTATGGATCCAAGATTAATTATAAACATTACCTCATCTGCTTCTGGATCAGTAGGGTGGTTGGCTGCTTCTACTATAAACTTTGCTCTCACACCAGCAGCATTTTCCCTTTTGTTGGAAAGACAAAAATGGAATTAGATAGGAAAAATGAGTGGCGAAATTCACCAAAACTCTGGAGTCTAGGATGACTTTTTGAAAAAAGTGCTTTTAAATAAAACTATTCCTTCTCTAAGTATTTTTGGAGAGACACCTTACTCCCAGTTCTTTAGTGTCTTAGGAACTTCTAAAATCACTTTCCATCCATTATCTAACCAAACACTATTCCTTAGTGCTTCTAATGAGCTACAAGCACTTTTTTAACCTCTCAAAAGTTATCCCAAACTAACTCTTTGCACAGCTATGTGTGTGTTAGAATTAAAATTCAAATATGCAAAGCATATATATCTATATCTATATCTATATCTATATACACACTTTCAATGTAGAAAAAGTATTTGACAGCAAAGGAAGAGTTATGGATTAGAAAGATGGATAGACCTGTTCAAAACTCCACCTAAAGCACATGGGATAAGAACATCACAATCATGAACTAGAAGTTGGTTCGGATTCAAGCCATCTGCACCTTGGAAGTTTACCAGGCTACTGGTCTTTTCTTTATGCTCAAGCAGATCAGGTATATTAATCCCATTTGGGTTCGTCACGGCACCGGTGATATCACTCACTGCAACAACCTTTCCTCCTCTTTCATGGATGAGCTTAGCTGCCCAAGATCCCACGTTACCAAATCCCTGTTAAATTTGCAGTTCATAGAGGTTTCTTCAATTGAGATGCTGAATCATTACAAAGAGATCAACACAAACCATTGTCAACAAGAACATTAAGTTTGCACGTTTCAATTTTAATGTACCTGAATAACAAATGTTAAATCTTTGATTTTCTTTCCATGCTCGGCAAGCAAAGCTTCTGTAGCAAAAACAACACCGCGCCCGGTTGCGGCATCTCTACCAAGGGAACCACCAAGGTCCTAAAATTGAAAATATAAGAGAAGGGGGTCTAAACAATTCAATGATATTCATCAAACACAGCAGTTTCTTGCGTTATCAGGTCTTGATTACTTACTATAGGCTTCCCCGTCACTACAGCTGGTGAGTGACCATGAAACTTAGAGTACTCGTCCAAAATCCAGGCCATAGTCTGCACAAATCTTTAAACTATCTGAACTAAGCATAATCGTCCTGCCGAAAATATTTGAAGCACACCTATAAATTTAGGATACAATTGAACCTTTAAACTATTTGAACTAAACCTGTGCATTTGTGCCCATATCTGGTGCTGGAATGTCAGTATGTATACCAATGAGGTCATGGATCTTCTGAGTAAATACACGAGTCAGGCGTTCCAACTCGCTCTTACTTAATTCTCGTGGAGTGCATCCAATCCCACCCTTTGCACCTCCATAAGGGATATCTGCTACAGCAGTCTTCCATGTCATTAGTTGAGCCAGAGCATTGACTTCATCAGGGTCGACCTTTAGAAACAGAATTAAGCAATTCAGTAGTCCATAAGGAGAAAACTCAAATGAAAACATCTTAACCGTCTTATATAACAGTAATTTGTAGAAAAGTACTTGTAAAACAGAAGAGTCAACCTTTACGTAACAGATTTTGACAGTCAACTTTGTATAGTAACAGTACTTAGTGAAGTACTTGGATGGAAAGAGGTGTTCGAGAGTAGAGCTTGCATATAAGCACATGCAAAGCCTTGCACGTCTCACATTAAGATACTTTTTGAAAGTGAAACTTTTACGTGAAGCACTTTCTCGATGAAAACTAAAGTGCTTGAGAGTGTTTTTAAAATAAACGATTTTAACAATAATACTTCAATTGTAACTATTTCAGTAAAAGTTATTTAAAAACAAATCACATAGATGCTTGCTTCATCAAGTGCTTGGACCAAAAGTACTCTACAAGTGTTTCCTCACAAATCACTTCAATTTCTAAAAGCACTTACATATAACTTTCAGACCTAAAATGAAAAACTTTTTTAGTAGGGAGTAGCTTGACCATGACAAAAGTGCTTCCAACCATGCCAAAAGCGTTCTCAAACATAACTTAATGAACTACATCCAAATGCACTTATATTTTGATGATGTTACCAAATATTGCGAACATTTTGTAAAAATTTTTAATTAGTTGCAAGAAAGGACTAATGGAAAACCAAACGGCATGTTTCGCCTGCCTTTTGAAAAAAAAATGTTTTAAAGAAAATTAGTTTAATGCTTCCTCTAAAAGCACTATAAGTACCCTTTTTTAGTATTAATTTTTTTTTTCAATGCTCGTAATCTGTAAAAGAACACTTTTCACCGTTCTTTGAAATAAAAAAAGAAACTTTAGTCATCTCATAAATAAATACTTTAAAAGCCATGCCAATCAATTCCCAAATTTGAGAGTGGCCGACACAGTAAGATCAATCAATAAGAGCCATTCGTTTGTCTGATAGAAACTAAAAATCTTTTGATGGGAAGTATTTAAAATGTCAAAAACTCTCATCCAGAAACCAAAACAGCCTAAAGAACATCTTCAAAACAACCTTTGAAGGCTTTTTTTTTTTTTTTTTTTTCCGAAAAATGATCTGTTTGCATATGTATTGTTGCTCATATGAATAGATTTAAACATATATGCAAAAAAAACAATAAAGACATTAAACACATCATTTTTCGTCCACAAATTTTATGGAAAATGTCTGAAGGTCGTTTGGAAAAAAAACTCGAACTTCAAAGGTTAAAATAAAACTTTTGAAAGTTTAGATGTATAATTGAAACCAACAACTTGGTTTCGGGGTATTTTTAATAATTTAACAAAAAAAAAAAAACTATTAGATCAATCAGCATCACAACCCCACAAAAAGAGATCACATCAATTCAACAGAAGCACAAACAAGAAAAAGTTCAGCGACCTCAGGATGGTATCTGATTCCTCCTTTCATAGGGCCACGGGCATTGTCATGTTGAACCCTAAACCCCACATACGACACCAAACTCCCATCGTCCTTCGGGATCGTGCACTCAACCTGGTCGATCATCACAACACATTCACCACAAGCAAGCAATCAGAGGCAGCTATAAAATAAAAATCAACAAACGAAATGAAAACAAGAACAGAAGAACAACAACCTTGATTTCTCTGAAGGGGATCAGAAGGCTCTTCTCGATCTTGGAGTCCAGACCTAGAATCCGCGCCGCATTACGGAAATTGCGATTGGTAGCGGCTAGGGCGTTCATGATCGCGAAGAGATTGAAAAACCAGGAAGAATGAAATGGAAAAGAGAAAAGAGGGGGCGATCGGGAAAGGGAAAGAGAGTGATGAATTGAGAGAAAGGTGTAGGAGTGAAATGGAGATATTGTGATGAGGTTTAGTTGGAGCTGAAAGCGGGGCGAGTACCACTAAATTTCTCCTTGAATTTCGATGTCAACGTTGCCCAGTTCCGCCATGCGAGTACACTTGGAAGTTTGGTAACGAACAGTTTGCGACTTCAGGACGTTTTTTTTTTGTTTTTTTGTGGGATTCGGAATTAGATATTTTCTTTATCCAAAACTAATAAGGATTAAATAATATTATCATTTTCAAAAAAAAAAAAAACCATTTTTTTTTTTTTTTTTTTTACAATATGGGTGTGAGAACTCGTACCACATACCTCTCGGTCATTAGGACAAGAGTTATGTCAGTTGAGCTATGCTCGTGTTGACAAAAGAAAAAAAAAACACAATATTATCATCTTGATTGTATTTTCAAAATGTCTATTTTCATTCACATATTTTTTGTTTGGGTTCATTTTGGTTTTTATACCTTAAAAGGTGATCAATTTTGTCATTGTTCTTAAAATTTAGACATAATTTTATACCCAATGAAAATTCTTTAATGCAATTCTATGAATACATTTCAAGAAATTTAGTAAGTAAAGTGTCATGTTAGAATTATTTGGTCCATTCTTAAAAGTTTAGAAATGAAAATGAACATTTTGAAAGCATATGGACTAAAATGAATCAAGGTTGTTGAAGGAGAAATTTCGGTCAATCACAAATTGCCACGTCATTAATATAAATTAATGATAAAATACATTTGGGACCAGTTACACATTTACACGTGTGCCTAAATTAAATTAATAGACATTAAAATTCGGCAAATCAAAGAATGCCACTTGTCTATTAGTAATCCATCAGATAATATCAGCCAAGTTCAATCAGATTATGCCACGTGACAATTGGACCCAAGCCCAAGCCCATATGAGGTCCATCAAACTCTATAAATAGAGGAGGCCACCATTCATTCAGGGGGGATTCAGATTCGGAGATTCAGATCAGAGAACTCAGAGTCGAGAGAATTTTGTCAGAGTCCAGAGTCATCAGAAGTCAGAGAGTCTAGAGAATTCAGAAGATCCTAGATTCAGAATTCATCCAACTCAAGACTCAGAAGGTTTGAAGACTAGAAGACTCTAAGAAGAGATCAATAAGCCAACCGACCGATCAAGAAGATCAACAAGTCAGCAGGCCGATCATCCAAGAAGAGATCAGCAAGCCAACCGACCGATCAAGAAGATCAACAAGTCAGTAGACCGATCATCCAAGAAGATCAACAAGCCAACAGGCCGATCATCCAAGAAGATCAACAAGTCACAACAGGCCGATCCAAGAGATCATTAAGCCGGCAGACCGATCATCCAAGAAGATCATCAAGCCAACAGGCCGATCCAAGAGATCATCAACCTAGCAAGCCGATCATCCAAGAAGCTCAACAAACCAGCCCAAGAAGATCAAGAAGCTAGAGACCAAAGTTTATATATTTAAGAGAGAGAATCAGAGGATTAAAGTTAGAGATTGTACACCCACACGCATACAACATTAATACAATGTATTATTTATTCCACGTGTCTCCATCCCCGAAGTTACGTGTGAACAAATTGGCACGCCCAGTGGGACCATCTCTACCTCTCATCTCTCTCTCTTATCTCAAAACATAAAAGTAAATATGTCATTCAAGACTTCTTCGATGGTCGCTGTCGAGATCAAGTCTTACATGGGTTCAACTGCCCATTGTTGCTTCAATGAACTGAGGTTGCAAGAAGATAAAGCTTCTATCATTGCAAGCGAAGAAACAACCTTGCAGGGGGCATATACCAATGACAAGTTTCTTGTTAAGTATAACCCTCTGTTTGAACCTGATTCTGACGTAGTGACTGTCATGATGACTGAGACAAGAACTATGGAAGAAAGAATGACTGAGATGCAAGAACACATCAACAACTTGATGAAGGCGATTGAAGAAAAAGATTCTCAAATTGAGCAACTAAAGAGCCAAATTGAGAACCAACATATCGCCGAATCAAGTCAAACCCAAGTCGTAAAAAATCACGACAAAGGAAAGTCTATAGTGCAAGATGATCATCCACAATGTTCTGTTTTGGTCGCTTCACTATCCATCCAACAGCTCGAAGATATGATCACAAACTGTATCAGATCTCCAGAAGAGATGGAGAAAGTCGATGATCCCAAGTATTGCAAGTATCATCGAGTTATTGGTCATCCAGTGGAAAGATGTTTCGTCCTAAAGGACTCAATTCTAAAGCTGGCTATGGAAAGAAAAATTGAGCTCGACCTTGATGAAGTAGCTCAATCAAATCTTGCTACAATCAAAGAAAAGAGCAAACATCAAAGAAAGAAGGATCCTAAGAAACTTCAACCCAAGAGAAAGAGAAGTAAAAAGTTCTCTCAACCTCAACAACAGGTGATGTTGAATAAATCATTCTCCAAAACTTTCCACAAAAAGAAAAAAGAGAACCTTGCGACTTCCTACTGCATCAACGTAGAAGAAGTTGACAATTCTAAGAAGAGTGAACAAAGGACTTCCGTCTTTGATCGCATCAAGCCTCCAACTACTCGTCCTTCGGTATTCCATAGAATGAGTATGGTCGCGACAGAGGAAGAAAATCAATGCTCGATGTCCACCTCCACTCGACCTTCAGCTTTCCAAAGGCTAAGTGTCTCCACATCGAAGAAAAGTCGATCTTCAACATCTGTCTTTGATCGCCTCAAAGTAACAATCGATCAACCTAAAAGAAAGATGAACAACTTGGAGTTGAAACTTTTCGAAGAAGTAAACAGTGACACGAAGCTTCATAGTAGCATCCCGTCGCGTATGAAGAGGAAGTTTTCTGTTCTCATAAATACGGAAGGTTCCTTGAAGGTGAAGCCAAATCTCATTATCTTGACCAATCCTGCAAATGAAGGATTTGATCAAGACCATGACAAAGATAAGAGCTTTTAAATGTAAAAGCTCTTTATCGCAAGAGCCTAAACTGCATGATGCTTCTAGCCCACACGAGCTTAAAAGGTGAGTGCAAAAAAATTTTGAACTACGTTATGACTTGATCCCTTTTCTTTAAAGGGTACGTAGGCAGCTTAAAGAAAACTTTAAGTTCAGTCTCTGCAAACAAAAAAAAGTGCAACAAACATTGAAACACGACAATACAAATTGAAGAAGTTAATCACTACTGGGGGCAACACAACAAATTGAAGTTGTGCACCGTTATGAATATGAAGCTACAAGTTGGATGAATAAAAGAAGATTTCATTCCTCCAAATTCAATGCCTCGCTAGCCTCAAGTTCGGTGTTTCACTCACCCTAAGTTCGTGCATTCCTTCTCTTCAAGTTCGAAGGTTCTCACGTGTTTCGTTGCAGTTCCTTTTCTCCAAGTACGAAGGTGCTCCTTCTCCAAGTTCGAAGGCTCTTACATTGCTGCGATGCAGTTCCTTCTCTCTAAGTTCAAAGGTTCTCACGCGTTCCGCTACAGTTCCTTCTCTCCAAGTACGAAGGTTCTCTCCTCCAAGTCGGAAGGTTCTCACGTTGCTTCGTCTTAGTTCCTTCTCTCCAAGTACGAAGGTTCTCTCCTCCAAGTCGAAGGTTCTCTCACGTTGCTTCGCTGCAGTTCCTTCCTCCAAGTTCAAAGGTTTTCATGCGCTTCGCTGCAGTTTCTTCTCCCTAAGTTTGAAGGTTCTCACGCGCTTTGCTGCAGTTCCCTCCTCCCTAAGTTCGAAGGTTCTCACGCGCTTCGTTGCAGTACCTTCCTCCAAATTCGAAGGTTTCGAAGGTTCTCACGCGCTGCGCTTCGTTGCAGTTCCTTCCTCTAAGTTCGAAGGTTCTCATGCGCTTCGCTGCGCAGTTCCTTCCTCCAAGTTCGAAGGTTCTCATGCGCTTCGCTGCGCAGTTCCTTCCTCCAAGTTCGAAGGTTCTCATGTGTTTCGCTGCTACCTTCCTCCAAGTTCGAAGGTTCTCTCACGCGCTGCTGCAGTTCCTTCCTCCAAGTTCGAAGGTTCCCTCACGCGCTTCGCTCGCTCCTTCTCCAAGTTCGAAGGCTCTTCTCTCCGCTGCTCCTTCTCCAAGTTCGAAGGCGCTTCTCTCCACTGCTCCTTCTCCAAGTTCGAAGGCGCTTCTCTCCACTACTCCTTCTCCAAGTTCAAAGGCGCTTCTCTCTACTGCTCCTTCTCCAAGTTCGAAGGTGCTTCTCTCCACCCCTCCTTTTGAAGGTTCGCCACTGAGGTTCTCCTTCTCCAAGTTCGAAGGTTCACCGTTGCTCCTTTTCAAATGTTTGGCGGCGGTTGACGGCCTCGTTCCACTCCATCTTCAAATGTTGGCAGTTGACGGCGTCCACTGCGCTTCATCTTCAAATGTTGGCAGTTGACGGCGTCCGCTTCGCTTCATCTTCAAAAATTGACTGTTGATAATTTCACTTCATATTCAAAAGTTGACGGTTGAAGTCTTCGCTACATCTGCAAAGATGAACAACTTTAGTGTTGCCTTTATCTTGAAAGTGTCTAGACTGGAAGATGCATCTTAGCTGCAAGTTAAAAAAATGCTTGCTATCAAACCAAAAAAAAAAAAAAAAAAAAGAAGAAAGATAGACAATAAAGGTGTTGTTAAAAAATGGTGACCACCCCTGCAGGAAACTACAGTCATCAAAGTGACTGGTCTAGACAGGTGATGAAGTCACTGCAAGTGAATCTGATGACGACCGTTGTAGGCGAGTCGAGTCTGGTGACCACCCCTACAGGTTACTCAGATCACCCAATAAAATAGGGAGTGGTCTAGCAGGAGTGCATCACTGTAGGCAAATTTGGTGACTACCCCTGCAGGTTACTCAGATCACCCAATAAAATGGAGACTGGTCTAGCAAGAGTGCATCACTGTAGGCCAATCTGGTGACTACCCCTGCAGGTTACTCAGATCACCCAATAAAATGGGGACTGGTCTAGCAGGAGTGCATCACTGTAGGCAAATCTGATGACTACCCCTGCAGGTTACTCAGATCACCTAATAAAATGGAGACTGGTCTAGCAGGAGTGCATCACTGTAGGCAAATCTGATGACTACCCCTGCAGGTTACTCAGATCACCCAATAAAATGGAGACTGGTCTAGCAGGAGTGCATCACTGTAGGCAAATCTGGTGACTACCCCTGCAGGTTACTCAGATCACCTAATAAAATGGGGACTGGTCTAGCAAGAGTGCATCACTGTAGGCGAATCTGGTGACTACCCCTGCAGGTTACTCAGATCACCCAATAAAATGGGGACTGGTCTAGCATGAGTGCATCACTGTAGGCGAATCTGGTGACTACCCCTGCAGGTTACTCAGATCACCCAATAAAATGGGGACTGGTCTAGCAGGAGTGCATCACTGTAGGCAAATTTGGTGACTACCCCTGCAGGTTACTCAGATCACCCAATAAAATGGGAACTGGTCTAGCAGGAATGCATCACTGTAGGCGAATCTGGTGACTACCCCTGCAGGTTACTCAGATCACCCAATAAAATGGGGACTGGTCTAGCAGGAGTGCATCACTGTAGGCAAATCTGGTGACTACCCTTGCAGGTTACTCAGATCACCTAATAAAATGGGGACTGGTCTAGCAGGAGTGCATCACTGTAGGCAAATCTGGTGACTACCCCTGCAGGTTACTCAGATCACCCAATAAAATGGGGATTGGTCTAGCAGGAGTGCATCACTGAAGGCGAATCTGGTGACTACCCCTACAGGTTACTCATATCACCCAATAAAATGGGGACTGGTCTAGCAGGAATGCATCACTGAAGGCGAATCCGGTGACTACCCTGCAGGTTACTCAGATCACCCAATAAAATGGGGACTGGTCTAGCAGGAGTGAAATCACTGCAAGCGAATTTGGTGACGACTGTTGCACGAAGCTTACACATTCAAGGAAGAAAGAAACAAATTGCAAAAAAAAAAAAAAAAGAACAAAAAAGAACAAAAAAAACGAAATTTAAAAAAAAAAAGAAAAAAACGAAAAGTATAAAAAAACGAAAATTAAAAAATTAAAAAAAAAAAGAAAAAAAAAGAAAAGAAAAGAAAGTTTCCTACTTGGATCCCTTCTTGAATGCTCTCTGCAATTGATGTGTGCTCTCCCGTACTGAGGTTCAGTCTTATTTATAGGGGGAGTTTTAAGTTCAAATCAAAGGTTTAGATAAAGATTTGACTCAAATGAAATCCTATCTCCGGTTCAAAATTTTATGAGATAATCTTTATCTTTATCTGAACCAACTTAATTAAATTGAAATTCTTAAAAGATAAGTGTTTCAATTCAAATCAATTTGGGAATTAAAATTTTATCTAAATAATTTTATTTGGGCATACTCCAAAATTTTCTTCCAAATAAAAATTTGAGATTCAAACATCAAATTCTATTCCAAATCCAAGTTAAAATTGGATAGAATTTTACTTCAAATTAAATTTTGGGCATAACCCAAATTTTATCCCAAATGGACCAGAGTCCAAACCTCAAATTCTATTCCAAATCCAAGTTAAAATTGGATAGAATTTTACTCCAAATTAAATTTTGGCCATAATCCAAATTCTATCCCAAATGGACTAAAGTCCAAACCTCAACTTCTATTCCATATGCAAGTTAAAATTGGGTAGGATTTTACCTCAAATCAAAATTTGGGTATAAACCAAATTTTGCCCAAACTTGAAATCAAAGTTTGCTGTCAAACAAGGAAAATTAAAATTTTGACCAAACCCCAAATTTTGATTAATTGGCGATAAAAGTGTGTCAAATAAAAAAAATCAAAATTTTAACCAAAATTCATATTTTGATTAAATTGACGCACCAAATGGAGTCAAAGTCAAGAACAAATACCTTGCATTTTAATTCCAAAATATATTTTTCGAGATTCACTCACACATAACTTGTGCCTAAATCTCGAAAAGGGAGCATTTGTTGAAGGAGAAATTTCGGCCAATCACAAATTGCCACGTCATTAATATAAATTAATGATAAAATACATTTGGGACCAGTTACACATTTACACTTGTGCCTAAATTAAATTAATAGACATTAAAATTTGGCAAATCAAAGAATGCCACTTGTCTATTAGTAATCCATCAGATAATATCAGCCAAGTTCAATCAGATTATGCCACGTGGCAATTGGACCCAAGCCCAAGCCCATATGAGGTCCATCAAACTCTATAAATAGAGGAGGCCACCATTCATTCAGGGGAGATTCAGATTCGGAGATTCAGATCAGAGAACTCAGAGTCGAGAGAATTTTGTCAGAGTCCAGAGTCATCAGAAGTCAGATAGTCTAGAGAATTCAGAAGATCCTAGATTCAGAATTCAACCAACTCAAGACTCAGAAGGTTTGAAGACTAGAAGACTCTAAGAAGAGATCAATAAGCCAACCGACCGATCAAAAAGATCAACAAGTCAGCAGGCTGATCATCCAAGAAGAGATCAGCAAGCCAACCGACCGATCAAGAAGATCAACAAGTCAGTAGACCGATCATCCAAGAAGATCAACAAGCCAACAGACCGATCATCCAAGAAGATCAACAAGTCACAACAGGCCGATCCAAGAGATCATTAAGCCGGCAGACCGATCATCCAAGAAGATCATCAAGCCAACAGGCCGATCCAAGAGATCATCAACCTAGCAAGCCGATCATCCAAGAAGCTCAAGAAACCAGCCCAAGAAGATCAAGAAGCTAGAGACCAAAGTTTATATATTTAAGAGAGAGAATCAGAGGATTAAAGTTAGAGATTGTACACCTACACACATACAACATTAATACAATATATTATTTATTCCACGTGTCTCCATCCCCGAAGTTACGTGTGAACAAAGGTTAAAAGTACAAAGACCAAAATGAATAAAAGCTAAAAGTACATAGACTAAAATAGTATTTAAACCTAAAAATATAGATATCAAGATAGGTGTATGTGTTCTTTAAAGTTTTTAAAAAATAATTATTAATGCCAATTAGAGTATAGATAAATGGATAGGATTTCTATTAACAACTCAAAGATAAAATATACTTCAATCCCCAACTTTATAGTTGTTGAATTAGGGAAAAAAATAATAATAATGTTAAATTACGAATTTAGTCTTTAAACTTTCATATTTATGTCCAATATATTCCTAAGCTTTTTTTTTTTTACAAAAAACATGGACCATGAGGTGGGGGATTCAAACCATAGACCACTTGATGATTAGTACAAATTTTATGTCAATTGAGTTATGCTCATGTTGGCATATATTCCTAAACTTTCAATTTTTTGTTTTATAAGTCTCTTAACATATTCAACATTTTTCAAAATTAATGAAGGGTTAAATTACAAGTTTAGTCCCTAGACTTTCAAAATTGTATCAATTTGGTCTCTGAACTTTAAGAAGTGTCTAATAAGTCCCTAAAACTTTCAATATTATGTCTAATAAGTCCCTAAACTTTAAAAATGTCTAATAGATCTCTGAACTTTCAATTTTGTACTAATAGACCCCCTGACATATACTAGATTTTTAAAATTTAATCAATCTACTATATATAAAATTAAATTTTATGCCTATTGGGACCATACGTTTTCAATTTTTTTATCTAATGCACTTGTGAATTTAAAAAAAAAAATGTCGAATAGGTCAAGGACATATTAGACACAAAATTGAAAGTTTAGGGGCCTATTAGACACAAAAATGAAAGTTTAAAGATGTATTGGACACAAAATTGAAAGTTGAGGAACCTAAATGAAATTTTTTAGACCCCGTTTGATAATCACTTGGTCTTTTGTTTTTTATTTGAAAATTATGTTTGTTTTTTCCTAAATTCCCTATCATGACTTTCATCCTAGTTAAGGTTGCATTTGAATTCCTAGCATAATTTTAAAAGCAAGAATAAGTTTTTGAAAGCTATTTTTTTTTTTCCAAAATTGGACTTGGTTTTTGAAAACAAGGTAGAAGATTGATACTAAAACCAAGAAACTTATTAGGTGGAAGTATGTGTGTATAAACTTAATTTTCAAAAACCAAAAACCAAAAACCAAATGGTTATCAAACGGGGCCTTAAAATTCAAGAACTATGTTCACACGAGATTTTGACAGAGAAATTTGATTCGTGGAAATGAACTTGATTTTATTGAATTTGTGTATAGAAGTGTTACAATCTCTAATATTTATCCTCTGATGCTTTCGCTCAAAATGTAGAGTCTGATCAGGACTGGCAAGCTTGATCTCAGACAGAGGGAGGTTGAATCTTCAACTTGTATCTACGAAGAGACGATTGATTCTTTGGAGTCTTCTAGTTGTTGGATCTTCTAAGTCTCGAGTTGGACGAATTCTGAATCTTGGATCTTGTGAATTCTCTAGAATTTTTGACTTCTGATGATTCTGGACTTTAGGAGAATGCTCTGGACTCTGCGTTCTCTGACTCTGTCTGAATCTGAATGCCCAAAATGAATAATGGCCTCCTCTATTTATAGAGTTTGATGGACCTCATATGGGCTTGGGCTTGGGCCCAACCTTTGGGTTTGGGCTATATTTGGGCTTTAATCCAATCATTTTTTAATAAGGTTGGATTATTTTAATTTAGCCCAATTTCTTCAATGACCTCAGGTTACATTAGTCTCGGGTCCAATTGCCACAAGGCATAATTTGATTGGACTTGGCTTATGTCATCCAATAGATCAGTAATAAACAAGTGGCATTGTTTGATTTGTCGAATTTTAATGTCTGTTAATTTAATTTAGGAACACGTGTAAATTTGTAATTGGTTCCAAATTTATTTTATCATTAATTTAAATTAATGACGTGACAATTTGTGATTGACCGAAATTTCTCATTCAACAGACTTGGTTTTTGAAAACGAGGTAGAAGATTGATACTAAAACCAAGAAACTTATAGGTGGAAGTACGTGTGTATAAGCTTAATTTTCAAAAACCAAAAACCGAAAACCAAAAACCAAATGGTTATCAAACGGAGCCTTAAAGTTCAAGAACCAAATTGACACAGTCGTGCAAGTTTAAGGACTAAACTTGTAATTGAACCTTAATGAATCTACTAAACATAAAAATTGAATTTTGTATCTAATAGGACCTTAAATTAATTTAGTGTATGATAGAATCGTGAATTTTATAAAATTTCAATTAGCTCAAGGAATTATATTATAAATAAAATTGAAAGCTCATTATCTACTAGACCAAAAAAAAAAAA
The DNA here is from genome assembly GCA_036850905.1 of Luffa acutangula. NCBI lineage: Eukaryota > Viridiplantae > Streptophyta > Magnoliopsida > Cucurbitales > Cucurbitaceae > Luffa > Luffa acutangula. The sequence continues at coordinate 39,676,039 of CM072097.1, read as the reverse complement.
AAAAAATCTTAAACACTTTTTTTTTTTTTTTAATTTTATAAAACAACATCTTCATTACTTAATAAGAACACTTACAAGACTCAATACATTTGCAATGGGCATTATGACCCATTGAAACTAACCATATAGGAAAATTTGACATCCATAGGATTGAATTCCTCTGATACAATACCTCTTTTGTCAATCTGTCAGCCCGATAGTTTCCTCTTCTAGAAATATGATAGACTCTAAAATATGTGAAAGTTTTACACATATCCTGGATTTGAATAATCCAATGTCTAACTTTCGTTGTCGGGTCTTCAACGCCACAAATCATATTTACTGCATTTAGAGAGTCAGAAAATAATGTAGCTTGAGAAATCTCTAGCCGTTGTAGTAGTTTGAGCCCCTGTAGAATAGCCTGAACTTCAACGACCAAAACACTTAAAGGATTCGGATCCCAAGACATCATTGTAGCCACAATCTGCTTTCGTTCATCTTCTATAACCACTCCCATTCCATTATCCCCTCTTTGCGAATTTAAAGCGGCATCCGTAAATATGTTTACTCCATTAATCTCATCTTGTGACCATGTCCCTCTATTTTCCTGCCCTGTCGTGAGAGAAGTTTGTTTTCCTCTCACCTCCCTCTAGTACTGTTGAGTCCATTCACATTTGTCCTCCCACTTTGGAATCGGTTTATTATGATAGAAGTTATTCTTGTCATTCCATATGGCCCAAAAGGAAATACATATTTTTTCAAAATCCTCCTGAGACAACCTATCTACCAACATCATTTCTCGATCAGCGAAACTATTTCCCATTGGCATACCTTCAAAGATATGAGGGGATATAACATCACAAATTTTCTTCGCTCGTTTGCACCCACAAAGAGCTTGCTCCACCGTTTCCTGATGAAAGAAACAAAACCGACAGAGTGGAGAAATATCAATACCTCGCCTCTATAGACAGAAGTTTGTGGGTATACAATCATGATATGCTTTCCAGATGAACATCTTGATTTTAGATGGGATTTTTTTGCCTCCGCAACTTTTTCCACCATGACTAATGGATATTTTCACTTGTCGATGAATTCTCGAAAGCATTCAATATAGCAATTCTATAGCCACTTCTAACGAAATAGGAATCATTCTTGTTGTAATGTTAGATCCATCTATCCTGTTCGTTACATGAATTAATTGGGATAGTAGAAATCAGTCTCACATGACGGTAATAACATATCTACTCAATTTTTCCAAATAAATCTTAAACACTTTTTAAAGTTTAAGACCAAACCTAAAAGTTTTATAAACTAAACTTGTAATTTAATCTAATAATAACCATGAATGTTTATCGATTTATTTAATTATCAAGGATCTAATTTCAAAAGATAATATCATCATGTCATTTAATGAAATTTTCTTTTTAAGGGATGACTCTAAACAAAAATATTCTTAAAAAGAATCCATCAACAAAACTTTGTCTGTTTTATTTCGAAGGATAAAGTGAATAGAATGAATGTAACGGTTTGTATTTTTCAATACGATCAATCTTTCAAATATTGCGGTAGCGATTTAACAAAACTGAAAACACAACCTATTAATAAGAAAATAAGACTTACAACCTAAGCCAAGACCAACATTCAAAACAAATAAAGAACTAAACAATAGCAGAAAACCAGCAAAACCTATAGAAGGCTACTAAATCCTACAGATCACAAGTCCTCATTGTAGACCCCTAAATTTTTCCGGAATTTTATTCTTTTAATTGATTTTGTCTTTTTAAAAAAATAATATATAAAAGAAAAAAAAGTGTTCTAGAGTTTTTAAATAGCCCAATCATATTTATTAATTTTGGTGAGAATAATTAGGTCAAATATTTTATTTTGATTCATTAATTTGTCAAATCAAATATTAGGTTTATTTGGCAAGGTTAATTAAAGAAAATATTTTATTTCCTTGGGTGATTGATTGTCAAATAATATCTTGTAAATTTTGGAAGGTAGAATTTGTGTATTTATTTAATTCCCTTTTCATTTTTATTTTATTGAGTTTTTATTTTATTGATCACTTTCCAAATTTATGGTGGTGAGAATTGGCTATAAATAGGGATCTCATCACCCTTGCTTTTGACGATTTTTGGGGGCTTGAGAGTACCCTCTCTACACGTTTTTTTGGGTTAAAAATAGGCTCCCAAATTTCTCTCTCTTCAAACCCTAGATACACTTTCCTCCCTTTCCCACCTAACTTCCCTCTCATACTATAACACTTTCTCTTTTCCTCTCCAACGATTTCACCCCCTCACCATCACCCTCTCTCTAAATTTCACGTCGCCACTTCTCCAAGTCTTATTCCCAATCCAACGGTCACACATGTTTTTTGTAAGTATTTTTTTAACCTTTGTTTACAATTCTTCCTCCGATAATTTTCTTTCTTTTCATGCTTTATAAAGTTTAGTTTATTTATTGGTTCTTTGCTTTATTTCTTTCTTTTACATTTAAGAAGTTATGTGATTTTTCTTTAGGGAACATTTGATAACTGCATGCATGTTTCAATTCTAACTTTATCATTTTTTTTATTTTGGTGTAATCAAGCATTTAGAGTTAATTGTTATATGTTGTTTATGTTCAACTTTGTTAATTTTATTTTACAATAGAATCTAGAATTATTATTTATAGTTTAGCCATATATTTTCATTAAATCAATATGTAAATACTTTTGCTTAAACAAATGCTTCTTTTGTTATTTGTGTTCAAAAAAATGATATAAAAAGTCTCCAATGATAAACTCTCAAATTTTTGGAATGCCAATGTTTGAGTTTCTTGAGGTATACGTCTTGGAATGCCAAGATTTAGTTTTAATATGTTTCCATTAAAGCAATTGAATTTAATAAAATTTTACTTCTTGTATATTATCCCTTTTTAGATATTCTCTCAATTATATGTTTCTTTTTATTTCTCTAAGTTATGATATTTAATCCAAAATTCTGCTGTAAATTTCTTTCCCTTAATTAAATAGTCTTCAAAGCAAAAGTCTTCCAACGATGGAATCTCGAATTTTCGGGATGCCGATATTTGAGTTTCTTGAGGAAAAAATAAAATCTCGGGATGCCGGGATTTGACTTTAATATTTCCTTCCTTAGGAAGCATAAATAAAAATTCTTCATATTTTTCTATTAAAACTTTTGTAAAGAAACATATTTATAAAAGGCATTTTCTTTAAAAGGATTGCATAAAAAAACTTTTTGCTAAATGTATTTCATTAACTTTATCTTCAAAATAATAAATCAATCCAAAACTATTTTTCATAAAAATGTCACTTGCTTTAAAAATAAAATTAATTAAGAGTTTTCCTTAAAAAGTATTTTTACTTTACAATTTTCAAAATTAATAAATCAAATGTTTTTTTAAAAAAACAAACTTTCCTACGACGAAAATTAGGAAATCAAGATATTGACTTTCCTAATATTCTTGAGATGCAATGAATTTAAATTTGGGATGCCAAATTAAATTCAAACAAATATTGAATGGCTTTATGCCGCCCACAATTATTGCTTATTATTTATCTATGGAATAATAAGAATTAAAATGTGGGACATTTAAAAATCAACAAAAAAAATCTTCTTTAGTATTTATAATAGCCAATTTCCTTAAATAACACAAGAAAAATAAAATTTCGTTCTTTGAACGAGTGTTGTGGGGTGCTATACCTTCCCCATACACCAAAGACCCCCGAACCTTAAATCTTTTCTTTGCAGACCATCTTAGCATATCTTTGGGTGCCCAGTCACACCCTCTAAATCAAGACTGGTGGCGACTCCATTTTCCTCCTCTTGGGAACAAAGTCGGCGGCTCCGCGTCGCAAACCCGTAGCGACAGCTTGGCGACTCCACTGGGGACTTTTTTTTTGTAAGCGGGTCATTTTATTTTCTTGTGTTGTTATTTTTTTTATATATTGGCTTTTTTTGTATTTATTCTCCTTTTAAGCACACATGTACACAAGCCTCCTACCCGGGCTTTACCATTAGGATTAGGATCGAGGATGAGTAGTGGCGACCTTCGTGGAGTTATAACTCCCGTGTAGGCACATGAAAACCCTCACTCAAGTCGACCTTATTCAGGATGCTGATAAGGGTGCCTCTGATTTATTTTCTTGAAAAAGGAAAGGAATCAAGGACAGCTTGGGGACCTTTTTCCGTTAGACATTAGAGCCTTACCACACGTGTTATGATATAATCCATAGATTTATTTTAATTATGTGTATGTTATTTAATTTACTTTAGCTTAACATCTTTATTTATATCCTTGATTTAGCATATTTTGATAATACACATTTATAAATGCATTCTTCATGTTTTCCTTTCATATTTTCCCTCATATTTAATTCTTTTTATATTAAAAAGATCTTTTATTTTTTCGCTTCATTCTCATATTAGTTACATGCTCATCATTTGTTGTGAAAAAAAAAAAAAAGACAAAAAAAAAAAAAACAAACATTCAAACTTTATTACTTGAGATTTTGAACGATTTTAGACAAACCAAATACCGATGTTGCAATGGAAAGAGAAAACCGATAATCACAATTGAAAGGCGAAAATTGTGTAGCAATGGTTCGAACAAATACAAGCAAAATGTGATAATGCTCCGTTGAAGGATGTTTTAGATCAACCCCCAGCAACCAACATCTTTAGTCATACTATTCTAAGCATAAGGAAGCTAAAAGAGATTTGGGGAGGAATTAAAACCAGAGCATAGGATATCATTCATGAAAAGATATGAGCACATGACAAGTCTTTTATACGTTCAAATTGATGAAAAATATCCTGGTAGCTGCATTATATTTTTGGGATCCAGCTTACAAATGTTTTATATTCAATTCCCTCGTCATGACACCCACTGTTGAAGAATACCAGAGTTGTTTCGAATGGCAATGACGTTCGAAGAAAAAGCTTATTTTTTTCGACAAAAGACTGACTAGGAGAAGAGCTTTCGCAAGGATTATCGGTAATATAACTGCTGCTGAAATGGAACATCAACTCAAGAATAAAAGAGAAGGTGAAAGAGTATCTTTAAATTACCTCATAAGCCTTGTTCAACAACATAAGGAGGATGAGTTAAGCTTGAAGCTCTTTGTACTATGTATGTTTGGGTCAATCGTGTGTCCAAATGTCCAAGGAGAATAGCAGGGTAATCTTGTGGTGGTGTCCCAAGATTTCACATTGGGTCCTTGGCATTCAAGAAGGCGTTCTTGAAGAATTCCAGAGTCTCCCACGACGAAACAATATGATCATTAAATTTTTGTAAAATACGAGGGAAAGGTAGATTTATCGGTCGCACTCCTCCATTAAATATCTGGTTGATGAGTCATTTGAGGTGTCCACTTAAGTTTGGCAATCCAGAAGTAAAATTCTCCAATCCATAAGACACTACAAACAACCTTATCGTTGAATTGGGAATAGTCGAACAAAAAGCATATGTGCCAAGTAGAGAGTCGTGGATATCATTCTTGACAAAATTGGAAACTGAAGACATAATATGGAAAGTTGTGTGTGGATGCCTTTGCAGCCAGTAAAAGTGTGGTAAATTTCAAGATGTTTACTGTTGGGCCCGTGGGGATGTACTAGTTATGCACTTCTTTTAGTTCTACGCCAAATGTGGATAGAAAAATTCATCCCTGTGACACGTGAGGTAGGGAATCTTGATTTTGATTACGAGCAGGAGGATTCAGGTCAAAAAATTTTGCAGGTGATAGAATCCTGGAAAAATAGAAAAAAAGAAACATTGAAAAACATATGGATGTCTCCACTCTAGAATATAAATTATGGTACGAAGCTATTCAAACATCATGCAGAAAAAAAAGAAGCAAATGTCACCACTTCAAAAGAAGCTCGGAAATGAAAGCACTGGCAAGAAGGAAGAAAATCTATTACTCCACCAAGAGAAAGGAAAGTTACTTCAAGAAATGAGTAAGTTGAAACGACAAGGGGTAGAAACAGAAAAGGGTTTATTAAGATAAGAAAGCTACTAAAGAATCAAATAAAGCTCGGGAAAGAGAATCAAGAGTTAGACTATATGCATCCAGAAAAAATGGTCAGAAAATCAAAAGAAAGAAATGAAGACTTGCATAAGGTTCTAAAAGAGAAATATGCACAATTTTCCAGTCTGGAAAGTTGTATTTCTTCTTTTTAACAACTCGTTTTGGAGCTAAACGCAATGATTGAAATGCAAGTTAAATAGGCGGTTGAATTTGAGAAAAGCAATAGTACATTGCAATGGACTATTGACAATTTGGAGCACCATATCCAGAAAGGTTAGAATGCAACAAAGATACCGACAGAGCATAAATAATTGCAAGGAGATATGATTCACTTGTAAGTTACAAAGTTATTTCAAAGGTCTTTCGGCAAGAAAACACAAGTTTAGTTCAAGATGGGGAAACACATAGACAATGTTGTAGAAAGAGTAATGGCTAAAAGAGTTTGGACATTCGTAGAGGCATTTCACAATTGCAGTCCAAGGGAGAAGAATTATGAACTTTGATATGGAATTATCCTACGTTAGTTGTCTCCCTTAGAGCAATGACGATTTCTTTGAGTATTTTGGATTTGATCTAATATTTCGTTCAATTATTTAATTTAATAAAATTTGAAGTTTATTGTTTCATTTTTTGCACAACAATTTGGGCCAAAGGACATTTCATCTATTTTCATTCATTTCATTGCTTTTTTTTTTTCCATCCTTTTAAGACTTCAGTAAAAAAAAAAAAAAAAAAAAAAGTAACATTTTGCAATATAATCTTTTATAAAAAAATTAAAAAAAAGATCATTGTACATTTTTTTTTTTTTAAAAAAAATATGACTTCCGCGTTTTTTTTTCTAGGTTTACTAAGTTTTTTTTAGGCCAATTAACTTAGTCTTTTTTCCTTATAGACAAACATGAGATTTTAAACCATGTTTGGAAAAAGTGGAGTCCTTGTCTGAAAAAGAAAAGACAGAAAAGCTAAAATAAAAAAAAAAAAAAAAGAAAAAAAAAGAAAGAAAAATTGTGAATGTCATCATGAGCCCTTGATCAACCATACAAGCTTTTTGTCAAGACCTCTTTTGCTTGCAAGATCTCCTACTTGACCACCTTTTCTCCATAATATCATTAAATTCATATCTCATCTCTCAATCCAACACCCAACATCTTCACACGTACACCTTTCTTCCTAGACCTAACACCACATTTTCTTACCATGCAGACTTGAGCTTTGAGTTAAACAAAGACCTTATTAGCCTACACCATAACATTACAATGGGGAAATTAATTATTTTTTTCTTGATCTATACCATAATGCTACTATAGTGGGGCAATTTGTTGTTTTCCTTATTCTTACCCATATATCTACCAACTTTGCAAAATCCATGCTCATATATTATACGATGACTTTAAAAGTAACAAATAGTATTTATCTCTTATTGGCACTATTTCAAGTCATGATGCGAATTGCAATTTGATCAATTATTCTTACACCCTTCTTTGTCGTACCATCAAAATCCACATACGATTCATTTGAATGTGTCATCTTATCCTCCATCCCATTTTTCATCTTTCTTTGATTAAAGTGAGTCGATCTTATATTTCATAGTTGGGTCAATCCTATTTTTCATCTTCTCTTGAGTCGATCCTATTCTTCATCTTTCCTTGATTAGAGTTTAGTCCATCATATTCTTCATCTTTCCTTGATTAAAGTGATTCAAACCAATTTTTCATCTTCACTTAATTAAGGTAAATCAATCCTATTTTTTTTTTATCTTCTATTGATCAAAGCGAGTCAATTCTATTTTGCATCCAACAGTTATCAAAGGGAGTCAATCATTTCTTTTTATCCTTTTTATCCTCCCTAGATTAAAGTGAGTCATTTTCTGAAAACAATAAATCTAAGGCTTTATGTGTTGGTAACCTTAGAGTAAATCTCATTGAAGAGCTAAGTTCAAGTATCAAATGCAAGCAGATAATATGTTCACGATCGATTTGGGATTATCTTTGAAGCCGGAAGCTTTTGTATGAGGAAAAGTACTACAAAGTAGGTTAATCTTCAAAAGAGGGAAGACATAATGGAAGCAGGAAATGAAAGAAAAGAAAATGTGATACACTTTGACAAATGAACATTCCATGTCTCAAGCAGTGAAGTTATATTGAAGAACAAGGTTGAAGATAAAAAATGAAAGACACATATGTCAAAGATTCAGGTCAAGGCATCTTAATTCAGTGATCATAATGATAAGCTTTGAAATTCTCATTTTGTGGTTTTCTCTCGAAGTATGTGCAGATCCAGGTATTGATTCTCAAAACAAGTGAGATAGAAAATAGTCCTTGCAACAAAAAAAAAAAGAAAAAAAAAAGCAAAAAGCAAAAAAAAAAAAAAAAAAAAAAATAGAAAAAAGAAAGAGAAAAAAAGAAAAAAAGAAAAAAAAATGCAAGGACCAGGGAGTTCGATGGTGATACTTTTGGGTTTGGCCATTATATTTCTTTAATGTTGAAGCAAAGATATCTCAAATGACGTGCATATGATTGATGCATCATTTCTTATTGAGAAATGCATAAGTAAGCTTGACGCAGATGCTGGGGCAATCGCAACATATGAGGCTATTATGGCAAATGTCAAAATATGAAACAAATGTCAGGTGACAAAATCACCATGTTACGCATCTTTTACTCAATTTTGGCAACGGGCAAAACTTTTCTCTTCAAATAGCGAGTAAAAAGACATTGGAGTTCTCTTCGGAGTTATCCAAATTGACATAAGAAGAAGTGATACCCTTACATGACTATTGACTACTTGAAGTACTTAATTGAAGAATACAAATGTCTACGCAAAAAGTCATATGATCAGTTGTAGCAATAGTCATTTCATCAACCCCAAGACCTTAACTGGGGCAATAAAGTGTTTTAGATGAAAAGAAGTTTTTCTCAATAAGGATCGAAGCTAGGTGATTGCAAACAGATCACACAGGCATGTCATTCCTAATCAGTTTATCAAGAAGCCACCTAAGAAGAAAGATAGCATTGACAAAGCAAATGTGGCTCATTCTTTGAAGAAAATTATCATTTGCTGGAAGAAATATATGAGTTAGAACATTATAAGTGGCCTGAGGAGTTTGTTACATCGAACTTGAGCCAGCAATCATATGCTTACCAACACATTTGATCAATCTATGAGATAAATCTTGGGAAGCTAAGCATCAAGTTTTAGAGGAGTTGTTTAAGGAATGATTTCACTTTCATCTCTCTTTCGGTTATATCTTTGTTTTCCCACATTTATACTTCTTAAGCCCCATTTGTCAACTTTTTCGTGTCTCATGCTTCTTTCATCCAAATACTACTTTGAGAAATAATAGTTCCTCGTTCTCGTCATCCACGTTTGTCTTTGTTTGTTCGTCCTTCTCAGGTCTTGAATTTGAAAGTCGTTCATTCAACTTATTATCTTTTGAGATCATGTCATTCCCATCATATGCTTGATATTTCCAAATTGAGATTGTGCTATAAGTTACCTTTATTAGTAATTCAAATGGTATATGAGACCATTTTAGCCCATCATATCCCATCATGTCTATTGTAAATGGTCAAGCTTATCCATTAGAGCATCTTTGTAACAACAGAAAGAGTTGCAACAATATCAAAATGAGGACATTCACAAAAAAAAAAAAAAAAAAAAAGGGCAACAAAAAGAAAAGAAAAGAAAAGAAAAGAAATTTTTAGACAAGGATAAAGTTATTTCCTCATGATTTAATATCACTTTATAGTCTATAAAGAAGTATGAGAATAAGTAAAATTAGCCGTCTTTCTTTTTCTTTTCTTAAAAAAAAAAAAAAAAGCACAAATACACACACGCAAATTTTCTTCTTTCTGAATAAAGCTTTGTTAATTAAAAAAAAAAAAAATCATCATAAAAAAATCTTGCATAAATACTGGGGCAAATTGCAGATAAGAATGTCTATTGGAAGACATTTATCAAAAGAACCCCTTCATGATTTGATTCTTGTCTTTAAAAGGATGAAAACTTCTTTAAAAAAGTTACTTTTCTTGAAACTATGCTTTAAACTTCATTAATAAACACTGGGGCAATTTTTGGATGAAAGTCCGTATCACAAAGTGTTTTATTATGAAAAAACTCATGCATTCATAAGCATTGTAGGTTAAAATTTTGTCCGTGGAAGTTTTCTCACCATTTTAATACATCATCGGGTGCTTGTTTACCCCTGGCCCGATACCTTTATCATGGAGGTGCTTGTTTACCCCTGGCCTCCAGCCCTTTTAATACATCATCGAGTGCTTGTTTACCCCTGGCTCGATACCTTTATCATGGAGGTGCTTGTTTACCCCTGGCCTCCAGCCCTTTTAATACATCATCGAGTGCTTGTTTACCCCTGGCTCGATACCTTTATAATGGAGGTGCTTGTTTACCCCTGGCCTCCAGCCCTTTTAATACATCATCGGGTGCTTGTTTACCCCTGGCCCGATACATTTATCGTGGAGGTGCTTGTTTACCCCTGACCTCCAGCTCTTTTAACACATCATCGAGTGCTTGTTTACCCCTGGCTCGATACCTTTATCATGGAGGTGCTTGTTTACCCCTGGCCTCCAGCCCTTTTAATACATCATCGATTGCTTGTTTACCCCTGGCTCGATACCTTTATAATGGAGGTGCTTGTTTACCCCTGGCCTTCAGCCCTTTTAATACATCATCGGGTGCTTGTTTACCCCTGGCCCGATACATTTATCATGGAGGTGCTTGTTTACCCCTAACCTCCAGCTCTTTTAACATATCATCGAGTGCTTGTTTACCCCTGGCTCGATACCTTTATCATGGAGGTGCTTGTTTACCCCTGGCCTCCAGCCCTTTTAATACATCATCGAGTGCTTGTTTACCCCTGGCTCGATACCTTTATCATGGAGGTGTTTGTTTACCCCTGGCCTCCAGCCCTTTTAATACATCATCGAGTGCTTGTTTACCCCTGGCTCGATACCTTTATCATGGAGGTGCTTGTTTACCCCTGGCTTCCAGCTCCTTTAATACATCATCGGGTGCTTGTTTACCCCTGGCCTGATACCTTTATCATGGAGGTGTTTGTTTACCCCTGGCCTCCAGCTCCTTTAATACACCATCGGGTGCTTGTTTACCCCTGGCCCGATACCTTTATCATGGAGGTGCTTGTTTAGCCCTGGCCTCCAACTCCTTTAATACATCATTGGACGCTTGTCTATCCTTGACTGTCCTCAAAATTTAACAGTTTAGTGTTTACCCTGGCTGTTTCCAAACATTTACGGTTTAGTGTTTACCCCTGGCCGTTCCAAAATTCTTTCGATTTAGTGTTTTCCCCTATTTATTTTCCAAAAAAAAAAAACAAAAAGCTTAAATTTTACCATTGGTTATCTTTTTATTTTGCTAAATATAAAATTTCGAACAAATAAGGTCTACACCTTTGTCCATCCTTTTATTCTATAAGAATGAACAAAGGGGGGCAAACTGTAGACCCCTAAATTTGTCCGGAATTTTATTCTTTTAATTGATTTTGTCTTTTTAAAAAAATAATATATAAAAGAAAAAAAAGTGTTCTAGAGTTTTTAAATAGCCCAATCATATTTATTAATTTTGGTGAGAATAATTAGGTCAAATATTTTATTTTGATTCATTAATTTGTCAAATCAAATATTAGGTTTATTTGGCAAGGTTAATTAAAGAAAATATTTTATTTCCTTGGGTGATTGATTGTCAAATAATATCTTGTAAATTTTGGAAGGTAGAATTTGTGTATTTATTTAATTCCCTTTTCATTTTTATTTTATTGAGTTTTTATTTTATTGATCACTTTCCAAATTTATGGTGGTGGGAATTGGCTATAAATAGGGATCTCATCACCCTTGCTTTTGACGATTTTTGGGGGCTTGAGAGTACCCTCTCTACACGTTTTTTTGGGTTAAAAATAGGCTCCCAAATTTCTCTCTCTTCAAACCCTAGATACACTTTCCTCCCTTTCCCACCTAACTTCCCTCTCATACTATAACGCTTTCTCTTTTCCTCTCCAACGATTTCACCCCCTCACCATCACCCTCTCTCTAAATTTCACGTCGCCACTTCTCCAAGTCTTATTCCCAATCCAACGGTCACACATGTTTTTTTGTAAGTATTTTTTTAACCTTTGTTTACAATTCTTTCTCCGATAATTTTCTTTCTTTTCATGCTTTATAAAGTTTAGTTTATTTATTGGTTCTTTGCTTTATTTCTTTCTTTTACATTTAAGAAGTTATGTGATTTTTCTTTAGGGAACATTTGATAACTGCATGCATGTTTCAATTCTAACTTTATCATTTTTTTTATTTTGGTGTAATCAAGCATTTAGAGTTAATTGTTATATGTTGTTTATGTTCAACTTTGTTAATTTTATTTTACAATAGAATCTAGAATTATTATTTATAGTTTAGCCATATATTTTCATTAAATCAATATGTAAATACTTTTGCTTAAACAAATGCTTCTTTTGTTATTTGTGTTCAAAAAAATGATATAAAAAGTCTCCAATGATAAACTCTCAAATTTTTGGAATGCCAATGTTTGAGTTTCTTGAGGTATACGTCTTGGAATGCCAAGATTTAGTTTTAATATGTTTCCATTAAAGCAATTGAATTTAATAAAATTTTACTTCTTGTATATTATCCCTTTTTAGATATTCTCTCAATTATATGTTTCTTTTTATTTCTCTAAGTTATGATATTTAATCCAAAATTCTGCTGTAAATTTCTTTCCCTTAATTAAATAGTCTTCAAAGCAAAAGTCTTCCAACGATGGAATCTCGAATTTTCGGGATGCCGATATTTGAGTTTCTTGAGGAAAAAATAAAATCTCGGGATGCCGGGATTTGACTTTAATATTTCCTTCCTTAGGAAGCATAAATAAAAATTCTTCATATTTTTCTTTTAAAACTTTTGTAAAGAAACATATTTATAAAAGGCATTTTCTTTAAAAGGATTGCATAAAAAAACTTTTTGCTAAATGTATTTCATTAACTTTATCTTCAAAATAATAAATCAATCCAAAACTATTTTCCATAAAAATGTCACTTGCTTTAAAAATAAAATTAATTAAGAGTTTTCCTTAAAAAGTATTTTTACTTTACAATTTTCAAAATTAATAAATCAAATGTTTTTTTAAAAAAACAAACTTTCCTACGACGAAAATTAGGAAATCAAGATATTGACTTTCCTAATATTCTTGAGATGCAATGAATTTAAATTTGGGATGCCAAATTAAATTCAAACAAATATTGAATGGCTTTATGCCGCCCACAATTATTGCTTATTATTTATCTATGGAATAATAAGAATTAAAATGTGGGACATTTAAAAATCAACAAAAAAAATCTTCTTTAGTATTTATAATAGCCAATTTCCTTAAATAACACAAGAAAAATAAAATTTCGTTCTTTGAACGAGTGTTGTGGGGTGCTAGTACCTTCCCCATACACCAAAGACCCCCGAACCTTAAATCTTTTCTTTGCAGACCATCTTAGCATATCTTTGGGTGCCCAGTCACACCCTCTAAATCAAGACTGGTGGCGACTCCATTTTCCTCCTCTTGGGAACAAAGTCGGCCGCTCCGCGTCGCAAACCCGTAGCGACACTCATCAGTCATGCTAGAATGCTAGCCTAATCGCTGCCAGATCTATTGTTTGCTCTTTCATCTGAAAACATTTTAAAAATAAAATGAGTACAAAAAAATACTCAATAAGCAACTTCCACATCAAGTTCACAATTCATTTTCATTAAAAAAAAGCATAAAATTTCAGGTAATAAAACATTTCAATATTTGAAACGAAATCATTCTTTCAGTCAAACGAACTTTCAGTCGGACAATACTTTCAAAACATATCGAAAAAGATGCATTGATGAAGTAACCCAGAACAGAAGTGGTTACCCGTCGGTAACACCCAAACATTCATACAGAAATGTAAGTTAAAATCGACTAGAACATTTCAATCAAATACTTAAGTGTGAGGCCATGTGAGTGAAACACACACATGAATCTTCATTCCAAAGGAACGCCAAACCACATAAGTGCATCTTCTCACAAATAAGTTACAGTCAGAACATTTCATACAAATACTCCATGGTGGAGTCTGCAATACATCCTTGTTTGATGCTACGCCAGACTATAGCTCCTCCGTTGAGGGTGAAAACTGATCATGATGTGGATTACCTAGAATCCTTATTAGTCTGAAAATAAAGTCAGTGTATCCTGTAAGGATCAAATTCTTAGCGTCATACACAAGCATATAGTCCCTCGTTCTCATAAGATACTTGAGGATATTCTTAACTCTTGTACAGTGGTCTAACCCTGGATTGAACTGGTACCTACTGACTATCCCTATTGCATAGCATATGTCAGGCCTAGTATACAACATAACATACATTAGGCTGCTCACCGCTAAAGCATAGGGAATGTTTCTTATGTCCTCAGCTTCTTAAGGTGTCTTAGGACATTGTTCCCTGGACAAATGAACTCCATGCCTGAAAGGTAATAAAACATTCTTGGAATTTTGCATCGAATATTGAACCAACATTTTGTCGATATAAGATGCTGGAGACTCCGCTAACGTTCTGTTCTTACGATTCCTAATGATTTGAATCCTAATAACGTACTGAGCCTCTCCAAAATATTTCATTTGGAAATGGGCTGCTAACCATTTCTTTACGTTAGTGAGGAATTCTACATCATTCCCAATGAGTAGGATATCATCCACATACAATACTAAGAAAGCTACACTACTGTTGATGTTTTTCTTATAGGCACTAGGTTCATCAACGTTTTGGTCAAATCCATAAGATTTGATCGTAGTATCAAACCTTATGTTCCAAGATCTAGATGCCTATTTCACCCCATTAATGGATCGATTAAGGTTGCAAACTTTTTGCTATTGACCTTAAGCTACGAACCCCTCAAGCTAAGACATATAGATATTCTCTTTAAGATTGTCATTTAGAAAGACAGTATTGACATCCATTTTCCAAATTTCATAGTCATAAAATGTGGCAATGGACAAGAGAATCTTTATAGACTTTAGCATGACATGGAAAAAAGTTTCCTCATAGTCCACCCATTCTCTTTGGGTATAACCCTTTGCCACAAGTCTAGCTTTAAAGGTCTGTACCTTTCTAGCTACAACTTGTTTACTCTTGTAGATCCATTTACATCCGATAGGTTTTACCCCTTCAGGTTGATCTACAAGATCCCAAATTGAATTGAAGTACATAGATTTTATTTCAAGGTCCATGGTTTTAACCCATTGGTCCTTATCTACTTCATTCATTGTCTGTCTATAGGTCAATGGATCCTCTACACCATCATCAGGTATGACGACCCGAGTTTCAGTTAAACCCAAGTAATGGTCAGGTTGTGATACAACCCTCCCACTACATCGAGGCACTCTCAACATTTGAGAAGGACAAGATTGACTCGAAGTATTAGTCTCTTCCTTAACTGTTGTAGAAGGGTCGACTTCATCAACAACTCTTGTTGACTCTTCTATAGTTTCACTTAACACTACTTTGCTACATGGTTTGTGATCCCTCATGTGGTCTTCCTCAAAGAAAATAGTGTTTGTTGATACAGACACTTTGTTTTCTTAAGGATCGAAGAAAAGACCACCTATTGTTTCTTTAGGGTAACCTACGAATAGGCATACCTTTGAATGAGGTTCCAATTTCTTTGGGTTTGTGTCTAGCACATGTGCAGGACACCCCTAAATTATGAAATGATGTAAACTTGCTTTACGCCCTTTCCATAGCTCAAAAGGTTTTTAAAAAACGCTCTTTCAGGGAACCACATTCAAAATGTAAATTGCAGTCTCTACTGCATAACCCCAAAACGAGTTAGGCAATTGAGCATGCTCATCATAGAACAAACCATGTCTAACAGGGTTCTATTTCTCCTTTCTGATACATCGTTTTGCTGAGGTGTACCAAGTGTTGAGAGTTGGGACGTGATTCCATGTTTTATCATATAGTCCTAAAATCTTAAGTCCATATACTCTCCACTTCGGTCGAATTAAAGTGTTTTAATAGTTTTACCTAATAAGTTATCAACTTCAGTCTTGTATTCCTTGAACTTTTCTAAGGCTTCATACTTATGTTGCATTAGGAATAAATAACCATATCTTGAATAATCATCAATGAAAAAAGATGAAATATCCATACCCTCCTCTAGCTTTAACATTCATTGGACCACAAAGATCCGAATGTATGAGCTCTAAGGGATCTTTGGCTCTATAACCTTTTCCAGTAAAATGTCTTTTTGTCATTTTATCCTCAAGACAAGATTCACAAAGAGGTAATGAATCATCTTCTAACTAATTTAGAAGTCCCTTCTTAATCAATTTCCTAATCCTATTGTGATTAATGTGACCTAGTCTTAAGTGCCAAAGATAGGTGTTTTTAGTTGGAGAAACTTTTTGCCTTTTATATTAAGTACTAACAATCTTAAATATCTCATGATTTAAAAAATCGCTTTTGCTTCGGTTGGTCTTAAAACATATAAATTGTTTTCAAGTTTAGTTGAACATATAGACACCGTTTCTAGAAATGAACGATTCATTAGAAGAGAAAGAAATGGAGTACATTTGTTCAATTAAACAAGAGATAGAAACTAAGTTCCTCTTAATTTTGGGAACTACATACAAATTATCTAATAAAATGTATCTATTTGTAAAAACAATTTAGCCATTCCCACTGTCACAGTTGAGATTGTTGGGTTTTATGCCCTAAAACTCGTAGATAGTAAATGTAAACATTTTGATATTATCAATAAAACGTTATTGAGATTATTCAATATGTGACTGTTGAATGTGTTGTATTAGATTTGCATTAAATAACCCTAAATCCAATAAACTAACATCCTAGGTTGTATTATGTGTCTTGAACAGTGTGTAGGGACATACGGGGATCAAGAAACAACCTAAAAGGTCTATAGTATAAAGATAAGACTTGGTACCTTATCCTGGTGACACTATGGACACGACCCACTTTGTATTTGATACAAACGTCATGATCCAATGTGTTCGTGTAGGTGACATGCGAGTGGGGGTATCCAATGCAATGAGTTTGCATAAGACCATACCACAAAATAGTAACCATTAGATGTAACACTGTTAACATTGATGAAAATTACATCATACATATCCATACATTATAACATTTGTAACATACTATATGCATGATACATGCTTAACCTATGGTGTGATTTTAAACTATATGACATTCATAAAGCATTAAATAGCTAAGTAGACCGGTGTCTGGCATCATGATGTGGACTTTTCCTACCGCAAGCGCACGGGTCAAGTAATAATATAGTGATTGTGAAATCGAATATCGTCCTCTGGGTTGGATTTTAAGTTAAATTAAGTACCATGAATATTGTTGCTCAATTTTATTTAGGGACCGAAAAGTAGTGATTTTTGGAATCAAAGGTAATGCAAATTAAAGATGTGAAATTCAATTGGAAGAATACTTAGGGAATTGATTTTGTCAGTTTAGTTTAGGATTAATTTTAGGGAATGAATTTAACGCACAATTATTCTATGAGTCTAAGAACCTTTAATCACAACTACCACTCTCGAGCATAATTGATTCTCATGCATCTACTAACTTGATATCCCTATCTAAGTTCATTAACATGCAAGGTTTTTAGTTCTTTTGACCAATTCTAAAGTTATTCTAAATTCGTCACGAGCTTAGAATTTCTACTTTAGTCATGTAATCTTAAGCAAGTCTACGCTAAATCCCCTCTCCTGAGCAAGATTCAACACTTAGATCATTCAACTAGTGGCCAATTAATTGAAAGCATTTAAACAAGATTGCAAACATAAAGCAATTACACAATTCATCCCATAAATCAATCCATAAATTTAAAAGACCACATCAATCCCTAAGTAACAAGCTTAGCTACTCATACATGGCGTTACAAGATAAACTAAGCATGAAAAAACCGTTAAATTTAACTAAAGATAAGGGAAAGGAAGGAAAACGCTAGAAGTCGTCGAAACCACACATCCCCGTCACGATCTCCACGCCTCCAAGCTAGGTTCCCGCTCCTTGGCCTTGCTACAGCTCCCACAGAAGGTCTCTAGTCGAAATTAGGGCTAAAATCTCTCAAATTGGACTCCCCCAATCCGCAGCACAAAAAGATGAATATATAGGAAATCTGCCAACAGTGTCGAGACGCTATGGACAGCGTCGCGACGCTGTCACCTGCCGCCTCAAGTAATAAAGGAAAATATCAACAGCGTTGAGATGCTCTAGGGTAGTGCTGCGACGCTGTCGCCTTTACCGCCTATTCTGTTTTAGGGAAATATAGGAGCGTCGAGACGCTAGCTCTCGGTCAAGTCCACTTTTAGAAGCTTCCAACTTGATTCTTTTTTGCCCCTTAGCTTCTTTTGGCATCCCGAACACCCGATCAATTCCAAATTCATGTTTTAGCTCAAAATAACAATTTTCTACAAAATAAACATTAAAGTGCATAAATGTGGCCAATTAAATATCAAAGACTAGCTAAATTAATTAGGAAAAATAGCTAGCTATGCTCGCTATCACATCCTAGGATAAAAATAAATAGAAAAATTACAATAATTTATCTATAAATATCCTAACCTGCCATGAACCACTCACGAACTGGACCAAACCACCTCGAATCAGACTAAAACGCTCCAAACTGGACCAAAACAAGGCAATATGAACTGAACTGAACCGTTTGAACCAAATCTCGCTCAAAATCCCAGTTGAAATCGCGTTTCATGCTTGAACATAGAGTACCGTGGAGATGCTAGGAGGCAGCGTCTCGACGCTACGATTATTTTGGCCAACATCGAGCTGGTGTGTCGACGCTGCGACACGTTGGTTTCCAATTTCATCAATGTCGACATGCTCTGAGGACAACATCTCGAAGCTAATATCTGGGGTTTACTCCTCTGCTTCTGTTCCAGCATTGATTTTCACAAAATGTCTTCCCAATTCTAATAGGTCTTTGATAACTGCCCAAAAGGTAGTTATTTAGGCCTCATCTCTACAGGGATTTGTGTGTCTTTTGTGCTTAATAGGGTTGGTTTTAGATAGATATTATATGTTTTAACCCATTTGGAAGAATGGAAGCTTTGGAAATTATTTTATGCAGAATGTGCTGCTGGGCGACTGGAGGGAGCAAATTCTATGCTGCAGCAAAACTGGAGCAAAACTGCCACGTCACAGCTCGTTAGCCAAGTTGACAAACTGACTTCTGTTGAGTTATTTTCGTGATAGAGGAGCCAATGAGAGCCATCCACGTGTCTAGACCAATCTAATTCAAGCTTGCTTCAACTCTATAAAAAGGAGGTAGCCGCCCAAGTCAAAATTCATTCCACTTTTGGGAGAGAACATTCCATTCTTGGAAAGTTACTTTCATCTTTGGGAGCCAAATAGAGGAGAGAGATTGGAGACCACCTAGAAGACCATCATTGCAAGCTGATCGAGGAGATTAATATTTCCTTTTATTATCTTGTAGTCATGGACATGCTTACTCAGAGTGTAACTTGTGTTTCCATGCATCTTATGAACTAAGTAGCCTAGGCGTTGGTTAGGAACAATGTGATTGTCGTACTTCATTTCTAGTAATAAATATTGATTAATGCATCTTGATTAATTGTTGTGTTCATTTATATTTTATGCCCGCCTGGCCAGCCGGTATGAATACCTCTCTCTAGTTTCAGGGATGATTTAGGGAGTGTGTAGAGGTTAATCACACTAGATCATTGTGTATTGGTGAATGTCAAGTGACAGAGCTAGGGATAGCCAGTTGCCTAGTGCTTGATCGGTAGTACTTCATTGGGGTTGAAACACATTCCAAAAGATCCGGAGTTCCGGGAGGAATCTGCTAATAAGACTGCGAGAGTTTTGCATGATCAATAATATTGCTAGAGCATTTTCTTAAACAATTACTAAATCCTGACCAGCGCCTGTTTCTAATTTGTCTGCCTATTTGATTATTTTTTGTTCTGTCATTTCTTTTGCTTCAGCATTATTCTTATAAAAACCAATCATTTTTACCATCTTTGAAACCATTAAAGAGTTATACAAAATAGATAAAGTGGAAGCTAGTTCAGGCTTTGGATTGACAATACTTATTACTTGCTACGGACTGTGTATACTTGCACAGAGTTCTAGAGTCTTTTATACCATATTTTTACTCACTCTAGGAACCCAACGGTCTTCAACAAATTGATCAGAGACACTAGACAAGGACTTACATGACACGATTTACAACTAAAATTGCCCAAAAAATACGGGCTCTTACATTGATCTCATCAGTTTAAAGTTGTAAATCTAATGCCAAACATCGAAATTGTCTACCAGCTAGCAAACCACCATTCAAAATGTAGTAGGCTACCCACCAAAAACACAACAATTCCTTTAAAAACAAATTGAATTACGATATGGCTCTAATACCAAATTGAAGGGATTGAATCCCACAACGAAAGCGAGTGATCACCTTGTAATTCAATTAGTAATTAAAGAAAACTAGTACATTGTGCAAATAGACATACAAAAACAATTTCTATATTAAATCTAAGTTAAGCATGTTGTTCTACAAAAGAGATTAGATAACCTACATGTTATAGAACACAGATTAAACAACACGAACTCTCTTGAACAAGTATCACGTTCACAACAAGTCTTAGAACCAAATACCACAGGAACACACCACATAGAACCTCTGCTATTCGCTCGGCATTAGAGGTTTTGTTGTGGGACCAAAAAGCTTGAATCACAGGGAGGAATTTACACAGGAAGGAGAATTTTTCTTCTGTATTTTTTCTTTGAGAGAGTTTTCTTTTCTTGAGAGAGATCTTATGGATAGCTTTTTGTTAGTGACCAACTGATTGGATTAATATCAGTTTCTAAATACAAGTACGTATGAGAGATAGATGGTGAGGAGGGGAGTTACAACCACGTGTAGCCTAACTGCTGGGAGTTCAATTTAATTTAAATTTCGTTTTAAATTAAATTAAATTAATTTAATAGATTTAATTCATTAATAATAATAATTAATTAAATCATATTTAATTAATTATATCATTTAAATAATATTTAAATAAATATCTCTCATATAACCTATAGTATTAATTTCATTAATTTAATCAAATCATATTTAATTAGATTAAATTAAATTAACCAATTAATTAATTACTAAATTAAATATCTCATAGTTAATTAATGTTACATTCTAATCATATTCAAATGTATATTTCTCTCATAACCTATAGGTTTAATGTGCATCCAATGTGCATTAAATTTATCTTGCACTTTTAATATGAATCCAATTCACTTTACATTAATATTTGAACTCCTTCAAATATTTAAATCTCTCATAAATTAATTTTGAATCATATCAAAAATTAAATTTATATTATAATGTATCACCATGAATTATATTAATTCTCTTAATGATTTTGAAATTTTCAAATTTCATTCAAGACTAAATTATCTGAATACCCTTTACGAGCTAACAAGTGGACCTAATGGACCTACATATCAGAAGCTCCAACGATACGAGGTTAATTAATTAAACACATTAACCAAATTAACCAACATTCGTTAACTGTGGGTCACTCCACTAAAGACCCACAACTGCACTCTTCTCACTGTAGATTATTTCTGTGTCCACGGATATCAACCAATAACATTAATTCAATCCTTAACGAATGTTTGAAACACCATTTGGGTCAAATTACCATTTTACCCTTGGGTTACCCTGGTATCCTTAAGTACCAATGCTCCTCTAATGAACAACTTGTTTATGGTCCAACCAATAAACAAAGTCCCTATTGGGCCAATAAGAGGATCAGACCCTTTGTTCAAGTCCCGGGGACACCACGTAGGGGAACACTCATCTACTTACCCTAAAATCGAGAAAGAGTGAATTCCCAGCTCCCCACTAGGTCTTATCCCTAAAATGGTAGGTATATTGGGTCGGCGAATTTGGCCACTCGCCCATAAAAATCAAAGAACAATCCCTAGCAGACAGGAGCTCATAACACACTCAGAATTAATATTGAGTTACCTAGGTCATTCTATTGAAATAATAACCTAATTAGTCAACAGAGTTACATCTAATGTGTAACGCCCGTAATTTAAGAAAATTTCAAATTTATTTAGTTTGGGAGTTAAATTGGAGTTGGAGGGAGATTAAAAGATTTGAAAATTGGTGAAATTTTAAAACTTAAAGCTGGGATGACATTTTCGTAATTATATGGTCTTTAGAGCCAAGCCCAAGCCAAAAGTTATTCTTTTAAAAGGGTGCACGGAGCCCTAGGTTCAAAGATCAACCAAGCCACATAGCTACCTTTCCCTTCTTCTTCACACGATTTTATCCACCCCTCTCCCTTTTTCTTTTTCTTCTTCACCCGCTGACCAAGCAACCTCCAAGTCCCCATTCTGGCGAACAGAAGCTAGCGGCGACGACGTCTTATCCTTCACGCGTTCCGGTCCGGCGACAACGTCTCCGGCGAAGCTGTACCAGTCACGGTGTGCGACGACGACGTTTTCAGCGTGCTCGGCAGGTTCGTGGCGGCAGAGCGGCGGGAACGACATTGTAGCGGGTGTTTCAGTGTGGGTCTCGATTTTTGGTGGTTCCGGCCGATTTCTACTCCCTTAACGTCTTCTCCAGCGTCATCCACGGTGGTCCGGCGGCTGGGTGTGTTTTCCGGTGATTTTTCGGCGTCGTTTCAGCAAATCCGCGCGTGGGTTCCGGCGTGTAGTAGCGTTTTGAGAGTTTGGCGGCATGAGCCTTTGAAGTTTAGCACGTTTGGAGAGGGTAAGTGTTATTGGAGGTGATTTATGGCTATTTTGTAGTTATTCATGAATGCCCATTGATGTTGCTCGTTAAATCTTTGTTATCTCAAGCGATTGGAGCCGAACTCGTGAAATCTTAGAACAAATTAAGGTTGGACCAGCAAGCTTGAAGTTATTTTTGGGTAAGTCTCGACATTGATTTAGGCATTCTTGGTTTGTAGGAATAGTAAGAAAGTTAAATAATTTATTTTGGTGTTATGGGTAATTCCTATGTGGATGGCAATCATTTGGTTGAGATCGAGAGTGCCGTTGCTTGAATTAATTTGAATTTTAGATCGAAAATAATTAAGTCAAGGTAAGTGAACTTACTATTGAACTTTTTAAATTGGGTGCGCGTGTTCGATTTTCCAAAATTCCTGTGCTGTATGAATTGTTTGATTATGTTTCCGTTTATGAAAATTATTGAAAGCATGAAATTTATTATTATTGTTTGCCATCATTAATGTTTGTAATATTGAGTTGGTGGTTTCTCAAAATTCCATTAAATGAATGAGTTTAAAACTCCATTAAAGGAATTATTTATGAGTTTTATAAGTGTACATGAAATTGATGTACATTCAGAGATGCCTACATAGGACTTAGAGACATGAAATTGATGTACCTAAGTCGAGGTTCGTGAAATTGACGACCTCGAGGTTTCGTGAAATTGACGGCCTCCGTAGGAGACACATGAAATTGATGTGTATAGGATATGCATGAAATTGATGTATATCATCTTTCATTAGTAAGTTAAATTAAAGTTTAAGAGCCACCAAAAAAATATTTGTTGTTGATTCTTAAAATTTTTTTAATGCGTGACCCAACCTCAATAGTAGGGTCATTTACTGAGTATTTAAAATACTCATTATTTTCAAAAAAAAAAAAAAATTCAGGTAAAGGAAAGGGCAGATGAAAGGCGATTGATGAGAATTCGTTAGACAACCATGAGATGACCTGGATTTCATATTTTTTTCTACTTTAAAGAACTCTGCTTTACTTTATTGATTTGTAAATTTGTTTGAGAAATTTTCTAGAGGCCACAAACATTTATATTTTAGAAATTATTTAAAACTTTTAAAATTTAGGGATCCCGAATAAAAGTTTTGTTTAAATTAGTGTTTATGTTTCAAATTATTTTTATTTAAAAAGGCCTCCAAAGCTTGCATTGTCGTAACGGTCCCTTAAAAGCTTATAATGAAAATTAAAAATATTGTAGTTTTTAAATTACCTACAATATTTAAAACACTAGTCGAGAAACACGTGCATTGCACGTGAAATATTGTAGTTTTAAATTAAAAATAAGATAAAATAGTACTTTTTTTGTATGTAATAAGTACATATTTTATAGTTTTTGTTTTAATAAATTTTTAAAAGTTCGCAGAAATTATTTTAATGTTTTCATATTATCATTTTTTCATGAAAATTCTTATATATATATGATACAAAGTGAAATTTTATGCAAATAATTAATTTATTAAATGATAGGTATTTGATATTGTAAAACATGTATGGCAAGCAATTTTCATTTTAATAAATTCATATTTTTCATGTCGTTTTACATATACTGTCTAAATTACAACCATACAAGAAAGAATAACATGCCTTGTTGTGTAACCACTTCCATTGAATAAAAATCTCTCAAAGGACCTTGGTGCAATTCATGAAATAATAACTATTGAATCTAAAAATACAAATAATATAACTACGAAGTTCATGAATCTCAACAACAACATGCTTTGCAAAAAGTCACTTATCTATGAATAACACATGAAAGACAATAAATGAAGAACTAACTCGAATAAAATAATTATATAACATAGTTAAATGCTTTTATACAAGAATTGTATTCATACACGAATGAATGCCTCTATTAATGTATAACCACCTGCACCCAATAGTCGTGTCTGGTCGGTATTAATTGCACACATTTGAATGAACAAACACATACACTCGAAGAGTCACATCGTAATTTGAACAGTCATGCCCTACCCGTATACATTGCAACTATGCAACATTTCTCTCAACGAACACCTCAACTCGAAGAGTCATGTCCTATCATTGAAGTGCAAAATGAAAATTTATTAAAAATACAAGGGCAAAATAGGAAGGCAAAGATTCTCCCCTCATAGCCCCTTTTATATATAGTATAGATTAAGAAGTCGGGTCGTTACATAATGGTTATTATTTCGCAGTATGGTCTTATACAAACTTATTGCATATGATATCCCACTCGCATATCCACTACATAAACGCTTTGGATCATTGTGTCTGTATCAAATACAAAGCGAGTCGTATCCATAGTGTCACAAAGTTAAGATACCTTGTCGCGTCCCTATACGATTAGACTCTTTAGGTTGTTACTTGAACATTGAATCCCTGTATGTCCTCACATACTGTTCAAGCTACGTAATGCAACCTTGGATAGTTTATTGGATTCATGGTTATTTAATGCAATTCTAAAACAAAATTCAACAACAACTTTATTGAATAACTTCAATAACAACTTTATTGATAAAATCAATTTGTTTCATTTACTATCTACGAGTTATAGGGCATAAGACCCAACGACATCAATCCCTAAGATACAAACTTAGCTACTCATGGTCTTAAAGTTACAATCTAAGCTTGCATAAAAATCCATAACAACAACACAAGAATAAGGGAAAGAAAGATAAAAACGCGAGTCTCGTAGATGTCGCACGTTCATGAGCTATCGCCTCGAATCCCGCTCCCGACTCTTCCTCTAACTCTCCCAAGGTGTTTTGTATCGAGTTTAAGGCTAAAATCTCTCCAATTAAACTCCCATTGTCAAATGGAAATCACATTCAATTTTTACGAAATATTGGGCAGCATCGAGACGTTAGGGACAACGTCTCAACGCTGTCCCGTTGCCGCTCAAATAGATATGGAAAAATCAAAAGCATCGAGACACTTTAAACACAGCGTCTCAATGTTGTGCCTTGGGGGGACTCAGGCTGGAATGGTGCTGCAACAACGTCAAGAAGCCAAAACCTAGCGACTCGACGCTATGCTCTCGAGTCTAATGGCTGCTACAACTCTTATTTCAACTCTTATTCAATTCGTTTTTCTTCCTTTTGCTTCTTAAACGCTCGATCACTACCATATTCAACATGTCATTCCAAAACACGATTCCTACACAATAAACATAAAAGAGTACGAAATTGACCAAATAAATCTCTAAGACTAACAAATAAATACTGGAAAAAATAGCTCATAATATTAAAGCTAGTGCCTTCTTGGGGCAACTTGATGTGCAAAAAAAAGCGTGTTTGCTCCCAAAAGCAAAAATACCTTTTCCTTAAATCCTTTTCTAATGTGATAGTGTTGAAAGTTATAAAAAAAGTAGGAGATGTGGTACAATAAACATGCAATGAAATAAAACAGGATTTAAAGCGTTAAAGAAAAGTAGTGGGAGATGAGCTATCAAGACTTTCACTACAACAACCATATGTAGCTAATAAGACATTAGTGTAGCACATAACAATGAATCATTAGATTACTGACGCCTAAGTGAGAAATTATCATGTGTTTCCCTCTGATAACTCTCCAAAAGGGAGTTATATATAGTCTTTTATTGATTGGTTTGTATGTCGTTTGTGCCATTTGGATCTGTTTGTTAGTTGAATTCATTGTGTTTTAGCCTAATTATGGGAATTGATGCTTTGATTTTATTTACAGAAAAATATAAATGGTGACAAGTTGAGGGAGCAAAGACTGATGATCCAACAAAATATTAGCAATCCGAGCCACGTGAGCCGCACGTGATTCATTGAATGAAGTGGTGTTCTAAGTGTAGATCTAGGAGTAATCAGGTTGGGAAAACACTTCACATGCATAAGTTAAACTAATTAGGTTAAACCTCATCTTATAAAAGAAGGGGTTGTAGGAATTAATGAGAATTCCATCTTGAGAGGTCGGTTAGAGACCAAATTACCGATTGGAGACCCTTAGAAAACCAAAGTGAGATTCCTCTTAAGGAAGACAAAGTTCTTCCATGTTCTTGATGGTTTGAAGCAGCCATTTCAGCCTCATCAACTAGAAGGAATAGTATTTCTTATTGTAATTGCATGATGGATGTCTTTCATGAGATTGTAACGCATGTTGCTTTAGTATTTTTAATTCAAATCATGAACTAATTGCTTGTAAGCATGGGTTAGAATCAATGTAGTTGATATTTATTTAAATTCTGAAAATTATATTTGATTTGATAATCTTAAATTGCTTGTTGCTCTTAATTTTATTATGTGCCCACCTAGTCAGTCGGTATGTATAGCTTCCTCTAGTTTCATGGATGATTTAGGGGTTGTGTGGCAACAATTCACACTAAACTGTAGATAGTTGGTGGACGCTAGTAGTTGAGTTAGGGATAACCAATTACCTGGTGCCTGATCGGTACAACTTCATTGGAGTTGAAACACATTCGAAAAAATCTGGAGTTACGAAAGGATCCTGCTGATAAGACTGCATGAGATTGATAAATCAAAAGAATTGTTGGATCATCATTATAATCAACTACATAAATCCTAATATATGTTTGTTTCCATTCTGTTTTGTCTAATCATAATCCTTTACTGCTTTCTTATTTCTTTTGTTTCATCATTTCTAAAATCAATCAATTTAACCAACCAATCGAAAATCACTAAAATGAAAATTAAATCAGTAGAGGTAGGCAATTCAAAACCTTGTGGATACGATAATTACTTATCACTTGTTGCGAGATGGTATATACTTGCACAACATTTTAGGGTGAAATTTATTCATATATTTAACCACTTCGAAAGGCAACAAGTTTTTGGCGCTGCTACCATGGATTTGAGATTTTTTTTATTTTATTGATTTTCTGTGTATTTTTTTGGTGATTTGGTGTGTGAACTTTTTTACTGTTTTTTTTTTTGTCTTGTAGGTGTGAGTTTGGTGTATGAGCGATCCCCTTGGGGTTGGATTTGAGCTTGATCAAGAAATCAAACGAACTTTTAGAAGGAGAAGGAGAGAACAACAAATGAATTCCAATTCGATGGTTGATCCTCCTCGCCTTCCGAATATTCCAAAAGATCAAGTGGATGTCTAGAGGAATCGTGAGATGTAGCAAAATGCACTGAGAGAGCAAAATGAACAGCAAAATGATCAGGCTGAGAATCTTATCCTTGTAGCGAATGATAGGGGCAGAGCCATTAGAGCATATGCTTTCCCGATGTTTGATGAGTTGAATCAGGGGATAGTGTGTCCAACTATTAAGGCAACAAACTTCGAAATGAAACTGATCATGTTTAAGATGTTGCGGACGGTTGGCCAATTTCATGGTTTACCATCCGAGGACTCCCATTCTCATCTTAAGTCTTTTTTAGGAGTTAGTGATTCATTTGATATCCAGAGAGTACCACGAGATGTCCTTAGATTAACCTTATTCCCTTATTCCCTTAGAGAAGAAGAAAAGGCATGGTTGAATTCTTTTGCTCCAAGATCAATAAGCACTTGGAATAGCACTTGGAATGAACTTGCGGAGAAATTTCTTATTAAGTATTTTCCACGAACTAGGAATGCCAAGTTGAGGAGTGAGATAGTGGGATTTAGGCAGAATGATGAGGAAACTTTTAGTGAGGCTTGGGAAAGGTTTAAGGAGCTTTTGCGAAAGTGTCCCCACCATGGTCTACCTCATTGTATCCAAATGGAGACATTTTACAATGGGTTAAACTTAGCAATGCAGGGCATGGTTGATGCTTCTATGGGAGGGTCCCTTTTGGCAAAAACGTTTAATAAAGCTTATGAGATTTTATAGAGAATATAAACCAATAGTTGTCAATGGTCAGACGTGAGAGGCTCTAGTAAGAAAGTCAAAGAAGTAATGGAAGTTGATGGTGTGTTGACCATTATAGCAAACATTGCATCATTTGCTAATGTTCTTAAAGGCATGACACTTGTGAACACTGTTCAGCAGCCGCCAGTTGATAGCGAGCATAGCTAGCTATTTTTCCTTAATTAATTTAGCTAGTCTTTGATATTTAATTGACCAAATTTATGCATTTTGGTGTTTTATTTGTAGGAAATGTGTATTGGAGCTAAATTGAGAAATTAGGAATGATCGGGTGTTCGGGACGCAAAAAGATGCCAAAGAAACGAAGTGAATCGAAGAAGGAAGCTTAATAAATTGGGCAAGTCGCAGACCAGTGTCGAGACCCTAGCTTTTGGGCGTCTCGACGCTCTCAGAAATTTTCCTTTATACAGAATGTGCGGCAAGCAACAGTGTCGCGACGCTGTCGACTTTTTTCCTATAAATAGATTGCGATTAGGGTTGGCCAAGGGGACTTCTTTTGATGCAATTTTAGTCTAAATCTCGACTAAAAACCTTTTGTGGAAGATTAAGCAGGGGGAGAGGAGCGAGATTCAAGGCTTTGCTCGTGGAGATCGTGACGGGAACGTGCGGTCTCGGAAACATAGCGTTTAATCTTTTTTCCCCTTTACTTTAGTTGTTTTCAATGGTTGTTTTAGACTTAGTTTATATCGTAATGCATTGTATGAGTAACTAGGTTCTTTATCTTAGGGATTGATGTAGCCCTTTAGGTAATTATGAATTGATTTATGGATTATTGCTATGATTTCATTTATGCATGATGTTTTCTTAATGCTTTCAATTTACCGGCCATGAATTGAATGATGCTTGTGTCTAAATCTAACTTGGGGAGGGGTTTAGCTTAGATCTCATTAAGCATAACTAGAATAGTCTTGAGATCGGGAGATAATAGATAATCTTAGAAATTGTTAAAAAGGATAGTCTTAATGCCTTGCATGTTATTGCATTTAGATATGGATATTGGATTCATTGCATGTGAGAGAATCATGTATGCTCAAGAGAGATATGTGTGAGTTAAGTATTCCAAGATTTATGAATCATAGTATGTTAATCATCCATTAATTAATCCATAATCCCAATTGGTGAAATCAACTCCCTAAGAATTTTCCATCAATTGATTTCCACACTTTTAGTTTTGTGTTAATTTTCATTCTTTATTTCACTAAGTTTGGTTCCCTAAATAAAATTGGACTTGAGTATTTTCGATAATTAATTTGATTAGAAACCCAATCCAGAGGACGACATTCGATCTTTAAAATCACTATATTATAACTTGGCACGTACACTTGCGGTAAGCAAATCATGCATCACCAGTAACGCGTCCATACTCGAGGAACAAATCTCTTTATTCTTCATAGCAATGCTTTAAAATGCCTATTGTAGGATTGGAATTCCCTAATTCCGTTAAACGGTAGCAAATTGAGACTGATTCGTAGTTAATTTTGTTTAATCTAAAATACCAACACATTGGCAATAAACTTAGAACTATTCTAGATTTATATTTATTAAGGCTGACGACTCTGATGGATCAAGAACACATTTCTTGATTTCTTAGGGACCAAGCGTCAACAATTCTTGGGACACCACCACTATGACTACACTGGTATGACTTTAAGACTTTTAGAGGCAGGAGACTGGTAAGAGCCTTAAGGGGAATTCTGTGAGAGTAGGAGAATGAATGGGATGCCTTTCACTCCACCCTAGGAGTCCTATTTATAGGAAAAGGCCAAGTTCTAATCCTTATAGGAAAAGGTCATGAATAAGATCTAATCAAATCTATTATCTTAAGTATCAGTGCTCCTCTAATGAATAACCTGTTTGTGGTCCAACCATCAAACAGAAACCCCTCTCGGGCCAGTGAAAGGGTATGACCCTTTTTTTAAGACCCGAAGACACCACTTAAGGGAACACTCATCTACTTCCTCAAAAGTCGGGAATGAGTGAATTCCATCTTGTGTGATTATGTTCTCAGCTCCCCACTCGGTCTTGTCTCCAAAATGGTAGGCTTATTGAGTCGGCGTACTTGCCAATCTCACCCATACAAATCAAAGGACAATCCCTAGTAAGCAGGAGTTCATAATCCACTCAGGATTCAGACTAAGTTGCCTGGGTCATCCTAGTGAAATAGAAACCTAACTACTTAACGGTGTTACAACTAGCGGTTACTATTTCGCGGTCCGATCTTATGCAAACTCATTGCATAGGATACATCTACTCGCATGTCCCCTACACGAACGCGTTTGATCATTGCGTTTGTATCAAATACAAAGTGGGTCGTATCCATATTGTCACTAGGATAAGGTACCCAACCTTATCCTTATACTATAGACCTTTTAGGTTGTTTCTTGAACAGCGATCCACGTATGTCCCCACATACTAGTTCAAGTTACATACAAACAACCTTGGATCTTAGTTTATTGGATTTGGGTTATATTGTGCAATACTTAACAATAACACTTTATTGTAGAAACTCAATAACACTTTATTGAAACAAGTATACAATTTGTTTACATTCACTATCTACGAGTTTTAGGGCATAAAACCTAACAAACTCCCACTTGAAGTAAAACTCTAGTTTAGTGGGATGCACAATAATCTATATAGCAGTGGGTGTATAAATACATGTATAAAACATATACAATGTACAAATACAATAAACTAGGGCATCACTATACCCATTACATAATGATATCACTATACCCATTACATTTCTCCCACTTGCCCCAGAATACATCTTTGTACATATCTTGTAGACCTAGACCATCTAGATGACCCTCATACACTTTAGTCGAGATAGCCTTCGTGAGTGAATCAACAATATTCCATTCAATTCAATCTGCTTGTCATGGGCTGCGAGGTTCTTTTGAATTTGCCACAGCACCACTATATCACTATAAAGTGTGATGAGTAAGTTCACATTTGGAACACATTCCAAATCAGTCAAGAACTTCCTAAGCCATACAGTCTCTATTACTGCTTTTCAAGTAGCTACATGTTCGACTTTTAAGGTTGAGACTACAGATATGTCATACTATAGCTCCTTTGTTAATAGTGAATATAGATACTGATGTAAATTTTCTCAAATCCTTATCAGTCTGAAAATCTATGTGAGTTTATCCTGTAAGAATCAAATTCTTAGCATCATACACGAGCATATAGTCCCTCGTTCTTCTAAGATACTTGAGGATATACTTAACAACTCTCCAGTGATCAAATTCTAGACTGGATTGATTCTTACTGACAATCCCTACTATATAGGGCACTTGTCTCAAGTCTTCAACTTCTTGAGGTGGCTAAGGAAATAGTTTCTTAAACTAAAGAATTCCATGTCTGAAAGGTAGTGAGTCCTTCTTGGAATTCTGCATCTTATGTCTAACTAACATCTTGTAGACATAAGACACTTGAGACAAGGCTAGCTTTTTGTTCTTACGGTTCCTAAAAATTTGGGTTCCGAGAACAAACTCAGCTTCTCCCAAATTTTCATTTGGAAATGAGTTGTTAGCTTCTTTTACTAGTCAGTAGGATAACCTACATTGTTCCCAATGACTAGGATATCAATCATATACAACACTAAGTAAGCTACTGAACTATTGACGATCTTTTTGTAGACGCAAGACTCATCAATGTTCTGATGAAAGCCCAAAAGATTTGATCTCAGTATTAAATCTTCTATTCCAAGATCAAAATGCTTCAACCAATCACTACTACAAAAGTCACGTCATTAAATTTTCATGACGGGCGGTGTCCGTCGTCTATACGAGTGTCGTCGTAGCTTGTTATGACTGACGACTTTTAATGACGGGCAATGCCCGTCATTAAAAGCTGTCCGTCATAACAAGTTACAATGACAGACGTTTTTCATGACGGTCAATGCCCATCATGAAAAGCCGTATGTCATCAAAATTCCGTCATTAAAGGGTATTTTCCAACCAACTAGATCTTTAATGACGGGCATTGCCCGTCATTAAAAGCTGTCCGTCATGAAAAGTCCGTCATTAAAAGGGTATTTTTCAACCAACCAGAACTTTAATGACGGACAGTGCCCGTCATTAAAAGACGTCTGTCATTAAAAGACGTCTGTCATTAAATGTCATTTTTTATGACAAGCATTGCCCGTCATTATTTTATTCATAATTTAATAAAAAAATTTGTTGGTTGCCCAGTGGCAAACCAACAATATTTTCTTCACTTGTCAACCTGTAAAGAAAGTAATCTTAATGTTAAATGTGCAAAATTGTATAGAAATCAAATATTTGTCAAATTTCATTCCAATAAGCCAATGAACCAAATTTGTTCATACAATTTTTATTCATATAAGTTTGATATAAAAATAAAATTACAAACACTTACACTTAAAAGCCTCAAAATTACTAAACACCTATGATTTAAAGTCTACACCTACACTAAAAAACAAAAATTCTCGTACATGCCGCTTTCATTCCTGTCACCATAATCTTGCCCGTACATCAAACTTGAAGAACCTAAGAAAAACAAATTGTAATTAGATTCGATACAACGCCAAAACAAGAACTCACATAACAAACATATGTCCAACAACTCGAAGAACCAAAGAAAAACAAATTTAGTTAACAATAAAATACACAAAAAAAAACCAATCTCGATGAGTATCGGAAAAAATTGTTAGAAAACTCAATAAACTCCAAAAGCTTACAAACTTCAAGATATCAAGTTTAACCCCTTCAGAGAACCTGTAATGCTCTAGGTTTCTATACTTAACCTAGAGACATTACTAAATCATCTATCCTAATTCTAACCGGTTGCTTTAAAAATTTCGACAACATAACGACATACATATGACTAACCCAAAAATTTTTAAACCTGTTAAACAAGATAAGCACACTTCTATATGAAAAAAAAAAATCACCCAAATACAGCCTCACAATACTTCAAGTTCACAACAAGACCCCAAATATCCTAAAACTAAGCAAGAAACAAACTTTTCATTATGATTCAATCCCCTAAGAACAACAAAATGGTTCCAGATCTTCAATCCCCTAAGAACAAAGTCCAGGCAAACAACAACCAATTAAAACATCACTACCTCTACTTTAGACCTTATGATTCAATCAAATGACTTCTCTACAAATCTCCACCAAATACCAAAAGATTAAAAGCGGAGTTTGGTAAGATAACACAAATAATCAACAATCAAGCCTTGAAAAGAACTACAAGATGCATTACATGACCATCACTGCACACTTTACCATCACTGCACACTTTAAATTTCATTAAAGTGTATAATCTAATCTTAAAGGGTTTCACTTCACACTTTAAGTATATAATCTTCAATTTTGTCTTACAAGCAAGAAGCCAATTACCAATCCATAAAAGAACTACAAGATGCATTACACGATCATTCTCAAGGAGTAATATGCATTAGTGTAAAAGTAAAGAAGCATTACCAACCTGAAGCAGAGTAGTGATTTGAGTGTCTTGGCTCCCAGCTTTGCTTGTAATGCCTACTCAATTTAACAAACAAACATGGAACATAATGCATAAAAAATGCACAAGCTTTACTAAAATCATTCAGAAAAAAGTTTCAAAAAAGGTTCCAACTAAAAACATAAACTCACACAAACAATTTCAAAGTTATAACACATGTATTTCTCAACCACCAACTAAAGTAAACTTTTAAACCAACACAAATAAAAAATTTCAAAGCATAACCAAGTATTTCGCAACCTCCAACTCAACTAAATTTATAAACTAACACAAACAATTTCAAAACTTAATTCAAGTATTTCTCAACTTCCACCTAAACTCAACTAAAAACATAAACTAAAACAACCAATTTGAAATCATAATTCAAGTATTTTTCAACCCCTCCAAGTAATTCTCAACACAACCACAAATAGAGAGAGATATTTGAGAACTAATGGAAAAGACATAAAAAAGGAGCAGCCAGTGGACAAGTTGGAGGGAATAATCCAAATAAGATGCATGTCAACACATACCAACCACCACCATGTGAAACTTTAAAGGCAAAAAGAGGTTCACTTTGTAATTTATGATTCATAATCAAATACGCAAGGAGACAAAGACAAGGTTTTTAAATCATAGGTAAGTGGTCATCATGTATTGAATTCATTACTTGTAAGCCCTTTTTTGTCATGATTCTTGATGGTTCTACTTCTACCTAAAATCACAATTCATAGTTCAAAAAAAGTAACTTACACTTGCACCATTCAAGTTTAAGGATAAATTTATAATGCAACCTTGTAGATAATTGTTTTCTAAGTTGTGTTAAATCATCTTTGAAATATAGTAGTTCTATTTGCCAATGCAGAAGACATCATACTTAAAGGTCATTCAGTACACTCATTTTATACATTACTCATAATACAAACCTCTTGAGTCCTATCCTTCTAGTTCCAGAATCCAATCAAGTGTCCAACTACCTGGCAGCTGCACTCCACCTACATGTATATAAGATATATGAACCAATATCATCTCAGTTGCCATCTTAAAGTAAAAAAAAAATGTAATAACTTTAAAAATCCTTCAACGTTTTTATTTGTTTTTACTTTGTTTCTGTCTCACAAAGACTAATTATAATTCAAGGGTTAAGCAAAACTTTATCAAATTACAAAAAGTTATTAACCGTGGTTATGAAATGCAAAAATTATGAACAGGAACATTTTTCATTTTTAAAGTTATGAATGCAATCATAAGGAGAACACAAGGTCCACAAGTTGAAATCAGAAAATCCAACTTAATAACGGTTGAAGTTGTCTAAGCAATATAGGAAATGATACCAAATGCATTAATGAGAAAAGGTTTTAACCTCTTCCACCGCCCAGCAGCTTATCAGCTTGTGATTCTTCAGTAAATTTAGTGAAACTTGCAAGAGACAATTCTTTGCGCAAATGTGAAAATGATACAATGGTTCGTGCTATACCTTCCTGTACATTTGACCAGCAAAGAAAAATAAATGGAGAACAAAAGAAGTTAAAACTCATATATTGTAATTGTACTGCAATTAATGCTCAAAACAAAGGTGCACCATTCAAATGAAAACAAAAGTTGCAGAAGATTTGTAGGTTGCACCCTCAACGTTAGCTTCTCTAACATATCACCTAATTTGGATATGTGAAAGTTGTATAATAACCCTTACTCTCCACAAGCCACTTAAAAAGGATTTGGAGGCCGACTGTCCACTTAAAAAGCAACCAATAATTAGGTTGTTTTAAGTAACTTAAAAAGAAGACTTACCTTCAAAGAAGAGTCTGAAAATCCACCAGCAACTAAAGCTCCATCACGTGACATTGACGAACAGTTTAAACTACACAGAATCGATGATATCAACAACATGCACGTTGAGACTGAATAAACTGTTAAGCGTTAACAGAGACAGAAAGGAAACTAGATAGATACTCATTGTGTGTATTAATGAAGGTATAAAAGTTGACCGATGGCAGAGCAACAGAACTCAACTGCACACAATTTCTCAAGTCTTTAAGAATAGATTGTTCCACCTCCGTTGAACTGAAAGCAATCAACACAACAAATCAATAACAAGAAGAATCAATAGAGATTAAAAGATAAAACACCTAGAGCTTGCATAAAAACAAAACAATGTGAAGCAAGTGTGAAAAAGCAAGAGACCTTGGAAGTTCGTTGATAATCCCAAGTATCATTGTGGTTTGGGTCTTATGAAGATATTGAAGTAGTATCTCTAACTTTACTAAGTAAACAAATAATAAATTCATCAAACTATAACGAACACATATTTACAAGCATAACATCAAGTTTAACAAAACCAACCAAATTAATCTAACTTTACTAAGTAAATAAAAGTTACAAAACTATCTAAATAACATTTTCCAAAACAAAAATTACAAACACATTCACTTAAAACTTAACTTAGGACATGAACTCAAAACTCATAAATTTATCTTAACTTAAGGACATGAAACTTATCATGAAACTTATCATGAAACTTTAATACTCACAATTTTATTTATCAATTCTTGTTTCTAAATTACCAATAACATACCCATTTTAAAAACAACTTTCAATTCACCACAAATAATTCAATCACAAATCAAAGCAAGACCAATTGATTCAATGAAAAAATCAATGTGAGAGAAAGTACAAAATTGAGGCAAAAGATGTTAATATATGAATATAGGTTTTCCAACAAGGACAATGAAGAAACTTACCAAACAAACCAAGTTTTGGAGCAGAGGAGCAAATCCCCTTATGAAGCTCTTATATGAGCAGAAGCTCTAAGCAGCCCATGTGCTCCACCAGCTTTTTCACTTGAAATTGTGTGTTCTCCTCTAAAGCCAGCCTTGTAATCCACATAAGCATTGGCCCCTTTATACAACTTCTCACCCTCAGAACTCTTGCCTTTTCCCTTCAAAGCCTCTTCAGCTTGCTTCAAAACTCTCTCACGGATAGCTCGTGCATCTCTTGAGAACTCAGTCTCTATTTCCAGAGTTGCAGTTGCTCTACTGTCATGGTGAACTTGAATTTCTTTTGAAGACTCAAATTGGAAAATTGGTTTTTCAGGCTCCGCATTTGACTCATTAGACAAGGAACTTTTTGAGGGTCCAGAAGAGAAATAAAGCTTGCTCTCAGTCTTGGGAGCTTTTTTCTGATTAGCCAAGAACGAAGTCTCAGTTTTAGAGTCCTCCTCTTCATCTTCATCAACCGTCTGTTTTCTGATGTTTTTATTCTTCGTGGGTTTTCTGAAGAAGCTACAGACTGAAGATCAAAGGGTTAAAAAAGTATAGAGAACGACTACTATCAGAAAAATTGTAAATATAAAAAAAGTCATGATGAAAACGGGGAAATTTATGTATACACATAAAAAAATTGGATGGAACAATAATCGCTAATACCTTGTTCAGGTTGCTGATTTTCACCTGTATCTGTCATTGTATACGAGTAAGACTAGCCGGATTCAGAATAGATGCTACAATGGAAAACAAGAAAGAACAAGTTGAATTAACTTATCTCTCAAGCTCTCCAATGATCACAATGGGCAACAAGGGCTTTGTACCATTGGTTGGGTTGTGACTAGGAAAAGTGGCGTCAGATCTAGGCTCACCGTCGTAAGCACTTGCTCTAAAACATATAATGAAAAAAAAATCTGCAAATACGTTTGTTTTAAGCATAGAATGCAATTTTTCACGTTTTCTCAAACAATCCTAGATCTACCTCAGGTTCTTTCACATTGCAGCAAACCGATTCGAAATCAAGTAAACAAAACACAACAATCATAGAGTAAATCATAATGCAATCGTGAGAGCATTTACTCTGAAACAGATAACAAATTTCCTCCATGCCTTTTTCGCAGTCTCAATCATAATGCAATCGTGAGAGCACTTACTCTGAAGGAAAAGACGAGAGAGGGAGAAGAAAGACGAGAGGGGGAGAAGACAAGAGGAAGGAGAACACGAGAGGGAGATCGAGAGGGGGAAAGAGGCACGCGAGGGAGAAAAGTCTTAGGGTTTTTTCGGGGAGAGAGAAAATTCATTTAAAAAATGTACTATTTTTAAAAATAAAAAACACACACACTTTTAATGAGGGGCATTGATGGTCATTAAAAGTCTGAAATTTTTTAAAAACGCGCGTTCGACATTAAAAGGTCGCGCGTTTTTCGTCCGTCATTAAAAGGTCCGTGAATTTTTTTCCGTCCGTCATTAAAAGCCATTTTGTAGTAGTGAATCCATGAATGGATCGATTAAGCTCACAAACCTTTTGCTCTTGACCTTGCTGTATGAAACCTTCTAGTTGAGACATGTAGATACTTTCATCGAGATTACCATTCATAAATGGTAGTCTTGACATCCATTCAAAATGGACAGGAGTTCTAATAGACTTCTACATGGCAACAGGAGAAAAGGTTTCCTTATTACAGTTCCCTCTCTCTGGGTGTAACCCTTCGCCACGAGCCTAACCATAAGGTTACGTCTTGTTTCCTCTTGTAGATTCATTTGCAACCTATAGGTGTTACCCCATTAGATAGATCTACAAGATCCCCGATGGAATTGAAATGCACAGACTTTAATTCCAAGTCCATGGCTTTAACCCATTGGTCCTTGTTAACATCATTCATTGGCTTGCTTTAAGACAATGGATCCTCAATGCCATCATCAGGTATGACGATCTGGGCTTCAGTTAAGCCCATGTAATGGTCAGGTTGTAGAACAACCCTCCCACTACATCGAGACACTCTCAACTCTTGAGATAGATGTAACGACCCTCCCACTACACCAGTTACAAGAACTAGTTGACAAGGGATACATCAGGCCTAGTGTATCACTTTGGGGAGCTCCAGTGTTATTCGTGAAGAAGAAAAATGGTACCCTAAGATTATGCATTGATTACAGACAGTTAAACAAGGTCACGATACGTAACAAGTATCCTCTACCACGCATTGATGACTTGTTTGACCAGTTAAGGGGAGTAGTAGTGTTCTCTAAGATTGATCTGAGGTCAGGATACCACCAGTTAAAGGTTAGGGAATCAGATATTCCTAAGACGACATTCAGGACGACATTACCCTCCCATGTAATGGTCAGGTTGTAGAACAACCCTCCCACTACACCAGTTGTATCGACCCCATCAACAACTCTTGTTGAAGGTCCAACCTCATCAACAACCTTGTTGATTTATCAACAACTCTTGTTGATGTCTTTATACCTTCATCAGTTGATTTACTTAAAACGACCTTATTTTGTGGCTTATTATTTCTCATGTGGCCTTCTTATGAGAATGTAGCATTTGACGATACAAATTCTTTATTCTCTTGTGGATTGAAGAAATATTCACTTCTCTTGTGGATTGACGATATAATTTTGAACGGTGTACCATTTTCTTTTGGGTTAGTCACAAGCACGTGTGCTGGACACCCCCAAAAAACTTAAATAACGTAAACCACCTTTACGCCTTATCCACAACTCAAAAAATGTTTCAGAAACTCTTTCGACAGAACATTGTTCAAAATATGTACTGCAGTCAACATTGCATGACTCCAAAAGGAGTCAGGCAAATGAGCATAGCTCATAATGAATCGAACCATATCCAATAGGGTTCTATTTCTCCTATCTGATACACCGTTCTGCTAAGGTGTTCCAGAAGTTTGAGAGTTGGGATGTAATTCCATATTCTATTAAACAGTCTTGGAATCTCAAGTCCCTTCTACTCTACACCTCGATCAGATCGAAGTGCTTTTATCATCTCACCTAAGAAGTTTCCAACTTCAGTCTCAAACCACTTTGAATTTCTCAAGAGCTTTAGACTTAAGTTGCATTAGGTTGAGATACCCATGTCGCCACGTGCCTGCGACGCGGAGCGGCTGAAGTCCTCGAAAATGTGTAAAATCAAAGGAGTCTCCACCAATCTTTTTTTATGGTGTGATTGGACACCAAAATAAATAAAATTGTCATTTTAAGAAAAATAATAAAACAAAACGGTTTGCGAAAACCAGGTTTGGGTTTGGGAGTTGTTTGTGTATGGGGAAGGTGTTAGCACCCCGCAACACCCGTTAAAAACGGTGGCCAAAATTTTATCTTGAATTGAATAAAAATTAGAAAATATTATATATTTAGAAAAAATGTCTTATTTTGCCCCTCTTTTCTTCAATATTTGAAGTAATGATCCCATAAAATAAGTGGAAAAATTCCATTGATTTTGCTCCCTTAGAATTAAAATTCTTCATCTCAAGAATGTGAGAGAATTTTATCATTCCTCAATTCCGTCATAGGATAACATTTCTCAAGGGAAAGATTTTCTTTAAAACATTTTTTTATTAAATTAATTTTTTCTTGGGATACAAATCTCGGACTCCCAAAGACTAAGATCCCTCACCTTAGAAATTCTAGAAAATCGGACTCCCAAATATTTCGAGATTTCCTCAGATTTTTTTTGGGAAAAATGGTCTATTATAAAACTTTTTTGAAAATAACATTTTTTAGATAAAGCTTTTATAAGCTCAAAAAAAGCAAAAGTAGAAAATTACAAAAATGATACTTTGGAATAAGTTTAAAATAGATCAAAGGAAAGTTAAAACGATTGAGAATTTGAAGCATGACATAATAATGATAATAATAGCAATAATAATAATAACAACAACAACAAAATAATAATAATGACAACAATAACAACAACAATAATATAACAATGCAACATTAACATATACAAACACAATGGACCAAAATTAGAATTTTAATACATGATAAAGTAACATAATAATTAAGCAATGAACAAACAAGCAAAGTACATATTCAACTATGATAAAATTTAAGAAAAACATATTGGAATCGATCTCGGACTCCCAAAGAATCGACTCCTCACCTCAGAAAAACTAGAAAATTAGACTCCCAAATATTTCTAGATTCCGTCGTTGGATATTTTTCATAAAGTAAGTAGATATTTAACATTAGAACCATGGTTTAGTTTACAACTCAAAATAAACATGTATATGTATATTAAAAAAAATAGGGTCAATAAAAAAAATCTTACTCACAAAATTCACTCAAGTATATATGCTAGTAAAAATCCAAATCAAATGGTAAGATAATATAATGAAGATAAACTAAAATAGATACAATTAGATAAAGGAAATAAGAAGTGACAAGGTAA
Organism: Luffa acutangula; assembly: GCA_036850905.1. NCBI lineage: Eukaryota > Viridiplantae > Streptophyta > Magnoliopsida > Cucurbitales > Cucurbitaceae > Luffa > Luffa acutangula. Next base: position 39,634,686 of record CM072097.1, on the reverse strand, counting down.
AATAGGTAAAGGTAAAATGAAGGAAAACTAAAAATGAAAAGAAAAAAAGGGTTGATTAAATACTGCAAAGAAAATAAATAAGAGAAAGAAAACAGACACAGAAATAAAGTTAAAATAAATAAATAAATGAAGAAAAAGAAAACAAATCAAAATTCAAAAGAAATAACATAAATAAAATAGTAAAGAAAAATGGAAAAAAAAAAGGGAAATGGGTGGCAAAGTTGCCGCCCAATCCATGACTGTTGATGAGATTAAAAAAGAAAATTGAAATCAGTTAAAACAACACATGCAAGGATATATAATAATAATAATAATAATAATAATAATAATCAAAATAATCAAAATAATAAAAAAGATAATAGAATATATATTAAAAAAAACAAAATTTTCTTTTTTTCTTTTTTAACTCACTGCCCTTCTCTTGTTTCTTTTTCTTTTTTTTTTTTCTCAACCTCTCCTAAAGCTTCTCCATCTTGAACCCAAGGTATGTTACACACAATCTTCTTTTTTTTTTTTACATACATTTTTTCGCATCTATTTTCTTCTTGCTTCTTGTTTTTGGTAAATAGAGCAACAAGGGATAAAAGAAACAAAAAAAAGGGAAAAATACACTTTTAGTCCCTGAGGTTTGAGTTATGTTTCATTTTGGTCACTGAGTTTTCAAACTCGACAATTTAGTCCCTGAGGTTTGGATTTCATTTCATTTTACTCCCTCCATCCATTTTTTCGTTAAATACTAACGAATTGCTGACGTGGCACATCTTCTTATTTAAAAAAAATTATTTTTTTAATTTTTAAAAATAAAATAACTATAAATTAATTAAAAAATATAGTTTTTTAAAATTATTTTTTCTCTTCTTCTTCCTTTCCTTCTCCATAACCCTTATCTTCTTCTTCATAAACCTTCTTCTTCCATAATCCTACCGCCGGCCGCTGTCGACCACCGCTCGTCGGTGGTCGGCCGACGCCGATGACGACTATTATTTTTTTTCCTTTTTCTTCTTCTTCCCACAAACAAGAAAAAAAAACCCACCGCTCCTTTTTCCCTCTCTTTCACGCATCGGGCACATAGATCTGGCGAGACGACCCACAGCCGGCAACCCAACGTCGCCACTCCTCTCTCTCTAACCCATTACTCTCTCTCCCTCATTTCAGATCTGACCCAACCCATCAAACCCAGCCTTCAGCCAGCATCTTCCTCGCTTCTAGGGTTCGTGCCGCTTCCTCTGCAACAATCAAACCCAGCACCTCAGCCTTCAGCCGCTTCATACGCTCTGATAAAGCCCGCAAATATGCAACATCCATCTCAAGGGGCGGTGGTTTGCGGCTGTGAGTGACAGAGCGAGTTCTTTGTTTTGCCCAGATTTGGGTTGGGAGTTCTTCATTTTGCGGCTACGAGTCTTCGTTTTGCGACTATGAGTTCCAGATTTGGGTTGCCCGGATCTGGGTTCGTGGCCGATTGAAGAGGTTTCAAAGTTGTTCGAGGAAAGGGCGACATGTGCGGTGGAGGTGAAGGAAGCGTTCGATGTCAATGGCGATGGGTTCATTGAAGAGTTACAGAGATTTGTGTGCATTTGGGTTGAAGGAGAAACGTTTGATGTGTTCGTTGAAGAGTTTGTTGAGAGTGATGAGCTTATTGGGGTTGAAGGGGAAGGGATTGGAAATTGCATGAGGATGATTGAGAAGTTCGATGAGAATAGAGATGGGTGAATTGTTTTTTAGCAGTTTGAAAAGTTGATGGAATCTGTGGTTTGAGGGATTTTTATGAATTCCTTTCATTAATTTTATGATTTTACTATTTTCTTTTTTGGAGAAATTGAAAGTTGTGGTCAAAATTGAAGTCGTTTGCCCCTTCAATCTTATTTTGTAAATAAAATGAAAATGAAGAGAAAGGAAAATAAAAGAAAAAATGAAGAGAAGAAGAGAAAAAAAATTGTTGTAGTCGCCGGCGAACGACGGTCGTCGGCAGCTGGTTTGGTGGTGGGTGTTGAAGAAGAGGAGGAGAGAGAAGAGAGAGTTGAAATAAAATAAAAAAATATATTAGTGTTGTAAATATATATACTTGGTATATATAGGTATATATTAGATATCCATTAGTCTTAGTCAACCCATATTTGTAGTCATTCTTCCCCATGACTCTTCCACTCCCTTAGGAATAGCCAAGAGACTCTCACCCTCTTCTATTTTCAGCATTTTGAAGCTTGTAACCTACCCCGTTGCATTAGTATAAATAGGGGTTGTATGAGGTATGGAAGAAACACACTTGAATGAAAAAGCATTAGCTCTCTTTTCTCTTTACTTTGCTCTCTCAAATTCACTCTTAGTTGTTTTATTGCTCTTCACGTTTTATAACACGTTACCAGCACGAGTCTTTGCCATTTTTGTTCAGTTGAAGGTAGGGTTCATCTTTATTAGTTGCAATTGTCTTCGGTACGTTTTATATATACAGTGTGTATGTATTATATATACCTCGTTTATACACTGTGTATTGAACGTTGATATCATATATTCTATGCAAGATTAACATGTTCTTCATTATTGTGCATACTATATGAGATTATCAAGTATCATGTTTGTTTATGATGATTTTAACATTTGAATTCTCTTTATTGTTCATGATTTAATACTTGACAATTATATTGATTACATTATCCAAATAACTGAAATGTTGATAGTATGGTTATATCCTTATTATTGTAATGATCTAGGGTGTTTATACATATTCGATAAAAATGATGCACATATATACCCATGTATATATCTTATTTTTGAATCATATACATCTACTAAAATTACTTGTTTTGCTAATCAGCTAATGTATATTGATCTCCCTAGTTTATGTATTCTTTGTCCAATAGAATTTTCACATGATCATTTGTATACTTTATATCATGTGTATTTAATATATATATATATATATATACATTGTACATATTTGATATACTATCACAGATCTTTTATGTACAGAACATGTTATATATGCTGTAATATATCTTATATAAATATTGCAATATGTTGTTTACCTATAGTTTTTTTTAGAATGCATATATGAGATATTTCTTTGTGTATATGTCATATATACATTTGAATATTTTTGTTTATGTTGATTAACTTTTGAAATTCATGGTAGAAACATGCATTAGTTTAAATTCTCTTATGACAAAGTTTGCAAGACTTATATAATAGTTAATTGCTCTTTCTAAAGTTAATTTTGATGTTATGCACACGAATTTGCATAAAATGTCCATTTTGATTTAATGGACCTGAAGTTGCACCATTTCAAATCAAGAAGTACTCGTGATTAAATGCACCTGTAGTTGCATAATTTCAAATCAAGAATTGCTCATGATTAAATGCACCTGTAGTTGCAGAAGTTTAAATTAAGAAATGCTCACTTTAATTAAATGCACTCGTAGTTGCATAATTTTAATCAATAAGTGATTTTAAAAAAGTGAGCATATGTTAAGAATAATGTTGTTAATCTTTCTTCTCAATTAAAGAATATGTTCCTGTAGTAGAAATATTGAGAAAGAAAGTTTTTAATATTGTGATGAGCAAACACCATGTCTTCTTGAGATGAATTGTTTCAATATTATTCCCTAAAGTGAATATTGTAATATCAAATAATTATGGTCAATGTCGAGATCATGATCGAAGAAGCAATTACTCATCCAGTGGTCATCATGGACCATTTAGAAAATCACACATATATGGTTATTAAAAGAAAATGTTTCATATTTTAGAGCATTAATTTTGTACCTGTTGTACGAAAATGAGAACCATGTGTGATAGCAAACTTTGCAATCTCCTGAAGAGATAATTAATCTTGGAAATATGAAATAGATGTTGCAAATCTCATTAAATCTCCTGAAGAGAAAATGAACATCATTAAATGAGCAACAAATATTATATTAGATTATGTGAATATCGTTTTATTTAATGTTTAATTTACAGAAATTATAGGAGATAGACCGTTTTGGAACCAATATTTCACAAATGTCCAATTATGAAAAAAATTTCAGCTTTGTCTTGGCTCAAGAGTTTCAATTAAATCTTCCCTATTTTGCCCTCCAAAATTCTGCACATCAAAAATTGATTTGTATTAATTCTTTCCATAATAAAATCTACTATGAAGATTTACCAATATCCAACCCTAACCTTAAATATGTTTTCCCATAAATTTTCTCCAATTGTCGTCACCAAATTCTTCATCTAATTGCCGTCAATTTGAAGTTTTTTTTTTTTTTTTTTTTTTTTTTTTTTTTTTTATTTTCTTCAATTTATCTGTAGCTCCTCCATTTGCCGTCAATTGAAGCATCATGAGTATTCCTTTATTCATCATCTTCTTCTTCTTTTTATTTATTTATTTTGTTTTTGTTTTGTTAAACAGTATGAATATCATGATAAAATATTTGTTTATTCTCTCTCTCTCTTTTTTTTTTTAAATTTTGTCAAACAATATGAATGGGAGGTTTTCCTCAATATATATATATATATATATATGAATGGGAGGAATCCAATTACATACTTTACATTTTTTTTTCAATTTTGTTATCAATAGATATTTTTTGTTATTAATATCTTATGTTATAAGATGTTTCTAATTTACATTATCCCTTATTTACCTCTAATCACCCATTTGATTGTAGAGTGTAATGTTTATTGAAATAATAAATATATACTATACATTATAATATATAATCAATATTCTGAACCCATTATATATTATATATTCATCATTGTGTATTCAGTTCATAAATCAAACGTCAGAATAATAAATATATACTAGGTTGTATATTGTATAATAAATATATATTTGGAATTATATTATATAAACCTTTGTATATAGTATATATACGTCATGATTTGTAAAGTTCATAAGTGAATTTTCAGAATTATAAATAAATGTCATGCAACACAATCCTTATAAAATATTCTTCATTCCCATACGGATGGTGTTTGGGTGGTTGTTGGAATGAGATTAATAACTATATTGATTACCAAGTTTCTCAAATTTGTATTCATGAAGGAATGTCGTTCACTAATTTGATTGAAGTTGTAACCCAAAAGTTCACTAATTTGTTATCAATAGATTAATAACTATAGTATATAAACCATTCGATCAACCATCAATTTGTTTTATATAAACCACCAGATATATTATATAAACTTACAACTAAATAATATATTATCCAGATTATATAATTTTTTATACCCACATATCAACCCGAATATACCAAACTAACATAATATTTTTTATACACCACAAAAACTCAATAATTGTGACCTGAATGATTTTTATAAACCCACAACTAAGTAAATTCGGCTGAATGATTTTTATATATCAAACTAGCCGTATATTTTATATACTACGTGGAATAATTTGTATAAACCCACAACTAAATAAACAAGCTAACAGTATATTTTATATAAACCACATAACAAACCCAAACAAACTCCAACAACCGACCAAACACCAAACAATATATTTTATATAAACCCAAACAAACTCCAACAGACAATGTTGCCGACAGATTGAGGATGTTTTGTCTAAACAAGAAAAACATAAGAACCACACAAAAAAAAAAGAAAAAAAATCGAAAAAGTAAGCATCCATCGGCAGAAGCGTCGTTGCCGGCTAACGTCGGCGACAATACAGACGGCAGGAACACTTACAGTGTTTGAAGGATGAGACGACAACAAAACACACGACGTTTGAAAGATGTGACGACGGGAACAGAGGTAGTGACGGCGAAACACAGAGGAAGTGACGACGGTCGAAGGATAGACGGGAGTGACGGCGGGAATAGAGCGGCGCGTAGTTGGAGGATGGACGACGAAACACAGAGGGAGTGAGCGACGATGGCTGGCAAATCGCGAAGGAGACCGGCGTGAAGAAGAAAATCGCAGGGATACCGACGTGAAGAAGAAAATCGCGAGGGAGGAGACCACGTGAAGAAGAAACGACTATTTGGGGATGTATATTTTGGGGTTTGAAAATAAAATAGTGAGGGAATTGAGGAGTTATTTGGAGAGAGGATTTGAAAAGATTTTTGCAGCCATAACTAATTATTACGAAAAGATATTTTGGGTAAATATATGGATAATAACCATATTTATTTTCTTATATATAATATAATGGGAATTGATGTAAATTAACATCTATTTTGGCTTGGCTTAGGATAAAGCTGATTTTTTTTTCAAGATTAGACATTTATGAAATTTTGAATCTAATATGGTTTATCTATGTAGTTAACCCTTTAATTTATGTTTATTTATTAAGTTCAATTTTATATTCACTTTCTTTTTCTGAGGCTCATTATGTGTTATTTTACTTTCCTGAAGAAACATGAATATTTCACATTTGATTGACCCCAAGATGAATAATGAAGATTTATGTTTGGCAGATAGCGCAACAACACACACTATCCTTAAAAGTATGAAATATTTTTCAGAATTGACAATGCTAGAAGCAAAAGTCAATACAATATTAGGCCCTAAAGACTTGATTGAAGGTTTTGGAAAAACAAATATTATTTTGCCTAGAGGAACAAAATTTACAATTGATAATGCTTTGTTCTCCAGTAAATAAAAAAGAAACATTCTAAGCTTTAAAGATATACATGGTAATGGTTATCATATAGAGACTGATGAGAAGAATAATATAGAATATCTTTATATTATATCAATTGTCTCACATGAAAAACGTATATTAGAAAAGTTGCCTGCTTTTTCTTCTGGATATTACACGCATATTCGTGTTATTGAAACATATGCAACAATGAACCTGAAGTTCAATGATCGAGATATATTTTCTATTTGGCATGATCGATTGGGTCATCCTGGGTCAATAATGATGAGAAAAATTATTGAAAACTCACATGGACATCCATTGAAGAACCAGAAGGATTCTTTAATCTAATGAATTGTCATGTGCTGCTTGCTCTCAAAGAAAATTAATTATTAGACCCTCACCAGCTAAAGTTGGGACTGAATCCCCCCATTCCTAGAACGAATTCATGGTGATATATGCAGACCTATAAATCCACCAAGTGGACCATTTAGATATTTTATGGTTCTAATTGATGCATCCAGTAGATGGTCACATGTGTGTTTATTATCAAGTCGAAACCTTGCATTTGCAAGATTATTCACTCAAATAATTAAGTTAAGAGCACAATTTCCTGATTATGTAATTAAGAAAATTCGTCTTGATAAAGCTGGTGAGTTTACATCCCAATCATTTAATAATTATTGTATGTCAATTGGGATAAGTGTTGAACATCCTGTAGCTCATGTTCATACACAAAATGGTCTAGCTGAATCATTTATAAAACGTCTGCAATTAATTGCTAGACCAATGCTTATGAGAGCAAGGCTTCCAATATCTGTATGGGGTCATGCAATTTTACATGTTGCATCGCTTATACGCATTAGGCCAGCAGCCTATCATAAATACTCCCCAAAAAAATTAGCTTATGGCCAACAACCAAATATATCTCACTTACAAACTTTTGGAAGTGCAGTATATGTTCCAATTGCTCCACTAAAACGTACTAAGATGGGTTCTCAAAGGAGGCTAGGAATATATGTTGGATTTGATTCCCATCAATTATTAGATATCTTGAACCCCTGATGGGTGATGTGTTTACTGCACGATTTGCTGATTGTCATTTTAATGAGACAAAATTTCCAACATTAGGGGGAGAGATTAAGAAGTTGGAAAATGAAATTACATGGAATGCAGCGTCATTGTCTCATTTAGATCCCCGTACCAATCAATGTGAACTAGAAGTTCAAAAGATAATTCATTTGCAAAATATTGCAAATCAAATGCCAGATGCATTTACAGATGCTAAGAAAGTGACCAAGTCACATATACCAGCTGCAAATACACCATCGAAAATTGATATCCCAGCGCAACAAGTTATCATAACTAATGAGTCTGCGACACGCTAGAAGCGTGGTAGACCAATGGGTTCCAAAGATAAAAATCCTCGAAAAAGAAAAGTAGTCAATAATCAAAACGACGTAATTGATAATATGGATATTCTAGAAGAAATCCTGAATGTGACTACTCATAATAATATCGAAGAAGGTGAAATACCTGAGGATAATAATGAAATTTCGATAAATTATGTAATGAATGGAAAAATATGGAACCGAAACAATATAGTTGTTGATAACATTTTTACATATAATGTTGCTTGCGACATCATTTCTGAAAATGATGATTATGAACCAAAATCTGTCGACATAGAAAGGATTGGCTTAAGTGGAAAGAAGCAATCTAGACAGAATTAAACTCACTTTCAAAACGTGAGGTTTTCAGACCAGTAGTCCAGACACCAGAAGATGTCAAGCCTGTGGGATACAAATGGGTATTTATAAGAAAAAAAATGAAAAGAATGAGGCCACAAGATATAAAGAAAGACTTGTTGCACAAGGATTCTCGCAAAGGGCTGGTATTGATTATGAGGAGACATATTCTCCTGTGGTGGATGCAATAACATTGAGATATTTAATTGGTCTGACTGTGTATAAAAAACTTGACATGCATCTCATGGATGTAGTTACAACATATTTATATGGATCTCTTGATAATGATATTTATATGAAAATCCCTAAAGGATTAAAAATACCGGAGTCATATAATTCAAATCCTAGAGAATTATATTCGATCAAATTACAGAGATCTTTATATGGATTAAAACAATCAGGATGAATGTGGTATAATCGCCTGAGTGAATATTTATTGAAAGAAGGATATCAAAATAATCCAATTTGTCCATGTGTTTTTATAAAGAAATCACAGTCAGGATTTGCTATAATTACTGTATATGTTGATGATTTGAATATAATTGGAACTCCTGAAGAGCTTCCAAAGACAATAGAATATCTTAAGAAAGAATTTGAGATGAAAGATCTCGGGAAACCAAAGTTTTTCCTTGGCTTACAAATTGAGCATCTAGCAGATGAGATATTTATTCATCAATCAACTTATACAGAAAAGATCTTAAAGAGATTTTACATGGACAAAGCACATTCATTGAACATTCCAATGGTAGTCCGTTCACTCAATGTAAAGAAAGACATCTTCCGACCTCGAGAAGATAATGAAGAGCTTCTTGGTCCTAAAGTACCATATCTTAGTGCAATTTGTGCACTTATGTATCTTGCTAATAATACACGACCTGATATAACATTTTCAGTAAATTTATTAGCTAGATATAGTTCTTCTCCAACAAAAAGACATTGGAATGGAGTTAAACACATCCTCCGTTATCTTCGAGGGACAATTGATATGAGTTTATTTTATTCTAATAAATCAAACTTTGATCTAGTTGGTTATGCTGATGCATGTTATTTATCTGACCCACATAAAGCTAGATCTCAAACAGGTTATTTATTTACATATGGAGGAACTGCTAAATCATGGCGATCTATGAAGCAGACAATAACAACTACTTCCTCAAACCATGCTGAGATTCTGACAATTCATGAGGCTAGTCAAGAATGTGTATGGCTAAGATCAATGACTCAACACATTTGTGAAACATGTGGATTGTCTTCTAACAAAGGTTGTCCAACAACGTTATATGAAGACAATACAACAGTATAGCCCAAATCAAAGGAGAATACATTAAAGGAGATAGAACGAAACACATCTCACCAAAGCTCTTTTACACTCACAATCTTGAAGAAAATGGTGATATCACTGTTCAACAAATTTCTTCAAAAGGCAATTTGGCAGATCTATTTACGAAGGCATTACCTACTGCGACCTTTGAGAAGTTGGTGCACAACATTGGAATGCGACGACTCAGAGATCTCAAATGATGTTTTTATGAGGGGGAGTAAATACACTGCACTCTTTTTCCCTTCGTTATGGTTTTTTCCCATTGGGTTTTCCTAGCAAGGTTTTTAATGAGGCCGTTGTTAATGCATCTAAGGGGGAGTGTTGTAAATATATATATCTGGTATATATAGGTATCTATTAGATATCCATTAGTCTTAGTCAACCCATATTTGTAGTCATTCTTCTCCATGACTCTCTCACTCCCTTAGGAATAGCCAAGAGACTCTCACCCTCTTCTATTTTTAGCATTTTGAAGCTTGTAACCTACCCCATTGCATTAGTATAAATAGGGGTTGTATGAGGTATGGAAGAAACACACTTGAATGAAAAAGCATTAGCTCTCTTTTTCTCTCTACTTTGCCCTCTCAAATTTTCTCTTAATTGTTTTATTGCTCTTCACGTTTTATAACAATTAGAAAATAATAGTATTTTTATTATTTAAATATGTTTTTATTTTTAAAAAAATTAAAAAATATTTTTTTAAATAAAAAATTAGTGTCACGTCAACAAACCATTAGTTATTAATGGAAAATTGGATGGAGTGACTAAAATGAAACAAAATCCAAACCTCAGGGACTAAATTGTCGAGTTTGAAAACTCAAGGACCAAAATGAAACCTAACTCAAACCTCAGGGACTAAAAGTATGTTTTTCCCAATTTTAAAATAATAAAAATATTGTTATTTTTTAATTTTGATTTCTTCCCCCCTTCTTCCTCCTCCTCCTCCTTCTTCTTCTTCAACACACCAGTCGATGGTGACCGACGATCGACCGCCGACGGCGACTTTTATTTTTTTCCCCTTTTTTCTTCTTCTTTCACTCTCCTTCTCCTTTTTTCTCACTGTCCCTCTCTTTCTTTCCCTCACCGTCTCTCTCTCCCTCACTGTCCTTCTCTCTCTCACCGCCTTTATGAAACCCCTTTTCGTGAGATTTGGAACTCGATTCTCAATCGCGAGCGTCCGTGCATGGGGAAGAACTCTGGGTCTTCGATTCTGAAGCTTTCCGGCGAGATCTGGGTGTGGGGAGGAACTCGAGACAAGCCAAAATCTGAGATCCAGTCTCTGACGTCGTGCCGAGCTACCCGCGAAGGCCTGTGTTACTGCTCTTCCCACGTCGTCAAGCTGCTACATGCTGAACAGTGAGCAGAAATCAAGAGGGCAACGGTGAGAGGGAGGAACTCGTGACTGAGAGAGAGAGATCGCCGAAGATTGGAAAAAATGTTGTTGTCGTCGCTGCTCGGTATCTCCACACTCGCCGGAGAAGATGATCGAAGGGAGATAATGCTGAGGGTGGCTAGGCTGGTGGGCGGCGATGGTGGCGGCGACCGACAACGGTGAAGGGGTAGATGGGGAAAAGGAAGAAAATGGGGGAAGAGGGAGAAGATGGGGGAATTTGGGAAAAAAAAGAAAAAAGAAAATAATAAATGAAATAATAAAAAAAATATTCTTTAAATAAAATAATAAAAAAATATTTTTGGGAAAAATACACTTTTAGTCCTTGAGGTTTGGGTTAAGTTACACTTTGGTCCCTGAGTTTTAAAACTCATCAAAACTACCCCTGAGGTTTGAGATAAGGAGCAATTTGGTCCCTCCATCCATTTTTCTGTTAAATGTTAACGGAATTCTGATGTGGTATTATTTTTTTTATTATTTTTTTTTTAGTTTTTTAAAATAAAATAATATTAAAATAATAAAAATATATTATTATATTTTTCTTTTTTCATTTCTAATTTTTTTCCTTTTTTCTTTTATGTTTATTCTCCTTCTTCTTCTTTTCTCCAGACCGACCACCGACAGCTTCTTCTTCTTTAGACCACCGACGACTACCTACGCGCGGAGCAGCCGTTTGCCATCTCCGATCTTCTTCTCCGGTGGATTCTCCATCTCCGATCGTCTTCTCCGGTTCTCCATTGCAGTGGGTTTGAAACGAAGACCCACATGAGCTAACGCGCCATCTCCGATCTTCTTCTCCGGCGGATTTTCCATCTCCGATCGTCTTCTTCGGTTCTCCATTTCAGTGGGTTTAAAACAAAGACCCACACGAGCTAACACGCCATCTCCGATCTTCTTCTCTGGCGGGTTCTCCATCTCCGATCTTCTTCTCCGGTTCTCAATTTCAGTGGGTTTGAAATGAAGACCCACACGATCTAACGAGAAGATGCCTCTGAAACGGACACCCACGTGAGATCTAACCTTTGAAACGATCACCCACGCGAGACCCATGCGAGATCTGAAGTTGTTGAGCTTGAAAACGTCGTCGACCTTGTCAGGAAGTGTTCGAAAACGTTCAAACCTCGTAGATCTGAAGTTTTTCAGGTCGGGGATATCGCGGATCGAGCGTCGAACGTCGTCTGAAACACTTTGTTCAAGCTATTGCGCGGGTTGGAGAAGAACCGCTGTCGGAGAAGGAACGTTGAGGATGTTGTCGCTCACGAAGGAGGCGTCGAGTTTTAAGAGTTTTAAGAGTTCTACCATAAAGGAGGCAACTTCTCAATCACATCAACATCTTGGAATGGTTCATGACCAATTCCTCACATTGCAAACTACTAATGATAATTTGCAGTTCCTTTCATTTGATTGACTACCAAATTAGTATCAACTCAAGAATTTTCCACAGAGGAAATTCTTTGTACAACATCTTTCAACTTGTACATCTTGCCAATGCCCCCACAAAAACCTTTAAGTTTTTTAGGCACTGCAATAGACATTACTACAAGTGTCCTCACGACCACTTATAGTGTAATTGCAACATAGGATGTCCAATGCATCCACTTTTGCTTACTTAACAGCTTTAGCTTCAAGCTTTTTGTGAGCAAATTGACATTCTTCATTCAATATGTGGGCAAAGGTCCAACATAGTAAGGTAGAAGATCATCATTCTTTTTCAGCATGAGCTTTGGTAATGGTTGATCTCATCATGGTAGGAGCAACAACATTAGTGGTGGTACTGACAACCATTAATCGCTTAATTGTCTTCAGATTGTTGGAAATATGTTGTATATAGAAACTGTTTCACACTAACAAACAGATTACAATGCAACTAGCTACAAACAAATACAGTGTAAATATATCTACAGACAGTGTATATAACAAAAATTATAGAAATCATGATTAAACCATATCAGAACATCAATAGCGCTCCAAAGGTCGTAGATGATCCAACTGACAACAACAGCCACATCAAACGAACAAAACCTGTAAAACAAAAGAATGTGATGATTGGTAGTCGAGGCACACTTTCAAAGCGCCGTCCTGAAGACAATTATTCGCTCTGCACGGGTTGCTAGCAGACTACAACGATTGTCTTAGCAGGATACAACGACTAATTCCGATAGAACAACAACCTCGAACTACACGGATCTGGCAGAACTCTTGCATACTCACTCTCAACAAAACCAAACTCAAACGAAGAAAAGATAAGAGAAACACGAAAATGGAATAATCTAAAATGAAGAAACCAACTACTATTTATAGCTATACAAATAGGAGCTATATGGAAAACGAAAAGACAAACAATAAATACACTGTAAATATGTTAATTACCGTGTATTTATGTGTATTTACAACAACTGGAGAATACAGAAGGTCACTCAATTACTCTGTAATTATGAGCAATTACAACAGTTGCAGAACATAAAAAGGCACAAACCGTTCATCTTCACACAAGTTATGAATTTAATTTTGGACATTAAATTCATAATTTAAGCAACCGTTTAAAAACTTTTGATCAACTAACCATCATTTTCTTTCACACATTTACACCAAAATCCAACAAGACGCTTACCATTGGCCGCCAGAAAAGAAAGAGGAAAAGGGAGATCGCTGAAGAACCACGACGAAGGAATACATAAGCCGTCAAATTCTCTGTGAAAAGAAAGCGTGAAGGGAGAACCGAAAACTCTGGAATAATATATTTTGAAATTCATTCTTAAAACCAAATCTTAATACTTCTAATCCTATATATATATATATATATATATATATATATATATATATATAACGATATTCAGGTAGATTCAATATGCATTCTCCTTTTTTTTTTTAAAAAAAATAATTATTTAGCTTGGTGCTTGCCATAAAATGTTTTGATACTATAAGTTAGGGTTTGGATTTTTTTTTCTTTTTTTAAAATGAGATAGAATGTTTGAATTAAAAATCGAAATTGATAGAAAAATATTGAAATTAAATAAATTATTTAATTCTTCATTTATTTATTTTTTTTAATTTAGTTTAGATCTTGCAATTGCTAAACTCCCAAATATGCCATAGGAGTAACACATGTGTACGATGGTTTCAGAAGCCTTATGGAATAAAGGACACCAGATAGAGAGATTAATTCTCTTTTCTTTGTAAGTTCACATGGGTGGGGATGATGTCATTAAGGATTTTCCAGCCACAAATTTTCATTTTTGGAGGCAAACGCAACTTCCATAAACTTTTCCAAAGAACCCTCACATTATTTGTGGAGGACGATGTGTCAGACGCACCCTCGACTAAACTCACCCCAAGATCATAAGCACTTTTCACAGAAAAGTGCCTCTTACCATTGAGTGCCCAATATATCTCATCTTCCTCTCTTTGACCGTTTAATGGCATGGCCAAGATATGCTCAATATCATCCTGCAGAAAGCCCCATTGCATCTTCGCCATATCCCAGGACCCATCCTCCAAGAGCAACGAGGACACCGTCTCCAATCGCAACTCATCTTGAACCCCCATCACTTTGTGTTGCCGATCCTCAGGAGCTATAAGCTTGAGGGCATCTTACAGGTAAAGACATATGTCCTGATATGTCTATCATTATTCCTCCACCTGATGAACAACCGGAAGGTCTGAAAATGCCCAATCCTGAGTACGACATATGGATAGCTGCGGACCAATTACTAGTGGGGTGGTTGTACAACTCCATGACCACAGAAGTAGCATCCCTAGTAACAAGTTGTGAAATGGCCCAAGAGCTTTGGGCAGCACTACAGGAGTTTTATGGAGTACACTCCATATCTCAGAAAGACTATCTCAAAAGGATGCTTCAGCACACAAGAAAAATGAGTATGAAAATGGCCGAGTATCTTAGTTTAATGAAAGGTTACTCAGATAATTAGTATTTGGCAAGTTCTCCTGTGGATCCCAAAGATCTTATCTCCTATGTTATTGCCGGATTAGACGTGGAGTTCACGCCCATTGTTGTGGTGATTCAAAACCAGGCGATGTCTTGGAACCAAGTTTAGTCCCAGCTACTGACTTTTGAAAAACGAAAAGAACAACTTGAAGCACTCAAAGGAGTTATCTCAATTAATCAACCCTCTGCTAATATAGCAGCTGTTGGAAATTCTCAAGGTAATCAAGCATCACAATAAAACAGGCCCTTCAACAACAATTCTCAGAAAAATAATCATGGTCGAGGGAGAGGACGCTTCTTTGGTAATTCCAAACCTATCTGTCAAGTGTGTGGAAAATCAGGACATACAGCTGCTGTTTGCTTTTATCGGTTTGAGAAAAACTTCAATAACAATCATAACTCCTCCAATGTTGGTTCAAGTAACACATCCAAGCAGCCTACCTCTAATCCTACTGCCATGATTGCAACCCCAGAACACCTTCGTGACAATGTCGGGTACTTGGACAGCGGAGCTAGCAACCATTTGACTTCAGAACTTGGAAACTTATCACTCAAATCTGATTACACAGGTATGGAACGAATTACTGTTGGTAATGGTTGTCCGTTGCCTATTCATTACATTGGAAGTTCTTTCATTCATTCCAAGTTCAGAAATCTCATGTTGAAAGGATTAATACAGGTCCCACAGATTAGTAAAAATTTAATTAGTATATCTCGTTTGACTGAGGATAACTCTGTTGTGGTTGAATTTCATGACTCGTTTTTTCTTGTTAAGGACAAGGATTCGAGGAAGGTTCTTCTGGAAGGGAGTCTTAAGGATGGGTTGTATCAAATATCGTCGTTGGAAGTTGATAACTCTCCAAAAGGTGGTTATTTAGGCCTTATTTCTATAGGGATTTGTGTGTCTTTTGTGCTTAATAGGGTTGGTTTTAGATATATATTATATGTTTTAACCCATTTGGAAGAATGGAAGCTTTGGAAGTTATTTTATGCAGAATGTATTGCTGAGTGACTGAAGGAAGCAAATTCTGTGCTGGAACAAAGCGATGAGCAAAACTACCACGTCACAGCTCGTTATCCATTTTAATAAAGTGGCGTTAGCTGAATTATTTTTGGATCTAAGAAGCTTGGAAAACCCTCCACGTGTCCAAATTAATCTAATTAGGTTAAACCTCATCTTATAAAAGGAGGGAGCCGTCAAAGATAAATTTATTCACGATTGGGAGACCGAATCAATCGGCTGGAGGCCGAATTGACGGCAGAATGGAGATCTAAGAAGACCATTTGCAATTCAACTCAAGAGGACGAAGTTCTTCCATGTTCTTGGTGGTTTGGAGCAGCTGTTTCATCTCCCCAATTGCTAAAAGGATTAGTATTTCTTGTGTATTTTGCATTATGGATGTGCTTGTCAAGATTGTAACGTGTTTTATGTTTTCAATCATGAACTAATTGCTTTGAAGGCATGGGTTAAGAATTATGTGATTGTTATATTTATAAAATTTGGAAATTCTATTTGATTATGTCATCCTGAATTATTGTTGATCTTTAATTTCATTATGTGCCCGCCTAGCTAGTCGGTATGTATAGCTTCTCCTAGTTTCAGGGATGATTTAGGAGTTGTGTGACAATAATTCACGCGACATCATTGTGTATTGGTGAACGCCAGTGACTGAGTTAGGGATAGCCAGTTGCCTAGTGCTTGATCGGTAGAGCTTCATTGGAGTTGAAACATATTCCAAAAAATCCGGAGTTCCGGGAGGATCCCGCTGTTAATATTGAGATTGACGGATCAAAAGAATTGCTGGAGCATCTTTATAACAATTACAGAAGTCTTAACCTGTGTCTGTTTCCATTCTGTTTTCTCTAGTCGTAATCATTTACAACTTTAGTATTTATTTTGTTTCAGCATTTTAAAAACCCAATCAATTTAACCAACCATTTGAAACCACTAAAAAGACAAATTAAATCAATAGAGGTAGGCAATTCAAGACCCTGTGGATATGATAAATACTTATCACTTGCTGCTAGATTGTGTATACTTGCACAGTATTTTGAGGTGAATTTATCTATATTTTTAACCACTTCAGAATTGCAACAGAAGCCTCTTCTCATAGTGCTGTACAGTAAGTCCCAAGGGAGAAAGTTGATTTTGTTGCTATTGTATCTAGTAGAAACCAGGTTGATCCTATGTTGTTAACATTACCTGGTAGTCATCTCATTTTGTATAGTTCAAAGAATGTGTGGCATAGTCGTTTTGGCCATCCATCTCCTAAAACTTTGAATCAGTTGTTGACTTCTTGTAATCTGAAGACTAAAATAAATGAGAATCTATCCTTTTGTGAGGCTTGTTAGTATGCTAAATCTCATAAGCTCCCATTCCCTAACTCTACATCTTGAGCAGCTAAACCACTTGAGTTAATTCACATTGACCTATGGGGTCCTGCCCCCATCACTTCTACTAATGGATATCAATATTACATCAGTTTCCTTGATGATTTTTCTCGGTTCACATGGATATTTCCCTTAAAATACAAAAGTGAGGCCATAGTTGTGTTTAAGCAATTCAAGAACCAAGCTGAAAAATTTATATGATACCAAGATAAAAACAATAAGATGTGATGAAGGAGGGGAATTCAGGTCGCTTATCCAATTTGCTTCTAAAGTTGGAATACATGTTCAGCTAGCATGTCCTTATACCTCGGCTCAAAATGGGAGAGTGGAATGAAAACATAGGCACATTGTTGAAACTGGCCTTGCTCTTTTGGCTCAAGCTAAGATGTCGTTAGTTTATTGGTGGGATGCATTTCACACGATAGTTTACATAATTTATCGCATGCCAACTACTGTTCTTAAAGGAAAGGTTCCATTTACTCTCCTCCATAATGAACAACCTGATTATCAAAGCTTAAGAACTTTTTGTCCTGCTTGTTATCCCTGTCTTCGACAATACCAACAACATAAGTTTGACTATCACACTACTCGATATGTTTTTCTCGGCTACAGCAACAACCATAAGGGGTATCGGTGTCTTAGCCCTTCAGGCCGAGTGTATGTTTCACGACATGTTTGGTTTAATGAGGAACAATTTCCCTTTGCCGATAAGTTTTTGGAGCAAGATTAACACCAACCTAACACCTCCAGTGACATTTTATCATGGTTGTCCCTCCACATATCAGACCCATCTTCCAATATTTCCAACCCACCTCCCTCCCCTCCCATGCCAAATGAACATCCAACACCATCCTCTCCAATGCCCACTGAAAATCCAACATCACCTTCCTTTTCTAGCCCACGATCTAACTCCTCCATTCACCATTCTCCTTCTAGCCTCTCTTTACCTTCATCACCCACCAGCTCCACCCCCTCCAATTTATCTCCTTCTGACCATAATCTTCACCCAATGATCACCCGTGGTAAGGCTGGTATCACCAAGCCTAAGCAATATTTTGGATGTCTCTCTCAATCCACCCCCTCATTAGACTGGTATATGGCTGAACCTTCCAGATTTGTTGATGCCTTTGTTGTTCCAGCTTGGAAAAAGGCCATGGATGAAGAGTTTGATGCCTTGAGTCGTAATCAGACTTGGGATCTTGTTCCTCCCGCTCCTCATCAGCATTTAGTTGGCAACAAATGGGTTTTTAAGCTGAAACGCACTGCTGATGATGTTATTCAACTCTACAAAGCTTGGTTAGTAGCCAAAGGTTTTTTCCCAGACTCCTGGTATTTATTTTCACGAGACCTATAGCCCCGTCATTAAGTGTTGGGTTTTATGCCCTAAAACTCGTAGATAGTGAATGTAATCGTTGACTGGATATTAATGAAATAATATTGATATATTTTTCCATTAATTGTTATTAGTTATTTTTTATTTTATATTTGTCTTTGCCAAATAATAACCCTAATCCAATAAACTAGACATCCAAGGTTGTAATATGAGTCTTGAACTATATGTAGCGACATATGGGATCATTGTTCAAGAAACACCCTAAAGGGTCTATAGTATAGGGATAAGACTGGGTGCCTTATCCTGGTGACACTATGGATACGACCCACTTTGTATTTGATACAAACGCTGCGATCCAACGCGTTCGTGTAGGAGACATGCGAGTGGGGGTATCCTATGCAATGAGTTTGCATAAGACCGGACCGCGAAATAGTAACCACTGGTTATAACACCGTTAACTAGTGGTTTTCTATTTCACTAGGACGACCTAGACAACTTAGTCTTAATCCTGAGTTGATTATGGACTCCTGATCATGAGAGATTGTCCTTTGATTTGTATGGGTGAGAGTGGCCAATACGCCGACTCAATAAGCCTACCACTTTGGGGACAAGACCGAATGGGGCGCTGGGAACATAATCGTACAAGATAGAATTCACTCCTTCCCGACTTTAGGGAAGCAGATGAGTGTTCCCTTAAGTGGTTACTCCGAGTCTTGAACAAAGGGCCCTACCCTCTCAATGGCACGAGAGGGTTTTCTGTTTGATGGTTGGACCACAAACAGGTTGTTCATTAGAGGAGAATTGGTACTTAAGGAAATAGAGGTAACCCAGGGGTAAAACGATAATTTGACCCAACTGGTGTTACGGACACTCGTGAAGGACTAACTAGTCGATATTGGTCTAGATCCGTGGACACAGAAAATATGTCTGTAGTGAAAAGAGTGCAACTGTGAGTCTATAGTGGAATGTACACACAGTTAACAAATATTGATTAATGTGGTTAATGAGTTTGACCAATTAATCTCACATCGTTGGAGCTTCTGATCTGCAGGTCCATTAGGTCCCACTGGTAGCTCGTAAAGTAATTTGAGGCAACTAAGTAATAAAAGTAAATTGAAAATGTTCAATTTATTAAGGGAAACAAATATAATATATATTGATATATTATTATGAGAGAAATTAATATTTGAAAAGTTCAAATATAAATTTATGGAAGTTTGAAAGAGTTCAAAATAATGAATTAATTAATTTAAGGCCTAAAATGTGTTTGGGCAAATTAATTAATTCTAGGCCGGGAATTAAATATGTGATATTTAATTGGTGGTTAATTAATTAAAGAATTCATTAACCGGGAATTAATCAATTATGGAAATAATTAATCACTTAAGGAAGTGATTAATCATTTATGGAAATGATCTAATCACTTATGGAAGTAATTAGTCATTTGTGGAAAAGATTAATCAATTATGGAATTGATTGATCATGATTGATTAATTAAAGAATAAGATTGAATCAATTATGGAAAAGATTGATTTAATTGAATATTTTATTCATGGCCTCTCTTCTATAAATAGAACACTAGACCTAATTGGTCATGACACTTGACACTCTTGAAAGACAAGACCTAGAATTCTCTCTAGCCTCCCTCTTAGAGAAAGACTCCCACAAGTCTTTTGCTTCCTAGACTTAGAGACATACCGGTGTAACCTCTGTGGTTATTGTGTCGATCAAGAAGGAAATTCAAGCGATCAAGAGGCTAAGGCGGCTGCTGCGTTTTCGTTCGTGGAGCGTCGTTGGCGAAGAACGGTCAAGTCTACAACGGAGGTTTGTAATGGTTCTTCCTCTTTTCTTTAGAAAAGTATTAAAAATAAATTTAGATTTATTTTAGCATGTTTAAACCAATTTTACAGCGGCTTTAAAGGTTGTTTAATGTTTTGTTTGAGTTATCGTAACAGTATTTTAATGTTAATTAATATACGGCGTAAGGTCCAATCGATGTGCTTCCGCTGCGTGGGGACTTTTATTCCCTTCATTAAGCCCGTGTCCATTCGAATAATTCTCACTTTGGCTACCACTTGGAATTGGTCGGTTCGTCAGCTCGATGTTAGTAATGCTTTTCTTAATGGCAGCCTTCAAGAGACTATTTTCATGCCCCAACCAGAAGGTTATATTGATGTTACTCGCCCGACCTATGTTTGTCGTCTTAAGAAAGCGTTATATGGCTTGAAATAAGCCTCTCGGGCCTGGTATGACAAGCTTCGCACCACACTGTTTTATTGGCGCACTTCTTCCAGTCTCATTATTTTACTAGTGTACGTTGATGACATTCTTATCACTGGTTCCACTCCCACACTTATTGAAGACCTTATTTCTCGGTTGCACCATCAGTTTGTGATTCGTGACCTTGGTCCTCTTCATTACTTTCTCAGGATCTAGGTTGCTCGTTCTTCCCCGGGCTTTATGTTGTCTCAAGCTACTTATATTCGCGACATTTTGGCTTGCCTGAACATGCAAAATATCAAGACTGCCCCCACTCCCATTACCACTAATTCTTCACCCACGGCTGTGAGTTCTGAATTGTTCTCCGATCCTTCTCTATATCCAACCTTATTGGATCTTTACATTATGTTTTGCTCACTCGCCCTGATCTTGCCTTTGCTGCCAACAAGCTTAGCCAACATTTTCAAGCTCCCACCATTTCTCATTGACAGTCTCTCAAGCGGATTCTCCGCTATCTCTAGGGGTCCATTCACCTTGGCCTTAGCATCCAACCTGCGCCTTCACTTACTCTCACTGGTTTTTCGGATGTTGATTTGGCTGCATGCCCAATTGATCACAAATTTGTTGGAGGCTTTTGCGTCTTCCTTGGTCCTCTAAGAAACAACATGTTGTTGCTCGTTCAAGCACCAAATTCGAGTATCGTGCATTGGCTCTTATTTCATGTGATCTTATGTGGATTCGATCTTTGCTTGCTGAATTATGCATCCCACTCACTGCTCCTCCCAAAAGGAGAAATAGAACCTTGTTAGACATGGTTCGATCAATGATGAACTATGCTCAAATGCCTAGTTCGTTTTGGGGGTATGCAGTAGAGACTGTAGTACACATCCTGAACAATGTTCCCTCGTAAAGTGTTTCTGAAACACCTTTCGAATTATGGAAGGGGCGTAAACCTAGTTTGCATCATTTTCACATCTGGGGTTGTCCAACACACGAGCTTGTGAAAAATCCTATGAAACTGGAACCTTGTTCAAAATTGTGCCAATTTGTTGGTTACCCTAAAGAAACGAGAGGTGGTTATTTCTACGACCCGCAAGAAAATAAGGTGTTTGTATCGACGAACGCCACCTTCTTGGAGGAAAACCACATGAGGGATCATAAACCACGTAGCAAAATAGTATTAAGAGAAACTACTGAAGAATCACCAAGAGTTGTTGACGAAGCTGGGCAGTTGTTGACGAAGCTGGACCTTCAATAAGGGTTGATGAAGGAACTGGTTCTTCAGATCCATCCCGTCCTTCTCAAACGTTGAGAATGCCTCGACACAGTGGGAGGGTTGTTTTACAACCTGATCGCTACTTGGGTTTAACTTAAACTCAGGTTGTCATACCTAATGATGACATTGAGGATCCATTGTCCTATCGACATGCAACGTATGACGAAGATCAGGATGAATGAGTCAAAGCCTGCTCATGCATTTATGTATGTTATAATTAGATTGTAATAAAGCATGCTCATGCATTTGGGTTTAACTTAAACTCAGGTTGTCATACCTAATGATGACCTTAGGATATAAAGCATGCTCATGCATTTATGTATGTTATAATTAGATTGTAATATATGTTTGAAATGCATGGATTGATTTTCATGATTTATTTAATATATAATAGAGTTATATTAAATTCATGAAAATGGAAAAGTATGTTGCATGCAATTACATAGTTTTAATATAAGAGTTATATTAAAAATTATTTGTTTGCAGCATGCTAAGTTGATTTTCCATTATTGGCTGTAATAAAGTTGTTTATTATTTAAATGGAAATCAAATTGCATTGAGCATGATACATCCATAGGTTAATATAAGGGTTATATTAATTATCATGAAATGCAGAGTACTATAGTTTAAATTTCATTAACTTGAATATGATTGTTAATTGTTTTAAAAACTATAGTATGCATGATTATAGGGCTAATCATTAAAAATTTTGAAATAGTTTAAAATTTATGATTAGAAACCGTCAATCTATAATCAAGATATGCATGTTCACATAGGATCTTAGGTTAAATTGAATTAATTTTAATGGGTTAAAATTAATTAGACCTAAGATCATTTTCTAATAGGATTAGAATATCTTACTTAGTTTTAAAAATAGTTTTAATGAACTAAGTAGGACGAGCATTCCTAAGATTATAAGGGAACTCTACCAGTGAAGTTCTGTCTAAGGATTGGAGGTATTTAAGTTGACGGTAAATGGAACACCTCCTACCTGGGAACGAATCTGGAACACCGGAGTTGAATTAATCTCAGGTTAATGTTAGAATAATGTCGCTAGGTTAATTAAATTGGTTTAATATACCTAGACATTAGGTCTTATTATAATAGTTATAATAGGACTAGACTTAGATAAATGACTTAGCCGGATTTATCTAGGTTTTAATCAAACCCTAAAATTAATAATAGGTTACTTTAGTGGGAGGAAAATTACAAAACTTAATTTAAATTGAGTTTTGCTCCTACGTCCCCGTGACGTTCACACCGTGAGATCCATGCTCGGCTTCGTGTCGTCGTAGAGCGGCCTCCCTTCGGAGAGTGTTTGCATGGGTCAATACCAAGGTGAATGGGGAAAGTGACTATAGTAAGTGGGAGCGGGATGCGTGTCAACGTATCCTTCGGTCTCCACCCCTAGGTCACAACGTGAGATTCCTATGATCCGCCTGCGTGTTGCCCTGGAGCAACCACCCCTTCGGAGGGCCTGATCATAGGATTCGGAACATCGTGAACTCCTGAATAGGATAGGATCACTTAGGCTAATTACCAACAGTTGTCTTTCCTAACGGTAGCCTGTTGGTGCGTGCCTCTGGGATCTGAAAGTGAGAGGGTTACACTTACGGGGAGGAGTTAATTTGTTAACAAATCCTTGACCGAACAACGGTGGTTAATATCTAATGGAATATGAGTTATTCTGGTATTAGAAATTGACTGAGAAGAGTCTCATTTTAGAGGAGGAACAACTGATCACCCTTCGGTGGCTGTTCTTCTAAACCTCTAAAGCATCGTTGCGAAACACAATCATAGTTTTATTAGGGTTCTTTGGTTGTTTGTTTGCAAAATTGATTGGATGTATGCTATTGTTTGTATTGCTTGTGTGATGGGTTAAGGCAAAGATAACTAATACGGTCACTTGTTTGTTTTTCAGCAATGTCTTCCTCTATAATTTCCCTTCTTAAAAATGAACAACTTACCGGCGAGAATTTTCCACAATGGAAATCTAACCTCAATACAATACTCGTGGTTGAGGACTTAAGGTTCGTCTTAACGGAGGAATGTCCTCCCGTTCCCCCTCGCACTGCCACTCAGGCAGTTAAGGACGCCTACGAACGCTGGACCAAGGCCAATAAAAAGGTCAAAGTCTATATTTTGGTCAGCTTGTCTGAAGTGTTGGCCAAGCGTAACGAGAACGTGGCAACTGCCAGGGAAATTATGAATTCCCTGCAGGAGATGTTTGGACTTTCGTCCTACCAGCTCCACCACGACGCCTTGAAGAATGTCTTCAATGCCAAGATGCTGGAAGGTCAATCTGTTCGGGAACATGTCCTGGACATGATTAACCAGTTCAACATAGCTGAGGCAAATAGCGGGGTTGTCTGCGAGCGCAGTCAGGTTGCGTTCATCCTTCACTCGCTCCCGGCGAGCTATCTGTCTTTCAGGACGAACGCGAGCATGAATAAGATTCAGTTCAACCTGACTACCCTCCTCTCGGAGTTACAGATTTACGAGTCCCTGCAAAAGAGCAAGGGAAAGAGTGTGGTTAAAGGAGAGGCTAATGTGGCCCATTCCAAGAAGAAGTTCTTGAAGGGTTCATCCTCAGGGACTAAATCTGTACCCCAGGCTTCTTCATCGAAGCAGATCCAAAAGAGGAAGGGAGACAAGGGGAAGGCTCCTGCACAGGCTGTGCAAGGGAAGGGGAAGGCCAAGGTCGTGGCCGACAAAGGCAGATGCTTCCACTGTAATACAGATGGTCACTGGAAGCGCAACTGTCCCCGCTACCTTGCTGAGAAGAGAAGAGAAAAATAAGGTAAATTCGATTTACTTGTGTTAGAGACTTGTCTCGTTGAACATGATGAGTTCGCCTGGATACTGGATTCGGGAGCCACTAATCATGTTTGTTCTTTTTTTCAGGGAAATAATTTCCAGCAGCTGGCAGAGGGTGAAATGACGCTCAAGGTCGGAACGGGAGACGTCGTTTCAGCTCGTGCAGTGGGAGCTGCAAAATTATTCTTTAGAAATAGGTTTTTAATTTTAGAGGACTTGTACTTGGTTCCTAGAATTAAAAGGAACCTAATTTCTGTTTCAGCTTTATTAGAACAATGTTATACTGTTTCCTTCTTGCTTAATGAAGCTTTAATTTCAAAGAATGGAGTTTACATTTGTTCAGCTAAGCGTGAGAATAATTTGTTTGTGTTAAGACCAAATGATGCTAAGGCCATTTTAAGTCATGAAATGTTTAAAACAGCCGAAACGCAAAACAAAAGGCAAAAAGTTTCTCCATTAAGTAACAACACGTATCTTTGGCATCTTCGTCTTGGTCATATTAACATTGATCGGATCGATCGTTTGGTTAAAAATGGGCTTCTAAGTGACATAGAAGATACATCTTTACCACCCTGTGAATCGTGTCTCGAGGGTAAAATGACCAAGAGGCCTTTTACTGGAAAAGGTTATAGGGCCAAAGAACCACTTGAACTAATACATTCGGATCTTTGTGGTCCAATGAATGTAAAGGCTCGAGGTGGTTATGAATATTTCATCTCTTTCATAGATGATTATTCACGATACGGTTACTTGTACCTAATGGACCATAAGTCTGAAGCTCTTGAAAAGTTCAAAGAGTTTAAGGCTGAGGTAGAAAACCTGTTAGGTAAAACAATTAAAACACTTCGATCAGATCGAGGTGGAGAGTATTTAGATCAGCGATTCCAGGACTATATGACAGAACATGGAATCCAATCACAACTCTCAGCACCTGGTACACCTCAGCAGAATGGTGTATCAGAAAGGAGAAACAGAACCATGTTAGACATGGTTCGATCTATGATGAGCTATGCTCAATTGCCTAGCTCGTTTT
Source organism: Luffa acutangula (assembly GCA_036850905.1). Taxonomy (NCBI): domain Eukaryota; kingdom Viridiplantae; phylum Streptophyta; class Magnoliopsida; order Cucurbitales; family Cucurbitaceae; genus Luffa; species Luffa acutangula. The sequence continues at coordinate 39,608,640 of CM072097.1, read as the reverse complement.
GGGGGTATGCAGTAGCGACTGCAGTACATATTCTTAACAACGTTCCCTCAAAAAGTGTTTCTGAAACTCCTTTTGAGCTATGGAAGGGACGTAAACCTAGTTTGTGTTACTTTCGTATCTGGGGTTGTCCTGCACATGTGTTAGTGACAAATCCTAAGAAATTGGAACCACGTACGAGATTATGCCAATTTTTTGGGTACCCGAAAGAAACGAGAGGTGGTCTTTTCTATGACCCTCAAGATAATAAAGTATTTGTATCGACAAATGCAACTTTCTTGGAGGAAGACCACATACGAGATCATCGACCACGAAGTAAGTTAGTATTAGGAGAAGCTACAGAAGGATCAACAAGGGTTGTTGATGAACCTGGTCCTTCAACAAGAGTTGTTGGAGATTGCAGTTCTTCTCGTCAATCTAGTCCTCCTCACGTAGTGGGAGAGCTTCGACGTAGTGGGAGGGTTGTGACACAACCTAACCGCTACTTGGGTTTAACAGAAACACAAGTAGTCATACCTAATGACGGCGTAGAAGATCCATTGTCTTATCGTCAGACAATGAATGATGTAGATAAGGACGAGTGGGCCAAAGCCATGGATCTTGAGATGGAGTCAATGTACTTCAATCAGGTTTGGGAACTTGTAGATCTACCTGAGGGGGTCAAACCCATTGGGTGTAAATGGATCTATAAGAGAAAAAGAGATGCTGCTGGGAAAGTACAGACTTTCAAAGCAAGACTTGTAGCAAAGGGTTATACCCAACGAGAAGGAGTGGACTATGAAGAAACTTTTTCTCCAGTTGCTATGCTAAAGTCCATAAGAATCCTCTTATCCATTGCCACATTTTATGATTATGAAATTTGGCAAATGGATGTCAAGACAGCTTTTCTGAATGGCAATCTTGACGAGAGTATTTTTATGTCTCAACCCGAAGGGTTCATATCCCAGGGTCATGAGCAAAAGGTTTGCAAACTGAATCGATCCATTTATGGGTTGAAACAGGCTTCTCGATCTTGGAATATTAGATTTGATACGGCGATCAAATCTTTTGGTTTTGACCAGAATGTTGATGAACCTTGTGTATACAAGAAGATCAACAAGAATAAAGTAGCTTTCCTCGTACTCTATGTAGACGACATCCTACTCATTGGGAATGATGTAGGGTATCTATCTGACGTAAAAGAATGGCTAGCAGCTCAATTCCAAATGAAAGATTTGGGTGAGGCTCAGTATGTTCTAGGGATCCAGATTATTTGGGATAGAAAGAACAAATCGCTAGCTCTGTCTCAGGCAACGTATGTCGACAAGATGTTGGCTCGATATTCGATGCAGAACTCCAAGAAGGGCTTGTTGCCTTTCAGGCATGGGGTTCACTTGTCTAAGGAACAGTCTCCTAAGACACCTCAATAGGTTGAGGATATGAGATGGATTCCCTACGCCTCTGCCGTGGGTAGCTTAATGTATGCCATGCTATGCACGAGGCCTGACATTTGTTATGCTGTAGGGATTGTCAGCAGATATCAGTCGAATCCAGGGTTAGACCATTGGACCGCCGTTAAAGGAATCCTCAAGTATCTTAGGAGAACGAGAGATTACATGTTGGTGTTTGGGGCTAAGGAGTTAGTTCTCACTGGTTACACCGACTCTGACTTCCAAACTGACAAGGATTCTAGGAAATCTACGTCAGGGTCAGTTTTCACCCTTAACGGGGGAGCTGTAGTTTGGAGGAGTATAAAGCAGGGATGCATAGCAGACTCCACCATGGAGGCTGAGTATGTAGCTGCTTGTGAAGCAGCTAAGGAAGCTGTTTGGCTTAGGAAGTTCTTGACAGATTTGGAAGTTGTTCCAAATATGAACTTGCCCATTACGTTATACTGTGACAACAGTGGGGCTGTAGCCAATTCAAAGGAACCTCGCAGCCACAAAAGAGGTAAACACATAGAAAGGAAGTATCATCTAATTCGTGAAATTGTGCAAAGAGGAGATGTGGTCGTGACCAAGATCGCTTCCGAGCACAACATTGCTGATCCGTTTACAAAGGCCCTCTCGGCTAAAGTGTTCGAGGGTCATCTAGACAGTCTAGGTCTGCGAGACATGTATATAGCGTAATCTAGGGCAAGTGGGAGATGTGTAATGGGTGTAAGGATGCCCTAGTTTATTGTATTTTGTATATTTACTTTTTATGTAATGTACAAACATACATGTATCGTTTCCAGCTTTGGATTATATTGTATATACTTTCCCTGTAACTTGAGTTTTAGTTCAAGTGGGAGTTTGTTGGGTTTTATGCCCTAAAACTCGTAGATAGTAAATGTACATTTGACCGAACATCAATAAAGTGATGTATTATTCAATGTTTGTATTATTTCTTGTCTTGTTAACCCTAATCCAATAAACTAAACATCCATGGCTAATAGAATGAGGCTTGAACTAGTATGTAGGGACATACGGGGATCAATGTTCAAGTTTTAGCCTAAAGGGTCTGTAGTATAGGTATAAGGCTGGGTACCTTATCCTGGTGACACTATGGATACGGCCCGCTTTGTATATTGATACAAACGTACTGATCAAACGCGTTCATGTGGCTGACATGCGAGTGGGGGTATCCTGTGTAATGAGTTTGCACAAAGACCGGACCGCGAAATGGTTAACCACTAACTCTAACACCGTTAGTTAGCTCGGTTTCTATTTCACTAGGATGACCTAGGCAACTTGGCCTTAATCCTGAGTGGATTATGGACTCCTGTCCATGAGGGATTGTCCTTTGATTTGTACGGGTGAGAGTGGCCTGTTCGCCGACTCAATAAGCCTACCATTTTGGGGACAAGACCGAGTGGGGAGCTGGGAACGTAGTCTTACAAGATGGAATTCACTCCTTCCTGATATGAGGGTAAGTAGAGGTGTGTTCCCTTAACTGGTGTCTCCGGGTCTTGAACAATGGGCCCTACCCTCTTTATGGCACGAGAGGGATTTCTGTTTGTTGGTTGGACTACAAACAGGTTGTTCATTAGAGGAGCACTGGTACTTAAGGACCAAGAGGTAGCCTAGGGGTAAAACGGTAATTTGACCTAGCTGGGGTACGAACACACGTGAAGGGCTAACTTGCTGCTGATGGTCAATATCCGTGGACACAGAAATATATCTGCAGTGAGAAGAGTGCAGCTGTGGTTCTTTAGTGGAGTGAACCACAGTTAACGAATATTGATTAACTTGGTTAATGAGTTTAACCAACTAATCTCATATCGTTGGAGCTTCTGATCTGTAGGTCCATTAGGTCCCACCGGTAGCTCATTTAGGGCGTTGAGGTAAAATTCTAAGGATGGATTGAATATTCGAAGGTGTTCGAACATTATACTGAAATATGAATTTGGTTCATATTAAAACTATAGGTTATAATTAATATGCATTGGATGTATATTAATACTATAGTTTTGAGAGAGAAAATAGTAATTGAATATGTGATGTTCAATTTTATTTTAATTTTTATTAATTAATTTCGAATTAATTAATTAATTTAGTTTAATTAAATTTGATTTAAATAAACTATAAGATAAGAGGGATATTAATTTAAATTGGATTTAAATTAATGTTATTTTAATTAATTTAGATTAATTAAAATACAATTAATTGTAATTTAAAATTATGATTTTAAAATTATAATTAATTAAAAATATCAGGTAACTGATATTTTCAGTTACCTGATATTATGTGGTCAGTGTGCAGTTAGAGGATTACGCTCAGTCTCACGCCTCTCATGCCAATCTCTCCCTCTCTCTCGTTCTCTCTCGTTCTGCACTCTCTCAGAGTAGACAGAGTTCTGGATCCAGAAAATTTCCTTAAGTTTTTTGAGTTCCCACAAGCTCTCAACGTGTATCCCTTTGAGAATACTGGTGAAACCCCGTGGTGGTGTTCGTGGCATTTTTTCCAGCAAAATCAAGGCGTGACTGCTGCTGTTTTTTGGGAGAAAATCGAAGAATTTTGGCGAAAAGTTCAAGGATTTCTTCAAGGGTAAGGTTCTTCTTGAACTAGGGTCATTAGGACCCAATTCTAGATTAGATCTAGAATTTTTCTATTGATTTTAGCATGCTTATATCTGTTTTACAGCAGTTAATTTGTCTTTAATTGTCGCTGTAAAACTTAATTCTTTTTGCCGTCGTATTGGTATCCCAATCGGCGTTTTATTCGAAAAGGTCTCTGTTGTTTTCCGCTGCAAAAAGGGCTATTATCCATTCAGACTCAATATGTTTTTTGAATCCAAATCATTAGGGATCGTGAGAACAAAACACTAGCACTGTCTCAAGCAATGTATATTGACAAAATGTTGTCTCGATATTCAATGCAAAACTCAAGAAGGGATTGTTATCCTTCAGACATGGGGTACACCTTTCTAAGGAACAATCTCCTAAGACAAATCAAGAAAGTGAGAACATGAGACACATTCCCTATGCCTCAACTGTGGGCAACTTAATGTATGTTATGCTCTGCACTAGGTCTGACATATGTTATGCAGTGGGAGTAGTCAGTAGGTATCAGTCTAATCTAGGGATGGATCACTGGGGAGCGGTTAAGAATATCCTCAAGTATCCTCGGAGAACGAGGGACTACATGCTTGTGTATGGAGCTAAGGATTTGATTCTTACTAGATACACTGACTCTGACTTTCAAGCTAATAAGAATTCAAGGGAATCCACATCAGGGTCAGTATTCACCCTCAATGGAGGAGCAGTAGTTTGGAGAAGCATCAAACAAGGATGCATAGCAGACTCAACCATGGAGGTTGAGTATGTAGCAGCTTGCGAAGCAGCTAAGGAAGCATTCTGGCTTAGAAAGTTCTTGACTGATTTGGAAGTTGTTCCAAATATGAACGTGCCCATAACACTATACTGTGACAATAGTGGGGTTGTAGCCAACTCAAAAGAACCTCGAAGCCACAAACGAGGAAAACACATCGAGAGGAAGTATCACCTGATACGGGAGATTGTGCAACGAGGAGATGTGATCGTCACTAAGATCGCTTCAGAGCACATCGTCAATCCATTTACGAGGGCTCTCACGGCTAAAGTGTTTGAGGGTCATCTAGAGGGTCTAGGTCTACGAGATATGTATGTCGTCTAATCTAGGGCAAGTGGGAGAAATGCATAATGGGTATAAGGATGCTCTAGTTCATTGTATTATTTTAGTATATTTACTTTATGAAATATATAATACACATGACATTTCCAGCTTTAGATTATTGCATTTACATCCCACTAACTAGTGTTTTAGTTCAAGTGGGAGTTTGTTGGGTTTTATGCCCTAAAACTCAAAGGTAGTGAATATAACCGTTGACCAAATATTAATGAAATAATATTGATATATTTTTCCATTAAGTGTTATTAGTTATTTTTTGTTTGTCTTTGCCTAAAATAACCCTAATCCAATAAACTAGACATCCTAGGCTGTAATATGAGTCTTGAACTATATGTAGCGACATATGGGGATCACTGTTCAAGAAACAGCCTAAAGGGTCTATAGTATAGGGATAAGACTGGGTGCCTTATCCTGGTGACACTATGGATATGGCCCACTTTGTATTTGATACAAACGCTATGATCCAACGCGTTCATGTACGAGACATGCGAGTGGGGGTATCCTATGCAATGAGTTTGCATAAGACCAGATCACGAAATAGTAACCACTAGTTATAACACCGTTAACTAGTTAGGTTTTCTATTTCACTAGGACGACCTAGACAACTTAGTCCTAATCCTTAGTTGATTATGGACTCCTGCTCATGAGGGATTGTCCTTTGATTTGTATGGGTGAGAGTGGCCAATTCGCCGACTCAATAAGCCTACCATTTTGGGGACAAGACCTTGTGGGGAGTTGGGAACATAATCATGCAAGATGGAGTTCACTCCTTCCCGACTTTAGGGAAGCAGATGAGTGTTCCCTTAAATGGTGACTCCGAGTCTTGAACAAATGGCCCTACCCTCTCAAATGGCACAAGAAAGTTTTATGTTTGATGGTTGGACCACAAACAGATTGTTCATTAGAGGAGAACTGGTACTTAAGAAAATAGAAGTAACCAAGGGACCTAGGGGTAAAACGGTAATTTGACCCAACTGGTGTTACGGACACTCGTGAAGGACTAACTAGTCGTTATTGGTCTATATCCATGGACACAGAAATATGTCTGCAGTGAGAAGAGTGCAACTGTGAGTCTATAGTGGAATGTACACACAGTTAACGAATGTTGATTAATTTTGTTAATGAGTTTGACCAATTAATCTCACATCATTGGAGCTTCTGATCTGCAGGACCATTAGGTCCCACTGGTAGCTCATAAAGTAATTTGAGGCAACTAAGTAATAAATGTAAATTGAAAGTGTTCAATTTATTAAGGGAAACAATATAATATATATTGATATATTATTATGAGAGAAATAAATATTTGAAGAAATTTCAAATATAAATGTGAATTTGATTCATATTAAATTTATAGGAATTTGAAAGAGTTCAAATATGATTTCATTAATTTAAGGCCGAAAATTAATTTGGGCAATTAATTAATCCAAGGCCGAAAATTAAATATGTGATATTTAATTGGTGACTAATTAATTAAAGAGTTAATTAATTGAAAATTAATCAATTATGGAAATAATTAATCACTTATGGAAGTGATTAATCATTTATGGAAATGATCTAATCACTTATGGAAGTAATTAGTCATTTGTGGAAAAGATTAATCAATTATGGAATTGATTGATCATGGATTGATTAAATAAGGAATAGATTAAATCATTTATGGAAATAATTGATTTGATGTGAATATTTTATTCATGTTTTTTCTCTTATAAATAGAACACTAGACCTAATGGTCTTGGTAGCCCTCTTGCTCTTAGATTCACAAGACAAGACCCTAGAATTCTCTCTAGTCTCCCTCTTAGAGAAAGACTCTCACAAGTCTTTTGCCTCCTAGACTTAGAGACATACCGGTGTAACCTCTGTGGTTATTGTGTCTTTGAAGAAGAAAATTCCAGCGAAGAAATCAAAAGGGGGCTGCTGCGTTTTTGTTCGTTGAAGAGTCGTTGGCGAAGAACAATCAAGTCTGCAACGAAAGTTTGTAACGGTTCTTTCTCGTTTCTTTAGAAAAACATGAAAATAGAAGTAGTTTTATTTTCTAATTGTTTTCAGCATGTTTATAGCGTTTTACGACGACTTTAAAACATGTTTAAAGTTTCGTTTTACCTTTTCGTAATGGTATTTTGATATGAATTAATATACGGTGTAAGGTCCTATCGATGCGCTTCCGCTGCGTTGGGGCTTTCATCCCCCATTGTCTCCACCAGAGAGTGTGTGCTTAATGTTATGGGTAGAAAATGTTCATTATTTCAGCAGGATAAGCGAGCCAAAACATACGGGAAGCAGCCCAAACAAGCAGAAGAAGGGTTAGGGCCTCCTTGACCCATTTCGACCCTCCTCGGTCTCGACTTGGGAAAAAGGCTGAGGAGAAGGGTCGACCTCGGCAGGCCGAGGCCGACCAAGGCTTCGGGCCCAATGTCCGTTTTCGGAGCACTACTCCCTGCGGAACCCTGTAGGAAAAACCTACATATACTAAGTCGAAGTCATCCAGAGGGGGATATACAAAAAATACAGTGAGAACACAAGTAACTCCGAACGTTCTTCATTCTCAGTCTTCTCCTAGTTCGGTACTGACTTAAGCATCGGAGTGCGCGTGGTCTACACCACACCGGTGTGCAGTGTTTGCTTCTCTTGCAGGTCACGTCTTCCCCGCTTTAAAAAAAATTCACTGTTGTATGTCACGTGAAGCGAAGGTAAGTTTCTCAGCGAAATTTGATCATCAACAAAAATTAAAGGTAAATCATTATGACATAATAACCAATGCAAAATAAATAACAAAGCAAAGTGTAATATACAAGCATAATATTAAAAAATAGTAAAAATGAGTCAAAATACATGAGAGTAAGTTAGATATAAGTAGGGAAAACAAAAAGATATAACGAAAGAGAAAATAAACCTCCAAAAAAAATCTAAAATGTGTACTTAAACATGCATGCAAAAAAAGCAAAATATGAAATTTGTAATGCATAAAAAAATGTAAGAAAATCAGAGAAAATTAGAGATAATAATGTTTTAACCTTTATGTTTGGTTTTTAGGTGAGAATATTAAATAGTATTTCGCCGAAATTCTCTCGAATCTCCTCGGCGCCACTTTCGGTGACTCGTTTGCCGTTTTCATCGCATTCCTGCCTGGATTGCGTTGATTTTGCTCTTTCTTTTTGATTGTTTGCTCAATTTCAGTCCTTCATTGCAATTTCATATCGCCAGATTAATTCCATATCAGATTTTAGCCAGATTTTAGCAATTTGGATTGATTGCTACAGAGAAGCGGTTTCAGAAGGAGTTTGTTTATATTGGCCATCGAATGGATTCAACACTCAAATTCAAAAGACAATCATCCAAATTCCATACTTTTAGATGCTCTCTTTTGATGGTGTATGAAGACTTGCTCGAGAACTGGGAAAGATTCAGCCTATCAGCTGTAGAGGAGGCCACTGAAGTTGATGTCGATCGCCAAGCTGCAGTAGTCACGAGACAATCACTGGGTTTCAGTTTGACCGGGAAGCTTCTAGCTCCCTGTATCATTTATGGGGACGTTATGCATCGAACGTTTAAACCTGCTTGGAATATACCCAATGGTCTAATTATGGAAAAACTTGAAGCAAATCTATTCCTTTTCTCGCTGAGGTTAGAAGTCGACCAAATGAGGGTGCTGAGGCAAGAACCGTGTCTGTTCGACAAATTCCTTCTTTTCCTTTCGAAGCCAATCCCTATGGTAAAACCTACGGCCATGGAATTTAAGTTCGCAGCTTTCTGGGTCCACTTCTGCGAGCTCCCAATGGATCTCTACAACCGGTCAATGGCGGAACGACTTGGTAATGCCATAGGACAATTTTAGAGCTATCACAATGGCGGGTGAGGATACGGGTGGAAGGAGAGCCTCTGAGTTCGCGTTAATTTGGATATCACGCAACCCCTACGACGAGGTATCAAAGTCCATCTTGATGAACCGTTAGGCAGCGTATGGACACCGATCAAGTATGAAAAGCTTCCGGACATTTGTGCATTTTGCGGCCGCATCGACCATGGAATGAGAGATTGTACTTTTAATTATCTTGAGTCTGGTTCATCTTCACGCCGACAAGAGTACGGTATGTGGATGGCCTTCAACGACAGGACTTCCAGCGTGTTTCGTTCGCCTAGCAACAGTCCAATCGGTAATCAACAGTTGATGGTAGCTTCTCCAAATCGAAATCCTTCACTTCAGCCATCTTTGACGGTCGAAACTGGTACTCGATTGGATAATTCAAGGAAATCCTCTCCGATGACTGGATCTGGTAGCCGACCAATGGATATCTCGCCGGTGATGGAGGAAGACGGTCCAGTTTCGGCGATCGGTAACATACCGTCAATTAATGCAGGTATTTATGGCATTAATGATTCTGATTTCACCAAAGCTAAAAAGATTTTTTTTTTTTGGAGTGGAGTCGGAAACGACTGAGGCAAAACGGAAAGGGAAATAAGTCATAACGGAAGAAATTAAGGGATTCAAATTTAAAGCTCAAGTTGCAGATCACAAGCAGCCAGATTTCTCGACAAATTCTTTCTCGATGGTTGACTCGATCTCGGGCCAAAAGAACGTTGGAGTTACAACTGCAATTTACTCCCTTTTAGGTGGGCTTAATGGGCAGCAACAAATGACTCAAGCCCAATTCTAATCGGTGGATCCAGTTGGTGGGTTGAATTATCAATTATCTCTTAATGCCCAATCCAATCCATGGGCCAATTTTAACAATAAGCCCACGTTTGAGATAGGTGAAGCCACAGTTACAGCAATGTACTTATCTAAAATCGGGCCAAAATTGAAGCATTGGAAACGCAAAGCTCGTAAGAATGTTGGAGGCTCTATTTCAAGTGAAGCATCTGAGAAAAAATGTATTGGTGAAGTGCTGGCAGATGGTCCTATGAAACGCGCTAAAGAGGATGGTGATGCTACTACCAATGTGATGGAACCAACGGCGGAGGCTGACAATCAACCCCGTCGAGAGCCATGAAAATCATGTGTTGGAATGTCTGTGGTCTGGGGAATCCATGGACATTTCGAGCTGTTAGTGACAGTATACGCCACTATAATCCTCATTTAATTTTTTTGCAAGAGACAAAATGTAGTTCCAATGCTCGTAAATTAATGAGAGATTGGATGGTTTCTAGCAAATGAAGAATTCCTTCGCCTATTCCCTCAGGGATCAGTGCAACATCTGAATTGGGCTCAATCGAATCACCGCCCAATTCTGTTCAATACATGTCAGGTGCATGGAAATGGTTATCAGAACAAAAGACCTCGTCTGTTTCGTTTCGAAGAAGTATGGACTCAACATCCAAAATGCAAAGAAATCATTACTCATCAGGGTTGTTGGACAGGACAAGGCAATAGTAGCAGCCGATTTGAGAGTTGTCTCCAAAGTTGCCGATCACGTTTAAAGCATTGGGGTAGAGGCACATTCTCATCCATTTGGAGACAGATTGAAACTAACCAGAGGATTCTTCAAGACCTCTATAGTAAGCCTCCACCTTGGGATTTTCATGAGATAAAACGTGTAGAAGACCAATTAGACCAGGCTCTAGAAGAGGATGAAATATACTGGAAACAACGGTCACGTGAGAACTGGCTTCAATGGGGGGATAAGAACACACGTTGGTTCCATAACCAAGCCACTATAAGAAGGAAGAGAAATGAAATTCGTGAAGTGCAGGATATAAACGGTAACCTGATTGTTGACCAAAGACAAATGGAGGAGGCTTTTGAATTGTATTTTTCAAATATGTTTTCATTGTCTAATCCAAATTCGGAAGACATTGACATTGCATTGCAGGATATTCCAGTTAGGGTAACGCAAAGCATGAATGAAAGACTGTTAGCCCCATTCACTAGATGCGAGATCGAGTGAGCCATTAAGCAAATGCATCCTTCCAAGGTGTCTGGACCTAATGGCTTCTCTTCATGTTTTTACCAGAAATTCTAGAACGAGGTTGGTTACATTACTGTTCTTAATTGTCTGGATATGCTTAATATGGTTAGATCGATTAGACCATGGAATGATACATTCATTGCCTTAATTTCTAAAGTTAAGCATCCAAAGCTTATCTCTGATTTCAGACCTATAAGCCTCTGTAATGTCTCATACAAAATAATAGCTAAAGTCCTGGTAAATCGTATGAAATGGGCTCTTCAGGAGATAATATCTGAAAACCAATCTGCTTTTGTACCTAGTAGATCAATTCATGGTAATGTAATTATAGGATATGAATGCCTGCATACGATCAAGAGTAAAAGAACAAGTCATGGGGGATGGATAGCCTTGAAATTAGACATGAGTAAGGCATATGACAGAGTGGAATGGTGCTTTTTAGAAAGGCTTTTGTTAAAAATTGGGTTCCACTCCCAATGGGTTAAAGTTGATTATGGAATGTGTTCGGACTCCATCCTTTTCAATATAACTGAATGGGGTCCCTTCGAGGCAAATCATTCCTCAAAGAGGACTTCGTCAGGGGGATCCCTTATCTCCCTATTTGCTTTTGCTTGTATCTGAAGTGTTATCTTCACTTATATTAGGGGCACAATCAAAGAAACATATCTCTGGTATAAAACCTAGGAAATTTTGCCTAGAAATTTCACATTTTTTCTTTGCAGATGATAGTTTAATTTTTTTGCAAAGCATCGTTGGAACAAGTGTGGACTCTGCATAATATTTTGTCATGATATTGGTCAGGTGGTTAATATTAGCAAGTCAACGCTCTTTTTTCACCAAATGTGAAGCCAGAATTTCGATCTGTAATTTCAGATTTGATTGGTATGCCTGTGGTTGATAATCTTGGACGATATTTGGGTGTTTCGTCCAATTTTACTAGGGAGAGATGTGATGATTTTAGAGATATAAAGCAACGAGTATAACAGGCTCTTCAAGGATGGAAACATAAATTTTTCTCAGTGGGTGGTAAGGAGGTGTTAATTAAAAGTATAGCTCAATCCATACCGACATATATTATGAGCTGCTTTCGGCTTCCTAAAACGTTATGTGATGATATGCACTCCATGATGGTGAGATTTTGGTGGGGATCTACAGAGACGAAAAGAAGAATTCATTGGAAAAAATGGAATAAATTATGCCTTCCAAAGGAGCTTGGTGGTTTAAACTTTCGTGACTTGGTGTTTTTAATAAAGCATTTCTAGCCAAACAGGTATGGAGACTCTTCACAAATCCAAACTTATTGGTTTCCAAGGTCATCAAAGGTAGATATGCTCTGCATGACTCATTTCTTATAGCTCCAGTCAAATCTAATTGTTCTATTTTTTGGAGAGGTTTTGTCTGGGCCTGGGAGTTATTGCATTCTGGATTAAGGAAAATGATTGGGAATGGACTAACCACATCTTTACGGATCCCTGGATCCCAAAAGAAATCACATTTAAGCATTCAGAGCCATTGGTGTGGAACTTCATGAAGAACTACGAGTATCTGAATTCATTACGCCATCTTTAGGATGGAACATGGATAAGCTAAAGACTATGGTGAGTGAGGAGGATGCCAATCTAATTGCCACCATTCCTATTAACTCAAGTAATGACGATGATACATGGATTTAGCATTATTGTTCTAATGGCCATTATGCAGTGAGAAGTGGATACAAACTTGCCATGACTTTATCAAATGATGCAGAATCAGCAAGTAGTGAAGATTTGAGACAGTGGTGGAATACTCTTTGGAAGCTCAAAATACCATCAAAAGTGAAGTTATTCATATGGCGGGCTTTCCATGAATGCTTACCTACCAATTACTGTTTATGGCAGCGAGGTCTTGAGGTATCACCTATATGCATTATATGCCAATCGGCTAAGGAGACCATCGATCATGCTTTATGTGCTTGTAAGCGTGCAAGGCGAATAAGTGATAACATTTTTCTAAGGGTGGATAAAGCTAGCGATCCAAGTTAGCAATAATTTTGCAGACCGCATCATTTATCTTGCTAAAAATCTCGAAACCATTGATTTTGAGAAAGCATGCATTACATTTTGGTCTGTATGGAATGACAGAAACATTGTTTATCATAATATGGAAATTTTAGATTGGATGCAGCGATGCGAGTGGATCCAAGACTATTGGGAGAGCACCAGCACAAAGAGGAGACATACCTCTAGCGTAGTTCCCCCTGCATTTGTGTCTCAAATGCCAATGTGTCCAGTTCAATTATATACTGATGCAGCGATTGGTTCGGACCAAACAAGGGTTGGATATGGGGCCATTATTTTTCATTCGGATGGCGAGGTGCGGGGTGCAATGGAGTCTTACGAAACAACACCACATACACCTTTAGCAGCGGAAGTGAATGCCATATTACATGGTATTAGATTATTGCAACGTATGGATGTATCTGTCGCTACTGTTTTTTCAGACTCTTTAGTAGCTGTCAAGATGATTCGAGGTGAGATGCAATTAACGTCTGACGTTCACCATTGGGTTATTCAAATCCAAAAGATGCAACTTTCTTTTAAGGAATTTTCATTTTCTCACATTAATAGGGATTTTAATGTGAGAGCTGATTATCTAGCTAGGAAAGCGTTAGCTAAACGTACTGTAGACACCGTATTTGGTCCGGCTTGATTTTCAGTAATAATGTTTGAAGGTTTCCAATATTTGGTGGTCAATTTGTTTTTTCTTGTATGTCAACAAGAGCATAGTTCAACTGGCATAAAGTCGCATTGATAACCACGAAGTCTGTGGTTCAAACCCCCCTTCTCACATGTTTTTATCAAAAATTCGTTATTTATTTATTTATTTATTATTATTATTTTTTTGGTCTTCCCCATTCCTATTCAAGGGGAAGCTTACCTATTCAAAAGACTTTCCATGGCTCTCATTTTTTTTATTTTTTTTATTTTTTTTCTTTTTCCCACCATTTTCTCATCCATCCTCCCCTTAATTTAGTAACCCTTCAAGTATAAAAAGGGGGGAGATGGAGGATGAAAGGGACGGAAAACAAGAAGAAGGAGAGGAAGTTTAGAGTAAAAGTGAGCTTGAGAGAGTTTAGGCATTTGAGAGAGTTTAGGCATTTGAATAAGAGTTTAGCTTAGAGAGTGATAGAAAATGAGAGAAAAAAAGAGAAGAAGTTTAGAGTAAAAGTGAGCTTGAGAGAGTTTAGGCATTTGAATAAGAGTTTAGCTTAGAGAGTGATAGAAAAAGAGAGAAAAGAAAGTGGAAGAGGAAAAGAGGAAAAAAGAGGGGGAGGAAGGAGTATACGGGGAGAGAAAACATTGGGTAAGAAAGAAGGAAAAAAGAAGGAAGAGAGAAGTAAAAAAGGTGGGGTTTTGTTTTTCTATTTCCTTTGTTTTTTGTTTTGTTATTATTGTTGTTGTTGTTATTATTATTATTATTATTATTATTATTATTATCGTCATCATTATGATTATCATTTTTAATTTCTCTCTCATTTTAGTTCACTTTTTGTACTTTGCCAACTTCATTTTTTTAAACTTTCTAATTTATTTGTTTTTTCCTTTCATTCTCCAAATTGCTTTAATCTAATCTTTAATTCTGCTTGGTCAATTTCAACTATTGTTATTGTTTTGATTTTCTTTTGAAAGGGATTATGGGAACTGAGTAATGTGCCTTCGTGGAGTCCAACTCCCGTGTAGGCGTATGAAAATTCTCATTTTCCCTTTTAAAAGAATTTACTCTTTGAATAATTTTTCTTCTTTTACATCCTTTTTATTTTAAAAAAAAATATTTTTAGTAAACATAATCATGTACACACATGTTCCTTTAATTAAAAGGGAGATTAGGCATGATTTATATTAAATTGGATATCCAACTCATAATCTTTAATCCTTGCTTTATTTCTAAAGTTAAGGTAAAAACGAATGAGACATCTTGTGTTCATTATTGCATTTTGAGTTTTATTTTCATATTTATCATTTTTTTTTTAAGAAAAATAAAATAAAGGACTGTTTTTATTCATTTAATTGGACAATTTAAGATACTGTAGTAATCGTTTTCTTAAACGGGTGTTGTAGGGTGCTAATACTTTCCCTACACTCAAACGACTCCCGAACCTAATTTCTGGTTTTCTAAGACTAGTTTTGTTTTTTTATTTTAAAAGTGACCAATCACACCCTCAATGATTGGTGGCGACTCCAATTTTCTTCTAAAAAACCCAAGAAAGGATGTCGGCCGCTCCGCGTCGCGATGACGTTGCGATAGCTTGGCGACTCCACTGGGGATTTTTGAGGGTCAAGCCATTGATATCTTTATTGTCCTTTGATTGATTTTTCCTTTAGGTCTCTTCGTTATTATTTTTGTTATTTTATTTATTTATTTATTTCCCTTACTTTATAATATGATTTGTCTTGCATATTGTTATTCAATTGTCTATTACTATCTTGTTATGTTGTAATTGTACTTTATCTTAGTTATGTCATTCATTTGCATGCCATCTTGTTATTCTCATTTTTTTTATGTTGTAATTGTACTTTATCTTAGTTATGTCATTAATTTGCATGTCATCTTATTAATCATGCATTTCACACACTTTCACTAGCCTCCTACCCGGGCTCTACCTTAGGACTAGACTAGGAGATTGAGTAGTGTGACCTTCGTGGAATTTTGATTCCCGTGCAGGCGCATGAAATTCTCCACTCAAGCCTACTACATCGTTAAATCGGTGGGTAAGCTTGGGGACCTTTTCTAGGATGCCTTAGAGTTAAACTCCACTCATATAGTTCTAGGATTTGACTTATTACATGCATTATTGTCAAAGTTTATTTATTTATTTATTTTTCTTCTTTCCCTTGTATCTTATGTCAATTTTCAATTTTCGCTCATTGAAAGTATCCTTTGAAATCTCTTTTAATGTAGTTAAGAAAATTGTGCAAATTAAATTAACAAGATTTTTCGATTATTTGCATTGGCAGAAACTAAAGTATGAGTAAAATAAAATCACCCCCTCCAATACAAGAAATGGGTATAGAAGATCAAGCAACAGTACGTCAATGGTCAGAAAATGTACAACAAATCCACGGAGATTCTTTAGTAGAAAATGTTGTTTCTCAATTTAAGGATGTCAGTTTTCCAGAAAGTCAATTAGAAGCAGTGAAACAGGCTTGAGAAAAATTAACTGTAGATAGGAAGGCTAAATTTACAAGCAAATATGGCTATCTAGCTCAGCTCATGTATGTACAAGTTAATTATTCTGTATTAAAAGCTTTGATTCGACATTGGGATCCAGCCTACAGATGTTTCACATTTGGCTCAATTGACATGACTCCTACAATAGAGGAATATCAATCCCTTCTGCATATGCCAGTACGAACGGAGGTTGAAGCTTATTCTTACGATCAAGAGCTTACAATGAAAAGAGCATTATCTACTCTTTTGGGCAAGATTCGTACAAGCGACATTGAGAAACAAGTAAAGATAAAGGGAGAGAACACATGCCTACCCCTGGACTACATCTTTACTCTTCAACAAAAATTTGCAAATGAAGACAAGGAATTAACTTTACTGGCATTGTGTATCTTTAATGTTGTTTTGTTTCCTAAAGTATGTGGATATGTTGAGGAACGCGTGGTCAAGTTGTTTGCTAAGATAGAAATAGGAGTTGATCCCATTATTCCTGTATTAGCAAAAACTTTTCGTTCATTAAATTATTGCAGAACAAAAGGAACAGGAAGATTTATAGGGTGTGCACCATTATTGTACATTTGGGTCCTTAGTCATGTGAAGTTTCCACCCGAATTCAAATGTCCAGAGATCAAATTTTCAAGTTCCTGGAATAAGCTGCAAAATCCCATTTCAGAGTTCGTGCAATCAGGTTGGAGTTCATCCTCCCCTGAAAGGAGCGCTTGGGAAGCCTTTTTCTCCGAACTAAAGATAGAAGATGTAATATGGAGAGCCCCTTGGATGTCAACTAGGCCAATAATCTATAAATGTGGTAAATTTCAAAGTTTACCTCTTTTGGGTCCTTGGGGATGTATATCTTATGCTCCTTTATTGGTAGTACGCCAAATTTGGGTCCGACAATTCATCCCTGCTACACATGAGTTGAAGGATTTCGAATTTGCTTATGATAAAGGATTCTGTAAAGATAGAATTCAGAAAATTGTGAAAGCATGGAAAATGATCACTAAAATCCAGAGTGGTCAGTTTCATGATGATACCACAGAGGCGTACAAAACATGGCATGCGAACAGAGCTAAAACCGTGCTTGTGTCACCAAAAATGAAAACCAAGATAAAACTTAATGCAAAGGTGATACCAGATCAACAGACAGAACAAGCAGCACGCGAAAAGGAATGTGATGAATTGAGAAAATCGAATTCATCATTGGTTCAAGAAAATGAAAGGTTGCAATTGGAGGTAAAGCAAGGTTTGTTGCGCAATGTTGAACTAGAAAAAGAGTTGAACTGATTAAAGGGCAGTGTTAGCAAACAAGAACAGTTAGAAAAAGAAATTTCAGCATTAGACACAGAGGCCCGCGACCTGAACAGAAGAATGCATCGATTAAGAAAGGATAATGAAGTCTCCCAAGCAACTCTCAAGTCAAGGAATGACCAAGTTTTGAAGCAACAATCTGAGATTGTCTCACTTCATGAGTTGATGAAAGAGCTCGAAGATTGCATTAGTTTGAGGAACCAAACGATTACTGAGGTAGAAGAAAAAAATGGAACGCTATGTCGAACAATTGACGACCTACAGTTAACGCTCAAGATTAGAGAAGATCAACCAGGGGACCTCATCAACGACAACAAGGGTCTAAGAGAGTTCGTTCAGTCACTTAATGTTCGCCTCGGTAAGTATCAGGATGCCACTGATAGATTAATGAAAGACTATACCTATTTAAAGGAGCAGTACGACAGATTAAGCGATGATTTTGGGTTTGCGAGACAGAACCACGCGACACTACAAAGTAAAGCGGAACATATGCTCACTCAGATTAGGAGAGTCACTCGAAGGGCAGATGAACTAGCAGAAGATGCACGTACTCTCTCTAAAGTCATAGCACCTACACAGCCGAATAGCAAGAATGTGCTCAAGTTTCTGGGAAAACTTCGTATAAGTTTAGAGTATTGGGGGCAATTTTATTAACTCTTTACTTTAGTTTATGTTTTATTTAGATAGTTGAAATATCTTGTAATTCAATTTTGCACAAATTTTACTGCTACATTGTTTTATCATTTTCCAATTTAATATCAAAGCCATTTTTTTCCTTCTCTTCTATCACTTTTTTTTTTGTTTCGTTTTGTCTTTCTCTTTTCTTACACTAAAATCTCTTTTCATTAAAAATATAAACAGAATCATAAGATAGCTCGGTCACCTCGAATCCACCGCACCTACGTCACAAGATACAGGACAAGGATCATGGAAGAGCAGAGTACTGAGATGGAGAAAACAAGGAAAGATATTGAGGAGTTACGAGAAAAAATGGATGCCATTCTTGTCGCCCTAGAAAGAGGCAAAATAATACCTGATATTGCTCAGTCCTGCCATACAATGAACGACCCTCCAATCGGGCAATCAACAGAGGGTACTACTCCAAAATATCATCAATTGTACAATATTCCAGTAGAGCAGCACCCGTTTCCATTTTTCAAGAATGAGCAAGTGCCTGTACACAATCAACCTGGATTTTCACTACCCACAGAGATACCTCCCAAGGTGACCATTACAGTTCCCAATTTAGATGATCCTGAAATCAGAAAAGAGCTAACGGGAGGTGAGAAAGTCTCTTCTAGTGAAAAGCTTGAAGTCCTGGAGGAAAGATTAAAGGCAGTAGAAGGAACAGACGTCTTCGGAAATATAGATGCGACCAAGCTATGCTTGGTACCAGATGTAATCCTCCCTCCAAAATTCAAGGTGCCCGAGTTTGAAAAGTATGATGGAGCATCCTGCCCTAAAAACCATCTCATCATGTATTGCAGGAAGATGGCAGCATACGTCCAAAATGACAAACTGTTAATTCACTGCTTCCAGGACAGTCTTATTGGTCCAGCATCTCGATGGTATATGCAATTAGACAGCACTCATATATGTTCATGGAAGAATCTAGCCGATTCATTTTTAAAGCAATATAAGCACAACGTAGATATGGCTCCTGACCGCCTAGACCTCCAGAGGATGGAAAAGAAGAGCACAAAAAGCTTTAAAGAGTATGCCCAAAGGTGGAGGGATACTGCTGCTCAGGTGCAACCACCTTTAGCAGATAAGGAGCTGCCAACCATGTTTATTAATACTCTCAAATCTCCTTTCTATGATAAGATGATTGGGAGTGCCTCTACCAATTTCTCTGACATAATGACAATTGGAGAGAGAATCGAGTACGAAATTAAGCATGGAAAGATAATTGATACGGCTGGATCATCGACAGCGAAAAAGGGGGTTCCATCGAAGAAAAAAGAGGGAGAAGTTCAGATGATTGGTTTCAATTCAAGACAACCATACCCTAATGCCGGAGTGCCACAATATCACTATCCACCTCCATATGTTTACCCTCAACCATATATCAATAATACGTCAGCCCAATACTCATCCCCTTACGTCCCAAATCCTCGTCCTACTCAAGGCTACCAGCCTCGAAATCAACAGAACACTCCTTATGTCCTAGGACACCAAAACAATAAAGGCGTCCGTAGACAGACTCATTTTGATCCGATTCCGATGACATATACTGAACTTCTTCCCCAACTCTTCCAGAATAATCAGCTGGCACCCGTGCCAATAGACCCAGTAAAACCACCTTACCCAAAGTGGTATGACCCAAATGCCCGTTGCGACTACCATGCAGGAGCAATTGGACATTCCACTGAAAACTGTACTGCACTCAAGCATAGGGTGCAAGCATTGATCAAGGCAGGATGGTTGAACTTTAAGAAAGAAAATGGTCCAGATGTCAACAACAATCCTCTGCCAAACCATCAAAATGCACAAGTAAATGCGATAGATCAGGTTCATGGAGCTGATTTGAAAAACAATGTTGAGAGCATAGTTACTCCCATGGGAGAACTATTCGAGATATTATTCAGTAATGGATACATTGGAGTAGAACGTCTCCAATCGGATCTGGGTGTCAGAGCATACGATGACAGTTTGATGTGTTCTTATCACACTGGGGCAAAAGGGCATTCTATCGACCAATGTCCTCATTTTCGTTTGAAGGCCCAGGAGTTGTTAGATTCACATTTTTTAACAGTTTCTCAAAAGATGACTTAGCTCCCTCAGTATGGGGAAGTTGATATTATAGAAGAATGCTCAAGGTTGTCTCTCAAGCCAAAACCGTTAACAATTTCTTATCGCGAGAAGCCCAGTACCCCAAATTCCAAGACAAGACCGATTACCATCCAGATTCCGACTCCCTTTGAATATAAAAGTTCAAAAGCAGTACCTTGGAATTATGAATATAAGGTAACTGTTGATTCTGAACCCCTTCCAATCCATAATATCAGTGGGATAGGATGTCTAACACGAAGCGGGAAGTGCTATACACCAGAAGACCTATTGAAACCCAAGGGTAAAGAAAAAGGAAAAGCCAAGATCACTGAAGATATCAAGGAGAAAATAGAAGAGCCCATTGTAGCGAAGAACCTAGATGTTAAACAGCCAGCATCTGAAGAGGACATCCAAGAATTTTTGAAGTTGGTTAAGCAAAGTGATTATAAAGTGGTTGAACAGTTAGGTCGAACCCCTGCAAAGATTTCCATACTGGCTTTGTTACTGGCTTCAGATACGCATCGTAAGACTTTGTTGGACATTTTGAATCAAACTTATGTTCCGCAGGATATTACGGTGGACAACTTGGATAACATTGTTGGAAACATAACTGCATCCAGTTCAGTAACCTTCACAGATGATGAGTTACCACCAGAAGGCACCGGACACACTAAAGCCTTGCACATTACAGTTAAGTGCAAAAATTTTGCTGTGGCAAAAGTTCTAGTTGATAATGGTTCCTCCTTGAACATAATGCCTAAATCCACGTTGGAGAAATTGCCTGTTGATATGTCTCATATAAGGCCCAACACTATGATCGTACGAGCTTTTGATGGGGCACATAGTGAAGTTGTTGGAGACATAGAAGTGCCCATCCAGATAGGTCCATGCACCTTCGATATAACCTTTCAGGTCATGAACATTAATTCGGCCTACAGCTTCTTATTAGGGCGTCCCTGGATTCACTCAGCTGGAGTGGTCCCATCATCATTACACCAAAAACTTAAATTTGTGGTCGACCGCAAACTAGTAATCATATCTGGACAAGAGGATATCTTAGTGTCAAGACCCTCTTCAATGCCCTACATAGAAGCAGCAGAAGAGGTTTTTGAGTCATCATTTCAAGCTTTTGAGATTGCAAATGCCACAACTTTATACGGAGAGATAGGGAAAATGGAGCTGCAACTTTCAAAACTCTCCTTAACAGGAAGCAACCAAAGCCTCGAAAATTTGTTTAATATGTCGAAAAATATGAAGAGGTTTGGTTTGGGATATAAACCAAGCAAAAAAGATATGATTAAAGCACACAGGCAGGAGAAAGAAAAACGACTGGCTAGATTGGAGAACCGTGAGCCGAAGTATCAAATGAATATCATTCCTCATCTTCATGATACCTTCATCTTTGCTGGAATAATCCATTCGGAATCTCAAGACCCTGTAGTCATGGCTATAATCGAACAGAAAAAAGAAGCCGGTCCCTTAGTTTATCTATGCCCAGAAGACTTTGAACTCAATAATTGGACTGTAATGGAGCTACCATTATTTGTTAATGAGATATCAAAGTAATTTTTAAACTTTTTGTTTGTTTTTTGTTTTGACGATTTATGTGTTCTATGTCAATATTTCATTTGTTAATGAAGAAGCATTTTTTTTCCCTTTCTTTCCTATCATCCAATGAATCTCTCTTGTGTCTACTTCTTTTAGCATTGATTTCATTTATTCCATTCCTTCCTTTTACCTTCTTTCATCACACTGAATAATCCCTTTCTTAAACAGCGAAATTGGGATTGAAAGCGATAATGATCTTAAATACGAACTTGATTCTCCTACATACGATGTTGAGTCCAATGAGAGAACAAGTGGTAATGAGGAAGATCTAGAACTTACTCCTGAATTGTTGAGAATGATTGAAGAATAAGAGAGGATATTGGGACCACATGAAGAGTTGATAGAGACGATTAACTTGGGATCTCAAGTAGAGATTAAAGAAGTTAAAATCAGGACCAACATGTCTGCTGAAAGCCGTCAAGGGTTAATAACATTGCTTCATGAATACATTGATGTTTTTGCCTGGTCTTATCAAGATATGCCTGGTTTAGACACAAGTATTGTGGTGCATCATTTGCCACTTAAGCCTGAATGCAAGCCAGTGAGACAGAAGTTACGCAAGATGAAGCCAGACATGTTAATCAAAATAAAAGAGGAAGTCATGAAACAAATTGATGCAGGATTCTTAACAGTTGCTAATTATCCAGAATGGGTAGCTAACATTGTGCCAGTACCTAAAAAAAATGGACAGGTCCGAATGTGTGTTGATTATAGAGATTTGAATCGAGCAAGCCCAAAGGATAACTTCCCACTTCCTCATATTGATGTACTGGTAGATAATACAGCTGGATTCTCAACTTTTTCCTTTATGGATGGATTCTCAGGTTACAATCAAATCAAAATGGCACCTGAAGATCAAGAGAAAACTACATTCATCACATTATGGGGAACCTTTTGTTATAAGGTCATGTCGTTCGGATTGAAAAATGTTGGGGCAACCTACCAACGGGCCATGGTTACTCTCTTCCATGACCTAATGCATAAGGAGATCGAAGTGTATGTTGATGACATGATTGCTAAGTCAAAACCAGGGGAAGAGCATGCAACCATTCTCCGAAAGTTATTCGAGCGATTAAGAAAATTCAAGTTGAAACTGAATCCGAGTAAATGCACATTTGGGGTCACTTCTGGCAAGTTGTTGGGTTTCATCGTAAGCCATGAGGGAATTAGAGTTGACCCAGACAAAGTCAAAGCCATTCTAGAAATGCCACCACCACGTACTCAAAAAGAAGTCAGAGGTTTCTTGGGAAGATTGAATTATATTGCAAGATTCATATCACATCTTACAGCAACATGTGAACCAATCTTCAAGCTAATTCGTAAGAACAATACATGCATATGGAACGACGAGTGTCAAAAAGCATTTGAAAAGATCAAGCAATACCTACAAAACCCTCCTGTTCTTGTACCTCCAACTCCAAATCGTCCACTTATCCTATATCTTACAGTGACGGAAAATTCAATGGGGTGTGTACTGGGACAGCATGACAGTTCAGGCAGAAAAGAGCAAGCCATATATTATTTAAGCAAAAAGTTCACTGATTGCGAAACCAGATATTCTCTTTTAGAAAGAACTTGTTGTGCTCTAGCTTGGGCCGCTCGTCGTTTGAGACCATATATGTTGTACTACACAACATGGCTTATCTCAAAGATGGATCCTATCAAATACATCTTTGAAAAGCCGTCTTTGTCTGGTAGAATTGCTAGATGGCAGGTTCTTTTATCCGAGTATGATATTGTCTATGTTACTCGAAAGTCAATAAAAGGAAGTGCACTAGCTGATCATTTGGCCGAGCAACCTATAGACGATTATGAACCAATGAAATTTGATTTCCCTGATGAATTTGTCTTCACTATAATGGTGGAAAAAGAAATATCAAACTTGGAAACATGGACCATGTTGTTTGATGGGGCCTCCAATGAGTTAGGTCATGGGATAGGTGTTGGTATTAATATCGCCTGAAGGAAAGTTGTTCCCTCTCACCGCCAAACTAAGTTTTGATTGTACTCATAATATGGCTGAATATGAAGTTTGTTCTATGGGTATCCAAACTGCATTGGATATGAAGATAAAGAAACTTCGAGTCTTGGGAGATTCTATGTTGGTGATTCACCAATTGAGAGGAGAATGGGAAACAAGAGACACTAAGCTGCCTTATAAAAAGCTTATATTAGATTTGTCTCATAAATTTGAAGAAATCACTTTTGACTATTTACCAAGGGAGAGTAATCAGATAGCAGACGCCTTGGCTACGCTTGCAGTCATGTTCAACATAGACCCCAATCATGAGGTACAACCTATTAAGATGAGAAGAGTAGATGTTTCAGCCTCCTGCATGTATATAGAAGAAGAGTTTGATGACAAGTCGTGGTTTCAAGACATCAAACATTATTTGAAATGCGGAACCTATCCTCTGAATGCCTCAGAAAATGACAAGCGCACACTTAGAAAGTTAGCAATGAAGTTCTTCCTAAATGGAGAAATACTTTACAAAAGAAATCATGATATGGTACTTCTAAGGTGTGTAGATACAAATGAAGCCAACACGATTATGAAAGAAATTCATGGAGGAATTTGCGGCACCCATGCAAATGGACACATGATGGCCAGACAGGCATTAAGGGCTGGCTATTACTTGTTAACCATGGAAGCTGACTGTATCAAATATGCCCGAAAATGCCACAAATGTCAGATTTACGCAGATAAAGCTCATGCTCCAGCATCTCAGTTGCACATTATGACGACACCATGGCCATTTTCCATGTGGGGAATGGACGTTATAGGCCCTATTGACCCAAAAGCCTCAAACGGACATCGATTCATCTTGGTGGCAATAGATTATTTTACCAAATGGGTAGAAGCAATGTCCTATCGAGAGGTGACGAAAGGAGTTGTGATCAAATTCATCAAGAAGGAGATTATATGTCGTTATGGTCTTCCTGAGACCATGGTATCTGATAATGCACGAAATCTGAACAATAAATTGATGACTGAGTTATGTGAGCAATTCAAGATCAAGCATGTCAACTCAACTCCGTATAGACCAAAGATGAATGGAGCAGTGGAAGCTGCCAATAAAAACATAAAAATGATTGTGCAAAAAATGACGGTGACGTATAAAGATTGGCATGAAATGCTTCCTTTTGCATTACATGGATATTGCACATCGATTCACACTTCAACTGGGGCAACACCATTTTCATTAGTTTATGGTATGGAAGCTGTTCTTCCCATTGAAGTGGAAATTCCATCATTAAGGGTCCTCATGGAGACTAATTTAGAAGAGGCTGAATGGATCCAAAACCGCTATGAGCAACTCAACTTTGTTGAAGAAAAGAGATTGACAGCATTGTGCAGAGGTCAACTTTACCAAAGACGAATGATGAAAGCCTATGATAAGAAAGTGCGTCCTAGAGTATTCAGAGAAGGGGATTTAGTCTTAAAACGAATTCTTCCTTTTCTAAAAGATCACCGAGGCAAGTGGACCCCAAACTATGAAGGACCATTCGTGGTGAAGAAAGCTTTCTCTGGAGGAGCTTTAGTCTTGACTAACATGGATGGTAATGAGCTGCCAAGTCCAGTTAATTCAGATCAAGTTCGAAAATATTATGCATAGGCTACTTGTGTATCAAAGGATTCGGCAAAGTTGCGGGAATTCAACAAGTGTCTAGGAGAATTACGCTTCAATTTCTATATCATGTTTAAGAGGTTACTTTTGTCTCAAGTTCTAGAACCTTAACATTGACACATATGTCTATTGAATTTTAGTCATAAATCAAAGCTCCCTTCTCGAAGCATGACATATCTTGTCCATTTTTCTCCCTCACTCTCCATAATATCTCCTCAACTATGAATGTTTGGCATGTTTACCTTTATTATCATTACAATTGAATAAACAAAAAGTTACATAAACGCGATATTTCAAATCAATGGTGGTAACTTAAACGATTCGATGTGAAATACATATGTCCAAACAAAGAATCCAAAGGCAATATTTTTCCAAGAGCACCGTGATCATGAAGGTTGATGGAATGTCATCATGGAGGACAAAACCGTCATTTCAACATGAAAAAGTCTTAAACTGGGGCAAAACTATTATTTTTCGTCTTCTCAAACTGGGGCAAAACCATTATTATCACAGGAGCAAAGTCGTTCTGGATACATTTTTGGTCATCAAACAAAGAGTAAGTTGTTTAGTGAGTTCATGATCCAATTAAGGTCTATTACCAAGGGTGATGTGAATGGGGTGCCTAAGCTATCAAATATCTTTTAAAGAAATCTGTATCATAGTTTTCGAATAGTGCTAAATCTTCATCCCATGCATTCAAGCATTCAAGTTTAGCGTGCATTGCAAAGAAAATTTATTTTCGGTTAAATCGAACTTGACAATTCAGTCGAGGTCGAAGCCTGTGTCAATCCAGGTCCATTTCCAGTTTTTTTTTTTTCTTTCTTTCGATTAAATCAAACCCGACTATTCAATCGAGGTCGAAGCTTGTGTCAATCCAGGTCCATTTTCATTTTTTCTTTCGGTTAAATCAAACCCGACTATTCAGTCGAGGTCGAAGCCTGTGTCAATCGAGGCCCGTTTTCAGTTTTTCTCTCTGTTAAATCGAACCCGACTATTCAGTCGAGGTCGAAGCCTGTGTCAATCCAGGTCCATTTTCATTTTTTCTTTCGGTTAAATCAAACCTGACTATTTAGTCGAGGTCGAAGCCTGTGTCAATCCAGGTCCATTTTAATTTTTTCTTTTGGTTAAATCGAACCCGACTATTCAGTGAGGTCGAAGCCTGTGTCAATCCAGGTCCGTTTTCAATTTTTATCTCGGTTAAATCAAACCCGACTATTCAGTCGAGGTCGAAGCCTGTGTCAATCCAGGCTCGTTTTCAGTTTTTCTCTCTGTTAAATCGAACCCGACTATTCAGTCGAGGTCGAAGCCTGTGTCAATCCAGGTCCATTTTCATTTTTTTCTTTCGGTTAAATCAAACCCAACTATTTAGTCGAGGTCGAAGCCTGTGTCAATCCAGGTCCATTTTAATTTTTTTTCTTTTGGTTAAATCGAACCCGACTATTCAGTGAGGTCGAAGCCTGTGTCAATCCAGGTCCGTTTTCAATTTTTATCTCGGTTAAGTCGAACCCGACTATTCAGTCGAGGTCAAAGCCTGTGTCAATCCAGGTCTGTTTTAAGTTTTTCTCTCGGTTGAACCAAACCTGACTATTGAATTGTGGTCGATACCTGATTCAAATTCTTACCAAACAAATCTTTGCCTCCCCAGTACTTAGTCTCTTTCCTTTGTCTACTCTTTCAATCCTTCAATGATACACAAAGGGGGGCAAACTGTAGACACCGTATTTGGTCCGGCTTGATTTTCAGTAATAATGTTTGAAGGTTTCCAATATTTGGTGGTCAATTTGTTTTTTCTTGTATGTCAACAAGAGCATAGCTCAATTGGCATAAAGTCGCATTGATAACCACAAGGTCTGTGGTTCAAACCCCCCTTCTCACATGTTTTTATCAAAAATTCGTTATTTATTTATTTATTTATTTATTTATTTATTTATTTTGGTCTTCCCCATTCCTATTCAAGGGGAAGCTTACCTATTCAAAAGACTTTCCATGGCTCTCATTTTTTTATTTTTTTTTATTTTTTTTATTTTTTTTCTTTTTCCCACCATTTTCTCATCCATCCTCCCCTTAATTTAGTAACCCTTCAAGTATAAAAAGGGGGGAGATGGAGGATGAAAGGGACGGAAAACAAGAAGAAGGAGAGGAATTTAGAGTAAAAGTGAGCTTGAGAGAGTTTAGGCATTTTAGAGAGTTTAGGCATTTGAATAAGAGTTTAGCTTAGAGAGTGATAGAAAAGGAGAGAAAAAAAGAGAAGAAGTTTAGAGTAAAAGTGAGCTTGAGAGAGTTTAGGCATTTGAATAAGAGTTTAGCTTAGAGAGTGATAGAAAAAGAGAGAAAAGAAAGTGGAAGAGGAAAATAGGAAAAAAGAGGGGGAGGAAGGAGTATACGGGGAGAGAAAACATTGGGTAAGAAAGAAGGAAAAAAGAAGGAAGAGAGAAGTAAAAAAGGTGGGGTTTTGTTTTTCTATTTCCTTTGTTTTTTGTTTTGTTATTATTGTTGTTGTTGTTATTATTATTATTATTATTGTTATTATTATTATTATTATTATTATTATTATCGTCATCATTATGATTATCATTTTTAATTTCTCTCTCATTTTAGTTCACTTTTTGCACTTTGCCAACTTCATTTTTTTAAACTTTCTAATTTATTTGTTTTTTCCTTTCATTCTCCAAATTGCTTTAATCTAATCTTTAATTCTGCTTGGTCAATTTCAATTATTGTTATTGTTTTGATTTTCTTTTGAAAATGATTATGGGAACTGAGTAATGTGCCTTCGTGGAGTCCAACTCCCGTGTAGGCGTATGAAAATTCTCATTTTCCCTTTTAAAAGAATTTACTCTTTGAATAATTTTTCTTCTTTTACATCCTTTTTATTTAAAAAAAAAATATTTTTAGTAAACATAATCATGTACACCCATGTTCCTTTAATTAAAAGGGAGATTAGGCATGATTTATATTAAATTGGATATCCAACTCATAATGTTTAATCCTTGCTTTATTTCTAAAGTTAAGGTAAAAACGAATGAGACATCTTGTGTTCATTATTGCATTTTGAGTTTTATTTTCATATTTATCATTTTTTTTAAGAAAAATAAAATAAAGGACTGTTTTTATTCATTTAATTGGACAATTTAAGATACTGTGGTAATCGTTTTCTTAAACGGGTGTTGTAGGGTGCTAATACTTTCCCTACACTCAAACGACTCCCGAACCTAATTTCTGGTTTTCTAAGACTAGTTTTGTTTTTTTATTTTAAAGGTGACCAATCACACCCTCAATGATTGGTGGCGACTCCAATTTTCTTCTAAAAAACCCAAGAAAGGATGTCGGCCGCTCCGCGTCGCGATGACGTTGCGACACGTACATCTATGCTTTGGTTAGAGAATGTTCCTCAATAGTTGGCTTCGATGAGTAATCATACTCATTGCAATTGTAATCTCCTATGTACTTGTTCAATCTAATGATATGATATATTTTGTTTAAAAAAAAAAATAATAATGTTCTAACCTTTGTTCTATTTTTTAGCGGTTATTTGAAGGAGATATGAGAGGGTGTAATTGTTGAAATAAGGACATTAAACCAAACGTAATATCCAATTAAGCTAGGGTTTTTATTTGTATATTTGGAATTTTGATTGTGGAGGACTTTTGACTATTTATTCTTCTTTTTCTTTATCATTATTGATTGCAAACTAAATGAGAAAGTAACTCTACTTGTATATAAATTATTTCAAAAAAAAAAAAAAAAAAAAAAAAAAAAAAAACTCTACTTGTATATAAAACCCTATGTGATTAGGGCTTTTATTTACTAATTCTACATGTTTCTGTTCACACATAACTTTGGAGATGGAGACACGTGGAATAAAAAATGTATTTGTATTGATGTAATATGCGTGTGGGTGTACAATCTCTAACTTTAATCCTCTGATTCTCTCTTATGTGTGTGAGTGTGTTTCACTCGAGGGCTGGAGTTCACGTTCCTTCCTTATTCTTCTTTTTTTTTTTTTTTCATTTTTTCCCTTCCTTATTCATCCTCTTTTTTTTTTTTCTCTTTTTTTCCCCTTCCTTATTCCTCCTCTTTTTTTTTTTTTTTCTTTTTTTTCCTTCCTTATTCATCCTCTTTTTTTTTATTTTTATTTTTTTCCCTTCCTTATTCCTCCTTTTTTTTTTCTTCCATTTTTTCCCTTCCTTATTCATCCTTTTTTTTTTCTTTTTTTTTCCTTCCTTATTCCTCCTTTTTTTTCTTTTTTTTTTCCTTATTCCTCCTTTTTTTTTTTTTCTTTTTTTCCTTCCTTATTCCTCCTCATTTTTTCTTTTATTTTTTTCCTTCCTTATTTCTCCTCATTTTTTCTTTTTTTTTTCCTTCCTTATTCCTCCTCATTTTTTTTCCTTCCTTGTCCCTCCTCCTATATCTAGCTCCTATTATAAAATTTTAAAGAAACATATATCTTATTTCTAACAATAACATAAATAAAAAAGCTTATATCTCAACATCACAATCCTAATATAATTAAGACAATATCTTTTTTCAAAAAATAGATACTATTTTGATTATTAACAAATAAAACTAATAAATTTAAAAAACAAAACGAACAAACATGACATACACCTATCAAACGTATATCTCATTTCCTAATATCCTAACACAAATTCAATGTCTCACACTCTAAATTTAAAACAAAAACAATATGGTTCAAAAAAAAAAAAAAAACAAAAACAATATTTTCTTTATAAAATGAATAATTTAATAATATTTTGACCACCTATATCTTATTTACTAATAATAACATAAATCTAAATCTTATATCTAAAGCCCTAACCCTAGTATAATTACAATATTTTCTTTTAAAAAACCTAAATAAGTTAGACAATGTTTTTACTATTTACTTCTAACTAGTCAAGAAACACGTGCAATGCACGTGAAATCTTGTGGTTTTCATTAAAATTTTGAAAAAAAAAATGTAGTAATCTTTTACCATTTAATGAATAAATTTTATATAGTTTTGTTTTAATTACCATAAATTTTTAAAAAATAGATAATGTAAAATTTTTTATTTTAATGTATTCATATTATCGTATTATTCTTCCTAAAAAAATCTTCTGTAGCAAAAGGTTAGGCTAGTAATTAAGTTATCAAATACATATGTTAATATTTTGGTATTGTAATATAGATAATGTAACAATTTCTATTTTAATTTTTTTTTTCACGTGTCTACCGTCTAGGTCACTCTCATATATGAAAGGATGCACTACTACATCGTGTAACCATTTATTAAATTCTCCCAATGGAAACCTCAACTCGAACAGTTACAACTATACAAATGAACAGTTGCAACTATACAAACGAAAGAAATTAAAAATCGAAAATGGACAAAGGAGTGTTTGGAAAATAGAAATTCAAATATACTCTTCCATAGCCCCATTTTTAAGGAGTGTTTGGAAAATATGTTAAAAGAAAAAGAACATATATGTGAGCTCTTGTAGTTTTAATTTAATGTAATTATAAAAAGTGTTTAGTTTTTATTTAAGTTCATTTCTGTCATAAATAAACATTATTTGAACTTTGTTTTAGGGTTCGTTTGGAATACATTTTAGTTTAATCTTTTTCAAAAATGCATTTTATTTTAAACATTTTGTATAGAAAGTGTTTAGAATCCAAACACTCATATGTTTGATGACATTTTTTTCATAAGTGTTTTTATACTCATGTTATTATTATATACCAAAAACTCTTTTTAAAAAATTTGCTTTCAAGCATTTGTTTCAAAATGGTTTATTTTTCAATCTCATTTTTTAATGTTATTTTTAGTTGTTGTCAAACACTATAATTTTTTTTCAAAATTAAATACTTGAAAAGTTAAACCATACATGAATTACAAGTTTGGCCATTGAACTTTCAGGGTTGTGTCAATTTGATCCCTGAATTTAAAATGTCTAATAGGAAAGTAATCTTTTGTCTCTTCAGTTCAGTCATTTAAAACTTTTCTTACATTATTGTGAAGTTTTTGATTTAAATTTTTTAGTAAAATCTCAAAATTATAATTAATTTATGTATAAAATTTTTAAAAATTAATTGTAAATTGAAATTAGTTATTAATAACTATATTTTCATTTATTTAGAAACAGTAAATTTTAAGATTTTCGTTTCAAACATTTGGTT
Source organism: Luffa acutangula (assembly GCA_036850905.1). Taxonomy (NCBI): domain Eukaryota; kingdom Viridiplantae; phylum Streptophyta; class Magnoliopsida; order Cucurbitales; family Cucurbitaceae; genus Luffa; species Luffa acutangula. The sequence continues at coordinate 39,576,930 of CM072097.1, read as the reverse complement.
TTATTTATTTTTTTTTACCTTAATTGATTTTTTTTTGTGTCCGTTCAAAAATCAATTAAATAAGTATATAAACATCCTCCACTCATAGCCATTTTATTTTAAAAAAATATAATTTGAAATATCATTAATTAGGGTAAAAGGGCAAAGTAGTCATTGTAAAAAATGTTAGGGACAATAAGGGAATGTAAAAATTCTCCCCTCTAAGCCCCTTTTATATATAGTAGAGATTATTCTTCTCCCTCATTGCTATCTCTTTTTTTTTTCCTTCCTTGTTCCTCCATTTTTTTTTCTTTTTTCTTCTTTATTCCTCCTATTTTTTTCCCTTCCTTATTTCTCCTCATTTTTTTTTTCTTTTTTTCCTTTTTTTTCCTTCCTTATTCCTCCTCATTTTTTTTTCTTTTTTTCTTCCTTCCTTATTCCTCCTCATTTTTTCTTTTTTTCTTTTTCCTTCCTTATTCCTCCTCATTTTTTTTTCTTTTTTTCCTTTTTTCCTTCCTTATTCCTCCTCATTTTTTTCTTTTTTTTTCCTTCCTTATTCCTCCTCATTTTTTTCTTTTTTTTTTCCTTCCTTTTTCCTCCTCATTTTTTTTCTTTTTTTTTTTCCTTCCTTATTCCTCCTCATTTTCTTCTTTTTTTTTTCTTTCCTTATTCCTCCTCTTTTTTTTTTTCTTTTTTCCCCTTCCTTATACCTCCCCTCATTTCTTTTTTTTTTTTTTTTGCTTCCTTATTCCTCCTCATTTTTTTTTCTTTTTTTCTTTCCTTGTCCCTCCTCCTATATCTTCTAATATAAAATTAAAAACCGTCTACCTTATTTTCTCATGACAACATAAATCATTCCAACCCAAATATAAATAAAATATTTTGTTGAAAAATAAATAATTTGATTGTATATTTTTATTACTATAAGAAAACTGCATTGAACCTAAATCACATTTCCTAATGATAACATAAATACAATATCTCCTATCCTATATCTCATTTCCTAATACTAACATAAATACAATGTCTCATACCTTAGACATAATCACTCACCTCCTATTCCTAATATAAATATAATATTTTCAATAGAAAATAAATAGTTAAGTAGTATTTTGAGTATATTGAATTAACAAAAAGAAAATTATAGATTAAACTTCTACCTTGTTTCCAAACACTAACATAAGTACATCCTTAAAGGATGTAACTTTAGTATAATGTAACACATATATTATTTTCTTGGAAGAACTAAGTAATTTAGACCATGCATTTTTACCTAAATATGCATATAAACTACTGAACAAAATTATCAAAATAAATCAATACAGTTCAGTATATTATTTAGATTTGTAAAGAGAGGAGAAAAGAGTGCGTACCCTGTCAAGTTTGTCGATCATCCATTTGATTTTGGTCATCGAACATTGGAGCAGACGAAAAAGAAAAAGAAAATTGAAAAAGGAGTTACCGTTGAATCGGAAGTCCCATTATTTTCTTGTGGTTCCTAAAGAAATGACGATCAGATTTTCAGATTATTATAAAGAAGACAATAATTCAAAAGCTAATCGAACATCGTTGAATCCTTGCCGATTCGATCAAGAAATATAAAGGAAGACAATGATCTAAAAGACACAGAGATGCTTACCGTTGAATCGGCGCGCCCGCCGAAAAAGGAACATCGTTCAAGAAGCCACGGCGGAGGAATCGGGATTCTGCGGAAAGGAAGGGTAAAGGAAATGTCGAAGATTTGATCATTCGCCATTAAAGAAAAGAAAGGAATGTCGAATAGTCTGAAAAATAATAAGAGATTGCGAAACATGAAGGGCGGCGGAGGAATGGATGATCGGCCATGGAAGCGGAGAATGGATCGTTCGCCATTGTTGGAGAGAAAAAGGAACGCTGAAAGTAATCGAGAGAGTGCAGAGGGAAATATGAGATAAAAGGAGATCAATTTTTTAACTTAGTGTTTGCCATATAAATAGTTTTTAAATTATAAGTTTTTTGTTTAGTTCGTTTTAAAATTATAAGTTAGGATTTGGATTGATTTTTTTTTTTAAAAAAAAAGATGAGATAAAATGTTTGAACTGAGAATCGAAATTGTATGTAATATGGAAATTAAATAGATTTTTTTTTTTTAGTTTAAAAAAAAAGGATTTTCTTTTTGGCTCTTTTTTCCCCTCTTATATTTTGAAAATTTCAAATTAAATAGAATTGTCATTTGAAACGAGGCATAAAATTATTATCAAATTACGTTTTGAATTTTAAAAATATATGTTAAATTACATTAAATATATATTTGCTCAACGAGTTTCTAATGAACTTACATAAATTTTGATTTTTAATCTTTCATACCATCAATTTTTTTTTCTAAATATTTTCTGTAAGGCTATTTGGAATGAGTTTCCAAGTAATTAAAAAAGTATCTTTTAAATGCAAAAGAAAAAAAAAAATTAAGCATTTAGAAACTCATTCCAAGCCGGCTCTTAAACTCTATAACTATTTCTTTTAGATAATATTATTTAAGAAACATGTCATATATTTCAAAAACAAAAGGGAACATGTCATATAAATGCTTTAGCGTAAAACTTAATGTTGAGGATCCACATTGAAAAAATTAGTGGAGAACTCACAATTTAAGAGATGTATAGGTTACTCCACTCATTGTTAATTGGTTTTAAGATGGAACCCCATGTTATCTAATATGGTATTAAAGCCCATGAAAAAATTGGGATCCGATCTAAGAATAGTGAACCCAAAGAGACACCATCTTGAGGGGCTGGGACATAGCTCCACCACATTAAGTGGTCAGAAGTTCAAATCTCTTACCTCACGTGTACTTTCATCAACCAACTAATATAAATAGTAACAAGGGAAAAATACACTTTTAGTCCCGGAGGTTTGGGTTAGGTTTCATTTTGGTCCCTGAGTTTTCAAACTCAACAATTTAGTCTCTCAGGTTTGGTTTTAGTTTCATTTTAGTCTTTCCATCCATTTTTTCGTTAAAAACTAACGGTTTGCTGACATGACACATTTTTTTTTTATTTTAAAAAATAATTCTTTTAATTTTTTAATTAAAAATATTTTTTTATTATTTCTTTTCTATTCCTTCTTTTTCTTCTTCTTCCCTACAACTATTCTTTTTCTTCTCCAAACCCTCTTTTTCCATAGCCTAGCCATCGGCCCGCCGCTCCTCGGCGACCGACGACCCTTTTTTTTTTCTTCCTTGAAACAGAGCCATGATTCCCGCTTCACCTCTCTGAGTTTGTTTACCTTAACCGAGCACAACGAGTATAGAGTTCCTTTCCGCGAAATCCACCGTTCTCGAACAGATTCATTAGAAGCGTTATCTTTTTCTCCTTCACCGTTGGAGTTCCAGACATGAGAGCTTGAACCAGAGGCTTAATCGCTCGAACCATTGTTCATTGCGAAATCCTCCAGATCTAGGGTCGTTTTTCACTGCCACAGGCTTGTTCCAACCAGATATGGACTCAAGAAGGAAGAGGAAGCACGAGTTTCAGCCAGATCTCTTCTCGCTCGCTCGTTCGAAACATTGAACGAACCCAGATCTGATTTTAAAACGGCGGCCACGACTAGATTTTGAAGCAGCGACGGCGCACGAAGGCAACAACGGCCGGATCTGGCTCAAAGACGGCGACGATGGGCGAGGCTTGGTCGTTGTAGCGTGCGGTGTAGACAGAGACGAGAGGGTGCGAGAGAGAGAGCGCAAAAGATGGGAGAGAGAGATCGGGAAGATGGGGACTGACCAGCGGTGGCTCACGAACAACGACGACAACGTGTAATTGGACTCACGGAGGCGACGAATCTGAGAGAGAGAGACATACTCGAGTGTGAGGGATGAGAGAGAAGGGAGCTGGTGAGACAGAGAGATCGAAGAAGAAGAGAGTTCTTGATTTTTTTTGTAAAACCCAAACTGACTGAAATCTAGGGGAAAAGTCGCTGGTCGCCGTTTCGAAAAAAAAAATTCGCCGGCTGCCGGCGACCGACGACCCTTGGCTAAGCTATGGAAGAAGAGGGTTTGGAGAAGAAGATGAATAACTGTGGGGAAGAAGAAAAAGAAGGAATAGAAAACAAATAATAAAAAAATATAGTATTTTAATGAATTTAATATTATTTTTAATTAAAAAATTAAAAGAATTATTTTTTAAAATAAAAAAGAGGTGCCACGTCAGCAAACCATTAGTTTTTAACGAAAAATGGATGGAGGGACTAAAATGAAACTAAAACCAAACCTCAGGGACTAAATTGTTGAGTTTGAAAACTCAGGGACCAAAATGAAACCTATCCCAAACCTCAGGGACTAAAAGTGTATTGTTCCGAAAAAAGAATGATATAAACATGAGAAAAAACAAAGGGAAGCTCACATTATAAAAAAGAGTAACAATAGAAGTAAGAAACAATAATAAACGAGCTTGCAATATCCTAACTCAACTATAGTTTTTCAGGGTGCTCGAGAAAAAGAAAAAAAAAAACCCCGTAAGAGACGAAATCAAGAACAACAAAATACCCGCTTGTTGCTTGAGGTGCGGATCCTTAGGACAAAAGCCCTACCAAATGCAACCTCCAACTAAGATAGGTTTTCTTCTATGTTCTAGATTTTTGGATTTTTCTTGTAAAGGACTTTGTGGCTATTCTTGTGTGGTGAGTGTGCTTTCTCTAGGATTCTTTTTGGTTGAATGAACTCTTTTTTTTTTTTCTCTAGGGTTTTTTTTTTTTTTTTTTTTTTTTTTTTTTTTTTGTGGTTGAATCACTCTCCTCTCTAGGTTTTTTTTTTTTTTTTTTTTTTTTTTTTTTTTTTTTTTTTTGGCTCAATCAATTCTCCCTCTCAAGCTCAACAAGGAGGGTTCATATAAGCTAAAATCCTTTCCCTTTTGGGTATAAAATTTAATGGCTATTTTTTTTTAATTTGAAAACCATGCCAAAAATAAGCTATGCTCAAAATGGAATGCAATTTTTTTGTAAACCAATTCAAAATAAAAAAAAAAAACTTGCTTCTTAGATCCATTGGTAACCAAACCAACTAAATAAATTCCTCTAACCAAACTAAGAAGAAGACCAAATGGAATTAACAAACATTTCTAATTAAATCAATTTTTCAAACATAATTATGCATTTTAATGATTAAATTAGCAATTAATTTAATAAGCCGGAAAAAATAGGTGGCTACAGTATGCCCCCCTTCGTACAGTACAAGTAAAAGGTGGACGAACGTATAGAAACCATTTTTTTTTTGGCTAAAACTTAGAGGCATTTGAATATCTCAAGCAATTATAAAAGTATGCAAAGGGGTTGTTTCATGGAAATCAAGAATACAACCAACACTATGAACATTAGAGGATAAGATAAATGCTGGGGGTCAGGGATAAGCAACCACCACTATAACAAAAGCGACAAAAGATGGAGGCTAAGGATAAACAAGCGCCATCATAGCAAAGGTGTCAAGGGCCAGGGATAAACAAATGCCACTGCAGCAAGAAGATGAAAAGTTGGAGGCCAGGAATAAACAAGCGCCATCACAGTAAAGGTGTCAAGGGTCAGGGATAAACAAGCGCCACATGACACAAAGAAAGAAATATGTTGAGGGTCAGGGATAAACAAGTGCCACTGCAGCAAAAAGATGAAAAGTTGAAGGCCAGGGATAAACAAGCGCCATCACAACAAAAGTGTCAAGAGCCAGGGATAAACAAACACTTCATGACACAAAGAAAGAAATATGCTAAGGGTCAAGGATAAACAAGCTCCACTGCAGCAAATGATAAAAAAGCTGGAAGCCAGAGATAAACAAGCGCCATCACAACAAAGGTGTCAAGGGCCAGAATAAACAAGTGCCACATGACATGATTAAAAGAAATACGCTGAGGGCTAGGGATAAACAAGTGTTACTGCAACAAAAGATGAAAAGTCAGAGGCTAAGGATAGACAAGCGCCACTGCAACAAATGTGTTAAGGGCTAGAGATAAACAAGCGCCTCATGACATAATTAAAAAAAATGTTGAGGGCTAGGGATAAACAAACGCCACTACAGCGAAAGAGATAAGCTGGAGGCCAGGGATAAACAAACGCCATCACAACAAAGGTGTTAAGGGCCATGGATAAACAAGTGCCACATGACATAATTAAAGAAAATGTTGAGGGCCAGGGATAAACAAGTGCCACTACAGCGAAAGAGATAAGCCGTAGGCTACGGATAAACAAACGTCATCACAACAAAGGTGTCAAGAGCCAATGATAAACAAGCACTTCATGACACAAAAAAAGAAATATGTTGAGGGCCAGGGATAAACAAGCGCCACTTCAGCAACAGATGAAAAGGCTGGAGGTTGGGGATAAACAAGCGCCATCACAACAAAGGTGTCAAGAGCCAATGATAAACAAATGCCTCATGACATAATTAATCAAGACATAGATAAATGACACTTATGGATGGATGCATGAATGTATATGATATATATGTTTATTTTACTACTAACTTTTATCTTTCTCTTATTCTTTTGAAAAGAAGAAAAAAGTTAAAGTGTACAAAATAACTCATTGATACTTCTCCATATAGCTTGGTTAGGCATCATGATCTTGGAACTATAATTTGACTTTTGTCTTCGCTAAAACTTTAAGACAAGGTTAATGACAATGCTTCATATGAGAGTCCTTAAATCTCAAGAACTCACATGACTTCCAAATAAATGTCATCTTGAGACTTTGGAACTGATGGCAAAATGGTGGATGCAATGAAGGCCAATTGATCCAAAACCTCATAATAACTCATTGACAAGCTTTGCACTTACCAAATTGGATGATTCATCCTTTCATAAACTTTATTAGAGAAGGCTTTTTATTTGCGTGGACTCCATAATTTGGTGCCCACTTTCCTTGATGATCCTTATGAAGTTAGAGGATCATTTTTAATACTAAATTCCCTTCTTGCAAGAAAAGATGACAAAATTTTCTTCTTTTGCAGCACTCTGAGGGATGATACTTCAACTTCAATAGGCAACACAAACTTCATGTTGTATATTAAAGAAAGGGGGACTACCCCAGTTGATGTGCAAGCAAATGGCAACATCTTGTGTTAGTTTACCGCGACTACTTGAGGAAGAAAAATGTGTCACGATCCTCTTGATATTTCATTTGGAGCTTCCACTGCACTGCATAGCTTTAAGTCATAGACAATGTGTCACAATCTACAAATCCAAGCTAGACATATCTATTATAATTGTGCAAAAGCATTGATAACTCTCCAAAAGGGAGTTTTAGGCCTTATTTCTTTAGTGATTTGTGTGTCTTTTGTGCTAAATAGGGTTTCTTTTAGATGTATATTATATGTTTTAACCCATTTGGAAGAATAGATGCTTTGGAAGTTATTTTGTGCATAATATATTGTTGAACGACTTGAGGGAGCAAAATCTGTGATCCAGCAAAACTGCCACGTCACAGCTCGTTAGCCATTTTAATGAACTGAAGTTAGTTAAGCTATTCACGGATTCAAGGAGCAGGGAGAGCCATCCACGTGTCTAGGTCAACCTAATTTAAGCTTGTCTTCATTCTATAAAAGGTAAGAGTTGTTCAAGTTAAATTCATTCCACTTTTGGGGAAGAGATCATTTCTCATTTCCATCTTTGGGAGCCGAATAGAGGAGGAAAGATTGGAGACTTCAAGAAGACCATCAATTACGGATTTGACCAAGGGAATTAGTATTTTCTTGTATTTTCTTGTAATTATGGATGCACATACTCAGAATATAGTGCGTGTTACCATGAGTGTTATGAACTAAATTTTCTTAGGTTTTGGTTAAGAGTCATGTAATTTTCGTGCTTCATTATCTATGCAATATATGTTGATTTGATGCATATTGATTATTTGTTGTGCTTATTTATATTTTGTGCCTGCTTGACCAGCCGGTATGAATACCACTTCTTAGTTTCAGGGATGATTTGGGAAATATGTGACATTTAATCACAATAGATCGTTGTGTATTGGTTTAGGGTTTAGCTAGTTGCCTAGTGCTTGATCGGTAGTGCATCATTGGAGTTGAAACACATTCTAAAAAATCCAGAGTTCCGGGAGGATCCTGCTAATAAGACTGCAAGAGTTTTGCCTAATCAATAATATTGCTAGAGCATCTTTTAAAACAATTACTAAATCCTGGCCAACACCTGTTTCTAATCTGTTTGCTTTATTTGTTATTTTCTGTTCTGTCATTTCTTTTGCTTCAGAATTATATCAAAACCATTTAATTTCACCACTTTTGAAACCATTAAATAGTTACACAAAATAGATAGAGTGGGGGCTAATTCAGACCATGTATTCGATAAATACTTATTACTTGTTGCGGATTGTGTATGCTTGCACAGTGTTCTAGAGTCTATTTTTACCTTATTTCTACCCACTCTGGAAACCCAACAAGTTTTTGGCGCTATTGTCGGGGAACTTGAATAAATTTTTATCTGATCTGTTTTGTGTATGTGTTTTAGTGGTTTGGTGCTAGAACTTTTTGATTGTTTCTTTTGTTTTTGCAGGTGTGAGTTTGGTGCATGAGCGATTCGCCTGGGGTAAGGTTCGAGCTTGATCCAAAAATTGAGAGGATATTGAGGAGAAGAAGGAGAGAGCAGCGTAGAAACCAAAATCCAATGGCTGACGTGTCGCGTCTCCCGTAGGGTCCAGAAGATCCACTTGATCCCCAGAATCGTGTGTTGCAGCAAAATCCACTGCTGGAGCAAAATGGACAGCAAAATAATAAGGCTGAGAATCCTATCTTGGTAGCAAACGATAGGGCCAGAGTCATTCGAGCGTATGCTTTTCCAATGTTTGATGAGTTAAATCCAGGAATTGCACGTCCTCAAATTGAGGTAGCAAATTTCGAATGAAACCGATAATGTTTCAGATGTTGCAAATCGTGGGTCAATTCCATGGCTTGTCATCTGAAGACCCTCATTTACATCATAAGTCTTTTTTAGGAGTTAGTGATTCATTTGTAATTCAAGGAGTGTCTAGAGATGCCCGCTTAGATTGACTTTGTTCCCATATTCTCTGAGAGATGGAGCAAAGGCGTGGCTAAATTCTTTTGCTCCAGGATCAATTAGGACATGGAATGAGTTAGCGGAAAAATTTCTTAGTAAATATTTTCCACCAACTAGGAATGCTAAACTGAGGAGTGAAATAGTAGGGTTTAGGCAACTTGAGGATGAAACTTTTAGTGAGGCTTGGGAAAGGTTTAAGGAACTTTTGTGAAAGTGCCCCCACCATGGTTTACCTCATTGTATCCAGATGGAAACATTTTACAATGGGTTGAATGGAGCAACCCAAGGTATGGTTGATGCTTCGGCTGGATGGGACCTTTTGGCAAAAAGTTTTAATGAAGCCCATAAATTTTAGAAAGAATATCAACTAATAGTTGTCAGTGGTCAGATGTTAGAAACTCAAATCAAAAGGTTAAGAGTGTGTTAGAATTTGATGGAGTGTCTACCATTAGGGTTGATATTGCAATGTTAGCTAACGCTCTTAAAAATGTGACAGTGGTCAGTCATCAGCAGCCGCCAACTGTGGAGCCTGCTGCGGTGGTGAACCAAGTTGCAGAAGAATCGTGTGTCTATTGTTGTGAAGAGCACAACTAGGAGTTTTGCCCCAACAATCCAGCTTCTTTGTTTTTTTTGTAGGTAATCAGAGGAATAACCCTTATTCTAACTTTTATAATCCAGGTTGGCGCAACAACCCCAACTTCGCATGGGGAGGACAAGAAAGTAATGTGCAAGCACAATAGAAGGTGAACCAATCGGGATTTGCTAAATCGCATGTATTGCCCCAGCAAAATTCGGAGAGTTCTCTTGAGGCAATGACGAAAGAATATATGACTCGTACAGATGCCACAATGCAAAGTAATCAAGCTTCAATGAGAGCCCTAAAATTGCAAGTGGGTCAGCTAGCTAATGAGCTAAAGGCAAGGCCTCAAGGGAAACTTCCTTCAGATACTGAGCACCCTAGAAGGGAAGGTAAGAAGCAGGTACAGACAGTGACTCTAAGGAGTGGTAAGCCACTAGAAGAGAGAAAGGAGCCTAGTAAACCCTAGGATGTAGAGAAAAATTGTGATAAAAATATTGTTGTTGAGAAAGAGTTGGAGTCTGGTAAAGGTGCTGGAGGCAACAATAATGATGCTGGAGCATTTGGTTTTGTTCCAGATGTGGAACCACCTTATGTGCTGCCCCCACCTTATGTACCACCTCTACCTTTTTCACAAAGGCAAAGGCCTAAGAATCAGGATGGTCAATTTAAGAAGTTTTTAGAGATTCTTAAGCAATTGCAAATAAATATTCCTTTAGTAGAAGCTATAGAGCAAATGCCTAATTATGCTAAATTTCTTAAGGATATTTTAACTAAAAAAAAGAGGTTAGGAGAGTTTGAAACTGTGTTTCTTACTAAGGAATGTAGTGCTATTCTTAAGAATGGGCTACCAACCAAGGCTAAGGATCCAGGATCATTTACTATACCTGTATCAATAGGTGGAAAAGAGTTAGGTAGAGCACTTTGTGATTTAGGTGCAAGCATTAACCTTATGCCTCTTTCGATCTATCGAAAGTTAGGTATTGGTGAAGCTAGGCCTACCACAGTCACACTCCAACTAGCTGATAGGTCTATCACATATCCAGAGGATAAAATTGAGGATGTCTTAGTAAAGGTAGATAAATTCATATTTCCTGTTGATTTTATTATCTTAGATTATGAGGCAGATAAAGATGTCCCAATTATTCTTGGTCGTCCGTTTTTCGCCACTGGTAGGGCATTGATAGATGTTCAAAAAGGGGAATTAACAATGAGGGTTTACAATGAGGAAGTAAAGTTTAATGTTTTAAAGGCCATGAAGTATCCAGACGAAATGGAAGATTGTTCTTTCATTAGGATTCTGGAGAACACAATTGTTGAGACAGCAACGCAGGATTTGGCGAATAAACATTTGGAAGATCATGGAGAGGTTAGTATAGAGGATTTAGAAGTTTGTTCTTTAGAAAGAAAAAATGAAAAAAGATGTGTCTAGATGTGAGGATGTTTTTGAGTCTTTAGATTTAGATGAAAGGAAAGCTCCTCCTATTAAGCCATCCCTAATTGAGGCACTCACTTTAGATTTGAAGCCCTTCTCGGATCATCTAAAGTATGTGTATCTTAGGGAGGGTGAGATGCTGCCCATTATTGTTGCAACAAATTTAATGCCAGAAGATGAGGAGGCCTTAATAAAGTTGTTGCAGCAATATCGTAAAGCAATAGGTTGGACATTGCCTGACATTTAGGGAATCAACCCTTCTTTCTGTATGCATAAAATCACTCTAGAGGAGGGATCCTTTATAAGTATTGAGCAACAGAGGAGGCTTAACCCTGCAATGAAAGAGGTTGTTAAGAATGAGGTGATTAAATGGTTGGATGCTGGGATTGTCTATCCAATTGCAGATAGCAATTGGGTAAGCTCTGTCCAATGTGTTCCTAAGAAAGGAGGTGTCACGGTAGTAACTAATAAGGACAATGAATTGATCCCAACCAGGACAGTAACTGGCTGGAGGGTTTGCATGGATTACGGGAGGCTTCATTAAGCCACCCGTAAGGACCATTTCCCTCTACCATATTTTGACCAAATGTTGGATAGATTGGCTGGTCAGGCCTACTACTGTTTTTTAGATGGTTATTCTGGGTATAACCGGATTACCATTGCTCCTGAGGATCAGGAAAAAACCACTTTTGCCTACCCTTATGGGACGTTTGCTTTTAGGATTCACCTTTTGGTCTGTGCAATGCTCCAACAACATTTCAGCGGTGCATGCTAGCAATTTTTTCTGATATGATTGAGTCCACTGTTGAGGTATTTATGGACGATTTTTCAGTTTTTGGAGGGTCTTTTCAGAGTTGTTTGGATAGTTTAGGTAGGGTATTAAAGACATGTAAGGATACCCATCTAGTTCTTAATTGAGAGAAATGTCACTTCATGGTGAAGGATGGCATAGTATTAGGTCATAAGATTTCAAAGAAAGGTCTAGAAGTTGATCGAGAAAAAATAAAGGTTATTGAGAGATTAGAACCAACGAATTCAGTGAAAGGGATTAAGAGTTTTTTAGGTCATGCTGGATTTTATAGAAGGTTCATAAAGGATTTTTCAAAAATTAGTAAACCTCTTTGTAACTTATTATGTACTGTTCATGTTGTTGACTTTAATGCAGATTGTAGGAAGGCTTTTGAGACTTTAAAGGTTGCTTTAATCTCAACCCCCATTCTTTTTGCACCTGATTGGAGTTTACCATTTGAAGTAATGTGTGATGCTAGTGATGTTGCAGTAGGTGCTATGTTGGGGCAAAAGTAAGGCAAATTTATCCATCCTATATATTACGCAAGTAGGGTTTTGAAAGAGACACACATCAACTATACAACTACTGAAAAGGAGTTGTTAGCTGTTGTGTTTGCTTTTGAGAATTCCGGCCATATTTGGTTGGATCCAAAGTCACGATTTTCACAGAGCATGCAACAATAAAGTACTTAATGTCTAAGAAAGACGCAAAGCCTAGATTAATTCGTTGGGTTTTATTATTGCAGGAATTTGAATTGGAGATAAAGGATAAGAAGGGATCAGAAAATTTCATTGCAGATCATTTGTCTCGTCTTGATCCAACATCATCTTTGCTGAAACAATCTGCCATTTCAGATTTTTTTCCACATGAACAGCTCTTTGCTGTTGAGGTAAAGGTAGTCAAGGATATTCCTTGGTATGCTGATATTGCCAACTTTTTGGTAAAGGGAGTCACTCCTATTGATATGGATTGGAGGCAGATGAAAAAATTTAAGCATGATGCGAAATTTTTTTATTGGGATGAGCCATTTATGTACAAGCAATGCTCTGATGGTATTATTCGTAGGTGTGTTTCAGCTGATGAAGTAAAGGAAATCCTGGAGCAATGTCATTCTTCGCCGTATGAAGGCCATTTCAGCGGTCAAAGGACAGCTATGAGGATTTTGCAATGTGGATTCTTCTGGCCTTCTTTATTTAAGGATGCCCATTGGTTCTACAAGCAATGTAATGCTTGCCAAAGGAGAGGAAATTTGGGAACTAGAGATGAAATGGCTCTTACTTACATTTTGGAACTAGAATTATTTGATGTGTGGGGTATTGATTTTATGGGGTCATTTCCTCCTTCTAATGGTAATGTGTTTATCTTATTGGCAATTGATTACGTGTCCAAGTGGGTGGAGGCCATTGCATGCCATCAGAATGATGCCAAGACAGTATTAAGGTTTCTTCAATCACACATTTTTGCGCGGTTTGGGACACCTAGAGCTCTAGTGAGTGATGAGGGTACACATTTTGTTAATGATATCTTAACTAAGCTTTTAGCTAAGTATGGAATTAAGCATAGGATAGCTACCCCTTATCACCCACAAGCAAATGGTCAAGCTGAAATTAGTAATAGGGAAATCAAATCTATTCTAGAGAAAATAGTCCATCCATCTAGGAAAGATTAGTCTTTTCGGTTAGATGAAGCTCTTTGGGCTTATAGGACAGCCTATAAGACTCCTCTAGGCATGTCTCCCTACAGGTTAGTATATAGAAAAGCTTGCCATCTACCATTAGAGCTTGAGCATAAAACGTTTTGGGCTTTGAAAAAATTAAATTTTGATCTGAGTCGTGCAGGGGCAATAAGAATGTTGCAGCTTAATGAATTAGAGGAATTTCGCCAATTTTCTTATGAGAATGCGAAAAATGTATAGGGAGAAGACTAAGCTGTGACATGACAAGAAAATTAAGCGTAAAGAGTTTGTCAAAGGTCAGAGGGTCTTGCTTAACAACTCTAGATTAAAATTGTTCCCTGGGAAATTGAAATCTAAATGGTCAGGGCCATTTATTGTGATTGAAATTTTTTCCATGGGGCAATTACTTTGCAAGATGAAAAACATAGGAGAGTGTTCAAAGTTAACAGACAGCGAGTGAAAAATTATTGGGTTGAGGAGTTCCAATCGAAGTATCCTTCCCTGAAATTGGTTGATGAATGAGAGAGCATGAGTTTTGCGAGAGCAATTTGCATAGTAATATTTTGAGCTCCCAGTGTTTGTTGTGATTTTATTTCTCGCTAATTTGGTTTGATTTTAATTCGAGTTATTTTAGATTTGGTTTGTTTAAATCTTACCTGATTTATTTTAATTCGTTGTTATTTTTAATTCCGTAGATTTTATTTTTGGAGTATTTTTATTTTTGCCAGTTTAGTTTATATTTAATTTAGTCTGATTAGTTTAGTTAGATTTTAATTCAGTTTGTATTTTCGGTTATTTGAATTTATGTTTAGGTTAGGTTTAATAATATATTTCCTGATTTATTCGGTTTAAGATAAAAAGATATGATTTGATTTTGGCGGTTTGAATTTGAATTTTTCCGTGTGAAAAGATTCTTCTAGAAGGAGGTTTTATTGCTCGGTTTGTTTTTGTAATCTTTTGGTTAGAGCAACCATATCATCAGAATATTATGGGATTTGGTTAAGAATTAAATATTTTTACCGTTTGGATTTTAAATTTTTCGTGGGTAGGTAAATTGCATGAGGGATCTGATGCTGCCACGTGTCGCGCAGGGGAAATCCAATGGTTTGGTCGTTGGGCAATGCATTATCATTTACCATGGGCCGTTTGAACTTCAAATTATTACCGTTTGATGGATTTAATTTTTCCGATTGCATGAGATTTGAACGGTAATTTTATTTGATGAAGGGCAAAAATCTTTCAGTTATGATTCTATTTGCTGAAGCCCTATTTATTCAAAGCTTTCGGTAAGTTCTTTTCACTTCATCTTCTTGCTTTCATCCCTTGTCGTTTTCATTTTGCTTTTGCATCTGTTTACTGTAAAATCCTTTGAGTCCACAATGGGGAAAACAAGAGGAAGTAAGGAAAGGGATAATGAGGAAGAAGAGGTGCCAGTTACCCCTGAGGCACCGAAGAAAAAAGTAAAGAAAAAGAAAACACCGGAGGAGAGAGAAGCCAAGAGGCGAAGAAGACAATAGAGGGCTGGAGTTGAAGAGGTAGCACAGAAGGTAGTTGAAGACATTGCTGATGTTGTGGTTGAGGAGGAAAATCCGAAGGGACCTGAGGAACAAAATCCTGGACAGACTGAACCGATAGTCGAAGATCCATAAGAAGTTCAAGAAAAAAAGACAGAGGAGGTGCAAGAGAGAGGCAACGAGCAGGAGGTGTAAGAGCAAGAGGCTCGAGTCGAGGTTATTATGCCAGAGGTACCCCATCGTCACGTCGGAAGCAGAAAGTCGGTCGTGTCAAAGTGGTCTGGACTAATACTCTTTCGCCACCGACAACTGATTTTGAGAAAGAGGATACGGAAAGAAAAGAGCAAGAGAAAAAGGAGGCAGAGGACAAAGCAAGAGAAGAAACACAGAAGAAAGCGGATGAAGAAATTTTGCCCAGACAGAGGGAAGACAAGGGCAAAGGTATTGCTGAAGCATCGCCTGAAGCTGAGGATATCGAAATAGAGGAGCCACAATTGCCATATAACCGTTTCATCAATAATCTTGCCTGAGCAAAGTATATGGAGATGCTGACAAGAGACTTTTTGTTTGAACGGGGATTTGGTGATGATCTGTCGTGTTTCTTAAGAGCAGGAATAGCAAACCATGGCTGGAGTCAGTTCTGCACAAAGCCATAGCCGGTCAATTCCAATATTGTTCGTGAATTTTATGCAAATATTGATGATCATGAGGGATTTCAGGCTATCGTCTGAGGGGTGCCCGTTGACTGGAGCCCAGGAGCTATAAATTCTTTATTCGACCTCCAAGACTTTTCGCACGCAGGTTTCAATGAGATGGTGGTAGCACCATCGGATGATCAGTTAAATGCGACGGTCAGGGAGGTTGGCATCGAAGGGGCTCAATGGAGATTGTCGAAGACAGAAAAACATACATTCCAAGCAGCTTATCTGAAGAGCGAAGCCAATACATGGATGGACTTCATCAAGTTGTGCTTGACTCCGACAACTCACGATTCGACGGTGTCTCGAGATAGGGTACTTCTTGTGTTTGTTATTCTCCGTTCTATGAGTATTGATGTGGGCAAAATTATCTCTAGTGAGATTTTCGATTGCTGGCGGAAAAAGGTTGGGAAGTTGTTTTTCCCAAACACCATAACAATGTTATGCCAAAGGGCAGGGGTTCAAATGAATGCAGATGATGTCACTCTTATGGACAAGGGAATAATCGACACACCAAACTTGGCTAGGCTTCAATGGACAAAAGAAGCACGCCAAGGCGGTTTAGTGTGCGACATCCATCAAATGCAAGAGCAATTACAGATGTGAAGGGAATAAAAGTCCCCACGCAGCGGAAGCGCATCGGTTGGACCTTACGCCGTATATTAATTAACATTAAAATACTGTTACGAAAACTCAAACAAACTCTAAACATACTTTAAAGTTGCTGGAAAATCAGTCTAAACATACTGAAAAATAAATCTAAATTTATTTTCATGCTTTTCTAAAGAAAAGGGGAAGAACCGTTACAAACCTTCGTTGTAGACTTGACCGTTCTTCGCCAACGACGCTCCAATGAATAAAACGCAGCAGCCTCCTTTGATGTTCTTCGTTGGAAAATCCTTCTTGAATGACACAATAACCACAGAGGTTACAATGGTATGACTCTAAGTCTAGGAGGCAACGGACTTGTGGGAGTCTTTCTCTAAGAGGGAGGCTAGAGAGAATTCTAGGTCTTGTCTTGAGAGTCTAAGAGCAAGAGCAGAGTGTTATGGACCAATTAGGTCCAGTGTTCTATTTATAGAAGAGAGACCATGAATAAAATATTCAATTAAATCAATCTTTTCCAAAATTGATTCAATCTTATTCCTTATTTAATCAATCATGATCAATCAATTCCATAATTGATTAATCTTTTCCACAAATGACAAATTACTTCCATAAGTGATTAGATCATTTCCATAAATGATTAATCACTTCCTTAAGTGATTAATTATTTCCATAATTGATTAATTCCCGGTTAATGAATTCTTTAATTAATTAACCACCAATTAAATATCACATATTTAATTTCCGGCCTTGAATTAATTAATTCGCCCAAATATATTTTAGGCCTTAAATTAATTAATTCATTATTTGAACTCTTTCAAACTTCCACAAATTTATATTTGAATTTCTTCAAATATTAATTTCTCTCATAATAATATATCAATATATATTATATTTGTTTCCCTTAGTAAATTGAACATTTTCAGTTTACATTTATTACTTAGTTGCCTCAAATTACTTTATGAGCTACCAGTGGGCCCTAATGGACCTGCAGATCAGAAGCTCCAACGATGTGAGATTAATTGGTCAAACTCATTAACCATATTAATCAATATTCGTTAACTGTGTGTACATTCCACTATAGACTCACAGTTCCACTCTTCTCACTGCAGACATATTTTCTGTGTCCACGGATCTAGACCAATATCGACTAGTTAGTCCTTCACGAGTGTCCGTAACACCAACTGGGTCAAATTACCGTTTTACCCCTGGGTTACTTCTATTTCCTTAAGTACCAGTTCTCCTCTAATGAACAACCTGTTTGTGGTCCAACCATCAAACAGAAAACCCTCTCGTGCCATTGAGAGGGTAGGGCCCTTTGTTCAAGATTCGGAGTAACCACTTAAGGGAACACTCATCTACTTCCCTAAAGTCGGGAAGGAGTGAATTCCATCTTGTACGATTATGTTCTCAGCTCCCCATTCGGTCTTGTCCCCAAAATGGTAGGCTTATTGAGTCGGCGTATTGGCCACTCTCACCCATACAAATCAAAGGACAATCTCTCATGAGTAGGAGTCCATAATCAACTCAGGATTAAGACTAAGTTGTCTAGGTCGTCCTAGTGAAATAGAAAACCAACTAGTTAACGGTGTTATAACCAGTGGTTACTATTTCGCGGTCCGGTCTTATGCAAAATCATTGCATAGGATACCCCCACTCGCATGTCTCCTACACGAGCGCGTTGGATCGCAGTGTTTGTATCAAATACAAAGTGGGTCGTATCCATAGTGTCACCAGGATAAGGCACCCAGTCTTATCCCTATACTATAGACCCTTTAGGCTTTTTCTTGAACAATGATCCCATATGTCGCTACATATCGTTCAAGACTCATATTACAGCCTTGGATGTCTAGTTTATTGGATTAGGGTTATTTTTAGGCAAAGAAAAATATAAAATAACTAAAAACAATTAATGGAAAAATATATCAATATTATTTCATTAATATCCGGTCAACAATTACCTTAACTATCTATGAGTTTTAGGGCATAAAACCCAACAAACTCCCACTTGAACTAAAACACTAGTTAGTGGGATGTATTTGCAATAATCTAAAGCTGGAAATGTCATGTATGTTATAATAATACAATGAACTAGGGCATCCTTATACCCATTATACATTTCTCTCACTTGCCCTAGATTAGATGGCATACATATCTTGTAGACCTAGACCTTCTAGATGACCCTCAAACACTTTAGCGTGAGAGCCTTCGTAAATGGATCAGCGATGTTGTGCTCTGAAGCGATCTTAGAGACGATCACACCTCCTCGTTACACAATCTCCCGTATCAGGTGATACTTCCTCTCGATGTGTTTACCCCGTTTGTGGCTTCAAGGTTCTTTTGAGTTGGCTACAGCCCCACTGTTGTCACAGTATAGTGTTATGGGCACGTTCATATTCGGAACCACTTCCAAATCAGTCAAGAACTTTCTAAGCTATACTGCCTCCTTAGATGCTTCGCAAGCTGCTACATACTCAGCCTCCATGGTTGAGTCTGCTATGCATCCTTATTTGATGCTTCTCCACACTACTGCTCCTCCATTGAGGGTGAATACTGACCATGATGTGGATTTCCTTGAATCCTTATCAGCTTGAAAGTCGGAGTCAGTGTATCCAGTAAGAATCAAATCCTTAGCTCCATACACAAGCATGTAGTCCCTCGTTCTCTGAAGATACTTGGGGATATTCTTAACCGCTCCCCAGTGGTCAAACCCTGGATTAGACTGATACCTACTGACTACTCCCACTGCATAACATATGTCAGGCCTAGTGCAGAGCATAGCATACATTAAGCTGCCTACAACTGAGGCATAGGGAATGTGTCTCATGTTCTCAATTTCTTGAGGTGTCTTAGGGGACTGTTCCTTAGACAGGTGTACCCCATGTCTGAAGGGTAGTAGTCCCTTCTTGGAGTTTTGCATCGAATATCGAGACAACATCTTGTCAATATACGTTGCTTGAGACAGAGCTAGCGTTATGTTCTTACGATCCCTAATGATTTGGATTCCCAGAACATATTGAGCCTCTCCCAGATCTTTCATTTGGAATTGGGCTGCTAGCCAGTTCTTAATATCAGTGAGGTATCCTACATCATTCCCAATGAGTAGGATATCGTCTACATAAAGTATTAGAAAAGCTACTTTCCTTTTGTTGCCTTTCTTGTACACACAAGGCTCATCAACGTTTTGGTCAAAACCAAAAGATTTGATTGCAGTATCAAATCTAATGTTCCATGATCTGGACGCTTGTTTCAATCCATAAATGGATCGATTGAGCTTACAAACCTTTTGTTCCTGACCTTGGGCTATGAACCCTTCGGGTTGAGACATGAAGATATTCTCTTCAAGATTACCATTCAGAAAGGCAGTCTTGACGTCCATTTGCCATATTTCATAGTCATAATATGTGGCTATGGATAAGAGAATCCTTATGGACTTTAACATGGCTACTAGAGAAAAGGTTTCCTCATAGTCAACCCCTTCCTTTTGGGTATAACCCTTTGCCACTAGTCTAGCTTTGAAGGTCTGTACCTTTCTAGCTGCATCTTTTTTTCTCTTATAGATCCATTTGCACCCTATGGGTTTTACCCCATTTGGTAGATCTGCAAGTTCCCATACAAAATTGGAGTACATTGACTCCATTTCCAGGTTCATGGCTTTGAGCCATTCATCCTTATCTTCGTCATTCATTGCCTGTCGATAGGACAATGGATCCTGTTGGGTTTCTAGAGTGAGTAAAAATATAGTATAAAATACTCTAGAATTCCTGTGCAAGTATACACAGTCTGTAGCAAGTAATATTATCAATCCGAGCCCTGAATGAGTTTCCACTCTACCTATTTTTGTGTAACTTTCTAATGGTTTCAAGAATAATAAAATGATTGGGTTTTATCGAAATTAAGCTGAAGCAAAATAAATGACAGAACAATCATTGTCTATTTGTTTACTTATTGTTCTGTCATTTATTTTGCTTCAGCTTAATCGGTCGTGCTAGGTTTTAGTGATTGTTCTAAGATATGCTCTAGCAATATTATTGATCATGCATTTCTCGCAGTATTATTAGCGGATTCCTCCCGAAACTCCAGATCTTTTGGGATATGTTTCAAACCCAATGAAGCACGACCGATCAAGCACTAGGCAACTGGCTATCCCTAGCTCAGTCACTGGCGTTCACCAATACACAATGATCGTAGTGTGGTTAATTGCCACACACTCTCTAAATCATCCCTAAAACTAGAGAGAGCTATCCATACCGGCTGGCCAGACGGGCATAAAATGAGAATAAGCACAACAATTAACCAAAATGCGATAGTCAATATATTACTAGAGATGAAGCACAGTAATCACATTATTCCTAACCAACACCTTAAGCTACTTAGTTCATAATAGACATAGGAATACGAATTACAATATGAGTATGCATGTCCATAACCACAAGTTAATAAAGAAGATAAACTCCCTAATCAGCTTGCGGATGATGGTGTTCTTGATGATCTTCAATCTCCCTATACTATTCGGCTTCCAAGGGATAACATGGAATGTCATTGACTTGGACGGCTACTTCCTTTTATAGAAGGACAGGAGACTTGAATTAGGTCAACTTGGACACGTGTAGGGCTCTCCTTGCTCCTTTATCACGAAAATTACTCAACAGAAGTCGGTTCATGAAGTTGGCTAACGAGCTGTGATGTGGCAGTTCTGTTTCCAGTTTTGCTGCAGCACAGAATTTGCTCCCTCCAGTCGCTCAGCAGCATAATCTGCACAAAGTGATTTCCAAAGCTTCCATTCTTCCAAATGGGCTAAATCATGTAATATCTCTCTAAAACCAACCCTATTAAGCATTAAAGACACACAAATCCTTATATAAATGAGGCCTAAATAACTACCTTTTGGGCAGTTATCAGATCCTCAATGCCATCATTAGGTATGACAACCTGAGTTTCAGTTAAACCCAAGTAGCGATCAGGTTGTAATACAACCCTCCCACTACGTCGAGGCACTCTCAACGTTTGAGATGGACTGGATGGATCCGAAGAATTAGTTCCTTCATCAACACTTGTTGAAGGTCCAGCTTCATCAACAACTCTTGGTGATTCTTCTATAGCTTCTCCTAATATTATTTTGCTGCGTGGTTTATGATCTCTCATGTGGTCTTCCTCTAAGAAAGTGGCGTTTGTCGATACAATCACCTTATTTTCTTGTGGGTCATAGAAATAACCACCTCTCGTTTCTTTAGGGTAACCAACAAATTGGCACAGTTTTGAACGAGGTTCCAGTTTCTTAGGATTTGTCACAAGCACGTGTGTTGGACAACCCCAGATGCGAAAGTGATGCAAGCTAGGTTTACGCCCCTTCCATAATTCGAAAGGTGTTTCAGAAACACTTTTCGAGGGAACATTGTTCAAGATGTATACTGCAGTCTCTACTGCATACCCCCAAAATGAGCCAGGCAATTGAGCATAGCTCATCATTGATCGAACCATGTCCAACAAGGTTCTATTTCTCCTTTCTGACACACCATTCTGTTGAGGTGTACCAGGGGCTGAGAATTGAGATTGGATTCCATGTTCTATCATATAATCCTGGAATCTTTGATCCATATACTCCCCTCCTCGATCAGATCGAAGTACTTTAATAGATTTACCTAATAGGTTTTCAACTTCAGTCTTAAACTCCTTAAACTTTTCAAGGGCTTCAGACTTATGTCCCATTAGGTACAAGTAACCATATCTTGAATAATCATCTATAAATGAGATGAAATATTCGTACCCTCCTCGAGCTTTTACATTCATTGGACCACATAGATCCGAATGTATTAACTCTAAGGGTTCTTTGGCTCTGTAACATTTTCCAGTAAAAGGTCTCTTTGTCCTTTTTCCTCGAGACAAGATTCACAAGGTGGTAGTGAATCATCTTCTAACTTACTTAGAAGTCCATTCTTTACCAAACGACCGATCCTATCGATGTTTATATGACCCAGTCTTAGATGCCAAAGATGAGTATTGCTACTTGTTGGAGAAATCTTTTGCCTTTTACTTTGAGTTTCAGCAGTTTTAAATAATTCGTGATTTAAAAGTGCTTTGTTTTCGGTTGGTCTTAATACATACAAGTTATTTTCTAATTTGGCTGAACAAATAAGTACACCATTCTTATAAATGAACGCTTCATTCATATCAAAAATAACTGTATACGATTGTTCAATCAAACATGAAATAGAAATTAAGTTCCTCTTAATCTTGGGAACGATTAACAAACTTTCTAAAAGTAAGAATCTATTTCTAAAAAATAACTTCGCAGCTCCCACTGCTTTAGCTGAAATGACTTCTCCAGTTCCGACCCTGAGTGTCATTTCCCCATCGTTCAACTGCCGAAAGGAACTATTTTCCTGAAAAGAAGAGCAAACATGATTAGTTGCTCCTGAATCAAGTATCCAGGTAAACTCATCATGTTCTACCAGACATGTTTCTAAAACCAGTAAATCAAATTTACCTTTCTTTCCCTTCTTTTTCTCAGCAAGGTACTTTGGGCAGTTTCTCTTCCAATGTCCATCTACATTGCAGTGGAAACACTTGCCCTTGTCTGCCATAGCTTTGGTTTTTCCCTTGCTTTTGGCAGCAGTACCAGGAGCTTTCCCCTTGTTTCCTTTATTCTTCTGATTTTTCTTTGAAGAAGTGGCTACAGATTTAGTTCCAGAGGATGAACCCTTCTCGAACTTTCTTTTAGAAGTGAACAACGTTTGCCTCTCCTTCTATCTGTCCCTTATTCTTAAGAAGAGACTGATAGAGTTGTAGTTCATTCAGGAGGCTATAGGTTGAATGTTATTTTATTCATCATTGCATTGCTTCGAAACTGTAGAAAACTCTTCGGAATAGATTCTAAGATGAATGCAACCTGACTACGCTCATCTATGACCGCCCCGTTTGCTTTTGCCACGTTGAATTGGACCATCATATCCAGGACATGCTCCCGAACAGACGTGCCCTCTTTCATGCGACAGCTATAAACGTATTTGAGAGCGTCATGGTGGAGTTGGTAGGACGGTTGTCCAAACATCTCCCGGAGAGAGTTCGTAATCTCCCTCGCTGTTACCATGCCCTCATGCCTTTTAGCCAAAACTTCAGATAAGCTGGCTAGGATATAGACGTGAGTCTTATCATTGGCCTTTGTCCAGCGGTCATAAGCATCTTTAACTGCTTGGGATGCATTACGAGAAGGGGCTAGAGGACAATCCTCCGTTAAGACGAACCGCAAATCATCGACAACAAGAATCGTATTCAGGTTTGACTTCCACGTAGCGTAATTTTCGCCGGTTAATTTCTCATTTTTAAACAGAGAGACAATTGAGGAAGACATTGCTGAAATTTAAACAATGATCGTATTAGTTATCTTTGCCTTAACCCATCATACAAGCAAACAATTGCACACAATCCAATCAATTTTAGCAAAACAGACAATCACAGAACCCTAAAACTATTGATTTAGTTTTGCAACGATGTTTCAGAGGTTTAGAATATCAGCCACCAAAGAGTGATGAGGCACTCCTCCTCTGAAATGAGACATCTCTCAGCTAATTCTAATTCCAGAATAACTCATATTCCTATAGACATTAGCCACCGTTGTTCGGTCAAGGATTCGTTAACACTTTTAACTCGTACTCGTAAGTGTAACCCTCCCACTTTCAGATCTCAGAGGCACGCACCAACAGGCTACCGAAGGGAAAGACAACTGTTGGTGATTAGCCTAAGAGCTCCTATCCTATTTAGGAGTTCACAATGTTCCGAATCTTATGATCAGGCCCTCCGAAGGGATGGTTGCGCCAGGACAACCTGCAAGCGGATCATAGGACTCTCACGGTGTGAACTATGGGCGAAGACCGAGGGATACGTTGACACGTGTCCCGCTCCCACTTACTCTAGACATTTTTCCCATTCACCTTGATATTGATTCATGCAAACACTTTCCG
Source organism: Luffa acutangula (assembly GCA_036850905.1). Taxonomy (NCBI): domain Eukaryota; kingdom Viridiplantae; phylum Streptophyta; class Magnoliopsida; order Cucurbitales; family Cucurbitaceae; genus Luffa; species Luffa acutangula. The sequence continues at coordinate 39,552,669 of CM072097.1, read as the reverse complement.
AAGGGAGGCCGCTCCAAAGGCGACTCGAAGCCAAGCATTAATCTCACGTTGTGAATATAGGGACGTAGGAGCAAAACTTGATTTAAATCTCGTTTTGTAATTTTCCTCCCACTGAAAATGTCCTAAGGTTAATATAGGGTTGTTTAACTTAGATAGAATTCGACTAAGTCAATATATCTAAGTCTGATCCTATTATAACAATTATGGAAATGATTCAACTGCAATCTTTTGGGTGAATTTAAACTTCTTTTAATAAACCCAACATTGCAAGTCAACATTACTATGGTTAATTCAACTCAATGTTCGGGTCAGTTCCCAGGTAGGAGGTGTTCCGTAAACCGTCAACTTAAATACCCCCAACCTTAGACAGAACTTTACCGAGAGAGTTCCCTTATAACCTCAGGGTTTAATTCATTCAACAATCTCATTCAAATTAAATAATTAAACCACACTAATTGCATGAATAATATAACAATTATATTATTAACTATGGATGTTTCATGCTTCATGCAATATTGATTTTCTTTTAATATAACAATTATAAGCCAATCAAGAAAATCAATCAAGCATGCTTCATTCATCACATTAAACATAACTATTTATATTTAATTTAAGTGATGACATGTTTCATGCTTTCCAATTTTTCATATAATTAATATACACTTATATTAAAAATATGAAAACAATTCCATGCATTTAAACATACATTATAACAATTTATAATATATAAAAAAAAATATTCATGAGCATGTTTATAACCTAAGGTGGGATTAAATATTCTATATGACATCCATAAAGCATATATATAGCAATTGAACCGGTTAATTTTGGCCCCTAGGATAAAATAAAGCATTAAATTACATTAATTTAGCTAAATTCTATCCTAAAAATCCTTGTGCAGCTACGGAATTTTGTTTAGACATCACGAACCGCCCCGAACAGCCTCGAACCGGCCTCCAAAATCACGAACCATGGCAAAAATTGGCTGAACCGGACCAAATAGGTCCCAGCCCAGCCGAACCGGTCCGAACCGGACCGACCACCAACTTGAACCGCGCCTGTTGAAGCCCTAACGCGCGCCGCCATCGTGACAACGTCGAGACGCTATCAACACAGCATCCCGACGCTATGCGCTTTCCTTACCGAGCGCTTGCGGTATCGAGATAACGTCGAGACGCTGTTGAAGTAACGTCTGACGCTGTTGCGACTGGAAGCAAATTCTGGGTAGAAACAGCAACGAATCTTCGGTTTTGGCCTCGATTTCAGCGGCGATTTCTCCGATTTTCATCTCATAAAAGCCTATTCTAGACCCGGACTTACATAGGACTCGATTTTACATAAAATACCCGAAACACCGGGCCTTACATGATCAAAATCACATAAAAATAAAATCTATGGCCATAAAATTAACCCAAACAGTTCAACGCAAACCGAACATATATTATGCATAAATCCCACTTATTAGAGCCTATCGCAACTTTTAATATTAATTAATAGGGACAACGATGGCTCTGGTGCCGATTGAAGGGAATAAAAGTCCCCATGCAGCGGAAGCGCATCGATTGGACCTTACGCCGTATATTAATTAACATTAAAATACCGTTACAAAAACTCAAACAAACTCTAAACATACTTTAAAGTTGCTGGAAAATTAGTTTGAACATGCTGAAAAATAAATCTAAATTTATTTTCATGCTTTTCTAAGGAAAAGGGGAAGAACCGTTACAAACCTTCGTTGTAGACTTGACCGTTCTTCGCCAACGACGCTCCAATGAATAAAACGCAGCAGCCTCCTTTGATGTTCTTCGTTGGAAAATCCTTCTTGAATGACACAATAACCACAGAGGTTACACTGGTATGACTCTAAGTCTAGGAGGCAACGGACTTGTGGGAGTCTTTCTCTAAGAGGGAGGCTAGAGAGAATTCTAGGTCTTGTCTTGAGAGTCTAAGAGCAAGAGCAGAGTGTTATGGACCAATTAGGTCCAGTGTTCTATTTATAGAAGAGAGACCATGAATAAAATATTCAATTAAATCAATCTTTTCCAAAATTGATTCAATCTTATTCCTTATTTAATCAATCATGATCAATCAATTCCATAATTGATTAATCTTTTCCACAAATGACAAATTACTTCCATAAGTGATTAGATCATTTCCATAAATGATTAATCACTTCCTTAAGTGATTAATTATTTCCATAATTGATTAATTCCCGGTTAATGAATTCTTTAATTAATTAACCACCAATTAAATATCACATATTTAATTTCCGGCCTTGAATTAATTAATTCGCCCAAATAGATTTTAGGCCTTAAATTAATTAATTCATTATTTGAACTCTTTCAAACTTCCAAAAATTTATATTTGAATTTCTTCAAATATTAATTTCTCTCATAATAATATATCAATATATATTATATTTGTTTCCCTTAGTAAATTGAACATTTTCAGTTTACATTTATTACTTAGCTGCCTCAAATTACTTTATGAGCTACCAGTGGGCCCTAATGGACATGCAGATCAGAAGCTCCAACGATGTGAGATTAATTGGTCAAACTCATTAACCACATTAATCAAAATTCGTTAACTGTGTGTACATTCCACTATAGACTCACAGTTGCACTCTTCTCACTGCAGACATATTTTCTGTGTCCACGGATCTAGACCAATATCGACTAGTTAGTCCTTCACGAGTGTCTGTAACACCAGCTGGGTCAAATTACCGTTTTACCCCTGGGTTACTTCTATTTCCTAGTACCAGTTCTCCTCTAATGAACAACCTGTTTGTGGTCCAACCATCAAACAGAAAACCCTCTCATGCCATTGAGAGGGTAGGGCCCTTTGTTCAAGACTCGGAGTAACCACTTAAGGGAACACTCATCTACTTCCCTAAAGTCGGGAAAAAGTGAATTCCATCTTGTACGATTATGTTCCCAGCTCCCCATTTGGTCTTGTCCCCAAAATGGTAGGCTTATTGAGTCGGTGTATTGGCCACTCTCACCCATACAAATCAAAGGACAATCTCTCATGAGCAGGAGTCCATAATCAACTCAGGATTAAGACTAAGTTGTCTAGGTCGTCCTAGTGAAATAGAAAACCAACTAGTTAACGGTGTTATAACCAGTGGTTACTATTTCACAGTCCGGTCTTATGCAAACTCATTGCATAGGATACCCCCACTCGTATGTCTCCTACACGAACGCGTTGGATCGCAGGGTTTGTATCAAATACAAAGTGGGTCGTACCAGGATAAGGCACCCAGTCTTATCCCTATACTATAAACCCTTTAGGTTGTTTCTTCAACAATGATCCCATATGTCGCTACATATCGTTCAAGACTCATATTACAACCTTGGATGTCTAGTTTATTGGATTAGGGTTATTTTTAGGCAAAGACAAATATAAAATAACTTAAACCAATTAATGGAAAAATATATCAATATTATTCCATTAATATCCGAGGAACAATTACATTCACTATCTACGAGTTTTAGGGCATAAAACCCAACAAGATGCATTCCAGCAGGATGGAGTTTGCTGAAAGGCAATTCCAAACCTTCTGGAATTATGTGGAGAGAAGGGATGTCGCGTTGAGGGGTGCCTTGTAGACTAACTTTTCTAAACCATATCCGGCTTTCCCAATATTCCCTGATGACCTACTGAACCCTTGGATTCCGCCGCCGTCTGTCGAGAGAGAAGGAGATGAAGAAGAAGATCTTGGTCAGGAGAATTGAAGAAGAAAAATTGGGCACACATTTATTTTGATGAAGTATTTTTGTTGCTCGCGCATTTCTGACCACATCTTTGTCTGTTTTTGCTTGTTTTAAAATTTTCTTCTTCTAGGCTGCCGAAAAAAAAAATATTTGCTGATGCAATTTCTTTCTTTTATTTTTAATGAAATTTCCAATAGTTGTTTCTGTTCTATGGCACTGAGTAATTCTAACTTACTAAATTTCTTCTGAATTTTTGAAGTTTGGACTAGTTAGCTTAATTATATCAAGGTATTCTGATCTCCAGAAACTTTTGCTTGAGCATTTCTTCTAGCCTGGGCGTTGCTGCGGCAAGAAGATTCTGAGGTACTGTTTACTTATTTGAACCACTTTAAGCTTACTTCTAGTCCCACGCTTAGTTTAAAATTCAGGTAGAAATATTTAAGTTTGGGGGTATAATTCATAATGTTAATGATTCACTGAGGACAATGAATAATTCAAGTTTGGGGGACTTTTTGCTACTCCAATTGTTTTGCTCGAGCATTCCTCTCCTTCATTAAATAATTTGCTAGGTTGTTGAGTAACTAGGGACATTTGTGATACCCACAGTTTGTCTTTGCATCAAAAGATAACCTAGGAAATGTAAAAAAAATTATTTGCTAAAAAAAAAATTGATTGTTTAAAATTTTGCTGAGAAAATTCATGGAGCAAAAGTTTTGAAGGATGAATGATAATCCAACAGTTTTTCTGTCTCCCAGGACTTAGGTAAGCTTCATCATAAAATGTCGCCATTCTGAGGAGCAAGGGATAAAATAACTAAGGATTTTTTAGCCTTGCAATGAGTATTTAGCCTAGTTGGTGATGGGTTTGAGGCAAGGGTCTATTGCACCATAAAGTGGGTCATCCCATGCTTAAGAGCTTATGACTGGAGGGCAGCTTTAAGTTTGAAAAACAAAAATATAAACCCCTTAAAAACATGTTTTAAAATGTCTGATAATAGAGCTAGGTTGTGGCAAGTTCCTAGGATTGAGTTAAAAGGTGGTGATTATTTGTCCATGCCGGAAGAATTATTTTGTTGCAGCAGAGCTTGGTTTTGCAGAATGCTCAAGTAAAGGTTGAAGCTAGTGTTGGATTATCTGTTCTGATTGAGCTATGCTTTGTCTAACGTTTTGAATTCTTAAGGGAAGGTTAGTTAGTATTGCTCGGGACGCGCAATAGTTTAAGTTTGGGGGTGTGATAACTCTCCAAAAGGGAGTTATTTAGGCCTTATTTCTATAGTGTTTGTGTGTCTTTTGTGCTAAATAGGGTTGCTTTTAGATGTATATTATATGTTTTAACCCATTTGGAAGAATAGATGCTTTGGAAGTTATTTTTTGCAGAATATATTGCTGAGCGACTTGAGGGAGCAAAATCTGTGATCCAGCAAAACAGGGAGCAAAACTGCCACGTCACAGCTCGTTAGCCATTTTAATGAATTGAAGTTAGTTAAGCTATTCACGGATTCAAGGAGCAAGGAGAGTCATCCACGTGTCTAGGTCAACCTAATTTAAGCTTGTCTTCATTCTATAAAAGGGAAGAGTTGTTCAAGTCAAATTTATTCCACTTTTGGGGAAGAGATCATTTCTCATTTCCATCTTTGGGAGGCGAATAGAGGAGGAAAGATTGGAGACTTCAAGAAGACCATCAATTACGGATTTGACCAAGGAAATTAGTATTTTCTTGTAATTTCTTGTAATTATGGATGCACATACTTAGATTGTAGTGTGTGTTACCATGAGTGTTATGAGCTAAATTTGCTTAGGTGTTGGTTAGGAGTCATATAATTATCGTGCTTCATTCTCTATGCAATATATATTGATTTGATGCATCTTGATTATTTGTTGTGCTTATTTATATTTTGTGCACGCTTGGCCAGCCGGTATGAATACCACTTCTTAGTTTCAGGAATGATTTGGGAAGTGTGTGACATTTAATCACACTAGATCATTGTGTATTGGTGAACGCCAGTGACTGAGCTAGGGATAGCCAGTTGCCTAGTGTTTGATCAGTAGTGCATAATTGGAGTTGAAACACATTCTAAAAAATCCAGAGTTCCGGGAGGATCCTGCTAATAAGACTGCAAGAGTTTTGCCTAATCAATAATATTGCTAGAGCATCTTTTAAAACAATTATTAAATCCTGGACAACGCATGTTTCTAATCTGTCTGTTTTATTTGTTACTTTCTGTTCTACCATTTCTTTTACTTCAACATTATATCATAATCAATTATTTTAACCACTTTTGAAACCATTAAAGAGTTACACAAAATAGATAGAGTGAGAGCTAATTCAGACTCTGGATTCGATAAATACTTATTACTTGCTGCGGATTGTGTATGCTTGCACAGTGTTCTGGAGTCTATTTTTACCTTATTTCTACCCACTCTGGAAACCCAACAAGCATCCTTATACTCATGAATTAGGGCTAAATGGTCCAAACGATCATGCTTTGCTCGAGATTGAATGGGAAACATTGGAACCAACTCTTAATGTCCTCTTTATTAACCTTGTATTATCTTTTATGATGGATAAATAGAAGGTGACAAATGTAATCACGAAATCCAATTTATTTCATTCAACAACATTGGATACAAGTGGCATTAATGCTCCACCAAGATTAAACTGCCCCTGTTACAAAGATACCTTTGGGGTCTTAGGCTTAACCAAATTATTCTTGAAGTTCTTCAATGACCTACTTCAATCAAATTTATAGAAGAATTCTCATCATTTGGAAGAAGATTTTGATTGATATTTTGCTCCTCATTTGTTTTATCAATCTACAACCATTCTGCTTTGATTAAACCTTGCACCTCAAATTTCAGTAGGAGACAAATCCCTGTAGAGTTCCCCACTGCCCCTTCATGGTACTCACTTGTGTGTTTGGATCTCCACTCAGGATATAGAGGTTGTATGAGATTTTCCTCTAGCAATTGTGGCAAGAGATCAATGTATGTCATTGGAATGAAATCAATTTGCTCCACTGTCCAAATATTCTTTGCACCTTGTTGATTTGGTACATTTGATTGACTTTGTCCATTTTGCTGAGGACTCTGAGAGTAGTTCACCAATTTAAATGTCGGTGATGAGATGTGGCTAATAAAACTTCACCTTGAATTGATCTCAACACTTCTTCTTCTTCCATACTTTTTAAGGTAGTAACTCTTGCGTTTTCATCCCCATTTTAAACTCTCTGCTCAATTCTCTTTGATTACTATAATGTTAGAGAAATTTAATGAGACACTTCCAGTCGTTTTGCCTTAATACAGAGCTCTCTGAGTGTTTATGAGCTTTGTCGACATTTCTTTATCTGCTAATGAGGGTTGCACTTGGGCGGTGCCTTTCTGATCTCCACCTTTGAAGATATTTCTTTAAAGTTTCAACACCTTTTTCCGTGTGTTGAAAATTCAAAGCAACCTGGTGCCATATTACTATTGTATTCATATGACTTTCTGGATGCATCTGCCCAATCCATCATTCCATCTGCAATATGTGAACAATCCAACTCTTCTGACAATATTCGATGAGGTGGCTTTTTAAACAAGTGGTCCTGTTAAACTTGTCAAACTTTGACATCTTGAATATTAGTGGAAATATAACGTCTATGACCAAACACAAATGTGTTGCATCCATATTAGCACCTTCTATCGTGCGTAGTCTCTCTTCTAGAAACTTTAATCTTCTTTTACTACCTGAATCATCAGAATTTTTCTTGCCAAACTCTATGTTTGGGGTGAACACTCAGTTGTCCACATGACTCCCTTGATGAAGGGCTTGATTAGGAGCTTGCATAAAAAATGATGCAAAGTACGACGTCAATCCTTTCAAATTTTGATTGGACAACTTCTGAGGGGTATAAATCCAAAAGGGTAAGTGGGGAGATCATTTGACACTTTGCTTTGTCCCATTTTTGTTACAATGCCCCTGTCACTTTTGTTTCTTGCCTTCAAGTGAGTAGCTGTGGAATCCTTGTCGTTTTCTCTTTTAACTCTTCTACATCTTGTTTATCAACCACTTTACTTGGTTGTTCAATCGATCTTCCATGATCCTAACATTCCCTTTAGTCCAATACGGATGATGGAGTGGGGATCTTTGAGCTATTTTGCTTAACTTCAACTCTTTTAAATCTTTTTGAAGCAAGGGAAGGATATAAAACTAGTCTAAGCTCTTATTACTAATATAAAGTTTATGCATGTAAGGGTCCAAAACCTAATGTTTATTTCACACATGATGCAAATGCAAACTTTATGAAGCCTAACATGGTGTTTATTGAGATTTTAAGACTAAAATGCTAAACATAGTGATGAATGATTAAAAAGCTTAATGTCACAAAACAAGTCAATGGATGCTTATAAACATTAGGATCATGCTTGGTGATAAAATGACTCTCAATGCTTTCTCATGAACATGCAAACTTTAATGAAGTGACTTTGATGCATTTGTTATTTTATGCATAATGCACATGCAAAAATTTATAAAGTCTTGATATGGATATTTATTGAAATTTTGAGAGGAAAACGTTAAACACAATGCCCAATGATTAGAAACCCTAATGGTATGACACAATGACGGGACGTTTCGAAGAGTGTCGAATTCTCCAACATCCGTGCCAAATAAATTTATAATCACCGTTGTTGGGTTCCTAGAGTGAGTAAAATTATGATCTGAAAAGACTCTAGAATTCCTGTGCAAGTATACACAGTCCGCAGCAAGTAATAAGTATTTGTCAATCCAAGGCCTGAACTAGCTTCCACTCTATCTATTTTGTATAAATCTTTTAATGGTTTCAAGGTAATAAAAATGATTAAGTTTTTATAGGAATAATGCTGAAGCAAAGTAAATGACAGAACAAAGAATAAACAAATAGGCAGACAGATTAGAAACAGGCGCTGGTCAGGTTTTAGTAATTGTTTTAAAAGATGCTCTAGCAATATTGTTGATCATGCAAACTCTCGCAGTATTATTAGCGAATTCCTCCCGGAACTTCGGATCTTTTGAAATGTGTTTCAACCCCAATGAAGTACGACCGATCAAGCACTAGGCAACTGGCTATCCCTAGCTCAGTCACTGGCGTTCACCAATACACAATGATCGTAGTGTGATTAATCGCCACACACTCTCTAAATCATCCCTGAAACTAGAGAGAGGTATTCATACCGGCTGGCCAGGCGGGCATAAAATATAAATGAGCACAACAATTAATCAAGATGCAAGAGTCAATATATTACTAAAGTGTAAGCACAACAACTACATGTTCCCTAACCAACGCCTAAAGCTACTTAGTTCATAATATGCATGGAAACGCACGCTACAATCTGAGTAGGCATGTCCATAATCACAAGATAATAAAGAAAATAATAATCTCCTCAATCAGCTTGCGGATGATGGTGTTCTTGGTGGTCTCCAATCTCTCTTTACTATTCGGCTCCCAAAGATGGAAGGAACTTTCCAAGAATGGAATGTTTTCTCCCAAAAGTGGAATGACTTTGACTTGGGCGGCTACTTCCTTTTATAGAAGGATAGGAGACTTGAATTAGGTCAACTTGGACACGTGTAGGGCTCTCCTTGCTCCTTTATCCCGAAAATAACTCAACAGAAGTCGGTTCATGAAGTTGGCTAACGAGCTGTGATGTGGCAGTTCTGCTCCCAGTTTTGCTTCAGCATAGAATTTGCTCCCTCAAGTCGCTCAGCAACAGATTCTGCACAAAATGATTTCCAAAGCTTCCATTCTTCCAAATGGGTTAAAACATGTAATATCTATCTAAAACCAACCCTATTAAGCACAAAAGACACACAAATCAATATAGAAATGGGGCCTACATAACTACCTTTTGGGCAGTTATCACACCCCCAAACTTGAACTATTGCGCGTCCCGAGCAATACTAACCAACCTTCCTTCAAGAATTCAAAACATTAGACAAAGAGTAGCTTAATCAAACAAGATAGTCCAATACTACCTTAGACCTTCACCTGAGCACTCTACAAAACCGAGCTCTATTGCAGCAAAATGATTCATCCGGCATGGACAAATAATCACCACTTTTCACTAAATTCTAAGAACTTAACACAGCCTAGCTCTATTATCAGACACATTAGAACACATATTTTCAAGGGGTTTATATTCTTGTTTTTCAGACTTTAAGCAGCCTTACAGTCATAAGCTCTTAAGCATGGGATGACCCACTTTATGGTGCAGTATACCCTTGCCTCAAACTCATCACCAACTAGGCTCAATACTCTTTATTAAACCCAAAAATCCTTAATTATTCTATCTCTTGCCCCTCAGAATGGCAACATTTTGTGATGAAGCTCACCTAAGTTCTAGGAGACAGAAAAACTGCTGGATCATCATTCATTCTTCAAAACTTTTGCTCCATGATTTTTCTCAGCAAATTTTCAACAAATAATAATTTTCAGCAAATAATACTCATATTTCTCATTTTTCACATTTCATAGGTTATCTTTTGACGCGAAGACAAACTGTGGGTATCACAAATGTCCCCGGTTACTCAACAACCTAACAAAATTCTAAATGAAGGAGAGGAATGCTCGAGCAAAACAATTGGAGTAGCAAAAAGTTCCCCAAACTTGAATTATTCATTGTCCCCAATGAATCATTAATTTAGCAATTACACCCCCAAACTTAAATATTTCTATCTGAATTTTTAAACTAAACGTGGGACTAGAACTAAGCTTAAAGTGGATCATAAAAGTCAACACTACCTCCAAAATCTTCTTTGCCGCAGCAACAGACCAGGCCAGAAGAAATGCTCAAGCAAAAGGTTTCTGGAGATCAGAATACCTTGATCTAATTAAGCGTAATTAGTCCAAGCTTCAAAAATTCAGAAGAAAATTAGTTAAGTTAGAGTTTACTCAGTGCTCATAGAATAGAAACATCCAGAAATTTCATTAAAAACATAAAGAAAAAATTACAAAGCAGATATATTTTTCAGCAGCAGAAAAAAAATTAAAAAGAAACAAGAAAACATATTAGCAAGTGGGGTCAGATATGCACGAGCAATCAAAATTATAGGAACAAAATTAATGCTCGCTGAAGATCATCTCATCCATCAATCTTCTTGACCCTGCTCTTCATCATCATTCTCTTCTCTTCTTTCAACAGGTGGGGGCGGAATCTAGTGGTTCAACAGATCGTTAGGGAATACGGGAAGGGCTGGATATGGTTTTGAAAAAATTCTCTTGCAGCGCCTTCTTTAAGCTGGCATCCCGATTCTTAACATAGTTCCAGAAGGTTAAAGTTTGCCTCTCAGCAAACTCCTGCCTGCTGGCCGAAAGTGCCAGTTGTTCTAGAATCGAGTTGATGTCGTAGATAAGCCCACCTTGACGTACCTCCTGCATGTGCTAGAGTCGCGCCAAATTGGACGTGTCTATGATTCCCTTGTGAAACAGGATAACATCTCCCTCAGCCACTGGAACCCCTACTCTTCTGCACAGCATTGTGATTGTGTTCGGAAAGAATAGTTTCCCCACTTTCTGTTTCCAACATCCAGAAATTTCAGCAGCAATGATCCTCCCTACGTCAATGCTGGGCGACCGCAAAATTGAAAAAGCTAGAAGAACTCGTTCCCTGGAGATTGTCGAGTCGTGTGTCGCTTGAAGCATCCTTTGTCTGATAAATCTCATCCACGTGTTCGCTTCCCTTTTCAAATTAGCCGACTGGAATGTCCTCTTCTGAGTCTTGTTGGATAGCTGCCACTGTGCTCCTTCAATACATACCTCTCTCACAGCATCACTTAACTGCTCATTAGATGGCGCTACAGTCATCTCATTATATGTCGCATGGGGGAAGTTCTGAAGATTGTACAGTGCGTTGATAACACTAGGACTCCAATCTACCTCGACTCCTCGGACAATTACCTGGACTCCAATCTGTGCGTTTACAGACTCAGGCTTCGCACAAAACAACTCCCATCCGTGGTCTGCAATACCGGTCCTCAGAAACTGTGGAAGATCACCGTTGAATCCCCGCTCAAATAAGAAATCTCTTTTCAGAAGCTCAGCGTATTTTGCTCTGGCAAAATTGTTGATGAAGCGAGCAAATGGTAACTGTTGTTCTTCTATTTCATCGTGTTCCTCCGATGCTTCAACAACCGTTCTTCCTCAGCTTGAGCAACCGTTCTTCCTCAGCTCTCTTTTCTGTTTCTTCTCTCTCTTTTTTCTCAGCCTCTTTTTTCTCTCGTTCCTCTCGCTCTGCATTGTCCCTTTCAGAGTCAGTAGTTGGAGGCGAGGGGGTATCAGTTCGGACTATCTGAATACCGCCAGCTTTTCGCTTAATGCAGCGACGCTTAGGTACCTCCGGCATGATCACCTCCACTCGAGCCTCCTGAACTGGCTCACTTTCAGTTTCTTTCGCAGGCACAACCGCTGCCTCTTCCTCTTGAACCTCGTCAGCCTGTGTTTCTTGATTTTCCTCAACATTTTCTTCTTGAACCGTATCTGGGACTATCGATTCTTCCTCAGGATTTTGAACTCCTTCCGTATCTAGGTCATTCACTACTTCTTCTTGGATAGCTTCTTGCTCTGCAGCCCTCTGCTGCCTTCTTCTTCTTTTAGCTTCTTTCTCTTCTGACGTTCTCTTCTTCTTGGTTTTCCCTTTTTTCACTTCTGGAGTAACCGGTACCTTCTCCTCCTCACCCTCTCTTTCTTTCCTCGCTCTTGTTTTTTCAATTTAAGGATTCAAGGGGTGGTTGCAAGGGGAAAGGATAATAGCAACGAAAACAAAGGAATGCAAATAACAAGATTGAAACAAGAAGTTGGAGTGAAAGAAAAAAAACTTACCAGGGTCTGCAAATAAATACAGCTCCAGCAAATTAAATTCTTAACCGAAAAGATTCGCTCCCATTAAATAAAATTACCGTTCAAAACCACCTGCAATCTTTTAAATTTGTCAACGGTAAATTCCTGATTTCAAATCGCCCGCAGTAATTAATTATGCGCTGTCAACTAATGAGACCGTTGGATCATCTCTTTGTGACACGTGGCCTCATCAGATGACTCATGCAAATTTTACCTGCAAAAAAATTCAAATAAAATCCCAACGGTAAAAATAATCCAACAGTAAAATTAATCAATTTACAACGAAATCCCTCCTATCCGGATGGTTTTGCTTCAGCTATAACTTTGTTGCAACAACCTGCTGAACCTGAAGAATCTTGGATACAGAATTCAAACTTCAACACGGGAAAATCAAATCTTTTAAATTTAAAAATAACCAATCAAATCAAATTTAATCCTTCTTGAAGCCGAATTAATTTAGAGAAAATCTTTATTAACTTAAACTAAACATAATTAAAATAACTGAAAATGAAATCTAGATCTAATCTAATAAAATCTAATTAATTCAAAGATAATTCAAAGATAATCTAAATAAATAAACCGAAAAAAAAAATCAAATCAAATTCAAAACGAAATAGATAAAATCTAAACTACCAAAAATAATAAAAATACTTAAAGATAGAATCTAATAAACCATTCAAAATAAAATCTAACCTAATCGAAAAAAAAAACAAATCAGCGAAACATAAAATCAATACAAATACTGGGAGCTCAAAATTTTGCTCTGTGAAATGCTCTCGCAAAAACCCTGCTCTCTCAATCATCAACCAACCTTAGGGAAGGATATTTTGACTGAAACTCCTCACCCCAATAATGTTTCACACGCTGTCCATTCACTTTGAACATTCGCCCATCTTTTTCGTCCTGCAAAGTAATTGCTCCATGGGGGAAAACGTCAATCACAATAAATGGTCCTGACCATTTAGATTTTAGTTTCCAGGAAATAATTTAAATCTAGAATTATAAAGCAAGACTTTCTGACCCTTGACAAACTCTTTAGATTTAATTTTCTTGTCATGCCACAACTTAGTCTTTTCCTTATACATTTTTGCATTTTCATAAGAAAATTGGTGAAATTCCTCTAATTCATTAAGCTGCAGCATTCTTATTGCTCCTGCACGACTCAGATCAAAATTTAACTTTTTCAAAGCCCAAAATGTTTTATGCTCTAGCTCTAGTGATAAATGACAAGCTTTCCCGTATACTAACCTATAGGGAGACATACCTAGAGGAGTCTTATAGGTTGTCCTATAAGCCCAAAGAGCCTCATCCAACCTAAAAGACCAATCATCTATCTTATCTCGGATAGCAATTGGGTAAGTCTGGTCCAATGTGTACCCAAGAAAGGAGGTATGACAGTAGTGATTAATGAAACTAATGAACTGATTCCAACTAGAACAGTAACCGGTTGGAGGGTGTGCATGGATTACCAAAGGCTTAATAAAGCCACACGTAAAGACCATTTCCCTCTACCGTTTATTGATCAAATGTTGGATCAATTGGCGGGGCATGATTATTATTGGTTTCTAGATGGTTATTCTGGATATAACCAAATAACTATAACCCCGCAAGACCAAGAAAAAACCACTTTTACATGCCCCTACGGTACATATGCTTTTAGGAGAATGCCTTTTGGGCTCTGCAATGCTCCAGCAATGTTTCAGAGGTGCATGTTGGCTATATTTTCAGATATGATAGACACCATCATGGAAGTCTTTATGGAAAACTTTTCAGTGTTCGGGGAATCCTTTCAGAATTGCTTGGATAATCTAGGAAAGGTGTTGAAAAGATGCATAGAAACCAATTTGGTCCTAAATTGGGAAAAATGCCATTTCATGGTCAAAGAGGACATTGTATTAAGACACAAGGTTTCTAGGAAAGGAATAGAAGTGGATAAGGCTAAAATAGAGATCATCGAGAAATTGGATCCTCCAACTTTAGTAAGGGGTATTAGAAGTTTCTTAGGACATGCCGACTTTTATAGGAGATTCATCAAAGATTTTTCTAAGATTTCCAAGCCCTTTTGTTTGTTGTTAGAGGCCAATAGACCATTTGAATTTGGAGATGAGTGTTTGAAGGCATTCAACACCTTGAAATTTGCATTAGTTACTGCACCTGTCGTCTCTAGTCCAAATTGGCAACTACCCTTTGAATTGATGTGCGATGCAAGTGACTATGCAGTGGGTGCAATGCTTGGGCAAAGGTATGGTAAGATTATTCATCCTATTTACTATGCTAGCAAAACCCTTAATGAAGCACAATTGAATTATACCACCACTGAAAAGGAACTGTTGGCTATAGTATTTTCATTTGAAAAATTTCGACCATATTTAGTGGGATATAAGGTTACTGTATTCACAGATCATGCTGCCATTAAGTACTTGTTAGCTAAAAAGGATGCTAAACCAAGGTTGATAAGGTGGGTATTACTACTACAAGAGTTTGATTTAGAAATTAAAGACAAAAAAGGAACTGAGAACTTAGTAGCAGATCACTTGTCAAGAATTGAGAGAACAAATGTTATGCTTCCTCAAAATGAGATCAGAGATTCCTTCCCAGATGAGCAGCTTTTAACAATAGCTCACATTAAGGATATGGAAGCACCTTGGTATGCTGATATTGCTAATTATCTTGCCTGTGGAATTTTGCCCTCTGATTTATCAAAACAGGAATTGAAGAAATTTTTGCATGAAGTGCAGTTTTACTTTTGGGATGAGCCTTATGTGTATAGACAATGTGCAGATGGATTAGTGAGAAGATGTGTATCTCAAGAGGAAGTTCCTGAAATTTTGGAGCACTGTCACACAACCCCTTATGGAGGGTATTTTGGTGGTCAAAGGACAACAACTAAAGTTTTTCAATCTGGATACTATTGGCCCTTGGTTTTTAAGGACTCTCATTGGTTTAGCAAAACTTGTGATAGTTGTCAAAGGAAAGGAATTATTGGCTTAAAGGAAGAGATGTCTCTTACCTATATTTTAGAGATAGAGCTCTTCGATGTATGGGGGATCGACTTTATGGGACCTTTCCCACCTTCCTTTGGTAACATATACATTCTCTTAGCGGTTGATTACGTGTGTAAGTGGGTTGGAGTCATTGCTTGCCCTTTAAATGATGCTAAAACAGTGTTGAGATTCCTCCACAAGCACATTTTCACAAGATTTGGCACCCCTCGTGCATTGATAAGTGACGAGGGATCTCACTTTGTTAACCGGTTAATGAGTAGCATGTTGGCCAAATATAACATTAAGCACAAAATTTCCACTCCCTACCACCCCCAAGCCAATGGCCAAGCCGAGATTTCCAATAAGGAGATAAAAGGAATTTTGGAAAGGGTAGTTAGTCCCAATAGAAAAGATTGGTCTCTTAAGCTTGAAGATGCTCTTTGGGCTTATAGGACAACTTATAAAACTCCCTTAGGAATGTCTCCTTATAGGCTAGTCTTCGGTAAAGCTTGCCACTTACCTTTAGAATTAGAACACAAAGCCTTTTGGGCTCTTAAGAAATTAAATTTTGATCATGTGGCAGCTAGATCCTTGAGGAAGTTGCAATTGGTGGAATTAGAGGAATTTAGGCAGACTTCCTATGAAAATGCCAAGATGTATAAAGAAAAAACCAAGATGTGGCATGATAGGAAGATTTTGCTGAAGCAATTTGAAAAGGGACAGAAGGTGCTTTTGTTTAACTCCAGACTTAAACTTTTTCCAGGAAAATTTAAGTCTCATTGGTCTGGTCCTTTCACAGTTTTAGAGGTATTTCCCTACGGAGCAATCATGTTGAAGGATGAAAAAGATGGTAGGGAATTCAAGGTTAATGGTCAAAGAATTAAGCATTATTCGGGAGAAGAAGTTCAAAGAAAGTTAGCTTCTCTCCAATTATCTAGGGATTGATGTAGTAAAAATTTTGAGGGAGCATTGCAGATTTAACAGTGGGTTTCAATTGAGCTCCCGAAGATGGTTGTATTTCTTTGAGTTATTTATTGTTGGGTTAGTTAATTTGCTTTTATTTGATTTCTTTTAATTTCTTATCTTTCTTTGTTGCTGATTTTTTTTAGAGAAGGCAAGGGTTTTAATATTCATCATCATTTTGGAAAGAAGTTGATATGATTGAATTGACTAATTTTTGGAAGAAAGTTGAAAAAGGAAAGAGGAAGTTATGGTGATGTAAATCACGTGGCTCAAGGCTGACATACAAGGCATGAGGAAGAGAAATTTGATTAGATGAGTCAAATTAGGGTTTCCAAAAAGGAGAGGTCAAATTGGCAATTAAGGAGGAAAAAAAATTCATTTTAATGCAAGATTTTCCCCCCAAAAAATCTTATTCAGTTATAAAGAAAAAAAAAAAGGAAAAAAAGTCGATAGTGCCCTCATCTTCTTCCTTTTAAAGCTCCCCATAAACCCAAGCTTCAACATATTCCATAGCTAATACCTCCCTTCTTAGAGTGCTAAATCGCCACAATGCCGTCGAAAACAAGAGGAAAAAAATCAGAGGCTCACCAAAGAGAGAGCAATATTCCAGAGGAAAGCCTCGGCATTGAGCGGTCTGAGGTTGACGCTCCAACAAAGAAGAAGGGTAAGAAAAAACATGTGGTAGCCAAGGAACCATCTGTTGTTCAACATGCAACCCGTTGATGATGATCATATCCCATTAGTTGACCAGTTGAAAAAGAAGAAGAAGAAGAAGAAGACCAAGCAAGCTGAATATTCCAACAAAGGTAAGGAAGCCTTGGTTCCACGAGTAGCATCGGTGGATCGCTTCATCAATGAAACTGCTAGAGCAAAGTATGAAGCTCTTCTAAGAAGAGGATTTCTTGCAGAGCGAGGGTTTCAATCTCCATTCAGTCAGCTTCCTAGTTTTCTTCAATCTGGGATTACAAATCTCGGTTGGGATGTTTTTTGAAAGAAGTCGGAGCCTGCACGTATCCAAATTGTTCGAGAATTCTATGCAAATGTCGATGAAGAAGAGGGCTTTCAAACGACTGTCAGAGGAGTTCCCGTGGATTGGTCGCCTGAAGCAATTAATGATCTGTATCACCTTCCAGACTTCCCTAGAGCAATGTTCAATGAAATGGTAATTGCTCCATCAGATGAGCAATTAAAAGCTGCTATATCAGAAGTAGGTATTGAGGGAGCTAGCTGGCAGATTTCTAAGAATCGTGCCCGAACATTCTTAGCCACTTATATGAAACCCGATGCAAATGTGTGGTTGGCGCTGATTCGAAATCGAATTCTCCCAACAACTCACGACTCTACCGTATCAATGGAGCGAATCCTTCTCACCTTTGCCATAATGAAAAATCTGAGCATTGATTTGGGGAAGATAATTTCCACTGAAATTTTTCTGTGTTTCAGGAAGAAGGTTGGGCGACTGTGCTTTCCAAGCACCATAACAATGTTGTGTAAAAGAGCCGGAGTTCCTATCCAAAAAGAAGACGACATCCTTTTTGACAAAGGAATCATTGATGCTTCAAATATGGATAGGCTTATGAGAGGAGAAGGTCAGCAGAGGCAAGGAGGGTTGATGTCGGGGGTCCATAAGGTTTTGGACCAATTGGACGTGGTTTTAAAGAGAATTGAGCACATGGAAGGGCAGCAGCAAGCTTACTGGTTGTATGCCCAGCGGAGAGATGCAATTTTGAAGAAGGTGATTGTTGCCTTGTGCAAAGTGATTCTAAATATGCAAGAAAAACTCACAAACACACGTGCAAGTGCACACGATCAGCAGCAAGTGATAAGTATTTTTATATCGTTCTCCACAGGGATTGATGCACGAAAATCACTATTCTTAAGCCTACTTTCAATGAAATTCAATGCAACCAAGGACCAAATATTAATTAATAACTAAGATGCACTAATGTAAATAAAATTGAGCGAAATTAAAGAGAATTGAGAGTAAATAACGCAAGAAAAACGACTGGAAGCAGAGGAGAAGTAAGGCTCGGATTAGGGATATTCTGTATTGTTTCCAGAGATTGCTATAGCAAAAACTGTGCTAATTCATCTCACCTAGAGTTTAACACGGGAATTTTCCAATTCTCCAAAGATTAAGGCGATTAAACTCCCATTTAACCTCTTATTCTTAGCTCAATCTAATTAGTGCCCTAGGTGGTGATTTATCCCTAAATACCCATTCATTTTCATGATCATAAAAGACTAAGGTAAAGTAAAGTAATCGGTTACTAAATGTTTTCCCAAACACCCAATAACAATGCTAGAAAATGGATGGTCAATCGAAAATCCAGCTTAAACAATAAAGAACACTTTACTTTAAGATGAAATTAGCATGGTTCAACTACAAACAACCCCTCGTTACAATATAGGATCCCTAATCCTCACCTAAAGAGGATTAGTTCATGTTCAAAGAGAAAATAAGTCCAGTAGAGCAGAAACCACTCATATTCAACATACTTTTCAGCTTCTTACACAACCAATACCAATGGGAAGATAAAAAGATAAGAAGAAAAGGCCAAAGAAGAAGCTCTCAAGCTCAAATCCAGCTTTCCCAAGCTGAATATGGACTCCACGGCAGCTCCACTCTGTTTTTCCTCTGTTCTTGTGCTCCAAATCAGCTCCCAATTGTGAACCTCCTCCCTTTCCAGCTTGCTTTCAAAATTAGGGTCACTTTCTTTAAATACCTAGCTTCAAACGTGGGAGTGAGGGCTGATTAGACATTCCAAGCCCACATGGAATACCCATAAAAAGGTAAGAATACCCTTTTACACCAGCTGGACTTGACACCTCATTAAATGAAGCTTTCCACGTTGAAAACAACTCCAGCCACCAATATGCCTCTGCCATGTCATGCTACAGCATAATCTGCAAAAACTAGAGCTCCAAGTCAGCTTAAATACGAAATTAACGTGAAATTAAAGCCCAAAGCCCCTAATCAACATTTTCACTAATTAACATTTAATTCAACTAATTCCAGCTCAAATAATAAATTCTTCAAGCAAAACTAAGCCTTAAAGCCCCAAAATTTTGGCTAATAACTCTTATTTCTAAGAGTTATCACACCCCCAAACTTAGCTCATTGCTCGTCCCCGAGCAATGCTAGGCCAGAAGCTCAATTAAACAGGAAAAGATCAGCTAGCCTCTCACTAGAGCCTTTTACACGCCACACAGCTACTTCTTGCTCAAAACTTCCCTCAACAAATGCCCACAACTTTAGAAAAAGAATGCACTGCCTAAAGACAATTAGGCTACAAACTTGGCAACTTCCAAATCAGCATTATACTTTTGATCCATGCTCTTAGCCCACCTTGACTAGCTATCATATCCAATTGAGCCAACCTTTAGGCATCAAACAAGCCACTAACTTTCTTTCTTACTTAGCTCAAAATTTAGTCCATAAGCTTGCTAAGCAAACCTAAAATCCTAATGCCCAAATTATAAAAGCTCTAAGCTCAACCTTGTTGGGTTTTATGCCCTAAAACTCGTAGATAGTGAATGTAACTGTTGATCGGATATTAATGAAATAATATTGATATATTTTCATTAATTGTTATTAGTTATTTTATATTTTTCTTTGCCTAAAAATAACTCTAATCCAATAAACTAGACATCCAAGGCTGTAATATGTGTCTTGAACTATATGTAGCGACATATGGGATCATTGTTCAAGAAACAGCCTAAAGGGTCTATAGTATAGGGATAATACTGGGTGCCTTATCGTGGTGACACTATGGATACGACCCACTTTGTATTTGATACAAACGCTGCGATCCAACGCGTTCTTCTAGGAGACATGCGAGTGGGGGTATCCTATGCAATGAGTTTGCATAAGACCGGACCGCGAAATAGTAACCACTGGTTATAACACCGTTAACTAGTTGGCTTTCTATTTCACTAGGACGACGTAGACAACTTAGTCTTAATCCTGAGTTGATTATGGACTCCTGCTCATGAGAGATTGTCCTTTGATTTGTATGGGTGAGAGTGGCCAATACGCCGACTCAATAAGCCTACCATTTTGGGGACAAGACTGAATGGGGAGCTGGGAACATAATCGTACCAGATGGAATTCACTCCTTCCCGACTTTAGGGAAGCAGATGAGTGTTCCCTTAAGTGGTTACTCCGAGTCTTGAACAAAGGGCCCTACCCTCTCAATGGTACGAGAGGGTTTTCTGTTTGATGGTTGGACCACAAACAGGTTGTTCATTAGAGGAGAACTGGTACTTAAGGAAATAGAGGTAATGATAGCGAGCATAGCTAGCTATTTTTCTCTGATTAATTAAGCTAGTCTTTTTCAATTATTTGCCCAAATTTATGCATTTTTATGTTTTATTTGTAGGAAGTATGTGCTTGAAGCTTAATTCAGCAATTGGAGTCAAATGGAGCTTCCAATCTTAAAAAAAAAAAAAAAAAAAATCATAGCGTCGCGACGCTATAGAAAATTTTCCAAATTTGCGGATCGCGACAGCGTCTCGACGCTACAACGAAATTTTGCTATTTAAGCATCTTTTCGGCTAGGTTTTTGGGGACTTCGAATTGGGGACTTTTGGAGCCGACATTAGAGCAGAAAGAGGACAGAATTGAGCTGAAGCAAAGGGGATTAGTTGGAAATCAACCCATTGTTCGTGGGGATCGTGACGGGGACGTTCGGTTTCGGCCTACAACGAGTCTATTTCTCTTTTCCCTTACTTTAGACACTTTTTATGGCTTATTTATACTTAGTTTATATTGTAACGAGGATTATGTGTAGCTAAGTTTAATTCTTAGGGATTGATGTAGCCGTTGGGCAAGTTTTGGATTGATTTATGGTATTTATGCTATTGATGTCATTTATGCATATGTTGTATGTTGAATGCTTTCGATTTACTTGCCATAAATTGATTGATGTTTATATTTGAATCTAACTCGGGAGAGAGGATTTAAATTAGTAATCAATATGCATAACTAGAATTTAGCTAAAAATCGGGAGATTAAGGTTAATTCTAGAAATTGTCATAAAGGTTAGCCTTATTGCCTTGTATGTTTATTGGATTTAGATAGGGATATTGGGCTCAATTGCATATGGGAGAATCATGTATGCTCGGGAGAGATATGTGTGATTTTAGTTTCCAAGATTTATGAATCATAGCATGTGTTAATCCGTTTATTAATCCATAACTCCAATTGGTGAAATCAATTCCCTAAGACCAATTATTCCCATTTGATTGTCACTTTTTATTTTAGTTTTGTGTTGATTAATTCATATTTTCATTCTATTTGATTCCCTAAATAAAATTGGCCAAGAGTATTTTCGATAATTAAAACTTGGCTAGACACCAATCCAGAGGACGACATTCGATTGCATAATCACTATATTATTACTTGACCCGTACACTTGCGGTTAGCAATTTGCACATCAAGTTTTTGGCGCCGTTGCCGAGGATTGACATATTTAGTCAATTTTAATATCGTAGAAAAATTGTTCGGTCTTAGTTTAGGGTGTATTTTATTTTTTTTTTTGTTATTTTTGTTATTTTTGTTTTTAGGTAGATTGCATTTTTCCTTTATTGTTTTTCTTTTCCATTCTTAAATTTTTCCTTATTTAGATTTTCCCATTTTTGTTTGATTTTTCCATTGTTAGATTTTTAGTTTTTCCTTTTTAGATTAGTTTTTCCTTATTTGTTAGTGTCCTTATTGGTTTTTGTTTTATCTATTTTTGCATTCCATATTAGTCAATTTTTTTCCTTTTGTAGATTATATTTTTCCTTATTTAGATTTAGTTATTTTCCTTTTCTTGTTTCTTTCCTAATTTATTTTATTTCCTTTTCTTTGCCTTTTTAGGTTAGTGTAGTCGGTGTATGCGAAAGGTTAGGGAATTGGCCTTAGTTCCCTTGGATCCAGAAATAGAAAGAACATTCAATAGACTTCGAAGGGAAAATCAAGAAAACATCCAAATGGCCAATCCTAATCCTGAAGAACCTAAGCCCATCAGGGACTATTTTCAGCCGATCTTTCACGAGCAACAGTCGGGGATTGTCTATGCCCCAATTAATGCTAAAAATTTTGAGCTGAAAACATGTCTCATTCAGATGGCTCGAGATTGCGCTTACAGAGGATCACCCATGGAGGATCCAAATTCTCATCTAAAATCCTTCCTAGACATCTGTGGGACGGTAAAATTAAATGGTGTTTCTGAAGATGCCATTCGCTTACGTTTATTTCCTTTTTCGTTGCAGGACAAAGCGAGGGACTGGTTACAATCTATTCCACCTGGGAGCATTACCACTTGGGATGCTTTGGTCCAGGCATTCTTAAAGAAGTTCTTTCCTCCTGCCAAGACGGTCAAGCTGAGGACCGAAATTGGGACATTCCAGCAACAATTCGATGAGCAGTTGTTCGAGGCTTGGGAGAGATTTCAAGAGCTGCTAAGGAAGTGCCCTCAGCACGGATACCCTGACTGGCTACAGGTTCAATTATTTTACAATGGATTAACTCCTAGCACGAAAACTATTGTTGATGCAGCTACAGGTGGGACTCTGTTGTCCAAGACTGTTGAGAGTGCTAGGACTTTGTTAGAGGATATGGCCACCAACAGCTATCAGTGGCCATCTGAGCAGTCGAGACCCAAAAAGATTGTTGCTGGAGTGTTCGAGGTTGACAACGTAAGTGCACTTCAGGCTCAGATGTCTTCCTTGGCTAATGCATTTTTAAAGTTTTCAGGTTCAGGGAATGCTCAATCAATTGAGTCTGCAGCTGCCCTTGCATCCCAGACTCAGGGGGAAAATCTCGAGCAGGTTCAGTATGTTTCGAATTTTAATTCTAGGGGGTACAATAATAATTCCACACCTACACATTATCACCCTAGCAATAGAAATCATGAGAATTTTTCCTATGCTAATAATAAGAATGTTTTGAATCCTCCTGGCTTCACTCCTCAAAGTCAAGAAAATAAGAAATCTTTAGAAGATCTTGTTGGAGCTTTTATTGCAGAATCAAGTAACAGGTCAAATAAGCTTGAGGAGGCCGTGATTGCAATAAACACTACTGTCAATGGTCATTCTGCAGCAATCAAGAATATAGAGACTCAGCTGGGACAACTGGTAAGTGTTGTCAACTCTATGAATAAAGGTAAAGCCCCAGTTGAACAGGAGAAATCTTCTTTGGAGTACTGCAAGGTCGTAGCTGTGCATTATGAGGAGGAGACTAAATTAGCTGAAGAGGAGAAAACAACTGAACCAGAGGAACTCACAGGAGGAGTTGAAGAAGGCACCACCTCAAACGAAGCTGAAAAGCTTAATCCTGAGCCTTCTATCCCTTCTCCTACTGTTTTAGTTCCTAAATCAAAGAAAAAGAAAAATTCTAAGGTTAAGTTTGACAAATTTTTAGATGCTTTTATGGGTTTGCATGTTAATATTCCTTTTTCAGATGCCTTGGAGCAGATGCCTCACTACAGAAAATTTATGAAGGAATGGCTCAACAAGAAGAAAAAGGAAAAGCAGTTGGAGACTGTATATCTTGCATCGACGTGCAGTGCTCGTGTCCAACAGGGAGTACCAGAGAAATTGTCTGACCCAGGGAGTTTTACTATTCCTTGTAATTTTGGTACTTATTCTTGTAGAGCACTATGTGATCTAGGGGCTAGCATAAATATTATTCCATTATCTCTGTGCAAAAAGCTTAATATAGGAGAAATAAAATCTACCTCTGTTAGACTTCAGTTGACTGACCAGTCTCTGGTTAGTCCATATGGGATTGTTGAGAATATTCTGATTAAAGTAGGTAGATTTTTCCTTCCTGTTGATTTCTTTGTGCTATATATTAAAGAGAATCCTGCTATGCCTATCATATTAGGGAGACCTTTCCTTGCTACAGGGAGGGTTATAATTGATATTGAACGTAGGGAGCTAATCATAAGAGTCCAACAGGAGAAGGAAGTTTTAAAAGCTTTTGAGGACCCTAAGAACACATCAGATACAATGATGGTGGGCTACAGGAGAGGTGCTAGGAAGAGCACCAGTGATGGAAAATCTGACAGGAGACCACCCTGATGCATAGTTGGTCAACACGTCGAGCTAATGACATTAAACAAGCGCTTATGGGAGGCAACCCAAGTGAGTTAGTTATTTCTTTATTTTGAGTTTTATTTATTTTTTGTGTCTGTTTTGTAGGTCTTGTTTTCTTTCTCTCCTTTGCTTTCAAGCTGTCAAGAGTCCAAGCATTCAGTCAAGAAGTCATCATCATTCCAGGACAGTATTGTTCACTCCTTTCATTCATTTATTGTTCTCATGCTTGTTTATGCTTTATTTTCGTTATACATTGAGGACAATGCATATTTTAAGTTTGGGGGTGGATTAGCATGTTTGTGGAGCCCTTGAGCACTGAGTTCGGGCTATAGTTTTGAGCTTTCTTTGAATTATGCATATGGTTATTTTCGGGATGCTACTTTTGCATGATTATGATGTCCTAGGATAGGCTTTCTTGTCAATTTTCAAGCTTGTGATGAGTTGTAAGCATATGTGCCCAAAAAGGGAGACTTTTTAAAATTTTTCTAGGAGATGGCTTGCATGAGTAGAGTATTTGTCTTAGCTAGATTTGGATTTGAATGCTTAGGAGCGAATTATTGGGTTCATATGCTTGTTGTCACCTCGATAGGTGTAGGGCAGAGCTAAAGAGTTAATTTTTTGCAAATTAGCAAGTTTGATCTTGCTTAGGAGAAAAGAAAAGAATATCTGCTATTTATGCTCATAAAGAAAAATCATTCTTGTTGTTACTGTTGAAATAAGATAATAATGCCATGGCTTGTGCACAATATGCAATGGTTAATAAAGATTAAGGCAAAAAGAGCTACCCCTGTTGTGATCAGTTAGGCCAACCAGAGAAAACTCAAGTTAAGGGTCCCTGCAATGGGTGTGTGAAAGCTAGTGCCACATATACATGCTTAATTTAATTGTTAATTATAAGCACCTAAGTATGGAGGAGAACAAACTAATTTGTTCCATTAACTCATTAGTGAAACCTTAGTGCCAGTGTAGAGGGAAGATGAGTTGAGAGTTTAATAATCCAATCCTGGGCTAGTAGAGTCTGATCTTGTTGAGTTAGATCTCGCTTGTGCAAGTTAATTTTGGAAAAATTTTAATTTGTCTCCCTCATTGGTCATTATGTGCATGTCTCTTGCTTGCTTGACTATTGACCTTTGAGCCTTGAGGATTGAGTTATGATTATTGCATCCATTCTTCTACTGTATGCTTGATTTTTAGTTTGCTCAAGGACTAGCAAAAGCTTAAGTTTGGGGGTATTTGATAGCGAGCATAGCTAGCTATTTTTCTCTGATTAATTAAGCTAGTCTTTTTCAATTATTTGCCCAAATTTATGCATTTTTATGTTTTATTTGTAGGAAGTATGTGCTTGAAGCTTAATTCAGCAATTGGAGTCAAATGGAGCTTCCAATCTTAAAAAAAAAATAATAATAATAAAATAAAATAAAAAATAATAATTCATAGCGTCGCGACGCTATAGAAAATTTTCCAAATTTGCGGATCGCGACAGTGTCTCGACGCTACAACGAAATTTTGCTATTTAAGCATCTTTTCGGCTAGGTTTTTGGGGACTTCGAATTGGGGACTTTTGGAGCCGACATTAGAGCAGAAAGAGGACAGAATTGAGCTGAAGCAAAGGGGATTAGTTGGAAATCAACCCATTGTTCATGGGGATCGTGACGGAGACGTTCGGTCTCGGCCTACAACGAGTCTATTTCTCTTTTCCCTTACTTTAGACACTTTTTATGGCTTATTTAGACTTAGTTTATATTGTAACGAGGATTATGTGTAGCTAAGTTTAATTCTTAGGGATTGATGTAGTCGTTGGGCAAGTTTTGGATTGATTTACGGTATTTATGCTATTGATGTCATTTATGCATATGTTGTATGTTTAATGCTTTCGATTTACTGGCCATAAATTGATTGATGTTTATATTTGAATCTAACTCGGGAGAGAGGATTTAAATTAGTAATCAATATGCATAACTAGAATTTAGCTAAAAATCGGGAGATTAAGGTTAATTCTAGAAATTGTCATAAAGGTTAGCCTTATTGCCTTGTATGTTTATTGGATTTAGATAGGGATATCGGGTTCAATTGCATATGGGAGAATCATGTATGCTCGGGAGAGATATGTGTGATTTTAGTTGCCAAGATTTATGAATCATAGCATGTGTTAATCCGTTTATTAATCCATAACTCCAATTGGTGAAATCAATTCCCTAAGACCAATTATTCCCATTTGATTGTCACTTTTTACTTTAGTTTTGTGTTGATTAATTCATATTCTCATTCTGTTTGATTCCCTAAATAAAATTGGCCAAGAGTATTTTCGATAATTAAAACTTGGCTAGACACCAATCCAGAGGACGACATTCGATTGCATAATCACTATATTATTACTTGACCCGTACACTTGCGGTTAGCAATTTGCACATCAGGTAACCCAGGGGTAAAACGGTAATTTGACCCAGCTGGTGTTACGGACACTCGTGAAGGACTAACTAGTCGATATTGGTCTAGATCCGTGGACACAGAAAATATGTCTGCAGTGAGAAGAGTGCAACTGTGAGTCTATAGTGGAATGAACACACAGTTAACGAATATTGATTAATGTGGTTAATGAGTTTGACCAATTAATCTCACATTGTTGGAGCTTCTGATCTGCAGGTCCATTAGGTCCCACTGGTAGCTCATAAAGTAATTTGAGGCAACTAAGTAATAAATGTAAATTGAAAGTGTTCAATTTACTAAGGGAAACAAATATAATATATATTGATATATTATTGTGAGAGATTAATATTTGAAGAAATTCAAATATAAATTTATGGAAGTTTGAAAGAGTTCAAATAATCAATTAATTAATTTAAGGCCTAAAATGTGTTTGGGCAAATTAATTAATTCTAGGTCGGGAATTAAATATGTGATATTTAATTGGTGGTTAATTAATTAAAGAATTCATTGATCGGGAATTAATCAATTATGCAAATAATTAATCACTTAAGGAAGTGATTAATCATTTATGGAAATGATCTAATCACTTATGGAAGTAATTAGTCATTTGTGGAAAAGATTAATCAATTGTGGAATTGATTGATCATGATTGATTAAATAAGGAATAAGATTGAATCAGTTTTGGAAAAGATTGATTTAATTGAATATTTTATTCATGTCCTCTCTTCTATAAATAGAACACTAGACCTAATTGGTCCAAGACACTTGACTTTTGCTCTTGCTCTTAGACTCTCAAGACAAGACCTAGAATTCTCTCTAGCCTCCCTCTTAGAGAAAGACTCCCACAAGTCTTTTGCCTCCTAGACCTAGAGTCATACCGGTGTAACCTCTGTGGTTATTGTGTCATTCAAGAAGAATTTTCCAGCGATCACAAGACAAAGGAGGTTGCTGCGTTTTGTTCGTTGGAGCATCGTTGGCGAAGAACGGTCAAGTCTAACGGAGGTTTGTAACGGTTCTTCCCCTTTTCTTTAGAAAAGCATGAAAATAAATTTGGATTTATTTTTCAGCATGTTTAAACTGATTTTTCAGCGACTTTAAAGTATGTTTAAAGTTTGATTGAGTTTTCGTAACGGTATTTTAATGTTAATTAATATACGGCGTAAGGTCCAATCGATGCGCTTCCGCTGCGTGGGGACTTTTATTCCCTTCAAACCTAAACTTCTCTCAATTATTATTCTCTTTTTGACTCTTACCATCTTAGAAAATCTCTTAGGTCATACCCTTTTTTGTCCCGGAATGGCAACACTTTATGGTGAAGCTCAACCAAGCCTCCAAGCTCATCACCTAGCGAGCATTGCATTCATATCCCCTAAAGTTGCCTAAGATATCTATCCAGTAACCTTTTCCTTGCTTCTCAGAGTGGCGACACTTTTTGGTGAAGCTCACCTAAGCTTTGGGGAAATTGCAACTTTCAAGCTAGCACTCATCCCTTAATCATACCTTTTGATTTTTCTTCTTCTTTTTTTTTTTCATAGGAACTCATACCTTTCCAAGAGCTTGTTGCCTTGTGCAAAGTGATTCTAAATATGCAAGAAAAACTCACAAACACACGTGCAAGTGCACACGATCAACAACAAGTGATAAGTATTTTTATATCGTTCTCCACAGGGATTGATGCACGAAAATCACTATTCTTAAGCCTATTTTCAATGAAATTCAATGCAACCAAGGACCAAATATTAATTAATAACTAAGATGCACTAATGTAAATAAAATTGAGCGAAATTAAAGAGAATTGAGAGTAAATAACGCAAGAAAAACGACTGGAAGCAGAGGAGAAGTAAGGCTCGGATTAGGGATATTCTGTATTGCTTCCAGGGATTGCTATAGCAAAAACTGTGCTAATTCATCTCACCCAGAGTTTAACACGGGAATTTTCCAATTCTCACAAGATTAAGACGATTAAACTCCCATTTAACCCCTTATTTTTAGCTCAATCTGATTAGTGCCCTAGGTGGTGATTTATCCCTAAATACCCACTCATTTTCATGATCATAAAAGACTAAGGTAAAGTAAAGTAATCGGTTACTAAATGTTTTCCCAAACACCCAATAACAATGCTAGAAAATAGATGGCCAATCGAAAATCCAGCTTAAACAATAAAGAACACTTTACTTTAAGATGAAATTAGCATGGTTCAACTACAAACAACCCCTCGTTACAATATAGGATCCCTAATCCTCACCTAAAGAGGATTAGTTCATGTTCAAAGAGAAATAAGTTCAATACAGCAGAAACCACTCATATTCAACATACTTTTCAGCTTCTTACACAACCAATACCAATAGGAAGATAAAAAGATAAGAAGAAAAGGCCAAAGAAGAAACTCCCAAGCTCAAATCCAACTTTCCCAAGCTGAATATGGACTCCACGATCGCTCCACTATGTTTTTCCTCTGTTATTGTGCTCCAAATCAGCTCCCAATCGTGAACCTCCTCCCTTTCCAGCTTGCTTTCCAAATTAGGGCCACTTTCTTTAAATACCTAGCTTCAAACGTGGGAGTGAGGGTTGATTAGACATTCCAAGCCCACATGGAATACCCATAAAAAGGTAAGAATACCCTTTTACACCAGTTGGACTTGACACCTCATTAAATGAAGCTTTCCACGTTGAAAACAGCTCCAGCCACCAATCTGCCTCTACCATGTCATGCTACAGCATAATCTGCAAAAACTGGATATCCAAGTCAGCTTAAATACGAAATTTACGTGAAATTAAAGCCCAAAGCCCCTAATCAGCATTTTCACTAATTAACATTAAATTCAACTAATTCCAGTTCAAATAATAAATTCTTGAAGCAAAACTAAGCCTTAAAGCCCCAAAATTATGGCTAATAACTCTTGTTTCTAAGAGTTATCAGTGATGCAAGCCAACTTCACCCGATCGTACCCTCCATTCGCTCCATTTCCAAATGAAGTGCTCGTGCCTTGGATCCCCCACCTTCCAGACGATCAAGAAGAGAATGAAGAAAAGATCGATGCAGATCTCAATGTGTGATCAGGGATGTTGTTGAATCCCTTGCTATTTTCTTTTTTCTGTTATTTTGTGTTTGTTAGTAGGTTGTTGTCTGCTCCTTTAGTTTGTTCCCTTTTTATCTTGTTTTGTGGCTGTCTGATTTAAGATGTATGTGAAAAAGAAAATGAATTAAATGAAATATCATATTTTTGGTTGCATTGTTGTGTTTGTGCAAGTTCATGAGTTCTGAATTATAGAAAATATAAAAAATAAAAAAAAAGGGAGAATGAATCTACTGTCTAAAGAATCGATGAATGCATTGAATGATATTCTGTTTAGCTTTGCTAGATCTATGATGTCCTTTGCTAGGGCAAAGTAGTAAGCATTGTCTCAATCTTGTTGGTTTGTGTTGCTGCTTTGAATCCCTTAGTTTGCTTTAGATTATTCAAATGATATTGTTGTTTGTTGTGGCTGAAAATTTGTGTTGGATGAGTGTTCTGAATTACCCATAGCTTAGAATATCTTTGTAGCAATATCATCACACTTTTGCACAATAAGTCCTTGTGTTAGTCCATGATTTTAGAGCCTTGCTTATCTCAGCTAGTGTCTTAGGAGAGCTGCCTTCGTTAATCAAGATCTAGCTTGTCTAACTCTCAAGCCTTAAATTCTAGCTTAGAAATAAGTTTGGGGGTCTCTCCTAGCTAATTTTCTCATTGGGGAAAGTGAGTAATTTAAGTTTGGGGGTGTGGTGATTCCCTTTGAAAAAAAAAGCAGTAGAATAAGCCCTTGTGAGAGCGTTCCTCTTTTCCTTAGAAGATGCACTCAATCATTTCCAAATAAGAGAATCTATCTTTTTCTTAAGTAGCCGAGTAACCAGAGGCATTTATGATACCCATAGTTTGCCCTTGCGTCAAAAAGTGGCTTAGGAAAAAGAAGATTCCTTCAAAAAAATAATAATAATATCTAAGAGAAAGGATAAGTGTAGCCCTGCTAGTTGCACCCCTCCCAGGACTTAGGTGAGCTTCATCATAAAATGTTGCCATTCTGAGGAGCAAAGGGGAAGTAACTAATAGGATATCTTTATGGGAAAATGAGTGTTGATCCTTAAAAGGTGATGAACCTAGAAGCTAGGGTGCACTTCATCATAAAATGTTGTCATTCATAGATTAAGGGTTGTGACCTTGGGGACTCTCTTAAGGTATTGAAAAAAAAAAAGCTAGAATTAGGTAAAAGGGTTATGGAGGGTACAGGTTGGTTATCAGATTGCATGGTTGGCTTGAGGATTTGGATGCTAGTCGAGTTAGTTTTAGGAGCTAGAATCTGTGGATAAACATCTTGGCATGTGCAAAAGAGTGGTGAGCTTGGTGGAGTGTATAAGCTAAGCTAGGGGTAAAAAGTACATGACAACATTTAAGTTTTCCAAGAGCCTTTTGTTTGAAGGAAAATTGTGTTGATCTTGTAGTGAGCCTTGGGAGTCAAGAGTGGCAGCACAAATTTCTTGATTGTGATGATGATATTTGTATGATTGAGTTTTTGGCAAAGGGTGATGATTTGATCCAAGCTAGCATTACTCGAGGACGAGCAATGATTCATGTTTGGGGGTTTGATAACTCTTAGTATAAGAGTTATTTATCTTATCTTTTAGCTTGGATTCTTGAATATGTGAGTAATTGGCTAGCATATTTTGGTGTTTTCCTCTATAAATCTCATGCTTTGGTCTGAACCATCTTTGAGGAAATAGTTAATATTTTGCTACTGTTTTGAAGGTGAAATGCATTAAATTTCGTGTACTTATATTGCAGATCCATAAAGTCATTTTGGTAGCAAACTAAAGGCAGCATGTGTAGTAGTTAAAGTGATTGAGGTGCTGGAGATGGAATTGTTGGATCAATTCTGGAGCAAAGTTCGCACGTGATTCACACGAGGGAAAAATCAGTTCATTAAATGAGCTGGCACTTTTACAATCAGCTCTTTCATCCAATGGGAGTCTGCCATCTTGCTGAAGAGAAGCTGATGTAGTCCTGAATTCAATGAAGAGAGGACATTCATTCAAATACAGACATAGAGAGATAGCAGTGGAGAAATCGAGAAGGGAAGAGAATGAGATTCCATAGAAGAAGGGGAAGCTGACATTTGGAAGGAGCATCTTCTGCAACCTTTCCATTTCCGGAGACTTCTTCCTTTATTTTCCTTTCTTCTTCTCTTGAACTTTGAATAGTTGTGTTTAAGCTTCTTTATGGCTTTTTCTGGTTGTTTTATTTTGATTTCAGCTTGTAACATGAACTAATCACCTTAAGGTGAGGATTAGGATACTTTTGTATTAATCTAAACATTGGAGCTGAGCTCCTTAGCTTTCTTAATCTGGTTTTGAGGGTGTTTAATGCTTAACCAAAGATTTCGTCCGGCCAACCATTTCTTTGCACTTTCATCTTTAGTTTTGGGAAAAACAAGGGTGGTTGAATACTCAAAATCACATTAGTTCCTTGTTAGGGTTAGTAGCTAGCTAAGTGAAGGAGTTAGGGATAAAACTTCACCAAATGCACATAATACAACATGTTTAAAATGAAGTGGGTTAATCGGAGTTAATCTGCTATTTTAGGAGATCTGGGAAGATTTCGTGAGAACCTGTTGTGTGGATTGAGAAAGCAAAGTTCTTACTCCAGCGTTCGATGTTTAGAGAGATACAAATAGTTCCTAATCTGAGCCTACTTTCTTAACCTTGTTGCAAGTCTCGTTTCCTTTAGTATTCTGCATTTACTTTGTTTTATGTTCATTTCTGCAATTTATTTTATCAAAGCACCTTAGTTTAGACATTACTAAAATTTTATTAGTTACCATCTTGAATTTTCTAGAAATTAAGTTTGAACATAGGAATTTTCTTGTTCTGATCCCTGTGGAGACGATATTAATATACTTATCACTTGTCGCTGGCCGTGTATATTTGCACGTGCGTTGTGTGGAATTTCATTGCATATTTTAACCCCACCTTACAAGGCAACAACAAGCAAGAATGAAAATCTCATGAAATAAAAATCATACTTACAACCAAGGTCTTGATTACAACAATCCAAGCTTTAGACGGCCATAGAAGAGCCTAATCTAAGCCCCTAAGGCTTGATTAACCCACCCAAAACTGACCTAAACTTAGGAGAACTGAAAAGTAGAGAGAAAAACGAGAAGAATAACGAAAGAATCACTAAAAACAAAGTTCGGATGACCTAGATACGAAAGAAACAAATTTATAGTGTAGTCGTAGCGTCGAGACGCCGTAAGTAGAGTCGATGCACTAGGCATTTCTTCTTCAGCACATTTTCTTGTTGGCGTCGAGACGCCATGGCCGACGTCTCGACGCTGACGGTGATTTGGACAGTCCTCTATTTACGTAGCGTCGAGACGCTACCTCTTGGGTCTCCGTCGTTTGGCTGCTTCAATTTTGCTTCTTTTGACGTTGTTTTCGAGTCTTGAGTACTCCGCTTTGGTCCTTTCACTTTATCGACATCCCGTGGACTTCAAGATGGAGCAAAGCAACGTTAATTTCCTCGAATTGACGTCAATTTGGAATATCGGCTCCCGAGAAGTTCTAACACCAAACATCTATAAAATAATACAATTAAGCATAATAATTAACATAAAACTAGCAAGATTAAGAACAAATATATAGGTGATAACTCTCCAAAATGGAGTTATTTAGGCCTTAGTTTTACAATGTTTTGTGTGTCATTTGTGCTAAATAGGGTTGCTTCTAGATAAATATTATATGTTTTAACCCATTTGGAAGAATGGATGCTTTGGAAGTTATTTTGTGTAGAATATATTGCTGAGCGACTTGAGGGAGCAAAATCTTTGATCCAGCAAAGCAAGGAGCAAAACTGCCACGTCACAGCTCGTAATCCACTTTAATAAGCTGAAGTTAGTTGAACTATTCTCGAATCTAAGAAGCTTGGAGAGCCTGCCACGTGTACAATTTGACCTAATTAGGGCTTGAATTCACTCTATAAAAGGGAAGAGTCGTCGCAAGTCAAAAGCATTCCATTCTTGGAGAAAAAAAGTCCTATTCCATTCGTGGAGGCTTACTTCCCATCATTGGAAGCCGAATAGAGGAGGAGAGATTGGAGACTTCAAGAAGACCATCAACTACGGATCTACTCAAGGGAATTAGTATTTTCTTGTAATTTCTTGTAGTTATGGATGCACATACTCAGATTGTAGCCTGTGTTATCATGAACCATATGAACTAAATTACTTAGGTGTTGGTTAGGAGTCATGTAATTGACGTGCTTTATTCTCTATGAAATATATGTTGATATGAGCATCTTGATTATCTGTTGTGCATATTTCTATTTTGTGCCCGCCTGGCCAGCCGGTATGAATATCACTTCTTAGTTTCAGGGATGATTTGAGAAGTGTGTGGCATTTAATCACACTAGATCATTGTATATTGGTGAACGCTAGTGACTGAGTTAGGGATAGCCAGTTGCCTAGTGCTTGATCAGTAGTACGTCATTGGAGTTGAAACACATTCCAAAAAATCCAGAGTTCCTGGAGGATTCTGCTAATAAGACTGCAAGAGAACTGCCTAATCAATAATATTGCTAGAGCATCTTTTAGAACAATTACTGAATTACTGACCAACGCCTGTTTCCAATATGTCTACTTTATTTGTTTACTTTCTGTCCATTCATTTCTTTTGCTTTAGAATTTTATCAAAATCAATCAATTTAACCACTTTTGAAACCATTAGAAAGTTATACAAATTAGATAAAGTGAGAGCTATTCAGCCTCGTGAATACGATAATTTACTTATCACTTGTTGCGGATTGTGTATGCTTGCACAGTGTTCTAGAGCTTATTTTTACCTTATTTTTACCCCACTCTAGGATTGCAACAAGTTTTTGGCACCGTTGCTGGGGACTTGAATAAGTTTTTATCTAATCTATTTTGTGTATGTGTTTTAGTGGTTTGGTGCTAGAACTTTTTTATTGTTTCTTTTGTTTTTGCAGGTGTGAGTTTGGTGCATGAGCGATCTGCCTGGGGTGAGGTTCGAGCTTGATCCAGAAATTGAAAGGACATTCAGGAGAAGAAGGAGAGAGCAGCGTAGAAATCAAATGGATAACGTGTCGCGTCTCCCGGAAGTTCCAAAAGATCCACTTAATCCCCAGCAGAATCGTGTGCTGCAACAAAATCCACCGCTGGAGCAAAATGGACAGCAAAATAATGAGGCTGAGAATCCTATCTTGGTAGCGAACGATAG
This sequence comes from Luffa acutangula, assembly GCA_036850905.1. Classification (NCBI taxonomy): domain Eukaryota; kingdom Viridiplantae; phylum Streptophyta; class Magnoliopsida; order Cucurbitales; family Cucurbitaceae; genus Luffa; species Luffa acutangula. The sequence goes on along the minus strand of CM072097.1, from coordinate 39,517,380 downwards.
GACCAGAGCCATTCGAGCGTATGCTTTTCCTATGTTTGATGAGTTAAATCCAAGAATTGTGCATCCTCAAATTGAGGCAGCAAATTTTGAAATGAAGTCGGTAATGTTTCGGATGTTGCAAACTGTGGGTCAGTTCCATGGTTTGTCATTCGAAGACCCTCATTTACATCGTAAGTCTTTTCTAGGAGTTAGTGATTCATTTGTAATTCAGGAAGTGTCTAGGGTTGCCCTTAGATTAACTTTGTTCCCGTATTCTCTTAGAGACGGAGCAAAGGCGTGGTTAAATTCTTTTGTTCTAGGATCAATTAGGACATGGAATGAGTTAGCGGAAAAATTTCATAGTGAGTATTTTCCACAATCTTGGAATGCCAAATTGAGGAGTAAGATAGTGGGATTTAGGCAACTCGAAGATGAAACTTTTAGTGAGGCTTAGGAGAGGTTTAAAGAGCTTTTGTGAAAGTGTCCCCACCATGGTTTACCTCATTGTATCCAAATGGAAACATTTTACAATGGGTTAAATGCAGCAATCCAAGGTATGGTCGATGCTTCTGCAGTAGGGGCCCTTTTAGCAAAAACCTTTAATGAAGCCCATGAAATTTTAGAAAGAATATCAACCAATAGTTGTCAGTGGTCGACTGTTAGAAGCTCAAATAAAAAAGTAAAGAGTGTGTTAAAGGTTGATGGTGTGTCTACCATTAGGGTTGATATTGCAATGTTAGCTAACGCTCTTAAAAATGTAACAGTGGTTAGTCATCAGCAGCCGCTAGCTGTGGAGCCTGTTGCAGTGGTGAACCAAGTTGCAGAGGAATCATGTGTCTATTGTGGTGAAGAGCACAACTACGAGTTTTGCCCCAACAATCCAGCTTCTGTGTTTTTTGTAGGTAATCAAAGGAATAACCCTTATTCTAAATTTTATAATCCAGGTTGGCGCAACCACCCCAACTTTGCATGGGAAGGGCAAGGAAGAAATCTGCAAGCCCCTCAAGCACAGCAAAAGGTGAACCAGTCAGGATTTGCTAAATCACAGGTATTGCCCCAGCAAAATAAGTCGGCTCTGCCCCCAGCAAAATTTAGAGAGTTCTCTTGAGGCAATGATGAAAGAATATATGGCTCGTACAGATGCTGCAATTCAAAGTAATCACGCTTCAATGAGAGCCCTGCAATTGCAAATGGGTCAGCTAGCTAATGAGCTGAAGGCAAGGCCACAAGGGAAACTTCCTGCGGATACTGAACACCCTAGAAGGGAAGGTAAGAAACAGGTACAGGCAGTGACTCTAAGGAGTGGTAAGCCACTAGAGGAAAGAAAAGAGCCTAGTAAACCCCAGGATGTAGAGAAGAGTAGTGATAAAAATGTTGTTGAAAAAGAGTTGGAGTCTGGTAAAGGTGCTGGAGGCAACAATAATGATGTTGGAGCATCTGGTTCTGTTCCAGATGTGGAGCCACCTTATGTGTCTCCCCCACCTTATGTACCACCTCTACCTTTTCCACAAAGGCAAAGGCCTAAGAATCAGGATGGTCAGTTTAAGAAGTTTTCAGAGATTCTAAAGCAATTGCATATAAATATCCCTTTAGTAGAATCTATTGAGCAAATGCCAAATTATGCTAAATTTCTTAAGGATATTTTAACTAAAAATAAGAGGTTAGGTGAGTTTGAAACTGTATCTCTTACTGAGGAATGTAGTGTTATTCTTAAGAATGGGCTACCAACCAAGTCTAAGGATCCAGGGTCATTTACTATTCAAGTTTCAATAGGTGAAAAAAGAGTTAGGTAGAGCACTTTGTGATTTAGGCGTGAGCATTAACCTTATGCCTCTTTCGGTCTATCGAAAGCTAGGTATTGGTGAAGCTAGGCCTACCATAATCAAGCTCCAACTAGCCGATAGGTCTATCACATATCTTGAGGGTAAAATTGAGGATGTCTTAGTGAAAGTAGATAAATTCATATTTCCTGTGGATTTTATTATCTTAGATTATGAGGCAGATAAAGATGTCTCCATTATTCTTGGTCGTCCATTTTTGGCTACTAGCAGGGCATTGATAGATGTTCAAAAAGGGGAATTAACAATGAGGGTTTATAATGAGGAAGTACAGTTTAATGTTTTTAAAGCCATGAAGTATCCAGACGAAGTGGAAGATTGTTCTTTCATTAGGATTCTGGAGAACGCAATTGTTGAGACAGCAACGGAGGATTTGACAAACAAGCATTTGGAAGATCATGGAGAGATTAGTGTAGAGGATTTAGAAGTTTGTTCTTTAGAAAGAAAAAGTGAAAAAGAAGTGTCTAGGTGTGAGGATGTTATTGAGTCTTTAGATTTGGATGAAAGGAAGGCTCCTCCTATTAAGCCATCCCTGATTGAGGCACCCACTTTAGATTTGAAGTCTTTGTCGGACCATCTAAAGTATGTGTATCTTGGGGAGGGTGAGACGTTGCCCATTATTGTTGCATCAGATTTAATGTCGAAGGATGAAGAGGCCTTAATAAAGTTGTTGTAGCAATATCGCAAAGCAATAGGTTTGACATTGGCTGATATTCAGGGGATTAGCCCTTCTTTCTGTATGCATAAAATCACTCTAGAGGAGGGATCCTTTAGGAGTATTGAGCAACAGAGGAGACTTAACCCTGCAATGAAAGAGGTTGTTAAGAAGGAGGTGATTAAATGGTTGGATGCTGGGATTGTCTATCCAATTGCAAATAGCAATTGGGTAAGCCCTGTCCAATGTGTTCCTAAGAAAGGAGGTGTCACGGTAGTAACTAATAAGGACAATGAATTGATCCCAACCAGGTGAGTAACTGGCTGAAGGGTTTGCATGGATTACAGGAGGCTTAACAAAGCCACCCGTAAGGACCACTTCCCTCTACCATTTATTGACCAGATGTTGGATTGATTGGCTGGTCAGGCCTATTCCTATTTCTTAGCTGGTTATTCTGGGTATAACCAGATTACCATTGCTCCTGAGGATCAGGAAAAAACCACTTTCACCTGCCCTTATAGGACATTTGGTTTTAGGCGAATGTCTTTTGGCCTTTGCAATGCTCCAACAACATTTCAGTGGTGTATGTTAGCAATTTTTTCTGATATGATTGAGTCCATTTTTGAGGTGTTTATGGACGATTTTTTTCAGTTTTTGGAGGGTCTTTTTAGCATTGTTTGGATAATTTAGGTAAGGAGTTAAAAGGATGTGAGGATACCCATATAGTTCTTAATTGGGAGAAATGTCACTTCATGGTGAAGGGGGGCATAGCGTTAGGTCATAAGATTTCAAAGAAAGGTCTAGAAGTTGATCGAGCAAAGATAGAGGTTATTGAGAGATTAGAACCACCGAGTTCAGTAAAAGGGATTTGGAGTTTTGTAGGTCATGCTGGATTTTATAGAAGGTTCATAAAGGATTTTTCAAAAATTAGTAAACCTCTTTGTAACTTATTGTGTGCTGATAGTGTCTTTGACTTTTATGCAGATTGTAGGAAGGCTTTTGAAACTTTAAAGGTTGCTTTAATCTCAGAACCCATTTCGTGTGCACCTAACTGGAGTTTACAATTTGAGGTAATGTGTGATGCGAGTGATGTTGCAGTAGGTGCCATGTTGGGGCAAAAGCAGGGCAAATTTATTCATCCTATTTATTATGCAAGCAGGGTTTTGAATGAGACACAGATCAACTATACAACCACTGAAAAGGAGTTGTTAGTGGTTGTGTTTGCCTTTGAGAAATTCCGCCCATATTTGGTTGGGTCTAAAGTCACGGTTTTCACAGATCATGCAGCAATAAGGTACTTAATGTCTAAAAAAGATGCAAATCCTAGGTTGATTCATTGGGTTTTATTATTGCAGGAATTCGACTTGGAGATAAAGGATAAGAAGGGATCAGAGAATGTCATTGTAGATCATTTTTCTCGTCTTGATCCAACATCATCTTTGCTAGAGCAATCTATCATTTCAGATTCCTTTCCAGATGAGCAGATCTTTGTTGTTGATGTAAAGGTAGTCAAGGATATCCCTTGTATCCTGATATAGCCAACTTTTTGGTGAAAGGAGTCACTCCTATTGACATTGATTAGAGGCAGATGAAAAAGTTTAAGCATGATGCGAAAATTTTCTATTGGGATGAGCCATTTATGTATAAGCAATGCACTTATGGTATTATTCGTAGATATGTTTCAGGTGATGAAGCAAAGGAAATCCTAGAGCAATGTCACTCTTCGTCGTACGGAGGTCGTTTCAACAGTCAGAGGACAGCTATGAGGACTTTGCAATGTGGATTTTTTTGGCCTTCCTTATTTAAGGATGCCCATTGGTTCTACAAGCAATGTGATGCTTGCCAAAGGAGAGGAAATTTAGGACCTCGAGATGAAATGCCTCTTACTTACATTTTGGAATTAGAATTATTCGATGTATGGGGTATTGATTTTATGGGATTATTTCCCCCTTCTAATCGTAATGTTTTTATCTTATTGGCAGTAGATTACGTGTCGAAGTGGGTGGAGGTCATTGCATGCCATCAGAACGATGCTAAGACAGTGTCAAGGTTTCTCCAATCACACATTTTTGCGCGGTTTGGGACACCTAGAGCTTTAGTGAGTGATGAGGGTACACACTTTGTGAATCATGTTTTGATTAAGCTTTTAGCTAAGTATGGAATTAAGCATATGATAGCTACCCCTTATCACCCACAAGCAAATAATGGTCAAGCTGAAGTTAGTAATAGAAAAATTAAATCTATTCTAGAGAAAGTAGTCCATCCATCTAGGAAAGATTGGTCTTTTCGGTTAGATGAGGCTCTGTGAGCTTATAGGACAACCTATAAGACTCCTCTAGATATGTCTCCCTATAGGTTAGTATATGCAAAAGCTTGTCATTTACCCTTAGAGCTTGAGCATAAAACGTTTTGGGCTTTGAAGAAATTGAATTTTGATTTGAGTCGTGCAAGTGCAATAAGAATGTTGTAGCTTAATGAATTAGAAGAGTTTCATCAATTTTCTTATGAGAATGCGAAAATGTATAAAGAGAAGACTAAGCAGTGGCATGATAAGAAAATAAAGCCTAAAGAGTTTGTTTAGGGTCAGAGAGTCTTGCTTTATAACTCTAGATTGAAATTGTTTACTGGACAATTAAAATCTAAATGGTCTAGGCCATTTGTTGTGATTGAAGTTTTTCCTCATGGAGCAATTACTTTGAGAGATGAAAAAGATGGGAGAGTGTTCAAGGTTAATGTGAAAGTGTTAATATCATAACCATTTTGAAAACCATTTGATAACCATTTTGTTTTTGGTTTTTGGTTTTTGAAAATTGTTCTTGTTTTCTCTCAATCTTCTTACAATGGTTTTCATTTTTGTTAAAGAGACATTTGAGTTCCTAGCCAAATTCCAAAAACAAAAACAAGTTTTTGAAAACTACTTTTTTTAGTTTTCAAAATTTGGATTGGTTTTTGAAAACAAAGGGAGGAGGTAGATAAAAAACAAAGAAGCTTGTAGGTAGAAATAGTATTTATAGGTTTAATTTTAAAAAACCAAAAACAAAAAATGAAATGGTTATCAAACAGAGCCTTAATAACCTCAATTTGATCACCAAAGCCATGTTGTACATAAAGAGAAAAACAGAGACAACAACCTACCTTGTGTTTAATGGAGAAATTGGTTGGATTGGCTGCTTGTTTTTCTTCACCAATGAGTCACAAACTACCAAAGGATCTTCCTTCCTATCCTCAAGCCTTTGGAGCGGATTGTGGGATCCTCAAGTGATGGAATTTTAGAGAGAAAGCTTGAAAAACGAGTTCAAGAAAGTGAATGGTATGTGAATGGATTTTGGCAGAATTTCAGTACATCTCAACCTTATTTCTTTCCGCCTTCTTCATCAGTTTTATAGAGGGATTGAAGCTGAAGAAAAGGCCCAAGATTTGCCACCAAATCATCTCCATTTTAATGGAGTATTAAGTGGCTAAAGAGAGGTGAGTGCATGGGTTTAGTCACCATGCACTCCACCTCCTAAAAATCAAAATTAATTTTGATTTTAATTAATCTTAAATTAATCCACTAACTTAATTATTTTAATTAATCTGAAATTTGAAAAATCATTTTCAATTTCATAATTTTAAATTAATTCAAAATTAATTTAAAATTAATTAATTAATTAAATAATTAATCATTAATTTAATATCTTAATATTAAAGTAATATTTTGCCACTATTCCCGAACATTTCTGAAATGTTATTTTTCCTATCATGAATCCCTAATCATGATCTCGGTATTTAAATCATATTTAAATATTAAAATCCATATATACTCGGTTTTTCCCTAAAACCCGACGTACCTTCAACACCTTTCTTTTTATTTATTTTTCTCAACATGAACTTAAAGCAATTCATATTTAATCCATCATATTGTTCCAAAGGTTAATCTCGAGCTAGCAACGGGACCTAATGGACCTACAGATCATGGACTCCAACGGGGCGAGGTTAAACTAGTCAAACCCTTTTAAGTTAGTTAACCAACTTCCGTTAACTACCGGGACACTCCACTATAGCCTAGTAGTTGAACTCCCCTCACTACAGATATATTTCCGTCCACTCGATATAACCATGATTAGTAAGTCAATCCTTCACAGGTTGTTCGTTGCTATAGACAGGTCAAATGTCTGTTTTACCCCTATAGTACATCTAGGTTCCTTAAGTCCACTGATCCTCTAATGAACAATTTGTTTATGGTCCAACCATTAAACAAGATCCCTCTCGGGCCAATGAAAGGGTGGGGCCCCTTGTTCAAGCCTTGGATTCAGCACTTAAGGGAACAACCTTTCTACTATCCCTAAAGTCGGGTAGGAGTGAATTCCGTCTTGCATTACTATGTCCCCAACTATCCATCTAATGTTATCCCCAAAATGGTAGGAGTATTGAATGATACTTTTATGACCACTCTCACCCATGCAGATCAAAGGATAACATTAAATGAACAGGAGTTCATAGTAAGCTCAGGATTAAGATCGAGTTACCTAGGTCATTGCATGAAATAAACAGTCTTAACAATAAACAACGTTATAAAGTAAGAGTGACTTATTTCTTGGTGCAGTCTTGTGTAAACATCTTTTACACAGGATGCCCCAACTCACATGTCAATACATAAGCGAACCAGGATCACGTCGTTTGCTTTATTTAGCAAAGTAGATCGTATCCATAGTATTACCAGAACAAGGTACCCAACTTTTTTCATTTACTATAGACCATTTAGGTTATATACTCGAACTCGATCCCTGCCTATATTCACGATATAGTTCGAGTATCTCATGTTATAACCATGGATGTTTCTATTGGATTATTTAAGATATTCATAAATAATTTTTCACTGAATGACATCTTTATTTATGTAAAGGATAACAAAACTTGAGTTCTAGGACACAAACCCCAACATAATGGTCAGCAAGTGAAGCATTATTGGGGTGAAGAATTTCGTTCGAAATATCCTTCCCTGAAGTTGGTTGATGAATAAGCGAACAAGAGTTTTGCGGGAGAGCATTTCATATAACAATATTTTTGGCTCCAAGAATTTGTTGTGATTTTATTTTCGGTTGGATTAGATGTTAATTTGAATTATTTTGAATTAGATTTGGTTCATTTAAATCCTATCTGATTTATTTTAATTCATTGTTGTTTTTAAATTCCGTAGATTTTATTTTCGGTATTTTTATTTTTATTTTTATTTTCGCCAGTATAATTTATTTGAACTAATCTCATTAGTTAGATTAGATTCTATTTTGTATTTTCAATTATTTATATTTTTGTTTAGATTAGGTTCCTAATTTATTCGGCTAATAATAATAAAATAAGATTAGATTTGATTTTGGCGGTTTGAAATTGAAATTCCCCGTATAAAAAGATTCTTCTAGAAGAAATCTTTTGTTGATCAATTTGTTTCTGCAATCTGTTGGTAGGATCAAATATTTCATCTGAATATGAAGGGATTTGGGGATTTTAAATTTTCTGTGGGCAAGTAAAACGTGTGGGCATCGCTTCCACGTGTCGCGCAGAGGAGATCTAACGGTCTAGCCGTTGGACAACATATCAAGCATTTATCCGGTGATTTATTTTTACCGTTTTTGGAAATTAATCTCCCATAATTACATGCAGATAAACGGTAACATTTCGATAAATGAAGGAATTTCATTCGGCCAGGATTTCAAATGATGTAGTTCCATTCAAATCAAAGACTGGTACGCCTCTCTTTTCATTTTTCTTCTTCCTATCGTGCTTTCTTTCTACTCTCTTCCTGTTCTTGCGAGTGCAAAGGAATTTTCTATTCTAAATGGCAAAATCAAGAGGAAAGAAAGAGAGAGAAATAGAGGAGAATGTTCCTACTACGCCTGAAGTTCTGAAGAAAAAGGCGAAGAAGAAAAAAATGCCTGTAGAAAGGGAAGCTAAACGACAAAGAAGACTTCAAGAAGCTGAGGTTTCCGAAGTATTAGAGAAGGTAATTGAGGACATTGATGAGGAAGTGATCGCTGAGGAAGAACCAAAAGATTCTGAAAAAGAAGATTATGAGAAGATTGACAAAACATAGCAAGAGAGCCAAGAGAAGGCAGCAGCAGGCTTGCAAGGGCAAGATACTAATAAAACAGTGGTTCAAGAGATTTTGGAAGAGATAGTGAAGGATCCGCCACGCCGCTGTCGTAAGCAGAAAGCGGGGGGAATAAAAAGGATCCGGACCAACAGTCCATCTCCTCCTTCGACTGATTCGGAAAATGAAGAAACTGAAAATCAGGAAGAGGTCAAGAAGAAGATTGCAGAAGATAAAACTAAGAAGAATAGCGAAAGCAAGGGCAAAGGTATAGTAGGAGCCGAGGGTGTAACGGAAGTGGCTCGCCCAAAAAAAAGGGGGTTGCCTTATGAGCGCTTGATGTGAAATTTTCCTACCACAAGCGCATCGGTCAAGTAATAGTAAAGTGATTTTTGAAATCGAGTGTCATCATTTGGATTGGATTTTTAATCAATTTTAATTACCAAATATAGTCTTGTCCAATTTTATTTAGGGAACAAATTTCAGTGATAAAGAATGCAAATCTAACACAAAACAATGAGAAAAGTGACAATCTAATGATGACAACGGTCTTAGGGATTTGATTTCACCAATTGGGAATATAGATTAATTCATGGATTAATAATATGCTATGATTCATAAATGATGGAAACAACAATCATGCATATCTCTCCCGAGCATACATAATTTTCTCACATGCAATGAACCCGATATTCCTATCTAAATTCATTAAACATGTAAGGCATTAAGGTTAGTCCTTTTTACCGATTTCTAGAATTAACTATTATCTCCCGATCTCTAGCTAAATTCTAGTTATGCACAATAATTTCTAAGCTAAATCCTCTCTCCCGAGTTAGATTCAATCACAAACATCAATCAACTTATGGCCGGTAAATTGAAAGCATTAAGAACACAATTATGCATAAATGAAATCAAAAACAAAAATCCATACAATCAATCCAAAAGTGCCCAACGGCTACATCAATCCCTAAGGTTAGAAACTTAGCTACTCATACAACACGTTACAATATAGCAAAAGTCTAAAACGGCCATTAAAACTACTAAAGTTAAGGGAAAAGAGGAATAAACACTAAGTAGGCCGAGACCGCACGTCCCCATCACGATCTCTACGACAAAGGCTTGAATCCCGCTTTCCTCTACTTGGTTCAGCTTCCACAGCCCCTAATTCTCTGAGTTTTCGGCCAAAGAGTCCCCAAAAGAAGTCCCCAACTCTGGCCTAATCGCAAACTATAAATAGGGAAAATTTTGGCCTAGCATCGCGACGCTGTCGCTATACGCAGATTTTGTCTTCAATATCTTCGAGAGCGTCGAGACACTATTGACACAGTGTCTCGATGTTGTGTCTGTTACCGCCCAGATTAGAAAAGGAATGTAGCAGCGTCGAGATGCCCTTTGGCAAGGGTCTCGACGTTGGTCCTCGGCAAGGCCTAAATGGTGAGCTTCCAACTTCGATTCTGTTTGATTCTTTAGCCTCTTTTCATGCCCCGAACACACGATTAGCTCCAAAACATAATTCCTACAAATAAACACATAAATACATAATTTTTGCCAATAAATTATAAAAGACTAGCTAAATTAATTAGGGAAAACTAGCTAGCTATGCTCGCTATCAAACACCCCCAAAATTAAGCTTTTGCTAGTCCTCGAGCAACTAAAAATCAAGCATACAATGGAAGAATGGATGCAACAAACATGACTCAATCCTCAAGGCTAAAAAGTCAACAATCAAGCAATCAAAAGACATGCACATAAGGACCAATGTGGGAGACAAATCAAAAGTTTTCCAAAATTAATTTGCACAAGCGAGATCTAACTTAACTAGATTAGACTCTACTAGCCCGGGATTGGATTACTAAACTCTCAACTCATCTTCCCTCTACACTGGCACTAAGGATTCACTAACGAGTCAATGGAACAAATTAGTTTATTTTCATCCATACTTAGGTGCTTATAATTGAAAATTACAACATTCATTTATATGTGGCACTAGCTTTCACACACCTATTGCAGGGACCCATAACCCGAGTTTTACTCTTTGGTTGGCCTAACTGTTCACAACAGGGGTAGCTCTTTTTGCCTAAACTTTATTAAACATTGTTTTGCGCGCATAAGTCATGACTTTTTTTTCTTTCAAATTGTAACAACAAGAATGATTTTTCTTTATGAGCATGATAAGCATATATTCTTTTTTCCTCCTAGGCAAGATTACACTTGCTAATTTGCGAAAAATGAACTCTTTAGCTCTTCCCTACACCTATCGAGGTGACAACAAGCATATGAACCTAACGATTCGCTCCTAAGCATTCAAATCCAAATCAAGCCAAGAAAAATACTCAACTCATGCAAGACATCTCCTAGAAAAAGTTTAAAAAGTCTCCCTTTTGGGCACTCATGCTTACAACTCATCGAAAGCTTGAAAACTGACAAGAAAGCCTATCCTAGGAAATCATAGTCATGCAAAAATAGCATCCAGAAAACAACCATATGCTCAATTCAAAGAAAGCTCAAAACTATAGTCCGAACTTAGATGCTCAAGGGCTCCACAAACATGTTATTCCACCCCCAAACTTAAAACATGCATTGTCCTCAATGTATAAAGAAACTAAAGCATAATCATGAAGGTGTTCATATAACACAAGCGGAAGCAATTGAAGATCAAAAGCACTTAACTCATTCAATTTTACCCCTAAAGCATGCATGTTCTAAAAAAAACATAACAGAAAGAAATAGAGAACACCAACCTTTGTAGCTCACTAAAATGGAACTCTTTGTGGTGTTTTCTTCTCCTATGCTCCTTGGACAACCTCTAGAGTCTTCTCTACTATTCTCCGGGCCAAGAACGACTTGTGTGAGTCTTATAGAGATAGGGAATGGGAAGGGAATGCTTGAAGGATCAAGCTCTTGAGAGATCTATGGAGGTGTGATTGTTTGAGAGGAAATTTCAGAAGCATAACAGTAGGTAAATCCCTCTCTTAAGCTTTGAATCTGATTCAACCTCTTAAATAGACCTCTTCCATGCAAAGACAAGCTTCATGACACTAGACACATGGTGAAAATGCAACTCAAAGTGGATTCTAGGTGTTTGATTCACAACACATGCAACTAGTGCATGGTTGTGTTGTTTTCCACTATGCATCATCATGCAAGAGTGGGAATGCCACTAAATCCACTATGATTTGAATCTTAATTCAAAATTGAAATTGATTTCTAGGCAATTAATTGGGACATTTCCAAGTAATTTTGACATGATTAATCCAATTAATCTTTATCACCTAGTGCCATGAATTATATATGATTCCTAATACATATATATGGTATTTAAAACACTTTTAAATACCTTATCTTTCATTTCCTAATTTAATTCATAATTAAAACATTGTGTCAAACACATTTTAAGATAAAGCCCTATTTCCCGTTTTTGAACGATTCAAAGATTCCTATCATAATGTTCTAAGCTTTAATCCGATATGAGCTAGTAGAGGGACCTAATGGACCTATAGATCATGGGCTCCAACGATTCGAGGCTAACCGACTAATCTCATTATCTAAGCTAGCCAACATTCGTTAACTACCGAGACACTCCACTATAGCCTGATAGTTTCACTCCCCTCACTATAGATATATTTCCGTCCAGTTGATTTAACCATGTTCAGTAAGTCGTTCCTTCACAGGTTGTTTATAGCTATAGCTAGGTCAAATAACCGTTTTACCCCTATAGTACTTCTTGTTCCTTAAGTTCCATTAATCCTCTAATGAACAATTGGTTTGTGGTCCAACCATCAAACCTAAGTCCCTCTCGATCCAACGAGAGGGTGGGGCCCCTTGTTCAAGTCCTGGAGTTAGTACTTAAGGGAACAACCTATCTTCAATCCCTGAAAAGGATAGGAGTGAATTCCGTCTTGCGAGACTACGTCCCCAGCTATCTATTCGATCTTATCCCCAAAATGGTAGGTTTGTTGAGTCGACGATGCTGGCCACTCTCACCCATGCAGATCAAAGGCTAATCTCGTATAAACAAGAGTTCATAGTTAGCTCAGGATTAAGAACGAGTTACCTAGGTCATCTATGAGAAATAGTCAGTTTCTTTAGCAAACGGTGTTATAAAGAGAAAGTGGCTTATTTCGTGGTCCTGTCTTATGCAAACTCATTGCATAGGACAGCCCCACTCGCATGTCTCCACATGAACGACTTAGGATCTCATTGTTTGTACTAAATACAAAATGGGTCGAGTCCATAGTGTCACCAGGATAAGGCACCCAACCGTATCCTTATACTATAGACTATTTTGACTATAAACTTGAACTTGATCCTACGATATGTCCCTACATATAGTTCGAGTATTCATTTTATAGTCAAGGATCTTAGTTTATTGGATTTAGGTTAATCATTCGCAATTTACATATTCAATAACATCTTTTATTGAATAACCTCAATAACGTCTTTATTGGAAATAGAATATGTTTCATGATTTACAAACTACGAGTTTATAGGACATTAAACCCAACAAATCAAGCATGAGAACAATAAAAGAGTATGAGGAGTGAACAATACTGCCCTGGAATGACGATGCCCTCTTTTATGGAAGCTTACAAGCAAAGGAGAAACTGGAACCAAGACCTACAAAACAAAAAAAAAAACAATATATCAACAACAAAAAGAAAAACACAACTGAACTTACTTGGGTTGCCTCCCATAAGCGCTTGTTTAACGTCATTAGCTCGACGTGTTGACCGAATAGGCATCAAGGTCGTCTAATGTCAGGCGTTCCATCAACAGTGCTCTTCCTAGCACCTCTCCTATAACCCACAACAAATGTCTCAGATGTGCTCTGAGGATCCTCAAATGTTTTCAGAATCTCCTTCTCATGTTGGACCCGAATGATAAGCTCCATGCATTCAATGTCAATTATCGCTCTCCCTGTAGCAAGGAATGGTCTCCCTAATATAATAGGCATAGTAGGATTTTCCTTAATGTCCATCACAAAGAAATCAACAGGAAGGAGAAATTACCTATTTTAACCAATACACTCTCAACAACCCCATATGGACTAACCACATACTGGTCAGCCAACTGGAGCCTAACAGAAGTAGATTTTATTTCTCTTATATTCAGTTTCTTGCATAAAGATAAAGGAATAGATCACACAATGCTCTACAAGAGTAAGTACCAAAATTACAAGGAATAGTAAAACTCCCTGGATCAGCCAGTTTGTCAGGTACTTTCTGTTGAAGACGAGCACTGCAAGTTGATGCGAGGTATACGGTCTCCATCTGCTTTTTTCCTTCTTCTTTTTGTTGAGTCATTCCTTCATGAACTTCTTGTAATGAGGCATCTGCTCCAGGACATCTGAAAAGGGAATATTAACAGTCAAACTTGTAAAAGCATCAAGAAATTTATCAAACTTAGTCTTAGAATTCTTATTTTTCTTCTTTTTTAACTTGGGAACTAAAACAGTAGGAGAAAGGTTAGAGGGCTCATGATTAAGCTTTTCAGATTCATTTGAGATGGTGCCCTCTTCAACTTCCTCAGTAAGTTCCTCAAGTTCAGTAGTCTCCTCCTCCTCAGCTACATGAGTCTCCTCCTTGTGATGCACAGTGACGGCCTTGCAGTATTCCAATGAAGATTTCTTCTATTCAACTAAGGCCTTACCTTTGTTCATGGTGTTGACAACACTTACCAGTTGTCCCAGTTGAGTTCCTATGTTCTTGATAGTTGCAGAATGACCATTGACAGTGGTGTTTATGGCAATCACGGCCTCCTCAAGCTTATTTGATATGTTACTTGATTTTGCAATAAAAGCTCCAACAAGATCCTCTAAAGACTGTTTACTTTCTTGCTTAAGAGTGAAGCCAGGAGGATTCAAAACATTCTTATTATTAGCATAGGAAAAATTCTCATGATTTCTATTGCTAGGGTGATAATGTGTAGGTGTGGAATTATTATTATACCCCCTAGAATTATAATTCGAAACATACTGAACCTGCTCAAGATTTTCCTCCTGAGTCTGGGATGCAAGGGCAGCTGTAGACTCGATCGATTGAGCAGTCCCTGTACCTAAAAATTTCAGAAAAGCATTAGCCAGGGAGGACATCTGGGCCTGAAGTACACTTACGTTGTCAATCTCAAACACTCTAGCAGCAATCTTTTTCGGTCCCGACCGCTCAGATGGCCATTGATAGCTATTGGTGGCCATTTCCTCCAGCAAAGTCCTAGCATTCTCAACGGTTTTGGACAACAGAGTCCCACCTCCAGCTGCATCAACAATAGTTTTCGTACTAAGAGTTAAGCCATTATAAAATAATTGAACCTAAAGCCAGCCGGGATAGCTATGCCGAGGACACTTCCTCAACAGCTCTTTAAATCGCTCCCAAGACTCGAACAACTGCTCATCAAACTGCTGCTGGAACGTTCCAGTTTCGGTCCTCAGCTTGACCGTCTTAGTAGGAGGAAAGAATTTCTTCAAAAATACCTGGACCAAAGCATCCCAAGTGGTAATGCTCCCAAGTGGAATCGATTGCAACCAATCCCTCACTCTGTCCTACAATGAAAAAGGAAACAAATGTAAGTGAATGGCATCTTCAGAAACACCATTTAATTTTAACGTCCCACAAATATCTAGGAAAGATTTTAGGTGAGATTTTGGATCCTCCATGGGCGATCCTCTATAAGCATAGTCTCAAGCCATCTGAATGAGACCTGTTTTCAACTCAAAATTGTTAGCATTGATCGGGGCGTAAACAATCCCCGATTGTTGCTCCTGAAAGTAGTCCCTAATGGGCTTATGCTCCTCGGGGTTAGGATTGGCCATTTGGATGTGATTTTCTTGATTTTCCCTTCGAAGTCTATTAAAAGTTCTTTCGATCTCTAGGTCAAAGGGAACTAAAGCCAACTCCCTAACCTTTCGCATAAACCAAAAAAACTAACCTAAAAAGGAAAATAAAAGAAAATAAAACAAATTAGGAAAGAATCTAGAAAAAGGGAATACTAAAACTAAATAAGGAAAATATAATCTACAAAAGGAAAAGATAGACAAATAAGGAATGCAAAAAAAATATGGTTAAAACAAATTAGGAAACTCCAAATAAGGAAAAATTAATCTAATAAAGATCAAACTAAAAGGGAAAATTTTATATATGGAAAAATCTAAATATGGAAAAGAAAAACAATAAAGAAAAAAAATGCAATCTACCTAAAAAATAAAAAAATAACAAAAATAACAAAAAAAATAAAATACACCCTAAACTAAGACCGGACAATTTTTCTACGATATTAAATTGACTAAATATGCCAATCCCTGGCAACGGCGCCAAAAACTTGATGTAGAATTTTCCTACCGCAAGCGCACGGGTCAAGTAATAGTAAAGTGATTTTTGAAATCAAGTGTCGTCCTCTGGATTGGATTTTTAATCAATTTTAATTACCAAAGATAGTTTTGTCCAATTTTATTTAGGGAACAAATTTCAGTGATAAAGAATGCAAATCTAACACAAAACAATGAGAAAAGTGAAAATCTAATGATGACAACTGTCTTAGGGATTTGATTTCACCAATTGGGATTATGGATTAATTCATGGATTAATAATATGCTATGATTCATAAATCAAGGAAACAACAATCATACATATCTCTTCCGATCATACATAATTTTCTCACATGCAATGAACCCGATATCCCTATCTAAATTCATTAAACATGTAAGGCATTAAGGTTAGTCCTTTTTACCGATTTCTAGAATTAACTATTATCTCCCGATCTCTAGCTAAATTCTAGTTATGCACAATGATTTCTAAGCTAAATCCTCTCTCCCGAGTTAGATTCAATCACAAACATCAATCAACTTATGGCCGGTAAATTGAAAGCATTAAGAACGCAATTATGCATAAAGTAAATCAATAGCAAAAATCTATACAATCAATCCGAAAGTGCCCAACGACTACATCAATCCCTAAGGTTTGAAACTTAGCTACTCATTCAACACGTTACAATATAGCAAAAGTCTAAAACGACCATTAAAACTACTAAAGTTAAGGGAAAAGAGGAATAAACACTAAGTAGGTCGAGACTGCACGTCCCCATCACGATCTCTACGAACAAAGGCTTGAATCTCGCTTTCCTCCACTTGGTTCAGCTTCCACAGCCCCTAATTCTCTGAGTTTTCGGTCAAAGATTCCCCAAAAGAAGTCCCCAAATCTGACCTAATTGCAAACTATGAATAGGGAAAATTTTGGCCTAGCGTCGCGACGCTGTCGCAATACGCAGATTTTGTCTTCAATATCTTCGAGAGCGTTGAGAGGCTATTGACACAGCGTCTCGACGCTGTGTCTGTTACCGCCCAGATTAGAAAAGGAATGTAGCAGCGTCGAGACGCCCTTTGGCAATGGTCTCGACGCTGGTCCTCGGCAAGGCCTAAATGGTGAGCTTCCAACTTCGATTCCCTTTGATTCTTTAGCCTCTTTTCATGTCTCGAACACATGATTAGCTCCAAAACATAATTCCTACAAATAAACACATAAATGCATAATTTTGGCCAATAAATTATAAAAGACTAGCTAAATTAATTAGGGAAAACTAGCTAGCTATGCTCGCTATCAGCACTTTGTCGATCATTTTGCTAGGACAAAATATATTGACATGTTGAAGAGAGATTTCCTGTTCAAGAGAGGGTTCAGTGGTGATCTTCTGCATTTTCTGAGGGCTGGCATCAGAAACCATGGTTGGGTGTTATTTTGTTCCAAGCCAGATCCTGTGAATTCTCAAGTGGGGCGAGAATTCTATGCGAACATTGATGAGAACGAGGGTTTCCAAGTTATAGTTCATGGAGTAGCTGTCGACTGGAGTCCTAGCGCCAACAATTCACTATATAACCTTCAAGATTTTCTACATGCTGGTTATAATGAGATGGTAGTAGCGCCATCTAGCGAGCAGTTGAATGTTGTAGATCGGGAAGTTGGAATAGAAGGTGCACAGTGGCTACTATTGAAAACCGAGAAAATGACTTTTCAGGTTGCGTATTTGAAGATTGAAGCCAAAACTTGGATGGGGTTTATCAAATAGAGTTTGTTTCCAACAACGCATGACTCCACAGTCTCTCGAGAAAGAGTTCTTCTATTTTTTGCAATACTATGATCCTTTAGCATCGATGTGGGTAAAATTATTACTGGTGAGATTTTTGGATGTTGGAGAAAGAAAGTTGGAGAAAGAAAGTTTGGGGGTATAATTAATTCTGTTAATAATTCATTGGGGACAATGAATAATTCAAGTTTGGGGGACTTTTAGCTACTCCACTTGTTTTGCTCGAGCATTCCTCTCCTTCATAATTATTTTTTAGGTTGTTGAGTAACCAGGAACATTTGTGACACACACAGTTTGTCTTTGCGTCAAAAGATGACCTAGGAAATATGGAAAAATGATAAAAAAATTATTTGCTAAAAAAATTATTTGTTGTGAAAATGTTGCTGAAAAAATTTATAGAGCAAAAGTTTTGAAGGATGAATGATAATCTAGCAGTTTTTCTGTCTCCCATGGCTTAGGTGAGCTTCATCATAAAATGTTGTCATTCTGAGAAGCAAGGGACAAAATAACTAAGGATTTTTGAGCTAGCAATGAGTATTTAGCCTAATTGGTGATGAGTTTGAGGCAAGGGTATATTGCACCATAAAGTGGGTCATCCCATGCTCAAGAGTTTATGACTGTAGGGCTGCTTTAAGTTTGAGAAAAAAAAAACATAATCCCCTTAAAAATGTGTTTTAATATGTCTGATAATAGAGCTAGGTTGTGACAAGTTCTTAGGATTAGGTTAAAGGTGGTGATTATTTGTCCACACTGGAAGAATTATTTTGCTGCAGTAGTGCTTGGTTTTGCAGAATGCTCAGGTAAAGGTTGAAGGTAGTGTTAGATTATCTGTTTTGATTGAGTTATGGTTTTCTAAAGTTTTGAATTCTTAAGGGAAGGTTAGTTAGTATTGCTCAGGACACACAATAGTTCAAGTTTGGGGGTATGATAACTCTCCAAAAGGGAGTTATTTAAGCCTTAGTTTTACAATGTTTTGTGTGACAATAGGGTTGATTTTAGATGAATATTATATGTTTTAACCCATTTGGAATAATGGATGCTTTGGAAGTTATTTTGTGCAGAATATATTGTTGAGCGACTTGAGGGAGCAAAATCTGTGATCCAGCAAAGCAAGGAGCAAAATTTCCACGTCACAGCTCGTAATCCATTTTAATGAGCTAAAGTTAGTTGAACTATTCTCGGATCTAAGAAGCTTGGAGAGCCTGCCACGTGTAAAATTTGACCTAATTAGGACTTGCCTTCACTCTATAAAAGGGAAGAGCCATCGCAAGTCAAAAGCATTCCATTCTTGGAGAAGGAAAGTCCTATTCCATTCGTGGAGGCTTACTTCCCATCATTGGAAGATGAATAGAGGAGGAGAGATTGGAGACTTCAAGAAGACCATCAACTACGGATCTACTCAAGGGAATTAGTATTTTCTTGTAATTTCTTGTAGTTATGGATGCACATACTCAGATTGTAGCGTGTGTTATCATGAACCATATGAACTAAATTACTTAGGTGTTGGTTAGGAGTCATGTAATTGTCGTGCTTTATTCTCTCTATGCAATATATGTTGGTTTGAGCATCTTGATTATCTGTTGTGCATATTTCTATTTTGTGCTCGCTTGGCCAGCCGGTATGAATATCACTTCTTAGTTGCAGGGATGATTTGAGAAGTGTGTGGGATTTAATCACACTAGAACATTGTGTATTGGTGAACGCTAGTGAATGAGTTAGGGATAGCCAATTGCCTAGTGCTTGATCGGTAGCACGTCATTGGAGTTGAAACACATTCCAAAAAATCCAGAGTTCCGGGAGGATCCTGTTAATAAGACTGCAAGAGAATTGCCTAATCAATAATATTGCTAGAGCATCTTGTAAAACAATTACTGAATTCCTTACCAATGCATGTTTCCAATTTGTCCGCTTTATTTGTTTACTTTTTGTACTGTCATTTCTTTTGCTTCAACATTTTATCAAAATCAATCATTCTAACCACTTTTGAAACCATTAGAAAGTTATACAAAATAGATAAAATAAGAGCTATTTAGCCTCGTGGATACGATAATTTACTTATCACTTGCTTCGGATTGTGTATGCTTGCACAGTGTTCTAGAGCTTATTCTTACCTTATTTTTATCTCACTCTATGATTGCAACAATAGGGCCAAATTGGTCCTATCACACAAATTACAAACAAATGAATGCTTATAAATATTAGGAATATGCATGATGATGAATTGACTCTCAATGCTATGACTTTAATGCATGCATACAAGATTCTAAAACTAAAAATTCCACACACAATGCAAATGCAAGCTTTTATAAAAGCCTAATATGAATATTTATTAAGATTTTAAGAGGAAAAATGTTAAACACAATGGCCAATGACTAAAATGCCTAATGGTAACATAACAAGCAAATGAATGCTTATAAACATTAGGGTTACGCTTGATAATAAGATGCCTATTAATGCTAGATCATGTACATGTGAAGTTTAACGTATGCATACAAGGCTCCAAATGCTTATTTCATTCACAATGAAATCTTTTATGAAAGTTTGATATGGATACGCAATGAGATTTTTAAAGGAAAATGGTTAAAGATAGTGGTGGATGACTAAAAAAATCCTAATAGTAACATCATAATCACATGAGTGCTTAAAAAACCTAGGACGATGCATGATACTTAAGTGACTCTATGTACATGCATTTGAGAGGACATGGGGATGAAATAATGGAATAAATAATAAAAAAAAACCCAAAAAGAAAAAGAAATAGAGCAAAAATAATCATGGAATAATAAGATACATAACATACAAGCTCTAAATTAGTGTGGTTAATTCTAAGGTCCTAAAATGACAAAGACCCTCAAATTGGTCACAAAATCGTATATGACAAAATGACCAAATTGAGTGAGGATTTTTCGCGTGCCTACACGAAAGCATAAGCTTCTCGAAGGTCATCACTATTTCGTCCTCGACTCTAATTCTAATTAGGTACAGCCCGGGCAGAGGGCTCGTGATAGTGTGTGAAATAAAGAAATAATACTAGGCAATCAAAGCAAAGAATAACATAAAGGCTTCAAACAAGTGAGGTTGGTTCTAGAATCCTAAACAACAAGGCTCCCAAAATGGCTTCATTATCATATATACAATCATGAGACCAAATCGAGTGAGAATATTTCGTGTGCCTGCACGGAAGCATAACCTTCTCGAAGGTCGACACTACTTCATTCTCAAATCTAAACCTATTAGGGAAAGTCCGGGTAGAGGACTTGTGATGGTGTGTGAAGCAATAAAATAAACCAAATAAAACTTATAATAGAAAGAGCAGAAAAAATGATAAAATAAAATAAAATCAATGCAAGAATAAAAAAACATGCCAAACTCTCAAGATGGAACCTCATATCCCCAGTGGAGTCGCCACGTGCCTGCGACGAGGAGCGACCGACATCCTCGAAAATGTGTAAAATAAAAGGAGTTGCCACCAATCTTTTTTATGGTGTGATTGGACACCAAAATAAATAAAATTATCATTTTAAGAAAAATAATAAAACAAAACGGCCTGCGAAAACCAAACTTGGATTCAGGAGTTTTTGTGTATGGGGAAGGTGTTAGCACCCCACAACACCCGTTAAAAACGGTGGCCAAAATTTTATCTTGAATTAAATAAAAATTATGAAATATTATATATTTAGAAAAAAAAAATTATATTTTTAAAACAATGTCTTATTTTACCCCTCATTTCTTCAATATTTGAATAAATGATTCCATAAAATAAGTGGAAAAAATCCATTGATTTTGCTCTCTTAAAATTAAAATTCTTCATCTCAAGAATGTGAGAGAATTTTACCATTCCTCAATTCTGTCATAGGATAGCATTTCTTAAGGGAAAGATTTTTTTAAAACATTTTTTTATTAAATTCATTTTTTCTTGGGATCAAAATCTCGAACTCCCAAAGATTAAGATCCCTCACCTTAGGAATTCTAGAAAACCAGACTCCCGAATATTGCTAGATTCCGTCATATGATTTTTTTAGGAAAAACGGTCTTAAAATCAATTTTGAGAAAAAGCATTATAAGACTTTTTTTAAAATCACATTTTTTTAGATATAGTTTTTATAAGCTCAAAAAAACCAAAGTAGAAAATTAAAAAATGATACTTTGGAATAAGTTTAAAATAGATCAAAGGAAAGTTAAAACGATTGAGAATTTGAAGCATGACATAATAATGATAATAATAGCAATAATAATAACAACAACAACAAAATAATAATAATAACAACAATAACAAGAACAATAATATTGTTGGGTTTTATGTCCTAAAACTCAAGTTTTGTAATCCTTATATAATAAAGATGTTATTCAGTGAATTTTTTTGTTTTATATCTTAAATCCAATAGAAACATCCATGGTTATAATATGAAATACTCGAACTATATTGTTGACATAGACAGGGATCAAGTTTGAGTATATAACCTAAATGGTCTATAGTAAATGGATAAGGCTAGGTACCTTATCCTGGTAACACTATGGATGCGGCCTACTTTGCGAATGAGGCAAATGACGTGATCCTGGATGGTTCATGTAGAGACATGCGAGCAGGGACATCCTGTGTAAAAGATGTTTACACAAGACAGGACCAAGAAAATGTAGGTCACTCTTGCTTTATAACGTCGTTTACTGTTAAGACTAACTTTTTCATGCGATGACCTAGGTAACTCGATCTTAATCCTGCGCTTGTTATGAACTACTATTCGTTTAGGAATATCCTTCGATCTGCATGGGACATAGTGTAGCAAGACAAAATTCACTCCTAGCCGAATCAGGGATAGTAGAAAGGTTGTTTCCTTAAGTGCTAACTCTGAGGCTTGAACAAGGGGCCCCACCCTCTCAATGGCGCGAGAGGGACTTTGTTTAGTGGTTGGACCATAAACAAATTGTTCATTAGAGACCCATTGGACTTAAGAAACAAAGATGTGCTATAGGGGTAAAAACAGACATTTGACCTAGCTATAGTAACGAACGACCTGTGAAGGATTGACTTACTAATCATGGTTATATCGAGTGGACCGAAAAATATCTACAGTTTGGGGAGTTCAACTACTAGGCTATAGTGGAGTGTCCCGATAGTTAACGGATGTTGGTTAACTAGGTTAAAAGGGTTTAGCTGGTTAAACCTCGTAACGTTGGAGTCCATGATTTGTAGGTCCATTAGGTCCCCTTGCTAGCTCGAGACTAACCTTTGGAACAATATGATGGATATAATATGACTTAGTTCGAATTCAATTTAGGAAAATGGTTGATGTGTTTGACGTTATCGATACGTCGGGTTTTGTGTAAATCGAGATGTGAGAGATTTAATATATATTTAAATATGATTTAAATACCGAAAACATGAATAGAGATTCATGGTTGAAAATAACATTCAGAAATGTTCGGGATTGATGGCAAAATATTAATTTAATATTAGATATTAAATTAATTAATAATTATTTTTAATTAATTTAAATTTTTAAAATATTAAAATTAGATTTTTAATTTGGAAATTCAAAATTAAATTGATTTTTTGGAGGTGGATTGCATGGTGACTAAACCCATGCACTCCCCTCATATTAGCCACCAAATTACCCACTTAATGTTGGGTAATTTGGTGTCAATTCCTGGTCACTCTCTTCAACATTCTTCCCTCTATAAAAGAGAAGTGAATTGCTGAAGAAATTCATCTTCTTCCTTAGGGAATTACTGCAAGAATCACTCCACACCAAAACCCACCTCCATAGCTTGTTCTTCAAGCTTTTCCCATCAAATTCAATCACTAGAGGATCTCACAATCCGTTCCAAAGGCTTGAGGATAGCAAGGAAGATCAAGTGGTGGTTCGTGACTGATTGGAGAAGAAAAACAACGAAAGGATTCAACTAATTTCACAAAATTAAGAGGTTAGTATTCATGTCCCTGTTTTTCTTCCATAGAACAACATGCATACTTTGATTAAATTGAGCTTATTAAGTGCCTAAGATCCAAAATTGCTTCCGTAATTTAGATATTAATACTTTCAATTGGTATCAGAGCATGGTTTGGGCACCTAATTTTCTTTAATTTGATCACGGTGGGTAGCATTTGGAAATTCAATTTGCATGGGTGTTGGAATGGATATATTACGATTTTGGCAATTTTTTACTCTTCAATTTGTTGATAAAATTGTAATTGCTCACATGTATTGAAAGTGTTAATATCTAAATTATGGAAGCAATTTTGGATCTTAGGCACTTAATGAGCTCAATTTGATCATTCTTTGCATGTTGTTGTAAAGAACAAAAATAAAGTCGTAGATACCAACCTCTTTAAATGGAGAAATTGGATGGATTCTTTTGATGTTTTTCTTCTCCAATGGATCACGAACAACCACTTGATCTTCCTTGCTACCCTCAAGCCTTTGGGACAAATTGTGAGATCCTCTAGTGATGGAATTTGAAGGGAAAAGCTTGAAGAACAAGCTATGGATGTGGGTTGTGGTGATAGATGATTTTTGCAGCAATTCCTTAAGGTAGAAGATTAATTTCTTCAGCAATCTTCTTCCCTTTTATAGAGGGATCAAAGATGAAGTGAAAACACCTGAGATTGACACAAATTAACCACAATTAAGTGGGAAATTGGGCCTTTTCAAAAAAAAAAAAAAAAAAAGAAGTGGGAAATTGGGTGGCTTAAGTGAAGGGAGTGCATGGGTTTAGTCACCATGCACTCCACCTCCAAAAATTAAATTAATTTTGATTTAATTAAATCCATGATTATCTTGAACTTAATTTCTTAATTATTTAATTTCAATAATCTGAAAAATATAAAATCTAATTTTAATTTTTCAATTTTAAATTAATTCAAAATTAATTTAAAATAATTATTAATTAATTTAATATCCAATATTAAATTAATATTTTTTCATCAATCCCAAACATTTTCAAAATGTTATTTTCCAATCATGAATCCTTATTCATGTTCTCGGTATTTAAATCATATTTAAATATTAAATCTCTCACAACTTGGTTTTCACAAAACCCAACGTATCAACAACGTCAAACCTATCCAACCATTTCCCTAAACTGAATTCAAAGTAATTCTTATTCTATCCATCATATTGTTCCAAAGGTTAGTTTCGAGCTAGCAAGGGGACCTAATGGACCTACAGATCATGGGCTCCAACAGTACGAGGTTTAACCGACTAAACCCTTTTAACCTAGTTAACCAACATTCGTTAACTACCGGGACACTCCACTATAGCCTAGTAGTTGAAGTCCCATCACTGTAGATATATTTTGGTCCACTCGATATAACCATGATTAGTTAGTCAATCCTTCACAGGTCGTTTGTTACTATAGCTAGGTCAAATGTCTGTTTTACTCATATAGCACATCTTTGTTCCTTAAGTCCATTGGTCCTCTAATGAACAATTTGTTTATGGTCCAACCAGTAAACAAATTCCCTCTCGGGCCAATGAGAGGGTGGGTGACAACTCTCCAAAAGGGACTTATTTAGGCCTTATTTTATGATGATTTATATGTCATTTGTGCCAAATAGGCGTGTTATTAGATGAATATTATGTGTTTTATCCTATTTAGAAGAATTGATGCTTTGGAAGTTATTTTGCAGAGAAAATAATGTTGAGCGACTTGAGAGAGCAAATTCCATGATCCAGCAAAGCACAGAGCAAAACCTGCCACGTGAGCTGCACGTGATTCATTAATGAGGTGGCGTTTTCAGAAGCAATCTCGGATCTAGGAAGCTTGGAGAGCCTTCCACGTGTAATTTTTGACCTAATTAGGGTTGACTCTACTCTATAAAAGGAAAGAGCCGTCTCAAGTCAAATAATTCCAAGTTGGAGACTCATTTTCCATCTTTGGAAGCCGAATAGAGGAGGAACGATTGGAGACCCAAGAAGACCATCAACTACGGATTTCTTCAAGGGAAATTATCTTTTCTTGTAAAAGTTTGTAGTTATGGATGCACGTGAACAGATTGTAGCGTGTGTTGTTTCCAAATTCATGAAATAATTTACTGTAGGTGTTGGTTAGGATTATGTAATTGTCGTTCTTAATAATCTAGCAATTTATATTGGTTTTGAGCATCTTGATTACTTGTTGTGTTTAATATCATTTTGTGTCTGCCTGGGCAGCCGATACGAAAACTTCTCTTAGCTTCAGGGGTGATTTAAGGGATGTGTGGCTTGTAATCACACTAGACCATTATGTGTTGGTGAACGCTAGTGACTGAGTTAGGGATGGCCAGTTGCTTAGTGCTCGATTGGTAGAGCGTCATTGGAGTTGAAACACATTCCAAAAGATTCAGAGTTCGGAGAGGATCTTGCTGATAAGACCGCGAGAGTTTTCCTGATCAATATAATTGCTAAAGCATCGTTTTACAATTACAAAAATCTTAACCAATGCCTGTTTCCAATATGTCTTCTTTATCCATTTACATTTCTGCTCTGTTATTTCTTTTGTTCCAGCATTATTTCAAAACCCAATCATTTTAACAATCTTGAAATCACTAAAAGGCTAAACAAAATAGATAAAGTGTGAAACAGTTTAAAACCTCGTGGATACGATAAATTACTTATCACTTGTTGTGGATTATGTGCACTTGCACAGTTTTCTAAAGTCAAATTATATCATATTTTTAACTACTTTGGAAAGGCAAGAGGGGGCCCTTGTTCAAGCCTTGGAGTTAGCACTTAAGGGAACAACTGTTGCCTTGTAAGGTGGGGTTAAAATATGCAATGAAATTCCACAGAATGCATGTGCAAGTATACACGGCCAGCAGCAAGTGATAAGTATATTAATATCGTCTCCACAGGGATTAGAACAAGAAAATTCCTATGATTAAACTTAATTTCTAGCAAATTCAAGGTGGTAACCGGTAAAATTTTAGTTATGTATAAACTAAGGTGCTTTGAGAAAATAAATTGCAGAAATAAACATAAAACAAAGTAAATGTAATGCTAAAGGAAACGAGACTTGCAACGAGATTAAGAAAGTAGGCTCGGATTAGGAACTAATTGTATCTCTCTAAACATTGAACGCTGGAGCAAGAACTTTGCTCTCTCAATCCACACAACAGTTTCTCACGAAATCTTCCCAGATCTCCTAAAATAGCAGATTAACTCCCATTAACCCACTTCATTTTAAACATGTTGTATTATGTGCATTAGGTGAAGTGTTATCCCTAACTCCTTCACTTAGCTAGCTACTAACCCTAACAAGGAGCTAATGTGATTTTGAGTATTCAGTCACCCTTGTTTTTCCCAAAACTAAAGATGTCAACGCAAAAAAATGGTTGGTCGGACGAAATCTTTGCTTAAGAATTAAACACTCTCAAAACCAGATTAAGAAAGCTAAGGAGCTCAGCTCCAATGTTTAGATTAATACAATAGTATCCTAATCCTCATCTTAAGGTGATTAGTTCATGTTACAAGTTGAAAACCAAATAAAACAACCAGAAAAAGCCATAAAAAAAAACTTAAACACAGCTACTGAAAGTTCAAGAGAAGAAGAAAGAAAAATAAAGGAAGAAGTCGTCGGAAATGGAAAGGTTGCAGAAGATGCTCCTTCCAAATGTCAACTTCCCCTTCTTCTATGGAATCTCCTTCTCTTCCCTTCTCGATTTCTCCGCTGCTGTCTGTATATTCCTCTCTTTGGTTTCTTCTCCTTTTATATCTACTCACAAATGCGGCTGCCCTAAAAATATACTCATCTCTTCATTGATTTCAGGGCTACATCAGCTTCTCCTCAGCAAGATGGCTGAATCCCATTGGATGAAAGAGTTGAGTGTAATAAAAAGTGCCAGCTCATTTAATGAACTAGTTTTTCACTCGTGTGAATCGCTTGCGAACTTTGCTCCAGAATTGATCCAGCAATTCCATCTCCAGCTCCTTAATCACTTTATCTGCAACACTTGTTGCCTTTAGTCTGCTACCAAAAATGACTTTATATATTTGCAATATAAGTAGCAAAACAGTAGCAAAATATTGACTATTCTCTCAAAGATGTTTCAGACCAAAGCACACTACTACAAAAACAACCTTTAATGACGGACAGGAAAAAGGGGGCGGGACCTTTAATGACGGACGAAAAACGCGCGCCACCTTTAATGCCGGACATGCGTTTTTCCAGAAAAACAAACCTTTAATGACAGGCAATGCCCGTCATTAAAAACTACCTTTAATGGCGGGCATTGCCTGCCATTAAAAGCCCATATATATATTTTTTAAAAAAAAACGGTAAAAAGCCCAAATGACACT
Organism: Luffa acutangula; assembly: GCA_036850905.1. Classification (NCBI taxonomy): domain Eukaryota; kingdom Viridiplantae; phylum Streptophyta; class Magnoliopsida; order Cucurbitales; family Cucurbitaceae; genus Luffa; species Luffa acutangula. The sequence goes on along the minus strand of CM072097.1, from coordinate 39,489,495 downwards.
TTTCTCTCTCCCCGAAAAGTTTTGAAAAGCCCTAGCCTCCCTTCTTCAACATTCGGCCGCCGCAACTTCCATTCCTCCCTTCTTCAACCTTCAGCCGTCGTAGGTCCCGTCACAGCCGTGTCCTTCGCCTCTTCTTCAACCCTCCAACCGCCGGAGCTCTCTTCCTCTTGTCTTCAACCCACGACGGCGAACCTCAGCAACGACAGCTGAATCCTCACCTTAAGCCTTCAGCCTTCAGCCGCCGTAGGTTCCGTTCAGCCCTTCTTCAACCTTCGGCCGTTCCTCTGTTCTTCAACATTCAGCCGCCGTAGCCGTCCTTCGTCTCTTCTTCAACCCTTCAGCCGCCGGAGCTCTCTTCTATTGGGTTTTATGCCCTAAAACTCGTAGATAGTAAATGTACATTTGACCGAACATTAATAAAGTGATGTATTATTCAATTTTTGTATTATATCTTGTCTTGTTAACCCTAATCCAATAAACTAAACATCCATGGCTAATAGAATGAGGCTTGAACTAGTATGTAGGGACATACGGGGATCAATGTTCAAGTTTTAGCCTAAAGGGTCTGTAGTATAGGGATAAGGCTGGGTACCTTATCCTGGTGACACTATGGATACGGCCCGCTTTGTATATTGATACAAACGTAGTGATCCAACGCATTCATGTGGTTGACATGCGAGTGGGGGTATCCTGTGCAATGAGTTTGCACAAAGACCGGACCGCGAAATAGTTAACCACTAACTGTAACACCGTTAGTTAGCTCGGTTTTCTATTTCACTAGGATGACCTAGGCAACTTGGCCTTAATCCTGAGTGGATTATGAACTCCTGTCCATGAGGGATTGTCCTTTGATTTGTACGGGTGAGAGTGGCTTGTTCGCCGACTCAATAAGCCTACCATTTTAGGGACAAGACTGAATGGGGAGCTGGGAACGTAGTCTTACAAGATGGAATTCACTCCTTCCCAATATTAGGGTAAGTAGAGGTGTGTTCCCTTAAGTGGTGTCTCCGGGTCTTGAACAATGGGCCCTACCCTCTTTATGGCACGAGAGGGATTTCTGTTTGCTGGTTGGACCACAAACAGGTTGTTCATTAGAGGAACACTGGTACTTAAGGACCAAGAGGTAGCCCAGGGGTAAAACGGTAATTTGACCTAGCTGGGGTACGAACACACGTGAAGGGCTAACTTGCTGCTGACGGTCGATATCCGTGGACACAGAAATATATCTGCAGTGAGAAGAGTGCAGCTGTGGTTCTTTAGTGGAGTGAACCACAGTTAACGAATATTGATTAACTTGGTTAATGAGTTTAGCCAACTAATCTCATATCGTTGGAGCTTCGGATTTGTAGGTCCATTAGGTCCCACCGGTAGCTCACTAGGGGCGTTGAGGTAAAATTCTAAGGGAGTATTGAATATTCGAAGGTGTTCGAATATTAAACTTAAATATGAATTTGATTCATATTAAAACTATAGGTTATAATTAATGCACATTAGATGTACATTAATCTATAGTTTATTTGGAGAGAGTTATAATTAAATATGAGATATTTAATTATAATATTAATTAATATATTAATTAGTTATTATATTAATTGATAATTAGTTTTAATAACTTTAATTAAATTTGATTTAATTAGATTTTATTAAAACTATGGGTTAAGTGGTAGTATTTGTATAAATATGATTTATATGAATATAAATTAAATTAATTATTAATTTGATTAATTAATAATTTAATAACTTATCAGTATAACTGATAAGATAAGGTCAGCCCACTAACCTAGGGTGTTGCGTGATGATGAGTTTTTTTAGGAGGGAGTTACTCCATTAGTTGGATAACTCCCTCACCGTTCATTGATAGAGGTTGACTTATTCTCTGTGAAAAAAAAAAATTATCACGCTTTCTCTCTCAATTTTACTCTCCAGAACTATCTGCAGAATTCTCCCAAGCCTTAGAATTCTTGGTTCCCACAAGCCGCCCAATACTAATCCCAAAGAGAATATCGGTGAAACTCTTTTGGTAGTGTTCGTGACTCTTTTTCCAGCAAAGAGTAGGTGATTTTGTTGCTGTATTTTCAAGTTTATCAAAGTTTTTTGGCGAAGCAATTCAAGAAATCTTCAAGGGTAAGTCATTCTTGAATTCTAGGATCATTAGAATCCACTACTAGATTGGGATCTAGAGTTTTTTCTTGTATATTAGCATGTTTTATAATTAAAATTCAGTAGTTTTTATTTAATTATACTGCTGTATTTTTGTTTGCCAAACGTATTGGTATTTTAATCCGAATTAAAAACTGTGTTAAGGTTTCTGTAAGCTTCCGCTGCAAAAGGGCTTTTATCCCTTCATCTTCATCTTGTCTTCAACCCACGACGGCGAACCTCAGCAAAGGCAGCTGAATCCTCACCGGCGACGACTGGACGGCGACTGAATCTTCACCAGCATCGTTCCTCTCTTCTCGCGAGCGTTAAAACCGAAGGTGACCGAATTTTATCATTTTTTTTATTTCGATCGTGCCCCAACTCTCCCAATTTCTCTCTACTCTGCCAATGTTGATTTGCTCTGCCTTTGCGTTAAAACCGAAGGTGACTGGTTTGATTTTGTTTTGTTTCGTTTAAATTTCAATATTGATTTGGTCTCTAAAATTTTGAACTTTTTTTTATGTATATTTTCTATATCAGTTAATGTTGACCTTTTATGTTGGGTATAATTTTTTTTTTTGGAATTGAAAGGTCTTTGGGTTTACAGAGGGGAAGGGGAAGAAGGAGGCGGAGGGGAGAGTTGGGTTTTTGGCTCTCAATTTGACCTTGTATGGTTGTTTAGTTATTGTTGTTGAATAATTGTGGTATTATTGTTAAAATTATAATAAATAAAGTGGACCCATTAAATTTGTATATATAAATATGTATACAAAAAGAATACTTCTTTTCTTGGAAAAATTTTTTCTTTTGACAGAGTTTTTTTTTTCCTATCACTATAAAGATAGAAACAGGGTGACTTAAAGATTTGAAATAGTTTAAATTAATCAGATTTTCCATTCTAATAATATAATGATGATAATAAAATAGAGTTACTTAGAATGAAGAAAATAAATTATATATATATAATACTACTATATGACATATTTATAATTAGCTATGCAACTTTTGTGAATGAAGTGAGGTCTCAATCTTATCTGTTCATTATTGTGGAATTTTACTTAAAGAACAAAATTAGTTTTTTGGTTCCATGTGTTTTAATCAAAACAACGTCTTTATTTTCGATCAAAGTGCATTTTTTATAACTTACCGAACTCTCACATGATTAATTGGTTATTTTGCTTGAGTTTAGTGGGAGAGGGGTTGAAGAATGCTTTAAGTATGATTTTAAATTTGGTTATTTAGTTTATGTTTTTACTTGAGTTTAGGTGGAAGTTGAGAAATACTTGAATTAAGTTTTGAAATTGTTGGGGTTAGTTTATAAGTATAGTTGAGTTGTGGGTTGAGAAATACTTAGTTATGTTTTTAAATTGTTGGTTTGTGTTGTTTTATAAGTTTAGTTGAGTTGGAGGGAGGGGGGTGTACCTGTGAGTTTATTAAGTTTTTGGTTTGATTTATTGGGGAGAAATACTTAAGTTTGTTTTGAAATGGTTTGTTTGAGTTTGTTTTTTTGTGGGAAGTTGATGGATACTTAAGTTCTCTTGAAATTATTTGTTATAGTTCGTTATTTTCCTTGAGTTTAGTGGGAGGGGGGTTTAGGAATGCTTTAAGTATGATTTTGAAATTTGGTTGTTTTAGTTTATGTTTTTAGTTGAGTTTAGGTTGAAATTGAGAAATACTTGAATATTAAGTTTTGAAATTGTTGGGGTTAGTTTATAAGTATAGTTGAGTTGTGGGTTGAGAAATACTTAGTTATGTTTTTAAATTGTTGGTTTGTGTTGTTTTATAAGTTTAGTTGAGTTTGTGGGGGGGGGGGGGTGTACTTGTGAGTTTATTAAGTTTTTGGTTTGATTTATTGGGGAGAAATACTTAAGTTTGTTTTGAAATGGTTTGTTTGAGTTTGTTTTTTTTTGTGGGAAGTTGATGGATACTTAAGTTCTCTTGAAATTATTTGTTATAGTTCGTTATTTTCCTTGACTTTAGTGGGAGGGGGGTTTAGGAATGCTTTAAGTATGATTTTAAATTTGGTTGTTTAGTTTATGTTTTTAGTTGAGTTTAGGTGGAAGTTGAGAAATACTTGAATATTAAGTTTTGAAATTGTTGGGGTTAGTTTATAAGTATAGTTGAGTTGTGGGTTGAGAAATACTTAGTTATGTTTTTAAATTGTTGGTTTGTGTTGTTTTATAAGTTTAGTTGAGTTTGTGGGGGGGGGGGGGGGGGGGGGTGTACTTGTGAGTTTATTAAGTTTTTGGTTTGATTTATTGGGGAGAAATACTTAAGTTTGTTTTGAAATTGTTTGTTTGAGTTTGTTTTTTTGTGGGAAGTTGATGGATACTTAAGTTCTCTTGAAATTATTTGTTATAGTTCGTTATTTTCCTTGAGTTTAGTGGGAGGGGGGTTTAGGAATGCTTTAAGTATGATTTTGAAATTTGGTTGTTTTAGTTTATGTTTTTAGTTGAGTTTAGGTGGAAATTGAGAAATACTTGAATTAAGTTTTGAAATTGTTGGTGTTAGTTTATAAGTATAGTTGAGTTGTGGGTTGAGAAATACTTAGTTATGTGTTTTAAATTGTTGGTTTGTGTTGTTTTATAAGTTTAGTTGAGTTTGTTGGGGGGGGGGGGTGTACTTGTGAGTTTATTAAGTTTTTGGTTTGATTTATTGGGGAGAAATACTTAAGTTTGTTTTGAAATGGTTTGTTTGAGTTTTTTTTTTTTTTTTTTTTTTTTTTGTGGGAAGTTGATGGATACTTAAGTTCTCTTGAAATTATTTGTTATAGTTCGTTATTTTCCTTAAGTTTAGTGGGAGGGGGGTTTAGGAATGCTTTAAGTATGATTTTGAAATTTGGTTGTTTAAGTTTATGTTTTTAGTTGAGTTTAGGTGGAAATTGAGAAATGATGTGGTTGGACATGAATTTACATGTCAAAATTTCATGATGTTGAGTTTTGTCTCAACATCATGAATTTGAGGGAAATTGAATGAACAATTGATTATTTAATTGTTCTAACTTTTCCTTAAGGATCTAATAAGCACAAATTTTTATGGAATAATTATTTTTCTTTGTAGACTGAAATTTCAAGCAACCAATTTTATAGTAATGGATAAGTCGTGGATGACAAAGAATTGGATGTCACCGGAATATGGTCTAGGGGTTGAGATGTTCATTGAAAATGCACTACGACAGTCAAGTAGGTCAAATGTCATTTGTTGTTCATGTTTGCGATGTGTAAATGCAAAGTCTCAAGATGCAAATACAGTAAGAGATCACTTATTCATTTATGGTATTGATGAGAGCTATAAAACATGGATTTGGCATGGTGAATCACTACCGGTTAAGAGAAATAATACAAACGTCTCTTCTAGTGGAAAAGAAGGAGAGGATGAAGATGAAGATATTGATGACATAATAGGAATGTTTAACGCTGCACATGATTACGTTAACGATGAATCCCACGTTTTTGAGGAAGTACTGGATGATGTCAAGAAACCATTGTACTCAAATTGTAAGAACTTTTCCAAAATATCTGCATTGGTAAAGTTATATAGTTTGAAAGCAAAGTTTGGATGGAGCGATGTAAGTTTTACTGAATTGTTGACATTAGTCAAAGATATTTTACCAAGTCCAAATGAAATTCCGACTTCTACGTATCAAGCAAAGAAGGTTTTGTGTACTCTTGGAATGTCTGTAGAAAAGATTCATGCATGTAGCAACGATTGTTGTTTGTTTAGAAAATACCTCTCTGATGTAGAAGTATGCCCGATTTGTGGAACATCAAGATGGAAACTTCGTAAAAATTCAAAAGAAGTGATGAAAAATATTCCTGCGAAAGTGATGTGGTACTTCTCTCCTATACCAAGATTTCAACGAATGTTTCGAAGTAAAGAAACATTGAGTTTGTTGACTTGACATGCCAAAAAACGACAAAATGATGGATACTTACGACACCCTGGAGACACACTATCGTGGAAACAAGTAGATGATCAGTGACCAGAATTTGGAGCATAACCTAGAAATCTTCGTCTTGCTCTTTCAACAGATGGAGTCAATCCACATGGTGATCTTAGTAGTCGATACAGTTGTTGGCCAGTTATGTTGGTGACATACAACCTACCCCCTTGGTTGTGCATGAAGCGAAAATATTTGATGTTAACAGCATTAATATCTGGCCCTAAACAACCAGGAAATGACATAGATATTTATTTGACTCCATTAGTTGATGACTTGAAAAAACTTTGGAATGATGGAGCTGAATGTTATGATGTAAATGAATGACAATGTTTCACACTTAGAGCTATTTTATTGTGGACTATTAATGACTTTCCTGCGTATGGAAATTTGTGTGGTTGTACAACAAAAGGATATCATGCATGCCCGATTTGTGCAGAGAAAACGTCAGCTACTTACTTGCCAAGAGGAAATAAGATGGCGTATCTTGGACATCGAAAATTTCTACCTCATGATCATCCATATAGAAAACAGAAGAAAGCTTTTAATGGTGAACAAGAATTGGAAACCGCTCCTGAACCATTAACTGGAGAGGAAATTCTTGCAAAAACAAGTCGACTTCAATGTTCATCTGGTAAGAAAGTCGGTAACGAAAAGAATAATAGAGATTTTTCAAGCGCTTATTGGAAGAAGAAGTCTATTTTCTTTGAGTTAGAGTACTGGAAATATTTTCACGTGCGACATTGTTTAGATGTTATGCACATCGAAAAGAATGTTTGTGCAAATCTTATTGGCACGTTACTTGATATTCCAGGTAAAACAAAAGATGGATTGAAAACTCGTTTAGATTTGGTTGAACTGAACATTAGAGCAGAGTTGGCCCCTCAATTGGGAGAGAAGAGGACATTCTTACCTCCAGCGTGTTACACACTATCGAAGATTGATAAATTGAATCTGTGTAAGACACTATCTGAAATTAAAGTGCCTGAAGGTTATTCGTCCAACATACAAAGCTTAGTGTCGCTTAAAGATTTGAAACTTTGCGGGCTTAAATCGCACGACCATCATGTTCTAATGCAACAGTTGTTACCTATTGCAATTCGTGGTATTTTGCCCAAGCATGTTAGATATGCGATTATTCGTTTATGTTTGTTCTTCAATGCTATATGTAGCAAAACGATTGATTCGTCTAAGCTAAAAGGTCTGCAAGAGGATGTAGTAGTCACTTTATGTTTGTTAGAAAAGTATTTTCCACCAGCATTCTTCACAATAATGGTACACCTTGTCGTGCATATTGTAAGAGAGATTGAATTTTGTGGACCGATTTATTTGAGGTAGATGTATCCTTTTGAACGATATATGAAAGTACTCAAAGGTTATGTACGAAATAGACATCGACCAGAAGGATGCATTGGAGAAAATTATATTGTGGAGGAGGCTGTAGAGTTTTGTTCTGAATTTCTCTCTGGAGTTGATTCAATTAGATTACGCTCATCGACAAGGAAAGGCAACTCAGAAAGTGATAGACCGCTGTCTGTTGCTTCTTATATCAAACCAAGTAAGGATCAGTTAAATCAAACTCATCTTTATGTCCTTCAAAACGTAAATGATGTGCTTCCATATGTAGGGTACGTAAATCTCAATCCTTTCACATAACTTTTATGATTGTGTGATAATGCAATAACTATGTCATTTTAATATGAATCCAACAGGCAACACATGGAAACTTTGTCAAAACTCAATCCCAGTAGATCTAAAAACAAAAATTGGCTTCAAAATGAGCATAATCGCACATTTAGTGGTTGGTTGAGCGACCGGGTAATCTAATAAGCCATTCTCTCAAATATATGATTTCATGTTTAACAACTATTTAACTTAGGAATGAATATCAGGTTGCACTTGCTCTTGAGGTGCCGAACAACACCATATCATCTTCTTTGAGATGGATAGCTCACGGGCCTCGTCCAGATGTAGCCACATATTGTGGTTATGTGGTTAACGGTATTCGCTATCATACAAAGAAGCGTGATGATATTAGGAATGTACAAAACAGTGGTGTTATGTTAATTGCTAGTACTATGCAAGTTTCTAGTGCCAAAGACAAAAAACCCATTATGTCAGACATGACCTTTTACGGTGTCATACAAGAAATATGGGAACTTGATTATCATGATTTAACCGTTGTTTTATTCAAATGTGATTGGGTTGAGAACAATAATGGTCTTAAAATAGATGACCTTGGGTTTACAACTGTGGACCTCAATCGTATTGGACATAAATCAGACTCGTTTATTTTAGCCTCTCAAGCTAGACAAGTGTTCTACGTACGAGATCCTCTTAATCCTCGTTGGTCAGTTGTATTAACACCTTCACAAAGAATAATAGAAGAAGATTTCTATGAAGACGAAATAGTAGATATTATCCAAGATTGTGGGTATGGTGTGGTCAATAGAATGCCTAATATTGATGTATTTCATGAAAACGACGAAATTTCATCTACATATTGAGAAATGATAGTGAAGGCACATGGGTTGATAACTAATGTATTGAATGTGGTATGTCATTTGGTTGTTTATTTACTCAATTTTATTGTGTTAAATATCATATAAATTAAATATATTTTATGTTGTATACTTTTTGTTTTTCTTGCAGATTGTTAATATGAGTGGTTCAAGCAGTAACAGTGATGGTGAAGGCCACGTTACTATTAATATGGAGGCCAGACCGCCTGCTGGACGAGGTGTCACCACTATGCGTCAGTTGGCAGGCGTACGAAATTCAGGACAACGTTTGGTTGTTGAATACAACAGTCAAGGTCAGGCTGTTGGTAAAAATGCAAACAAAATGCAAAGTTTCATCGGAGTTTGTGTCAGACAACAAATTCCTTTGACTTATGACAATTGGAACAAAATTCCAAAAGAGTTGAAAGAAAAAATATTTGATTGTGTAGAGGTAAGAGTTTTTTGTTTATTATGGCATTAGGTTTATGTAAATTATTCAATTTCTAACTATGTTGTGTATTTTATTCCATGCAGATGTCATTCGTTATGGACCCCAGGTCCAAACATGCTATCATTCAATCAGCATCGTCAAAGTTTCGAAGTTTCAGATACTATTTGACTCAGAAGTATATACTTCCATTCATGAATGCACCAGAACTGTTGCAGAGACCTCCTGAGAAATATTCACATATTGATCAAGAGCAGTGGATTCACTTTGTTAATTCGAGATTATCTGAGGAGTGGAAGGTAAATATATTATACTAACTACTTTTAAATTTAGTACAATTATTTTAGTTATTTCATTTAATCATCTTTTGTTGTGTAGGCACTTAGTGGTATTCAAAAAGAAAGAAGAGAGAAACTTAAATACAATCATCATATATCTCGTAAGGGATATGCTAACCTGGCCAAAGAACTAGTAAGTAATGTTGTTTAGGTTACATTGTGTATGAAGACAATATGTTTATGCTAATTACTAATGCATATGTTAAAATAGGAATTGTCAGATGATCCCAGCAATCGAGCCACTTTATGGAAGGAAGCAAGAAAAGGAAAAAATAAGGAATTTTTTTATGACGACACTAAAGAACGTGCGAATCGCATTGTAAGTATATTAAGAAGGATATGATGTGAACTTTAAATTACATGAATTCTAATCATGTGATACTTGGAAATGTTTTCGACAGGACGAGCTTGCCGCAACAAATCAAGGTCAAGATATACTTACTGAAACGTTAGGCACGCCAGAACATAGAGGGCGTGTTAGAGGAGTGGGTGAGTTTGTTTCACCATCCGTCTACTTCAATATTCCTAAAAGGACATCAAACTTGGGTACACAATCCCAAAGCAAGGGTAAAACGGAAGGCAGTGGTTCGAGAAAATCAACAGAGGTAGAAAGTAAAACTTCCAGGACAAAAAAAAGAAAAGGAAATTGTTGAAGAGCCAGAAGAGGTGTTCGAGTCAGAAGAAGTGCTAGAGGTAATGAATTAGTAATCAGTGTCACCTACTTGCTTTATTTATGAATGGATATAATCTTTTGCATTATGATTAAGATTTAGAGTTTTTGTTAATTGATGCTACGAGACCTGACTCGTATAGTGCATAGGTTGTGAAATATGAATTGAAGTTTGGAGGAATTTATTTGAGGATATAGAAGTGTTATTTTGTATTTGGCAGGTGATAAATTTTTGGGATAGTTAGTTTTACGTCGTTATGCTGCCGAAATTTTCTTTTGTGCTTAGCATGTTAGATTGAAGTATTGTTGAAGTATTGTTGCTAAACTAGAAAAGTGTTCTTTTGTGTTTATGTGTTTAGCATGTTAGATTGTGCCTAGGAGATAACTCTACATTCTTGTGTAGTTAACCATAAAATGTGACACTTAACACTTTTTTAATTTAATAATGTTTGAAGGGTACACCATGTCGCTTGGCTGTAAATTCAGTGGATAACATTGTTGCCATTGGCACAATGTATGAATCTAGTGTCAGATGCCCAACGATTCATGGAGTACCACTAGGAGCCAATAATGTGCGAGTGGTGGTGGATATGATCACAGGCGAAGATGTTCTCATACCAATTCCTGTGGTTGGAGAAATAGAGACGTTTAGCCAAGCAAAGGGTAGCTTCGTGGCATGGTCTCGCGAACTTGTGATTTTGAATAACAAGAAAAAGGTATGTATGTCTTCTTCAACTTAAATGTACATGTTTTGTTTTCCTTATTGACATATTGTTATTATGTTTGTGTTAGGTATGTTCTCCTGCAAAACCTAAAAGGAATGTGTCTGTTGCACAATCTTCCGAACATACAGATACCCACGTTACCATCAAGTTGCTGAATCGATATGCCGCTCTTTCCATGGGAGGGGATGACACAATTCCTATCAAATTGAGTGACACCATTTTTGGAGAGGATAAAACAATTTTCGTACATCGTGATGACATCATGCAGTATTGCGGGATGGTTGAAATAGGATACTCATGTATACTGGTGTACATTGCGTAAGTATAAAACGAATGACATATTTTATTTATTTACAATGATTTTCAATGTTTTATAATATTTTTTTTTCTTTAGGTATCTTTGGACTGTATGGGACAATGAAATAACCACCAAATTTCTGATAGTTGATCAAGGAACCATTTCTTCATTTGTAAAGTGTCAAGAAACTCGTTGCAGAAATCTAGCCAACCGACTAGATCACATGGTTAATTTGAATCAACTAGTCATCATCTCGTATAATACTGGGTAAGTAATGTCAATTCAAATTAGTTTTACTTAATTATAGGTATAATTTGTGATAAACTATTAAAAAGAATGTTCATTTTTAATAGGTGTCATTGGATGTTGATTGTGATCAATCCTGGAGAAAATATCGTTTATGTGTTGAACTCATTACGTAGTAAGATTGAAGAAAGTTTCCAAGGAATGATCAATACGTAAGTATTTATAAACTTTTATTGTGGTTGATTCTCATATCTATATCACTCTAATGTTCAAATTATTTAGATCATTGAGAATGTGGCAAGCAAAGAACTCACTCCCACAATATCGCTCGAACATAATTTGGAAACTTATAAAGGTAAATTTACATTGACTATATTCTTAACGTTATCAAGTTTGTCAACTCAAGTATAATGTTTTTCAACTTGTTTTACATGTAGTGCCCCCGTCAATTGGGTTCTGTAGAGTGTGGATATTATGTGCAAAAGTATATTCGAGAAATAGTACACAACTCATCTACGTCTATAAGTAATCTTGTACGTAATCGTATTCAACTCCACTACTTGTATAAGTATCTTTTAATTATTTATAATTCAATTTTCTAAAGGATTCTTATATTTTGTTTATGGTTTTTCTTATGTTTAGTTTAACACGAAAACAGCATATACGCAAGAAGAAATTGACGAGGTTCGGATAGAATGGGCAGGGTTCGTGAGAACATTTGTGTAGGGTTCTTTCTCGATGATGTGAATGATGTAAATGTGATGTGTAAGTACTTGATTTTTTATCTGTTGTAGATTTGTGTAGGATTATTTTTGGATGACCTGTGAATGGACGGATGGTCCCATTGTATGTGTTGTGTAAACTTCTATTGGATGTTGTTTATGGAGGGACAGGTGGTCCCATATGCATGATGTATATGAGATAGAAGTGATTATATGTTATATATTTCAGGTTAGAAGTGATTATATGTTATATATTTCAGGTTAGTTTTGAATTGTTTAGTAGAGGTCATGCCGAAATTTTCAAAGTTTGATTCCAATTCTATTATACGTGTGTGTTCAAAGTGTGATTTCAAGCATATTTATATCATTTGAAGGTTTTTTATGTAGTTACACGTTGACTTGAAGCTTGTTATGTGAAAATTTGTTTTTAAGCCTATTACATGTTCTAATATAGTGATTCCAACTCAATTAGTGTTCAAAGTGTGATTTAAAGCATACTTGGATCATTTTGAAGCTTTTCATATAACACAATTAAGATTATTTTCTTTACAGGTTGACAAACACGAAAATATTGTTGGTTTGCCACCGGGCAACCAACAATTTTTTTTATTAAATTATGAACAAGATAATGACGGGCATTGCCTGTCATAAAAAGTGACATTTAATGACGGACATTTAATGACGGACATTTAATAACGGACATTTAATAACGGACATTTAAAAAGGACATTTAATGACGAACATTTAATGACGGACACCTTTAATGACTGACTTTTAATGACGGACGATCTTTAATGAGGGGCAATGCCCATCATTAAAAATATGGTTGGTTGGCAACTAAATTTTAATGACGGACTTATGATGACGGACAGGTTTTAATGACGGGCATTTCCCGTCATTAAAAATATGGTTGGTTGGCAACTACATTTTAATGACGGACTTACGATGACGGGCGACTTTTAATGACGGTCACTGCCCGTCATTAAAAGCTGACCGTCATTGTACCTTATAATGACGGTCGGCTTTTAATGACGGGCATTGCCCGTCATTAAAAGTCGCCCGTCATTATAAGTTACGACGACGCTCGTATAGTCGACGGACGCCGCCCGTGATGAAAAGTCTTTAATGACGGGCATTGCCACTACTACAAAACACCAAAATATGCTAGCCAAGTACTCACATATTAAAGAATCCAAGCTAAAAGATAAGATAAATAACTCTTATACTAAGAATTATCAAACCCCCAAACTTGAATCATTGCTCGTCCTCAAGTAATGCTAGCCTGGATAAAATCATCACCCTTTGCCAATAACTCAATCATACAAACATCAAGAAATTTGAGCTGCCACACATGACTCCCAAAGCTCACTAACAAATCACCACAATTTTCCTGCAATCACAAGGCTCTTGGAAGACTTAAATGTTGTCCTGTACTTTTTACCCCTAGCTTAGCAAATACACTGCACCAAATTCACCACTCTTTTGCACATGCTAAGATGTTTATCCACATATTCTAGCTCCTTGATGGGACCTAATTGTCCATGATTATTTGTCCTTAATCTTGTTAGTTTTATGATAATTATCTTGCTTAAAGTTATGTTTTGTAAGGATTTAGTATCACGTGCTTCAACGGAGCCCATATTCAATTTTGGTACTAATTCGAGGTTTTTAGCGCGATTTTGATCAATCTTGAAGTCCATGGGATGTCGAGGCGGTGAAAAGACCTTAGTGGAGCGCTCGAGACTCGAAATCAGTGCCAAATAGATCAAGTTTTGAACCATCTCCTGGCGTCGAGACGATCCAAACACGGGACCGCAAAAAATAGCCTCGGCGTCTCGACGCCAATCCACCTTTTAAAATATCGCAGTTGCGATTAGGTCAAGGAGTGATGAGTTTTTAGAGGTCGTTTCAGCAACTTTGGAGAGGAAAAAACGCTGATTGAGGTGTTTATCAACCATTCTCTCTCGGTTTAGAATCGATTTTGTAACGCCCCAAGCCCAGGATTCGGAATCCGGATTCGACACCTAAGGCCCCGACATTCCCCTACAACCTGGCCACGTTACCATACTCGTCTTAAACTACTTCCAAGAGTGAAGACTATCCCCACAAACCAACATGGGGTCCTTTTAGCATGCTTTGTCCTCACTCACACGCTTCCTAGGAAAATTCCTAGGAGGTCACCCAACATAGAACTTCTCCAAGCCAAGCACGCTTAACTTCAAAGTTCCTATGATTGAGCCACCGAAAAGAAAGGTGCACCTTGTTGGTATAAGTAGTATCTATCAATTCTTTTAAGCTTATCTTGATCATGCTTTCATGTCCTCAGGGTCCCTCTTATTCGGATGTGGCCTCAGTTCATTCATGTACCCCTCCTAACTCGGGTGTTACATGCCCACCAGCTTCCGCCTTGGTTCGTCCCCGAATCACATCCTATTGGGAGGGTTCTGCTCTGATACCATTTGTAACGCCCCAGACCCAGGATTCGGAATCCAGATTCGACACCTAAGGGCCCGACATTTCCCTACGACCTGGCCACGTTACCATACTCGTCTCTTCCCAGAGTGAAGACTATCCCCACAAACCAACACGGAGTCCTTTTAGCATGCTTTGTCCTCACTCACATGCTTCCTAGAAAAATTCCTAGGAGGTCACCCAACATAGAACTTCTCCAAGCCAAGCACACTTAATTTCAAAGTTCCTATGATTAAGCCACCGAAAAGAAAGGTGCACCTTGTTGGTATAGGTAGTATCTATCAATTCTTTTAAGCTTATCTTGACCAGGTCCTCAGGATCCCTCTTATTCGGATGTGGCCTCAATTCATTCATGTACCCCTCCTAACTCAGGTGTTACATGCCTGGGGTACATGCATGAACCGAGGCCACATCCGAATAAGAGGGATCCTGAGGACATGAAAGCATGGTCAAGATAAGCTTAAAAGAATTGATAGATACTACCTATACCAACAAGGTGCACCTTCCTTTTTGGTGGCTCAACCATAGGAACTTTGAAGTTAAGCGTGCTTGGCTTGGAGAAGTTCTATGTTGGGTGACCTCTTGAGAATTTTCCTAAGAAGCATGTGAGTGAGGACAAAGCATGCTAAAATGACCCCATGTTGGTTTGTGGGGACAGTCTTCACTCTTAGAAGCAGTTGTATGGTAACGTGGCCAGGTCGTAGGGGAATGCCGAGGTCGTTAAGGGCCGAATCCAGATTCTGAATATTGGGTCTGGGGCGTTACAGATTCTCTATTTTTCTCTTGTATTTTACACTTTCAAGGTAGATTAAGTTGGTTTCTTGAGCCTTGGGCTTAGATTAGGCTTGTCTATGGTCGTCTAATCACTGTTTGTTGTAGTTGGGTCCTCGGGATTGTAAGTACATTTGTAATTTTATGAGATCTATGAGTATTCTGAACTGATTCATTGTTTATCTTGAGATTCTTGAACTTTATGTATGATTTATTGGTTGTTTGTAATTTAGATTCCCGCTTTTATAATTAGCATGCTGATAACTCTCCAAAAGGGAGTTATTTAGGCCTTAGCTTCATAGTGTTTTGTGTGTCATTTGTGTTAAATAGGGTTGCTTTTAGATAAATATTATATGTTTTAACCCATTTGGAAGAATAGATGCTTTGGAAGTTATTTTGTGCAAAATATAATGCTAAGCGACTTGAGGGAGCAAAATCCGTGATCCAGCAAAGTAAGGAGCAATAATGCCACGTAAGCTGCACGTAATCCATTTTATGAAGTGGCGTTAGCTGAATTAATTTCGGATCTAGGAAGCTTGGAGAGCCCTCCACATGTAAAATTTGACCTAATTAGGGTTTGACTCCACTCTATAAAAGGAAAGAGTCGTCTCAAGTCAAAGACATTCCAAATTGAAGAAAGGAAAGTCTTATTTCATTCGTCGAGGCTTACTTTTCATCTTTGGGAGCTGAATAGAGGAGGAAAGATTGGAGACTTCAAGAAGACCATCTCCTACGGATCTAATCAAGGGAATTAATCTTTTCTTGTAATTTCTTGTAGTTATGGATGCACACACTCAGATTGTAGTGTGTGTTATTTTGAACCCTATGAACTAAATTCGCTTAGGTGTTGGTTAGGAATTATGTAATTGTCGTGCTTCATTCTCTATGCAATATATGTTTATTTGAGCATCTTATTTATTTGTTGTGTCCATTTCTATTTTGTGCCCGCCTGGCCAGCCGATATGAATATCAGTTTTTAGTTTCAGGGATGATTTGAGAAGTGTGTGGCATTTAATCACACTAGACCATTATGTGTTGGTGGACGCCAGTGACTGAATTAGGGATAACCAGTTGCCTAGTGCTTGATCGGTAGTACATCATTGGAGTTGAAACACATTCCAAAAAATCCAGAGTTCTAGGAGGATCCTGCTGATAAGACTGCAAGAGAGTTGCCTAATCAATAATATTGCTAGAGCATCTTTCAAAACAATTACTAAAATCCTGACCAACGTCTGTTTCCATTTTGTCTGCTTTATCCGTTTACTTTATGTTCTATCATTTCTTTTGCTTCAGCATTTTATCAAAATCAATCATTTTAACAACCTTGAAACCATGAAAAAGTTCACAAACAACTTGTCATTGGTGTATGCCCGTTGCAATGTTGTTTCTTCACCAATAATGATATAAGCTTTATTTTCTTGCAACCTCAGTTTATTGAAGCAACAATGGGCAGTAGAACCCATGTAAGACTTTTTCATGACAGCGACCATTGAAGAAGTCTTTAACAACATGTTTACATTTGTGTTTTGAGATAAGAGAGAGAGATGAGAGGTAGAGATGGTCCCACTGGGTGTGCCAATTTGTTCACACGTAACTTCGAAGATGAGACACGTGGAATAAAAGTATATTTGTATTGATGTAATATGCGTGTGGGAATACAATCTCTAACTTTAATCCTCTGATTCTCTCTCTTGTGTGTGTGCGAGTGTGTTTCCCTCGAGGACTGGAGCACTTGTTCTTGAGTCTGAAGGTTCAATTGATTCTTGGAGCTTTTGGAATCTTCAGGTCTTAAAGTCTGATAGCACCAAATTCGTGCTAATTATTTCTGTAAATTTTGTTTTTCCTAATGCTATTATTTGTGATAATTGACTAATTTTGAGTCTTATTGATACATAGGTCATTTTGGTGTTCTCGGGATCAAGAAGGGCATTTTGAGTCTTATTGTAGCGAAAGTCAACCAAAATGTCAATAAGGAGCAAAAATTCACCAATTTTCCCGAGAGGTAGCGTCGAGACGCTACCTTACAGCGTCTTGACGCAGCCACGGTTTATAAATAGCATCTTTTCTGATTTTAAGTGATTCTCATGTCCGTTTTTCCTCCGATTCTTGCCGCAGCAGTTTGTTTCTCTTTGTATTTTTTTCAGTTTTCAGTGTATTTTCATTAGATTACATTAGTTTTTAGATATAGGAATGGCTAATCGAGCCCCGACGCGTAGTTGGAGTGTTGCTATGTCTGGCTAAGTGTAGATCGTCGTAGTTGGGGACTCCGAATGTAAGTTTGGCATTCCTTTGAGACCTTGAATTTCAAATTTCAGTGAATTATTGTTTAATTGTGTTCTTAATTCCAATTTATATTACAATTTATTTCAATCTTTGGATTGACAACCTATTATGTTTTTATCAATTGCTTTGCTAGAATTGGTAGCGAATAGGTCTATTGTTAATCTTGGTTAAAAGGCATTTTATCCCTATTGGTCAAAATTGCATGATAGATTTAGGAGTTAAGGCTTAGAATCGTATGAATTTAGGTTTTTCCTAGTTTATGCATTCAATCTAACAATCCATTGTCCTTAATGTGATTAAAATCTAATTAGTGAGACGTCATTAGTTAGAGTCTTAATTAGGTTCTGGCCTCGATGCATTGGTCGTGTTAGAAATAACTGGGATCATTAAACTCGCTGGCTTTTCCAGTGGGTAGTTAGACAATTAACCAATAATTTGTTAAATAAGAAAGTCTATGATTTGGAATTGCCAAACTGAATTCGGTCAACCAACTGCGCGATCCCGAGGTAAGATTAGTCAGTCCATCCTTTTATTTTCCTGCTATTTTAATTTTGGTAACTTAATTTCTTGCATTTTAATTTTTCATCCTTAAATCTTCTTCCATGCCAAACACCCCCCCCCCCCCCCCGCGCTCCGACTACTAATTGAAAAATCTTAAGTTAATTTAATTAATTCGATTGCTCCCTACGTTCGACCTCGGCTACTATTTCTACAAAAATAGTTGTATTGACGTGGAATTATAAATTTATTTGATCTGAGGACTGGAGAAACTCGTTCAATCAAAGTCTTAGAGTCGGAATCTTGAAGAGCCTTTGGTCTTCAAGGATTGTTGAAGTCTTCTAGTTTTTACGGGTCTTCAGTCTTCAAGAAGTCTTGGGGTCTTGAAGTCTTGAAGAGTCTTTGATCTTCAACGATTGTTGAAGTCTTCCGATCTTGAAGGGTCTTCAGTCTTCAAGAAATCTTGGGGTTTTGAAATTTTGAAGAGTCTTTGGTCTTCAAGGATTGTTAAAATCTTCCAATCTTGAAAGAGTCCTCAGTCTTCAAGAAATGTTCAGTACTTTGAAACTTATGGATTTCAAGGAGTCTTCAGTCTTCAGTCTTGGTGGAGTTTCTCTGAATTCTCCGACTCTGGCTGAGAGCTTCAAAATTCTGACCTCTTATCTTTGTGAGAGTTTAGAATTTCTAAACCTTGTAGAGGCTTCAATCTTCAGAGTCTTGTAAGAAGTTTCAATCTTCTGAATCTTGGAAAGGCTTCAATCTTCAGAGTCTTGCAGGAAGCGTTAATCTTCTGAATCTTGCAGAAGCTTCGATCTTCAGAGTCAGCATCTGGACTTCAATCTTCAGAGTTCTTGCAGGGGGATTGGAGCTTCAATCTTTAGAGCCTTTTGAGCGCTTCAATCTTTCTCTTCTCCCTTTCTTTCTGTTCCCCTCTCAAATGAACCAAGACCTCCTATTTATAGAGTTTTTCAAAGGCCTTCGTGGGCTTGGACTTAAATTGGGTTTGGGCTCATCCATGGGCTTGGGTGAATTTTGGACTTCAGGCCTAATTACCTTAATAATCTAGGTTAAAGGCAGAAATGACTAAAATAAAAAGACAATTTTGAAAAAAGGCAAAAATATTTTTTTATTGTAAAAATGCCAAAAGGACAAAATTGGTAATTTATCAAATAAATAAAACTGACTAAAATGCCCTTGAAGGCACGAAACAAAAAGCTCCTCAAAAAATGGAAAGTGTTTGTTCAAATATTCTAACAACCTAAATCTCTTTATCTCTTAATATTTAAGTTCAAATAAACATATTAAAACAAATCTCTTATTAAAAAATCATAACAACCTAAATATTGGATATTTAAATTCAAGGATTAAAACAAATCTTAAATTCAAATATAAGAATCTAAATCTTGAATATTTAAATTCAAATACATCATGATATTAAAACAAATCTCAAATTCAAATATTCTAACAATAATTAAATTCAAATACAATCATGAATATACTGTATACAATGAAAATATTTACTAGACATGTAAATACTGGATAATTCTACAAAAATAAAAATATTGTGTAATCTCATAAAAATTATTCCACAAGAAAACCCCTAACATTAACCCTCTGAACCTATTATATTTCAAGTTTTGTTTTAGAAAAATTATTGATCAAGTGTAAATATTATTTTTACTAATTTACGAAAATACCTTGTATTTGAACCAACAATTATGGTGGGGGACAATCTTTCGAGGTAAGCATTCTATTTCAACCGAAAATACCTTGTATTTAGTCTCAACATTAATAGGTAACTATTCCTTTCTACTTTGAAATTTCTTTGTAAATTTTTTTTATAAATATGTCAAAGTGTTTTTCAACCCAAAAAATTAAGAGTGGAATTAGAGTTCTGAACACAAATTTTGCAATCAGGACATCTCTTCCATTTCTTTTTATCAGCAACTTCATCGTTATCAAATCGTCTGTCTGCTCTGACTTTCCCCTTACGCAATTTTTGAAATTCACCGCAGTCCATTCCCACGCTATCCAACTTTACACTGAGCAGAACATTCTCCTACAACTCGAAAATTTCGAAGCCGTCACCACCTCCCCTCCGTCGTTAATCATCGTTGTCCAGTAGAGTCTTAGTAGAGTCTCTTCGTCTTCATAATCATCACCTCCGCCAAAGCATCTCCCTAGTGTTCTAACACCTCTCTCTGAACGAAAGAATCACAGATCTTCGACTCCAGCTCCGTCACACACTTCGGCTCTAGGCACTTCACCGCCAAGTTTTCTGGAAGCTCGAGGCGGTGTGCTTTGAGATGCAATCTGGACTGTTTTCAATTGGATAAAATAAATTTGTTATAAATATTTGAATTTAAAAACTAGAAGATTCTATAGGATATATTATTTGATTTTAAATCAAATAATTAGATTTAAATTTTAAAAAATTGGAAGATACAGTGTACCTATTTTTAGGTAATGGTTAGTTTACAGGTTGCACATGGGTAAAAATGGAATGCTGGAAAATTTTAGGTCACGCACAAATCACGTGTGGTCATTTTTCAATGTTTTTATGATTTTGGACATATTTCAAAATTGGTCCCCATATTTTGTCATCCATACAAATTTCTCTAATAATCTTAGGTTTAAATTGAACCCAATTTAATCCAACTTTATGAACTTAACATACTTTAATTTAATTTCATGAACTTTAGGCTACATTATCATTCAGTCTTGAGTTTAATCATTATTGAATTCGATCAAGACCATTGGAGCAATTAGACAACCACAAAGAGGACACGTGGGTTTTCTTATTTTGCCATAATTAATTTTGAGATATGTATTAATTTGCGACACCCCAAAATTAAATAATGACGTGACAATTTCTAATCGGTTGGAAAATTTCTGTGCCAACAAGTACTAGAAATAATGAGTTAAAACTCTTTTAGTGATTTTCCTATAGTTCCGTGATGATTCCATGTCCACCTCAATTAGTCAGGTTCGAAGATTAATTCATTGTTTAGTTTCAACTTGATCATTTTGTTTAATAAGAGAATGAAATAATAAGGTGACTTATTCATCCCTTTAAATTTGTTATACCTCAAAACTGACAAAAGTCATATTTTGTCGAGCATCATAAATGTTAAATTTCGAAGATAGGATATATAGTTTGGACATAAAGTTAAAACTTTTCCACAAAATGAATTGTCGTAAATATCTTAATTATAGGGATGAAATTGATAAATGTTTAATAGTTTCCAAACTTACAAAGATAGCCAATTAATTTGAACAAAACCATTTTTCACAAAATGCCAAAAATAAAAAATAAAAAATAAATCCTCCAATAAACTACTTATCAATCAAATATTTTAAAATATACAAGTTACAAATTAAAAACCTATCCCTATAAGAAATTAATGGAAAAAAAAATAAAATATTACATTTAAAAATTTTTAAATTTTAATAATAAGATTACTTACATTACATAAAACAAACCATGAGCCGAAAGACTAAGGGGGTGTTTGGTCCATGGTTTTGGGTTTGGGTGGTTTTGTGTTCCAAACCCAAAACCATGTTTGCTCCATTGTAATCACAACACCATGAGTTCCAAATCCAACCCCATGATTTTTCTCTCCAAACCCACCTTAAAACCACTCCAAACCTATGATTTCTCTTTCTTCCATAAAGTTGGTGGGACCGACTATTACTTTATCCATTTTTGTCATAAATTTGGTGGGTCCCATCATTTCTCTTTCCATTTTTCTCATAATTCTTTTCATTTTTCTATATTAAATTAACAATATTTTAATATATATATATATATATATATATATATATATATATATATAATTTTATAATTTTAACATAAGAAAAGGTATTTTAGCCAACTTACCCATATAAATATTTTTAAAATAAAATATAATTTTGAGTTAACGTATTAAAAAAATATATATTTATTTTCAAATTAAAAATATTCCGAATGACAAAAATAAATAGTATGCTATTTTGAATTTATTAAAATAAAATGAATAATATGTAATTTTAAATCCGCTATATTAAATAAAGTATTTAATTTTAAATTACATACACAAAAACTAAAAAACAAATTTTTATGTAATCTCAAAAAAAAAAAAAAAAAAAATTTATATGTACAATCTTTTTTAGTTCAACAACATTTTGAGAATATTCGAATCTCTAACTTTTTGATCGAGGGCATATATCAATTATTACTAAGCTAAGTTTATTTTGACATATGATATTTATTTTGAACTTATTTATATTTAAATAATATAAATATACATAATTTAATATTTAATTTAGTCATTTTAAAGTAGCCTATAGATTCTATTTTATTTATTATGTGATTATATGTTCCAAATTTTTATTTTCTCATGAACCATGTTTTTTTTTGTCTCAATAACTACTTTAATTTAACATTAATAAACTATTGTTTTGAATTTAAATTTTGCATGTGGATCCATGGAAAAAATGACCAAACTTAAACCCCATTTAATAATTTGGCTTTTGGTTTTTTATTTTTGAAAATTATGTTTGTTTTCTCTCAATTTTCTTAGGATGATTTTCATCTTTGTTAAAGACACATTTGAATTCCTAAACAAATTCCAAAAAACAAAAACTATTTTTTGAAAACTATTTTTTTTTGTTTTCAAACTTTTAAATTTTCAAACGGGGCCTAAGAATTTCATGTTATGTTTTTCAATTTGTCAATGATAATCAATATTTTGATTATTAGAAACAATTTTCTTATTCTTCGTATATATCATAAATTAAATGCTTAATTCAAAATTCGCTTAATTCAAAATTCTCTTAAAAATTAATCTATGTTACACAAGGAGCTTTACAATTAATAAAACATTCACCAAAAAAAAAAAAAAATAATAAAATATAAAAGCAAAAAAAAAAAAAAAAAAAAAAAAAAAAAAAAAAAAAAAACTGTCCAAACCCAGGGTTCAGAACCCAGCACCCCAAACACTGTTTGGTTCAGAACACAGCACCCCAAACACTGTTTTCTGATTCCCAGGCTGATTCTGATTCCGAAACCATGGGCCAACAGCCCCTAATAGTCTATCCCCTTCTTCCAGTTCCACTGTAATTGAAATTTACAAACTACCATCAAAGGCCTGCAATCTCAAAATAATAATGAATAAATAAACACATACGTTACTTTCTACTAATCAACTTCAAGATTGTTATTATCTAATTTCAAAAAAAATAAAAACCGTTATTATCTCTATATAATAATATGATTATTAAAAAAATGAGGCCATCAATATTGATGAAACTTGATAACAAATCCAAATTTATTTAAAAACAAAAACAAAAACAAAAACAAAAACAAAAAACAAACAAACTTTGGGTTGTGTCAATTTGGTCTCTGAACTTTAAAAAGTTTCAAATAATTTCTCAAACTTTCAATTTTGTATCTAATAGGTCGATCTTTAAACTTTTAACTTTGTGTCCAATAGGTCCCTCAACTTTCAATTTTGAATTTAATAAATCCTTAACCTATTTAAGATTTTTTAAAAATTCACAAACCTATTATATACAAAATTGGAAGTTTATGGTCCAAATAGGCATAAAATTCAATTTTATATCTAGTAAATTGGTTAATTTCTAAAAATCTCAAATATGCCGGAACCTATTAGACACAAGATTGAAAGTTTAAGGACTTTATTAGACATTTCTAAATTTCAGAAACCTATGAGACACAAAATTGAAAGTTCAGGGACCTATTAGACATTTTTTAAAGTTTAGAGAACAAATTGATACAACCTAAGAATTTAGATACTAAACTTATAATTTAACATTTATTAATTAATATAAGGTGGAAAGAAGCTCCCATATGGTCTAAATAGGTTGATTTTAACAAAAAAATGATTTCTACATCCATGGGATTACAAATGATATCAGGGAAATTTTATCACCTTGAAAATGAGAAGACTAAATGACAAAATATAGTAAAACTTGGTTGAAGCAAAAAATGACTAAGCTCAAACAGTCATACAACTTCCATATTAGCAAATGGTAGGCACATACATGATAATGGTTCATTACCTGTGGGCATTTTTCTAGAGAGTAGTTATAGTGATTTGTATTGCTCGATCAAGGACGATGCATGGAGACGCGATGTTGGAGTAATAGTACATCCCAAATTACGCAAATACGAAATCTGTTAATTCGATATATTAGATAAATGTGTCAAGAAGAAAAAGAGAGAATGGGTAAACACGTATATCAAAAAATTGAAATTCCATCCTAATACCAATTACACTACACAAAATACATGTATCTCAGTCATAAGGACTTGAGATTTGGACGATATTTGTGAAGTAGAGATTTGAACTTCTAACTTTTTGATTGATAGTACAAACTTTACGTCAGTTGAGCTATGCTCGTGTTGGTCGTTCAAGCCTCTATTTTAGAAAATAACTCAAAAATCTTGTTATCTCTAAAGCTAGCCTTGGTGTAGGTGAAACCACTCAGTAGTTGGCGAGCCATTTAAAAAAACATAAAGAATCTTGGTCTGATGTCTATTGAACCAAGAATGGATGTACTTGACAGAATATGGAGCAAACTTACAAAATATAAAAGAAAATGAATAGTGAAAGCGAAGGGGAACTAAACTCAAAAGGAAATACAGTGAACATGATTGACAAAATAATCAGGAGCCCTAAAACATGTGTATATCTATCAAATGTAAAAAAATTTAAATAAAAAATATAATAAAATGTAACTGTTCTTATTTTTTATAATGATGAAAACAAACTTCACAGAAACTTTAGTAAGTTGAGGTTTAGGGTTTAGGGTTTATAATAAGTTGAGGTTAGAAACTCCATATCACTAATTTTACCATTTCAATGATATTCAGATCCAAGTACTAAGCTCGTTTTAAATAACAATAATATTTCAGAAATAGCATATAAATCATAGCTACCTGTTTTGCTGTTGGTGCTGAGGAGCCCATTGCATTTTCAATCCTTAATTTCTGGAAATGCTCCTGAAACAAATCACTAATTAGAATTGAGGTATTACACAGAGGAAGACATTATCATTTATCAGGTTAAAATAAAAATGTTGTAAAATCATTGCCATCCACTCAGCCAATATTATGTATAATTGTTTTCAATGTTTTAATGGAAACTGAAGATGGTCAAGATTAAGATTGTAAATCCAATATACATATAGACATTAAACTGTTAGATTATATTATTCAGGCTCCGTTTGATAACCATTTGGTTTTTGGTTTTTCAAAATTATGTTTGTTTTCTCTCAACTTCCTTACCTTGGTTTTCATTTTGGTTAAGGAGACATTAGAGTTCTTAGCCAAATTCCAAAAACAAAAACAAGTTTTTGAAAACTACTTTTTTTTGTTTTCAAAATTTGACTTGGATTTGGAAAACATGGAATGGATAGGTGGAAGGAGTGTTTATAAGCTTAATTTTCAAAAACCAAAAACGAAATGGTTATCAAACGGGGCCTCAATTATTCAAACTCTGAACAACTGCTCATATATGTGATACTTGATAGAACCCAATTATGTTGCAATACGAAACATCACAGAATTACAATATAACTCTCCCAACTATTCAAGGTACTTGGAACCTACCCTCTTGAGGAAAAGGCCACCTGGAGAAAAGTCATCAGCAGCATTATGGGACTGATAACTTCGGGTGGAGAACTTCTGAGATTAAAAGAGGGAGAAGTAGGGGAATGTGGCCAGACATTCAAAGGAACCAGCAAAGCTTTGAGGAGTTCTCCAAGTTCCAAGTTAGTTGTGGCAGCAAGATTAGATTTTGGGAAGATGTTTGGTGTGACTCGAGACCCTTAAAAGTGGTGTTCCCAGACCTTTTTGATGTTTCATATAAGAAGAATGCCTCTATTAAAGATTGTTGGGATGAAAGTAACCAAACATGGAATCTTGGCTTACGCAGGGGGCTTTTTGATCGGGAATTGAGTAATTGGGTTGCCTTAACCGAGATGCTGGAAAATATTCAGCTGGGTAATCAAGAAGACAGGATTTTGTGGAAGTTGGAGCCCTCGGGTGCTTTTTCTTGTAAATCTTTGTTGCGGAAGTCGATTAATATTTCCCCTAATATTTGTAAGTCTCTTGTTGGGCAAATCTGGAAGCACAAATCCCCTAAAAAGGTGAAAGTCTTCCTCTGGAAAGTGGCCTATAGGAGTTTGAACACGGATGACAAAGTGCGAAGAAACCTGAGGAACTAGTGCCTTTCTCCTTCAAGTTGCAGGCTTTGTCTAATGGATTGCGAGAGTTTAGACCATTTATTCCTCCTCCACTGTGTGTTTGCTCAGAAGGCTTGGAACTTCATAGGTGGCTTAATGGGGCTCTCTTTTTGTTTGCCGAGAAGGGCGGAGGATTGGTTGGCTGAAGGTTTGATCGCTTGGAACTTAAAGAAAAAGGCTAAGATGATTGGTGGTTGCGCGTTTAGAGCGACTATGTGGCTTTTGTGGAAGGAAAGGAACGCTAGAACCTTCGACGATAAATCATCTTCTTTTGAGTTCTTTGCTAACTCTGTAAAGAATATTGCTTCTTGGTGGATCTCTTCGCATAAGAAGATCTTTTGTAATTATAGCTTGCTTATGATTATTAGTGATTGGCAAGCTCTTTTGAGATAGTTTTTGGGCGGGGCGATCTCCACCCGGCCCTTAGGTTGTCTATCTTTTTTTGTGAGTAATACATATCTTTTGATGTTTCTTATCTAAAAAAAAAAAAAAAACTCTCTCCTTTCTCTTTTTTTTTTTTTCTTTTGGATGAAGAACCAAATTTTCATTGAGAAAAAATAAAAGAATACAAGGGACTTCAAAAAACCAAGTCCACAAAAGGAAGTCCAACCAAAGGACGGAGCATTAGTCAAGTAATATAAGATCTAAAAGGGCTCCCCTCCCTCTAAATATAACCAAATACCATAACAACCTCCATAGTTAATTACTAATATACCCTTGGAACTAAAAAAATTACTAATATACCCTTATATCTTAATAATACTCTAATACATTCCCATCAATATGAGTTTAAACTTTACTTTGGTCCAACTTATGAGATTTGAAACCTAAAATAGAAGGGTATAGATTTTACGTTGTCCAACAAATGAGATTTGCTCAATTGAAGGGGCTCAAGTCTGGTTTTCGAGTATTAGAAAGGATCTTCCCAACCGCCAAAGGATGTGGGTGATGAGAATATAGAATTTTTAGAGATATTCTCCAAGATGTAGCCTTTGAAATGAACACAGTAATTCAAAATATTTTTGTCTCTAAGCGCTAGCTTTGAGAAGTAGGCAAAACCTCTTGGAGAAAAGTGGCCATAAGCCACGAGCATAACACAAGGAATAGGACCCAATACCTTCGTTATGAAAACAAAAAAGAAGAAAAACCCTCACTGATACATATGAAACTTTCCACCAAACTAGCAACCAAAAAATGCAAGTTTGATCGTTTCAGTCCAGGATATATTAGAACTTACAAAAATGTTTATCAGTGTGCAAAGAATTGGATCCAGAATTTCTATATGGTATCAACCTATAGTGTGCAGGTAGATAGGGTGAAAAATAAAAAGTTTCTCTGGAATTTGAAGCAGACAAAAAGTGGTGAGACTGGAACACGGCAGTTGAAGGAAAACATGCTGATATCCACGACGATAGGAGACTGTTGGAAATTGAGAAAACAAAATCTAGAGCAGTGAAACTAAGGAACCAAAGTGATGAAGACTTGGTGTAGCCGTGGACTAACTTTTAAACACAATGAATAATACCTCTTTATTGAAGACTCTAGCATTTAAATAGGCAAGGAATAAAACTGAAAGTAGTTATAATACATGTGGACAGCACATGACTTTAATAAAAAGGAGAATAAAAGCTACTGCCAATAATCGACTACACCAAACATTCCCCCCTAAAAATTAACTCGTCCTCGAGTCTAAGTAGCTAAAGTGAAGCCGTCTGGAGGTTGATAAGCATACAGGTCCGCAACATTGAAGGTTGAATTGATATGGTATTCTGGAGGCAGATCAACCTTATAAGCATTACCACCAAATCTTTCTATAATAGAATATGGTCCTAGCTTTTTGTTTTTTAGCTTGTTGTATGTACCCCCGGGGAATCTGTTCTTCCTTAAGTGGATCATCACAAGATCACCAACAGCAAATTCCTTAAACCTCTTCTTGTCTGCCTCTTCCTTGTATTTGGTGGTCTGCTTTTCAATGTGGTCTCGAACCTGTCTGTGCAGCTCTTTGATTCTCTCAGCCATTTCCTCTGCTTCTAGGCTACAATCAACCGAAGAAGGTACAGTTGTTAGATCTAAAGTTAGTCTAGGTAATCTCGTATAGACTAGTTCAAATGGGGACTTCCTTGTTGTTCTATTCTTCATGTGGTTGAACGCAAACTCTGCTTGAGCCAACGTTAGGTCCCATTGTTTAGGCTTTTCTCCACTTAAGCACCGGATGAGATTGCCCAAAGTACGATTGGTGACTTCGGTTTGACCGTCGGTTTGAGAATGACTGGTGGTACTATATTTGAGTGTCGTGTCAAACTTTTTCCACAAGGTCTTCCAAAAGTGGCTGAGGAATTTGACATCACGGTCGGAAACAATAGTCTTTGGTATGTCGTGAAGTTGAACTACTTCTTTGAAAAATAAGTTAGCAATATGGACGGCATCAGAGGTCTTTTTACATGCCAAAAAATGTGCCATTTCGCTGTATCGATCAACAACTACAAAGACGAAATCATAGCTTCTTTGTGTCCGTGGAAGACCAAGAATAATATCCATGGAGAGGTCTTCCCATATGTGTTCTG
Source organism: Luffa acutangula (assembly GCA_036850905.1). Lineage (NCBI taxonomy): Eukaryota > Viridiplantae > Streptophyta > Magnoliopsida > Cucurbitales > Cucurbitaceae > Luffa > Luffa acutangula. The sequence continues at coordinate 39,460,630 of CM072097.1, read as the reverse complement.
GGATCGGTAAAGGAGTGTATAACCCAGTATTTTGGGAATTCCCCTTAGAGGTTTGGCATATAAAGCATCGGTTAACAAAATTTGTGACATCCTTGCGGAGCTGAGGCCAATAATATCTTTGCTCAAGTATGTTCAGGGTTTTGTCACGGCCAAAGTGTCCTGCTAAGCCGCCTGCATGAGCATCTCTAATTAAGGCTTCCCTCAAGGAAGTGTATGGAACGCATAGGACTTATCCTTAAATAGGAAGCCATCAATGATGTGATAATCCCCTACTGGCAAGTGGTCCTCGCATTTTTTCCAGATTGAGGCAAAGTCTCGGTCAGTGGCATAGCAATCTGGAAGATACGCGATAATTTCTCCTTTTAAGAGAGTTAGGAGATTTGCCCTACGGCTGAGGGCAACTGCAATTTTGTTAGTTTTGCCATTCATATGTTTGATAACAAAGTCAAAACGTTGGAGAAAAGAGAGCCATCTAGCATGCATTCGGCTTATGGATTTTTGAGAATGCAAGTATTTGAGAGAGAAATGGTCTGTCTTTTCCCAAAAGGTAGTGTTCCCATTGTTTTAAGGCTCGAACAAGGGAGTAGAGTTCTTGTTCATAGGTGGACCACTTTTGCCATGAAGGACTAAGTTTTTCACTAAAAAATTCGATGGGGTGTTTATTTTGAGAAAGTATGGCTCCAATGCCTATACCCAAGGCATCAACAGTTACCTCAAAAGGATAATCAAAGTTGGGTAATGCAAGAACAGGGTCACTAATGAGTTTGTCTTTAATGGTTTGGAAACTTGTTGTTTGAAGATGTCCCCAAGAAAACTTGCCCTTTTTTAGATCGTCGGTTAAGGGAGCAACAATTGTGCTAAAACTTCTAATATACTTTCGGTAAAAAGAGGCAAGGCCTAGGAAACTCTGGAGCTCTTTTATGGATTTAGGTTCTTCCCAATCATTAATGGCTTTAGTTTTCATAGGGTCCATTCTAACCTCATTTTCCCCAATGATATAGCCGAGAAAAGAAATTTCATTAGTTGCAAAAAGAGATTTTTTAAGATTAATTACTAGGGCATTACTCTCAAGTACTGAAAACAAGGTGCGGATGTGCCTTAGATGCTCGTTAAGGTCTCGGCTATACACTAAAATGTCGTCAAAATACACCACAATAAATTTATTGATAAAGGGAAGTAGTACCTGGGTCATTAGGCGCATGAAAGTGCTCGGAGCATTTGATAGGCCGAACGGCATAACGAGCCATTCAAATAGGTCTTCATTGGTCTTGAAAGCCGTTTTCCATTCATCCCCAGGGCGTATGCGAATTTGATGATATCCACTCTTCAAATCAATTTTGGAGAAGATTGTGGCACCCCCTAATTGATTCAAAAGATCACCAATCCGAGGAATAGGAAATCGATACTTAAATGTTATCTTATTGATGGCTCGGTTGTCAATACACATGCGCCAACTGTCGTCCTTCTTTGGTGTGAGGAGAGCTGGAACTGCACAAGGGCTTAGACTAGGTTGTATATGTCTTTTATCTAGTAATTCTTGAATTTGATTGTGAAGAATTTGATACTCAGCTAGGCTCATTCGATAATGAGGTAAATTGGGTAGTGTGGCACAAGAGAGGAAATCTATTGAATGTTGTATATCTCGTAATGGGGGAAGAGCATTCGGGTTATCCACAATCTTTGGGAATTCTTGAAGTAATGTGCGGACCTCCAAAGGAATGGGGTTAGTAGCATCATGTTCAGAAAATTTTTTGACAATCAAACCAAGAATAGGTAGCTGTTTGGCAGAATAAAAGGATTTACCAGAAGTTATAGTAAAGAGCTGACCTTTTTTAGAAGATTGGATGTTGTTGTTGAGTTGTTTGGCTGGATTTATAGGAAGAAGAACAATTTTCTTGCCCATCCAAAGGAACTCGTAAGTGTTGTCATGCCCTTTATGAGTCGCTTGCACATCGTATTGCCAAGGTCGTCCCAAAAGTATATGACAAGTGTCCATGTCCAAGACATCACATACAATTTGGTCTTTGTAACTTGCGCCAATAGATAACGGAATTGTGCTAGTGTGGGTTACCTAAGCTTCACCACCTTTCTTGATCCAACTTACCTTGTATGGGGTTGGATTCGGATTCAAAGGAAGGTTTAAAGAAGAAACAAGTTTTCTTGCCACCACGTTCTCCGTGCTACCACTATCTATAATAACGTTACATACTTTTCCATTGACAGTGCAACGGGTCTTGAATAGGGCATGCCTTTGGTAGCTTTGATCGGTTTTAGGAGCGAGGAGAATTCGTTGGATTACTAATGATATAGGATCCCCTTCATCAGGCTCAAGAAAATCAATATTATCTTCGGCGCAATGGTCAAGGTTCTTCTTTGCGGGCATTCATTTGATAAGTGACATGTTTGATTGCATCGAAAGCATTTTCCAAGAGTTGGCCGAGAGTAGGTATTTGTAGTTTTCTTGTTGGCGTCTCTTGAAGCATTGGTATCAATTTGTTTTCCTTTAAGGGTTGCGGCTGTGAGCTAAGAAGCACGGACAGTTCTAAAATGACGAAGTGTCAGTGTCGGACACGTGTCCAACACTGACACGCCCCGACATGCCACGTGGCGTGTCTGATTTTTTTTTAATTTTTTTATTTTCGGACACAGCTCGAACACGGCTGGACACGGCTCCAACAAGATTTTTTTTTCTTTTTTTTTCCTATTTTTATCCATAGTTATGTTTTTTCTGTTTTTATCCTTCTCTACAGCCTTTGTGTTTTTTTTTTCTATTTTTATCCATAGTTATGTTTTTATCCTTGTAGTTTTTTTCTGTTTTTATCCTTCTCTGTAGCCTGTGTTTTTTTTTTTCTGTTTTTATCCATAGTTCTGTTTTTTACTTGTTTTAATGTTTAAATAGAGAGGAAATTTACATTTCTAAGGCGTTTTGTAATTACCCTTTAGGTCTTATTTTGTTAGATTGGAAACCCTTCATTTAGTTGGGTTTCTCTTTGGGGTTGGTTTTTTTGTATGCCCTTGTATTCTTTCATTTTTTCTCAATGAAAGCTTGGTTTCTTATCAAAAAAAAAAAATATAGAGGAAATTTACATAAAAGTATTAAATATTCATAATATGTCAAAATATGCACACATATATATGTTTTTTTTTTAAAAAAATAACGTGTCCCCAACGTGTCATGTCCTACTTTTTTGGAAATTGACGTGTCGCCGTGTCCGTGTCGCGTGTCAGTGTCTGTGCTTCTTAGGCTGTGAGTTTTTGAGATGCTTTATCCCCGGTCATAGTTTTAGTAAGATTACTTCCTTGCTCACCCATAGGTCTTCTCGAATAGGTTCTCTTAAAGCGATTAGCCAATTGCTCTTCTACTGTTGCTGCCGCAAAAATAGCTTCATTGAGGTGTCCAAGAGGTTGAAGAGCTAGCTGTTCTTTGATGTCATAACGCAAACCTCCTTTGAATCTTGCTACAAGGTGCTGTTGAGTTTCGACAAAATTGGTTCTTGCCCCCAAACTATGAAATTCTCAGTATAGTATAATCAAGAACAGATCTTGTTCCTTGTCGACAGTTTTGATATTGGTCATAAAGAATTTGCTCAAAATTTATGGGCAAGAATCTTTCTTTCATTAACATTTTCATTCTTTCCCAATTTTGGATAGGTCGTTTACCATACCTTTGCCGGTTAATCTCTAGTTGGTCCCACCATGCTTGGGCTCCACCTTTCAACTTCAAAGCTACCAATCTTACCTTTTTACTTTCAGGTGTGCTCATATAGTTGAAAAAATTCTCCACATGTTTGGTCCATTCGAGGAAGGTTTCAATGTCCATTTTCCCCCATAGGTTGGAATATCTATCTTCATCTTGAAGTCACTTTCTTGATGTTGTTGGTGTCTAAAATTTCTTCAATCCTCTCTTTGGATTTCTTCATACTCTTCCTCGCTTGAAATATATCCATCCCAATCGGTTTGCCTTCTAAATAAAGGATTGTGATTGAGTTCGTGAGGTCCCGAAAGTTGTTCTTGGAGAAATCTTGGTGCTGTTATCAATTCTTGAGAGGATTTCCGCTCAAAAACTTGTCTATCTTGCCAATATTTGGTTCTTCCACCTTCCTTCTGAAATTCTTGCGACCTTTTCTCCACGTTCATATGTTCTTGAAATTCGGAAACTTTCTGTCCGATCTTGCAGCCCACTCTTTCGCATATCATCTCTAAGATTTTCCTAATCTCACGAACGTCATCTTCGACTGACAGCGAGCGTGCAGTCGTTTCTTGTGGTGAGAGGACGGTGATAGTCTCCGCCTCTTTGCCCGTCGATGTTGAGTCTCCACCCACACTGGTTGAGACCTTCTTGGATGCCATCGAGGAAGCGCCCAAAATCACACACTCTGATACCAAATATAGTGTAGCCGTGGACTAACTTTTAAAGACAATGAATAATACCTCTTTATTGAAGACTCTTGCCTTTGAATAGGCAAGGAATAAAACTAAAAGTAGTTTTAATACATGTGGACAGCACATGACTTTAATAAAGAGGAGAATAAAAGCTACTGCCAATAATCGGCTACACCAAGACTAGTAATGAATACCTAATTCTGAAACCCCAGTTACCCAATTTGATGAATTGAGTTACAGAGGAAAAGAGAATTAGAAAGCGGAAATAGAAGTAATTTTGCTCCACTGGCACTCAAAATCAAACTCGTTACAAAATTAAAAGGAAAAAATCAATTTCGACCCAACACTTGTTAGGTTGTATCAATTTGGACCCTAAACTTTCAATTTCATCAAATTGAACCCTAAAATTATATAAGTGTTGCAATTTTTACCCTCGTTTCAATTTCTGCTAATTTACCAACTAATTTTAACAAAAGAAAGTGTAAAAGTCTTCATAAACTCATTAATATCAATAAAATAAAGTTTTGCACAAAGATAATTTTATAACCAATGCACAAATTAACCATTGAATAACTTTGCCAAAATTCATAAATTCCACACAAAAATCTACCTGTAATGTCATTTTTCTCCAAAATTTTATCAATTCCATATTATTCATACGGTTTATAATTCATTGAATCCATAAGAGAGAACTTTTTTATTAAGATATTTGGAGCGAGAACTTATTAGAGGGTTAAAATTGCAACACTTTTTAAAGTTTAGGGTTAAGATTGCAATACTTGTTAAGTTTGAGGTGTAATTAAATGAAATTGGAAGTTTAGGGTGAAAATTAATACAACTTGACAAGTTTAGGGGTCATAATTGATTTTTTTTTTTTTTTTCAAAGACTAAATTACCGACTCCATAAGCCTATATATTGGCAAGATAGCCAGAAATTAAAATATCCAAAAATCAACCTCATAACACCACAACAATCAAAAAGGTGGTTCATAACGTACAAAATCAAATAAAACCTTTAGACAACAAAAGAAAACAGGAATTTGTTATGTTTATCATCAGCTCATAAGCTGAAGAGAACAAACCTGCTTTTCCTGCATCAGGAGAGCACGCTTATCAGCAGGAATCTGTTCCCATCTCAAAACCTATGAAAAACAGGTGTTCCGGTCAATAGAGGACTAGGGCAGCAAAATCTTTAAATTCAAAATTCCAAGTAAAATTATACAAAGTAATAGACTAAGGCCCCGTTTGGGGTTGATTTTGAAGACCTAAAAAGTGATTGTAGATCAATTTTAACTGTTTTTTGTGTTTGGTTAAACGGATTCTTTAATAATCTAGAGAAAATCAATTTTTCAATCACGTTGGTTTGCAAAAGCTGCAGAGAGCTTTAGGATTTAGATTTTAGGAAAATCTGGTGTAACTAACCAATATTTAAAATTCTTTTTTCTATCCTTCCATATTTTAGGTTTTCAAATATTATTATTCACAATTTATCTTATCTTATCTCATTTCATTATTTTTACTTTTAAATTTAATTGGTTGCTTCTAATTTATTTTTCTTAATTTTTTTTATTTAAACTAAAATTAGATTTCGTTTGACACAAATTTTTTCTATAATTATATATATATATATATATATATATATATATTCAATTTACTTGAAGTAAACAAAATATAATTTATAAAATAAATGATATAAATTTACCTAATTATCTTAGGAAAGATTTCAATGTAAATATTAATGCAATCTAATGCTAAATTGAAATATGTCTATTTTGGTCATTATACCTATTTCACAACAATTTAATATTAATTTACCAAACCCTCTAACTTGAATTTTCATGTTTAAATCTGAAATTTACCAAACACTAATTTGCTTCTTATGGAAGCTGATTTTCTTAAAAGCACAGCTGACAGCAATTATTTTAAAAGCTTCAGCAACCCCGCCTAAGCATACATCATTAGTTCATTGCTGTATCTGTACCATTTAAAGAATAAATTAACTTTTTAGATGATGAGCTGAAGGCTGAAACCAACATACTTACATATTCAGCATACTGAAGTGCTTCATCGCTAGTCAATGATGACTTCAGGGTACGCAAGACTTCCTGTGTACACAAGAATCAACAACATAAATAATCAAAAACTGTATAGTTGATCTCCAGCAATGAAAACTAAATCAGGTTAGAAAAATTATATAGTGAAGAACATATAAAGAGTCCAGTATGTAGAACCATGGCATCTATTGATCGAAGCACCAGTAAAATAAAGAAAACTAAATTTTGAAAAGTTAAAATAAATTTATCATTCATTATATTTGATTTCAGTAAACATACATTTTCTAGGATAATTGAACAATCGAAATATAATTATAAGTAATTTCTCTATAATAATAAGTTTTTATGGCTTCATCGTACAATTTTCACATGTTACAATTCAAATTAGCCAAACAATGGGATTCATGAAAGTCAGCTGAGCTGTTGCTCAGAACATTTAAAAGCTGGCGGTAGCTTAATTACATATTAAAATTAAAAAGAAAAAACAAGCCCAATTAGTGAAAAGTTATTCAAAATAAAAAATAATAAGAATAATAATAATAAAAAAAGAAACATATAACCTTGGATTTGCATTTCTTCACTCTCAGCCGTTCATCAATTACAAAGCCTACCTGTAAAGTTACGAAAAAAGTATTTAACTTTCCATAGTCCCATTTATCTCAATCATCAGAGCACAGGAGTTCAAATGCAGCAAGGCAATGGACATACATAGTCCCATTTATTTCGTCGCTAATTATTTATTTTATTTCCTTATCCCTTTGACACTTGCTATGTTTTCAATGCTAATATAATTATACGAGATTGGGCTAGTGGACATTCGTATTGTTAGAATACAGTTTATCTTCTATTCATGCATCGACATCTGTTAACACCTACATTTGCACTTGACAATGATTACAACTTCTAGACTTGGTTGCTAATTGCTAGAGATGATAACCTACCTTTTTTTTTTCCTGATAACCTACTTATTCAGAAAGAAGAAAAAAAGGAACAAGAAAATAAAATTATTTACTGTAGATGCTAAAAACTCTAACCATCACCACTCATAAGTTAGTATTTCCTATCTTACTCACAGTTCTGTTGATAGAATGTTTCTACACTAACTCAGAGATAAATTATTAATGTGATATACATATTCAAATTTCAAACTAGAGCAATTATTCATGTGATAAACATGACCCAAAATTTTAACTATAATCTATCTCCAAACAATCAAACTTGAAATTACATGCTCTTAAAATTCATCACCTTATCAATTAACCTCTTAGGATCTTGAAATGCCTTCTTCTTGGCCCATTGATGAAATAAATGGGAAATAATTGCTCTGTTATCCACATTAAATCTGCAATTGGAATAGACGAGACTTGTCACTTCAGCAAAGAAAAAGGACAACCAAAGAACAAAATGCTTTTTTTTTTCTTTTTGTGGTATAGATACGTGCACAAAAAAAATGGAATTGGAAGGAAAAAAACCTTTTTAGGAAATTATTCCCATTAGTAATCTCTATTGGTTCTTCGAAGTCTCTAATGTCGATTTGATTGTTAGCAGGATCATTTAACGCCACATCCAAATCAGCTGATATAGGTTTTTCAAGAGGTATGTGCATATTCTGTTTTATAATGTCATGGTGCCTTTTTTGCATGTATTGGATACTAACTTCAGCCTACAAGAAAAGATTATACCATCAACAAAAAGTTCAAAATTAGAGGAACATCAGGCCTAACAAATAAGCAAATAGAAAGCCCTATAAAGAGATGAGGTAAGATATCACGTTTGGCATTAGAACACCTCCATCTTCATCAATATTAATTTTTCTTTTCAAAATAAACAGTTCAAACATTCATTAAGGAATGAATGGTTTAGTTGTGTATTGTATATTTTCATATTAAATAACCGAAATAGAACAAATAATTATTAAGCACAAAATTATAGTGGCACGTGCTTAAAACATTTCCAAACGATTATTTGAAAGGATATCACAACAAGGTTCTCAAGGATTCTAAAAATTGATGTGCCAAGGGTATAAAAAACAAAACTGAACTGTAAATTGATACCAACATGATAGGATTTAGTCTATTTGTATTCAGTTTGAAACTAATCTACCATGGCTAAATTGATTCATGATGTTCAATCATATTTTGATTGAATTAAACCAAATTGATCTGATATTTAACAATAACTTTTAATTAATTATTTATTCTATTATCACCAATATTTAGAAAAACATTTAAATATTTTTCTTGTTCTATTTTCTATTCTTACGCAACTATCAACTTTTTATTTTAACCCTCTCTTCCTACTAGTACAGCCATCATCATCATCACATTGGTAATGCTGGCAATCTGTTTACTCCTAGCCATGGTTTTTTATTAAATAAAAAACTGAGCTTTAATTATTGAGATTGAGAAGAAATGAAAGAATACAAAAGGGCATACAAAAAGACAATCCAACAAAAGAAGCCAAAAGAAAGCCTAGAAAAACTATAAGGGGCTCTAATCTAAAATAATTTAAGCCTAATGGAAAATTATTGATTGCTCCCAGTAACAATGACCCTCCAATATGTCCTTCCTTCCCTTTCCAACTCTGTCCTACCTCACCCTAACTTCGGTTGTTTTCCTCTTCTCCACCAACTCCCCCTCTAATTCTTCTATTCCTCCCGTTTGTCTTTCCAACCGTTTTCCCAATTTCTTCTCCCTGCTCAAAGTTTGTTCTTCCCCACATATCCCAAATTGTCATCAAAGACCTCTCAATCTAATGGAAAACTTGTTTATTCTTCTGTATCTATAGGCTATAGCTCCTACAAAACTAATCTAATCGCATTATGCATTAAGCAAGTGAAAAAATGACAGAAATATACAAGATCATTTTCCTATGTATCATACAAACAGTATGCTTTTCTATCTCGGTAAGCAAGACAAAGAGTCTAATATGAAAATTAGAGATGGCATTGTCAAGCTTTGCAAGAGTAAATAGTGTAAAAAACGAAGTAGAAAATTGGCCTGAATAAATATGTTATCTTTCTTTCAAAAGCATTAGCCCAAGTGTAGATAAGGAACCAACTATTTAGTTATTATGCCTATTTATAAATGATGAACGGTGCATTACTGCATTCTAATAAAACTTAATGAAAAATACCTGGAGCTCTCTAACATGATCTGGAATCTCTTTGAGAAATCTTGAAGGTTGGAGTATCTAAAAGAAATGCTAGAGTCAATTAAATTTGTCCACCTTTATATGGTAGTAAATATTCAACTCAAACAAACCTGCCAATCAGAGTCCATCAAGACATACAGTAGAAAAAGTTTCTCTCGAGCACGAGTCATTGCAACATATAATAAACGTCGTTCTTCCTGTTAATTTCAAATTAGAATCAATATGGCACCAATGGAAGGCCTTCAATAGAACTAAGTGCAACAATGTTATTCACATGGAAAAACTTACCTCAATTGAGTTTCCATCTTCCATGGTAATGCCCCTGGATTCATGCAAGAGAGGAATCTCTGATTCATTGGCCTAGTAAACATCAAAGTACTAAAAGTATCGTCATCTCAGAGGCAAAAATGAAAAAACATAGCACATCATTGAAATACTATGACACAAAATCAAACACGAACACCTAGAAAACACATTTTCTAATGCAGCCTAGCATCGAAGACTACTCCAAGAATAACCAAGGAAAATCTTTATTCCATTAAAAGAAATCTTGAAAATACAAGAGATTGTCCCTCTATTTACATAGGTTTCCACTAACCAACACAAAAACTTCACAAAGAAATCAACCAGCCAAAACTAAATAACAAAGTACAACTAAAAGAACAAAAATATAATAAAATCCAATTAATCCACTACATCACTTTCCTTTGATATTTGTACAGGTGTCATACACAACACTCAATCACTTGACAAGAAATCAAAACAAGAACCTCAGTAACCATGACTACAACAGAGCAAGGTGCTAAAGAGACGCCATTCTATATAGCTTTTAATTACCTTAATTATGAAGACAACATCCCACTCCAAGCCTTTTGACTGCATATGGAAGACAAGAAGGAACTTTACAAAGAAAACAGAAAAATGGGATAGCAATATCCATTTATTAATAATATATTGTTTCCAAATCTAAGACAATCCTAAAAGTTATCCAAGAAAGAAGAACCTGGTGAATGGTAGTTAAAGTGACAGAGTTCTTATTGTCAAGACGACGAGAGCAGAAATTTGCTTTTTCCCTCTCAGATATATGGTCAACAAAAGCTTTTAGAGCATTAAGACACCCTGGCTCACTTTCTACAATCTCTCTCTTCCCTTCTTCCACGGTAAAATGACTTGACAAAAAATTGGAGACATCATCCAATAAATACTGAAGAACCTTCAAGAACAAGAAAAGCAACGACAAAGAACAATTCTTTAGAACTCAAGGACACAGATCCTGCTCAAGTAAGGTCATCAACGGCATAGAACAAATCAAGGCTAAGAAAAAAAATTACAGGAAAAGATTGCAACTGGCAAAACTTGTTTGTATCTTTTCCCATCTAAAGTGTGAATCTTTTTCCTACTTGAAATTAGCTACAAATACGTCCTAAAACCAAAGCTGGAATATTATATTTCATCTAATTGTTCTGTTAATATAAAAATTATGAATCAAGCATTGCTCTTCTGGACTGAATTGCTTCTTAAACTCTACTTGTGCTCTTATTTTCACAATGCACTTAATCTATTGGACCTAGGTTAATTAATTTTAAATGCCCATAGGTTGGACTGATTTTAGATCTAGAAACCTTACACTAAAGAGGTAATTTTGGTTCCGATACGAACGCGACCAAAAGGAAGTTAGAGTTGGAAAACCTAGAATCCTTTTTGAAGTTTAAGTATATAGGTTTCAAGACCTTTTTGATTTATTGAAATTAAATAGGGATATCTGCTTCATAATTAACGAATGGAACTTAGTTAGCATTCCAGGGAGAGGCCTCTTTTTTTCTTTTTACTGAAATAGCAACCTTTCATTGAGGAAAAATTGAAAGAATACAAGAGCATCCAAAAAAAATATCAAGCCCATAAAAGGGGGCCAAACTACAGAAAATGACTCCAATCAAGCAAAATAAGGCCTATAGAGTAATTACAAAAAGTGCACGTCACCGATGCCCAAAGAGAAACATGGAATCTAGCCATAGACCAAACCTCACAAGAACTTTTCTCCCACCCACTAAAGGTCCTATTATTTCTTTCCCCCCACAAACCCCACAGGACAGTCTAGATCCCTGTTTACCATAAGAACCTCTCTCCCTCTCGAAACAGCGGATGGGGGAAGAACTACTCAAGCATCTAACAAAGACCTTTGTGCCTAGCAAACTGCAAGCCAAACACCTCAAAAAAGGAACTCCAAACCGAATAAGCAAAGTCACAGCTAAAAAGCATATGGTCAATGTCTTCCTCCGTCATTCGATAAAGAATGCAACAAAACGGACTACTCGAGAGCCAATTTTAAGTGTTAACTCTTCCATGGATGATCTACCAAAAGAAAATTTGAACTTTCTTTGGAACTTTCACCTTCCATAAGACAGAAAAGATGGATTCACCAATCGAAGGAGAATTTAATAAACACTGAAAGAGCAAACGATACGAGAAACCCTCAGAGGGGGAGGGGTTCCAGAAACAAATATCCCTCTTCCCTAGTCTAAGAATGACTCCATCTAATAAAGATAAGAGAGTCCGCATGTTTGTGGTCTCCCTATCGAATAACAGATGAATGAAGCCAAAAGAAAAAGGAGAGCTTCGTTGAGAAGCTTGTGTTCTTGATCTATAAAATTGAAACTTTTCAATATGGGTTATATCTCACAAAGGTATCAGTGTTTCTCAAAGGAAATCTTGATCTTTCAAAAGAAACCAGTACGATAGGTAGCAAACCCCCAAACGCCCTTACTGTATAAACCCATAACATGGAATTCTATCAATAGGTTGGTCTGATTTCATTGTGTTCATTGAGCGATTTTCCCTCATCTACATCAAATTATAGTATAATGTTGTGTTCATTAGCATGGATTTATACTTACAGATCTGATATCATTGTCTTCATTCAGCAATTTCCCCCCATCAACATTAATAACTGCCTGTTGCTCCAGAAGATACTTCTGAAGATATGCCACCGGAAGAAATGATGTTAGAATTTGAGAAAATAGCAGCACTCATAAAGGCTTGGAAATATTTTTTTTTAATAAAAAAAAACATGACTCGTCATAAATTCTCTCATGTTTTGGAAGTCATGATGGGGGGAGATCAAAATTGTAAACAAAAACTATATGGTAGCATGTTACACCTTTTTGGTATGTCGGTAACAATCAGGACAAGAAATAACATTACAAATAAACACAGTGATAAATGAGTTTTTAAAAGCTCTTTAGTTATATTCTTCCGAAAATATGTGGTTCATGAAGCTATCTTCAACTCAAAAACAATGTTTACAAGAAAGAAAAAAGGATCTCTAAGAACTCTACCAATATGAACTCTTAGTCCAGCCTATCAGAACGAGTAACAAAATGAACTTTCCACTACGTGATGGCAGAAATGCTCAGGGTGAAAATAGTTCCAAATTTTTTTAGAGGAACCTATTGAAACCAATCAAAACTAAAACAGAAACAAGGAATGGCTGGTCCCTGTATTTAAGCCTCTAGAAGCTAATGATAAGACCCTCAGGAGCAAATGAAAACACACTTGAAATATCCCCCTTCACTGTACAGGTGAAACTTTTTTTAGTAAGAACAGCATCCATACAAGGCAAATCGAAAAGTTAGAATATGCTTGTCCAGGTGCTTGTTTTGACCTGTCTTCCAAACGAATTGCATATGAAAATTCATATAAGGATCTATGATTGAACGATGACGAACCTCAGGTAACATGTTAGATACAGAGGTTATAACTGTTGAAATTGATTGTTCCTGCAAAAGTTTACAAATTAGGTTGAAATTGAATTATTTGTGATTTGAAAAGTAGTAAAAATAAACCAAAGGAAAGCAAAGGAGTAAATTCAAAAGGCTAAAAGATTGACAATTCCACATTTCAAATAAGACAAGATGGAAGTATTGAGATTTTTAAAATTTTAACATAAACCAGTCAGAAGAGGAATGTCCTTGTGAGGCCCCTAATTGTGCACACTTATGTAGGAAGGGTAAGAAAGGTAATTCACAGAAGACAGATAGTTAGTGGGGCAGAGTGATCGTCTATGGCACGGATTAGAGGAGGGTGAGGGTTTTTGTAGCGTTTTGGGAGGACAGTTGTTGGTTATGGAATTTGTGGACTTTTTGGCTTAGGAGGAGAGGTTCCCAGCACTCTTGGATTTGCTAGTGTCAGCTAGCTTGTTGTTCTTGTTCTTGAACTCTCGTTTTGGGTGTGATCGTGCTGAATATATATCACTGTATATTGAAGAACTATCAATATAACAGTGTTTGTAATATTTCTCTCTGTTTTGTGTGTTTTGAGCGTGAATTTCAGGTGAAATTGGGTTGGATACCTAACAGTCCTGAGTTCGAACCACAGGTGCTTAGAGATCCATTGGTGTCTCCTAAAGGTAGCCTTTGGTTGGACAGGTGTCCCAAGAATTAGAGGGAATAATGCCCCCATTCCCAATACCCCAGTTACAAAAAATGTAATTAAATTAAGAAACAAAAAACATTGAAAAAGATAGAGAACTCTGTGATAATTTGAGAAGGCACTAAACATTGAAAAAGATAGAGAACATTGAAAAAGATAGAGAACTCTGTGATAATTTGAGAAGGCACTAAATAAATACTTCAGCTCAATATTATAGGAAACAAGCCCCGTCATTCATTAGGTTAGGTAAACATACAATTACTGTTGCCATGCTTTCTTTCCACTCTTTTTACTGGAAGAGTTCAATAAGTTTTCTAGATGGGATGAAACTGAAATAACTTCTGTAAATATATCACTTTAAATCATCATGTAAATACCCTAGAAGTGTCCCACATGAATTACCCTTAGAACAAGTCTTGATATCATCTCTAATGTTGACAACACCTTACGCCCTTGGTTAAGTTGACTCCTGTAAGATTTGGGCACGGATCAAAACTCAGTAATTAAATGGGAAACTCTATTGGGTCAATCAAGAAGTCATCAAGCCATTATAAGATTTTGGCACTGAGTCAAACTGGGATTTATAATTTTACATTTGACAGAACGCAAGTCATGAATCACAACGGATATTGTTTATGAAATGCCAATACACCAAAGCACATGCAAGATTTTTTTGTGAAGCACATAATAGAAAATAAAAATAGGTTAAAATATATTTTTGGTCCCTTAGTTTGAGGAAAGGTTTCTATTTGATCCCTAAGTTCCAAAAAATGACAATTTAGTCCTTGGCCTTTAAGACATGATTCTAAAAGGTCTCTAGACCGCTGGTTAACTAACAAAAGGATGATTTGGCAGTTAAGTTGTTGATTAAATTTTTTTTTTTTAGCTTATGTGGCATTTCTCTCTCTTTCTTCCCTTACCCTTCTTCCCTTATTATCATTCTTAAGAATGGAGGTGTCACAAAATCTCAAATTTTTAAGAATTGAGGTGCATACAGCCTTCTATCTCCGCCTCTTTTAGTCCTATTAACTTCCATCAACAATTTGTCGTCCCTCATTTCACACAATCAATCCATCAATCCCATCTCTCAAATTCCTGGTTTTGAAGCCCATGAGCATTCTGTTGAGAAATTCTTAAACCCCAATTTTCAATCCTTGACTTGACTAAACCAAATACTCCCCTTCAGAATTGGACCAAATCCACACTAGCTTGAAAGAACCAAATCCCTCTCATTAACAACTTCTTTTCACCCTCCTCCTCCAGTGCCTTTATCGAATAAATCTGTGAAGAAAGTAACCCAAAAGTTGTAGAATCAGATACAGCAGATCCAAGAAAGAAGACTCCAGTACTGAAGAGTTCTAAAATTCAATCAAAGGTGAAATCCAAGGAGAATGGAGAACTAGTGTGAGATCAAGATCGCAGACCCACTTCAGATTCGACTTCATCTTTGATTCATGGAGTGTTTTCGAATTCTAGGTTGGGTGCGAAAGTGCCAAATCATGAGGTCATGATGAGAAGAGGAATGAATTTGCTCTACAGACACTAGTGCTCGACAGCGGAATGGAGGGCGATAGCAGCCAGGTGTGCAATGTAGTCAACAAGTTAACTATCCAATCACCTTTCTATTAGTCAATTAACGGTCCAAGGACCTTTTAGAACCACTTTCTAAAAGTCAAAGACTAAACTGTCGGTGTTTGAAACTTAGGGATCAAATAGAAACTTATCTTCAAACTCAAGGACTAAATGTGTATTTTACCAATAAAAATATCGATGTCCTATGCAAAATAAAATATAGCATCACATTTTCTTATATTCATGAGTGTTTGAGCCAACTTATGACATACCTCAGCTGATCACATGGAACAGTTGCTACCATGGCTTTTAACTCATCTCCTTCCTCTTAAGCCTTTTCCGTTATTTAAATGTGCAAAAATATTGAGATAATAAAAAATTAAAGCTAAAGGTTCTTTAATATATTGTTTAAACATAAATGCTTTTAAGCAACACTTTTCTAATTCCTTTAAAAAATGTTATTTTTTAAAAAAATACACTGAAGTGTGTCTCAGGGTCCTCGCACCTAGGCAAGCCTTTCAAAATAGAGCAATAAATGAAAAATCGATAAAACAAAGTAGAGCAGTGAAGATTTTAGACATAGATTCAAAATTTACAGGTGAATCTCTAAAACTTGACCTCTTTAAGGTGCCAGAAATCTTGGAACTGAAGATGTCCCTGGCAGCAGTAATAAATCTACATTTTCTTACCGTTGAAATTTTGTCAATGTGATCAATTATCTACAAAAATAAAAAGAAAGGATGAAGTACTGCGACTGCCTTCTAGTAAGAAAACCCGAGTTTCAATAGAAAAGCAAAATGCTACTATCTCAAATAACAAAGTAGAGGGAAAAAAAAAAGTAGAGGGAAAAAAAGAGAGAAAAGAGAGAAGGAAAAGTTACCCTCTTCTTTTCCTCTTTCTCAGAAGGAATTAAAGCCTTGAAAGCTTGACGATAAGCACCATCATCACAATCAGGAAATGTTGTTTTAAGTAGAGCCATAATGGTTTTGACAACCTAAATAAAAGAGAATTTAATAAGTTTCAAGAAGTAAAGACGTTGTAGCCATAGTTGCAATGATAATCAATTAGTTGCAAGATAGAAAATTGAAGGTTAAAATACAATTTTGATCCCTGTATTTCGAGTTTCATTCCATTTTAGTCTCTATACTTCAAAAATCAAATATCCAATTCCAATCCCTGTACTTTCAATAAAGCTTAAAAGTGGCCCCTACAATGAGTATTATTAATTTTTCTTTAAAAAAAATAGTCTTTATTAGCCTTCCTTCCATGAATTTTAGAAATATGTTCACATTGTGTTGTTTCTTGTATGAAAATTATTATTATTATTTAACCAATTTCAATAAAAATTACCTTTAAACTTATGACAAGACCAATTTTAAGCTTTATTGAAAGTATAAGGACTAAAATTGGACATTTGAAAGTAAAGGGACCAAAATGGTATCTGGACCAAAATTGAATTAGTTTGCAAAATTTCAAACAAAATGACCAACCACATGTAGTTCCAAAACACCCATATATAACATTAGTTATGGACAAGAACTAATAACTTACCTAATATATGAACACACAATTTGGGCAGAAGAAATCTTGCTTAATAGTTAATACACATCGATAACATTAAATTTTAATTTCATATCATACTTGATTATAAGAATCATTTCACATAAACTGTGTTTGTAGGACAATCAACCTGTACCGAAGTCATAAAGCAGTCATATTATTGGTGGAATGAGAATATACCTTTTTCCTGTAGAAGGCCACACCATGAACATTAAATGGTATTTTTCTTTCACGGAAAGCTGTTTGAAAGATTTTTCCTGATATCTACAGAAATAAAGATAACGCTGGTTTTGTCAGAACAAGCAGTAAACTTTCCGTGTTTCTCTTTATTGATATATTGGCAGCTAAGTTTGACCTGCCTCCGGTAAAGAACTGCAAAGCTCCCAAAGCCTTTGGATGCTGAACAATTGGAAGCGCTTTCCATGATCTTGTCAATAACAAATGCACATTGAGCATCCTCATTATTGCATTCTTTAATTGTAATCTGGGGATAGTAGGGGCATCCATTTAATATTCTTATCGAGGAGACAAATGAAATATGAATTTAAAAAATGATAATATAAACTTTGCTCAACATAAGAATACAGCTAAAATAGATATACCTTAGATCCAGTTAAATTATCAGTTTGGACATCTTTAAGTGGGCATCTTTTTTTATTATTTCGTATCAGAGAAGATGCAGCGTCAATAATACAGCCTGTTGATCGATAGTTTTTATTGAGTCTGATCTACACAATAAAAATAAACCAAATTAAAGGACTCATCATCGTTGTATTGAAATCTGGAATGATACTTTACACAAAGAAGCTCAAAGAATATAAACAAAATTACAAGATTCCAACCTAAAGAGAATGCAAACCTCTTTATGGGTTGGAAAGTCTTTACGAAAAGAGTCAAATCCAGAGACATCGGCTCCATTGAAACTGAATATGGACTACATTACAACATTGAAAACGACACTTAAGAATAACAGATATACTAAACATTGAAAAGTTAGGGGGAAAAGGAAATTATAATACAAGTAATCCAGCTTTTAACTGTTATAATATAATAGAACAAGAAAATTATAAATAGAATAACAAATATACTCATGATTTGAAGTTAATTCTTTGTATTACACCCGAACACTCAGTTATTTCACGTCTACTCATTAGACCGATGGTTACACTTCGAAAGCATTGCTTTCAACAAAATGGATCAACACAGGAATAGAGAAAATAAGATGATTATGTTTTATTTAAGAATAGAAGATAAGTCATCCAATGAAGAATCCAGACACCAAGAGAAATTTGTGGAAAATTTAAAAATCTCAACTACAAATCTGTCAACGCAAAAATTACATTTTGATAATATAAGAGGAAGTCCAAAAAGACCATGTGGCATGCAAATTGTGTAGGGACAAACTAAAAGCCTAACCTGATCATCATCACCAACAATAGTTATCTGCCTATGGGATGCAAGAATCCGAAGAAGCTTGTACTGCATGGAACTTGTATCTTGAAACTCATCAATAATAATGGCTTTCCATGAATCCAGACACTCCTTGTATACTTCAAACAGAAAAAAACAAATGGATCAAACCATAACTAACACTTAAATTAATATTTAAAACTGATAAGCTAGTATTGAACCTTCAGGAAAATCAGTAAGCAGCTTCAATGAACAGCATATTAAGTCGTGGTAGTCCAGAGCATTACAAGATTTCAAAATTTCACTGTAGTTGTCGAGAACTGCAGCCTGATTCAAACACAGAACTTTAAATAAAAATGGCAAGCAAAGCTGTTGACAGAAACCTTGTTAACCAGAAAATTGGAAGCTTACTCCTGTCTCATCACCCTTTGTAAGTAGTTCTGCAGAAGTCGTTCCACAAGCTTTAGCCTGGAATGGAGTGAAATCAATTCCTTAAATGCCATAAAAAATTACATTTGAGCATTGACAAAGAAGATATACAATAAAGCTAAATCAAATTAGGAACAAAAAGTATCATTTAGGAGGGCCTTCCCCCTCCATTTTTTCAAATAGATGAGTGTGTCATGGAGGAACTATATATACAAGAGACAAAAAGATTAAATGTCAATCCAAACTTTACGTAACAAAGGTTACAAAAAAACCTCTCCAACTAACTGAAATTAGAAAAAAGGTTTTTTTTTCTTTGAATAAGAGATATAAGACTTCATTCCAAAAAATAGCGGGAGGAATATTATAAATATATTTGGTGTTTTTTTCAAATATATATATATATATATATATATTTGGTGTTAGAACCATGGAGTTAAATGCCGAGTAACATGTCAAAATGTTGCTCGACATGTCGGCAAGTTGACGAGGTTGACATGTCGTAAGGGGGAAAGTCGTTTTGAATTTTTTTGGGAAAAATACCTTTTTGGTCCTTGAGTTTTGAGAAATGTGTGTTTGGTCCCTAAGTTCTCAAGATAGACCTTTTTAGTCACTGAGTTTTGAGAAATAGATTTAAAAGGTCCCTAAGTTTTTCAAAATAGACCTTTTTAGTCCCTAAGTTTTGAGAAATAGGTTTAAAAGGTCCCTAATATTATTTTTTCAATTTTTTAAAATTAATACTTCTTAATTTTTTTTAATTTAAAAAACCATTCAAAATATTAAAAAATAATACAAAAATATTAATTTTAAAAAGTTGAAAAAATAATATTAGGGACCTTTTAAACCTATTTCTCAAAACTCAGGGACTAAAAAGGTCTATTTTGAAAACTCAAGAACCAAATACACATATTCCTCAAAACTCAGGGACCAAAAAGGTAATTTTCCCAATTTTTTTTATTAGTCAAAGTTGACTAATTAAATGTCAGTTAGCCGATTGACGCGCCTACGACAGGCCAAGCGTCTTTTCTTCTATTTTTTTTCATTTTTTATATATCTTGTTTTTTAATTTAGTTTCTTTAATTTTTTTTTTTAATTTTTTTTTACGTTTTTTTCTTTTTTTAATTTATTTTTTTATGTACTTTTGAATTTTGATGTATAATAGATTTCATAATACAATTGCTTTAATTGTTTCAATCGATAAAATGAGTATAAAATATTAATAATGTTCTACATTTTATTTTTAATAAAAAAGAAAAAAAGAGAATTTGCAGTGGGTGGCAAATTGGACCAAATTAATAACAAATATAGCACAATGTAAAAAAAATTACAAATATAGCAAAATCTATCAGAGTATATTACTGATAGACACTGATAGACTCTGGTTAATTAGAATCTATCTGATAGACTTCGATTATCAGAGTTTATCAGCGAAAGACTCTGATTAATCAGAATCTATCAGTCTACTGATAGACTTCGATTATTCAGAGTCTATCAATGTCTATCGTCGATAAACCTGGTTAATCAAAATCTATCAGTGATAGTCACTGATAGATTTTGATTAATCGAAGTCTATCAGCGATAGACACTGATATACTTTGAATAATCACAGTCTAAGTGATAGACACGGATAGAATCTGACAACAGCTTTTTGATCTTGAACAATTAATTTTGCTATATTTGCAATTAGTTTGCAATTGTGCTATATTTGCTATTAATTTTGTCCAATTTGCCATCTATGCAACTGCCCCTAAAAAAAATTTATGATTGTTGTATATTTATTGATGTGTTTGTACTTCGTATTATTTATTTAAAATTAAAATATTCTTTTTATTTCCAATTAATCTAAATTTAATGTTTTAGTTGTCTATTCAAGTGTAGTTCTAATTGTTAAATATCAATTAATTATAATTTAATTAAGTTATCATAATAAAAGTTTCATTCATTTAATAATTCAAACAATTTCTATCAATTGCTATAATTTTTGAAAATTTTTGCTGACATCAACATTTCAATATAGCTATGTAATTTAGAAATGATGGTTAAAAATGATTAATTATATTATAATTAAACTACAATTAAAGTTTGATTTAATAATTCAAACAATTTTCATCCATTTCTATATTTTTCAAAAATTTATGTGTGCATAGATATGTCCATTGACATTTACATCTAAATATTGTCTTAGTTTTTAGATATCATGATTAAAAATGGTCAATTATAACTTAATAATTAAGCCATAATTAAAGTTTCATTAACTAAACTAATTCAAACAATTTCTATCAGTTTCCACGATTTCCATAAATTTTTTTGAAATGTTCATCAACATTTCCATTTCATCAACATTTTCGTAAGATCTGGACTTTGATATTTCCATCGACATCGACATTTCCAAAGTTGATCTTAAAAGTGGATACCACCAAATTCGCATAAAACCGGGTGATGAATGAAAAACGACATTTAAAACTAATGAGGGTCTTTTTGAATGGCTAATTATGCCCTTTGGATTGTCAAATGCTCCTAGTACTTTTATGCATCTTATGAATCAAATCTTACAACCATATTTGAACAAATTTGTTGTTGTCTATTTCGATGATATCCTTACTTATAGTCATTCTCATGATGAGCATATCACCCACATATCTCTCAATTTTTCTCTCTGGCTTGAAAATAAGCTTTTTATAAATCTTAAAAAGTGCAGTTTTTTACACCCTAAAAGCTCATTTTTAGGTTTCCTCATTAGCAAAAATGGTATCTCAGTTGATCCTAGAAAAATTGAAGCAATCAAGGATTGGCCTACTCCTAAACATGTTTGTGATGTCCAATGCTTCCTTGGTTTGGCCTCATTTTACACAAAATTCATTCAAAACTTCAGCTCCATTGCTGCCCCTAACTAATTGCCTTAAAAAAGGGAGTTTTTGCTTGGGAAACTGCGCAAATGCACAGTTTTAAAGAGCCGAAACAGCACCTAGCTTCAGCTCCCATGCTTGCCCTCCCAGATTTTTCCAAACCATTTGAGGTAATGGTGGATGCTTCAGTATAGGTACTGGGGCTATTTTATCCCATGATGGCCATCCAATTGAGTTCTTTAGTGAGAAACTAAGTTGTGCACGCCAAAAATGGTCAACTTATGAGCATGAAATTCTCCTATACGAGTGTTAAAAACTTCGGAACATTATCTAATTGGTAAAGAGTTTATTCTACTTACTGACCATTTTTCTTTGAAATTTTTACAATCCCAAAAGCACATGAGCCGCATGCATGCTAAATGGTTGTCGTATTTGCAAAGGTTTGATTTCCTTATTCGTTATACAACGGGTAAAAGCAACAAAGTAGCTGATGCCAAGTTGAAAAAGTTATGTTCTAACTCTTTTGCAATCTGATATTATTGCTCTTGACCATCTAAAAGACTTGTATGAGTTAGATGTTGATTTTGGTGATATTTGGTACAAATGCACCCACCATATTCCTTGCAATGATTTTCATATACTTGATGGCTTTCTTTTTAAGGGTAATAATTTTTGTATACCTCACACTTCACTACGAGAATCTTTAATTAGGGAAACACATGGTGGTGGGCTTGTTGGTCCTTTTGGTCTTGATAAAACTCTTGCTTTGCTAAATGAACGATTCTTTTGGCCCAATTAAAAAAGGATGTTTTAAATTTGTTAAACAATGTTATGTTTGTCAAACCTCAAAGGGATCTAGTCAAAACACAGGATTTTGTACCCCTTTACCCATACCTAGTTCAATTTGGGAGGATCTTTCTATGGAATTTGTGTTAGGGCTTCCACGAACACAACGAGGTAATGATTTTGTGTTGGTTGTCGTTGATCGCTTTAGTAAAATGACACATTTTTTGGCTTGTACAAAGACCGCTGATGCTTTGAATGTATCTAATTTGTTTTTTAAGGAAATTATTTGCCTCCATGGAATTCCAAAAACTATTGTTTATGATAGAGATGTTAAGTTTATGAGTTTCTTTTGGAAGTCTTTGTGGAAAAGGTTTGGCATAGGTTTACTTTATAACTCTTCAAGTCATCCTCAAACTGACGGCCAAACGGAGGTTACCAACCGCACTTTGGAGAACTTACTACGTTGTCTTAGTGGTGATAAACCACGTCAATGGGATCTTGTTTTGGCTCAAGGGGAGTTTGCCTTCAATTATATGGCCAATAGATCAACAGGGAAGTCACCATTTGAAATAGTTTACACTAAACCTCCTAGGCTAACTATAGACCTTTCTAATATCCCTTCTAATGTTGATTTTAGTGTCGAGGCAATTGTCATGGCTTACTTGGATTCAACAACTACATGAAGAAGTTTGCTGCCATCTTGAGGAGTCTAATGCCAAGTACAGGCACCATGCGGATTTGCATCGTCGGTCTCAATCTTTTGAAATTGGAGACTTAGTTATGGTTCTTGCGCAAGAGTCGCCTTCCTTGTGGCCTTCATACCAAGCTCACCAATAAGAAAATTAGACATTTTCCTATTTTGGAGAAGTATGGTGATAACGCATACAAGATTTACTTGCCCCCATCTATGCGCATCAGTTCCACTTTTAATGTCTCGGACATCTATGCCTACCATGCCCCGGATCAATTTTCTTTGGCTGATTAAACTCGTAGTTGAGTTTTCTTTGGGTGGAGGGGTTTGATGTAGGAAAACGTCGTTCTTGGACCATTCTTGCTTTCTAGGTCCGTTCTTGGATTCTAATTTTGAATCTTGGTTATTGCTTTGTATGGGTAGTTTATTAAGATTGTAAAGTCTTTTAAATTTGGCTTTATATGTTCTAGAGTTTAGTTCCTCTATTGGTTACCCATAACTTGCTAAGCCACTTGTAGGTAACCCTTTTAGTTCCCTCTCCAATCTATAAATAGAGAGGTCTTGTTCTCTTTGAATGAATTGAATAAGACTTGAGATATTTTCTTACTTTGTGTGCATTACAACGCCTCGTTATGGAGTCTCAAATTACAAATATCCATCCCTCCCAGATAATGGAAAGAAATTTACTCTGTTCCAACTTTTCTTTTGTTGGCTGTTTGACTATTGTTTTCTTTTTAACCTTCATTTGTTCCTTTTTTGTTATATATAGCTTCATTTTTTATTTGTTTTTTCCTTCACTTGATTTTTTAATATAATTTGAGACACATCTTTTGGCTGATGCTTCACATTTGCACTTTTGCCATCTCCTTCTTAATGACTTAATGCTTGTGAAACTAATAGAACTTGAATGTTGTACGCTTTTTGCATTTTAAATATTAAATATTACACTTTTAAGGCTTTGGTACTTTTCGACCATGTTACTCTTTTTTTTAATAATAAACCGAGCTTTCATTGAGAAAAAAATGAAAGAATTCACGGACATACAAAAAAGAAAGCAAAGCCACACTAGGGACTCCAATCAAGCAAGATCATGCTTGAAGTATAATTACAAAAGGGATTAGACATCAAGACCCAAAGAGAAACATAGAATCTAACAAGGGACCAAACATTGGTCAAAGAACTCTCACGTCCTTCGAAGATTCTATTGTTTCTCTCCACCCACAGACCCCAAACAATCGAACAAACTCCAATCTGCCACAAAAGGCACCCTCTGTCACGAACGGGCAGTTGAAGAAGAAGCTCTTTGAAGTCCGTCTTGAAAGCCTAAGCTCTGACATAACAAAAGCCAAACTCCTGGAAGAAATAGCTCTAAACTGTTAGGTAAACTCACAACCCCAAAGCAAGTGGTCCAGATCCTCAGCCTCCCTCCTACAATGGATACAACAGAACGGCCCAACCAAAGAAGACCCTCTAGCCGAAATTCGATCTAGAGTATTAACCCTACCATGCAAAACCTGCACGCAAAGAATCTAATCTTCTTCGAAATCTTTACCTTCCATAATGAAGCAAAAATCGAGCCACTCCCCAAGGTAAAGTTAGACAAACAGTGAAAGAGAGAGGAGCACAAAAAACCCTTAGAAGGACAAGGACTCCACAAGCGGATATCCCTCCTGTTAGGACGAAGACTAAAGGCCTCAAGCATCGAAAGACGAGACAAAATGTATGTCGTTTCCCTATTTATCAAAGGGTCTACAAAAGCCCAGAGAAGGAGCAATCTGGTTGTCAGAAGACGAAAGAATGGTTGCCACCGAATGATTCCTCAAAGAAGACAACTGATATAAACGAGGAAACAGAGAGTAGAGGGGAGCATCCTCAATCCACCTATCCTCCCCAAAATAAGTATCCCTCTCATCCCCCACCACATTATGGATAAACTGAGAATAAATAGGAAACTGGGCTGAAATTTCTTCCCATGGATTTCTGGAAGTGCCTTTAACCCCACCAACAATCCACTCAAAAAGGTGAGGCTCATACTTGCTAGCAATAACCTTGTAGCTGAAAGCGCCAAAGCCGTTTAGCTAGCAAGGATTTGTTCGTATCCATAACATTACCAATACCTAACCCCCCTGAATCCATCGGACTAGAGACCACCTTCCAATTCAATTCACAAGGTGCGAGCCTTTGCCTTCATCAACTACCTCCCATAAAGAGTCCCGTATATACTTCTCAGGAACTCTAAAAAGGGACATATAGTAGGTAGGGATGCCACTTAAAACTGATTGACTTAGAGTAAGTCTCCCCCTTTTGAGAAAAAACTCTTTCTCCAAGAGGCTAGTATTTTCCTAACCTTATCGGTGACTGGACCCCAAAATGATATACTTCTAAGGTTATGCTCTAAGGGTAATCCTAAATAGGAGGACGGAAATGAATCCACATCACACCCCACCCAAGAAGCCCACCTCCTGAGCTTAGCCTGGTCAGTTTTAAGTTTATAAACTATATAAAGTTTTATTTATACATTAAAGTGTGTCCTGCTTTACTTAGGTAACACCTTTTCATCACCTTCGCCTTAAGGCAACAATGTCTAAATTTATTGCTTCTAGCCTTGAAGCGATTAGAAAACTTGTCTTGTTGGAGTATGCCTTTGAGAACACTGGTTTCTGATTGGGAGGTCAAGTTTGATCTATCCTATCAACAAATAACCTCCTCATAGGATTGGAAACCAATTGTTGGTGACTCTAGATATCTTCATTAGAAAGCCATCAGGATCAAGTGCCTTTGAACCTCCCTCATTCCAAATGTCATAAATAATCTTCAACGTCTCAAAAGAACTCTCCAACCAGCTAATATTAGTATTACTTGTCGATTGAGGTCTCCATTCCATGTCCCCCTCTCCCAAATTAACTCCCCTCCTCAATTCTCTCAAAAATGAAGGCCTTTTCATTTGCTACTAAGAATCTCTTAAAAGAATCAAAACATCTTGAGTACTCACTACTTTGATTTAAATTTATTCAAAAATTAAATTGTATGACTTCATAAATTAAGTAAAACATCGTAAATCAACCAATTCATCCCCTTCTTTAGACTACTTGTTTCTAGATTGTGCATCACATCATTTAAACTCTGCAAGTTATTCAAGCCTAGCAATTAGTATCCAATCATATGAATTTAAATTGCCAAGAAATTAAATTATTCAGAAAGCATTTGGACAACCCTAAGAAGGGAAAGAACACACAAGACCCTGAGCTAAAGTTGACAAAGTAAAGTTACTAACCTTAGGGACAAATGTTTGCCATTTCTTTGATTTATCCTTAAAATGCAGCGGAGTAATATCCTTAGAAGCATCACCAAGTATGTTGGAGTCCAATTTTTGTTTACTTTTTTCATTTTCCAATAAACGCACAGCCTCAATTATTGCCCTCCTTTGTTGCCCATGTCCATATATTGAAAAATCCGGAGTGCGCTCTAACCTGTAATATAAGATAACAATCTAACCGCAAGATAATAACTAGGATCAAAGGTTAATAAAAAGGAAGACCATTGAGCAAGTGCACTTTGATAGGAAATGCTTCAACTTGGGATTTAGCAAGACTAATGAGTAATGACTATATAGATAAACAAGATACAGATTACATATCTTACAGCATATAGCTGTTACGAACTTACGCCTCTATAATGAAAGTATATAAATGGAGGGGTAGAAAAGGGAAAGAGAATGTAGAGGACAGTTAGTTATGTGGGAGTGTGTGCTGAGTACAATTGGGGACCACTGTGGTCCCGAGAGTGTGCCTGGAGAGTTTGTTGTTGGGGTAGGGAGTATACATGTGCTGTTTCTATCTTTGAGGGTTTCTTATGTTGATTTTCTGCTCAATGTGGTGAGAGATAGAGGAGAGTAACCAGCACTCTTGAATTGTTGGAAGTTTTGTATTGCCTTAGGACTGTTTTTCTTTTCTCCTCTGAATATCAATATATTGTAATGGGTTTCCTTACAATAGCATAGGTCGTACATCTGTGTCCTTGAGTTCTAAGGGTCCTATAGCATATAGCATATATTCATTTTGAAAGATTGTAATATTAGAATCAGATCTGATCCTACATGGATGAGTTTAGAAATTTACCTGTGACTTATGACTGAGCAGGAAGATATCTTTTATCAATAATTCTATATTAATCAAAGATTTTTCTCACTCCAGTTTAATCTCCTTACACTTCTATTAGTTGTCCCTACTACTTATAGCATACAGTAAAGTTTTCCTTTTCCATACATATCATTTCCTTGTTGGTATATATGGCAACTGAAATATATAAAGCAGTGAAATTGAACTATCAATGTGCTCCATCCATAGTAAGGCTACAAAAAGAATGATAAACTGTTAGACCTCCCATTATTCGGGTATACAAGAGGAAGGGCAGAATAGGAAAGTTAGCCAACAAACCGTTAGATGAGGGAGCAGGGGGGACCACAGGGGATCGTGGGAGTGAGCACCTATTGTACTAAGGGGATGGGATCGTTTTGGGGTGTGGATCATTTTTGGCTTAGACTGAGTCAGGTCTAGGAGGGAGAATTCCAGCTTCTCGAATCGCTGGGGGTTACTTGTTCTTGTTGTTCTTGTTGTTCTTCTTCTTAATATCAATATAACGGCTAATAACCCCTCTATCTATTGAAGAACTCTCAATAGGGTAGAGTTGGGTCATATTTCCATCCATTTCTGTGTATGTTTGGCTATTTGTTCCTTTCTTAACAGGTTATACTGATCGGATACCTAACATAAACCCAGTTAGAAACACATATCTAGGCAAGGTAAAAAGAAAAGTTTGAGCGTACTTTTCTGCATGTAAACGACAAAGTTGCAATGAAAATGAATGAAATGTGCTAATCACAAGTTCTTTTGCCATTTTCTTCCCGGCCACTGCACCAACACGATCTCTCATTTCAGAAGCAGCTGCAGTAGTGAAAGTCATTGCCAAAATATTTGAGGGGCTTATACCCTACACAACCAAAAAGGAGGAGTAACTAAACAAATAATGTCCCAAAATTATGAGTAGGAATGAAATAAAATGAGTCGTTACAAAAATCAGAGTAAAATAAATTTTTAAATAAACAAAAAAAAAAACAATACAAAACAAAATTAGAAAGAAACATTAATGCCAAGAGGTGGAAATACCTCATTAAGCAGCATCAGAACTCGACCAACCATTGTGGAAGTCTGCATAAAACAGAAATTTCAGCTCTTGAGGGCAAAAAAACCTTTAACTCAGACTGATCTTAAGGAAGATTTAGAATTGGAGACACGTACTCATGTATTGCTTAAGCAATTCTTATAAAATACAGCTTGGATGAGATTTACTATTCAGCACGAATTAAAAAAATATTCTTGAAAGCAAAAACATTTATTAAAGCCGAAACAATATTGTTTATCTCAATTTACAAACAAGAGAACAAGAATGAGACCTTTCCACTTCCCGGACCAGCGAGAATCATTAAAGGGATTGAAATATCACTGCAAGCTGCTTCTCGTTGTCTGTCGTTAAGAGACAACAAATATTTTGAATACTCTTCAGGCATGGTCCCGATCTTCTTAGTTGCAGAGTCAGAGTTGATCCACTCTGCTCTTAATTCCGAGGCATCCGATGAACGTGATGAGTCTTTGGTTTCTATACTCTCGCTACCAATTACAGACTCCAAATCTATACTAAGATCACCATTATAACTATCATTATCTTGATTTGCCGCATGGAAGATGGCATGTGAACCTTGCCTTTCTGCTCTCGCAGATGAGTTCTGCTCGC
Source organism: Luffa acutangula (assembly GCA_036850905.1). Classification (NCBI taxonomy): domain Eukaryota; kingdom Viridiplantae; phylum Streptophyta; class Magnoliopsida; order Cucurbitales; family Cucurbitaceae; genus Luffa; species Luffa acutangula. The sequence continues at coordinate 39,431,531 of CM072097.1, read as the reverse complement.
ACAGAGCATCAATTTCCTCTAAAGTGGACTCATCAAAATCATCATCCAGAATACTTGGAGCTAAGAAAGAATTTTCTGTACTAGAACATTCTGAACTTTTAACAGGAGTCTTGAGACAATCTAACCCCAACCCATTTGAACTAGCGTCAGTTGCAATTGCCAATGACTTCGATAACGGAGTGTTTCCCGAAATCTCTGCCAAGGGAACCCTTTTTGCACCATTATCACAAACTGGGGCCTCGTTTGCATTAAAATCCGCAACTCTGGAATTAAAAAATGGCAAGAAAACAAATGGGAAATCTCAAAATCTTGAACTAGTGTTTCTTTGATTCCATAAAGAGGGAAAATGCACAAACCAGCATGCTATGAAATTTTTATCTAATTAATCCAAATCAGAGCAAACACAATAGCTCGAAGAACACGAACCTGTAAGGAAGTGAGTTAGCTGAATGGTTATGAATAGAACACTGAGAAATGGGCTGATGGGAGTGAAAAAGGCGAGGGCGTTTACGAGCAAGTAGAGCTTTGGCAGCTCTGAAATTGCGGGAGATTCGAGCCCTTTCTTCGTCGGTGATGGCAGAATTTTCATCATCGAACATTGCTTCAGCTGAAACTAAACTGAATGCTAAAACCCACCAGTTGAAGAATCGGAGAGTCGAGACATACGGATTTCCAAACTGCGCATGTTTGTCTAAAGGCTTGCGTTTTCACTTCATTTTCCCCCCAAAAGGCTAAAAATAGAAAATGTTCAAACGTGGGAAAGGAACATTATTCTACAAGGAAATTGTGCATATAGTAGGAAATAACAAGATTTTTTCTCATTCCCTTTTCTTTGAATTGATTATATTTTTTAATTTTTACTTTTATTTAGGTTAAATTAAAAGTTTAGTCCTAAACTTTCACAATTGTGTAATTTAGTTGGTGAACTTTAAAAAGTATCTCATAGATTCTTAAACTTTCACTTTTGTGTTCAATGGGTTTTTCAACTTTCAACCTTGTGTCAAGTCATTAACCTATTCAATAACATTTTTAAAATTCATAAACTTGCTAGATATAAATTTAAAAGTTTGGAGTCCCGATAGACATAAAATTCAATTTTTATATCTAATAGAGTGGTTAATTTTTAAAAATCTTGAATGTGTTAGAGACTTATTAGACACAAAATTAAAAGTTCAGAAACCTATTAGATATTTTTAAAGTTCAAGACCTATTAGACACAAAATTGAAAGTTAAAAAACTTATTAGACAAAATTCAAGGACTTAATTGATACAACTCTGAAAGTTCAGGGACTAAACTTGTCACAAAACTTTTTATTTAAGTAACAAGTTTGGCTCCTTTTAACTTTTGATTTTGTATCTTAAAGGCTCATCACCTTTCAATTTTGTAAAGTTTTTTAACTTTAAAAGATGTAAAAAAAAAATATTAAAAAAAAAGAGTAAATTACACAAACATGAGTTTGAGGACAAGTTTTTTAACAATTTTTTTATTTTTAGCACATCAACATTTAGGGTAGGGGGATTCAAACCTCTAACCTCATGGTCGATGGTATATATCAATTACCGTTGAGTTATGCTCACTTTGGCACAAGTTTTTTTAACAATATTTTTGTATAACGATTTGTATAAGGATATCCCTACACACCATTAAAATCTTGACAACTAAGAGAGAAAGATAAAAAATTAAAAACTATGTTTTTTCTCCTAGTTGTCAAGATTTTATGGTGGTGTATAGGAAGATTCCTACTAATTGTTAGGTAGCTAAACAAGGTCTTAAGTTTCTATCTCGTGTAAAAGAGTTGACAGCTTAGTCCCTGACTTTTAGGAAATGATTCTAAATTAAAAGGTCTGTAGACGTAGTAGTTGAATTGCTTACTAGTTCTATTTACAAGATTTTTTAAATAATTGGAAAATTATGTTGGAAATATGTTGTATATAACAATTGTTGCACACTAGCAAACAAATTACAATGCAAACTGGATACAAACAAATACAGAGTAAATATATCTACAGACAATGTACATGACAAAAATTACAGAAATCATAATTAAACCATATTAGAAGATTGACAACAACAACCACATCAAGTGAATAGAACCGGTAAAACAGAAGAATGTGATAGTTGGTAGTCGAGGCACGCTTTCAAAGCGATGTCCTGAAGACAATTATTCGATCTGCACGAGTTGCTAGCAAACTACAACGATTGTCTCAGCAGGATACAATGACTAACTCTGGTAAAAAAGCAACCTCGAACTACTCAGATTTGGCAGAACTCTTGGATACTTGCTCTCAACTTGACTCAAGATCAAAAGAAACAAAGAAAGAATGAAGAATGCTTCAAATGGAATGGGATGATTCAAATGAAAAAACAAATAATAAAATTAAAAATAAAATTGAAACATATGTAAAATATAACTCAATTGAGTTATAACACCAAATTTAACTTCCACATGTTAAATTTGTAATTGAATCCATCTTGAAACTCTTGAAAAATTGAATTTAAACTTTCTTTCATATTTATTTGTAAAAATATCCAACAATCCCCCACATGAAAGAAAGTGAGAAAATCAAAACAAAATGTTGAGAGCAAATAGACAAGCTATGCATCAGGAGAGGTGTCTTCTGGACTTGAACCTTCCTTAGTGAATATTTACCGAATTTACCGAAGAAATAGTGAGACCAAGCTATGGAACTATCCTTCTTGTTGGTGAATTGAGGCGACAGATATCACACATAACTAATCTTGTATCTTCGAGTTCTATACGTTTGTGTCCATTTTGGTATTGGACAAGATCCCGATTTCATGAGAGCTTTAGAGAACATAAGTCATTCGAAAAGTCCTCACAGAAGCGACCCCATTTCTACTCTCACATAGGTGATATTGATTAAGAGTATTCTGTCATTACTCCTCTTGTAAACAAAATATCAACACGACCTTAACATCAACAGTTCACACACTTTACAACATCATAGAAATTGGAAGAAACTATAAGTTTCTTAGTGTGTCAACTATAAATTATCTAAGCCAGTTTGCCTATTGAACCTAGATCTTGGGATCTCCAATCAACTAGGTTAGGTTACCATCAGATAATTTATTTCATAGGCTTTAGCCCCATTTCCCTCGATGTATACATCACTTGTTCTCTTGACAATCCTTTCGTTAAAGGATCTGCTATATTCTCTTTGGATTTCACATAAAAAAATGGAAATTATTCCATTAGAGAGCAATTGTCTTATCGAATTATGTCTTCGTCTAATTGATACGCAAATTGCTAACCGCAAGTGTACGGGCCCAAGTTATCATATAGTGATTGAAAATCGAATGTCATCCTCTAGATTGGTTTTCTAGTTCCCCTAATTATTAAAGATATATTCGCCCAATTTTATTTAGAGAAAATAAACGAGAAATATGCAAATCAATGAAAACTAATCAAAGCAATAAAATATGGAAACTCAATGGAGAAAAGCCTTAGGGAATTGATTTCACCTATTAGATGTATGAATTAATTCAAAGAATAATTAAGAACGAACACGTAACAAATTCATAAACCAAGGACTATCGATAATTAAAAGCCCCTCCCGAGTACAATTAATTCTTTATGCAAATGAAGAAATTGATATCCCTATCTAATCTCAACAACAAACATAAGCAATAAGAACAATCCTTATAACGGTTTCTCAAGCAATCCCAAATCTTCCGATTAAAGAATTACGTAAGTTATGCACTTGATGGTCTAATCTAAACTACCCTCTCCCGAGCAATTAGTTCAGAAACGAAAATCATACAATCCATGATCAAGGGATTATAAGCACTAAGCATACAATTGCAATAATAAACCACGTTACGAAACATCCTAAAAAATCCGTAAATTAATCCATACAAACTAATGGCTACATCAAACCCCTAAGAAACGAAATTTAGCTACTCATGCCTCTAGAAATACAATCAAAATCAGTCCAATACATGCTAAAAATCAGTACGAGAAATAAGGGAGAAAGAGTAAACTCACTAGCCGTGATTCCCGTGCGTTCCCGTCACGATCCTCACGATCCTCACGATCCAAGCTCCCAAAATCAAGCGCCCTCAGTTTCTACCCTGTTCTGTGCGTTTTTCTCTCTCTAAAGTCATGTTTCTCTCTCCAAAACAGCTCCCCTCTTCAGATGGCATCCCAAACAATATATACTGTCAAATCTGCACGACAGCGTCGAGACGCTAATGACACAGCGTCGCGACGCTGTCGCGAGCGTGCCCTAATTATATCAGGAAAGTTCGCAGCGTCGAGACGCTGTGGAGGTAGCGTCAAGACGCTGCCTCGATCTCGCGCCTATCTTGATCTTGCGCCTAGCGTTGAGACGCTCCTAGGGGTAGCGTCTCAACGCTAGACCTAGAATTTTTCTTCCTTTGCTTCTTTTCTTGGCTCGAACTCATTCTTCAGCTCTTAAATCACCGGTAATCTTCACAAACGTCGAATTCCATTGAAATGCTCGATTCCTACAAAACAAAACCAAATAGACATAAAATTGGCCAAAAAGTACCCGAGACTAACGATAAAAGCATATGAAATATAGCACAATAAATTGCGCTATCACTAATATGTTGCGACTTTCCATTATAGACATTATTCTTGACCCTCGTAGAGACCGCTAAATTGTCACAATAAATACATATTGTGCTTACAGGCTTCAACCATAATAGAATATTTTCAAGAAAATTTCGAAGTCATTCAACTTCATCTCCAGCTTTATCAAGAGTTATAAACTCTGATTCCATAGTAGAACGTGCTATACACGTATGTTTTGAAGATTCCCATGATACAATTGTTCCACCTAAGGTAAAAATGCACCTACTGGTAGATTTAGTCTCCATGCTATCAGAAATTCAATTAGCATCACTAAATCCCTCTAGTACATGTGGATCCCTCATATAATACAATCCATAGTTCAGAGTGTACTTCAAGTACCTTAGAACTCTAACTAAAGCATTCCAATGATCATGCCTAAGATTGCTGGTGTATCTTGCTAACCTTCCTACTGAATAGGTTATATCAGGTCTTGTACAGTTCATTATGTACATTAAGCTACCAACAACTCTAGAGTATTCTAGAGAGGACACACCTTCACCACTATTCTTCTTTAACTTACAACTTGGATCAAATGGAGTAACTGCAGGTTTACTCTCAAATTGATCAAATTTTCTCAACACTTTCTCTATGTAGTGAGATTGAGAAAGTATATATCCACTTGGATTTCTTGTTATACGAATTCCAAGTATAACATCAGCAAGACCAAGGTTTTTCATATCAAAGTTGGATTTCAACATCTTTTTAGTGGAATCAATGACACTTCTATTTGTGTCCATTATCAACATATCATCCACATACAAACAAATGATAACACCATCTTGATCTATGGTTTTAACATAGAAACATTTATCACACTCATTTATCTTGAATCCATTAGATAATATAGTGTGATCAAACTTTCCTCATACCATTGTTTGGGTGCTTGTTTCAACCCATAAAGAGACTTGACAAGTTTACAAACTTTATCTTCAAGTCCTTTTACAACAAACCCTTCAGGTTGTTCCATATAAATTTCTTCATCTAATTCTCCATTTAAAAATGCAGTTTGCACATCCATTTGGTGTATTTCTAAATTTTGTAAAGTTGTTATTGCAATTAACATCCTTATAGACGTAATCCTCGTCACTAGAGAATAGGTATCAAAGAAATCTATCCCTTCTTTTTTACGAAAGCCTTTAGCAACGAGGCGGGCTTTGTACTTATCAATAGTGTCGTCACCCTTTAGCTTTCTTCTAAAAATCCATTTACTACTAATTGGTTTACTACCAGGAGGTAGATCAACGAATACCCAAGTTTTGTTCTGTAAAATGGATTCTATCTCACTATTGATAGCTTCCTTCCAATAAGGTGCATCCGAAGATGTCACATCTTCTTGAAAAGTTGGAGGCTCACCATCTATCATATATGTTATGAAATCAGGTCCAAAGGATATTCTTAGCTCTTTTGCTTCTCCTAGGTTCAAACTCAGTATTCTGATCGTCTTGACCTTTCGGAGAGCTAGCCTCATAATTCCTTTTGACACCACTACTCATGTGTCTTTCCTCTTTCAAAGGAAATGCATCCTCGAAAAATTCAGCTTCAATAGATTCCATAATGGTATTATTATTAATATCAGGTAATTCTGATTTAATTACCAGGAATCTATATGTAGCACTATGCAAAACATAGCCTATAAAGACATAATCAATTGTCTTAGGTCCTAGTTTGGTAATCTTTGGTAAAGGAACTTGTACCTTTGCCAAATACCCCCACACTTTCAACATTTTATATGAGGGTAACTTTCTAATCCACACTTCATAAGGCAACTTATCAGTCTTCTTATGTGGAATTTTGTTCAGTATAAAATTTGCTGTAAGCAAAGCCTCCCCCACAAATTATGGTGTAAATCTGAACTATTTAACATGCAATTAACCATGTCTTTTAAAGTTCGGTTCTTTTTTTCAGCTAAACCATTTTGTTGTGGTGTATAAGGTGTTGTAGTTTGATGGACTATACCATTAACTTCACAAAATTCATAAAATGATGATGATTCATATTCACCACCTCTATCTGATCCAAGCACCTTTACTTTCTTCTCAAGTTGATTTTCAACGTCGGCCTTATATGCTTTAAAAAGATCTAAGGTTTCATCTTTACTATGTAATAAATATACATATCAATAGTTACTACAATCATCAGTAAATGTAACAAAATACTTCTTGTCGCCTCTTGTGGGAGTACTTTTCATGTCACATACTCACTGTGGATTAAATCAAGTATTTCATTACTTTTTTTTTTTCACATATGAAAATGACTTTCTAGCAAACTTTGATTCAACACAAATCTCACATTTGTGTCTATTATCAATGTTGAAATGAAACAATAGTCCTAAACTTAGCATTCTTTGTAAAGAACGATAATTGACATGCCTCAACCTAGAATGTCATACATCACACAACTCAACAATATAAGCAGAAGAGTTGTTATTCTTCTTATTATTTTTGGTCACTTATTCAATTCGAACAATGACTTGTCCACACAAACGTGCCTAGTAGCACCAACATCACCAGTCTTTGGTGTTACTTCATAAATGAAAACAATTATAAAGTCATTCATATTAGTTTCTAAATTGGAGCTTTGTCTCCCTTCATGTTGTCCTCTTCAATGTGGAGTCTTATAAAAGATCCTTTATGGACACCATATTTTGTCTGTGGTTGAGATAGTTCTTAATGTTCTTCCATTAAGGAGGAAACTTCTCAAACACAACATCATTTTGGAATGATCCATGACCAATTCCTCACATTGCAATCCTTTTGCAATTCCATCTAATTGACTACCAAATTGGTAGCAATAATTCAAGAATTTTCCAAATAGTAAATTCTTCGTACAACATCTTTCAGCTTGTACATATTGCCAATGCCCCCCCCACAAAAACCTTGAAGTTTTATAGGCATTGCAATAGACATTACTAAAAGCGTCCTTACAACCACTTACCGTGTAATTGCAACATATGATGCATCCACTTTTGCTTACTTAATAGCTTTTGCTACGGACTTCTTGAGAACTCATTGACATTCTTCATTCAATATGTGAGCAAGGTTTAGTGTGGTGAGGTAGAAGATCATCTTCTGTTGCCACCTCTTGAAATTTTCTCCCTTAAATTTCTCTGGTTTTTTTAGCATGAGTTTTGAGGATGGTCGATCTCATCATGGTAGCACCAACAACATTAGTGGAAGAGTTTACAACCATCAGTTGAATAATTGTCTTCAGATTGTTGGAAATACGCGAATCTGGCAGAACTCTTGGATACTTGCTCTCAACTTGACTCAAGATCAAAAGAAACAAAGAAAGATGAAGAATGCTTCAAATGGAATGAGATGATTCAAATGAAAAAACAAGTTGCTATTTATAGGCTAGCAACTTTGTAACTCCAAATAATAAATTTAAGGGAAAAATACACTTTTGGTCCCTGAGGTTTGAGTTAGGTTTCATTTTGGTCCCTAAGGTTTCAAATAGAACAAATTAGTCCCTAAGGTTTCAGTTTTGGAGCATTTTGGTCCCTGCCGTTTAACTTCCCTGAAATCACTAACGGGGAGATGGTGTGGCGCTCATTAAGGTGACATAGCAGTTTTAGGTGGCTATTGACGTGGCATTTTTCCCATCTTCTTAACTTAAAACGTGGTTAAAACTGGACCGTTGGATCAAAATAATTCCAGTCATCGATTTTGAAATTAAACCTGCTAAATGAAATTTGGGGGAAAAAAAAAAAAGAAAACCCACAACCGTTCGAGAGAACCACGATTGAAAGAAGACGCGAACGAGGCGAGGAAGGTTAGTAAAAAGAAGAACACTGCTTGCTGAAGTATTTTCCTTGCGTCGAAGGTTAGTAAATCCTCAACACTCCTTCGTTCCGTTTGAATTCAAGAGGAATCCACGTTTGTTCATGTACATTTAGGTTTTTTGTTTTGTTTTTTTTTTTTTTGCGAACAGGAGACGCGAACGAGGCGAGGAAGAAGACGACGAACACTGCTTGCTTCCGAAGTCTGTTCATTGTGTCGAAGGTTAGTAAAAGCTCAACACCCGTTCGTTCTTGCTTGCTTGGCGATCGATTTCAAGAGGAAGGCACGATTTTTTTGACATTTAGGCTTTTTTTTGCGAACAGAAGGGCGATTTTCTTACGAAAAGAAAGCAAAATTTCTTCTCGGCTGTTCGAGGTGACACTTGTTGGTGAAATGTAAGTTCCAAATGATTCCTATTGCACTTTCATGTAGCCTTAGGGTACTTACATTGAAGAAATTTGACTGTATTGGGAGAACACATTGAACACATTTAAGATTCTAGGTTAAAACTTGACTGTATACTGGTGATTAGTCAACTGATTAGGTGAAATGTAAGTTGAAGAAATTTGCATTTACGTTTCTTTGAAGAAATTTGCAATGATTTTTTTTTCCTTTTCTTTTTCAAAGAGGCATGTAATTATGAGTTGGATTTACATAATACTCAACCCTATTACACTTCCTATTGCACTTTGTTTGCAATGAGTTGGTTCATGTACTTTAGAAATGGAATGACGAAGTTTCACTTTTGTTTGGTTCATGCACTTTTGTTTGCAATGAGTTGGTTCATGTACTTTAGAAATGAGTTGGTTCATGCACTTCCTACTTTAGAAATGATTCATATTGCACTTTTCTTTGCAATGATTTTTTTTTCCGTTTCTTTTTCAAAGAGGCATGTACTTATGAGTTGGATTTACATCATATATCATCTTTTTCCAACATTTAATTTGATCACTTCATATACATTCAACATGCAGGTCTTCTAGACGCTTCACCATCACATTTCACTACAATGGGAGAATAGAATATAGACCTAGGGTTGAGTATTTTGGGGGAAAGGTTTCTGTTATGAAAAACATAGAACCTAGTGGCCTAACGATCCTAGAATTACGTGCCCTCACAGCATATCTAGGTGTATATAATGCAGCTTGGTATGGTTATGTTGTGTCGGGCAAAACATTGAGTACGGGATATAAGACACTTCTAACGGATGACGATATTTTGGATATGCTTGATATGCTCCCAGAGGATAGGATGGTATATATTTATATTGAGCACAACCCGAATAGAGAAATTATAGATTTTACTGTTCCTATCATAAGGTTAAGCCGATGTATCTGGAGTGGTACCCTAAGGAAGTGAGTGAAGAGAGTCTTGATAAGGAAAGAAGTGACGGGGCATATGTAGAGTCAATGGTTGAGAGGGAAAAGGAAAAAGTTATGGAAGGCACTGACCAAAGCCATCCAGAAGTTGTAATGGAAGATCCATTCGAGTACTGTGATGAAGAATGGGCTGGAGATGAGTCAGAATATGAAACAGATGGGTCAAACGATGATAGCGACGAAGATGACGATAGTACAAATGAGAATTGTGGAGAGAATAAAGTTCAACCTGGCAATGTCGAATGTGACTCCGAGGATGAGTATGAAGAAGGAGAAGATTCTAGCGACGAGGGTTCTGTTGAGGAAAATGAATCTTTCGAGGCACACATATCTATTGATGCAGATGTGGGATCTGATTATCGATCATCTAGTGAGTTGAATTCTCCGATAAATTCAAGTGGAAGAAGAGTGACCGTTGATCCGGAGTTTAGGGAAGACATAGACATGGAAAGGGTCGAATTCATTATTGGAATGAAGTTTAGCACTTCTAAGGTATTGAAAGAGGCCATAAAGGAGTATGCAGTTAAAGGAGGATATTGTATTCGGTTGATAAAGAACGATAAGCAATGTGTCACGGCTTCTTGTGATGGAGGGTGTAGTTGGAGACTTCATGCTAGTGTGGGTAAAGGGGAGGCCATTTTTCAAGTAAAGACCTACCAATGCGAGCACAGTTGTTGTAAGGAGTTCAGCAATCGAAACTTGAGATCTTCATGGATTGCCAGAAGATACATGTCAAGATTTAGACAACAACCAGATTAGAGGCTAGTTGATATTATTGAGACGGTGAAGAGTGAGCTTAATTATCAACTTTCGAAGAGCCAAGCATATAGGGCCAGGAAGAAAGCAGTGAAACAAATTAATGGGACTATTCTTGCACAATACCAAAGTCTGTGGGATTATTGTGCTGAACTTCGGAGGTCAAACGAAGGTTCATCGGTGAAAATATTGTGTGATAGGGTGCATCAGGATATTAATCCTGTATTTAGACGCCTCTACATTTGCTTTAAGGGCTGCAAGGATGGGTTTCTAGTAGGATGTAGACCCTTTATTTCATTGGATGCATGTCACTTGAAGGGTCCATGTCAAGGACACCTTATGTCTGCAGTTGGAATTGATGGGAATGACGACATCTACCCTATAGCATGGGCTGTTGTTGAAGCAGAAACGAAGACCAGTTGGACATGGTTTCTTCGTTTACTCGAGAGTGACATAGGATCATTTGCAAGAAAAGGATATACCTTCATGTCTGACCAACAAAAGGTTTGTTATCACTTCCTTACTTCTCTAAAATTTTATCTAAAGTAGCTACAGGCTGTGAATTTTATCTAAAGTTTCATTTTTTGGTTTGTTGTGTAGGGATTGGTACCCACCTTCAATGAAGTATTTCCAGAAGTGGATCACCGATTTTGTGTAAGGCAATTGTATGCCAATTTCCAGAAGCAATTCAAAGGGTTGGCGTTGAAAAATTGTTTTTGGAAAGCTGCCCAAGCCACAACAGAATCTCAGTTCGATGGCGCAATGGAGGAGTTCAGGAAACTTGATGTCAATGCCTATCAATACGTCAAGAACATACCTTCAAAGTTTTGGGCACGACACTCTTTCCAAACTAGCTGTAAGTCTGACCTCCTTCTAAACAACAATAGTGAGTCATTCAATGCTTTTGTTGGTCAAGCGCGAGACAAACCTATAATACATATGTTAGAAATCATTCGCAAGCTTGTTATGACTAGGATCACCAAGAAGTTTGAGAGTTACAGTAGGCATGAGGGTAATTTAGGGCCAAAGATTCAGGGTAAGCTAGAAAAGGAAAAGAAACGTACAAACAATGCAATACCCACATGGTCTGGAAATCTGTTGTTCGAGGTTGAGGTGGGGGTTGCTCAATTTGTAGTAGATTTAGAAAAGAGAACATGTAGTTGTCGGAAGTGGGACTTGACTGGAATCCCATGTGTCCATGCAATCTAATGTATCTACTATAGGAAATATAAGCCTGAAGATTATGTCGATAAGTATTATCATAAAGATACGTTGATGAAGATATACACAAGCTTCCTCAAACCTGTGAATGGGTCAAATCTTTGGCCTAAAACTTCGGCAGACCCGCTACAACCACCCACGGTTAAACGACCCCAGGACAGCCAAGAAGGCAACGGAAGAGAGATGCAAATGAAGCTGGACCTTCGAAACCTGTGAGAAGAACATCATCTACGGTAACATGTTCGAAATGTAAAAATGTTGGCCATAATGCACGGTCGTGTAAAGGAGAAGTAGCCAAGCAAAGAAAGAAGAGGAAAAGTACAACATTTATGGGATTTAACATTCCATTTGTTGTAAGTATCATTCTGTCCATTGTAATTTGTATTTTCTTCTCTGTGTTTCAATCTAAGTGTATGTTTCAATCATTTCATCAGGAGGAAGATCCATTACGGGAGGAAGAGCCATTACATGAAGAAGAGCCAATGGAAGTAGAAGTTATTTGGTCTCAACCTGGACCATCGACTCAAGCATCTATTGCTCCGTCTAGAAGGAGGTATTTCACAAGATCTCACGATGAATCCTTCAAACCGGTTGGTGATGGGAAGAATTAATAAGTTGTCCATAGTTTTTTGGGAAGGTAATAGGCATTTTCTAGTTTGTTGGGAAAACTCAAGAACTTTGTTGAAGTGAACTTTGGATTATTTTTTGGGAAAGATGTAAAGGGTGGAAACATGAACTTTTTTGTGCTGTTAGTAGGCTTAAGGTTATGCAAATGTGTACATCCTGCTTTGTTTGTAAATGTGTGGAAACAAGTTTCTTTGTAAATGTGGTGGAAAGTATAACCAATGAAGGAAAGCCATATGATATGGACTACTGCTTTGTACTGATGCATAAATGTGCTACTGCTTTGTATTGCTATACTGATGTGTAAATGTGTAAATCTCTTCTGCTTTGTACTGATTTCAGAAAGGATATGTGTGTTTAAAACAGGGACCTTCTGCACTGATGTGTAAATGTGTGTTGTGTACTGATTTTAGCAAGGGATATGTAAATGTGTGTAAATTTTCCTTCTAAAGCAGGGACCAAAAACAGGTAACAAAAGTGTGCTGGAAATGGTATATTTTCAGGGACCCAAATCTGTGAATGTGTGTAAGTGTGTGTAAATTTTCATTCTAAAGCAGGGACCAAAAACAGGTAACAAAAGTGTGCTGGAAATGGTATATTTTCAGGGACCCAAATCTGTGAATGTGTGTAAATGTGTGTAAATTTTCATTCTAAAGCAGGGACCAAAAGCAGGGACCAAAAACAGGGACCAAAGGTGTGCTGGAAATCGATTATTTTCAGGGACCCAAATTTGTGAATGTGTAAATGTGTGTAAATTTTCATTCTAAAACAGGGACCAAAAACAGGGACCAAAGGTGTGCTGGAAATGGATTACTTTCAGGGACCCAAATCTGTGAATGTGTAAATGTGTGTAATTGTGTGTAAATTTTCATTCTAAAGCAGGGACGAAAAACAAGTAACAAAGATGTGCTGGAAATGGTATATTTTCAGGGACCCAAATCTGCGAATGTGTGTAAATGTGTGCTAGAAAGTTTGTGCTGAAAACATGTAAAACAGGGACCAAAAGTGTACATTTTCAGTCTAAAACAGGGACCAAAAGTGTACATTTAGCACAAATGTGTGCTTTGTACATCTATTGAACAAGGCTATGTTGCAAAAGTTGGTGTTGGAAACATGTAAAACAAGGACCAAAAACAGGTAACAAAAGTGTATATTTTGAGTCTAAAGCAGGGACCAAAAACAGGGACCAAATGTGTGCTATGTAATGATTTGGACAAGGACAAAAACTGGAAACATGTAAAACAGGGACCACAAACAGCGACATAACAAATCAATGTTACTGAAAGGGGAAAATCATGAGAAAATGCAAGGCAAATAAAGGGAAAATCACAAGAAAATGCTTTGTTGCTTTGTTGTTTGATGCTTACTCAAAGGCAAATAAAGGGACATAACAAATATGTGTGCTTTGCTTGCTTTGTTGTTTGATGCTACTCAAAGGGGAAAATCACAAGAAAATGCAAGGCAAATAAGGTTGTGCAAATTTCTTTAGCCATTATGTGCAAATCCGTCCACATGAGCACTTGTGTGAATCACCATAGAATTATCTTCACAAAGAAAAAATGCAACTACAACCAAATGTGGATTACAAGAATAAGTGATAAATGGCTTGAAGGAAAGAACACCACACTCAGGTATTGCCATAGGCTATCACATGGTGTTCACTGAAGGGAATAAAAGTCCCCACGCAGCGGAAGCTCATCGATTGGACCTTACGCCGTATATTAATTAACATTAAAATACCGTTACGAAAACTCAATCAAACTTTAAACATACTTTAAAGCTGTTGGAAAATTGGTTTAAACATGCTGAAAAATAAATCTAAATTTATTTTCATGCTTTTCTAAAGAAAAGAGGAAGAACCGTTACAAACCTCCGCTGTAGACTTGACCGTTCTTCGCCAACGATGCTCCAACGAACAAAACGCAGCAGCCTCCTTTGTCTCGTGATCGCTGGAAAATTCTTCTTGAATGACACAATAACCATAGAGGTTACACCGGTATGACTCTAGGTCTAGGAGGCAAAAGACTTGTGGGAGTCTTTCTCTAAGAGGGAGACTAGAGAGAATTCTAGGTCTTGTCTTTGAGAGTCTAAGAGCAAAAGCAAAGTTTCAAGTGTCTTGACCAATTAGGTCTAGTGTTCTATTTATAGAAGAGAGGCCATGAATAAAATATTCAATTAAATCAATCTTTTCCAAAATTGATTCAATCTTATTCCTTAATCAATCAATCATGATCAATCAATTCCATAATTAATTAATCTTTTCCACAAATGACTAATTACTTCCATAAGTGATTAGAACATTTCCATAAATGATTAATCACTTCCTTAAGTGATTAATTATTTCCATAATTGATTAATTCCCGGTTAATGAATTCTTTAATTAATTAACCACCAATTAAATATCACATATTTAATTTCCGGCCTAGAATTAATTAATTTACCCAAACACATTTTAGGCCTTAAATTAATTAATTCATTATTTGAACTCTTTCAAACTTCCATAAATTTATATTTGAACTTCTTCAAATATTAATATCTCTCATAATAATATATCAATATATATTATATTTGTTTCCCTTAGTAAATTGAACATTTTCAATTTACATTTATTACTTAGTTGCCTCAAATTACTTTATGAGCTACTAGTGGGACCTAATGGACCTGCAGATCAGAAGCTCCAGCGATGTGAAATTAATTGGTCAAACTCATTAACCACATTAAGCAATATTCGTTAACTGTGTGTTCATTTCACTATAGACTCACAGTTGCACTCTTCTCACTGCAGACATATTTTCTGTGTCCACGGATATAGACCAATATCGACTAGTTAGTCCTTCACGAGTGTCCGTAACACCAGCTGGGTCAAATTACCGTTTTACCCATGGGTTACCTCTATTTCCTTAAGTACCAATTCTCCTCAACAATGTCTTCCTCAATTGTCTCTATTTCCTTAAGAGACAATTGAGGAAGACATTGTTGAAATTTAAACAAACAATGACCGTATTAGTTATCTTTGCCTTAACCCATCATACAAGCAAACAATTGCACATAATCCAATCAATTTAGCAAAACAGACAATCATAGAACCCTAAAACTATCGATTTAGTTTTGCAACGATGTTTCAGAGGTTTAGAATATCAGCCACCGAAGGGTGATCAGGTACTCCTCCTTTGAAATGAGACACCTCTCAGCTAATTCTAATTCCAGAATAACTCATATTCCTATAGACATTAGCCACCGTTGTTCGGTCAAGGATTTGTTAACACTTTTAACTCATCCTTGTAAGTGTAACCCTCCCACTTTCAGATCTCAGAGGCACGCACCAACAGGCTACCGAAGGGAAAGACAACTGTTGGTGATTAGCCTAAGAGCTCCTATCATTTTTCAGGAGTTCACGATGTTCCGAATCCTATGACCAGGCCCTCCGAAGGGATGGTTGCGCCAGGACAACCTGCAGGCGGATCATAGGACTCTCACAGTGCGAACTATGGGCGGAGACCGAGGGATACGTTGACACGTGTCCCGCTCCCACTTACTCTAGACAATTTTTTCCATTCACCTTGATATTGATTCATGCAAACACTTTCCGAAGGGAGGCCGCTCCTAAGGCGACTCGAAGCCGAGCATGAATCTCACGTTGTGAATATAGGGACATAGGAGCAAAACTTGATTTAAATCTCGTTTTGTAACTTTCCTCCCACTGAAAATGTCCTAAGGTTAATATAGGGTTGTTTAACTTAGATAGTATTCGGCTAAGTCAATCTATCTAAGTCTGATCCTATTATAACAATTATGGAAAGGATTCAACTGCAATCTTTTGGGTGAATTAAACTTCTTTTAATAAACCCAACGTTGCAAGTCAACATTACTACGGTTAATTCAACTCAATGTTCGGGTCAATTCCCAGGTAGGAGGTATTTCGTAAATCGTCAACTTAAGTACCCCCAGCCTTAGACAGAACTTTACCGAGAGAGTTCCCTTATAACCTCAGTAATGTAAGGTCTTTACTCTAAAGATCTAGGTGCATTAAACACTTTTAATAAACCTAGTGACATTGCATGCTAACATTTAACTATGATTAATTCAACTCCGGTATTCCAGGTCAGTTCCCAGGTAGGAGGTGTTCCGTAAACCGTCAACTTAAATACCCCCAGCCTTAGACAGAACATTACCGGTGGAGTTCCCTTATAATCATAGCAATGTTTTTCCTACTTAGTCAATTAAAACTATTTTTAATTCTAAGTAAGAAAAGATTCTAATCCTATTAGAAACTGATCTAGGTCTAATTAATTTTAAACAATTTAAAACTAATCCAATTTATCCTATGATCTTATGTTTGCATGCAAATCTTGATTATAGATTGACGGTTTCTAATCATTAATATTAAAGAACTATTTGAAATTTTAATGATTAATCCTATAATCAAGAATCTGGGGTTTAATTCATTCAACAATCTCATTCAAATTAAATAATTAAACCACATTAATTGCATGAATAATATAACAATTATATTATTAACTATGGATCTTTCATGCTTCATGCAATATTGATTTTCTTTTAATATAACAATTATAAGCCAATCAAAAAAATCAATCAAGCATGCTTCATTCATCACATTAAATACAACTATTTATATTTAATTTAAGTAATGACATGCTTCATGCTTTCCAATTTTTCATATAATTAATATACACTTATATTAAAAAATATGAAAACAAATCCATGCATTTAAACCTACATTATAACAATTTATAATATATAAAAAATGCATGAGCATGTTTATAACCTAAGGTGGGATTAAATATTCTATATGACATCCATAAAGCATATAAATAGCAATTGAACCGGTTAATTTTGGCCCATAGGATAAAATAAAGCATTAAATTACATTAATTTAGCTAAATTCTATCCTAAAAATCCTTGTACAGCTCCGGAATCTTGTCTAGTCATCACGAACCGCCCCGAACCACCTCGAACCGGCCTCCAAAATCACGAACCATGCCAAAAGTTGGCTGAACCGGACCAAATAGGTCCCAGCCCACCCAAACCGGTCCGAACCAGACCGGCCTTCCCGTGAACCGTGCCTTTTGAAACCCTAATGTGCGCCTCCATCGTGACAGCGTCGAGACGCTGTGTTGATAGCGTCCCGACGCTGTGCGCTTTCCATATCTGGCGCCTGCGGTATCGAGACAGCGTCGAGACGCTGTTGAGGTAGCGTCCCGACACTGTTGTGTCTGGAGGCAGAATCTGGGCAAAACAGCAGCGATTTCTTCGGTTTTGGCCTCGATTTCAGCGGCGATTGCTTCGATTTTCATCTCATAAAAACCTATTCTAGACCCGGACTTACATAAGACTCTGTTGAAGGAGAAATTTCGGCCAATCACAAGTTGCCACGTCATTAATATAAATTAATGATAAAATAAATTTGGGACCAGTTACACATTTACACGTGTGCCTAAATTAAATTAATAGACATTAAAATTCGGCAAATCAAAGAATGCCACTTGTCTATTAGTGATCCATCAGATAACATCAGCCAAGTTCAATCAGATTATGCCATGTGGCAATTGGACCCAAGCCCAAGCCCATATGAGGTCCATCAAACTCTATAAATAGAGGAGGCCACAATTCATTTTGGGGGATTCAAATTCAGATTTGGAGACAGAGTCAGAGAACTCAGAGTCCAGAGCATTCTGCCAAGAGTCCAGAGTCGGCAGGCCGATCATCCAAGAGGATCAACAAGCTAACAAGCCGATCCAACAGATCATCAAGCCAACAGGCCGATCCAAGAGATCAACAAGCCAACCGACCGATCAAGAAGATCAACAAGTCAGCAGGCCGATCATCCAAGAGATCAACAAGCCAACCGACCGATCAAGAAGATCAACAAGTCAGCAGGCCGATCATCCAAGAGGATCAACAAGCTAACAAGCCGATCCAACAGATCATCAAGCCAACAGGCTGATCCAAGAGATCAACAAGCCAACCGACCGATCAAGAAGATCAACAAGTCAAGTCAGCAGGCCGATCATCCAAGAGATCAACAAGCCAACCGACCGATCAAGAAGATCAACAAGTCAGCAGGCCGATCATCCAAGAGATCAACAAGCCAACCGACCGATTAAGAAGATCAATAAGTCAGCAGGCCGATCATCCAGGAAGATCAACAAGCCAACAAGCCGATCCAAGAGATCATCAACCTAACAGGCCGATCATCCAAGAAGATCAACAAGTCCAATAGGTCGATCCAGGAGATCATCAACCTAACAGACCAGTCATCCAAGAAGATCAACAAGCCAATAAGCCGATCCAAGAGATCATCAAGCCAACAGGCCGATCCAAGAGATCATCAACCTAGCAAGTTGATCATCTAAGAAGCCCAACAAACCGGCCCAAGAAGAGCAACAAGCTAGAGGCCAAAGTTTATATATTTAAGAGAGAGAATCAGAGGATTAAAGTTAGAGATTGTACACCCACACGCATACAACATTAATACAAATATATTATTTATTCCACGTGTCTCCATACCCGAAGTTACGTGTGAACAAATTGGCACGCCCAGTGGGACAATCTCTACCTCTCATCTCTCTCTCTTATCTCAAAACACAAGTATAAACATGTCGTTCAAAACTTCTTCAATGGTCGCTGTCATGAACAAGTCTTACATGGGTTCTACTGCCCATCGTTGCTTCAACGGACTGACGTTGCAAGAAGATAAAGCTTCTGTCGTTGCAGGCCAAGAAACAACCTTGCAGGGGGCATATACTAATGACATGTTTTTTGTCAAGTATAACCCTTTGTTTGAACCTGATTCTGACGTAGTGACTGTTATGATGATTGAGAAAAGAACTATGGAAGAAAGAATGGCTGAGATGCAAGAACACATCAACAACTTGATGAAGGCGATTGAAGAAAAAGATTCTCAAATTGAGCAACTAAAGAGCCAAATTGAGAACCAACATATCGCCGAATCAAGTCAAACCCAAGTCGTAAAAAATCACGACAAAGGAAAGTTTATAGTGCAAGATGATCATCCACAATGTTCTGCTTCGGTCGCTTCACTATCCATCCAACAGCTCCAAGATATGATCACAAACTGTATCAGAGCTCAGTACGGTGGACCTACTCAAGATTCCCTCTTGTACTCCAAACCTTATACTAAGAGGATTGATAATTTGAGAACGCCAATCGGGTATCAGCCGCCGAAATTTCAACAATTTGATGGAAAGGGCAATCCTAAACAACATATTGCCCACTTCGTTGAGACATGCGAGAACGCTGGTACTCGAGGGGACCTACTAGTCAAGCAGTTCGTTCGAACACTTAAAGGAAATGCTTTTGACTGGTACACTGATCTAGAGCCGGAGTCAGTAGACAGTTGGAAGGAACTCGAAAGAGAGTTTTTGAATCGCTTCTACAGCACTAGACGAACCGTTAGCATGTTCGAGCTCACAAACACTAAACAACGAAAAGGTGAACTCGTTGTTAACTATATAAATCGCTGGAGAGCTATGAGTCTAGATTGCAAAGATCGCCTCACTGAACTGTCTTCCGTTGAGATGTGCATTCAAGGCATGCACTGGGAACTCCTCTACATCCTTAAAGGTATAAAGCCTCGCACCTTTGAGGAACTAGCAACTCGTGCCCACGATATGGAGCTAAGTATTGCTAGTCGAGAAAACCAAGACATTCTCCTCCCTAACATGAGAAAAGAAGGAAGGAATGATGAAGAGACTATAGAAGAATCCATGGTTGTAAACACAACCCTTCCCAAGTCGTCTTCGAAAGAAAAGCGACAAACTAATGGAGCGCATCACTTAACTTTAAAGGAAAGACAGAAGAAAATCTATCCTTTTCCTGATGCCGACATCCCTGATATGTTGGAACAACTATTGGAAGCGCAACTGATAAAGCTTCCTAAGTGTAAACGACCAGAAGAGATGGAGAAAGTCGATGATCCCAAGTATTGCAAGTATCATCGAGTTATTGGTCATCCAGTGGAAAGATGTTTCGTCCTAAAGGACTTAATTCTAAAGCTGGCTATGGAAAGAAAAATTGAGCTCGACCTTGATGAAGTAGCTCAATCCAATCTTGCTACAATCAAAGAAAAGAGCAAACATCAAAGAAAGAAGGATCCTAAGAAACTTCAACCCAAGAGAATGAGAAGTAAAAAGTTCTCTCAACCTCAACAACTGGTGATGTTGAATAAATCATTCTCCAAAACTTTCCACAAAAAGACAAAAGAGAACCTTGCGACTTCCTACTGCATAAACGTAGAAGAAGTTGACAATTCTAAGAAGAGTGAACAAAGGACTTCCGTCTTTGATCGCATCAAGCCTCCAACTACTCGTCCTTCGATATTCCATAGAATGAGTATGGCCGCGACAAAGGAAGAAAATCAATGTTCGATGTCCACCTCCACTCAACCTTCAGCTTTCCAAAGGCTAAGTGTCTCCACATCAAAGAAAAGTCGATCTTCAACATTTGTCTTTGATCGCCTCAAAGTAACAAACGATCAACCTAAAAGAAAGATGAACAACTTGGAGTTGAAACTTTTCGATGAAGTAAACAGTGACAAGAAGCTTCATAGTAGAATCCCGTCACGTATGAAGAGGAAGTTTTCTGTTCTCATAAATACGGAAGGTTCCTTGAAGGTGAAGCCAAATCTCATTATCTTGACCAATCCTGCAAATGAAGGATCTGATCAAGACCATGACAAAGATAAGAGCTTTTAAATGTAAAAGCTCCTTATCGCAAGAGCCTAAACTGTATGATGCTCCTAGCCCACACGAGCTTAAAAGGTGAGTGCAAAAAAATTTTTTTTGAACTACGTTATGACTTGATCCCTTTTCTTCAAAGGGTACGTAGGCAGCTTAAAGAAAACTTTAAGTTCAGTCTCTACAAACAAAAAAAAAGAAAGTGCAACAAATATTGAAGCACGACGATATAAATTGAGGAAATTCATCACTAGTGGGGGCAACACAGCGAATGAAAGTTGCTTCCTCCAAGTTCGAAGGTTCTCACGTACTTCGCTGCAGTTCCTTCCCCCCAAGTTCGAAGGTTCTCACGCGCTTCGCTGCAGTTCCTTCCTCACAGTTCGAAGGTTCTCACGCGCTTCGCTGCAGTTCCTTCCCCCCAAGTTCGAAGGTTCTCACGTCGCTTCGCTGCAGTTCCTTCCTCCAAGTTTGAAGGTTCTCACATCGCTTCGCTTCGCGCTGCACTTCGTTGCAGTTCCTTCCTCCAAGTTCGAAGGTTCTCACGCGCTTCGCTGCAGTTTCTTCTCCCTAAGTTCGAAGGTTCTCACGCGCTTCGATGCAGTTCCTTCCTCCCTAAGGTCGAAGGTTCTCACTCGCTTCGCTGCAGTTCCTTCCTCCAAATTCGAAGGTTTCGAAGGTTCTCACGAGCTGTGATTCGTTGTAGTTCCTTCCTCCAAGTTCGAAGGTTCTCATGCGCTTCGCTGCACAGTTCCTTCCTCCAAGTTCGAAGGTTCTCATGCGCTTCGTTGCTACCTTCCTCCAAGTTCGAAGGTTCTCATGCGCTTCGTTGCTACCTTCCTCCAAGTTCGAAGGTTCTCTCACGCGCTGCTGCAGTTCCTTCCTCCAAGTTTGAAGGTTCCCTCACGCGCTTCGCTCGCTCCTTCTCCAAGTTCGAAGGCGCTTCTCTCCGTTGCTACTTCTCCAAGTTCGAAGGCGCTTCTCTCCACTGCTCCTTCTCCAAGTTCGAAGGCGCTTCTCTCCACCCCTCTTTTTGAAGGTTCGCCACTGAGGTTCTCCTTCTCCAAGTTCGAAGGTTCACCGTTGCTCCTTTTCAAATGTTTGGCGGAGGTTGACGTCCTCGTTCCGCTTCATCTTCAAATGTTGGTAGTTGACGGCGTCTGCTGCGCTTCATCTTCAAATGTTGGCAGTTGACGGCGTCCGCTTCGCTTCATCTTCAAAAATTGACTGTTGATAACTTCACTTCATATTCAAAAGTTGATGGTTGAAGTCTTCGCTACATCTGCAAAGATGAACAACTTTAGTGTTGCCTTTATCTTGAAAGTGTCCAGACTGGAAGATGCATCTTAGCTGCAAGTTAAAAAAATGCTTGATATCAAACCACAAAAAAAAAAAGAAAGAAAGACAATAAAAGTGTTGTTAAAAAAACGGTGACCACCCCTGCAGGAAACTACAGTCATCAAAGGGACTGGTCTAGACAGGTGGTGAAGTCACTGCAATTGAATCTGATGATGACCGTTGAAGGCGAGTCGGGTCTGGTGACCACCCCTGCAGGTTACTCAAATCACCCAATAAAATGGGGACTGGGTCTAGCAGGAGTGCATGAGGCGAATCTGGTGACTACCCCTGCAGGTTACTCAGATCACCCAATAAAATGGGGACTGGGTCTAGCAGGAGTGCATCGCTGTAGGCGAATCTGGTGACTACCCCTGCAGGTTACTCAGATCACCCAATAAAATGGGGACTGGGTCTAGCAGGAGTGCATCGCTGTAGGCAAATCTGGTGATTACCCCTGCAGGTTACTCAGATCACCCAATAAAATGGGGACTAGGTCTAGCAGGAGTGCATGAAGGCGAATCTGGTGACTACCCCTGCAGGTTACTCAGATCACCCAATGAAATAGGGGACTGGTCTAGCAGGAGTGATATCATTGTAAGCGAATTTGGTGACGACTGTTGCACGAAGCTTACACATTCAAGGAAAAAAGAAACAAATTGCAAAAAAAAAAAAAAATAAAAATAAAAATAAAAAAAAAACGAAAATTTAAAAAAAAAATAAAAATAAAAAAACGAAAAGTATAAAAAAAAAAACGAAAATTAAAAAAGAAAAGAAAAGAAAAGAAAAGAAAGTTTCCTACTTGGATCCCTTCTTGAATGCTCTCTGCAATTGAGGTGTGCTCTCCCTACTGAGGTTCAACCTTATTTATAGAATGGAAGGTTGGATTCAAATAGATAAATCTTATCTCCAACGATAATCTTTATCAATTTTGGGATGAGTTCAAATATATATCTTATCTCCAACGACAATCTTCATCAATTTTGGGATTAGTTCAAATGTAAATCTTATCTCCAACGGAAATCTTCATCAATTTTGGGATGGGTTCAAATATAAATCTTATCTCCAACGGAAATCTTCATCAATTTTTGAAGGGTTTGAATATAAATCTTATCTCCAACGAGAGTCTTTGGTTCAAATTTTAACCCAAAGATATGAGATTTGATTTAAATCAAATTGGAAAATAAATTTTATTCCAAATTCCAACCAAATTTTGGGATGCAGCCTTAAATTTACTTAAATTAAATTTTGGGCATAATCCAAATTTTATCCCAAATGAACCAAAGTCAAAACCTCAAATTCTATTCCAAATGCGAGTTAAAATTGGGTAGGATTTTACCTCAAATCAAAATTTGGGTATAAACCAAATTTTGCCCAAACTTGAAATCAAAGTTTGCTGCCAAATAAAAAAAAATCAAAATTTTGACCAAAATTCATATTTTGATTAAATTGACGCACCAAATGGAGTCAAAGTCAAGAACAAATACCTTGCATTTTAATTCCAAAATATATTTTTCGAGATTCACTCACACATAACTTGTGCCTAAATCTCGAAAAGGGGGCATTTGTTGGAGAAATTTCGGCCAATCACAAGTTGCCACGTCATTAATATAAATTAATGATAAAATAAATTTGGGACCAGTTACACATTTACACGTGTGCCTAAATTAAATTAATAGACATTAAAATTCGGCAAATCAAAGAATGCCACTTGTCTATTAGTGATCCATCAGATAACATCAGCCAAGTTCAATCAGATTATGCCATGTGGCAATTGGACCCAAGCCCAAGCCCATATGAGGTCCATCAAACTCTATAAATAGAGGAGGCCACCATTCATTTTGGGGGATTCAAATTCAGATTTGGAGACAGAGTCAGAGAACTCAGAGTCCAGAGCATTCTGCCAAGAGTCCAGAGTCGGCAGGCCGATCATCCAAGAGGATCAACAAGCTAACAAGCCGATCCAACAGATCATCAAGCCAACAGGCCGATCCAAGAGATCAACAAGCCAACCGACCGATCAAGAAGATCAACAAGTCAGCAGGCCGATCATCCAAGAGATCAACAAGCCAACCGACCGATCAAGAAGATCAACAAGTCAGCAGGCCGATCATCCAAGAGGATCAACAAGCTAACAAGCCGATCCAACAGATCATCAAGCCAACAGGCTGATCCAAGAGATCAACAAGCCAACCGACCGATCAAGAAGATCAACAAGTCAAGTCAGCAGGCCGATCATCCAAGAGATCAACAAGCCAACCGACCGATCAAGAAGATCAACAAGTCAGCAGGCCGATCATCCAAGAGATCAACAAGCCAACCGACCGATCAAGAAGATCAATAAGTCAGCAGGCCGATCATCCAGGAAGATCAACAAGCCAACAAGCCGATCCAAGAGATCATCAACCTAACAGGCCGATCATCCAAGAAGATCAACAAGTCCAATAGGTCGATCCAGGAGATCATCAACCTAACAGACCAGTCATCCAAGAAGATCAACAAGCCAATAAGCCGATCCAAGAGATCATCAAGCCAACAGGCCGATCCAAGAGATCATCAACCTAGCAAGTTGATCATCTAAGAAGCCCAACAAACCGGCCCAAGAAGAGCAACAAGCTAGAGGCCAAAGTTTATATATTTAAGAGAGAGAATCAGAGGATTAAAGTTAGAGATTGTACACCCACACGCATACAACATTAATACAAATATATTATTTATTCCACGTGTCTCCATACCCGAAGTTACGTGTGAACAGACTCAATTTTACATAAAATACCCGAAACACCGGGCCTTACATGATCAAAATCACATAAAAATAAAATCTATGGCCATAAAATTAACCCAAACAGTTCAACGCAAACCGAACATACATTATGCATAAATCCCACGTATTAGAGACTATCGCAACTTTTAATATTAATTAATAGGGACAGCGATGGCTCTGATGCCGATTGAAGGGAATAAAAGTCCCCACGCAGCGGAAGCGCATCGATTGGACCTTACGCCGTATATTAATTAACATTAAAATACCGTTACGAAAACTCAATCAAACTTTAAACATACTTTAAAGCTGCTGGAAAATTGGTTTAAACATGGTGAAAAATAAATCTACATTTATTTTCATGTTTTTCTAAAGAAAAGAGGAAGAACCGTTACAAACCTCCGCTGTAGACTTGACCGTTCTTCGCCAACGATGCTCCAACGAACAAAACGCAGCAGCCTCCTTTGTCCCGTGATCGCTGGAAATATCTTCTTGAATGAAACAATAACCACAGAGGTTACACCGGTATGACTCTAGGTCTAGGAGACAAAAGACTTGTGGGAGTCTTTCTCTAAGAGGGAGGCTAGAGAGAATTCTAGGTCTTGTCTTTGAGAGTCTAAGAGCAAGAGCAAAGTTTCAAGTGTCTTGACCAATTAGGTCTAGTGTTCTATTTATAGAAGAGAGGCCATGAATAAAATATTCAATTAAATCAATCTTTTCCAAAATTGATTCAATCTTATTCCTTAATTAATCAATCATGATCAATCAATTCCATAATTGATTAATCTTTTCCACAAATGACTAATTACTTCCATAAGTGATTAGATCATTTCCATAAATGATTAATCACTTCCTTAAGTGATTAATTATTTCCATAATTGATTAATTCCCGGTTAATGAATTCTTTAATTAATTAACCACCAATTAAATATCACATATTTAATTTCTGGCCTAGAATTAATTAATTTGCCCAAACACATTTTAGGCCTTAAATTAATTAATTCATTATTTGAACTCTTTCAAACTTCCATAAATTTATATTTGAACTTCTTCAAATATTAATTTCTCTCATAATAATATATCAATATATATTATATTTGTTTCCCTTAGTAAATTGAACATTTTCAATTTACATTTATTACTTAGTTGCCTCAAATTACTTTATGAGCTACTAGTGGGACCTAATGGACCTGCAGATCAGAAGCTCCAGCGATGTGAGATTAATTGGTCAAACTCATTAACCACATTAAGCAATATTCGTTAACTGTGTGTTCATTCCACTATAGACTCACAGTTGCACTCTTCTCACTGCAGACATATTTTCTGTGTCCACGGATATAGACCAATATCGACTAGTTAGTCCTTCACGAGTGTCCGTAACACCAGCTGGGTCAAATTATCGTTTTACCCCTGTGTTACCTCTATTTCCTTAAGTACCAATTCTCCTCAATAATGTCTTCCTCAATTGTCTCTATTTCCTTAAGAGACAATTGAGGAAGACATTGTTGAAATTTAAATGCAAGGCGTAAGAATATTGAATTAACTAGTCATTAACGAAAGAATTCGTACCTTGTAACTAGAACATCCATAGAACCTTCGTCCGGGATTCCTCTTTGTCCATGAAGTAATTAATCGAGCTCGTAACCCAGAGTAACAGTACGTACGGTTCTTAGTTCCACGGCCATCGACTCTTACGGACTCTAAACTTCCATCAAAGTTGTCCATTGTAATTTTCAGAACTTTTTTTCCCATTTCTCGTGACATCCAGCTTTGATTTTGCGTACTCTTTGGAACCCTAATCGAAGGAGAAGAAGAAGATTCGACCAGACTTTATTTTCGATTTTGCGTACTCTTTGGAACCCTAATTGAAGGAGAAGAAGAAGATTCGACCAGATTTTCTTTTCGATTTTGCGTACTCTTTGGAACCCTAATCGATTTTGCAGAAGAAGAAGAACGAGAAGAGAAAGACAAATCTTCCACCAGATTTTCTTTTTCGTTTCTTTTTTTAGGTTTAATTTGGGAAACAAGTGCAATGTTAAATGAATCCACCTCATCCACCATAAAACTTAAAAAATGGCAAGTCAATAGCCACCTAAGACTGCCATGTCACCTTAATGAGCGCCACATCATCTCCCCGTTAGTGATTTCACGAAAGTTAAACAGCAGGGACCAAAATGCTCCAAAACTGAAACCTCAGGGACTAATTTGTTCTATTTGAAATCTCAAGGACTAAAATGAAACCTAACTCAAACCTCAGGGACCAAAAGTGTATTTTTCCCTAAATTTAAAAATAAAATTGAAACATATGTAAAATATAACTCAATTGAGTTATAACACCAAATTTAACTTCCATATGTTAAATTTGTAATTGAAACATCAAATTGAATTTGATGTTTCAATCCATCTTGAAACTCTTGAAAAATTGAATTTAAACTTTCTTTCACATTTATTTGTAAAAATACCCAACAAATTATTCTAATTTTTTAGCTCACGTATCATTTCTCTCTTTTTTTTCTCATACCTCTATCATTGGAGCAATTACATATACCACAATGTAATCTAAAATAATAGCAAAGATAGCAAAAGCTAAAATATTTGTAAATATGGCACAATTTTAAGTCCAACAAGATTGAAGTGTGTAAAAAGTCGACAACTAGGTCTATCAGTGATAGGTCTCTCAGTGATAGGTCTCTATCATTATTGACATTTCATCTCCACTGAAGATAAAGGGTATATAAGCAATGCTTGCTTCATTTATTATCGGTGATTATTTGTTCGTTCATTTTTCTTTAGACTTATTATCGATATATTATTGTATTGATAGTATTTAACTTTTGTTTTCTATCTATGACTATTTGCACATTTGCTATTAAGTCTTTCACTAATAAACTATATCAGTAGAATTAAAAATGGTATATAAGTTATAAATATCTATCATTGTTATATCATATATCAATAAATAAAAATCTATCAATAATCGTTTGCATGCTCATTTAGTATTAGATATATTGTTAATAATTATATCAATAACATTAAAAAAAATACATGGTATATAAGTAATATTTCACTTAGTTTTCTAGTTGTATTCATGCTTACTACTGATATTATCCATAGAAAACAAAGTGATAAATCAGTGACATTTAACTCTTATTTTCAATATGTGATAGTTTTTTTTTTCTTGAGTACATCAATATTTGGGGGGATTCAAACCTCTGACCTCATGATCGAAGGTACATACCAATTTCCGTTGAACTAAGCTCGCTTTGGCTCAATATGTGATAGTTAACATGCTTCTTTGTCATTAGTTTTATCACTAATATACCATATCAATAGGATTATAAATGATATAAAAGTGATATTTGGTCTATTATCGGTATATGCTATTAAAAATAGTAAATCAATGATAATTTAAAAAACAAACAAACAAAAGATAACAAATAATAATGAATTACTAACGATAGTCATTCATGGCTAATATGCTATTGTTTTTTATATCTATCAATCATAGATATATATCACTAATTGACATATATCATTGATAAACATATAAATGGTCTATCATTGATAGACTTAAATGATAATAGTCTATCAAGCACATAGAAATTATTGTAATAAACGTAAAAAATAGCCTAACAATAATATAAATCCAATATTAATAGACTTATTAATGGTCTATTGATAAAAAAAATAGATATTGTTTATCAACAATTAACATAAAAATGGTCTATTAATGATAGACATCTATCGATGATAAAAGTAAAAATGGTCTATCAACGCTTGACCAAAAAAAAAAAAAGTTCATAATGATATAAATCTATCATATCATTGATAGACCATAAAAATAGTATGTGTTGATGGTTGAATTTTGCTTAGGGAATTGCCCTTCGCCCCACGCAACGATCAGCAGTGAATTTGTAAGGATGCGGGAAGAGCGTGACCTGCAAAACAAACAAACGCTGCACACCGGTGTGGTGTAGACCACGCGCGCTCCGATGCTTAAGTTAGCTACTGGCCGAAGAACAAGTAGAGTGTATTTAGGGTTAAGTTTTGCATACCTGTGTGCGTTGGTGGTTCCTCCTTTTGTAAGTCCCCTTAGGGTTTCGGCTGCTCGCCACCGGAGCGTCCATGGGCCTTTGGCCCTGGTCGGCCTCGGCATTGGGCCGAGGCCGACCACTTGCTCGGCCTCTCCCTTAGGATGAGGCCGAGCATCATGTCTGGAGGGCCGGGTTGGGCTCCGGCCCTTCGGTCTTCTTCACCTTGGCCTCTTCTAGCTTCTGGGCCGATTCACCGGGGCCCATCCTGCACAAAATATCACAGAACGATTTCTGCCCATAACATTAAGCCCCCACTCTCTATTGGAGTTCCGGGGCATTTCTCGGACTCTAATGGAGAGTTGGAATTCAATCATTTCACTGTAGAAAAACTCATTACACATGCATGAATCCTCACATTTTGCCTTTTAATTATGCAACCATTTGGTTGACTCTTTGTGAGGCAAAAAGATTTCTTCCAGTTGATTGTTAGTCAACTTGTGAGTTGGTTTGGAACCAACCTAGCATCTTGGAATAGAGAATCCCATTGGGATCTAGTTGGATGAAAAAGACGAATGGGAAAAGACAAAACGGGGGGCTGACCGATGCTGCCTGGCAGCAGGTGCGCTCAGCCTCGGCACTTTGCCGAGGCCGAGCAGGCTAGGCTTGCCGTGGCAGGCCTAGCATGCCTTGTCCCGTCATTTTTTTTCTTTTTTTTCTTTTTTTTTTTTTGAATTTCAAATTTGAAATCCGAGATCCCCTCCAATCTCCCTCCATTTTGGCTCTATAAATAGCCTTTTCATGCTCTCCACTTTCCTCACCAAACTCTCTTCTCAAGCTTTCTCCAAGGTAGCAGCTTTTCCTTTCTTTCATATCCGTGATCTCAGTTTCTTGGGCCTGGAGCCGTATTAGGGGATTCGGCTCACCCGTGGTCAGTTGATTCTCGTTCTCCATTGTACTTGCTTGTTGCCTACAGCGTTTGCTCGTCAACTCTTCCCCACAGACGGCGCCAACTGTTGATGGTTGAATTTTGCTTAGGGAATTGCCCTTCGCCCCACGCAACGATCAGCAGTGAATTTGTAAGGATGCGGGAAGAGCGTGACCTGCAAAACAAACAAACGCTGCACACCGGTGTGGTGTAGACCACGCGCGCTCCGATGCTTAAGTTAGCTACTGACCGAAGAACAAGTAGAGTGTATTTAGGGTTAAGTTTTGCATACCTGTGTGCGTTGGTGGTTCCTCCTTTTGTAAGTCCCCTTAGGGTTTCGGCTGCTCGCCACCGGAGCGTCCATGGGCCTTTGGCCCTGGTCGGCCTCGGCATTGGGCCGAGGCCGGCCACTTGCTCGGCCTCTCCCTTAGGATGAGGCCGAGCATCATGTCTGGAGGGCCGGGTTGGGCTCCGGCCCTTCGGTCTTCTTCACCTTGGCCTCTTCTAGCTTCTGGGCCGATTCACCGGGGCCCATCCTGCACAAAATATCACAGAACGATTTCTGCCCATAACATTAAGCCCCCACTCTCTATTGGAGTTCCGGGGCATTTCTCGGACTCTAATGGAGAGTTGGAATTCAATCATTTCACTGTAGAAAAACTCATTACACATGCATGAATCCTCACATTTTGCCTTTTAATTCCTGTACTTGTACTTTCCCTTCCAATTAATGAAATAGGCCATGGCCTTTTTATCTTTCAACACTCTTGCCTACCTCGAATAACCTTTGGGATTATTAAGAAAAACTCCATCAGGATAAGCAAGACCATATGCATAACAAACAAGCAACTTATGAAACATTAGAGAGAGAATGGCAAAAGGGAGTGGGACGAGGCGAAACCGGGGCGATCTGGGGCACCAGGGACCGAATGAAGGCCACCGGGCTCGGCCCGCGCAAACGGGCCAAATGGTCCGCCTCGGCTTTTTGCCGAGGCCGACCATATGGGTCGGACCATTTTGGCCCGACCCTTTGGTCCGGTCTTCCTCTGGGTCGGTCTTTCGGTCCTACCTCTGCCCGACTGTCCTCGTCAGCTCCTTGTCCATCTGTGTGGTCCAAAATCACCTATAACATTAAGCCCCCACTCTTGAATTGGGATTCAGGTGCGACTTTCATGCTATAGGCCGAGCTCCTTAAGCCCAATTTAAGAGTACAACTCTCGTCTCGTGTTGACTTTTGTATGACTTCTTTGTTATCCTGCAAGATAGGGCGAGCTATGCAAACTAAAAACTCCCTGAGTAGGGATTAGATGAAACGGAAATGAGAAGAGTGATATGCTACAGAAGTGGCCGGAGGGCCTCTTTTCACCTTAGCAAAAAGGTCATTCTTAATCCACTCCTACCTTCAGTCTCCCCTCAAAACATGCCCTTATCATGCCAAGAATCGTATCTTTGGAGGAAACAAGAACAAGCTCATACCTGGCTCTTGAAGGGAGAAGCGTACTCCCGTCATGTGCAATTGACTTAGCGCGCCCCTAGGCTGGCTTCCTTGCCCGAGCGAAGTAAGTAGCCTCACCTGTCCTCCACTTTAGCTCACAGTTGAGCGTTCCCTCAATCACGCCCCTGGACCGTTCCCAACATCAGGGTGCTCGGCCTCGGCCTTGGCATGAGGCTGAGCGCCCATTTTTTACATAGTTCGCAAGACCTGTTCACCTACACCCAGTGCCAGGATTCCTGCATTGTTGGAGAGAGCTTGGGGAAGCCCGGAAAGTCCCTGGACCCTCGCTCAGGCATAACGTTCATCCCAGGGGTGCGTGCACTCTTCTGGGGCAAGGTACTTGGGGAGGCCAAGGAATTTCCCGAGCCTCTCTTCAAGCATAATGTTCATCCCAGGGGTGCGTACACTCTTCTGGGGAAAGGTGCTTGGGGAGGCCAAGGAATTTCCCGAGCCTCTCTTCAAGCATAATGCTCCTCCCAGGGGTGCGTACACTCTTCTGGGGAAAGGTGCTTGGGGAGGCCAAGGAATTTCCCGAGCCTCTCTTCAAGCATAATGTTCCTCCCAGGGGTGCGTACACTCTTCTGGGGAAAGGTGCTTGGGGAGGCCAAGGAATTTCCCGAGCCTCTCTTCAAGCATAATGTTCATCCCAGGGGTGCGTACACTCTTCTGGGGAAAGGTGCTTGGGGAGGCCAAGGAATTTCCCGAGCCTCTCTTCAAGCATAATGCTCCTCCCAGGGGTGCGTACACTCTTCTGGGGAAAGGTGCTTGGGGAGGCCAAGGAATTTCCCGAGCCTCTCTTCAAGCATAATGTTCCTCCCAGGGGTGCGTACACTCTTCTGGGGAAAGGTGCTTGGGGAGGCCAAGGAATTTCCCGAGCCTCTCTTCAAGCATAATGTTCATCCCAGGGGTGCGTACACTCTTCTGGGGAAAGGTGCTTGGGGAGGCCAAGGAATTTCCCGAGCCTCTCTTCAAGCATAATGTTCATCCCAGGGGTGCGTACACTCTTCTGGGGAAAGGTGCTTGGGGAGGCCAAGGAATTTCCCGAGCCTCTCTTCAAGCATAATGTTCATCCCAGGGGTGCGTACACTCTTCTGGGAAAAGGTGCTTGGGGAGGCCAAGGAATTTCCCGAGCCTCTCTTCAAGCATAATGTTCCTCCCAGGGGTGCGTACACTCTTCTGGGGAAAGGTGCTTGGGGAGGCCAAGGAATTTCCCGAGCCTCTCTTCAAGCATAATGCTCCTCCCAGGGGTGCGTACACTCTTCTGGGGAAAGGTGCTTGGGGAGGCCAAGGAATTTCCCGAGCCTCTCTTCAAGCATAATGTTCATCCCAGGGGTGCGTACACTCTTCTGGGGAAAGGTGCTTGGGGAGGCCAAGGAATTTCCCGAGCCTCTCTTCAAGCATAATGCTCATCCCAGGGGTGCGTACACTCTTCTGGGGAAAGGTGCTTGGAAACTTTATGAAACGAAATTCTTTATTTCAGATCAACAAATTGATTACAAAAAATAACGAAAGCTGAAAGTGATCCCGGAGGACTGAAAACATAGTAAATACTAAACTAAAGCTCCATTGGGAGGGGAAAACTAGCCTCTTCATGTGCTCGGCCTCGACCATATCCCGAGGCTGGTGTTGCCTGAATCCTTCTGTCAACGTTTTTGAGGGCCATGAAGTAGCATTCTCTAGACATCTTCTGCTCGCCATACACTGCTCCAACGCCTTTCTCTGTTGGGAACTTCAAGACTTGGTGGTAGGTTGAAGCTACAGCCTTGAGCCCGTGCAGGGTGGGTCGTCCCAAGATGGCGTTATATGCCGGGACGCAATCAACCACCAAGAAATTGATCATCCTCGTTATGGCATGCAATCCCTCTCCAAACGTTACCGGTAATTCTACACTCCCTCTCGGGCTGACTTTTTCTCCGCCAAAGCCCACCAGCGGCGTAAGACTTGGCTTTAGGTGTTCATTCCCCAGCCTCATGGCGTCGAACGCGGTAGCCGAGAGTACGTCAGCGGAACTTCCCCCATCAACGAGGATTCGGTGAACCTTTGCGTTGGCGATCGTCAGAGCAACTACCAGTGCATCATTGTGCGGGTGACGCACTCTTGTGGCCTCCCCCTCTGTAAACTCCAACCTGGGTGAGTTTTTATCAAGATGGAGTGAGTACATACCTCGCCCATCGGGCTCGTGTTGCGCCTCCCGAACGGCAGCCTTTCGTTTCCTACCTGACTCCCCTCCTGAGGGTCCCCCTAAAATGGTTCGAATCTCAAGTGGTGGGTTGGCACCGCCCTTGCCTTGGTCTGCTGGTAGAGGCCTTTTGCTTCTATCGTTTCCCACGAACTCCTTGAGGTAACCTTCTCTGATCAGGGTTTCTATCTCATCTCGCAACTGGATGCACTCTCGGGTTGTGTGGCCGTGATCTCCATGGAACATGCAGTATTTGTTTCGGTTTCTCCTGTCGGGATCCGATCTCAACTTCTCCGGTCGTTTCAGCAGATTCGTGTCCTGTATCGCGGCTAAGACCTGTTCAAGTGAAGCTTTCAGTGGCATGTACCTGTCGTACCTGGATTTAGGCTCTGCTCGACTTTGCAGTTCCCTGGCATCTGGCCGGCCTCGGCCATTGGCCGAGGAGTGCTCTGGTCGGCCTCGGCCCTTTCCCTCGGCCTGGTGCCTCTTTCCTTTGTCTTCGCGGCGTCGGTCCGACATTGTTACCCCCCGACTCTCTCTTTCTTCCTGCTTAGACTTCAACAGCTCCTCAGCACTTATATATCTTTGAGCCTGGGTCATGAACTCAACGTACGTTCGTGGCTGGCTTTCCCCAATTGAATTGAGTAGCCTTTCGTCCTGCAATCCTGAAATTACAGCAGTTAAGGCAACTCCATCGTCGTAACGTTCCACCTGCAAAACCTCGTTACTAAATCTGTTAATATAATCCCTTAGGCTCTCCCGGGGCCCCTGTTTTACTGTCAGCAAGTTGATTTGGGGCTTCTGTCGACTACGGGCCCCCAGGAACTGCGTGACAAACACTCGGGCCAACTCTCTGAACGAGCCTATTGACCTTCGCGGGACCTTCCCAAACCACTGCCTCGCTAAACCTGTGAGTGTGAGTGCAAAGGCTCGGCACCTTGTTGCTTCGTTTGCCCCATGAAAGTCCATCCAAGTTTGGTATGCATCTAGGTGCTGTTTTTGATCCTTTTTCCCATCGTACTGCGGGAAGTTCGGCACTCTGAATTTGTGCGGCACCTCCCCTTTCATAATCTCATCAGTGAAGACTGGCCCTTCTTGCCCAATCAAATCTTCTATATCCTCGTTCTCTGCCTTCTTTTGGGAGGTTTGGTGACTAGCCTCCCCTTGTGGCCAACCGGATACCTCTCGCTCCTTTCGACCCTGCTCGGCCTCGGACTTTGGCCGAGGCTCAAACCTGCCATTGTTTCCTGTATACTTACTTGGTGCCTGGGTTAGCGGAGAACCCCTGCGGACCTTCTTGCGGCTCGGCCCGGCCTCCTTCTGAACCCGGTCATCCCCGGGAGGTGGCATCCGGCTGGTCACGCTTTCTGAATCTCCCACCTCCTCGTTGGCTATGCCCTTACCCTTCTTTGGGTCTCTGTGTGGATGCTCTTCCTCATGCCCGGCAAGATCAGGCTTTTTCAGCAGAGTGAGGATTTCAGCCAAGTTCTGCCCCATCTCGTTCATCCTCCCCTTCATCTCCGCGATCTCAGTTTCTTGGGCCTGGAGCCGTATTAGGGGATTCGGCTCACCCGTGGTCAGTTGATTCTCGTTCTCCATTGTACTTGCTTGTTGCCTACGGCGTTTGCTCGTCAACTCTTCCCCACAGACGGCGCCAACTGTTGATGGTTGAATTTTGCTTAGGGAATTGCCCTTCGCCCCACGCAACGATCAGCAGTGAATTTGTAAGGATGCGGGAAGAGCGTGACCTGCAAAACAAACAAACGCTGCACACCGGTGTGGTGTAGACCACGCGCGCTCCGATGCTTAAGTTAGCTACTGGCCGAAGAACAAGTAGAGTGTATTTAGGGTTAAGTTTTGCATACCTGTGTGCGTTGGTGGTTCCTCCTTTTGTAAGTCCCCTTAGGGTTTCGGCTGCTCGCCACCGGAGCGTCCATGGGCCTTTGGCCCTGGTCGGCCTCTCCCTTAGGATGAGGCCGAGCATCATGTCTGGAGGGCCGGGTTGGGCTCCGGCCCTTCGGTCTTCTTCACCTTGGCCTCTTCTAGCTTCTGGGCCAATTCACCGGGGCCCATCCTGCACAAAATATCACAGAACGATTTCTGCCCATAACAGTATGTATCAATGATAGATAATGGTAAAAGTGGATTATGTAAAAATATTTAAGTACATGCATGTGCAAAAAATTTTAAAGAATTGTCATATTTGCAAATTATTTATCTGTGTGACATATTTAAAAATAGGGAAAAATACACTTTTGGTCCCTGAGGCTTGGGTTATGTTTCATTTTGGTCCCTAAGTTTTCAAACTCGACAATTTAGTCCCTGAGGTTTGGATTTTGTTTCATTTTAGTCCATCCATCCAATTTTCCATTAACATTTAACGGTATGTTGGCGTGGTATTGATTTTTTATTAAAAAAATATTTTTTAATTTGTTAAAATATAAATATATTAAATAATAAAAATATTATTATTTAAATAATTTTTATATTTTTATTTCTTCTTCTTTCTTCTTCACCACCAGCACCACCCCACCTCTACTACTGTCGCCGGCGACAACAACAATTTTTTTTCTTCTCTTCTTCTCTTTCTTCCTTTTCTTCTCCTTCCTTTTTACTTCTTCTTTCTCTTCACCATCTTCATCTTCCTCCTTCCTCATTCACCTCCACTACAGCTACCGACGTCGACCACCACCTGCCGCTGTCCGTCACTCGTCCTCAATCGCTGCCACTTGTCTTCTTCTTCCTCTTCATCTTCACATTCCTTCTATTTTTTCGTTTACAAAGAGAAGAATAAAAAAAACATATCTGAAAAATAAGAAGATTTCCAGCCACACCCAGACTAGTGTCGCCCGTTGCTCATACTCACGCTCACACCCAAACCAACGCCGTCTGTCGCTCACACTCACGCCCACACCCAGACCAACGCCGATCATCGCTCACAACTCACGCCCACACCCAAACCCGCGCCGATCGTCACTCACACCCGCCGCACGTTCACGAGTGCAACTAGATTTGGAACGGGTCTGCCTCGTCGAAAAAGAGTCGAGATCTACTGTTCGTGGGTTGACTGCTACCAGATCTGGAATGAACGACAGATGCGTCTGCCGGCGCGAGGTGGCAGCGAGTGGTTGGTTCTGGAGATGGGATGCTGTCACTAGTCTAGGTGTGTGAGACGGGACGGAAGGAAGAAAGGCGAAAGGAAGAAAGGAATGAAGAGAGAAAAAGAAAAAAATAGTTGTCGCCGGCGAGCGACAGCTGGCGAATGATGGTTGTCGGCGACGATGGCTTTAATAGTGGGTGGTGGCTGGTGGTGAAGCGAGGAAGAAGAATCGGTGGTGAAGTGAGGAAGAAGAAGATGATGATGGAGAGAGAGAAAGAAATAAGTTTATTAAAAAAATATTTTTATTCTTTTAATTTACTTCTATTTTAAAAATTTTAAAAATAATTTTTTAATAAAAAAAAAGTAGTGACACGACAGCCCTACGTTAGTTTTTAATGGAGAAAATGGATGGAAGGACTAAAATGAAACTAAAACCAAACCTCAGGGGCTAAATTGTTGAGTTTGAAAACTTAGGGACCAAAATGAAACCTAACCCAAACCTCAACAATTAAAAGTGTATTTTTCCCTTAAAAATATGACAACCCAATTTTGCCACCCATTATAATTTTTTTTTTTGAGTTCCCACCCATTATAATTTATCGTGACCTTTGCAAACAAAAACTAGCACTTTAGTCCTTGGCATTTAAGAAATTGTTCCAAATTAAAAGTATTTGATGTATTATCATTAATGTAAATTCTAAAAGTAGTAGTTTGTTAAGATAGTTTAGTAACAATTTGTTAAGATATTTTTATTATGTTATTTCTTTAATAGATTATCATTGTATTTAAAGGAGAGTTGTACATTTTGTTTGATGAATGAGAAACACTTTATTTTCTCTCCACATTTGATATGGTATCAAAGCACCCCTGAAATTCGGGCGCTTTCTCCCGGACCGCGCCTTCTTATTCGTTATTCTCTGTGTCTTCTTCAATGGAAGACAACGAAAATTCTAGCGATGCTTCTTTGGACATTGACGTGCAATTGAATCATTTTCTTCTACATCATTCCTTTGCTTCGACGACCACACTCATCAATCAACCTCTTATTGGAGCTGATAACTATGTTTCATGGAGTAGGGCAGTGATGATGGCTCTCTCTAGAAAAAACAAGGAAGGTTTTATCGATGGTACCATCGTCAAGCCTACTTCGACTAAAATGGCAAAGGCTTGGAAGTGTAACAACGACATCATAGCCTCGTGGATTATGAACTCTATTTCGAAAGAAATCGCTGCTGGCATTGTCTATACTAGTTGTGTTAAAGACGTATGGGATGAACTTGCCAATAGGTTCAAGGAGAGTAATGGACCAAAGACCTATCAATTATGGAAGCAACTAATTACTATTTCTTAAGGAAATCTATCTATTAAGGCTTATTTTACAAAGTTGAAGACTATATGGCAGGATCTTAATGATTTTCGCCCAACAATTTATTGTTCATGTGGAAAAATCAAGGAATTTCTCACACATTTGGAGTCTGAATATGTTATGATTTTCCTTATGGGCCTCAATGATCATTATGCTCCCATTCGAACTCAAATCTTGCTGATGAATCCAATTCCGTCAATTAGCAAAGTCTTCTCCCTAGTTATTCAAGAAGAACGTCAAAGGAATGCTAGGATTCCAATCTCACAACCAGATCCTTGTTGCCCTAATTGCTACTAGTGGTTCGAAGAAGAATTCTTCTAGTAACTCCAATACTAATTCTTCTTCACGTAAAAGGGAACACACCAGAGATGATCAAAGGCCAATTTGTTCTCATTGTAGAATCAAAGGTCATACTGTGGACAGATGGCTACAAGATCCACGAATATCCACTTGGTTATCAACCACGAAATCGGAATACAAGCACCAATGTCAATGGCAATAATTCTCAAAGTACTGTTGGCACCAATTCTGTTTCTCAGGTTCCACAGCTGTTGGGTTTCCAGAGTGAGTAAAAATATGGTAAAAATAGACTCTAGAACACTGTGCAAGCATACACAATCCGCAACAAGTGATAAGTAATTTATTGTATCCACGTGGCTGAATAGCTCTCACTTTATCTATTTCGTATAACTCTTTAATGGTTTCAAAAGTGGTTAAAATGATTGATTTTGATAGAATGTTGAAGCAAAAGAAATGACAGAACAGAAAGTAAACAAATAAAGCAGACAGATTGGAAACAGACGTTGGTCAGGATTTCAGTAATTGTTTAAAAAGATGTTCTAGCAATATTATTGATTAGGCAATTCTCTTGCAGCCTTATTAGTAGGATCCTCCTGGAACTCTGGATTTTTTGGAATGTGTTTCAACTCCAATGACGTGCTACCGATCAAGCAATAGGCAACTGACTATCCTTAACTCAGTCACTGACGTTCACCAATACACAATGATATAGTGTGATTAAATGCCACACACTTCTCAAATCATCCCTGAAACAAAGAAGTGATATTCATATCGGCTGGCCAGGCGGGCACAAAATAGAAATATGCACAACAATTAATCAAGATGCTCAAATCAACATATATTGCATAGGGAATAAAGCACGACAATTACATGACTCCTAACCAACACCTAAGCAAATTTAGTTCATATGGTTCATGATAACGCACGATACAATCTGAGTATGTGCATCCATAACTACAAGAAATTACAAGAAAAGATTAATTCCCTTGGTCAAATCTGTAGTTGATGGTCTTATTGAAGTCTCCAATCTTTCCTCCTTTATTCAATTCCCAAAGATGGAAATGAGAAAATGACCTTCTCCAAAAATGGAATGTTTTTTACTTGAGACGACTCTTCCCTTTTATAGAGTGATAGCAAGACCTAATTAGGTCAAATTGTACACATGGAAGACTTTCCAAGCTTCTTAGATCCGAAAATAGCTTAACTAACTTCAGTTCATTAAAATGGATTATGAGCTGTGACGTGGCAGTTTTGCTCCCTGCTTTGTTGGATCACAGATTTTGCTCCCTCAAGTCTCTCAACAATATATTCTGCATAAAATAACTTCCAAAGCATCTATTCTTCCAAATGGGTTAAAACATATAATATTCATCTAAAAGTAACCCTATTTAGCACAAATGACACACAAAATACTGTAGAATTAAGGCCTAAATAACTCCATTTTGGAGAGTTATCAACAGCCTTCTTCAATCGAAGGGAATTTCTTTTCGAGCCTCAATGCCAACCAGTGTTCTCAACTGATGGAGCTCTTAACTTCTCAACTCCAAGCTGCTAAAACTGATTCTATCATAGTGGCAACCTCCTCTGTTCCCGCTACAGGTATATGTTCTGCTATCTTTACCTATTTCATCTGATGTATGGATTGTTGACTCGAGTGTTTCACAACATATCTCTCATTGTTATCATTTATTTCACAACTGGTGTCGTGTATATGATGTCTCTATTATTCTGTCTACCTCATACCGAGTCATTGTCGATTACATTGGGGATATTCAGCTATCCTCAGATTTTATTCTTCGAGATGTTCTATATGTGCTAAAGTTCTCTTACAACCTAATATCAGTGAGCTGCTTATTGGTGTCTCCTAATATTACACTTAACTTCTTTGGTGACCATTGCATCATACAGGACAATCACCTATTGAAGATGATTAGCAAGGCTAGTTGCCAAAATGGCTTGTACCTACTGTCTTCACAGCTTGAGGTTCCTATTTGTTCTGTTTCTACTGATACTTGGCACCACCGTTTAGGTCACTTATCTCCTAAACAACTTTTGTTAATGAAAAATTTACTTTCTATTTTGGATTCTCATAATAAGCATTGTTCTATTTGCCCTATAGCTAAACAAATGAGGTTATCATTTCCTTTTAATAATAATAATGTAGCTGCAAATGTATTTGATATAGTCCATTGTGACATTTGGGGGCCTTTTAAATCCTTCACATATAATGGTCATCGATTTTTTTTTTACAATTGTGGATGATTGTTCTCGATATACTTGGGTCTATCTTAGGCGTGCAGAGTCTGATGTTCATGTTATAATTCCTTGGTTTTTTAAACTTGTGTTGCCTTTTA
Source organism: Luffa acutangula (assembly GCA_036850905.1). Classification (NCBI taxonomy): domain Eukaryota; kingdom Viridiplantae; phylum Streptophyta; class Magnoliopsida; order Cucurbitales; family Cucurbitaceae; genus Luffa; species Luffa acutangula. The sequence continues at coordinate 39,390,590 of CM072097.1, read as the reverse complement.
GAGTGGGTTAAAAATATAATAGAATTTAGCTCTAGAATACTATGCAAGTGCACATAGTCTGCAACAAGTGATAAGTAATTTATCGTATCCACGAGGTTTTGAATAGCTTTCACTCTACCTATCTTGTGTAACTTTTTAGTGATTTCAAGGTTGTTAAAATGATTGGGTTTTGAAATAATGCTGAAGCAAAAGAAATTAGAGAGTAGAATGTAAGCAGATAAAGTAGACAGATTGGAAACAAGCGTTGGTTAAGATTTCTGTAATTGTTTAAAAAGATGCTCTAGCAATAATATTGATTAGGCATTCTCTTGTAGTCTTATCAACAGGATCCTCTCGGTACTCTGGATTTTTTGGAATGTGTTTCAACTCGAATGACGTACTACCAATCAAACACTAGGTGACTGGTTATCCCTAACTCAGTTACTGACGTCCACCAACACATAATGGTCTAGTGTGACTACATGCCACAAATCTCTTAAATCATCCCTGAAACTAAGAGAAGGTATTGATGTGGACTTTTCCTAACCGCAAGCGCAAGGGTCAAGTAATAATAAAGAGTTCGTATAAACGAGTGTCGTCCTCTGGATTGGATTTTTAAGCAAATCAAGTATTGTGAATTATCTTGCCCAATTTTATTTAGGGATCAAAAAGTGATGATTGAATGATATGAAAACCAAATCAAAGCAAGTAAAAAGTGTGGAATTTCAATTGGGAAAACTACTTAGGGAATTGATTTCGCCGATTTAGTTTAGGATTGATTTTAAGGAATAAGTTATTATGCACAATGGAATTATGAGCCAAAGACCCTTTAATCACAACTACCTCTCCCGAGTATAATTGATTCTCATGCAAATTAACCAACTTGATATCCCTATCTAAGTTTATTAATCATGCAAGGCAATGAGATCTTTCAACCAATTCTAAAGTTAATCTAAAACCGTCACGAAATAGAAACTAAACTTTAGTCATGCAATCTTGAGTAAGTCTAAATCAAATCCCCTCTCCCGAGCTAGATTCGAAACTTAAATCATCCAACTAATGGCCAATTAATTGAAAGCATTAAATCAAGATTACAAACATAATACCATTGCACAACTTAAACCATAAATCAATCCATAAACACAATCAACTACATCAATCCCTAAGCTTACAAGTTTAGCTACTCATGATCAAAATTACAAGCTCAACTAAACATGTAAAAGCCATAAAAATCTAACTAAAGTGAGGGAAAGAAGAATTAAACTCGTTGTAGGCCGAGACCGAACGTCCCTGTCACGATACCCACAAACAATGGGTTGATTTCCACTTTGCTCCCCTTGCTTCCGCTTCAAAATCCTCTCTTTTCCTCTATTTTACGGCCCCCAAGAAGTCCCAAAATTGGTTCCCCAAAAACCTAGCCGAAAAGATTCTTAAATAGCAAAATTTCGTTGTAGCGTCGAGACGCTATTAAGACAGCGTCTCGATGCTGCCCCTTTTACGCGCGTGTCTGAAAAGGAAAAGCGATAGCGTCGGGACGCTTCCTATCACAGCGTCGAGACGCTGTGGGTCTGCCGCATCTTCTCATTAAGGAAACGTAGCGTCTCGACGCTCCAAGAATGGCGTCTCGACGCTAATGGGCAGAATGCCCATTCTTGGCTCCTTGTTACTTGAATCTTTTTGGTTCTTTGGAAACTTTTCACGTCCCGAACACCCGATTAATTCTTATTCCACGTTTTAACTCAAATCAATGTGTTTCCTACAAAATAAACAATTAAGCACAAAAAAATGGCCCAAACATCATAAAAGACTAGCTAAATTAAATAAGTAAAAGTAGCTAGCTATGCTCGCTATCAAATACCCCCAAACTTAAGCTTTTGCTAGTCCTCGAGCAAACTACAAATCAAACATACAGTAGAAGAATGGATGCAATAATCATGACTCAATCCTCAAGACTCACAAGTCAATAACCAAGCAAGCAAGAGACATGCACATAAGGACCAATGAGGGAGACAAATTAAAATTTTTCCAAAATTAACTTGCACAAGCGAGATCTAACTCAACAAGATCAAACTCTACTAACTCGGGATTGGATTATTAAACTCTCAGCTCATCTTCCCTCTACACTGGCACTAAGGCTTCACTAATGAGTTAATGGAACAAATTAGTTTGTTTTCCTCCATACTTAGGTGCTTTAATTGACAATTAAATTAAGCATTTTTATGTGGCACTAGCTTTCTCACACCTATTGCAGGGACCCTTAACCTGAGTTTTCTCTGGTTGGCCTAACTGATCAGAACAGGGGTAGCTCTTTTTGCCTAAAACTTTATTACTCATTGCATAATGTGCACAAGCCATGACATAAAATTTTCTTTTCTTTCAAAAGTAACAACAAGAAAGATTTTTCTTTCATGATCATGATAAGCATATCTTCTTTTCTTTCCTCCTAAGCAAGATCAAACATGCTAATTTGCAAAAAATTAACTCTTTAGCTCTTCCCTACACCTATCGAGGTGACAACAAGCATATGAACCCAATAATTCGCTCCTAAGCATTCAAATCCAAATCTAGCCAAGACAAATACTCTACTCATGCAAGACATCTCCTAGAAAAAGTTTAATAAGTCTCCCTTTTTGAGCACTCATGCTTACAACTCATCGAAAGCTTGAAAATTGACAAGAAAGCTTATCCTAGGAAATCATAGTCATGCAAAAATAGCATCCAGAAAACAACCATATGCTCAATTCAAAGAAAGCTCAAAACTATAGCCCGAACTCAGATGCTCAAGGGCTCCACAAACATGATAATCCACCCCCAAACTTAAAGCATGCATTGTCCTCAATGTATAAAGAAAATAAAGCATAATCAATCAGGAGAACAATAAAAGAGTAGGAGGAGTGAACGATACTGCCCTGGAATGATGACCTTTTCATGATTGCTTGGCAAAGACAAGAGCACGGGAACTCCTACAAAAAAAAAAACAACAAGACAAAAAAAAAAAACAATAACAAAGTAACTTGGGTTGCCTCCCATAAGCGCTTGTTTATCGTCTCTAGCTCGACGTGCTCGTGCAGTCTGTCAAGGCACATAAAAATTCTCGTATTTCTTTGGACCCTTCTTTCTTGAATCAATATAACCAACGATCGCTAGTAAGCTTACTAGTTTCTCATGGGCCCCTGAAACATAATTATTTTTGGTATTTTTGAATAAAAGAAGCATAAAAGGAGAAATATCAAAATAAAGAGACTCTGACTCTAAAACTGACTCGTGAGAATAGAAAAAAGAACAATCAACATCTATAAAGGATGAAGAAGATAAAACAGACGAAGGCTTTTCAACCTCAAACTCTACCTCCTGAACCGTCACTGCAAGCTCATTTTCTTTTTCTTCCTCACAAACATGTTCTTGAAAGGTGCTACAACTCTCCAATTCTTCTCTACTAACTATGCAACTCACCCCTAACTGCTCATCCTCATCAAGATTGAAAGAACTAAGCTCATGAATGGGTGCCAAAGAATCATCGGCCACATGACTCACTAGACAACCTATGGAAGTGAATCCCACCTCACTAACTTCCTGTGGAGTTTGAAGTCCTCTTATGATTTCATCAATTTTTAGACTCCTCACTCTAGACTCCTCTATATAATTTTGAATTATGCTTTCCAAGGAAGAATTTTCTTTTAAAGGGGTATAACTTGAAGATGAAAAATGGGAATATGGTGTTGAATAAAAAGCCATTCAAATCAATTAAGGCAACAATGATAATTAGGCTTCCAATCAAACAATAACCCAACAAGAACAAATGACAAAGACTCAAACAAAAAAAAATCTAATATGGACAAAATCTAATATGGAAAAATCTAAATATGGAAAATATAATCTAGAAAAAGAAAGTACTATCTAATTAAGGAAAACAAGAAACAAATATGGAAAATATTACACAACTAAAAGAAAAACTAACCTAGAAAATCAAATATGGAAAGAAAAACAAATAAAGAAAAATGCAATCAACCTAGAAAAGTAAAAATACACCCTAAATTAAGACCAAACAATTTTTTTCACAATATCAATCTAGCTAAATGTGTCAATCCCCGGCAACAACACCAAAAACTTGATGTGGACTTTTCCTAACCGCAAGCGCACGGGTCAAGTAATAATAAAGAGTTCGTATAAACGAGTGTCGTCCTCTGGATTGGATTTTTAAGCAAATCAAGTATTGTGAATTATCTTGCCCAATTTTATTTAGGGATCAAAAAGTGATGATTGAATGATATGAAAACCAAATCAAAGCAAGTAAAAAGTGTGGAATTTCAATTGGGAAAACTACTTAGGGAATTGATTTCGCCGATTTAGTTTAGGATTGATTTTAAGGAATAAGTTATTATGCACAATGGAATTATGAGCCAAAGACCCTTTAATCACAACTACCTCTCCCGAGTATAATTGATTCTCATGCAAATTAACCAACTTGATATCCCTATCTAAGTTTATTAATCATGCAAGGCAATGAGATCTTTCAACCAATTCTAAAGTTAATCTAAAACCGTCACGAAATAGAAACTAAACTTTAGTCATGCAATCTTGAGTAAGTCTAAATCAAATCCCCTCTCCCGAGCTAGATTCGAAACTTAAATCATCCAACTAATGGCCAATTAATTGAAAGCATTAAATCAAGATTACAAACATAATACCATTGCACAACTTAAACCATAAATCAATCCATAAACACAATCAACTACATCAATCCCTAAGCTTACAAGTTTAGCTACTCATGATCAAAATTACAAGCTCAACTAAACATGTAAAAGCCATAAAAATCTAACTAAAGTGAGGGAAAGAAGAATTAAACTCGTTGTAGGCCGAGACCGAACGTCCCCGTCACGATACCCACAAACAATGGGTTGATTTCCACTTTGCTCCCCTTGCTTCCGCTGCAAAATCCTCTCTTTTCCTCTATTTTACGGCCCCCAAGAAGTCCCAAAATTGATTCCCCAAAAACCTAGCCGAAAAGATGCTTAAATAGCAAAATTTCGTTGTAGCGTCGAGACGCTATTAAGACAGCGTCTCGATGCTGCCCCTTTTACGCGCGTGTCTGAAAAGGAAAAGCGATAGCGTCGGGACGCTTCCTATCACAGCGTCGAGACGCTGTAGGTCTGCCGCATCTTCTCATTAAGGAAACGTAGCGTCTCAACGCTCCAAGAATGGCGTCTCGACGCTAATGGGCAGAATGCCCATTCTTGGCTCCTTGTTACTTGAATCTTTTTGGTTCTTTGGCAACTTTTCACGTCCCGAACACCCGATTAATTCTTATTCCACGTTTTAACTCAAATCAACGCTTTCCTACAAAATAAACAATTAAGCACAATAAAATGGCCCAAACATCATAAAAGACTAGCTAAATTAAATAAGTAAAAGTAGCTAGCTATGCTCGCTATCAGGTATTCACACCGGCTGGTCAGGTGGGCATAAAATAAGAACAAACACAACAAGTAATCAAGATGCTCAAATCAATATCAATTGCTAGATTATGAAGTACGACAATTGCATAGTCCTAACCAACACCTAAAGTAAATTTCGTTCATGGAATGGAAAGCAACACATGCTACAATCTATTCACGTGCATCTATAACTACAAACTTTTACAAGAAAAGATAATTTCCCTTGAATAAATTCGTAGTTGATGGTCTTCTTGAGTCTCCCAATTGTTCCTCCTTTATTCGGCTTCCAAAGATGGAAAGTGAGTCTCCAACTTGGAATTATTTGACTTGAGACGACTACTTCCTTTTATAGAGTGGACTCAGCCCTAATTAGGTCAAATATTACACGTGGAGGGCTCTCCAAGCTTTCTAGATCCGAGATTGCTTCAGAAAACACCACCTCATTAATGAATCACGTGCAGCTCACGTGGCCAGTTTTGCTCCTAGCTTTGCTGGATCATGGAATTTGCTCCCTCAAGTCGCTCAACATTATTTTTTTCTGCAAAATAACTTCCAAAGCTTCCATTCTTCTAAATAAGGTAAAACATATAATATTCATCTAATAATACACATATTTTGCAAAAATGACACTGATAGCGAGCATAGCTAGTTATCTTTACTTATTTAATTTAGCTAGTCTTTGATGATTATTGACCATTTTATTGCACTTAATTGTTTATTTTGTAGGAAATGGTTGATTGGAGCTATAGAGCAATAATGGAGTTTTTCCCAATTGAATTTCCACACTTTTTACTTGCTTTAATTTAGTTTTCCATTAATCACTCATCACTTTTTGATCCCTAAATAAAATTGAGCAAGATAATTCACAATACTTGATTTGCTTAAAAATCCAATCCAGAGGACGACCTTCGAATTACATTCACTATATTATTTCTTGACCCGTGCGCTTGCGGTAGGAAAAGTCCACATCAAGTTTTTGCAAATCACTATAGAAATAAGACCTAAATAACTCACTAATTTTGGAGAGTTATCAACTTGTTTAGACTCAATTTTCAAAGATTATTAAGATTTTCAGGTCAGAAAACGCTCATAAACTTCATTTTGATGAGTTTTTTTTGCATCTACTGGTACTCAACATTAATTCTCTTGTGTCGAACGCCCTCAACAGAATTCAATGGTTGAAAGGAAACATCAGCATCTGCTTAATGTTGCTCGAGCCCTACTTTTTCAATCTCAGGTATCTATCTGATTTTGGGGGGATTGTGTGCTGACGACTACTTATCTTATCAATCGCATTCCCGTGCCACTTTTGTCTCATGCCACACCGTTCTCCATTTTACACAAAAAGCCTGTTGATCACTCACTACTGCTCACATTTGGATGCTTATGTTAGGTTTCTACTTTGTCTGCAAATCGGTCTAAGTTTGAACCTCGAGCATCTACTTGTGTTTTTATTGGTTACCCCCTAGTATTAAAGGTTATCGAGTTTATGACATAACTAAGGGCCAAGTACTTGTTTCTCGTGATGTTGTTTTCGTGGAAGATCAATTTCCTTTCCATAATATTCAAGATGTACCTGATGTTGATGATGTGTTTCTAGAATTTGTATTACCATGTCCTGCATCTGGTTTTGTGCCTACTTCATAGATTGTTTCTGATGTTAATGAAAGCTCTTCTGGTATTGTCATGCCTCATGCTGATGTTTCTGTTACTATTGGTTCAGCTGATGTTGTTTCTTTTGAGGTCAATGCTTCTACTGATTCAGTTGACTAGCTCTGATGATGGTGTTTCACCTTCAAATCTGCAAACATCTGATCCAATGCCTGAAGCTCATGATTCTCCTACTGAGGCTATTGTCACTCAGTCCCTTTGACGTTCTACTCTAACTCGTCACCCTCCTGGTTTTCTTCAAGATTATCATTGCAATTTGATTCATCACCAAACTGACAACAACATTATTACGTTTCTTTACTCTATTCAGAAATACTTGTCTTATAACAAGTTTGTTGTCCCTCACAGGAACTTCATTTTTAACATCTCAACGTCTTTTGAGCCATCCTATTTTCATCAGGCTATCAAATTTCCACATTGGAAAGATGCTATGGATGAGGAGATTGGTGCTATGGAAAAGGGCAAATACTTAGAGTGTAGTCCTCTTATTGCCTAGTCATCAAGCTGTGGGCTATAAATGGATTTACCAGGTTAAACACAAGGCAGATGGTTCAGTTGACCGCTATAAGGCTCGTCTTGTTTCTAAGGGGTACAGTCAACAAGAAGGTATTGATTCCTTCAACACCTTCTCACCGGTTGCTAAAATTGTTATAGTGAAATTGTTATTGTCCCTCAGTTCATCTTTTGGGTGGGATCTTGTGCAATTAGATGTTAATAATGCATTTTTGAATGGGAATTTATTTGAGGAAGTTTACATGTCATTACCTCTTGGCTACTATACTAATAAACAGTCTTCTACTGCCAATCCTCTTGTTTGCAAGCTTCATAAATCTATTTACGGCCTAAAACAAGCTTCACGACAATGGTTTTTCAAATTCTCTCAGGTGTTAGTTTGTAATGAATTTTCTCAATCTAAAGCCGATTACTCATTATTCACTAGAGGGAAAGATTCTTCTTTTATTGCTCTCTTGGTATATGTTGATGATATTCTCATCACTGGTCCTTCTCCCATTGAAATTGCCTATGTTAAACAAATGTTGCATTCTCATTTCAAATTGAAGGATCTAGGTGTTGTTAGGATATATCTTTCCCAACGGAAATATTGCTTGCAAATCTTGGAAGATTGTGTTTTCTTAGCCACCAAACCTGTTGCTCATCCAATGTATCTGTCTTCCCAATTGTCAGCAACATCCGACACTCTTCTTGATCCTTCTGTTGCTTCTGAATATCGAAGGCTAATTGGCAGGTTACTATACCTCCAAATCTCTCGACTAGATATATGTTTTTGTGTCCATAAGCTTAGCCAATATATTGCTAAGCCTATTCTGACCACTTAAAGGCAACACATCATCTTCTGAAGTATCTTAAAGGGACTGCTGGCCAAGGGATTTTATTTAAAGCCACAAATGATTTTCAGTTAAAGACTTTTGTTGACTTTGATTGAGCGTTTTGTCCTGATACTCGCAAGTCTGTGACTGGATTTTGTGTATTATTGGGATCATCTCTTATTTCATGGAAAACCAAGAAGCAAGCTACTGTTTCTCGCTCATCTGCTGAGGCGGAGTATCGGGCCCTTTCTACTGTATCAAGTGAGTTGACATGGTTTTTACATTTGTTAACTGATTTATATGTTTCTTCTTCTATGCTAGCCATGGTCTATTGTGACAATCAAGCTGCGATTTTCATCGCCTCCAACCCAACCTTCCACGAACGCTCGAAGCACAATGAAGTCAACTACCATTTTGTTCGTGATAAGATTGATCAAGGTCTTCTTAAATTTCTTCCCATTCGAACATCATCTCAACTTGCAGATATGCTTACAAAGCTTTTAGCTGCCACTACTTTAAAGGAATTCATGATCAAGATGGGCATTCTCAACCTTCTTAGTCCATCTTGAGGGGCGGGTATTAGATGTATTATCATTAAAGTAAATTCTAAAAGTAGTAGTTTGTTAAGATAGTTTAGTAACAATTTGTTAAGATATTTTTATTATGTTATTTCTTTAACAAATTATCATTGTATTTAAAGGAGAGTTGTACATTTTGTTTGATGAATGCGAAACACTTTATTTTCTCTCCACATTTGATAAAAAGGTCCCTAGACCATTAGTTGATGACGAAAAAATGACTTGGTAGTTAACTCGTTGATTGGATTTGCTTACTAGATTAATTTTTCAAAGAGGTGGAAATAATATTAGATAACATGCCCCCAATCCTCCAAAATGTTATAAATTGTGAGGTCTCTAGATCCTCAACAGGGTGTCTCTTTGGTTTACAATTCTTGGATCGGATCACATTTTTTTTCTAGAACTGAATATCCGTTTGAGTTTTATGGGTTCTAATATCATATTAGATAATATATGGTTCCATCACAGAACTAATTGACAATGAATGGATCGAGTAGCCCATTTATATTATAAATTGTGAGGTCTCCAAATTATCTTTTCAATGCAGGATCCTTAGCAAACAATTTAGATTTGATGTTCAACCCAAGTTGTTTTGTAACTATACTCAATATAGATTAGAAGGTCTTTTTGTAACCCTTTCTTGGGAAGAATAGAATGACTTATCCCTTCGCCGCTTAGGTTTTTATTTTTTTATTTTTTATTTGGGGGTTTCACCATTTAAATGCTATTATAATTGTTTCTCATAAGAAAAGACAAGAAAAAACAAACTAATGTAGTCAATAAGTTAACTATCAATTCTTTTTTTGTTAGTAAAATTTAATAGTCTAAAGAACCATTTTCTAAAGAGTTAGAAATGAAAATGGTCAGTTTTTTAAACTTAGAGATCAAATAGAAATGTATCTTCAAATTCAGAGACAAAAAAGTGTATGGTACTGTAAATTCGGTTGCAACCAACAAGTCCTTTGCTGAAAAATAGGACTGTTATAAATAGTCCAGAAAATTACATCATGGAGAGCAATGAGAATTTTGTAATTGAGAGAATTTGAGAGACTTATATTCTTACCTTTGCCAATAAAGAAATTGTCCCCCTCTTGCACAGTGGATGTAGGCTTCAGCTGAACCACTTAACTGATCGTGTTTTTCCTTTGGTTTGTCTTGCTTCACAGTTTCAGAAAGTAGGTTTTGTTGCATGTGTGTGTTTTGCAACTCTTAAAACAGAGTGGGTTTTTTCTTGGCACATGATTCTTTCTTTTCCCACTAACAAGTGGTATTAGAGCCTGCAAATAAATCTAGAATTCAATTCTTGAACTCAAGAAAATGTCTATAACTAGATATGATATAGAGAAATTTGATGGAAAGAATGACTTTGAACTATGGAAGGTAAAAATCAAAGCCATCCTTGGACAGCAAAAAGCCATCAAAGCGATAAATGATCCAGCAAAATTACCAATTTCCATGACAAAAGATGAAAAAGAAAACATGGAATTGGCTGCCCGTGGAACTATTGTTCTAAACTTAACCCACAGTGTCTTGAGGCAAATTATTGACCAAGAAACAACATTCAAGATGTGGAGCAAACTAGATGAGATATATCTCAACAAAGATCTCCCTAATAAATCTTTCATAAGAGAAAGATATTTCACTTACCGGATGGATGCTTCTAAATCCTTGACAGATAATCTTGATGATTTCAAAAGATTGTCCTCAGAATTTAAGTCATTGGGAGATAAAATAGGTGAAGAGAATGAAACATTTATTTTGTTAAACTCTTTACCAAATGCTTATAAAGAAGTGAAAGTGGCAATGAAATATGGAAGAGAAAAGATAACAACTGATGCTATCATGTTAGCCATCAAAGTTAGAGAACTGGAAATGCAAGTTTCAAAGAAGGAACAACAAAGTGTAGAAGGTTTGTTCTCAAAGGGGAAGACAAAGAATAATGGGAGAGACAATAAGCATCAAACAGAGGACATGAACAAGCCCAAACTGAAATGCAACTATTGCTGGGTTGGTGGAGACAAATCACTCCAACTTGCCGTGTGAAAGAAAATAAAGGTTAATGGGCTTGGCCCATTAACTTATTAGGTTTTCTCACTATGTATATATATATATATGTGGTGAGTATTTTTAGAGAGGGTGACAGCCGAAAGGAAAATCTTGAAGATTTATTGTTGTGCGACAGTACTTTTCCTTGAGTGACGGCAGTGAGTTTTGTTGAGAGAATAAGATAGATTCTCTTGGGTTGAGGGCGTGTTTTTGTTTCTTTGTTTATCCCAAGTTATCGGGTTGTGATACTTGGAAGTCAATAGCTATTGTTGGGCTATTGAGGGTTAGTTTGTGGCATTATTGAAGGCTTCCTGTAATTTCCCAAATACTAGTAGAACCTGCAGTTGCAGAAGACTGGACGTAGTCCCGAGCTTGGGGCGAACCAGTATATTTTTCGGTGTCGTTTCTTTTTCCCTATCTCTTTTATTATTTTCGTGACTATTATTTTTGGCTTGTGTTGGCTTAACTTGTGGAAGGGGAGATAGTTATAATATTATTGATTGTCGTCATAATATTATTGTTATTGGTATTCCGCATTTTCTCCCAACAATTATTTCCATAGAGATAATCATTTGAAAAAGGATTGCTTCTTTCTTAAAAGAAAGCAAAATCAGAGAAATAAGAAGAACAAACAAGCTGAGACTTCTGTGGGAGAAAATTCCCTTACTTACTCTGATGCATTGGCAACTTCAAATGAATGTGCAACTTAAGAAGGATAATTGGAAACGCAAGATTGGGTTCTTGATTCGGGATGCTCTTTCCATATGACCCTATCCAAATCTTGGTTCAGTACCTACAAAGAGTGGGATGGAGGAGTTGTCTATATGGGAAACAATGATGCTTGTAAAGTCATTGGAATTGGATCCGTTTCTCTGAAACTTAAAGACGAATCAGTAAAGCTCCTTAGAAATGTGCGACATGTTCCCAATCTTAAAAGAAATTTGATATCCTTAGGGATGCTTGATTCCATTCGATGTGAGTACAAAGGATATGGAGGTACATTTGAAGTCAAGAAAGACTCAAAGACAGTGCTTATGGGTGTAAAGATAAATGGTCTGTATGTTATCAAAGATGTACAAATGGTACATTCAGCTCTTGTGGTAACAAATCAAGGACCCACAGAAGGCGATCTATGACATAATCGCTTATCTCATATTAGCTCTAAAGGTTTGCAAGTCTTATCTCAACAGGGGATATTACCTAATGGTGTAAGTGAAAATCTGAGTTTTTGTGAACATTGTATAATTGGGAAATCAACCAGACATAGTTTTCCAAAAGGACAACATACTTCAAAGGAAATCTGGGAGTATATACACTCAGACTTATGGGGGGCCAACACCTACACCACCTCTTAGTGGATCAAGGTATTTTCTTTCACTTATAGATGATTTTTCCAGAAAAAGTTGGGTATATATTCTAAAGACTAAAGACCAGGCACTAAAGAAATTTAAAGAATGGAAACATTTGATTGAAAAACAGACTTCTAAGCAAATAAAATACCTAATAAGGGCAGATAACGGCTTAGAGTTTTGTAGTGAAGAGTTCAATCAGTTTTCTAGATCTCATGGTATAAGTCGTCATAGAACAGTTAGACATACGCCTCAACAAAATGGGGTGGCCGAAAGGTTGAATAGAATTGTCATGGAGAGGGTGCTTTGTCAATTGTCTGAAGCTTTATTACCAGAGAAGTTTTGGGCAGAGACTGTTTCATATACAATATACACCTTAAATAGGTGTCCTCACACCTCAATAAAGCTGCTAACCCCTGAAGAAAAATGGTCTAAATGGCCCCCTAGAATAGAACACCTAAAGGTCTTTGGGTGTGTTGGATACGTGCATCAAAATGAAGGAAAATTGAAGCCTAGGGCAGTTAAATGCATGTTTGTTGGGTTTACCACAGGGGTTAAAGGTTTTAGAATGTGGCATCCAGTTGAAAGACATTGTGATAATAGTAGAGATGTCATATTTCGTGAACAAGAGATGTTTATGATAAAAGAAAGGCAAACAGAAAGTGTTCCACAAAATGTGAACACAAGAATTGAGGTGGAACAAATTGTAAATTTGATAGCGAGCATAACTAGCTATTTTTACTTATTTAATTTAGCTAGTCTTTTATGATTTATTGGCCATTTTATTGCACTTAATTGTTTATTTTGTAGGAAAGCGTTAATTAGAGCTATAACGTGGAATTGGAGTTAATCGAGTGGTCGGGACGCGAAAATATGCCAAAGAACCGGAAAGTTCAAGCAACAAGGAGCCAAGAGAGGGCATTCTGCCCATCAGCGTCGAGATGCCACTCTTGATAGCGTCCCGACGCTATCGTTTTTCCCTTATTCAGAACGCGCGTTTTAGAGGCAGTGTCTCGACGCTGTCTTGATAGCGTCTCGACGCTGTCTTGATAGCGTCTCGACGCTGTCGCAGATTTTCCTATTTAACTTTCTTTTCTTGCTACAGATTGGGGGAGGCCAAATTGAGAGAATTGAACCCTAATTTCGACTAGAGACCTACTGTGGGAGCTGAAGCAAGGACGAGGACCAGGAATCTCACTTGGTGGCGTGGATATCGAGATGGGGACGTGCCGGGATCGACGACATTAAGTGTTTCCTTTCCTTTTACTTCTCTCTAGCTAGATTTTATGGCTTTTTCATGTTTAGTTGAGCTTGTAATGACATGTATGAGTAGCTAAACTTGTAGCTTAGGGATTGATGTAGTTGATTTAGTTTATGGATTGATTTATAGTTTAAGTTGTGCAATGGTTATTATGTTTGTAATCTTGATTTAATGCTTTCAATTAATTGGCCATTAGTTGAATGATTTAAGTTTTGAATCTAGCTCGGGAGAGGGGATTTAATGTAGACTTATTCAAGATTGCATGACTAAAGTTTATTTTCTAATTTCGTGACGGTTTTTAGATTAACTTTAGAATTGGTCAAAAGATCTCATTGCCTTGCATGTTAATAAACTTAGATAGGGATATCAAGTTGATTAATTTGCATGAGAATCAATTATACTCGGGGGAGGTAGTTGTGATTAAAGGGTCTTAGGCTCATAATTCCATTGTGCATGATTACTTATTCCTAAAATCAATCCTAGACTAAAATTGGCGAAATCAATTCCCTAAGTGTTCTTTCAATTGCATCTCCACTGTTTGTTATTTGCTGGTTTTGATTTAGTTTTCATATCATTCACTCACTACATTGTGTTCCCTAAATAAAATTGAGCAAGATAATTCATAATACTTGATTTAGCTTACAAATCCAATCTAGAGGACGACACTCGTTTATACGAACACTTTATTATTACTTGACCCGTGCGCTTGCGGTAGGAAAATTCCACATCAAAATTCTGAAGCTTCTACTTCTCAGTTTAATCCTGAAGTTGAAAGTGAATAATTACCTGAGTTAGAAGAAGAAGAACAGACTCAAGAACAAACAAATCTTCAAAACTATTCACTTGCTAGGGATCGTCAAAGGAGAGACATAGTACCCCCAACAAGATATGCTGAAGCAGATTGCATAAATTTAGCCCTCAGTGTTGCTGCCTCATTAGAAAATAATGAGTCAACTAGTTTTGAAGAAGCTATTAATGATCCAGATGCAAGGAAATGGATCGAGGCTATGAATGAAGAGATGAAATCTCTTAAATTGAATCAAACTTGGACATTGGTGCCATTGCCAAAAGGTTACAAGCCTATTTCTTCTAAATGGATTTATTAATTCAAAGAAGAAATATCGGGTGTTCAAAAGGAAAGGTTCAAAGTACGCCTTGTGGCAAAGGGTTTTACGCAAAGAGAAGGCATATATTACACTGATGTTTTCTCACCTGTGGTAAAACAGACGTCCATCAGATTACTCCTTTCCTTGGTTGTTCAACATGATTTGAAACTAGACCAATTGGATGTGAAAACCGCATTCTTACATGGCTTCTTAACAAAAACCATATTCATGAAACAACCACAGGTTACATCAAATGTGGAGAGGAAGACTTGGTATGTTTGCTAAACAAGTCTATCTATGGTTTGAAACAATCACCGAGGTGTTGGTATAAACGATTTGATGATGTTGTGGCCAAGATTGGTTTTCAAATGAGCTCTTTTGACAGTTGTGTCTATGTGAATTCTTAATCCTTTGAAAAACATGTCTATCTACTACTCTATGTGGATGACATGCTTCTTGCTGGAAGTTCAAAAGAAGATCTTAAAAGAGTAAAGCTACTATTGAAGAAAGAGTTTGACATGAAGGATTTGGGAGAGACTAGAAGAATCCTTGGAGTTGAAATAACCAGAAATAGAAGTTGCTCTAATCTATATATAAGTCAAAGTGACTACTATGATAAAATTCTAAGGAAGTTTAAAATGGATGAAGCAAAGTCAGTAAACACCCTTATGGCTCATCATTTTAACTCTCAGCAGCAAACTCTCCTATTGATACTGATACATAACACTTAAAATTCATGGCTAAAGTGCCTTACTCTCTAGCAGTTGGAAGTTTGATGTACTTAAAGGTCTCTACTAGACCGGACTTATCCTATGCCACTAGCTTAGTTAGCCGTTATATGGCTAATCCTGGTAAACGTCATTAGGAGGCTACCAAATGGATATTGAGATACCTTAAATCTTCTAAAGGTGCTCGATTACTCTATAAAAGGAATGATCCTTCTAACGATGAGATTTATGGCTACGTGGATTCTGATTATGCTGGAGACTTGGATAAATGAAGGTCCCTTTCTGGGTATTTTTTCCTTTATGGCAATAACTTGCTAAGTTGGAAAGCTACCCTACAATCAGTTGTAGCTTTGTCTACTATAGAGGCAGAATTTAAAGCCCTTACAGAAGCCATCAAAGAAGGATTATGGTTAAAGGGGCTGCTAAATGATTTTGGGATCAGTCAACCTAAGGTGAAAATTTATTGTGACAATCAGAGCACAATTTATTTGTCCAAAAATTACCAATTTCACAACAGAACTAAACACATTGGTATCAAGTATCATTTTATCAGAGAACAAATTGAGAAAGAAGAAGTAGAAGTTGTGAAAATACATACTTCTGAAAATGTTGTCGACATGCTCACCAAATCCGTCACTCATTTGAAATTCCTTCGATGTCTCAAATTGATTGGGTTTGAGCTACCTGAAAAAGGTTGATTAAAGTAAATGTTAAAAGGGGGATTGACTTGTTGATTTCAAAGGTGGAGATTTTGTAAATTCGGTTGCAACCAACAAGTCCTTTGCTGAAAAATAGGACTGTTATAAATGATAGTGAGCATAGCTAGCTATTTTTCTCTAATTAATTAAGCTAGTCTTTTACAATTATTTGCCCAAATTTATGCATTTTTATGTGTTATTTGTAGGAAGTATGTGCTTGAAACTTAATTCAGCAATTGGAGTCAATGGAGTTCAATCCTAAAAAAAAAAAAAAAAAAAAAATAGCGTCGCGACGCTCTCGACAAATTTTCCAGAATCGCGGATTCGCGACAGCGTCTCGACGCTGTCGCCAGATTTTCTATAAATTCATCATTCTGTGCTACGGATTGGGGGGAGTCCAATTGGTTAGATTTTAGCCCTAATTTCGACTAGAGACCTTTGGTGGAAGCTAAAGCAAGGCCAAGGAGCGGGAATCAAGCGAGAAGACGTGGAGATCGTGACGGGGACGTTTCGGTTTCAACGGATCCGAGTTTTCCTTTCTCTTTTCCTTACCTCTTGTAGTTTTTATGGTTTTTCTTTCAATTAGTGTTTATGGTTTAAAGACTATGAATTGCTAGTTATTTGTCTTAGGGATTGATGTAATTGTTTTAGTTTTTGGATTGATTTTAGGTATGAATGTGTTTTTATTTTATGCATGCAATTTTGTTTAATGCTTTCAATTACTTGATCACTAATTGAATGATTTAAGTGTTGAATCTAACCACTACTATAAAAATCACTTTTAATGACGGGCAATACCCGTCATTAAAGACTTTTCATCACGGGTGGCGTCCGTCAACTATACGAGCGTCGTCGTAACTTATAATGACGGCGACTTTTAATGACGGGCAATGCCCGTCATTAAAAGCTGTCCGTCATAACAAGGTACAATGACAGACGTTTTTCATGACGGCCATTGCCCCTCATTAAAAGCCGTTCGTCAACAAAAGTCCGTCATTAAAGGATATTTTCCAACCAACCATATATTTAATGATGGGCAATGCCCGTCATTAAAAGCCGTTCGTCATGAAAAGTCCATCATTGAAGGGTATTTTGCAACCGACCAGATCTTTAATGACGGGCGATGCCCGTCATGCAAAGTCCGTCATTAAAGGTGTTTTTGCAAACCAAATGTCCGTCATTAAATATCCTTTTTAATGACAGGCATTTCCCGTCATCATTTTGTTCATAAATTAATAAAAAAAATTGTTGGTTGCTCGGTGGCATACCAATAATATTTTCTTCATTTGTCAACCTGTAAAGAAAGTAATCTTAATTGATTCCAATAAGCCATTGAACCAAAATTGTTCATACAATTTTTATTCATACAAGTATGATGTAAAAATAAAATTACAAACACTTACACTTAAAAGTCTCAAAATTACTAAACACCTATGATTAAAAAGCCTACACCTACACTTGAGAAAAACAAAAATTCTCGTACATGCAGCTTCCTTTCTGGTCAGCGTAATCTTGCTCGTACATCGAACTTTAAGAACCTAAGAAAAACAAATTGTAATTACGTTTGATACAACCGAAACAAGAACTCACATAACAAACATAACAACAAAAACTTATGAAATTATCTCAAATCATCCATACTTTTAAATGAAACAACTAATAAAAAATAATGAACTTGAGAACGACACTAATGAAGAACACAAACAATGTCATGGCAAATTAAAATGCATAAACATACCAAAACTTAGTAACATAAATAACCAAACTTATCAAAGGAACTAAACGAAACAACATAATGAACCTCGTAAACATAAAAACTCAATGAAGAACAAGTGAAACTAAACTTATAACAACTCGATGAAACTAAACTTGTAACAACTTAATCATTTGCACTTATCTCAAACTATTGAAACTTTTTGAATGAAACAACTCAACTTATCAATAAAAACAATTAAGTACAACAATGTAGCAAAACTCATAAACATAAAAACTCAATGGAAAACAAGTGAAACTAAACTTATAGCAACTCAAACTTTTGCACTTATCTCAAATCATCGAAACTTTTTGAATGAAAAAACTAAGTGCAACAATGTACCGAACCTCATAAACACAACAATTCAATGGAAAGCAAGTGAAACTAAACTTATAAGAATTCAATGAAACTAAACACAAGAACATAACAACTTATTAAAAGAACTAAATACAAAGAACATAACAACTCAATGTAAAACAAACTTATCAATACAACCAACTAATTAATTTATGACTACCATAACTGCAGGATAGTCATAATACTCAAGTCATACGAAGTCAACATAACAAATGAATGAACTTCCATTAGTCAACAAGAATAATGACAAGACAAATAGTTCCTAAGATATATGGAGAAAGTTCAAGTAAAATTTAAATATTCTTTAAAACAAAGAAAATAGAACTTGTAACAACCTTTCACGCCTTGAAAGTTCAGTTGTACCTTGAGTGCCTTTCCTCTGGCAGAATTTGACAACAAAATACAGGTGATTTAGTCTCGCTCAGCAAAAATAAAAAGCAACAAAAGATATGGAAAATTCTTATAGCTTAAAAAATAGGTGATTGAATACAAACTCTAGGCTTATCTCCCTGTAATTTCCAGAATTGAGCTAAAGCTTCCAATCCTGTAAATTTCAACAATGAAATAAGATACCAAGCAAGCCAAAATAATAGAAATCTATCTTTTGTGTCATTACTTCATTTACAAAAAAAAGCTTATGATTGATATATCATTTCATCCATTTGTTCAGAACTGAGGCTAGGTTGCTCATTAATGAAACGACAAGTACATTTCTTTTCACAATCATCACTCTCAATATGTACAAAAACATTGTTTGAAACCCGAAAAATGTGAGTTGCAAAAACCCTAACAAACATAGTCGAAGCTTTAAATATGGCAGACAAGCACAACAAAATTAATAAAGACCGAAACTAAAAGTTGTTTTCCTTTTAAGACAATTTAGTAAATAAAACAGAGTGTTGTGGGCTAAGATACACAAACAACAACATATCAGAATGAGCTCAAACACAGAAATACACCACAGTTAACTTCAAACACATAGTGGAACAACCAAGTAAGTCATTTCCTAAACAAGGAACCAAAATAACCATGAACAATGTAAAAAAGTAACTACTTACTGAAATATAGAAACACTTTCTGAATTCAAATTGTGAAAATGCACATTAAATCATCTGAGATCCTTGAAATAACTGAAAATCAAATGACTGCATGGAGGATTGAGTGCATGAGATGGTTACCTTTAGACACTGAGTTGCATTGCTTGAGTGCATCGAGAGCTAACTAACAAACTAAAAGCCAGAAACAGAAAAAGAAAGAAAGAAAGAAGGAGAAAAGTCCGAGATAATGGAAGCTCCTGAAGGAACTTCTCAAACGCATCCAATCTGACTCTCCCTTTGATCTCAAGAATGCCAGGCCAATCTTTCGCATATGTTCTTTCACCACTGCAACAAAACAAACCAATTTTAAAAAATACATCAAGAACATTATAACCAACCCGGAAACCCACAAACAAAGGCTAAAATGACTTTTAGATTACAAACAGTAAAAAGAAAAATTTCTTCTTCATCCCGTCAACAAAAGAGACAGAAATATTTTGTCTACAGGGTTCAGTTTTAACCCCATGTTGCAAACCCCCTCAAGTCAGATTTCAACACATAACAAAGCCAATCATGGATTGCCAACAAGGTCAACAGACCAGATCCTCTCAGTTATAGAGAACTCATGATAAATACAATACAACTAAACTACGGTCTAACATTCAACAGAAAGAAAGTAAGCTGTCTTCTAGCCACTGATATGAGAGAACCTTCTGAAAATGTTTATTAATTAGCCTAATTCATAAACTTTAACCACCCCAAAGGGCAACGCGTAAGTTTTTCTTATATGAACTTGAAGAAAACCACTTTAAACTTCAATTCCATTCACAAGCAATCGCCCCAAAGTTCATCACGGTCAGAACCCACATATGTTCGTTTCTACACAGACCTCTACAAAATAGCCAGCAGAGCAGAGAGAAATATGGGAGAGTTGGGGCACGAATTGAAAGCAAAAAATTGATAAAATCAAACCAGTCACCTTCGGTCGAAATGCACGTGAGAAGAGAAAAAAGCAGGTGAAGATTCCGGTGAAGAAAGAAGTCGGTCAAAATGATGTGGTCGAACGATGCCGGTGAAGATTCAGTCGCCGTCCACGCAAACAAGCCTTCGGTCGCCGTTCAGTCGTCGCCGGTGAAGATTCAGCTGTCGTTGCTGAGGTTCGCCGTCGTGGGTTGAAGACAAGGGGAAGAGAGATCCGGCGGCCGAACGGTTGAAGAAGGGACGAAGAACGGCTGCGACGACCGAATGTTGAAGAAGAGTCGGACGACCGAAGGTTGAAGAAGGGATGAATCGAACCTGCCAAAGGTTGAAGAAGGGAGGCTTGGAAGTTGCGGCGGCCAAAGGTGTTGGATCGGTATGGCAACCCTAGAGGGGGGGTGAATAGGGTTTAATAAAACTTTTTCCTAAAATGACTCAATTAAACTAATTAACACACTTTTTATAAGCAATAAGAGAAATTTCAATATATGCAACAAATAAGAACAAACTAAAGCATGCAATAGATTCTTAAATTAATTGCAAAAATAAAAAGGAAAGAGTTAGAGAAGAAGACACCGTAATTTTTATAGTGGTTCGGTCAAACTCGACCTACTCCACTCCCCAAGCGCCTCTTGGGAATTTGAATAAAAACCTTTCGACTCTTTCCACGGATTAGAGCCCAACCGTTACACCACCGCTCCTTTTACGGGTTCAAGAGCAAACCCGATCCTTTCCACGGGTTAGGATCAAACCGTTACAAGTGATGAAATTTTTGGATAACACAATACAACTCTCAATAGAGTAGATTTACAAATTTGAGCACTCAATAAAAGTATCCTCACAATACAATAACACTCTCTCAAGAATAAGATGAAAAGAAAAATTTTGGGAGCTTGGAGAGAGCAACAATGGAAACTTTTGAGTTTTTTGAGTTTTGGAGGATTGTAAAATTGTAAAATTGTTGGTAAAAATTTGGGGAAGAAGATGAGTTTAAAAAGAGAGGGAAATGGGTAAAAGATTAAATTTAATTTGGACCATTGGATTTATGATAAAGAGAAATTAAGGGTGGAGATTAAAAGAGATTAAAAGTAAAAAGGAATTAATAATAATATATAAATAAAATAAATAAATAAATATATATATATATATTTTAAAACTCTAACGGTTAAAAAAAATTTAAAACAAATAATATATTATAATAATAATAATAATAATAAATATATATATATTTATATAAGTAACGGTAAAAGCATTTTTAAATTTTTAATTTTTTTTTTTTTAAACTGAACACCAACGGGCAGAAGCAATTAATGCTTCTGATTTTTTTTTTTTTAATTAATATTGAAAACTAATCGTTTGAATTTTTATTCAATAAAGTAATATATATATAATATTTAAATAATCAAAAGGCCCACATGTCACACTCCCAAAGCTCCACATGTCGTCGTCGGATTGGTCCAAGAAGTTGACTCAGCCCGCCACGTCATCGCCTCGGGAATTTTTCGTTAAAGCTTGTTTCGACTATAACTTCTTCGTTTTAGCACCGATTTGAGTGATTCAAGAGGCGTTAGAATCGTTGTTCCGAGCTCTACGCTATGGGCACATTAAAACACTAAAATTTTCAGTAATTAAAAATTGAGTTTGTTATCATCAAAACATTGATTAATTAATTAATTAAAATTAATTAATCTGAGATTAAGGGCCAAAAAGCCAACAAAAGGTTGAAGAAGGGAGGCTAGGGCTTTTCGAAAATTTTCGGGGAGAGAGAAAAATGTATTTTGGGCGTTTTACCGTTTAAAAAAAAAAATAACCTGGCTTTTAATGGCAGGCATTGCCCGCCATTAAAGGTAGTTTTTAATGACGGGCAATGCCCCTCATTAAAGGTCTATTTTTTCTGAAAAATGCGCGTCCGACATTAAAAGTGGCGCGCGTTTTCCATCCGTCATTAAAGGTCCCGCCCCCTTTTTTTCTATCCGTCATTAAAGGATGTTTTTGTAGTAGTGAACTCGGGAGAGAGGATTTGGCCTAAGACTTACCTTGTTTAATTTAATTGCATGACTAGAGTAGAAATTCTAAGTTTGTGACGGGATTTGGAATCACTTTAGAAGCATAACAAGGACCGAACCGAATAATGCCTTGCATGTTAATGAACTTAAATAGGGATATCAAGTTAGTTTATATGCATGAGAATCAATTATACTCGGGAGAGGTAATCGTGATAAAAGTTTCCTTGGCTTGTAGAATAATTGCACGGTCAATTAATTCCTATTAATCAATCCTCAATCTTAATCAATGAAATCAATTCCCTAAGAGTCTTTCCATTTGAGTCTCCACTTTTATTTTTATGTTTTTAGTCTTTACTTTTATCTTTATCATTGAGTTTTGCTCCCTAAATAAAATTGAACAACAGTATTCACGGTACTTAATTTGCTAGAAAACCAATCTAGAGGACGACACTCATTTTACACGAAAACACTATATTATTACTTGACCCGTACACTTGCGATAAGCAAATTGCACATCAATAAATAGTCCAGAAATTTACATCATAAAGAGCAATGAGAGTTTTGTAATTGAGAGAATTTGAGAGACTTATATTCTTACCTTTGTCAATAAAGAAATTGTCCCCCTCTTGCACAGTGGATGTAGGCTTTGGCTGAACCACTTAATTGATCGTGTATTTCCTTCTCCTTCTTTGCCCTTGATTTCATCTTCTTCCTTCGTGTGCTCTTCAATTTTTTCTTCCTCTGCAAATCAGATTTGGTTTTTCCTTTAGTTTGCCTTGCTTCACTGTTTCATAGAGTGGGTTTTGTTGCATGTGTGTTTTTTGTAACTTGTAAAACAGAGTGGGTTTTTTCTTGGCACGTGTTTCTTTCTTTTCCCACTAACAGGTACCTTTTAAAAATATATTTAATAGGTGATTAAACTTGTAATTTTGTTTAATTTTGTTTCTCATATTTATTAAGAGGGTTGGGATTGATATTTATGAAAAGTTCCATATCTGGATTAATGACTTTTTTCAAGTAAATTGTCCTGCACGAGGAATTATATATAATAATAGCTCTCTGAAGATAATTTTCCACTTAGTTGCCTATGTGAAACTTGTGCGTGGAACTAGATACAATTATAGGCAAATGTGTATAGAAATTTTGTAGAGAAGGACAAAATTTTATCTCCTAATTTTTAATATGCATGTAAACAAATCATAGAGAAAACTTTAAAACTTTAAAATTTTAGGCCCCGTTTGATAACCATTTCAGTTTTTGGTTTTTGGTTTTTCTTTTTTTGGTTTTTGGTTTTTTGTTTTCTGTTTTTTAAAAACAAAAACCATATATGTTTGATAACTGTTTTTTGTTTTCTGTTTTTAAAAAACAGAAAATCAACCTTGTTTGATAACTGTTTTTGGTTTTCAGTTTTTTAAAAATGAAAAAGATGAAAAGATGCTTTAGAGAGAGAAAAATGTGTAGAGACGTTGAAACAAAAATTTAGAGACACAAATATAAATGTTTTCAAGATAAGTTTTTTTTTTTGAAAGACGAGAAAAGTTAACATAGAAAATTTAGAGAGATGAAAGAAAATATTTAGAGAAAGAATATTAGTTATTAGACCCGAGAAAAGATATTAGTTAGAGGAAAAGTAGAAAACAAGAGTAAAAGCGATAAAATTTATATTAAAAAATTAAATAAAAAAAGAAAATTTAGAGAGATAATAAATGAGGTTAAGAGTAAAATATATGCTAAAGAAATAACGAAAAATGAGAAAAATAAAGAAAAGTTGTAGCGATAGAAAATTTTGGTGACTTTCTTTTTCAAAAGAAAAATTAGAACATGTTAATTAAGGAGAGAAAAATTATTGATAAGTTTTTAGAAATAGCTAGAAAAAAAAGTTTTGAGAGAGAAAATTTTAGAGAGAGAAAAATAAATTTTAGAGAGTAAAAAAGGTTTTAGAGAAAAAAAAATAGAAAAAGGAATTTGTTGGAGAAAGATAGGTAAAAGAGAAGAAAAGTAAGCATTAAAAGAATGAGTTTTTGAAAAACAGAAATCTGTTTTTAAAAACTACTTTTTTTGGTTTTTGAAATTTACTTATAATTTCAAAAACATTTTAAAAAAACAGAAAACAAAAAACAGAAATGGTTATCAAACACCCCTGTTTTTAAAAAATGAAAAACAAAAACAGAAAACAGAAAACGAAATGGTTATCAAACGACCCCTTAGTTTTTTAATATAATTTTTAATCTAAGACGAGTTAGGAGGAGGGTTTACTTCCATTCTTCGGTTCTTTGCTCTACCCCAATTAGTAAGTGATTGAAGTAGGTTAAAGTGTACAGTGTTAGTGAAACATTATAATGACAGTGAAATTGTTAAATGTATGGATTGTTCCATAGTGCACTTATGAATATATAGTTGTTCCATATTAAGAGGACTGGTTCTGTAGGAACCTATTGCTCTAATACCATATTAAAAATCATCACTTAATAAGTTATCGTAACTTTTATCTTCTATCAAATAATACCTCAACACATTCGAATAATTAAAGTAATTTTATTTTTTTATCCATATTTGAACAAATTTAAATTATTGGGGCCGTTTGTTTTTTGGAAATGTAGATGTCCGACATCTTCAGATGCCTAGAATCTCAGATGACTGGAATTTTAGATATCCGGCATCTTCAGATAGCCACGTTTGTTTTGTAGGAAAATTTATAAGGTATCCCGGAATATTTTGATAGTTTTGAAGGATTTATTCTTGGAAATGTTGTAAATTTATGTAATGTTCCAAAAATGTCCTTATTAATATATTAATTAATTTATATATTGATTTAATATAATTTATATTTATATAATATATATTTGTTTTTATTAATTTAATTTTTTTTTATATTAATTAAGTGTACATTCATTTTTGTATTTTGTATGTTATTTCATAGAATTCATATTTATATATGACTTTTTTTTAAATAAAAAACCTATATTAAATATAAATTTTATTTTTAATTTTAATATTTTTCTTAAAGACAATTATATAATTAATGTTATATGAGGTGAAGTCTAATTGAATTGAAGTCTATTTTATATGTAAATGTAATATATAAATATACTTAATTATATAAAGTTGATTATTGGACATTAATCTATTTAAATCATAAAATTAAAAATAAAGATAAAGAAAATTGATGAAAGAAAATATATAAAAAATGAACGAAGGGCAAAAAGGTAAAGAGAGGATGTCCGCAACATGGGAATCTTCGAAACCCATGTTTCAAAAGGGCATCCAAAAGTACTTAGATTACCTCCGGTAGGGCATCCTAAGATACCCGGGCATCTCGAGATACCTGGGTATCTTACATTACTGCAAAACAAACGTGGGAATCCAGATGCCTGACTCATGGGCATTTCAGATTACCAAAAAACAAACAGCCCCTAAATCTTTATTTATTTATTTTTTTATCCATATATCTTAGAGAAAACTCCAAAACCATATCTTATACTCATCCTAAAAGTCAAGGACAAGATAGAGAGAGAGATCAGGACAATTATAACGAAATTTAGCACATATATTACCAAGAATTTCTGTAATTCAGAACACAGCTTGGAATTAGAAGCATAACCCTCAATCCAAATACACAATATTAACATATTCATAATATAAGATAGATATAAAGTTCTTAGTGCAGTGTGTCACAACCATACTAGTAGAGAGTAGGTTGTGACCCTCACTGAGCAGACAGTGAAGTGGTGGCACGTCGAGTGTCGCCCATCGGGCCATGTCAGAGGGCCGAGGGAGAGAAGTGCCATGATGTGATCGAGGAGGACGATGCATCATCCAACACACCACAATGAGTGGGCATTGATGTCACAAGAAGGCATGAAGATATTGAGAGGCAACAGTGTCGTCAGACGCGTCAGTGGTATGCTTGATGGGGGCCAGATGGGGCCCCGGGCCATGACCTCGGAAGTCGGGGTTCCGTCGGGAGTTTTGACGAGCGGCTCTGGAGTTAAGTGCATATGAGTGAAGAATGCAAGCCCGCAAAGTTTCGTGTCAATCGGACACCAGACGGGCGCTCCACGTTGGCGTATGACTCCTCGTGAATATGACGTGCAAGGGTGTCAGACCAAATATGCCTCAGAATGTACTATAGGGGGAGGCATGGTGTCAGCTCTCCACCACCCCTGGGTCCTGTGGCCTAAGTGAGCTACCCCATGGCACATGCGTGTGTCATGGTGTGGGCGAGCGTTGCAAGACGAGTGTCTTGGGCGTCTTCCTTTGGGAATGGGTTTCCAAGGACAGTGTCGGGCGGCACGGGTGTGCCGACATTGCGCCCCCGCCCATGGGCTGGAGGTTGCACCATATGGCCGGGTTGCGGCACGCTATACGAAAATGACTCGGCATGTCTCGGAAGAGTTCATGCCTCGATATGCCCGGATGGATGGATGTCCGGGAGGCCCCGATTATAAGTAAAGCCCATGGGTCCGTTCTCGAGAAGCAGGTCCGAGCGAGCGGTTAAGTCAGATGACATCCCGAGTCCCGGGATGGCATCGTGAAGCATCAGTGGAACCCGATAGCTCCCGGTTGGCACGGTATTTGCCCGAAATGTCCCGGTAAGCATTATAATGGCCCGATAAGCCCCGGTAGGCGACGAAAAGCCCCGGTAAGCGTTATAATGCCCCGGTAGGTCCCGGTAAGTGCTGAAATCACCCGGTAAGCTCTGGTTGAGCGTTTTAAGGCCGTTTTGACCCGTTGAAGGGTCCAAACACATCCCGGCGAAGTTCCGGATCGATGTAGAAGCGTGTGGGCCGTGTTATCGAGATTGAAGATGATGAAACGAGATGCGACGTTGTGTCCAGATGACCTTGGCCTGATGCAGAGGCAAGGTTGAGCCTTAGGACTTGGCCTAGAGTAGAGGCAAGTCGGCTAGAGTCGCGAATGAGTGAAAATACACGTACGGGCGACGTGTATTGACCGAATGTATTCCGCTGCAAGATGATTTGAGTTCGGTTGAGGATGAAGAACCTCGCCTAAGGTCCGATGAAGCACCAAAGTCCCGCGAAAAAGTTATATGGGTTAGAGATGACCCTTAAGGCTGGCCATGGTCGCGTGTAAGATCATGGCGCCGCACGGTTGAAAAGGTACGACCGTGACACAGTGCATGTAAGCTTATTATTAATTTATATATATATATATATATATATATATATATATATATATATATATATATATTTATATTATTTATAATAGGCAATATGCATCGAGATATTATTATTACAGAAAATGTGGCTTCTCAGAGTCCTCGAGGCCGTTGTGTCGGAACCAAGCCTGGAGTTCTAGAACCGAGCCCTCTTTCCGGCCGCCACAACCAGTCGACGTGTCGTTTGGAACAGAACTGTGGTGGGTTGTTTGTGGTCCAAAAACTCCAGTTTCAGGGTGTGGGACCCAGTAGTTTTCAGATAGAGAGTGGATCACATGGTCTGGTACCACTGTTGGGCAGATTTGCTCCTCAGGGTTCTTCTCATATGCTGACCAATGACCTGCCCTAAAAAACAAGAAAAACGAAAAGGATTGATTGAATGAATATGATACTTTAGTCAGATTAGAAATTTAGTCATGAAACTTTAGTCATCACTTTTTTAGTTTTAAAAGGTTTCCGCTTTAATCATGTTTCAACTTTGCACTTTCGACTTTGATTCTTAAAACGTGTGTATGTTGTTAATATATATGTTTTAAAGAACAACACATACTTCTTCATATTTTCACTATTGTATGATGTTATATATCCACTTTGAATATAATCTCTCATGGCTACTTTTGGTTTTACCCAAAATGTTTCATACTAATGAAGTTGTGTGTTCTTTCTTACATACTCACACGATCTTTTCTTCTTGTCTAGCTGATGTGAGACTTTGATTGTACTTTCCAAACCATTCTCTCCCCATAAACAAAGGACCTTTGAGCCTCTCTTCAAGTATGCATCCTTCTATTTAGGTTTTATTTAGGTCAAATCATCTGCTTTATAGCACACACCATCAATTCAAAAGAGAGATCAACACAGATCTCCTCATGTGATTATATGCCAATGAGACTCACAATTTCTTTGTTCGACATTTAAGGATTCCATTGATTTCAACAATAAAAAAAGTTGGTAAACGGGTCTGACTCTTAATAACACTTTGTTAGGAAAGGAGAAGATTTATGGTATATAATTGAGGACAATTGTTTTCGTTGATATGAGATTGTTGGGGTAAAACCAAATACAAAGACACGAGAGCTTCACTCATATCACTATAGAGTCACTTAAAGTCATCGTTTTAGGAACCAATTACTAAAAAGGACAAAAGGAAGAGAAAGCTAGAAAGGAGAAGAAACTATGGATACAAGTTTTCTTACATGTTCTTTTAAAATAGGAATGGGGAGATTTATAAACTATTGACTCTGTTCGAACCACAAACCTTATGGTTATCAATTCAACTTTATGCCAGTTGAGCTATGCTCTTGTTGGCTATGCAATTAGTGAGTTTGACTTCTAATGAACTGATCAAATAAAAATATAAAAGCCACCGTGATTATAATAAGGTCCTGTAACCGACCCCTAACACAAAAAGATAATGTATTTTTTTTCTTAAAAGACAAAAAGAAAAGATAACATTAAAGATCAGAAAAGAAAAAAAAACTTATTTTAATCTAATGATGAATTTAGTACGTATTATACTATCAACAAGTGGAAAAATTATTAGGGTCCGTTTGGTAACATTCTCGTTTCTTGTTTCTCGTTTCTAATTTTACTAAGAAATCTAAGCATTTAATAACTATGTATGTTTCTTGTTTCTCATTTTTTAGAAACACTCCCAAGTTTTGTATAGAACTTTTGGGAACAACTAAAACTAGTTTCTCATTTTTTGTTCTTGTTTCCAATTTTTTCCAAACATAAATAAGAATATAAGTTTATTATTATTGAATGTATAGGTGTTAGGGTCACGAAATTCTATTTTTCTTTATTAAAAATGAAGGAACGGAAACAAGAAACGAGAACGTTACCAAACGGGCCCTTAGGTGCTTCTGGTGCAATGCTCTAGATAGTTTTACATTGTTGGATGTATATCTTCAAATTTGGTCTGTCCCTACTAACCGTTGGATATAAAATTGAGGTACTTTTACAATTGCTCTCTCTTACATCTGACGGTGTAAAGCTACCCAGAGCATTGCACTATAACACCTAATAAATTCTCCAACGACTGACCTTCCTTTTCTTTTTGTTTTTTTTCCTTCTTTTTAAAATTAACGAGTGGTCTTCCTGCATGCAACATCAATTCATGCATTCATTCGCGCCACCGCTCCCAGCCACAAACAACCACATCGCCTGAAGAAGGCTAGCGAGGATGTGAAGATGATTTCTTGGTTTAGTTGAAACGAATCCAAATCTAGGTTTCGTTCCAAATTTAGGCGCATTCCAGATTGCCTTATCCCAATCTGAGTTTTTTTGTCTTTTGTTTTTCCTTAAAAGATGGGAAAGAAGGTAGAAAGAAGAAGGGAAAAGGGAAGAAGAAAGAAAGGAGAGGGGAGAAGGAGAACCTTTTCCATTTTGTGAAAAAAAAAAAGAAACTGAAGAGAGAGAGAAAAAAAAAAAGAAGAATGGAAGAAGAAGAGAGAAAAAGAGGAGAAAAAGAGGAGAAAAAGAAGAAAAAATAAGAGAAAAGATTTTCCAGCGATGGTGGCAAGAGACGGCGGCGGTGAAGGTACGTTGAAATTAGGTTTAGAGGAAGAATATAGGAAAGAGGGAAAAGATGAGGAAATCGAAAAAGAAAAAAGAAAAATTTTAAAAATCTATTTAAATTTAAAAAAATGAGATTATTTTATATATATATATATATATATATACATAAATGTCATGTTAGCTACGGTTAGCAAAGATGGATGGATGGACTAAAATGAAACGAAATCCAAACTTCAGAGACTAAAATGTTGAGTTTGAAAACTCAAGGACCGAAATGAAACTTAACCAAAACCTCAGGTACCAAAAATGCATTTTTCTAAAAAATAATTTACAAATATGATAAAATTTCCCCGATTACATGTGGGTTGATGCATTTTGATTGATTTATTTATTTACTTCTCAATTTTTTTTTAACTAATTGGTATGAAATTTTTCATAGTTGATTTTTTTTTTAATCTTGGGTTGGATTTGTTATTATTTTGGGTTAGAATATTATATATTTTCAACTATTTTTTATTTTATTTTATTTATTCAATTTTTGAAAAGTAGTTTAAATTCTACCTTAATCTTCAAGGTCTCACATTCCTTCTGCTCTAGACTTTTAGTATTTATATTTTAAAATAGGGCTATGTGCACAGATAGCAAATCCAACTAAAATAATAGAAAAATTAGCAACATATAAAAGTATTTGCAAAAACAACAAAATTTAACATCCAGCTCATCTAAATTACTAAAAAACTCATCTTCAGCCCGTTTTTTTCCTTCTCCCCGTTTCTATCAAGTCTATCATTGATAGATTCTATCAGTGATGAAATTCTATCATTGATAATTAGTTATTTTTGCATTTTGTTTGGAATTTACTATTGTTTTCTGTCACTGATAGATTTAGTAAGGTGATTGGTTGTAGTTATTCAAATTAGGTGATAGAAGATTTCTATCAGTGATATAAAACTTTCTATCACTGATAGAAAGAATCTTTATATCATTGATAGAACTATCAGAGATATAAATCTTCTATCACTGATAGAAAACTATCATCTTTGTTTCTGAAACCTATGTCACTGATTTTGTTTTTATAGATGTCGAAGCAAAACAACATGGAAATTGAACCGAAAGAAAATAAAAACATAAAGCGAAAGTTGAAATTTAAAGAAGGAAAGACCTCAACAAAACAAAACAAAAAAAGGAAAAAACAAAAGATATGTACAAAACTATCACGTAATTAAGTTTCTATCAAATATACTATCGGTTTCTATTAGCTATAAATTTCTATCAGCAATAGAAATCTACCACTGGATTTCTATCACTATGATTCTATCAGCGATAGATCTATCAGTAATAGAAATCTACCACTGATAGAAATCAAAACAGGGGTAAAATAGGAATTCAAAAAATGATTTAAAAATTTTGCTATATCTGCAATTAACTATTAGGATTTAGCCATCCATTACAATTTTCCTTTAAAATACTTCGTATTGATTTTTTTTTTTTTTTTTTTTTTTTTTTACAAATCCATGTTGATCCTGGTTAATTTAATCTTCATATATTACATATTAACATAAAGTTTGGGGATAGGCCATTTTTTTTTTTTTTTTTTTGACATTATGTTGGGATGGAGGATCGAACCACAAACCTCGTGGTTATCAGTAAACTTTTATGCCAGTTGAGCGAGGATAGGCCATTTAAGTTTGAACTAAATTTCATATGAAAATTTCATTAAATAATTTAAATTAAGTAGAATATAAACCAATATTATTTTATTCTTAAAACTTTGTTCACCTCATAATTCGGTGATCAAAGCATTTCTACCTCGCTTAAAATGTTTTGGATAGTGTATGTTTAGTTTGACATGAATTATACCAACATAAAAAAAAAAGTGTTAAAGGCCATTGATAACGAATTCGTTTTTTGTTTTTGGTTTTTGAAAACTGGACTTGTTTTCTCTCATTCTTCTTACAATGATTTTCATTTTTGTTAAGGAGACATTTGAGTTCCTAGCCAAATTCCAAAAACAAAAATAAGTTTTTGAAAATTACTTTTTTTTTTTTTTTTTGTGTTTTCAAAATTTGGTTTTGTTTTTTAAAACATGGGAAAGGATGTTATAAAAAACAAATAAGTTTGTGGGTAAAAATAATGTTTATAGGCTTAATTTTCAAAAACAAAAAACGAAATGGTTATCAAACGGGGCGTAAATGTTCCTTTTGAAAGCATTCAGTGAGTACAAAGAACATCATGATCAAAGATCACAAAACTCCACAAATTGATCACAAATTCCAATCATGAATTTTAACCAATCATTTTCGTCAAAATCACTATTTCTATGTCACTCCCAAGCATACTCTAAAACCGATGAAACGAAAACGAAAAGAGATAAAAGCATACCGGATGCCGAAAACCGACTGAAAGAGACTGCGGAAAAGAGGAGGGCTGAGAACTGATGGCTTTTGGAAATTGGCAATAAACAATCCTCCAGCAACAATCTTCGATCCGGCGGCCATGCAATGAACAACAGAAACCCAAAAAAACACAAAACGAAATGGGCAATTTGGCAAAGAGAAAACAGTGGAGTTTGAAATATTGATGCCAATGGCGTGTGGTTGGAATCCGGGGAGTGACCGGTTTATGTGCAACCAGAGAGTGGAGATTTTGGAGTCTTTATTCGTTGTCATAGTCAGAAAACAAAAGATGCTCTCTTACTTTATTATTTAACTTAAATTACAAGTTTAATACTTTTGTGGACATTTAGGACCCGTTTGATAACATTCTCGTTTCCTGTTTCTCGTTTTTCGTTTCTTGTTTCTTATTTTTTAAGAACTAGAAACATAAATATGTTTGATAACTATTTTTGTTCTCTGTTTCTCTGAAAAAAGAAATAGAAACACAAATGTGTTTGATAACTAGTTCTTGTTTCTTGTTTTTTAGTTAAAATAAAATTTAGTACATATAATATAAAAATATATTAATTTTCAACGATTATTTTTTTATTTCTCTTCTTCCTCATCACTACCACCATTGTTACCGATCACCCATCGTCGTTGATCATCGACCATCGCTACTGACCTCCGACCACTGGGCAAATGCTGACAGTCAGCGGCGAATGCTGGAAAAATTGTCGACGGGTGGCGGCGGTCGTCGAAAATAAGAAAAAAAGGAAAAAGTTCCGGTCGACGACGATAGTGGCGGCCGGTAGTCAGAGGTCGACGGTGGCATTTGGTAGTCAGAGGTTGACTGTAGCAGTTGGTCAACGGAGGTCGGTGGTGGTCAGTCGGCGAAGGCCAATCAGTCAAGGTTGACGACGACCGGTAGTCAAAGGTTGACGGAGATCGGTGGCTCCCAGTAGTTGGAGGTCTACGGTGGCGGTCGGTCAGCAGAGGTCGGCAGCGTCCGGTAGTCAGAGGTCGACGGTAGCGACTGGTCAGTGGTGCTCGGTAGTCGGAGGTTGATAGTAGTCCGAGGTCGACGGTAGTAGTCGACCGACGAAAGTCAGTAGTCAGAGGTCGACGGTAGCGGTTGGTCGGTGGCGGCCGATAGTCGAAGGTTAACGGTAGCGATCGATCGACATATGCTGGTCAGCAGAGGTCGGTGGCGCCCGGTAGTCTGAGGTCGACGGTAGCGGTCAGTTGGCAGAGGCTAGTCAGCTGGGGTCGACGACGCCCGGCAGTCAGAGGTCGACGACGCCAGGTAGTCGGAGGTCGATGGTAGCGGTCGGTCGTCGGAGGTTGATCAGCGGGGGTTGGCGAAGGACGGTTATCGTAGGTCGACGGTAGCGGTCGGTTGGCGGAGGTTAGTGTTGGCCGGTAGTCGGAGGTCGACGGTGGCGGTCGTTCGGTGGAGTTCGACGGCTGTCGATAGTCAGAGGTCGACGGTAGTGGCTGGTCGGCGGCACCCGGTAGTCTGAGGTTGACGGTAGAGGGTCGATCGGTGGAGGCTGGTCAGTGGGGGTCGGTGGAGGTCGGTTATTGTAGGTCAACGGTAGCAGTCACTTGGCGGAGGTCAACATTGGTCGGTAGGCGGAGGTCGACGACGACGGCCGGTCGGTGGAGGTCAGCGGCAACCGGTAGTCGGAGGTCGACAGTAGCGGTCGATCGGCGGAGGTCGGCGGCGGCAGCGACAGTCGGTGGTGGAGGTCGGCGGCAGCCGGTAGTCGGAGGTAGACGGTGGCCGGTAGTCGAAGGTCGGTGACGACGACCAGTCGGTGGAGGTCGGCGGCAAACAGTAGTCGGAGGTCAGCAACGGCAGCTGGTCGGTGGAGGTCAGCGACAGTCGGTAGTCGGAGGTCGACGGTGGCGGTCGGTCGGTGGAGGTTGGCGGTGGCCGGTTAGTGGAGATCAACGACAGCCGGTAGTTGAAGGTCGACGGTGGCGGTCGGTCGGTGGAGCTTGGTGGTGGCCGATTAGTGGAGATCGACGGCAGCCGGTAGTTGAAGGTCGACGGTGGCGGTCGGTCGGCGGAGGCTGACAGTAGCAGCCAGTCGACGGTGGCGACGATCGTCGGAAAAGTCATTGAAAGAATTTTCGAAAAAAGTGTTGGAGAAGTCGTTGCCGCTGGTCGGTCAGCAGAGGTCTTCAGCGACGGGCGGTCGATGGAGGTCGACAGCAGCGGTAGTCTGAGGTCGATGGTGGCCGTCGGTCGGAAAAAAAAGATGGATCTAGGAATGGAAGAGATAGATGGATACATGCATGAAAGAAAATAAAAACAGAAACGGAATTTAAGAAACAACTTTTTGTAGTATCTCAAATTTTGCCCATTTTCTAGAATCATTTCTAGAAATTTAGAAACAAGAAACAGGGATGAGTTATCTAGCATTTTTGTTTCTTAAAAATGAGAAACAGGAACAAGAAACAAGAAACGTGAACGTTATCAAACGAGCCCTTAGTTTTTGGTTTTTGAAAAGTAAACTTCTTTTCTCCAAATTTCTTACCCTGGTTTTCAAAAACCAAAACAAAAACCAAATGTTTATCAGATAGAGCTAAAGGATTAAACTTCTAATTTAACTTAAACAAAAAACTAAAGGGTTATAAGCTTTATCTTCAAAAACCAAAAATAAAAAATCAAATGGTTATCAAACTGGGCTAATTTTTTTAGATTCCTATCTATTTGGTCTCAGAACTTGTAAAGAAAGTTTAATAGGATTTTCAATTTTGTATCTAATAAATCTGATTTGGTGTGTAATACATCCATGACACATTCGACTTTTTAAAAATTAATTGATGTATTAAATTAAATATGAATTCATTGTTTGATTATATTCTCTGTGGTAGATTTCGTTGGATATTCGTAGCATTTTATTTTATTATTCTCTCAAAAGGAATTTCACTAGAGACACTTCTTTCCTTTTTTCTCTCACCGCACGTAATGCGCCATTGTCCTATGCTATTATTCCATCCTTACTAATACCGCAGGCTATTGAATTTTCCCTCACACCTTCATATTTCTATTAAGATGAATCGAAGAGTTTATTAATTCTTTCAATTATTATGCCACTAAATAACTGATGAGTTATAAAAATAATATCAATAAAATAACGGTATTAAATTTTCATTCCCATATGTCAGACGAATTTGACATTCGCACAAGGGATGATCAATGTTCTCATTGTTTGTACCACTAAATATAGACAAATATACTCTTCAAAAAAAAAAAAAAAAAGACAAATATAAAATAATTTTCAACAAAATAACATTAATTATTAATTATAGTATGAATTATGTTATAGGCAATTTTGGACCACCCCGATATGCAAGGAGCTGACGAGGGCAACCGAGGAGAAATCGGGCTGAGAGATGGACCAAGGAGGCAAAACCGGTAAGTGGGACGGGCCAAGACCAAAGGGGTCGGGTTTTTGGCCCGACCCCGTGCTCGGCCCGCCCGCGCGGGCCGAGCCCGTCTGGTGCCGTTAGGTCCCCACTGCTTCCATCTGCCCCGGGGTTTGCCTGGTTTGACCGAAAATGCCTCTGAAACCCTAAAAACGCTAGGAGGATGAACAGATATTTATACCCCTCTTCACCACTGAAGAAGGGGCGGAGATTCTATCCCTAAACACTATTTTACATTCTCCACTCTCTTTCCTCTTGCTCTTACTTTTCCACTCCCTACCGTTCTGCTTGCTGACTTAAGCATCGGAGCCAGTGTGGCGAGCACCACACCGGTGCGCAGGTTTACTGTCTTGCAGGTCACATCTTCCCCTTCATCTACAAATTTACCGTTGGTGGCACGTGGAGGTCAGGTGAGTCCCTTGGCCAAATTTTGGCATCAACAAATTATTTATTTATTAATTATTTCTTAGCCAATTTCTTAAGTTTTGTAATTTCTCTATAAATATATATAACACCGACATTGTTATTTCCATCGATATTGATTTTTAAAACTCTAAATGAAACATAACTAACGTGAATCTAATATAAACATTAAATTTAAACTTAATTAAAAAAAATTAAATATTTATATATCTTTTTTTAAAAAAAAAATGATTAATTTCTATGATTTTTCAGAAATATCCATTGATATTGATATTTTCACCATTTGTTTTTACAAAATTAAGACTATAACATTTTCGTTGAGATATTGATATTTAAAACATTGATTGTTGGAAAGAATCTAACCAAAATAACTGGAGATGAATATTGAACAAACAATAACATGCAATAAAACAAATATATTAATCAGAAATAATAGGTGTTGGCATAGAAAATTTTCAAGTAAATTTCTAAGTTTATGAAATTAAAATGCGCTAAGTTCATAAAATTAGATTAAATTGTATTCAATTCAAATTCAGATTCATTAAGGTAATTGGGGCTGAAGTCCAAAATTTCAAATCCAAGCCCATGAATGGCCCAAATGCAATCAAGCTCAAGCCCGTGGATGAACCCAAATACAATCAAACTCAAGCCCACAGAGGCCTTTTGAAAACTCTATAGATAGAAGACATTGACTCATTTGAGAGGAGAGTAGAGAGAAAGGAAGAAGAGGAAGATTAGAAAGCTTCTTGAAGACTCTAAAGGTTGAAACTCTTCTTGCAAAATCGAATATTGAAGCCCAATCCTCTTGCGAAACTGAAGAACGAAGCTCATATCCTCTTCAAATCATGCTGCAGAACTTAAGAACGAAGCTTAGTTCCTCTTCAAATCCTCCTGCAAAACTGAAGAACAAAACTCAGATCCTCTTCAAATCTTGCTACAGAATTGAAGAACGAAACTCAAATCTTCTTCAAATTCCATTGTAGAACCGAAGATCGAAGCTCATATCCTCTTAAAGCCTTGCTGAAAAATTGAAGATCGAAGCTTAGATCCTCTTCAAATCCTATTGCAAAACCGTTTGAAGCTCAAAGCCTCCTACAGACCTAAAGACTGAAGTCTACCTGAAACCATCCAGAAGAACTCAAATCCTTCTGAAGAACAAACATACCTTCAAGACTCTGAAGACTAAAGCTTCTTGAAGACTTCTAGAAGATCAAAAGACTCCTTGAAGCTCACGAATCCCTTGACACAACTTCAATCTCAAGAACAAGCTGCAAAGCCCTTGAGACTACTTCAAATTTGAGAACAAATGTTCCAGCCCTCGAGTGAAACACACACACAAGAGAGAGAATAAGAGGATTATGTATTAGACAAACTTGTCCACTTAGACTAGCACATCCTCTATCTTGCCGATAGGATGTGTCAATGATCGGTCTGTTAGCTGCAAAGTGACAGTAGTTAGTCTAGCTTCTCCAATTCCTAACTGTTTAAAAACTGAATACGATATCAGGTTGATACTGGCTCCAAGATCACATAGTGCACTGCAGACATTCCTTGCTCCTATGGAGCAGGGAATGGTGAAACTTCATGGATCTTTTAATTTAGGGGGAACCTTGCTTCTAACCAGTGCACTCGAGTACTCTATCAATGCAACTGTCTCGTATTCACCCAATCGTCTCTTTTTGGATAAGATGTCTTTCAGGAATTTCACATAGTTCGACATTTGTTCAAGTGCCTCTACCGACGGGATGTTGATGTGAAGTTGCTTTAAAATGTCTAAGAACTTCTTGAACTGCCTATCTTGTGATGCATATTTGAATCTTTGAGGGTAAGGTGGTGATGGTCTATAATCTAGATTAATGATGATTTTTTTTTGGTTTTGCAGTCGCATTCTCATGCTCTTTATCTTTACTCGAACTTTCAATTTTTTTCTTCCAAGGCTTCCAACTCCTTGGTTTTTTCTGAAACTTCTTTATTCCTAACAATTTTTTTATTGACTTTTGGTTCTTTCTCTGTAGATTTTTCTAACACTTTTTTTGGGATTCCCTTAACTTCTTGATTAATGAGGTATTCTGGTCCGTCATACTCCAATCCGCTCCTCAAGGTATCTGCTTTACATTGTTCCTGTTGGGTTTTATGCCCTAAAACTCGTAGATAGTAAATGAAACAAATTAATCGATCTCAATAAAGCGTTATTTGAGTGATTCAGTAATTTGGTTATTGAATAATCGAGTTTGCATTAATAAACCATAAATCCAATAAACTAAGACCCAAGGTTGTTTAAATGAAACTTGGACTAGTATGTGGGGACATACGGGGATCAGTGTCCAAGTAACAACCTAAAAGGTCTATAGTATAGGGATAAAGTTGGGTACCTTATCCTGGTGACACTATGTGATACGAGCCACCTTGTATTCGATACAGATGCAATGATCCAAAGCATCCATGTAGGAGACATGCAGATAGGGGTATCCTATGTAATGAGTTTGCATAAGACTGGACCGCGAAATAATAACCACTAGATGTAACGTCGTTAACTAGTTTTGGTTTCTATTTCAATAGAATGACCTAGGTAACTCAATCTCAATCCTGAGTCTGTTATGAACTCCTTTCAGGAGAGATTGTCCTTAGATTTGTATGGGTGAGAGTGACTAGTTTGCCAACTCAATAATCCTACCATTTCAGGGGCAAGACCGAATGGGGGCTGAGAACATAATAGTACAAGATGAAATTCACTTCTTCCCCTATTAGGGTAAGTAGATGTGTGTTCCCTTAAGGGCTGATTATGAGGCTTGAACAAAGGTGTGCCGTCCTCTCCTGGCCCGAGAGGAACTCTTGTTTAGTGGTTGGACCCTAAACAACTTGTTCATTAGAGGGATCAGTGGCACTTAAGGAACCAGAGGTAACCCAGGGGTAAAACGATAATTTGACCTAGCTGGTGTTACGAACACACGTGAATGATTGACTTACTGCATTGGTCGATATCCATGGACACAAAAATATTCTACAGTGAGAAGAGTGCAGCTGTGGGTCTTTAGTGGAGTGACCCACAATTAACGAATGTTGACTAACTTGGTTAATGAGTTTAGCCAATTAATCTCGTATCGTTGGAGCTTCTGATGTGTAGGTCCATTAGGTCCCACTGGTAGCTCCTAAAGATACTTGAGGCAAAAGTATAAATTGTAAATTGAAAGTGTTCAATTTATTTAGGGGAATCATACATTATAATATAAAGTTTATGAAACTTTATAATATAATTTTGAATTAATTTCAAAATTAATTCTTGAGAGAAAATATTTGAAAGAGTTCAAATAATAATATGAATTGGATTCATATTAATATAAACAATTTAATAAAATCCCTAAAATTAAATATGTGATATTTAATTGGATAATTAATTAATTTATTAATTATTAAAATTAGATATGAATAAGATAATAGATCTGATCTTATTCATGACATTTTCCTATTAGGAAAAGGTATTGGTCTTTTCCTATAAATATGACCCCTGGGGTGGGATGAAAGACATCCCATTTATTCTCCTACTCTCAGAGAATTCCCCTGAAGGCTCCCTCTAGACTCCCACCAGTCTCCTGCCTCTAGAAGTCTCAGAGTCATACCGGTGTAGCCATAGTGGTGGTGTTCGCAGTAGTTCGTGATTATTTCACAAGTAGTTAGTGAATTTAATCTGAGTCGTCAACGAGAGTAAGTAATTTTTTACTATATAAATTAGATTTAGATCTAATATTTTTGTATGCTTAGCTTTAATATAAATTTAGAATAGTTCTAAGATTATTGCTAATGTATTGGTATTTTAGATTAAACAAAATTAATTACGAATCGGTCCCAATCACGCTTCCGCTTTACGGAATTATGGAATTTCAATCCTTCAGTTCCTTGCCTTCACGGTGAGGATTTTTGGTCTTGCTTGGCAATGTTCCTTGGGGTCTATTCCTGATTTCTTGAGCTATTTTTCCTATCTGGATTTCCAAGTTTCTTAATGTAGCTCCTTGGCTTTTAATAGTGGCGTCATTCCTTGCAATGTATTCCTTCATTAGAGCCTCTAGATTTGACTCTTGATTAGTGTTCTGAACTTGTGCTGGTTGAAAATTTTTCTGTTGCTGCTATTGTGTAGGTTGGGAATTGAATCCCGTTGAAACTTATTTGAATTTTTTTTACACCGGTATTACCGTTACTAGTAATAGCTTATTTATCCTAAGTCTAGATATGCATTGAGTCAAGTTTAACTCCTATTTGGTCGTGCTCCCAAGAACCGTTAGAAGACTAAGCGAGTACCGTTATGCACATTTTTGTGACTCAACTCCGACATAGATTATTCATGCATGCAACCTATAACCCTATAGTTGTTATAAGCGACCATCCCCTATAACAGCGAATACACTCTTTTGAATCCTTTCTCCTATATCACCTTTATAAGAACCAATTTTTTTTTACCCTTTCAGTACCAAACCAACACAGCATGCTAAGTCTAAGTGATTAAGTTAAACTCAACAAGATTGGAATGATAATCAATAAAGGATGACATGCATAACATAAAACTTAAGTAAATAAACAACTTTCAAGTCATTCAATCCATAAGAGAATTCACTATACCGAACCCCTCAATGGAATTTAGCTACGCATGATGGATAATAATGCAAACAAATAACTTTTCATTGAATAAATGAATAATAAGTACAAGAAATAGTAGAAAGAAATAGATGCTGGAAAAGTATGGTGCAGTAGCTAAAACTAGGGTTTTTCAATTTATCCAATCCCTCTATAGTTCTCACGACACTCTACTCTCCCTTACTAGGTAGAAATAGGGTGAAATCTCTACAAACACAAAGGTTTGATGTCTAATTAAGGCTAGAATTTCGTCTTCTAGCAAGGTGATAACTCTTAGAAATAAGAGTTATTGGTCATGATTTTGGGGCTTTAAGGCTTAATTTTGCTTTGAGAAATTGCTATTTGAGTTGAATTTAGCTTAATTTAATGGTGATTAATGAGAATGGTAATTAAGGGCTTTGGGTGTTTATTTTCACGCTAATTATGTAATTGAGCTGACCTGGAGCTTCAATTTGCACAGATAATGCTACAGCGTAAGCTGGCAGAGGCAGAATGGAAGCTGAAATCTGTTGGTTCATGGAGTTGTTTTTCACGTGGAGAGCTTCATTAAATGATGTGTCATTCCCAGCTGATGTAAAAAGCTATTTTCATCCATTATAAGGTATTCCATGTGGGCAAGGCTTGTCTAATCAGCCCTGAATCCCACGTTGGTGACTGGGTATTTAAAGAAAGAAGCCCAAATTTGGAAAGGAAGGTTGAAGAAGGAAGGGAACTGTGTTTGGGAGCTGAAAACCAGAGCAAAACAGAGGATAAAGAAGAGGAGAGCTGCCGTGGAGTCATTATTCATCTTGGGAAAACTGGATTTGATCTTGGGAGCTTCTTCTTTAGTCTTTTCTTTTCATCTCTTATCTTCCCATTGGTATTAGTTGTGTAAGAAGCTGAAAAGTATGTTGAATATGGGTGATCTTTGTTGTACTGAACTTATTTCTTCTTTGAACATGAACTAATCCTCTTTAGGTGAGGATTAGGGATATTATATTGTAACGAGGGGTTGTTTGTAGTTGAACCATGCTATTTTCGTCTTAAAGTAAAGTGTTTTTCATTGTTCAAGCTGGAATTTCGTTTGACCAACCATTTTCTAGCATTATTATTGAGTGTTTGGGAAAACATTTAGTAGCTGATTACTTTGTTTTACCTTAGTCATTAAGATCATGAAAATGAGTGGGTATTTAGGGATAAATAATCACCTAAGGCACTAATCAGATTGAGCTAAAAATAAGGGGTTAGATAGGAGTTTAATCGCCTTAATCTATGGAGAATTGGAAAATTCCCGTGTTAAAATCTGGGTGAGATGAATTAGCACAGGTTTCGTTATAACAATCACTGGAAGCAATACAAAACATCCTAATCCGAGCCTTACTTCTCCTCTGCATTCAACTGTTTTTCTTACTTTATTTACTTCAAGTTCTCTTTAATTTCACTCAAGTTTGTTTACAACTGTGCATCTTAGTTATTAAATGATATTTTGCCTTTGGTTACTTGAATTTCATCGAAAATCGTGCTTAAAAGTAGTAAATTTCATTAATTCAATCCCTGTGGAGAACGATCTTAATTTACTTATCACTTGCTGCCATGATGTGTATATTTGCACGTTTTTGAGCTATTTGTGAGCGTTTCTTGCTTATTTAGAATCACATTGCACAATGCAACACAAGGACCTCGGACATCACGACTCATGGGCGTCTACTAGGGTTTTGTCACTACCCTCTTCTTCCCAGTGAGTTCTGTTTGTTTTTGTCTTCGAATAATAGCCTTTTATAGCGTGGGGAGTGGTTGAGGAGTCACGAAAATGGTGCTTATAGGTAGCCCAGGCAGTTTTAGAGTCAAATCAGCTGGTTAGGTGCGTAGAAAGCTCGTTGGAAACGACTCGCAACGGACTCGAACCTGTCTGTTTCTGCCCAGAAATGCGGGCGCATTTCATTTGGCCTTGGTAGAAATGCGATCACATTTTTGGTGTCTTGCCCTGTTTCCTCTGTTTTTCTGCAGCACATAAAAATCAATCAAATTCTTATCAAAATAAGTCCAATTAAGCAAAGATATGTATAATTTGACACACATAACTTTCAAAGACCTAACTCACCAACTTTTACACTTTTTAAGCTCAGGAATAGTGAATTTGATTTAAAACATACAAGTTTCACGAGGAATAATCTAAAGAATAAGGAGCAAAATGGGTATATTTTTGGCACTTATCAATAACACGCCAAAATTGCTATAAGTAGATCTCCTAACCCAAGGGTAGCATGCAGTACTCCATTTGAGGTCTCTCTTGCTCAGTTAGGGCCTTACCTTTCTACATAGTGTTTACTGAAGGGAATAAAAGTCCCCACGCAGCGGAAGCGCATCGATTGGACCTTACACCTTATATTAATTAACATTAAAATACCGTTACGAAAACTCAAACAAACTTTAAACACTCTTTAAAGCTGCTGGAAAATTGGTTTAAACATGCTGAAAAATAAATATAAATTTATTTTCATGTTTTTCTAAAGAAAGAAGGAAGAACCGTTACAAACCTTCGTTGTAGACTTGACCGTTCTTCGCCAACGACGCTCCAACGAACGAAAACGCAGTAGCCTCCTTGCCTTTTAGTCGCTGGAAATTTCTTCTTGATTGACACAATAACCACAGAGGTTACACCGGTATGACTCTGAGTCTAGGAGGCAAAAGACTTGTGGGAGTCTTTCTCTAAGAGGGAGGCTAGAGAGAATTCTAGGTCTTGTCTTGAGAGTCTAAGAGCAAGAGCAAAGTGTCAAGTGTGGTTGACCAATGAGGTCTAGTGTTCTATTTATAGAAGAGA
The DNA here is from genome assembly GCA_036850905.1 of Luffa acutangula. Classification (NCBI taxonomy): domain Eukaryota; kingdom Viridiplantae; phylum Streptophyta; class Magnoliopsida; order Cucurbitales; family Cucurbitaceae; genus Luffa; species Luffa acutangula. The sequence continues at coordinate 39,346,916 of CM072097.1, read as the reverse complement.
GGCCATGAATAAAACATTCAATTAAATCAATCTTTTCCAAAATTGATTCAATCTTATTCCTTATTTAATCAATCATGATCAATCAATTCCACAATTGATTAATCTTTTCCACAAATGACTAATTACTTCCATAAGTGATTAGATCATTTCCATAAATGATTAATCACTTCCTTAAGTGATTAATTATTTCCATAATTGATTAATTCCAGGTCAATGAATTCTTTAATTAATTAACCACCATATTTAATTCCCGGCCTATAATTAATTAATTTGCCCAAACACATTTTAGGCCTTAAATTAATTAATTCATTATTTGAACTCTCTCAAACTTCCATAAATTTATATTTGAATTTCTTCAAATATTAATTTCTCTCATAATAATAATATATCAATATATGTTATAATTGTTTCCCTTAGTAAATTGAACATTTTCAATTTACTTTTATTACTTAATTGCCTCAAATTACTTTATGAGCTACCAGTGGGACCTAATGGACCTGCAGATCAGAAGCTCCAACGATGTGAGATTAATTGGTCAAACTCATTAACCACATTAATCAATATTCGTTAACTGTGTGTACATTTCACTATAGACTCACAGTTGCACTCTTCTCACTTCAGACATATTTTCTGTGTCCATGGATCTAGACCAATATCTACTAGTTAGTCTTTCACGAGTGTTCGTAACACCAGCTGGGTCAAATTACCGTTTTACCCCTAGGTTACCTCTATTTCCTTAAGTACCAGTTCTCCTCTAATGAACAACCTGTTTGTGGTCCAACCATCAAACAGAAAACCCTCTCGTGCCATTGGGAGGGTAGAGCCCTTTGTTCAAGACTCGGAGTAACCACTTAAGGGAACACTCATCTGCTTCCCTAAAGTCGGGAAGGAGTGAATTCCATCTTGTACGATTATGTTCCCAGCTCCCCATTCGGTCTTGTCCCCAAAGTGGTAGGCTTATTGAGTCGGCGTATTGGCCACTCTCACCCATACAAATCAAAGGACAGTCTCTCATGAGTAGGAGTCCATAATCAACTCAGGATTAAGACTAAGTTCTCTAGGTCGTCCTAGTGAAGTAGAAAACCAACTAGTTAACGGTGTTATAACCAGTGGTTACTATTTCGCGGTCCGGTCTTATGCAAACTCATTGCATAGGATACCCCCACTCGCATGTCTCCTACACGAACGCGTTGGATCGCAGCGTTTGTATCAAATACAAAGTGGGTCGTATCCATAGTGTCACCAGGATAAGCCACCCAGTCTTATCCCTATACTATAGACCCTTTAGGCTGTTTCTTGAACAATGATCCCATATGTCGCTACATATAGTTCAAGACTCATATTACAGCCTTGGATGTCTAGTTTATTGGATTAGGGTTATTATTAGGCAAAGACATATATAAAATAACTAATAACAATTAATGGAAAAATATATCAATATTATTTCATTAATATCAAGTCAATGGTTACATTCACTATCTACGAGTTTTAGGGCATAAAACCCAACATTTACAACACTTACCAACTGTCCTAGCTGAGTCTCGATGTTTTTTATGGCTGCACTGTGGTGTTGATGGCGATCACTGCCTCCTCTAGCTTGTTGGTCCTATTACATGATTTTACAATAAAAACTCCAATAAGATCCTCTAGAGATTGCTTATTTTCTTGCTTTTGAGGGGTAAAACCAAGGGAATTTAAAACATTCTTATTGTTAGCATAAGAAAGGTTTTCCTGGTTCCTATTGTTAGGGTGATAATGTGTAGGTGTAGAATTATTATATCCCCTAAAATTAGAATTTGAAACATACTGAACCTGTTCCATGGTCTCGTCCTGAGACTGGGATGCAATAGCAGCAGCTGACTCAATAGATTGTGCACTCCCTGTACCTGAAAATTTCAAGAAGGCATTAGCAAGGAAAGTCATCTGAGCTTGTAAGACACTTACTAAAGGGTTGAAATCCCTTTGGCAGCGGAAATAATCAAGACCAATTCAATATTCAATTTCGTTTACGAAAATTCGGTACATTGGCAAATTAAAAACAAAAACGATTTCTTACTAATTTCAGATTAAGCATGCTAAATTATAAGATCTAAACTATTTTAGATACGGATACTTACATGATTTGATGATAAAATCAGCACTATGCTCCACAAATCTCTACCAATGGACACTACCATTAATGAGCACTCGCTATCCTTTTGGATTGCTGAGAACCGGCTTGTGGGAACCCAAAGATCGTCTTGGAAGGGAATTTCCAGCAAGCAAGTTGCTGTTATTTGGTAGAGAGAAGGAGAGAAAACAGAGAGAATTTTGTTCTCTGTGTTATGCGTGAAAATGAGAGTGAAAGCGATTAGTTGGGTAACCCCTCTCCACTTTACGATAAGTGGGGAGGGAGTTATTACCCTACTCAATCTCGATCGTTGGATCTAATCCAAACGATCTTGGTCGTCTATTAATTAAAAAAAAATAATTATAATTAATTTAATTAAATCAATTATAACATAAGATTTTTAATTCAATTTAAATCATATTTAATTGAATTAAATTGGCCATTCAATTAATTCTCAATTAATTGAATCCTACACTAATTAAATATCAAGTATTTAATTAATTTTATAATTGAATCATATTCAATTTAATCTATCTCGTTTAACCTATAGTTTTAATGTGCATCAAAATGTACATTAATATAAACTATAGTATTAATTTGATTAAATCATATTTAACCAAATTAAATTAAATTAATTAATTCCCAATTAATTAATTCATGAATTAATCAAATATCACATATTTAATTAAATTCATAATTCTCTCATTAATTAATTTTGAATCATATCCAAAATTAATTTTATTATAAAGTTTAATTCATTAATTAAACTTATACTATAATGTATCTCCATACATTATTTTAATTGCATCAAAATACAATTAACTTAAATTTCCTTTAATATCAAGACTAAATTATCTCAGAACCCGTTATGAGCTAGCAGTTGGACCTAATGGACCTACAGATCAGAAGCTCAAACGATACAAAATTAACTGGCTAAACTCATTAACCAAGTTAATCAACATTCGTTAACTGTGGGTCACTCCACTAAAGACCCACAACTGCACTCTTCTCACTGTAGAATATTTCTGTCTCCATGGATATCGACCAATGCAATAAGTCAATCCTTCACGAGTGTTCGTAAACACCAACTGGCTCAAATTACCGTTTTACCCCCGGGTTACCTCTGGATCCTTAAGTACCACTGATCCCTCTAATGAATAACTTGTTTAGGGTCCAACCACTAAACAGAAATTCCTCTCGGGCCAGGAGAGGACAGCGCTGATAAGAAAATAAGTGATGAACCAACTCAATCAATTACTATGGTGAAAAGTTGCATCGTTTCAAGCTTAACAAAGACATCATTTCAACTAAGAGGCACAATGGATCTAAAAATCTAGATTCATCCATCATATTTAATGCATTATGTATCTTTTGAATTCATGAATTTGTATTTATGATGGTTCATGTATGGGTTTTAAGGGTTGGCGGTTGAATCTAGGCTACATAGGTGAAAGGTTGTATCCTTTTATGGTGTCTTTTCAATTAGTATAAATATGGATGTAATTTGTTATTTGAACAAGTACAAGTTGAATTTAAATGAAATTTCATATTGAGTTTAGTCTCTCTCAAGATTTTAAGCTTTCTTTGTGTTCTTGTGTTTAGAATGCGTGTCTAGGACTTTCAATCTAGTTTGATCAATTAGATTGTGAAGAGTTCGAAATCTTGAAGTTAGGAACGAGAGTTCTCCTTTCTTCTTGATCTTTAATCATCCTTCCAAGCAAATCTGTTTAATTTTCTTGGGGTTGTCTTATCATTTTGTTAATGGGGTTATTCTTATTATTGTTGTGGGGGTTCACCTAAAATAAGGGGAGTTCTCAAACATAATTGAGGTAGTTCCTTTATCATTTGGTATCAGAGCTTTGGCTCTAAACGGATTATATCTTTACTTGCTTTCCATTCTATCATTTTTTTTCTTTCAAATTTCAATCTATCCATTTCGTGTGACTTTTCATCTTCTTACCTTTGCTTCATTTTTTTCTTATCGTGCTTGCGGAAAAAAAAAATGGAAAAAAACATATATTTTTTTGTCCATTGCATCTTTCCAAACATTTTTTTTTCTAACTTTGAGATTTTGTGACTTTTCACATTCTTGGCTATATTGATGTGTTCTTGCATGATTCTCATAAGAATACTATAAGACTTGCTGAAGTTTGAGATTTTAGAATTCTTTGAGAGTATTTCTACATCTTTTGAGTGAAAAAAAAAACGAGTGACCTTTCATTTTCCAAGAGAGTAAATACGCGAGGGAGTGTAGTGAGGTTCATTTCTTCTTTTCAGCCATGTTTTGCGAAAGAAGAAGACGTCGTGAAACCTACAAAATTGATGCTGAATTTTGGAACGGTATTCGACATAATTTGGTCGAGATACGTCAAGCCATGAATGATTATATTCAAATATGCAAAGAGATGGATTTACGTGACCAAGCCAAGAAGGCTCAAGCTGCACAATCCAATCAAATTTACAGAGATTGTTTAGAACCTCAAGATGATGGTGGCCAATACATTCAAAATGGGGGTGATAATCAAAATCCAGAATAGGAAGAGAAACATATTGAGGTTAGTATAAAAGACAAGGGCATGGTTGACGTATGTGTTGAGAATGAGGTTGAGGTAAAATCTCAAGAGAAAAGTGAGGTGAATCGAGAGAGTGAGAAAAGAGAGAAAATAGAGTGTGTGAAAAGTGAGAGAATGGAGAAAAAGGATCAAAACGAGAAAGAAAAGAGTGGATATGAAAAAAAGTTTTTAAGTGAAAAAGGTCATGAGCGTGGGGTTTGTTTTCCAAGTGTTTTTGATGTATCAATCAAATCACATTAGATTATCAAGTTTGAAAATTTTGATCAACAACGAAGGGGAAGTAGTTCTTCACAAAGAAAATACACATTTGGTCCTACAAGAGATGATTCTTTCAAACATGTTTCACAAGATCGAGATGATGACTACAAAGCTGCTTTACAAGGACCTGCATGGGCCACCAAATGATAAAGGAACTATCTCAATTATGTTTGAGAACTCCCCTTATTTCAGGTGGATCCCCACAACAATAATAAGAATAACCCCATTTAACGAAATGATAGACAACCCCAAGAAAGTTAAATTGATTTGGCTTGGAAGGATGATCAAAGATCAAGAAGAAAGGAGAACTCGTTCCTAACTTCAAGATTTCGAACTCTTCACAATCTAATTGATCAGACTAGATTGAAAGTCCTAGGCATGCATTCTAAACACAAGAACACAAAGAAAGCTTAAAAGCTTGAGAGAGACTAAACTCAATATGAAATTTCATTCAAATTCAACTTCAACTTGTTGTTCAAATGACAAATTACATCCATATTTATACTAATTGAAAAGACACCATGAAAGGATACAACCCTTCATCTATGTAGTCTAGATTCAACCCCAACCCTTGGAATCCATACATGAACCATCATAATTAAAAATACATGAATTAAATAGGTATATAATGCATTAAATATGATGGATGAATCTGGATTTTTAGATTCATTATGCCTTTTGGTTGAAAGGGTGCCTTTGTTAAGCTTGAAAGGATGCAACTTTTCACCATAGTAATTGATTGAGCTGGTTCATCACTTATTTCCTTATCATTCTCCCCTTCTTCGAGAAGATTCGTCCTTGAAACTAAACGCTCTCCTTGTAAAGCAGCTTTGTAGTCATCATCTCGGTCTTGTGAAACATGTTTGAAAGAATCATCTCTTGTAGGACCAAATGTGTATTTTCCTTGTGAAGAACTACTTCCCCTTCATCGTTGATCAAAATTTTCAACCTTGACAATCCAACGTGATTTGATTGATACATCAAAAACACTTGGAAAACAAACCCCACGTTCATGAATTTTTTTACTTAAACACTTTTTTTTCATATCCACTCTTTTCTTTCTCATTTTGACCCTTTTTCTTCATTGTCTCACTTTTCACACACTCTATTTTCTCTTTTTTCTCACTCTCTTGACTCACCACACTTTTTTCTTGAGATTTTACCTCAACCTCATTCTCAACACATACGTCAATCATGTCCTAGTCTTTTATACCAACCTCATTATGTTCATTATGTTTCTCTTCCTCTTCTGGATTTTGATGATCACCCCCATTTTGAATGTATACACCATCATCTTGAGGTTTTAAACAATCTCCGTCAATTTGATTGGACTGTGCAGCTTGAGCCTTCTTGGCTTGGTCTCGTAAATCCATTTCTTTGCATATTTCTAAATAATCATTCATGGCTCGACGTATCTCGACCAAATTTTCTCGAACACCGTTCCAAAATTCAGCATCAATTTTGTAGGTTTCACGACGTCTTCTTCTTTGGGAAAACATGGCTGAAAAAGAATAAATGAACCTCACTACACCCCCTCACGTATTTACTCTTTTGGAAGATGAAAAGTCACTCGTTTTTGCACTCAAAAGATGTAGAAATACTCTTAATCTCTCAAACTTTAGCAAGTCTATAGTGTTCTTATGAGAATCATGCAAGAACACATCAATATAGCTAGAATGTGAAAAGTCACAAAAATCCCAAATTTAGAAACAAGTTTGGAAAGGTGTAATGGAAGAATTATTTTTGAAGAAGCAAAATGGTTCAAGAATAATGAGATGGAAACAAAGAGAAATGAGTGAAAAGATGTGAATGAAAGGATGAGAATTACAGCAAGATATATGAATTTAGAAACTCTTCAAATGTAATGTGAAATTCACAATGCTTCAAACTTGCTATATATACTATTTTTTTTCTTTCAACACACAAATCAAGTGACAAACAACATGGACTATGAAATTTCACAAGTAGATGATAAGTCAAGTTAAATGTATGAAGCAAAGATAAAAAGATGAAGAGTCACAAGAAATGAAAAATGGGAAAAGATGTAATGATTCAAAGAAGAAAGAAAGATGAGATAGAAGGGAAAAACAAGTAAGGATATAATCTGTTTAGAGCCAAAGCTCTGATACCAAATGATAAAAGGAATCAAAGAAGCTCTGATACCAAATGATAAAGGAATCAAAGATGCTCTGATACCAAATGATAAAGGAACTATCTCAATTATGTTTGAGAACTCCCCTTATTTCAGGTGAACCCCCACAACAATAATAAGAATAACATCATTTAACGAAATGATAGACAACCCCAAGAAAGTTAAATTGATTTGACTTGGAAGGATGATCAAAGATCAAGAAGAAAGGAGAACTCATTCCTAACTTCAAGATTTCGAACTCTTCACAATCTAATTGATAGACTAGATTGAAAGTGCTAGGCATGCATTCTAAACACAAGAACACAAAGAAAGCTTAAAAGCTTGAGAGAGACTAAACTCAATATGAAATTTCATTCAAATTCAACTTCAACTTGTTGTTCAAATGACAAATTACATCCATATTTATACTAATTGAAAAGACACCATGAAATGATACAACCCTTCATCTATGTAGTCTAGATTCAGCCCCAACCCTTGGAATCCATACATGAACCATCATAATTACAAATACATGAATTAAATAGGTACATAATGCATTAAATATGATGGATGAATCTGGATTTTTAGATTCATTATGCCTTTTGGTTGAAAGGGTGCCTTTGTTAAGCTTGAAAGGATGCAACTTTTCACCATAGTAATTGATTGAGCTGGTTCATCACTTATTTTTCCTTATCAAGTGCGCTTTTGTTCAAGCCCCGGAATCAGCCCTTAAGGGAAAAAACATCTACTTGCCCCAATAGGGGAATGAGTGAATTCCATCTTGTACTGTTATGTTCCCAGCCCCCATTTGGTCTTGTCCTTGAAATGGTAGGATTATTGAGTCGGCGAACTGACCACTCTCACCCATACAAATCTAAGAACAACCCCTCCTGAAAAATGAGTTCATAATAGACTTAGGATTGAGATTGAGTTACTTAGGTCATCCTATTGAAATAGAAACCTAAACTAGTTAACGACGTTACATCTAGTGGTTACTATTTTGCGGTCCGGTCTTATGCAAACTCATTGTATAGGATACCCCCACCCGCATGTCTCCTACATGGATGCTTTGGATCGTTGCATCTGTATCGAAAACAAGGTGGGTCGTATCACATAGTGTCACTGGGATAAGGTACCCAGCCTTATCCCTATATATAGACCATTTAGGTTGTTACTTGAACACTGATCCCCGTATGTCCCCACATACTAGTTCAAGTTTCATTTAAACAACCTTGGATCTTAGTTTATTGGATTTAGGGTTTATTAATGCAAACTCGATTATTCAATAACCAAATTACTGAATCACTCAAATAACGACTTATTGAGATCGATTAATTTGTTTCATTTACTATCTACGAGTTTTAGGGCATAAAACCCAACACTTACGTTATCAATCTCGAACACTGTAACTGCAACATTCTTTTGTGTAGATCGCTCAAATGGCCACTGATAGCTGTTGGTGGCCATATCCTCTAGTAAAGTTCGTGCGTTCTCCACAGTCTTGTACAATAGAGTCCCACCTGCAGCTGCATCAACTATAGTCTTAGTACTATGATTTAAACCATTATCCAAGAGTTGAATTTGTGGATAGCCATGCTAAGGAAACTTCCTCAGTAGCTCTTTGTAACGCTCTCATGTCTCGAATAGTTGCTCATCAAACTGTTGCTGAAACGTTCCAATCTCGGTTCTCAACTTGACTTTCTTAGTAGGAGGGAGAAATTTCTTCAGGAAGGTCTGAACCAAATCATCCCAAGTGGTGATGCTCCCAGGTGGAATAGACTGTAACCAATCACGGGCTTTGTCCTGCAATGAGAAAGGAAAAAGACGTAAGCGAATATCATCCTCAGTCACACCATTTAGCTTTACCGTCCCACAAATGTCTAAAAAGGATTTTAGGTGAGAGTTTGGGTCCTCAGTGGGCGATCCTCTATATGCACAATCACGAGTCATCTGGATGAGACCGGTTCTTAGCTCAAAGTTGTTGGCATTGATCGAGACATAGATTATCCCCAATTGTTGCCTCTGAAATATGGGCTGAAAATAGCCACGAATAGGCTTAGGCTCCTCAGGTGGATTTTGGATCGACCATTTGGATAATTTCTCTAGTCTCCCTTCGAAGCCTACTAATGGTCCTTTCAATTTCGGGGTCCAAAGGTACTAAGACCAAATCCCTATCCTTTCACATACACAATCTAACCTAACCTAAAAAAGAAATAAAAGAAAATGAAAAAAAACAAATAAGGAAATAAACTAGAAAATGAAACAACTAAAATAAATAAGGAAAAGATCTTCTAGAAAAGGAAAACAAAAAAAAAAGGAAAATAATCAAGGAAAATAAATCTAACTAAAAAGGAAAGAAAAATCAAAGATAAATAAGGAAAACACTAAAATAGGGAATAACAAATATGAAAAGAAAGCCAAAAAAAAAAAAAAGCAACTACCTAAAAAAAAATTAAAAATACACCGTAAATTAAGACTGAACAATTTTTTCCACATTATTAATCTAACTAAATATGTCAATCCCCGACAACGACGCCAAAAACTTGATGCGCAAATTGCTTACTGCAAGTGTACATGTCAAGTAATAATATAGTGACTGATTAAATCGAATGTCGTCCTCTAGACTGGGTTTCTAGTTAAATTAATTACCATGAATAATCTTGACCAATTTTATTTAAGGATAAAAAAGGAATGAAAGATTGAAATCAAAGGTAATGCAAATTAAAGCTTGGAAATTCAATAGAAAGAATTCTTTAGGGAATTGATTTCATCAATTTAGATTACGATTGATTTTTAACGTACAATTAATTTACAAGCCTAGGAACTGTAAATCACAACTATCTCTCCCGAGTATAATTGATTCTCATGCATACAACAAACTTGATATCCCTATCTAAGTTCATTAACATGCAAGGCTTTGAGTTTAGTTCTTCTAACAACTTCTAAAGTTATCCTAAATCTCCCGATCTTAGAATTTCTACTTTAGTCATGCAATTAGTAAAAAGTCTAAGCTAAATCACCTCTCCCGAGCAAGATTCAACACTTAAATCATTTAACTAGTGATCAAGTAATTGAAAGCATTTAATCATAATTGCATAGATAAATTAAAAGCACAATACATCACAATAATCAATCCATAATCACAAACGACTACATCAATCCCTAAGAAACACGTCTAGTTACTCATACATGGCTTTACAATATAAGTTAAACATGAAAAAGACATAAAAACTAACTAGAGGTAAGGAAAAGATAAATAAGACAAACTCAATTTTGTCGAAACCGCACGTCCCTGTCACGATCTCCACACGTTTTTGAGTGATTCCCACCCCTTGGCCTTGCTTCAGCTCCCACAGAAGGTCTCCAATCGGTTTTAGGTCTAGAATCTCTCCATGTGAACTCCCCTTGGCCATAGAATAAAATGATGTATTTATAGGAATCTGACGATAGCGTCGAGATGCTATGCTGTCCCTTTGCCGCCCATTCTGTTTTGGAAATTTCTTGGCAGCGTCTCGACGCTGTCATCTTTACTGCCATTCTCATATTTAGAAACTTTGTAGCGTCGAGACGCTACCTCTCGGGTTTGCACACTTTGTAGGCCTCCAATTTCTTTCTTTTTTGTTTCTTTAGATCCCGAGCACCTGAACAATTCCATATTCTCGATTTTATCCAAAACTTCAATTTCCTACAAAACAAACATTAAAATGCATAAATCAACCAAATAGTACTCAAAGACTAACTAAAATGAACAGGGAAAATTAGGTCGTTATGCATGCTATCAGGCATGCACTTGCTACTAATTCAGGGATAACATGCCTAAACATTGTAAAAATGCTTCAACCTATTTGCTACTAAATTAGCTAATATGATTAGAACACTTGCGATCGGGGTTGTCAATCTCTTCTATCAAAACAAACCAATGTAATACAGGATTAAGATCACGATGCTAATAAAATCATGCATTAAAATATGGAAATCTCATAAAAAAAAACCGACTGTTTTAAAAAAGTAAAAAGAAACAAGAAATTTTAAAAAAAGTAATAATGGCTTCTTTTTAAAAAAAATGACACCTAGAAAAGACTAATCATGACAGTGTACAGTGTGTTTTCTTTTCTATGCGCAATATACATTTTTTTTAATTAATAAAGATAGAGTTTACACTTTTTTTAAAAAAAAAATTAATAAATTAAAATTGGTCAGTTGGTCGATTTTTTCTATTTTTCAGTAGACCGACCGATCGACGGTCGCTTTTGCCAACTTTGACTGAAAGTGGTAAAAAACCAACTGATTGACATCGGTTCGGTCGGTCAAATCAATTTTTTGTCTATATATAATAATAAAAAAAATTAATTTTTAAAAATTTTGAGTATATAAGAGTTTGATTAGATTCAAAATATTGCAAGTTTATAGAGTTATTAAACATTTTTAAATGACTTACTATACACGAAATTAAAAGTTTAAGGACGTATTTAACATAAATTTGAAAAGTTAACTAAATTTCTAGTTTAATTTTTTTTTATATAATTTTAAATGCATTGATATTTAGAAAGAAAGAAATTTCTAAAATAACCTCCACTAACTGGGATTTTTTTTTATTAATAATGTACTTTAATAAAAAAAAACAAATTTAGAGGCATTTTGAAAGTATTTCCAAAAATAGGGTAGATAAATCGTGTACGTGGGCCGCGATTTCCATAAGTCGTGGGTCGTGGTCACGATTCCAAGGATAACTCGCGTACCAGGTACACGACTTCCATGTTGGCACGCTGACAAGGCACACATCACCAGGTTGGGCGATGATTTGGCGCTGATGTGTCGCACGTTGCGCCAGCGAAATCGTGTACCAGGTACACGAGTTACTTAATGAAATCGTGTACCCGGTACACGATTAACTTAATGAAATCGTGTACCACGTACACGATTTCGTGGTCCATCAAACCCTACCCCACCCCACTCGTGAAAGCGTCGCGAACGAACCCCTCCTCGATCTTTTCTCTCTTCTCTGCTCATACTTCCGCTGCCGTCCGCCGTTCCCAGGCCGAAAAGTTAGCTGTTTGTGAAGCAGCGATAGAGACTGTATGTCTTAGAAAGTTCTTGATTGATTTGGAATGTGTTCCAAATGTGAACTTGCCCATCACACTTTATAGTGATATAGTGGTGTTGTGGCAAATTCAAAAGAACATTGCAACCTAAGACAAGTAGACACATTACATTGAATGAAATATTGTTGATTCATTTACAACGACTCTCTCGGCTAAAGTGTTTGAGGGTCATCTAGAAGGTCTAGATCTACGAGATATGTACAAAGGTGTAATCTAGGGCAAGTGGGAGAAATGTAATGGGTATATTGATACCATTATGTAATGGGTATAGTGATGCCCTAGTTTATTGTATTTGTACATTGTATATGTTTTATACATGTATTTATACACCCAATGCTGTATAGATTATTGTACATCCCACTAAACTAGAGTTTTAGTTCAAGTGGGAGTTTGTTGGGTTTTATGCCCTAAAACTCGTAGATAGTGAATGTAAACAAATTGTATACTTGTTTCAATAAAGTGTAATTGAGTTTCTACAATAAAGTGTTATTGTTAAATATTGCACAATTTGACCCAAATCCAATAAACTAAGATCCAAGGTTGTTTACATGTGACTTGAACTAGTATGTGGGGACATACGGGGATTGGTGTTCAAGTAACAACCTAAAAGGTCTATAGTACAAGGATAAGGCTGGGTACCTTATCCTGGTAACACTATGTGATACGGCCCGCTTTGTATTCGATACAGACGTATTAATCCAAGGCGTCCATGTAGGAGACATGCGAGCGGGGGTATCCTATGCAATGAGTTTGCATAAGACCGGACCACGAAATAGTAAACCACTAGATGTAACACCGTTAACTAGTTAGTTTACTGTTTCAATACGATGACCTAGGTAACTCAGTCTTAATCCTGAGTGTGTCATGAACTCCTTCTCATGAGGGATTGTCCTTTGATTAGCATGGGTGAGAGTGGCCAATACGCCGACTCAATATGCCTTCCTTTTTGGGGACAAGACCGAGTGGGAGGCTGGGGACATGACAACACAAGAAGGAATTCACTCCTTCCCACTTCTAGGAGAAGTAGATGAGTGTTCCCTTAAGAGGTGGCTCCGGGACTTGAACAAAGGGATCCCGTCCTCTCACTGGCCCGAGAGGAACTTTCTGTTTAATGGTTGGACCATAAACAGGTTGTTCATTAGAGGAGCGCTGGTACTTAAGGAGACAGATGTAACACAGGGGTAAAACGGTAATTTGACCCAACCGTGATTACGAACACTCGTGAAGGATTGACTTACCGGTATAGGTCTACATCCATGGACACAGAAATGTTCTACAGTGAGAAGAGTTCAGCTGTGGGTCTTTAGTGGAATGACCCACAGTTAATGAATATTGGTTAACCTGATTAATGAGTTTAATCTATTAACCTCATATCATTGGAGCTTCTGATCTGTAGGTCCATTAGGTCCCCCTGCTAGCTCGTAAAGAGTAATTAGGAACAAATATATCTTGAGAGAATTTGAATAGTTCAAATTCATATTGGGAATTAAGTTAATTGTATGAGATACAAATTAATATAATGTATAATGATGCATTAAAATATAAAGTCTAATTTGAGATTAAACTTTATTAAATTGAGAGATTGATATATTTGAAAGAGTTCAAATATATGTCTAATTAAATATAGGGTATTTAATTAGAAGATGAATTAATTAATTATGAATTAATTAATTATTCAATTTAGTTTAAATTAAATGAGATTTAATTAAACTATAGTCTATGAGAGAAATAAATATTTGAAGAAGTTCAAATATTAATATGAATTTGATTCATATTAAATTTATAGGATATAAGAGAATTTGAAGGAGTTCAAATTTTAATATGAATTTGATTCATATTATAGAATTAATTAATTGAAGGCCTGGAATTAAATATATGATATTTAATTGGGTAATTAATTAATTAACTAATAGAAGGTCTGAAATTAAATATATGATATTTAATTGGTGATTAATTAATTAAAGAATTAATTAATTGGAAATTAATCAATTATGGAATTGATTAATCACTTATGGAAGTGATCAATCATTTATGGAAAAGATTAATCAATTATGGAATTGATTGGTCATGGAATTGATTAATGGAAAAGATTAAATCAGTTATGGAAATAATTGATTTTAAATGAATATTTTATTCATGGCCTTTCTCCTATAAATAGAACACTAACCCTAGGGTTTAGGTACCACAACATATGGCCACCATAAGGCCCTCTCATATTCTCTCAACTCAATAACTCTAGGGAGAATTTTCTCTCAAGAGTTTTTCCCATTCAAGATTAGGTAGTCCCACAACTACGTTCCTAATCTCAGAGTTATAGCGGGGAAGATCAAATGGTGGTGTTCTTCGTTGTTGCAGAGCAATCAAGAATCATCCGTTGAAGTATTCAGAGTCGTCAACGGAGGTATGTTTCTCATCGCTTAACCTTTTGCCAATGCATTGGTATTTTGTAAAACAAAATTAATTTACGAACGGTCCAATTGCTTCCGCTGTAACAGAATTGGGAATTCCAAATCCTTCAGTTACACAAAGGGATGGTATATGTTTAATTTCTGATAGACATGGAGGCATATTAGCTGCTGTGAATGATGAAGAAAATGGTTGGAGTGAACCTAGAGCATACCATCGATATTGTCTTCGTCATGTGGCAAGTAACTTTAATAAAAAGTATAAATCGAAGCAGCTCAAAGACTTGGTCTATAGGGCAGGACGTCAGCACCAAAGGCGTAAGTTCAATCGATGTATGAAAGAGTTAAAGCGATTAAATCCTGACTGTCTTGAATTTTTCACTCACATGAATCTTGAAAAGTGGACACAATCACATGACAATGGGTATCACTATGGATGGATGACTACAAACCTAGCTGAATGTATTAATGGTGTGTTCAAGGGAGCTAGAATGTTGCCCATCACGGCATTGGTTAAGTGCACTTGGTATCGGACAATCCATTATTTTGAACAACGTCGAGAAGAAATCAGTGAAGCACTTGATCGTGGTGAAACGTATACACGATATGCTTTAAATAGACTCAGGAGGTGGGAAAAAAGAGCTGCTGCACATACTGTGAAGTTTGTTGATAGAAGTACTTCAAGTTTTGAAATTGAAACAGGAATAAGTATGGTTTCTCCATATAAAGGTCAACAAACACAAGTTGTTTGTTTAAAAGATAACTCATGCACCTGTAACAAGTGGCAGATCTACAAGATCCCCTGCTCCCATGTAATTGCAGCTTGTAACCACATTCATTTGGCACACTTACCTTTTGTTGATGAAACATACAAGCTATCAGAATACCAGCGATGCTATGAAAGTCAATTTCATCCTATTCAACATAGAGATTATTGGCCAGAGGTACAATTTGACACACTTCGTCCAAACAAGCATTTGTTGAGGGAACATGGAAGACCAAAATTTAAACGAATTCATAATGAGATGGACTGGCGAGAAGCTGGTACAAAAGTGCGTTGTGGTTTGTGTAAGCGAGAAGGCCATAACAAGCGCACTTGTCCAACTCGCGGCGCTTCATCTTCAACCCATGGATGAAGAAGGTTTATTTTGATTCAAATTTCATTTCTAAACATTATTATTGGTTGATTAAATTGAATTTGATTTTGTTAAATTTCATCAACAGGTATGGAGCTCGTGCAATGGATTTTGTAATGGACTTTGTAATATTGAATTTGTAATGGACTTTGTAATAATGTAATGAATCTTGATTTGTAGTGGACTTTGTTTGTAATGGATTATGTTTGTAATAGATTATGTAATAGACTTTATAATAGATTATGTTTTCTTTGTTTGTAATGGATTATGTTTGTTTGTAATGAATCTTGATTTGTAATAGACTTTATAATAGATTATGTTTTCTTTGTAATGAATCTTGATTTGTAGTTGCTAATGGACTTATGTGTTTTTAAATGTTCAGTATAAATATGGAACCTGGGCCAATTAACCCAAGACAATTATATTTACAACGTACGCACCGTTCACAGTCGATATGGGATGATCAATCTACTACTATCTTGCAATGTCGAAGAAGAGAGGCAGTGGTTAACAGAAATATCAATATAGATCAACGCATCGTGCCTTACGTACAACAAGCTGGATTTTGGGGGGTTGCACAGATTGGGTTCATGCAACTAAATTGGCATCTTATTACTGCGTTGGTTGAGCGATGGAGGCCAGAAACCCATACATTTCATATGCCTTGTGGAGAGTGTACGGTTACACTTCAAGATGTTGCAGTACAGTTCGGATTACCTATAGATGGAGAACCTGTAACTGGTTCATTGCAATATAATTGGGATCAGGTATGTGAGGATTTTTTGGGAGTTCGACCCCCTGAATTGCATGGATCTAGATTAAGCATTCCATGGTTGGCAGCACAGTTTGCAGAGTTGCCCCCCAATGCCGACGAGATCACAATACAAAGGCATGCGAGAGCCTTTATTATGCAATTGATTGGAGGGTTTCTTTTTGCTGACAAGTCCAACACACTTGTTCATCTCATGTTTCTTCCACTTTTAGAAAACTTCGAGACAGTTGGACAATATTCTTGGGGTAGTGCATGTCTTGCATGGTTGTATAGAGAATTATGTCGAGCTAGTAGTGCCAGTGCATTAGAGATAGCCGGTCCATTAATACTACTACAAGTTTAGGCGTTCGATCGATTTTCTATTGTCGCACCACTACACGACTTGCCGACCCCTGGTCATTATGCTGGACGCCCACTTAGTGCTCGGTATGTTAAATTTACGTATAATTAAAATTTATCATAAATTTGCATAAAAGTATGCTTTAATTGTATTGTATAATGTGTAGATGGAATGGGATTTTGGCTGCATCTGAGCAAACTACAAATTTGTTGATCATGTATCGTATTACATTTGACCGTCTTATGTCCAACCAGGTAAAACAGTAATCAAATTTTTTCTTATTTAAAAAAAATGTACATTAATAAATTTATTGTTTTATAAATTTCAGATCACATGGACACCATACACATCTGATATTATGGCCTTACTACCAGACTATTGTCGTAATGGACGGGAGATTTGGTTGACTGTAAGCCCTCTCATATGTTTTCATATTGTAGAGTGGCATTACCCAAATCGAGTGCTAAGACAATTTGGAATGCGACAAATGGTGCCGCCATTTTGCGATACAGTCATAGAGTTACATCAGTTAGACTTGCGAGGTAAGCACGATCACGATTGGCGACATCATCATGCATCATATATATCACTGTGGCGTGCACGTCGTGATCATTGTGTCCTAGGCGACATAGTAGACATGTCAGTTGTGTCGGATGACTACTTACACTGGTATGATTCAATCACGAGGAGGTATATCACGCGTGAGGGTGCTTATTATGCTTGCACGGTATAGTATATACTTTGATTTTGTTATTATTGAATTTCAGTTACAAATATTTTTATTATTTTAATTATTTTCTTCTTGCAGAATAACTTTGTTCGAGATGTGCAACATTTTTCTGTGGAGCAAAATATACCACAGTTAGGTTCTATGTGTGAGCAATACGTCACGAACATAACTGATATCATTCAACAAACTAGGAGACTTACTGTTGCTGACACTGATCGGACACGTGCTCGTCGTAGACGCTGTCGACAACAGGCTGCAGACATTCCACAGCAGAATGAAGATGAAGAACCTCCTATAGTTGATGATGACACTTTAGCTCATCAAGTTCAGTCACTAGCAGATCAGACAGACATTGCTTCAAGTTCTGGACATGGTGACATAACTCAACAAGATATTGATGATGTGATTCATCACCAATCACACATGGAAGCGCCTCAACCTCGTCGTGGAGCTCGTCAGAGAAGACCATGTCGTTGTGGCACTTAGGATTTTACTTATTTTTTGTACTAGCTTTTGTAAAAGACGAAATTATTCCAGAAGATTGTTGTCTGTGAAATTTTAGAAAAATATCTATTTACATTAATTATTAAAAAAAAAGAAATATTTACTTCGAAATAAATTTTAAATATGAAAATATTTAAATGTGGTATACAAAATTGCATACTTAATTAAAAAATTAAAAAAAAAAAGTAAACTCGTGTACCTGGTACACGAGTTTAATGTAAAATCGTGTACCAGGTACACGATTGTTCCCACGTAAACCGTGTACCTGGTACGCGATGCTTACTGGAATCGTGTACCACGTACACGATTTTATCCAACGAAAATCGTGTCCAAGGTACCCGATTGTTAACTACTCTAATTTTGTCAATAGTTTCAAACTTCACCCCTACCTTTGTAATTTGTTATTTTAATTGTATTATTAATATTTTTATTTTGAAAACTACATCAGATTTGTCATTTTTTTTTTAAATTACATTATTCGAGAAATTAGCCCCACTAACTGCATGAGTAAATAATGAAATTTGAAATATTTAACAAAATTATTTAAAATGAAAATAAGTTTTTCTTATGCAATCAAATTGTCTAATTACTCTTTTTCAAAAAAAAAAAATTGTCTAATTACTAAGGATTGAAAAAAATATATATTTTAAATAAGGATTGAAAAATATTTGTATGTATATACATATATTTGTAAGATACGTTAAAGTAGTGATAATATATATAAAAAAAAAACAAAATAAAAAGAAAATTTGAGGATGTGACAGACACTCATTTGCGCCCCTCTCACCAAGAAACTAAAGGTTATCTTTTGAAATTTGAGTGAAAAATTTAATACATACATGTAAAAACAAAAAGGGAAAAATACATTTTTAGTTCCTAAGGTTTGTGTTAGGTTTCATTTTGGTTCCTGAGTTTTCAAACTTAACAATTTAGTCCCTGAGGTTTGGTTTTAGTTTTATTTTAGTCCCTCCATCCATTTTTTCGTTAAAAACTAACGGTTTGCTGACATGACAGTAATTTTTTATTTAAAAAATTATTTTTGAAAATTTTAAAATATAAATATATTAAAATATTAATATATTAAAATATTAATACTTTTTAATTTTTCTTTCTTTTTTTTTATTTCTTCTTCTTCTTCCAGCCACCAGCGTTGGTACCGTCCCCGGCAACCGTCAACAGTGAATTTTTTTTCTTTTTTTTCTCTTTTTCTCTCACTTTACCTTTCTTTCTCTGTCCCTCTCGCAGGAACGCCGCCCACCCCTTTTTTTTCCTCCTTCCATTTGCTCCATCTACTCCTTCACTGCTGTCGTTCGCCCAGCCCCCCCTTCGTTTTTTTTTTTAAAAAAAACTTTGCAACAGTGGGCGTGACCGGTTGGAAGAACGAAAGGGGCAGTGGGTTTCATGATCGAAGGGAAGAACGAAGAACGAGAGGGAGAGAGGGAGGGAGGTGTTGCAATGTGGGTATGCTCGCCGAAAAGCATACAGACGAGGGGGAGAAATGGGTTTGCCGGCGGTCGAAAAACACCTAGACGATCGGAAAACACACAGACAAGGGGGAAGAAAAGAAAGAAAAAAAAAGGCTCGCCAGCGGTCTGAAAACACACAGACGGCGGTCGGCGGTGGCGCCGGTGGCTGGAAGACGAAGAAGAAGGAAGGGGGAAAGATAAATAAATAAAAAAAGAAAGAAATAAAAGAAATAAAAAAATATATTAATATTTTATTATTTTAATATATTTATATTTTAAAATTTTCAAAAATAATTTTTTAATAAAAAAATTCAGTGCCACGTCACCAAATCGTGAGTTTAAAACGGAAAAATGGATGGAGGGACTAAAATGAAACTAAAACCAAATCTTAGGGGCTAAATTGTTGAGTTTGAAAACTCATTGACCAAAATGAAACCTAACCCAAACCTCAGGGACTAAAAGTGTATTTTTCCCAAACAAAAATTTGAAGTCCAACGTGATCTGCTCCTACCAATGTTCTTTAGATTATATTAAATCTCATTAAATCAAAAAACTTAAGTTGATGATGGGTGGAATTAATCTTTTATAAAATACTTTAACAAATTAAGGTAAATTTAGTCTTTTACAAATTATACTTAAACAAATCCAAACAACTGGAACTTGGGGATAGATTAAAACCAAATCTTATTACCAAGTTTCTCTGTAGCACACACATTCCGAATAATACAGCTTGAAAATAAGCATAACCCTCAATCCAAAATACACAATATTAAGATATTCATAATATAAGATAGATAGTAAGTTCTTAGTGCAGTGCATATGAGCTCAACAGCTTATTATTAATCGATATATATATATATTATTTCACTGATCTTATATTATCTTATTATCTTATCATAGGCATCGAGATATTATTATTACAGAAAATGTGGCTTCTCAGAGTCCTCGAGGCCGTTGTGTCGGAACCAAGCCTTGAGTTCCAGAACCGAGCCCTCTTTATGGCCGCCCCCACCAGCCGACGTGTCGTTTGGAACAGAACTGTGGTGAGTTGTTTGTGGCCCAAAAACTCCGGTTTCAGGATGTGGGACCCAGTAGTTTTCAGATAGAGAGTGGATCACATGGTCTGGTACCACTGTTGGGCAGATTTGCTCCTCTGGATTCTTCTCATATGCTGACCAATGACCTGCCCTGAAAAAAATTGGAAAATACAATTTTTGTTGCATCAAATATGATATTGTTGATCATTGTGTTTAATTGTTAAGATCCGATAACCATTTGGTTTTTGAAAATTATGTTTTTTTTTTTAAATTCTCTATCATGACTTTCATCATTTTTAAGGATCCATTTGAATTCCTAATCAAATTCTAAAAACAAAAACAAGTTTTTGAAAACTTTTCTTTTTTTTTTTTTTTTTCGTTTTCAAAATTGGACTTGGTTTTTGAAAAAAAATGAAGAAGATTGATACTAGGTGGAAGTAGGTGTGTATAAACTTAATTTTCAAAAACAAAAAACCAAATGGTTATCAAACCGGCCTAAATTTTTTATCTATATTTATGATATGATGAACTTTTTAATTTTGATTCTTCTACCATAAATTATCCATTGTTAAATATATTCTTCAACTTTCAAGTTTATGTATAATAGCGTTTTGAACTTTTAAGAATGTCTAAATTCATTAATAAATTTTAAAAAAATGAACTACTAATAATAATAGGTCATTAAGTTTTTAATTTTGTGTCTAATAGTTTCATAGGCTTTTAATTTTGATCTATTTAATATTTGTTAAAATTCACCGACCTATTAGACAAAAATTTTGTATTCTTTTTAAGTTCAAGATAAAAAAATGGAATTACAATTTTTCTTAATTAAATATACAATAAGTGAGTTTGACTTGTATTGTATAATTTATCAATTCATAGATTATAATAAAATAATTAACAACTGACTAGGAAAAAAAAAATTTAAAAAAAGAGAAAAAAGAAAAAGAAAAACGCATGAGGCAGGCAGCAATATCGGATAAGAATATAGAAGGTGCGTATCAAAAACCTAAGCGATTGCACTTCAAAACGTATATGGTTATTTAACATTTTATTTTATTTTTTTTCCCTTTATCATTCGTCAACTTTGAATGAAAATAAAATAGACCTAAAGTACAAAGATCCTGTCCTTGTCCAAGGAAATTATAACATTTTGTAAGACAACTTTTTTACCCCAAATTTAAAAGAGAAATTAAACCCAAAGAACAAGATTGTCCTTACTTCAATAATAATGATTTAAGTAATGAAATAAACTATGTGATATCCATTCAAATCACTGACAATTATAAATTTGAATCTTAAGATATTATATTAGATTTCCTGAAAATAATTATATTAGAAAATTACTTCATAAAATATTAACTTTCTAGTCGTTTGTTCAAAAAAAAAAAAAAAAAAATATTAACTTTCTAGTCGTTAATTGGTTTTTAATATTATCATTAGAAATTATTTTTGTCAAATATAATTAAATTGTTTCTTACCGGAATTATCTTAAAAAAAAATATATATATATTTTTAACATGTGTGGGGGAATACAAAATTGTATGTCAGTTGAACTGTGTTTATGTTGATAAAAAGATAATTTTTGTTATTGAAATAAGAAATGTATTATATTATCGTTAGATTCTTTACAAGACTTAAAAATAATCATCAGCATGTTTCTTACCATAAAAGAAACTGTTAAGGACGAGGACACAACACAGATCTCAACAATGGTATGATATTGTCCACTTTAGGCATAAACCCTCATGGTTTTGCTTTTGGTTCCACCCAAAAAGCCTCATGCTAATGGAGATATTTTTCCTCCCTTATAAACCCATGATCATCCCCTTATTTAACCAATGTGGGACTTTGGTTGCACCCCCAATTCCCAACAGAAACCAATTAACTTTTTTTTTTTTTTTTTTTTTTTTTTTTTTTTTTTTTAAGTATCTTTTAGCATTTTGAAGTTGTTAACAACCAAAAGAAAAGGAAAGGAAATCCAATGTGTTCACTCATCAATGTGTTTTTACCCTAATGCTAATAAATGGCTAAAAATATTTTGTTTAAAAAAAAATTGGTAGCATTCAGTTGGAAATTAAAAGAAATAGTAAAATGAGCCTTTTGTTAGAAAAAAAAAACATTTTGAAATTTTCGATATTAAAATATTATTTAAGAAATTCATTAAATATATAAATTAAATTCCAAATGTAGTCTTAAAATTCATACTTACGTCAAATTCATCTTGAACTTTAAAAAATAAAATAAAAAATAAAAAATACAAAAATAGCCATAAAGTAGTCAACAAGAGCATAGCTCAACTGGCATAATGTTGTACTGATAATCACGAGGTCTATGGTTCGAAACTTATTCAATACAAAAATAAAAGTTTAAACACCCATAAAGTAGCCAACAATGGTTCGAATCCCACACCCCACAAATTGTAAAAAAAAAAAAAAACCCATAAAGTATAAAATTCAACATTAAAAGTTAAAAACTTATTTAACCCAAAATTAAAATTTTGATACCCATTAAACATTTTTTAAATTTTAGTAGACACAACGAGAATGGACTAAGTGGTTTCTTTCTTTCTTTTTTCTTTTTTTTTTTTTTTTGAAAAATGGACTAAGTGGTTTCTAAAAGGTACTTAGATAATAAATATTTTACCAAGACATACCTGGGGTGCCTATTACTTTTTCAAGATTCTTTTAATAAAAATACTTTTAATTCTTCCGTTTTTAAAAAGTTCTTTTAACAAAAAACTTATTTCGCTACACTATATTAAAAAGTGGTTCTATATATAGATAGTTTTCTTGTTATGACAAAGAGTTAAAAAAAAAAAATCTAATTTTTAAATTTTTTTTATTTATTAAAATTTTTTTAAATATATTTTTTTTGTCATTTCAAAATCATTTAAAAACTATACCAACACACTTTTAATTAGTAATTCTTTTAAAGGTGTTCAAAGGAATTATGATTTTTATTTAAAAACATTGTTTCTTCCCCAAAAACCATTTCAAACACTCTATTAATTAAAAAAAAAAAAATCTATTATTTAAAAAATTATTCCGATATTGATCAACATAATGTTTCGATTTCGCACATCAAAACAAATCAAACGAAATGTTCGATCACAAAATTCCAATTCGAGTAACAAAACTAGGTTCCAATTTTGAAAAAAAAAAAAGAAAAAAAAACAGAAGAAAGAAAAACTAGGTTAATGAAAGTTAAAAGTTTACTTCCAAAACTTTCACGATTTGGGTCTATTTAATCTCTAAATTCTTAGAAGTTTCTAATACATCGTTAAACTTTTATATTTGTGTTATTTTATCCATAAAAACTTGTTCAATAGATCCTTATACTCTCAATTTTTTATCCAATAAATTTTTGAATTTTCAATTTTACGTTCAATAGTTGAATGACTTGTTAGACACAAAATTGAAAATTTATTAAATAACCATTTAGGCCCTGTTTAATAACTATTTGGTTTTTGGTTTTTGGTTTTTCAAAATTAGGCTTGTTTTCTTCCAATTTCTTCCCTACCATGGTTTTCATTTTTGTCAATGACATTTGAATTCATAGCCAAATTCTAAAAACAAAACAAGTTTTTGAAAACTACTTTTTTTAGTTTTCAAAATTTGCTTGGTTTTTAAAAACAAGGAAAGAAAGGTATTAGAAAAACAAAGAAGTTTGAAGGTGGAAGTAGGATTTATTAGCTTAATTTTCAAAAACCAAAAACCAAAAACCAAATGGTTATCAAACGGGGCCTTAGTTTTTGGTTTTTGATTTTTTAAAATTAAGCTTAAAACACTACTCTCACTTATAAGTTTCTTTGTGTTTTTCATCTACCTTGTTTTTATGTTTTAAAAACCAAGCCAATATTTGAAAACTAAAAAAATATAGTTTTCAAAAACTTGTGTTTTGTTTTTGGAATTTGGCTAGAAATTCAAATATGTCCTTAACAAGGATGAAAACATAATAAGAAAATTAGAAGAAAACAAGCATAGTTTTCAAAAACCAAAAATCAAATGGTTATCAAATTATCGAACGAAGCCTTAGTAATTTATTACGACTTTTTAAAATTTAAAGACCAAATAAACACAAATATGGTGAAGTTGTAACTTAAAAAAAAAAAAATAGAAAAAACAAAAAGGGAAGAAGAAAAAGCGTATGCGTACCGGAGGGTGAAAACCGAAGAAAAAGGGTGTGGCTTCCGCAAATGAGCGAGTGGTCGAGCAATAATAATAAGCTTCGAAGTGGCGGCCATGCAAATGCAATGGAAAGAGGAAGAAAATTAAGGAGAAACTTTTCAAAATAATATTAATGTGTGGTTTTGTAATGGGTGAAGTGAAAAAGGATTTATATTTGTGGAGTCCTGACTTTATTCGCTGCCAAGATGCTCATCATCTTCTTATTTTATTATATTCTCTCATTGTCTATCAGTGGAAGATGCATTTAGAATTATATATAAATAATAATAATAATAATAGTTAAATCACCCGTAATTCAAAAGTTTATTTGAGCTAATGCATTGCGGTAAATTTTAATATTACACCAATGCTTTAATATTATGTTAAATCACCACTGAAGTCAAAAACTTTAAGTTGAAGGATTATGATAAATTTAATCATATCTATACTTTAACACTCTCTTTCTCATTACTTCTGAGCTTGAAATTTGATAGAAGGTCAAAGTGGAAATCAATATTAATTGTTACAGGAATTTGAACCCAAAACCTTCTACTATGATACCATATTAAATCACCGAAGAATTCAAAATATATTTGAACTCCTTGGTAAGGCCTAGCTGTGTTTGGATTCATCAATAATATTAAAGGGCCGGTTGCAAGGATAGCAATATGGGCCAAAATAATTGCAAATCAAGCAACCCACAAAAAAATTGCAAAAATGGCAAAATCTAATAGTTTGTGTGTTGCATTTACTAAAATACCCCTCCAGATTTTCTTTCACTGATAGAAAGTTTTTCTATCACTGATAGATTATATCAGTGATAGAAAGATTTTCTACCAGTGATAGAAATTTTCTTTCACTGATAGATTCTATCATATGATAGAAAATTTTTCTACTACTGATAGATTCTATCGGCGATAGATATTTTTCTATCACTTGTTCGGTGTTCTATTAGTGTTTGGTTGTTGTTATTTGGTTTTCTATCAGTGTTTGGTTTTTGCTTTTCAGTGTTTGATTTCTATAATCGTTCATTTTTGCTTTATTTTTCAATGCTCGATTTCACCATGTATCACCATCGCTGATAGAAACAAAAGATCTTCTATCACTGATAGAAAAGTATCAGTGATAGAAAGATTTTCTATAACTCACGAAAAGTTTTTCTATCAGTCTCAGTGATAGAGATAGAAAGTTTTTCTATCACTCAGAGAAAGAGTTTCTATGAATGATAGAAATTTTTTCTATCACTCATAGAAAAAATTTCTATAAGTGATAGAAGATTTCTATCACTGATAGGTTCTATCAGGGATTGAAAGATTTTCTATCAAGAGTTTTCTATCATTGATAAAAATCTTTTATCACTGATAGAAAGCTTTTCTATCGGTGATAGGAAGTTTTTCTATCACTTATAGATTATATCGGTGATAGAAAGATTTCTATCGGAGATAGAAAGATTTTTATGGGTGATCAGGGATTGAAAGATTTTTTATCAAAAGTTTTTCTATGATTTTCTATAAAAAGTTTTTTTATCACTGATAGAAAAAGTTTCTATTAATGATAGAAATCTTCTATTCTATCACTGATAGAAAAATTTTCTACCACTGATAGAATCTATCAGTCATAGAAATATTAGTGATAGAAACTTTCTATCGCCGATAGAAAATTTTTCTACCACTGATAGAATCTATCAGTGATAGAAATATCACTAATAGAAACTTTATTCTATCAGTGATAGAAACTTTCTATCACTGATAGAAAATTTTTCTACCACTGATAGAATCTATCAGTAATAAAAAGACTTTCTATCAGAAAAAAAAAAAAAAACTGACGAGGAAGAAGAAGATGGGCACACAGGGGCAATTTAGGAATATAAAAAATTAATTCAAAAATTTTGCCATATTTGCAAATATTTTAAAAAATTGTTATATTTGTAATTATTTACCTTCATGTTGCCACTCATTACAATTATCCAATATTAAATGTTGTTTTGATCTAGATCCATGGTCACAAATTTTAAGCTATAAAATAATCCTTATATGCTAAAATATATATAAGTAATAAATGTTAGCAATTTTAAAATATAGGGAGTAAATTAGAAAAGAAAAAGAAAAGAAAAGAAAAGGTGATATTGGTTCCTGAGTGATAGATTTCCTCGGTTCCCACCGGTCCCGTACCGCTCTTACGTACATTATTCTCTTTCTTTCCAAAAGCAATTTCACTATAAAAATAAAGTAGTCACTCTTTTTCTCTCTCCGCGTGTAATTCGCCCTTAACTATATTCCTTTCCCCACTCATTGTGCTTCTTTTTTTAGTTCTATTCACCATCCGCCCATTTCCACACCACCTCTTTTTCATCCCATCACATCTTATCATCCAACTATATATATATATATACACCCAACTATATTCACATTTGTTCTCTTGTGTGTATCTATATATATATATATGACGTTTGTTTCAAAAATACCCCTAAACTTTAAAAAGTTAAAAAAATGTCTTTGATCTTTAAAAAGTGTTAAAAAATACCCTTCCCGTTAAATGTTGGATGGTAAACATTAAAACTTCAATTTCATTAATACCCTTTGTTGAAGGAGAAACTTTGTCCAATCACAAATTGCCACGTCATTATTTAAAATTAATGACGAAATTACAAATAATTAAATTTGAGACCAATTATAAATTGACATGTGTACCAAATTTAATTTGAAGACAAAGTTGGCCAATTATAAATTCAAAGAGCCAAATTTCTATTTGGTCAATTAATTAGAAAATAAATTATTTTGATCAAATTAATTAATTTGACCAATTAATTAAAAATAATAACTAATTGGATCAAATTTGGGTCATATGGTTTTGGGTCAAATAACCCACACTACAAAAAGGAAGGGTTTTAGCGACGAAACTTCAGCGACGAAAATGTCACGTCGCAAGATTAGCGACGAAATGTAGAATTAGTCGCAAATCTGCGACGAAAAATTAGTTTCGTTGCGAGGCTTGCGACGAAACGTAGATTTTGTCGCAACGTGTGTGACGAATTTTGAACTTTCGTCGCATATCCAAAATGGTGGCATGAACGAAACACCATTAGCGACAAAAATCATATTTTTGTCGCAATGACTTGCGACGAAACTAGTCTTTTGTCGCAGGTAGTTTGCGACGAAACAGTGCATTTCGTAGCAATTCTCGATCGGTCCACAATATTAATTATCCATCCGACGAATTTAGAAATTCGTCGCAGGCCTTGCGACAAAAATATAAGTTTCGTCGCAAGGCTTTGCGACGAAAATCTATGTTTCGTCGATTTTCGTCGCAAGGCCTACGACGAATTTTTATTTTCGTCGCAAATCCATTTAAATTCCTGCCAGCTGTTTTCATTTCCTCCACCATTTTCTTCGTTTCCTCTAGGTTTTCGACAGAGCAGAAGGGTGCGTGGGTGTGTGGGTACCTCAAATCGCCAAAAAGTTACCTCAAATCGCCGGAAAACGCTCGTGGGTTTCGTGGGTAGGTTTTCTTAAAGTTCACTTCACTTTCTTTTGGTTCTTTATGTTGCATTTCTAAAATTTGGATTCTTTTTTGGGATGGATTTGCTTAGTGTTGATGTTCCATAGAACCAAAAAAGAAAGTAATTAGCTCCGTGTTAATGTTCCATGGGAGTTTTTGTGCTTTGTTTTGTGTGTGTTGATGGTCGATTTTGGCCAGAGGATCTCACCTGACCTTCACGTGCCACCAACGGTAAATTTGTAGTTGAGGGGGGAAGACGTGGCCTGCAGGACAGTAAACCTGCACACCGGTGTGGTGCTCGCCACACCGGCTCCGATGCTTAAGTCAGCAAACAGAACGGTAGGGCGTGGAAAAGTATGAGCAAGAGCAGAAAGTGGAGAGTCAATAGTAGAGTTTAGGGATGGAATTCGGGATCCCCTCTTCAGTGGCGAAGAGGGATATAAATACCTGTTCATCCTCCTCGCCTTTTTAGGGTTTCGGAGGCGTTTTAGGTCAAACCAGGCGAAACCGGGGAATCCAGAGGCGGTGGGGACCAGACGGGACCAAACGGACTCGGCCCGCGCGGGCGGGCCGGGGGGCGGCCTCGGCCCATGGCCGAGGCCGAGCAGGGGGTCGGGCCGAAAACCCGACCCCTTCGGTCTTGGCCCGTCCCCTTTGCCGGTTTTGCCCCCTTGGTCCATCTTTCAGCCTGATTACTCCCCGGTTGTCCTCGTCAGCTCCTTGTATATCGGGGTGGTCCAAAATTGCCTATAACATTAAGCCCCCACTCTTGAATTGGGATTCGGGGTGACTTATTGCTATAAGTTGAGCTCCTTAAGCCCGATTTAAGAGTAAGGACCCTTGCCCTGGGCTGGCTTACGTGTAGCTTTGTTGTCATCCTGCAAAGTGGGATAGAAGTAGACACTCCCTGAATAGGGGTTAGATGAAATGGAAATGAAAGAGGGTGAGAGATTACAAAAGTGGTGCTGGTCGGCCTCGGCCTCGGGAAGAGGCCGAGCACAGCTATCTCCCTTTCTGCTTGCCTGGTCGGCCTCGGCCTCGGGAAGAGGCCGAGCATCATATTTTGTAATTTTGCTTAGGGGGCGTTGCCCCCGAACCCCCACCGGGCGCTTCGCCCCTGGACCCCGACTCGCTGACCGGGCAGCGAGACCCCCGTACCGGATCATTCGGAGTGCTTCATTTCAGGTTCGTGTCTGCAAGAAAAAAGTTAGGGGAAAGGCTAGGGTCGGCCTCGGCCTCAAGCCCCCTGTTAGCCTAAAATTTGGCTCCCTGCATCCATATGTTAATCCTTGTAGGGAAATAACAAGAGAATAGGTTTGAACATGTATCCATATGCTAGCTTCAACCTGGGTGCTTTTTGTTTCATAGGGAGTGCATATCCCCTCTACAGCCCCCAATCTCAAGAAAAAACTTTATTAACACAAAGTATAGTTGAGTAAATAGGAGAATACCTTTAAAGTTTGTGCTCGGCCTCGGCAAGAGGTGCTCGGCCTTGGCAAGAGGTGCTCGGTCCTGGCTTCTGCAGGGTGAGCTTGACTTAGATGAAGTGTATGGACTCATGTTAGGTGAGGTGAGGTAGACTCATTGGTCCAGGCTCACATGGTCTCACTTTGGATGAGGCGAGGTAGACTTCGGCAGTCCAGGCTCGCATGCAGGCGTGGGCGCTAAGCTGAAGAGCTTAGGCTCGCAAGGTAGGCGTGGGCACCATAGGCTCGCTGAAGCGTGGGCTCTATGGGCTCGCATGTAGGCGTGGGCACTATAGGCTCGCTGAAGCGTGGACACTATAGGCTCGCATGTGGGCGTGGGCACTATAGGCTCGCTTGAAGCGTGGGCACTATAGGCTCGCATGTGGGCGTGGGCACTATAGGCTCGCTTGAAGCGTGGGCACTATAGGCTCGCATGTGGGCGTGGGCACCATAGGCTCGCTGAAGCGTGGGCTCTATGGGCTCGCATGTAGGCGTGGGCACTATAGGCTCGCTTGAAGCGTGGGCACTATAGGCTCGCATGTGGGCGTGGGCACTATAGGCTCGCTTGAAGCGTGGGCACTATAGGCTCGCATGTGGGCGTGGGCACCATAGGCTCGCTGAAGCGTGGGCTCTATGGGCTCGCATGACGTCTTATCACGTTCCTGGAAACATACTCTAAGCCTTGACAAGGGAACATCTAGGTCCTATCATTAATGCTAACGCTTGCCTTGAATGGCAAAACAAAAGGGAAAGTCTACTCCTACCTACCAAAAGTAAAATGAGCGACAGTGCTCTGATTACATGATAAATGTGCAAATAAAGAAAACTAGAATTCCCTAACTAAGGCTTAGTGTGCTCTCCAGAATGCTGTCCTTGACCTTGGCAAGAGGTGTGGTAGGGCTCGGCCTCGGCCTCGGCCATGGCCATAGGAGAGTCTGTCTTGATCCTCAACGGATTTCCAGAAGTGGTCCACCACCATCTTTGCCCGGGTCATCTCTGGTCGGCCTCGGCCATCTCTGGTCGGCCTCGGCCTTTGCAGTGAATTCCTTCAGGTATCCGTTTCGGATCAACGCTTCGATCTCGTCTTTCAGCTGAATGCAGTTCCTGGTTGAATGTCCATGATCTCGATGGAAGAGACAATACTGGCTTTTGTCTCTGTGGTCAGGATTTGACTTCAACTTCCGGGGTGCGCTGAGGAGGTTTGTATTCCTTATCTCCATCAAGATCTGCTCCTGTGGGACTGAAGTAGGGGTGTACTTTTCAAACTTCTTCAAGTAGTCCCCTTGGTCTGGTCGGCCTCGGCCATTGTCTGGTCGGCCTCGGCCATGGTCTGCTCGGCCTCGGCTTCCCTCGTCGGTCCGCTGCCTTTTGTCCTTTTTACTGTCGTAGCTAGATGAAGAAAACCTCTTGTACTCTCGTTCTGACCTCTTTGACTTCAGTAACTCCTCTGCGCTCATATACTTCTGTGCCCGGGAGACGAACTCCGCATAAGTTCGAGGCTGGCTCTTAC
This sequence comes from Luffa acutangula, assembly GCA_036850905.1. NCBI lineage: Eukaryota > Viridiplantae > Streptophyta > Magnoliopsida > Cucurbitales > Cucurbitaceae > Luffa > Luffa acutangula. Next base: position 39,315,709 of record CM072097.1, on the reverse strand, counting down.
CTATTGAATTGAGCAGTCTTTCGTCTTCCAGACCGGCTGTTATGGCTACCAGGGCTGCTCCCTCGCTGTACCCCTCAACCTGTAGTGCCTCTTCATTAAAACGAGTTATGTAATCACGCAAGCTCTCACCTGGTTGTTGCTTGACCGTCAAGAGGTTGATGTGAGGCTTGCGCTGCTCTCTAGCTCCCATGAACTGTGCAAGGAATGCTTGGGCTAACTCTTTGAAACAGCTGATGGATCTCCTTTTCAGCCTCTCAAACCAGTGCCTAGCTGATCCTGTCAGGGTGAAAAAGAATGCACGGCACCTGATTGCATCTGAGACGCCGTGGAAGTCCATCCAACTTCTGTATGCATTTAGATGTTGCACGGGGTCTTTCTTGCCATCGTACTGTTTGAACGTGGGTACCTTAAACTTTTGAGGCACCTCGGCTTTCATGACTTCTTCTGTGAAGGGCGGATCGACTTGGTCGGCTAATTCCTCCAAGTTTTGATCTCCAAAGTCCTTTGACTTCTGCTGGTCTCCCTGAGGATTTCCGAGCTCCTTTAGTGCATTTAGAAGCTCGGTCTTCCAAGGGAGGTCGTCTTTCTTGGCCTCGGCCTCGGCCAACCTAGCCTCGGCCTCGGCTGCTCTGGCCTCGGCCTCGGCAGCCCGGGCTTCAGCTTCGGCGGCTTTGGCCTCGGACTCGGCAGTTTTCGCACTTCTGCGCTTCTCAATGATCAGATTCCTCAGGTCTGTCTTAGTATGACCGAAGCTTGGGGTAGAAACTGTGTAGTGACGCCCCTTAAGTGTGCTTGACTCTGGGCTCCTCAAAATCGTGCGATCAGTGGGTTTGAGCCCCCTGAACTTGCTGGTCATGCTGTCAGTCTTCTTTCCCTTTGACCTCGTCCCTGACTCTGCAGTGTGCTCCATAGGCTCCTTCCCCTTCCTCGGGTCTCTAATCAAGCTCCCCTCATGGACTTTGGTGCTAGGGCCGGGTTTATCCAGGATTTGGAGTATTTTGGATAAACTCCGATTCATTCCCTTCACCTCATCCTCAAGGGCGGCAATCTTGGTGTCGGCATCCTCTGCTCGGCCTCGGCCTCGGCCTCGGCCTGCTTGTCTCGGCGACCCCCGAATGCTGTCATCGTCACGTGACCTCCGCTGGTGGCGGTCACCATCCGAATTCTCTATGTTTACGTCTTGGTCTTTCTTCTCCATACCCTTACTCATGGAATAACCGATGTGCAGATCAACAGGCTTTCTTCCCCACAGACGGCGCCAACTGTTGATGGTCGATTTTGGCCAGAGGATCTCACCTGACCTTCACGTGCCACCAACGGTAAATTTGTAGTTGAGGGGGGAAGACGTGGCCTGCAAGACAGTAAACCTGCACACCGGTGTGGTGCTCGCCACACCGGCTCCGATGCTTAAGTCAGCAAACAGAACGGTAGGGCGTGGAAAAGTATGAGCAAGAGCAGAAAGTGGAGAGTCAATAGTAGAGTTTAGGGATGGAATTCGGGATCCCCTCTTCAGTGGCGAAGAGGGATATAAATACCTGTTCATCCTCCTCGCCTTTTTAGGGTTTCGGAGGCGTTTTAGGTCAAACCAGGCGAAACCGGGGAATCCAGAGGCGGTGGGGACCAGACGGGACCAAACGGACTCGGCCCGCACGAGCGGGCCGGGGGGCGGCCGCGGCCCATGGCCGAGGCCGACCATAGGCTCGGCCTCGGCCATGGGCCGAGGCCGAGCAGGGGGTCGGGCCGAAAACCCGACCCCTTCGGTCTTGGCCCGTCCCCTTTGCCGGTTTTGCCCCCTTGGTCCATCTTTCAGCCTGATTACTCCCCGGTTGTCCTCGTCAGCTCCTTGTATATCGGGGTGGTCCAAAATTGCCTATAACAGTGTGTTTTCTAGGGGAGACCGTGGGTAAGGTGGAATGACTTTATTGTTGGGAAGCCATTGGAGAACAAAAGGAAGAAATAGAGTGTATGATTTTTTTTCAAGTTTCTTTTAGTTTGTTTGGGGTTTTTCTTGTTTGGAACAATTTTTTATTCAATTTGTTAGAAATGTTGTTGGATTGCTTAGACTAGACAATCTTTCCCTAAATTTCGTTCATAAAAGTGTGTGTGATATATTTTTGGATTCAATTTCTAGTTTTTTTTTTTTCCATTTCTAGTTTATTTAGTCTTAAATTTTGTTTTAAAAGTTTTTTTTGTTACTTTTGTCGTGTAGAAATTTTGTTGATAGATAAAGTTCTTGGGACAAGCTTTAAGAGGTATGTAAAATACTTCCATTATGTTTTTCCAATGCTTGTTTAAGATTTAAATTGTGTTGAACTTTTTGGAATGATCTAGTTGTAACTAATTCCTATGGTTGGTTCTAATATTCGTTTGTTTTTCTTAATTGAAATTTATTATTAAGAACTTAATATTATACATTTGTTATGTAGTTTTGGATGGGGTATATTGTATTTGTTGAATGAAGGTAGGGAAATGAAAGGTATTTATATTTATGTTGAATAAATGTAGTTTTCTTGGGGGGAGTTGTTTTTATATGGGAAGGTACTTATATATTTATATTTGTTGATTTGGGGGGGGGGAGTTGTTTCATTTGTTGAAGCTTGGACTACTAGTGATTGTGGATTTGAGAGAGTAATTATTTATATTTGTGAAAGTATGTTGTTCAGGAATGTGTTAAAAGTACATATACTGTGTCTTTTGTTGATTCAAAGTTGTTTGTATTTGTGATTTAAGGGGAAAGTTTTATTTAATGAAGTTTGACATTCTTCTAGTGAATGTGGATTTGAGGGGGAGGAGTTGTTTATATTTGTGACTTGATCAGGTAGATTTGATTTTTTGAAACATTTAGAGATAATTACAATAGGTGCATTTAAATTGTGTTGTTTCTCGAGGTTTATTGAATTTTTGTTTTGGTTGGTGAAACATTTAGAGATATTTACAATAGGTGCATTGAAAGTGTGTTGTTTCTTGAGGTCTATTGAATATTTATTTTGTTGGCGAAACATTATGGAGCAAGCAAATATTGTGCCTATAGATTTTGTTGGAATGTGTTAAGTACCTATTATGTCTTTTGATAGTGGGTTGTTTTATTTGTTGAAGCTTGAGAATTGTTTTTATTTGAGATTTGAGGGGAGCAGGGGGATGTTTTATATTTGTGACTATTGTTGATTCAAAGTTCTTTTATATTTGTGATTTGAGGGGGATAAAGTTGTTTAATTTTAGAATCTTGAGATATTTTTAGTAGAGGGGGGTTTGTTCTTGTGTCCATTGTTGATTCAAAACTTCTTTATTATTCTTCGTTTAGATGTAAATTATGATTTGAAAGGTAAATATTGTGCCTATAGAACATATTATAATGTGACTATAATGTTTTTTTTTCTTAAACTTTGAGATTATTGAACATTGTTTAAGTTTTATTTTAAAGTTATTGTGTAATGTAAGCATAGTATGTGATTTACATCAAATTAGACCCATTAAATTAAGTTAATGATAAGTCGTTATTTTATGTTTCTAGGGATAAGTTATGGATAAAAGAATGAAATGTAGAAGGATGAATATGAAAGAAGGTTTCGAAGAATGGGTGAACTTATGGAAAGATTCACAGGAGCGCAACCATTAGTTCACAAGGTATAGTTTTCAAACCTTAGAACTTAGACTTTTTGTTTTATGGTTATGACTTACTTTGTAGGTTTGGACTTTGATTATGTTTAAGACTCTGTTTTCATATATTTCATATTGTAATTGTGTTAAAAGGAATGAGAACGGTTGATGACTTTTTTGGTCGTTGGTTTTGGAGGAGAGGAGGAGTGTTTATTTAGGTTGTTCATTATAGATTGATATCAATAGACTCTATATTGATTGACATTGAATTTGAGGATGAATGGGGGGAGGGGGAGGTCGGAGTGTTCTTATTGTTCATTATAGATTGCTTTATTGTTTTAATGATTAACATTAGTATAATTTGAGAAGACATGTGTTGAGGTTTTATTGTGTTTTGAGGAGGGGGTGTAATATTGGTGATTAGAACTATGACTTTCTAACTTTAAGTTGTCCATGTGGTTGAGGCTGAGAGGTTTTATTCTAGCTATGAGTGTTTGTGCTTGAGAATGATTTGAGAAGACTTGTTCTTGAGGTTCTATTTACGTTGTCCACGTGGTTGTTCTTGAGAAATGACTTTTTAACTTAAGTTGTCCACGTGAGATTGGACGAAAATTTTTCAACGAAAACCTTATATTGCAATTGTTACTTAATATGTCATTATTATTGTGATGCTCTTTGTGAATGGGGTTAAGGATGATTTGTTGTTCATGTATACTTATGTATATGTAATTTGTTGTTTATTTGCAGGTAAACTTTGTTGACGACAACAATGACCAAACGAACATATTACTTTTTTGGAGCTAACATAGACTTAGTAAATGTCTATATTTGTATTTGGATACTTTTTTGGTCTTTATTTTTTTGTAACTCTTAAACTTAGCAAGGCTCTGGGTAAAATGTTTATATGTGAAACATACTTTTGTTACATTGAATGCTTATTTGAATAAAGTGATGAATGCTTTGGTAAAATATTTATTCCTTATGTTCAATGTTTATTTGTATAAAATGTAAATCAGGACAAACTAATTGAAATCGAGCCCTTAGATGGCACAACTGAACATATATATATATATATATATATATATATATATATATATTCTATTGTCTATCATTTGTGTGACGAATTTAGGGTTTTCGTTGCAAATGAATTAAAATCTGCGACAAAATGAACAATTTTCGACACAATGCTTGCAATGAAAATAGGTGTTTTAGTTAGACCCATATATGCGACGAAATAAATAATTAGTCGCAAGGCTTGCGACGAATGTCGGATTTTCGTCGCAAAGACCTTGCGACGAATCGTTCCTTCTAGTCGCAGATATTTTGAGACGAAGTATGCGACGTTTTTTCTTGTTTCGTCGCAACTTGCGACAAATTTACCTTTTCGTCGCAGGTTGCGACTCATTTTAACAATTTGACGCAAAATCCTGCTTGCGACGGTGCTTTAGCGACTAATTTTTTTCGACACTGAAGATTCTTTGCGTCGAATTTGGACTTTTAGCGACGAAATTTTTTCGACTCTAAAGGTGAGATTTCTTGTAGTGCCAAGACTAAATGGTTGAGCCCAAAACCAATAAAGCTCAAGCCCAAGTTGTTAGGTCCAAAAGCCACCAGGACCCATCCAGCTAGAACTCTAGAGAGGTTCTCCTTCATTTCAAGGGTTGAGAAATTCTACACTCTCACAAAGACAATAGTTCAAAGTTTCAAAGCTTTCAAGCAGAACCAGAAATTCAGAGAGACTCCACCAAGTCTGAAGACCGAAGGAGACTCTCTGCAATCCATAAATTCAAGTGTTGAACACTTCTTGAAGACCAAACACTCTTCAAGACTTCAACACTCCTTGAAGATCAAATACTCTTCAAGACATCAACACTCCTTGAAGACCAAACAGTCTTCAAGACTTCAACACTCCTTGAAGATCAAAGACTCTCCAGGACATCAACACTTCTTGAAGACCCAACACTCTTCAAGACTTCAACACTCCCTGAAGATCAAAGACTCTTCAGGACATCAACACTTCTTGAAGATTGAAGACTCCTTTAAGACTGGAAGACTTCAAGCTCCAAGAATCCATCGAAGCTTCAGACTCGAGATCAAGCGTTCAAGCCCTCGAGTGAAACACACACACATAAGAGAGAGAATCAAAGGATTAAAGTTAGAGATTGTACACCCACAAGCATACAAACATCAATACAAATATATTATTTATTCAACGTGTCTCCATCTTCGAAGTTACGTGTGAACACCCTTGAACTTTAATTTTTTTTTTCAAAAATACCATTACTGAAAAACATTATTTTTCTTTTTCTTCTTTCCTCTACAAATTCTTCCACCATGTAAATTAGTGAGAAACGTTACTTATTTGTCATGTATTTATTTTCTTTTATTTCAATACATCATCCCAAGAGCTTGACTAGATTCTCATGTTGAAGCTTCAAAATAACTTTTTGTTTCATTCTTGAATTCTTTATGTCCTTGACTTTATTTTGTTGATAGTCTTTTCAATTTTATTTCCTTTTAAACCACTACCCATTAGCTTTCTCTATATTTATATTAGGAAAAATAAATGAAAATGTTGACATATAGTTCCTCACAAACCACTACCCATTAACTTTCCCTATATTTATTTTAGAAAAAAATAAATGAAAATGTCATAGGTGGTTCTAACACTTCTTAAATATTACAAAAAACATAATCATATATAAAAATTTTGATTAATTAATCTTGTAAACTGAACCAAACCTGCAGTCTTCTAACACTTCTTTTACTTATAACAAACATACACAAATAGAGAGAGCAAAAAGAATTCTTTTTTTTTTTCCCACTTGTCTTCTTCACACTTTTAAAAAGAGAACTTGATTTCAAACTTTGTTTCCATCTGGTGTTATGTTGTGTATATATAACTTTTATAAGCAAAGTTTTGTATTAATTTTCATGGCGGAAGAATTTTAAGAGAGGAAGAAAATTATTTAAAAACTGGAGAGAGAGGAAGAAAAGAAAAGCATTTTCCAATAAAGGTTTTTTTGATTTTTTTTTTTTAAAGTTCAAGGGTATTATTGGAGTTGAAATTTTAACATTCTCCATCCAAAACTTAACGGTAAATGTATTTTTGAACATTTTTTAAAATCTAGAGGTATTTTTGAATATTTTTAAAGTTCAAAGATATTTTTGAAACAAACTGCATAGTTCAAGGGTATTTTTTTTATATGATTTAGCCTATATTATATTACTAAAATACTTTTTTGTTTGTCCTTCATAGGTAGCATGATTTTTATTTTTCAAATATGATTGGATTATTATTATTATTTTTAACAATATAATGAAATGGAGTCTTTTTATTTTTCTTTTTCATATTTCTAGTCAAGCTCGTAAAAAAATCTCTCTTTGTCCAGAAGTTAATGTTGACGTTGCTTTCAGAAATATTCTCCCCACCTTCCCATTCTTCGTAGTAATTCTTTCCTTTTCGAAACCTAAGTACATAAATAAATATGATGGATTTTAAATATATTTTATTGTTATTTATTTTCTAACTGTTGTCTGATATATTTACACTAGATTTTATTTTATTTTTAGTGTGTTTTTTTTCAAAAGTAGAATATTAATAATTAGACATCAAATATAGAAACAGTTTCAGTACTTTGTGGTATCTATTCCACCTTCCTTTATTCATGTTAGGCACTTCATTGATTGAAATATTATTCTTATAGAAAAAAAATACTCTTTTTTTTTTTTTCTAGAAAAAATACACTTTTGGTCCCTGAAGTTTGGGTTAAGTTGCACTTTGGTCCCTGAGTTTTCAAACTCAACAAAATCACCCCTGAGGTTTGAGATAAGGAGCAATTTGGTCTCTGCCATCCATTTTGCCGTTAAATGCTAACAGACTGCTGATGTGGCCACATTTTTTTAATTTAAAAAATTCTTTTTTTTTTAAATTTTAAATAAAAATAATAAAATATTATTATTTTTTATTATTTTAATTATTATTCCATCTTTTTCTCTTCCCCTCTTCCCTCACCCTTCCTTCTTCTTCTTCAAGTTTCCGGCGGCCGGTGGCGACAACGGTCGTCGTCGTCGGCCGACCATCGGCGGCAACGGTCGCCGTCGTCGGCCGGCAACCAGCGACTGTGTTTTTTTTTTGCTTCTTCTTTTTTCTTCTCCTTTCCACCCACGAACTCAGCAAGCATCGTCGTCACGGACTAAAACCCACGAGCAGCAATGTTTTTATACCGAAACGAGGCCAAATCTAGAACAAAACCGAGGAGCGACATGGTGGGTTTGAAATCGAACGACTTGCGGTGGACCAACAACTCCACGAAGAACGAACCTGCAGCTTCGACTCTTGAAATCGAACCTCGAGTTTCGGACGAGCATCCACGAGCGACGACGACGAGCTTCCAGATCTACGATTCCAGCGAGTTACGGATGAGCATCCACGAGCGGCAGCGACAAGCATCCAGATTTGCGATTCCAGCGAGTTTCGGACGAGCATCCACGAGCGACGACAACGAGCATCCAGATCTGCGATTCCAAATAGTTATGGACGAGCATCCACGAGCGGCAGCGACGAGCATCCAGATCTGCGATTCCAGCGAGTTACGGACGAGCATCCACGAGCGGCAGCAACGAGCATCCAGATCGTCGGCGCCGGACCTTCGTTTTCTGTTGTTTTTTTTAAAACACAGTGAAAATAGATACGAAGAAGAAGAAGAGGAAAATTAATGAAGAAGAAGAAAAAAAAGATTGAAAAAACAAGGTTGTCGCCGGCGGTTAGTCGCCGATGGCTGGTTTATGGGGTGAGGATGGTTGAAGAAGAAGAAGGGAGGTGGTGGTGAAGGGGTTGAAGAAGAAGGAGAAAGAAAAAAGAAAGAAAAAAGAATAAAAAATTAATATTTTTATTATTTTTATTAATTTTTATTTTAAAAATAAAAAATATTTTTTTAATTAAATAATAATGCCACGTCAGAAGCCTGTTAGATTTAACGGCAAAATAGATGGCAGGGACCAAATTGCTTCTTATCTCAAACATCAGGGGCAAAATTGTTGAGTTTGAAAACTCAGGGACCAAAGTGTAACTTAACCCAAACCTCAAGGACCAAAAGTGTATTTCCCCCATTTTTTTTAGGTCTAGGATTAGTGTATATTTGTCCCTAAGGTTTCACAATGAAAACTTTTCCAAATATTGAGAACTAAAATGTTCATTGTGAACACTTTGATCTTATAAAAAAAACATTTTCTTATTGAGAACTAACTCTTTTTAGATTAGTCGTCACATCTCCCTTTTGATCGTCTGTTGTTGACTAATTTGATCCAAACATATTTGGAATGAAGACCGTCGTTCTAGATTTGGTATGGAATGAAGTTCTTCTTCGTTCCACAAAGGCCTTCAAATTTGGAATGAAGGAGTTTCATTCCAGATGTAAAGTTCTCTAAATGAAGCTTTTAGAGGGTGGGAGAGTAAAGGAGGCAACAAATGGCTAAAAGAAGGTAGCAGCAAGTGACTGGAGGGAGGTGAGCAGTGGATTGAAACAGGCTTAATCGGTCAATTTATGGATTGAAACAGGCTTAATCGGTCAATTTATGGATTGAAACAAGCTTTCTAGATATTGGAATATAAGGTTTGATACTGCGATCAAATCTTATGGCTTTGATCAAAACATTGATGAATCCTGTGTATGCAAGAAAATCATCAATAGTACTATATCATTTCTAGTATTGTATGTGGATGATATCTAATTCATTGGGCATGATGTAGGTTTTCTCATTGATATTAAGAAGTCGCTAACTGCTCAATTACAAATGAAAGATTTGGGAGAATCACAGTTTGTTCTTGGGATTCAAATCCTAAGGAATCGAAAGAACATAACGCTAAGCATTGTCTCAGACATCATATATTGAAAAAATGTTTGTTAAGAAGGGTTTGCTATCTTTCAGACATGAAATTGTTTTGTCTAAGGAATAGTGTCCTAAGAAACCTTAAGAAATTGAGGATGTGAGACGAATTTCCTATGCTTCAGTTGTGCACAGTCTTATGTATGTCATGTTGTATATTAGGCCTGGCATACGCTATGCAATTGGGATTGTTAATAGATATAAATCCAATCCAGGATTTGATAACTGGACTGCAGTTAAGACAATCCTCAAGTATCTTAGGAGAACGAGAGACTATATGCTTGTGTATGGAGCTAAGAATTTGATCCTTAGGATACAGTGATTATGATTTTCAGACTGATAGGGATTCAAGGAAATCCATATCAGGATCAATGTTCACTCATAATGGAGGAGTTATAGTTTGGTGGAGCATTAAACAAGGATGCATTGCAGGCTCTACAATGAAGGCCGAATATGTAGCTACTTGTGAAGCTACTAAAGAGGGCTATATGGCTTAAGAAGTTCTTGACGGATTTGAAAGTCATTTCAAATATGTCTTTGACCATCACACTTTATTATGATAACTGTTGGGAATGACAAATAGTTTTGTCCCACATCGGAAGTGTAGCTCTTGGAAAGCTAATTTAAAAGCACTTGTTGTGTATTAGGCTTATAAAATTGATGTGAGGTAAGCCAAGACTAAGGCCCATACGCGTGTCGCCGTCGTCCGGCTCGGGCTTGGGCTTATTTTTTGGGACTTTTTTCTTCTTATTGCTTAGTCAAATCCACATGGCAGGCTCGGAGGAAGTGACCAAGGCCCATACGCGTGTCGTCGTCCGGCTCGGGCTTGGGCTTATTTTTGGGACTTTTTTCTTCTTATTGCTTAGTCAAATCCACATGGCAGGCTCGGAGGAAGTGAAGGATTCATACTTTGGCTAATTCTTTGCTAAAGAATTCTAAGGACACGTGGCATTGACGGAGGAAAATTCTTCTAAGGACACGTGACATCGATAGAGGAAAAAGGGCTGGTCAAAGGACATGTGTGTGGCCACTGTTTTTTTTATTTTTTTTAATTTTAAATATTCCAATTCTAATTTTGGCCACTTCTACACTATAAATAGAGTCATTCCCCTACCTTCCTAATCATCCCATCTCATTCTCTCTTCTTCTCCCATCTGCTTTCATTTTCCTTTCCTGAGCATGATAGCGAGCATAGCTAGCTATTTTTCTCTGATTAATTAAGCTAGTCTTTTTCAATTATTTGCCCAAATTTATGCATTTTTATGTTTTATTTGTAGGAAGTATGTGCTTGAAGCTTAATTCAGCAATTGGAGTCAAATGGAGCTTCCAATCTTAAAAAAAAAAAAAAAAAATCATAGCGTCGCGACGCTATAGAAAATTTCCAAATTTGCGGATCGCGACAGCGTCGCGACGCTGTCTTGACAGCGTCTCGACGCTACAACGAAATTTTGCTATTTAAGCATCTTTTCGGCTATGTTTTTGGAGACTTTCGAATTGGGGACTTTTGGAGCCGACATTAGAGCAGAAAGATGACAGAATTGAGCTGAAGCAAAGAGGATTAGTTGGAAATCAACCCATTGTTCGTGGGGATCGTGATGGGGACGTTCGGTCTCGGCCTACAACGAGTCTATTTCTCTTTTCCCTTACTTTAGACACTTTTTATGGCTTATTTAGACTTAGTTTATATTGTAACGAGGATTATGTGTAGCTAAGTTTAATTCTTAGGGATTGATGTAGCCGTTGGACAAGTTTTGGATTGATTTACGGTATTTATGCTATTGATGTCATTTATGCATATGTTGTATGTTTAATGCTTTCGATTTACTGGCCATAAATTAATTGATGTTTATATTTGAATCTAACTCGGGAGAGAGGATTTAAATTAGTAATCAATATGCATAACTAGAATTTAGCTAAAAATCGGGAGATTAAGGTTAATTCTAGAAATTGTCATAAAGGTTAGCCTTATTGCCTTGTATGTTTATTGGATTTAGATAGGGATATCGGGTTCAATTGCATATGGGAGAATGATGTATGCTCGGGAGAGATATGTGTGATTTTAGTTGCCAAGATTTATGAATCATAGCATGTGTTAATCCGTTTATTAATCCATAACTCCAATTGGTGAAATCAATTCCCTAAGACCAATTATTCCCATTTGATTGTCACTTTTTACTTTAGTTTTATGTTTGATTAATTCATATTCTCATTCAATTTGATTCCCTAAATAAAATTGGTCAAAAGTATTTTCGATAATTAAAATTTTGCTAGACACCAATCCAGAGGACGACATTCGATTTAAAAATCACTATATTATTACTTGACCCGTACACTTGCGGTTAGCAATTTGCACATCAAGTTTTTGGCGCCGTTGTCGGGGATTGGCATATTTAGTCAATTTTAATATCGTAGAAAAATTGTCCGGTCTTAGTTTAGGGTGTATTTTATTTTTTTGTTATTTTTGTTATTTTTGTTTTTAGGTAGATTGCATTTTTCCTTTATTGTTTTTCTTTTCCATTCGTTAATTTTTCCTTATTTAGATTTTCCCATTTTTGTTTGATTTTTCCATTGTTAGATTTTTAGTTTTTCCTTTTTAGATTAGTTTTTCCTTTTTTGTTAGTGTCCTTATTGGTTTTTGTTTTATCTATTTTTTGCATTCCATATTAGTCAATTTTTTTACTTTTGTAGATTATATTTTTCCTTATTTAGATTTAGTTATTTTCCTTTTCTTGTTTCTTTCCTAATTTATTTTATTTCCTTTTCTTTTGCCTTTCAATTTGCCTTTCACGACACAACGATTTTGCCTTTCAATTCTTATTTTACCCTCCTTTCCAGCTAACAATTTGAAAGCAAAACTGTTTACACATTCATTTTACACATTGAGTTCTTTTCGTTGCTCATGGTGAGAGGAATTAAATTGGCTCAAGTCAAATTAAAGTGGATGATACCCATTTGGTAAGATATAAAGGGAAGTATTTGGGATTTGATTCAAATCCTTTGGTTATTACTATATTAGATATATGTTGAATTGTATGATATATTTGTTGGGAGTGCGTCCAAAGTCCCACATCGACTAGATAAGGGGGTGATCATGGGTATATAAGGGAGGACTAGTATCTCCATTGGTATGAGGCCTTTTGGGGTGATCCAAAAGCAAAACCATAAGGGCTTATGCCCAAAGTGGACAATATCATACCATTGTGGAGATATGTGGGTGTATCCTCGTCCTTAACAATTGGTATCGAGTCTCTGTAAGTCCAAGTCTAGTTTAGGTCCTTAACAATTGGTATCGAGTCTCTGTAAGTCCAAGTCTAGTTTAGGCTGAAGAACGATGAAGATCGGGACCAAATTTGGCCAAAAACGGCGAACAATTGCGGCTGGAACAGTGCTGGAATTCTAGAAAATAAAAAAAAAGAAAAAATTCGGACGGAACGCGCCTACAACAGGTAGGGCTGACGTCAGCATTCACCACGCTGACGTCAACGAGGCGCGGTCCAGCTCGTCCGGTTCGGTCTGCGTCAGGCCGATTCAGCCACGGTTCGTTGACTGAAGCAGTGGTTCGTTGACCGGCTCGCCTGGGTTGCTGACTAGGGCGCGGTTCGGTCAATTCTGGGCGGTTTTTGACCGGCTTTTGACTGGTTCAGTGGTTTTCCAGCTGGTTCAAGCGGTTTTGACCAATTTTTGGTGGTTTTGACTGGTTATGGGCGGTTTTGGCACGTTTTGGAGCGGTTTTGGTCCGGTTCGGGGTTGCAGAAGGCTGTAATAGGATAGAATTTTGCTTTATTATTGTAATTTAGCTTTAATTTTATCCTAGGGGCCAATTAATCGGTTCATATACTATTTTATATGCTTTATGGATGTCATATAAAATTAGAAATCCCACCTTAGGTTATAAAGCATGCTCATGCATTTATGTATGTTATAATTAGATTATAATATATGATTGAAATGCATGGTTTTATTTTCATGAGTTTTTTAATATATAGTTGAGTTATATTAAATTCATGAAAATTGAAAAGTATGATGCATGCAATTACATAGATTTAATATAAGAGTTATATTAAAATGAATTGTTTGCAGCATGCTACTATGATTTACCATTTTTTGGCAATAATTAATTGTTAATTTATTAAAAATGGAAATCAAGTTGCATTGAGCATGATACATCCATAGGTTAATATAAAAGTTATATTAATTTTCATGCAGTGCAATGTTCTATAGTTTTAATTTCATTAACTTGAATATGATTGTTAATTGTTTTTTAAAACTATAGTATGCATGATTATAGGGCTAATCATTAAACTTTTGAAATAGTTTAAAATTTGTGATTAGAAACCGTCAATCTATAATCAAGATATGCATGCTCACATAGGATCTAAGGTTAAAATGAATTAATTTTAATGAGTTAAAATTAATTAGACCTAAGATCATTTTCTAATAGGATTAGAAATTCTTACTTAGTTTTAAAATAGTTTTAATGAACTAAGTAGGACAACATTCCTGTGATTATAAGGGAACTCTACCAGTGAAGTTCTGTCTAAGGATTGGAGGTATTTAAGTTGACGGTATACGGAACACCTCCTACTTGGAACTGATCTGGATCACCGGAGTTGAATTAATCTCAGGTTAATGTTAGAATAATTTCGCTAGGTAAATTAAATTGGTTTAATAAACCTAGACATTAGGTCTTATTATAATAGTTATAATAGGACTAGACTTAGATAAATGACTTAGCCGGATTTATCTAGGCCTAATCAAACCCTAAAATACCCGGTAGGTTACTTTAGTGGGAGGAAAATTACAAAACTTGATTTAAATCGAGTTTTGCTCCTGCGTCCCTGTATAGTTCACACCGTGAGATCCATGCTCGGCTACGTGTCGTCGTAGAGCGGCCTCCCTTCAGAGAGTGTTTGCATGGGTCAATACCAAGGTGAATGGGGAAAGTAACTATAGTAAGTGGGAGCGGGACGTGTGTCAACGTATCCTTCGGTCTCCACCCCTAGGTCACAACGTGAGATTCCTATGATCCGCCTGCGTGTTGCCCTGGAGCAATGATAACTGCCCAAAAGGTAGTTATTTAGGCCTCAATTATATAGGGATTTGTGTGTCCTTTATGCTTATTAGGGTTGGTTTTGGATAGATATTACATGTTTTAACCCATTTGGAAGAATGGAAGCATTGGAAATTATTTTGTGCAGATTATACTGCTGAGCGACTAGAGGGAGCAAATTCTATGCTGCAGCAAAACTGGGAGCAGAAACTGCCACATCACAGCTCGTTAGCCAACTTCATGAATCGACTTTTGTTGAGTAATTTTCGTGATAAAGAAGCAAGGAGAGCCCTACACGTGTCCAAGTTGACCTAATTCAAGTCTCATCTCCTTCTATAAAAGGAAGTAGCCGTCCAAGTCAAACTCATTCCATGTTTCCCTTGGAAGCCGAATAGTAAATGGAGATTGAAGATCGTCAAGAACACCATCTTCCGCAAGCTGATTAGGGAGTTTACTTTCTTTATTAACTTGTGGCTATGGACATGCATAGTCAGATTGTAATTCGTATTCCTATGCCTATTATGAACTAAGTAGCTTAGGGTGTTGGTTAGGAATAATGTGATTACTGTGCTTCATTTCTAGTAATAAATTGACTATTGCATTTTGGTTAATTGTTGTGCTTACTTCCATTTTATGCCCGCCTGGCCAGCCGGTGTGAATAACTCTCTCTAGTTTCAGGGATGATTTAGAGAGTGTGTGACAATTATCCACACTACGATCATTGTGTATTGGTGAACGCAGTGACTGAGCTAGGGATAGCCAGTTGCCTAGTGCTTGATCGGTCGCTCTTCATTGGGTTTGAAACATATCCCAAAAGATCCGGAGTTCCGGGAGGAATCCACTAATAATACTGCGAGAAATGCATGATCAATAATATTGCTAGAGCATATCTTAGAACAATCACTAAAACCTAACCAGCGCCTGTCTTTAATCTGTCTATCTATTTGTTTACTTGTTGTTCTGTCATTTACTTTGCTTCGGCATAATTCTGATAAAACCAAATCATTTACTATTCTTGAAACCATTGGAAAGTTACACAAAAATAGGTAAAGTGGAAACTAATTCAGGGCTCGGATTGATAATATTACTTGCTGCAGACTGTGTATACTTGCACAGGAATTCTAGTCTTTTATATCATATTTTTACTCACTCTAGGAACCCAACAAGTTTTTGGCGCCGTTGCCGGGGACTTGGATAAGTTTTTATCTGATCTGTTTTGTGTATGTGTTTTAGTGGTTTGGTGCTAGAACTTTTTGATTGTTTCTTTTGTTTTTGCAGGTGTGATTTTGGTGCATGAGCGATCCGCCTGGGGTACGGTTTGAGCTTGATCCAGAAATTGAAAGGACATTTAGGAACAGAAGGAGGGAGCAGCGCAGAAACCAGATGGAGAACGTGCCGCAACTCCCGTAGGATCCTGAAGGTCCAGCAGCAGCAAAACCCACTGTTTGAGCAAAATGAGCAGCGAAATAATCAGGCTGAGAATCCTATCTTGATAGCGAACGATAGGACCAGAGCCATTCGAGCATATGCTGTCCCGATGTTTAATGAGTTGAATCCAGGGATTGCACGTCCTCAAATCTAAGCGGCAAATTTTGAAATGAAACCGGTAATGTTTCAGATGTTGCAAACTGTGGGGCAATTCCATGGTTTGTCATTTGAAGACCCTCATTTACATCTTAAGTGTTTTCTAGGAGTTCGTGATTCTTTTGTAATTCAAGGAGTGCCTAGAGATGCTCTCAGATTAACTTTGTTCCCGTATTCTCTTAGAGATGGAGCAAAGTCATGGTTAAACTCTTTTGCTCCAGGGTCAATTAGGACGTGGGATGAGTTAGCTGAAATTTTTTTGAGTAAATATTTCCCACCTAATAGAAATGCTAAATTAAGGAGTGAAATAGTAGGGTTTAGGCAACTTGAAGATGAGACTGTTAGTGAGGCTTGGGAAAGGTTTAAGGAGCTTTTGCGAAAGTGTCCCCACCATGGTTTACCTCATTGTATTCAAATGGAAACATTTTACAATGGTTTAAATGGAGTAACTGTCACACCCCCTCCCGGACCACCTACTAGCTTAGCCCGAAAGGCGCCGTGAAGCCAACAGACATCGTCTCCTCTAACGATCCCTGTTGACCCTAGTGAAACGTTGAACCTGATAAACATACTAATTATGGATATAAAATATTCCATATGAACCACAACACAACGGAAACCCCGGAAACATATCAACATACACGAGGAGTCGCCATGACATATCTCGGTTTGGAAATAATCTGGTATAGATATCATAACCAAAGACATGTACAACAAGGATTTATACAACCACGACCTCTATGACTATATTATCCAATCCTTACAAAACATTTACAATATGAACAGGCTCAATTTACAACTCCACCCACGTACTGAAGCTTGATTCGGAACTTTCAGCAGACGTTGGCAGTGTATCAGGCACCGGGAGCTCGATCTCTACCTGAAAAGTGGAAAAACATTTTGAAAGAATGAGCTACGAAGCCCAGTGAGTGACTAACTTTAAAACTCTAAATCCGGAAGTCAAAAACACGTGATAAACCTTTAAACGTATAAATATGCTCAATCAAAGCGTTTAACATAGACGTGTAATGGAAAAGACTTTCTAAAATATCTCGCAAGTTCGTCAATAAAAATCTAGCAAGGCATATGAAATACATCAAACGTTTTAACTAACATGACCGATCTACGTTGTGTAGGGCACGCCCAGTACAACCAACGTTTCTAGTCCTACAATGTAGTGGGGCCCGCCCAGCACTCCCATCGTCTTTGTCGTAGTGGGGCTCGCCCAACACTCACGACAGCATCGTTGTCACGGAGTACACTCAACGTCGACAACAAAATATAACCTGTGTGCACACGGTACCATATAGCCTCGGGCTCAATATCTAAGTCATGTAGTCAATAGAAATCTCAGAAAATCACATGAAAACATTTAAACATGCCTGCTTATCGTTATCTTTCGTAAAACTCAAGCTTACTCAACTTGCTCGTGAAAAACTTTAAATCATTAAACAATATTTGCTAACACATTCTTTACTTTAAAAAAAATATCGTTTCAACTACTTTTCATAAAGCCATTAGCCACGTGCTCGTATATAAACCTCATTAGAAAATCTGAGATCAAAACTCATGCTTGAAACCGTTCACAAAAACCATGTATCATTCATAGAAAAACATGTAAAACATATAATCATGAACAACCGTTTAAGAACATTTTCAAAATTTGTTTTGTCACTCACAGTCTTATCTAGTTCTCCGGTTTGTAGACTCGACCTATTTCCTCTTGGCCTGTCAAATAACAAAAACTGAGCATTAGAACCATAGATAGCTTTGTCTTTCCATGCTCATAAATTTGTAAACAATTGGATTAAGAATGACATTCACGTTCTACTTCCCAGATTTTCCAGATTCTATACCCTACCTTCCAATACCCATAACTTCCTTAATACTTAACCAAAATTAATGAAATACACATCAAACTCTTCATTTTCGAACACTCTACAACTTACATGAAGAAATGAAAACGAGATGCCCAACCAATTTGTCTAGAAATGCCCCGAAATCAGACAACACAGATTCGAGCTTCTCTGTTACCCTTTATCTTTCTCCTGAAATGAAACCTACATACAGTCATTTTTGGCTCATGGAATCTTCACAAACGTTGTAGGAAATTCAATACGATTTCTAACCATACCAAATAGAGCTTCGGAGGAACAACACAGATTCTGTGTTTTTTGTGGGTAATCAGAGGAACAACCCTTATTCTAACATATATAATCCAGGTTGGCGCAACCACCCCAACTTCTCATGGGGAGGTCAAGGAAATAACGTACAAGCGCAATAGAAGATGAACCAGCCGGGATTTTCTAAAGCGCAGGTAATGCCCCAGCAAAATAAGCAGGCTTTGCGTCAGCAAAATTCGGGAAATTCTCTCGAAGCGATGATGAAAGAATTTATGGCTCATACAGATGCCGCAATTCAAAGTAATCAAGCTTCGATGAGGGCCCTGGAATTGCAAGTGGGTCAGCTAGCTAATGAGCTAAAGACAAGACATCAAGGGAAACTTCCATCAGATACTGAACACCCTAGAAGGGAAGGTAAGGAGCAGGTAAAGGCAGTTACTCTTAGGAGTGGTAAGCCATTAGAAGAAAGAATTGAGTCTAGTAAAACCCAGGTTATAGAGAAAAATGATGATAGTGATAAAAATATTGTTGTTGAGAAAGAGTTGGAGTCTGGTCAGGGTGCTGGAGGCAGCAATGAAAATGCTGGAGCATCTGGTTCTGTGCTAGATGTGGAACCACCATATGTACCGCCCCCACCTTATGTACCACCTCTACCTTTTCCACAAAGGCAAAAGCCCAAGAATCAGGATGGTCAATTTAAAAAGTTTTTAGAGATGCTTAAGTAGTTGCATATAAATATCCCTTTAGTAGAAGCTATTGAGTAAATGCCTAATTATGCTAAATTTCTTAAGGATATTTTAACTAAAAAGAAGATGTTAGGTGAATTTGAAACTGTATCTCTTACTGAGGAGTGTAGTTCTATTCTTAAGAATGGGCTACCCCCCAAGGCTAAGGATCCAGGGTCATTTACCATACCTGTGTCTATAGGTGGAAAAGAATTAGGTAGAGCACTCTGTGATTTAGGTGCAAGCATTAACCTCATGCCTTTTTCGGTCTATCGGAAGTTGGGTATTGGTGAAGCTAGGCCTACCACAGTCACACTCCAATTAGCTGATAGGTCTATCACATATCCAGAGGGTAAAATTGAGGATGTTTTAGTAAAAGTGGATAAGTTCATATTTCCTGTTGATTTTATTATTTTAGACTATGAGGCTGATAAAGATGTCCCAATTATTCTAGGTCGTCCATTTTTGGCTACTGGTAGGGCGTTAATAGATGTTCAAAAAGGGAAATTAACAATGAGAGTCTGTAATGAGGAATAAAATTTAATGTGTTTAAAGCCATGAAATATCCAGACGAAATGGAGGATTGCTCCTTCATCAGGATTCTGGAGAGCACAGTTCTTGAGACAACAATACAGGATTCGGCTGATATGCATTCGGAAAAGCATGGAGAGGTTAGTGTAGAAGATTTTAAATTTTGTTCTTTAGACAGAAAAAATGAAAAAGAATTGTTTAGGTGTGAGGATGTTTTTGAGTCTTTAGATTTAGATCAAAGAAAGGCTCCCCCAATTAAACCATCCCTGATTGAGGCACCCACTTTAGATTTGAAGCCTTTGCCGGATCATCTAAAGTATGTGTATCTTGGGGAAAGTGAGACGTTGCCCATTATTGTTGCATCAGATTTAATGCCGGAGCATGAGGAGGCCTTAATAAAATTGTTGCAGCAATACCGCAAAGCTATAGGTTGGACATTGGCTGATATTCAGGGAATTAGCCCATCTTTTTGTATGCACAAAATCACTCTAGAGGAGGGATCCTTTAGGAGTATTGAGCAACAAAGAAGGCTTAACCCTTCAATGAAAGAGGTTGTTAAAAAGGAGGTAATTAAATGGTTGGATGCTGGGATCATTTATCCAATTGTCGATAGCAATTGGGTAAGTCCTGTCCAATGTGTTCCTAAGAAAGGAGGTGACACTGTGGTGAGCAATAAAGATAATGAGTTGATCCCCACGAGGACAGTAATTGGATGGAGGGTTTGCATGGATTACAGAAGGCTTTATAAAGCTACCCGAAAGGATCATTTCCCTCTACCATTTATCGACCAGATGTTGGATCGATTGGCTGGTCAGGCCTATTACTGTTTCTTGGATGGTTATTCTGGTTAGAACCAGATTACTATTGCTCTTGAGGATCAGGAGAAAACCACTTTCACCTGTCCTTATGGGACATTCGCTTTTAGGAGAATGCCTTTCGGCCTCTGCAATGCTCCAGCAACATTTCAGCGGGGTAAGTTAGCAATTTTTTCTGATATGATTGAGTCCACTGTTGAGGTATTTATGGACGATTTTTCAGTGTTTGGAGGGTCTTTTCAAAATTGTTTAGATAATTTAGGAAAGGTATTAAAAAGATGTGAGGATACCCATCTAGTTCTTAATTGGGAAAAGTGCCACTTCATGGTGAAGGAGGGCATAGTGTTAGGTCATAAAATTTCTAAAAATGGTCTACAAGTTGATAGAGCAAAAGTTGAGGTTATTGAAAGGCTAGAGCCACCGAATTCAGTGAAGGGAATTTGGAGTTTTTTAGGACATGCTGGATTTTATTGGAGGTTCATAAAGGATTTTTCCAAAATCAGTAAACCTCTGT
Organism: Luffa acutangula; assembly: GCA_036850905.1. Classification (NCBI taxonomy): domain Eukaryota; kingdom Viridiplantae; phylum Streptophyta; class Magnoliopsida; order Cucurbitales; family Cucurbitaceae; genus Luffa; species Luffa acutangula. Next base: position 39,294,881 of record CM072097.1, on the reverse strand, counting down.
GTAACTTATTGTGTACTGATCACGTTTTTGACTTTGATGCAGATTGTAGGAAGGCTTTTGAGACTTTGAAGGTTGCTTAAATCTCAACACCCATTCTTTGCGCACCTAATTGGAATTTGCCATTTAAGGTAATGTGTGATGCAAGTGATACTGCAGTAGGTGCGATGCTGGGGCAAAAGCAAGGAAAATTTATCCATCCTATATATTATGCAAGCAAGGTTTTAAATGAGGCACAAGTCTACTATACAACTACTGAAAAGGAGTTGTTAGCTGTTGTGTTTGCTTTTGAGAAATTTCGGCCATATTTGGTTGGATCCAAAGTGACGGTTTTCACGGATCATGCAGCAATAAGGTACTTAATGACTAAGAAGGATGCAAAGCCTAGACTAATTCGTTGGATTTTACTATTGCAGGAGTTCGACCTGGAAATAAAGGACAAGAAGGGTTCAGAAAATGTCATTGCAGATCATTTATCTCGTCTTGATCCATCATCATCTTTGCTGGAGCAATCTGCCATTTCCGATTCTTTTCCAGATGAACAACTCTTTGCTGTTGAGGTAAAGGTAGTTAGGGATGTCCCTTGGTATGCTGATATTGCAAACTTCTTGGTAAAGGGAGTCACCCCTATTGACATGGATTGGAGGCAGAAGAAAAAGTTTAAGCATGATGCGAAATTTTTCTATTGGGATGAGCCATTTATGTATAAGCAATGCTCTGATGGTATTATTCGTAGGTGTGTTTCAGGTGCTGAAGCAAAGGAAATCCTGGAGCAATGTCACTCTTCGCCGTATGGAGGTCATTTCAGCGGTCAGAGGACAACTATGAGGATTTTGCATTGCGGATTTTTCTGGCCTACATTATTCAAGGATGCCCATTGGTTCTACAAGCAATGTGATACTTGCCAAAGGAGAGGAACTTTGGGGCCTAGAGATGAAATGCCTCTTACTTATATTTTAGAAGTTGAATTATTCGATGTATGGGGTATTGACTTTATGGGGCCATTTCCTCCTTCTAACGGCAATGTTTTTATCTTATTGGCAGTTGATTATGTGTCCAAGTGGGTGGAGGCCATTGCATGCCATCAGAGTGATGCCAAGACAGTTGCAAGGTTTCTTCAATCGCACATTTTTGCGCGGTTTGGGACACCTAGGACTCTAGTGAGTGATGAGGGTACACATTTTGTTAATAATATCTTAACTAAACTTTTAGCTAAGTATGGGATTAAGCATAGGATAGCTACCCCTTATCACCCACAAACAAATGGTCAAGCTGAAATTAGTAATAGGGAAATTAAAGCTATTTTAGAGAAAGTAGTCCATCCATCTCGAAAGGATTGGTCCTTTAGGTTTGATGAGGCTCTTTGGGCTTATAGGACAGCTTATAAGACTCCTCTAGGTATGTCTCCCTATAGGTTAGTATATGGGAAAGCTTGCCATTTACCATTAGAGCTTGAGCATAAAACGTTTTGGGCTTTGAAAAAGTTAAATTTTGATCTGAGTCGAGCAGGAGCAATAAGAATGCTGCAGCTTAATGAGTTAGAAGAATTTCGTCAATTTTCTTACGAAAATGCGAAAATGTATAAGGAAAAGACTAAGCTGTGGCATGACAAGAAAATAAAGTCCAAAGAATTTGTCAAGGGTCAAAAAGTTTTGCTTCATAATTCTAGATTAAAATTATTTCCTGGAAAATTGAAATCTAAATGGTCAGGACCGTTTATTGTGATTGAGGTTTTTCCCAATGGAGCAATTACTTTGCAGGATGAAAAAGATGGGAGAGTGTTCAAGGTGAATGGACAGCGTGTGAAGCATTATTGGGGTGAGGAATTTCAGTCAAAATATCCTTCCCTAAGGTTGGTTGATGATTGAGAGAGCAGGACTTTTGCGGGAGCATTTCACAGAGCAAAATGTTGAGCTCCCAGACTTTGTATTAATTTTATTTTTCGCTGATTTGATTTTGATTTCGGTTAGGTTAGATTTAATTTTGCATGATTTATTAGATTTTATCTTTTAAGTATTTTTATCATTTTTGGTAGGTTAGATTTTATCTATTTTTTATTTGATTTTATTTTATTTCCGGGTTATTTATTTAGATTATCTTTGAATTATCTTTTAATTGGTTTGATTTTTATTAGATTGTATTTAGATCTTATTTTCAGTTATTTGAATTCAGTTTAATTTGAATTAATAAAGATTTTCCATAGTTTATTCGGCTTCTTTTGAGAATAAAAGATTAAGTTTGATTTGATCGGTTAAGTTCAATTTGAATTTAAAAGATTTGATTTTCCTATTTTGAAATTTAAATTCCGTATCTAAGATTCGGCAGGTTCAGAAGATTGTTGTAGCAAAGATAATGCTGGAGCAAATTTCTCGTACGCATTTTAGTGTGAGTAATTATTTTTACCGTTGGGATTTTTGAATTTCTATGGGCAGGTGAATTGCAGGGATGTTGCCACATGTCGTGCAGGGATAATCCAACGGTTTAGCCGTTGACAGCAAACAATTATTTACCATAGATGATTGAAATTTCGAGATTTGCCCGTTAAGGATTCGAATTGCAAATTCATTGAGAACGGTAAACCCATTCAATACGGAGCATATCTTTTCGGTTAAGATTTCAAATTGCTGGAGCCTTATTTATTTGCAGACTTTGGTAAGTTTCTCCTCACTTCGTCTTCTTGTTTCAATCTTGCCATCTACATTCTTTCTTTTCATACTTCTTTCTTGGTAAAACCCTTAGAACCTTCAATGGCCAAAACGAGAGCGAAGAAAGAGAGAGAAAATGAGGAAGAAGAGATTCCAGTTACCCCTGAGGTTCAGAAAGCAAAAACAAAAAAAAGAGGACGCCGGAGGAAAAGGAAGCGAAGAGAAGGAGAAGGCAGCAAAGGGCTGCAGAGCAGGAGGAAGTTCAGGAGGTGGCAGAAGTTGTTGCCACTACTGCGGAGGAAGGAAGTACTCAAGAACCTGAAGTGCAAAACCCATATATGGTTCAAGAAACGATTGCTGAGAAAAACCAAGAAACAGAGGTTGAGGAGCAGGTCACAGGTATGCCTGAAAAAGAGAAAACGCCGGAGCCGGTGCAGGAGGCTCATGTTGAAGTCATTATGCCTGAACGGCCCAAGCGTCGCCGCATCAAGAGGAAGGCGGGTCGCGTAAGGGTGATTCAGAACACTCCATCGCCTCCGACGTCGGACTCTGAGGAAGAAAAAAGGGAAGCTGAGAATAAGGAAAAAGAAGAAGAGGCAAGAAAGGCAAAAGACGAGCGTTTGCGTGAATAGAGAGAAAGCAAGGGCAAAGGAATTGCTGAGGCATCGGGTGAGGGTGACGAGATTGAGGAACAAAGGTTGCCTTTTGTTCGCTTCGTCAACAATCTTGCTCGAGCAAAATACTAGGAGGTGCTGAAACGGGACTTCTTGTTCGAACGAGGATTTGGCAGTGATTTGCCCAGGTTCTTTGAGTCTGGAATAGTGAATCTCGGGTGGAGGCAATTTTGTGCGAAACCAGAACCTGTCAATTCCAACATTGTTCGGGAATTTTACGCCAACCTTGATGTTAAGAATGATTTTGAGGTTATCATTCGAGGAGTGCCTGTACAGTGGAGTCCTGAGGCCATTAATGAATTGTTCGATCTCCAGGATTTTCCGCATGCAGTTTTTAATGAGATGGTGGTTGCACCATCTAGTGATCAACTGAGTGCGGCTGTCCGGGAGGTAGGCATTGAGGGGGCTCAATGTAGGGTGTCGCAGACGCGGAAGCATACGTTTCAAGTTGCTTATTTGAAGAGTGAAGCCAACTCGTGGATGGGTTTCATCAGGCTACGCTAGCTGCTGACAACACACGACTCCACAGTATCTCGAGACAGGGTATTGCTTGCCTTTGCCATTCTTCGCTCGATGAGTATTGATGTAGGAAAAATTATTTCTTCTGAGATTGTTGATTGCTGGAAAAAAAAGGTGGGGAAGTTGTTTTTCCCAAATACAATTACTATGTTGTGCAGAAACGCAGGGGTTCCAGTGGATGAGAATGATGTCATTTTATTTGATAAGGGGATCATTGATATGCCCAATTTGGCGCGGCTCCAGCGTACGCAGGAGATACGACAAGGAGGGTTGATCTACGACATGAATACGATTCTAGAACAACTGGCATTGTTGGCCAGCAGGCAGGAGTTTGCTGAAAGGCAAACTTTAACCTTCTGGACATATGTTAAGAATCGTGATGCTGGTTTGAAGAGGGCGTTGCAAGAGAATTTTTCAAAGCCATATCCAGCCCTCCTTGCATTCCCTGAAGACTTACTGAACCCCTGGATTCCACCGCCGCCTGCTGAGAAGGAAGATGAAGAAGAAGATTTGGGTCAGGACAATTGAAGGAGGATTTGAGCGCGCAATATTTTTTATGCAATATTTTGTTTGCTCGAGCATTCCTGACCACATTTCTTCTATATTTGCTTGATGTGTCTGTTTTTTTTTTTAATTTTCTGTTTTTTTGACAAAAATATATTTCTGCCATGTAATTTTTCTATATTTTTAATGAAATTTCCAGTTGTTTCTGATCCATGAGCATTGACTAACTCTAACTTAACTATTTTCTTGTGAATTTTTGAAGCTTGGACTGATTACGCTTAATTAGATCAAGGTATTCTGATCTCCAGAAACCTTTTGCTTGAGTATTTCTTCTAGCCTGAACTGTTGCTGCGGCAAAGAAGATTTTGACAGTAGTATTGACTTATATGAGCCACTTTAAGCTTAATCCTAGTCCCATGTTTAGTTTAAAAATTCAGATAGAAAAAATTTAGTTTGGGGGTATACTTGCTTATTTAATGATTCATTGGGGACAATGAATAATTCAAGTTTGGGGGACTTTTTGCTACTCCAATTATTTTGCTCGAGCATTCATCTCCTTCAAAATTAAAATTTGTTAGGTTATTGATTAACCGGGGATATTTGTGATACCCACAGTTTGTCTTCGCGTCAAAAGATGACCTAGGAAATGTGAAAAAATGAGAAAAACTATTTGATGAAAAAATTATGGGAAAAATACACTTTTGGTCCCTGAGGTTTGGGTTAAGTGACACTTTGGTCCCTGAGTTTTCAAACTAACCAAAAATACCCTTGAGGTTTGAGATAAGGAGCATTTTGGTCCCTGCCGTCCAATTTTCCGTTAAATGCTAACAGATTGCTGACGTGGCCAAATCTTTTTAATTAAAAAATTAATTTTTTTTTAATTTTAAAATAAAAATAAAGAAAAAACAATAAAAAACAATAAAAATATTATTATTTAAATTATTTTTAAAACTTAACTCTCCACCCACTTCTTCATCTTCTTCCCTCAACCCCTCCATCTTCTTCTTCACATCTCCGGCGGCCGGCCACCGCTCGCCGCCACCGGCCGCTGGCGACTGTAATTTTTTTTTCTTTTCTTCTCCTTACTTCCTCTCTTTTACCCCATTTTTCTTCTTTTCTTTAAAAAAAAAAAAATTCAAGAGGAGGGACCCTCCTCCCTCCTCTTGTTCATTTTAAAAAAAAAATTGAAAAGAAAAATGGGATAAGAGAGAAGAAGAAAAGAGAAAAAGAGAAGAAAAAAAAAACAGTCGCCGGCGACCGTCGGCTGCGGGCGGCGAGCGGCGGCGGCCGCCGGTCGTCAGAGTTAGGAAGAAGAAGAAGGAAGATGAAGGATATGGAGAAAGAGAAGAAGAAGAAAGAGAATGGGAGAAAAAAGAATAAAAGAATAAAAAAATATTAATATTTTATTATTTTATTATTTTTATTTTAAAAAATTTAAAAAAATAAATTTTTTTATTAAAATAATAGTGCCACGTCAGCAACTGTTAAGATTTAACAAAAAAATTAACGGCAGGGACCAAAATGCTTCTTATCTCAAACCTCAGGGGTATTTTTGTTGAATTTGAAAACTCAGGGACCAAAGTGTCACTTAACCCAAACCTCAGGGACCAAAAGTGTATTTTTCCCAAAAATTATTTGTTGAGGATTTTGCTGAAAAAATTGACGGAGCAAAAGTTGAGGGATGAATGATGATCTAGCAGTTTTTTCTGTCGTCCAGAACTTAGGTGAGCTTCATCACAAAATGTCGCCATTCTGAGGAGCAAAAGATAGAATAACTAAGGGTTTTTTAGCTTTATAATGAGTATTGAGCCTAGTTGGTGATAAGCTTGAGGCAAGGGTATACTGCACCATAAAGTGGGTCATCCCATGCTTAAGAGTTTATGACTGTAAGGCTGCTTTAAGTCTGATAAATAATGATATAAACCCCTTTAAAAATATGTTTTGAAATGTCTAATAATAGAGCTTAGCTGTGGTGAGTTCTTAGAATTAAGTTGAAAAGTGGTGATTATTTGTCCTTGCCGGAGGAATCATTTTGCTGCAGCAGAGCTTGGCTTTGCAGAGTGCTCAAGTAAAGGTTAAAGGTAGTGTTGGACTGTCTGGTTTGATTAAACTATTCTTTGTCTAATGTTCTGAATTCTTGAATGAAGGTGAGTTAGTATTGCTCGGGACGCGCAATAGTTTAAGTTTGGGGGTATGATAACTGCCCAAAAGGTAGTTATTTAGGCCTCAATTATATAGGGATTTGTGTGTCCTTTATGCTTATTAGGGTTGGTTTTGGATAGATATTACATGTTTTAACCCATTTGGAAGAATGGAAGCATTGGAAATTATTTTGTGCAGATTATACTGCTGAGCGACTGGAGAGAGCAAATTCTATGCTGCAGCAAAACTGGGAGCAGAAACTGCCACATCATAGCTCGTTACCCAACTTCATGAACCGACTTCTGTTGAGTAATTTTCGTGATAAAGAAGCAAGGAGAGCCCTACACCTGTCCAAGTTGACCTAATTCAAGTCACCTCTCCTTCTATAAAAGGAAGTAGTCGTCCAAGTCAAAATCATTCCATGTTTTCCCTTGAAAGCCGAATAGTATAGGGAGATTGAAGATCGTCAAGAACACCATCTTCCGCAAGCTGATTAGGGAGTTTACTTTCTTTATTAACTTGTGGTTATGGACATGCATACTCAGATTGTAATTCGTATTCCTATGCCTATTATGAACTAAGTAGCTTAGGGTGTTGGTTAGGAATAATGTGATTACTGTGCTTCATCTCTAGTAATAAATTGACTATTGCATTTTGGTTAATTGTTGTGCTTACTTCCATTTTATATCCGCTTGGCCAGCCGGTGTGAATAGCTCTCTCTAGTTTCAGGGATGATTTAGAGAGTGTGTGGCAATTATCCACACTACGATCATTGTGTATTGGTGAACGCCAGCGACTGAGCTAGGGATAGCCAGTTGCCTAGTGCTTGATCGGTCGCTCTTTATTGGGTTTGAAACATATCCCAAAAGATCCGGAGTTCTGGGAGGAATCCGGTAATAATACTGCGAGAAATGCATGATCAATAATATTGCTAGAGCATATCTTAGAACAATCACTAAAACCTAACCAGCGTCTGTCTTTAATCTGTCTATCTATTTGTTTACTTGTTGTTTTGTCATTTATTTTGCTTCGGCATAATTCTGATAAAACCAAATCATTTACTATTCTTGAAACCATTGGAAAGTTACACAAAAATAGGTAGAGTGGAAACTAATTCAGGGCTCGGATTGATAATATTACTTGTTGCAGACTGTGTATACTTGCACAGGAATTCTAGAGTCTTTTATATCATATTCTTACTCACTCTAGGAACCCAACAAGCAACCACCCCTTCGGAGGGTCTGATCATAGGATTCGGAACACCGTGAACTCCTGAATAGGATATGATCGCTTAGGCTAATTACCAACAGTTGTCTTTCCTAACGGTAGCCTGTTGGTCCGTGCCTCTGAGATCTGAAAGTGGGAGGGTTACACTTACGGGGAGGAGTTAATTGTTAACAAATCCTTGACCGAACAACGGTGGTTAATATCTAATGGAATATGAGTTATTCTGGTATTAGAAATTGACTGAGAAGAGTCTCATTTTAGAGGAGGAACAACTGATCACCCTTCGGTGGCTGTTCTTCTAAACCTCTAAAGCATCGTTGCGAAACACAATCATAGTTTTATTAGGGTTCTTTGATTGTTTGTTTGCAAGATTGATTGGATGTATGCAATTGTTTGTATTGCTTGTGTGATGGGTTAAGGCAAAGATAACTAATACGGTCAATTGTTTGACTGATAAGAGTCTCATTTTAGAGGAGGAACAACTGATAACTAATACGGTCAATTGTTTGTATTGCTCGGGAACATGTCCTGGACATGATTAACCAATTCAATATAGCTGAGGCAAATGGCGGGGTAGTCTGCGAGCGCAGTTAGGTTGCGTTCATCCTTCACTCGTTCCCAGCGAGCTATCTGTCATTCAGGACGAATGCGAGCATGAATAAGAATGCGAGCATGAATAAGATTCAGTTCAACCTGACTACCCTCCTCTCGGAGTTACAGATTTATGAGTCCTTGCAAAAGAGCAAGGGCAAAAATGTGGTTAAAGGAGAGGCCAACGTGGCCCGTTCCAAAAAGAAGTTCCTGAAGGGTTCATCCTTAGGGACTAAATCTGTACCCCAGGCTTCTTCATCGAAGCAAATCCAAAAGAGGAAGGGAGACAAGGGGAAGGCTCCTGCACAGGCTGTGCAAAGGAAGGGAAAGGCCAAGGTCGTGACCCACAAAGGCAGGTGCTTCCATTGCAACGCAGATGGTCATTGGAAGCGGAACTGTCCCCGTTACCTTGCTGAGAAGAGAAGAGAAAAAGAAGGTAAATTCGATTTACTTGTATTAGAGACTTGTCTCCTAGATCATGATGAGTTTGCCTGGATACTGGATTCGGGAGCCACTAATCATATTTGTTCTTCTTTTTCAGGGAAATAATTTCGAGCAGCTGGCAGATGATGAAATGACGCTCAAGGTTGGAACTGGAGAGGTTGTTTCAGCTCGTGCAGTGGGAGCTGCAAAATTATTCTTTAGAAATAAGTTTTTGATTTTAGAGAACTTGTACTTGGTTCCTAGAATTAAAAGGAACCTTATTTCTGTTTCAGCTTTACTTGAACAATGTTATTCAATTTCATTCTTGCTTAATGAAGCTTTAATTTCAAGGAATGTAATTTATATTTATTCAGCTAAGCGTGAGAATAATTTATTTGTGTTAAGACCAATTGATGCTAAGGTTATTTTAAGTCATGAAATGTTTAAAACGGCCGAAACACAAAACAAAAGGCAAAAGGTTTCTCCTTTAAGTAACAACATGTATCTTTGGCACCTTCGTCTCGGACATATTAACATCGATCGAATCGATCGTTTGGTTAAAAATGGGCTTCTAACTGATATAGAAGATACATCTTTACCACCCTGTGAATCGTGTCTCGAGGGTAAAATGACCAAGAGGCCTTTTACTGGAAAAGGTTATAGGGCCAAAGAACCACTTGAACTGATACATTCGGATCTTTGTGGTCCAATGAATGTAAAGGCTCGAGGTGGTTATGAATATTTCATCTCTATCATAGATGATTATTCGCGATACGGTTACTTGCACCTGATGGGCCATAAGTCTGAGGCTCTTGAAAAGTTCAAAGAGTTTAAGGCTGAAGTAGAAAACCTGTTAGGTAAAATGATTAAAACGCTTTGATCAGATCGAGGTGGAGAGTATCTAGATCAGGGATTCCAGGACTATATGATAGAACATGGAATCCAATCCCAACTTTCAGCACCTGGTACACCTCAGCAGAATGGTGTATTAGAAAAGAGAAATAGAACCTTGTTGGACATGGTTAGATCTATGATGAGTTATGCTCAATTGCCTAGCTCGTTTTGGGGGTATGCAGTATTGACTGCAGTACATATTCTAAACAACGTTCCCTCAGAGTGTTTCTGAAACTCCTTTTGAGCTATGGAAGGGGCGTAAACCTAGTTTGCGTTACTTTCGTATCTGGGGTTGTCCTGCACATGTGTTAGTGACAAATCCTAAGAAATTGGAACCTTGTATGAGAATATGCCAATTTGTTGGATACCCGAAAGAAACGAGAGGTGGTCTTTTCTATGACCCTCAAGATAATAAAAGTATTTGTATCGACAAATGCAACTTTCTTGGAGGAAGACCACATTCGAGATCATAAACCACGGAGTAAGTTAGTATTAGGAGAAGCTACAGAAGGATCAACAAGGGTTGTTGATGAACCTGGTCCTTCAACAAGAGTTGCTGGAGAATCGAGTTCTTCTCGTCAATCTAGTCCTCCTCACGTAGTGGGAGAGCTTCGACGCAGTGGGAGGGTTGTGATACAACCTAACCGCTACTTGGGTTTAACGGAAACACAAGTAGTCATACCTGATGACGACGTAGAAGATCCATTGTCTTATCGTCAGACAATGAATGACATAGATAAAGACGAGTGGGCCAAATCCATGGACCTTGAGATGGAGTCGATGTACTTCAATCAAGTTTGGGAACTTGTAGATCCACCTGAAGGGGTTAAACCCATTGGGTGTAAATGGATCTATAAGAGGAAAAGAGATGTTGTTGGGAAGGTACAAACTTTGAAAGCGAGACTTGTAGCAAAAGGGTTATACCCAACGGGAAGGGGTGAACTATGAAGAAACCTTTTCTCCAGTTGCTATGCTAAAGTCCATAAGAATTCTCTTATCCATTGCCACATTTTATGACTATGAAATATGGCAAATGGATGTCAAGACAACTTTTTTGAATGGCAACCTTGACGAGAGTATTTTTATGTCTCAACCTAAAGGGTCCATAACCCAAGGTCAGGAGAAAAAGGTTTGCAAACTGAATCGATCCATTTATGGGTTGAAATAGGCCTCCCGATCTTGGAATATTAGATTTGATACTACGATCAAATCTTTTGGTTTTGACCAGAATGTTGATGAGCCTTGTGTATACAAGAAGATCAACAAGAATAAAGTAGCTTTCCTCGTACTTTATGTTGACGACATCCTGCTCATTGGGAATGATGTAGGGTATCTGTCTGATGTAAAAGAATGGCTAGCAGCTCAATTCCAAATGAAAGATTTGGGTGAGGCCCAATATGTTCTTGGCATCTAGATTATTCGGGATAGAAAGAACAAATCGTTAGCTCTGTCTCAAGCAACGTATATCGACAAGATGTTGGCTTGATATTCGATGCAGAACTCCAAGAAGGGCTTGTTTCCTTTCAGGCATGGGGTTCACTTGTCTAAAGAATAGTCTCCTAAGACACCTCAAGAAGTTGAGGATATGAGATGGATTCCCTGCGCCTCTACAGTGGGTAGCTTAATGTATGCGATGCTATGCACGAGGCCTGACATTTGTTATGTTGTAGGGATTGTCAGCAGATATCAGTCAAATCCAGAGTTAGACCACTGGACCGCCGTTAAAGGAATCCTCAAGTATCTTAGGAGAACGAGGGACTACATGCTGGTGTTTGGGGCTAAAGAGTTAGTTCTCACTGGATATACCAACTCTGACTTCCAGACTGACAAGGATTCTAGGAAATCCACGTCAGGGTCATTTTCACCCTTAACGGGGGAGCTGTAGTTTGGAGAAGTATAAAGCAAGGATGCATAGCAGACTCCACGATGGAGGCTGAGTATGTAGCTGCTTGTGAAGCAGCTAAAGAAGCTGTTTGGCTAAGGAAGTTCTTGACAGATTTGGAAGTTGTTCCAAATATGAACTTGCCCATTACGTTATACTGTAACAACAGTGGGGCTGTAGCCAATTAAATGGAACCTCGCAGCCACAAACGAGGTAAACACATAGAGAGGAAGTATCATATGATTCGAGAGATTGTGCAAAGAGGAGATGTGGTCGTGACCAAGATTGCTTTCGAGCACAACATTGCTGATCCATTTACGAAGGCCCTCTCGGCTAAAGTGTTCAAGGGTTATCTAGAAAGTCTAGGTCTGCGAGATATGTATATAGCGTAATCTAGGGCAAGTGGGAGATGTGTAATGGGTGTAAGGATGCCCTAGTTTATTGTATTTTGTATATTTACTTTTCATGTAATGTACAACATACATGTACCATTTCCAGCTTTGGATTATATTGTATATACTTTCCCTGTAACTTGAGTTTTAGTTCAAGTGGGAGTTTGTTGGGTTTTATGCCTTAAAACTCGTAGATAGTAAATGTACATTTGACCGAACATTAATAAAAGTGATGTATTATTCAATGTTTGTATTATATCTTGTCTTAATAACCCTAATCCAATAAACTAAACATCCAAGGCTAATAGAATGAGGCTTGAACTAGTATGTAGGGACATACGGGGATCAATGTTCAAGTTTTAGCCTAAAGGGTCTGTAGTATAGGGATAAGGCTGGGTACCTTGTCCTGGTGACACTATGGATACGACCCGCTTTGAATATTGATACAAACGTAATGATCCAACGCGTTCGTGTAGTTGACATGCGAGTGAGGGTATCCTGTGCAATGAGTTTGCACAAAGACCGGACCGCGAAATAGTTTACCACTAACTATAACACCGTTAGTTAGCATGGTTTATATTTCACTAGGATGACCTAGGCAACTTGGCCTTAATCCTGAGTGGATTATGGACTCCTGTCCATGAGGGATTGTCCTTTGATTTGTACGGGTGAGAGTGGCCTGTTCGCCGACTTAATAAGCCTACCATTTTGGAGACAAGACCGAGTGGGGATCTGGGAACGTAGTCTTACAAGATGGAATTCACTCCTTCCCGATATTAGGGTAAGTAGAGGTGTGTTCCCTTAAGTGGTGTCTCTGGGTCTTGAACAATGGGCCCTACCCTCTTTATGGCATAGGAGGGGTTTCTGTTTGCTGGTTGGACCACAAACAAGTTGTTCATTAGAGGAGCACTGGTACTTAAGGACCAAGAGGTAACCCAGGGGTAAAACGGTAATTTGACCTAGCTGGGGTACGAACACACGTGAAGGGCTGACTTGCTATTGACGGTCGATATCCGTGGACACAGAAATATATCTGCAGTGAGAAGAGTGCAGCTGTGGTTCTTTAGTGGAGTGAACCACAATTAACGAATATTGATTAACTTGGTTAATGAGTTTAGCCAATTAATCTCACATCGTTGGAGCTTCTGATCTGTAGGTCCATTAGGTCCCACCGGTAGCTCTATAAGGGCGTTGAGGTAAATTTCTAAGGGTGAATTGTATATTCGAAGGGGTTCGAATATTAAATTGAAATATGATTTTGATTCATATTAAAACTATAGGTTATAATTAATACGCATATGATGTATATTAATTCTTTAGTTATTTTGAGAGAAATATAATTAAATATATGATATTTAAGTATAATATTGATTAATTGGTGAATTAATTAATATATTTTTTTAATTTAATTTAATTAAATTTTGATTTAATTAAGTTATATTAAACTATAGGTTATGTGGAGGATTTGTATAAATATGTTTTATACAAATGGAATTAAATTAAAAGTTAATTTAATGAAAATAGTTAATTAATATTGGTTATAAGATATTAATTAATTATTATTCCCATCAGTTAGGTTAACTGATGGGAACGTGCCTTCAGCATAACCATAGGCCAGTGTGAAACGTGAGAGCAGTTTAAGGGAGTTGGCTTCTTCTTCCGTAAATAATCCCATTCAGTTGAATCTCTCTAGGTCTCACGCTAAGCTCTCTCTCTCAATCCTAGAACTCTCTGCAATTCTCTTCCAAAGGATACAGAGACCAAAATTCACCTAAACCCTTAGAAATCACTCTCCCACAAGCTCTTGACGCAATTTCCTTCAAGAGAATATCGGTGAAATCTTCGTGGTGGTGTTCGTGACGAATTTCCAGCAAGTTATAGATCTTTTAGTTGCTGTTTTTTGTGTGGATTCAAGGGAAATTTTGGCGGATAGATCAAGAATGACTCCTAAAGTAAGTATTTCTTGATCTAGGATCATTAGGATCCATTTAGATTAGATCTAGATTTTTCCTAATGAGTTTTAGCATGTTTTATAATTAAAATTCAGCATGTCAAATTATGTTTACTGCTGTGTTTTTTTTTATTTGCCAACGTATTGGTACTTTAGTTCAAATTAAAACTGAGTTAAGGTTATGTACGTTTCCGTTGCGAAAGGGCTTTTATCCTTGCAATATTATGGTTCGAGATTTTCTTGATTTGATTCAAATTAGAGAATAGATTTTGCCTTATAATACATTTGTTGACATTGTGAGATTTATAGTGACAAATTATTAGTATTGAGATTTGTTATATCTTCTCATATTCAAAAGATATTGATAACTCGTTGGGTCTCCTAGATTGAATCTTTCAAGATATTATGTTTAATTTTGTATGTCTTGAAAATTTAGCAATTTTATTCCATTGCTATTTTTAAGCATGATATTCAATACATATCTAATATATGTATATATTTGTTCTTTCATGGAACAAGTTGTTTCTCCATCATGAAGTGAGATGAGAATTATTATTGCATTATCGTACAAATCTCAAGTTTATAGGCGGTTATAGTGATATATTAAGGAAGCCTAATTATCATGTTAGCATGTGTGAAAATAATGATTCTTTTGAATATTATTGATAATATTGAAAATTGAAGCCCTATGAATAATGTTTCTATGGAATATTATTGATATATTGTAAACTGAAGCCTATGTGGCATTTAAAATAATTTTGGAAATACTGATAAAGTTTAAAGTTGTTTAGTTATGCAACTTGAACTCGTGAAGCTAATGAAGGTTGAGGTAGTGAGGTATATTGACAATTTAAGTGTATGACCCTATATCTCAAATTACAATGTTTAAGAGAAGTATTTTACTTCTATTAATTTTCATGAAATTGGAAATTAAAACTATTGCTATTAATTAAGTTTGACATATATTATTCTTTGCCTATTACTTGTTGGAAGTATAAAAATGAGTAAAATCTCAATTGCATGTGGAGCATATAGAAATTGGTAGTAGTTTAAGATCTTGCCAATCAATGCAAAGTGTGTTGCAAAAGCAAGGGTACTGTTAAATCACATAGATCTTGATAACTAATTATGTGTGTATATTTTCATTTGATTGAAAATATGTTATTTATTCATAATGAATATTTTATTGAGCATGTCTATGATTTGGAAAAATAAAAATAAAATTGGGAGTTAAATAGTGGATAATTGTCCTTAGTAAGATTCATAGACACAGGCTTTAATGGGGTAAATTGTGAATACATGTTATCGAGATGTTCCATGTATTATTTATGGCTTTATATGATTTGGCTATTTAAATAGAAAATTTAGAAGATATATTATGGACAGTATTGGTGAAGTGTATTGATATAACTATGTGAAATTTAATTAATTATTGGTAGAGTAATTAATTTGCGATGCATTTCCTATGTCCGTAGTATATATCAATTTTATTGTGGTGTTCTTAATTATGCATGAGTGCATAAATTATATTTTTGAGAGATTAAAACATAAATGCAATATATCTCAAAATGTGGGGGCCACTAAAATGGTTTATATGATGATATGTGGGGGAAAGCTGTTCTTCCTGCCTGTTTTATTCCTAACAGGGTTCCTCACAAAAAGCTGAATAAGAAACCGAACAAGCTCAGGAAGGGATACTCACCAAACCTAAGCTACTTGAGAGTGTGGGGGTGCTTGGCAAAGTGGCATACCTGACATTCAAAAACCTATGGTTGATTCTAAAACCTTTGATTGTGTTTTCATAGGTTATGCCCAAAATACTTCTGCATATAGGTTTATGTTCTTAAATGATAAATCAATTGGTGAGTATAGAGATGCTGAGCTTTTTGAAAATATCTTCCCTATGATTAAAACTGATAATGAATCTAGTGGAATATCAAAACAAACATGTTATGCAAGCTTAAAAGATCTCTTTATGGTTTAAAACAAGCTCCCAAACAATGGTATGAAAAGTTTGATAACACTTTAATAACTAATGGTTATAAAGTAAATTGTTATGATACTTGTGTATACTCAAAATTGTTTGGAGCAAAATGTGTGATTATTTGCTTGTATGTTGATGACATGCTTATATTTGGTTCAAACTTAGATGTCATTAATAAGACCAAGTTACTCCTTTCTTCGCATGAAAGACTTAGGAGAGGCTGATGTAATACTTGGTATAAAAATAAGGAAAATGACAATGATTATTCCTTATGACAATCACATTACATTGAGAAAATGCTGAAAAATTTGATCACTTTGATAAATCACCTATAAGAACCTTTTATCATGAAAGCATTAGTCTTAAAAGAAACCAGGGCGACAATGTATCTAAATCTGAATATGCATAAATCATAGGTAGTTTCATGTTTTTGATGAATTACACTAGACTTGATATTGCATAGTCTGTTAATAGACTGAGTAGATTTACACATAGCCCTGGTAAAGAACATTGGACTGCTCTACTTCGTTTGTTAAGGTGTCTTAGAGGTACAATGTATTATTGTTTGCATTTTAACAAATTTCCTGCTGTGCATGAAGGATATTGTGATGCAAATTGGGTAACAGATAATGATGAGGTAAGCTCCACTAGCGGGTATGTTTTTACCTTTGGTGGAGGAGCTATCTCGTGGAAATTAGCAAAACAGACTTGTATTGCTTGTTCTACTATGAAATCTGAGTTCATAGCACTTGAACTTGCAGGTTGATGTCGAATGGTTAAGAAGTCTTCTTGGAGACGTGCCATTGTGATGAAAGACTGTACTTGTGTCCCTACACTATGACTTATAGGCTGCCATAGGGATTGCAAAAGATAGCGTGTACAATGGCAAGAGACGCCACATACATCTGAGACATGGAGCCGTAAAGTAGTCGCTGAAAGATGGAGTTATCTCCTTGGAATATGTGAGGTCCGAGAGGAACTTGGCAGATCCTTTCACCAAAGGACAAACAAAGAGAGTGATTTTAGAGTCCTCAGGATGTATGGGACTCAAGCCATGATGCTTCTCACTAGCAAGAATCCATAGCCTTTTTTTTTAGTGGTCCATGCGTGGACTTGATGGATATAGTGAAGCTTGTGAGAATCCATAGCCCTTTTTGGGTGGTCCCATATGCTTGGACTTGATGGATATAGTGAAGCTTGTGATTCAATAGCCCTTTTTTGGGGTGGTCCATGCGTGGACTTGATGGATAGTATTCAAAGTGTTCTTAGCTTAGTCTGAGTGGGTTATCCATGATAGACTAGATGAAGTAGCAACGTGATTGTGAAGGTGGGGCCGCCTTCTATGAAAGAGCTGAGGAGCTTCTTTCTAGAGCTTTCACGATGACCCAAGGTTTTGTGCATGACCATTAAAAGCACTTGATAACTATCGCAGAATCAAAATCGAGGATTCAAACGTCTTGTGGGGGTCTCAACTATAAACACTGGAAGTTCAAGAGGTAACTCACTTCCACCCTTTAGGTTGTTGCCCTACTTCACTATGCATTAATTCAAATCAAAAGATGTTAATGCTTAAGTTTATTATCCTTGCTCAGGAAAAATTTCTTTCATCTTAATCCTCTTTACTTTACTATTTTGTCATTCGTGGGGGATTGTTGGGAATGACAAATAGTTTTGTCCCACATCGGAAGTGTAGCTCTTGGAAAGCTAATTTAAAAGCACTTGTTGTGTATTAAGCTTATAAAATTGATGTGAGGTAAGCCAAGACCAAGGCCCATACGTGTGCTGCCGTCGTCTGGCTCGGGCTTGGGCTTATTTTTGGGACTTTCTTCTTCTTATTGCTTAGTCAAATCCACGTGGCAGGTTCGGAGGAAGTGAAGGATTCATACTTTGGCTAAGTCTTTGCTGAAGAATTCTAAGGACACGTGGCATCGACAGAGGAAAAGGGGTTGTTCAAAGGACACATGTGTGGCCACTGTTTTTTTTTTGGATTTTTTAATTTTAAATATTCCAATTCTAATTTTGGCCACTTCTACACTATAAATAGAGTCCTTCCCCTACCTTCTTGATCATTCCATCTCATTCTCTCTTCTTCTCCTCTCTGCTTTCATTTTCCTTTCTTGAGCACGAGATTGATTCCACTCCGTCCCGACGAGTGCACGTCTGTTTCGGAGGTTGTGTTAACCTTGGGAAGCATACCGACAGTTAAACGATTTAGCACCGTGGTCGTGCCGAGTTTTGCTTTCAAGGCAGTAGTTCTTTCCATGACACAACGATTTTGCCTTTCAATTCCTATTTTACCTTCCTTTCCAGCTAACAATAACAATGGTGTTGTGGCAAACTCAAAAGAACCTCGAAGCCACAAGAGAGGCAAGCACATAGAGAGGAAATATCACCTGATACGGGAGATTGTGCAACAAGGGGATGTTATCATCACGAAGATTGCTTCGAAGCACAACATTGTCGATCCATTTATAAAGGCTCTCAGGACTAAAGTGTTTGAGGGTCATCTAGAGAGCCTAGGTCTATGAGATATGCATCATCTTGTCTAGGGCCAGTGGGAGATATTATTAGGTATAATGTATGCCCTAGTTTATTATATTTTACACCCCACTAGCTTTAGGTCAAATGGGAGATTGTTGGGTTTTGTGCCTTAAACTCGTGGTTTGTAATGTAAATGATTTATTTATTCAATAAAGTTAATAGCTATTTTATTTCAACTTTTAGACTTACATAAACTCAAATCCAATAAACAAACATCCAAGGTTATTTAATGTAACTTAAGTAGTATGTGGTTGACATACGAGTAGATCATGTTAACGCAATAGCCTAAAGGGTTTATAGTAGATGGATAAAGTTGTGTATCTTATCCTGGTAAGACTATGGATACAACCCACTTTGAATTAGATACAAACAAATTGATCCAAATCGTTGATGTGGAGACATGCGAGTGAGGGTATCCTACACAATGAGTTTGTATAAGACCAAAACGCGAAATAATTAATCTTTCTTTGTAACATCATTAACGTAAAAGAATAGTATTTCATAGGAAAAATATATTTTGGGTCCCTGAGGTTTGAGTTAGGTTTTATTTTTGTCTCTGAGTTTTCAAACTCGACATTTTAGCCTTTGAGGTTTGGATTTCGTTTCATTTTGGTCTCTCCATCCATTTTTCCGTTAATAACTAACTAATTGCTGACGTGACACCTATTTTTTTTATTTAAAAACAATTTTTTAAATTTTAAAATAAAATAATATTAAATGAATTTTAAAAAGTATTATTTTTTATTCTTTCTTCCTTTCTCTTCTTCTTCCAATTGTCGCCGCCGACAAACTTTTTTTTTCTTCTCCTTCCTTCTTCCTTATTTTCTTTCTGATTTTTTAATTTTTTTTAAATTAAGGACTAAAATGAAGGGACTGGGCTCATTCCAGATCTGGAACGAAGGGGTTTTCCCCTTTTTTCAGTTTGAAACTGTTTCCCCTTCAATTTATCTCTCATCTGCTTCCTCTTCGTTCTAAACACAGTCACTTCTTCCCTTCCCCTTGTCGAAGGTCGTGATCAAATAAAATTTGTAACTCCGACTCTTTGTACTTTGCAGTAGGTAGTTGTCGGATCGTCTACAGGGAAAGAGAGTTTCTTATTAATTCTAAAGTTCTCACCAGTAACCAAAGCGGGGGTGTAAAAAATAGGGGGTATCACGTACAAATAAAATATAACGCAAAAAAAGGTAAATAAATGTCGGAAACAGAAATAACATACAACAAAATAAAGAATGGAAAACGATGAGAAAAATCAATCAAAAGACGGGATTGCCAGATTGGGTAATTCTTGGAGTTGTTCGTTTACTCAGTATCATTGCTTGCTCTAAAAATAACTTTTATCAATTATTTTATCACTGTTTGGTTTTATGCCCTAAAACTCGTAGATAGTAAATGTAAACAAATTGATATTATTAATAAAATGTTATTGAGGTTATTCAATACATTGTTGTTGAATTTGTTGTATTAGAATTGCATTAAATAACTCTAAATCCAATAAAAAATAACATCATACGTTGTATTTTGTAGCTTGAACTGTATGTGGCTGTTGGGTTTTATGCCCGAAAACTCGTTGATAGTAAATGTAACGTTTGATAATTTTTTAATAAATAGTTATTTCATTTCAATAAAGCGTTATTTTTTAAGTTTGTATTAGTCTTGCCTAAATAACTATAAACTAAGAACCTCAGGCTATGTTATGAAAACTTGAACTTTATGTAGTGACATAAAAGGGGATCAAGTTCAGGTAATGGCCTAAATGGTCTATAGTGAAAGTGTTAATATCTAAAAAGCGGAAGCAATTTTGGATCTTAGGCACATAAGAAGCTCAATTTGATCACCAAAGACATGTTGTTCATATGAAGAAAAACAGAGACAGCTTACCTACCTTGTTTCAATGGAGAAATTGGTTGGATTAGCTTCTTGTTTTTCTTCACCAATGAGTCACGAACTACCAAAGGATCTTCCTTGCTATCCTCAAGCCTTTGGAACGGATTGTGGGATCCTCAAGTGATGGAATTTTAGAGAGAAAGCTTGAAAAACAAGCTTATAAAAGTGGGTGGTGTGAGTATGAATTTTGGCAGAATTTTAGTACCTTTCTTCTCTAATTCTTTCAGCCTTCTTCTTCAGTTATATAGAGGGATTAAGCATGAAGAAAAGGTCCAGGGTTTGCCACCAAATCAGCTCCAAATTAATGGAGTATTAAGTGTGTAACGCCCCAGGTTTTTCAACCTCTAGCCTAGCGGCGCTACTACTTACTCTAGACTCTTAAGCATTTAGGACAACTCTTTAAACCGAATGTATCGAAAATTTCGGCAGCATAACTGCGTAAATCTGGTTATCCCAAAATTTTACTTTACCTGATAAAAGATATTAACACTTCTAAATAGGCAACCAACCAAGCTCCCCCAAACTACAGTCAGATTTCACAAACCTATCTCCTCTAGACAAGACAAACCTTAAGGCAACATTCAGATAACTAAAATCATGCAGCGGAACACTAAGACATTATTAACAGGAAGGCTAGACCCCTAGCTAGAACATTTATTAAACTTAATCAAATAAACGAGTCTAGTTCATAACTCGAAAACAAAACTTTTCTCAGGTGAATCACTCACCATCACAGAACCACTAATTACAAAACAACTTATACTATCCTACTTAAGCCATTTGAAACATAGCAACAGGAAAAACAAGACTCTAGGAACTTTTCCTTGCAGTTCTCCTCCTCGCCACCAAGGTCCGGATCATCCTCGATACCTGCAACATCTAAAATGTTGGGGGGAAGGTGGGGAAGGGGGTATCAGTACAACCGCGGTACTGGTAAGTAGCTCACACGAGCTAGATCACATGCAACAAACAATTACAAACATGCTTCTCACACGCATACAACATGCTTCAAAAGCAATGAAAAGATTCCAACATGCTCAGAAAGCAATAAAAACTACACCATGCTCACAAGCAACGAATAACCATCATGCACATGCTTCCCACACTATGCAACCACACTCTACTAGACCACACAAGATTTACGCGTCATGCTCCGCACCTAACGCATGAATTACGCGCCATGCTGCGCAAACCAACACGTGCATTACGCGCCACGCTACGCAAATCCCTTCGCATGCATTACGCGCCATGCTACGCAAACCACTCGCATGCATTACGCGTCATGCTACGCAACCAATCACATGCATTACGCGTCATGCTACGCTAAACCAAACACGTTAATTTTGCGCCACGTCGAGCACCTACACATGAATTACGCATCATGCAACGCTACTGCTAGACTTATGCTACACTTTTCGTGACACGAGCTAGCCTAACCAACATGCTTGACTCCTAACACATCATGCTAGACAACAACCACAACTCAACAAATCATGCTTATCACAATAACATACATGCTTATCCCAAGCACTAAACAAAATAAGCTCATCTCAAGAGTTTCAGAACAAATATAAACATCAGAACATGCTTTTCATAAGAACATGGATAAAACATAAACAAACATCATGCTCACACAATCAATCATAATCTAGCAAGTAGAAACTACTTACAGATCACTTTTACAAACCAACGCTAGCTGGAACTGCACAAACACGCTCCAAAACGAGTTTCCAGCTACAAATAAACTACCAACCATTAAAAGAAGTCTAAACTAAATGAAAACACCCTAAAACAAGTTACTAAGGGCAAAACTAAACCAATAACGATTTATTTCCTTGCTGGACAACACCTAAACATAACCCAAATTGAAAACCCAACACCATTAAACCATGGGCAACCACGTCTAAGGCGTTACGGGCGGTGGTTATTTGTTAGTTGACGATATTAAGGCTATACAACCACTGGACAACAAGCATCAACCACCCAAAATGCATGAACCAGATACTAAGAGCTCCTAAAGCTTAGGCAACGCAGATAAGGCCTAGGTAATCATTGGAAACCTATTTAGCAAGCTTTTTAAGCTATGGACAACAACCTAAAGCTCATACATTCATGCCTTAAAAACCTACAAAGGTCGGGTAAGACTATTAAGGCAACGAGACCCAATGGGCATTTGGAGAACTACACGATTCTAGCCAAAACAACCATGTTAACTCATCTAAATGCATAAACTAGGTCCTATAAAGGTTAGGCAACTCCTACGAGCCTAGATATGCAATGGGTAACAACAAAATCATGACTCTAAGGCTAAAACTAGGGCTGAACCAACCCAAACCGAATCGAACCAAACTCGATTTTTATTTAATTTGTGATAGAACTGAACCGAACCGATAGAATCGGTTCGGTTCTTGCATATATTTTACCCCAATCGAACGCAGTTTGCCTAGGGTTCCAATCACATTTTATATCCTTTTCTTTTCTCGTCTCCCACTGTCCGCCTCTTCAATTGTGTCGCCTAGGGTTTTCTTCTCTCGTGCCTCGCCTCTTCAACTGTGCCTCTTCTCTTCTCTTGTGAACCAAACAACTTGCTGTAGTGTTCTCTGGATTTCCGCCACCGTCGAAGCTGTGTCGTCTGAGTTTATTCGCCATCGCCGCCTCCGGTGAAATTTGTTGTTGGGTAATTGTTTTGTTTGGGTTTTTTCGTGGTTCTTGTCTGGTTATTCTTGTTTATTCTATCTCTCTCTTGTTTATTCTTCTTGCTATTTGATTTACTTTTAGTTTTTTTCTGGTTTGATTCGATCTCAATCCTTCACTTTTTGGTTTTGTTGCTTGGAGGATTTTTCTCGAATTTTTTGGTTTCAGTTTCTGGTTATCATATCCAAGTATTTAATTTCTTTTCACACAACTTTGGGTGAAAAACGAGAGATATAAACAGATTTGCTGGATTGTTCCTACTACAAAGATTTGGATGGATATTTAGATTTTGTCTTCTATTTTTGGGGTTTTGTGGTTGATGGTCTATTTCTTCTAACTTTTTCTTGTTTGATTTTGAGCTTGTGAGTTGGAGGGATTCACGTTCTTCTGTTTTTGGTGGTTATGATTTTCTCTTGAAATTAGGTTTCTCCTCTGATCATAAAAGTTAATCCTCTGTTTCTTCTACTGTTTTCTAACATTCTTTCTTTGATTTTCATTTTCTATTTTTTGCTCTTGAAATTTGGGTTTCTCCTCACTTTATAAAGCCCCATCGTCCATTTCTTCTATTGTTTTCTACCATTCTTTCTATGATCTTCAACCTCTTATTTGTTTTACTTTTGTTTTCTGTTTTGTTTTTGTTGAGTTTATCCTTTGTCCATCAAGCTGACTTCTAACTTAAGAAATACAATTTTGGAATCTTCAGCTAAATAATGTCATGGAGCTTTCATATGGATTGTATAAATAAGTTTATGGTGTGATTGATTTTTACTATGGGATGGATACTGCATACTATGATTTTGTTGGAAGCGTGTGATGGACACTCACAAATTAGAATCAAATAAAAATATTTGAGAAGAAACAATTCACTTGTATTGAACAAAAAACTCTTCTAGAAAGCTACAAACTTGGTTCACACTTTTTCTCTCTAACTCTTTTGTGTTTTCTTCTCCACACACTTGCTTCAACACATTCTAAAACTATCCTATTTATAGGATTACATGGAAAAGTTTAGATCTAAAACTCCCATCCCATCTTAACTTCATGAACATAAAACTCCCTTCTAATATGAATGTTAAACTTAACCTCCAACAATTTAAACTTACAAAACTTACTTATTAATTTACTAATAACTTATATAACTTATGCACTTAATTAATTAGAACATGTTTAACTTACAACATCCCCCCTTAAACATGTTTTTCTCAAAACTTCGAGCAAAGTTCTTAACTTGCTAAACACATCGACCTTAAGTGGCTTTGTGAAAATATCTGCAATTTGATCTTCTGTCTTCACATATTCTACTTGAATCTCCTTTCTTGAAATGCAATCTCTGATAAAGTGAAATCTTGTATCAATGTGCTTACTACGATCATGAAACACTGGATTCTTGGCTAGAGCAATTGTTGACTTATTATCCACATGGATCACAGTTGCATCTTCTTGCAAAATTCCAACTGTCTTAAGCAAATTTCTCAACCAGACTGCATGACAAACACATGATGCTGTAGCAACATACTCTGCCTCACAAGTAGATAATGTTACGATAGGTTGCTTCTTAGAACTCCAAGTAAAAGATGTATTGCCAACAAAGAAAACATATCGACTTGTACTCTTCCGATCATTAAGATCTCCAGCCCAATCACTATCACAATAACCTTCAAGCTTGAATTCTTTAGACGATGAATAAAATAATCCATAGTCAAGCGTACCTTTGAGGTAACGAATAATTCTCTTTGCCACTTTCAAATGAGTAGTTGTAGGAGATTCCATAAACCGACTCACCAATCCAACACTGAACAAAATATCTGGTCTTGTGCAAGTTAAATACCTCAAGCTTCCAATCAAGCTTTTGAAATACGAAGGATCTACAACATCTCCATCTTCATATTTGGACAGTTTTGTCCCAGTTTCCATCGGAGTTGTGACAGGTTTAGAATTAAACATCTTAAATTTCTCAAGAATTTCTTTAGTATATCGTTCTTGAGAAATGAAAATACCTTCCTTCGACTGCTTCACTTCGATGCCAAGATAATATGACATGAGCCCAATATCTGTCATTTCAAATTCTTGAGTCATTGCCTTCTTGAGATCTTCAAACATACTTGGACAATTTCCTGTAAAAATTAAGTCATCCACATAGAGACAAACTAACAAAATATTTTCATGACCATTAGTCTTCATATAAAGAGAATGTTCATGAGGGCATCTTTTTTTTTTTTTTTTTTTTGAAAAATCATGAGGGCATCTCAAATACCCATTGTCAAGGAAATATTTGTTAATTCTGCTATTCCACATTCTTGGCGCCTGCTTCAATCCATACAAAGCCTTTTTTTAACTTCAAGACTTTATCTTCATGACCTTTCACTGCATAACCAAGTGGTTGTTCCAAGTAGACTTCTTCTTCAAGATATCCGTTCAAGAATGCCGATTTGACATCCATTTGAAAAATCTTCCATCTATTCTGAGCAGCAAGTGCAATTAACAACCTTATGGTCTCCAAGCGAGCAACAAAGAGCAAATACTTCATCGTAATCAATGCCTTTTCTTTGAGAATAGCCTTTTGCAACTAATCTCGCTTTGTGTCTCTCCACTTCTCCTTTTTCATTTCTTTTTATCTTGAACACACATTTGACACCTACTGCTTTCTTTCCACTTGGAAGAGTAGAAAGCTCCCATGTATCATTCTTCTTTATGGCTTTTATCTCTTCATTCATAGCAGTCTTCCAATTTTCATCTTGTGAAGCTTCTTCAAAATTTAATGGTTCACTGTCACCAAAAAGACAAAAAAGAGTAAGATCGCTAAAACTTTGACTTAACTCTTCTGTTTCATCATATATGTCTCGTAAACTTCTCATGCGATGAGGCCCTTCACTTGAACTTGCTGTTGATGATGAAGGTGTAGTCTGTTCTGGATTGACCGGCGATGGAGGTGGTGTTGATGGAGAAACAACCACATCACCAGTTTCATCATCATCTTCAGGAAAAAGTAGGAACTTATAATCTTTAGGTTCATCATTCCAATTCCATGAAGCTTCCTCATCAAACACAACATCTCTACTTACCACCGTCTTTTCTATGGTTGGATTATAAAGCTTGTAGCCTTTTGAGCTTGCATCATAGCCAATGAAAATAAGTTTCTCACTTTTATCATCGAGCTTACTTCGCCTTTGATCTGGTACATGTGCATAAGCAATGCTCCCAAATACTCTCAAATGAGAAATAGATGGCCTTCTTCTAGTCCATGCTTGTTGAGGAGTTTTGTTCCACAGGCTTCTAGTGGGGGAACGATTAGACAAATACACTGCACATTCAACCGCTTGTGCCCAATACTCTTCTGGCATCTTCTTACTCTTCAACATGCTTCGAGCCATATTGAGTATAGTTCTATTCTTCCTCTCAACAACACCATTTTGTTGTGGAGTATATGGAACTGTCATAGGTCGACGAATTCCATTTTCTATGCAAAATTCTTTGAATTCATTTGAAGTGAATTCTCCTCCTCTGTCTGATCTCAATGCATTTATGTAATAACCACTTTCCTTTTCGACAAGAGCTTTAAATCTCTTGAACATGCCAAATACCTCTTATTTCTTCTTGACAAAATACACCCAAGTTTTCCGACTGAAATCATCAATAAATAATAAGAAATAATTATTCTTACCAAAAGAACTTGGCTTTATTGGTCCACAAAGATCAGTGTGGACAAGCTCTAATGGTCTCCTTGCTCTTGAAGAAGATTCTTGTGGAAAACTCTTTCTTGATTGCTTGCCATAAAGACAACCTTCACAAAATTGATCCAGATGCTTGACATATGGCAATCCTTTCACCATGTTCTTCTTAGCTAATAATCTCAAGCCATCGAAGTTCAAATGCCCAAATCTCAAGTGCCAAATCCAAGACGGATCTTTCAAACACGACTTCAAACATTTTGCAACATCTGTTTGAATATTTAACAAAAACATTCTGTTCTTCGTCATTTGCACTCTAGCAATCATATTATCACGATGATCTCTTATTGAAAGACTATAATCCTTCATCAAAATATTATAGCCTTTCTCTAAGAGTTGTCCCAAACTCAAAATATTGTTCTTCATATCTGGCACATAGTAGACATTAGAGATAAACTCATGCTTCCAATTCTTCAAGTTTATCAAAATTTTACCTTTTCCTTTAACAGGAATTTTTGTATTATCACCAAATGTAATATTTCCGCCAACCGATTCACCAAGTTCCACGAACATTGATTTACTTCCACACATGTGATTGCTGGCATCGCTATCAAGATACCACGAATTGTTTTCACATGTCTCTTCACCTTTGCATGCTAGAAGCAAAGACGACTCACTGCTTTTAACGTCTTGTTCAGCATAGTTGGCATTTTCTTCAACTTTATGTCTGCATTCCCAGGAATAATGACCAAATTTATGACAATTGTAACATTCAATTTGACTTTTATCATACCTCCGATCATTATTTGATCTTCCTCCATATGACCTTGAATTATTTTGTCTTCCACGACCTCTTGATGAATTAGAGTATGAATTACTCTCATCAAATTTTCTTTGTCCGTCATTTCCTCGACCTCGACCACGTCCACGATTGTTACCACGTCCTCGACCTCGATTGCTTTTTTCTTGGCTATCTTCTTTATCTCTCAACTGCAACTTTGATTGAAAAAGTTGCTCAGTTGTTTGTTTACTTTTCTTGAGAAGCTTCTCTTCATGGGCTTGCAAAGTACCCGTAAGTTGATCAATGGACATTGTGCTCAAATCCTTCGATTCTTCAATAGCTACAACGATGAAATTGAATTTTTCATCCAATGAGCGAAGTATCTTTTCAACTACTTGCTCATCATTTAATGTCTCACCATACCTCTTCATTTCATTTACCACTGCAAGCAATCTAGAAGTATAATCTGAAATTGATTCAGACTCCTTCATATTTAATGCTTCATAGTCACCTCTTAATTTTTGGAGGCGAACCTTCTTGACTCGATCTACTCCTTTATAAGTATTCTCCAAAATTTGCCATGCTTGCCTCGCAGTAGTTGCTCCAGAAATTTTCTCAAAATTTGTATCATCAATTGCTTGATGAATAATGGTGAGAGCCTTTTGGTCTTTCTTTCTTGTATTTTGCAAAGCTTCTCATTGGTCTTGATTCAAAGCCGCATCATTTTCTGGTTCTTCATAGCCTCTATCAACAATTTCCCACGCATCTTGTGAACCAAGTAGAGCTTTCATACGAATACACCAACTGCTATAATTTTCCTTAATAAGTCGAGGCACTTGGAAAGGAACCAAATTGTTGTTTTCCATTTGCGAAAACAATTTTCCTTTTCTCAAACTCAAGCTCTGATACCACTTTGTTGGAAGCGTGTGATGGACACTCACAAATTAGAATCAAATAAAAATATTTGAGAAGAAACAATTCACTTGTATTGAACAAAAAACTCTTCTGGAAAGCTACAAACTTGGTTCACACTTTTTCTCTCTAACTATTTTGTGTTTTCTTCTCCACACACTTGCTTCAACACATTCTAAAACTATCCTATTTATAGGATTACATGGAAAAGTTTAGATCTAAAACTCCCATCCCATCTTAACTTCATGAACATAAAACTCCCTTCTAATATGAATGTTAAACTTAACCTCCAACAATTTAAACTTACAAAACTTACTTATTAATTTAGTAATAACTTATATAACTTATGCACTTAATTAATTAGAACATGTTTAACTTACAACAGATTTGTATGTAATTCTATTTCATGTGACCACTTTATTATTAATTTTTTGATATTTTACTTTTTACTGTCATAGTTGAAGATGAGTTTTTACATGGGGTATTCACAGGTTGAGTTTTTAATTTTAGTCAAATGAAATTTAAGCCTATTAGTTTCAATCAACTTTCCTATTCATGCTGGAGAGAAATTTTGAGAATAAGGTTGATATGCACATGGTTGTTGCAGTCTGATACACTCGAAAAAGAGAACCAAAATGTGCAGACTGATATCATATAGTTGATAGTGAAGTGTAAACTATCTGTGTTACTTGGTATATGTTAGTGAAGTGTAACCATGACCAACTATCATTGTATTATATACTTCACATTGATTATAATAGCCTTGCTTCTACATAAATTTTCTACTCCAATTACTTCAAGTCAATCTTCTACATGAATAAAGGAACACCAAACTCAACTCAACTCAAATGTCAACTTTGGCATTTGAAATAAAGGTAAATCTAGGGCTTCTGCGAGAAGTAATGATGGTAACAAGGAAGATAGGAATCGTGGAAGTTTGAATAATGATCAAGACAAAGCTCCAAAACTTTTGGATTTCTTGTTATCTAAATCTAATTTGAAATAGAACTGGTAGTAGAATCCATTGTATTTGCTTCATTGTTATCCCTTGTATTCTTGTTTTTGGATGCCATCTTTGGACTTTAATCATTATGAAACTCTCCAATTCATTTGTGAAATTTCTGTTTTTGAACAGATGTTGGATATTGTATTGTTAGGATTCCATTTGTTGGTGATAACTGCCCAAAAGGTAGTTATTTAGGCCTCAATTATATAGGGATTTTTGTGTCCTTTATGCTTATTAGGGTTGGTTTTGGATAGATATTACATGATTTAACCCATTTGGAAGAATGAAAGCATTGGAAATTATTTTGTGCAGATTATGCTGCTAAGCGACTGGAGGGAGCAAATTCTATGCTGCAGCAAAACTGGGAGCAGAAACTGCCACATCATAGCTCGTTAGCCAACTTCATGAACTGACTTCTGTTGAGTTATTTTCGGGATAAAGGAGCAAGGAGAGCCCTACACGTGTCCAAGTTGACCTAATTCAAGTCTCATGTCCTTCTATAAAAGGAAGTAGCCGTCAAAGTCAAATGCATTCCATGTTTTCCCTTGGAAGCCGAATAGTATAGGGAGATTGAAAATCATCAAGAACACCATTTACCGCAAGCTGATTAGGGAGTTTACTTTCTTTATTAACTTGTGGTTATGGACATGCATACTCAGATTGTAATTCGTATTCCTATGCCCATTATGAGCTAAGTAGCTTAGGGTGTTGGTTAGGAATAATGTGATTACTGTGCTTCATCTCTTGTAATAAATTGACTATCACATTTTGGTTAATTGTTGTGCTTAAACTCATTTTATGCCCGCCTGGCCAGCCGGTATGGATAGCTCTCTCTAGTTTCAGGGATGATTTAGAGAGTGTGTGGCAATTATCCACACTACGATCATTGTGTATTGGTGAACGCCAGTGACTGAGCTAGGGATAGCCAGTTGCCTAGTGCTTGATCGGTCGCTCTTCATTGGGTTTGAAACATATCCCAAAAGATCCGGAGTTTCGGGAGGAATCCGCTAATAATACTGCGAGAAATGCATGATCAATAATATTGCTAGAACATATCTTAGAACAATCACTAAAGCCTAGCCAGCGCCTGTCTTTAATCTGTTTATCTATTTGTTTACTCGTTGTTCTGTCATTTATTTTGCTTCAGCATAATTCCGATAAAACCCAATCATTTTGTTATCTTTGAAACCATTAGGAAGTTACGCAAAATAGATAAAGTGGAAACTCATTCAGACCTTGGATTGATAATATTACTTGCTGCAGACTGTGTATACTTGCACAGGAATTCTAGAGCATTTAATACTACATTTTTACTCACTCTAGGAACCCAACAAGTTTTTGGCGCCGTTGTCGGGGACTTGAATAAGTTTTTATCTGATCTGTTTTGTGTATGTGTTTTAGTGGTTTGGTGCTAGAACTTTTTTTATTGTTTCTTTTGTTTTGCAAGTGTGATTTTGGTGCATGAGCGATCCGCCTGGGGTACGGTTTGAGCTTGATCCAGAAATTGAAAGGACATTTAGGAACAGAAGGAGGGAGCAGCGTAGAAACCAGATGGAGAACGTGCCGCAACTACCGCAGGTTCCTGAAGGTCCAGCAGCAGCAAACCCCCAGCAGAATCCGTTGTTGCAGCAAAACCCACTGTTTGAGCAAAATGAGCAGCGAAATAATCAGGCTGAGAATCCTATCTTGACAGCGAACGATAGGACAAGAGCCATTCGAGCATATGCTGTCCCGATGTTTAATGCGTTGAATCCAGGGATTGCACGTCCCCATATCCAAGCGGCAAATTTTGAAATGAAACCGGTAATGTTTCAGATGTTGCAAACTGTGGGGCAATTCCATGGTTTGTCATCTGAAGACCCTCATTTACATCTTAAGTCTTTTCTAGGAGTTAGTGATTCTTTTGTAATTCAAGGAGTGCCTAGAGATGCTCTTAGATTAACTTTGTTCCCGTATTCTCTTAGAGATGGAGCAAAGTCATGGTTAAACTCTTTTGCTCCAGGATCAATTAGGATGTGGGATGAGTTAGCTGAAAAATTTTTGAGTAAATATTTCCCACCTAATAGAAATGCTAAATTAAGGAGTGAAATAGTAGGGTTTAGGCAACTTGAAGATGAGACTTTTAGTGAAGCTTGGGAGAGGTTTAAGGAGCTTTTACGAAAGTGTCCCCACCATGGGTTACCTCATTGTATTCAAATGGAAACATTTTACAATGGTTTAAATGGAGTAACCCAAGGTATGGTCGATGCCTCGGCTGGAGGGACCCTTTTGGCAAAAACTTTTGATGAAGCCTATGAAATTTTAGAAAGAATATCTATTAATAGTTGTCAGTGGTCGGATGTTAGAGGCACAAATAAAAAGGTTAAGAGTGTATTAGAGGTTGATGGTGTGTCCACCATTAGGGTTGATCTTGCTATGATTGCTAATGCTCTTAAGAATGTGACAGTGATTAGTCATCAGCAGCCACCAGCTATGGAGCCTGCAGCAGTGGTGAACCAAGTCACGGACGAAGCATGTGTCTATTGCGGTGAAGACCACAACTACAAGTTTTGCCCCAGCAATCCAGCTTCTGTGTGTTTTGTAGGTAATCAGAGGAACAACCCTTATTCTAACTTCTATAATCCAGGTTGGCGCAACCACCCCAACTTCTCATGGGGAGGTCAAGGAAATAACGTACAAGCACAACAAAAGGTGAACCAGCCGGGATTTGCTAAAGCGTAGGTAATGCCCCAGCAAAATAAGCAGGCTTTGCCCTAGCAAAATTCGGGAAATTCTCTCGAGGCGATGATGAAAGAATTTATGGCTCGCACAGACGCTGCAATTCAAAGTAATCAAGCTTCGATGAGAGCCCTGGAATTGCAAGTGGGTCAGCTAGCTAATGAGCTCAAGGCAAGGCCTCACGGGAAACTTCCATCAGATACTGAACACCCTAGAAGGGAAGGTAAGGAGCAGGTAAAGGCAGTTACTCTTAGGAGTGGTAAGCCATTAGAAGAAAGAATTGAGCCTAGTAAAACCCAGGTTATGAATAATAATGGTGATAGAAATAATAATGTTGTTGTTGAGAAAGAATTGGAGTCTGGTCAGGGTGCTGGAGGCAGCAAAGAGAATGCTGGAGCATCTGGTTCTGTGCCAGATGTAGAACCACCATATGTGCCGCCCCCACCTTATGTACCACCTCTACCTTTTCCACAAAGACAAAAGCCTAAGAATCAGGACGTTCAATTTAAAAAGTTTTTAGAGATTCTTAAGCAGTTGCATATAAATATCCCTTTAGTAGAAGCTATTGAGCAAATGCCTAATTATTCTAAATTTCTTAAGGATATTTTGACTAAAAAGAAAAGGTTAGGTGAGTTTGAAACTGTATCTCTTACTGAGGAGTGTAGTGCTATTCTCAAGAATGGTTTACCCCCCAAGGCTAAGGATCCAGGGTCATTTACCATACCTGTGTCTATAGGTGGAAAGGAATTAGGTAGAACACTCTGTGATTTAGGTGCAAGCATTAACCTTATGCCTCTTTCGGTCTATCGGAAGTTAGGTATTGGTGAAGCTAGATGTACCATAGTTACACTCCAACTAGCTGATAGGTCTATCACATATCCAGAGGGTAAAATTGAGGATGTCTTAGTAAAAGTTGATAAGTTCATATTTCCTGTTGATTTTATTATTTTAGATTATGAGGCTGATAAAGATGTCCCAAATATTCTAGGTCGTCCATTTTTGGCTACTGGTAGGGCGTTAATAGATGTTCAAAAAGGAGAATTAACAATGAGAGTCTGTAATGAGGAAGTGAAATTTAATGTCTTTAAAGCCATGAAATATCCAGACGAGATGGAGGATTGCTCCTTCATCAGGATTCTGGAGAGCACAGTTATTGAGACAGCAATACAGGATTCGGCTAGTAAGCATTCGGAAAATCATGGAGAGGTTAGTGTAGAAGATTTTGAAATTTTTTCTTTAGATAAAAAAAATGAAAAAGAATTGTTTAGGTGTGAGGATGTTTTTGAGTCTTTAGATTTAGATCAAAGAAAGACTCCCCCAATTAAACCATCCCTGATTGAGGCACCTACTTTAGATTTGAAGCCTTTACCGGATCATCTAAAGTATGTGTATCTTGGGGAAAGTGAGACGTTGCCCATTATTGTTGCATCAGATTTAATGCCGGAGCATGAGGAGGCCTTAATAAAATTGCTGCAGCAATACCGCAAAGCTATAGGTTGGACATTGGCTGATATACAGAGAATTAGCCCGTCTTTTTGTATGCACAAAATCACTCTAGAGGAGGGATCCTTTAGGAGTATTGAGCAACAAAGAAGGCTTAACCCTGCAATGAAAGATGTTGTTAAGAAGGAGGTGATTAAATGGTTGGATGCTGGGATCATTTATCCAATTGCCGATAGCAATTGGGTAAGCCCTGTCCAATTTGTTCCTAAGAAAGGAGGTGTCACTGTGGTGTGCAATAAAGATAATGAGTTGATCCCCACAAGGACAGTAACTGGCTGAAGGGTTTGTATGGATTACAAAAGGCTTAATAAAGCCACCCGAAAGGATCATTTCCCTCTACCATTTATCGACCAGATGTTGGATCGATTGGCTGGTCAGGCCTATTACTGTTTCTTGGATGGTTATTCTGGGTATAACCAGATTACTATTGCTCTTGAAGATCAGGAAAAAACCACTTTCACCTGTCCTTATGGGACGTTTTCTTTCAGGAGGATGCCTTTCGGCCTCTGCAATGCTCCAACAACATTTCAGCGGTGTATGTTAGCAATTTTTTCTGATATGATTGAGTCCACTGTTGAGGTATTTATGGACGATTTTTCAGTTTTTGGAGGGTCTTTTCAGAGTTGTTTAGATGTGAGGATACCCATCTAGTTCTTAATTGGGAGAAGTGCCACTTCATGGTGAAGGAGGGCATAGTGTTAGGCCATAGGATTTCTAAGAATGGTCTAGAAGTTGATAGAGCAAAAGTTGAGGTTATCGAAAGACTAGAGCCACCGAGTTCAGTGAAGGGAATTCGGAGTTTTTTAGGACATGCTGGATTTTATAGGAGGTTCATAAAGGATTTTTCCAAAATCAGCAAACCTCTTTGTAACTTATTGTGCACTGATCATGTTTTTTACTTTAATGCAGATTGTAGGAAGGCTTTTGAAACATTGAAGGCTGCTTTAATCTCAGCACCCATTCTCTGCGCACCTAATTGGAATTTGCCATTCGAGGTAATGTGTGATGCGAGTGATGCTGCGGTAGGTGCGATGCTGGGGCAAAAGCAGGGCAAATTTATTCATCCTATATATTATGCAAGCAAGGTTTTAAATGAAGCACAGGTCAACTACACAACTACTGAAAATGAGTTGTTAGCTGTTGTGTTTGCTTTTGAAAAATTCCGGCCATATTTGGTTGGATCCAAAGTCACGGTGTTCACGGATCATGCAGCAATAAGGTATTTAATGTCAAAGAAAGATGCAAAGCCTAGATTAATTCGTTGGATTTTACTATTGCAGGAATTTGACTTGGAGATAAAGGACAAGAAGGGATCAGAGAATGTCATTGCAGATCATTTGTCTCGTCTTGATCCATCATCATCTTTGCTGGAGCAATCTGCCATTTCCGATTCTTTTCCAGATGAGCAGCTTTTTGCTTTTCAGGTGAAGGTAGTCAGGGATGTCCCTTGGTATGCTGATATTGCCAACTTTTTAGTAAAGGGAGTCACTCCTATTGACATGGATTGGAGGCAGAAGAAAAAGTTTAAGCATGATGCAAAATTTTTCTTTTGGGATGAGCCATTTATGTATAAGCAATGCTCTGATGGTATTATTCGTAGGTGTGTTTCAGGTGCTGAAGCAAAGGAAATCCTGGAGCAATGTCACTCTTCGCCGTATGGAGGTCATTTCAGAGGTCAGAGGACGGCTATGAGGATTTTGCATTGCGGATTTTTCTGGCCTACGTTATTCAAGGATGCCCACTGGTTATACTAGCAATGTGACGCTTATCAAAGGAGAGGAAACTTGGGGTCTAGAGATGAAATGCCTCTTACTTACATTTTAGAAGTTGAATTATTCGATGTATGGGGTATTGATTTTATGGGGCCATTTCCCCCTTCTAATGGCAATGTTTTTATCTTATTGGCAGTTTATTATGTGTCCAAGTGGGTGGAGGCCATTGCATGCCATCAGAGTGATGCCAAGACAGTTGCAAGGTTTCTCCAATCGCACATCTTTGCGCGGTTTGGGACACCTAGGGCTCTAGTGAGTGATGAGGGTACACATTTTGTTAATAATATCTTAACTAAGCTTTTAGCTAAGTATGAGATTAAGCATAGGATAGCTACCCCTTATCACCCACAAGCAAATGGTCAAGCTGAAATTAGTAATAGGGAAATTAAAGCTATTTTAGAGAAAGTAGTCCATCCATCTAGAAAGGATTGGTCCTTTAGGTTGGATGTGGCTCTTTGGGCTTATAGGACAGCTTATAAGACTCCTCTAGGTATGTCTCCCTATAGGTTAGTATAGGGGAAAGCTTGTCATTTACCGTTAGAGCTGGAACATAAAACATTTTGGGCTTTGAAAAAGTTAAATTTTGATCTGAGTCGTGCAGGAGCAATCAGAATGCTGCAGCTAAATGAGTTAGAAGAATTTCGTCAATTTTCTTACGAAAATGCGAGAATGTATAAGGAAAAGACTAAGCTGTGGCATGACAAAAAAATTAAATCTAAGGAGTTTGTCAAGGGTCAAAAAGTTTTGCTTTATAATTCTAGATTAAAATTATTTCCTGGAAAATTAAAATCTAAATGGTCAAGACCGTTTATTGTGATTGAGGTTTTTTCCAATGGAGCAATTACTTTGCAGGATGAAAAAGATGGGAGAGTGTTCAAGGTGAATGGACAGCGTGTGAAAAATTATTGGGGGTGAGGAATTTCAGGCGAAATATCCTTCCCTAAGGTTGGTCGATGTTTGAGAGAGCAGGATTTTTGCGGGAGCATTTCACAGAGCAAAACTTTGAGCTTCCAGAGTTTGTATTGATTTTATTTTTCGTTGATTTGATTTTGCGGTTAGGATAGATTTGATTTTGCGTGATTTATTCAATTTTGTTTTTTAATATTTGATTAGATCTTATCTATTTTGTTTTGAATTTGATTTGATTTTATTTTCTTAGATTATCTTTGTATTATCTTTTAATTGGTTTTTATTAAGATTTTATTTTCAGTTATTTGAATTTTAGTTTTAATTCATAGAGATTTTCTCTAATTTATTCGGCTTCTTTTGAAAATAAGAGATTGGGATGATTGGTTAAAATTTAATTTAAAGAAAAAATCTTTGATTTTTCTGTTTTTTTTTTTTAAATTCGACTTCCGTATCCAAGATTCTTCAGGACCAGCAGATTGTTGCGGCAAAGATATTGCTGGAGCAAAATATTCCGAGTTAGAAGGGTTTCCGTTGGAATTTATTATTGTTACCGTTAGATTTAGCTTTGAATTCTAGCAGGTAAATGTGTGTGCATCATCTGATGAGGCCACGTGTCGCAGAGCAATTATCCGAAGGCTGCAATGATGACAACACATTGATTTTTACCATGGGCGTTTGGAGTTCACGAATTTACCATTGATAATTTTTGAAATTCAGGTTTGCATTTTTAAATTAAAACGGTAATATTAGTTATTGCAGGGCAAATCTTTTCGGTTAGGATTCTCTTTTGCTGGAGCCTTATTTATTTGCAACTGCTGGTAAGTTCTCTCCACTTCGTCTTCTTGATCACATTTTTTTTTGCCGTCTGCGTTCTTTCTTTTTCCTTCCCATTCTCTGTAAACCCTATGAGTTATCCATGGCCAAAACAAGAGCAAGGAAGGAAAGAGAGAGGGAGAGTGAGGAGGAAGAGATACCCGTGACACCGGAAGTACAGAAAGGAAAAACTAAGAAAAAGAGAACGCCAGAAGAGAAGGAGGCTAAGCGAAGAAGACGACAACAGAGGGTTGAAGAACAAGAAAGAGCGAGAGAGGAGGAGGTTGTTGCAGAAGAAGAAGAGGACCCAAAAGAATCTGGCAAAACGAATCAAGAAGAGGATGGACAGGAAGTGGCAACTATAGAAGAGGCTCGAGAGGAAATTCAGGCGAAACAGAGTGAGGTTATGCAGACGGAGGCTGTAGAGGAAGAAGACAGAGAGCCAGTTCAGGAGGCTCGTGTGGAGGTTATCATACCTGAACCTCCGAAACGACGCCGCATTAAGCGGAAGGCTGGGCGCATTCCAGTGATTAGGACTAATACCCCATTGCCTCCATCATCAGATTCCGAGAGAGAGAAGGCCGAGCAAGAGGAACGAGAGAAAAAAGAGGCTGAGGAAAGAAGGCGAGAAGAAGCAGAGAAACAGGCAGAGGAGGAACAGTTGCTGAAGCGGAGAGAAGAGAAGGGCCAAAAGATTGCTGAAGCATCAGAGGAGCACGATGAAATAGCAGAGCGACAGGTGCCATACGATCGCTTCGTCAATAATTTTGCTAGAGCAAAATACACTAAGCTCCTGAAAAGGGATTTTCTGTTCGAAAAAGGTTTCAGCGGTGATCTTTCGCCATTTCTAAGGACCGGCATAGCTGACCACGGCTGGGAGCTGTTTTGTGCTAAGCCGGAGGCTGTGAACGCACAGGTGGTGCGTGAATTCTATGCCAACATTGATAAAGAAGAGGGTTTCCTGGTAATTGTTAGAGGAGTCGAGATAGATTGGAGTCCAAGTGCGATCAACGCACTGTACCATCTTCAAAACTTCCCCCACGCGACATTCAATGAAATGGCAGTCGCGCCATCTGAGGAGCAGTTAAGTAATGCTGTGAGGGAGGTAGGAATCGAGGGGGCGCAGTGGCAAATATCTAAGACTCAGAAACGGACATTCCAGTCGGCTTATTTGAAAAAGGAAGCGAACACATGGATGGGTTTCATCAGGCAGAGGTTGCTTCCGACAATGCACGACTCGACAGTATCCAGGGAACGAATTCTTTTGGCTTTTGCTATCTTAAGGTCTCTCAGTATTGACGTAGGAAAAATTATTTGTAATGAAATAGCGTGCTGCTGGAAGAAAAAGGTGGGGAAGCTGTTCTTCCCGAACACAATTACTATGCTATGCAGACAAGCAGGGGTTCCAGTGGAGGAGAGTGATGCAATTCTATTTGATAAAGGGATCATTGATATGCCCAATTTGGCGCGGCTCCAGCGCACGCAGGAGATACGTCAAGGTGGGCTTATCTACAACATCAATACGATTCTAGAACAACTGGCACTTTCGGCCAGTAGACAGGAGTTTGCTGAGAGGCAGACTTTAACCTTCTGGAACTATGTTAAGAATCGGGATGCCAGCTTAAAGAGGGCGCTGCAGGAGAATTTTTCAAACCCATACCTTGCCCTTCCCATGTTCCCTGACGATCTGTTGAACCCTTGGATTCCGCCCCCACCTGCTGAAAGAGGAGAAGAGAATGATGATGAAGACCAGGGTCAGGAAGATTGATGGATGGAATGATCTTCAGCGAGCATTATTTTTGTCTTATCATTTTGTTTGCTCGCGCATATCTGACCCCGTTTGCTAAATATGTTTGCTTGTTCCTTTTTAATTTTTCTGCTTTCAAAATATATCTCTGCTATGTAATTTCTTTTCTTGTGTCTTTTTAAATGAAATTTCTAGATGTTTCTATTCTATGAGCACTGAGTAACTCTAACTTAACTAATTTTCTTCTGAATTTTTGAAGCTTGGACTGATTACGCTTAATTAGATCAAGGTATTCTGATCTCCAGAAACCTTTTGCTTGAGCATTTCTTCTAGCCTGGACTGTTGCGGCGGCAAGAAGATTTTGACGGTAGTATTGACTTATATGATCCACTTTAAGCTTAATCCTAGTCCCATGTTTAGTTTAAAAATTAAGTGAGAAAAATTTAAGTTTGGGGGTATAATTTGCAAAAATTAATGATTCATTGGGGACAATGAATAATTCAAGTTTGGGGGACTTTTTGCTACTCCAATTATTTTGCTCGAGCATTCCTCTCCTTCAAAATTAAAATTTGCTAGGTTATTGAGTAACCGGGGATATTTGTGATACCCACAGTTTGTCTTCGCATCAAAAGATGACCTAGGAAATGTGAAAAAAAATGAGAAAAAATAAAGAAAATTATTTGTTGAAAAAAATTATTTGTTGAAGATTTTGCTGAAAAAATTGACAGAGCAAAAGTTTTGAGGGATGAATGATGATCCAGCAGTTTTCTGTCTTCCAGAACCTAGGTGAGCTTCATCATAAAATGTCGCCA
Source organism: Luffa acutangula (assembly GCA_036850905.1). Classification (NCBI taxonomy): domain Eukaryota; kingdom Viridiplantae; phylum Streptophyta; class Magnoliopsida; order Cucurbitales; family Cucurbitaceae; genus Luffa; species Luffa acutangula. The sequence goes on along the minus strand of CM072097.1, from coordinate 39,255,296 downwards.
TTCTGAGGGGCAAGAGATGGAATAACTAAGGATTTTTGAGCTTTATAATGAGTATTGAGTCTAGTTGGTGATGAGCTTGAGGCAAGGGTATACTGCACCATAAAGTGGGTCATCCCATGCTTAAGAGCTTATGACTGTAAGACTGCTTTAAGTCTGATAAATAATGAAATAAACCCTTTTAAAAATATGTTTTGAAATGTCTGATAATAGAGCTAGGCTATGGTGAGTTCTTAGAATTAAGTTGAAAAGTGGTGATTATTTGTCCCTGCTGAAGGAATCATTTTGTTGCAGCAGAGCTTGGTTTTGCAAAGTGCTCAGGTAAAGGTTAAAGGTAGTGTTGGACTGTCTGGTTTGATTAAGCTAATTCTTTGTCTAATGTTTTGAAATTCTTGAAGGAAGGTTGGTTAGTATTGCTCGAGACGCGCAATAGTTCAAGTTTGGGGGTATGATAACTGCCCAAAAGGTAGTTATTTAGGCCTCAATTATATAGGGATTTGTGTGTCCTTTATGCTTATTAGGGTTGGTTTTGGATAGATATTACATGATTTAACCCATTTGGAAGAATGGAAGCATTGGAAATTATTTTGTGCAGATTATGCTGCTAAGCGACTGGAGGGAGCAAATTCTATGCTGCAGCAAAACTGGGAGTTGAAACTGCCACATCACAGCTCGTTAGCCAACTTCATGAACTGACTTCTGTTGAGTTATTTTCGGGATAAAGGAGCAAGGAGAGCCCTACACGTGTCCAAGTTGACCTAATTCAAGTCTCCTGTCCTTCTATAAAAGGAAGTAGCCGTCAAAGTCAAATGCATTCCATGTTTTCCCTTGGAAGCCGAATAGTATAGGGAGTTTGAAGATCATCAAGAACACCATTTACCGCAAGCTGATTAGGGAGTTTACTTTCTTTATTAACTTGTGGTTATGAACATGCATACTCAGATTGTAATTCGTATTCCTATGCCCATTATGAACTAAGTAGCTTAGGGTGTTGGTTAGGAATAATGTGATTAATGTGCTTCATCTCTAGTAATAAATTGACTATCGCATTTTGGTTAATTGTTGTGCTTAAACTCATTTTATGCCCGCCTGGCCAGCCGGTATGGATAGCTCTCTCTAGTTTCAGGGATGATTTAGAGAGTGTGTGGCAATTATCCACACTACGATCATTGTGTATTGGTGAACGCCAGTGACTGAGCTAGGGACAGCCAGTTGCCTAGTGCTTGATCGGTCGCTCTTCATTGGGTTTGAAACATATCCCAAAAGATCCGGAGTTTCGGGAGGAATCCGCTAATAATACTGCGAGAAATGCATGATCAATAATATTGCTAGAGCATATCTTAGAACAATCACTAAAGCCTAGCCAGCGCCTGTCTTTAATCTGTTTATCTATTTGTTTACTCGTTGTTCTGTCATTTATTTTGCTTCAGCATAATTCCGATAAAACCCAATCATTTTGTTATCTTTGAAACCATTAGGAAGTTACGCAAAATAGATAAAGTGGAAACTCATTCAAACCTTGGATTGATAATATTACTTGCTGCAGACTGTGTATACTTGCACAGGAATTCTAGAGTATTTTATACTACATTTTTACTCACTCTAGGAACCCAACAGTTGGCTTTATAATTTTATGTTAGGTATATTGAAGCAAATGGAAGATAGGTATTTTAAGAAATTCAGAGAGCAGCAAAAAAAAAAAAAAAAAAAAAAAATCGCAGGTGACTCGACCTGACCCGACCCGGTTTGGATCACTCTGGCCCCCAGGTCGGGTCGGTTGTCCGTACGCCCAACCCTGGTTCGGGTCGGGTCGGTTTGTCCGTACAACCGACTCGACTCGAGAATTTTACACCCCTAGCTAAAACACTAAAGAGCAACCTAACTTCAAAGCTACAAACGAACCCGCTTCCACACTAGACGGGTTTTACAAACCACAACCAACGAGCTAGATCGCTCCTTGGGCAGTGAGTATCCAAGTCAAAGTGTTTCGAACTCAATCAAACACTCAGACGGTGCTGCAGATCAGAACATCAAACACAATTTAACTTTTCAGCACCTAAAATGAATGGGTATTTAAATTTAAGCTTCAACCAAGAATGGGTAAAGCATAAACTTACCAAACGGAGCGACCTAAGGTCAAACGATCAGCTGGACTGAGAAAAAAACGCGAGGAGCTGAGGTTCAGGTTGCTGGACGCGCACAAATTTGACTGAAAAGAGCGAAGGGGGTTTGATCGACCTTATTTCATCCAAGAATGAGAGGAACAAGATCTAACCAATAAGGACGCAAAGGAGTTAGATCGGACCTTAACGAGTACAAATGAGGGAGTATGAGACTTACCCACGAGCTTTTATGGCTGAAAACGCACGGAAAAGGGAGATCTGCACCTTGAACCCACGAAACATAGAGGGAAACGGCGCGGGAATGAAGAATCTCGCGAGGCGGCACTGAACGGTGGTTGCGACACACGCTCGGGCTGGACGGCTTGACTCACAGCCTCACAAGAGAGAGAGAGATCCGTAGAGAAAGAGAGAGTCGTGGAGAACAAACCCACGAACAGAGAGCGACTCACGAGAGAGAACCGCGTGGAGGAAGAGACCCACGCGATGACGGCGCTGCACGAGCTCAGGCGGCAACGACGATTGGGGACTCAAGCGGCGGCAACCCACGATGGCGTTCCTCGACTGCAAGGGGATGGGCGATGGCTGGTTGAACAACACGGCAACATGGGGGTTGCTCCACGCGTGAAGAGAAAAAGATGAGAGGAGGGGAAAGAGAGCTTGGGGTTTCTTTCTTCCTTTTCTTTAAGATTTCTTTTCTTTTTCCAAATAACTTTAAGCCCAAAAATAGGAACCCACTCAACCAAAACCCATTATTTAGCGTATAATTAAATTATACCACTGACATTTCTCAACCAAACACAAACCAAATCCAACAACCTCTAGGGAGGGATTTACTTTTAATAACGCTTAATTCCCAAACACCTTGGTTTAAAATTAAACCCCTAAGTTCAATGCCAAAATAAAATTTATATTTTTCTTTCAACTCTAAACTCGGGATTTAAATACACCCAAAGCGCGCGGGGTGTTACAAAGTGGCTTAAGAGAGGGGAGTGCATGGGTTTAGTTACCATGCACTCCACCTCCAAAAAATCAAATTTCATTTTGATTTTAATTAATTCAAGATTATCTTGAACTAATCCACTAATTTATTTATTTTAATTAATATGAAATTTAAAAAATCATTTTCAATTTCTTAATTTTAAATTAATTCAAAATCAATTCAAAATTAATTTAAAAATGATTATTAATTAAATAAATAATTAATTATTAATTTAATGTCTTAATATTAAATTAATATTTTGCCACTATACCCGAACATTTCCGAAATGTTATTTTCCCTATCATGAATCCCTATTCATGTTCTCGGTATTTAAATCATATTTAAATATTAAAATCCACACATACTCGGTTTTCACAAAAACTCGACGTACAGACAACACCTATCACCTATATTCATTTTTCTCAACATGAACTTAAAGAAATTCATATTTTAATCCATCATATTGTTCCAAAGGCTAGTCTCGAGCTAGCAAGGGGACCTAATGGACCTACAGATCATGGGCTCCAGCGGTACGATGTTAAACTAGTTAAACTCTTTTAAGCTAGTTAACCAACCTCCGTTAACTATCGGGACATTCCACTATAGCCTAGTAGTTGAACTCCCTTCACTGTAGATATATTTCCGTCCACTCGATATAACCACGATTAGTAAGTCAATCCTTCACAGGTCGTTCGTTACTATAGACATGTCAAATTGTCCGTTTTACCCGTATAATACATCTTAGTTCCTTAAGTCCACTGGTTCTCTATTGAACAATTTTTTTATGGTCCAACCATAAAACAAGATCCCTCTCAGGCCAATGAGAGGGTGGGGACCCTTTGTTCAAGCCTCGAACTCAGCACTTAAGAGAACAACCTTTCTACTATCCCTGTATCGGGTAGGAGTGAATTCCGTTTTGCTTTACTACGTCCCCGACCATCCATCTAATGTTATCCCCAAAATGGTAGGAATATTGAATGATACTTTTATGACCACTCTCACCCATGGAGATCAAAGGATAACCTTAAACGAACATGAGTTTGTAGTAAGCTCAGGATTTAGATCGAGTTACCTAGGTCATCGCATGAAATAACCAGTCTTAACAGTAAACGACGTTATAAAGTAAGAGTGACTTATTTCTCGGTCCAGTCTTGTGTAAACATCTTTTACACAGGATGTCCCTACTCGCATGTCATTACATGAACGAACCAGGATCACGTCGTTTGCTTTATTTAGCATAGCAGGTCGCATCCATAGTGTTACCAGAATAAGGTACCCAACCTTATTCATTTACTACAGACCATTTAGGTTATATACTCGAACTTGATCCCTATCCATATTTATGATATAGTTCGAGTATTTCATGTTATAACCATGGATGTTTCTATTGGATTATTAAAATATTAATAAACATTTTTCACTGAAGAACATCTTTATTTATATAAAGGATAACAAAACTTGAGTTTTAGGACATAAACCCCAACAAACTCCCACTTGGACTATAACCTCAATATTCAATTCCTACAAAAAGAACATAAAAGCGTATGATTTTGTCCAATTTAATCTCAAAGGCTAACTAGAATAACCAAGAAAAATAGCTCGCTATGCGCGCTATCAAACAACCACAAACTTAAGCTTTTGCTAGTCCTCGAGCAAACTAAAAATTAGACATAGATTGTAAGTAGATGAAACAAACATAACTCAATCCTCAAGGCTCAAAAGTCAATAATTTAAGCAATTAAGAGACATGCAGATAAAGCTCAATGAAGGAGACAAATCAAAATGTTTCCAAAATTAGCTTGCATAAGAGAGATCTAACTTACTTTGATTGAACTCCACTAGATCGGGATTGGATTATTATACTCTCAACTCATCTTTACTCTATACTGGCACTAAGGATTTACTAATGAGCCCATGGAACAAATTAGATGCTTTCATCCATACCTAGGTGCTTTAAATTAAAATTGAATTAAGCATTTATAAGTGGCACTAACTTTCACACACCTATTGTAGGGACCCATAACCCGAGTTTAACCCTTGGTTGGCCTAACTGATCACAACAGGGGTAGCTCTTTTTGCCTAAAACATTATTATTTATTGCATATTGTGCACAATCCATGTCATTATTAATTTTATTTCAGATGCAAAAGCAAGAATGATTTTTCTTTTCAAGCATAATAAGCAAGTATTCTTTTCTTTCCTCCTAGGCAAGATTAAACAGACTTATTTGCAAAAAATTAACTCTTTAGCTCCTCCCTACACTTATCGAGGTGACGACAAGCATATGAACCTAATAATTCCCTTCTAAGCATTCGATTACAACTCTAAGATAAGAAAAACGCTCCACTAATGCAAGACAGCTCTTAGAAAAAGTTTAAAAAGTCTCCCTTTTTGGGCACTCATGCTTACAACTCATCAAAAGCTTAAAAATTGACAAGAAAGCCTATCCTAGGAAATCATAGTCATGAAAATATAGCATCCACAAAACAACCATATGCTAGATTCAAAGAAAGCTAAAAAAAATATAGCCCGAACTCAGATGCTCAAGGGCTCAACAAGCAAAGCATTCCACCCCCAAACTTAAAACATGCATTGTCCTCAATGTATAAAAATCTAAACCATACATAAGCATGAGAATAATAAAAGAGTGGAAGGGGTGAACAATACTGCCCTGGAATGATGACCTTTTCATGAATGCTTGGCACAGACAAAAGCACGAGAACTTCTACAAAACAAAAACAACACAGACATAAAAAAACAATAACAAAGTTACTTGGGTTGCCTCCCATAAGCGCTTGTTTAACGTCTTTAGCTCGACGTGCTCGTGCATTCTGTCAAGACACATAAAAATTCTCGTATTTCTTTGGGCCCTTCTTCCTTGAATCAGTAAAACTCACGATTGTTAGCAAGTTTACTAGCTTCTCATGGGCCCCTCAAACAGAATTATTTTTAGTGTTTTTTAATAAAATAAGCATAAAAGGAGAAAGATCAAAATAAAGAGATCCAAACTCTAAAACTGACTCGTGAGAATAGAAAAAGGAACAATCATATTCTACAAAGGATGGAGGAGATAAAACAGACGAAGGCTTTTCAACCTCAAACTCTACCTCCTGAACTTCCTCTGACACTACAAGCTCATTTTCTTTTTCTTCCTCACAAATATGTTCTTGATAGGTGCTACAACTCTTCAATTCTTCCCCACTATTAATGCAACTCACCCCTAATTGCTCATCCTTAGCAAGATCGAAAGAACTAAGCTCGTGAATGGGTGCCAATGAATCATCGACCACATGACTCACTAGACAATCTATGGAAGTGGATCCCACCTCACTAACTTCCCTTCGGGTCTGAGTTCCTTTTATAATTTCATCTAATTTTAGACAACTTGCTCTAGACTCCTCAATATATTTTTTAACTATGCTTTCTAAGGAAGAATTTTCTTTTAAAGGGGTAAAACTTGAAGATGAAAAATTGGAATATGGTGTTGAATAAAAATCCATTCAAATCAATTAAAGCATCAATGATAATTAGGCTTCCAATCAAATAATAACCCAACAATAACAAAAGACTAAGACTCAAACAAAAAAGGAAAGAAAAATAAGAACAAAGAAACCAAGAAAGAAAAGGAATCAACTAAACTAAAAAAGGAAAAGATAAAACAAAAAGAGGTAAGGGAAACACTAATTGCAAGAAAAGCCATAAAAACTACAAGAGGTAAGGGAAAGAGAAAGGAAAACTTGAATCTGTCGAAACCGGCACGTCCCCATCACGATCTCCACGTCTTCTCGCTTGATTCCCACTCCTTGGCCTTGCTTCAGCTCCCACCAAAGGCCTCTAGATGAAATTAGGGCTAAAATCTAACCTATTGGACTCTCCCAATCCGTAGCTCAAAAAGAAGATTTTATAGGAAATCTGCAAATAGCCTCGCGACACTGTGGACATAGCGTTACGACGCTGTGCCTTTACCGCGTATTCTGAATAAGAAAAACCGAGAGCGTCGCGACGCTGTGGACGTACCGTCGTGACGCTGCGCCAAATTCCAGCACACTGCCTTCTCAGATTGGACAAATTCTAATTCCTTTCTAATTAATTTCCTTTGCCTCCTTTTAGCGCTCCGAGAAACCGATTAAATCCAAATTCTCGTTTTAGCTCAACATAACAATTTCCTACAAAATAAACATTAAAGAGTAATAAAATGGCTACGAATTACTCAAAGACTAACCAAATTAAATAGGGAAAAATAGCTAGTTATGCTCGCTATCAGGGGGTATGCAGTAGAGACTGTAGTACATATTCTAAACCTAGGTTGCTCAACTTTCGTATATGGGGTTTTCCAGCACACGTGCTAGTGACAAATCTGATAGCGAGCATAGCTAGCTATTTTTCTCTGATTAATTAAGCTAGTCTTTTTCAATTATTTGCCCAAATTTATGCATTTTTATGTTTTATTTGTAGGAAGTATGTGCTTGAAGCTTAATTCATCAATTGGAGTCAAATGGAGCTTCCAATCTAAAAAAAAAAAAAAAAAAAAAAAAATCATAGCGTCGCGACGCTAGGACCAGCGTCGCGACGCTATCGACAAAATTTCCAAAAATGTGGATCTCGACAGCGTCTCGACGCTTCGACGAAAAAATAGAATATAAGCTTCACTTCGGCTAGGTTTTAGAGAGATCAATTTGGGACCTTTTGGAGCCGTAAAGAGGACAGAATAGAGGGCTTTTGGAGCTGAAAACAAAGGAGGAACTTGGAAATCAACCCATTGTTCGTGGGGATCGTGACGGGGACGTCGGGACTCGGCCTACATTGAGTTTTCTTTTCCCTTTTCTTTCTTTAGTTAGATTTATGGCTTACACATGTTTAGTTGAGATTGTATTTACATTCATGAGTAGCTAAACTTGTAGCTTAGGGATTGATGTAGTTGATTAAGTTTATGGATTGATTTATGGTTTAAGTTGTGCAATGCTATTGTGTTTGTAATCTTGATTTAATGCTTTCAATTAATTGGCCATTAGTTGGATGATTTAAGTTTCGAATCTAGCTCGGGAGAGGGGATTTGATATAGACTTGCTCAAGATTGCATGAATAAAGTTTAATTTCTAATTCTTGACGGTTTTAGATTATCTTTAAAATTGGTTAAAAGATCTCATTGCCTTGCATGTTAATAAACTTAGATAGGGATATCAAGTTGGTTAATTTGCATGAGAATCAATTATACTCGGGAGAGGTGGTTGTGATTAAAGGGTCTTTGGCTCATAATTTCATTGTGCATAATAACTTATTCTTTAAAATCAATCCTAAACGAAATCGGCGAAATCAATTCCCTAAGTAGTTTTCCCAATTGAATTTCCATTCTTTTTATTTGCTTTGATTTGGTTTTATCATCATCTTTTCATCACTTTTTGATCCCTAAATAAAATTGGGCAAGATAATTCACAATACTTGATTTGCTAAAAATCCAATCCAGAGGACGACATTCGAATTTACTATTCACTATATTATTACTTGACCCGTGCGCTTGCGGTAGGAAAAGTCCACATCAAGTTTTTGGCGCCGTTGCCGGGGATTGGCACATTTAGCTAGATTGATATTGTGGAAAAATTGCTTGATCTTAATTTAGGGTGTATTTGTACTTTTTTAGTTTATTGTATTTTTTTCTCTTATTTGTTTTTCTTTCCTTATTTGATTTTCTAGGTTAGTTTTTCTTTTAGTTGTGTAATCTTTTCTTTATTTGTTCTTGTTGTTCTTTTTTAGATTAGTTTCCTTATTCGTGTTTTGCCATATTTATTTTTGCATTCCATATTAGGTTGCTTTGTTTCCTTTTCTAGATTATATTTTCCATATTTAGAATTGTTTTTTTTTTCTTTCTTTTTAGGGTAGTTTTGATTTTTGCATGCGTAATAGTAGAGAAGTAGCACCATTTGATCCCGAGATAGAAAGAACAATTCATAGGCTTCAAAGGGAAAATAGAGAAATTATTCAAATGGCAGACCAAAATCCACCTGAGGAGTCTAGGCCTATTAGAGATTATTTTCAGCCCGTGTTTCAGGGGCAACAGTCGGGGATTGTCTATGCACCGATTAATGCCAACAACTTTGAGCTGAAGACCGGTCTCATTCAGATGGCTCGAGACTGTGCATATAGAGGATCGCCCACTGAGGATCCAAATTCTCATCTGAAATCATTCTTGGATATTTGTGGGACGGTAAAGATTAATGGTGTATCTGAGGATGCTATTCGCTTACGTTTATTTCCCTTTTCTTTGCAGGATAAAGCACGTGATTGGTTGCAGTCTATTACCCCTGGGAGCATCACCACTTGGGATGCTTTGGTCCAGGCCTTTTTAAAGAAATTTTTTCCTCCTGCAAAGACGGTCAAGCTGAGGACCGAGATTGGGACATTCCAACAACAATATGATGAGCAGCTGTTCGAAGCATGGGAGCGATTCAAAGAGCTACTGAGGAAGTGTCCTCAGCATGGTTACCCCGATTGGCTTCAGGTACAGTTGTTTTATAATGGTTTAACTCCTAGTACAAAAACGATTGTTGATGCAGCTGCAGGTGGGACTCTGTTGTCCAAGACCGTGGAAAACGCTCGCACACTTTTAGAGGATATGGCCACCAACAGCTATCAGTGGCCATCTGAGCGGTCTACACCTAAAAAGATTGTTGCTGGAGTGTTTGAGGTTGATAAAGTAAGTGCACTCCAAGCCCAGATGACTTCCCTTGCCAATGCTTTTATGAAATTTTCAGGTACAGGGAGTGCACAGTCAATTGAATCAGCTGCTGCTTTAGCATCTAGACCTCAGGAGGAGACCACCGAGCAGGTTCAGTATGTATCAAATTTTAATTCTAGGGGATATAATAATAGTTCTACACCTACACATTATCACCCTAACAATAGGAACCATGAAAATTTCTCTTATGCTAATACTAAGAATGTTCTTAATCCTCCTGGTTTTGCCCCTCAAACTCAAGATAATAAAAAGTTAGAAGATCTTGTTGGAGCTTTCATTGCAGAGTCTAGTAACAGGACAACCAAGTTAGAGGAGGCAGTCATTGCCATCAATTCAACAGTGAATGGCCACAGTGCAGCCATCAAGAATATTGAGACTCAGCTGGGACAGTTGGTGAATGTTGTAAGCACCATGAATAAAGGTAAGGCCCCAGCTGAACAAGAGAAACCCCAGATGGAGTACTGTAAGGCAATCACTGTGCAACAGGAGGAATCTGAAGAGGAACCTGAATCTGAGGACTATGAAACGCCTACAGGGGAAGCTGAGGAGGACACATCATCTGATGAGGCTGAAAAGCCTAACCTTGAGCCTCCTATTCCTTCTCCCACATTGATGGTTCCCAAGGAAAAGAAAAAGAAAAAGAAGAAAAAGAATAATCAGGTTCAGTTTGATAAATTTATGAATGCTTTTATGAATCTGAATATTAATATTCCTTTTGCAGAGGCATTAGAGATGCCCCAATACAACAGGTTTATGAAGGAGTGGTTAGCAAAGAAGCGAAAAGAAAAGAAGGTTGATATTGTTTATCTTGCTTCCACATGCAGCACCAGAGTACAACAGAAAGTACCTGAAAAAGTAGCAGATCCAGGGAGTTTTTCTGTTCCTTGTAGTTTTGGTACTTACTCTTTTAGAGCATTATGTGATTTAGGTGCTAGCATTAATATCATTCCTCTATCGTTGTGTAAAAAGTTAGATATAGGTGAGATTAAGTCTACTCCTGTAAAGCTCCAATTGGCTGATCAATCTGTGGTGAGACCAGTTGGTATTGTAGAAAATGTATTAATCAGAGTAGGTAGATTTTTCCTCCCTATTGACTTGTATGTTATGGACATGATAGAAAATCCTTCAATGCCTGTCATATTAGGACGACCATTCCTCGCTACTGGGAGAGCGATTATAGATATTGAGCGCAGGGAGCTCACTATTAGAGTCAAGAACGAAAAAGAAATCTTTAAAGCAGTTGAAGACTCTAAAGATGAAGTGCTTCACATGGGCTACAGGAAAGGTGCAAGAAAGAGCACCTCTATTGGATTCACAGAACAAAAGCCTCCTTGAAGCACGTGCAACACGTCAAGCTAATGACGTTAAACAAGCGCTTATGGGAGGCAACCCAAGTAAGTTTAGTGTGTTTTCTTTTTGTTTTTGATTTAGTGTTTGTTTTTGTTTTGTAGGTCTTGTTTTCTTCCTCTCCTTTGCTTTCAAGCTTTCAAGAGTCCAAGCATTCAGTCAAAAAAAAATCATCATCATTCCAGGGCAGTATTGTTCACTCCTTTCATCCATTTATTGTTCTCATGCTTGTTTATGCTTTATTTTCTTTATACATTGAGGACAATGCATATTTTAAGTTTGGGGGTGGATTAGCATGTTTGTGGAGCCCTTGAGCATCTGAGTTCGGGCTATAGTTTTGAGCTTTCTTTGAATTATGCATATGGTGGTTTTCTGGATGCTACTTTTTCATGATTATGATGTCCTAGGATAGGCTTTCTTGTCAATTTTCAAGCTTGTGATGAGATGTAAGCATAAGTGCCCTAAAAGGGAGACTTGTTAAAATTTTTCTAGGAGATGGCTTGCATGAGTAGAGTATCTGTCTTGGCTAGATTTGGATTTGAATGCTTAGGAGCGAATTATTGGGTTCATATGCTTGTTGTCACCTCGATAGGTGTAGGGTAGAGTTAAAGAGTTAATTTTTTGCAAATTAGCATGTTTGATCTTGCTTAGGAGAAAAGAAAAGAATATCTGCTATTTATGCTCATAACGAAAAATCATTCTTGTAGTTACTGTTGAAAAAAATTATTATGTCATGGCTTGTGCACAATATGCAATGGTTAATAAAGATTAAGGCAAAAAGAGCTACCCCTGTTGTGATCAGTTAGGCCAACCAGAGAAATCTCAGGTTAAGGGTCCCTGCAATGGGTGTGTGAAAGCTAGTGCCACATATAAATGCTTAATTCATTTGTTAATTAAAAGCACCTAAGTATGGAGATAAACAAACTAATTTGTTGCATTAACTCATTAGTGAAGCCTTAGTGCCAGTGTAGAGGGAAGATGAGCTGAGAGTTTAATAATCCAATCCCGAGCTAGTAGAGTCTGATCTTGTTGAGTTAGATCTCGCTTGTGCAAGTCAATTTTGGAAAAATTTTAATTTGTCTCCCTCATTGGTCCTTATGTGCATGTCTCTTGCTTGCTTGACTATTGACCTTTGAGCCTTGAGGATTGAGTTATGATTATTGCATCCATTCTTCTACTGTATGCTTAATTTTTAGTTTGCTCGAGGACTAGCAAAAACTTAAGTTTGGGGGTATTTGATAGCGAGCATAGCTAGCTATTTTTCTCTGATTAATTAAGCTAGTCTTTTTCAATTATTTGCCCAAATTTATGCATTTTTATGTTTTATTTGTAGGAAGTATGTGCTTGAAGCTTAATTCATCAATTGGAGTCAAATGGAGCTTCCAATCTAAAAAAAAAAAAAAAAAAAAAAAAAAAATCATAGCGTCGCGACGCTATTGACAAAATTTCCAAAAATGTGGATCTCGACAACGTCTCGACGCTTCGACGAAAAAACAGAATATAAGCTTCACTTCGGCTAGGTTTTAGAGAGATCAATTTGGGACCTTTTGGAGCCGTAAAGAGGACAGAATAGAGGGCTTTTGGAGCTGAAAACAAAGGAGGAACTTGGAAATCAGCCCATTGTTCGTGGGGATCGTGACGGGGACGTCGGGACTCGGCCTACATTGAGTTTTCTTTTCCCTTTTCTTTCTTTAGTTAGATTTATGGCTTACACATGTTTAGTTGAGATTGTATTTACATTCATGAGTAGCTAAACTTGTAGCTTAGGGATTGATGTAGTTGATTAAGTTTATGGATTGATTTATGGTTTAAGTTGTGCAATGCTATTGTGTTTGTAATCTTGATTTAATGCTTTCAATTAATTGGCCATTAGTTGGATGATTTAAGTTTCGAATCTAGCTCGGGAGAGGGGATTTGATATAGACTTGCTCAAGATTGCATGAATAAAGTTTAATTTCTAATTCTTGACGGTTTTAGATTATCTTTAAAATTGGTTAAAAGATCTCATTGCCTTGCATGTTAATAAACTTAGATAGGGATATCAAGTTGGTTAATTTGCATGAGAATCAATTATACTCGGGAGAGGTGGTTGTGATTAAAGGGTCTTTGGCTCATAATTTCATTGTGCATAATAATTTATTCTTTAAAATCAATCCTAAACGAAATCGGCGAAATCAATTCCCTAAGTAGTTTTCCCAATTGAATTTCCATTCTTTTTATTTGCTTTGATTTGGTTTTATCATCATCTTTTCATCACTTTTTGATCCCTAAATAAAATTGGGCAAGATAATTCACAATACTTGATTTGCTAAAAATCCAATCCAGAGGACGACATTCGAATTTACTATTCACTATATTATTACTTGACCCGTGCGCTTGCGGTAGGAAAAGTCCACATCAAAATCATAAGAAATTAGAACCTCGTTCGAGATTATGCCAATTTGTTGGTTACCCTAAGGAATCGAGAGGTGGTTTTTCTACGACCCACAAGAAAACAAAGTGTTTGTATCGACAAATGCTACTTTCTTGGAGAAAGACCACATGAGAGATCATAAACCACATAGTAAATTAGTGTTTGGAGAAGCTACTGAAGAGTCAGCAAGAGTTGTTGATGAAGTTGGCCCTTCAACAAGAGTTGGTGTAGGAGCCAGTTCTTCTGGTCAATCTTGTCCTCCTCACATAGTGAGAGAGGCTCGACGCAGTGGGAGGATTATTATACAACCTAACCGTTACTTAGGTTTAACTGAAACTTAGGTCGTCATACCTGATGATGGTGTTGAGGATCCATTGTCTTATCGTTAGGCAATGAATGAGGTAGATAAAGACCAATGGGTCAATGCAATGGACCTTGAGATGAAGTCTATGTACTTCAATCAAGTTTGAGAACTTGTAGATCCACCTGAAGGGGTAAAACCCATACGGTGTAAATGGATCTATAAGAGAAAAAGAGATGCAGCTGGGAAAGTACAGACTTTCAAAGCTAGATTTGTAGCAAAGGGTTATACCAAAAAAGAAGGGGTTGACTATGAGGAAACCTTTTCTCTTGTTGCTATGTTAAAGTCCATAAGAATTCTCTTATCCATAGCCACATATTATGACTATGAAATATGACAAATGGATGTCAAGACTGCCTTTTGAATGGTAATCTTGAAGAGAATATCTTTATGTCTCAACCCGAAGGGTTCATAATCCAAGGCCAGGAGCAAAAAGTTTGTAAACTGAATCGATCCATTTATAGGTTGAAACATGCATCCAGATCTTGGAAAATTAGATTTGATATTGCGATCAAATCTTTTGGCTTTGACCAAAATGTTGATGAACCTTGTGTTTACAAGAAGATCAACAAAAACAAGGTAGCTTTCCTGGTGTTATATGTTGATGACATCCTACTCATTGGGAATGATGTAGGGTATCTGACTGATGTCAAATAATGGCTAGCTGTCCAATTCCAAATGAAAGACTTAGGAGAGGCCCGATATGTTCTTGGAATCCAAATTATTCGAGATCGAAAAAACAAAACACTAACCCTGTCTCAAGCAACGTATATCGACAAAATGTTGTCTTGATATTCGATGCAGAACTCCAAGAAGGGTTTATTGCCTTTCAGGCATGGGGTTCCCTTGTCTAAGGAGCAATGTCCTAAGACACCTCAAGAAGTTGAGGACATGAGACGAATTCCCTACGCCTCAGCTGTGAGCAGCTTAATGTATGCTATGCTCTACACTAGGCCTGACATTTGTTATGCAGTAGGGATAGTCAATAGATATCAGTCTAATCCAGGGTTAGACCATTGTACCGCTGTTAAGAACATTCTCAAGTATCTTCGGAGAACGAGGGACTACATGCTGGTGTATGAGACAAAGGATTTGATCCTTACAGGATACATCGACTCTGACTTCCAGTCTGACAAGAATTCTAGGAAATCCACGTCAGGATCAATGTTCACCCTTAATTGGAGGGGCTGTAGTTTGGAAAAGCATCAAACAAGGATGCATAGCGGACTCAACCATGGAGGCTGAGTATGTAGCTGCTTGTGAAGCAGCTAAGGAAGCGGTTTGGCTCAGGAAGTTCTTAACAGATTTGGAAGTTGTTCCAAATATGAACTTGCCCATTACATTACACTGTGACAATAGTGGGGCTGTAGCCAATTCTAAAGAACCTCGTAGCCACAAACGAGGAAAGCACATCGAGAGGAAGTACCACCTTATACGGGAGATTGTGCAACGAGGAGATGTCGTCGTTACCAAGATCGCTTCGGAGCACAACATTGCTTATCCATTTACGAAGGCTCTCTCAACTAAAGTGTTCAAGGGTCATCTAGAGAGTCTAGGTTTGCGAGACATGTATATAGTATAATCTAGGGCAAGTGAGAGATGTGTAATGGATATGAAGGATGCCCTAGTTTATTGTATCTTGTATATTTACCTTTTATGTAATGTACAATATACATTTACCATTTCTAGCTTTGGATTATTTTTATATATACTTCCCATTATCTTGGGTTTTAGTTCAAGTGAGAGTTTGTTGGGTTTTATGCCCTAAAACTCATAGATAGTAAATGTAGCATTTGACTAAACATTAATAAAATGATGTATTATTCATTTATTTTGTTTATATTGTGTAATCTTGTCTAAATAACCCTAATTCAATAAACTAAACATCCCAGGTTGTTAGTATGAGACTTGAACTAGTATGTGGGGACATACGGAGATCACTGTTCAAGATACAGCCTAAAGGGTCTATAGTATAGGGATAAGGATGCGTACCTTATCCTGGTGACACTATGGATACGACCCGCTTTGTATTATGATACAAAGGCAAGGATCCAATGCATTCGTGTAGGGGACATGTGAGTGGGGGTATCCTGCACAATGAGTTTGCATAAGACCGGACTGCGAAATAGTTAACCACTAGTTGTACACACCGTTGACTAGTTAGGTTTCTATTTCACTAGGATGACCTAGGCAACTTGGTCTCAATTCTGAGTGGGTTATGGATTCCTGTTCACGAGGGATTATCCTTTGATTTGTATGGGTGAGAGTGGCCTGCACGTCGACTCAATAAGCCTACAATTTTGGGGACAAGACCGAGTGGGGAGCTGGAACATAATCACACAAGATCGAATTCACTCCTTCCCGACTTTAGGGTAAGTAGAGGTGTGTTCCCTTAAGTGGTGTCTCCGAGTCTTGAACAATGGGTCCTGCCCTCTCTATGGCACGAAAGAGACTTCTGTTTGTAGGTTGGACCTCAAACAGGTTGTTCATTAGAGGAGCACTAGGACTTAGGATAAAGAGGTAACCAGAGGGTAAAACGATAATTTAACTGGGGTTACAAACACACGTGAATAACTTACTTACTGTTATTGGTCGATATCCATGGACACATAAATATATCTATAGTGAGAAGAGTGCAGCTGTGGTTCTATAGTGGAGTGAACCACAGTTAACAAGCATTGATTAACTTGGTTAATGAGTTTAGCCAATTAATCTCATATCTTTAGAGCTTCTGATCTGTAGGTCCATTAGGTCCCACCGGTAGCTCATTTAGGGCGTTGAGGTAATTTTCTAAGGGAGAATTAAATATTTCAAGGGGTTCGAATGTTAAGTTTAAAATATGAATTGAATCCATATTAAAACAATAGGTTATAATTAATGCGCATTGGATGCACATTAATACTATAGGTTATATGAGAGAAATATAATTAAATATATGATATTTAATTATAGTAATTAATCTTTTGTTTTATTTTAATTTAATTAAATTTGATTTAATTAAATTACATTGAAACTATAGGTTATATGGGAATATTTATGTAAATATGATTTATATAAATAAATTAAATCAATTGTTGATTTAATTAATTAATAAAATAATTATTAATAATTTTAATTAATTAGATTTATCAGTTGTGATAACTGATAAATCAATTTTTTTCCCAATAACGACGTGGGGCACGTTCAAAGTGGAGGGTATTTAGGAGAGAGAAACGCCGATCGTTAGATAACCTTCTCCATCGATTGCTCTCAGACTCTCTCTTAGTTGTTCAAAAAAACACAGAGAAAATTCCTCCCATTCCCTTAGTGCTTCTTGCTCCCACAAGCAACCAACGCAAAAGCCTAGTGAGCATACCGGTGACACTTTGTGGTGGTGTTTACAAGATTTTCTTGGATAAATTTCCAGTATCTAAGAGGATTAAAGGGGATGCTGTGTTTTCAAGATTAAAGGCAAAAAAAGGCGAAATTCGATCGAGATCTTCAGCGAAAGTAAGTCCCTATCAATCCTTTGATCACTAGGGTTATATCTAGATTATATCTAGGTATCTTTATTAAATATCAGCATGCCTATAGCCAATTTATAGTAGTTATTAATTTTTTTTAATGTTGTAAATGTTTTTACGTCGTATTGGTATTCCAATCGACGTTTAGTTTGAGTAAGGTCTCTGGTATATTTCTGCTGCCTAGTATTTTTTATCCCTACAGACTTTCTCATGAACGCTAGCAAAGACAAGAGCACGGAAACACCTACAAAACAAAAACAACAAAAACACAAAATAAAAACACAACTACCTTGGGTTGCCTCCCATTAGCGCTTGTTTAACATCTTTAGCTCGACGTGTTGACCGTGTAAGCATCAGGGAGGTCGAATGTCCTAGGATCCACCAATGGTGCTCTTGCTTGCACCTTTTCTGTAACCCATCACGAGCGTCTGAGAACGATCTTTAGAGTCCACAAAAGCTTTCAAATCTTCTTTTTTGTGTTGGACTCTAACAGTGAGCTCCCTACGCTCAATGTCAATAATCACTCGCCCAGTTTTTTAAGAAAAAGCATGCTTTGCAATGTTCATGAGTGATAAGGGGTAGAAAGAGCTACCTGTGATGTGCTCAGCTAGTCCAACCAAGGGTTAAATTCGGGTTATGGGTCTTTGTATCGTAGTGTGAAAGCTAGTGCCCCACCTAAAAAGAATGTAGAAAGAAAAAAGTTATTTATTTTCCAGACACCTAGGTAATGAGAAAAACAGTCTAATTTGTTTTGTTTTCTCCTTTGTTAGTTCCTAGTGCCAATGTAGAGGGAAGATAGGTTGAGGGTTGTATAATCCAATCCCGGGTTAGTAGGAATTAGTTCTAGGTAGGCTAAGTGTGGGATTTAACAAGAACTTTCATGAAAAAAATTAAGTTGTGTCTTTATTAGGCTATATGTGCATGACTCTTGATTGCAGTGTTTTTGGCACTATAGGCATTGAGATTGGAGTTATAAAAATTGCAGCTGTTGAATCCTATGCTTTTATTTTATATGCTTGCTTGAGGACTAGCAAAGTTTAGGTTGGGGGTATTTGATAAGACCAATTTGGTCCTATATGTCTAGTCTAAATCATGCTAGTTTTACAGTGGATTATGTGCTTAATCGTATCATTTTGTAGGTATTTGATGTTAGAGCTTCTCGGGAGCACTTTGGAGCAAAAAGTACTTAAAAGGAGCAAATTCGGCCAAATCCCGAGCAGTCGAAGCAAATGGAAAGAAGTGGAGCAAGCTTAACCCGAGAGGTAGCGTCGAGATGCTACCCTTATAGCGTCTCAACACTACGAATACCATGAACCGCGCAAGACACCGTCGGCGTTGAGACGCTAGCCTCAACATCTCGACGTTGCCTCGTTATTTAAATGGCAGATTTTCGATTAGGTCACAGTTCAAACAATCGTTTTCTTATTTCTTCTCCGTTTTCTCTCGTTTTTCTAAGTTCCATCTTTGCAATTATTAGTTTTAGGTTAGTGAGTTTGGTTTTTCAAGCCTTTGGGCTCAGATTAGGTTTGTCTATGGTTGTCTAAGCGTCGCTCGCTATAGTTGGAACCTAAGATTTGTAGGTATATTTGGTTTTTCTGAGATTTTGAGTATTCTGTGCTGAATGCATGATTTTCTTAAGTT
The DNA here is from genome assembly GCA_036850905.1 of Luffa acutangula. NCBI lineage: Eukaryota > Viridiplantae > Streptophyta > Magnoliopsida > Cucurbitales > Cucurbitaceae > Luffa > Luffa acutangula. Next base: position 39,236,199 of record CM072097.1, on the reverse strand, counting down.
TTCTGAGCTTCATGTATGATTTACTTGTTGTTTTGTGATTTTGGTTCTCGTTTATATTACTTGCATGCACAGTAGGTTATTAGAGCCATTTTGTGATTTACTTGTTGTTTTGTGATTTTGAGTATTACTTGCATGACGTCCTAACTCGCAACTTGCATGTTAATGATAGGACATAAATAGTCCTATTTTATCGCCTCTAATCTAAGCTTGTTAGAGCCATTTTGTGCTTTACTTATCTTATTTACAGGTTAACTGAGCTTAGGCCGTGTCAGGAGTGGATCACGCTAATTGGTGTTAATTCAGGCCAATTACAGAGTTTTTGGAGCCATCTCAATGTCTTGGATGCTGAGGAGGTGAAGAGACCCAATTGTGCTGAATCGGGCCTGAATTGTGACACCGAAAGAAAAAGATTGAAGCCCCGAACTGAGAAGAAGTGAGACCAAGCCGAGAAAAAGAGCAGGAAGTCGAGTCAAGAGGCTGGCGTCGAGATGCCGAACTTGGCATCTCGGCGCCAACGCGATTTTGGGCCAAATACAAATGTTCGTGCTGTGCCCTGGCGTCTCAACGCCGACGTGATTTCGATATATATGTAGTCTCGGTTTAGTCTGCCGTTAGGTTAGAATTTTAGTCTTTTTTATGATTTCTTTGCCTCTTTTACATTCGAACACTTTTGTAGACCATTGTTGGTCATTTACTATGGATTCTTCAATGTTTATTATCGTTTTTACTTCATCTATGCGTAGCTAAACTCTTTTAGATCGTTGGATTGGATTTATGTCTTGATTCTAAATGATATTGGCTGAGTTTTCTGGTTTATACTTGCCGTTAGGTTAGAATTTTAGTCCCTTTTATGAGGCTAGTCAATTAGGATTGACGCCCTATGCGATTACCGCTTGTGTATTTTATCAGTTATTTGAGATAGCTACTAGGTTGAGGCAAGTCACTCTCTACGTGAGACGACCCTTGATAGGCCTAGGATACATGTTAAAGGTTGTAGGAATTAGATTTAAATTGTATTGGAATTTAGTTCTTGCGATTTCGAACCCACGATCCCAAAGTGGCAAGTTTTAATAGGTGGTTGTAAAATTGCTTGTTAATAAACTAGTTAGATATAGGTAGTAACCGTTGCAGAGGCCTCAGATGGTTGCTACGTTACGCACAAGGGGTACCGAGTAACCCAAAAGCCGACCAGACTAATAAAATCAGTTTAGAATAATTATTAGAGAAAACTAGGAAGCCAATGAATTAGAATCAAGCATAATAAATCCCAATCCAACGATCATCACAAACATTTTCAGTAATTTCACATAGTATGTTCTGGTATGAGACCCCATGGAGTGACAGAAGAAGCGCTGAACCTGAGGGCATTCCTGATAAGGGTAAAAAATATACCTATTTTGCCCTTATACTTAGCTCATTTCTTGGTCAAATAGTGTATGTTTTGGTCAATTAAACTGTTCCCGAGCTCAAAATATGTTAAAGTTGATAAGTTAGGGTGTTGAGAGTCACTTTTTTTCAATTTATGCTTATTTGTGTCTAAAAAGACTCAATTTGGTAAGGATTTGACTAAGTTGTTGCTGTGCAGGAAAACAGAGGAAATACTGGAATCTGCCAAGAAATGAGATCGCATTTCTGGGAAGGAAAAATGAAATGCGACCGCATTTCTGGAAAAATTGAGTCCGTTTTGAGTCGTCCGCGGGTCGTTGTTGACGAGTCTTCTTCGCACCTAACTGGCTGTTTTTACCCCGAAACCGACTGGGCTACCTACCAGCACCTATTTCGCAGCTCCTCAACCATTTTCTACACTATATAAGCTTGATATTCGAAGGGAAATTCAAGTAGAACTCATTTGGAAGAAGAGGGTGGTGACAGAACCCTAGTTGATGCCTATGAGTAGGGATGCCCGAGGTCCTTTTTAGATGACTAAATTCTAACCTGAGTTAGACATCAAACCTTAGGGTTTGTAGGGATTTTCACCCATTCCCACTTGTAAAAGCGAGAGAGTGGAGTGTCTTAGCGAACTCTAGAAGGATTGAGTAAATAGAAAACCCATAATATTTAGCTATCTCCTTTATTTCCAGCTTTTGAATCTTTTCATTATTCTGTATTATTTACATTCTTATTTCAATGAAAATGTATTCATTTGCTCTTTATCTCACCATGAGTAGCTAAATTCCGTTGAGGGGTTCAATGTGGTGAATTCCCTTATGGTTTAATGGCTTGAAAGTGTTTTATTTGCTTAAGTTGTGTTCAATGCATGTCATTCTTTATTGATTATCACTCTAATCTTGCTGAGTTTAAATTGATCACTTAAACTTTGCATGCTATGTGAGTTTGATCTCGAAAGGGACAAACGATATCGGTTCTCATAAAGGTGATATAGGAGAAAAAGCTTGAAAGAGATTGTTCGGCGGTATAGGGCAAGCTGCCTAAGGCACCCTATATCGACTATAGGGTTATAGGTTGCATTCATGAATTATCTATGTCGGAGTCGAGTCACAGAAATGTGCATAACGGTACTCGCTTAGCCTTCTAACGGTTCTTGGGAGCAAGGGCCAAATAGGAGTTAAATCTGACCCAATGCATTGCATAGGCTTAAGTTAGATATTGCATGATTATGGTTATTGCCTTAGGGATGAATCCATGTTGAATACCTCGTTGTTTATTATTGTTATTCTTTATTATTTACTTACTTTATTTATCTTTTCAAAAACCCAATCAATCAACTTATTTTCTTTGGTTACCTTTTTCAAAAGCAATAATTTGAGCAGTTTCTTCTTCAAATCTGAATTTCCAGTTAGTCCTCGTGGGATCGATACCCTTGGAATACTTCTAAGGTTTTTTATTACTACGTGCGACAGTGTATACTATCACTAAGGTTGGCTAAACTTATCTTTATTCATATTCATCATCTTATCTCACATCCATCCATTCAGCCTCTGCCACACCAATTCCCCTTTTCGCTAAAGGATTCAACAAAAGATTGACTCTATTACCTTCCCTCTAGCTCTATCAGTACATGGAACGAGATGAAAAAGCAATTCCTGGAGAATTTTTTCCCCGCCAGTAGAGCTGCAAACATTAGAAAGGAGATTTATGGAATTTTGCAGATCACTGGGGACAGACTCCACAAGTATTGGGAGAGATTTAAGCATATGTGCGCCAACTTTCCACATCATCAGATCTCAGATCAGTTGTTGATCCAGTATTTTTACGAAGGGCTACTTCCTATGGACCGTAGTATGGTAGTTGCAGCTCGTGGAGGAGCATTAGTCAACAAGACCCCTGTTGAGGCTAGACAACTAATTTCAAGTATGGCTGAAAACTCTCAGCAATTTGGCACTAGAGGACCACCTGCAGTTGTACAAAGCCGCCACAAAAAGTGAGGTAAGCGAAATGCGCTTTGAAATTAGTGAATTAACTAAACTTGTTCGCTATTTGTGTTCAGGACAGGTACAGGCGAAAGCCTATGGACTTTGCTTAATGACTACCCACACTACCGATGCATGTCCTGAGATTCAAGACAATGAAGAGGTGAATGCCATTGGTGGATTCAATGGAAATCAAAGGCAGTACAACCCATACAACAACACTTACAATCCAGGATGGAGAGACCATCCAAATTTCAATTATGGGAACCAACAGAAGCCACTGATGTTCAAGCAAAGTCAGGCTTCCACCTCAACTTCAGGCACATCATTCGATGAGGCACTTAAGAAACTTACTGACGGCTCCTTACAGTTCCAGCAAGAGACTAGGAACGTGTTGTTGGTTATCCGCAAGTGCACGGGCCACAAGTAATATAAAACGGAAAGTATTCCGAGTATCGAATCCTCAGGGAGGCGAAGCGAAACTTAAGCAATTAATTAAAATTCTCTTGAGCACTGAAAATACTTAGGTAAAATAATATTTAGGAACTACGCTCATGTAAAAAGAATTTGAATTTAAAATGACTTAAAGAAAACAAATTTGATCAATCAGAAATAAAATGTGGAGAAAGAGTTTTCTTGAAATGGGAAGAGGGGTCTTGAAAATCAATGATTAGCTAAATAATTGCTATAATTATCCTATCTCATTGCCCAACTAATTATAAACCTAGAATCTCCGTTAATCACATAGGTTCTCCTGTCGGTTTCCCCTAATTGTAATTAATTCATTTTAACAACCTAAGTGTCCTTAGCGCTATTAAAAATCATTAATTATTACTCTCTGATTCATTTTAGGAATCTATGTTTAATCAACTAATCCCGGTGTCACAACGGGCAATTAAACTAGTTGCATGGATTATGATCTATCCTAATTTCTCTCCGTCGAGTTTCCATTAAGAAACGAATCATTACACAATTGGCCAGATTGAGTAAAGCATTAAGCACATCCATACAAATAATTAGGACATGGGCAAGAGACAAGAAATTATAACAATATTTCCACTAACATTTCATTTCAAGACCCCAAATTGGGGTTTAGCTACACATAATATTCACAATAATTACAAGGGAAAGCATATTAAAAGGCATAAAGGAAAAGGAATTGACCGTCGAAAAACCCCTTGCTGTTGCTTGGAGCCCCCGCTGACTACTCCTCGAGCCTCTAGAATTGCTTCCCAAAATTCCCCAAAAATTCCCACTAGAAGAACCCTCTCAAAAAGGCTCAAAAGCCTTGAGAGGGGCTCCAAAAAAGGAGTCTTAAGAAAGGAAAGAAAGGAATGAGTGATGATTGATTGTTGATGATTTGATTGATGATCCAAATGAGGCACCAAGGGCTCCTATTTATAGGCCTGGAAAAGGGGTAGCGTCGCGACGCTGCCTTGCCAAGCGTCGCGACGCTGCTGCGCACGCGGCTTGGGCAACAAGAAAGGGCAGCGTCGCGACGCTGCCTTGCTAAGCGTCTCGACGTTGTCCAGATTTTCCAGAAAAATCAGCTTCCTTTTGGGCTGATTTTTGGGCTTCTTCTTCATTTCTCTTGGACTTATCCTCATGGATGTCTTCTTTGGGCTTCATACTTTGATTTGGGCTATAATTACTTCAATTATGGCTCTTTTTCTCCCAAAATCATCATTTATGCTCCTAAAGACAAAATAACAAAATTCCTTAAATATATTCATTAAAAACACAATTAAAGCACCAAAAAGCTTAATAAATTGAGACTAAAATAGCGACATTTCTGCTCGCTATCAGAACGCCATTTAGAATTTGGGAAACCAAATCACTCAGCTGGCAACCTAAGTCAGTAAGATGAACAAAAAAAGCTCTGGTAAGCTATCTGCCACACCTGAGGTAAATCCTAAGGCAAATGTGAATGCAATGTGGAGTGAAGTGACCACACCTGACTGTTCCCCTAGATTCCCCACTGTGTCCGATAAGTTTTCTATTTCTTCTGGCAAATTTTCTTCTTTAAATTTAAATGGTAAAAATTCTTTTTCTACTTCACCTTTGAACTTCATTGACCCTGTTATTCCAAGTGTGCATGATGATTTAGACGTTTTTAGAAAAGTTAAGGTGAATATTCCATTCCTTGAGGCAATCCTGAAAATCCCAGCCTATGTTGAGTTCTTAAAGACTTGGTATGAAGGTAAGGAAAAGTCCTCAGGTAAAGAAGAGGTTAGTGAAAATGTAAGTGCATTACTTTATGAAAACTTACCTGTTAAATGTTCTGATCTTAGCAAGTTTACTTTACCGTGTATGATCGGAGATTGCAAGATAAAATATGCCATGTTAGATCTCGAAGCATCTATTAATGTTATGTCTGTGTCTGTTTATAAAAGATTGAATTTAACTGATATTAAAACATCTGACATGGTCATTCAACTAACAGATAAGTCTTGCATTAAACCTCTAGGAATAGTTGAAATTGTTTTAGTTAGGGTGGAGGATTTGGTTTTTCTTTCTGATTTCTATGTTTTAGATACTCCTAATCCTAATTACAATCCATCGTCTGCTACGATACTTCTTGGTCGTCCCTTTATGAAGACTGCCAAGACTGTTATAGATGTAGATGAGGGTGTTGTATCAGTAGGATTTCAGGATAAAACCTTATACTTTAAAATTTTTTATGACATTGAAAATCCTCATGCATCTTCTATTGAATACCATATGCTTTAAATTCTAAATCATGCATGGTCACTAATAATGAGATGCATTCTTCTGCTGTTAGATGCCCTGACTTAGATGAAAAGTTAATTGATGTAGTTGATGAACACCAGATGACCCTTACTGATAAATCTGGTGGAGTCACCAAGTGTTCATCTTCTAGGATTAGGCTGAGCGCATTTTCTGTCAGCCCACCTCTGCTTCCGATATTTTTTCTGCTTCTACTGATTCTTCCCTACAGGCCCCGAAATGACCGAAACAAGAAATCTCTAAAAAAAATATATTCTGGAACTGTGGAGAGAAGCCTCCCTTAGAAAAAAAATAGAGGAGAGCGTGGTTGAGCAAACGACCTTAAACAATTGCACCCTATAATTTTACTGTCTTCTGTTATTTCAATTCTTAGATAGGTTTATTTGTATTAGTTGCTTTCATTTTTGTTTCCTTGTTTTTGCTTGTTCTTTAGGATTGGCGGTACCAAAACAAAGTTTCTACATTTATAGAAAGTGTGATTCATCACCCATGAGCGCAATATTCATGGAAGTTCTATTCTTTCCTTATGCATTGTCTATTTCTTCATGATTTATTACATTGAGGGCAATGTAAATTTTAGGTTGGGGGTGGGGAATTTACTTTACATTCCTGTTGGGCCTTAAGCATCTGAGTGTCCCAGCGTTTGTGCTTAATGAAATGTCTCGCATGCTTGTTGTGTATATGCTTGTTTAAGTGATGATGATTTCCTAGGATTGACTCAAATTGTTTCGAAAATTTATTGTTTTCGATGAGTTGTGACCAAGTGTTAAAAAAAGGAGCCTTTTTAAAACTTTTCTTGGATATGTCTTGCACTTGTTGGGTGTTTATTTTGCTTTGAAGTATGACTTGAATGCTTAGGAGCGAATTACGTAGTTCATATTCCTGTTGTCACCCTGATAGGTGTAAGGTTAAGCGAGAAAGTCTAATTTTTTTGCAAAATAATGTGTGGAGTCTTGCCTAGGAGAGAAAAAAAATATGCCTGCAAATAAAAAAAAAAAAGTGGAAAAGTAAGTCAGGGGTGGCGAGGCAAAAGAAAAGAAAAATCATATGCTTGCCATCTTTACTTTGAGAGAAAACGAAAATGAGAGCATGCTAACATTGAGCCTAAACACTTAGGGGTAAAAAGAGCTACCTGCAGTGTGATCAGTGGGGCCAACCAAGAGTAAAACTCGGGTTATGGGTCCCTGCACTGTAGTGTGAAAGCTAGTGTCCTATCCAAAAGAAATGCAAAAAGGAAAAGAAAAAAAAAAGAGAGAGAGAGAGCAAAAGCAAAAGCAAAAAGAAAGAAAGAAAGAAAAAATATATAGAGAGAAGAAAAAGGAATTCCTTGATTAGGCACCTAAGCAAGAGAAAGCAACCTAGTTTGTTCCATTTGGGCCTCTTAGCAAGACCTTAGTGCCAGTGTAGGGGAAGATAGGGTGAGAGTTGAGTAAGCCAATCCTGGGCTAATAAAGTCTTCTTTAGATGGGATAGAGCTCTCTTGTGCAAGATAATCTTTGAAAAATTTTTATTTGTCTCTCTTGTGAATGTCTCTTGATTGCTTTAGTTTTTGGAATGTCTCTTGATTGCTTTAGTTTTTGGAATGCTTGAGTCTTGAGGATTAAATCACTTATCAATTATATGCACAATGCCTTTTTCTTTGTTTTGTGTGTGCCTAGCTCGAGGACTAGCAAGATTTAGGTTGAGGATATTTGATAGGACCTAAATAGTCCTATTTTATCGCCTCTAATCTAAGCTTGTTAGGATCATTTTATGCTTTACTTGTCCTATTTACAGGTTAATTGAGCTTAGGCCGTGTCGGGAGCCGATCACGCTAATTGGTGTTAATTCGGGCCAATTATGGAGTTTTTGGAGTCATCTCAATGTCTTGGACGATAAGGAGGTGAAGAGACCCAATTGTGCTGAAGTGGCCTTAATTGTGACACCGAAAACCAAAGATTGAAGCCCCAAATCGAGAAGAAGCGAGACCAAGCCAAGAAAAAGAGCAGGAAGTCGAGTCAAGAGGCTGGCGTCTCGACGCTGACGCGATTTCGGGCCGACTACAAATGTTCGCAGCGTTGAGACGCTGTGCCCTGGCGTCTCGACACCGTCGTGATTTCTATATATATGTAGTCTCGGTTTAGTCCGTCGTTAGGTTAGAATTTTGGTCCCTTTTACGATTTCTTTGTCTCTTTTACATTCCAGCACTTTTGTAGACCATTGTTGGTCATTTATTATGGATTCTTTCATGTTTATTATCATTTTTACTTCATCTATGTGTAGCTAAACTCTTTTAGATCGTTGGATTGAATTTATATCTTGATTCTAAATGATATTGGCTGAGTTTTCTGGTTTATACTTGCTGTTCTTGCTGAGTTTTTATTAAGTTTTGCATGTAATCCCGTTTAAACCAATATATGAGGTTAGTCAATATTAGGATTGATACCCTATGCGATTACCGCTTGTGTATTTTATCAGTTATTTGAGATAGCCACTAGGTTGAGGCAAGCCACTCTCTACACAAGACGACCCTTGATAGGCCTTGGATACATGTTAAAGGTTGTAGGAATTAGATTTAAATTGTATTTGAATTTAGTTCTTGCGATCCGATGATCCCAAAGCGGCTAGTTTTAATAGGTGGTTGCAAAATTGCTTGTTAATAAGCTAGTTAGATATAGGTAGTAACCGTTGCAGAGGTCTCGGATGGTTGCTACATCATGCATAAGGGGTGGCGAGCGATAGAGACTATATTAATTAATTAATCTTGTTAATTGTCGAATTTACGATTAGCGAGTTAATTAGCACATGTTAGTGTAGGGGTCCTCTAAGTAACCCAGAAGCCGACTGGACTAATAAAACAAGTTTAGAATAATTATTACAGAAAACTAGGAAGCAATTGAATTAGGTTCAAGCATAATAAATCCCAATCCAACGATCTCTCTTTTATGTTATTGTTCCCGTCTAATTTCTCCTTTGCATGTTTAGTTTTGTGTCATTTAAAATTAAACGTTCAGTTATTTTATTTTATTTTCCTTGGTTGTCTTTCATCATAAAAAAAATCCCCCCTGTTTCATAAGCACGAAATCCTACACTTATTAGATACCCCCTTCCCTGTGTTCGACCTCAGCCGCTATTGCTACAAGATTAGTAATAATGTTGTGGATTATAAATTTTATTTGGCTCGAGCCCCACGACAGGCTCCCGTTAGTTAGTAACTCGCTAAGAAGTTGAAATCCCCATAGCTAATAGAACTTTTATTGTAGTTAGCATATAGACCGAGTCTGAAGGATTGGAATTCCGAATTCCGTTAGCGAAAGCGCAATTGGATTGTTCGTAGTTAATTTCGTTTATAACAAAATACCTATATATTGGTAATTATATACAATTCATAATTCTATGAATCTAGGCTAAGCAATTAGATCTAATCTAAAGAACGAGAAACATACCTCTGTTGACGACTCAGAATTCTTCAACGACACCACCACTGGATCTTCCCTTCTATTCTCTAAGGTTGGGAACAGAGTGGTGAGACTCCATTCTTGAAAGAGGGAAGAAGACCAAAGAGAAATTTGAGAATGTCGAGAGAGTGAGAGAGAGATTAAAGATCCTATTGGAGAGCAAATTTGAGAATGATCAGAGATCCTAAAGAACCCCTCCAACGTGAACTTAAAAATGTGAGGGAAAAACAATAATTAATTAACATAAAATGTAATTAATTAAATATAATTTAATTAATTAATAATAATATATAATTAAATATCTAATATTTAATTACATGTGCATTAAATCATATTAAATGCACATCCCTCACTTAATATATAGTTTAATTAAATTAATTAAACTAAACAATAAATTAATTCTTTGATCTATTAAATTCACATATATAAATAATCAAACATTTGAATCATATTCAAATGTCCATCTCTCTTATAACCTATAGTTTTAATATGAAACATATTCACATTAAAATTAATCTATAGATGTTAATTTAATTAAATCACATTTAACTAAATTAAATAGAAAAAATTAATTAATTTTATAATTAATTAAATATTTACCATATTTAATTAATTACATATTAGAATCATATTCTAATATATCTCTCATATAATATAGTTTAACTAAATCACTTTTTTTTTTTTTTTTTGAGAAGAATCACATTTAATGTATACTAAATTGAATAGTTAATTAATTTATTTTCTAATTAAATATCATATGTTTAATTAGAAATATACTATTCTCTCAATTAATAAAATCTAATATCAAATTAAACTTTATATTATAATTTATCACTATACATTATATTAATTGTATCTCATACAATTAATACAATTAACTTGATTCTCAAGATGAATTTGAACTATTCAAATTCTTTCAAGATAAATTGTTCTTAATTACTCTTTACGAGCTAGCAAGGGGACCTAATGGACCTACAGATCAGAAGCTTCAATGATATGAGGTTAATTGACTGAACTCATTAATCGAGTTAACCAATATTCATTAACTGTGAGTCACTCCACTAAAGACCCACAACTGCACTCTTCTCACTATAGAATGTTTCTGTGTCCATGGATATTGACTAATACCGGTAAGTCAATCCTTCACGAGTGTTCATAACTACAACTGGGTCAAATTACCGTTTTACCCCTGTATTACATCTGTCTCCTTAAGTACCAGTGCTCGTCTAATGAACAACCCGTTTATGGTCCAACCAATAAACAGAAAGTCCCTCTTGATCCAGTGAGAGGGCTGGATCCCTTTGTTCAAGATCCGGAGTCACCACTTAGGGAACACTCATCTACTTCTCCAAGAAGTGGGAATGAGTGAATTCCATATTGTGTTGTCATGTCCCCAGCCCCCCACTCGGTCTCGTCCCCAAGAAGGTAGACTTATTGAATCGGCGTGCAAGCCACTCTCACCCGTGCTAATCAAAGAACAATCCCTCATCAAAAGGAGTTCATGACACACTTAGGATTAAGACTGAGTTACCTAGGTCACTGATCGCGAGCATAGCTAGCTACTTTTACTTATCTAATTTAGCTAGTCTTTTATGGTGTTTGGGCCATTTTATTGTGCTTTATTGTTTATTTTGTAGGAAATGATTGATTGGAGCTATAATGTCATATTAGAGTTAATCGGGTGCTCGGGGCGTGAAAAGATGCAAAAGAATGAAAAGAGTAAAAGTGGAAAAAAGTCAAATCTCTAACTTGGTGTTGATCGCAATGACTGCCTCCTCTAACTTGGTTGTCCTGTTACTGGACTCTGCAATGAAAGCTCCAACAAGATCTTCTAACTTTTTATTATCTTGAGTTTGAGGGGCAAAACCAGGAGGATTAAGAACATTCTTAGTATTAGCATAAGAGAAATTTTCATGGTTCCTATTGTTAGGGTGATAATGTGTAGGTGTAGACTTATTATTATATCCCCTAGAATTAAAATTTGATACATACTGAACCTGCTCAATAGTCTCCTCCTGAGGTCGAGATGCTAAGGCAGCAGCTGATTCAATTGACTGTGCACTCCCTGTACCTGAAAATTTCATAAAAGCATTGGCAAGGGAAGTCATCTGGGCCTAGAGTGCATTTACTTTATCAACCTCAAACACTCCAGCAGCAATCTTTTTAGGTGTAGTCCGCTCAGATGGCCACTGATAGCTGTTGGTGGCCATATCCTCTAAAAGTGTACGAGCATTTTCCACGGTCTTGGATAACAGAGTCCCACCTGCAGCTGCATCAACAATAGTTTTTGTACTAGGAGTTAAACCATTATAAAACAATTGAACCTGAAGCCAGTCGGGGTAACCATGCTGAGGACACTTCCTCAGTAGCTCTTTGAATCGCTCCCAAGCTTCGAACAGCTGCTCATCATATTGTTGTTGGAATGTCCCAATCTCGGTCCTCAGCTTGACCGTCTTTGCAGGAGGGAAAATTTCTTTAAAAAGGCCTGGACCAAAGCATCCCAGGTAGTGATGCTCCCAGGGGTGATGGACTGCAACCAATCACGTGCTTTATCCTGCAAAGAAAAGGGAAATAAACGTAAGCGAATAACATCCTCAGAGACACCATTAATCTTATCACCTATTGAAACAATAACCTAACTAGTTAACGGTGTTACATCTAGTGGTTTACTATTTCGTGGTCCAGTCTTATGCAAACTCATTGCATAGGATATCTGTTGGGTTCCTAGAGTGAGTAAAAATATAGTATAAAAAGACTCTAGAACTCTGTGTAAGTATACACAGCCCGTAGCAAGTAATAAGTATTATAAATCCAAGGCCTGAACTAGCTTCCACTTTATCTATTTTATATAACTCTTTAATGGTTTCAAAGATTGTAAAAATGATTGATTTTTATAAGAATAATGCTAAAGCAAAAGAGATGACAGAACAAAAAATAATCAAATAGGCAGACAAATTAGAAATAGGCGGTGGTCAGGATTTAGTAATTGTTTTAAAAGATGCTCTAGCAATATTATTGATCATGCAAAACTCTCGCTGTCTTATTAGGAGATTCCTCCCGGGCATAAAATAGAAATGAACTCAACAATTAATCAAGATGCATTAATCAATATTTATTACTAGAAATGAAGCACGACAATCACATTGTTCATAACCAACGCCTAAAGCTACTTAGTTCGTAAGATGCAGGGAAACACAAGTTACAATCTAAGTAGGCATGTCCATAATCACAAGATAATAAAAGAAAATATTAATTTCCTCAATCAGCTTGCGAATGATGGTTTTCTTGATGGTCTCCAATCTTTCCTCTATTCAGCTCCCAAGATGGATATGAGAGTTGTCTCTTCCCCAAAAGTGGAATGAAGTTGACTTGGGTGGCCATCTCCTTTTATAGAAGGATAGGAGGCTTGAACTAGGTTGACCTAGACACGTGTATGGCTCTCCTTGCTCCTTTATCCCGAGAATAACTCAACAGAATTCGGTTTGTTAACTTGGCTAACGAGCTGTGACGTGGCAGTTTTGCTCACAGCTTTGTTGCAGCACAGAATTTGCTCCCTCCAGTCGCTCAACAATACATTATGCATAAAATAACTTCCAAAGCTTTCATTCTTCCAAATGGGTTAAAACATATAATATATATCTAAAACCAACCCTATTAAACACAAAAGACACACAAATCCCTATAGAAATGAGGCCTAAATAACTACCTTTTGGACAATTATCACACCCCCAAACTTGAACTATTGCGCGTCCCGAGCAATACTAACCAACCTTCCTTAAGAATTCAAAACGCTAGACAAAGAATAGCTTAATCAAACCAGACGGTCCAACACTACCTTCAACCTTTACCTGAGCACTCTGCAAAACCAAGCTCTGCTGCAGCAAAATAATGCTTCCGATATGGACAAAAATCACCACATTTAACCCAATTCTAAGAACTTGCCACAGCCTAGCCCTATTATCAGACATTTAAAACACATTTTTAAGGGGTTTATATTTTTGTTTTTTAGACTTAAAGCAGCCCTACAGTCATAAGCTCTTAAGCATGGGATGACCCACTTTATGGTGCAGTATACCCTTGCTTCAAACTCATCACCAACTAGGCTAAATACTCATTGCTAAGCTAAAAAATCTTTAGTTATTCTATCCCTTACTTCTTAGAAAGGCGACATTTTATGATGAAGCTCACCTAAGCCCCTGGAGACAGAAAACTGCTAGATTATCATTCATCCTTCAAAACTTTTGCTCTATCAATTTTCTCAGCAAAATTTTCCAAAATTTTTCTTTTCAGCAAATAATTTTTTTTTATCATTTTCTTATATATTCTCCTAGGTCATCTTTTGACGCAAAGACAAACTGTGGGTGTCACAAATATCTCTGGTTACTCAACAACCTAGAAAAAGTATTATGAAGGAGAGGAATGCTCAAGCAAAACAAGCGGAGTTGCTAAAAGTCCCCCAAACTTAAATTATTCATTGTCCTCAATGAATTAGCAACATGATAAGTATACCCCCAAACTTAATTTTTTCTATCTGAATTTTCAATCTAAGCGTGTGACTAGAACTAAGCTTAAAGTGGATCATATAAATCGACACTACCTCAGAATCTTCTTTGTCGCAGCAACAGACCAGGCTAGAAGAAATGCTCAAGCAAAAGGTTTCTGGAGATCAGAATACCTTGATCTAATTAAGCTTAACCAGTCCAAGCTTCAAAAATTCAGAAGAAAATTAGTTAAGTTAGAGTTACTCAGTGCTCATAGAACAGAAACAACTTCAGTAATTTCATTAAAAACATAGAAAAGAAATTTACATAAGCAAATATATTTTTTCAGAAACAGAAAAATTAAAAAGAAGCAAACATAACATCAACAGAAAAGGAGGGTAGAAAATGTACGGGCAATCAAAAATTTAAGAACAAAAATTATGCTCGCTCAGAGTCACTTCATCCTTCAATCCTCTTGGCCCTGTTCATTTCCATCATCCTCTTCTCCTCTTTTAATCGGTGGGGGCGGGATCCAGGGGTTCAATAAATCTTCAGGGAATGCTGGAAGGGTTGGATACGGCTTGGAAAAATACTCTTGCAGCGCCTTCTTCAGATTGGCATCATGATTTTTAACATAGTTCTAGAAGGTCAAAGCTTGCCTCTCGGCAAACTCTTGCCTATTGGCCGAAAGTGTCAGTTGTTCTAAAATTGTATTGATGCCGTAGAAAAGCCCACCCTGACGTACCTCCTGCATACGCTGAAGTCGTGCCAAGTTAGGCGTGTCGATGATTCCTTTGTCAAACAAAATCACATCTCCCTCATTCTCTGGAACCCCTACTCTCTTGCAAAGCATGGTAATGGTATTCGGGAAAAAAAACTTTCCCATTTTCTTCTTCCAACATCTAGAAATTTCACTGGCAATGATCCTTCCTACATCAACACTGAGAGACTGCAAAATTGCAAAAGCCAAAAGAACACGTTCCCTAGAGATTGTCGAGTCATGAGTCGTTGGAAGCAACCTTTGTCTGATAAACCCCATCCATGTGTTTGCCTCCCTCTTCAGATAAGCTGACTGAAACGTCCACTTCTCAGTTTTTGAAAGCTGCCACTGTGCCCCTTCAATACCTACCTCTCGCACAGCCTCACTCAACTGCTCATTAGATGGCATTACGACCATCTCATTATACGCTACGTAGGGGAAATTCTGAAGGTTATACAGTGTGTTAATAACACTAGGACTCCAGTCTACTTCGACTCCTCGAACAATCACCTGGAAACCATCTTCTTTGTCAATATTAGCATAAAATTCGCACACCACCTGGGCGTTTATAGACTTAGGATTTGCACAAAACAATCTTCAGTCGTGGTCTGCAATACCAGTCCTTAGAAAATGCGGAAGATCACCGCTAAATCCTCTCTCAAATAAAAAATCTCTTTTCAGAAGCTCAACATATTTTGCTCTGGCAAAATTGTTGACGAAACGATCATACAACAATTCTGGCTCATCTATCTCATCAGGTTCTTCTAATGCTTCAGCAACACTTTTGCCCTTTTCCGCCCCTCACATGAGCAACCGCTCTTCCTCAGCTTTTTTCTCTGTTTCTTCTCTTATTCTTTCCTCAGCCTTCTTCTTCTCACGGTCTTCTTTCTCTGCATTTTCTCTTTCAAAGTCAGTAGTTGGAGGCGAGGGGGTATCAGTTCGGACTACCTGAACACGGCCGACCTTTCGTTTAATGCGGCGAGGTTTGGGCACCTCCGACATGATCACCTCCACTCGCGCCTCTTGCACTGGCTCATTACCTTTTTCAAGCGCAACCTCTGCTTGTTCCTCTCGCACATCCTCATTCCGTTTTTCTTGAATTTCTTCGGTGTTTCCTTCTTGAACTTCTTCTGTATCCGCCATTCTCAGCTCAACTTCCTCTGGGTTCTGTACATCTGGCTCTGTCAAATTTCCTTCTTCTACTTTGGCAGTAACATCATCCTTCGCTTTCTGTAGAGCCTCCTGATCCTCGGCCCTTTGTTGCCTTCTCCTTCTTTTCGCGTTTTTTTCCTCCGACGTCTTCTTCTTCTTCGTTTTCACTTTCTGTACCTCGGGGGTAACGGGTACTTCTTCTTCCTCATTCTCTCTTTCTTTTCTCGCTCTCGTTTTGGCCATTGAAGACTCAAGGGGATTACAGAAAATAGCAATAAAGAAAGAAGAATGCAACTGTCAAAGATTTGAAACAAGAAAATGGAGTGAGAAGCACTTACCGAAGGGTTTGGAATAAATAGAGCTGCAACAAAGAAAATCATAACCGAAAGATTTTGCCCTCATTAAATGATTTTACCGCAAGCAATTTGAAAAATTAAAACCATCAACGGTAAAATCGTTGATTCCATTCGCCCATGGTAATTAATGATGTGCTGTCCAACGACTAAACCCTTGGATCTTCCCTGTGTGACACGTGGCTCCATCAGATGACTCCATGCAATTTACCTGCCCACAGAAAATTCAAAATCCAAACGGTAAAAATTAATTCACAAAAATCCCTTCCTATTCTGATGGAAGAATTGCTTCAGCCTTAACTTTGTCGCAACACCCTTCTGAGAAAACAACCTGAAGAATCTTGGATACAAAAAATTCAAATTCAAAACAAATCAAATCAGGAAATTTAAATACTAACCGCTAAAATCAAATCTTTATTTCAAAACCGAATATATCAAGAGATATTTTGTTCAAATCAAATCAGAAAATTTAAATAATCGAAAAATAATAACTGAATTAAAATCTTAACTCACAGACTAAATAATAAACTAGGGAAAATTAATAAATGGACTGAAAACAAAATCTAAAAAAAACAATTAAATTTTATCAGAATAAAATCTAAACTACCTAAAATAATAGAATAATCAGAATCTACTGAATAACAACGAACTTACAATTAATCACGCAAAATTTAAACGAACCAAATCTAAAAGAATTCAAATTAAAATCAACTCAAATCAGCGAAAAAACAAAATCACAACAAATACTGGGAGCTACAAATAATGCTCTGTAAAATGCTCCTGCAAACATCTTGCTCTTTCAATCATTAATCAACCTTAGGGAAGGACATTTCGTCTGAAACTCCTCACCCCAATAATACTTCACACGATGTCCATTAACTTTGAATACTCTCCCATCTTTTTCATCCTGCAAAGTAATTGCTCCATGGGAGAAAACCTCAATCACAATAAATGGCCCTGAGCATTTAGATTTTAACTTCCCAGGAAATAATTTCAATATAGAATTATAAAGCAAAACTCTCTAACCCTTGACAAACTCTTTAGATTTAATTTTCTTGCCATGCCACAACTTAGTCTTTTCTTTATACATTTTCGAATTTTCATAAGAAAATTGGCGAAATTCCTCTAATTCATTAAGTTGCAGCATTCTTATTGCTCATGCACGACTCAGATCAAAATTCAAATTTTTCAAAGCCCAAAACGTTTTATGCTCAAGCTCTAATGGTAAATGACAAGTTTTCCCATATACTAACTGATAACTGCCCAAAAGGTAGTTATTTAGGCCTCAATTATATAGGGATTTGTGTGTCCTTTATGCTTATTAGGGTTGGTTTTGGATAGATATTACATGATTTAACCCATTTGGAAGAATGGAAGCATTGGAAATTATTTTGTGCAGATTATGCTGCTAAGCGACTGGAGGGAGCAAATTCTATGCTGCAGCAAAACTGGGAGCAGAAACTGCCACATCACAGCTCGTTAGCCAACTTCATGAACCGACTTCTGTTGAGTTATTTTCAGGATAAAGGAGCAAGGAGAGCCCTACACGTGTCCAAGTTGACCTAATTCAAGTCTCCTGTCCTTCTATAAAAGGAAGTAGCCGTCAAAGTCAAAGGCATTCCATGTTTTCCCTTGGAAGCCGAATAGTATAGGGAGATTGAAGATCATCAAGAACGCCATTTACCGCAAGCTGATTAGGGAGTTTACTTTCTTTATTAACTTGTGGTTATGGACATGCATACTCAGATTGTAATTCGTATTCCTATGCCCATTATGAACTAAGTAGCTTAGGGTGTTGGTTAGGAATAATGTGATTACTGTGCTTCATCTCTAGTAATAAATTGACTATCGCATTTTGGTTAATTGTTGTGCTTAAACTCATTTTATGCCCGCCTGGCCAGCCGGTATGGATACCTCTCTCTAGTTTCAGGGATGATTTAGAGAGTGTGTGGCAATTATCCACACTACGATCATTGTGTATTGGTGAACGCCAGTGACTGAGCTAGGGATAGCCAGTTGCCTAGTGCTTGATCGGTCGCTCTTCATTGGGTTTGAAACATATCCCAAAAGATCCGGAGTTCCGGGAGGAATCCACTAATAATACTGCGAGAAATGCATGATCAATAATATTGCTAGAGCATATCTTAGAACAATCACTAAAGCCTAGCCAGCGCCTGTCTTTAATATGTTTATCTATTTGTTTACTCGTTGTTCTGTCATTTATTTTGCTTCAGCATAATTCCGATAAAACCCAATCATTTTGTTATCTTTGAAACCATTAGGAAGTTACGCAAAATAGATAAAGTGGAAACTCATTCAGACCTTGGATTGATAATATTACTTGCTGCAGACTGTGTATACTTGCACAGGAATTCTAGAGTATTTTATACTACATTTTTACTCACTCTAGGAACCCAACACTAACCTATAGGAAGACATACCAAGAGGAGTCTTATAGGTTGTCCTATAAGCCCAAAGAGCCTCATCCAACCTAAAAGACCAATCCTTTCAAGATGGATGGACTACTTTCTCTAGAATTGATTTAATTTCCCTGTTACTAATTTCAGCTTGACCATTTGCTTGTGGGTGATAAGGGGTAGTTATCCTATGCTTAATCTCATATATACTTAGCTAACAGCTTAGTTAAGATATTATTAACAAAATGTGTACCCTCATCACTCACTAGAGCTCTAGGTCTCCCAAACCGCGTAAAGATGTGCGATTGAAGGAACCTTGCTACTGTCTCGGCATCATTCTGATGGCATGCGATGGCCTCCACCCATTTGGACACGTAATCAACTGCCAATAAGATAAAAACATTGCCATTAGAAGGGGGAAATGGCCCCATAAAATCAATACCCCATACATCGAATAATTCAACTTCTAAAATGTAAGAGACATTTCATCTCTAGGCCCTAAGTTTCCTCTCCTTTGGTAAGCATCACATTGCTTGTAGAACCAATGGGCATCCTTTAATAAGGTAGGCCAGAAGAATCCACAATGCAAAATCCTCATAGCTATCCTCTGACCGCTGAAATGGCCTCCATATGGCGAAGAGTGACATTGCTCCAGGATTTCCTTTGCTTCATCACCTGAAACACACCTACGAATAATACCGTCAGAGCATTGCTTATACATAAACGGCTCATCCCAATAGAAAAACTTTGCATCATGCTTAAACTTTTTCCTCTGCCTCCAATCCATGTCAATAGGAGTTACTCTATTTACCAAAAAGTTGGCAATATCAGCATACCAAGGGGCATCCCTGACTACCTTTACCTCAACAGCAAAAAGTTGTTCATCTGGAAAAGAATCGGAAATGGCAGATTGCTTCTACAAAGATGATGATGGATCAAGACGAGATATATGATCTGCAATGACATTTTCTGATCTCTTCTTGTCCTTTATCTACAAGTCGAATTCCTGCAATAATAAAACCCAACGAATTAGTCTAGGCTTTGCATCTTTCTTAGACATTAAATACCTTATTGCTGCATGATCTGTGAACACCGTGACTTTGGATCCAACCAAATATGGCCAAAATTTCTGAAAAGCAAATACAACAGCTAACAACTCCTTTTTAGTAGTTGTGTAGTTGACTTGTTCTTCATTTAAAACCTTGTTTGCATAATATATAGGATGGATAAATTTGCTCTGCTTTTGCCCCAGCATAGTGTCTTGAGCATGCTTGTCCAGGGCGAGTTGTGCCTATTGCCGCATGTCCAAACCATCCTCACCCATCATGTTTAATGCCATGTAGTTAGTTTTGTTATTTCCTTTTCGTTGTAACTAGTTTTGGAGGCGTATGACTCCTCGTGATTTTCATGTTTAAGCCTGTCAGATCAAATATGCTTCAAAATGTACTATAGGGGGGGACCAAGTAGTCATCAAACCACCCCCTACCAAGCATTGTATACTTTCTTGCAATCAAGCTTTCTTGCACCATTGTATTCAATGCTCTGTTTTAAAGATGTTTTCAATGTTTTTTCTCTCTCACGTTTTATAAAACCAATTTTCTCCTAAAACGTGAGTGGAGGCTAGACCCTACGCCGAAGTTGTCCGCGATTTGCGATTTTTGTACGGCTGACTTGCCCGCCGGGTTAGGACAAGTGCCGCACAATCGCCCGTCCCGAGTTTGAAAGTTTGCGATTGTGACAAGTGGTATCAGAGCCTAGTTGGCTCCTTGGCTTTCGAGAAGTTGTAAGCATGTCGGCGACCAAACAAATGGGCAAGACCCACGTTGAGCGACTCGTAGAGATAGAAGAACAGTTGCTATACCTGAGAGAAGTACCTGACTTAGTACGATATGTCGAAAGTCGACTTGATAAGATCTCCGAAAAGTTGGGTGAGATAGATGCAGTGAATGCCCGAATTGATGGGCTACCTGTACAAGAGTTGGCAATAAGGGTAGAAACCCTGGAAAGCAAAGCTACGAACCCTTGTAGCACTGAATGTGGAGAAAGTTCCACGAGTTTCGTCGACAAGATGAACGAGCGGGTCGACGAGTTGAATACATCCCAAACAACCATGCTGCGGTTGTTCAACGAAATGACAGAAGACTTTAGAGCAACCATCGAAACCTTGAGAGGTGAGATGGCCGAGATGAATACTCGCCTGAATCTAACCATGCGAGCAGTGGAGAACCAGACCCCGAACCAAGGGCATGGGGTGCACAACAAGATTAAGGTCTCGGAACCCAAAGCCTTCAGTGGGAAAACCAAATCAAAGCAAGTAAAAAAGAATGGAAATTCAATTGGGAAAACTACTTAGGGAATTGATTTCGCCGATTTCGTTTAGGATTGATTTTAAAGAATAAGTTATTATGCACAATGAAATTATGAGCCAAAGACCCTTTAATCACAACTACCTCTCCCGAGTATAATTGATTCTCATGCAAATTAACCAACTTGATATCCCTATCTAAGTTTATTAATAAGCAAGGCAATGAGATCTTTTAACCAATTCTAAAGTTAATCTAAAACCGTCAAGAATTAGAAAGTAAACTTTATTCATGCAATCTTGAGCAAGTCTAGATCAAATCCCCTCTCCCGAGCTAGATTCGAAACTTAAATCATCCAACTAATGACCAATTAATTGAAAGCATTAAATCAAGATTACAAACACAACAACAATGCACAACTTAAACCATAAATCAATCCATAAACTTAATCAACTACATCAATCCCTAAGCCACAAGTTTAGCTACTCATGAATGTAAATACAAGCTCAACTAAACAAGTGAAAGCCATAAATCTAACTAAAGAAAGAAAAGGGAAAAGAAAACTCAATGTAGGCCGAGTCCCGACGTCCCCGTCACGATCCCCACGAACAATGGGTTGATTTCCAAGTTCCTCCTTTATTTTCAGCTCCAAAAGGCCCCTATTCTGTCCTCTTTACGGCTCCAAAAGGTCCCAAATTGATCTCCCCCAAAAAACCTAGCCGAAAGGATGCTTAAATAGCAAAATTTCGTCATAGCGTCGAGACGCTGTCAAGACAGCGTCGCGACGCTGTCGAGATCCGCATTTTTGGAAATTTTGTTTATAGCGTCGCGGCGCTGGTCCTAGCGTCGCGACGCTATTTTTTTTTTTTTTTTTTTTTTTTTTTTTTTTTATAGATTGGAAGCTCCATTTGACTCCAATTGATGAATTAAGCTTCAAGCACATACTTCCTACAAATAAAACATAAAAATGCATAAATTTGGGCAAATAATTGAAAAAGACTAGCTTAATTAATCAGAGAAAAATAGCTAGCTATGCTCGCTATCAGAACCGTGACGCGAAAGAACTTGAAAATTTCATCTTCGACGTGGAACAGTATTTTAAAGCCACTGGAACTACTTCAGAGGAGATGAAAATCACATTGGCCACAATGCATCTCTCTAATGATGCAAAGCTATGGTGACACACTAAGGTGAACGACATTCAGAGTGGCCTGGCCACAGTTAACTCTTGGGAAGACCTCAAGAAAGAGTTGAGGGCTCAGTTCTTCCCCGAAAATGTTGAATTCATAGCGAGACGCAAGCTTCGAGAATTGAAGCACACAAGAGGGATAAGAGAATATGTCAAGCAATTTTCTGCCGTAATGTTTGATATCCGTGACATGTCCGAGAAGGACAAAGTGTTCTGCTTTGTTGAAGGGTTAAAGCCATGGGCAAAGACTAAGCTATACGAACAGAGAGTCCAAGATCTTGCCTCTGCCCTGGCTGCCGCTGAAAGACTCTTTGACTTAGGTGGTGACCCAGTTCCTCAAAAGAAGTACGTACCACCGCCACACAATGGAAATCGGCCTTTCAGGCCCATGAATCAGAAGCCTGGAGAGACTGATAAGAAGCCTCAGACCTCTTCCTCAGGTCCTCCCCGAGGACCCTACCCACCGAGGCAGAACCAGCAATGGCCCCTTTCTTGTCTCCTATGTAAGGGTCCCTATAGACTGTATGACTGCCCTAACCGAGTTGCTCTCACTGCCCTCCAAGCCGCAGTACAATCTGGCAACTTGCCTGAACCTGAAGTTGAGGGCAACAAATTAGAGGAAGAAGAGAACACACCCAGGATGGGAGCCCTAAAGTTCTTATCTGCCATTCAGAGAAAGGCCTCCGGGTCGAAAGACACGCTCGAGAGGGGACTGATGTTTGTGGATGCCATCATCAATGGTGGGCTTGCTAAGAACCCCCAAACTTGAATCATTGCTCGTCCCTGAGCAATGCTAGCCTACAAAAACTCTAACTCATCATCCCATATCCAGCTTGCAGTCAAAATGGCCTACTAAAGCACCTAGCTACTTCTTGACAAGCCTACCTCTCTGAATGCATACAACTACTCAACAAAGCACTACTCTTTTAAAATACCCTTTCAACTTGACATTTTCAAATTTTTAGTGCTCTTCTAATGATCCTCTAGCTCAACCTATTTACAAAAGTCATCATATCAAATTATACCAGCCTATTGACATCAAGGAAGCCACTAACCTTCAAGCCTAAACTTAGCACAAACCTCAATCTTAAAGCTTGCAAAGCAATCCTATAGTCTCTTTGCCTAACCTCTAAAGCTTCTAAGCTCAACCTAAACTTCTCTCAACTTTTTATTCTTTTTTTTTTACCAACTTAGAAAGTCTCATAGGTCATAGCTTTTTGGTCCAAGAATGGCAACACTTTATGGTGAAACTCACCTTAGCCTCCAAGCTCATCACCTAGCGAGAACTACACTCATTTCCCTTAGAGTTGACTAAGATTTGCTCTCTAGCAACCACTTCCTTGCTTCTTAGAATGGCGACACTTTTTGGTGAAGCTCACTTAAGCCCTGGGGAAGATTGTAACCTTCAAGCTAACACTCATCCCTTTATCCATCTCATTTGAACTTTTCTTTTCTGCTCATTTTTTTTAAACGTTTTCTCTTCCCTTGAGCTGCTTTTTGACGCAGGGGCAAACTATGGGTATCATAAATCCCCCTGGTTACTAGGCAAGCTCAAGGAAAATAGAAAACCTTCAAAAAGGGAGAGGAGTGCATCTTAGGCAAAACTAAGACAAAGAGGAATGCTTTCTAAGTTGCCTTTTCTATTTCTTTTTCATGTTTTTTTTTTCAAGGGTTACCTCACCCCCAAACTTAATCCATTCATTGTCCCCAATGAGTGAGAAAGCAAGGCAAGGACCCCCAAATTTTTTTTTTTTTTTAGAGAAGCTAAGGCTTATCGCTTAGGAGGATTATAAGGTTTGGGCAAAAGGACTAGGAACAAACTTTCCTAAGATTTGAGCTAAGCTAAGGAGGAAAATTGGGAAGCTTCCTATCCACCTAAGGACTTAAAGCACAACAAGATAATCAAACTAAGCAAATAGGCTAGGCTATTGGGGATCATTACACAAAACACTTTCTTTTCAAGCAAAACAGATTTTTTTTTTCACAGCTGCTGCTGCAGCATTCAGCAAGGCTAAGCTTAACCAAAAGAACAGCCTAGAGCTACAGCTAGGCCTTACCTACTTCCACACAAGCTGGACAATCCATATTTTCAAAGCAGAACACAATATACCAGTTGCAACATGCTAAAAATCAGAAATTCAAAATTCTCTAACAGAAAATTTATGCACCAGATGGCTACTCTAGCTTACTTAGCATTTCAAACAAGCTTAGTATTGCTAAGCATCAACAATTTCAGCAGCTCACCAATCTTAACACTTTGCATTAGATGGCTTTGTGAGCAAGCATTACAATTATGCGCCAAGTGACTACTTAGAACTGAAATAGTATTTTCAGTAAGCATGACACCTCTCAAGACAAAATAGGACCATTGCCCAATTGCAAATTTTTACCCATTCAAGAAAAATCCAACAACTCCATAAAAGGTAAATTCATTAAACTTCATTGGATCATATGGGAACAACTAGCTAACACACATTCAGCCACATACACTTTTCAAATTACACTTTGAATGCTAGAAATTTTGCATGATTTCAACTACTTCAGCCTTTGCACCATAGCATTATCCAAACTTGATATGCATTCAATTGATTTAAACATTAAAATATGCACACCTATGGAACTTTCATTCATACAAATTTCCTTTTTCTCCACAACAAAAGCTACAGAAAGCATGATAGATAACAGACAAGCAAACTTAAAACTTCCTCCCTTGATTATAGCTAAATCTGAAAATTCCTCCCATCAATGCCCACTGCCTTTTCTGCCATGCCTGCTGCAACTTCTGATATGAGCTTGCTGTCAATCTGCTGCAGCTCATCAGAATTTCCTTCCTTGAAAAATTGCAACCCCAAAATCTGCTGCATCAAGATTTTCTTCCATTTTGCATGAGATTCCCTACCAAAAACCAAAGCTTGACAAAAACATTAAACTCAATAACTAATAAAAATTATCAATAAAAGAGAAACTAACTTTAAAATATTAACTAACAACTAATGGCTACAAATTAAAGACATCACAATAGAAATTTAAATTGCTATTTAAACCACCTTTAGGGCTCAACATAGAATCTGTAACTTGAAAGCACACTGCCCTTTTTCTTCAAATTTCAAATTTCCAACAAATTGCAAAAGGCATAACACATTTGGAATTCTTCTCCCCAATAGTGTTTTAGCCTTTGCCCATTCAATTTAAACTCTTTCCCATCATTATCAACACATTGTTTAAACACAAATGAATCATCCCAAAAATAAAACTTTATCTCATGGAAAAACTTTTTCAATTGTTGCTTTGATAAACCATGGGGCAATGTTCCAAAAGCAAGGTAATTGGTAAGGTCAACATACCAAAGTGTTTTCATTTTTTGGTTGTGAGCTACTGTAAAAAACAACTCATCAAGGAAATAATTTTCAAACTCAAACTGTTGAAATAATTCCAATGAAGTGAATGGTTGTGTAGGTGGATTTTTCTTATCAATCAACTCTAAGGATTCAAAAGTCCTATTAAAACCAAAAACCTCGCCTACACTACTTGTAAGCTCAAGCTCCACTTTGTCTAATTCCAAAGCCTCAATTCCACTTTTTCCCAACTGTTGTATGTTTTGCTCTCTCATTTCCTTCTCAACTTGATCATCAACCAACTTATCTTTCACTTGAATGACAGAACACTCTTCAATATCAGTGGGGGACTTTATGGCATCAAAGACACTAAACTTCACTTCTTGGTCATTCACCCTCATAGTTAGCTCACCCTTTTGGACATCTATCAAGGTTCTCCCGGTTGCTAAAAAGGGTCTTCCTAGAATTATGGGGACATCTTTGTCCGCTTCATAGTCCAAAATGATAAAATCAGCCGGGAAGATAAACTTATCTACTTGCACCAAAATATCCTCAATCTTTCCTTCGGGATAAGTGATAGACCTATCAGCAAGTTGTAATGTAACTGTGGTTGGCCTAGCTTCTCCTATGCATAATTTCTTAAAAATGGATAAAGGCATGAGATTTATGCTAGCTCCCAAGTCACAAAGAGCTCTCCCCAACTCCTTACCTCCTATAGAAACAGGAATGGTAAAAGTTCCAGGGTCTTTCACTTTGGGTGGAATTTTGTTTGTCAAAATGGCACTACACTCCCCAGTCAAAGACACGGTTTCATACTCACCCAATCTCCTTTTCTTGGTTAAAATATCCTTGAGGAACTTTACATAGTTGGGCATTTGTTCCAAGGCCTCAACTAGTGGTATATTAATGTGAAGTTGCTTCAAAACCTCAAGGAATTTCTTAAACTGACCATCTTGATTTTTCTGCTTAAGCCTTTGGGGAAAGGGTGGTGGGGGTGGTTTAAATGTTGGGGAAGGTGTAGGAATTGACTTGGTTGGTGCTAAAGGGGCTGTCCTAAGTGTCTCCTCAATTTCCTCATTTTCAGCCACTTTTTCACTTGATTTTTCTGCACTTTTTTCACTGTCATTTTGCACATCAACTTGCTGTCCAACTTTCTTTGGTTGGGTGGGTTCTTTCTTTTCAACCAATGTCTTACCACTTCTCAATTCCACAGCTTGAACTTGCTCTTTTCTTTCCCTTTTTGAATTTTCAGTGTCAGAGGGAAGTTTACCATGAGGTCTTACCTTCAATTCATTAGCTATTTGACCCATTTGCACTTCCAAATTTCTTAAAGAAGCTTGATGAGTTTGAATGACAGCATCCGTTTTGGCCATGTATTCCTTGAACAAGCTCTCTAAAGAAGTACCTGGAATATGTTGGTTCATGGTGTTTTGGTATTGAGCATTAGCTTGCTGGTTTTGTTGCCCAAATCCAAGTGGACCATTCATCTTTTGTTGAGCTTGTTGGGTGTTGGAATTACTTCCTTGACTTCCCCAAGCAAAATTAGGATGATTTCTCCAACCCGGATTATAGGTATTGGAATGGAGGTTATTCCATTGGGCATTTTGGTTTCCAACATAGCACACTGAAGCTGGATTACTTGGGCAAAACTCAAAAGTGTGATCCTCTCCACAATAAACACATGAATCTATGGAATTCTGGTTTATATTGATTGCTGCAACAGTCTGTTTTGCACCAGAATTCAGCATATTCAAATTTTCAAGCCCCACGGTCAACTTTTTCATCATGCTCTCCATTGAATCAAACCTTGCATTAAAAGATGTAACTGTGTCAGCCTCTATCATTCCTTTATTTTTCTTCCCAGCCACACTTCTAGAATCAGACCATTGACAACTATTTGTGGAAATTCTCTCCAAAATGGCATAAGCTTCATCATAAGTCTTGGATAATAAAGCACCATTAGCTGAAGCATCTACCATGTTTTGAGTAGCCCAATTCAACCCATTATAAAAAGTCTCCATTTGAATGCAGTGGGGTAGTCCATGGTGAGGGCATTTTCTCAATAATTCCTTAAATCTCTCCCAAGCTTCACTAAAGGACTCATCCTCAAATTGCCTAAAGGACACTATATCAGCTCTAAGCTTGGCATTTCTAGTGGGAGGGAAGTACTTAATGAGGAATTTCTCTGCTAACTCATTCCATGTAGTGATAGAGCCAGGAGCAAAGTTATTCAACCAAGCTTTAGCCCCATCCCTCAAAGAATAAGGAAACAAGGTTAACCTCAAAGCATCTTGAGAAACTCCTTGAATTTTGAATGAGTCACTCACTCCCAAAAAGGATTTAAGGTGTAGATGTGGGTCCTCAGAAGGTAATCCATGAAATTGTCCCACCGTTTGTAACATTTGGAACATAACAGGCTTCATTTCAAAATTGTGTGCCTGTATCTCGGGTCTAGCTATCCCAGGGTACAACTCATTGAAGGTAGGGACGGCATAGGCTCTAATAGCTTTTCCCCTATCATTGGCTATAAGGACAGGGTTTTCAGCTTGGTTTTCTACCCTAGGTTGCTGATTTACCTCAGGATTAGGCTGCTGGTTGTTTTGGTTTTCTTGATTTCTAGGAGGTACAAGGGGTAAAAGAGGTGGTGGATCCATCCTATTGTTTCTCTCCCTTTGTTCCCTTCTCCTCCTATGAAAAGTCCTTTCAATTTCAGGGTCCAAACCGAATTCTAAGTCAGGGAATTCGTTCATACACAGTTACCAGCACCTGCAAAATCAAACAACCAAGTTAGAAGTTGTTTTAGCACCAATTTCACCAAATTTCAGCTCAAAAATAGCAAAAATCAACTCAATCCCCGGCAACGGCGCCAAAAACTTGTTGCCTTGTGCAAAGTAATTCTAAATATGCAAGAAAAACTCACAAACACACGTGCAAGTGCACACGATCAGCAGCAAGTGATAAGTATTTTTATATCGTTCTCCACAGGGATTGATGCACGAAAATCACTATTTCTAAGCCTATTTTTTAATGAAATTCAAAGTAACCAAGAACCAAATATTTTTTCTTAACTAAGTGCAAGAGATTAAAATGGTAAACAAGCTGAAAATGATAAGGACTTAAGTAAAATTCAATAAAAACAGCGAATTAGCACAGAGAAGGCAAGGTTCAGATTAGGGGCTGTCCACTCTCACAGGTTGTTTGCTGCAGCAGAACTCTAAATTTACAACTCACCCAGTATTTTCTACGGGAATTTTCCAATTCTCCTATAGGTAGGGTGATTAAACTCCCATTTAACCCCTTCTTTTTAGCCTAACTGATTTAGTGCCTTAGGTGGTTATTTATCCCTAAATACCCACTCATTTTCATGATCATTAAAGACTAAGGTAAAGCAAAGTAGTCGGTTATCTATTGTTTTCCCAAACACTAAATAACAATGCTAGAAAATGGTTGGCCAAACGAAATTCTAGCTTTAAGCATGAAGAACACTTTACTTTAAGTTGCAATATATAAAGTTCCACTAAAACAAACAACAAGTTCAAGTTTAAGCACCCTAATCCTCACCTAAGAGGATTTAGCTCATGTTCAAGGTGAAAATAATGAAAATACAGCAGTGAACTACCATACCATTCATAATTACAACCTTAAATACAAACTAAACACTAGAAGAAGGAAGAATAAGAGAAAAAGGATGAAGAAAAGAAGCTTCCAAGGTAGATTCCAGCTTTCCCAAGTTGGAGATCCTCCTTTAGCAGCAGCCTCCTTGTCTTTTTCTCCTCTCAAATGACAGCAACAACTTCTAGGTTAATTCTCCACCTTTTTTTTTCATTCTTTGGGCAAAAGAAGCATTTATACCCTCTCTTTTCATTGATTTCAGGGCTGATTAGACACATAAATCCACATGGACCTTCCCCAATTGGTTGAGATGGGACAAATCAGCTCCACATGGCTGCCAGCTCAATTAATGAGAGATCCCACGAGTTTAGCACGTGCAGTCTTTTAAATTCCAGACTTTCTGCCTTCTGCTTGTGAAATCAGTTGCTGCAGCAAAACCTGAGTGGCCCTATACCAGAAAAATCAGCTCAAACATAAGAAATCTGCACCAAATTTAGTTCAAGCCTTGCCTATTGATATGTAAAAAAAATGTTCATAAAAGAATACTCATTTTCAAGCACAAACCAAAGCTCAAACACATCAAAGAATAGAGTTTTTAAGCCTAAAAGAGAACCAATAGCTCTTATTTCTAAGAGCTATCAGGTACCATGATTGATTCTGGCGCCACCCACAATTTCATCTCCGAACAAGAAGCCCGTAGGCTGGAATTAAAGATTGAAAAAGATGCTGGCAAGATGAAAGCGGTTAATTCTGAAGCATTACCTATCGTGGGAACTTCCAGAAAAGTTCCATTGAAATTGGGTGAGTGGACAGGTAATGTGGACCTTGTGGTGGTTCGCATGGACGACTTCGATGTGGTACTGGGAATGGAATTTCTTTTGGAGCATAAGGTGATCCCTTTACCACTCGCCAAATGTATGATCGTCACCGACAATAATCCCACCATAGTTCCAGCGAGTATCAAACAACCCAGCGACATGAGAATGATTTCGGCCCTACAGTTGAAGAAAGGCCTTCGTCGAGACGAACCCACTTTTATGGCCATCCCAATGGTCGAAGAACCCTCTACAGCGAAAGAAGTCTCGCCAGAAGTTTGCGATGTCTTACAAGAATATGTTGACATAATGCCTGATGGCTTGCCAAAGGCCTTGCCACCTCGGTGGGGAATTGATCACGAGATTGAGCTCCTTCCAGGGACTAAACCTCCAGCGGAAAATGCATATCGTATGGCACCACCGGAATTGGCCGAATTGAGAAAGCAATTAGACGAACTCCTGAGTGCAGGGTTTATTCGTCCTGCAAAAGCGCCCTATGGGGCTCCTGTGCTGTTTCAGAAAAAGAAGGATGGGACCATGCGCTTATGTATCGACTACCGAGCCCGGAACAAAGTCACAGTGAGAAACAAGTATCCAGTGCCGCTGATATCTGATCTATTTGACCAGTTATACGGAGCTAGATACTTCACCAAGTTAGACCTCCGGTCGGGATATTATCAGGTTCGCATTGCTGAAGGTGACGAGCCTAAGACCACGTGTGTTACGAGATACGGGGCTTTTGAATTCCTGGTGATGCCCTTTGGCTTGAAAAACGCACCAGCCACTTTCTGTACGTTGATGAATTAGGTCTTCCACGAGTACCTCGATCAGTTTGTAGTGGTTTATCTGGACGACATAGTCGTATACAGCCCCACGCTGGAAGAACACCGAGTGCACTTACGTCTCGTCTTTGACAAGCTCAGGCAGAATCAGCTATATGTAAAGAGAGAAAAATGTGCTTTCGCGCAGCAACACATAAACTTCTTGGGCCATGTGATAGAATATGGCCGAATCAGTATGGACAGTGACAAGGTGAAGGCCATCCAAGAATGGAGAGTTCCTACTTCTGCGACCGAGCTCCGTTCATTCTTGGGCTTGGCAAATTATTATCGTCAGTTCATCGAAGGATTTTCCCGACGAGCTGCTCCACTAACAGAATTATTGAAGAAAGATGTAACCTGGCATTGGTCAGACGAATGTTAGAGAGCTTTCGAAGAGCTGAAGACCACCATGACAAGGGGCCCTGTCCTTGGATTGGTGGACGTGTCGAAGCCATTCAAAGTCGAGACCGATGCGTCCGACTTTGCTCTCGGAGGCGTACTTCTTCAGGAAGGTCACCCTATCGCCTACGAGAGCCGCAAGTTAAATAGTGCTGAAAGGAGATACACTGTCTCCGAGAAAGAAATGTTGGCAGTTATACATTGCCTGAGAGCCTGGAGGCAATATTTGTTGGGATCACGCTTCGTGGTTAGAACCGAAAATATTACTATCTGTCACTTCTTCGATCAGCCAAAGTTGACTGCAAAGCAAGCGCGGTGGCAAGAATTCTTGGCTGAGTTCGATTTTAGATTTGAACACAAGAAAGGAAAGAGCAATCAAGCAGCAGACGCCCTGAGTCGAAAGGGTGAGCATGCGGCCATGTGCATGCTCGCTCATATTCATTCCAGTAAGGTTGACGGATCCATGCGCGACATCATCAAAGAACAGTTATTGAAAGACCCCTCAGCCCAAACTGTCGTGTCCTTAGCCAAAGCCGGAAAGACCAGGCAGTTTTGGGTCGAGGACGATTTGCTGATGACAAAAGGGAATCGATTGTATGTTCCCCGAGCAGGAGACATTAGAAAGAAACTGATGTATGAGTGTCACGACACTCTATGGGCAGGTCATCCTGGATGGCAGCGTACGTACGCCCTTCTAAAGAAAGGGTACTTCTGGCCAAACATGCGTGACGATATTATGCAGTACACGAAGACTTGTCTGATATGCCAACAAGATAAAGTTGAGAAAGAAAAGGTGTCGGGGCTCCTCGAACCTTTGCCAGTTCCATCCAGGCCTTGGGAGAGTGTTTCCATGGACTTCATCACTCACCTTCCGAAGGTAGGGGACCACGAAGCAATCTTAGTTATCATTGATCGATTTTCGAAGTATGCAACCTTTGTGGCAACCCCTAAGCAATGTTCAGCTGAGTTGACGACCCAACTATTCTTCAAGCACGTTGTCAAGTTGTGGGGTATTCCATCAAGTATTGTGAGTGACAGAGATAGTCGTTTTATCTGCACCTTCTGGACAGAATTATTCACATTCTTGGGGACGAGTTTGAATATATCCTCGAGCTATCACCCACAGACTGATGGGCAAACCGAAAGATTCAACTGCATGCTTGAAGAGTATCTACGCCACTTTGTTAATGCCCGACAGAAGAACTGGGTGCAGTTGCTAGATGTGGCTCAGTTTTGTTTCAATTGCCAAACAAGTTCATCTACAGGAAAGAGCCCTTTTGAGATCGTTAGCGGCAGACAACCTTCCCTACCTCATATCATCGACCATCCTTATGCAGGGAAGAATCCTCAGGCCCAGAATTTTACAAAGGAGTGGAAACAGACCACTGACATTGCTCGAGCCTACCTAGAGAAAGCCTCCAAACGCATGAAGAAGTGGGCGGACAGGAAGCGTCGCCCCCTTGAATTTCGAATTGGAGACCAAGTCCTTATAAAGCTGAGACCCAAACAGATTCGATTCCACAGCCGAAAAGACCAAAGACTTGTGCGGAAGTATGAAGGACCTGTGGAAGTCCTCAAGAAAATCGGGACCACGTCTTATAGGGTGGCGTTGCCTGCATGGATGAAAATTCACCCAGTAATTCATGTGAGCAACTTAAAGCCCTATTACCCCGATCCAGATGATGATCGTCGTAATGCCGTTGTTCGACCTGGTATTGATCTAAAACAGAAAGAAGCCAAAGAAGTTGAAGAGATCCTTGATGAGTGCGTCAGGAAGACTGGAAGACCCGTACGGAGGATCCAAGAATTCCTTGTCAAATGGAAGGACCTCCCTACGGAAGAAACAACCTGGGAACAAGTTGAAGACCTTGAAGCCTGGACACAGAAGATTGAAGACTTCAAGCGACATCAGTTGACAGGGACGTCAACAGTTTAAGTGGGGGAGAATGTCTTGAGCATGCTTGTCCAGGGCGAGTTGTGCCTATGGCCGCATGTCCAAACCATCCTCACTCATCATGTTTAATGCCATGTAGTTAGTTTTGTTATTTCCTTTTCGTTGTAACTAGTTTTGGAGGCGTATGACTCCTCGTGATTTTCATTTTTAAGCCTGTCAGATCAAATATGCTTCAAAATGAACTATAGGGGGGACCAAGTAGTCATCAAACCACCCCCTACCAAGCATTGTATACTTTCTTGCAATCAAGCTTTCTTGCACCCTTGTATTCAATGCTCTCTTTTAAAGATGTTTTCAATGCTTTTTCTCTCTCACGTTTTATAAAACCAATTTTCTCCTAAAACGTGAGTGGAGGCTAGACCCTACGCCGAAGTTGTCCGCGATTTGCGATTTTTGTACGGCTGACTTGCCCGCCGGGTTAGGACAAGTGCCGCACAATCGCCCGTCCCGAGTTTGAAAGTTTGCGATTGTGACACATAGCACCTACCGCAACATCACTTGCATCACACATTACCTCAAATGGTAAATTCCAATTAGCTGTGCACAAAGAATGGGTGCTGAGATTAAAGCAGCCTTTAAAGTTTCAAAAGCCTTCGTACAATCTGCATTAAAGTAAAAAACATGATCAGTACACAATAAGTTACAAAGAGGTTTACTGATTTTTGAAAAATCCTCTATGAACCTCCTATAAAATCCAGCATGACCTAAATGACTCCGAATTCCTTTCACTGAATTCGGTGGTTCTAGTCTCTCAATAACCTCAATTTTTTCTCTATCAACTTCTAGACCATTCTTAGAAATCCTATGACCTAACACTATGCCTTCCTTCACCATGAATTGACATTTTTCTCAATTAAGAACATGATGGGTATCCTCACATCTCTTTAACACCTTACCTAAATTATCCAAACAATTCTGAAAAGACTCTCCAAAAACTGAAAAATCGTCCATGAATACCTCAACAGTGGACTCAATCATATCAGAAAAAATTGCTAACATACACCGCTGAGATGTTGCTGGAGCATTACAAAGGCCAAAAGGCATTCGCCTGAAAGCAAACGTCCCATAAGGGCAGGTGAAAATGGTTTTTTCCTGATCCTCGGGAGCAATGGTAATCTAGTTATACCCAGAATAACCGTCTAAGAAACAGTAGTAGGCCTGACCAGCCAATCTATCCAACATCTGGTCAATAACCGGCAGAGGGAAATGGTCCTTACGGGTAGCTTTATTAAGCCTCATGTAATCCATACAAACCCTCCAGCCAGTTACAGTCCTGGTTGGGATCAACTCATTGTCTTTATTGCTCACCACAGTGACACCTCCTTTCTTAGGAACACATTGGACAGGGCTCACCCAATTGTTGTCTGCAATTGGATAAATGATGCCAACATCCAACCATTTAATCACCTCCTTTTTAACAACCTCTTTCATTGCAGGGTTAAGCCTTCTCTGTTGCTCAATAATTCTAAAGGATCCCTCCTCTAGAGTGATTTTGTGCATACAGAAAGATAGGCTAATTCCCTGAATGTCAGCCAATGTCCAACCGATAGCTTTGCGGTATTGCTGCAGCAATTTAATTAAGGTCTCTTCATGCTCCGGCATTAAATCTGATGCAACAATAATGGGCAACGTCTCACCTTCCCCAAGATACACATACTTTAGATGATCCGGCAAGGGCTTCAAATCTAAAGTAGGTGCCTCAATCAGGGGATAACTTAATAAGAGGAGCCTTCCTTTGATCTAAATCTAAAGACTCAAAAACATCCTCACACCTAAACACTTCTTTTTCATTTTTTCTTTCTAAAGAACAAACTCCTAAATCTTCTACATTAGCCTCTCCATGATCTTCCAAATGCTTGCTAGCCGAATCCTGTATTGTTGTCTCAACAATTTTTCTCGCCAGAATCCTAATGAAAAAGCAATCTTCCATTTCGTCTGGATACTTCATGGCCTTAAACACATTAAATTTTACTTCCTCATTACAGACTCTCATTGTTAATTCCCTTTTTTGAACATCTATTAACGCTCTACCAAAAATGGATGACCTAAAATAATTGGGACATCTTTATCAGCCTCATAGTCTAGAATAATAAAATCAACAGGAAATATGAATTTATCCACTTTCACTAAGACATCCTTAATTTTACCCTCTGGATATGTGATAGACCTATCAGCTAATTGGAGTGTGATTGTGGTAGGTCTAGCTTCACCAATACCTAGCTTTCGATAGACCGAAAGAGGCATAAGGTTAATGCTCGCACCTAAATCACAGAGTGCTCTACCTAATTCTTTTTCCACCTATAGATACAGGTATAGTAAATGATCCTGAATCCTTAGCCTTGGGTGGTAGCCCATTCTTAAAAATAGCACTACATTCCTCAGTAAGAGATACAGTTTCAAACTCACCTAACCTCTTCTTTTTAGTTAAAATATCCTTAAGAAATTTAGCATAAGTAGGCATTTGCTCAATAACTTCTACTAAAGAGATATTTATATGCAATTGCTTAAGAATCTCTAAAAACTTCTTAAATTGACCATCCTGATTCTTAGGCCTTTTCCTTTGTGGAAAAGGTAGAGGTGGTACATAAGGTGGGGGCGGCACATAAGGTAGTTCCACATATGGAACAGTACCAGATGCTCCAGCATCTTTAGTGCTGCCTCCAGCACCCTGACCAGTCTCCCACTCTTTCTCAACAACAAATTTTTATCAAAATTATTATCTAAATTCTGGGGTTTACTAGACTCTTTTCTTACCTGCTCCTTACCTTCCTTTTTAGGGTGTTCAGTATCTGAAGGAAGTTTCCCCTGAGGCCGTGCCTTCAGCTCATTAGCTAGTTGACCCACTTGCAATTCCAGGGTTCTCATTGAAGCTTGATTACTTTGAATTGCGGCATCTGTACGAGCCATATATTCTTTCATCATTGCCTCAAGAGAACTCCCCGAATTTTGCTGGGGCAATACCTGCGCTTTTGCAAATCCTGACTGGTTCACCTTTTGTTGTGTTTGCACATTACTTCCTTGTCCTCCCCATGAGAAGTTGGGGTGGTTGCGCCAACCTGGATTATAAAAGTTAAAATAAGGGTTATTCCTCTGATTACCTACAAAAAACACAGAAGTTGGATTGTTGGGGCAAAACTCGTAGTTGTGATCTTCACCACAATAGACACATGCTTCCTCTGCGACTTGGTTTACCAATGCAGCAGGCTCCACAACTGGTGGCTGCTGATGACTAATCACTGTCACATTCTTAAGAGCTTTAGCAATCATTGCAAGATCAACCCTAATGGTGGACACACCATCAACCTCTAACACACTCTTAACCTTTTTATTTATGCCTCTAACATCCGACCACTGACAACTATTAGTAGATATTCTTTCTAAAATTTCGTGGGCTTCTTTAAAAGTTTTTGCCAAAAGGGCCCCTCCAGCTGAAGCATCAACCATACCCTGGGTTGCTCCGCTTAACCCATTGTAGAATGTTTCCATTTGAATACAATGTGGTAACCCATGGTGGGGACACTTTCGCAAAAACTCCTTAAACCTCTCCCAAGCCTCACTAAAAGTTTCATCTTCAAGTTGCCTAAACCCTACTATTTCACTCCTTAATTTAGTATTCCTATTTGGTGGGAAATATTTACTCAAAAAAATTTCAGCTAACTCATTCCATGTTCTAATTGATCCTGGAGCAAAAGAATTTAACCATGCCTTTGCTCCATCTCTAAGAGAATACGAGAACAAAGTTAATCTAAGGGCATCCCTAGGCACTCCTTGAATTACAAAAGAATCACTAACTCCTAGAAAAAACTTAAGATGTAAATGAGGATCTTCAGATGACAAACCATGAATTTGCCCCACGGTTTGGAACATCTGAAACTTTGCCGATTTCATTTCAAAATTTGCTGCTTGAATTTGAGGACGTGCAATCCCTAGATTTAACTCATCAAACATTGGAAAAGCATATGCTCAAATGGCTTTGGCCCTATCGTTCGCTACCAAGATAGGGTTCTCAACCTTTATTTTGCTGCTCATTTTGCTCCAGCGGCTGATTTTGCTACAGCAAACGATTATGCTGGGGGTTCGCTGGATCTTCAGGACCCTGCGGGAGACGCGACACGTTATCCATTTGGTTTTAGTTCCTACGCTGCTCTCTCCTTCTTCTCCTGAATGTCCTCTCGATTTTTGGATCAAGCTCAAACTTTACCCCAGGCGAATCGCTCATGCACCAAACTTACACCTGCAAAAACAAAAGAAACAATCAAAAAGTTCTAGCACCAAACCACTAAAACACATACACAAAACAGATCATATAAAAAAGTATTCAAGTCCCCGGCAACGGCGCCAAAAACTTGTTGGGTTCCTAGAGTGAGTAAAAATATGGTATAAAAAGACTCTAGAACTCTGTGCAAGTATACCCAGCCCGCAGCAAGTAATAAGTATTATCAATCCAAGGCCTGAACTAGCTTCCACTTTATTTATTTTATATAACTCTTTAATGGTTTCAAAGATGGTAAAAATGATTGGTTTTTATAAGAATAATGTTGAAGCAAAAGAAATGACAGAACAGAAAATAATCAAATAGGCAGGCAGATTAGAAACAGACTCTGGTTAGGATTTAGTAATTGTTTTAAAAGATGCTCTAGCAATATTATTGATCATGCAAAACTCTCGCAGTCTTATTAGCAGATTCCTCCTGGAACTCTGGATCTTTTGGAATGTGTTTCAACCCCAATGAAGTACTACCGATCAAGCACTAGGCAACTGGCTATCCCTAGCTCAGTCACCGACGTTCACCAATACACAATGATCTAGTGTGATTAATCGCCACACAATCACTAAATCATCCCTGAAACTAGAGAGAAGTATTCATACCGGCTGGCCAGGCGGGCATAAAATAGAAATGAACTCAACAATTAATCAAGATACATTAATCAATATTTATTACTAGAAATGAAGCACGACAATCACATTGTTCCTAACCAACACCTAAAGTTACTTAGTTCATAAGATGCATGGAAACACAATTTACAATCTGAGTAGGCATGTCCATAATCACAAGATAATAAAAGAAAATATTAATCTCCTCAATTAGCTTGCGAATGATGGTTTTCTTGATGGTCTCCAATCTTTCCTCTATTCAGCTCCCAAGATGGAAATGAGAGTGGTCTCTTCCCCAAAAGTGGAATGAAGTTGACTTGGGCGGCCATCTCCTTTTATAGAAGGATAGGAGGCTAGAACTAGGTTGACCTAGACACGTGTATGGCTCTCCTTGCTCCTTTATCCCGAGAATAACTCAACAGAGTTCGGTTTGTTAACTTGGCTAACGAGCTGTGACACAGCAGTTTTGGTCTCAGCTTTGCTGCAGCACAGAATTGGCTCCCTCCAGTCGCTCAGCAATACATTCTGCATAAAATAACTTCCAAAGCTTTCATTCTTCCAAATGGGTTAAAACATATAATATATATCTAAAACCAACCCTATTAAGCACAAAAGACACACAAATCCCTATAGAAACGAGGCCTAAATAACTACCTTTTGGACAGTTATCAATACCCCCGCTCGCATGTCTCCTACATGGACGCCTTGGATCAATACAACTGTATCAAATACAGAGCGGATCGTATCTCATATTGTTACCAGGATAAGGTACCCAAACTTATCCCTATGCTATAGACATTTTAGGTTGTTACTTGAACAGTGATCCCCGTATGTCTCCACATACTAGTTCAAGTTACATATAAACAACCTTGGATCTTAGTTTATTGGATTTGGGTTATATTGTGCAATTTTACACTTAATATGAGAATAACACTTAATTGCTTAAACCTCAATAACACTTTATTGATACAAGTATACAATTCGTTAACATTCACTATTTACGAGTTTTAGGACATAAAACCCAACAGAGTCATGGGCACAGGTCCCAAGAATAGTTCTCTAACATCGTACTTTGCATGATAGGTCTAGGGTCTAAATCGATGTTCATAATTAATTTAGGATTTTCCTAGTTAATTAGAGCATTCTAGCCTAGAGCAACAATTAGTTAATTTGTCATTCACGATCGGGTTAATTAATTAATCGATTGTATGTTGGTTCGACGAGTTAGTCGGGTTAGCACTCTTGGGGTATCTTGGTCTTAATGCAGTTGCTTAATTAGTTAATCTCGACAAGTTAGTAGGGGTTAATTAATTAGTAATTAGTAATTGAATTGATGTACGGTGGGATCGAGTCAATTGATATAGAGTACCAATTAAGTATCATGCATCTAAATCATTGTTTGATAATCGATGAGTAAAAACAAATGTACCGAAATCAAAGTGTCTCCAGCTACAGTGATCACCAAGGTGAGATTAACCAACTGTATTTATTTTCTGCTATTTAATTTTCTGTCATTTAGTTTCCCGCACTTTATTTTCCAACATTTAAATTCTCTTCTCTTCAACCCTTCTTCTATTACCATCAAACATGAAAGAAAATAGAGTTAGACCAGTTGTTCCCTGTGATCGACCCCGACCACTACTATTGTAAAGTAGTTTAGTGATCAGTGATTATAAATTTATTTGGCACTCGGAGTCTCGACAACTTCGTTCTGTCAAAACCTTAGGGGCTAAAATGTTGAGTTTGAAAACTCAGGGACCAAAATGAAACCTAACCCAAACTTCCGGGATCAAAAGTGTATTTTTTTCATATTTCATAGGATGACCATATGTAACTTGATCTCAATCATGAATAAGTTATGGACTCCTGCCTATGAGGAATTGTCCTTTGATTTGTATGGGTGTGAGTGGCCCATGTTCTCAACTCAATAAGCCTACATTTTAGAGATGAAACCGAATAGGGAGCTGGAAACATAACGACACAAGATGAAATTCACTCATTCCCAACTTTAGGGTAAGTAGATAAGTTGTTCCCTTAAGTATTGACTCCATGTCTTGAACAAGGGACCCCACCCTCTCATTGGGTCGAGAGGAACTTGGTTTATGGCAGAACCATAGACATATTGTTCATTAGAGGATCAATGGTACTTAAAGAGTAAGAGGTAAATACAGGGGTAAAATGGTAATTTGACCCAACTTAATTATGAACAACTCGTGAATTATCGACTTACTTGAAATGGTTATATCCATGGACGAAAAATATTCTACAGTGCTAAGAGTGCACCTATGGGTCTTTAGTGGAGTGCCCCATAGTTAATGAATGTTGATTAATTTAATTAATGAGTTTAACTAATTAATCTCGGATCATTATAGTTTATAATATGTAAGTCCATTAGGTCCCTCTACTAGCTCAAAACAGGTAAAACCAGGATCAATAATTTTGAAAGAATTTGAAGTGTCAAATTAGCTAACAGAAGTAGGTTAATTATATAAGATACAATTAATATAATGTATATAGATACATTATAATTTAAAGTTAATTTTGAATTAGATTCAAAATTAAACTATATAGTATGAGAGATATATATTTGAATAAGATTCAAATAATGATTAATATGAATTAGGTTGATATTAAAACTATAGGTTAAAATTAATGTGAATTGGATTTGTTGATGGTCGATTTTGGCCAGAGGAACTCACCTGACCTTCACGTGCCACCAACGGTAAATTTGTAGATGAGGGAGGAAGACGTGGCCTGCAAGACAGTAAACCTGCACACCGGTGTGGTGCTCGTCACACTGGCTCCGATGCTTAAGTCAGCAAACAGAACGGTAGGGAGTGGAAAAGTAAGAGCAAGAGGAGAGAGTAGAAAATATAGAATAGTGTTTAGAGATAGAATTCGGAGTCCCTTCTTCAGTGGTGAAGAGGGGTATAAATACCTGTTCATCCTCCTAATGTTTTTAGGGTTTCGGAGGTGTTTTAGGTCAAACCAGGCAAAACCGGGGCTGACGGAGGCGGTAGGGGCCTAACGACATCGAACGGACTCGGCCTGGGCCGAGGCCGAGCAGGGGGTCGGGCCAAAAACCCGACCCCTTCGGTCTTGGCCCGTCCCACTTGCCGGTTTTGCCTCCTTGGTCCATCTTTCAGCCCGATTTCTCCCCGGTTGTCCTCGTCAGCTCCTTGTATATCGGGGTGGTCCAAAATTGCCTATAACATGATTCATATTAAAACTATAGGTCATGAGAGAAATGTGTATTTGAATATGATTCAAATATAGAATTAACTAAATAAATTAATACTAATTGATTATTTAATTAATTAAATTGAATTATTTAATTAAATTAACATATGTCTCCCCTTCATTGCAGGGGAGTGGATAATGGGAGGGAGTTACAGTAACTCCTTCCTCTCTCTCCATTAAATGCAAATGTGTCTGCATTTGGGAGAGGTTCCTGGAAAAATTATGCTTCTCACTCTCTCAAAGCTCTCTTTCTCAAACTCACAAAGAACAAAAAAAATACTTTGTATTCCTCCCTTTTCCTTTCAAAAGAGGCTCCCACACAGTCGATCCTTGCTAGAGAATAGCAGGGAAGACTCTTTTGGTGGTGTCCGGTTACTTGTTCGTGGTGATCACCGCTATAAATGAAAAGGAAAAAGAAGGCATGGCGTATTCTTGTGAAGAAGAGTCTTCAAAGGTAGTCTTCAAAGGTTGTATTCTTATTGTATCATCTTATACCTTATTCACTTTTCTCTATTATTTGTTTGTCACATTAGGTAAAATTAACCACCAATTTAGCAATAAATATGCTACACCACCATTTAGTAGTTTC
Source organism: Luffa acutangula (assembly GCA_036850905.1). Taxonomy (NCBI): domain Eukaryota; kingdom Viridiplantae; phylum Streptophyta; class Magnoliopsida; order Cucurbitales; family Cucurbitaceae; genus Luffa; species Luffa acutangula. The sequence continues at coordinate 39,194,348 of CM072097.1, read as the reverse complement.
CTTATAACAAGTATTCCATATAATATCACAGTTGAAAATTCAAGACCAGAATTGAAACTCAAATGAAAGTATTAATGTCGGAATATATATTCATTCTCAAATAAGAAAGAATTATTGTGTAATCTCATGACCACAACTTTTCAGCCACATTGACACACCGTATTTGGCATCTCCATGCTCCCCACAATCCCATAAAAAAGGGAGAAAACAAAAATGGAAAGAAACAAAGTCTCCAAAATTCAGAGATCCACTAACATTCCTCCTAAAATGAACCTTAGACACTCTCTAAAAACAACCTGAGATAATAAACCAAAAGAAAAACCACACTCAACAAATCAAGACATTTTCCCTTTTTGGCATTTCTCTAACAACCTCAAATTTCTCAAACCACCAATTAATCCAACTCCCTCCATTTCCAAGACAACAAATAAAAATAAAGAAAACAAACATTATAAAAACAAACACACACAAACTTATCATTGTACATTATCCTCAATCCTTCTCCTACACATCAACCATGAAAGCATATCAGTTCTTGTTGTTGCTCGCGCTCTTGCTTGTTACCTCCTTCGACATGTCAATGGCTAAAGGCAAGTTTGGAAAAAACAAAAACGCCGACATATATCCCAAGTTCCCGAGCGGGCCACCGCGCGGAACTCTCGTTGCCCTCCGCGATTATACCGTCGAGATTCACAATGAATTGAAAACTTTCGTGTTGACTACCCATTGCCGCTCCAAAGATGATGATTTAAGTGTGCATGTGATTAACCCAAATGAGCAACAAGATTGGTCGTTCAGAGGGAATTGGTTGGGCACCACCAGATTTTATTGCAAATTCCAGTGGCAATATGGATTTTTAGAATTTGATGTTTTTTATAACAATGCAGACTTCTTGACTAATTTTTGCGGCGACTCAACATGCGCTTGGAGTGCGAGACAAGATGGGATGTATTTGAAGAACAAAAATGGTCAGTTTGAATTTAGAGATTATTGGGAAATGGTTGTATAATGAATGATAACTTATAGTTATTCTGTACAAAAGTTGACGACAGTAGTCGACAATCCATTTTGATGTCCTACCATATTTAATTTCTTTTTCTTTTTCTTTTTTTCTTTTTTTTTTTTTTTCTTTTTTTTTTTTGTTAGTTTCCTTTTCCCTTTTTTAAAGGAGAAAAGAAGAAAACGTGGTTGATTATAGCTCAATTTGAGTTTAGATTCAATCTCTCAATGTACTTGTAATTTAGCGGCCAGACGGAAAATTTTCGTCTCATATGAATGGCCCAAAGTTTTCAATATTCAATTATTCTTTTGAAAAACTTCCATAGTATTTTGTATCTTTGTAAATATTTTTGGACATGTAACTGTCATAACTAAGGAAAGTAAATTTATTTATTTTATTCCTGCTGCAGCTGGTTCAATCAATCAATTTTTAACTTTAGTTTTTGTTTTTTTGTCAAATTGAACCCTCGAATTCAATAAATGATGAAATTAATTTATCTCCAATGAATGAAATTTAGGGTTAACTATGAGCATTTTCTTGGGGTAAATTAGAATAAAAATATGTTTTTGAAAAAATTTGGCGAAAGTGAGTTGATTTTTTGTCGTTATTGAAGACGATGCCACGAAAGAAAGAGATTTTGGCGGAGCCTGGTTGGTACCATCAACAAATCCAAACAACTTGTGCGCTCGCAACATCTAGGAAAATTGAAATTTCCATAAAACATAGTTGGAGGAATCCATGCGAATTGAGATCAAATTGCAAATGTTCGTCAAAAGAAAAATTGGAGAGTGCAAATCCTTGAGAGGAGTAGAAGTGGAAGCCATAATCGAAGCGGAGAAGAAAAAGTTCGAAGAAAAATTGGTGTGACGCATGGATCAGAGATCACTACAAGAAGAATAGTCTCTCCCGATGCAAAAAAAAACTGTCGGGATAACCTCTCCTGATGCGCAACATAGCGTCGGGACTATAGTCGACATAAAGTAGTTGGGGTTTCATTTCCCAACGCCAAAAATACAGCTGTCACACAACTCCATTGGAAAACGCCTGACACTAGCTTTCATGGCATCAAAAGTTGACCCAACTGCCAACGCTTACTTTAAGCGTCGTGAGTTGGGTCATATTTCGACGACAACTTACCTGGCGTCGGCATGAAGATCTTGCCGACCAATGTTGCATGCATCGGGGTTAACCTCTTATTTCCCGACGTCACTTTTTTGTCATTGGGAAGTACGATTAAGCGGTGATGCCGACGCTTGAGAAGATGGCAATGATAGATAGGCTGTCTCCCGACGCATGTTCTTGCGTCAAGAGTTCTTCTTCCTTCTCTAGCCAATATGCTACCTGAAATATGTTTACATTATTCCATTTTCCCTTAAAACAATACAAAGATCTCATTGAATTATTTCAATTTTTCATTCAAAACAGTAGAAATTTCATTGAAAACAATACAAATATTTCATTAAAAAAATTTCAAATATCCATACAACAAAACATTCATAAGTGAAAGTTTTGCGGTTAAACATAAACTTTAGAAGAAAAAAAAATTGTAAGTCGAACAATCGTCCACATCTTTTAAGATTGTTACTCTTAATTTGTCAACAAAAAAACCAAACAACTCGATCTTTCAAAACTGATCAAAAACATCCTTCGGCCCTACAATTCAAACAAGAACGATTTATCAAAACTTTGAACAACTAACTTAAACACTTACAAGTTTGTCAAAACTAAGTTAAACACAAATAATATATACAAATTGTTATAGGCAATTTTGGACCACCCCGATATACAAGGAGCTGACGAGGACAACCGGGGAGGAATCGGGCTGAAAGATGGACCAAGGGGGCAAAACCGGCAAGTGAGACGGGCCAAGACCGAAGGGGTCGGGTTTTAGGCCCGACCCCCTGCTCGGCCTCGGCCATGGGCCGAGGCCGAGCCCGTTCGGTCTCGTCTGGTCCCCACCGCCTCTAGATGCCCCGGTTTCGCCTGGTTTGACCTAAAACGCCTCCGAAACCCTAAAAAGACTAGGAGGATGAACATGTATTTATATCCCTCTTCGCCACTGAAGAGGGGATCCCGAATTCTATTCCAAAACTCTACTCTCTATTCTCTGCTTTCTCCTCTTGCTCTTACTTTTCCACGCCCTACCGTTCTGCTTGCTGACTTAAGCATCGGAGCCGGTGTGGCGAGCACCACACCGGTGTGCAGGTTTACTGTCTTGAAGGCCACGTCTTCCCCCCTCATCTACAAATTTACCGTTGGTGGCACGTGAAGGTCAGGTGAGATCCTCTGGCCAAAATCGACCATCAACAGTTGGCGCCGTCTGTGGGGAAGAAAGCCTGTTAATCTGCACATCGATTATTCCATGAGTAAGGGTATGGAGAAGAAAGACCAAGACGTAAACATAGAGAATTCGGATGGTGACCGCCACCAGCGGAGGTCACGTGACGATGACAGCATCCGGGGGTCACCGAGACAAGCAGGCCGAGGCCGAGCAGAGGATGCCGACACCAAAATTGCCGCCCTCGAGGACGAGGTGAAGGGAATGAATCAGAGTTTGTCCAGAATACTCCAAATCCTGGATAAACCCGGCCCTAGCACCAAAGTCCATGAGGGGAACTTGATTAGAGACCTGAGGAAGGGGAAGGAGCCTATGGAGCACACTGCAGAGTCAGAGACGAGGTCAAAAGGAAAGAAGACTGACAGCATGACCAGCAAGGTCAGGGGGCTCAAACCTACTGATCGTACGACTTTGAAGAGCCCATAGTCAAGCACATTTAAGGGGCGTGACTACACAATTTCTACCCCAAGCTACGGTCATACTAAGACAGACCTGAGGAATCTGATCGTTGAGAAGCGCAGAAGTGCCAAAACTGCCGAGTCCGAGGCCAAAGCTGCCGAAACTGAAGCCCGGGCTGCCGAGGCCGAGGCCAGAGCAGCCGAGGCCGAGGCTAGGTTGGCCGAGGCCGAGGCCAAGAAAGACGACCTCCCTTGGAAGACCGAGCTTCTAAACGCACTAAAGGAGCTCGGAAATCCTCAAGGAGACCAGCAGAAGTCAAAGGACCTTGGAGATCAAAACTTGGAGAAACTAGCCGACGAAGTCGATCCACCCTTCACAGAAGAAGTCATGAAAGCCGAGGTGCCTCAAAAGTTTAAGGTACCCACGTTCAAGCAGTACGATGGAAAGAAAGACCCCGTGCAACATCTAAACGCATACAGAAGCTGGATGGACTTCCACGGCGTCTCAGATGCAATCAGGTGCCGCACATTCTTTTTCACTTTGACAAGATCAGCCAGGCACTGGTTTGAAAGCCTCAAGAGGAGATCCATCAGCTGTTTCAAAGAGTTGGCCCAAGCATTCCTTGCACAGTTCATGGGAGCCAGAGAGCAGCGCAAGCCTCACATCAACCTCTTGACGGTCAAACAACAGCCAGGTGAGAGCTTGCGTGATTACATAACTCGTTTTAATGACGAGGCACTACAGGTTGAGGGGTACAGTGAGGGAGCAGCCCTGGTGGCCATAACAGCTGGATTAGAAGTCGAAAGACTGCTCAATTCAATAGGTAAGAGCCAGCCTCGAACCTATGCGGAGTTCGTCTCCCGGGCACAGAAGTATATGAGCGCAGAGGAGTTACTGAAGTCAAAGAGGTCAGAACGAGAATACAAGAGGTTTTCTTCATCTAGCTACGACAGTAAAAAGGACAAAAGGCAGCGGACCGACGAGGGAAGCCGAGGCCGAGCAGACCATGGCCGAGGCCGACCAGACCAAGGGGACTACTTGAAGAAGTTTGAAAAGCACACCCCTACTTCAGTCCCACAGGAGTAGATCTTGATGGAGATAAGGAATACAAACCTCCTCAGCGCACCCCGGAAGCTGAAGTCAAATCCTGACCACAGAGACAAAAGCCAGTATTGTCTCTTCCATCGAGATCATGGACATTCAACCAGGAACTGCATTCAGCTGAAAGACGAGATCGAAGCGTTGATCTGAAACGGATACCTGAAGGAATTCACCGCAAAGGCCGAGGCCGACCAGAGATGACCCGGGCAAAGATGGTGGTGGACCACTTCTGGAAATTCGTTGAGGACCAAGACAGACTCTCCTATGGCCATGGCCGAGGCCGAGGCCGAGCCCTACCACACCTCTTGCCAGGGTCAAGGACAGCATTCTGGAGAGCACACTAAGCCTTAGTTTAGGGAATTCTAGTTTTCTTTATTTGCACATTTATCATGTAATCAGAGCACTGTCGCTCATTTTACTTTTGGTAGGTAGGAGTAGACTTTCCTTTTTGTTTTACCATTCAAAGCAAGCGTTAGCATTAATGATAGGACCTAGATGTTCCCTTGTCAAGGCTTAGAGTGTGTTTCCAGGAACGTGATAAGACGTCATGCGAGCCCATAGAGCCCACGCTTCAGCGAGCCTATGGTGCCCACGCCCACATGCGAGCCTATAGTGCCCATGCTTCAAGCGAGCCTATAGTGCCCACGCCTACATGCGAGCCTATAGTGCCCACGCTTCAAGCGAGCCTATAGTGCCCACGCCTACATGCGAGCCTATAGTGCCCACGCTTCATGCGAGCCTATAGTGCCCACGCCTACATGCGAGCCCATAGAGCCCACGCTTCAGTGAGCCTATGGTGCCCACGCCCACATGCGAGCCTATAGTGCCCACGCTTCAAGCGAGCCTATAGTGCCCACGCCTACATGCGAGCCTATAGTGCCCACGCTTCACGCGAGTCTATAGTGCCCACGCCTACATGCGAGCCCATAGAGCCCACGCTTCAGCGAGCCTATGGTGCCCACGCCTACCTTGCGAGCCTAAGCTCTTCAGCTTAGCGCCCACGCCTGCATGCGAGCCTGGACTACCAAGTCTACCTCACCCCATGTAGCTCGGGCTAATGCACTTCATCTAAGTCGAGCTCACCCAGCAGAGGCCGTGGCCGGGCACCTCTTGCCAAGATCGAGCGCCTCTTGCCAAGGCCGAGCACAATCTCTAAAGACACGAACCTGAAATGAAGCACTCTGAGGCCGAGGCCGACCAGGATGACAACAAAGCTACACGTAAGCCAGCCCAGGGCAAGGGTCATTGCTCTTAAATCAGGCTTGAGGAGCTCAATTTATAGCAATAAGTCACCCCGAATCCCAATTCAAGAATGGGGGCTTAATGTTATAGGCAATTTTGGACCACCCCGATATACAAGGAGCTGACGAGGACAACCGGGGAGGAATCGGGCTGAAAGATGGACCAAGGGGGCAAAACCGGCAAGTGAGACGGGCCAAGACCGAAGGGGTCGGGTTTTAGGCCCGACCACCTGCTCGGCCTCGGCCATGGGCCGAGGCCGAGCCCGTTCGGTCTCGTCTGGTCCCCACCGCCTCTGGATGCCCCGGTTTCGCCTGGTTTGACCTAAAACGCCTCCGAAACCCTAAAAATGGCCCCGTTCGGTCTCGTCTGGTCCCCACCGCCTCTGGATGCCCCGGTTTCGCCTGGTTTGACCTAAAACGCCTCCGAAACCCTAAAAAGACTAGGAGGATGAATAGATATTTATATCCCTCTTCGCCACTGAAGAGAGGATCCCGAATTCTATTCCAAAACTCTACTCTCTATTCTCTGCTTTCTCCTCTTGCTCTTACTTTTCCACGCCCTACCGTTCTGCTTGCTGACTTAAGCATCGGAGCCGGTGTGGCGAGCACCACACCGGTGTGCAGGTTTACTGTCTTGAAGGTCACGTCTTCCCCCCTCATCTACAAATTTACCGTTGGTGGCACATGAAGGTCAGGTGAGATCCTCTGGTCAAAATCGACCATCGACACAAATGAAAATTGACTTAACATGGAGGTCAAGAAAACAATTGAGTAAAGAAATTAACAAAATTTAAGAATTCCTTGTCTAATCAAAACAAAAACGGTATAAGAAATTTTTGATCAACAATAACTATACTTTAACCGAATGAAGCAAACATGTGAAATGAGCCTTTAAACAAAGGAAACTAAATCTAAACAAATGCACCAAACTTAATAATGAGAAAGATACATAAGAACAAGAAATAAGATTAGTTACACAATGTAAACTATGAAGAAAGACGACGAACGAAAGAAGACGATGACACTGGAAGAAAACGGCAACGAGGGAGACGGCAACGGCGCGAGTGGATGTGGAACAACCACAATAACGCGAGAAAATTGACAGCAGCGACCTGAGCGAAATGACGGCGGTGATGGAAACAATGGAACTGAACCGGCAGCGCGGGAGATTTGGAACGAAGGCGCACGAAACCGACGGGCGGGAGATTTGGAACAAAGAAGACGAGAAATGAGGGGCTTTTCCAATTTAGGGATTTAAATTAGTTTCTCTCGACACCAAGTAATTAAAGCATCGAGACTTACTGACTCCCGACGTTACTTTTTAAAGGCACCGGGAGTTCCAACGATTATTCCATTTTTCCCCACTTTGTCTTCTTGACATTATGCTAAATGTGTCGGCAGATGTCTTACTACCGACGCAATAAATATTAGCGTCAAGAGATATTGAACTTCAATTTGAATTTCACATTTTTTGTCTCGACGTCCCACTCTATGCGTTGGGAATTAACCAAACTCCTGACGTTGTTAAATTCAGCATCGGGAGATCCCCTAAATGCCCACGCTATATTTCAATGTCTCGATTACAACTGCCGACACGACTAAATGGCGTCGGGAGAGGGTTTTAATCCCTGACGCTTGTTTTGCGCGTCGGGAGTTACTGTTCGGCCGATGCGTTTTTTGACCGTCAGGCAAAATTTTTTCAAAAGAGACAAATTTTCTTGTAGTGGATGACGCAAGTCTTGATGCTCCGATACCATGAAATCTTTCACCAATTTGTGAAAGAGTAATTCTCATTAATTATTAAGAATACTATACAAGTGGGAAAGCTAAATCCTAAACCCTAAACCCTAAACCCACAACATATCGAATATAGCCAAAATAAGATAATTAAATAAACCTAAATATATACATAACACTATCAGCCATTATTGAAGACACAAAAACCAACTTGAATCCACCACAATTTACCTAACTGACTTGTCAATTTGACAAGCCAGCAAAGAGAGCTTGAATCTGTGGTTCCAAGTCATGGATTTAGCTTTCCTTTTTTAAAAATTTAATTTTCAATGATTAGGTTATATATATATATATATATATAATTTAAAATTTATATCTTTTTAACTGAATGATAATAAAATGATTGTATTTTTTTTCCTATTAATAATGATAAAATAATTGTAATTTTTAAAATTTAGTTTTGATTGTGTACTCAAAAAAAAAAAAAAAAATTAGTTTTGATTGATAATTTTGTATTTTTTTTCTTCAAATTGTGATAATTGAAACATTATTACCTTAATTTTTAATTTATTATAATTTAATGAATTTTATTTTTTTCATTTTAATGTAGAGTTTTTCTTTTAATCTATAGCCCATTTAAATGTAGAGTTTTTTTAATCTATAGCCAGAAATTGTAAGATTATAGATTTTTTATTTCAAATGTTAAATTACAACTTGTAAAATTATGAAATTACATTTTTTTTTTTTTATAAATTTTGATTTTTTTTTTTATTTTGATATTTTGTTTTTATTCTATAAATTAAATTATTGGAATATTATTATTGATAACATACTTATAATTGGAAAATTAGCCTTCTAAATTTACAACATTATTAATACATTTTTTCAATCACTTCACATTTCGATTCATAATTTTTACTAACTAATTTTTTTTTAAGAAATTAGGCTAATATAAATTGATACATTAAAAATTAGGGGACAAGAAAAAAATTAGAATTACAAATTAATGGACTTAATCCACCCGTCACTCGGCATGATTTTCTATGGTTGGAACATTTACTGCAACAAGGATTGTGTCAACTATCATGTGATAATAGTTCTAAGTGTGACAAGTTGTCCAAATAATATTTCTTAGCTAGTTAAGGTACAACTCTTGCACTAACCTTGAATACGAGCTAAACAATTACAATTGGATTTTATGTGAGCAAACTTAAAAACCTTTTAGTTCATAGTTCCTTAGCTGATGAATATATAAATTCAATTGGCAGACGTGTGTTGAAAGTTCTTTATCCAACAAATTAGGAAATATATTAATCCAACAACTTAGTCTAACACATAGGGACTTTCATACAAATTTTTAAGCAATTAATCATTCTCATACTTATTTGGATTATTGTGATATCATCAGTTTGTACATCATATTGAACTGGAATATCTCTAACAGAACGTCGAACTCGATACACAAATGCTAGTTTATCAATTAACCTTCTACCATGGATCGTCAAGTTTTCAAAATTTTGCTGAATGAAAATTTGAAAACCAAATCAAAGAATGTCGTAGTTTAGAAAATTTCTAATAATGAACTTATAATATAAAATTTTGCCACAAAATGGTGTGTCTAAAATCAAACAATGTAGTTTAGGAGTTGCATATCATTATTAGACATTTTTTTAAAGAAAATTATGAACAAGCTTAGGATCACAATACATTTTTTATGTATGAATTTATATTAGCCTAATTTCTTAAAAAATAGTTAGTAAAAATTATGTATCGAAATGTGAAGTAATTGAAAATGTATCAATAATGTTGTAAATTTAGAAGGTTAATTTTCCAATTATAATTATATTATCGATAATAATATTCCAATAATTTGATTTATAGAATAAAAACAAAAAAATATTAAAATAAAAAGTTAATTGTCTAAATTTGTATAAAAAAAAAATATAATTATCTTACAAGTTGGTAATTTAACATTTGGAATAAAAAATCTATAATATTACAATTTGTGCTTATAGATTAAAAAAAAAAAAAAAAAAAAAAAAAAAAAAAAAAAAAAACTCTACATTAAAATGAAAAAAAAATGAAATTCACTAAATTATAATAAATTAATAATTCAAGTGATAATTTTTCAAGTATCACAATTTGAAGAAAAAATACAAAATTATTAATTAAAACTAAAATTTAAAAATTACAATTATTTTGTCATTATTAATAGAAAAAAAAATAAGAGAACAAATAGAAAATGGTTCTATAGAAGTGTTGAAGGTACGTAGCTTTAAGAATGCGACAGGCATGTTGACAAAGCTTGTTGCACGACTGAAGCTTGAACACTGCCTACAACTAGTAGGGCTCGATTTACCTGGAAAAGGATGAAGTAACAGTCAATTAGAACAGTAAATATTTTGCCCTTATTAATTTTCAAATGTGGAGAATTGAAGAGAATCGTGGGCTCTAATTAGTTGAAGAAAATTAAGTCAAAATTAGAGTCCTTTTCAAAAATGCATTTTTTAAAAAACATTTTATATAAAAATTGTTTAGAATTTAAACACTCATATGTTTGGTTACATTTCCTCATAAGTGTTTTTATATACAAGTTATTTCATATTTTAAAACTTCTTTTTAAAAGTTGGTTTCAAGTGTTTCTCTCAAAATGATTTATTTCTCAATCTCATTTTCTAATAATTCATTTTTAGTGGTTTCCAAACACTAGAAATTTTTTCAAAATGATTTTCTTTTCAAAATTAAACACTTGAAAAGTTAAACCAAACACGCCTTTAGTTTAGTTCCGTAAATCTCTTATAAGAGAATGACAGAAAGAAAAGAAAGAAAAGAAAGAAAGAAAGAAGAAGAAAAAGATGAAGAAAGAGTGATTGTGAGACTTATCTGTGAGATTGTAAAAGGATTCTCTGTTCTTTCTTTGAGTAATAAAAGATGTTGCTCCTTCTACAATGGATGTAGGTCATGAATGGTGCGTTTGGAATACCTTTTAATTTAAGTGTTTTTAAAGAATGCATTTTATTATAAACATTTTGCATAAAAATGGTTTAAAATTTAAACACTCATATGTTTGGTTACACTTGTTCATAAGTGTTTTTATACCTAAGTTACTATATGCTTAACAACTCTTTTTTAAAAAGTTGCTTTCAAGTGTTTCTCTCAAAATGTATTATTTCTCAATCTCATTTTTTAATAAGTCATTTTTATTGGTTGCCAAACACTATAACTTTTTTCAAAATGAATTTTTTTCAAAATTAAATACTTGAAAAGTTAAACCAAACACACCCGACTGAATCACTATAAACATTTGCCTCCGTATTGCTTCTTCTAAGTTCTAATTTCCATCTCTTTTTCTCAAAAGGTTCTTTTTCTTCCATGGGAGTTTTCTTGTTTTTTTAAGAAGAAATATGGGAGTTTTCTTCTTGTTTTTCATCATATTGAATTTCTGATTTTGGTGATTCCTCAATTGCATGTACTTGGGCTGAGTGGGTGTTGATACGTGGAGTAATATCTGTCACAAAAATTAGTAGTCGCGTGTTCCAAACCCAACAGATAGCACCAATTCCGTGCTAATTATTTAAGCCTACACTAGTTAGTTTTCTCGTTAAATATGTGCTTAATTGGTTTATTGATAGGTAGTTGATGTTCGAGCCGCTTGAGAGTGTTCAAGATAAAAAAGCGGTGTTTTTGGAATATTAAAAGGTCAATTTCGTCAACATTCTTAAAAGTTAATCGAAAGTTAAAGAGAGACCTGCAACAAGCTAAAGGACCGCGTTTGGAGCATCGAGACGCTAGCTTGACGCTACGAATCTGAGGCACAGGGTTGAGACACTGTCATCATTGTCAAAACGACATAAACATGAGGGTTGTGCATTTTCGTCCGTTGCATTGAAACATTACCGCTAACATCTCGATGTCGTATGTGTGCGTGCCTATTTTTCGTCATCCGTGCCCAAAGCGTCTCGATGCTCTTGCCTTGAGTATATATGTGTTCATTTTCGAATTAGGTTGTAGATATGTCCGATTTTAGCTATAATTTCTTTGTTCTCTCTCAAATTTCTTGTATTTCCTTGTAATTTCTTAGTTTAGCTTAGTTTAAGATCAGTTAATCAAGCCTTAGGACTTGGATTAGGTTGTTTATGGTCGTCGAAGTTCAGATCGCTATAATTGGAACCTTGGTTGCAAGTATATTTAATTTAATGAGATTTTAGCTATTCCCTTGCAAAGTTTGTATGCTTGATTGTGATTTAGATTCCGAGTTGAATCCTAATTGCGATTGGTAGAGTAGCATGACGAACTATCCACAGCTAGTGTGATTAGCTTAACTATGCATGTAATGAAGATTCGTAATTATCTTGATTGCATGCTTAATTTGAGTAGAAAATAGTTCTAGTTGTGCGAGCAGTTTGGCATGTTGTCCTAATATATCGTTGTTCTGCATGGCAGATCTAGGATCTAAATCAATGCTTACAATTAATTTAGGTTTTTCCTAGTTAATAATAGGTATTCTAATCATCCACATGCTTAATGCTTTAATTGGTTAGTTAAAATTGACCATTTAGCTAATCGGTTAATGGATTTAATCTCAATGCATTGATTACTGTTTCACAGTCCCTAGTGAAGGGATCAGTGGTGGGTTGGCTTTGTTTTGGAATTTGGACATCTCGGTTCAAATTGGCTCTTTTTCTAACGGGCATATTGATGCTACCATCAGTTCGGACGAGGTGCGAGTGGAGATTTAGTGGTTTCTATGGGAATCCTATAGCTGACAAAAGGGTTGACTCGTGGGTGCTTTTAAAAATACTTTGTGAGATGGACCAGAATAAGCTCCCGTGGATTTTATGGGGAGACTTTAATGAGATCATGTTCAACCATGAGAAAAAGGGAGGGGCCGAGAGAAATCCAAAGCTTATGGATAACTTTGTGGAGGCTTTGGATCATTGTAATCTTAAGGACGTTGGATTTTTTGGTAATAAATTTACGTGGGCCAGGGGCAAGAAAAACGAGGCAAGAATTAGAGAAAGATTAGATAGATTTTTTGTGAACCAACCTATGGCCGACTTGTTCAAAAGCATAAAGGTAACACATCTTAAGTTCCATGGATCAGACAATAGACCAATTATGGCCATGATGACCATGGAAGAGCTTGCGGTGAGAAATTCTAAAGTGAGAAATCTGTTGAGATTTGGGGAGTCGTGGACGAGTTTGGAAGAGACCAAAGACTGTTGGGTTTTATGTCCTAAAACTCGTAGATAGTAAATGAAACAAATTAATCGATCTCAATAAAGTGTTATTTGAATAATTCAGTAATTTTGTTATTGAATAATCGGGTTTGCATTAATAAACCCTAAATCCAATAAACTAACATCCAAGGTTGTTTAAATGAAACTTGGACTTGTATGTGGGGACATACGGGGATCAGTGTCCAAGTAACAACCTAAAAGGTCTATAGTATAGGAATAAGGCTGGGTACCTTATCTTGGTGACACTATGTGATACAGTCCACCTTGTATTCGATACAGATGCAATGATCCAAAGCATCCATGTAGGAGACATGCAGGTGGGGGTATCCTATGCAATGAGTTTGCATAAGACCAGACCGCGAAATAGTAACCACTAGATGTAACGTCGTTAACTAGTTTAGGTTTTTATTTCAATAGGATGACCTAGGTAACTCAATCTCAGTCCTGAGTCTGTTATGAACCCCTTTCAGGAGAGATTGTCCTTAGATTTGTATGGGTGAGAGTTGCCAGTTCGCCGACTCAATAATCCTATCATTTCAGGGGCAAGACCGAACGGGGGTTGGGAACATAACAGTACAAGATGGAATTCACTTCTTCCCCTATTGGGGTAAGTAGATGTGTGTTCCCTTAAGGGCTAATTTTGGGGCTTGAACAAAGGTGCGCCGTCCTCTCCTAGCCCGAGAGGAATTCCTGTTTAGTGGTTGGACTCTAAACAACTTGTTCATTAGAGGAATCAATGGTACTTAAGGAACCAAAGGTAACTCAGGGGTAAAACGGTAATTTGACCCAGCTGGTGTTACGAACACACGTGAAGGATTGACTTACTGCTTGGTCGATATCCGTGGACACAAAAATATTCTATAGTGAGAAGAGTGCATCTGTGGGTCTTTAGTGGAGTGACCCACAGTTAACGAATGTTGACTAAACTTGGTCAATGAGTTTGGCCAATTAGTCTCGTATTGTTGGAGCTTCTGATCTGTAGGTCCACTAGGTCCCATTGGTAGCTCGTAAAGAGACTTGAGGAAATTAAGAATAAATTGTAAATTGAAAGTGTTCAATTTATTTGGGGAATTGTATAATGTATATTGATGCATTATAATATAAAGTTTATAAAACTTTATAATATAATTTTTGAATTAATTTCAAAAATTAATTCTTGAGAGAAAGTATTTGAAAGAATTCAAATAAATTTAATATGAATTGGATTCATATTAATTTTAATTTTAATAAAATCCCTAAGATTAAATATATGATATTTAATTGGGTAAATTAATTAATTATGGAATTAATTAATTATTTATTAAAATTAGAGACCTTTTCCTATTAGGAAAGAAAATATTTGAAAGAGTTCAAATAAATTTAATATGAATTGGATTCTGATTCAATTGACTGTGCACTCCCTATACCTGAAAATTTCAGAAAAGCATTAGCGAGGGAAGTCATCTGGGCCTGAAGTGCACTTACGTTATTGATTTCAAAAACTCCAGCAGCAATCTTTTCCAGCAGCAATCTTCCAGCAAGGTTCTAGCGTTCTCAACTGTTTTAGACAACAGAGTCCCACCTGCAGCGGCATCAACAATAGTCTTAGTACTTGGATTTAAACCATTATAAAATAATTGAATCTGCAACCAATCAGGATATCCATGCTGGGGGCACTTCCTCAATAGCTCTTTGTAACGCTCCCATGTCTCGAACAACTGCTCATCAAATTGTTGCTGGAACGTCCCAATCTCGGTCCTCAGCTTGATCGTCTTAGCATGAGGAAAAAATTTCTTCAGAAAGGTCTGGACCAAAGCATCCCAAATGGTGATGCTTCCAGTGGGAATAGACTGCAACCAATCTCGTGCTTTATCCTGCAAAGAAAAAGGAAACAAGCGTAAGCGGATGGCATCTTCAGAAACTCCATTTATTTTTACCGTCCCACAAATATCTAAAAAGGATTTTAGATGAGAATTTGGGTCCTCGGTGGGCGATCCTCTATAAGCACAATCTCGAGCCTTCTGAATGAGACCGGTCTTTAGCTCAAAGTTATTGGCATTGATCAAAGCATAGACAATCCCCGATTGTTGCCCTTGAAACACGAGTTGAAAGCAGTCTCTAATAGGCTTAGGCTCCTTAGGTGGATTTGGGTTGGCCATTTGAATATTTTCTCTATTCTCCCTTCGAAGCCTACGAATTGTTCTCTCGATCTCGGGATCCAAAGGTACTAAAGTCAATTCCCTATTCCTTCGTATGCACGACCTAAACTACCCTAAAAAGGAAAGAAAACAATTAAGGAAAGAAACTAGAAAAGAAAACAACTAACCTAAATATGGAAAAATAAAATCTAGAAAAGGAAAATACTAACTAATTAAGGGAAGCAAAAATACATATGACAAAGCAATTTAGGAAACTAAAAAATAAGGAAAAATTAATCTAAAAAGGGAAAAAAACTAAAAAGGAAAAATCTATCAAAGGAAAAATTAAACAAATAAAGAAAAACTAAATATGGCAAGAAAGCAAATAAGGAAAAAAAAAATGCAATCTACCTAAAAATAAGAAAAATAAAATAAATAAAATACACCCTAAATTAAGACCGAACAATTTTTTTCACAATATTAATCTAACTAAATGTGTCACTCCCCAGCAACAGCGCCAAAAACTTGATGTGGAATTTTCCTACCGCAAGTGCACAGGTCAAGTAATAATAAAGTGATTTTGCAATCGAGTATCGTCCTCTGGATTGGATTTTTAAGTTAGATTAACTACCATGAATATTCTTGTTCAATTTATTTAGGGACCAAAAAGTAGTGAATTATAGAAACTAAGGTAATGCAAATTAAAGATGTGAAATTCAATTGAGAGAATACTTAGGGAATTGATTTCGTCAATTTAATCTAGGATTGATGTTAGGGAATGAAATATACCGCACAATGGTTTTATGAGTCTAAGAACCTTTAATCACAACTACCTCTCCCGAGTATAATTGATTCTCATGCAAATTAACTAACTTGATATCCCTATCTAAGTTCTTTAATATGCAAGGCATTTAGTTCTTTTTGACCAATTCTAAAGTTACTCTAAATTCTATCACGATTTTAGAAATTCTACTTTAGTCATGCAATCTTAATTAAGTCTACGCTAAATCCCCTCTCCCGAGCAAGACTCAACACTTAGATCATTCAACTAATGGCCAATTAATTGAAAGCACTAAATTAAGAATGCAAACATAAAACAATTGTACAAATTCATCTCATAAATCAAACCATAAACTAAAAAGACTACATCAATCCCTAAGTAACAAACTTAGCTACTCATACATGGTGTTACAAGATAAACTAAGCATGAAAAAGCCATTAAAAACTAACTAAAGTAAGAGGGAAAGAAGATTAAACACTAGGTGGTCGAGACAGCACGTCCCTGTCACGATCTCCACGAACAAAGTCTTCAATCCCGCTCTCCACCACTTGCTTCAACTTCCAAAGAGGGTTTTTCTCTCTGCTTTCGACTCAAAGTCTCCCAAAAGAAGTCCCCAAAAAAGCCCTAATCGCAAAATATAAATAGGGAAAATTTTGGTTTTAGCGTCGCGACGCTGTCGCAATACCGCGTATCTGGAAATTTGCAACCGAGAGCGTCGTGATGCTATGAATTTTTTTTTTTAAGATTGAAAACTCCAAATATAGAATGTTAGCGTCGAAACGCCCAAAGAGCAGCGTCTCGACGCTGGTCTGCGGATGGGTCTATCTTCAATCTTCCAACTTTGATTCTTTTTTCATTCTTCGGCTTCTTTTCGCATCGCGAACATCCAATTGGCTGAAAACTATATTTCCTACAAATACAACACATAAATGCATAATTTTGGCCAATAAATTATAAAAGAGTAGCTAAAATAATTAGGGAAAACTAGCTAGCTATGCTCGCTATCAAAGACTTAGACCTTGTTTGATAACAATTTCGTTTTTGGTTTTTGACTTTTGAAAATTAATTAAGCTTAAAAACACTGCTTCCACCTACATTTTTCTTAGTTTGGTTATCTACCTTCTTCCCATGTTTTGAAAAACCCAGTCAATTTTGAAAACTAAAAAAAAAAATTCAAAAACTTCTTATTGTTTTTGGAATTTAACTATGAATTCAAATGCGTCCTTGACAAAGATAAAAACCATCGAAAGAAATTTGGGAAAATAAGTTTAAAAATAAAAAAAACTAATGGTTATTAAAAGGAGTTTTAGTTTTCTGTTTATCCAAATCTTTTTGCGATTTTTTTGTAATTCACATTTCTCTATTATATTTGTTTATACGTAATCTCTGTATAATTTGTTCCCTATATATTATATGATAATTCAATCTGAATAGATAATAGAGAAAACCTATTCAAACTATCTCTAGAGTTTATCACTTTGATTCAAAATGCTTTTGGATTTTCTTGGGAGAGAGAGTAAAAATTAATATTGTAAAGTAATTAATGAAAAGCTTGTGTAACACACAAAATAAAGAGTGCAAACGATATTTGTATGTTGGGATGAATGAGATTGACCATTTTATGGAAAATGATTGGGGAATTGTGCTAAATGACTACAAAAAAAAAAAAAAAAGCATTCTTGATTTTTGGCTACGGAAGTACGGATTTTGTAGGCGTGGCTACCGAAATTTTAGGAACCGTTTCCTGGCTTTTTTTGGACGTTTTTACCCCTGGTATATACGGTTATATACACACGCCGTTAACAATATTTTTTTGTTGCAAACGTATCCTTTTTGCGTGGTGGATGGATCCCTACTTACATGGGATCGGTTGGCGGTTTGTTTTGATCCTGATTTACCTATTTTTCAGGCTTAGGCTTTCTAACGTAAAAAATTATCTTTTTCAGCTGCATGAAGCAGTCAACAGATGGATTACCCAAAAAAAATACATCAAACATTTCCATAGTTGTATGTAACAGTTCAATCTACACAGACAACAGACGTACGATATCATAGATGTATATACTAATACATACACGTTCACAGGCAAACAATGAAGGGTGTATAATTGTTCAAACACACGTACGTATGAGCATGTATGTATATAGATGTACTAGATAGTAGTTGTACATATCAGTATATAAATGTATGAGATCATGGATGTATATACTAATACATACACGTTCACAGGCAGACAATGTACACAGGCTTGCCAATACATATGTTGCAAGGTGTAGGGGGTATATAACTCCTCTCACACTCTTTCATATGACCACACCACAACATACTTTCCAGAGGAGTTTGCAACAATGATGGAATAGTATTTATCAGTACATACCGCTCTGGTGGGTTCGGCCTCTTCACTTTCATCCTTTTTTGTCCGTCTGTCATTCCCTTTGGATCTTTTCGCATCCTGGATGTTAATTAGGGAGTTTAATTCTCTAATTTGTAATTCACAAGGGGGTAATTATAGCATGTTTTACACAACCTAAAGAGTAAATACAGAGTCTTACCTCTACGGGCTTAGTCTTTTTTGTCTCTGCTTACAATCGAGCGTAATATTCTCGGAATGCATGGAAGAAACGAAATTCCTAAAATCTCGGGGGAATGTATCAGTTTGTTGCTAATATAAGGGAATGAGAATGAAGTTGTTACCTTGGTTTGAATTTTTGAGAAATTGTACAGTCCTCGCGCAGAAGGAGAATCGATGGAGGATGTGGGGCGAGCAAGAGTCTCGACGGCGCGGCGGAAGAAGGTCGTCGGCACGGCGGATGTGGGTTGTCGGCGAGATGCGAGAGGTAGGGATTGGTATACACTCTGTGTTAGGGGTGGAAAATGGTGGGAAATGGAGGATTAAGTCTTTCAAGGGGTGGAAAATGGTGGGAATTGAGGGTTGTGGAAGATGAAGATGGACGAACGGGCTGGTGCATGAAGGCGGTTCTGGTGGGAGGGTGGGCGGTGTTATGATAGCTCATAATTGCAGCATGTAAGGTATCATAATTACTGTGTTCTTATTCGTTTTTAAATTTTTCAGGTATTCTTAGTTGCAGGTAGTAAATCTTTCTATTGACAGGACTGTTGTTTCCGATTAATGGAGTTCGAAGGTGTTTCTCTCTATTGAGGGAGGTTGAACTTTGTACTCATTCCCCAATAAAGGTATTTACTCCTTTTTACGAGGAACAACTCTTTCCTGTAGTAACAATATGATACATCTAATTTTCAAAATAGTTTTGTGTTCTTGGACTTTTTAATTTCAAACCTCCTAAAATGTCTCCAACTTATTTTTAGGGGTGTATTTTATTCTCTTAAACTCTGATTTTGGTTTTAAACGTTAAGAACGTGTTAGGAAGTTTGTTGTGGGGCATTTTTGTCTTGTACAAATAGGGATTTATTAATCAGTAAATCGTTTAGCCATCTATTTAATTTATAAACGTTCGTAGCCATTTTTCAAGTCACCTATTTATTTATAGCCATTTTTCTTGTTGCCCCTGGGAAATTGTGCTGAATAGCTAGAAAAAAAAAACCTTCTTGTTTTTTGGCTACGGGAGTTCAGAATTCGCAGGGGTGGTACCACATTTTCAAGAACTATTTTCTAGATTTTTTTTTTTACATTTTTACCTCTAGTATATACGACTATAGACAAACGTCGTTAACAGATTTTTTTTTTCATTCAGTTTTCTCCCCCCTTTTTCCCCTTTTTCGGGATGGATGAATCCTGATTTGTAGGGAGTTCAGTTGGCGGTCTGTGGTCAACGGTATAAAAAGATCTACCTATTTTTTAGGCTTAGGTTTCAGCGTTTCCAACGATAAAAAAAAAATTTCTACCTATTTTTTAGGCTTAGGTTTCAACGTTTCCAACGATAAAAAAAGATTTTATCCCTCACATTTTGCTCCTCATTTAAATGTCAAAGATTATTTTTTTTATTTGTTGCATATCATGATCACATTGCCAGTCATCGTCCTGTATCATTATCCATGTTACAAAAGGACAACAATAAGAGTTGTAAGTGGCAGTACACATAGACAGATGACCGTGCATATAAACTGCAGTGTATATATAACTAATATGGGGGGTGGGACTGAGGTAAGTATGCATACACACAGGATGCATGCAGAACACATATGTATGTAATACTATAGACAGATATTAGTTATGACATTCATCAGGCATTTGCATCTAGGTGAACATGGTACGGGGGGTTATTATGGTTGCATATAGCAACATGGACAATGACAGAGTGTATTTTTATTGGGCATTTCAGGCATACACAATACAAGGGGTGATTAACTCAAATACAGGGGGATTAAGTGTACACACATAAGTAGACGGGAAAATTTCTAGTACTACGGTAGTATGGAAAATTTTCCATACTACCTCCATTTATTGTTTGACATGTGAGGAACATTTAAGAATGATGTGGACCCATAATATAAAATATTATATTATTAAATTGATCATTAAATGACGTGTCAAATAATGAATGGAGGGAGTATGTACTACCGTAATACTAGAAATTTTCCCCAAGTAGACACATCAGACCATTCCATGGATGTATATAATAGTACAGACAAATCAAAACATTTTTCTATTAGACATGCCAATGTGTATAATGTAGGGGGAGGGGACGCACACATACATATGAGTATACCACAAGCACACTCTTTCCAGAGAAGTTGCAATAACGATGAAATGGTATTCATCAGTACATATCGCTCTGGCGGGTACAATATTTAAGTTTAAATCAACACAAATCCTCCACCAAAACTGTCACCATGCATTTCCTCCCCACGTCCGTGCTCTTCATCTTACAATAGAGCGGTATAATCGCGAATTGGAAGGAAAAAATGAATCCCTAAAATCGGGGGATTATGTATACGGTTGTTGCAAATATAAGGGAAATGAAGTCGTTATCTACATACCTTATTTTAAATTTTTTGCTGATAGTCATCGTGGAGAAGAAGACTCAATGGAGCTTGCAGGTTGCATAGAAGGCTCATCGGAGCGGCGGGAGAAGCTCGTCGGCACGGCGGAAGTGGTTCATCAGCACGGTGTGGGAGGTAGGAAGCGCGATACACTGGGTTGGGAAGAAGGTTCCTAACGGGATTGAAGCAGATGAGGTGGGAAATGGAGGTTTCCTTAGGTTTTGGCTCTCAAGTTTGCAAGGTATTGAAGACTAAGAGCATGGGCATTTTTAACGCATTTTGCACGAGCATGGAGGCAGTTTGTGTTGATTTGATTTGTCATAATTGCAACATTTAAGTTCATTTTTCTTAGTTGTTTCCAATTTGGGGCATTTTTAACGTATTTTGCAGGGGGTATATCTTCTGATTGAGAGGGTTGATTTTTCAATCGACGCATTTGAAAGGTGTTTCTCGTGCCGGAGGGGGTTGAATTTTACATGTTTCCCCCTAATAAAGGTATCGATTCTTGAGTTCGTCCTCGTGTATTTTTTCCAAAAAACGGTTCTTCAGTACTAAGAAGATGCCACATCTAGATTTTCAAATTAGATTGGTCCTTGGATTTTTTGAATTTCCAGCTTCCTAGGATTTCTCTAACTTTTTTAAGGGGTATTTCCTCTCTCATAAACTCTGATTTTAATTTTAACCTTTAGGAACACCTTAGACAGTTTGTTGGGGGCATTTTGTCTTCTGCAAATAAGGATTTATTAATCATAAAATCAATTAGCCATCTATTTAATTTATAAACTTGTATAGCCATTTTTCAAGCCAACTATTTATTTTTAGCCACTTTTCTTGTTGCCCCAACACAAATGGGCCAATAGTAGACCATTTATTCCAAAAGTGTCTATTTTGTTATAATTTTACATTTTTGTCAGCTCACAACCCGATGTTAAAGGAGTTTAAGAAACCCATTTATGTATTTGCCCTTACTGGTAGACATAAAAAAAAATCGTACTTAAAAAATTAATAAAATAAGAGTTACCAAATTAAATAAGGACATTTAGGGAAGAATAAAAATTGAATTAATTCATGAAATCTTACCATTGATAAATTTAGAAGATTTAGACAAATTTAAAATTAAGGGTTAACTACATAGATAGACCAAATTGGATTCAAAATTTCATAAATGTCTAATCTTGAAAAAAATTTCAGCTCTGGCCTAAGCCAAGCCAAAATAGATGTTAATTTACATCAATGCCCATTATATTATAATTAATAAAATAAACATGGTTAATAAAATAATCCATATATTTTCCTAAAATATATTATCATAATAATTACTAGTCTCTTCACCTCCTCTCCCCAAATAACTCCTCGATTTTCTCAAAGATTTTATTTTCAAACTCTATCTTTCAAACCCCAAAACATATCTCTCAAATATAATCTCACATAACCATTTGAGCTTTCCCTTCTCCCGCCCGTCTCCCTCCTCACGCGATTCACGCCGGTCTGTTTTTCTTCTCCGCCGGTCTTCCATTCACGTTCAACGCCCGGTCTTTTCTCTTCTCCCGTCGGTCTTCCATTCATGCTCAACGCCCGATCTTTTCTCTTCTCTCGTCGGTCTTCCATTGATGCTCACGTCGTCAGTGTTCCCTCTGTCTCATCCTTCGAGCGTCGTTTGGGTTCTTGCCGTCTCATCCTCGAGGCCCCGACCGACGTTGGCTGTCGACGACACTTCTTCTTCTTTCTTTTTTTTTTTTTTGGTTTGACAGACCCTCTTCAATCCATTAGCTAGACATTATCTTAGTTGTCTGTTGGAGTTTATTTGAAGGTATATTTAGGTTTGTTACGTGGTTTATATAAAATATACTGTTAGTTTCTTTTCCATATGGTTATTGGGTCATTGTTTACTTAGTTGTGGGTTTATAAAAATCATTCTGCGTAATATATAAAATATACTGTTAGTTTGTATATAAAAACCATTTTGCAGAATAAACTAAACTTACTTAGTTGTGGATTTAATAATCATTCAGGTCATGATTATTGGGTTTATGTAGTTTACAAAAAATATATTGTTAGTTTGGTATATTTGGATTAGTTAGGTAGGTTTATAAAATATTAAATAATCTGGATAATATATCATTTAGGGGAGGTTTATATAATATATCAGAGGATTTATATACAAAGAACGATGGTTGAACAGATGATTTATATATATATATCATATGGTTTATGTTAAGGAGATTATATTTTATATGAATGTAATATTCGAATATATTCATGGTCAATAGTATATTATATAATTCTGACGGTTTTTGTTAGGGAGACAATAAGGGAGATTATAATTTTGATTCCAATATTGGGTTACAACTTCAATCAAATTAGTGAATGACATTCCTTCATGAATACAAATTTGAAAAACTTGTAATCAATATAGTTATTAATATCATTCCAGTGACTGTCAAACACCATCCGTATGGGAATGAGATTATTACCTATATAAAATGTATGACGAATATTTAATAAGGATTATATATTATACATCTAGGTATATATTTATAGATAAAATATGGTGCATAACCTATATTTATAATTCTGAAAATTCATTTATGAATTTTATAAATCATGACGTATATATACTACATAAAGAGGTTTGTATAATATAATTCTAAGTATATATTTATGATACAATATACAACCTAGTATATATTTATCATTATGACGTTTTACTTATGAACTAAAATACACAAGGATGAATATATAATATATAATGAGTTCGATATATTGATTATATATATTATAATGCATGGTATATATTTTATTATTTGAAGAAACATTACATTCTACAATCAAATGAGTGATTAAATGTAAATAATGGTTAGTGTGAACTAATAGATGAAATTAGAAACATCTTACGTAAGATATTAATAACAAAAAATATATATTAATAACAAAATTGAAAAAAAAAATGAAAACTATATACTTGAATTGCTATTCACACTGTTTAAAGATTTTTTTTAAAAAAAAATTGACAAATATAGGCTAAGTTATTCATGCTATTTAACAAAAAAAAAAAAAAAAAAAAAAAAAGTATAATACTCATATTGCTTCAGAGGAATGAAATGGAGCCATAGAGAAATTCTTGATTGTCGACCACGCTAATGGAGCCGCAAAATGGTCCTTCAAACTGACGGCAATTGGTTGAAGATTTCAATTGGTTGAAGATTTTTGTGAAATGTATTTAAGGTTAGGGTAGAGTATTGATGATTATCTTAATAGTAGTTTTTTTTATTATGGAAAGAATCAATACAAACCAGTTTTTGATGTGCAGAATTTTGGAGGACAAAATAGGGAAGATTTAATTGGAAAATCTTGAGCCAAGAAAAAGCTGAAATTTTTTTCATAATTGAACATTTGTGAAATATTGGTTCCAAAATGGTCTATCTCCTATAATTTCTGTAAAATATTTTAATGGGTTAAAGAAGTCCATCCACCATAATTTCTGTTTTTTATTCTTAAAGTAAGTTGGGCTTGGGCTCAAGTGTATTTTTTAAGCTATTTTTTTTAATTAAAAAAAAAGATACCGGAAAGGATTAAAATCATTAGATGAAATTACAAGTTTAGTGTTTGAATATTGAAGTTTGTGTGACTAGTGATTAAAGTCTTGAAAATGTTTAATAGGCCTCTAAAAAAGTTTTAATTTTTGTTGTCTAAAGGACTTCAAACATTCAATTTTTGTATATAATAAGTCCTTGACCTATTTTATATCTTTCAAAATTCATGCACGAACTTATTAGATAATTTTTAAAAAAAAAAAGTTTAACGTCTTCCTAGACACAAAATTCAATTTTATGTCTAATAGATCCATTAATTTCAAAAGTTTTTCAATATGTCGAGACGAACTTAGACACAAATTTTAAAGTACAATTGAAATTTGAGAGGCTTATTAAACTCTCTATTAAGTAAAAAAAAAAAAAAGTTGAAGAATTATAATTCAACAAAATTAATCACTACACAAAAATGAAAAGGCCAAAGATAAAATAAGATATAAAAATCTAAAAGAAAAATAAAAACTCAAATTCCCCTGAAAATCGAAAATCGAAAATGGAGGAATTAATTAAAGAGGGAAGTAATTCCTGATCCTAAAGAAAGTTGGTTTATGTTTGGTGTCTCTATATATAAAACTAAAGCAAAGCATGGTTCCAATTCACAATAATCGCAATAACCCTCCAATATCAAAGCACTCACAATTGATAGTAATAATCTCTTCAACGATGGGTTTCTTCGAAGTTCCTTTGTGGAGTCCGATCATGTGGCCGCCGGCGACACTGCAGCCAATGGAGGATCTTCCGTGCAGCACAATGTGGCCGTCCGACGACGAAGGATTAACAGTGGGAAATTATGACCAAATCCCAGACTTCATGTCCATTGATGAGTATTATGTCCTCCAACAAACCACCAACAAAACCTGTTTCCATAAGCTCGCCAATTTCTTCCTGGCCTTCAAGCGCTTCTTTGCCTGTTCTTCTTGACTTTTGTCACTTTTTTTTTTCTTTTTTTGGTGGGATTTTTGTTCTGCATTTGATGGCCATGGATAGTTTGTAAAGATGATTATTGGTAGGGCAAGTTACATTTTTTCTTAATAAAACTTTTATGACTTTTTTAAGTTCAAAGTTGTGATTCAAATCTCCTTGGCTGATTTAGGCCCCATTTGGAGTTGCATTTGCTACTGTAAAAAGCTATTATGGAGAATCTTAACCGTCTAGACTGTTTGGTAAGGTAGATTATTAATTAATCCATAGAGAATCACTTTTTAGTTTACTCTACCGTGTAAGGCTTAGTTTGGGGTTGCTGAAGCTTTTAAAATAATTGTTGTCAGCTGTGCTTTTAAGAAAATCAGCTTCCATAAGAAGCAAATTAGTGTTTGGTAAATTTCAGATTTAAACATGAAAATTCAAGTTACAGTGTTTGGTAAATTAATATTAAATTGTTGTGAAATAGGTATAATGGCCAAAATAGACATATTTCAATTTAGCATGAGATTGCATTAATATTTACATTGAAATCTTTCCTAAGATAATTAGGTAAATTTATATCATTTATTTTATAAATTATATTTTGTTTACTTCAAGTAAACTGAATATATATATATATATATATATATATATATATAGAAAAAAATTGTGTCAAACGAAATCTAATTTTAGTTTAAATAAAAAAAATTAAGAAAAATAAATTAGAAGCAACCAATTAAATTTAAAAGTAAAAATAATGAAATGAGATACAATAAGATAAATTGTGAATAATAATATTTGAAAACCTAAAATATGGAAGGATAGAAAAAAGAATTTTAAATATTGGTTAGTTACACCAGATTTTTCTAAAATCTAAATCCTAAAGCTACTCTCAGCAGCTTTTGCAAACAAACGTGATTGAAAAATTGATTTTCTCTAGATTATTAAAGAATCCGTTTAACCAAACACAAAAAACGGTTAAAATTGATCTACAATCACTTTTTAGGTCTTCAAAATCAACCCCAAACGGGGCCTAAAAGCTCTTAGATACCAACTTTTAGATTTAGCTTTTCTAAAACTCTATCACATTTTCTAACTGTTTTTAAATTTCAAATTTATCCTTCTTATATATATTTTTACATATGCTCTCTTTCATATAGAATAAAAATTTGATTAATTCAATTTTTATAATAATTATTTTTCTTACATTTTTATCAAATATTTTAGATTAATTAAAAATAATTAGATGCAATTTAAATTATACAATCTTTTAAATAATTATCTTATAATAAAGTATAAATTAAGTATTAATAAAAAAAATATTTGAAATAATAAGCCTACTATGATCTTTATAATTAAATCCCAACAATTTAGTATTAATTTACGAATTAGTTTTTTTATAATTTAAAAATGAAATTTACCAAA
Organism: Luffa acutangula; assembly: GCA_036850905.1. NCBI lineage: Eukaryota > Viridiplantae > Streptophyta > Magnoliopsida > Cucurbitales > Cucurbitaceae > Luffa > Luffa acutangula. The sequence goes on along the minus strand of CM072097.1, from coordinate 39,167,514 downwards.
CACTATTTTACTTCATTTCAAAGCTGATTTTTCTAAAAACAAAGTTACCGGCAGTTATTTTAAAAGTTACTGCAATCCCAAACTAAGTCTTAACTAGTTAAATTAAGCTCAAGTACTTAACATGTGTTTTTTTTTAAAAAAAAAATGCTTATAGAGATTTAAAGTAACATCTGTTGGAGGAGAAATTTTGGCCAATGACAAATTGCCACGTCATTATTTAAAATTAATGACAAAATTATAATTAATTAAATTTGGGACCAATTATAAATTGACATGTGTCCCAAATTTAATTTAAAGACAAAGTTGGCCAATTATAAATTTTTAGGGCCAAATGTCCATTTGATCAATTAATTAAAAATAAATTATTTTGATCAGATTAATTGATTTGACCAATTAATTAAAGAAAATAATTAATTGGATCAAATTTGGGTCTTTTAAATATTTGGATCATATGGTTTTTGGTCAAATATAAACCAGACCCAAGCCCAATAAAGCCCAAGCCCAAGTTGTTAGGCCCAAAAGTCACCAGGGCCCATCCAGCGAGAACTCTATAAATAGAGGGGTTCTCCTCCATTTCAGGGGTTCAGAAATTCTACACTCCCACAAAGACAAGAGTTTAGAGTTTCAAAGCTCTCAAGCAGAACCAGAGAATTCAGAGAGACTCCACCAAGTCGGAAGACCGAAGACTCTCTACAATCCATAAGTCCAAGTGTTGAACACTTCTTGAAGACCAAACACTCCTCAAGACTTCAACACTTCTTGAAGACCCAACACTCTTCAAGACTTCAACACTCCTTGAAGATCAAAGACTCTTCAGGACATCAACACTTCTTGAAGATTGAAGACTCCTTCAAGACTGGAAGACTTCAAGCTCCAAGAATCCATTGAAGCTTCAGACTCGAGATCAAGCGTTCCAGCCCTCGAGTGAAACACACCCACACACATAAGAGAGAGAATCAGAGGATTAAAGTTAGAGATTGTACACCCACACGCATACAACATTAATACAAATCAAAGTTTATTCCACGTGTCTCCATCTCCGAAGTTACGTGTGAACAACATCATAAGAGAACACTTTTTAAATTTTCAATGATAAAAAGTAGTTTAGGAAATCCTTAAAACAAAACAGCATTCAAAGTGATTTTGAATTAACTTAATTGGGTTTCTTTCAAGAGTGTTTTTAAAATATCAAAACAGTGTGTAAGTTATATTTTTGTTTTGCTCCCTATCAATAATTGTATGCTTTTACCTCTTTACATATTTTTATTTTTACATCTATAACTTATTAGTTTACCACTTTATCAGTGATAGACAAATATCATTAAGAACGGTAAAAAAAATTCGTCAAAATGATGTGGAATTTTCCTTACCGCAAGCGCACGGGTCAAGTAATAATAAAGTGTTCGTAAATACGAGTGTCGTCCTCTGGATTGGATTTTTAAGCAAATCAAGTATTGTGAATTTTCTTGCCCAATTTTATTTAGGGATCAAAAAGTGATGATTGAATAATAAGAAAACTAAGTCAAAACACGTAGAAAGTGTGGAATTTCAATTGGGAAAACTACTTAGGGAATTGATTTCGCCGATTTAGTTTAGGATTGATTGTAAGGAGTAAGTTATTATGCACAATGAAATTATGAGCCAAATACCCTTTAATCATAACTACCTCTCCCGAGTATAATTGATTCTCATGCAAATTAGCCAACTTGATATCCCTATCTAAGTTTATTAATCATGCAAGGCAATGAGATCTTTTAACCACTTCTAAAGTTAATCTAAAACCGTCATGAATTAGAAACTAAACTTTAGTCATGCAATCTTGAGTAAGTCTAAATCAAATCCCCTCTCCCGAGCTAGATTTGAAACTTAAATCATTCAACTAATGGCCAATTAATTGAAAGCATTAAATCAAGATTACAAACATAATAACATTGCACAACTTAAACCATAAATCAATCCATAAACACAATCAACTACATAAATCCCTAAGCTTACAAATTTAACTACTAATGATTAAAATTACAAGCTCAACTAAACATGTAAAAGCCATAAAAATCTAACTAAAGTGAGGGAAAGAAGAATTAAACTCGTTGTAGGCCGAGACCGAACGTCCCCGTCACGATCCCCACGAACAATGGGTTGATTTCCGAATTTTCCCCTTTGCTTCAGCCTTGAATTCCTCTCTTTTTGCTCTGTTTACGGCCCCAAGAAGTCCCAAAATTGGTTCCCCAAAAACCTAGCCGAAAGGATCATTATATAGCAAATTTTCGTCCTAGTGTCTCAACACTATCTTCAAAAACGCGCGTTCTGGCAAGGAAACTTCGCAGCGTCGAGACGCTAAGGTCGCAGCGTCGAGACACTGTGACCTTTATGCGCCCATTCTGATATGGAATGCCAGCATCGAGACGCTAAAGATGCAGCGTCGAGACGCTGGTCTATATTTGACCCAAAATTGACTTTTTTCTCTTTGAAGCTTTTTCAATCCTTTGCATCTTTTCGCGTCTCAAGCACCCGATTAACTCCATTATTGCGCTATAGCTCCAATCAACCATTTCCTACAAAATAAACAATTAAGTGCAATAAAATGGCTAATAATCATCAAAGACTAGCTAAATTAAATAAGTAAAGATAGCTAGATATGCTCGCTATCAAATACCCCCAAACTTAAGCTTTTGCTAGTCCTCGAGCAAACTATAGATCAAACATACAGTAGAAGAATGGATGCAATAATCATGACTCAATCCTCAAGGCTCAAAAGTCAATAGTCAAGCAAGCAAGAGACATGCACACAAGGACCAATGAGGGAGACAAATTAAAATTTTTCCAAAATTAACTTGCACAAGCGAGATCTAACTCAACAAGATCAGACTCTACTAGCCCGGGATTGATTTATTAAACTCTCAGCTCATCTTCCCTCTACACTGGCACTAAGGTTTCACTAATGAGTTAATGGAACAAATTAGTTTGTTTATCTCCATACTTAGGTGCTTTTAATTAACAAATGAATTAAGCATGTATGTGTGACACTAGCTTTCACACACCCATTGCAGGGACCCTTAACCTGAGTTTTCTCTGGTTGGCCTAACTGATCACAACAGGGGTAGCTCTTTTTGCCTTAATCTTTATTAAACATTGCAAACTGTGCACAGGCCATGGCATAATATTTTTTTCAACAGTAACAACAAGAATGATTTTTCTTTATGAACAAGATAAGCATATATTCTTTTCTTTCCTCCTAAGCAAGATCAAACATGCTAATTTGCAAATAATTAACTCTTTAGCTCTTCCCTACACCTATCGAGGTGACAACAAGCATATGAACTCAATAATTTGCTCCTAAGCATTCAAATCCAAATCTAGCCAAGACAAATACTCTACTCATGCAAGCCATCTCCTAGAAAAATTTTAAAAAGTCTCCCTTTTTGGGCACTCATGCTTACAACTCATCACAAGCTTGAAAATTGACAAGAAAGCCTATCCTAGGACGTCATAATCATGCAAAAATACATCCAGACAACAACCATATGCATAATTCAAAAAAAGCTCAAAACTATAGCCCGAACTCAGATGCTCAAGGGCTCCACAAACATGCTAGTCCACCCCCAAACTTAAAACATGCATTGTCCTCAATATTTAAAGAAAATAAGACAAAAACAAGCATGAAAACACTAAAAGAATGAGAGGAGTGAACAATACTGGCCTGGAATGATGTTGACTTATTGACTAAAAGCTTGGAATCTTGAAAGCTTGAAAGCAAAGGAGAGAAAGAAAACAAGACCTACAAAACAAAAACAAAGAATAAATCAAAAACAAAAAGAAAACACACTAAACTTACTTGGGTTGCCTCCCAAAAGCGCTTGTTTAACGTCATTAGCTCGACGTGTTGACCGTGCTTCAAGGAGGCTTTTGTTCTGTGAATCCAACGGAGGTGCTCTTTCTTGCACCTTTCCTGTAGCCCATGAAGAGCACTTCATCTTTAGAGTCTTCAACTGCTTTAAAAAATTCTTTTTCGTTCTTGACTCTAATAGTGAGCTCCCTACGCTCAATATCAATAATAACTCGCCCAGTAGCGAGGAATGGTCTTCCTAATATGACAGGCATCGAAGGATTTTCTATCATGTCCATAACATACAAGTCAATAGGGAGGAAAAATCTGCCTACTCTGATTAAAACATTTTCTACAATGCCAACTGGTCTAACCACGGACTGATCAGCCAATTGGAGCTTTACAGGAGTAGATTTAATCTCACTAATGTCTAACTTTTTGCACAGAGACAATGGAATAATATTAATGCTAGCACCTAAGTCACATAATGCTCTAAAAGAGTAAGTACCAAAACTACAAGGAACTGAAAAACTCCCTGGATCTGCTACTTTTTCAGGTACTTTCTGTTGTACTCTGGTGCTGCATGTGGAAGTAAGATATACAGTGTCAACCTTCTTTTCCTTTCGCTTCTTTGCTAACCACTCCTTCATGAACCTGTTGTATTGGGGCATCTCTAATGCCTCTGCAAAAGGAATATTAATGTTCAGATTCATAAAAGCATTCATAAATTTATCAAACTGAACCTGATTGTTCTTTTTCTTCTTTTCCTTGGGAACCATCAGTGTGGGAGAAGGAATAGGAGGCTCAGGGTTAGGCTTTTCAGCCTCATCAGATGATGTGTCCTCCTCAGCTTCCCCTGTAGGCGTTTCATAATCCTCAGACTTAGGCTCCTCGTCAGCTTCCTCCTGGTACACAGTGATTGCCTTACAGTACTCCATCTGAGTTTTATCTTGCTCAGCTGGGGTCTTACCTTTATTCATGGTGCTCACAACATTCACCAATTGTCCCAGCTGAGTCTCAATGTTCTTGATGGATGCACTGTGGCCATTCACCGTGGTTTTGATAGCAATGACTGCCTCCTCTAGTTTGGTTGTCCTGTTACTTGACTCTACAATGAAAGCTCCAACAAGATCTTCTAAATTTTTATTTTCTTGAGTTTGAGGTGCAAAAACAGGAGGGTTAAGAACATTCTTAGTATTTGCATAAGAGAAATTTTCATGGTTCCTATTGTTAGGGTGATAATGTGTAGGTGTAACATTATTATTATATCCCCTAAAATAAGAATTTGATACATACTGAACCTGCTCGATGGTCTCCTCCTGAGGTCTAGATGCTAAAGCAGTAGCCGATTCAATTGACTGTGCACTCCCTGTACCTGAAAATTTCATAAAAGCATTAGCAAGGGAGGTCATCTGGGCCTGGAGTGCACTTACCTTGTCAACCTCAAACACTCCAGCAGCAATCTTTTTAGGTGTAGACCGCTCAGATGGCCACTGATAGCTGTTGGTGGCCATATCCTCTAGAAGTGTATGAGCATTTTCCACGGTCTTGGACAACAGAGTCCCACTTGCAGCTGCATCAACAATCGTTTTTGTACTAGGAGTTAAATCATTATAAAACAATTGAACCTGAAGCCAATCGGGGTAACCATGTTGAGGGCACTTCCTCAACAACTCTTTGAATCGCTCCCAGGTCTCGAACAGTTGCTCATCATACTGTTGCTGGAATGTCCCGATCTCGGTCCTCAACTTGACCATCTTTGCAGGAGGGAAAAATTTCTTCAAAAAGGCTTGGACCAAAGCATCCCAGGTGGTGATGCTCCCAGGGGTAATAGACTGCAACCAATCTCGTGCTTTATCCTGCAAAGAAAAAGGAAATAAGTGTAAGCGAATAGCATCCTCAGAAACTCCATTTATTTTTACCGTCCCACAAATGTCCAAAAATGATTTAAGATGAGAATTTGGATCCTCAGTGGGCGATCCTCTATATGCACAGTCTCGAGCCATCTAAATGAGACCGGTCTTCAGCTCAAAATTGTTGGCATTGATCGGGGCATAGACAATCCCCGATTGCTGCCTCTGAAACACGGGCTGGAAGTAGTCTCTAATAGGCCTAGGCTCCTTAGGTAGATTTGAAGGGATAAAAGCCCTTTTTGCAGCGGAAGACAATAGAGACCTTTTCGAATAAAACACCGATTGGGATACCAATACAACGCCAAAATAAATAAATTTACAGCAAGCAAAATGATAAGAAATCATGCTGTAAAACTACCATAAAGCATGCTGGACAAAGGATTAAAAATTCTAGATCTAATCTAGAATTGGATCCTAATGGTCCTAGTTCAAGAACAAATTACCTTTGAAGGAACCCTTGATAATTTCGCCAAATTCTCTCTGATTTTCTCCCAAAATACAGCAGCAAACGAACTTAGTTATCGCTGGAAAAACAGCACGAACACCACCACGAGGTTTCACCGGTATTCTCGAACAGGATCTTACGTTGAGAGCTTGTGGGAGCAAAAACTCTAAGGATTTTTCTGGATGAAGAACTCTGTATTCTCAGAGAGAGAACAGAACGAGAGAGAGTATGAGAGGGAGCGTGATAGGCGTGAAACTTGGGCTATCCTGCAACTGAATCAAGACCACGATAATAAAGGTAAGGTTAAGCCACCTCACGCATCATCAGGTAACTGAATAGTCAGTTACCTGATTTTAATTAATCACAAATTAAAAGATAAATTGTAATTAATTAAATTTAATTAATCAATATTAATTAAATCAATATTAATTTAAATCCTATTTAAACTAATATCCTTCTTTAACCTATAGTTCAATTAAATCAAATTTGATTAAACTAAATCAATTAATTAATTCGAAATTAATTAATATATATATAAAATAAAAATAATAAAATTGAACATCACATATTCAATTATTATTTTCTCTCTCAAAACTATAATATTAATATACATCCAATGCATATTAATTATAACCTATAGTTTTAATATGAACCAAATTCATATTTTAGTTTAATATTCGAACACCTTCGAACATTCAATCCATCCTTAGAATTTTACCTCAACGCCCTAAATGAGCTACCGGTGGGACCTAATGGACCTATAAATCAGAAGCTCCAACGATATGAGATTAGTTGGTTAAACTCATTAACCAAGTTAATCAATATTCGTTAACTGTGGTTCACTCCACTAAAGAACCACAGCTGCACTCTTCTCACTGCAGATATATTTCTGTGTCCACGGATATTGATCGTCAACAGCAAGTTAGCCCTTCACGTGTGTTCGTACCCTAGCTAGGTCAAATTACCGTTTTACCCTTGGGCTACCTCTTGGTCCTTAAGTACCAGCGCTCCTCTAATGAACAGCCTGTTTGTGGTCCAACCAACAAACAGAAATCCCTCTCGTGCCATAAAGAGGGTAGGGCCCATTGTTCAAGACCCGGAGACACCACTTAAGGGAACACACCTCTACTTACCCTAATATCGGGAAGGAGTGAATTCCATCTTGTAAGACTACGTTCCTAGCTCCCCATTCGGTCTTGTCCCCAAAATGGTAGGCTTATTGAGTCGGCAAACAGGCCACTCTCACCCGTACAAATCAAAGGACAATCCCTCATGGACAGGAGTCCATAATCCACTCAGGATTAAGGCCAAGTTGCCTAGGTCATCCTAGTGAAATAGAAACCGAGCTAACTAACGGTGTTACAGTTAGTGGTTAACTATTTCGCGGTCCGGTCTTTGTGCAAACTCATTGCACAGGATACCCCCACTCGCATGTCAACCACATGAACGCGTTTGATCATTACGTTTGTATCAATATACAAAGTGGGTCGTATCCATAGTGTCACCAGGATAAGGTACCCAGCCTTATCCCTATACTACAGACCCTTTAGGCTAAAACTTGAACATTGATCCCCGTATGTCCCTACATACTAGTTCAAGCCTCATTCTATTAGCCTTGGATGTTTAGTTTATTGGATTAGGGTCAATAAGACAAGATATAATACAAACATTGAATAATACATCACTTTATTAATGTTCGGTCAAATGTACATTTACTATCTACGAGTTTTAGGGCATAAAACCCAACAAGATTTTGGTCAGCCATGTGAGTAATTTCTTTATTTTCTCTTCGAATCCTATGAATTGTTCTTTCTATCTCGGGATCCAACGGTATCAATTCTCTACTACTACGCATGCAAAAACAAAACTACCCTAAAAAGGAAAGAAAACAATTAAGGAAAGAAATAAAGAAAAGAAAACAACTAATCTAAATATGGAAAATATAATCTAGAAAAGGAAACAAAAAAGCCTAATATGGAATGCAAAAATAAATATGGCAAAACACAAATAAGGAAACTAACATATAAGGAAAAAATGCAATCAACCTAACAAAATGAAAATACACCCTAAATTAAGATCAAACAATTTTTTCACAATATCAATCTAGCTAAATGTGCCAATCCCCGACAACGGCGCCAAAAACTTGATGTGGAATTTTCCTTACTGCAAGCGCACGGGTCAAGTAATAATAAAGTGTTCGTAAATACGAGTGTCGTCCTCTGGATTGGATTTTTAAGCAAATCAAGTATTGTGAATTTTCTTGCCCAATTTTATTTAGGGATCAAAAAGTGATGATTGAATAATAAGAAAACTAAATCAAAACACGTAGAAAGTGTGGAATTTCAATTGGGAAAACTACTTAGGGAATTGATTTCGCCGATTTAGTTTAGGATTGATTGTAAGGAGTAAGTTATTATGCACAATGAAATTATGAGCCAAAGACCCTTTAATCACAACTACCTCTCTCGAGTATAATTGATTCTCATGCAAATTAACCAACTTGATATCCCTATCTAAGTTTATTAATCATGCAAGGCAATGAGATCTTTTAACCACTTCTAAAGTTAATCTAAAACCGTCATGAATTAGAAACTAAACTTTAGTCATGCAATCTTGAGTAAGTCTAAATCAAATCCCCTCTCCCGAGCTAGATTCGAAACTTAAATCATTCAACTAATGGCCAATTAATTGAAAGCATTAAATCAAGATTACAAACATAATAACATTGGACAACTTAAACCATAAATCAATCCATAAACACAATCAACTACATCAATCCCTAAGCTTACAAGTTTAGCTACTCATGATTAAAATTACAAGCTCAACTAAACATGTAAAACCATAAAAATCTAACTAAAGTGAGGGAAAGAAGAATTAAACTCGTTGTAGGCCGAGACCGAACGTCCCCGTCACGATCCCCACGAACAATGGGTTGATTTCCGAATTTTCCCCTTTGCTTCAGCCTTGAATTCCACTCTTTTTGCTCTGTTTACGGCCCCAAGAAGTCCCAAAATTGGTTCCCCAAAAACCTAGCCGAAAGGATCATTATATAGCAAATTTTCGTCCTAGCGTCGAGACGCTGCCTTAAAAAACGCGCGTTCTGGCAAGGAAACTTCGCAGCGTCGAGACGCTAAGGTCGCAGCGTCGAGACACTGTGACCTTTATGCGCCCATTCTGATATGGAATGCCAGCGTCTCGACGCTGCGTCTCGACGCTGGTCTATATTTAACCCAAAATTGACTTTTTTCTCTTTGAAGCTTTTTCAATCCTTTGCATCTTTTCGCGTCCCGAGCACCCGATTAACTCCATTATTGCGCTATAGCTCCAATCAACCATTTCCTACAAAATAAACAATTAAGTGTAATAAAATGACTAATAATCATCAAAGACTAGCTAAATTAAATAAGTAAAGATAGCTAGCTATGCTCGCTATCACAAAACAAGCATAGAACCACGATAATTGGCATTTACTCTCGACCAAGGGGTCAAAAGTTTGAATCCCTCTATCCTAAATATTGGTGAACTAAAAAATAATAACAATAATAATACATGTAAGAAAAAGAAAATCAATGCTATTACTAATAAACTTCATTCTTTTCTTCATAAATTCATTCAAACAGTCATATCATTTAAATCGATTTGGATCCAAAAAAAAAAAGACTAATTTTAAATAGTACAACAAAAAAAAAATGGCTAAATGTATTAGATTTTTGTAAATATGGCTCAATGTAATTTTTATTAGAATTCTCAAATTGTGCTAGGACGAAAATGCCTTCAATTAAGATTTACATTTTTAATCCACCTAAATGAATTGCTAAAAATGGAGAGAGTATCAAGGAAAAGAAATAGGTGGGGTGGAAAAAATATAATATTAACAAAGAAAGTGAAGAAAATATTAAAAAAAGAGAAATACATGGAAAAAACAATTCTTAACAAATCAGAATAAATTGAAATATGTGACATTAATTCAAGTTAATTGTTAGTGTAATGGTTTGCATATTCAACCACTAAAACGTATAGAGATTTATTAAAACAGTTTATGGGGAAAATGATCGCAATTGCATATGAGTACTTTCATAAAAATAATATCATGGCCTATGATTACATTATGATAGGTTTAAATATGAATATATTGACATAAATATCATATCAATTAAAAAGTGGACAAAGAATTATAAAAACGGTTTCTGGGATCAATAATGGTAATTACAGATTTAAATATATGAGTATATTGGAATATATGCATCATTTGTTGTATACAAAAATGAGTAACCCTACCAAGTAAAATGAACAACATTGAAAGATTTTTTTTTAAAAAAAAAAAACCTAATTGAGTCACATATACTATTACAAAGACTAAATAAACTTGCCTTGAGATTTTATTGGATGAAAGTGGTATAAATAGTCAGAGAGAAGTACAAGTGGCTAATAGCATAAAGACTAATTTGTTCCATCAGAAATGATAACGTAATAACTATCTATATTCTTTAATAGTCCCCCTCAAGATGGAGAGTGAATGTTTATAATTCCCATCTTGGATAGTAAGGAAGAAAAAGCATACAGAGGCAAATATTTAGTAAATATAGCAGCTAACTCTAGTTGAGATCAAACAAGAAGCAACTTGATCTCATCGACAATAACTTTGTCTCTAATAAAATGACAATCCTGTTGGGTTTTATGCCCTAAAACTCGTAGATAGTGAATGTAACCGTTGACCGGATATTAATGAAATAATATTGATATATTTTTCCATTAAATGTTATTAGTTATTTTTTATTTGTCTTTGCCTAAAAATAACCCTAATCCAATAAACTAGACATCCTAGGCTGTAATATGAGTCTTGAATTATATGTAGCGACATATGGGATCATTGTTCAAGAAACAGCCTAAAGGGTCTATAGTATAGGGATAAGACTGGATGTCTTATCCTGGCAACACTATGGATACGACCCACTTTGTATTTGATACAAACGCTATGATCCAACGCGTTCGTATAGGAGACATGCGAGTGGGGGTATCCTATGCAATGAGTTTGCATAAGACCGGACCGCGAAATAGTAACCACTGGTTATAACACTGTTAACTAGTTGGTTTTCTATTTCACTTGGACGACCTAGACAACTTAGTCTTAATCCTGAGTTGATTATGGACTCCTGCTCATGAGAGATTGTCCTTTGATTTGCATGGGTGAGAGTGACCAATATGCCGACTCAATGCCTACCATTTTGGGGACAAGACTGAATAGGGAGCTAGGAACATAATCGTACAAGATGGAATTCACTCCTTCCCGACTTTAGGGAAGCATATGAGTGTTCCCTTAAGTGGTTACTCTGAGTCTTGAACAAAGAGCCCTACCCTCTCAATGGCACGAGAGGGTTTTCTGTTTGATGGTTGGACCACAAACAAGTTGTTCATTAGAGGAGAACTGGTACGTAAGGAAATAGAAGTAACCTAGGGGTAAAATGGTAATTTGATCCAGCTGGTGTTACAGACACTCGTGATGGACTAACTAGTCGATATTGGTCTAGATCCGTGGACACAAAAAATATGTCTGCAGTGAGAAGAGTGCAACTGTGAGTCTATAGTGGAATGTACACACAGTTAACGAATATTGATTAATGTGGTTAATGAGTTTGACCAATTAATCTCACAACCTTGGAACTTCTGATCTGCAGGTCCATTAGGTCCCACTGGTAGCTCATACAGTAATTTGAGGCAACTAAGTAATAAATGTAAATTGAAAATGTTCAATTTACTAAGGGAAACAATAAAATATATATTGATATATTATTATGAGAGAAATTAATATTTGAGGAAATTCAAATATTAATATAAATTTGAGTCACATTAAATTTCTGAAGTTTGAAAGAGTTCAAATAATGAATTAATTAATTTTAAGGCCTAAAATGTATTTGGGCAAATTAATTAATTCAAGGTCGGAAATTAGATATGTGATATTTAATTGGTGGTTAATTAATTAAAGAATTCATTAACCGGGAATTAATCAATTATGGAAATAATTAATTGCTTAAGGAAGTGATTAATCATTTATGGAAATGATCTAATCACTTATGGAAGTAATTAGTCATTTGTGGAAAAGATTAATCAATTATGGAATTGATTGATCATGGATTGATTAAATAAGGAATAAGATTGAATCAATTTTGGAAAAGATTGATTTAATTGAATATTTTATTCATGGTCTCTCTTCTATAAATAGAACACTAGACCTAATTGGTTCAGGACTCTCCTCTTGCTCTTAGACTCACAAGACAATACCTAGAATTTTCTCTAGCCTCCCTCTTAGAGAAAGACTCCCACAAGTCTTTTGCCTCCTAGACTTAGAGACATACCGGTGTAACCCCTGTGGTTATTGTGTCATTCAAGAAGAAATTTCAAACGATTAAAAGACAAGAGGGCTGCTGCGTTTTTGTCCGTTGGAGCGTCGTTGGCGAAGAACGGTCAAGTCTACAACGAAGGTTTGTAATAGTTCTTTCCCGTTTCTTTAGAAAAGCATGAAAATAAATTAGATTTAATTTTCAAGCATGTTTATAGCTATTTACAGCAACTTTAAAGCATGTTTAAAGTGTATATTTTGCCTGTTCGTGATGGTATTTTAATGTTAATTAATATACGGCGTAAGGTCCAATCGATGCGCTTCCGCTGCATAGGGACTTTTATCTCCTTCAATCGGCATCAGAGTCATCGTTGTCCCTATTAATTGACAATAAAATTTGCGATAGGCTCTAATAGGTGGGATTTATGCATAATGTATGTTCAGTTTGCATTGAACTGTTTAGGTTAATTTTATGGCCATAGATTTTAATTTTATGTGATTTTGATCATGTAAGGCCCGGTGTTTTTGGTATTTTATGTAAAATCGAGTCCTATGTAAATCCGGGTCTAGAATAGGTTTTTATGAGATGAAAATCGGAGTAATCGCCGCTGAGATCAGAAGAAAAATCGAAGAAATCGTGAGTTTCTGCCCAGAATCTGCTTCCAGACGCAACAGCGTCGTGACGCTACTCCAATAGCGTCTCGACTCTGTCTCGATATTGCAGGCGCTCAAGTAAGGAAAGTGCACAGCGTCGGGACGCTACTCCAATAGCGTCTCGACGCTGTCTCGATATTGTAGGCGCTCAGGTAAGGAAAGTGCACAGCGTCGGGACGCTGTGTTGATAGCGTCTCGACATTGTCACGATGGTGGCGCGCATTGGGCCTTCAACAGGCGCAGTTCATGAGGAGGGTCGTCTGGTTCGGACCGGTTCGGCTGGGCTGGGACCTATTTGGTTCGGTTCAGCCAATTTTTGGCATGGTTCATGATTTTGGAGGCCAGTTCAAGTTGGTTCGGGGCGGTTCGTGCTGTCTAGACCAACTTTTGGAGCTGTAGAAGGATTTTAGGATAGAATTTAGCTAAAATTATTGTAATTTAATGCTTTATTTTATCCTAGGGGCCAAAATTAACCGGTTCAATTTCTACTTATATGCTTTATGGATGTCATATAGAATTTTCAGTCCCACCTTAGGTTATAAACATGCTCATGAATTTATTTATATATTATAAATTGTTATAATGTATGTTCTAAATGCATGGAATTGTTTTCATATTTTTTAATATAAGTGTATATTAATTATATGAAAAATTGGAAAGCATCAAGCATGTCATTACTTAAATTAAATATAAATAGTTATGTTTAATGTGATGAATGAAGCATGCTTGATTGATTTTCTTGATTGGCTTATAATTGTTATATTAAAAGAAAATCGATATTGCATGAATCATGAAACATCCATAGATAATAATATAATTGTTATATTATTCATTCAATTAGTATGGTTTAATTATTTAATCTGAATAAGATTGTTGAATGAATTAAACCCTAGATTCTTGATTATAGGATTAATCATTAAAATTTGAAATAGTTCTTTAATATTAATGATTAGAAACCGTCAATCTATAATCAAGATTTGCATGCAAACATAAGATCATAGGATAAATTGGATTAATTTTAAATTGTTTAAAATTAATTAGACCTAGATCAGTTTCTAATAGGATTAGAATTATTTCTTACTTACAATTAAAAATAGTTTTAATTAACTAAGTAGGAAAAACATTGCTGTGGTTATAAGGGAACTCCACCGGTAATGTTCTGTCTAAGGCTGGGGGTATTTAAGTTGACGGTTTACGGAACACCTCCTACCTGGGAACTGATCCGGAATACCGGAGTTGAATTAATCATAGTTAAATGTTAGCATGCAATGTCACTAGGTTTATTAAAAGTGTTTAATGCACCTTGATCTTTAGAGTAAAGACCTTACATTACTGAGGTTATAAGGGAACTCTCTCGGTAAAGTTTTGTCTATGGTTGGAGGTATTTAAGTTGACGGTTTACGGAACACCTCCTACCTGAGAACTGACCCGAACATTGAGTTGAATTAACCATAGTAGTGTTGACTTGCAATGTTGGGTTTATTAAAAGAAGTTTAATTCACCTACAACATTGTGGTTGAATCTTTTCCATAATTGTTATAATAGGATTAGACTTAGATAGATTGACTTAGCCGAATTCTATCTAAGTTAAACAACCCTAAATTAACCTTAGGACATTTTCAGTGGGAGGAAAATTACAAAACGAGATTTAAATCAAGTTTTGCTCCTACGTCCTTATATTCACAACGTGAGATTCATGCTCGGCTTCGAGTCGCCTTAGGAGCGGCCTCCCTTCGGAAAGTGTTTGCATGAATCAATAATAAGGTGGATGTGAAAAATGTCTAGAGTAAGTGGGAGCGGGACACGTGTCAACGTATCCATCGGTCTCCGCCCCTAGTTCACACAGTGAGAGTCCTATGATCCGCCTACAGGTTGTCCTGGTGCAACCATCCCTTCGGAGGGCCCGATCATAGGATTCGAAACATCGTGAACTCCTGAACAGGATAGGAACTCTTAGGCTAATTACCAACAGTTGTCTTTCCCTTCGGTAGCCTGTTGGTGCGTGCCTCTGAGATCTGAAAGTGGGAGGGTTACACTTACGAGGATGAGTTAAAAGTGTTAACAAATCCTTGACCGAACAACGGTGGCTAATGTCTATAGGAATATGAGTTATTTTGGAATTAGAATTAGCTGAGAAATGTCTCACTTCAGAGGAGGAGTGCCTGATCACCCTTCGGTGGCTGATATTCTAAACCTCTGAAACATCGTTGCAAAACTAAATCAATAGTTTTAGGGTTCTGTGATTGTCTGTTTTGCTAAATTGATTGGATTGTATGCAATTGTTTGCTTGTATGATGGGTTAAGGCAAAGATAACTAATACGTTCATTGTTTGTTTAAATTTCAGCAATGTCTTCCTCAATTGTCCTCTGCATAAAAATGAGAAATTAACCGGCGAAAATTATGCTACGTGGAAGTCGAACCTGAATACGATTCTTGTTGTTGATGATATGCGGTTCGTCTTAACGGAGGATTGTCCTCCAGCTCCTGCTCGTAATGCATCCCAAGCAATTAAGGATGTTTATGACCGCGGGACAAAGGCCAATGATAAGACTCGCGTCTATATCCTAGCCAGCTTATCTGAAGTTTTGGCTAAAAGGCATGAACTCTCTCCAGGAGATGTTTGGACAACCGTCCTACCAACTCCACCATGATGCTCTCAAATACGTTTATAGCTGCCGCATGAAAGAGGGCACGTCTGTTCGGGAGCATGTCCTAGATATGATTGTCCAATTCAACGTGGCAGAAGCAAACGGGGCGGTCATAGATAAGCATAGTCAGGTTGCATTCATCTTAGAATCTCTTCCGAAGAGTTTTCTACAGTTTCGAAGCAATGCAATGATGAATAAAATAACATTCAACCTGACTAGCCTCCTGAATGAGCTACAACTCTATCAGTCTCTTCTTAAGAACAAGATAGAAGGAGAGGCAAACGTTGTTCACTCTAAAAGAAAGTTCGAGAAGGGTTCATCCTCTGGAACTAAATCTGTAGCCACTTCTTCAAAGAAAACTCAGAAGAGGAAAGGAAATAAGGGGAAAGCTCTCGGTACTGCTGCTAAAAGCAAGGGAAAAACCAAAGCTGTGGCAGACAATGGCAAGTGTTTCCACTGCAATGTAGATGGACATTGGAAAAGAAACTGCCCAAAGTACCTTGCAAAGAAAAAGAAGGAAAAGGAAGGTAAATTTGATTCACTAGTTTTAGAAACATTCCTAGTAGTACATGATGAGTTTACCTGGATACTTGATTCAGGAGCAACTAATCATGTTTGTTCTTTTTTTCAGGAAAATAATTCCTTTCGGCAGTTGAACGATGAAGAAATGACACTCAGGGTCGGAACTAGAGAAGTCCTTTCAGCTAAAGCAGTAGGAGCTGCGAAGTTATTTTTAGAAATAGATTCTTACTTTTAGAAAGTTTGTTAATTGTTCCCAAGATTAAGAAGAACTTAATTTCTATTTCATGTTTGATTGAACAATCGTATACAGTTACTTTTGATATGAATGAAGCGTTCATTTATAAGAATGGTGTACTTATTTGTTTAGCCAAATTAGAAAATAACTTGTATGTATTAAGACCAACCGAAAACAAAGCACTTTTAAATCACAAATTATTTAAAACTGCTGAAACTCAAAGAAAAAGGCAAAAGATTTCTCCAACAAGTAACAATACTCATCTTTGGCATCTTAGACTTGGTCATATAAACATCGATAGAATCGGTCGTTTGGTAAAGAATGGACTTCTAAGCAAGTTAGAAGATGATTCACTACCACCTTGTGAATCTTGTCTCGAGGGAAAAATCACCAAGAGACCCTTTATTGGAAAAGGTTACATAGCCAAAGAACCCTTAGAGTTAATACATTCGGATCTATGTGGTCCAATGAATGTAAAAGCTCAAGGAGGGTACGAATATTTCATCTCATTTATAGATGATTATTCAAGATATGGTTACTTGTACCTAATGGGACATAAGTCTGAAGCCCTTGAAAAGTTTAAGGAGTTTAAGGTTGAAGTTGAAAACCTACACTACTACAAATTTGACTTTTTATGACATTGAAAAAATGTCAAAAACGTATTTCTTGACATTTTTTGTAGTCATTGAATCGACCCTCAAGAAAGCTCAATACATGACGATTTAGAAAAAACTGTCACAAATATATTAATTATGACAGTTAAAAACTGTCAAATCACAAATTTTTCTTGACATAATTTTAAGGTCATGATAATTTGTTTAATGACAATTTTACAATATCATTAAAAATGTAATAAAAACTAATTTACTGTCAAGATATATATATTAATGACAGTTCACTATTATCAATAAAAAATTTATAATGACATTTTTAAATTGTCACGTCAATTTTTCTCATGACAATTCTACAGTGTCGATAAAAAATATGACATGATGGTTTTGAATGTCACAAAAATGCTTATAATGATAATGAATTGTTGTCATCCAAATATTTTTTATGACTTTGATGAACCATCATAAATAGTGATATATCACTATTTATTTATTTCTCCCTTTATCAACATATACACAATAAAATCCCAAAAGTATTTTTACACAACAACTAACTTAACGAACATAGATTTAATTAATAAAATATAGTAGTGTATATACACGAAACTTTTCATCCATCCACAAATCACATCCATGATCCAATTTACAAAGAAAAAGTAAAATTGTTAAACAAAATAAGTACACAACGCTCTAAAATATTTCAACTTTGAACTAAAGACCAACCAAGTGAACTGGAGGGATGGTGAAAGACTGTTTGCTATAGCTATCTCCTTAAGCCTCTTGTGTCATATGTTGACTTTCTCAAATACACTGATGGTTCGATATTCAGATGTCCTCAAAGATGATTCCACTAAGCGTATAGTTGTCTACTCCTGATAGTTTAAATACAAATAAGTGTTAGCTATTGAACTTTAAAAACTTTGTCTAAAACTCACCAAAACACACTCCAAATATCACAAACTCATCCAAACTACTAAAAAGCAAACAAACACATCATAACTCACTCAAACTCACTCCACATCCTACAAACTCACCAAACGAACCTTTAAAAGCCAAAAAAAATGTGTCTAACTTACTCCCAATCCCACCCAAACATACTTCAAACCTTATAATCTCATCTAAATTGACCCTTAAAAGTAGAACACATGCCAATGTAACTAATTCACTCATTAGAAGCCAAAAAATATGCCTAATTCACTCACTCAGTCCACATCCCATAAATTCATCCAAACACACTTCAAATCATACAAACTCATCGATTTGTATGGCTATCATAACTGCAGGATACCCATACAACCAAGTAACTATGACGTTAGAGGAAAAACCTTTCTAAACCCAATTATGGCTATAATGACTTTAAACCGTCATACAAGTTAATAATTAAATGTATACAACAATAACACAACACACACACATCACAACAATACCTAGGAAATAACTAACCTCTATAGAAGTGGAGTTAACAACACTTTAGAAACCACCCACAATTTCTTTTTTAATCAATTCAAAGCTAATACCCCAGTGGCCTAATCGTGGAATCACCTTTATCAAAGATAGAAGGGTAAAGACCATAAGAGAGACATAAATCAATGGCTCTACTGCATACAAACTAGGCAAAAGATGAAAGGTGAAAAATGTGTACCTGTCTTCCAACTAAACAAACCAAAAATTCACATTTCACAGTGCAAAAATAATTGTCTCCAATTGAACTAAGTAAATTTAATTTGTACATGTTAGAAAGTTTCAAGGACCTTCAAAATAAAAAGCAAGTTGACATACCTGAAAACTCAACTGCATAAAAGCACTCCTATTATTTAGCATCTAGGAGCAAACCAAACTAGCAGGAACATAAACAAATATTTATGATATTTGATGACTGCACGTAAAATCTCTCAAGGAACAAATGTCATACCAATAAACTATAGACAAATAATAATATCAAGAAAGAAACATTAAAACTCTTTTAGCCATGCCAATAAACTAGAAATCATTTGCTTGATTAAAAAACTAACTTTTGCCATTGAAATGATGGGTGTTGTTTCCATTGATGGATACTTCCACACAGTAATCTGGTTTTGGGAATACCCATGCGGGTTCACAAGTTCATTAAAATTTTTATGCCATGCAAGATTGCAAACCTGAAAAAAAAAATTGACAAGTTTATCAAATTCGAAATCAAGGGAAACAACACCCATCATTTCAATTCTTCCCAAGGTACAAAGCAAAACTTGGCTTCCAGTGTCAACACACTCCAACTGATGGCCATTTGCAGTATTCCACAAGCGAAAATTTATAAATTAGACCCACCACAAAACATCGCTAAAACCACCAAATATTTAGTTCCAAGGTAATAGAATCCACAATCAAAGCCATATTCATTATCTAGACAGGGAGAGAGAAAGATATTCATACGTACCAAAGAAGATTTGAAGAATGATATCAAAACTTTCATCGATAATTTGCATCCAAAATTCACGCACTTCCCTGTTGGTTATGGAGGTCAAAGTTACCTCTTCTTCGAGCCAATGCATCAAACAACTCACCTCAATGAAATGGGAAAAATTGGGGAAAACTTGTTGACCGCAAAGTGCACGGGCCGCAAGTAATATAAAACGGAAAGTATTCCGAGTATCGAATCCTCAGGGATTGGATTTATTCAATTAAGTACCGCGAATAATCTTGCTTAGCTTTAGTTAGAGAACAAAATCTAATGCCGAAAAGAATAACAAAAAGCTAATCTAGAAAGCAAAAGATAAATGGCGACACAATTTGGAGGGATAATTCTAGAGTTGTTGATTTTATCAATTGGACCTTTAATGCGTAATCAATTAACCAATGTGGATTAACAAATCATTTGATTCATAAGTCTAGAAGCCTAATAACAAGGACTCTCCTGTCGGTCTCCTCCTATCTCATACCGTTCAATAAAGAATCTCCTTTCAGTCTCATCTTTATTTACTTAGCATGGCATTACGACCCTTCAGTACAACCTCTAACGTTATTTATTTTATCCCGTGTCACCCGGGTAAATAACCGTTAGTCATGCATTCAGTTCTAGTCTAAGCTTCTCTCCGTCGAGTTTCCACATAGTAACGATTCATTTAATCAGTGATCAGTTGATTAAAAGCATTACGGACAAAATGCACAAATGAACAATAATGACAATTAAACCACATCAATTCATTAATTCAGCAGAGGTTCAACATCTAAATCAATCTCATAGAATTTAGGAATTTGCTACTCATAATCACTAAAATTCAATAATTCCTAATCACAACAATTCTAGAAACTAAAATATAAAGGAAAAGGGAAGAGAAATGCTCATAAAGTGTCGATCTCCTCGATCCCGCGCCGACCTCCTTCGATCCCGAGCTCCAAAGATCTTCAACAAAGCTCCAAAACTCTCCCAAAAATCCCCAATTTTAGAGTGGATTCTAGAATGGGGTGAAAACCCACAAATTGGCACACAAAATATGGATGCAAAAGGCTCCTTTTATAGGCTCCCAGCAGGCACAGCGTCGAGACGCTACAAGGACAGCGTCGAGACGCTCTGACGTCATCTTTTCTTGGGCTCCAAGACGTCTCAGCGTCGAGACGCTACTTGGACAGCGTCGCGACGCTCTCGCGATTCTGGATCTTTCCACGCAGCTGCCTAGCGTCGAGACGCTCCAGGCTTAGCGTCGAGACGCTAGGCCCTGAATCTTCTAGAATGTCCCGATTTTGACTCAATTTTTGGGCCTCCAACTTTCTTTTGGCCCAACTACTTCTTGTAATTGATTTTGGACTCTTTTCTTGACCCAAATGGATACTTTAAGACTTGAAATTCATGAATTTGGGCTTCTAATTTATTCTTCTTGGCTTTTGGACTTGGATCTTTTAATGTAACTCTTCAAATTGCTCCAAAAAGCCTCCAAAATCATCCAAAATCTCTTAAAATTCCGGTTTTGCTTCCTTGACTCGGTTTTCTGAAATTTAAACAGAAAATAGCATTAAAGTACACAATTCATACACAAAACTAGCTAAAATTAATAGGAAAATGATGACATTTTTGCATGTCATCACACCCCCAAACTTAAATCTTTGCTAGTCCCGAGCAAAGCTAAAACCTTATATATGAATCAATTATTGCAAATGCATGATTCTGAGCTCAATGATCAAAATAATGAATTCTAACAATTAACGGAAATATTAAAACATATTCATTCATCACAAAATTTAAATTTAAACTCTTCATCCCTTGCGTGTGTGTGTGCGAGCCTCCTTATTAGGTCTTTACTAGCCTAGAAAAGGTTTATAAAATCCTCAGTTCATCTTCCCCCTACACTGGCCTTAAGCTCTAATTATCCAGCTTTCCAACAATCAAGAAAGCAATATCCCACTAAGGTGCCTGAAACAACGGGGTATGCCTCCCCCAAACTTGCATTTTTTTTTTCTTTTTAGAATCCTTTTAGATGTAGCGCCTTCGTTCTGGCTTGCCAACATTGGTGATGAAAGCATCCAACTACGAGCGCCTCATCTTTCAGGATGCCGAGGCATGCTCATTTCTTTCCAGCGCTTTCATGCAAAGGCAAACGATGGGTGTCATGAATGCCCCTGGTTACTAACGCTCTCAAGAAAGTGGAACATTCTTTTTTTTTTTTTTTCTTTTTTTTTTCATTTTCTTTCTTTTCCCCTTTTTTTCATATATTTTTTTCTCACACTTTTCTTTTATTTGCAGGCTAATAAACATGATTTTTCTCCCAAGTAAAACATTACAGACTCTCATGTCGTTCATCTTTCAAATTAGATCTTAAGCCTATCGGAGTGACAACAAACATCTAGATAATATAATCCAGTTCTAAGCATTCAAAACCATATAAGTAGGCTAAGTGCTCAACATGTGCAAGGAAATCAAAGCAAAAATTTAAATTTACATGAATCTTGAACATGCTTTGATGTTTCACAAAAATTGAATAAAATTCATTATCTAGATCATATCATAGACCGTCCTCATCAAAACATATGCAATATAATCATCATGAAAAATTTTTCAAATAAGCTCAGATCAGAACAGCAAAGCCTCCCCCCCAAACTTAAATCATACAATGTCCTCAATGTATCAATTATTCAGACTAATTAAGCATGCATAAGGACAATTAAAAAGATAAAGGGAGAACGGTACTGTCCTGAAATGTGAGAGAAACCATGGATGTCAGCCTTCAACATTCATTGGGGTTGTTTTTGGAAGAAAATGTGGTCTCGAGCTGCTTCAAATTGATCAACGAGAACGAAAGATCAACATGCTCTAACTACAAAAAAACTGAAAAACAAAGAAAAGAAAATTAACGGAAAAATAAACATGGGTTGCCTCCCAAGAAGCGCTTGTTTAACGTCTCTTAGCTAGACGAGTTTGTGCGGTCTTTCAAGGCACATAAAAATTCTCGTATTTCTTCGGGCCCTTCTTCCTTGAATCAATGAAGCAGACCATTGCTAGTAAGCTTACTAGCTTTTCATGGGACCCTGAAGCAGAAATATTTTTGGGATTTTCTTTTAATAAAAGCATAAAAGGAGAAAGATCAAAATAAATGGACTCTGACTCTGACACTGACTCGTGAGAACAAGAAAAAGAACACTCATTATCAAGAGAGGATGGACAGGATAGAACAGACAAAGGCCTTTCAACCTTAAACTCTACCTCTTGAAACTCCTCAAACACTATGGGCTCATTTTCTTTTTCTTCCTCACAAACTTGTTCTTGGTGGGTGCTAGAACTGTCCAATTCTTCCTCACTATCTATACAGCTCACCCCTATATGCTCAAACTTAGCAAAATCGAAAGGATTAGGCTCTTGAATGGGTGCTACTGAATCAGTGGCCACATGACTCACTAGACACTCTATGGAAGTGGATCCTACTTCCCTATCTTCCTTTTGGGTATGGAGTCTCTCCATAGATTTTTCTAATTCTAAATTCATGGCTCTCGACTCTTGGATAAAATTTTCAAGCAAGCTCTCTAAGGAAGATTTATCTTCTATGGAAGCGGATTGCACTTCACTCTCATCCTCTTGGGGATGGAATCTCCCTAGGGATTTTTCTAGAGCTAATTGAGTGGCTCTAGTATCCTCAATAAAATCTTGAAGCAAACTTTCTAGGGGAGATTTTTCTTCTAAAGGGGGATAATTTAAATAAAAAAAATTGGATGATGGTGTTGGTTCTTCGGGCTCAGATTCCCTAAAGGGCCACCCAAAATTATAAAAAGCCATTTAAAAACAATAAATCAACAATAATCAGGCTTTCAGTCAGATGCAAACACCAATTAAATGCACAACAAGAACAATGGACCAGGATAAAAATAAAACAAAGAAAGAAAAATAAAACCTCTAATCTAAAGCAAGCAATTTCTTCACAATATTAATTGAATGAAATTAGCCAATCCCCGGCAACGGCGCCAAAAACTTGTTCGCACGATTTTAAATTCCGCAAGCGTACGGGTCGTGACAAGTAATATAGTGATTTTGAGTATAGAGTATCGTCTCCACAGGGATTGGATTTATTCAATTAATTACCACGAATAATCTTGCTTAGCTTTATTTAGAGAACAAAATCTAATGCCGGAAAGAATAACAAAAAGCTAATCTAGAAAGCAAAAGATAAATGGTGACACAATTTGATGGGATAATTCTAGAGTTGTTGATTTTAACAATTGGACCTTTAATGCATAATCAATTAACTAATATGGATTAACTAATCATTCGATTCATAAGTCTAGAAGCCTAATTTCAAGGATTCTCCTGTCGGTCTCCTCCTATCTCATACCTTTCAATAAAGAATCTCCTTTCAGTCTCATCTTTATTTACTTAGCATGGCATTACGACCCTTCAGTACAACCTCTAACGTTATTTATTTTATCCCGTGTCACCCGGGTAAATAACCGTTAGTCATGCATTCAGTTCTAGTCTAAGCTTCTCTCCGTCGAGTTTCCACATAGTAACGATTCATTTAATCAGTGATCAGTTGATTAAAAGCATTACGGACAAAATGCACAAATGAACAATAATGACAATTAAACCACATCAATTCATTAATTCAGCAGAGGTTCAACATCTAAATCAATCTCATAGAATTTAGGAATTTGCTACTCATAATCACTAAAATTCAATAATTCCTAATCACAACAATTCTAGAAACTAAAATATAAAGGAAAAGGGAAGAGAAATGCTCATAAAGTGTCGATCTCCTCGATCCCGCGCCGACCTCCTTCGATCCCGAGCTCCAAAGATCTTCAACAAAGCTCCAAAACTCTCCCAAAAATCCCCAATTTTAGAGTGGATTCTAGAATGGGGTGAAAACCCACAAATTGGCACACAAAATATGGATGCAAAAGGCTCCTTTTATAGGCTCCCAGCAGGCACAGCGTCGAGACGCTACAAGGACAGCGTCGAGACGCTCTGACGTCATCTTTTCTTGGGCTCCAAGACGTCTCAGCGTCGAGACGCTACTTGGACAGCGTCGCGACGCTCTCGCGATTCTGGATCTTTCCACGCAGCTGCCTAGCGTCGAGACGCTCCAGGCTTAGCGTCGAGACGCTAGGCCCTGAATCTTCTAGAATGTCCCGATTTTGACTCAATTTTTGGGCCTCCAACTTTCTTTTGGCCCAACTACTTCTTGTAATTGATTTTGGACTCTTTTCTTGACCCAAATGGATACTTTAAGACTTGAAATTCATGAATTTGGGCTTCTAATTTATTCTTCTTGGCTTTTGGACTTGGATCTTTTAATGTAACTCTTCAAATTGCTCCAAAAAGCCTCCAAAATCATCCAAAATCTCTTAAAATTCCGGTTTTGCTTCCTTGACTCGGTTTTCTGAAATTTAAACAGAAAATAGCATTAAAGTACACAATTCATACACAAAACTAGCTAAAATTAATAGGAAAATGATGACATTTTTGCATGTCATCAAAATTATACAAAAAAACACACTTAAGAACTTGAAGAGAAACACATAAAATCTAAGAATGAATGGTCAAAGGCATAAACAAAAAGTAATACTCAAAGTGATGGCAATAAAGGAACTACGAGCCTACACAAAGTTATTACTGTCGAAAATTTGCTTACTTATTCCTAAACACACCATCTCAAGTAGAACTGTAACACAAACTACAGCAAGCCACATACAAAATAGTAGAATTGAGTTGACAAAGCTTGTTTTCGTTTCTATCACCAAAGATAGATGAAATGGTTTCTCTCAACGCATCACTCTGAAGTTTGCAGAATCAAGAACACTTTTTTCCCCATCTTCATTATTATCTTGTAAGCACCTTCCATAGAACACTTTACGCTAAAAAAAATCCAGGGGATAAGAAAATTGTCAATATTCACAAACAAAAATAACTTATTTTAAAACTTGCGTAAAGAAGCAAAACTGCATCAGCTTTGTTTTATGGTTACTCACCTTACGATAAACAACAAAAAAGTTTGTCAACCAACCTTCAAGCATCTGATCATCGTCGTTTAACAACAAATGCTCAGTCACAGAAGGAGACCTTAATTTTTCCAGAGACTTCCTACACCTAGTACAGTTCACAAAGAACATCACACCAACAAAGTAAGACTTGAATACCCAAAAAGTGGTGAAAGAAACTAAGCCGAAATCATAGCAAATTTCATGTTCCAATGAGAAACTAATTACTCTCCATTCCAACCACTTATTTTGATCTTTCTGACTATTTGAATCAAAACATGAATCATTTCTTGCGCTCCAATTACTCGCAAGGTAACATAAACAGAGGAGTACATTCAATCCAAACAATCAAAGTTGGGAATTCTCACCTAACCCAATCTGAGTATTTTGTCGCATCAATATCCTTCTCTCGATCCACCACGACTAGATTTGCACCATTTCCCAGCACACCAAATTAACAAGGGACATAATTACCAACATGCACGTGCACATCATGAGCAAACTAACTAGCAAGAACAAGACTATGATATGAACCAGGAACAATTGTCACGACTTTGAGATTCCTCTTCGTCATAACCAAGCAAGAGCAATGTATTTGTAAATGTATTGTACAAAGAAGCCATAACTTATAATCAGATTTTTCTCTAATAAGAATAAAGTGGTTAAATGTATTTATGATAACATAATGTAGAAATATCAAATAGAAATATCCTTACCAAAAAACTTTGTGTTAATTTGTTAGATGAGTAATTTTTTTTTCACAATTTACTTCCAAAACAGAACCTACAAAGAAATACTCCATAATGTCAAATTTCATAACTAAGGGAAAGAGTAGTTTGAACTATATGAGAGACTAACTAGAAGGGAGAAAAGTATACTTAGCTATGCAAATGAGAAGATATTTCAAACTTGGCTCGACATCTATATTGCAAAATATTCTAATATTCAAAGACAATTTCAAACCATTTCATAAGTGCAAGATATATATGTTTCACCAATATTTAAAACCAATTAAGTACACCATGTGTCAAAGAAAACAGATACAACTCAAACTATTCCAAAAAAAACACACACAAAATAAAACTTAATCTTTAGAAAATCCAAACCTACTTTACTAACATCATAGAGTTCACTCAAAAACCAACAGAAAATTATTTCACATCCAACCATTCGAAAACATTTCTCATTTATTCTAGAGAAGCTTCAAACACGAAAAGGGAGAAAATGAAGGCAATTTACTCACAAGGGTTTTCAAAAATTAATGTGATGCAATCGTTACTATCATTAGCCTTCAGTATAACAATGTCATCGTTGTCGGTGCAACGGAGCATCTTAGCCATGTTGTTGAGGTTCATACCCATGGATATTTTGTTGTCGCAGCGGTAGTGCTCAAAACCCTCAGAGCGGAGAAGGAAGAGACCAAAGCGACATGACTGGAATCCATAGCTTGGAGCGAAAAACCAGTAGCGGAACACAAAATTGCTTGAATCGGACGAAGACGATGCTCAAAGGGTGGATGATCGTTGGTGGAGTTGCTTGAACCGAACGAAGGAGAAAGAAATGGAGAAGACAAAGGAAGAAGTTTGAACGGCGGATGATCGTGAAAGTTGCTCGAATCATGGAGATGCTCGAACGAACGAGATGGAGGAGAGAACAACGGAGCTGCTCGAACTGCAGTCATCGAAGGGGGAGGAGTCGCAAGAAAGAAAGGGAAAAGGGTTTTGAGAGAGGAGACGCGCTTCTTTTTTAGCCTTTCGTTTTTCTTTATTTTTT
Organism: Luffa acutangula; assembly: GCA_036850905.1. Classification (NCBI taxonomy): domain Eukaryota; kingdom Viridiplantae; phylum Streptophyta; class Magnoliopsida; order Cucurbitales; family Cucurbitaceae; genus Luffa; species Luffa acutangula. The sequence goes on along the minus strand of CM072097.1, from coordinate 39,140,110 downwards.
AAATAAAAAATTTATAAAAAGAAAAAAAAAGGTATTCTTAATCCATGACAGTTAATTAAAATCATATATTCTTGACATTGAAAAAATGTCAACAATATCCGAAAATACGAAATTTTCCGTGTTTTCCCGCCAAAAACGCGCCTGTAGCTATTTATGACATTTTTTTTTCTTTCTTCACTTTATTTTTTTACCCTTGGTGTCATGGAAACTCAATTTTGTAGTAGTGCTATTAGGTAAATCTATTAAAGTACTTCGATCTAATCGAGGAGGGGAGTATATGGATCAAAGATTCCAAGATTATAAGATAGAACATGGAATCCAATCTCAACTCTCAGCCCCTGGTACACCTCAACAGAATGGTGTATCAGAAAGGAGAAATAGAACCTTGTTAGACATGGTTCGATCAATGATGAGCTATGCTCAATTGCCTAGCTCGTTTTGGGGGTATGCAGTAGAGGCTGCAGTATACATCTTGAACAATGTTCCGTCGAAAAGTGTTTCTGAAACACCTTTCAAATTATGGAAGGGGCGTAAACCTAGTTTGCATCAGTTTTGCATTTGGGGTTGTCAAGCACATGTGCTTGTGACAAATCCTAAGAAACTTGAACCTCGTTCAAAACTGTGCCAATTTGTTGGTTACCCTAAAGAAACGAGAGGTGGTTATTTCTACGACCCACAGGAAAATAAGGTGATTGTATCGACAAACGCCACCTTCTTAGAGGAAGACCACATGAGAGATCATAAACCACGCAACAAAATAATATTAGGAGAAGCTATTGAAGAATCACCAAGAGTTGTTGATGAAGTTGGACCTTCAACAAGGGTTGATGAAGGAACTAATTTTTCAGATCCATCACGTCCATCTCAAACATTGAGAGTGCGTCGACGCAGTGGGAGGGTTGTATTACAACCTAATCGCTACTTGGGTTTAACTGAAACTCAGGTTGTCATACCTAATGATGGCATTGAGGATCCATTGTCCTATCGATAGGCAATGAATGACGAAGATAAGGATGAATAGGTCAAAGCCATGAACCAAGAAATGGAGTCAATGCACTCCAATTCTGTATGGGAACTCGCAGATCTACCAAATGGGGTAAAACCCATAAAGTGCAAATGGATCTATAAGAGAAAAAGAGATGCAGCTGAAAAGGTACAGACTTTCAAAGCTAGACTAGTGGCAAAGGGTTATACCCAAAAGGAAGGGGTTGACTATGAGGAAACTTTTTCTCCTGTAGCCATGTTAAAGTCCATAAGAATTCTCTTATCCATAACCACATACTATGACTATGAAATATGGCAAATGGACGTCAAGACTGCCTTTCTGAATGGTAATCTCGAAGAGAATATCTTCATGTCTCAACCCGAAGGGTTCATAGCCCAAGGTCAGGAACAAAAGGTTTGTAAGCTCAATCGATCCATTTATAGATTGAAACAAGCGTCCAGATCATGGAACATTAGATTTGATACTGCAATCAAATCTTTTGGTTTTGACCAAAATGTTAATGAGCCTTGTGTGTACAAGAAAGTCAACAAAAGGAAAGTAGCTTTTCTAATACTTTATGTAGACGATATCCTAATCATTGGGAATGATGTAGGATACCTCATTGGCATTAAGAAATGGCTAGCAGCCCAATTCAAAATGAAAGATCTGGGAGAGGCTCAATATGTTCTGGGAATCCAAATCATTAGGGATCGTAAGAACAAAACGCTAGCACTGTCTCAAGCAACGTATATTGACAAAATGTTGTCTCGATATTCGATGCAAAACTCCAAGGGACTACTACCCTTCAGACATGGGGTACACCTGTCTAAGGAACAGTCTCCTAAGACACCTCAAGAAATTGAGAACATGAGACACATTCCCTACGCCTCAACTGTAGGCAGCTTAATGTATGCTATGCTCTGCACTAGGCCTGACATATGTTATGCAGTGGGAGTAGTCAGTAGGTATCAGTCTAATCCAGGGTTGGACCACTGGGGAGCGGTTAAGAATATCCTCAAGTATCTTCGGAGAACGAGGGACTACATGCTTGTGTATGGAGCTAAGGATTTTATTCTTACTGGATACACTGACTCTGACTTTCAAGCTGATAAGGATTCAAGGAAATCCACATCAGGGTAAGTATTCACCCTCAATGGAGGAGCAGTAGTGTGGAGAAGCATCAAACAAGGATGCATAGCAGACTCAACCATGGAGGCTGAGTATGTAGCAGCTTGCGAAGCAGCTAAGGAGGCAATATGGCTTAGAAAGTTCTTGACTGATTTGGAAGTGGTTCCGAATATGAACGTGCCCATAACACTATACTGTGACAAGAGTGGGGCTGTAGCCAACTCAAAAGAACCTCGAAGCCACAAACGAGGTAAACACATTGAGAGGAAGTATCACCTAATATGACAGATTGTGCAACGAGGAGATGTGATCGTCACTAAGATTGCTTCAGAGCACAACATCGCTGATCCATTTACGAAGGCTCTCACGGCTAAAGTGTTTGAGGGTCATCTAGAAGGTCTAGGTCTACGAGATATGTATGCCATCTAATCTAGGGCAAGTGGGAGAAATGTATAATGGGTATAAGGATGCCCTAGTTCATTGTATTATTTTAATATACATGACATTTCCAGCATTAGATTATTGCATTTACATCCCACTAACTAGTGTTTTAGTTCAAGTGGGAGTTTGTTGGGTTTTATGCCCTAAAACTCGTAGATAGTGAATGTAACCTTTGACCGGATATTAATGAAATAATATTGATATATTTTTCCATTAAATGTTATTAGTTATTTTATATTTGTCTTTGCCTAAAAATAACCCTAATCAAATAAACTAGACATCCTAGGTTGTAATATGAATCTTGAACTATATGTAACGACATATGGGATCATTGTTCAAGAAATAGCCTAAAGGGTCTATAGTATAGGGAGAAGACTGGATGCCTTATCCTGGCAACACTATGGATACGGCTCACTTTGTATTTGATACAAACGCTATGATCCGAGTTTGCATAAGACCGGACCGCGAAATAGTAACCACTGGTTATAACACCGTTAACTAGTTGGTTTTCTATTTCACTTGGACGACATAGACAACTTAGTCTTAATCCTGAGTTGATTATGGACTCCTGCTCATGAGAGATTGTCCTTTGATTTGCATGGGTGAGAGTGGCCAATACGCCGACTCAATAAGCCTACCATTTTGGGGACAAGACCGAATGGGGAGCTGGGAACATAATCGTACAAGATGGAATTCACTCCTTCCCGACTTTAAGGAAGCAGATGAGTGTTCCCTTAAGTGGTTACTCCGAGTCTTGAACAAAGGGTCCTACCCTCTTAATGGGTTTTCTGTTTGATGGTTGGACCACAAACAGGTTGTTCATTAGAGGAGAACTGGTACGTAAGGAAATAGAAGTAACCTAGGGGTAAAACGATAATTTGACCCATCTGGTGTTACGGACACTCGTGAAGGACTAACTAGTCGATATTGGTCTAGATCCGTGGACACAGAAAATATGTCTGCAGTGAGAAGAGTGCAACTGTGAGTCTATAGTGGAATGTACACACAGTTAACGAATATTGATTAATGTGGTTAATGAGTTTGACCAATTAATCTCACAACGTTGGAGCTTCTAATCTGCAGGTCCATTAGGTCCCACTGGTAGCTTATACAGTAATTTGAGGCAACTAAGTAATAAATGTAAATTGAAAATGTTCAATTTACTAAGGGAAACAATATAATATATATTGATATATTATTATGAGAGAAATTAATATTTGAAGAAATTAAAATATTAATATAAATTTGAGTCACATTAAATTTATGGAAGTTTGAAAGAATTCAAATAATGAATTGATTAATTTTAAGGCCTAAAATCTATTTGGGCAAATTAATTAATTCAAGGCCGAAAATTAGATATGTGATATTTAATTGGTGGTTAATTAATTAAAGAATTCATTAACTGGGAATTAATCAACTATGGAAATAATTCATCGCTTAAGGAAGTGATTAATCATTTATGGAAATGATGTAATCACTTATGGAAGTAATTAGTCATTTGTGGAAAAGATTAATCAATTATGGAATTGATTGATCATGGATTGATTAAATAAGGAATAAGATTGAATCAATTTTGGAAAAGATTGATTTAATTGAATATTTTATTCATGGTCTCTCTTCTATAAATAGAACACTAGACCTAATTGGTTCAGGACTCTCCTCTTGCTCTTAGACTCACAAGACAATACCTAGAATTTTCTCTAGCCTCCCTCTTAGAGAAAGACTCCCACAAGTCTTTTGCCTCCTAGACTTAGAGACATACCGGTGTAACCCCTGTGGTTATTGTGTCATTCAAGAAGAAATTTCCAACGATTAAAAGACAAGAGGGTTGTTGCGTTTTTGTCCGTTGGAGCGTCGTTGGCGAAGAACGGTCAAGTCTACAACGAAGGTTTGTAACGGTTCTTTCCCGTTTCTTTAGAAAAGCATGAAAATAAATTAGACTTAATTTTCAAGCATGTTTATAGCTATTTACAGAAACTTTAAAGCATGTTTAAAGTTTATATTTTGCCTTTTCGTGATGGTATTTTAATGTTAATTAATATACGTCGTAAGGTCCAATCGATGCGCTTCCGCTGCGTAGGGGCTTTTATCCCCTTCAAATCCAACTCTATGTGTGTTTAGTTCATTCATGAAAAATAAGATTGGAAGCTATGTGAATAGCAAATGCATTATCACAGAATACCAAAGTTGGCTTTGGAGGAGAAATAAGCAATTCAGCTAACAACTGGAATAATCAAACAAGCTCACTAGCAGTAGCTGCAAGTGCACGATATTCGGCTTCGACTAATGACCTCAAGATAGTGGTATGCCTTTTAGCTTTCCACGATATTAATGAGTCGTCTAAGAAAATACAAAACCTAGAAGTTGATTTTCGAGTATCGAGACACGACCCCCAATCAACATATGAAAAGGCCCGGAGCTAAAAATTGGAGGCAGAGGACAGAAAAATTTATTGTCCTAGATAACCTTTTAAGTATCGAAGCAGAAAATGAGCAGTAGAAAGATGAGGCTATCATGGTTGAACAATATACTAACTCAACTTGTGGACAACAAAAGTAATATCTGGTTGAGAAACCGTAAGATATAATAGACGTCCAATAAGATGCCGATAATCAATAGGATCTTCTAGTAAAACTCCCTTATTAGCACAAAGCTTGAGATTTGGATCCATAGGAAGAGATGTTGGCTTAGAAGACAGAAAACATGTGTCTTCAAGTAATTGTAGAGTGTAATTTTGCTGAGATAATGAAATCCCTTTAGAAGTACAAGCTAAAAAGTACCCAACACATAGCTACCATCTTTAGTGTATATTGTTATTTCTATATACACAAAAGAGGTACACTTCAAACCCCCTTTTTTTCATGTCTTCAAATCTCTTTCTTGTTTCAGATTGACCGTCTTCTTCTTTATTTATTATTTCTCATGCCTTTTGTAGGGTAAAACCCAATCAGATGTTTTTGTTTCAAGTATATTATTCTAAAATTCTGTATAGTTTAATTATGTTTGTTTTGTGGATGCTAATCTCTTATACTAGGGTAGTGGCACATTAAGTTGTTGGATTTTATGCCCTAAAACTCGTAGATAGTGAATGTAAATAATTGGCTATTATCAATAAAGTGTTATTGATTGTTATTCAATAAGAGTTATCAAATTATGTAGTCTTAGACTTGTCTAAATAACCGTAAATCCAATAAACTAACATCCTAGGCTGTCTTATGAGTCTTGAACAATATGTGGAGACATACGAGGATCAATGTTCCAGATACAACCTAAAGGGTCTATAGTATATGTTGGGTTTTATGCCCTAAAACTCGTAGATAGTAAATGAAACAAATTAATCGATCTCAATAAAGCGTTATTTGAGTGATTTTGTAATTTGGTTATTGAATAATCGAGTTTGCATTAAACCCTAAATCCAATAAACTAAGATCCAAGGTTGTTTAAATGAAACTTGGACTAGTATGCAGGGACATACAGGGATCAGTGTTCAAGTAACAACCTAAATGGTCTATAGTATAGGGATAAGGTTGGATACCTTATCCTAGTGACACTATGTGATACGACCCACCTTGTATTCGATACAGATGCAATGATCCAAAGCATCCATGTAGGAGACATACGGTTGGGGGTATCCTATGCAATGAGTTTGCATAAGACCGGACCACGAAATAGTAACCACTAGATGTAACGTCGTTAACTAGTTTAGGTTTCTATTTCAATAGGATGACCTAGGTAACTCAATCTCAATCCTGAGTCTGTTATGAACTCATTTTCAAGAGGGATTGTCCTTAGATTTGTATGGGTGAGAGTGGCCTGCTCGCCGACTCAATATTCCTACCATTTCAGGGGTACGACATAATGGGGGCTGGGAACATAATAGTACAAGATGGAATTCACTCCTTCCCCTATTGGGACAAGTAGATGTTTGTTCCCTTAAGGGCTGATTCCGGGGCTTGAACAAAAGCGCGTTGTCCTCTCCTAGCCCGAGAGGAATTTTCTGTTTAGTGGTTGGACCCTAAACAGGTTGTTCATTAGAAGGATCGGTGGTACTTAAGGATCCAAATGTAACCTAGGGGTAAAACGGTAATTTAACCCAACTGGTGTTACGAACACACGTGAAGGATTGACTTACTGCATTGGTCGATATCTGTGGACACATAAATATTCTACAGTGAGAAGAGTGCAGTTGTGGGTCTTTAGTGGAGTGACCCACAGTTAACGAATGTTGATTGACTCGGTTAATGAGTTTAGCTAATCAATCTCGTATCGTTGGAGCTTCTGATCTGTAGGTCCATTAGGTCCACCTGCTAACTCATAACGGGTTCTGAGATAATTTAGTCTTGATATTAAAGAGAATCAATATAATGTATGAAGATACATTATAATATATAGTTTAATTAAATAATTAAACTTTATAATTAATTTTGGATATGATTCGAAATTAATTATTGAGAGAATAATGAATTTAATTAAATATGTGATTTTGATTAATTGATAAATTATTTAATGGAGAATTAATTAATTTAATTTAATTTGGTTAAATGTGATTTAATCAAATTAATACTATAGTTTATATTAATGTACATTATGATGCACATTAAAACTATAGGTTAAATGAGAGAGATTTATTTGAATATGATTCAAATGTCAAATTAATTAAATATTAGATATTTAATTAATATGGGAACAATTAATTGAGAATTAATTGAATGTCCAATTTAATTCAATTGAATATGATTCAAAATTGAATTTAAATACTTTATATTATAATTGATTTAATTAAATTAATTATGATTAATTAATTAATTAGATAATTATTATTTAATTGATTGACGACCAGGATTATGTTGATCCAATCAACGACTAAGATTGATTAGGGAGTTATGGTAACTCCCTTCCCATCTTTGTCGTACGTGTAGGTGGGGGTTAGAGGGTCTTCCTCATTCGATCAGTTTTACAGAAAATCTCCCCCTAGAGTTCTCTCTCTTCCTCATGTATTCTCTCAAGATTTTACAGAATTTTTTCTGCTGTAAAATTGTTTTTCCTTCTCCAAGACTATGGGTACCCACAAGCCAAATCTCATCCTAGAGTTATAGCGGGTGAACACAGTGGTGGTGTTCTTTGAGATCTTATCAAATAACGTGATTTGGAGCATAGTGCAGAGGCGATTTTCGGTCTTCACATCACGTAAGTTTTATTGATTCTAAATTGTTTAGATCTGTTTTTGCATGCTTAATCTGGAATTTGTAGAAATTTGTTTCTATTTTATATTGCCAGCGTATTGGTTTTTCTAAAAATTGAAATTAAAACGAGACTGTTCTTGATAGCTTCCGTTGTCAAAAGGAATTTTAATCCTTCAGTATAGGGATAAGGTTTGGTACCTTATCCTGGCGACACTATGGATGCGACCCACTTTGTATTTGATACAAACATAGTGGTCCAACGCGTTCATGTAGGTGACATGCGAGTGGGGGTATCCAATGCAATGAGTTGCATTAAACCGTACCGTGAAATAGTAACCATTAGATGTAACTCCGTTGACTAGTTAGGTTTTTATTTCAATAGGAAGACCTAGACAACTTAGTTTTAATCCTGAGTGTATTATGGACTTCTATTCACGAGGGATTGTCCTTTGATTTGTATGGGTGATAGTGGCCAGTTTGTCGACTCAATAAGCCTACCATTTTGGGGACAAGACCGAGTGTGGAGCTGGGAACATAATAACACAAGATGAAGTTCACTCTTTCCCGACTTTAGGGTAAGTAAATGAGTGTTCCCTTAAGTGGTGTCTCCAGGACTTCAATAAAGGGCCCTACCCTCTCACTGGCCCGAGAGGGATTTCTGTTTAATGGTAGGACCATAAACAGGTTGTTCCTTAAAGGAGCACTGATACTTAAGGACATAAAGGTAACCCAAGGGTAAAACAGTAATTTGAACTAGTGTTACGAACACTTGTGAAGAACTAACTTGTTATTGGTCTATACCCGTGGACACATAAATATAACTGTAGTGAGAAGAGTGCAATTGTGGGTCTTTAGTGGAATGTACCTACAATTAACAAATATTGATTGATTTGGTTGATGAGTTTAGCCAATTAATCTCATATCGTTGGAACTTCTGATCTGCAAGTCCATTAGGTCCCCTACCTAGCTCGTAAAGGGTATTGAGGTAATCAAGTCTTGAATGTAATTTGAAATGTTCAAATTTACTAAGGGAAATAATATAATGCATAGAGATACATTATAATATAAAGTTTATATTTTAATTAAACTTTATAATATAAAATTAATTTTGGATTTGATTCAAAATTAATTAATGAGAGAATTAAATATTTGAACAATTAAATATTTGAAGGAGTTCAAATATTAATTTAATATGAATTGAATTCATATTAAAACTATAGGTTAAATTTAATGTGCATTAGATACACATTAAAACTATAGGTTTTGAGAGAAATACAATTAAATGTGTTTTAATTGTAGGCTTAAATTAAATATATGATATTTAATTTGGTAATTAATGAATTGGATAATTAATTAATTATTTAATTTAATTTAGTTAAATTTGATTTAATTAAATTAATTGAATTAAAACTATAGGTTATGTTAGAGATGTTCATTTAAATATGATTTAAATGAAATAATTAATTAAATTTGATTAATTAAATTAAGGGAAAAATACACTTTTAGTCCCTAAGGTTTGAGTTAGTTTTCATTTTGGTCCCTGAGTTTTCAAACTCAACAATTTGGTTTTAATTTCATTTTGGTCCCCCATTCAATTTTCCATTAATAGTTAACGGATTGCTGACGTGGCAAAAAAATTTTATTAAAAAAATTATTTTTAAGTTTTTTAAAATATAAATATAAATATAATAAAATAATAAATATATTATTATTTTATAATTTTTTTTATTTCTTTCCTCTCTCTCCTTCTTCTTCTTCTTTCTTCCACCCACCTGCAAAACCCTAAACCTATCTCCCACAACTGTCAACACCAGCCGGCGCCGCCGACGAATATTTTTTTTTTCTGTTTTTTCTTTCTTCTTTCTCTTCTCAACTCCATTGTCCTCTTCTTTTTTTTATATAACAGAAAAGAGGAAGAGGGAGTTCCTCCTCCCTCCTCTTTTCTGTTATAAAAAAAAAAAAAAAGAAGAGGACAATGAAGTTGAGAAGAGAAAGAAGAAAGAAAGAGAATAAAAAAAAAAAAACAGAATATATATATTCGTCGGCGGCGCCGACTGTCAGCGATTGTCGTCGCCGGCAACCGCCGCTGCCGAGCCGATGTTGATAGTCGTCGGAGATAGGTATAGGGTTTATGAGGTGGGTGGAAGAAAAGAAGAAGAAGAAGGAAAGAGAGGTGAAAGAAATAAAAGCAAATTATAAAATAATAATATATTTATTATCTTATTATATTTATATTTTAAAAAACTTAAAAATATTTTTTTTAATAAAAAAATTTTGCCACGTCAGCAATCCGTTAACTATTAACAGAAAGTTGGATGGAGGGACCAAAATGAAACTAAAACCAAACCTCAGAGGCTAAATTGTTGAGTTTGAAAACTTAGGGACCAAAATGAAACCTAGCCCAACCCTCAGAGACTAAAAGTGTATTTTTCCCTTAAATTAATTAAGTAATTATTAATTAATTAAATTAATTTGAATTTAATTTAATATTTAATTAAATTAATTTAAGTAACTTATATTGAGTACATGGGTAGTTCGACGTAACCACTCTCTCTCATGAATGGCCTACACGCCTAAAGCAAGATAGATTGAGAAGGTGATTCTAGCAATTCACTCTCTACACAGAACGCTAAGGCAACCTCTCTCTTTTATAAAATTCTCCCAAATCACAGAAGTGCAATTATTTTCTTCTGGCGAAAAAAAGTTCTTCCTTAGTCTCAAGAATTGGTCCCACAACCTTGCCCTTGGATACCTGCTGGTGGGTTCACTGTGTTTTCGATCCCTGCACAAAACAATACGTGATCTTTAGAGACTTTGTGATCCTTCCCAAAGGAGTTGGTGATTTAATCCAGAGTCAGCAACAAGAGTAAGTCTCGAATATTTATTCTGTAGAATTAGTTCTTTGTATTTATGCTTTTTTTGCCAACGTATGGTTTTTCAATTTGAAATTAAATTACGAGTTGATTCTTGGTTGCTTCTGCTAAGGGATTTCACCAATACATAAGTAACATCACAACATTACTTAATGAAAATCCCAAGATGATCATCTCATCAATGTCATTCTCTTGCAGTATGTCTTATGTCTTAGCATTGTATCCTTTAGTTGATAAACCAACGAATGGACTTTGACCTCTCATGGCAGGAGTTAGTATAAATAGATTGATTTTATATATATAAAAAAAAATAGATAATTGATGGAAAAGTACTTGATATTTTTCGTACCATATTTTTTCCTACCAGAATAATTTTTATATATTTTTCCAAATAATCATGATTTATTATTATAAATATATAAATGTTATCATTATTCATCAATTCTAGTAGGAAAAAATATGGTACAAAAACTATAAGGTACTTTTCATTAGTTATTTGTTTCTTTTTATAAAATCAATATGTTTATACTAACTCCTGCCATGAGAGGTCAAAGTCCATTCGTTGGTCAATGTATCAACTAAAGGATACAATGCTGAGACATACTGCAACAGAACGACATTGACGAGGGGATCTGTTGGCTTTTTGGTCCTTAATCTCAAATTAATTAATTTTAATTAATTAATTAATCAATGTTTTGATGATAACAAATCCAATTTTAATTACTGAAAATTTTATTGTTTTAATGTGTCCATAGAGTAGAGCTCTGAACAACGATTCCAACACCTCTTGAATCACTCAAATCGGAGCTAAAACGAAGAAGTTATAACTGAAACAAGTTTTAAGAAAAAATACTCGTGGCAATGACGTGGCGGCTGAGTCAGCACCATAGACCAATCCGACGACGACACATGGATCAATGGAAGAGTGACACATGGACTTTTTGGTCATATATTATTTTATTTTATTTTAAAACCATATGAGAGAAACAGTTATCTTTCTTTAAAATATATATATATATATATATATATATGAACTTCATTTAATGTTCTGACGGTTGGGATTTCAAAGTTTAAAAAAAAAATTATTATGTTTTAAATTTTTTTACCGTTGGAATGTTTTTCAAAAATTAAAAAGTTTTTTTAAATTTTATTATTATTAATATTATTTTATTATTTATTTTAATTTCTTTTAATCTCCACCCTTTATTTTTCTTTAACTCCAATCTAATGGTTCAAATTAAGCTCAAATTTCAAATTTCTTTCAACTTCATCTTCTTCCTATTTATACATCCATTCTTTCACAAAATGAACAACAATTCCTCTCTCTAAATTCTCTCCAATTTCTACATGTTTCTTCTCACCGATTCTTCAATGTCGCTTTAAATTTATTGTGAGAGTTTTATTTTGAGAGATTGTTGAGCTATTCAATTTTATTTTTCTTAGTCATTTGAGAGCATTAATTTGTAAGAATTTTTCTAAATCTTGTAAGGGTTGCTCTTGAGCCCGAAAAGGAGCGGTTGTAACGGTTTGATCCTAAACTGTAGCAGCTAGTGAAAAAAAAAAGAAAAAAAGAAGAAAATAAGGGAAATGTGGGTTGTTGGCCCGGTCAAAAAGGAGAAATGGGGGGAAAGTTTCCCTCCAAGAATTCGGTCAACTGACCGTATTAAAAAAAAAAAAAGAAATCTGAATTTCTTCTTCTCTCCCTCTCGACACTCTCTCTCCCTCTCACACACTCTCTCCCTCTCACACACACACTCTCTCCCTCTCGACCCTCTCTCCCTCACAGCTCCCTCTCCCTTTCTGCAACCTCTCGCCGTCGCGAATCGCCACCGATCCGCCGCCCCCTCCGTAGATCTCCGGCTGCCGAACGACGAGTCGTTCGCCGCCATGAGCTCTCTCTCTCTCTCTCTCTCTCTCTCTCTCGTCTCTTTCTCCCTCAATCTCATTCTTTCTCTTCTGTAACAGATTTGTGCCGCCGCCGCAGCACGAATCTGTTAGCTGCCACTGTTCAGATCTGATCGTTTCTGTCGTTCGGAACCGATCGTCGCCGCCTCCGCCTCAGGGAAACAGACTCTCATGTCTTGAATGTGCAACGCCTTCAGCTAGTGAGTAAGGAATTTGTAAGTGAGATTTAAGGTGTTTTGGTCAATTTAATGTTTAATCATGGATACCCATTGATTTTAGCTTCCAATGTCAAGGTGCCCGTAGCGTTTGGAGGTCGAATTGTCGAATTTGAGCGATTTTGGACTGCTGGACAGCAAGTTGTGGTTCTGTTTTGGGTGAGTTTTGGGTGTTAAACTACCCCAAATTTAATGGGTTCCTAGTTGAATGCTTGGATTAGAGCCCCTATTTATTTGAGAGTTTCTTTCCTTGTTGTAGCTTGCTTAAGAACCTTGGAGTTAAGGAATTTCTTGAAGGTTAATCAAATATCTTCTTCACTAATGTAAGTAGCCATTTGGAATAAATTCTATGCTTTAAACTCATTTTAGTTGAGAATGGTTTATACTAGCATGAGTTGGATTTAATCCTTAAGTTGCCCCTTTGAATTTAAGTAGCTATTTGGATTCAAATTCCATGTTTTAGATACATTGTATGGTAGCTGAATATGGTAAGTATCTTGCTGCATAGGAATGAAATGTTTATGCATTGAAATGATAGATTACTGCTAGCATGAGTTGGTATCAAATATTTGAGTTGAGATTGAGATGGTATGAATGCCTTGTCTTCAAGATTTTGGTTGTTGTGTACTTGTGCTAAGTGATAGGTGTGAGTGCTTGACTGTTATGTATCATAAGTTGACTGGCTTTGTTTGTGGACAACGGGAAGTTTGTGGTTTTCTCTGTTTAGGAGTGTTGATGTCACCTTAGTTTCTTGTTCTCGAGATTGAATGAGTTGGGATGGTGCATATCGGTTTAGCCTGTCAGTATTCTCCGTAAAAGAAAAGGATTTGGTTAACTGGGTTGCAGTTAAAATTAACAAGTGTTAAGGGGTCCTAACGGGAAAAAGATTAAGAAAGGGAAAAGAATAGGCTAGTTGCCTTAGAAGAGGGTCGTGTCAATTAAACACCTAGGACTGAGATGTAATAGACTAAAATGAGGGGCTTAATGAGCGGGACTTGGCTTCGCATACTAGGTGCCATTTACTAACTGTGGAAGTTAATTTCTGACTTAAACCCATGAACGCCCCACCAGTGAAATGGTAGTTTAGAGCGCTACGCGCCCATTAGTGCCTTGAGGGATGAGACTCAGCTCCACTGACTGGGTGCCTTCTACCATCAGTAGGAGTAGAGACCTCCCAAAACACCCACCTGTGCACTACTAGTGAGTTGGCAAACTTATATATAGGTGAGTTAATTGATCACGAGGCCTAAACTACAGATAAATGAAATGAAATGAATGAGAATGAGATGACCTAACCCTTAGGCCCTTAGCTCGAATAAAATGTTGAAACCTTGGTTGTTGCAAGTGTCTAGCAGTATTGTTACTTACTGAGTATTTTCTTAAATACTCATTTTTTCCCTAACATGTAGTTGCAGGTAAAGGAAAGGGTGTATAGAACGCGTGACGGATTGCTGCTGAGCCATGGATTTCCTTAGGATTGTATTCCGCATTTTATGTTTCGAAATTCTTCTTTTGAACTTGTATTACGATGTTTTATGGTTTATTCTGCTTTAAGTTTTTTGCTTGTATGGCTAAAGATTCTTGTATTCTGTTTTAACTGGGATCCCAGGCTGAAAAGTTTCATGTATTTTCTAAGCATGTTTTACTCCAATGCTATTTCTTATTCACGATTTGAAAGTATAATGAAATGCACATAGTAATGGCCCTAGGATCTAGGCACGAAATGTAGGGTCGTTACATAAACCGTGGAAATGATCAGGTTTGTTCTTGCTCCCGGAAAAAGAACATTGTACCAGTTGGACTCTAAGCCGTGGAAAGAGTTGTGTTCTTCAATCGAATACCCAAGAGGAGCTTGGGGAGTGGGGTAGGTCGTTTGACGAACCACTATAAATTTTCGGTGTTAATTCTCTAACCCTCTACTATTTAAATTTTTTGCAATTAATTTTCTTTATCGTTATTTACATGAAATTAATTCCTATAATTTATTTTTAATGTTTATGGACAACATTTACATTGGAATTAATTTGGGTGTTTAAAATTTATTTCTAATTTGTTGACCAATTTGTGTTAAAATTAATTCTTTGTAAAAAGTTCACTTATTTGTTTAAATTGGGTTCACCGTAGTAAAAAGTTTATAACATTTCACTAAACCCTATTCACCCCCCTCTAGGGTTGTCATACCGATCCAACAAGATCATCTTGGGATTTTCATTAAGTAATGTTGTGATGTTACTTAATGTGCCACTACCCTAGTATAAGAGATTAGTTGTTGGGTTTTATGTCCTAAAACTTGTGGATAGTAAATGTAACAAAGTTAAATAATAAAAGTTATTGAAATGATTCAATTTCTGGTTGTCGAATGGTTGTTTTAATTATGCATTAATTAACCCAAATCCAATAAACTAGAATAATTGGTTATGATATGAATACTTGAACTTTATGTAGAGACATAAAAGTTGATCAAGTTCAAGTAATAGCCTAAACTGTCTATAGTATAGGGATAAGACTGGGTACCTTATCCTAGGAAAACTATGTGACGCGATCCACTTTGTTTTAGTACAAACGATGTGATCATGACTCGTTCATATAGAGACATGCCAGTGGGGGCGTCCTATGCAAAAGAGTTTGTATAAGACCAGACCGCGAAATAAGTCACTTTCACTTTATAATGTCGTTTACTGTGAAACTGACATATTTCAAGCGATGACCTAGGTAACTCGATTTTAATCCTGAGCTAAATATGAACTCCTATTTATTCGGGATTATTCTTTGATTTGCATGGGTGAGAGTGGCCCAACATCGTCGCTCAATAAGCCTACCACTTTGGGGATAAGACTAGGTAGATAGCTGGGGACATAGTCATGCAAGATGGAATTCACTCTTACCCGACTTTAGAGATAGTATAGAGGTTGTTCCCTTAAGTGTTGACTCCGGAACGTGAACAAAGGCGCGCCACCCTCTCACTAGCCTGAGAGGTTTTAGGTTTAATGGTCGGACCACAAATCAATTGTTCATCAAAGACTTAGTGGGGACTTAAGGAACAAGATGTAACTTCAGTGGTAAAACGAACATTTGACCCAGCTTTAGTTACAAGCAACCTGTGAAGGGTTGACTTAGTGATCACGGTTATATCGGGTGGACAAAAATATATCTACAGTGAGGGGAGTGCAACTACAAGCTATAGTGGAGTGAGGGGAGTGCAACTACGGGCTATAGTGAGGGGAGTGAGGGGAGTGCAAAAATATATCTACAGTGAGGGGAGTGCAACTACAGGCTATAGTGGAGTGTCCCGTTAGTTAACGAATCTTGGTTAACTAGGTTAAAAAAGTTTAGCCGGTTAATCTCGTATCGTTGGAGTCCATGATCTGTAGGTCCATTAGGTCCCCTTGCTAGCTCAAATGGACTAAACCTTAGAACAATATGATGAAAGAGTTTGAAACGTTCAAATTTGTATTAAGGAGTTAACGTTAGTTATATACGATATACTTAACGTCTAAAAGTTTAATTATGAATTAAACTATAATTAGAGAGAGTTGATGATATTTAAATATGATTTAAATATTACAATTGTTTATGAGATACGCATTTCGGATTGAACTTTATATATGAATATGGATTCATATCTGGTCAATCGGTCTTAAGAGAAATTGGGATTGATGTAATTATTTAATTTGATATTTTGATATTAAGTTAAATAATTAAAATTAATTATAATTAAATTAAAGTGTTTAAATTAATTATAAATTAATGGTTGGAAATTAATTTGAGTTACAAATTAATTTAGTGAATTTAATTTGAATTTGAAATTCAAAGCATGAATGTGTTCATGCATAATTCTTAGTTTTGACACCTAGATTGGTGACAAATCCATCCAACAATCTCAAATCTCCTCCATATATATACTTGCATCATTCAACCAAAGAGTAAGTGTTGGTTGTTGGGATTTTACATGCAAAACTTGCTGAAGATTTGATGGAAGTAAAGTTCAAAAACTCTCTGAAAAACCCATGAACACTTATGTTCCTTTCTCCCAAATTCATCATGTCATGGTTCCCACAAATCCGTTCTAAGGCCAGAGAATAATGGGGAAGACTCTAGCGGTAGTCCATGACTCGATCGAGTAGAGAAACAATCCATGGAACTCTCAAATTCAAGGTTATAAGGTGAGTTTCGAAATCCTCTGTTTTTTGGTTAAAATTTCAGCATGCTTTCTTGAACAAATCAATGAAAATCAATGCCTAAGATCCGTAATCGCTTCCGCTCGACTGTCCTACACTCCTTCATTAGTATCTACAAAACAAACAGAATTAAACTAAATAGAATTTTAGAATAATATACCTAAAACAAAAACATCTTATTGAGTTTTACCCTACAAAAGACATGGGAAATAATAAATAGAACAGAATACGGTCAATCTGGAACAAGAAAGAGAATAGAAGACGGCCAATCTGGAACAAGAAAGAGAACTGAAGACTGTAAATGTGGAACAAGGAAATAGGTAAAGGGGGCGGGTTTCGAGTACACCTCTTTTATGTATATGGAAATAACAATATACACTAAAGTGGGTAATGCTACTCTCTTATCCAGACCCAAAAAATATTTCAGAGACCCAAGGTCCTTGAGCTTGAAAACAACATTTAAATGATTCGTTAAAGCAATAATATCACCTAAGGATGATGCAATAGTGATGATATCATCTACATAAACCAATAAAGGCTCAAAATTCTCTGCCCTTGAGCACGGGTGAATAAAGAATAATCAGATTTCGACTGATTAAAACCAAGAAGCAAAAGGGCGTGTGAAAATTTATCAAACCATTTTTGAGGCGCTTGTTTAAAACCATATATGGACTTATGAAGTTTACACACTCGACGCTCCCCCTCAGGCTTAACGACATTATGTTTATATCCAAGTTGTAAATCTATATAAACTTCCTCATGCAAGTCATCATGCAATAATGCATTATTTACATCAAGTTGAACTAAGGTCCAATTTAGAGAAATAACAATGGTAAAAAGTACCTTAACAGCAACCAACTTTGCCATAGGTGAGAAAGTTTCGATGTAGTCAAGACCTTCTCATTGCGTATATCCTTTAGCTACTAAACGCACTTTATAACGCTCGACAGAACCGTCAGATTTGTTCTTGACTTTGTAAATCCATTTTACAACCAATGGAATGATGCTCAGAGGGAAGAGGTACAACAAACCATTTTTTGTTATTTTCCATTACTTGAAGTTTAGCATCCATAGCTTCACGCCAATGAGGAAAAGAGACAGTTTGGTGAAAGAATTGAGGCTCATACAGAAGAAACATTGAGAATAAAACTTCTGTAATTCGGAGACAATTTATCATATGGCAATGGGTGAGATATAGGATATTTAGCTTGTGATGAATCATTCGATGGTACAAGAATAGAATGTAAAAGATTGCAATTGTAGTCATGCAAGTAGGAAGGCAATTTTTTTGATCGGGAAAATTGCCCTAGGCGGTAAACTTGAACAACCAACAGAAGTTACAATAGTATCATTAAAAAACTGATCATTAATACCAATAGGAGACTGATTTATGGGAGCATCACGTGGTAAAACACTGTTACTATCTTCACAAAATTCATCATGAGAACCATTTTTAGTAGAATGATTGTTCTGTGAATGAGAAACACCAACATCAACACCAGTCACATAAGTATTTTGAGGAGAATATCCAAAAAAATCAAAAGAAGTTGGCAACACCAAGTCTGGAAAAGAATTAACCACTTCATCTGAAGAAGTAACAGTATGAAAAGGAAATATATTCTCATGGAAAACCACGTCTCGAGACACAAAAAAAACTTTTTCATTTGAATATCATAAAGTTGATACCCCTTTATTCCTGTAGGATATCCTAGAAAAACTGTTGATGTAGCTCGTGGGTGAAACTTTGACCTTTGGTGAGGAATAGTCGAGGCAAAACAAAGCGAACCAAACACATGAATGTTAGTATAATCAACATGTTTTCCATTCAAGAGATAAAATGGAGTGGAACCACTTCAACAAGGGAGAAGGCGTTCGATTAATCAAAAAATAGGTTGTCAATACGCATTCACCCCAAAAGTGGATAGGCACCCGAGACTGAAATAATAGAGACCTAGCGACATTAAATAAATGTTGGTGCTTGCACTCGATAATAGAGTTCTGCTCAAGCCACGAAACACAAGAGAGCTGGTGAATGACTCCTTTGGATTAAAAAAAACTCTTTGAAAATGAGCTCAAAGGCATTGTCATATCTGAATTATTTTATACAAGCACCATATTGGGTCTCTACTAACTTAAAGAAATGGGGAACGAAAACCCAAGCCAGAGGGGAAGCTTGGGTGATGTGACTAAAACCTGCAGTGCTGCAATGACTTGAAAAGAATATATAAAAAGGTTTTCGGTGAAGTGTAAGTGCACACTGTCACATGTAGTAATAAAACTTGGAAGTACTTCAAGGTATTGATCCCATAGAGACTATGTTTAAAAATCAGATTTGAAGAAGAAATTGTTCTTGAGCACAACAAAGTAACCATGTGTTTAAAATAAGTTTTGAGTAATTGATTTTTAAGGAAAACAACAATGATAAAATAGGGATCCAATTTTAGTTTTAGCCCAAGCTAAATCAACTTTAATAACTAGCTTACTTAACAACCTAAGCGAGAAGGACACACATGTCTGATTACAAAAGAATAAGTCATGATTACAAAAGAATTCAAATGAATACAATGCTAGAAAATAATAACAGTGCAGAAAGTAAAATGGAAAATCTAGGGTTTTGCTCTCAAGAGCTCTCTTTCCACTCAACTCCTTCTCTTTCTAGGGAAATTGGTGATTTATAGGCCAAACTCTCTGATTTGGGTCTAATGTCAATTAAAAGTTGGCTTCTTGAGAGAAAATGAGGCTTCACGATTCCTAGGGTTGAACAAGGCCGGTTTGTCACGATACCTAAATCATCTTACAGGTTCAGCTTGCTTTCGTGGTGTTTGTAAGCCCTTTTGTAGAGTGCATATGGTTGGGTTGTTGCCGAAATCCATGCTTTCAAGTAGACTAGGAAGAGTCAGAGTCAAAGATGGTGGTTTGGTGCGTGAAAAGCTTGCTAACTCTAAAAAATCTGGGAAAGTAGTTTCTACCCATAATTGTGCCCACAATTCATTTTAGCCTTAGGCAAATTGTGACCACAATATGTCTTTTCCCCTGTTTTATACAAAACACCAAGATATTCTCTTCACAAAAATGACTCTTTTAACCTTAAATATGCTTAATTTGAATACTTAGACTCTTCAAGACTCGAATCACATGCTATTGTATTTTTATGCTTGAAAATCATAAATATGATCAAAATATGTTCAAATTAACAAGAAATAAGCTAAGTTTGAGAGGCAAATATATGACATATTTGACATTTATCATCAAACCTAAGCCAAAAATGAGGCCCATGCCAGAAGGAAGCCCAAGTCTACAAAATTGAAAAGCCCATGCCCAAGTAAAAGGTCGAACCCAAGCTTGAAAGGAAGCCCAAGGCCGAGCAAATGCTTAGGCTAGAGCCCAAACCCAAGTAGAAGGTATAGCCCAAGTCGGTAAAGGTAGCTTAGGTTTAGCCAAAACTGAAAGCGCAAGCCTCAAGCAGAAGGTTAGGCTCAAGCCTGCACGAAAGCACAAGTCAAAGTGGAAGCTCAGGCCCGAGCTGAAAATGAAGCATAAGCACAAGATGAAGTTGAAGCTCGAGGTGTACATTAAGCCCAAACCCAAGCCAGGATGCAATTCAAACCCAATCCCAAACTGAAGTGAAAAACCGAGCCTAAGCTTAAATCAGCAAATTTTCAGTTTTTTTAAAACCCCCGGTCTCTAGAATAGGTGACCCGTACCCAATATCTTTTTTTAATGGAAATTTGATGGGCGGAGATTGATGGAGTCCAGATTCTGCCAAGTATTTCACTGGCGAATTCATTTTGGCATTAATCAGTTTGCCAAATATTCGATAATCTCATTGCTTAATCTCTAAATCTGATTGATATTCTTCAGGTAAGCTCTCAATTTCGCTCTTGCACGTCTAAATTATCTACAACAAAACTAGCATGAATCAGTGACTTGGATGGTTTGAGAATCTTTGCTGAATTTTCGGTTTCTTGAGCATTTTCTTGATTACCAAACATATTTTACTTTTTCTAATTTCAATTTCGAAGTTGTAATGATTCGTTTCAGTATGATTGTAAAGTCCCGCGTTATAAAATTAGGCTAGTTCCAGATCATTTGGGTTTATTCCCTAAAGTTTGAATCTAGAATTTAATGCTAGTCGTTAAGTTGCTAAATTAAATTTCTTGAATTTAGGGAAGAGAGACTTTATTAAATCGTTAATTGTCTCATTTTGAGATTTTAATTTTAGACCTTATCCCCTAAGTTCAAAAAGGAACCAAAATTCTTTTTAATTACTTAATCCCCCAATTTTTTTAGGATTCTTATTTGGGGTTCCAAATTTGGAAGTTTATACTCTATTTAGCATTCAGAATTTGAAGGAAATGATTTTGAATTCCTAAATTAAAAAAATGGAAATGCTTTGAAATTCTTAATCTTTTTTTTGGAACCAATAAATTTTAATGGAATTTAAATAAATAAAAAGTGCATTGTTTTTTGGAAGTTCAAATGAAAGAAAAATAAAAAAAGTATATTAGCATTGTACCCTTGTATTGTTGCATATAACTCTTTTTTAAAAAAAAAAAAAAACTTGTAAAAAATCGCACGTGGAAAATTTTAGTTCTAATTTAAAGTACAAAAATACAAATAAAAAATAAAATAGTTAGAAATTATAATATTATTTAATTTTATAAAAGAGAAAATATTCATTACAACATCTTCTTATTCACGTATGTAAAAAAACAAGAGAAATTTTGGTAGATGGTCCGTTTTGGAGACATATTTTCACATATGTCTAAAATTTTCGATATTTACAAGATTAGATTTCCAGCTATATTTTCTTACCTTTATACCCTTGTTTTTATCATCTATTTTCAAATAATATTAAAAATGATAATATTATATTCCATATTAGCCAACCGAATTTGCTACATTTTAGGAAGGTTATTTTTCACCCGATTTTCACCAAATTTCCGTGGTTTACTTTCTTTCATTCTTCGACTGTCCTTCGTTTTGGTTTTATTTCCGGCCACTTCCCATTTATTTTCTTCATTTTCCGACAACATTTTCTCTCACTTTCTGTTGACCATTGTCAGTGGTTTTCAAATTTTTTCTCTACTCTGTTTCTGTGGTCTCGGACTGCATTTAGCAGTTCATAGAAACTTTGTTTGTTCGTGGTATTTTTTCCAGTGGTTTCCCTGTTGTGTTTAGGTTTTTTCTGTAGGTTTCCGACAATCTGTGTTCAGTTTTTACGTTCCGGTTTCTAATGGTTTGAACATGGGTACGTTTTCAGTTTTTATATTTTATATATTCCAAGAGACATCGTTTTAGTCAATGTAAGTTTTGTATACAGTACACATTATACACATGTTTTTATATGGCTACGTTTTCAGTTTTTATATTTTATATATTAAAAGGGATATATCGTTTTAGTCAATGTAAGTTTCGTATACATTTCGTACACATTATAAACATGTTTTTGTATGGGTACGTTTTCAATTTTAATATTTAATATATTCCAAGGGATATCTCATGTCAGTCAATATCAGTTTCATTTTCAGTCAATATATTCTTCTTTTTCTTGTTATACACTATGTTTAGTTGCTTTTAATTTTTGGTTTGTATATATGTTGGGTTTTTTTTTCATATACCTTCATATTAGGTATATTGTGATTATATGTTGGGTTTTTTTTTATATATCTTCATATTAGGTTTTTTTTTCATATATTTTCTTGTTATTCTGATTATATTGTGTTCGGGTTTATAGAACATGTTATAGATTATATACTTATGTGTATATATCATATTTTAAATATTATATATTCCAAAGTATACCAAAATATATATCATATGTTAGAATACTTGTGTTTCATATATAACATGTGTGTCTGATACATATTTTGTGGTTTATTCCTTATATATATTTTTAAGGTGGCATAACCATTCAAATGTTGCACAATGGTCATTGGAACGAGAGTGAGAATTATGTGGACTACAAAGTACCACAGCTGTTATTGAATGATGGGATAACTTTTATTGAGTTTCAGGATTGTATCATGCAAAAACTAGGCAGTTTAGGTAATTTGGATTCCCCCAATATATTTGTTAGCATAGGCTCCCAAAATTTTATAAAGAATGATGCAGAAGTCTCTGAAGATAAGGACGTAAGATGGTTGTTTAGAATCAACTCAAACAATGTTGAACAGTACTGTGCTGTAATTGTTGATTCAAAAAACAACCTATCAGTTATTTTGGACAATATCCCCCTTACAACTACAGACTCTAATGAACTGGTCGGTGAAGGACGCTTTTTTCACACCATTGATGTTTCTAAGATGTCTTCCAATTTTGAGATTTGTGTGGACGACATGTTCTCTTCCAAGACCGTGTTACAAAATGTGATTCGATCTATTGCCATCAGAGACAACTGACGTGACCCGCAGGAGGGTGTCGAATTCTCCTTAAGTCATCAAATAAAATTTATAATCCATGGCACTACTACTAATTTTTGTAGCAATAGCAGTCGAGGTCGAACAGAGGGAAGGGGGAACTAGTAAGTGTAGAATTTCGTGCTTATGAAAACAGAGGGGATTTTTATGATTGAAGGACAAGCAAAAATAAATAAAATAATTGAATGCAGTATTTTAAAAGACAGAAAGCTAAGCATGCAGAATAGAAATAAGACGGGATCAATAACATAAAAAAGGATAGTTGGATTGGGATTTATTATGCTTGATTCAAATTCATTGACTTCCTAGTTTTCTCTAATAATCGTTCTAAACTGATTTTATTAGTCTGGTCGACTTCTGGGTTACTCGGAGGACCCCCCTACACCAACTTGTGCTAATTAACTCGCTAATCGTGAATTCGAAAATTAACAAGATTAATTAATATAGACTCTATCGCTCGCCACCCCTTATGCATAATGTAGCAACCATTCGAGACATCTGCAACAGTTACTACTTATATCTAACTAGTTTATTAACAAGGAATTTTGCAACCACCTATTAAAACTAGCCGCTTTGGGCTCTTGGGCCCGGAATCGTAAGAACTAAATTAAAATACAATTTTAATCTAATTCTACAACCTTTAACAACATCCTAGGCCTATCAAGGTTCGTCTCGCGTAGAGAGTGACTTGCCTCAACCTAGTGGCTATCTAAAAATAACTGATAGAATACACAAGCGAAAATCGCATAGGGCGTCAATCCTAATTGGCTAGCCTCATGTATTGATTTAAACAGGATAACATGCAAAACTTAATAAAAACTCTGCAAGAACAGCAAGTATAAACTAGAAACCTCAGCCAATATTATTGAGAATCAAGACATAAATCCAATCCAAATATCTAAACGAGTTTTGCTACGCATAGATGAAGTAAAAGCAACAAATAACATAAAAGAATCCATAGAATACGACCAACAATGGTCTACAAGAGTGCTGGAATGTAAAAGAGGCAAAGAAATCGTAAAAGGGACCAAAATTCTAACCTAACGGCGGACTAAAACCGAGGCCAGTGGTGGATCCAAAAATTTTGTTCAGGGGGGCTTTACTTAAATTCAGTAAAAATAATTTATAAGTAATAAATTCCAAAAACTAATCAAAATTCATAAATGAATTGAAATGTTAATTTCATACATCACAATTGTCCTCTACGAGATTTCATATTATGAAATCGTTGCATAATAACTTCATTGTCTATCTTATCAAATAAATCTTTCTCAATATTGTAAGGATTTAGAATTCCCTAATTCCGATAAAGCGGAAGCGTAATTGGGACCGATTCGTAGTTAATTTTATTTATCCAAATATATCATTACATTGGCAAAAATCATAGAACGAATTCTATAGAAACTTAAGGCTAAACATACAATTTTTAGATCTAAATCTAATAAGGAGAAGCGAACATACCGTCGTTGTCGTCTCTGAAATATCAAGAACGTCTTTCTTGATTTTGGACCAAGCGTCAACAATTGGGACACCATCAATTGATCTTCCTCGCTATAACTCTGAGATTAGGAACGTAGTTGTGGGACTACCTAATCTTGAATGAGAAAAACTCTAGAGAGAAAATTCTCCCTAGAATTCTTGGGTTGAGAGAATATGAGAGGGAGGCTAGAGAGAATGCAAGAATGCATTCTTGTGGCCTTATGTTGTAGTACCTAAACCCTAAGGTTAGTGTTCTATTTATAGGAGAAAGGCCATGAATAAAATATTCATTTAAAATCAATTATTTCCATAACTGATTTAATCTTTTCCATAATCAATCAATTCCATAACCAATCAATTCCATAATTGATTAATCTTTTACATAAATGATTGATCACTTTCATAAGTGATTAATCATTTCCATAATTGATTACTTTCCAATTAATTAGTTCTTTAAATTAATTTATCGCCAAATTAAATATCATATATTTAATTTCAGATTTTCATTAGTTAATTAATCAATTACCCAATTAAATATCATATATTTAATTTCAGGTCTTCAATTAATTAATTCTATAATATGAATCAAATTCATATTAAAATTGGAACTCCTTCCAATTCTCTTATTTCCTATAAATTTAATATGAATCAAATTCATATTAATATTTGAACTTCTTCAAATATTTATTTCTCTCATAATAATAAAATTTAATTTCAAATTAGACTTTACATTTTAATGTATCATTATACATTATATTAATTTGTATCTCATACAATTAACTTAATTCCCAATATTACTTTGAACTATTCAAATTCTCTAAAGATATAATTGTTCATAATTACTCTTTACGAGCTAGCAGGGAGACCTAATGGACCTACAGACCAGAAGCTCCAATGATATAAGGTTAACTGATTAAACTCATTAATCAGGTTAACCAATATTCATTAACTGTGGGTCATTCCACTAAAGACCCACAAACTGAACTCTTCTCACTGTAGAATATTTTTGTGTCCACGGATATAGACCTATACCGGTAAGTCAATCCTTCACGAGTGTTCGTAACTACAGTTGGGTCAAATTACCGTTTTACCCCGTGTTACCTCTGGCTTCTTAAGTACCAGTGCTCCTCTAATGAACAACCTGTTTATGGTCTAACCAGTAAACAGAAAGTCCCTCTCGGGCCAGTGAGAGGACGGGATCCCTTTGTTCAAGACCCGGAGTCACCATTTAAGGGAACACTCATCTACTTCTCCTAGAAGCGGGAAGGAGTGAATTCCATCTTATGTTGTCATGTCCCCAGCCCCCCACTCGGTCTTGTCCCCAAGAAGGTAGGCTTATTGAGTCGGCGTGCAGGCCGCTCTCACCCATACTAATCAAAGGACAATCCCTCGTGAGAAAGAGTTCATGACACACTCAGGATTAAGACTGAGTTACCTAGTCATCCTATTGAAACAGTAACCTAACTAGTTAATGGTGTTACATCTAGTGGTTTACTATTTCGTGGTCTGGTCTTATGCAAACTCATTGCATAGGATACCCCCGCTCGCATGTCTCCTACATGGACGCCTTGGATCAATACGTCTGTATCGAATACAAAGTGGGTCGTATCACATAGTGTTACCAGGATAATGTACCCAGCCTTATTCCTGTATTATAGACCTTTTAGGTTGTTACTTGAACACCGATCCCCGTATGTCCCCACATACTAGTTCAAGTCACATGTAAACAACCTTGGATCTTAGTTTATTGGATTTGGGTCAAATTGTGCAATATTTAACAATAACACTTTATTGTAGAAACTCAATAACACTTTATTGAAACAAGTATACAATTTGTTTACATTCACTATCTACGAGTTTTAGGGCATAAATCCCAACAAATATATGTTATAAGACTATCATTCATCCATTGGTCTCCCATCCGATTACGCAACTGATTCTTTACAATACTCATAACAGAAAATGTCCTCTCTACGGTAGATGTTGCAACTGGTAAGATCAATGCTAAAGTGAGCAACCGATAAACTAACGGGTAGACTTTATCTTTAGCTGTCAACACCATTTTTAGTGCAAGATCACCAATATTTGTTAGCTCTATAAACTTGTTATTTGAATGCACATCAATGGTGTAATTTTGAAGTTGATCTTGAAGAAGAACAAGTTCAGTAGTTGAAAAATCTCTAGGATAAAATTGGACAAGATGGATAAGCTTTTGTCTGTCAAAAGTAGCAAATGAATTGCTTGGATTGAGACATGTCACACACAGAAGCAGTTCAGTACTTGTTTCAGTAAAACGATTATTCAACTCTTGAAGTTACATATCAATAACCGTATAAAAAACCTCAACATGGTAATTATGCATATTTGTGATTTCTTGAGATCTTCGTCTTTGCCTCCCTCGAAATGAAAACATATCATCCATCTTAAGAATTAGAATATCATGCTTATCAAAAAAATTTGAAACTTCATCCAACAATGAATCCCAACCTGATTCTCTCATTGATTGTAATCTTTCTTTACAAATTTTGGCCAAATTCATTGCATTCACAATATCTTGATTTTTTCTCTACAATGCTTGAGACAAATCATTTGTAATTCCTAAGATAACTTTCATAAGATGCATATGAAAAACAAAGTCAAATGACTGAACTGAATTTATTAGAACTTTTGCTTCATATTTATGTTCAGATTTGACCCATCATCTACAATTGTCTCAAGTACATCACAAATTGATGAGAACATTGAGATAAACCTCACTAGATTGTTATAATGTGATTCCCATCGTGTATCACCTGGACGTTTCACCATTATTTCCTGGTTCAATCCTCGCCCACTTGACAATTCACCATTATTCAAAGGTTCAACAGTTATAGCACTATGTTTTTCTCTTAAAATATCTCAATGTTTGCTGATGCTCCAATAACATTCACTACATTTTCAACTAAAAAAAGTCCAACGATCTCTACATGATTTTTTTGCAATAGCTACCAAGGCTAATTGAAGCTGATGAGAAAAACAATGAATGTAAAAAGCACATTCCTTTTCTCTCAAAATCAATGCTTTCAATCCATTGAATTCTCCCTACATATTGCTTGCTCCATCATATCCTTGTCCTCGCAAACTAGCAATGCTTAATCCATGTTTAGAAAAGAATCCATCAATAGCTTCTTTGAGCGATAGAGAACTTGTATTAGTAACATGTACAATACCTGCAAATCATTCAATCACATGTCCTTTGTCCACATATCTCAACACAATTGTCATTTGCTCCTTTGAAGATATGTCCTTCGATTCATCAATCAAAATTGAAAATAACTTATCACCAATATTTCTTATAATTGTATCAATAATTTCTACTGCAAAACAATTTACAACATCTTTTTGGATATCTGGTGCAGTCAATTTCAGGTTTTTAGGAGCATTTCTCAAAGCAATAGCTTTATTGTCCTTATTATGGTTGCATAACTATTGTAGAAGTTCAAGAAAATTACCTTGTTTTCTTGAATCTTCAGTTTCATCGTGTTCACAAAATGGAAGACCTTGTCGTAACAAAAATCGAGCACAATCAATTGTTGCACCTAATCGAATTCGATATTCAATTTTTGCTTGGTTAGACATCTTATTGAAAAATGTTTCGATTTGTTGGTTTTGGTTCAAAAGAGCTTCACATTTACCCCAAGCTTGGTTATGTGCACTATTTGGTCCTCCAACATGAATTTGTAATTTCTCTTTTTTCTTCCAATTTGAAAATCCTTCACCAACAAAATGGTCACCTCTTGATTATTGTTACCAACTTCTGGTTTGAATAAATAACAACATAAACAAAAGGCAACATCTTTTGAAATACTATATTCCAACCAATTAGGATATTCAGTGAACCAAAATGGTTTAAATCGTCTTGACTGTGAACCAAATTTCTTCAATGGAAAAGTATGATTTTGAGGCTGGCAAGGTCCTTTCTGTAAATATGCTCTACGAACTTGATCTCGAATATTACGACTATAATTAAGAATTCTAATTCTTAAACCAGGATCTGCGGGTAACTCTTCTAAATTTACTTCTGTGAAATTTCTATCCGAGCTATTATTACTTTTCTTCAACGGAGATAATGACCCAATCGATTTTCTTTTAAAATATCTCTCCATTAGATTTCAAATTAGATCTACAATACATTAATAAAAATAAATAAAATAAAGAAACTAAAACCTAAAAATAAGAATGATAAAAACTAAATGTATACAAATAATAGAAACATGAAAACTAAATGTTTAGAAGTAATTGAAACATGAAAGTTAAATGCGTACAAGTAACTGAAATACGAAAATTAAATGTACCTTATAAAATTAATCTCAAAATTCTTGACTTCTTGAAATTGTAGGCAACAATTTGACTTGAAATGAGTTTTTTTAGGTTCAAAACAATATGTCGTGGCTACACTACTTGATAAGTGAAGAACAATGAGTGTATAGAAAATTAGGGTTTCAATTGAAAATAAGGATATGATTCTAACATAAAAGGAAAAAAAATTAGAGTTTGACTTTAAAGAAATTTATAATAAACAATGTAATTATTTTTTTCCTTTTTTGTTTTAAAACCATTATTGATTGTTGAAAGGAAATGAAGCACGGAATGGGCCAATGGGGAGTGAAACACAGAAGCATTTGGGAAGTGAAATGGGAAAAAGGAAAAAAAATTCAAATATGCGCAAAATTAGGCTCAAACCTAGGCATTAAGGGGGGTCTAAGGCACGTTAACCACGTTGGCAAGATGTTATTTAAAGCGTTTATTATATTATTTATATATAAATAAATAAATAATTGAGGGGGGCTCGAGCCCCCCCAAGGCCTTAATTAAATCTGCCGCTGACCGAGGCTACATATATATAGAAAACACGCTGGCGTCGAGACACCAAGGGTAGTGTCTCGACGCCGTGAACATTACACTTCGGCCCGATTTTGTGTGGCATTGAGACGCCAAGATGCCAGCCTCATATCCCAACTTGCTGCTCAATTTCTCAGTTTTGACTCGCTTCTTCTTGATTCGGGGCTTCAATCTTCGACTTTCGGTGTCATTCTTCAGGCTCGCTTCAGCACAATTGGGTCTCTTCACCTCCTCGTCGTCCAAGACATCGAGATGGATCCAAAACTCCTTAATTGGCTCGAATTAACACCAATTAGCGTGATCGGCTCCCGACATAGTCTAAGCTCAATTAACCTGTAAATAAGACAAGTAAAGCATAAAATGACTCTAACAAGCTTAGATTAGAGGTGATAAAATAGGACTATTTAGGTCCTATCAACAACTTCCAATTCAAAACCGTGAAATCTAACTGTGATTTTTTGGTCGTGCAATGTGTTGTTGAGGATATTGACTGGTTCCTTAGAGCATGTCGGTTCGGAGATGATGGTAGTCCCACTTGGGTTGTCAAGAGATTTGGCTATTATCATACATGTTCAATTGATGTTGTATTAGCTGACCACAAGCAAGCGACATTTACCTTCATTAAGGATTGTATTAAGCGGAAGATTAGCATTGCGGCTAGTGAATTACCCACTCCTAAAGACATTATATCATTTATTCGATCAGAATATGGTTTGCGTATTAGCTATCAAAAAGTTTGACGTGCTCGTGAAGCTGCATTAAATGAGATTAGAGGATTTCCAGAAGACTCATACAAAATGATCCCATCATTTGCCCATATGTTGAATATTAAAAATCCAGGTTCGTTTACTATATACTGCAGTTTAAATCATATTTACTATTAGCTATCACAGTTACTATAGTTGATATAATATATACCTATTATTTTATTCATTCAGGTTCAATAACTGAAAATAAGATTGACGGTGATGGGAGATTTCAATACTTTTTCATGGCGTTATTGACATGACTCGCCCCAGATTATCCTAACCAACCTAGGACGTGACGTGTCGACAATGAAATTCCAACTAAACTATGAACTTCATTGTCAACTATATCTGAACTAGATTGACCATGAAAAAGAATTTTTAAAACTTGGCTAGCACTAGTTTATTAAATAAAAGAAACCATAAAAATTTTGGCATAGTTTCCTCTGAAATTTGTATATAAACCCACCTAAAATCAAAATTTAACACTCCCAGATAACAATACGATCAAATAATCCAACACTAATACTCAAATCAGTTCAGAAATTGACAATCATGGCATAGTCGAACAACAAAACGACATAGAAGTTCAATCACCAAAACCATCACAAGAACCATGATTATACATCACCATGTAAGATGCTAGGTCATCCTAGTTACAAAAAAAATGCATCAATAAGTAATGTGAATGACATGCAACCTATCGAGTCTGATGGCAGATATCAACTCTGGTAGGCTCGTCGGAAACTCAAACGCTACCTGGTGGAAAAAAAATTAAGAAGAAAAATGGGTGAGCTAACAAGCCTAATGAGTGGTAAGAGTTTATAAAAGAAAAATATTTGCTAAAAGCTATAACATACTAAACACTTTGTAAGAGCTTTTAAAAACAATTTAGTAAAAACCTCTTTCATTTAACTTACTTGAAAGTAGTCACACCAAGAGTTCAGTAAAACATAATATTTAAAACGTAATAACATGGCTAAGCAAACACACCACCAAACATGTACCCAAACTAGTCATATTGTCGTAGAGTAATCTCGATACGCACAGCAAAGCAACAAGTCATACTATGTATCGAGTGATCTCAAGGCACATAGCAGAGCGAATCTAGTCATACTATACACCGAGTAGTCTCAAGATGCATAGCAGAGCAGCTAGTCATACGTGCGCAGAGCAACCCCCAAAGGGAAAACACCCCCAACACACGACCCAAAGCCTATGTGTGTGCCAGAGTGGGTCCCAAAGACCTCATATACATATATCACATCATACATACACTACGAAAACACATTCATGTAAGTGTATCGGGAAATATCCATGGGTACACCATCCAATGACTTAAAAACAATTTTCTTTTCTTTTCAATACTACACATAATTTTCAGCCATGCTATAATCATGATTCTTCTCAAAACTAAGCCTCATAAACTATTAGTCATAAATCAAGATTCAATTGCCTTAACTAATTTCTCAACAATCACAACTTGAGTTATGCCTCAAGCAATTTATAAATCAATTAATTAAAATCAAGATTTAGAAACTAACCACTTCTAAACATCCACCAAAATTTTAAATAGATAAACACAAGGCTTGTAAGGAAAAATACGAGGAACTAAATCAAGAGGCTTCTCAAATTCCGTTAATTTCGAATCCAACCATAAAATCCAACATAATACATAATCATAAATTTCTCCAAATCTCACACTTCGAACTTGTAAAATCATTTGGATAAAACCAAATCATTTTTTTTTTTGTAAATGTGGAAACCAATTAATTTGTAAAATAACCACTCACAGTACTATTGGCAAGAGAAATTCGGGTCGTAGGCCTTCCCGATCTCCGCTTGACCTGAAATAATTATTTTGTCAAGCATTAGTAATGCTTACCTCTCCAAATTTGAATACAAAACCACTAAATTACACCAACCCTTAATTCCTCCGTAACACTTAAGTTAGACCATAATTTTCATCGGTTTAAACTCCAAATACCTTGTGGCTAGGACCATATTTTTCAAATAAAGTTTCCAATAACTCCGTTATGTTTGTCTCCCATAATTAGCTTAATTCTTTTTATTCTTTCTCTTCCTCCCCATGAGCATCATCTCTTTGTTCTCCAAGAACATTATCCCTTAAAAGCTTGCAAACCAACAACCTATGAATAACCATTATCAATTTCTCTTTTGGTTTAAACTATGGGTTTTTATCAAGTTTTTCTCTCTTTGAACACAACCCATTTTGTCTCTCCTAGTTTTCAAACTAATCCATGGAGTATTCAAGTCAAAGAAGAAAAACCCATAAATCAAACCCATTCTTTAGCTTCTTAACTCATGCAAAAACTCAACCCAAGAACAAGAAAACTTACCTAATGCTTGAATCCAAGGTTGTGTGCTTCTTGATTTGTTTTTCCCTTCCAAAATCGTTCAAGAATGCCCAAATTTTTGGCTCCTCATTGCCTTCCGTCTCTCTACCCTTTCTCTCTTTTCCCCCATTGCATACTATTTTCATACCTTTAAGACCTTCGTTGTCTGTTCAATCTTGCCAACCTCTTTTAAGAAGTTTGTGCTGACAATATCATCCTCCATCAGCATCCTTATATCCTATATTTGAGCAAGTAACAGAATTCACGTGACGATGAACAAGAATACACGATTATTTGTAACATAAAATCAACAAGAATAATATAACATCATACCATAACTGGAGTTTGTTGATGTTCATTTCTACCATCTCCATCATTATTGTCTATATCCCCTCCAAATTTCCCATGTTCAGATTTATCCCCCCTATCTATCGTCGCTTTTCCCCTCCTCATTTTCTACATCCCCCCTTCTATTTTCTTCTTCTCCATCATTTTCTCCATTATCATCATCCTCCTCTCTTCCTTCCTCCATATTGTCCATTACTGTTGGGAGAAAATGGGGAATACAAATAATAATAATATTATGACGGCAATCAATAATATTATAACTATCTCCCATTCCACAAGTTAAGCCAACACAAGCCAAAAATAATAGTCACGAAAATAATAAAAGAGATAGGGAAAAAGAAACGACACCGAAAATATACTGGTTCACCCCAAGCTCGGGACTACGTCCAGTCTTCTGCAACTGCAGGTTCTACTAGAATTTGGGAAATTACAGGAAGCCTTCAATAACGCTACAAACCAACCCTCAATAGCCCAACAAAAGCTATCGACTTCCAAGTATCACAACCTGATAGCTTGGGATAAACGAAGAAACAAAAACCCTCAATCCCACGAGAGAATAAATCTCATTCTCTCAAAAACCACTCACTGTCGTCACTACCGTCACTCAAGGGGAGCACTGCCGCACAAAACAAAACTCTCGCTTTTTCTTTCGGCTGCACCTCCTGCAAAAACACTCACCACATATATATATATATATATATAGTGAAAACCTAAAGTAAGTAATGGGCCAAGCCCATTAACACTTCTTTATCTTTCACACGGCAAATTGAGGAAAGTGGTTTTGCCTCCACAAACAATCCTGACAATTACTTCAGGTTCTTCTTCATCATCTTCTTAATATTATCAATCTTATTAAAAAAGCCTATCAATTTTGCTATTCAGCACTTCAAAGCAAGATATCACAGTAGCTCTTATGTCAGAGGGAAGATCTTCTACCATTGTATGTATTGTACCTCCCTCTTCTCGTCCAGATTTTCTCGTAGAAGTTTCCGCTTCAAAATGCTATCCTTCCTCTGTTCAGTTGTTCCCACCATGGAACAAAGCTTCTTCTCTTTCATCCATCATCTCATAGAACTCAAACTGAAACACATGTTATCAAATAAATATACATATATAATTCATTCAGGGGTATATATGAAAAAATACATATTTATACTTATATTTTCCTTCTCGAAGACCTTAATTGCCAAGTCCTTCCACTCTAGATGGCAATCAGCAACCCAGTTGATCATTTTGGGCATCTCTCTTGACACCTTTTGGGCACAAATCATCGTGGGTCCAGATAGGAGAGGGATGCACTCATATGCCCAGACCAACAGTGCATGTGGGAATCCAACTATTCCTACTACCAACGCATCCAAATTCTTTATAGTCTTCTTTATAGATTCTAAAGTTGTGGAATATGCTAGACGACTAAGGATGTTCACGGGGCGGGGCGGGGACAGGGAAGCCTTCCCCGTCCCTGTCCCCACCCCCTAAATCATTCCCCATCCTCGCAAAATTCCCCATTTAATCTTGCGAGGATCAGGGCAAGGATTCCCCGCGGGGAATTTTTCTCCGTTTTTTTTTAATTTTTATTAAATGCCAATAAACTGCTATTTTTTTTAAAGATCTATGAATTATCCTATGATAAGAACAATAATATTTTATAATAGAGTTTAAAACCTTCAAACATCATTTATAAAAGTTTAAATATAATTTTCAACTTAAATATTACACAATTACAACATAGTCTTAAATATAACAAAGTTACAACATTAAACAATAACAAAGCATGAATACAAAGTCAAGTCTTAAATATTAGACAATTACAACATTCTTAAATATTACACAATTACAACAGTCTTAAATATTACACAATTACAACATAGTCTTAAATATAACAAAATTCCAACACAAACAACAACAAAGCCATAAATGTCCTTCTTTAGTCATCCAAACTTGTAACACATGATTCCGGAAAAAAAAAAGAAAAAGAAAAAGAAAACTGTTATTATAAATCAATAATAAAAAAAATTAATTAGAATACACAAACTAATTATTTACCGCATCTTTTGGATCACGATCCTCCATAACAGTTTCCAATACTTTTGCATATATAGTAGTATGTGTATCTATTTAAGACAAGTACAAATAAAACTTCTTAAATAGTAATAAGAAAACAAATTAAAGAAGTAAATTAATAATACATACTCATACCTTCAGCCCAAAGTCAATCTTGAGCACACATCAAAGCTTCCAGTAAGATGACATGAATTCTAGAACAATGTGGACCGACATGCCTACCACCAATACTAAATGCAGACTATGAAGCAACAATAGTAACAAGAACAACTAAAATATCTTTGGCAATTTGATACAAAATATGATACTTTACCCCATTTAACTTCCACCAACTCAAAATTTCAAAATCATCTGATCGTGGTAAAAGATTTTCCTCTAAATAAAGATCCAGCTCTGATTTGACATTATCAGCATTTGCAGTATTATTAACAAACTCATCAAACTTGAGAAACCGATCTTTCTTCTGAATGATAGAGCTATGACTACTCACATCTCGCTTGAAAGTTGAAGAACTTATTGTAGAACATGAAGATTCAACTTCTGTACTTGAATTTAATATATAGTACTTCACTAAATCATTGCACATATCTTGAAAACGTTGAATTTCAACAGTATAGTGAGATCCATAGATTTAAGGAAAATAAAACTCGATCAATCTCATCTTAAATCTAGGATCTAATACTGTAGCTACTGCCAAAACACCATGAATCACACTCCAATATTTTTCAAACTTAGCAATCATTCTTGATGCCATCACTTTTATCTCCTCAATATCAGAGTTAAGCCACTTGGAAAGTTCCAACCTAATATCACAACTTTCTGGAAAAAAAACACATTGGAAGTTGGATAACTTGACCCAAAAAACAACTCGGTCATATTGTAAAAGGGTTCTAATCTGTCACACATTTCTCTTGCAAAATTCCTATCAGTCTCTGATGGAAGACATTTATATTGTGGCACACGCGGTTTTAGACGAGGAAAAACATTTTTGTATACTAAAGCAGTTTTAAGCATAAAAAATGTTGAATTCCATCGTGTCATGCAATCAAGACCAAGCTTTTTAGTGCATGGAATTTGCAATTGACGAACAGCTTCTTCAAATTTTTCCACCTTTTTTGCAGATGAAGTCCAAAAATGAACAGTGTCCCTGATTCTCTCTATACCATAAGAAATTATAGCCAATCCATCCTTCACTATCAAATTTAAAATATGTGCACAACAATGCATGTGAAACAAGCTTCCATGTAACAACAATGTCCCCAATTCTAACTTATCTAATAGGATCTCAACCATTGCATCATTTGTTGAACAATTATCCACCGTTAAAGTTGATAATTTGCGATCTATCTTCCAATCCAATAAACATTCTAACGATGCATCAGAAAGTAATCCTCCAGTGTGTGGATGTGACACATATACAAACTAGTATGAGTGATAAAATTTTAAAATTGCTACTCTGTAAGACCCAAGATTCATCAATGAAATGTGTTGTGATAGCCATGTATCCCTTCTTTTGGTTACTAGCAGTCCACATGTCAGTAGTAATAGCAACTCTACTTCTATTGTTTTCCAAAAACTTCATTGTTTTAATTCTCTCTTCTTTATAAATTTTTATAATATCTCTCCTCATTGTGCTTCTATAAACCATCTTAAACAAAGGTTGAACACCACTCATGAACTTTTCTAAATCCTTTGTGCTCAACTATGTTAATAGGATATTCATGTAAAATGATCATACAAGCAAGGTTTCTCCTAGAAGCTTCATAATCAAAAGTATATGAATTTAGGACAACTTTTCCATCATTAGTTTTGTTTGGTTTCAAACATGATTGTCTAATGTCTCTTTGTTTCCTTAAAGGACATATTTTGAAATAATCATGTAAATGTTTTGTCCCATTTTTTTATTCTCCTCCCAAATTTTTCCCACAATAGTTACATATTGCTTTCATTGTATCATTTACTTTTTGTCTTTTGTAATGATTCCATACTACCGATGTTAACCTACTACGCTTTCCTCCCTCTTCAATGTCTTCATCAATCTCGTCGCTATCTAATGTAATAGGTGTAGATGGTGATTGATTATTACTACTACAACTATTTTTTTGGTGTTGGTTCACTCATGTTATTAGAAGTTGGAGTTGAACCAACTTGTAACTCCTTGTTTATGTTTCCTGAAGAAGTCATTTTCACCTACAATAATAAACAAATTATGACATTAACATACTACCTTTTTAAAATCCCAAATAACAGCTTTCCAAACACACAAATCTTTTTTTTTTTTTAGAAAAAAAGGAATTATAATTTGGTTAAAAATCATACTGAACAAAAAATTCTTATCACATAATACAATTATAATTTGGTTAAGAATCATCAATGCAAGTAAATCAATGTAAGAAAATAAAGCATAATAAGTCATTGTTTTGATGGAAAAGAAATTGTAAATAAAACACAGATTGTGGTTTATACAACTGCAGTAATTCAGAGAAAATCACAGTTGTTAATAATTCAGACAATGATAGGTCTTGTAATCAGATGGTTCTTTAAGAACTTATAAAAGAATAAGGAATGGGGTATAGACAATGAAGCTTCAGTGTGCCTTCCTGGCCACTGGCCTAAACTGTTTGACAAGGTTTTTGGAGGAGGAAAATTGTTTGATAAGTAGCTTGCTTTCAATTGAATTTTTCAACCATATCTTCTTCTAACTTCTCCTTTTAAAGATATTGTTTGGTTTTTGTATAAACGAAATGGTAATCAAGTTCATAAGAAATCAATGTCACGAACCAAAAAAAAATCTTATTAATTTATTCATACTCCAAATTGAAAAGAAACATATGGGATAAGATTCAGCTACATACTTCAACTGTTGCTTGCCTCTCAGCGAAATCAACACCAAAACTTATGAGTTAATTGTGAAGCACAATAAAAGATAGGATACCAACCATTTTCAAACTACCAACAAAACTTGACAGTTTACATTATATTGAACCAGAGAGATAGAAATTGTAGAGAAACCAGAGAAAAAATTGGGAGGTGGCGAGGAATTAAAACTCACCGAAAAATGGTGGAAGATTGAGGCGACGAGGCATAGACGACGATAGGAGGAAAGAGGAAGATGGAGGCGCAGACGACGACATACCATCTGGGCGGCTAAAGGTGAAGATGCGATGTGAATGAGAGAAAAAGAAAGAGAGAAATGAGAGAAAGTTGTGTGTCGGCTTGAAAGGAAATAAAAGCTAGGGTTTCTAAGTTCTAACTATTTATACTTAATAATATAAATTTTTTTTATATATAATTTATAAAAAAATTATATATAATTTAAAATTAGCAGGGCGGGGTCGGGGAAACGAGGCGGGGTTAGGGTCGGGGACGGTTCCCCGTCCCCAACCCTGTTTAGGGAATGGGGAAAATTTTGTCCCCACTCCCTCCCCCATCCCCCGTGTAATCGGGGATTCCCCGCCCCGTTCGGGGCAGGTTAAATGAACATCCTTATAGACGACCCCATGGATATTGATTAAATTGAATTTCATCATCCAACAAATTAATGATATCCATCTCTATCCCCGTGCTTACTTGTTTCCCTAGAAGGAAGTTGGACGAGAAATACAACTTGACCAACCGTACTCTATCCTTCTTTTTAACCCCATTCATTGACAAAAAAAATTCATTTACATAAGACCTTTTGATTGGTTTGTCGCCCTGAAAGTACTTGTTCAAAAACCTACCACTAAGCTTTTCCAAGTCCATTTCTGGCAACTCTCCACAATTTAGACCCGTTATCCTCTCGAAATCTTTCAAACCAAACTTTACAACCTTTCCCTCAAAATTGAACCATAGTTCATCCCCCTTAGTTTTGACGCATTGCCTTCTAATCATGTGAAGTTGGTTTGGAAATCTATTGATGTTTAGGTCCAAAAAATTTCCAAAAGGACTCTCCAAAAACCTAGCTAAGTGTTTTCTACTAAGCATCTCTTTAATATTTTTTAGCATTTCAAATCTTGAATATATATTTAGTTTTTGGCGACTCAACCACTTATCCCTTGGGAGCAATAACGGGGCAGTTTGAATTAAGAAAAAAGAGGAATATTTTTTAAAACAATATTCTAACAAATATATACATGCTATATACGATATATACCTCATACATATCTTCACGGGTCTTTCCCAATATAGACCCCCTAGCATACGTTTCAACCTTTATCATTTTCTTCCTCGCATTAGTTTTCTAATCCAAAACAAAGCCAGATTAGCCTTCATATTAACCATTAAACAAGTCTTCTGGTTTTATATTAAAGAACATTAAACAAGCTAATTATACCTTCTTTTGATTTTCAGATTTTGAGGGGGAAACCTTCCTTTTTTTGGCAGAACTGTTCACTTTTTGCTTCAATTTTGCCGCAGATTGCCTTGTCAGTCTCTTTGAATCTGTGGATCTACAATTTTTGACCTCTTTGGTTTTTTTTTCATGCGATGTCAATATTAATCGTTAAGCATCTAAACTATTCAAAACATTAAAGATTGTTAGCTTATGTACCTTAGGATTTTGTTGAGTTTGTTTCTGCTGATGTAGAATTTTCCTTACCGCAAACGCACGGGTCAAGTAATAATAAAGTGTTCGTATAAACGAGTGTTGTGTCCTCTGGATTGGATGTTTAAGCTAAATCAAGTATTGTGAATTATCTTGCTCAATTTTATTTAGGGAACACAAATTAATGAGTGATAGATCGAAAACTAAATCAAAACAAGTAAAAAGTGGAAATTCAATTGGAAGAATACTTAGGGAATTGATTTCGCCGATTTAGTCTAGGATTGATTTTAAGGAATAAGTTATTATGCACAATGGAATTATGAGCCTAAGAACCTTTAAACACAATTACCTCTCCCGAGTATAATTGATTCTCATACAAATTAACCAACTTGATATCCCTATCTAAGTTTATTAACATGCAAGACAATGAGTTCTTTTGACCAATTCTAAAGTTAATCTAAAAACCGTCGCGAATTAGAAAATAAACTTTAGTCATGCAATCTTGAGTAAGTCTACATTTAATCCCCTCTCCCGAGCAAGAATCAAAACTCAAATCATTCAACTAATAGCCAATTAATTGAAAGCATTAAATCAAGATTGCATACATAATAACCATTGCACAACTTAAACCATAAATCAATCCATAAACTAAATCAACTACATCAATCCCTAAGCCACAAGTTTAGCTACTCATGAATGGTATTACAGGCTCAACTAAACATGACAAAGCCATAGAATTTAGCTAGAGGAAAGGAAAAGGAAAGGAAAAACTCAATGTAGGCCGAGACCGAACGTCCCCGTCACGATCCCCACGAACAATGGGTTGATTTCCGTCTTGATCTACTTTGTTCAGCCTCAATCCTCTGTTTTCTCCTCTGTTTTACGGCTCCAAAAGTGTCCAAAAGAATCCCCCCTTCAGCCCTAGCCGAAAATAACTTATATTGCAGATTTTTGCTGTAGCGTCGAGACGCTCTGCGTTTGACCCTATTTTGACTTTTTTTCCTCTTTGACTCTTTTTCATTCCTTTGCATCTTTTCGCGTCCCGAGCACCCGATTAACTCCACTATTGCATTTTAGCTCCAATCAACCATTTCCTACAAAATAAACATTAAAGCACAATAAAATGGCCAAAAATCATAAAAGACTAGCTAAATTGAATAGGGAAAACTAGCTAGCTATGCTCGCTATCAAATACCCCCAAACTTAAGCTTTTGCTAGTCCTCGAGCAAACTAAAAATCAAGCATACAGTAGAAGAATGGATGCAACAAACAGACTCAATCCTCAAGGCTCAAAAGTAAATAGACAAGCAAGCAAGAGACATGCACACAAGGACCAATGAGGGAGACAAATTAAAATTTTTCCAAAATTAACTTGCACAAGCGAGATCTAACTCAACAAGATCAGACTCTACTAGCATGGGATTGGATTATTAAACTCTCAGCTCATCTTCCCTCTACACTGGCACTAAGGTTTCACTAATGAGTTAATGGAACAAATTAGTTTGCTTTCCTCCATACTTAGGTGCTTTTAAATTACAATTAAATTAAGCATGTATATATGGCACTAGCTTTCACACACCCATTGCAGGGACCCTTAACCTGAGTTTTCTCTGGTTGGCCTAACTGATCACAACAAGGGTAGCTCTTTTTGCCTAAACTTTATTAAACATTGCAAACTGTGCACAGGCCGTGGCATAATAATTTTTTTCTTTCAAAAGTAACAACAAGAATAATTTTTTCTTTCATGATCATGATAAGCATATATTCTTTTCTTTCCTCCTAAGCAAGATTAAACATGCTAATTTGCAAAAAAAATTAACTCTTTAGCTCTTCCCTACACCTATCGAGGTGACAACAAGCATATGAACCTAATAATTCGCTCCTAAGCATCCAAATCCAAATCTAGCCAAGACAAATACTCTACTCATGCAAGCCATCTCCTAGAAAAAGTTTAAAAAGTCTCCCTTTTTGGGCACTCATGCTTACAACTCATCGCAAGCTTGAAAATTGACAAGAACTATCCTAGGAAATCATAGTCATGCAAAAATAACATCCAGAAAACAACCATATGCTCAATTCAAAGAAAGCTCAAAACTATAGCCCGAACTCAGAGGCTCAAGGGCTCCACAAACATGCTATTCCACCCCCAAACTTAAAACATGCATTGTCCTCAATGTATAAATCAATAAAGCATAGTCAAGCATGAGAACAAATAAAGAATGGAAGGGGTGAACGATACTGCCCTGGAATGATGACCTTTCATGAATGCTTGGCATAGACAAGAGCACGGGAACTCCTACAAAACAAAAACAACCAGACATAAAAAAAACAATAACGAAGTAACTTGGGTTGCCTCTCATAAGCGCTTGTCTATCGTCTTTAGCTCGACGTGCTGGTGCAGTCTGTCAAGACACATAAAAATTCTCGTATTTCTTTGGGCCCTTCTTCCTTGAATCAATATAACCAACGATCGCTAGCAAACTTACTAGTTTCTCATGGGCCCCTGAAACAAAATTATTTTTGGTATTTTTGAATAAAAGAAGCATAAAAGGAGAAATATCAAAATAAAGAGACTCTGACTCTAAAACTGACTCGTGAAAATAGAAAAAAGAAAAATCAACATCTATAGAGGATGGATGTTGGGTTCCTAGAGTGAGTAAAAATATGGTATAAAAGACTCTAGAATTCCTGTGCAAGTATACACAGTCTGCAGCAAGTAATATTATCAATCCGAGTCCTGAATGAGTTTTCATTCTACCTATTTTGCGTAACTCTCTAATGGTTTCAAAGATGGTGAAATGATTCGGTTTTATAAGAATTATGCTGAAGCAAAATAAATGACAGAACAACAAGTAAACAAATAGATAGACAGATTAAAGACAGGCGCTGGTTAGGATTTAGTGATTGTTCTAAAAGATGCTCTAGCAATATTATTGATCATGCATTTCTCGCAGTATTATTAGTGGATTCCTCCCGGAACTCCGAATCTTTTGGGATATGTTTCAAACCCAA
The DNA here is from genome assembly GCA_036850905.1 of Luffa acutangula. Classification (NCBI taxonomy): domain Eukaryota; kingdom Viridiplantae; phylum Streptophyta; class Magnoliopsida; order Cucurbitales; family Cucurbitaceae; genus Luffa; species Luffa acutangula. The sequence continues at coordinate 39,097,371 of CM072097.1, read as the reverse complement.
TGAAATACGACAGATCAAGCACTGGGCAACTGGCTATCCCTAGCTCAGTTACTGGCGTTCACCAATACACAATGATCGTAGTGTGGATAATTGCCACACACTCTCTAAATCATCCATGAAACTAGAGAGAGCTATTCACACCGGCTGGCCAGGCGGGCATAAAATGGAAATAAGCACAACAATTAACCAAAATGCGATAGTCAATATATTACTAAAGATGAAGCACAGTAATCACATTATTCCTAACCAACACCTTAAGCTACTTAGTTCATAATAGGCATAGAAATACGAATTACAATCTGAGTATGCATATCCCTAACCACAAGTTAATAAAGAAAATAACTCCTTAATCAACTTGTGGATGATGGTGTTCTTGATGATCTTCAATCGCTCTACACTATTCGGCTTCCAAGGGAGAACATGGAATGCCCTTGACTTGGACGGCTACTACCTTTTATAGAAGGAGAGGAGGCTTGAATTAGGTCAACTTGGACACGTGTAGGGCTCTCCTTGCTCATTTATCCCGAAAATAACTCAACAGAAGTCGATTCATGAAGTTGGCTAACGAGCTGTGACGTGACAGTTCTGTTTCCAGTTTTGTTGCAGCATAGAATTTGCTCCCTTTAGTCGCTCAACAGCATAATCTGCACAAAATGATTTCCAATGCTTCCATTCTTCCAAATGGGTTAAAACATGTAATTTCTATCCAAAACCAACCCTAATAAGCATAAAGGACACACAAATCCCTATATAATTGAGGCCTAAATAACTACCTTTTGGGCAGTTATCAATGGACAAGATAAAACAGACGAAGGCTTTTCAACCTCAAACTCTACCTCCTGAACTTCCTCTGACACTACAAGCTCATTTTCTTTTTCTTCCTCACAAACGTGTTCTTGATAGGTGCTACAACTCTCCCATTCTTCTCTACTATTCATGTAACTTGCCCCTAACTGCTCATCCTTAGCAAGATCGAAAGAACTAAGCTCATGAATGGGTGCCAATGAATCATCGACCACATGACTCACTAGACAACCTATGGAAGTGGATCCCACCTCACTAAATTCTTGTGGAGTTTGAAGTCCTCTTATGATTTCATCAAATTTTAGACTCCTCGCTCTAGACTCCTCAATATAATTTTGAACTATGCTTTCCAAGGAATAATTTTCTTTTAAAGGAGTAAAACTTGAAGATGTGAATAAAAAGCCATTCAATTAAAGCAACAATGATAATTAGGCTTCCAATCAAATAATAACCCAACAAGAACAAATGACAAAGACTCAAACAAAAAAGGAAAGAAAAAAAAACAAAGAAAACTAAATAGAAAAGGAAAACAAAAAAAAAAGGAAAAAAATCAAACAAATAAGGAAAACACTAAAATAGGAATGCAACAAATATGGAAACAAAAAAAAATTGCAATCTACCTAAAAAAATAAATAAATGAAAAACAAAAACAAAAAAGGAAAGAACTAAAATAGGAAACTAACTAATATGGAAAGAAAACAAATAAGGAAAAAAAATGCAATCTATCTACAAAAAAAAAAAAAAATACACCCTAAATTAAGACCGAACAATTTTTCCACAATATTAATTTAACTAAATATACCAATCCCCGGCAACGACGCCAAAAACTTGATGTGGAATTTTGCCATAATTGTTATAATAAAAGAAAATCAAAATTGCATGAAGCATGAAACATCCATAGTTAATAATATAATTGTTATATTATTCATGCAATTAGTGTGGTTTAATTATTTAATTTGAATGAGATTGTTGAATGAATTAAACCCTAGATTCTTGATTATAGGATTAATCATTAAAATTTTGAAATAGTTCTTTATTATTAATGATTAGAAACCGTCAATCTATAATCAAGATTTGCATGCAAACATAAGATCATAGGATAAATTGAATTAATTTTAAATTGTTTAAAATTAATTAGACCTAGATCGATTTCTAATAGGATTAGAATTTTTTCTTACTTAGAATTAAAAATAGTTTTAATTTACTAAGTAGGAAAAACATTGCTATGATTATAAGGGAACTCCACCGGTAATGTTCTGTCTAAGGCTGGGGGTATTTAAGTTGACGGTTTACGGAACACCTCCTACCTGGGAACTGACCTGGAATACCGGAGTTGAATTAATCATAGTTAAATGTTAGCATGCAATGTCACTAGGTTTATTAAAAGTGTTCAATGCACCTAGATCTTTAGAGTAAAGACCTTACATTACTGAGGTTATAAGGGAACTCTCTCGGTAAAGTTCTGTCTAAGGCTGGGGGTATTTAAGTTGACGGTTTACGGAACACCTCCTACCTGGGAACTAACCGGATTGAGTTGAATTAACCATAGTAATGTTGACTTGCAATGTTGGGTTTATTAAAAGAAGTTTAATTCACCCAAAAGATTGCAGTTGAATCCTTTCCATAATTGTTATAATAGGATCAGACTTAGATAGATTGACTTAGCCGAATACTATCTAAGTTAAACAACCCTATATTAACCTTAGGACATTTTCAGTGGGAGGAAAATTACAAAACGAGATTTAAATCAAGTTTTGCTCCTACGTCCCTATATTCACAACGTGAGATTCATGCTCGGCTTCGAGTCGCCCTAGGAGCGGCCTCCCTTCTGAAAGTGTTTGCATGGATCAATATCAAGGTGAATGGAAAAAATGTCTAGAGAAAGTGGGAGCGGGACACGTGTCAACGTATCCCTCGGTCTCCGCCCATAGTTCACACCGTGAGAGTCCTATGATCCGCCTGCAGGTTGCCCTGGCGCATCCATCCCTTCGGAGGGCCTGGTCATAGGATTCGAAACATCGTGAACTCCTGAAAAGGATAGGAGCTCTTAGGCTAATCACCAACAGTTGTCTTTCCCTTCGGTAGCCTGTTGGTGCGTGCCTCTGAGATCTGAAAGTGGGAGGGTTACACTTACGAGGATGAGTTAAAAGTGTTAACAAATCCTTGACCGAACAACGGTGGCTAATGTCTATAGGAATATGAGTTATTCTGGAATTAGAATTAGCTGAGAGGTGTCTCATTTCAAAGGAGGGGTACCTGATCACCCTTCGGTGGCTGATATTCTAAACCTCTGAAACGTCGTTGCAAAACTAAATCAATAGTTTTAGGGTTCTGTGATTGTCTGTTTTGCTAAATTGATTGGATTGTGTGCAATTGTTTGCTTGTATGATGGGTTAAGGCAAAGATAACTAATACGGTCATTGTTTGTTTAAATTTCAGCAATGTCTTCCTCAATTGTCTCTCTGCTTAAAAATGAGAAATTAACCGGCGAAAATTATGCTACGTGGAAGTCAAACTTGAATACGATTCTTGTTGTCGATGATCTGCGGTTCGTCTTAGCGGAGGATTGTCCTCCAACCCCTGCTCGTAATGCATCCCAGGCAGTTAAGGATGCTTATGACCGCTGGACAAAGGCCAATGATAAGACTCGCGTCTATATCTTAGCCAGCTTATCTGAAGTTTTGGCTAAAAGGCATGAGGGCATGGTAACAGCGAGGGAGATTATGAACTCTCTCCGGGAGATGTTTGGACAACCGTCCTACCAACTCCACCATGACGCTCTCAAATACGTTTATAGCTGTCGCATGAAAGAGGGCACGTCTGTTCGGGAGCATGTCCTGGATATGATGGTCCAATTCAACGTGGTAGAGGCAAACGGGGCGGTCATAGATGAGCGTAGTCAGGTTGCATTCATCTTAGAATCTCTTCCGAAGATTTTTCTGCAGTTTCGAAGCAATGCAAGGATGAATAAAATAACATTCAACCTTACTAGCCTCCTTAATGAGCTACAGCTCTATCAGTCTCTTCTTAAGAACAAGGGACAGATAGAAGGAGAGGCAAACGTTGTTCACTCCAAAAGAAAGTTCGAGAAGGGTTCATCCTCTGGAACTAAATCTGTAGCCACTTCTTCAAAGAAAACTCAGAAGAAGAAAGGAAACAAGGGGAAAGCTCCCAGTACTGCTGCTAAAAGCAAGGGAAAAGCCAAAGCTGTGGCAGACAAGGGCAAGTGTTTTCACTGCAATGTAGATGGACATTGGAAGAGAAACTGCCCAAAGTACCTTGCTGAGAAAAAGAAGGAAAATGAAGGTAAATTTGATTTACTGGTTTTAGAAACATGCCTGGTAGAACATGATGAGTTTACCTGGATACTTGATTCAGGAGCAACTAATCATGTTTGCTCTTCTTTTCAGGAAAATAGTTCCTTTCGGCAGTTGAACGATGGAGAAATGACACTCAGGGTCGGAACTGGAGAAGTCATTTCAGCTAAAGCAGTGGGAGCTGTGAAGTTATTTTTTAGAAATAGATTCTTACTTTTAGAAAGTTTGTTAATCGTTCCCAAGATTAAGAGGAACTTGATTTCTATTTCATGTTTGATTGAACAATCGTATACAGTTACTTTTGATATGAATGAAGCGTTCATTTATAAAAATGGTGTACTTATTTGTTCAGCCAAATTGGAAAATAACTTGTATGTTTTAAGACCCACCGAAAACAAAGCACTTTTAAATCACGAATTATTTAAAACTGCTGAAACTCAAAGTAAAAGGCAAAAGATTTCTCCATCAAGTAACAATACTCATCTTTGGCATCTTAGACTTGGTCATATAAACATCGATAGGATCGGTCGTTTGGTAAAGAATGGACTTCTAAGCAAGTTAGAAGATGATTCACTACCACCTTGTGAATCTTGTCTCGAGGGAAAAATGACCAAAAGACCCTTTACTGGAAAAGGTTACAGAGCCAAAGAACCCTTAGAGTTAATACATTCAGATCTATGTGGTCCAATGAATGTAAAAGCTCGAGGAGGGTACAAATATTTCATCTCATTTATAGATGATTATTCAAGATATGGTTACTTATACCTAATGGGACATAAGTCTGAAGCCCTTGAAAAGTTTAAGGAGTTTAAGGCTGAAGTTGAAAACCTATTAGGTAAATCTATTAAAGTACTTCGATCTGATCGAGGAGGGGAGTATATGGATCAAAGATTCCAGGACTATATGATAGAACATGGAATCCAATCTCAACTCTCAGCCCCTGGTACACCTCAGCAGAATGGTGTGTCAGAAAGGAGAAATAGAACCTTGTTAGACATGGTTCGATCAATGATGAGCTATGCTCAATTGCCTAGCTCGTTTTGGGGGTATGCAGTGGAGACTGCAGTATACATCTTGAACAATGTTCCCTCGAAAAGTATTTCTGAAACACCTTTCGAGTTATGGAAGGGGCGTAAACCTAGTTTGCATCACTTTCGCATCTGGGGTTGTCCTGCACACGTGCTTGTGACAAATCCTAAGAAACTGGAACCTCGTTCAAAACTGTGCCAATTTGTTGGTTACCCTAAAGAAACAAGAGGTGGTTATTTCTACGACCCACAAGAAAATAAGGTGATTGTATCGACAAACGCCACTTTCTTAGAGGAAGACCACATGAGAGATCATAAACCACGAAGAAAAATAATATTAGGAGAAGCTACTGAAGAATCATCAAGAGTTGTTGATGAAGTTGGACCTTCAGCAAGGGTTGATGAAGGAACTAGTTCTTCAGATCCATCCCGTCCATCTCAAACGTTGGGAATGCCTCGACGCAGTAGGAGGGTTGTATTACAACCTGACCGCTACTTGGGTTTAACTGAAACTCAGGTTGTCATACCTAATGACAGCATTGAGGATCCATTGTCCTATCGACAGGCAATGAATGACGAAGAAAAGGATGAATGGGTCAAAGCCATGAACCTGGAAATGGAGTCAATGTACTCCAATTCTGTATGGGAACTTGCAGATCTACCATATGGGGTAAAACCCATAGGGTGCAAATGGATCTATAAGAGAAAAAGAGATGCAGCTGGAAAGGTACAGACCTTCAAAGCTAGACTAGTGGCAAAGGGTTATACCCAAAAGGAGGGGGTTGACTATGAGGAAACCTTTTCTCCTGTAGCCATGTTAAAGTCCATAAGAATTCTTTTATCCATTGCCACATATTATGACTATGAAATATGGCAAATGGACGTCAAGACTGCCTTTCTGAATGGTAATCTTGAAGAGAATATCTTTATGTCTCAACCCGAAGGGTTCATAGCCCAAGGTCAGGAACAAAAGGTTTGTAAGCTAAATCGATCCATTTATGGATTGAAACAAGCATCCAGATCATGGAACATTAGATTTGATACTGCAATCAAATCTTTTGGCTTTGACCAAAACGTTGATGAGCCTTGTGTATACAAGAAAGTCAACAAAAGGAAAGTAGCTTTTCTAATACTTTATGTAGACGATATCCTACTCATTGGGAATGATGTAGGATACCTCACTGACATTAAGAAATGGCTAGCAGCCCAATTCCAAATGAAAGATCTGGGAGAGGCTCAATATGTTCTGGGAATCCAAATCATTAGGGATCGTAAGAACAAAACGCTAGTTTTGTCTCAAGCAACGTATATTGACAAGATGTTGTCTCGATATTCGATGCAAAACTCCAAGAAGGGACTCCTACCCTTCAGACATGGGGTACACCTGTCTAAGGAACAATCTCCTAAGACACCTCAAGAAGTTGAGAACATGAGACACATTCCCTACGCCTCAGCTGTGGGCAGCTTAATGTATGCCATGCTCTGCACTAGGCCTGACATATGTTATGCAGTGGGAGTAGTCAGTAGGTATCAGTCTAATCCAGGGTTGGACCACTGGGGAGCGGTTAAGATTATCCTCAAGTATCTTCGGAGAACGAGGGACTACATGCTTGTGTATGGAGCTAAGGATTTGATTCTTACTGGATACACTGACTCTGACTTTCAAGCTGATAAGGATTCTAGGAAATCCACATCAGGGTCAGTATTCACCCTCAATGGAGGAGCAGTAGTGTGGAGAAGCATCAAACAAGGATGCATAGCAGACTCAACCATGGAGGCTGAGTATGTAGCAGCTTGCAAAGCAGCTAAGGAGGCAGTATGGCTCAGAAAGTTCTTGACTGATTTGGAAGTAGTTCCGAATATGAACGTGCCCATAAAACTATACTGTGACAACAGTGGGGCTGTAGCCAACTCAAAAGAACCTCGTAGCCACAAACGGGGTAAACACATCGAGAGGAAGTATCACCTGATACGGGAGATTGTGCAAAGAGGAGATGTGATCGTCACTAAGATCGCCTCAGAGCACAACATCGCTGATCCATTTACGAAGGCTCTCACGGCTAAAGTGTTTGAGGGTCATCTAGAAGGTCTAGGTCTACGAGATATGTATGCCATCTAATCTAGGGCAAGTGGGAGAAATGTATAATGGGTATAAGGATGCCCTAGTTCATTGTATTATTTTAATATAAATGACATTTCCAGCTTTAGATTATTGCATTTACATCCCACTAACTAGTGTTTTAGTTCAAGTGGGAGTTTGTTGGGTTTTATGCCCTGAAACTCGTAGATAGTGAATGTAAACATTGACCGGATATTAATGAAATAATATTGATATATTTTTCCATTAATTGTTATTAGTTATTTTATGTTTGTCTTTGCCTAATAATAACCCTAATCCAATAAACTAGACATCCAAGGCTGTAATATGAGTCTTGAACTATATGTAGCGACATATGGGATCATTGTTCAAGAAACAGCCTAAAGGGTCTATAGTATAGGGATAAGACTGGGTGCCTTATCCTGGTGACACTATGGATACGACCCACTTTGTATTTGATACAAACGCTGCGATCCAACGCGTTCGTGTAGGAGACATGCGAGTGGGGGTATCCTATGCAATGAGTTTGCATAAGACCGGACCGCGAAATAGTAATCACTAGTTATAACACCGTTAACTAGTTGGTTTTCTATTTTCACTAGGACGACCTAGACAACTTAGTCTTAATCCTGAGTTGATTATGGACTCCTGCTCATGAGAGATTGTCCTTTGATTTGTATGGGTGAGAGTGGCCAATACGCCGACTCAATAAGCCTACCACTTTGGGGACAAGATCGAATGGGGAGCTGGGAACATAATCGTACAAGATGGAATTCACTCCTTCCCGACTTTAGGGAAGCAGATGAGTGTTCCCTTAAGTGGTTACTCCGAGTCTTGAACAAAGGGCCCTACCCTCTCAATGGCACGAGAGAGTTTTCTGTTTGATGGTTGGACCATAAACAGATTGTTCATTAGAGGAGAATTGGTACTTAAGGAAATAGAGGTGACCCAGGGGTAAAACGGTAATTTGACCCAGCTGGTGTTACGGACACTCGTGAAGGACTAACTAGTCGATATTGGTCTAAGTTCCGTGGACACAGAAAATATGTCTGCAGTGAGAAGAGTGCAACTATGAGTCTATAGTGGAATGTACACACAGTTAACGAATATTGATTATTGTGGTTAATGAGTTTAACCAATTAATCTCACATCGTTGGAGCTTCTGATCTGCAGGTCCATAAGGTCCCACTGGTAGCTCGTAAAGTAATTTGAGGCAACTAAGTAATTAAATGTAAATTGAAAATGTTCAATTTACTAAGGGAAATAAATATAATATATATTGATATATTATTATGAGAGAAATTAATATTTGAAAAAGTTCAAATATAAATTTATGGAAGATTGAAAGAATTAATTAATTTAAGTCCTAAAAGTGTTTGGGCAAAATTAATTAATTCAAGGCCGGAAATTAAATATGAGATATTTAATTGGTGGTTAATTAATTAAAGAATTCATTAACCATGAATTAATCAATTATGTAAATAATTAATCACTTAAGGAAGTGATTAATCATTTATGGGAATGATCTAATTACTTATGGAAGAAATTAGTCATTTATGGAAAAGATTAATCAATTGGGGAATTGATTGATCATGATTGATTAATTAAGGAATAAGATTGAATCAATTTTGGAAAAGATTGATTTAATTGAATATTTTATTCATGGTCTCTCTTCTATAAATAGAACACTAGACCTAATTGGTCATGACACTTGACACTCTTGAAAGACAAGACCTAGAATTCTCTCTAGCCTCCCTCTTAGAGAAAGACTCCCACAAGTCTTTGGCCTCCTAGACTTAGAGACATACCGGTGTAACCTCTGTGGTTATTGTGTCATTCAAAGAAGAAAATTCCAGCGATCAATAGGCGAGGAGGCTGCTGCGTTTTCGTTCGTTGGAGCGTCGTTGGCGAAGAACGATCAAGTCTACAACGGAGGTTTGTAACGGTTCTTCCTCTTTTCGTTAGAAAAGTTTTTCAAAATAAATTTAGATTTATTCTAGCATGTTTTAAACCGTTTTACAGCGACTTTAAAGTTAGTTTAAAGCTTTGTTTGAGTTATCGTAACGGTATTTTAATGTTAATTAATATACGGCGTAAGGTCCAATCAATGCGCTTCCGCTGCGTGGGGACTTTTATTCCCTACAATCGGCATCAGAGCCATCGCTGTCCCTATTAATTAATTTTAAAAGTTGCGATAGGCTCTAATAGGTGGGATTTATGCATATTGTATGTTCGGTTTGCATTGAACTGTTTGGGTTAATTTTATGGCCATAGATTTTATTTTTATATGATTTTGATCATGTAAGGCCCGGTGTTTCCGGTATATTATGTAAAATCGAGTCCTATGTAAGTCCGGGTCTAGAATAGGTTTTTATGAGATGAAAATCGGAGCAATCGTCGCTGAAATCGGGGCCGAAATCGAAGAAATCGTTGTTGTTTTGCCCAGATTCTGCCTCCAGACGCAACAGCGTCGGGACGCTCCTTCAACAGCGTCTCGACGCTATCTCGATACCGAAGGCGCTCGGTAAGGAAAGCACACAGCGTCGGGACGCTACCTCAACAACGTCTCGACGCTGTCTCGATTACGCAGGCGCCAGATATGGAAAACGCACAGCGTCGGGACGCTAATCCACACAGCGTCTCGACGCTGTCACGATGGAGGCGCGACCTAGGGTTTCAAAAGGCGCGGTTCAAGGTGTAACCGGTCCGGTTAGGCTGGGCTTGGACCTATTTGGTCCGGTTCAGCCAATTTTTGGCATGGTTCGTGATTTTGGAGGCCGGTTCGAGGTGGTTCGGGGCGGTTCGTGCTGTCTAGGCCAATTCCGGAGCTGTACATGGATTTTTTAGGATAGAATTTAGCTAAATTAATGTAATTTAATGCTTTATTTTATCCTAGGGGCCAAAATTAACCGGTTCAATTGCTATTTATATGCTTTATGGATGTCATATAGATTATTTAATCCCACCTTAGGTTATAAACATGCTCATGCATTTTTTTATATATTATAAATTGTTATAATGTATGTTTAAATGCATGGATTTGTTTTCATATTTTTAATATAAGTGTATATTAATTATATGAAAAATTGGAAAGCATGAAGCATGTCATTACTTAAATTAAATATAAATAGTTATGTTTAATGTGATGAATGAAGCATGCTTGATTGATTTTCTTGATTGGCTTATAATTGTTATAATAAAAGAAAATCAAAATTGCATGAAGCATGAAACATCCATAGTTAATAATATAATTGTTATATTATTCATGCAATTAGTGTGGTTTAATTATTTAATTTGAATGAGATTGTTGAATGAATTAAACCCTAGATTCTTGATTATAGGATTAATCATTAAAATTTTGAAATAGTTCTTTATTATTAATGATTAGAAACCGTCAATCTATAATCAAGATTTGCATGCAAACATAAGATCATAGGATAAATTGAATTAATTTTAAATTGTTTAAAATTAATTAGACCTAGATCGATTTCTAATAGGATTAGAATTTTTTCTTACTTAGAATTAAAAATAGTTTTAATTTACTAAGTAGGAAAAACATTGCTATGATTATAAGGGAACTCCACCGGTAATGTTCTGTCTAAGGCTGGGGGTATTTAAGTTGACGGTTTACGGAACACCTCCTACCTGGGAACTGACCTGGAATACCGGAGTTGAATTAATCATAGTTAAATGTTAGCATGCAATGTCACTAGGTTTATTAAAAGTGTTCAATGCACCTAGATCTTTAGAGTAAAGACCTTACATTACTGAGGTTATAAGGGAACTCTCTCGGTAAAGTTCTGTCTAAGGCTGGGGGTATTTAAGTTGACGGTTTACGGAACACCTCCTACCTGGGAACTAACCGGATTGAGTTGAATTAACCATAGTAATGTTGACTTGCAATGTTGGGTTTATTAAAAGAAGTTTAATTCACCCAAAAGATTGCAGTTGAATCCTTTCCATAATTGTTATAATAGGATCAGACTTAGATAGATTGACTTAGCCGAATACTATCTAAGTTAAACAACCCTATATTAACCTTAGGACATTTTCAGTGGGAGGAAAATTACAAAACGAGATTTAAATCAAGTTTTGCTCCTACGTCCCTATATTCACAACGTGAGATTCATGCTCGGCTTCGAGTCGCCCTAGGAGCGGCCTCCCTTCTGAAAGTGTTTGCATGGATCAATATCAAGGTGAATGGAAAAAATGTCTAGAGAAAGTGGGAGCGGGACACGTGTCAACGTATCCCTCGGTCTCCGCCCATAGTTCACACCGTGAGAGTCCTATGATCCGCCTGCAGGTTGCCCTGGCGCATCCATCCCTTCGGAGGGCCTGGTCATAGGATTCGAAACATCGTGAACTCCTGAAAAGGATAGGAGCTCTTAGGCTAATCACCAACAGTTGTCTTTCCCTTCGGTAGCCTGTTGGTGCGTGCCTCTGAGATCTGAAAGTGGGAGGGTTACACTTACGAGGATGAGTTAAAAGTGTTAACAAATCCTTGACCGAACAACGGTGGCTAATGTCTATAGGAATATGAGTTATTCTGGAATTAGAATTAGCTGAGAGGTGTCTCATTTCAAAGGAGGGGTACCTGATCACCCTTCGGTGGCTGATATTCTAAACCTCTGAAACGTCGTTGCAAAACTAAATCAATAGTTTTAGGGTTCTGTGATTGTCTGTTTTGCTAAATTGATTGGATTGTGTGCAATTGTTTGCTTGTATGATGGGTTAAGGCAAAGATAACTAATACGGTCATTGTTTGTTTAAATTTCAGCAATGTCTTCCTCAATTGTCTCTCTGCTTAAAAATGAGAAATTAACCGGCGAAAATTATGCTACGTGGAAGTCAAACTTGAATACGATTCTTGTTGTCGATGATCTGCGGTTCGTCTTAGCGGAGGATTGTCCTCCAACCCCTGCTCGTAATGCATCCCAGGCAGTTAAGGATGCTTATGACCGCTGGACAAAGGCCAATGATAAGACTCGCGTCTATATCTTAGCCAGCTTATCTGAAGTTTTGGCTAAAAGGCATGAGGGCATGGTAACAGCGAGGGAGATTATGAACTCTCTCCGGGAGATGTTTGGACAACCGTCCTACCAACTCCACCATGACGCTCTCAAATACGTTTATAGCTGTCGCATGAAAGAGGGCACGTCTGTTCGGGAGCATGTCCTGGATATGATGGTCCAATTCAACGTGGTAGAGGCAAACGGGGCGGTCATAGATGAGCGTAGTCAGGTTGCATTCATCTTAGAATCTCTTCCGAAGATTTTTCTGCAGTTTCGAAGCAATGCAAGGATGAATAAAATAACATTCAACCTTACTAGCCTCCTTAATGAGCTACAGCTCTATCAGTCTCTTCTTAAGAACAAGGGACAGATAGAAGGAGAGGCAAACGTTGTTCACTCCAAAAGAAAGTTCGAGAAGGGTTCATCCTCTGGAACTAAATCTGTAGCCACTTCTTCAAAGAAAACTCAGAAGAAGAAAGGAAACAAGGGGAAAGCTCCCAGTACTGCTGCTAAAAGCAAGGGAAAAGCCAAAGCTGTGGCAGACAAGGGCAAGTGTTTTCACTGCAATGTAGATGGACATTGGAAGAGAAACTGCCCAAAGTACCTTGCTGAGAAAAAGAAGGAAAATGAAGGTAAATTTGATTTACTGGTTTTAGAAACATGCCTGGTAGAACATGATGAGTTTACCTGGATACTTGATTCAGGAGCAACTAATCATGTTTGCTCTTCTTTTCAGGAAAATAGTTCCTTTCGGCAGTTGAACGATGGAGAAATGACACTCAGGGTCGGAACTGGAGAAGTCATTTCAGCTAAAGCAGTGGGAGCTGTGAAGTTATTTTTTAGAAATAGATTCTTACTTTTAGAAAGTTTGTTAATCGTTCCCAAGATTAAGAGGAACTTGATTTCTATTTCATGTTTGATTGAACAATCGTATACAGTTACTTTTGATATGAATGAAGCGTTCATTTATAAAAATGGTGTACTTATTTGTTCAGCCAAATTGGAAAATAACTTGTATGTTTTAAGACCCACCGAAAACAAAGCACTTTTAAATCACGAATTATTTAAAACTGCTGAAACTCAAAGTAAAAGGCAAAAGATTTCTCCATCAAGTAACAATACTCATCTTTGGCATCTTAGACTTGGTCATATAAACATCGATAGGATCGGTCGTTTGGTAAAGAATGGACTTCTAAGCAAGTTAGAAGATGATTCACTACCACCTTGTGAATCTTGTCTCGAGGGAAAAATGACCAAAAGACCCTTTACTGGAAAAGGTTACAGAGCCAAAGAACCCTTAGAGTTAATACATTCAGATCTATGTGGTCCAATGAATGTAAAAGCTCGAGGAGGGTACAAATATTTCATCTCATTTATAGATGATTATTCAAGATATGGTTACTTATACCTAATGGGACATAAGTCTGAAGCCCTTGAAAAGTTTAAGGAGTTTAAGGCTGAAGTTGAAAACCTATTAGGTAAATCTATTAAAGTACTTCGATCTGATCGAGGAGGGGAGTATATGGATCAAAGATTCCAGGACTATATGATAGAACATGGAATCCAATCTCAACTCTCAGCCCCTGGTACACCTCAGCAGAATGGTGTGTCAGAAAGGAGAAATAGAACCTTGTTAGACATGGTTCGATCAATGATGAGCTATGCTCAATTGCCTAGCTCGTTTTGGGGGTATGCAGTGGAGACTGCAGTATACATCTTGAACAATGTTCCCTCGAAAAGTATTTCTGAAACACCTTTCGAGTTATGGAAGGGGCGTAAACCTAGTTTGCATCACTTTCGCATCTGGGGTTGTCCTGCACACGTGCTTGTGACAAATCCTAAGAAACTGGAACCTCGTTCAAAACTGTGCCAATTTGTTGGTTACCCTAAAGAAACAAGAGGTGGTTATTTCTACGACCCACAAGAAAATAAGGTGATTGTATCGACAAACGCCACTTTCTTAGAGGAAGACCACATGAGAGATCATAAACCACGAAGAAAAATAATATTAGGAGAAGCTACTGAAGAATCATCAAGAGTTGTTGATGAAGTTGGACCTTCAGCAAGGGTTGATGAAGGAACTAGTTCTTCAGATCCATCCCGTCCATCTCAAACGTTGGGAATGCCTCGACGCAGTAGGAGGGTTGTATTACAACCTGACCGCTACTTGGGTTTAACTGAAACTCAGGTTGTCATACCTAATGACAGCATTGAGGATCCATTGTCCTATCGACAGGCAATGAATGACGAAGAAAAGGATGAATGGGTCAAAGCCATGAACCTGGAAATGGAGTCAATGTACTCCAATTCTGTATGGGAACTTGCAGATCTACCATATGGGGTAAAACCCATAGGGTGCAAATGGATCTATAAGAGAAAAAGAGATGCAGCTGGAAAGGTACAGACCTTCAAAGCTAGACTAGTGGCAAAGGGTTATACCCAAAAGGAGGGGGTTGACTATGAGGAAACCTTTTCTCCTGTAGCCATGTTAAAGTCCATAAGAATTCTTTTATCCATTGCCACATATTATGACTATGAAATATGGCAAATGGACGTCAAGACTGCCTTTCTGAATGGTAATCTTGAAGAGAATATCTTTATGTCTCAACCCGAAGGGTTCATAGCCCAAGGTCAGGAACAAAAGGTTTGTAAGCTAAATCGATCCATTTATGGATTGAAACAAGCATCCAGATCATGGAACATTAGATTTGATACTGCAATCAAATCTTTTGGCTTTGACCAAAACGTTGATGAGCCTTGTGTATACAAGAAAGTCAACAAAAGGAAAGTAGCTTTTCTAATACTTTATGTAGACGATATCCTACTCATTGGGAATGATGTAGGATACCTCACTGACATTAAGAAATGGCTAGCAGCCCAATTCCAAATGAAAGATCTGGGAGAGGCTCAATATGTTCTGGGAATCCAAATCATTAGGGATCGTAAGAACAAAACGCTAGTTTTGTCTCAAGCAACGTATATTGACAAGATGTTGTCTCGATATTCGATGCAAAACTCCAAGAAGGGACTCCTACCCTTCAGACATGGGGTACACCTGTCTAAGGAACAATCTCCTAAGACACCTCAAGAAGTTGAGAACATGAGACACATTCCCTACGCCTCAGCTGTGGGCAGCTTAATGTATGCCATGCTCTGCACTAGGCCTGACATATGTTATGCAGTGGGAGTAGTCAGTAGGTATCAGTCTAATCCAGGGTTGGACCACTGGGGAGCGGTTAAGAATATCCTCAAGTATCTTCGGAGAACGAGGGACTACATGCTTGTGTATGGAGCTAAGGATTTGATTCTTACTGGATACACTGACTCTGACTTTCAAGCTGATAAGGATTCTAGGAAATCCACATCAGGGTCAGTATTCACCCTCAATGGAGGAGCAGTAGTGTGGAGAAGCATCAAACAAGGATGCATAGCAGACTCAACCATGGAGGCTGAGTATGTAGCAGCTTGCAAAGCAGCTAAGGAGGCAGTATGGCTCAGAAAGTTCTTGACTGATTTGGAAGTAGTTCCGAATATGAACGTGCCCATAAAACTATACTGTGACAACAGTGGGGCTGTAGCCAACTCAAAAGAACCTCGTAGCCACAAACGGGGTAAACACATCGAGAGGAAGTATCACCTGATACGGGAGATTGTGCAAAGAGGAGATGTGATCGTCACTAAGATCGCCTCAGAGCACAACATCGCTGATCCATTTACGAAGGCTCTCACGGCTAAAGTGTTTGAGGGTCATCTAGAAGGTCTAGGTCTACGAGATATGTATGCCATCTAATCTAGGGCAAGTGGGAGAAATGTATAATGGGTATAAGGATGCCCTAGTTCATTGTATTATTTTAATATAAATGACATTTCCAGCTTTAGATTATTGCATTTACATCCCACTAACTAGTGTTTTAGTTCAAGTGGGAGTTTGTTGGGTTTTATGCCCTGAAACTCGTAGATAGTGAATGTAAACATTGACCGGATATTAATGAAATAATATTGATATATTTTTCCATTAATTGTTATTAGTTATTTTATGTTTGTCTTTGCCTAATAATAACCCTAATCCAATAAACTAGACATCCAAGGCTGTAATATGAGTCTTGAACTATATGTAGCGACATATGGGATCATTGTTCAAGAAACAGCCTAAAGGGTCTATAGTATAGGGATAAGACTGGGTGCCTTATCCTGGTGACACTATGGATACGGCCCACTTTGTATTTGATACAAACGCTGCGATCCAACGCGTTCGTGTAGGAGACATGCGAGTGGGGGTATCCTATGCAATGAGTTTGCATAAGACCGGACCGCGAAATAATAATCACTAGTTATAACACCGTTAACTAGTTGGTTTTCTATTTTCACTAGGACGACCTAGACAACTTAGTCTTAATCCTGAGTTGATTATGGACTCCTGCTCATGAGAGATTGTCCTTTGATTTGTATGGGTGAGAGTGGCCAATACGCCGACTCAATAAGCCTACCACTTTGGGGACAAGATCGAATGGGGAGCTGGGAACATAATCGTACAAGATGGAATTCACTCCTTCCCGACTTTAGGGAAGCAGATGAGTGTTCCCTTAAGTGGTTACTCCGAGTCTTGAACAAAGGGCCCTACCCTCTCAATGGCACGAGAGAGTTTTCTGTTTGATGGTTGGACCATAAACAGATTGTTCATTAGAGGAGAATTGGTACTTAAGGAAATAGAGGTGACCCAGGGGTAAAACGGTAATTTGACCCAGCTGGTGTTACGGACACTCGTGAAGGACTAACTAGTCGATATTGGTCTAAGTTCCGTGGACACAGAAAATATGTCTGCAGTGAGAAGAGTGCAACTGTGAGTCTATAGTGGAATGTACACACAGTTAACGAATATTGATTATTGTGGTTAATGAGTTTAACCAATTAATCTCACATCGTTGGAGCTTCTGATCTGCAGGTCCATAAGGTCCCACTGGTAGCTCGTAAAGTAATTTGAGGCAACTAAGTAATTAAATGTAAATTGAAAATGTTCAATTTACTAAGGGAAATAAATATAATATATATTGATATATTATTATGAGAGAAATTAATATTTGAAAAAGTTCAAATATAAATTTATGGAAGATTGAAAGAATTAATTAATTTAAGTCCTAAAAGTGTTTGGGCAAAATTAATTAATTCAAGGCCGGAAATTAAATATGAGATATTTAATTGGTGGTTAATTAATTAAAGAATTCATTAACCATGAATTAATCAATTATGTAAATAATTAATCACTTAAGGAAGTGATTAATCATTTATGGGAATGATCTAATTACTTATGGAAGAAATTAGTCATTTATGGAAAAGATTAATCAATTGGGGAATTGATTGATCATGATTGATTAATTAAGGAATAAGATTGAATCAATTTTGGAAAAGATTGATTTAATTGAATATTTTATTCATGGCCTCTCTTCTATAAATAGAACACTAGACCTAATTGGTCATGACACTTGACACTCTTGAAAGACAAGACCTAGAATTCTCTCTAGCCTCCCTCTTAGAGAAAGACTCCCACAAGTCTTTGGCCTCCTAGACTTAGAGACATACCGGTGTAACCTCTGTGGTTATTGTGTCATTCAAAGAAGAAAATTCCAGCGATCAATAGGCGAGGAGGCTGCTGCGTTTTCGTTCGTTGGAGCGTCGTTGGCGAAGAACGATCAAGTCTACAACGGAGGTTTGTAACGGTTCTTCCTCTTTTCGTTAGAAAAGTTTTTCAAAATAAATTTAGATTTATTCTAGCATGTTTTTAAACCGTTTTACAGCGACTTTAAAGTTAGTTTAAAGCTTTGTTTGAGTTATCGTAACGGTATTTTAATGTTAATTAATATACGGCGTAAGGTCCAATCAATGCGCTTCCGCTGCGTGGGGACTTTTATTCCCTACAATCGGCATCAGAGCCATCGCTGTCCCTATTAATTAATTTTAAAAGTTGCGATAGGCTCTAATAGGTGGGATTTATGCATATTGTATGTTCGGTTTGCATTGAACTGTTTGGGTTAATTTTATGGCCATAGATTTTATTTTTATATGATTTTGATCATGTAAGGCCCGGTGTTTCCGGTATATTATGTAAAATCGAGTCCTATGTAAGTCCGGGTCTAGAATAGGTTTTTATGAGATGAAAATCGGAGCAATCGTCGCTGAAATCGGGGCCGAAATCGAAGAAATCGTTGTTGTTTTGCCCAGATTCTGCCTCCAGACGCAACAGCGTCGGGACGCTCCTTCAACAGCGTCTCGACGCTATCTCGATACCGAAGGCGCTCGGTAAGGAAAGCACACAGCGTCGGGACGCTACCTCAACAACGTCTCGACGCTGTCTCGATTACGCAGGCGCCAGATATGGAAAACGCACAGCGTCGGGACGCTAATCCACACAGCGTCTCGACGCTGTCACGATGGAGGCGCGACCTAGGGTTTCAAAAGGCGCGGTTCAAGGTGTAACCGGTCCGGTTAGGCTGGGCTTGGACCTATTTGGTCCGGTTCAGCCAATTTTTGGCATGGTTCGTGATTTTGGAGGCCGGTTCGAGGTGGTTCGGGGCGGTTCGTGCTGTCTAGGCCAATTCCGGAGCTGTACATGGATTTTTTAGGATAGAATTTAGCTAAATTAATGTAATTTAATGCTTTATTTTATCCTAGGGGCCAAAATTAACCGGTTCAATTGCTATTTATATGCTTTATGGATGTCATATAGATTATTTAATCCCACCTTAGGTTATAAACATGCTCATGCATTTTTTTATATATTATAAATTGTTATAATGTATGTTTAAATGCATGGATTTGTTTTCATATTTTTAATATAAGTGTATATTAATTATATGAAAAATTGGAAAGCATGAAGCATGTCATTACTTAAATTAAATATAAATAGTTATGTTTAATGTGATGAATGAAGCATGCTTGATTGATTTTCTTGATTGGCTTATAATTGTTATAATAAAAGAAAATCAAAATTGCATGAAGCATGAAACATCCATAGTTAATAATATAATTGTTATATTATTCATGCAATTAGTGTGGTTTAATTATTTAATTTGAATGAGATTGTTGAATGAATTAAACCCTAGATTCTTGATTATAGGATTAATCATTAAAATTTTGAAATAGTTCTTTATTATTAATGATTAGAAACCGTCAATCTATAATCAAGATTTGCATGCAAACATAAGATCATAGGATAAATTGAATTAATTTTAAATTATTTAAAATTAATTAGACCTAGATCGATTTCTAATAGGATTAGAATTTTTTCTTACTTAGAATTAAAAATAGTTTTAATTTACTAAGTAGGAAAAACATTGCTATGATTATAAGGGAACTCCACCGGTAATGTTCTGTCTAAGGCTGGGGGTATTTAAGTTGACGGTTTACGGAACACCTCCTACCTGGGAACTGACCTGGAATACCGGAGTTGAATTAATCATAGTTAAATGTTAGCATGCAATGTCACTAGGTTTATTAAAAGTGTTCAATGCACCTAGATCTTTAGAGTAAAGACCTTACATTACTGAGGTTATAAGGGAACTCTCTCGGTAAAGTTCTGTCTAAGGCTGGGGGTATTTAAGTTGACGGTTTACGGAACACCTCCTACCTGGGAACTAACCGGATTGAGTTGAATTAACCATAGTAATGTTGACTTGCAATGTTGGGTTTATTAAAAGAAGTTTAATTCACCCAAAAGATTGCAGTTGAATCCTTTCCATAATTGTTATAATAGGATCAGACTTAGATAGATTGACTTAGCCGAATACTATCTAAGTTAAACAACCCTATATTAACCTTAGGACATTTTCAGTGGGAGGAAAATTACAAAACGAGATTTAAATCAAGTTTTGCTCCTACGTCCCTATATTCACAACGTGAGATTCATGCTCGGCTTCGAGTCGCCCTAGGAGCGGCCTCCCTTCTGAAAGTGTTTGCATGGATCAATATCAAGGTGAATGGAAAAAATGTCTAGAGAAAGTGGGAGCGGGACACGTGTCAACGTATCCCTCGGTCTCCGCCCATAGTTCACACCGTGAGAGTCCTATGATCCGCCTGCAGGTTGCCCTGGCGCATCCATCCCTTCGGAGGGCCTGGTCATAGGATTCGAAACATCGTGAACTCCTGAAAAGGATAGGAGCTCTTAGGCTAATCACCAACAGTTGTCTTTCCCTTCGGTAGCCTGTTGGTGCGTGCCTCTGAGATCTGAAAGTGGGAGGGTTACACTTACGAGGATGAGTTAAAAGTGTTAACAAATCCTTGACCGAACAACGGTGGCTAATGTCTATAGGAATATGAGTTATTCTGGAATTAGAATTAGCTGAGAGGTGTCTCATTTCAAAGGAGGGGTACCTGATCACCCTTCGGTGGCTGATATTCTAAACCTCTGAAACGTCGTTGCAAAACTAAATCAATAGTTTTAGGGTTCTGTGATTGTCTGTTTTGCTAAATTGATTGGATTGTGTGCAATTGTTTGCTTGTATGATGGGTTAAGGCAAAGATAACTAATACGGTCATTGTTTGTTTAAATTTCAGCAATGTCTTCCTCAATTGTCTCTCTGCTTAAAAATGAGAAATTAACCGGCGAAAATTATGCTACGTGGAAGTCAAACTTGAATACGATTCTTGTTGTCGATGATCTGCGGTTCGTCTTAGCGGAGGATTGTCCTCCAACCCCTGCTCGTAATGCATCCCAGGCAGTTAAGGATGCTTATGACCGCTGGACAAAGGCCAATGATAAGACTCGCGTCTATATCTTAGCCAGCTTATCTGAAGTTTTGGCTAAAAGGCATGAGGGCATGGTAACAGCGAGGGAGATTATGAACTCTCTCCGGGAGATGTTTGGACAACCGTCCTACCAACTCCACCATGACGCTCTCAAATACGTTTATAGCTGTCGCATGAAAGAGGGCACGTCTGTTCGGGAGCATGTCCTGGATATGATGGTCCAATTCAACGTGGTAGAGGCAAACGGGGCGGTCATAGATGAGCGTAGTCAGGTTGCATTCATCTTAGAATCTCTTCCGAAGATTTTTCTGCAGTTTCGAAGCAATGCAAGGATGAATAAAATAACATTCAACCTTACTAGCCTCCTTAATGAGCTACAGCTCTATCAGTCTCTTCTTAAGAACAAGGGACAGATAGAAGGAGAGGCAAACGTTGTTCACTCCAAAAGAAAGTTCGAGAAGGGTTCATCCTCTGGAACTAAATCTGTAGCCACTTCTTCAAAGAAAACTCAGAAGAAGAAAGGAAACAAGGGGAAAGCTCCCAGTACTGCTGCTAAAAGCAAGGGAAAAGCCAAAGCTGTGGCAGACAAGGGCAAGTGTTTTCACTGCAATGTAGATGGACATTGGAAGAGAAACTGCCCAAAGTACCTTGCTGAGAAAAAGAAGGAAAATGAAGGTAAATTTGATTTACTGGTTTTAGAAACATGCCTGGTAGAACATGATGAGTTTACCTGGATACTTGATTCAGGAGCAACTAATCATGTTTGCTCTTCTTTTCAGGAAAATAGTTCCTTTCGGCAGTTGAACGATGGAGAAATGACACTCAGGGTCGGAACTGGAGAAGTCATTTCAGCTAAAGCAGTGGGAGCTGTGAAGTTATTTTTTAGAAATAGATTCTTACTTTTAGAAAGTTTGTTAATCGTTCCCAAGATTAAGAGGAACTTGATTTCTATTTCATGTTTGATTGAACAATCGTATACAGTTACTTTTGATATGAATGAAGCGTTCATTTATAAAAATGGTGTACTTATTTGTTCAGCCAAATTGGAAAATAACTTGTATGTTTTAAGACCCACCGAAAACAAAGCACTTTTAAATCACGAATTATTTAAAACTGCTGAAACTCAAAGTAAAAGGCAAAAGATTTCTCCATCAAGTAACAATACTCATCTTTGGCATCTTAGACTTGGTCATATAAACATCGATAGGATCGGTCGTTTGGTAAAGAATGGACTTCTAAGCAAGTTAGAAGATGATTCACTACCACCTTGTGAATCTTGTCTCGAGGGAAAAATGACCAAAAGACCCTTTACTGGAAAAGGTTACAGAGCCAAAGAACCCTTAGAGTTAATACATTCAGATCTATGTGGTCCAATGAATGTAAAAGCTCGAGGAGGGTACAAATATTTCATCTCATTTATAGATGATTATTCAAGATATGGTTACTTATACCTAATGGGACATAAGTCTGAAGCCCTTGAAAAGTTTAAGGAGTTTAAGGCTGAAGTTGAAAACCTATTAGGTAAATCTATTAAAGTACTTCGATCTGATCGAGGAGGGGAGTATATGGATCAAAGATTCCAGGACTATATGATAGAACATGGAATCCAATCTCAACTCTCAGCCCCTGGTACACCTCAGCAGAATGGTGTGTCAGAAAGGAGAAATAGAACCTTGTTAGACATGGTTCGATCAATGATGAGCTATGCTCAATTGCCTAGCTCGTTTTGGGGGTATGCAGTGGAGACTGCAGTATACATCTTGAACAATGTTCCCTCGAAAAGTATTTCTGAAACACCTTTCGAGTTATGGAAGGGGCGTAAACCTAGTTTGCATCACTTTCGCATCTGGGGTTGTCCTGCACACGTGCTTGTGACAAATCCTAAGAAACTGGAACCTCGTTCAAAACTGTGCCAATTTGTTGGTTACCCTAAAGAAACAAGAGGTGGTTATTTCTACGACCCACAAGAAAATAAGGTGATTGTATCGACAAACGCCACTTTCTTAGAGGAAGACCACATGAGAGATCATAAACCACGAAGAAAAATAATATTAGGAGAAGCTACTGAAGAATCATCAAGAGTTGTTGATGAAGTTGGACCTTCAGCAAGGGTTGATGAAGGAACTAGTTCTTCAGATCCATCCCGTCCATCTCAAACGTTGGGAATGCCTCGACGCAGTAGGAGGGTTGTATTACAACCTGACCGCTACTTGGGTTTAACTGAAACTCAGGTTGTCATACCTAATGACAGCATTGAGGATCCATTGTCCTATCGACAGGCAATGAATGACGAAGAAAAGGATGAATGGGTCAAAGCCATGAACCTGGAAATGGAGTCAATGTACTCCAATTCTGTATGGGAACTTGCAGATCTACCATATGGGGTAAAACCCATAGGGTGCAAATGGATCTATAAGAGAAAAAGAGATGCAGCTGGAAAGGTACAGACCTTCAAAGCTAGACTAGTGGCAAAGGGTTATACCCAAAAGGAGGGGGTTGACTATGAGGAAACCTTTTCTCCTGTAGCCATGTTAAAGTCCATAAGAATTCTTTTATCCATTGCCACATATTATGACTATGAAATATGGCAAATGGACGTCAAGACTGCCTTTCTGAATGGTAATCTTGAAGAGAATATCTTTATGTCTCAACCCGAAGGGTTCATAGCCCAAGGTCAGGAACAAAAGGTTTGTAAGCTAAATCGATCCATTTATGGATTGAAACAAGCATCCAGATCATGGAACATTAGATTTGATACTGCAATCAAATCTTTTGGCTTTGACCAAAACGTTGATGAGCCTTGTGTATACAAGAAAGTCAACAAAAGGAAAGTAGCTTTTCTAATACTTTATGTAGACGATATCCTACTCATTGGGAATGATGTAGGATACCTCACTGACATTAAGAAATGGCTAGCAGCCCAATTCCAAATGAAAGATCTGGGAGAGGCTCAATATGTTCTGGGAATCCAAATCATTAGGGATCGTAAGAACAAAACGCTAGTTTTGTCTCAAGCAACGTATATTGACAAGATGTTGTCTCGATATTCGATGCAAAACTCCAAGAAGGGACTCCTACCCTTCAGACATGGGGTACACCTGTCTAAGGAACAATCTCCTAAGACACCTCAAGAAGTTGAGAACATGAGACACATTCCCTACGCCTCAGCTGTGGGCAGCTTAATGTATGCCATGCTCTGCACTAGGCCTGACATATGTTATGCAGTGGGAGTAGTCAGTAGGTATCAGTCTAATCCAGGGTTGGACCACTGGGGAGCGGTTAAGAATATCCTCAAGTATCTTCGGAGAACGAGGGACTACATGCTTGTGTATGGAGCTAAGGATTTGATTCTTACTGGATACACTGACTCTGACTTTCAAGCTGATAAGGATTCTAGGAAATCCACATCAGGGTCAGTATTCACCCTCAATGGAGGAGCAGTAGTGTGGAGAAGCATCAAACAAGGATGCATAGCAGACTCAACCATGGAGGCTGAGTATGTAGCAGCTTGCAAAGCAGCTAAGGAGGCAGTATGGCTCAGAAAGTTCTTGACTGATTTGGAAGTAGTTCCGAATATGAACGTGCCCATAAAACTATACTGTGACAACAGTGGGGCTGTAGCCAACTCAAAAGAACCTCGTAGCCACAAACGGGGTAAACACATCGAGAGGAAGTATCACCTGATACGGGAGATTGTGCAAAGAGGAGATGTGATCGTCACTAAGATCGCCTCAGAGCACAACATCGCTGATCCATTTACGAAGGCTCTCACGGCTAAAGTGTTTGAGGGTCATCTAGAAGGTCTAGGTCTACGAGATATGTATGCCATCTAATCTAGGGCAAGTGGGAGAAATGTATAATGGGTATAAGGATGCCCTAGTTCATTGTATTATTTTAATATAAATGACATTTCCAGCTTTAGATTATTGCATTTACATCCCACTAACTAGTGTTTTAGTTCAAGTGGGAGTTTGTTGGGTTTTATGCCCTGAAACTCGTAGATAGTGAATGTAAACATTGACCGGATATTAATGAAATAATATTGATATATTTTTCCATTAATTGTTATTAGTTATTTTATGTTTGTCTTTGCCTAATAATAACCCTAATCCAATAAACTAGACATCCAAGGCTGTAATATGAGTCTTGAACTATATGTAGCGACATATGGGATCATTGTTCAAGAAACAGCCTAAAGGGTCTATAGTATAGGGATAAGACTGGGTGCCTTATCCTGGTGACACTATGGATACGGCCCACTTTGTATTTGATACAAACGCTGCGATCCAACGCGTTCGTGTAGGAGACATGCGAGTGGGGGTATCCTATGCAATGAGTTTGCATAAGACCGGACCGCGAAATAATAATCACTAGTTATAACACCGTTAACTAGTTGGTTTTCTATTTTCACTAGGACGACCTAGACAACTTAGTCTTAATCCTGAGTTGATTATGGACTCCTGCTCATGAGAGATTGTCCTTTGATTTGTATGGGTGAGAGTGGCCAATACGCCGACTCAATAAGCCTACCACTTTGGGGACAAGATCGAATGGGGAGCTGGGAACATAATCGTACAAGATGGAATTCACTCCTTCCCGACTTTAGGGAAGCAGATGAGTGTTCCCTTAAGTGGTTACTCCGAGTCTTGAACAAAGGGCCCTACCCTCTCAATGGCACGAGAGAGTTTTCTGTTTGATGGTTGGACCATAAACAGATTGTTCATTAGAGGAGAATTGGTACTTAAGGAAATAGAGGTGACCCAGGGGTAAAACGGTAATTTGACCCAGCTGGTGTTACGGACACTCGTGAAGGACTAACTAGTCGATATTGGTCTAAGTTCCGTGGACACAGAAAATATGTCTGCAGTGAGAAGAGTGCAACTGTGAGTCTATAGTGGAATGTACACACAGTTAACGAATATTGATTATTGTGGTTAATGAGTTTAACCAATTAATCTCACATCGTTGGAGCTTCTGATCTGCAGGTCCATAAGGTCCCACTGGTAGCTCGTAAAGTAATTTGAGGCAACTAAGTAATTAAATGTAAATTGAAAATGTTCAATTTACTAAGGGAAATAAATATAATATATATTGATATATTATTATGAGAGAAATTAATATTTGAAAAAGTTCAAATATAAATTTATGGAAGATTGAAAGAATTAATTAATTTAAGTCCTAAAAGTGTTTGGGCAAAATTAATTAATTCAAGGCCGGAAATTAAATATGAGATATTTAATTGGTGGTTAATTAATTAAAGAATTCATTAACCATGAATTAATCAATTATGTAAATAATTAATCACTTAAGGAAGTGATTAATCATTTATGGGAATGATCTAATTACTTATGGAAGAAATTAGTCATTTATGGAAAAGATTAATCAATTGGGGAATTGATTGATCATGATTGATTAATTAAGGAATAAGATTGAATCAATTTTGGAAAAGATTGATTTAATTGAATATTTTATTCATGGCCTCTCTTCTATAAATAGAACACTAGACCTAATTGGTCATGACACTTGACACTCTTGAAAGACAAGACCTAGAATTCTCTCTAGCCTCCCTCTTAGAGAAAGACTCCCACAAGTCTTTGGCCTCCTAGACTTAGAGACATACCGGTGTAACCTCTGTGGTTATTGTGTCATTCAAAGAAGAAAATTCCAGCGATCAATAGGCGAGGAGGCTGCTGCGTTTTCGTTCGTTGGAGTGTCGTTGGCGAAGAACGGTCAAGTCTACAACGGAGGTTTGTAACGGTTCTTCCTCTTTTCGTTAGAAAAGTTTTTCAAAATAAATTTAGATTTATTCTAGCATGTTTTAAACCGTTTTACAGCAACTTTAAAGTTAGTTTAAAGTTTTGTTTGAGTTATCGTAACGGTATTTTAATGTTAATTAATATACGGCGTAAGGTCCAATCGATGCGCTTCCGCTGCGTGGGGACTTTTATTCCCTACACCGAGCACCCGATTAACTCCACTATTGCGTTTTAGCTCCAATCAACCATTTCCTACAAAATAAACATTAAAGCACAATAAAATGACCAAAAAATCATAAAAGACTAGCTAAATTGAATAGGGAAAACTAGCTAGCTATGCTCGCTATCATCTGCTTCCCATTCTTCTCACTTCCGCTTTTTTTTTTTTCGGCTCAACAATATCATTGACCTGACCAACGATCTCAACATTTTTGTCACCATCTGTTGGAATTGTTATATCTTGTTGTCCCACCTGTTAAAAGATTGATAATGATTTAATATATAATATATCACATATATGAAAATATATACGTAAATTAAATATCATATATATCTGCTGAATAACGTCATCTCGGACTTTTTTTATTAATATTATAATTTTTAAAACTTATTAGGATAATAAGATTATATAGAAACTTATTATTTCAATATTGTTGTTTTTTTTCCAGTTGGATAGGTCGTCTCTTCAAGAGACGACCTATCCACGTGTCAACTTTTGGTTCATTTGTTTAAAAAAAAAAATTTTTTTGGTAGGTCGTCTCTTGAAGAGACGACCTACAAACGGAATTTAAAAAAAAAACGACAAAGCAGGTCGTCTCTTAAGAGACGACCTACAAACGGAATTTAAAGTATTATTGGATTTAGCACACAAAATTAAAGTATTATTGGATTTAGCATAGTGGCAGGGAGTGCAGCTAGCAATAAAGAGAACGTGTGTTCAAGTTCTACCCAACGTGTAAGTTGTTTTTTCTCCTTTTTTCCCTTAGCCTCTCTCTTTTTTATCTTCATTTATTTTTTTTTTTCTTTTCCTTTCATTTTCTTTTCAAAAAAATGAAATAACCTACTTTTTTTTTCCCTCTTTTGTTTTTTTTTTAAAAATCAAATAGATTAATTCTAGCATTTTTCTTCTTTTATTTGTTTTTTTAAATAAATTAGTTACATTTTTTTAATGTTTTAAACACGTTAAATATTATATTGCAATTTATTATTATTTTTAAGAAATTAAATTTTAATTAAGTGCTGATTATTATAATTTTTCACAATTTGATGTTACTTGTTGTTATTGATTTGATTTGATTATTTTTTTTCATTTTTTTTTAAGCATTTTAATTTCATTACCATTACTCATACATTTATTTCTTGATTTTATTTTACTTTTTCACATGACTTCAATTAAAGAAATTAGGAAAAAATTAATCGGAAAAATTAAGAAAATTAGGAAAAAAGAGAGAAGAATTAAATTTCAATTGAAAAGAAAAAAAAATTAAATGAAGATAAAAAAGAGAGAGGCAAAGGAAAAAAAAAGAGATAAAAAAAACTTAAACTTAGCAAGATTTGAACCCACGCACTCTTAATTGCTAGTTGCACCCCTTTGTCAATGTGCTAAACCCAACAATACAGCATTTATGTGTGCAGGTCGTCTCTTCAAGAGACGACCTGCTTTGCCGTTTTTTTTTCTTTTAAATTCCGTTTGTAGGTCGTCTCCAAAAAAATATATTTTTTAAAACAAATGAACCGAAAGTTGACACGTGGATAGGTCGTCTCTTCAAGAGATGACCTATCCAGCTGGAAAAAAAACAACAATATTGAAATAATAAGTTTCTATATAATCTTATTATCCTAATAAGTTTAAAAAATTATAATATTAATAAAAAAAGTCCACGTCATCTCCTTCTTTATTATCTTCAATCTCCTCAGTAATATTTACTTCTGTTTGATCAGCTGCATCATTATCATGTTGTGCATCCTGTATTCATTTCAGACGATTATATAAGTATAAAATTATAATTATAAATATGCTTAGGTTTATATCGAATATTATTACCTCAGAAGAATCTTAATATGAGACTATTTGGGTCTCTAAAATATCTCCAAACATATTCTTGTTCCATGTCCCCTTCCTGTTCTGTTTTTATTTGTTGTGTTTGCTCAATCTTTTGTTCATTTTCTTGTCCTACATTCCGCTCGAAAGATTCTTGGCTTTGTTCACCAAACATATTCGTAGATAGAGATTTCGAGCTTTCTTTCTGCAATTTTTTTTTTTAGAAGCATTCTTTCTGCAGTTGAAGATACATAGTTAGTAAAATCAAATAAACATATCAGCCCCCAATGTATTTATAAAAAAAACATACCTCCGAATCTATTGTCACAACCTCATTTTCATTGCTTTTTTTAGTTGCTTTTATGCTAACCATATTCAAAATCCTTTGACTCCTGCGTATATTTTAATTCCCTCTCAGGTTCTTATACCTATCCATTCCCTAATAGTTTTTTATACTCGGAAGTATATGCTCAAAATCAGTATTATAATATTTAAAATATTTCACCCCACCAGTAGTTACCACATAAACATATATGAATGGTATATACGATACAAAGCCTACATCAATAGTTAATATATGGATGGACAAATATGTCATATTCCATTGTATATATACCATTAACTATTTTATTTTTAATAGACAGGGGTAGTTTCGAGTCGAGTTATTATGTAGCAATCCCATAATTCATATATTCTTAATAACAGTTTATATGTCCTATGGTTTATATCGTTAATAACAGTGTAAATGTCTTATGGTTTTTATCTACATTCAACAGAGGATCATAATGAAATATTTCTCTACTACGGCTTTAAAACAGAATGCATGTGGATTACATCTTATAATCATGAATGTTTTTAGTTTCATAAATCTTTAGTGAAATGTATTTAGGTATGTTGAAGAAGATTAAACCCTAGACATTTTCCAACGGTGAAGAACTAAGGACACTTCGAAAAAACGGAGTGTTGACGCTTAAGGGACAGTGGGCGTGAAAAACCCCTAAAAAACCATGGGAATGTCGCACATGAACTAGGTATTTCGAAGAAATATACCAAATTATTTGAATGTAAACAAGAGGGAAAAAGCCCTAAAGAATATACCTCCGAAGTTTGAAATATACCAGAGGATTTCTACAAACGGCAGTCCGTCTTCTTCCCGAAATTTCTGTGTCTTCTTCTTCGCAAAGTCGCCGAAAAAACGAAGCAAAAATCGTGGGTTTTTTCGCCTCCCCGATTGCACCCCCTTTCCTTTTCCATTCACTCTCTCTCACCCACGGTCTGAAAAGTGAAATTTGAAGGAAACGATTTGTGTTTCCTTTTTTGGTTTTATTTTAATATTATTTGCTTTAAATAGTTAGTGGTGTATATGAGGGCTGAATCATAAAAGGGTCATGATTTTTATGAAAAAAATTGGGTTAACGGCAAGAATGACTAAAACAAAATGTCTGTTTTGAAAAATGGCAACTGTCTGTATTCTTTAGATAAATAACCAAATCAATTTTGTGAATTTAAAAATATGAATTATCAACTTACAAAAATACCCTTGATGCAAAAATATATCTGAATTTTTGGGATTAGACAGAATCTGACATTCAAATCTAATAAACTAAATTCTATAATTCAAATCAAAATTTAGTTAAATCAAATCTAAAATTCAAATCAAATCAATTCATCAAGCAAATACAAAATAATTAAAAATCTACATCAAAATGGTTAATAATTTAATATTAATACATAATAAATAAAAAAATCTAGAAAAATAAATCACAAGAACGTGTAAAGGTATGTAAAAAAAAAGATATGATTTTAATTAATACAAATTCGGTAAAAAATACCATGTATTTAAATTTAAGGAACATAATCTAATTTAGATTTTAAGCATTAAGATACACAACTCAATTCTCTTTGTAACATCCAGTCAATACGTTGCACTCAATTGAGAATTTATCGATCCACACAAATACCTTGTACTCAAACTCAACCTGTATTCTTATTTTTCTTTTAGATTCTATAGCTCTACTACAAATATTATGTCTACCAAAATAAAGTGTAACCTACTAACCTCAAAAATGTTTTGATATCCATAGGAACAACCTTCAACAAAATCACATTAGAAAACACACCAGTAATGGCCGCCAACCTATTCGTCACATCATGCTGTTGGATTTTGATTTCTCTCTGAAGTTCTTAACAAGCCATCACACATATAAAATCCAAAGTTCGACAAACTCAAATAGTGTAAAGGTGGAACTCTCCAGAACCAAAACAAAAATGTGGTCAATCTTCAACTTGAAACTAACTATTAATGCAAAACAACAAACAATCAGAAACACAGAAAGAATATATAGGATTCCAATACAGAGTACAAAGTTATTTTATTTTATTTTATTTTTAAATGAACCTCATTGCCTGTAGATGATACTTCAAACTCATAAAACTTGTTGGAATGGTTTTCCATAGCCACTACTGCCCCTTAATGATTTCTTGCCACCACTTCAAGCACCCCAAAAAGTTTCGCCACATCATTCACCATGGCTCATCCATAAAAAGCCTATCGGTCTCCCAACCTTCATAGTCCCAAATAGCCATTAGCTAGCCTTCTCCACCACAATCTCCATTCTCCATACTCTTGCTTCTCTCCAAAATTCACCATACGCCTCCCACCCTAAGCACAATCAACTGAAGTCCAAAACAAACACCCCATTCACCTCTGCCCACTTAACGAACCCAGAAACAAACTATGGTGAGTTGGCATGGATAGAGTAAGACCTGTGGGAGAGAATATGATCGAGAAACAAATCTAATTGGAATTTAAATTTAAAATTTCATACGTAACAATATTTGGAGAGAATCTTTGAAAAAGAGTTGGAGAGAGGGAGATACACCATCCATGCGTGATTTGGGTAGAAGGGGTAAAATTGGAAATCTACGCACAAATAAAGTCACGTGACAAGCACGCTTTGGCCATTTTTCACTAGTTTATTTTTTGTCTATCTATCTAAATTGGTTAGTTTTTTTTGTCATTTACAAGGATTTCCCAAAACTTGGGCCATTAGGCCTTTTATGTAAAAAAAAGACCTTTTTTTTAATACATCAACATTTGGAGTGTTGATGGTCGATTTTGGTCAGAGGGGACTCACCTGACCTTCACGTGCCACCAACGGTAAATTTGTAGATGAGGGGGAAGACGTGGCCTGCAAGACAGTAAACCTGCACACCGCTGTGGTGCTCGCCACACCGGCTCCGATGCTTAAG
The DNA here is from genome assembly GCA_036850905.1 of Luffa acutangula. Taxonomy (NCBI): domain Eukaryota; kingdom Viridiplantae; phylum Streptophyta; class Magnoliopsida; order Cucurbitales; family Cucurbitaceae; genus Luffa; species Luffa acutangula. The sequence continues at coordinate 39,065,324 of CM072097.1, read as the reverse complement.
TCAGCAAACAGAACGGTAGGGAGTGGAAAAGTAAGAGCAAGAGGAGAGAGTGGAGAATATAAAATAGTGTTTAGGGATAGAATTCAGAGTCCCTTCTTCAGTGGTGAAGAGGGGTATAAATACCTATTCATCCTCCTAGCGCTTTTAGGGTTTCAGAGGCGTTTTGGGACAAACCAGGCGGAACCGAGGCGATCCGGGGCATCAAGGACCGAAAAGAAGTCACCGGACTCGGCCCGCGCAACCGGGCCGAATGGTCGGCCTCGGCAAAAGGCCGAGGCCGACCATATGGGTCGGGCCATGTTGGTCTGACCCTTTGGCCCGGTCTTCCTCTGGGTCGGTCTTTTGGTCCTACCTCTGCCCGTTTGTCCTCGTCAGCTCCTTGTGTGGTCCAAAATCACCTATAACATTAAGCCCCCACTCTTCAATTGGGATTCAGGTGCGACTTTAGTGCTATCGGTTGAGCTCCTTAAGCCTGATTTAAGAGTATAACTCTCGTTCCATGCCGACTTATGTATGATTCCTTGTTATCCTGCAAGATAGGACAAACTGGACAAAGTAGACACTCCCTGAAAAGGGGTTAGGTGAAATGGAAATGAGAAAAGTTGAGAGATTACAACAATGGCTCTGGTCGGCCTCGGGAAGAGGCCGAGCACAGCAATCTCCCCCTTTAGCTTATCTGGTTGGCCTCGGCCTCGAGAAGAAGCCGAGCACAGCAGTCTCCCACTTTAGCTTATTTGGTCGGCCTTGGCCTCGGGAAGAGGCCGAGCACAACAGCTTCCCATTTTGGGTTATCTGGTCGGCCTTGGGAAAAGGCTGAGCACAGCAGCTAGACCCCTGTACTTGGTCATTCGGAACGCTTCATTCCAGATCTGGGGCTTATCCACAAGTAAAAAATAAGAGAAGCAAAAGATTTCACAATCCTGCATTGAAAAGTTAATCTCTGCAAAAGAAGAATGAGGGAAGAGGCTAGGGTCGGCCTCGGCCTCGGACCCCTGTTAGCTCAAAATCTAGCTCCCTGCATTCATACGTTAGTCCTTGTAGGAAAATAATGAAAGAATAGGCTAAAGCATGTAATCATTGGTTAGACATGTCAAGCTAGTGTGCTTTTTGTTTAATAGGGAGTGCATATCCCCTGTTACTTGCTTTTTGTTTAATAGGGAGTGCATATCCCCTTTGTAGCCCCCAATCTCAAGTAGAACTTCACTGAAACGTAAAGTATAGTTGAGTAAATAGGAGAATACCTTTAAAGTTTGTGGTCGGCCTCGGCTTAGGCCAGGTGAGCCTGTCTCAGATGGAGTGCATTGGCTTGAGCCGGCTGGGGTGAGGTAGACTTGTTGGTCCAAGCTCACATGGTCTCAAGTCTGGATGGGGCGAGGTAGACCCGGGGGCCCAGGCTCGCATATAGGCGTGGGCACTAAGCTTGAAGACTTAGGCTCGCAAGTAAGCGTGGGCACTAAGCTTGAAGACTTAGGCTCGCAAGTAAGCGTGGGCTTTAAGCTGAAGAGCTTAGGCTCGCAAGGTAGGCGTGGGCACTATAGGCTCGCTGAAGCGTAGGCTCTATAGGCTCGCAAGGTAGGCGTGGGCACTATAGGCTCGCTGAAGCGTGGGCTCTATAGGCTCGCATGTAGGCGTGGACACTATAGGCTCGCTGAAGCGTGGGCACTATAGGCTCGCATGTGAAGCGTGGGCACTATAGGCTTGCTGAAGTGTGGGCACTATAAGCTCGCATGTAGGCGTGGGCACTATAGGCTCGCTGAAGCGTGGGCTCTATAGGCTCGCATGTAGGCGTGGGCACTATAGGCTCGCATGTGAAGCGTGGGCACTATAGGCTCGCATGTAGGCGTGGGCACTATAGGCTCGCTGAAGCGTGGACACTATAGGCTCGCATGTGAAACGTGGGCACTATAGGCTCGCTGAAGCGTGGGCACTATAGGCTCGCATGTAGGCGTGGGCACTATAGGCTCGCTGAAGCGTGGGCTCTATAGGCTCGCATGTAAGAGCGTGGGCACTAAGCTGAAAAGCCTAGGCTCGCAAGTAGGAGCGTGGGCACTATAGGCTCGCATGAAGCGTGGGCTCTATAGGCTCTCGCATGTGTTCGATCTCGCTTGAAATAAGAGGGTTAGCCTTGGTCACAACCATGGTTATGGTTAGCCTCAGCCTCGGGCATGGCTCAGGTCGGCCTCGGTCTTGGCCTCGATCATATCTGGGGTCGGCCTCGACCTCAGCCATATCTAGGGTTGGCTTAGGCCTTAGCCTCGAACAATCTGTCGTCTTTCGTATCTGGTTCCTTCGCTTCGATCTGAATCTTGTCTTCTGTTCAACTGCATTGACAATCTGATTTGTCTTGATTATGTGATCTTCGGGTCACTTTTGAGGTATTGGATATTCGGCTTCGGCTTTGGCCTAGGGTTGGCCTCAGCCTCGGGATGACCATAGCTGTGGGTCGGCCTCGGGCTCGGCCAAAGGATGACCGTAGCTTAGAGGTTGCTTTGGCCTAGGGTCGGCCTCGGCCTCGGGATGACCATAGCTGTGGGTCGGCCTAGGCCTCGGCCAAAGGATGACCGTAGTTCAGGATGACGACATTCTTTTCCTGGTGTCTTCAATCTTGTCAAAGTCTCTGTTTGTTGTTGATTTTGCAGGGATAAAAGCCCTTGCGCAGCGAAAACTTATAGAACCTTTACTCAGTTTTTAATTTGGAATAAAATACCAATACGTTTGGCAAAATAAAAAAAAATTACAGCAGTAAAATCAAATTAAAACTACTGAATTTTAATAATAAAACATGCTAGTTCTTATTTAGATCTAATCTAAATTGGATCCTAATGATCCTAGAATTCAAGAATGACTTACCCTTGAAGATTTCTTGAATTGCTTCGCCAAAATTCCTTGGTTCTCCTCTGGAAAATATTCACGAACACCACCAAAATGGTTGCACCGGTATTCTCTTGAAGGATGTGCGAAGAGTGCTTGTGGGAGCAAAATTTTCTAAAAGGTTTGGGAGAATTTTTTCTTCTCTGTATCCTAGAGAGAAAATGCAGAGAGATCTGGAGAGTGAGAGGGAGAGAATGGCGTGTGAATGAGCTCTGTAACCAACTCAACAAAATGGGATTAAATTGGGGAGTGGTTATTTTTACCGATGAAACTTCCCACTCCCTAATTTAACTCCCCTTCACACGTTCACATTTATCAGTTCAACTAACTGATAATTTAAATAATTAATAATTCTAAATCATTAACCAATTTATAATAATATAATTAATTTAACAATTAAATTAACTAATCATTATAATTAATGTAAATCATATATTTACATAACATTCCCACATAACCTAAAGTTTTAATCTAATTCAATTAAATCAAATTTAATTGAATTGAATTAAAACAATAATTAATTAATTCTCTAATTAATTAATATCATAATTAAATATCTCATATTTAATTATATTCCTCTCAAAAATAAACTATAGTATTAATGTACATCTAATGTGCATTAATTATAACCTATAGTTTTATAATATGAATCAAATTCATATTTTATTTTACTATTCAAACCACTTCGAATATTCAATTCTCCCTTAGAAATTTACCTCAACGCCCTTATAGAGCTACCGGTGGGACCTTATGGACCTACAGATCAGAAGCTCCAACGATGTGAGATTAATTGGCTAAACTCATTAACCAAATTAATCAATGTTCGTTAACTGTGGTTCACTCCACTATAGAACCATAGCTGCACTCTTCTCACTGCAGATATATTTCTGTGTCCACGGATATCGACCGTCAACAGCAAGTTAGCCCTTCACGTGTGTTCGTACCCCAGCTAGGTCAAATTACCGTTTTACCCCTGGGCTACCTCTTGGTCCTTAAGTACCAGTGCTCCTCTAATGAACAACCTGTTTGTGGTCCAACCAGCAAACAGAAATCCCTCTCGTGCCATGAAGAGGGTAGGGCCCATTGTTCAAGACCCGGAGACACCACTTAAGGGAACACACCTCTACTTACCCTAATATCGGGAAGGAGTGAATTCCATCTTGTAAGACTACGTTCCCAGCTCCCCACTCGGTCTTGTCCCCAAAATGGTAGGCTTATTGAGTCGGCGAACAGGCCACTCTCACCCGTACAAATCAAAGGACAATCTCTCATGGACAGGAGTCCATAATCCACTCAGGATTAAGGCCAAGTTGCCTAGGTCATCCTCGTGAAATAGAAACCAAGCTAACTAACGGTGTTACAGTTAGTGGTTAACTATTTCGCGGTCCAGTCTTTGTGCAAACTCATTGCACAGGATACCCCCACTCGCATGTCAACCACATGAACGCGTTTGATCACTACGGCGTTTGTATCAATATACAAAGCGGGTCGTATCCATAGTGTCACCAGGATAAGGTACCCATCCTTATCCCTATACTACAGACCCTTTAGGCTAAAACTTGAACATTGATCCCCGTATGTCCCTACATACTAGTTCAAGCCTCATTCTATTAGCCTTGGATGTTTAGTTTATTGGATTAGGGTTAATAAGACAAGATACAATACAAACATTGAATAATACATCACTTTATTAATGTTCGGTCAAATATACATTTACTATCTACGAGTTTTAGGGCATAAAACCCAACAGATTTGTCCTCCAAAGGTGGTTCTGATCTCTTGTGGGGTTTCCTCCTAATCGGTTTGGATGAACACCTTCGGTTGCCCTCGGCATGGTCGGCCTTGGCCTCGATCCCAACCTTCGCACTGTTCGTCTGGTAGTTGCTATTTGGCTTGGAGTCACTTAGCTTCTGCAGGTCTCCTTCGATAGTTTTGGCACTTCTGCGCTTATCCTCGATCAGATTCCTCTGGTCTATCTTGGTATGACCGTAGCTTGGTGTTGAAACTGTGTGGTCATGACCCTTTAGCATGCTTGGTTCTGGGCTCCTCGGAATTATGTGATCTGTAGGTTTGAGCCCCCTGACCTTGCTGGTCATGTTGTCAGTCTTCTTTTGATTTCTACAGTTGATGGTTATTTTCGGAAGGGTTTGGATTTCGGTTTCCCTTTTCCACCTTCTTACTCATTGAACAACCGATGTGCAGATTAACAGGCTTTCGTCCCCACAGACGGCGCCAACTGTTGATGGTCGATTTTGGTTAGAGGGAACTCACCTGACCTTCACGTGCCACCAACGGTAAATTTGTAGATGAGGGGGAAGACGTGGCCTGCAAGACAGTAAACCTGCACACCGGTGTGGTGCTCGCCACACCGGCTCCGATGCTTAAGTCAGCAAATAGAACGGTAGGGAGTGGAAAAGTAAGAGCAAGAGGAGAGAGTGGAGAATATAGAATAGTGTTTAGGGATAGAATTCAGAGTCCCTTCTTCAGTGGTGAAGAGGGGTATAAATACATGTTCATCCTCCTAGCGCTTTTAGGGTTTCGGAGGCGTTTTGGGACAAACCAGGCGGAACCGGGGCGATCCGGGGCATCAGGGACTGAAAAAAAGTCACCGGACTCGGCCCGCGCAACCGAGCCGACCATATGGGTCGGGCCATGTTGGCCCGACCCTTTGGCCCGATCTTCCTCTGGGTCGGTCTTTTGGTCCTACCTCTGCCCGTTTGTCCTCGTCAACTCCTTGTGTGGTCCAAAATCACCTATAACATGGAGGTGGGGGATTCAAACCTCTGACCTCATGGTCGAGGGTACATGCCAATTACCAAGCTAAGCTCGCTTTGGAATAACTTTCAGTGTTTAAAAAAGTGTTTTTATGTAAAAAAAAAAATGTTTTTAAGCACTTAAAAAGTTATTCCAAGCAAACTTTTTTTTTTTGTTGAAAATAATGATTGATAAATATCACAATATCCTATTTGCTTGGAATTATTTGAGATCCAATTTTTATTTTAATTATAATTTAAAATGAAATGATAATTAATTTTAATTTTTCCTCAAAACCTTAAATCATATGTTTTTCTTCATTCCTTCTGGCCGCCACCCCACCAACTATTTGAGATCCAATTTTTATTTCAATTATAATTTAAAATGAAATGATAATTAATTTTAATTTTTTTTCTCAAAACCTTAAATCACATGTTGTTCTTCATTTCTTTTAGTCGTCACCCACCAACCAGTCTTTCTTTATATCTTCTCTTATGTTTTTTTTTAGACACATGTTTCTAATTATCTTTTCCACAAACAATGTTCACCTCCATTGTTGACCACCCATATTGGCCACTCTTTGGTGTTACCATTGTCATCGCACCACAAAAAGATTGCTCCTTGGTCAACCGTTTATAATAATTACTTCAGCACAGTACCTTCCCTTCAATCATTTACTTATCTCCAACATAAATTGATATGAATTTTTCTCTCTCTCTCTTGTTTTCTTTTTTGTTGGCAAATTATCAATTTCTCTTTTTTTGCAACCTTCATGATTATTATTTAGTTTTGTAAATCTCTTTCTTCACCTAAGAAATCTCTGATAATATTTAAAAGAAAAAATAGTTTTTCTTTCGAAAAAAAGAAAAAAAAAATTAATTAATTAGATTTAGATTTGGAAGAGATAAATGATAACCAATTAAGACAAAAACAATCACTATATATATATATTTTTTTGAAATAAAATCAATCACTATGTTTTATCAATGTAGATTGTTTTACTTCGAGAATGAAAAATTGAACTTAATGTAATTTATTTATAGTGAAGTAATAAACTTTGTCCAAAAAGTTTCTCATTGTTTTTTTTTTAATGGAAAAAAAGTTGTGGCTTTTTAAGGAAAAAAGAAAATTTATCAAATTAATTTGAGGTACAAAATGAGAATATAAAATTTATATTTAACTTTAATATTTATTTAATTTGAAAAACAAAAATAATAAATAAAAAAGAAAACGATTTCAAATGAATTAAAAAAGCTAGACAAAATAGGTCGAGTTTTCTCTTATAACAAAATTAAACTTTCAATGATTAAATTTGCTAAATAAAAAAAGGTTAAAGGAAAAAAAGAAACAAAGAAAAATCTATTCCGACCCCAAGAAATTTCACGTCTTTTTTTTTTTTTTTTTTTTTTTTTTCATGTAAAAAAGCTCACTTTTTTAGCCCACTCTGTACAATAGAATAAAAATGACGCCACTCCTTCGCACTGTTTCCTCCGTTTCAACAGCTCATTGTCGCCGCCGCCTCTCTCCCTTTAACTGCTGCCGCAGCCGTCGTCTTTCTTCCGATCGTGCCGCCACCACCGTCGTCTTTCTTCCGCTCGTGCCGCCGTAGCCTCCCTCGATTTTCGACTCCCTTGCTTTTACTGGTATTTTCCCAAATTAGAACTTTTCTAATGAAAGATTAGAGTTGTTTGATTTTCTTTTTTTATAATAGCAATAGGCGAATAGTAACAAAAAAACGGGAGACTGTTCTCGAGGGCACAATTGATACATATACGATGGAAAGATGGTTTTGAGACACTGCATTTTTTTTTTTTTCTTTTGACAACATGAGACACTGCATTATTGGCAGAGAGAAAATGAATTGGATTGAAAAAAACCAAACCAGATCTAAGGTATTGCATTTGTTTGTGAATTGTTCTCCCTTCCATTAGGCAACTCAAATTAGGACTTAGTTAGATGGTAGATTGTAATAGATGTTGATGTGTTATTGGTTTAAAATATTTTGTAGAGAGCCAATGAGTGGTTTTTTGAAAATTGAAGTAGTCTCTTGAAATTCGCTTGTGTTTGGGATGAGAAGAATCCATAGGTTTTTGTGTAATAAAAATAAGATTTTAATAGATGCAATGATTCATTTTTTTTAAAATTGAAGTTGTCTCTTACAATTCTCTAATGAATGGTGCTTGGAATGAGAAGAGTCCATAGGCCTGACTCGTTACTTTTACTTGAGTTTTGGAGTTAGTTTTTATTAGATTGACTATTGAGTATGTTGGGCTGTTGTCGAGTGAAGTGAAAGTCGTGTGCTGGTTTTAGAAGTGCGTATTTATGCTTTTCAAGTGTCTCAAATTTTTGGTTAGTTATACTTATGTCGTTATGTTGTCGATATTTTCGTAGCATTAAGTTGGTCACAGGGTAAAGTTATAGGTTGAATTTTGGGGATGTTACAATGGTGCTTTTGCATTTATTGTGAATATGATTTAGCAGTGAGCTACATAAAATGGTGATCGTTGTAGCTGCATTGGTTCTCAGTGTTTTGTTGGGAGCTCTATTTTTGATTCCTCGCAACAGTAAGTTTGATGAAGTATATTTGTTTCATTTCTTCATTCCTCTTATGCATCCATTAATTCACATCGATTTGAACAGACAATGTTGTTATTTTCTGGTGCAGGAAATACAGAAAAGGTCCAATTAAATTCTATCAACAAGGTACTTTGGATACATTGTTTTTCTTTTTACTACTTTTACTGGAAATTTGAAGACTTAGTTGTCTTTTAAGTTCAATTTTATAAATGAATTGAGCAACCCTTTGCCTGCTTAGAAGTTGGAACTTCAATGTTATTTAGCTTCAATAGCATGAGTAAATCATCATGGCTTGTGCAATTTTCTATTTCCGGACTCCAACTATGGAGAATGTATTGCTTTTCTATGATCATATTAGAAAATAGGATCGGAGTCTTCAAAAGTATCATGTCCAATCCATTCAACCTTCTCTCAAAGGCAAACGAGTGGGAAAAAGTTGTAGTGCGGATTGGTTGATTTGGTAGTCGTGTTTTAAATGATCGTTCTCTTTTACTACCCAATTGCTTATAACTTGGGGTGATAATGCTTTGTGGTTTTGAGTACATCAACATTTGGGAGTGGGGGGATTCGAACCTCCGACTTCAAGGTCAAGGGTACATGTCAATTACGTCATGATGCTTTGTGGTTTTGACTATTGATATTGATAAGGACTATAAAAAATAACATTGCACAGGATATTTTAAGCCTCGGTTCCATTATCTCCTCAAAATTGAGAAACAGTAATGAAAACAGTAGTTTACAAGAGATTTAGTGAAACAATTTGTGTCTTCGTTCAACACTTCATTCTCAAATGCGTGAAGCACCTATAACTATAAATAATTAACTATCTCTATAGGATTCCTTTCCCATTATTGACCGGATTATTCAGGCCTCGTTTGATAACCCTTTGGTTTTTAGTTTTTGGTTTTTGAAAATTATGCTTGTTTTCTCCCAATTTCCTTGTCATGGTTTTCATTTTTGATAAGTAGACATTTGAGATCTTAGTCAAATTCCAAAAACAAAAACTAGTTTTTGAAAACTACTTCTTTTTGTTTTCAAATTTTGACTTAGTTTTTGAAAACATGGAAAGGTTGTAGATAACAAAACAAAGAAAGTTGTGGGTGTAAGTAGTGTTAAAAACCAAAAACGAAATGGTTATCCAATGGGGCCTGAGCTATAAAATTGTGATTTCAATTTTCTTGGTTTAGCTTATCAGTTGGTGATGCATACATTAGTCATAGGCCTTATTTTTGTTAAATTAAAGGATCTGAGTTGATCTTTCATTCAGGCAGAAGTATTCATTTTAGTTGTTCATTATATTCTGAATGTTGTTTCTTGCTTTTAGTTGTCTAAAGTATACAGTAAAGACGAGGTCTCGGTTCATAACAAGAGAACTGATTGTTGGATTATTATCAAGAACAAGGTATAATCTTTTCTCTTCTGGTTTGATGTCCAAAGCTCATAGCAAAAGTTGGGGTTTGCTTATATTATTGTCATACTTACAATCTATTTTCGATTTTCCTCGAGCATAGGTGTACGATGTTACCTCCTATGTTGAAGAACATCCAGGAGGGGATGCCATCCTAGCACATGCGGGGGATGATTCTACAGAGGGGTTTTATGGGTAAGCCAAACTGACACCACCTAACCTGTAGTATATCATATGAATTTGATCTGTCCAAATAATCTGGATTGGATACTTTAGCATTGTTTTAGTATAAATAGATAGTAATTAAGATCAGCAAAGCATTTTCAAATTGTTGCTTCAGTGATCCTTTTTTCAGTTTTTCAACCTTTACCTGGTTTTGAACTACAAAGTACTGGATCATGGTGTAAATGGATAACACTAGGAATGGTCATATTGATTTTAGTCAATTCCCTTTAATGAACAGTCAAATATTTTGTCAAAGATTCCTGATAAAAATCTGTCATAATCTGGCTGCATATGTTGGCTTTATTCTACATTTTACATCTAAGCTATATATTATTAGAATCCATCACTGCAGCGATCATCTAAACATGTCCATTCCAACCTCAATACTTTTTGTGCAGGCCACAACATGCAACTCGAGTCTTCGACATGATTGAAGACTTTTACATTGGAGATTTGAGGTTGTAATATCCAAGTATCATTTGGCTTTGTCCAATTGGACAATGTATTTGACGCTCGAGATCTCGAGTTGCCATTCCAGGGAAGATAGAAAGATCTGAATTATCTAGTTAGCATTCTTGCGAATTGTTACACTTCCAGATGTTGTACACGTTCATTTAGATCTTCACTTTTTTAGTTTTATCATTTTAATTTTTGCATTAGCTTTTTTTATCTGATGTTGTCTAGTTTGAACTGAAATCTTGAAGTTTCTAATTTGCATTGTCATGGTGGTTGTGCTTCTATAAAATGCTTCTATGGACTACTTCATTGGTGAAGGGGAATCACTTAGTAAGATCATCTAGTCAAAATATTCTCCTTGAATGGATCAGGTTTGTCCAATTCACCATATAATCATTTTGTTTAATCTGATATCAACGTTGTTGAGACCCATCTACTTACTGTTGAATTTTTAAAATTGAAGTTTACTTTTATTAATAAATTTAGAAAATAATAGTTTTTCTTTTAGTACAATGGAAAATAAAAGCTATACTCTATTTGATAAAAAAATTTAATAATATTTTTTATATACTTTTTTTTTTTGAGATTTTTTTTATTTTATATATATATATATATACTTATGCAAACATAATTTTTTTAATTTATGAATAATAATAGAGTTACCTTCGGAAATATCCATGATAACACATAGCATTGATTTTCCGAAAATAGTTATTTTTAGCAGATGATAAACGTAATGTAAACTAGAAGGAAAATATTTTGAAAATTTGGAGGAACATGGCTGTGATATCTCTCAATATTCTGACATATGCTTTTATATTTTAAGATTTTTAATTTAATAATGAGTTTTGCTTTAAAAATTAGTTTTGAAACCCTTACAAATTTAGGAAACAAAAAACATTTTTGGGATTCAAAGTGCTTATTTTTTTTTTTTGAATAAATGGCGAAATGGATTTTATGAATTAATAAATACAAATTATTAAGTTACAGAAATACTCCTAACAACAAATATAACTGAAAATCCTAAATATAGAGTACTTAAATTAAATCAAATCTATTATTCAAATAAAATCAAACAATTCAACAAATATAACCAAAAAAAAATCTGAAATTATAAGGTAGTTAAATCAAATCTATGATTCAAATAAAATCAAACAATTTCATTTACAATAACGAAATTTACTGTATTCTTCAAAAAATGTTGTGATCATGTATCACCTTTAAAAAATTAATTCTATCTTTTAAGGAGGTATCACATATTTAAAATTCATATATTCCATATTTTTAATATGTCAAAAGTACCATGGGTATTAGAACCTCTCTTATATTTGGATACCTGTTACTGTATTTCTAAATTCGTATTAAAGAAAAAGTTAAGGCCCCGTTTGGTTCGTGATCCAAAAATTGTTTTAAAAAATATAGAATCTAGCCAAAAATGAAAACAAATTTATTATTTTTACTATATTTGAAAACACGTTTGGTTTCAATTTAAAAACTTTGAATTCGAATTCAAAATTTGAAAACTATGTTTGATTGTGAATTTGAAAATGCAAGAAACAGTAATATGTGTCGGTAAAATTCATTGATTTAATATAATTATTTTTTATTAATAATCCTGATTGTAGGCCCGATTCAAATCTATGATTGTAAATTCCTACCTTTTTGACATGCAGCCAACATAGTTATGCAACCTATTTTAAAATGTTCATCAAATTAACATCTCTGAATTAATATCACATGTTGACTTAAAAAAAAAAAAATTGATATCACATGTTGTTGACTAGAGGTGCCATTTCAGTTTCATCATTCACTAGTTTTTCTTCCATTTTTTTTTTTTTGTTCTCAACATCTCAGAAGGCAAGATGTTAGCATTTGGATCAGTTCTTGGCACAAAAAACAGAAGTCCAATCGGAACAATTCTCAACACATTTTGAATCAGAATTGCTATCCACAGATTATCAAAATTGTGTCCGAGAGACCTTTGTTCATACGAGATTTCGACAAAGGAAATTTAATTCGTGGAAATGAACTTGATTTTATTGATTTAGTAGGTAGAAGTGTTACAATCTCTAATATTTATCCTCTGATGCTTTCTCTCAAAAGGTAGAGTCTCAACTTGTATCTTGATGAAGAAACGGTTGATTCTTTGGAGTCTTTTAGTCGTTGGATCTTCTGAGGCTGGAGATGACCGAATTCTGAATCTTGGATCTTCTGAATTCTTTGGACTCTGACTTCTGAAGACTCTGGACCTTGGGAGAATGCTCTGAGCTATGACTTCTCTGACTCTGTCTGAATGCCCGAAATGGATGGTGGCCTCCTCTATTTATAGGGTTTGATGGACCTCATATGGGCTTGGGCTTGGGCCCAATCTTTGGGCTTAGACTATATTTGGGCTTTAATCCAACTTATTTTTAATAAAATTGGATTATTTTAATTTAGCCCAATTTCTTCAATGATCTCGGGTCACATTAGTCTCAGGTCCAATTGCCACATGACATAATTTGATTGGACTCGGCTTATGTATCAATAATAGACAAGTGACATTGTTTGATTTGCCGAATTTTAATGTCTATTAATTTAATTTAGGGACACATGTAAATTTGTAATTGGTCCCAAATTTATTTTATCATTAATTCAAATTAATGATGTGACAATTCGTGATTGGCCGAAATTTCTCACTCAACAAATGCCCATTTTCGAAATTTATGCACCTATATGTGTGCATGGATTTTGAAAAGCACGTTTTGTGAGGAAAAATATATGACGTTTAGTCATAACTTTAATTTGTGTCGATAGGCAAAATTAATCGAATATTAACTTATAATTCCAAATAATTTCGTTTTTGCTACCAACATTGATTTTGGGCAAATTTTGAATTTTGATTTCCAATATATATATATATATATATATATATATATATTTTTTTTTTGAAATTGGAAAATTAATTTTAGCCAAAATTGCGACAATTTTTTTTCTCTACCTTGGACATGAATTTGGAGGTACATAGGTACTTTGAACAAGAATTGGAGGTCTCTTGGCTTGTCAATTTTATTAGGCCAAAAATTCTCTCTTGATTCATGTAATTTGGAGGCAATTTTTTTTTTCCTAAATAGCAATTGTAGGAAATTCATTGCCATATTTGATTAGGCCAAAAATTCTCTCTTGATTCATGTAATTTGGAGGCAATTTTTTTTTCCTAAATAGCAATTGTAGGAAATTCATTGCCATATTTGATTAGGCCAAAAATTCTCTCTTGATTCATGTAATTTGGAGACAATTTTTTTCTCTAAATAGCAATTGTAGGAAATTCATTGCCATATTTGATTCGGCAAAATTTAAAAATGAACTTTTCCTTATGTATTTGACCTAATTTTTGCCTTATAAATTGAATAAGTTGGATAAGTCAAGACACAAAGCCATTCAAACAAGAAGTCTAGGTAAGAAAAATTCTTTCCTCTTTAATTTTTCTTTTCTTTCTTTCATTTGACTTCAAATGCTCATATATTTTCTTTTTTGTGTAGGCCTTGAATTCGAGCGAACATCTCCCTTTGTGCCTCTTTGTCGCCTCATCGGCAAGTAAAAAAAAAAACAGTCTTGGAATCTTTTTTTTTTTCATGAGTTATTACCGTAAGCTACATATGTAGGGTTTGTTTTCAACCATTGATTTTTTTTTTTCGTTTGTATCTTACGATACACATGAATTCCATTGTAATTTTTTTTTTGTGTGTATATGTTACGTGTCGGAAAGATCAACATATTTCTCCCTCTTTTTTTTTTTTGTCGCACTGTTGAATGTCCATAAAAAAAAAATCTCTTGCCGCCACTGCCGCTTCATGCCCTAGAGTCCCTTTTTTTTTTTTAAAAAAATATATGCATATAGTCGAGGGTTGCTCAGTGTGCCGCCAGCAAGTATGCACACCATGGCTGCTGCATTATTTTTTTTATTGCGGCAACACATCTTGCACTTTTTTTTTTTTTTTTTTTGTTTGAAATAGAACACATCTTGCACCTAAGCATACATATATATATATTTGTTTCTTTAGCCTAAGTGCCCTCCTCCAGCCACAAATGATCTCATAATTTTTTTTTTAATTCGCAAACTGCATGTTCTTTTTCTTTATATATATATATAACCTTTTAAACCGACTTATTTTTTTTATTTTTTTTATTTTTATTTTTTTTTTACTTTTGTCAACAGCGTAAACTTGAGCCGCCCATGCAACTTTTTTTTTTCTTTCTTTCACCATCTATAACTTTTTTTTTCTTCTGTATCAGCCGCAACTTCCTTTTCTTTCTCTTTTTTTTTTTTGAATTTTTATATTTCAATATATTTATATCGGGCAAGAATTTTTTTTTTTTTTAACATCTTTTGGCTCTTTTTTTTTTCTTTAGTTAATGAAACTGTCGTGACTTGCCTCATTTTTTTTTAATTCTTTACTTTTTTTTTTTTTTTTGCCAATTATTCTCCTTTCTTTGTAGGATTTAGAATTAACGAGTTTATTGGACAACCTTCTTGGATCAATCTTAATCTTTGTCCACCATTTGGAAGGTATATACATATTCAAACTTTTTTTTTTTTTGAATATGCATATATTCCATTAGTGTTTTTATTGCATGTGCACATATTGCTTTGACTGTTCCATAGTTTTTTTTTTTTTTTTTGTGCTCATATATTATTGCAATATGTTTCTTTCTTGCTTGAATGTGTAAGCATCGTGCAACAGTCGTCATCAACTTCACTTGAAGTGATTTCACCGCCTGTCTAGACCAGTCACTTTGATGACTGTAGTTTCCTGCAGGGGTGGTCACCACGGTCGTCGTCAACTTCACTTGTAGTGATTTCACCGCCTGTCTAGACCAGTCACTTTGATGACTGTAGTTTCCTGCAGGGGTGGTCACCAGATTTACCTACAGCGATTTCACTCCTGTTAAGACCAGTCACTTTGATGACTGCAATGTCTTACAGGGTTGATTACCCTTTTTTTTATTGATCATTTATGCATCATTTTCTTGCCTTCATAAATTCTTGGATAAAATTGACATCAATTTTTTTTCTCTTTTTTTTTTGTGTAGAAAAACTTATCGCCATCATGGTGTATTTCACTGAGCATCCTGATCCTTAGAAAAACTGCTTAGTCATCTTGAAGGATAGAGATCAACCTGTTGAAAATGGAGTCATTCTTCATGTAGGAGAGGCGGTGCATGGAAACTTTTGGACATTGCAGCCTTCCTTAGATAGTTCTAAAGTCCTCTCTAGATGGTCTGAGGGAAGGTCCTTGAATCAAGAATCATCCATGAAAGTGTGGTTTTTAGAATCTCCAATACATAATAAAGCGCCAAGTCAGAATCCAGAGTCAACACTAGGTCGTCAAATTATTGAGGGTAAAGCTCGTTGGAGTTCGTCGTTTAAAATCCATGGATAATTCGGTTACACTCGCCATTATTGGGAATGGTTGGAAATTGTGGTTGCTCGCAGTGAGCCAACGCTTAAGAAGGCTCGTCTGTTTGATGCTATGATAGCTTCGTTATACACCTATGATCGTAACACCGATATAATTCGAGCCTTTTGTGAGGCGTGGTGTCCTTCAACAAATACTCTTCATACGTCATCCGGAGAATTGTCTATCTCCTTATGGGACATGTGGAGATTAGGTGGTCTTTCCATTAAAGGGAAGTTCTATGATGAAGTTATTCCCTACTGCAAGGAATTGTTAGCGTCATCTGACCAGAACAATGAAGGCCTCCCGAAAAGTTGTGAGTATCTTTTTGCTGCTTATTATCATATAGCCTCTCAAAACCGTGATCATTTCCAGATTTCCGTTAGTTCATGGATTTCTTTTTGGTTTAAGAGAGATTTGAAGTATGAGAAGCCTCCTCCTCGAAAAGCGAAGAAAGCTAGTCGTCCTCGTTCGACTCATAATCCAAATGGAGTTCCTATCAAATGTTCTGGTCTGAGACAGAACTCGAGTTCTTTCATGAGTTGGGTGTAGAAGACGATTTGATAGAAAAGACTTACTTAGCTGCTTTTCTTTCTTGTTGGTTATGTGTATTTGTGTTTCCCAACAAGCAGGTTTCTCTTCGTCCCGAGGTTTTCAAAGTTGCAAGTCTTATGGCAGAAGGTTATGCTTTTAGTCTTGTTGTCCCAGTTTTGGCTAATATCTACCATGGGTTGGGCCAAATTTATAAAGCGTCTCCTTCAGCAGGACGTTCAGAGGCTTGTTTTCCAGTACATTATGTTTATGCTTGGCTTGCTTTTTACTTTAACACGCATTATGCAGTTCCAGAAAAAGTTAGGGGCCCAATGATGGTTGAGTTTTCCGGAGAGGGTGGAGCTAAATACTTTAACGATTTTGAGGCTCGTGTACATATCCATAAAGGCAAGTATGTATCGTGGTATTCAAATATTCCTCCCCGCAATAAAGGCATGGTTCTGACAGATGATGATAAGCTATCATTTTGGCATTCCTCATTCTTTATAAGCATTCGATCATGCTTCTTATCTTCGCGATGTGGGTCTTCGATGATCATTGAATCTTATAATCCTTGTCGATTTAGCCGACAGTTTGGATTTTACCAAAACGTGCCAAACGATCTAAGTGAAGAAGTCCCTGAAGTCGACTTATATAATGTATTGCGTCTTTGGATGATATGTGTTCGAGAAAAAACATTATCTCAGGTTTATCTCCCTACACACGCGATGAAACCACACATCCAAATTACCCAATGCTACCGGAGTTGGTGGTTGGCAAAAAAAGGAAATTATCTTGAAGAAGACATGGAAAAGTTGGTGGCTAGTGTTATTCCTCTTCCTCCCAAGCCAAAATTTCCCAAAAAGGTTGGTGATGACAACGGAGGCAAAATGATTCGCATGTTTGAGCCTGGTGAATTTTTTTCTAGGGGTAATGATGGTAGTCAGAGCAGTAGCAGCGATCATCATTAGAAAAGGCCTAAAAAGTCCAATCAACCATCAGTATGTGAAGATGAACTTTTTGATGGAATTCCCAGCGCCTCACAATTTCCTGCACTCCCTACACTCCTAGTAAGTGTTTTCATTCCTTCTTTGTTATAATATTTTACTACTATTATTATCATTATTACTTACCTTTTTTTTTTTTTGCAATCACCTTTAAATGATCCCCTTATAGAAGCCGAGGGGCACCACAGTCCTTCTTCTTTTGTGAGTCCAAACGTTTTTGATTCTGTAGCTGCGTGTGTGGGCAATTTCAGAGCGCCAATGGATAGAGTTGTGACTCAATCTTGTCCTCCTGTAACTGATGAAATTTTTGGACAAATGAAGACAACAAACCATGTAGTTGCATCTGAGATCTCTGATTATTGTGCTGATAATGTGATTTCCAACTATAGGAAACAAGTTGCCCTTGTCCTGTGGGACAACATACATCAAAAGATCATACGCACTCCTTTCGACAAAATACCTCGCCTTGAACAAGAGACGGTCAAAATACTTCATGCCATTTCTGAGACTCGTGCACCC
This sequence comes from Luffa acutangula, assembly GCA_036850905.1. NCBI lineage: Eukaryota > Viridiplantae > Streptophyta > Magnoliopsida > Cucurbitales > Cucurbitaceae > Luffa > Luffa acutangula. The sequence goes on along the minus strand of CM072097.1, from coordinate 39,047,538 downwards.
GGCTTGGATCCTCTTGAAGGGATTGTAAGTGCATATTTCAAGAAGGTAGAGAAGTATAACCAGCTGCAGTCGTCATTTTCTTCTCAATTAACTTCAGAGAGTAAGAATCGCCAATTGAAAGAAACTAAGTTTAGCTTGGAGAAGATACTATATAGTGAAAGTGAACTACTCACCGCGAAGAGTATACTTCAGCAACAACATTTGCAAGCATCGCGAGAAGAAGAAGAATTGGAAGCTAAGCTTGAAGCTGTGAAAGCTAGGCGAGGTGAGATTTCTAAGTCGATTGTCGAGAAGGAGGACCTTTTAAAACAACATCAACTCGAGGCTTCCAAACTGTGAGGAACTATAAGTAGTATTGAAGATGCCCCTGTTCTTACTGATGCTGATGCTAACCATTTGACGATGCTTCGTGGGATGTTGGAAGATGCACAAGAAGAGCTGAAGAACTACAAATGGATGCCGTGATCAGACTTTAATTTCTTTTGTAGCAATTTTTTTTTTGATATCGGAGATGTATCCATTTTTTTTTGTAATAGGCAAACTTTGTCATTCAATATTAGACTTGTTTCTCATCATAATTCACTTACAATTTTTTTTTGTATTATTCAAGAACGAATTTCCTTCTTTACCAACATGGGATAATGATTTTTTTTTTTTAATTTTATGGACTGAGCTTAAAGTTTCCTTTAAGTTGCCTACGTACTCATTAATATATGGGATCAAGTCATAACGTAGTTCAGGGTACAAATTTGATTTTTCTTTTTTTTTTGGGTCGTTCACCTTTTTAACTCATGCGGGCCAGGAGTATCATGTAGTTTATACTCTTACGATAAGGAGTAGTACATTTTAAGCATAATATTTCTTGAGAAACTTGCCGTTGATTGGGCCAATTTTGAGTCCGTCTTTGTCAACTATCTTGTATGCTCCATTTGTGTAAACTTCTTTCACAACGTAGGGTCCGTCCCATTTAGGTGTAAACTTGTGTCCTGTATGTCGAGTCGTGATGATAGGTCTTCGAACTGCGAGTACGAGCTCACCAACTTGAAATGAACGAGGTCGTACCTTTTTGTTGAAAGCTTTAGACATGCGCGCTTGATAACATTCCAAAGCTTGTTGAGCATCCAGTCTTTTCTCATGTAATGCTTCTAACTCTTGAAGACGTAACTTAGCATTGTCTTCTACAGTCAAACCTTCTTGCACCGCCATTCACAACGATGGGATCTCTCTTTCCAGAGGGAGGACATCTTCTACTCCATAGACAAGAGAGTAGGGTGTGGCTCCTGTTGGAGTACGGTAAGTGGTCCGGTATGCCCATAACGCTTCGCCCATTCTTTCTTGACAGTCTCTCTTCGTCTTGGAGACTACTTTCTTCAACAAGTTGCATAATGTCTTGTTGAATGCTTCGGCCAACCCATTCGCAACAGCGTTGTACATAGACGGATTATATTGTTTGAAGCCAAACTTTTCACATAATTTGTCCATCAAACTGTTAGAGAACTGTCTTCCATTATTTGTCACGATGCGATGAGGAATGCCATATCGATAAATGAGATGATTACGAACAAAATCTGCTACATTTTCTTTCTTTGCTTCTTTTAATGCAACAACTTCAGCCCATCTTGAGAAATAATCAGTTCCTGCAAGGATATAAGAGTGTTCTGCCGATGATTTGGGTGTTATAGGACCAACAAGGTCAAGTCCCCAAGCTTCAAATGGCCATGAAGCTACAGTTGGATGAAGCGGCTCTGGAGACTGATGTATGAAGTTGGCGTGAAATTGACAAGCTTCACACCTCTTTGCATATTGCATCGAATCTTGAACCATCGTAGGCCAGTAATAGCCCATTCTCTTTAGTTGAAAATGAAGTTTTGGCCTGGATTGATGAGCTCCACAAACACCTGAATGTGCTTCCTCTAATGCTTGCACTGATTCATCTTTTCCCAAACATCGAAGATAAAGGCCTTCATATGAGCGACGATATAGGGTATCTTTGTAGTAGATAAATCGAGATGCTCTTCTTCGTATCTCAGTCTTATGATGCGTCTCGACAGGAAGCTTTCCATGCTGTAGTAATCTATAATCGCCTGTCACCAATCTTCTTCTTCAATCACATAGACAGATATTGCATTTGTTTCTTGACTATCCTTCTCAGTTGGAGGCACGACCCATCTTTGGCAGAGTGGAATGTTTAGAACCTCGCATTCTGAAATTGTCAGAGCAGTGGCTAGATTTTCCAATGCATCAGCCTTTGTATTTTCAGATCTTGGAACATGTTCTATCGTCACACTCTCGAAGTTTTCCAATAATTGTCTGGCGTAGTTGAAGTAAGGTATCAAATCTTCATGTTTTGTCTCATATTGGAGCAACAATTGATTGACTATCAATTTTGAATCTCCAAAAATTTCAATGTACGTCACTCCGATCTCTTTGGCTATTTGAAGACCAATGATGAGCGCTTAATATTCAGCGACGTTGTTCGAGCACATTTCTCCAAATGTGAAGCTATATGGCAACATGTGTTTTTCAGGCGAAATGAACACTACTCCTGCCCCTGCGCCATTCCTTCGAGCTGCTCCGTCAAAATACATAATCCAAGGATCAACCAATTCAATGTAGAATATCTCTTCATCAGGCAAGGCTTTAGATAATTTCCAGTCCGACCGTACCGGATGGTCGGCTAAGAAGTCAGGCAAGGCTTGCCCCTTCACCGCCTTTTGCGGAACATAGACAATGTCGTATTGCTGAAGTAAGATCGCCCACTTAGCCAACCTCCCTGAGATAATTGGTCTAGACAAGACATGCTTGATTGGATCAATCCTTGCCACCAAGTGCACCGTGAAGGCTTGCATGTAATGTCTCAGTTTGTCAATGACAAAGAAAAGTGAAAGGCACATCTTCTCGATGGGTGAATAATTTAGCTCTGCCCCATTCAAAGTTCTACTTAGATAATACAGAGCACATTCTTTGCCTTTCTCTCCCTCTTGAGCGAGCAATGCCCCAAGTGATCTTTCTTGTGCAACAATGTACAATATCAACGGTTTTCCTGCAATTGGAGCGCTTAAGACGGGAGGATTAAGCAAATACTTTTTAATGCTATCAAACGCGTTTTGACAAGCCTTATCCAATTCAAAGGTTGTGTCTTTTCTCATCACTCTTTGAAATGGCTGACATCGACCTGCTAGATTGGAGATGAACCTTCTGATATAAGCCAGACGTCCTTGGAGACTTCTTAATTCTCGCAAGTTTCATGGTTCTGGCATTTTCTGAATGGCATCAATCTTTGATTGGTCAATTTCAATTCCTCGATGCCTTACTACGAAACCGAGAAACTTTCCTGATGTCACACCAAAGGTGCATTTAAGAGGATTCATTTTCAACTGGTACTTTCTCAAACGGTCAAAAACTATCTTCAAATCTTGCAAGTGGTCCTCTCGTTTCTTGGATTTGACCACAAGATCATCAACATAATACTCAACACGTTTGTGGAGCATATCATCGAAGATCTTCTGCATGGATCGTTGGTAAGTTGCCCCAGCGTTCTTTAATCCAAAAGGCATCACCTTGTAACAGTATATTCCTTTTGGAGTTCGAAATGCTGTCATCTCTTCATCTTCAAAGGCCATTTGAATTTGATTATACCCTGATGATCCATCCATGAAAGATAAGGCCTCATGACCTGTAGTGGCATCAACCATAAGTTCAGTGATGGGCAATGGAAAATCATCTTTGGGACATCCATTATTCAAGTCACGGAAATCCACACATACACGTAGTTGTCCGTTCTTCTTTTTGACTGACACAATATTTGCGATCCATGTTGGATATTTCACTTCTCGAATGAACCCCGCCTCTATCAACTTGTTGACTTCAATTTAAATTTGAGGAACGAGCTCCGGTCAGAAACGCCTTTGGGCCTGCTTAATAGGTTGATATCCTTGTTTAATCGCAAGATGGTGGACTGCTATTTTTTGATCGAGTCCTGACATCTCTTTGTACGACCAAGCGAAGACATCTTTATATGTAACGACCAAATTCAAGTATTCATGTTCCTCTTCAACACTAAGTGACGCACTGATGAATGTCGGGCGCGGTTCTTCTGTCGTACCCAAGTTTACCTCTTTGAGTTCATCAATTGTTGATTGACTGCCATCTTCTAACGATGCGGGTGCTTCTTCAGCATCTTCTTCAGAAATTTCAGTATCTGGCATTTCTTCGAAAGAAATATGGCAGCAATTGACATGTTCTTCTTCAAGCTCTTGGTTCAACTTCGAAGGGTTAGTTAGAATGACTAACTGTCGCTTTACTTTTAAAGCACCTTCTGTATTTATGAGAACAAAAGGTTTTCTCTTCATCCGTGAAGGAACAGTACTGGAAAATCCGTTGTTGTCATTCATCTCGTCGGATTCATCTGTTTCAAGACTTTTCCACTTTCCCTTGCATTGGCCATAGGTTGCTTGAAGGCGATCGAACACGGATCTCGGCGATTCATCTACTTTCTTCGATGTAGACACACTCAAACGATGAAACACTGAACGTCGGGTTGGAGTAGAAGTTTTGCTCTGACCTTCCTTTTCTAAAGATGAATATTTCAGCCGCTGATGAACTGAAAGACGAGTAGTTGGCACTTTAATGCGATCGAAGACAGAGATTTTCTAGCTATCATCATTCTTTTTATCTTCTGGATCGCTCATCTCTTCTACCGTTATGTGATGTGCATCTACAACTTTCCATTTTCTAGTTATACGAACTGGCTTTGGGGGATTGTACCCTAGTCCGACTCTCGAGGATGGTATGGCATAACCTTCTTTTTGGAGCTTCTTCTGTGTCGGAGAAGGCTCAGGTCTCCCATAAAAAATTTTTGAACTTTTAAACTCAGTATGAGTTGTAAAGTCGTATCCTGCCTTTTCTAGGAGTTTGTATGCATTTGGGTCAAATCCAGCCTTCGTTCGTCTTTTCGGCAAAGTCACTTTGGTACGATCCGTCTTTGATTCCTGAATCTCTTGCTTGGTGATTGCTGTCAGAGGCGTGGTGAAATTTTCTTTTAGAATCTCCACATCACCAACCTTCAGAATTCCTGAACATTCTGTGAATGGTGATTCCCCTTTCTTGCGTCGAGATAAAGGAACGTAGCACAATATAGGGACGTTTGACGATGCCTCTTCCTTTGGAGCTTTCAATTTTACAGGGTGAGTGAATGCTTCCTTTGATTGAACTTCACAAGCATCTACTTCTTCGATCGACTCCTTCTTCGCATTCTTTGAATGCTCTATTTTCTGACTTTCAATCAGAGGAATCTCACCTGGGATGATCTCTCCTGCTTTATCATTCTGCATAAAAAACTTTGCATCTGCAAAGTGGGATTCTGCCTCTGAGAATGGATTAGTATCGGCTTCAACTTTCTTGACGTCGTCTTGATAGAACTTGAAACACTGATGAAGTGCAAAAGATATTACTCCATTTCCATGAATCCAAGGACGACCTAACAATAATTTGTAGGTGGTTTTGGAATCTATGATATGGAATAAAGTGTTGGTCTTCAAATCTCCAATAACAAGCTCCAAACGGATCATACTGATAGCTCGTTCGCCGCCTTGATTGAAACCTTGAATAACCAACCTACTATTTGATAGTTCATCCATTGAAATTCCTATTTGTGTCATGGTTGACTTAGGCATTATATTCACCGCAGATCCATCGTCGATAAGAATTCGACCAACTTTTTGCTCTCGAATATATCCTGAGACGAATAAGGGCCTATTATGAGGCTTCGATCCCAACATCAAGTTTTCATCTGTGAAGCTAATGGACATATAACATGAGGCACATCTATGTCCTTGCAAGTCTGGAACGTCTGCAACGTTAGAATTTTTCAATGTTTCAACAATAGCATCTTTGGTTGCTTGAGGGAGTGACACCAAATCATCTATTGTGAATGAAGGTGAATCTTCTGGCCTAGTCATCACCTGAGACAGACTTGAGGAAGAATCGCCTTCTTCGAATGCATTGACAGCATGACATGCGACTATCTCAAGGATGTCCTCATGATCGTCATTAAGAAAGTTCTTTGGGAAGAAATCTTTAAGGGTTACCGGATGTCGAGTCAAACAAAATCTTGATTCTCTTCGACAACTAGTTTAGGCTTTCTCAAACCTTTTATCTTTCTCCTCTGCTTTTGTGACATGTTATTTCTTCTGTAGTTTCGGAACATGTGAGGCTCTCTTTGAACAGAATGTTTCTTTTGCTTCTTTCGACGAGTTACCAAAGTCCATCCTTCGTCTTCATTTTTCACGGACTCAAGTTGGTCTTGGAAGATGTCTCTTGCAGATTCTTGCTGAAGCCAAATAATAACCGGCTCTAATGTCCCGAACTGGATCAAACTTGCTACTGAATCATGAACCGGGCTTGGAGTTACTCGGTTGTTCAGATTCGTTGCTATCGTCACATGATTTGATTGAGCTACCTCATCAAGATCTAACTCAATCTTCTTTTCTTTAGCTAATTTCAAGATTAGCTCCTTCAGAACGAAGCACTTTTCCACCGGGTGGCTGATGACTTGGTGATATTTGCAGTAGTTGGGATCATTAACTCTCCTCATCTCTTCTGGTCGCTTGCATTCTGGTAGCTCAATAAGTTGTTTTTCCAGGAGCTGTTCTAACATATATGAAATGTCAGAATCTGGAAAAGGGTAAACTTTCTCTTGCATTTCTTTCAAGGTCAGACGACGTCTCTCGCCTCCCTCTTGTTGTTTCTCTATCTTATTTTCTTCTTCTTTCGACGAAAACTTGAAAGGAGTTGCATTGACTACCATTGACTCTTTCGTAGTGCTTTTGGTAGCTTTCTCAGTATTTTTAACTTCTTTCTTTTCTTTCCTGCCATCGGGGACAATAGAATCTTTGTTCCCTCTAGTAGCAATGCTCAATTCCATGTCATGAGCGCGAGTTGCCAACTCCTCGAAAGCGGGTTTTATTCCTTGCAGGATATAGAGGAGTCCCCAATGCATGCCTTGGGTGCACATTTCAACAGCAGACAATTCAGTAAGTTTTTCCTTGCAATCTAAGCTCAAAGCTCTCCAATGGTTGATGTAGTAAAAACCCGGTTCACCTTTCCATTGTTTAGTGCTAGTGAGCTCCGTCATACTAACGGTTCGTCTTGTGCTGTAGAAGCGGTTGAGGAACTCCTTCTCAAGTTGTTCCCAACTATCGATAGTCTCAGGCTCAAGATCGGTATACCAGTCGAAAGCATTCCCCTTCAGTGTTCGTACAAACTGCCTGACTAGTTGGTCTCCTCTAGTACCAACGTTTTCACATGTCTCGACGAAATAAGCAACGTGCTGCTTGGGATTGCCCTTCCCGTCGAATTGTTGAAACTTTGGTGGCTGGTATCCATGAGGCATTCTCAGATTGTCGATTCTCTTGGTATACGGCTTGGAATACAAGAGAGAGTTCTGAGTCGGTCCACCATATTGAGCTCTGATGGAATTCATGATCATATCCTGGAGCTGCTGAACGGACAGTGAAGCAATAGAAGCGGAATGTTGTGACTGATCTTGTGCAATGATCTTTCCCTTATCTTTGATGGCAGGGGTCTGACTCGATTCAGCAACATCTCGACTTTCCATCTGGTTCCTGAGAGAGGCGATTTCTTGGTCTTTCTCTTCGACCATCTTTAGTAGCATGCTGATTTTCTTCTCAACTTCAGCCATTCGTTCTTCACTAGTTCCAGCATCAGTCATCATAACAGACATCACATCAGGACTAGATGTTTCGTTTGGTTGCTGAGAATAAGAGATGAATTTGCCAAGCATCAGATTTTCTGCAGCGGCGATTTCAAGTTGAGTAGATTATGTCATGCGTCTCAGCATCTTGTTTGCAATGACAGGAGTTTGGCTGTCTTCATGTTGGGTTTCCTTGGAGCGACTACGAGTAATTGGCCCCACATAGGAATTGCTTGAAGCAGCGATCTTTGAAGAAGCTTCTTCGGAAGTCATGATTTCTTTGCGAGAAAAAGAGATGAAAGGTAGAGATGGTCCCACTGGGCGTGCCAATTTGTTCACACGAGATTTCGACAAAGGAAATTTAATTCGTGGAAATGAACTTGATTTTATTGATTTAGTATGTAGAAGTGTTACAATCTCTAATATTTATCCTCTGATGCTTTCTCTCAAAAGGTAGAGTCTGGTCTGAGGGCCGACAAGCTTGATCTCAGACGGAGGAATGTTGAATCTTCAACTTGTATCTTGATGAAGAAACGGTTGATTCTTTGGAGTCTTTTAGTCGTTGGATCTTCTGAGTTTGGAGATGGCCGAATTCTGAATCTTGGATCTTCTGAATTCTTTGGACTCTCTAACTTCTGAAGACTCTGGACCTTGGGAGAATGCTCTGGGCCATGGCTTCTCTGACTCTGTCTGAATGCCCGAAATGAATGGTGGCCTCCTCTATTTATAGAGTTTGATGGACCTCATATGGGCTTGGGCTTGGGCCCAATCTTTGGGCTTAGACTATATTTGGGCTTTAATCCAACTTATTTTTAATAAAATTGGATTATTTTAATTCAGCCCAATTTCTTCAATGATCTCGGGTCACATTAGTCTCAGGTCCAATTGTCACATGGCATAATTTGATTGGACTCGGCTTATGTATCAATAATAGACAAGTGGCATTGTTTGATTTGCCGAATTTTAATGTCTATTAATTTAATTTAGGGACACATGTAAATTTGTAATTGGTCCCAAATTTATTTTATCATTAATTCAAATTAATGACGTGGCAATTCGTGATTGGCCGAAATTTCTCACTCAACAACCTTCAAAATGCGCAGTAGAATACCACCAGTGAAAATCGAAGAAAGCAACTGTTAGTGCAGGACACGTTGAGGCTTCTCAATCTCATGTGTTGACAACCAGAAGCACTCACAATAGACACATGCAAACTCAGATGAACAACCAAAAATCAATCCAAGAAACTAAAACACAGAGGAAGGGCTCTCTCAATCAAAGAAGAAAGTAGAAGCAAGATGAAGAAATCAAGGAGAAGAAGAAAACACGATGTATAGTGGGAGAGCCGAAGGAGAGACTCATTGCTTGCAATTTCAACATGAATTGAAAATCTTGAATGCCTCAAAAGCGACCAAATCAAACCTAAAATGAGGCTATAGTTTTGCATACCCAAAAGTCTTCTCCATTAAACACCAGACAAGTTCACAAAAATTCACCAACCGGCTCCGAACTCCTAAAAAATGACCAAATCTTGAACAAAAAATTTGTTGAAATTGAGCCGTAGATTTGGGCGTTCACGAAAATTCACCAACCAAATCTGAACTCCTCAATTTCTTTTTGAGATAAATCTGTAGTTCCAAATTTTTCCTCCACCAATCACTCCTCCAGCAAAAACCTGATTCCCAAATTCAATCGAAATTGACGAATTTGTGAGTGAGCCAACCACATTCGAGCACAAAGGAGATTGATTTCCAACTAAATTCCTTGGAGATTGAAGAATGAGTGAACAAATTACAAGAAAGAATATGAAGCGTTGTGGATTGTTTGGACTCGAAATGACATCAATTATTTACGGAGAGTTTGTATCCTGGAGGCTGAATCTCGTGTTTTCGTTATTTGGAAAATAAAATTGAAAAACTATGAAAACGAAAAAATGTCGTTTTTGAAAACACGTCATCTTTTAGGTTGTTTTTGAAAATAGTTTTTGAAAATAAATCAGCCAAACACTTTTTCGTTGTTTTTTCTGTATTATTTGCTTTTGAAAACAAAAAAATGAAAATGAATACCCAACCAAACGGGGCCTAATATTTTGTGTTTTCTACTTCAAAAGTAGTGTGTAGTTGGTTGTATTGTGTTCCGTATTCAATAAAAATCCAATAAATTCCTATCATATTCAATTTTATGTCCTATATATGTTTATTTTAAGTCTAATATATCTAAAAAAAATATATAAAATACATCAACAAAAATATTAAATTTTAAAACCTATCAACATACACAAATGACATTTTTTTTAATTAATATTGTAATTTTTAAAACTTATTATTAAAAAACAGTAGTTTTGAAACATATTATTTAAATATTGTTGTTTTAAATTTGTAGGAGTAGGTCGTCTCTAAGATACAACCATGACCCACGTGTCTGTGATGTGGCAATAATTTAAAAAAAAAAAACCGTGGATACCTCCATATGTGTAAGACGCAAAATGAAAGGTTGCTAGGGTGGTGAAGGAATCAATTTATCTCCCTGCGATCCAGTGTTGGATCCTCAATGAGTGCATCCTTGCTATTTTTCTTTCTTTTTTGCATTTTGAAAAATGCTAGCATTTTTTTTTTCTTTTTTCACATTTCTTTTAAAATCGAAAATTATAAAAATTAATTTAATGTAGAAATTGCACTTTTTTTTTTTTTTGTATATTTTTATTTTGAATTATACAATTTTTAAAATCTAAATATTTCTCAAGAAAAATGTTGACTTAATTAAAAGGTTTTAGTTATAAAATTTTATAATTAAACAAAAAAAAAAATGCAATTTCTACATTAAATTAAATTTCTGGTATATAAATTTCGATTTTAAAAGAAAAGTGAAAAAAGAAAAAAAAAATGCTAGCATTTTTCAAAATGCAAAAAACGAAAAAAAAAAGAAAAGGAAATAGCAGTGCGTGCGCGGGGGTTCAAACAATGGAACACAAGAGAAAGATATCTCGGCCACCCTACCAACCTTCCATTTTGCGCTATACACACATGGAGGTTGTCTCCTCCACGTTTTTTTTTTTTTTTTAAATTATCACCACATCTGCATGTCGTCTCTTTAGACACGCGGGTCATGGTCATCTCTTCGACCTACCCCTGCAAATTTAAAACAACAATATTTAAATAATATGTTTCAAAACTACTATATTTTAATAATAAGTTTTAAAAATCGCAATATTAATAAAAAAAATGTCCGAATATTGTCATTAGGATTAGGAATAGGTTTCCTTGTGTATTAAAAAAAAAAAAAAGAGAAGAGATTTTTTTTGAGTACATCAACATTTGGGGGTGGGGGAATTCGAACCTCTGACCTCATGGTCGAGAGTACATGCCAATTACCACTAAGCTAAGCTCGCTTTGGCAAAAAAGAGAAGAGATTATCACCAATATTAATTTTTAAAATGTGAATTAAAAAACTCAGTTTGTTATAAAATAAAACCGTTTTTATACATAAATTTCCCTGTCTTCTTTTATAAATCTATTTTCAGGGTATTGTTTTTAGAGTTTTTTTTTATTATTATTCTTTAAAATATATACACATATATATTGAAAACTTCTCTCTTGTTTAAATATTTGAATTATCATACTCTTTAAATATTTGATTATCATACTTTTGTACATTACTTTTCTTTTATAGTTCACTTATTTGTTTTTAAATTCTTTAAGATTTATTAAATAATTTAGAGATCACTAGTCAAGAAAATTTCAAGAAAATTTATTATTTTAGCAAATAAACACAAATCTATATATGTTATAAACTAGTGAATAATACTTTGATCCAGTTTTTATATTAATTAATTATATGATTTTGTTCCAATTTTTCAAACAAGGAAGACTAAATAAATAAAAATTTGACTACTTTATACATTTTTTTTAATTTCTCATATTTACAAAACAAAGCAAGAAATAGGGAGAAAGGCCATGGCCAAAGTTTCAAGCAACAATATATGACAAAACATTAAAAAATAATAATAACAAAAGTAAAATAAACAAAAATTTGCCTACTTTTTGTATTGTGTTTTTTTTTTTTCTCGTAATTTCTCATAGTTCCCATACTTACAAAACAAAAAGAAAGTGGGAGAAAGACTATAACCAAAGTTTCAAGCAATAATTTATGGCGAAGCATTCCAAAATAACAATAACAAAAGTAAAATAAATAAAAATTCGACTAATTTTTGTATTCTTTTCTTTTTCTCATGTTTTTTTTTAGTAGTTCATCATACTTATCAAAGAATGCATTGCTGAAACAAGGAAGAAGAGCATAACCAAAGTTTTAGGCAAAAATTTATGGCTAAACATGCCACAATAACCATAACAAAAAGTAGAATACCAAAAAAAATGAGGAAAAAAAACTACTTTTGCATTCTATTTTTTTTCCCTCAAATTCTTGGACTTACAAAAGAAAAAGAGAAAAAAAGGAAAAAAGAGAAGACCATAATCAACGTTTCAAGCATCGTGTTGTGCTTCTTTTCTTGTAGTTTCTCGCAACATACAATTGACTACTTTTGCATTATGCTTTTTTTCTCGTAGTACCTCATAGCTTCTCATACCTAGAAAACAAAACAAAAGGTGGGTACCTTTGAATTTGTCTTGATCTTGGTTCCCACAAATCTTGATTTATCTGTGAGTCATGGTAAAGAAGTCGTTGTGGAACTGGCGTGATTGAATTCTTCAAACGTATTTTTCAATACTTTGGTTTTCTTTTAATTCTAAATAATTCAAAAAGATTCCAATTGATTTCTAGAATTTTTTTAGAAACCAAAGGCTTCCTCTGTGAGTTGATAAGATCAATTCTATCACCCTAGTTGACCTCAACCTCTGCTGGTTTTGTTGTCTGCAACAAACTCTTTCATGAATCCATGGCAAATCAGTGCTTCAATCTCGTCCTTAAGCTGGATACGATTGCGGATAGAGAGTGTCTATGGTCACAATGGAAGTGACATACCTGACTTTATCTCTTCCTTCCAGACTCGATTTCATCTTCCTAGGATATCTAAGGAGATCCATATTTGTAATCTCCATCAATATTTGTTCTAGTGGAATAGAAGTGGCGGTGTATTCCTCGAACTTACCCATAGGGTCTTCTTAGCCTCGGCTAAAGCTAAGGTCAGCTTGGCCTCGACCACTATCGTATGCTGGCTAGTCTGACCAGAAATTTTTGGCTAAAAAATGTTGTTAAAAAATGTTGTGGAAGTCGCTAAAAGATGATTGATTTCCTGGCTAGTCCGACTAGAAATTTCTTGTTAAATTTTCCTTTCTTTCTTTTTTCATATATATATTTTTTTCCTTTCTTCTTTCTGTTTTCTTCTTTTTTTTCCCAACATTAATGAATTATGAATCAAAAGAAATGTGAGTTTGATTAAAAATATATATATATTTCACAAAAAAAAACATGTGTCTTCAAAATTTCTTCCAAGAAATGAAGGAATAAACCCAAAAGAGTAAAGAAAGAAACATGAAAAAAAAACCTTCTGGAAAATTTCTTGGTCGGTTTCCCGACCAAGAAATCTTGGCGCCTGACCAAGAAATCCCGGTCGGGATTCATAATTTCTCGGTCGGGATTCATACTTTTTTCCAGATTTTCGTGAAAATATCTTATACAAACTCCTTATTATCTAAAACTTGTAAAATCATCCTCAATTCTACTTAAAAAAAAACGTTGACAATATGAAAATTTTGAAATTATCTTATACAAACTCTTTGTTTGTTTTTCTTCTTTTAGAATACTATGTGGGTCAAATGGTGGGTTGATGTTTGAAATTAGTTGGTTGGATTGGTTGGTTAAGAAATTTAATTCCCATCATTAATATAAATGGAGGAAGGATAAAGATGACTTTTCACATTGTGGGTCCCACTAAAAAGTAGCTAACTTTTTATAAAATAGGTTAAAACAACAAGTTTTTAGAAACTAGGTCAATTTTGAAAACCCAAAACTCATTTGGGTTAATTCTGACAATTAAAAGACAAAAAGAAAATGAAGAATGAAGGAGAAGAAAATAAAGGAGAAAAAAAAAGTTTGGCAACAGCGACGACGGGTCGTCGCCTGCTGGAGGTGAGTTGTGATTAGGGTTTGTGAGTGGCAGAGAAGAAGAAAATTAAGGAAAAAGATGGAAGAAGAAAAAAGAAAAGAAAAAAAAAAGAATATTTAATATATTGTTTAATTTAAAAAAAATTTAAAAATATATTTTAAAATAAAAAAACTAATGCAACGTTAGCCATCTGTTAGCATTTAACGAAAAAAATTGACTGAAAGACCAAGAATGTAACGAAATCGAAACTCAAGGGACTAAAATGTCGAGTTTGAAAACTCAGGGACTAAAATGTCGAGTTTGAAAACTCAGGGACCAAAAGTGTATTTTTTCCTAATTTTTTTTAGAAAAAAAAATTAATTAAATTATTTTTTAAAAATAATAATAATAATAATGTATATTTCCCTAATTTTTAAGATGTGAATTAAAAAACTCAGTTTGGTATAAAATAAAACCGTTTTTATACATAAATTTTCCTGTCTTCTTTTATAAATCTATATTTTCAGGGTATTGTTTTTAGAGTTCTTTTTATTCTTTAAAATATATACACATATATATTGAAAACTTCTCTATTGTTTAATTGTTTGATTATCATACTTTTTAAATGTTTGATTATCATACTTTTGTACATTACTTTTTTTTTTTTTTTTTTTTTTTTTTTTTTTTTTATAGTTCACTTATTTGTTTTTAAATTCTTTTAAGATTTATTAGATAATTTAGTGATCACTAGTCAAGAAAAATTCAACAAAATTTATTATTTTAGCAAATAAACACAAATCTATATATGTTTATATATATAAACTAGTAAATAATATTTTGATTCAATTTTCATATTAATTAATTATTGTTAAAAATAGGATTGTTTTTAGTCTTTTTTGTTGCTAGTCTTTAGGTTCTCCTATTCTTTAGGCCAGTCTTATGGTTTTGTTTGGGTGGCTATTTTTGATGTATCTTGAGCCTATATAAGGCCTATTTGTAATGGAATTCAAGACACAGAGTTTTTACATCACTCTCACTTTTCACTAGTTCTCTCTATTTTTATCTACAAGTGGTATCAGAGCCAAGTTGTGGCATCTTCTTCTTAGCCATTAAACCAATTCCTATTCCTTTATCTTCTACAAAAGCTAGCAAGCATAAATAATGGCCTCAGACAACTATGTGCAACCAGCAATTCCCCGCTTTGATGGTCATTATGATCATTGGAGCATGTTGATGGAGAATTTCTTGCGGTCCAAAGAGTATTGGACCATTGTTGAAGCAGGAGTGAATGAACCAGCTGCTGGAGTTGTCTTGTCAGAAGCTGACCAAAAGAAGCTAGAGGAACGAAAATTGAAGGATCTCAAGGCAAAGAATTATTTATTCCAAGCCATTGATCGTGCCATCTTGGAGACCATTTTGCAAAAAGATACATGCAAGCAAATTTGGGACTCCATGAAGAAAAAGTATCAAGGCACAACGAGGGTGAAAAGACAGCAACTCCAAGCTCTTCGCAAAGAGTTCGAGATTCTTCAAATGAAGCAAGGTGAGTCCGTGGATGGGTATTTCTCACGGACCTTGGCTATAGTAAACAAGATGCGGATCCATGGAGAGAAGATTGAAGATGTAGCTGTGGTTGAGAAGATTCTTCGGTCGATGGATTCTAAATTTGCATATGTGGTTTGTTCAATTGAGGAATCAAAAGATATTGATACATTATCAATTGATGAATTACAAAGTTCTTTACTTGTGCATGAGCAGAGAATGACGACAAATACAGGTCCAACCGAAGAACAAGCCCTGAAAACTTCAACTCAGGGTGAAAACTCTGCAGGGAGAGGATCAAATAGAGGACGTGGTCGAGGTCGTGGAAGGTGGCAAGGAAGAGGACGAGGTGGTGGACATGATCAACACAAGCAAACATACAACAACAACTCGAGATTTGATAAGTCCAACATTCAATGTTATCGTTGCCATAGGTTTGGTCATTACAAGACTGAATGCACAACCAACTTCAACCATGAAAAAGGAGAGCAGTCCAATTTTATAGAGAAAAAGGAGCAAGAAACACTATTGATGACGTGTCACCATAACGAGGAGCTTGGACCTAACATATGGTATATAGACACTGGTTGCAGCAATCATATGTGTGGTAACAAGTCTCTTTTTTCTCATTTGGATGAAAGTTATTATTCTACCGTGACATTTGGTGATAATTCTAAAGTAAATGTGGTGGGTAAAGGAAATATTCAAATCAAGACCAAAAAAGACAATGTTGAAACCATATCAAATGTCTTTTATATTCCTGATTTGAAAAGCAATTTATTGAGTGTTGGACAACTACAAGAGAAGGGTTATGTCACAACTATCAAAGAAGGCGCATGTGAGATATATGATCCAAGAAGAGGATTGATAGCTCGTGTTGAAATGGCCTCGAACAGGTTGTTCCCACTCAAACTAGAAGGTTTGGAGTTATGTTTCAAGACCAATGTAGATGAAGACCCCACATGGCTTTGGCATTTGCGATATGCCCACTTGAATTTTAAAGGTTTGCAAGTCCTTTTTCAAAAGCAGATGGTGGTTGGTTTTCCCCAAATCTCTCCTCCCACAAAAGTATGTGAAGATTGTGTTGTTGGCAAACAACATCGTGAGAGCTTTCCAAAAGGCAAAGCCTGGAGAGCACGTAAATCCCTGGAGTTGATTCATTCTGACATATGTGGCCCATTAAACCCAGTATCAAATGGAAAGAAAAAATATTTTATTTCTTTCATTGACGATTTTTCCAGAAAAACTTGGGTTTATTTCTTGCAGGAAAAGTCTGAAGCATTCTCAATTTTCAAGAGCTTTAAAGCAGTTGTTGAAAATGAAATTGGGAGAAAAATCAAAACCCTTCGAACGGATCGTGGAGGAGAATATATGTCACATGAATTTGTAAATTTTTGTGCTCAGCATGGAATTCGACATCAGTTGACAGCAGCCTACACACCTCAACAAAATGGTGTTGCCGAAAGGAAAAACCGAACTATCCTCAACATGGTTCGAAGTATGATTGCAAATGGGAGAGTTCCAAAAGAATTTTGGCCAGAAGCAGTAAATTGGGGTGTTCATGTTTTGAATCGAAGTCCCACTTTTTCGGTGAAAAACATGACTCCTCAAGAAGCTTGGGATGGGCGTAAGCCATCAGTTGATCACTTTAAAGTGTTCGGGTGCATTGCATATGCACACATTCCTGACGAGAAGAGAAGGAAGCTTGATGACAAAGGTAAAAAATGTGTCTTTCTTGGCATTAGTGAGCAATCAAAGGCTTACAAACTGTTCAATCCAATCACAGGTAAAATTGTAATTAGCCGAGATGTTATATTTGATGAACTAAACACTTGGAATTGGACAGAAGATACTCTAGAGCAACAAACAGTACCTGTGAACCTTGAAGATAGTGATGAAGCTTTGACACCTCAACTTGAAGATCCAGTACAACAATCAGTTGAGCTTGAGGCTACCGAGTCTCAAACAGGAGGTGCAAGTTCTTCAAGATCACAACGAGTTAGAAGGAGACCAGCATGGATGGAAGATTATGAGATTGGTGGTGATCTTTCTGATGAGGCATTTGTCCATTATGCTTTATTATCAGAATGTGATCCATTAACTTTTGAAGAAGCTGTCAAAGATATAAAATGGAAGCAGGCCATGGATGAAGAAATTAAGTCGATTGAGAAAAACAACACTTGGGAGCTATTAGAACTTCCTAGAGGGCAAAAACCCATTGGTGTTAAATGGGTTTACAAAACGAAGCTGAATAAAGATGGCCAAGTAGACAAATACAAGGCTCGTCTTGTCGCAAAGGGGTACAAGCAACAAATTGGCATTGACTACAATGAAGTTTTCGCTCCGGTTGCAAGACATGATACGATTCGAATGGTGGTTGCATTGGCAGCACAAAGCAATTGGAAAATTCTTCAAATGGACGTGAAATCAGCATTTTTGCATGGCAACTTGAATGAAGAAGTTTACATAGATCAACCCCCTGGATATGTTCAACAGAGTAATGCAAGAAAGGTATATCGCTTAAAGAAGGCTTTGTATGGATTGAAGCAAGCTCCTAGGGCTTGGTACAGTCGAATTGAGGCCTACTTTATTAAAGTTGGATTTGAAAAATGTCCATATGAACATACTCTCTTTATTAAATTCCAACATCCAAACAAGATTTTGATAGTATGTTTGTATGTAGATGATTTGATTTACACAGGAAATGACTCGATTATGTTTGAAGAATTCAAGCAGTCCATGATGGCAGAGTTTGAAATGACAGATCTAGGGATGATGCATTACTTTCTCGGCATTGAGGTAATACAATCAGTAGCGGGAATTTTCATCAATCAGAAGAAGTATGCACTGGAGATCTTGGACAGGTTTCAAATGGAGAATTGCAACTCAACCACAACTCCAGTTGAACCCAATTTGAAGCTCACAAGGGACCATGAAGGAAAGGAGGTCAACAGTACTCTCTATAAGCAAATGGTTGGAAGTTTGATGTACTTAACAGCTACAAGGCCTGATATTACGTATGCTGTAAGTTTAATTAGCAGGTTTATGGAATCTCCAACTGAGCTTCATCTCCTTGCTGCCAAAAGAATCTTACGTTACTTAAAAGGGACTCCTGATCTTGGCATACTTTATCAAAGAAGAGGAAAATTAAACCTTGTTGGTTTTAGTGATAGTGATTATGCAGGAGATTTAAATGATAGAAAGAGTACTTCAGGGTATGTTTTCATGCTTGGTTCAGGAGCCATCTCCTGGTCTTCCAAAAAACAGCCAATTGTCACATTATCTACCACTGAGGCTGAACTTGTAGCAGCAACATCATGTGCATGTCAAGCCATTTGGTTGAGGAACATTCTTGAAGATTTGCATTATAAGCAAGAAGAAGCATCTGTCATTCATTGTGATAACACATCAACAATCAAGCTCTCAAGGAATCCTGTCTTGCATGGACGAAACAAACACATTGATGTAAGATACCATTACTTGAGGGATCTTACAAATGATGGAATTATCAACCTAAGCTACTGTAAAAGTGAAGATCAAGTGGCAGACATTTTAACCAAGCCTCTCAAATTAGCAACATTTGTGAAGCTTCGAAGCTTACTTGGGGTGGTTTCCTCTACTACTTTAAACTAAATACTAAATTGCATAGTTTAGTTTAAGGGAGGGTGTTAAAAATAGGATTGTTTTTAGTCTTTTTTGTTGCTAGTCTTTAGGTTCTCCTATTCTTTAGGCTAGTCTTATGGTTTTGTTTGGGTGGCTATTTTTTATGTATCTTGAGCCTATATAAGGCCTATTTGTAATGGAATTCAAGACACAGAGTTTTTACATCACTCTCACTTTTCACTAGTTCTCTCTATTTTTATCTACAATTATATGAATTTGTTTCAATTTTTCAAACAATGAAGACTAAATAAATAAAAATTTGACTACTCTATACATTTTTTTAAAAAAATTCTCATACTTACAAACAAAGCAAGAAATAGGGAAAAAGGTCATGGCCAAAGTTTCAAGCAACAATATATGATAAAACATTAAAAAATAATAATAATAACAAAAGTAAAATAAATAAAAATTTGACTACTTTTTGTAATGTGTTTTTTTTTTTTCTCGAAATTTCTCATAGTTTCTCATACTTACAAAACAAAAAGAAACAGGGAGAAAAACTATAACCAAAGTTTCAAGCAATAATTTATGGCAAAGCATTCCAAAATAACAATAACGAAAGTAAAATAAATAAAAATTTGACTACTTTTTGTACTTTTTTTTCTCATAGGTTTTTTTTTGGGTTGTTCATCATACTTATCAAAGAATGCAAGAAACAAGGACACAGAAAGTAATAAAAGTTTTAGGCAATAATTTATGGCCAAACATGCCACAATAACCATAACAAAAAGTAGAATACCAAAAAAAGGAGGAAAAAAAAAACAACTTTTGCATTCTATTTTTTTTCTCAACTTCTTGGACTTACAAAAGAAAAAAAGAAAAAAAAAAGAAAAGAAAAAGGGAGGAAGACCATAATCAAAGTTTCAAGCAATGCATTGTGCTTCTTTTCTCGTAGTTTCTCGCAATATACACTTGACTACTTTTGAATTATGCTTCTTTTCTCATAGTACCTCGTAGCTTCTCATACCTAGAAAACAAAATAAAAAGTGGGTACTTTTGAATCTGTCTTGATCTAAGTTCCCACAAATCTTGGTTTGTCTGTGAGTCATAGTAAGGAAGGTGTTGTGGAACTGACGTGATTGAATTGTTCAAAGGTATTCAATACTTTGGTTTTCTTTTAATTTTAAATAGTTAAAGAGATTCCAATTGGTTTCTAGAATTGTTTTAGAAACCAAAGGCTTCCTCTGTGAGTTGATAAGATCAATTCTATCACCCTAGTTGATGTGAGCCTCTACTGGTTTTGTTGTCTGCAACAAACTCTTTCCGGAATCCATGACAAATCAGTGCTTCAATCTCGTCCTTAAGCTAGATACAATTGTGGGCAGAGTGTCTATGGTCTCAATGGAAGAGACATAACTGATTTTGTCTCTTCCTTCTAGACCCGATTTCATCTTCTTAGGATATCTCAGGAGATCCATATTTGTAATCTCCATCAATATTTGTTCTTGTGGAATAGAAATGGGGGTGTATTCCTCGAACTTATACATAGGATCTTCTTAGTCTCGGCTAAAGCTAAGGCCGACTTGGCCTCGACCACTATCGTATGCTCATTGTTTTTTTTTTTTTTTTTGTGATCCTCATTTCTTGCTTGATCATACAACGAGTGTTTCCTGGACTCAAGTTATGTTATTTCCCTCTTTAACTTAAGCAGTTTTTCAACATTCATGTATTTCTGTGTCTTAGAAACGAATTCAACATAAAATGGAGTTGACTCTTACCTATGGAATTGAGGAGTCCCTCATCTTCTAATCTGACTACAATGAAAATTAGGGTTGCTTCATCATTGCATCCCTCGACCTAGAGTGCCTCATCATTGAAACATGCTAGGTAATCCCACAAACTCTTGTCTGGTTCCTGTCGAACAGTTAGGAGGTGCATTTGAGTGTTGGTCTCTCGCTCCCAAAAATTGGGTGGTGAATGCTCGAGCTAGTTCTTTGAAAGAAACAATTGATCTTCTCTTCATTTTTCCAAACCATATTTTGGTTGGTCCTATTAAGGTGAAGAAGAAGGCACGACACTTGATCACGTTTGAGGCTCCATGAAAGTCCATCCATGATTTGTAAGGTCCTGAATAGGATCCTTCTTACCATCATTTTGTTGGAAAGTAGGTACCTTAAACTTCCGAGGTACCTCGACCTTCATGATTTCGTTAGTGAAAGAAGGATTGGCTTGCTCAATAAGGGCCTCTAGATCTAGCCCTTTTATATCCTTAGACTTCGTCATGTTCCCTTCAAGGTCCCCAAGCTCTTTTTTTTTTTAATCTTCAATAGCTCGACTTTAATTCTAAGGGTGGTTATCTTCATTAGCCTAAACCTCAACCTTTGTTCTAGCCTTGACCTCGGTGTTTGCCAACCTACGTTTTCTTCGATTAGATTCCAAAAAGTCTATCCCTAACATGTGGTCATTATTCAACATGGTAGAAATTGTGTAATTCTAGCCTCGACCTCGACTTTGGCTTGGTTCAGGGCTCCTAGCACTGTATGAACTGCAAATTTGAGCCCCTAGACCCTCCTAGTCACGTTGTAGTCGTCTTCTTTATGCCTTGAACAATCTTCTCTGTAGGTCTTCTTCCCTTTCGGTCTCTGACTACTGGGTTCTGACTACTGGGTTCTGACTCTCCCGTGTGCTCTTCCATCGGAGCTTTTCTCTTCCTCAAATATCAAATTATCTAACCCTTATGGACTTTCACACTAGGACCAAACTTATCCAAGACATGTAGCATCCTAGATAAGTTCTGATCAATGCCGCTCACTTTGTCCTTGAGGACGGTGATCTCAGCATCGATCTACCTCTCTTAGGAAAGAGGCCGAGGACAACTCTCCTTTTGTGACTTCCGTGGGTGGTGGTCGTTCTCTGAGTTTTCAGTGTCCATATTTTGGTTCCTTTTACTCATCGTAGGAAATCGATATGCAACCTTTGCAAGCAAACTTTTCTTCCCCACAAATGGTGCTAACTGTTGTTGCCAAATTTCGGACAGTGGAAATACACCTGACCTTCAGGTGATAGCAACCATAAATTTTTTTAGGGGAGAAGATGTGACCTGCAAAACAAAAGAAAACTGCACATTGATGTGGTGCTTGCCACACCAACTTCAATGCTTAAGTCAACAAGGAGGTTATGGAGTATGACAAGTAGAAAGCAAGAGGAAGAAGATGACGATAAGAGTTTGGAACCTCTCCTCCAAAGTTGAAGAAGAGTTTATATATAATGGAACCTAAAACACAATTATAAATGAGATTAAGTATTGAAAAAAATCGATAAAAAAAGTACTGAAAACAAAAATTTTATAAGGAGATTTGAACGGATGATCCATTTAAGAAAATAACAAAACTGGAATAAATACAATATAATAGAAATTTGCAAAGCTTGTATTGATATTAAACTTGTACTAACCAGCAAGAGGGTTGTGGTTCGATTTCCTAAACCCCACGTGTAAGGAAAAAAAAAAGAATAGAAATTTGCAAAAAATTTGATGGCAATTTTTCAAGTTAAAAAAAATCGTCATATTTCAGAATAAAGGTAAAAATATGGACATTTGCTCCAATTTCCCACGTAGGAATGTGGCTGACCAGTGATTTCCAAATTGATGCTAGGTCCCACACATTGAAGTAAAAAATGGGTAGAGGATATACGTTGGTAGGCAATCCAGATTCTGTTTTATGTTTTCAGATTCATTGAAAGTGAATATACGTTTGGCAGATGTGTTTTTGAAAACTGTTTTCAGATCTGTGATCCAAATAGTGAAAATACTGAAAACAACTTTCGTATGTTTCCATTGTATCCATATTTTGAATTTCAAAATTTTAAATGTAGAATTAAATTAAAAAAAGATAAAAACTTTAATAAATATAGTATTTCATGTTATAAACTCAATTTATTTTTGCGAAATTAAAATTTGTATAATATAACGTATTATAAATTATTTTATATTGTAAAATAATAATAATAATAAAAATTATAACACATAACATGTTTATAAATTAATTAATAATATTTTATATTAAATTTAGTATTTAGTTGATAACTACAAATAATTTATCGTTTATAAATATATTATCAAACACATTTTGAACCATTATTTACATTTTGATTCAATTTCTGAATATGCTACCAAACACCTATATGAAAACATGAAATACAACCCTGTTTTCATTGAATCCCTTGTTTTCAAATTCATGTTTTCAGATCACCAACCGAACGGATCTTTAAAAACTAAACTTATAATTTAACCAAATAATAATTAAAAAAAAACGGAACGAGAAAACATAAAATATTGGAATATAAAATAGGACATAAAAACCCCAAATTCGTACGGAAATCCTAAAGTAGTGAGAATGTGGAGTAGTAATTCCTTTTCCTAAAGAAACTTGGTATCTTTGGTGTGTCTGTGTATATATTAAACACTAAACCATTGTTCCAGTTTTCAAATCACAGAAACCCAGAATCAAAGCACTCACAATCAGTCTGTTTGTTTAGAATGGAAAGCGAAGGAGTTGGTTGCCGAGGTCCGATCATGGGGCCGCCGAAGATACCGCGGCCATTCGCGGCGCTTCCGTACAGCAAATTGTGGTGGGACAGTTCCTCTTCGGACGATGAAGGAACAGTGATGCAAGATTATTACCAAATCGGAGACGAAGCAAAGGATTTCATGTCCCTTGAAGAATATTATGCCCTTCGAGAAGCCGCCAATAGGACTTGTTTCCATAACCTCTCTGATTGCTTCGCCGTCTTCAACCGCTTGATCTTCGGCTACGACTCCTCTTCGTCTTAGTTTCACCACAATCGCTCTATACATATATTACTATTACCACATTTTAATGCTGATAATAATTTTATTATATACTTGATCCATTTTTCTATGGTATTATGGGAATAAATGTCGACTAGGCATGTTACTATCTAAGTTTTAAGGTCTCATTTGGTTTTTTATTCATTTTCATTTTTTATGTCTTCAATAATAAAAAACATGAATGAAGTAGCCGACCAGAATACAATTATTGGTTAAGGCATTATATCGTATCCATCAAAATGTCTAGGTTGAAATCTTCCCCTTCAGAAGTTTCAAAAGATACACTTTAGTCCTCCAAGTTTGAAAAATCATTCTAAATAGTCCCTCACTTTAACTTTAACTTAACGGAATGCTGATTAGACCGTTATATGCTAACATGGATGGAATGACATGACTTTTTCATTTGATTACTAGGCAAATAAATTGAAAATTTAATTAAGAAATCTAAAATCATATGTTGACATGGTATTTCATATTTTATTACTAGGCAACAACCTGCCAACAACACCGAGTCCAGTTTTCTTCTTGTTCTTTGCAGCTCCTGTTGGATTTATGAATAAAATTATTTTAATAAAATAAAGAACCACAACTTTACGTGAAAGAGTATGTCCTTTGTAAATGACACAACCCTATGTGAAAGGGTGTGTCTTTTGGAAAAGGATACAACCCTATGTGAATGGATGTGTCCATTTACAAAAGACACAACCCTTACACGAAAAGATGTGACTATTTGAATGACCACAAATAGTCTATAAATATGTGATTCATTTTGAGTTTTGATACAAGACACAAACTTTTCTTTAAAAAAACGCTTCTCCTACTTCTTTGTACGATTACTTAAATACATAGTGTTCAAGAGTCCTGTGATTGGAGTGCTACATTCATAGGTGGGTAATCCGTCCTATCCTGGGAGACAATTATTTGTGATACCTTGAGCACCATAGAGGGAACAAAATTGTCTTAAGGAAACAACGCTATCGTTGGGTTCGGATTGATCTTGTCTTTCACGTTTCCTTAAGTGTTTATGCAAAGGGTGCCAACAATCTTAAGACAATTTGTAAGTTTATTTTGTTTCTGTCTAGTGGTGTTATTTTGTAAGTTTATTTATGTCTTCAATGATACTAAAAATACCAAGTCCCATACCACATGGTGGTGGAAATCATGGGGAAAAGTCTAAGAAGTTCTATGGCAGTGACTTCAAATGTTGGCAACAAAAGATGTTGTTCTATCTCACAACATTGAGTCTAGCAAGATTTCTGAAAGAAGATGCTCCTGTTCTGGATGAAGGAGTGACCGACAAAGAAAAGTTGCTAGCACTTGAGGCATGAAAACATGCAGAATAGTTGTGCAGGAATTATATCTTGAATGGACTGTACAACACACTATATAATGTTTACAGTAGGGTTGATTCGGCAAAAGGTCTTTGGGAATCACTGGAAAAGAAATATAAGACGGAGGATGCTGAAGTAAAGAAATTTATAGTTGGAAAATTTCTAGATTATAAAATGGTTGATTCCAGAATCGTCATAAGACAAGTTCAAGAACTTCAAGTTCTCTTACATGAGATTCATGTTGAAAAAATGTCTGTCAGTGAACCATCATAAGAGGACCGAGTGTGCCCCTAGCGTTCCTGACTCTGACAATCAAATGGCATAGCAGAATGGAAAAATCGATCATTGAAATAAATGATGAACGCTATGTTGATTAGTTCAGGATTACCACAAAATTTGTGGGGGGAAAGCGTTGTTTACAACAAATTATATCCTGAATAGAATTTCGTTAAGAAAACACAAAAAATTCCATATGAATTATAGAAAGGTAAAAAACCGACTTATAAATGTATGAAAGTGTGAGGGTGATTGGCAAAGTGGATATATTTTTACACTTGGAAGTGGCGTTATATCCTGGAAATCTTCTAAACAAACTTGTATAGCAAGGTCCACTATGGAATCTGAATTCATAGCTTTGGACAAAGTAGGGGAAGAAGCCGGATGGCTACGTAACTTTTTGGAAGATATTCCTAATTGGACTAAACCTGTACCCCCAATATGTATACATTGTGATAATCAAGCTGTTATTGGAAGAGCGCAAAACTTGATGTATAATGGTAAGTCTCGACATATACGTCGAAGACATAATACCATAAGACAATTGCTCTCGAATGGAATTATATCTATTGATTACGTGAAATCGAAAGATAATATTGAAGATCCGCTTACGAAAGCTTTGGCAAGAGAGCAAGTGAAATTGTCTTCAATAGGAATGAGTTTGAAGCCTATAAAATAAGAGTGGACATAATGGTAACCCAACCTAGCTGACTGGAGATTCCAAGATCTAGGTTCAAAAGGGAAAACAAATTTATATATACAACTCAGTGGAACACTAAGAAGGAATCATGAATTCCTAACCATTCTTATTATAATAGTGCTAACCTGGAAATGGATGAGGTTAAGATATACTTTTAATGACTCTTTAGCTCTTTTATAAGAGTGGGGTATTACCAGGATACTCTTTAAAGAAGTCACCTATGTGGGTGTGAAGGGGCCGCTTCTATGAGAATTTTCAAGGCTGAATTCTCTAAAAACACTCATGAAACCAGGCGGTATTCAGGGCCAAAATGAATACAAACATGAGAACCAAGCATATTTCGAAGAATATCTATGTAATTATTATGGATTTGATTTACTCCTAAAGTTGACAGTTCAAAGTTCTTTAACTACTGATCAACCATGTAAACTCCATAGTTTTTACTAAGGAAAGTTCAAAGTCTGAGACTACTTATCCTGACGTAGTTATCCTTCATGAGTAATCGTACACGTTTTTAAAATAAATTTCATTCATGTGGGGGATTGTTGGATTTATGAATAAAATTATTTTAATAAAATAAAGAATCACAATTTTATGTGAAAGGGTATGTCCTTTGTAAAGGACACAACCCTATGTGAAAGGGTGTGTCTTTTGTAAAGGACACAACCCTATGTGAAAGGGTGTGTCTTTTGGAAAATGATACAACCCTATGTGAATGGATGTGTCCATTTATCAAAAGACACAACTCTTACACGAAAAGATGTGACTATTTGAATGGCCACAAATAGTCTATAAATATGTGATTCATTTTGAGTTTTGATACAAGACACAAACTTTTCTTTAAAAAAACGCTTCTCCTACTTCTTTGTACGATTACTTAAATACTAGTGTTCAAGAGTCCTGTGATTGGAGTGCTACATTCATAGGTGGGTAATCCGTCCTATCCTGGGAGACAATTGTTTGTGATACCTTGAGCACCATAAAGGGAACAAAATTGTCTTAAGGAAACAACGCTATTGTTGGGTTCAGATTGATTTTGCCTTTCGTGTTTCCTTAAGTGTTTATGCAAAGGGTGCCAATAGCTCCAAGCATGGCAAGCTTGGTTGGAGCTCGAACAATGGAGAATTTGATACCTTTTTGAAAATGATTTTTTTTTTGTTGGGTTTTCTATTTGTTTCTCTCATTTCAAGGCCAATGCTTTTCAGAAAATGCATCCATTCATGTTTTGCTCTTCTTTTGGCTCTGTTCTATGTTTTGGTGCCTCTGTTTTTGTTGGTCGTTATGTTTTTGAGGACTAATTGTTTCATTCCGATAGGCTCGCCGAAGAGCAGTTCTGACAGTAGCAGTGTTGAGCCATGAGGCTTTGAATGTTTGGAAGAAGAATCCATTGATGGAAATTCTTTCATCATATAATTTTATTTGTTGATAATTTTCGGGTCGTTGTTAAATCCTGGATCCGTTCTCGAATTTTTGGCTTGAATTAGAAGCCGAAATTTGACCCTTCCAATTCAGTAAGCAATTACCATTACGATGTTCGTCTGCCTTGTTGGGTTTTATGCCCTAAAACTCGTAGATAGTTGTTGCAATTCTGGAGTGGTTAAAAATATGAGATAAATTGACTCCAAAATATTGTGCAAGTATACACAATCTAGTAGCAAGTGATAAGTATTTATCGTATCCACAGGGTCTTGAAATGCCTACCTCTATTGATTTAATTTGCCTTTTTAGTGATTTCAAAAGGTTGGTTAAATTGATTGGGTTTTTAAAATGTTGAAACAAAAGATATACTAAAGAAGTAAATGATTACGACTAGAGAAAACAAAATGGAAACAAACACAGGTTAAGACTTCTGTAATTGTTTATAAAAATGTTCCAGCAATTCTTTTGATCCGTCAATCTCACGCAGTATTATCAGCGGGATCCTCCCAGAATTTCGGATTTTTTGGAATATGTTTCAACTCCAATGAAGCTCTACCGATCAAGCACTAGGCAACTGGCAATCCCTAACTCAGTCACTGGCGTTCACCAATACACAATGATCTAGCGTGAATTATCGCCACACAACTCCTAAATCATCCCTGAAACTAGGAGAAGCTATACATACCGGCTAGCTAGGCGGGCACATAATGAAATTAAAGATCAACAATAAATCAAGATGGCGTAATCAAATAGAATTTCCAGATTTTATAAATATAACAATCACATAATTCTTAACCTATCCCTACAAAGCAATTAGTTCATGATTGAAAACATAAAACACGTTACAATCTCGATAAGCACATCCACAATACGAAGTACACAAGAAATACTAATCCTTTTAGTAATTGGGGAGATGAAACGGCTGCTCCAAACCACCAAGAACATGGAAGAACTTCGTCTTCTTGAGTTGAATCGCAAATGGTCTTCTTAGATCTCCATTCTGCCGTCAATTTGGCCTCCAGCCGATTGATTCGGTCTCCCAATCGTGAATAACTTTATCTTTGACGGCTTCTCCTTTTATAAGATGAGGTTTAACCTAATTAGGTTAAATTGGACACATGGCAGGCTTTCCAAGCTTCTTAGATCCGTAAATAATTCAGCTAACGCCACTTTATTAAAATGGATTACGAGCTGTTACGTGGCAGTTTTGCTCCCTGCTTTGCTGGATCACAGATTTTGCTCCTTCAAGTCGCTCAACAATATTTTTTGCACAAAATAACTTCCAAAGACTCCATTCTTCCAAATGGGTTAAAACATATAATATTCATCTAAAAGCAACCCTATTTAACACAAATGACACACAAAATACTATAGAACTAAGGCCTAAATAACTACCTTTTGGAGAGTTATCATACCCCCAAACTTGAACTATTGCGTGTCCCGAGCAATTCTAACTCACCTTCTCTTGAAAATTCAAAACATTAGTCATAGCACTGGTAAGTCCAATTTATTATACACTTAGAATCTCCCAATTTGCTTATCTTAGTTGAATTCATTGCAAAAAATGCTTTAAAATGAGTATAATATGTCTATAGGTCCTTGTCGAAGCTTTGGAATCAATTCAGAGCTTAAACGAGCGGAACTGGAGCGTAAAATGACTATTCTGCCCCTAGAGCCGTCACAACGTCGAGACACTACCGTCAGAGCGTCTGGACGCTGCACAAATTAGGAAAGGATCCTGGAGTTCGCGCGCGAGGCGAGAGCGTCGAGACGCTGTTGCCCTAGCGTCGCGACTGGGTATAAAGTGTATTTTGCAGATTTTTGCGTTTCTTCTTGGCTTTTTCCCCTAGACCCGATTTTTCCCTCTTCTCCCTTATACTATTCTGAATTCCCTTGTAATTTTAGTGAGTTTTATTATATTTTGGGATGGTTAATCGAGCCGAGGAGCTTAGTTGGAGCGTTTCGATGACCGGCTAAGTTCACGTCGTTGCAATTGGGGACTTCTAATGTAAGTTAGGCATACTCTTGAGACCTTGTTTATGGTTTTAGTGGAATTATTGTTGGTTATGTCTTGAATTCTCATTCTCAAATTACCATTACTTTGATAGAATAGTTTGAAAAACTATTTGCTTGATTTAAAGTAATTGCTTTACTAATTGGTTAGTGATAGATTTATTGTGTGATTGTGTTGAATGGAGTGTTATCTCATTTGATATATTTGCATGATAGATTTAGGAATTTGAGCTTAGAATTGTATGAATTTAGGTTGTTCCTAGTTTATGTGAATTTACTCAACGATCCAATTCGCTTAATGCGGTTAGGTTCATGTTTATGAATTCTAATTAGATTCTAACTTTGATGTTTTTGTCGAGTTGGAAGGTTATAGATCTTAATCATTGGTTCCAATGAATGTTGAGTAATCAATAATAATTCTTTAAATTTGAGTGTCAATGATTGAGTAGCTAAACCCAAGTTAGAATAACCAATTGCGCGATACCGAGGTGAGATTAACTAAACAACCTTTACTTTCCTGTTATTTTACTTTATTGCAGTTTTATTTGTTTCCAATCAATCCATCTTTCAAAACCCCCCTTTTTTAGTTACTAATTGAGAAATCTAATTAACTTAATTAATTATGCTGCTCCCTGTGATCGACCACGGCCACTACTGCTACAAGTTAGCTTTAGAGGTTGAGGATTATAAATTTATTTGATAAGAGACCTCGACAATCTCTTCCATCAAGCACAACTCAATCAAAATAGATATTCCAACACTACCTTCAACCTTTACTTAAGCATCCTGCAAAACCAAGCACTGTTGCAGCAAAATAATTCTTTCAGCTTTGAACAAATAATCACCAGCATTAACTCAATCATAAGAACTTACCACAGCTTAGTTCTATTATCAGACATATTTAAACACATTTTTAAGGGGTTTATATTTTTGTTTTTCAGACTTAAAGCAGCCGTACAGTCATAAGCTCTTAAGCATGGGATGACCCACTTTATGGTGCTGTATACCCTTGCCTCAAACTTATCACCAATTAGGCTAAATACTCATTGCTAGCTCAAAAATCCTTAGTTATTCTATCTCTTGCTTCTCAGAATGACGACATTTTATGATGAAGCTCACCGAAGCCCTGGGAGACAGAAAACTGCTAGATTATCATTCATCCTTCAAAACTTTTGCTCTATGAATTTTCTCAGCAAAATTTTCCAAAATTTTTCTTTTCAGCAAATAATTTTTATCATTTTTCCAATATTCTCTAGGTCATCTTTTGACGCAAAGACAAATTGTGGGTGTCACAAATGTCCCTGGTTACTCAATAACCTAGACAAATTTATTATGAAGGAGAGGAATGCTCAAGCAAAACAAGAGGAGTAGCTAAAAGTCCCCCATACTTAAATTATTCATTGTCCCCAGAATTAGCAACATGATAAGTATACCCCCAAACTTAATTTTTTTCTATATGAATTTTAAACTAAGCGTGGGACTAAGATTAAGCTTAAGGTGGATCAAAATAAGACAATGCTACCTCAGAACTTTTTGTTGTAGTCATGACTAGGCTAGAAGGAATGCTCTAGCAAAAAGTTTCTGGAGATCAGAACACCTTAATCTAATTAAGCTAACTAGTCCAAGCTTCAAGAATTCAGAAGAAAAATAAGTTAGATACTCATATGTGCCAAACAAAACAATATTTGATTTCATTAAAGATCAAGATCACAGATTTACGTAATCATGATAGAGATAGATTTTAAAGCAGCAAATAAAAAACAAAGAAGCAGAACATAACATAAGCAGAAAGAACAAAACACATGCAAGGCGAGCACAAAAAAAATCATTCATCAAAATATTCGCTCAAAGAAACTGAAACTTCCCTTTAATTCTTCTTTATGTTCAGGCTCGGAGTTTTCTTCTTCCTCTCGAATGATGGACGGGGTGAAATGCATGGGTTCATAAGATCATCAAGGAAAATTAGGAAGGCTTGATATGGCTTAAAAAATTCACTTGCATAGCCCTCCTCCTAGACAACCTCCACTGGGCAACTAATATTTCGTTGAAAACAACGTGGAGGAAGTCATGCAAATTAAATAGAGAATTAATCATTCCAGGGCTTCAGTGGAGAGCAACTCCATGAATAATAACCAAGAATCCTTCATTTTCATCAATGTTGGTGTAGAACTTCCGTTGTAGTTGATCAAAAGTGGGATCCGGCTTTGTGCACAACCGTTTCCAACCGTGATTAGTGATGTCCGTTTAAAGAAAATGTGGGAGCTCTTTGCCACCATCGAAGTCGCGCTCTATTCACTACTACAAAAATCACTTTTAATGACGGGCAATGCCCGTCATTAAAGACTTTTCATGACGGGCGCCGTCCGTCGTCTATACGAGTGTCGTCGTAACTTTTTATGACGGGCAACTTTTAATGACGGGCAATGCCCGTCATTAAAAGCTGTCCGTCATAACAAGGTACAATGACAGACGTTTTTCATGACGGGCAGTGTCCGTCATTAAAAGTCGTCCGTCATCAAAAGTCCGTCATTAAAGAGTATTTTCCAACCAGTCAGATTTTTAATGACGGGCAATGACCGTCATTAAAAGGCGTCCGTCATCAAAAGTCCGTCATGAAAAGTCCGTCATTGAAAGTGTGTTTTCCAACCACATGTCCGTCATTAAAGGTGTCCGTCATTAAATGTCTTTTTTAATGTCCGTCATTAAATGTCATTTTTTATGACAAGCATTGCCCGTCATTATTTTGTTCATAATTTAAATAAAAAAATTGTTGGTTGCCCGGTGGCAAACCAACAATATTTTCTTTATTTGTCAACCTGTAAAGAAAGTAACCTTAATCTTAAACGTGCAAAATTGCATAGAAATCAAATATTTGTCAAATTTCATTCCAATAAGCCAATGAACCAAATTTGTTCATACAATTTTTATTCATATAAGTTTAATATATGAATAAAACTACAAACACTTACACTTAAAAGCCTCAAAATTACTAAACACCTAGGATTAAAAGTCTACACCTATACCAAAAAAGAAAAATTCTCGTACATGCCACTTTCATTCTTGTCTTGCTCGTACATCAAACTTGAAGAACCTAAGAAAAACAAATTGTAATTAGGTTCGATACAACGCCAAAACAAGAACTCACATGACAAACATATGTCCAACAACTCGAAGAACCTAAGAAAAACAAATTTAGTTAACAATAAAATACACAAAAAAAACCAATCTCGATGAGTATCAGAAAAAATTGTTAGATAACCCAATAAACTCCAAAAGCTTACAAACTTCAAGATATAAAGTTTAACCCCTTCAGATAACCTGGAATGCTCTAGGTTTCTATACTTAACCTAGAGACATTACTAAAGTATCTATCCTAATTCTAACTGATTGCTCTAGAAATTTCGACAGCATAACGACATACATATGACTAACTAAAAAAATTTTCAACCTGTTAAACAAGAGAAACACACTTCTATATGAAAAAATCACCCAACTACAGTCTCACAACACTTCAGGTTCACAACAAGACCCCAAATATCTTAAAACTAAGAAAATTAGTTTTAACATGAAAAACTAATAAGTGACAGACTTTTAATGATGGAAAAACTATAAATATCCATCGCCTTACAACCGAAACAAGGAATCCTACACTTAAAAGAAATGAGCTTAACATTGAAACTAATAAGTGTACAACCAGAACAAGCACATCCTACACTTAAAAGAAATGAGCTTAACATCGAAACTAATCAGTGGAGTTACAAAACTCTCCAAAGTAGCATAAGTAAATGAAAGATCATAGTTACAAAAGCTCTATGCAAGAACTTCTTAAATTAACACGATATTAGATAGAGAGATGCCATAAACAGAAAATAATGAAATACTTTGCATTCTACTCCCCCCAATATTTCTGAAAAGTTAATTCCTTGTCACCTACTCCCCCCCCCCCCCATATTTCTGAAATTTTTGTTCTCACTATTTATGTTCTTTATATCATAAGTTCCCATGTGCTACAAGGAGAAATGGAAATTCAAGAGAAAGACAAGGATCATATGCTAATCCCTAAAAGAATATTTGGTTATGCAACAAGGAAATGAACAACCATCCTTAGCTCAAGATCGAAACAATTCAGTTTTTTTATGCAAACATACATAATGAACAACCATTCTAGTTTTAGAATTAGTCCTCTAGCACCCCAAAAACAAAGAAATAGCTTTTACCATTAGAAGGTCTCTCTCTATCTCTCTCTAGTCAAATCAAAGCATCTCAAAAACAAAAACAACTAAAAGAACTATCTCACATACTAAGATAAATCCTTTCCCAAGCAGAACCAAGAAGCCACTTCCCCAATTTCTTGAAACAAGAAGAACACCATATCTCAGAGATAACAGATAACGCTTTCAGCGAATGAATATCCAAGTTTCTAACGCTTTCAGCGAATGAGAAAACGATTTTCTCTTGGAATACAGGGTTTTGGCCTACACCTAACCATTCAAATTCAAAGTAATTTCATTTAAATCCAAACCCACAAGCTTGAGAAAGTAGAGATTTTTTTTTAAAAAAAAAACAGACACACATACCTAATCATGGTGTGGTTTGCTTTGTGGAACCATTATATACAAGGTCGCATAAGTAATCAGTCTCAAGCAGCCCTCTGTTCTCCAAGTCGCATCAATCAACAACTACAGATTCAATGAAAAAAAGGTCAAATAAAGAAAAGGTCAAATAAAGAAAATGTCAAGTTGTAGCCTTCCGCCGTAGCCACTAAGGGCTCTTTGTGTAGGTTGATGGTGTACCCTCTTGGACCACCTTCTCCTTCCTCCCCTTCATTTTCTCAGCCATATTTGTAGTCGGCTTTTTCGATTACACGTACAACTAGTAGAAAGAGTTCATAAAGAATGTAAACAACAACATGAAATTGATAAAACAATCTCGATGAATCTACATCTGAAGCGAGAGTAGTGTAAAATAAAAAAACAACAATGTCAGAGGCAATCTATTTCAATCCGTTTGAGCAAAGAAATCAGAACTTTAGGTAATCTAAAAATGGAACATCGAGAGAGACCTCTTGTGTCATATATTGACTTGCTCAATGATATTGTGTTAGAGTATATCCCTTGCACCTGAGACGAGATGATAATAATTAACAAATTCTTAGATCTTTTTAGAGTATATCCTACAAGTTTAGGAAGATAGTTAAATGCAATTCAAATGCACCATAGTAAGGAAAGTTAAATGCAATTCAAATGCACCATAGTAAGAAAGATAGTTAAATGCATATATTATTTAGGCAAGATTAAGTAGGATCTTTTTGGATAACTATTATACTTCAATTACAAACTACCTCAATGAACCCCATACAAACCCCCACATAAACACCAATGGAACCAAAATTATGCTGTCATGAAAGTTTGAACCAACTTTTTTTATAGTTCTTCCCACATGAGCTCAATCGTTTACAAATATGTATGTTATATGACCCACATCTATTGCACCCAATCAAAGACTTGACACAAAATCAGATGCTAGGTACCCATTATCAAAACAACCACCATGCTGACATAATAAACCTTTGAACATCTCTAGTTTTCTTATAATTCTTAGATAGAACCAGAAACCTTATAAAAAAAGAACAGTCTATTCTAGCTAAACTTATATATTTAACATTCATTCATGTGTTCTTTAAGGAAATGTGTACAATTCAATCATTATACCTTAATCATTACTGGATAGCCAATTTCCTATACGAGTTTTATTGCTTCTTCGATGCTCTGGAATATGAGACAACCACAACATATTAAAGGTATGAAAAAATAATTGCTTTGCTAAGTCAGTTGCAAAGCAAGCAAATAACATGATGCCTACTGACCAACGATATACTTGTAAAAGACCATCACTTCCTGGAACAGTTGGTACACTTGCTTTTTTCATTGTATAGTGACAGTTGATTTCTCACCCATAACTCGGATGCCGTCAGGCTGCACAATGCATCAAGAGTTTCTGTTTCCCCCACAAAATGTATAAACGATTATAGCAGCTTGGAATTGAACTATTACATCAGCCACATTAACTAGGAAATCTTAAAGCACTTACATTAGGTCCAATAAAATTGATTCCATGTTCTCTTGGCCAAGGATTTTATGGCAGCAATATAACCATTGGAGCAAGAAAAAGGAAAGTCATTTACTCACATAAGAAAGTTATAAACCAAGCATACATAAAAGACCACAACTTTCTCCCCAAAAATCCCTGCACAAATAAATCATACATCCCTCATTTTACAGCCTACACAACCAAACAAAACCCCCCAAAATTTCCCATATGTGAAGTCCCAGTTTCAAACAAGCCACAAAGAAACACATCTTCAACATTCACCAACAGCAGAAGGAAAAAAAATCTATACAAGTTCAGCAAGAAAAAAAGGGTAAAGTTACCAATTTAGGTGAATTTCATTTTTTTAAAAACTTCAGTGCCTTTTCTTTTCATCCATCATTAAATCTCCACGTTTTTTTTTCATGACTGTCATTATAGACTTCACCCTCCAATTAATTGAAAAATAACAAAATAATTGAAATTCCAATGTCAACCATCAATTGCCTAGTACTCAACTTCGAACCTACAGTTCAACACACTCCCTTTTACCTCCAGAATACATAAACTTCCACGGAAACAAAAACTTCAAAACGACACAATGTAATACAGTAGAGCCCAAAAAATAAAAAAATAAATAAATAAAGAAGTAGTTAAAGAGAAGAGAAATGCGGAGTTGCGGTGCCGAAGGTTGAAGAAGGGGAGAGTTGCGGGAGGATTGTTGATCATATTAATTTCACATCTCTGATCATATCGACATCATGTCAATATCTCATCATATTCAACATACTTATTAACATTAAATATAAACATATTGAAACTACTAAGTTATGATTCAAGAACACACACAATTGATTCAAATATGAAAATATATCTACCAAAAGTATAATCTTAACTCTAAAAAATAATTCTTTTAGAAGCTACCAATTCTTCTAATAACCATTATTGTTCGAAAGTTGAGGGACTAAAATAGACATTTTAAAAGTTCAGAGACAAAATAGAACAAACTTGAAAGTTTAGGTACTAAATTGGATATTTTAAAAGTTCAGAGACCAAAATAAAATAAACTTGAAAGTTTAGGAACTAAAATAGAATTTAAACTCTTTTTTTTTCAATAAATGAATAAAGAATGGAAGATTATGAACAAAACTTTAAATTCGAACTAAATAAATAAATAAAATCAACTAACTTTGAGATTTGTTTTTTTTTTTTTTTTTTGAAATACTTTGTTATTTGTATTTAAGTGACCGAGTTAGAGGACAATAGTTTAATAGCTTGAAACTTCGTATTAAAATCATTGAAGAACATGCCTCAATCAACCAGGACACAAGATCGTAATTCATAAATAGGTCAAGAACCAAATCCATCTGCAATCTAACTTCTTTTCATACAAATTCTCTGTCGATTCTGAAAATCTAGGGACAGATTAAAGAGAAACTTTAAAATCTTAACTTCTCATTACATTAGTCTAGAACTTCTTATCAATCTGAATAAAAGCCGAGATTAAAAATCAAGTGCTTATTTACGAAAACGAAGCTGTAAATTGAAAGAAACCACTGCACAACATACGTCACGAATTGAAAACGAATACAATTTCAATCGTTTCTTGGAGAAAGATAGATCACCAGATTTTGAGAAAACGAAAGAAACCCAAAATCAACCGACCAAGAAACGAACAAATAGAGGGCAAAAAAAACCACAAGAGCAACAAAGAAGCAAGAACTCTCGGATCAAAATCGAAAAACGAAACAGAACAAATATGGAACGACAAATAATTGAACAGACCCAACTACGAAAATCCTTCAAATGCAAGAAATCAAGAGAAAAAATAAAACGAAAAGAACGAGACCATACCTTGAGATCAAGAAAGAGCGCGACGAAATGGGAAGAGCGAGCTTGGAAGAAACAACGGAGAGAGCTTTCAAAGAAAATCTGGACAAATTCCAAAAACAAAAATAAGTTTTTTAAAGCTGGAGCGGCCGAAGGGGAGCTGCGGTGCCGAAGGTTGAAGAAGGGGAGAGTTGCGGCACCTGAAGGTAGAAGAAGAGCTAGGGTTAGGATGTGGGCCTTCGAGGAGAGAGAAAAGCAATGTTTTCTTTTTACCGTTTAAAAAAAAATTAAAACGGGTTTTTAATGGCGGGCTATGCCCGCCATTAAAGGTTACTTTTAATGACGGGCAATGCCCGTCATTAAAAGTAAGTTTTTTCGGAAAAACGCGCGTCCGACATTAAAAGTGGCGCGCGTTTTCCGCCCGTCATTAAAAGTCCCGTCCCCTTTTTTCTGTCCGTCATTAAAGGCTGTTTTTGTAGTAGTGATTAGAACATCTCGCTTAAGGACTTCTTGATATTTTTGTCTTGCCTCTTCATGGATAAATCTCCCGTACCAAAATCTTTCATCACTCAACTTCTTCACTCAATTTCATCTCAGTCTCAACTTCTTCACTCAATTTCATCTCAGTCTCAACTTCATTCCCCTGATCTTCTTTTTTCCTCTTTTGGCTTTTTTTTTTTTTCGTTCTTAGACCTAGTCTTCTTTATCTTTGGTCTCTACGAAGCCTCTTCAACCCTCTTTTCCATCGTATCCTTATCTACCGGCACTTCTTCTTGCGTCTCTCTTTCTTTCCTTGCTGGTGTTTTTTCCCTTACAATAATAATACACACGGAAAAAAAATCACATCAGTAGTAATAAAAGATGAGAGTGAAAAAGGTACCTGATGGGAGCTCGTATGAATAGGGCACTAACTCAAAGATCTTCACACAAATAATTAGCCCCTAATTATCTCCTAATTAATTTAAGTTACCGTTTTAACTTCATGGTTGCATGGAAAATTTTTTATTATCTGTCAAACGGTAAGATCTTCCATTTACTGTGCTCCCTCTGTGTGTAACAACCATAATGCCATCTCCCCTCTGCTCAACACATGACATCTTTGGTAATTAACTGCATGCCCACTTAATTATCCTACTAACAACAATAAAATCTCAACGGCAAAATTATAATCTTATCTCACAAAAAATCTTAACCGAATAAAATCTTTGATCTTCTCAACAAAACTATGAAATCAATTTTTTTTTTTAAATAACATTCACAAGATATATTATTTTAAATCTGGAAAAAAACTTTGATCTTCAAAATAAAATCTAAACTGACCAATAAAATAAATAAAAAATGAAAATCTAATCGAATAAAAATCAAATCAAATCAAAATAATATCAAAACATAAAATAAATCAAAACTAATATAAAAAAAAAACGAGATCAAATAATGGGAGCTCTTGATTAGAATGCTAAAACTTTGCTCCCTAAAAACATGCGCTCCCCTAATCTGCCAGCAACTTCAGAGAGAGATATTTCGAACGAAACTCCTCCCTCCAGTAATGCTTTATGTGCTGCCCTTTTTACTTTAGACTCACAACCATCATCAACACATTGTCTAACCATAGATGCATCATTCGATAAATAGAACTTCACCTCATGGAAAAATTCTTTCATCTGTCTTTTTGATAAACCAGGAGGCAATGATAGCGCAATTTATTGTGCTATATTTTAGATGATTTTATCGTTAGTCTTGAGTATTATTTGGGCATTTTTATCTCTATTTGGTTTTGTTTTGTAGGAATCAAGTATTTCAATGGGAATCGACATTTTTGAGCTTTACCGATGATTTAGGAGCTAAAGAATAAGTTCGGGCCAAGAAAATAGTGAAGGAAGAACAATTAAAGGCCTAGCGTTGAGACGCTAGCCCTTGGAGCGTCTCAACGCTGGGCGCAAGGCAGCACGCGTGCAAATTCGAGGCAACGTCGAGACGCTACCTCCACAGCGTCTCGACGCTGCGAGCTTTCCAGATTTAATTAGGGCGTACATGACACAGCGCCTCGACGCTGTCACGTAGAATCGGCAGTATATAAAGAAAATGATGCTTTCAGATTAGGGGAGCTGTTTTGGGGAGAGAAAAACGACTTCTAGAGAGAGAAAACGGACAGAACAAGGCAGAGAGCGAGGGAGCTTGATTTTGGGAGCTTGGATCGAGAGGTTCGTGACGGGAACGCACGGGAATCACGGCCAACGAGTTTAATCTTTCTCCCCTATTTCTTGTACTGAGTTTTAGCATGTTTGGGACAAATTTCGCTTGTATTGTAGAGACCATGAGTAGCTAGATTTCGTTTCTTAGGGGCTTGATGTAGCCATTAGTTTGTATGGATTAATTTACGACTTTTTAGGACGTTTCGTAACGCGGTTTATTTATGCAATTGTATGATTGATGCTTATAATCTCTTGATCACGGATTGTATGTTGTTGTTTCTGTACTAATCGCTCGAGAGAGGGTAGTTTAGATTAGACTCTCAATTGCATGACTTAGGTAATTCGTTAATCGGGAGAATTGGAATTGCTTGAGAAAGCGTCATGAGGATTGTTCTTATTGCTTAGGCTTATTGTTGAAATTAGATAGGGATATCAATTTCTTAATTCGCTTAAAGGATTAATTGCACTCGGGAGAGGCTTTTAATTATTCATAATACTTGGTTTATGAACTTGTTACGAATTTGTTCTTAATTATTCGTTAAATTAATTCATGCATCTAATAGGTGAAATCAATTCCCTAAGGCCTTTCTCCATTGAGTTTCCATATTTAATTGCTTTGATTAGTTTTTAATTGTTTTGCATATCTCTCGTTTATTTTCTCTAAATAAAATTGGGCAAATATACATTTAATAATTAGGGGAACTAGAAAACCAATCCAGAGGACGAAATTCGATTTTAAATCACTATATTATAACTTGGGCCCGTACACTTGCGGTTAGCAATTTGCGTATCAAGTTTTTGGCACCGTTGTCGGGGATTGACAATTATTTAGTTCGCTTAATATTTTGGGGAATTTGCTTGGTCTTACTTTAGAGTGTATTTTATTGTGTTTGTCTTATTTTTCATTTTATTCTTTATTTTTGTTGTTTTTGTTTTATTTTTTTTTGTTTTTTTTTTATTGTAGGTTGTGATTGTGTATGCGAAAGGATAAGGACACTCTGTTAGTGCCCTTTGATTTTGAAATCGAAAAGACTTGCAAAAAGAACAGGAAAGAGAAGAGGGAAAGACTTGCATCAATGGCCAATCCAAATCCACAAGATGAGCAGAAGCTGATACGAGACTATTTCCAGCCTACTTTTCCTTATCAACAATCTGGGATAGTCTACGCACCGATTAATGCAAATAATTTTGAGCTGAAAACTGGTCTCATCCAGATGGCTAGAGATAGTGCATTCAGAGGATTCCCCTCTGAGGATCCAAACTCTCATCTGAAATATTTTCTGGATATTTGTGGTACTGTGAAGTTGAATGGCGTTACTGAAGATGCCATACGCTTACGATTGTTTCCTTTTTCTTTACAGGACAAAGCTAGGGACTGGCTTCAATCACTTCCACGTGGGAGCATTACTACGTGGGATGCGTTGGTTCAGGCTTTTCTTGCCAAATATTTCCCACCTGCAAAGACAGCTAAGTTGAGGACTGAAATTGGAAATTTTAAGCAAAAAGATGATGAACAGCTGTTTGAAGCTTGGGAGCGCTACAAGGAATTACTGAGAAAGTGCCCACAACATGGCTATCCTGACTGGTTACAAATTCAATTATTTTATAATGGTCTGAATGGTACTACTAAAACTATTTTGGATGCAGCTGTAGGAGGCACGTTACTTTCTAAAACTGTGGAAAGTGCTCGAACTTTGCTAGAAGACATGGCCACGAACAGTTATCAGTGGCCATCTGAACGTTCATCCTCTAGAACTGTAGCTGGGATTTATGAGATAGATAATGTCTCAGCTTTACAAGCTCAAATGCACTCTTTGGCTAATGCTTTTATGAAATTCTCTGCTACAGGGAATTCACAATCCATTGAGTCAGTTGCAGCAGTTGAGGCATCCCAAGTTTATGATGGTTCAAACATAGAGCAGGCACAGTATGTGAACAACAAAAATTCTGGCTTTAGAGGTAACCAAAATTCTTTACCTACTCATTATCATCCAGGGCTTAGAAATCATGAAAATTTTTCCTATGCCAATAATAAAAATGTCTTGCAACCACCTCCTGGATTTATGTCTGCACCTGCACAACAAGAAAAGAAATCTTCCTTAGAGGACTTAGTTGGTCAATTTATTAATGAGTCTAGGTGTAGGACTAATAAGATTGAGAACATGCTAGACACTGTTAGTAGCACTGTTAATAGTCATGGGACTGCCATTAAAAACATGGAGGTTCAGATTAGTCAAATTACATCCTCATTGAATGCCATGCAAAAAGGTAAGTTTCCTAGTGACACTGAGGTAAATCCACGAGAGCACTGTAAAGCTATTACTTTGAGGAGTGGGAAGCAGCTTGAGGTTCCAGAAAAGCAGCCTACTGAGGATCCTATCGTCAGTGAGGAAAAGGAGATTGAAGCACAGACCGAAAAGGGAGCAACATCGACGTCGAAGATTGAAAAATCTACTAGTTCTATTCTCCCTACTCATTCTACTTCTATTCCTTATCCTCAACGTTTTCAAAAGAAAAAGATTGATGCTCAGTTTGCTAAGTTTCTGGATATTTTTAAGAAACTCCATATTAACATTCCTTTTGCAGATGCTTTAGAACAGATGCCTAACTATGTTAAATTCATGAAGGAAATAATGACCAAAAAGAGGAAGTTAGAGGCTTATGAAACTGTGAATCTCACTGAGGAGTGTAGTGCCATATTACAGAGAAAGTTACCCCAGAAACTGAAAGATCCAGGGAGTTTTACTATTCCTTGCACTATTGGTAGTTCGTCCTTTAATAAAGCATTATGTGATCTTGGTGCTAGTATTAATCTGATGCCTCTGTCTGTGTTTAGAAAATTAGGTCTTGGAGAGGTACATCCTACTACTATTTCTTTGCAGTTGGCTGATAGATCGATGACATATCCTAGAGGTGTGATAGAAGATGTTTTAATTAAAGTTGACAAATTTATCTTTCCTGCAGATTTCGTGGTTTTAGACATGGAGGAGGATGCTGAGATCCCCATTATTTTGGGTAGACCATTCCTTGCCACGGGACGTGCCTTGATTGATGTGCAGCAGGGTAAGCTAACTTTGAGAGTCAACGAAGAAGAGGTAGTTTTCAACATTTATCGATCCATGAAATATCCAGATGAGATTAGTACATGCCATAGGATAGATATTGTTGATGCTACTATTGCTGAGAGTAGGGATGTTGTTATGCCTGCTGATCCTCTGAAAATAAGCATGTTAGATCTAGCTGTTGAGCATTTAGGTGATTTAGACCAGGATATTGCTTTCTTCTGTGATGCTTTGAATCATTTTCCTGTTGAGCGCAAAATGAAATGCAAGGTCATGGAATTAACTGTTAAGGAGGATGTTCCTATTAAAGTTTCTGCACCTGAGTTGAAACAATTACCTGCACATCTTAGATATGCTTTCTTAGGTGAGTTATCCATGTTTCCTGTTATTATATCTGCTTCTCTGAATAAAGTAGAGGAAGAAAAACTGTTGAGAGTACTGCGTGATCATAAATCTGCTTTAGGTTGGTCCATCGCTGATATAAAAGGTATTAGTCCATCCATAGTCATGCATAAAATTTTAATGGAGGATACTTTTACCCATCAGTTCAACCTCAGAGACGTTTGAACCCAGCAATGAAAGATGTGGTAAAAGCTGAGGTATTGAAACTTTTAAATGCAGGGATTATTTATGCCATATCTGATAGTTCTTGGGTGAGTCCTGTGCAGGTTGTATCAAAAAAGGGAGGGATGACTGTAGTCAAGAATAAAAAGAATGAATTCATCTCTACTAGGACTGTGACTGGGTGGAGAGTGTGTATTGATTACATGAAGTTGAATAATGCTACTAGAAAAGATCATTTTCCTCTTCCTTTTATTGATCAGATGCTTGATAGACTTACAGGTTATCCTTACTATTGTTTTCTTGATTGTTATTCAGGTTACAATCAAATTGCTATTGCTCCTGAAGACCAAGAGAAAACGACATTCACATGTCCTTATGGTACCTTTGCCTTTAGACGAATGCCATTTGGGTTGTGTAATGCCCCTGCTACATTCCAACGTTGCATGATGGCCATCTTTGCTGACATGGTTGAGGAGATTATGGAGGTTTTCATGGATGATTTCTCTGTGTTTGGTTCCTCTTTTGATGCTTGTTTACATAATCTTTCTCTTGTTCTGCAGCGTTGTCAAGAAACTAACCTTGTGTTAAACTGGGAAAAATGCCATTTTATGGTAACTGAAGGTATAGTTTTAGGGCATAAAGTATCTGAAAAGGGTTTAGAGGTGGACAGAGCCAAGATAGCGGCCATTGAACAACTACTCCCTCCTACGAATGTCAAGGGAGTCAGGAGCTTTCTAGGACATGCAGGGTTTTACAGGCGCTTTATTAAAGATTTTTCGAAAATTGTTAAACCCTTATGTAATTTGCTTGAAAAGGACTCTGCTTTTGTTTTCTCTGATGAATGTATGCTATCATTTAATTTGTTGAAAGATAGGTTGACTACTGCTCCTATTATTGTTGTGCCTGACTGGAGTCAACCTTTTGAAATTATGTGTGATGCTAGTGATTATGCTGTAGGAGCAGTATTAGGGCAGAGACGTGATAAATTTTTCAGGGCCATTTATTATGCAAGTAGGACTCTGGATAATGCACAACAAAACTACACTACCACTGAAAAAGAAATGCTTGCTGTAGTGTTTGCTTTTGATAAATTTAGGCCTTATCTGTTAGGAACTAAAGTTATTGTGCATACTGACCATGCAGCTCTCAGGTATTTGTTTGACAAAAAGGATGCCAAGCCTCGTTTGATTCGATGGATTTTATTGTTACAGGAATTTGATTTTGATGTGAAAGACAGGTGATAACTGCCCAAAAGGTAGTTATTTAGGCCTAAATTATATAGGGATTTGTGTGTCCTTTATGCTTATTAAGGTTGGTTTTGGATAGATATTACATGTTTTAACCCATTTGGAAGAATGGAAGCATTGGAAATCACTTTGTGCAGATTATGCTGCTGAGCGACTGGAGGGAGCAAATTCTATGCTGCAGCAAAACTGGGAACAGAAACTGCCACGTCACAGCTCGTTAGCCAACTTCATTAACCGACTTCTGTTGAGTTATTTTCGTGATAAAGGATCAAGGAGAGCCTTACACGTGTCCTAGTTGACCTAATTCAAGCCTCCCATTCTTCTATAAA
Organism: Luffa acutangula; assembly: GCA_036850905.1. Taxonomy (NCBI): domain Eukaryota; kingdom Viridiplantae; phylum Streptophyta; class Magnoliopsida; order Cucurbitales; family Cucurbitaceae; genus Luffa; species Luffa acutangula. The sequence goes on along the minus strand of CM072097.1, from coordinate 39,002,740 downwards.
AGGAAGTAGCCGTCAAAGTCAAATTCATTCCATATTTTCCCTTGGAAGCCGAATAGTATAGGGAGATTGAAGATCATCAAGAACACTATCATCCGCGAGCTGATTAGGGAGTTTACTTTCTTTATTAACTTGTGGTTATGGATATGCATACTCAGATTGTAATTCGTATTCCTATGCCTATTATGAACTAAGTAGCTTAAGGTGTTGGTTAGGAATAATGTGATTACTGTGCTTCATCTCTAGTAATAAATTGACTATCGCATTTTTGTTAATTGTTGTGCTTATTCTCATTTTATGCCCGCCTGGCCAGCCGGTATGGATAGCTCTCTCTAGTTTCAGGGATGATTTAGAGAGTGTGTGGCAATTATCCACACTACGATCATTGTGTATTGGTGAACGCCAGTGACTGAGCTAGGGATAGCCAGTTGCCTAGTGCTTGATCGGTCGTACTTCATTGGGTTTGAAACATATCCCAAAAGATCCGGAGTTCCGGGAGGAATCCGCTAATAATATTGCGAGAAATGCATGATCAATAATATTGCTAGAGCATATCTTAGAACAATCACTAAAGCCTAACCAGCGCCTGTCTTTAATCTGTCTATCTATTTGTTTACTCGTTGTTCTGTCATTTATTTTTCTTCAGCATAATTCCGATAAAACCCAATCATTTTATTATTCTCGAAACCATTAAAAAGTTACACAAAAATAGATAAAGTGGAAGCTCATTCAGACCTTGGATTGATAATATTACTTGCTGCAGACTGTGTATACTTGCACAGGAATTCTAGAGTATTTTATACTATATTTTTACGCACTCTAGGAACCCAACAAGTTTTTGGCGCCGTTGCCGGGGACTTGAATAAGTTTTTATCTGATCTGTTTTGTGTATGTGTTTTAGTGGTTTGGTGCTAGAACTTTTTGACTGTTTCTTTTGTTTTTACATGTGTGATTTTGGTGCATGAGCGATCCGCCTGGGGTACGATTTGAGCTTGATCCAGAAATTGAAAGGACATTTAGGAACAGAAGGAGGGAGCAGCGCAGAAACCAGATGGAGAACGCCCCACAACTTCCGCAGGTTCATGAAGGTCCAGCAGCAGCGAACCCCCAGCAGAATCCGTTGCTGCAGCAAAACCCACTGTTTGAGCAAAATGAGCAGCGAAATAATCAGGCTGAGAATCCTATCTTGATAGCGAACGATAGGACCAGAGCCATTCGAGCATATGCTGTCCCGATGTTTAATGAGTTGAATCCAGGGATTGCACGTCCCCAAATCCAAGCGGCAAATTTTGAAATGAAGCCGGTAATGTTTCATATGTTGCAAACCGTGGGGCAATTCCATGGTTTGACATCTGAAGACCCTCATTTACATCTTAAGTCTTTTCTAGGAGTTAGTGATTCTTTTGTAATTCAAGGAGTGCCTAGAGATGCTCTTAGATTAACTTTATTCCTGTATTCTCTTAGAGTTGGAGCAAAGTCATGGTTAAACTCTTTTGCTCCAGGATCAATTAGGACGTGGGATGAGTTAGCTGAGAAATTTTTGAGTAAATATTTCCCACCTAATAGAAATGCTAAATTAAGGAGTGAAATAGTAGGGTTTAGGCAACTTGAGGATGAGACTTTTAGTGAGGCTTGGGAGAGGTTTAAGGAGCTTTTGCGAAAGTGTCCCCACCATGGTTTACCTCATTGTATTCAAATGGAAACATTTTACAATGGTTTAAATAGAATAACCCAAGGTATGGTCGATGCCTCGGCTGGAGGGGCCCTTTTGGCAAAAACTTTTGATGAAGCTTATGAAATTTTAGAAAGAATATCTATTAATAGTTGTCAGTGGTCGGATGTTAGAGGCATAAATAAAAAGGTTATGAGTGTATTAGAGATTGATGGTGTGTCCACCATTAGGGCTGATCTTGCAATGATTGCTAACGCTCTTAAGAATGTGACAGTGATTAGTCATCAGCATCCGCCGGTTGTGGAGCCTGCTGCAGTGGTGAATCAAGTCACAGAGGAAGCATGTGTCTATTGTGGTGAAAATCACAACTACGAGTTTTGCCCCAGCAATCCAGCTTCTGTGTTTTTTGTAGGTAATCATAGGAACAACCCGTATTCTAACTTCTATAATCCAGGTTGGCGCAACCACCCCAACTTCGCATGGGGAGGACAAGGAAGCAGTGTGCAAGCACAACAAAAGGTGAACCAGCCGGGATTTGCTAAAGCGCAGGTAATGCCCCAACAAAACAAGCAGGCTTTGCCCCAGCAAAATTCGGGGAATTCTCTCGAGGCGATGATGAAAGAATTTATGGCTCGTTGATGGACCGCAAAGTGCACGGGCCGCAAGTAATATAAAACGGAAAGTATTCCGAGTATCGAATCCTCAGGGACTGGATTTATTCAATTAATTACCGCAAATAATCTTGCTTAACTTTATTTAGAGAACAAAATCTAATGCCGAAAAGAATAATAAAAAGCTAATCTAGAAAGCAAAAGATAAATTGAGACACAATTTGATGGGATAATTCTAGAGTTGTTGATTTTACCAATTGGACCTTTAATGCTTAATCAATTAACTAATATGGATTAACAAATCATTTGATTCATAAGTCTAGAAACCTAATGACAAGGATTCTCCTGTCGGTCTCCTCCTATCTCATACCTTTCAATAAAGAATCTCCTTTCAGTCTCATCTTTATTTACTTAGCATGGCATTACGACCCTTCAGTACAACCTCTAACGTTATTTATTTTATCCCGTGTCACCCGGGTAAATAACCGTTAGTCATGCATTCAGTTCTAGTCTAAGCTTCTCCCCGTCGAGTCTCCACTTAGTAACAATTCATTTAATCAGTGATCAGTTGATTAAAAGCATTACGGACAAAATGCACAAATGAACAATAATGACAATTAAACCACATCAATTCATTAATTCAGCAGAGGTTCAACATCTAAATCAATCTCATAGAATTTAGGAATTTACTACTCATAATCACTAAAATTCAATAATTCCTAATCACAACAATTCTAAAAACTAAAACATAAAGGAAAAGGGAAGAGAAATGCTCATAAAAGTGTCGATCTCCTCGATCCCGCACAGACCTCCTTCGATCCCGAGCTCCAAAGATCTTCAACAAAGCTCCAAAACTCTCCCAAAAATCCCAAATTTTAGTGTAGACTCTAGAATGGGGTGAAAACCCACAAATTGGCACACAAAATATGGATGCAAAAGGCTCCCAGCAGGCGTAGCGTCGAGACGCTACAAGGACAGCGTCGAGACGCTCTGACGTCATCTTTTCTTGGGCTCCAAGACGTTGCAGCGTCGAGACGCTACATAGACAGCGTCGAGACGCTCTCGCGATTCCAGATTTTTTCGCATAGCTGCCTAGCGTCGGGACGCTCCAGGCTTAGCGTCTCGATGCTAGGCCCTGAATCTTCAATAATGGCCCGATTTTGACTCCATATTTGGGCCTCCAACTTTCTTTTGGCCCAAATACTTCTTGTAATGGATTTTGGGCACTTTTCTTGACCCAACTTGATACTTTAAGACTTGAAATTCATGAATTTGGGCTTCTAATTCATTCTTCTTGGCTTTTTTGGACTTGGATCAACAATGAACTTCTTCAAATTGCTAAAAAAAGCCTAAAAAATCATCCAAAATCTCTCAAAATTCCGGTTTTTCTTCTTTGACTCGGTTTTCTGAAATTTAAACAGAAAATAGCATTAAAGTACACAATTCAAGCATAAAACTAGCTAAAATTAATAGGAAAATGATGACATTTTTGCATGTCATCACTCGTACAGATGCCGCAATTCAAAGTAATCAAGCTTCGATGAGAGCCCTGGAATTGCAAGTGGGTCAACTAGCTAATGAGCTGAAGGCAAGGCCTCAAGGGAAACTTCCCTCGGATACTGAACACCCTCGAAGGGAAGGTAAGGAGCAGGTAAAGGCAGTAACTCTTAGGAGTGGTAAGCCATTAGAAGAAAAAAATGAGACTAGTAAGACCCAGGATATAAATAGAAATAATGATAAAAATGTTGTTGTTGAGAAAGAGTTGGAGATTGGTCAGGGTGCTAGAGGCAACAATAAAAATGCTGGAGCATCTGGTTCTGTTCCAGATGTGGAACCACCTTATGTGCCGCCCCATCTTATGTACCACCTCTACATTTTCCACAAATGAAAAAGCCTAAGAATCAGGATGGTCAATTTAAAAAGGTTTTAGAGATTCTTAAGCAATTGCATATAAATATCCTTTAGTAGAAGCTATAGAGCAAATGCCTAATTATGCTAAATTTCTTAAGGATATTTTAACTAAAAAGAAGAGGTTAGGTGAGTTTGAAACTGTATCTCTTACTGAGAAGTGTAGTGCTATTTTTAAGAATGGGCTTCCACCCAAGGCTAAGGATCCAGGATCATTTACTATACCTGTGTCTATAGGTGGAAAAGAGTTAGGTAGAGCACTCTGTGATTTAGATGCGAGCATTAACCTAATGCCTCTTTCGGTCTATCGGAAGTTAGGTATTGGTGAAGCTAGACCTACCACAGTCACACTCCAATTAGCTGATAGGTCTATCACATAACCAGAGGGTAAAATTGAGGATGTCTTAGTAAAAGTGGATAAATTCATATTTCCTGTTGATTTTATTATTTTAGATTATGAGGCTGATAAAGATGTCCCAATTATTCTAGGTCGTCCATTTTTGGCTACTGGTAGGCGTTAATAGATGTTCAAAAAGGGGAATTAACAATGAGAGTCTGTAATGAGGAAGTAAAATTTAATGTGTTTAAAGCCATGAAATATCCAGACGAAATGGAGGATTGCTCCTTCATTAGGATTCTGGAGAGCACAGTTATTGAGACAACAATACAGGATTCGGCTAGTAAGCATTCGGAGGAGCATGGAGAGGTTAGTATTGAAGATTTAGAAGTTTGTTCGTTAGAAAGAAAAAATGAAAAAGAGTTGTTTAGGTGTGAAGATGTTTTTGAGTCTTTAGATTTAGATCAAAGGAAGACTCCTCCTATTAAGCCATCCCTGATTGAGGCACCTACTTTAGATTTGAAACCCTTGCCGGATCATCTAAAGTATGTGTATCTTGGGGAAGGAGAGACGTTGCCCATTATTGTTGCATCAGATTTAATGCCGGAGCATGAAGAGGCCTTAATAAAATTGCTGCAGCAATACCGCAAGGCTATAGGTTGGACGTTGGCTGACATTCAGGGAATTAACCCATCTTTTTGTGTGCACAAAATCACTCTAGAGGAGGGATCTTTTAGGAGTATTGAGCAACAAAAAAGGCTTAACCCTGCAATGAAAGAGGTTGTTAAAAATGAGGTGATTAAATGGTTGGATGCTGGGATAATTTATCCAATTACCGATAGCAATTGGGTAAGCCCTGTCCAATGTGTTTCTAAGAAAGGAGGTGTCACTATGGTGAGCAATAAAGACAATGAGTTGATTCCAACCATGACAGTAACTGGCTGGAGGGTTTGCATGGACTATAGGAGGCTTAATAAAGCCACCCGTAAGGACCATTTCCCTCTACCATTTATTGACTAGATGTTGGATAGATTGGCTGGTCAGGCCTACTACTGTTTCTTAGATGGTTATTCCGGGTATAACCAGATTACTATTGGTCCTGAGGATCAGGAAAAAACCACTTTCACCTGCCCTTATGGGACGTTTGCTTTTAGGCGAATGCGTTTTGGCCTTTGCAATGCTCCAGCAACATTTCAATGGTGTATGTTAGCAATTTTTTCTGATATGATTGAGTCCACTGTTGAGGTGTTTATGGACGATTTTTCAGGGTTTGGAGGGTCTTTTCAGAATTGTTTAGAAAATTTAGGTAAGGTATTAAAAAGATGTGAGGATACCCATCTAGTTCTTAATTGGGAGAAATGCCACTTCATGGTGAAGGAGGGCATAGTGTTAGGCCATAGGATTTCTAAGAATGGTCTAGAAGTTGATAGAGCAAAAATAGAGGTTATTGAGAGATTAGAACCACCGAGTTCAGTGAAGGGAATTCGGAGTTTTTTAGGACATTCTGGATTTTATAGGAGGTTCATAAAAGATTTTTCCAAAATCAGTAAGCCTCTATGTAACTTATTGTGTACTGATCATATTTTTTACTTTAATGTAGATTGTAGGAAGGCTTTTGAGACAATAAAAGCCGCTTTAGTCTCAACACCTATTCTTTGTGCACCTAATTGGAATTTACCATTTGAGGTAATGTGTGATGCGAGTGATGCTGCGGTAGGTGCTATGCTGGGGCAAAAGCAGGGCAAATTTATCCATCCTATATATTATGCAAGCAAGGTTTTAAATGAAGCACAAGTCAACTATACAACTACTGAAAAGGAGTTGTTAGCTGTTGTGTTTTCTTTTGAGAAATTCCGGCCATATTTGGTTGGATCCAAAGTCACAGCGTTCACGGATCATGCAACAATAAGGTATTTAATGACCAAGAAAGATGCAAAGCCTAGACTAATTCGTTGGGTTTTATTATTGCAGGAGTTCGACTTGGAGATAAAGGATAAGAAGGGATCAGAAAATGTTATTGCAGATCACTTATCTCGTCTTGATCCATCATCATCTTTGCTGGAGCAATCTGCCATTTCAGATGCTTTTCCAGATGAACAACTTTTTGCTGTTAAGGTAAAGGTAGTTAGGGATGTCCCTTGGTATGCTGATATTGCCAACTTTTTGGTAAAGGGAGTCACCCCTATTGACATGGATTGGAGGCAGAAGAAAAAGTTTAAACATGATGCAAAATTTTTCTATTGGGATGAGCCATTTATGTATAAGCAATGCTCTGACGTTATTATTCGTAGGTGTGTTTCAGGTGTTGAAGAAAAGGAAATCCTGGAGCAATGTCACTCTTCGCCGTATGGAGGACATTTCAGCAGTCAGAGGACTGTTGGGTTTTATGCCCTAAAACTCGTAGATAGTGAATGTAACCGTTGACCGGATATTAATGAAATAATATTGATATATTTTTCCATTAATTGTTATTAGTTATTTTATATTTGTCTTTGCCTAATAATAACCCTAATCCAATAAACTAGACATCCAAGGCTGTAATATGAGTCTTGAACTATATGTAGCGACATATGGGATCATTGTTCAAGAAACAGCCTAAAGGGTCTATAGTATAGGGATAAGACTGGGTGCCTTATCCTGGTGACACTATGGATACGGCCCACTTTGTATTTGATACAAACGCTGCGATCCAACGCGTTCATGTAGGAGACATGCGAGTGGGGGTATCCTATGCAATGAGTTTGCATAAGACCGGACCGCGAAATAGTAACCACTAGTTATAACACCGTTAACTAGTTGGTTTTCTATTTCACTAGGACGACCGAGACAACTTAGTCTTAATCCTGAGTTGATTATGGACTCCTGCTCATGAGAGACTGTCCTTTGATTTGCATGGGTGAGAGTGGCCAATACGCCGACTCAATAAGCCTACCACTTTGGGGACAAGATCGAATGGGGAGCTGGGAACATAATCGTACAAGATGGAATTCACTCCTTCCCGACTTTAGGGAAGCAGATGAGTGTTCCCTTAAGTGGTTACTCCGAGTCTTGAACAAAGGGCCCTACCCTCTCAATGGCACGAGAGGGTTTTCTGTTTAATGGTTGGACCATAAACAGATTGTTCATTAGAGGAGAATTGGTACTTAAGGAAATAGAGGTGACCCAGGGGTAAAACGGTAATTTGACCCAGCTGGTGTTACGGACACTCGTGAAGGACTAACTAGTCGATATTGGTCTAAGTTCCGTGGACACAGAAAATATGTCTGCAGTGAGAAGAGTGCAACTGTGAGTCTATAGTGGAATGTACACACAGTTAACGAATATTGATTATTGTGGTTAATGAGTTTAACCAATTAATCTCACATCGTTGGAGCTTCTGATCTGCAGGTCCATAAGGTCCCACTGGTAGCTCGTAAAGTAATTTGAGGCAACTAAGTAATTAAATGTAAATTGAAAATGTTCAATTTACTAAGGGAAATAAATATAATATATATTGATATATTATTATGAGAGAAATTAATATTTGAAAAGTTCAAATATAAATTTATGGAAGATTGAAAAGAATTAATTAATTTAAGTCCTAAAAGTGTTTGGGCAAAATTAATTAATTCAAGGCCGAAAATTAAATATGTGATATTTAATTGGTGGTTAATTAATTAAAGAATTCATTAACCATGAATTAATCAATTATGTAAATAATTAATCACTTAAGGAAGTGATTAATCATTTATGGGAATGATCTAATTACTTATGGAAGAAATTAGTCATTTATGGAAAAGATTAATCAATTGGGGAATTGATTGATCATGATTGATTAATTAAGGAATAAAGATTGAATCAATTTTGGAAAAGATTGATTTAATTGAATATTTTATTCATGGCCTCTCTTCTATAAATAGAACACTAGACCTAATTGGTCATGACACTTGACACTCTTGAAAGACAAGACCTAGAATTCTCTCTAGCCTCCCTCTTAGAGAAAGACTCCCACAAGTCTTTGGCCTCCTAGACTTAGAGACATACCGGTGTAACCTCTGTGGTTATTGTGTCAATCAAAGAAGAATTTCCAGCGAAGAATACCTTGAAGCGGCTGCTGCGTTTTCGTTCGTGGAGTTCGTTGGCGAAGAACGGTCAAGTCTACAACGGAGGTTTGTAACGGTTCTTCCTCTTTTCTTTAGAAAAGTTTTAAAAATAAATTTAGATTTATTTTAGCATGTTTAAACCGATTTTACAGCGGCTTTAAAGTTAGTTTAAAGTTTTTGTTTGAGTTTTCGTAACGGTTTTTAATGTTAATTAATATACGGCGTAAGGTCCAATCGATGCGCTTCCGCTGCGTGGGGACTTTTATTCCCTTCAAGGACAACTATGAGGATTTTGCATTGTGGATTCTTCTGACCCACCTTATTCAACGATGCCCATTGGTTCTACAAGCAATGTGATGCTTGCCAAAGGAGAGGAAATTTAGGGCCTAGAGATGAAATGCCTCTTACTTACATTTTAGAAGTTGAATTATTCGATGTATGGGGTATTGATTTTATGGGGTCATTTCTCCCTTCTAACGACAATGTTTTTATCTTATTGGCAGTTGATTATGTGTCCAAGTGGGTGGAGGCCATTGAATGCCATCAGAGTGATGCCAAGACAGTAGCAAGGTTTCTTCAATCGCACATCTTTGCGCGGTTGGGACACCGAGTGCTCTAGTGAGTGATGAGGGTACACATTTTGTTAATAATATCTTAACTAAGCTATTAGCAAAGTATGAGATTAAGCATAGGATAACTACCCCTTATCACCCACAAGCGAATGGTCAAACTGAAATTAGTAATAGGGAAATTAAATCGATTCTAGAGAAAGTAGTTCATCCATCTAGAAAGGATTGGTCTTTTAGGTTGGATGAGGCTCTTTGGGCTTATAGGACAACCTATAAGACACCTCTAGGTATGTCTCCCTATAGGTTAGTATATGGGAAAGCTTGCCATTTACCATTGGAGCTAGAGCATAAAACGTTTTGGGCTTTGAAAAAATTAAATTTTGATCTGAGTCGTGCAGGCAGTAAGAATGCTGCAGCTTAATGAACTGGAGGAATTTCGCCAATTTTCTTATGAGAATGCGAAAATGTATAAAGAAAAGACTAAGCTGTGGCATGACAAGAAAATAAAATCTAAAGAGTTTGTCAAGGGTAAAAAAGTTTTGCTTTATAATTCTAGATTGAAGTTATTTCCAGGAAAACTAAAATCTAAATGGTCAGGACCATTTACTGTGGTTGAGGTTTTCCCCCATGGAGCAATTACTTTGCAGGATGAAAAAGATGAGAGAGTGTTCAAGGTGAATGGACAACGTGTGAAAAATTATTGGGGAGAGGAATTTCAGGCAAAATATCCTTCCCTAAGGTTGGTTGATGATTGAGAGAGCAGGATTTTTGCGGGAGCATTTCACAGAGCAAAATTTTGAGCTCCCAGTGTTTGTATTGATTTTATGTTTCGTTGATTTGTTTTTAATTTCGATTAGGTTAGATTTGATTTTGCATGGTTTATTGAATTTTATCTTTAAGTATTTATTTAGATTTTATCTATTTCTTTTTGAAATTTGATTTGATTCTTAGGTTATTTATTTAAATTATCTTTGGATTATCTTTTCATTAGTTAGATTTTATTTTGTTTATTTTTTTTATCTTTAGTTATTTGAATTCTGTTTAGTCTTAGTTAATAAAGATTGTCTTTAAATTAATTCGACTTCAAAAATAAAGGATTAGATTTGATTTGTTCGGTAAAATTTAAAATTTGAATTTAAAAGATCTGATTTTCCTGATTTGAAATTTAAATTCTGTACCCAAGATTTTTCAGGTTCAGGAGGTTGTTGCAGCAAAAGAATGACTGAAGCAAATCGTCCGAGTAAAAAGGGATTTCGTTAGAAATTTAGGCCCCGTTTGGTTCGTGATTTGAAAATTGTTTTCGAAAATAAAGAATTCAGGCGAAAACGAAAACAAATTTCTTATTTCCATTATATCTAAAAACATGTTTGGTTCCAATTTAAAAACTTTAAATTTGAATTCAAAATTTGAAAATTGTGTTTGGTTATGAATTTGAAAATGGATGAAAATATTAATATGTGCTTGGTAAAATTAATTTTTTTTAGAAAAAGTTAATTTAATATGATTATTTTTCTACTTGACTTTTATTCATTTTTAGAGAGATTATAAATCAATGATGATGGAATTGATTCTTCAAAAAAAAATTGTTGGAATTGAAATTATAAGGGAAAAAAAAATATACCATATAGTTGTATTATATGAAACTTTTGATTTGTAAAGTGGAGGTATATAGCAAAATAGGTAGAATTATGTAAAAAGTAAAAATAACAACCAAAACATCAGTATCAATCAAACACACTATTTACACAACAATAATTTTGTATTTTTTTTCCCTTAGAGTCGAAGAGAATTTGGATATCAAAAATAAAAAATGTTGTTTGTAGATAATGCAACATTGTTTGATGGGAAGAAAGATGTATCCTGTGTTTTTAAAGTTGTATCTCGTGTTTCCATTATTTTGAAAACAAGATTGGAAAACAATGAAAACAACATTTTATCGTTTTTGAAAACAGACCATTTTTTGAGTTGTTTTCGAAAATTGTTTTTGAAAATAGGTATACCAAACACGTTTTCATGGTTTTCCTTGTATTTTTTATTTTCGAAAACATAAAAACAAAAACGGATCATGAATCAAACGGGGCCTTATTATTTTTACCGTTGAGATTTTCTTTGAATTTACGCAGGTAAATTTGCATATATCATCTGATGAGGCCACGGGTCCCACAACAATCATCCAAAGGCTTTGATGGTGGACAGCGCATAGGGATTTACCGTGGGCGATTGGACTTCACAATTTTTACCTTTGCTGGTTTCAAGTTTTTAGGTTGCATGCGATTAAACGGTAATATAATTAATGTGGCAAATCTTTTCAGTTAGGATTTGAATTTGCTGGAGCCTTATTTATTCGCAGACTCTGGTACGTTTCTTCTCACTTCCTCTTTTTGTTTCAATCTTGCCATTTGCAATTTTCTTTCTTTCTCCCTTTCATTCTCTGTAAAACCCTTTGAGTTATCTATGGCCAAAACAAGAGCTAGGAAAGAGAGGGAGAGTGAAGAGGAGGAGGTACCCGTTACCCCCGAAGTTCAGAAGGTAAAAACGAAGAAAAAAAGAACGCCAGAAGAAAAAGAAGCCAAGAAAAGGAGAAGGCAGCAAAGAGCTGTGGAAGAAAAAGAAGAACAGGAGGTGGTAGTGAATGTTGCCACTGCAACTGAGGAAAGAAATACACGAGAACCTGAGGTGCAAAACCCAGATACGATTCAAGAAGAGGATGTTGAGAAGAATCAAGAAACAGAGGCTGATGAAGTTCGAGGCGAACAGGCTGCAGTTGAGCCTGGAAAAGAGAATATGCCAGAACCGGTGCAGGAAGCTCAGGTGGAGGTAATCATGCCTGAGCCGCCAAAGCGACGCCGCATTAAGAGGAAGGCGGGCCACATCAGGGTGATTCGGAATACCCCATCGCCTCCATCATCAGATTCTGAGGCAGATCGAAGGGAAAAAGAGAAGAAGGAAGCTGAAGAAAAAGAGAGGGAAGAAGAAACAAAGAAAGCTGAAGAAGAGATGTTGCCCAAGTGAAGAGAAGATAAGGGCAAAGGAATTGCTGAGGCATCGGGTGAGGCTGACAAGATTGAGGAACAAATGGTGCCTTTTATTCGCTTTATCAACGACCTTGCTCGAGCAAAATACCAGGAGGTGCTGAAATGTGACTTCTTGTTCGAATGAGGATTTGACAGTGATTTGCCCAGGTTCTTAGAGTCTGGAATAGCGAACCTCGGGTGGAGGCAATTTTGTGCGAAACCAGAACCTGTCATTTCCAACATTGTTCGGGAATTTTACGCCAATCTGGACGTTAAGGATGATTTTGAGGTTATCGTTCGAGGAGTGCCTGTGCAGTGGAGCCCTGAGGCTATTAATGAATTGTTCAATCTCCAGGATTTTCCGCATGCGGCTTTTAATGAGATGGTGGTTGCACCATCTAGCGATCAATTAAGTGCGGCTGTCCGGGAGGTTGGCATTGAGGGGGCTCAATGGAGGGTGTCGCAGACGCGGAAGCACACATTTCAAGTTGCTTATTTGAAGAGTGAAGCCAACACTTGGATGGGTTTCATTAGGCTACGCTTACTGCCGACAACTCACCAATTCACAATATCTCGGGACAGAGTACTGCTTGCCTTTGTCATTCTTCACTCGATGAGTATTGATGTAGGAAAAATAATTTCTTCTGAGATTGTTGACTGCTGGCGGAAAAAGGTAGGGAAACTGTTCTTTCCAAACACAATAACGTTGCTATGCAAAAGAGCAGGGGTTCCAGTGGAAGAGGGGGATGTGATTCTGTTTGACAAGGGAATCATAGACACGCCCAATTTGGCACGGCTCCAGAGCATGCAGGAGGTACGTCAAGGTGGGTTTATCCACGACATCAACTCGATTCTAGAACAACTGGCACTTTCGGCCAGTCGGCAAGAGTTTGCTAAGAGGCAAACTTTAACCTTCTGGAAATATGTTAAGAATCGGGATGCCAGTTTAAGAAGGGCGCTGCAAGAGAATTTTTCCAAACCGTATCCAGCCCTTCCTACATTCCCTGAAGATCTGTTGAACCCTTGGATTCCGCCACCGCCTGTGGAAAGAGAAGGTGATGAAGAAGAAGAACATGGTCAGGAAGATTGAAGGAGGAGAATTTGAGCGCGCAATCTTTTTGTTGAAATATTTTGTTTGCTCGCGCATTCCTGACTGCATCTTCTTCTATATTTGCTTGTTATGATTGCTTCTTGTTAATTTTTTCTGCTTCTAAGAAAATATATCTGCTTTGTAATTTTTAAATATGTTTTTAATGAAATTTCTAAATGTTTCTGTTCCATGAGCACTGAGTAACTCTAACTTAACTATTTTCTTCTGAATTTTTGAAGCTTGGACTGATTAAGCTTAATTAGATCAAGGTATTCTGATCTCCAGAAACCTTTTGCTTGAGCATTTCTTCTAGCCTGGACTGTTGCTGCTGCAAAGAAGATCTTGGAGGTAGTGTTGACTTTTATGATCCACTTTAAGCTTAGTTCTAGTCCCACGTTTAGTTTAAAAATTCAGATAGAAAAATTTAAGTTTGGGGGTGTAATTAAAAGCATTTAATGATTCATTGGGGACAACGAATAATTCAAGTTTGGGGGACTTTTTGCTACTCCAATTGTTTTGCTCGAGCATTCCTCTCCTTCAAGTAAAAATTTGTTAAGTTATTGAGTAAACGGGGACATTTGTGATACCCACAGTTTGTCTTCGCGTCAAAAGATGACCTAGTAAATATGAAAAATAAAAAAAAATTATTTGCTGAAAATTTGTTTGTTGAAATTTTGCTGAAAAAATTGATGGAGCAAAAGTTTTGAAGGATGAATGATGATCCGACAGTTTTTCTGTCTCCCAGAACTTAGGTGAGCTTCATCGTAAAATGTTGTCATTCTGAGGGGCAAGAGATGGAATAACTAAGGATTTTTTAGCTTTATAAAGAGTATTGAGCCTAGTTGGTGATGAGTTTGAGGCAAGAGTATATTGCACCATAAGTGGGTCATCCCATGCTTAAGAGCTTATGACTGTAAGGCTGCTTTAAGTCTGAAAAACAAAAATAAACTCCTTGAAAATATGTTTTAAGATGTCTGATAATAGAGCTAAGTTGTGGAGAGTTCTTAGAATTGAGTTGAAAGTGGTGATTATTTGTCCCTGCTGAAGGAATCATTTTGCTGCAGCAGAGCTCGATGTTGCAGAGTGCTCAGGTAAAGGTTAAGAGAAGTATTGGATTATCTGATTTGATTAAGCTAATTCTTTGTCTAATGTATTTAAATTCTTAAGGGAAGGTGAGTTAGTATTTCTCGGGACGCACAATAGTTCAAGTTTGGGGGTGTGATAACTGCCCAAAAGGTAGTTATTTAGGCTTCATTTCTATAAGGATTTGTGTGTCTTTTGTGCTTAAGAGGATTGGTTTTAGATGGATATTACATGTTTTAACCAATTTGGAAGAATGGAGCATTGGAAATTATTTTGTGCAGATTATGCTGCTGAGCGACTGGAGGGAGCAAATTCTGTGCTGCAGCAAAACTGGGAACAGAAACTGCCACATCACAGCTCGTTAGCCAACTTCATGAACCGACTTTGGTTGAGTTATTCTCGTGATAAAGGGTCAAAGAGAGCCTTACACGTGTCCTAGTTGACCTAATTCAAGCCTCCCATCCTTCTATAAAAGGAAGTAGTCGTCAAAGTAAAAAACATTCCAACTTTCCTTGGAAGCCGAGTAGTATAGAGAGATTAGAGATTACCAAGAACACCATCATCCGCAAGCTGATTAAGGAGATTAATATTTTCTTTATTATCTTGTGATTATGGACATGTCTACTCAGATTGTAATTTGTGTTTCCATGTCTATTATGAACTAAGTAGCTTAGGTGTTGGTTAGGAATAATGTGATTGTTGTGCTTCATCTTTAGTAATATATTGACTATCGCATTTTGGTTAATTGTTGTGCTTATTTCCATTTTATGCCCGCCTGGCCAACCGGTGTGAATATCTCTCTCTAGTTTCAGGGATGATTTAGAAGGTGTGTGACAATTATCCACACTACGATCATTGTGTATTGGTGAACGCCAGTGACTGAGCTAGGGATAGCCAGTTGCCTAGTGCTTGATCGGTCGCACTTCATTGGGGTTGAAACATATCCCAAAAGATCCAGAGTTCCGGGAGGAATCCGCTAATAATACTGTGAGAAATGCATGATCAATAATATTGCTAGAGCATCTCTTAAAACGATCACTAAATCCTAACCAGCGCATGTCTTTAATCTGTCTGCCTATTTGTTTACTTGTTGTTCTGTCATTTATTTTGCTTCAACATAATTCTTATAAAACCCAAACATTTTTATTATCTTTGAAACCATTAGGAAGTTACACAAAATAGATAAAGTGGAAGTTCATTCAGGCCTTGGATTGATAATATTACTTGCTGCAGACTGTGTATACTTGCACAGGAATTCTAGAGTCTTTTTAGATCATATTTTACTCACTCTAGGAACCCAACAACAACACAAGATGGAATTCACTCATTCCCACTTCTAGGAGAAGTAGATGAGTGTTCCCTTAAGTGGTGACTCCAGGACTTGAACAAAGGGATCCCGCCCTCTCACTGGCCCGAGAGGGACTTTCTGTTTAATGGTTGGACCATAAACAGGTTGTTCATTAGAGGAGCGATGGTACTTAAGGAGACAGATTTAACACAAGGGTAAAATGGTAATTTGACCCAACCGTGATTACGAACACTCGTGAATGATTGACTTACCGGTATAGGTCTATATCCGTGGACACAACAATATTCTACAGTGAGAAGAGTTCAGCTGTGGGTCTTTAGTGGAATAACCCACAGTTAATGAATATTGGTTAACTTGATTAATGAGTTTAATCGGTTAACCTCATATCATTGGAGCTTCTGATATGTAGGTCCATTAGGTCCCCCTGCTAGCTCGTAAAGAGTAATTAGGAACAAATATATCTTGAGAGAATTTGAATAGTTCAAATTCATATTGGGAATTAAGTTAATTGTATGAGATACAAATTAATATAATGTATAGTGATGCATTAAAATATAAAGTATAACTTGAGATTAAACTTTATTATATTGAGAGATTGATATATTTGAAAGAGTTCAAATATATGTCTAATTAGAAGATGAATTAATTAATTATGAATTAATTAACTATTCAATTTAGTTTAAATTAAATGAGATTTAATTAAACTATAGTCTATGAGAGAAATAAATATTTGAAGAAGTTCAAATATTAATATGAATTTGATTCATATTAGATTTATAGGATATAAGAGAATTTGAAGGAGTTCAAATTTTAATATGAATTTGATTCATATTATAGAATTAATTAATTGAAGGCCTGAAATTAAATATATGATATTTAATTGGGTAATTAATTAATTAACTAAGAGAAGGTCTGAAATTAAATATATGATATTTAATTGGTGATTAATTAATTAAAGAATTATATAATTGGAAATTAATCAATTATGGAAATGATTAATCATTTATGGAAGTGATCAATCATTTATGGAAAAGAATAATCAATTATGGAATTGATTGGTTATGGAATTGATTGATTATGGAAAATATTAAATCAGTTATGGAAATAATTGATTTTAAATGAATATTTTATTCATGGTCTTTCTCCTATAAATAGAACACTAACCCTAGGGTTTAGGTACCATAACATTTGGCCACCATAAGGCCCTCTCATATTCTCTCAACTAAAGAACTTCTCAAGAACTTTAGGGAGAATTTTTCTCTCTAGAGTTTTTCCCATTCAAGATTAAGTAGTCCCACAACTACGTTCCTAATCTCAGAGTTATAGCGAGAAGATCAAATGGTGGTGTCCGTTGAAGTATTCAGAGTCGTCAACAGAGGTATGTTTTTCATCGTTTAACCTTTTGCCAATGTATTGGTATTTTGTAGAACAAAATTAATTTACGAACGACCCAATTGCTTCCAGCTGTAACGGAATTGGTAATTTGACCCAGCTGGTGTTACGGACACTCGTGAAGGACTAACTAGTCGATATTGGTCTATATCTGTGGACACAGAAAATATGTCTGCAGTGAGAAGATTGCAACTGTGAGTCTAAAGTGGAATGTACACATAGTTAACGAATATTGATTAATTTGGTTAATGAGTTTGACCAATTAATCTCACATCGTTGGAGCTTCTGATCTGCAGGTCCATTAGGTCCCACTGGTAGCTCATAAAGTAATTTGAGGCAACTAAGTAATAAATGTAAATTGAAAATGTTCAATTTACTAAGGGAAACAATATAATATATGTTGATATATTATTATGGGAGAAATTAATATTTGAAGAAATTCAAATATAAATTTAAGTCACATTGAATTTATGGAAGTTTGAAAGAGTTCAAATAATGAATTAATTAATTTTAAGGCCTAAAATCTATTTGGGCAAATTAATTAATTCAAGACCGGAAATTAAATATGTGATATTTAATTGGTGGTTAATTAATTAAAGAATTCATTAACCGGGAGTTAATCAATTATGAAAATAATTAATCACTTAAGGAAGTGATTGATCGTTTATGGAAATGATCTAATCACTTATGGAAGTAATTAGTCATTTGTGGAAAAGATTAATCAATTATGGAATTGATTGATCATGGATTGATTAAATAAGGAATAAGATTGAATCAATTTTGGAAAAGATTGATTTAATTGAATATTTTATTCATGACCTCTCCTCTATAAATAGAACACTAGACCTAATTGGTTTAGGATATTCTCCTCTTGCTCTTAGACTCTCAAGACAAGACCTAGAATTCTCTCTAGCCTCCCTCTTAGAGAAAGACTCCCACAAGTCTTTTGCCTCCTAGACTTAGAGACATACCGGTGTAACTTCTGTGGTTAGTGTGTCAATCAAGAATAAATTTCCAACGATTAAAAGGCAAGGAGGCTGCTGCGTTTTCGTTCGTTGGAGTGTTGTTGGCGAAAAACGGTCAAGTCTACAACGAAGGTTTGTAATGGTTCTTTCCCTTTTCGTTAGAAAAACATGAAAATAAATTTAGATTTATTTTTTAGCATGTTTAAACCAATTTTCCAGCAACTTTAAAGTGTGTTTAAAGTTTATTTGAGTTTTTCGTAACAGTATTTTAATGTTAATTAATATACGGCGTAAGGTCCAATCGATGCGCTTCTGCTGCGTGGGGGCTTTTATCCCCTTCAGACACACCATCAACTTCTATCACACTCTTAACTTTCTTACTAGAGCCTCTAACATTTGACCATTGACAACTGTAGGTTGATATTCTCTCTAAAATCTCATAAGCTTCATTAAAAGTTTTTGCCAAAAGGGCCCCTTCCGCAGAAGCATCAACCATACACTGGGTTGTTATGTTTAACCCATTGTAAAATATTACTATTTGAATACAATGTGGTAAACAATGGTAGGGACACTTTGGCAAAAGCTCCTTAAACATTTCCCAAGCCTCACTAAAAGTTTCTTCCTCATTTTGTCTAAATCTCACTATCTCCCTCCTCAACTGTGCATTCCTAATTGGTGGAAAATACTTACTAAGAAATTTCTCCGCTAACTTGTTCCACGTACTTATTGATCCTGGAGCAAAACAATTCAACCACACCTTTGCTCTATCTCTAAGAGAATAAGGGAATAGGGTTAATCTAAGGGCATCTCTCGGCACTCCCTGGATAACAAATGAATCACCAACTCCTAGAAAAGACTTAAGATGAAGATGGGGGTCCTCAGATGATAAACCATGGAATTGGCCAACCATCTCTAACATGTGAAACATGACCGGTTTCATTTCAAAGTTTGTTACCTCAATAACTGGACGCATTATCACTGGATTCAACTCGTCAACTATTGGAAAAGTATATGCTCGAATGACTCTGCCCCTATCATTCGCTACAAGGATAGGATTCTCAGCCTGATTATTTTGCTGTCCATTTTGCTCCAGCAGTTGATTTTGCTGCATCGCACAGTTCCTCTTCGAGATACACTTGAATTTTTTTTTTTGAAAATCTAATATGAAGGGGATCGCTCATACACCAAAGTCACACCTACAAAACAAAAGAAACAATAAAAAAGTTCACGCACCAAATCACCAAAAATACACAAAAAAAATCAATCAAATAAAACAATTTCAAGTCCCTGGCAACGGCGCAAAAAACTTGTTGCAATTCTGGAGTGGTTAAAAATATGAGATAAATTGACTCCAAAATACTGTGCAAGTATACACAATCTAGCAGCAAGTGATAAGTATTTATCGTATCCACAGGGTCTTGAAATGCCTATCTCTATTGATTTAATTTGCCTTTTTAGTGATTTCAAAAGGTTGGTTAAATTGATTGGGTTTTTAAAATGCTGAAACAAAAGATATACGAAAGCAGTAAATGATTACGACTAGAGAAAACAGAATTGAAACAGACACAGTTTAAGACTTCTGTAATTGTTTATAAAGATGCTCCAACAATTCTTTTGATCCGTCAATCTCATGTAGTATTATCAGCGGGGTCCTCCCGGAACTCCAGATTTTTTGGAATATGTTTCAACTCCAATGAAGCTCTACCGACCAAGCACTAGGCAACTGGCTATCCCTAACTCAGTCACTGGCGTTCACCAATACACAATGATCTAGCATGAATTATCGCCACACAACTCCTAAATCATCCCTGAAACTAGGAGAAGCTATACATACCGACTAGCTAGACAGGCACATAATGAAATTAAAGATCAACAATAATTCAAGATGACATAATCAAATAGAATTTCCAGATTTTATAAATATAACAATCACATAATTCTTAACCTATGCCTACAAAGCAATTAGTTCATGATTGAAAACATAAAACATGTTACAATCTCGATAAACACATCCATAATACGAAATACACAAGAAATACTAATTCTTTTAGTAATTGGGGAGATGAATGGCTGCTCAAACCACCAAGAACATGGAAGAACTTCGTCTTCTTGAGTTGAATCGCAAATGGTCTTCTTAGATCTCCATTCTGTCGTCAATTCGACCTCCAGCCGATTGATTCGGTCTCCCAATCGTGAATAATTTTATCTTTGACGACTCCTCCTTTTATAAGATGAGGCTTAACCTAATTAGGTTAAATTGGACACATGGCAGGCTTTCCAAGCTTCTTAGATTCATAAATAATTCAGCTAACGCCACTTTATTAAAATGGA
This sequence comes from Luffa acutangula, assembly GCA_036850905.1. Classification (NCBI taxonomy): domain Eukaryota; kingdom Viridiplantae; phylum Streptophyta; class Magnoliopsida; order Cucurbitales; family Cucurbitaceae; genus Luffa; species Luffa acutangula. The sequence continues at coordinate 38,982,380 of CM072097.1, read as the reverse complement.
TTACGAGCTGTTACGTGGCAGTTTTGCTCCCTACTTTGCTGGATCACAGATTTTACTCCTTCAAGTCGCTGAGCAATATTTTCTGCACAAAATAACTTCCAAAGCCTCCATTCTTCCAAATGGGTTAAAACATATAATATTCATCTAAAAGCAACCCTATTTAACACAAATGACACACAAAATACTATAGAACTAAGGCCTAAATAACTCCCTTTTGGAGAGTTATCAATAGTAAATGTAACGATTGACGAATATTAATAAAATAATATTGATGTATTATTCAATTGAGTGTTATTAGTTATATTATGTTTGTCTTTGCCTAAATAACCCTAATCCAATAAACTAGACATCTTAGGATGTAGTATGTGTCTTGAACTGTATGTGGAGACATACGGGGATCACTGTTCAAGACACAACCTAAAGGTTCTATAGTATAGGGATAAGACTGGGTGTCTTATCCTGGTGACACTATGGATACAACCCACTTTGTATTTGATACAAACGCCATGATCCAACACGTTCGTGTAGGAGACATGCGAGTGGGGGTATCATATGCAATGAGTTTGCATTAGACCGGATTGCGAAATAGTAACTGTTGGTTATAACACCGTTAACTAGTTAGGTTTTTATTTCACTAGGACGACCTAGACTACTTAGTCTCAATCCTGAGTGGATTATGGACTCCTGTTCATGAGGGATTGTCCTTTGACTTGTATGGGTGAGAGTTACCAATACGCCGACTCAATAAGATTATCATTTTGGGGACAAGACCGAGTGGGGAGCTGGGAACATAATCACACAAGATGGAATTCACTCCTTCCCGACTTTAGGGAAGCAGATGAGTGTTCCCTTAAGTGGTGTCTCCGAGTCTTGAATAAAGGACTCTACCCTCTCATTGGCACGAAAGGGTTTTCTGTTTGGTGGTTGGACCACAAACAGGTTGTTCATTAGAGGAGAACTGGTACTTAAGGACATAGAAGTAACCCAGGGGTAAAACGATAATTTGACCTAGCTGGTGTTACGGACACTCGTGAAAGACTAACTTTTTGTTATTGGTCTATATCCGTGGACACAGAAATATGTCTGCAGTGAGAAGAGTGCAACTGTGAGTCTACAGTGGAATGTACCCACAGTTAACGAATAATGATTAATTTGGTTAATAAGTTTAACCAATTAATCTCATATCGTTGGAGCTTCTGATCTGCAGGTCCATTAGGTCCCACTGGTAGCTCGCAAAGTAATTTGAGGCAACTAAGTCATAAATGTGAATTGAAGATGTTCAATTTACTAAGGGAAACAATATAATGTATGGTGATGCATTATAATAAATTATGAGAGAAATAAATATTTGAAGAAGTTCAAATATTAATATGAATTTGATTCATATTAAATTTATAGGATATGAGAGAATTTGAAGGAGTTCAAATTTTAATATGAATTTGATTCAAATTATAGAATTAATTAATTGAAGGCCTAAAATTAAATATATGATATTTAATTGGGTAATTAATTAATTAATTAATTGAAGGTCGGAAATTAAATATATGATATTTAATTGGTGATTAATTAATTAATTAATTGGGTAATTAATCACTTATGGAAGTAATTAATCATTTATGGAAATGATTAACCAATTGAGGAAATAATTGATTATTTGTGAATATTATATTCATGACTTTTCTCTTATAAATAGAACACTAAACCTAAGGTTTTGGTGACGAACACACATATTACACAAGACAAGATTGATTTTTCATTCTTGTATTCTCTCAAGATTCCCCCTAAGAGAAAGACTCCCACCAGTCCATTGCCTCCTAGACCTAGAGTTATACCGGTGTAACCTTAGTGGTAGTGTGTTTTGGAGACGAAAAGTTCCAGCGAAGAAACTTCAGGGTTGCTGCGTTTTTCATATTCCGAAGGAGAAAAAAGTTCGTGATCTTCCCAAGGAGTTGGTGAAATTCGTTTTAAGTCACAATGAAAGTAAGTCTCTTTTCCCTTGGGTTTTGAGATTATGTATCTCAAAATTTTTCTGTTTTTCCCGCATGTTTTTACACCTTTTACAACAGCTTTATGTATGATTAAAGTTGTGCTTTTGCCTTTCGTATCGGTATCTTAATATTGATTAATATATGGTGTGAGATCCCTCTCGATACGCTTCCGCTGCGCTAGGGCTTTCATCCGTACATGCCTAACTCGAGATGTTGGGTTAAGAATTTGACATCTTCCTTTGGCACTCTCGCCGGAGAAATTATTGGTGATAGCTGTAGAAGTCGTTGTTCCAGGTTTCATCTTGATTATAAAGTCAAATGGCCATGGGCATATTTGGAGTTTCTTCCTTCAAAGTAGCTTTGGTCATCCCATTTTTACAGGGCTCGAAGTGACTTTCGTGTAAAAAATCAATTCCAAGCTCACTAACCGGATCGCTCGGAGGGTGTCGAATTCTCCAACGTCCGTGCCAAATAAATTTATAATCACCAACCCCTAAAGTTAACTTGTAGCAGTAGTGGCCGGGGTCGAACACAGGAAGCACGATTGTTAATTCTTCTAAACCAGGTTTATTGCAAAGACGAGACTAATGGGGGGTTTGGATTTGGATAGAATAAAAGCGAGGAAAGATAAAATGTTGAAAATTAGATTGTAGGAAAGTAAAAACTGGAAAATAAAAGGCGGGTAGGCTAATCGTACTTTGGTGATTACTGCAATCGGAAGTACTCGGTGTTCAGTTTATTCAATTTCATTCATTGATTATCTAAAGATTAATTTGACTGAATTATTATGAGCCCAAAATGCTTCTTGGTTGTTCAGATAGTCCACCTACTAAACCTGTGTCTAACCAATTAAATTACCCGAAAGTCCACGAATTCTTTAATTGATTAGTTATTTTAATTGCGCCTCCTGCCCCTCATGCTTAACCCGATGACTCCTCAGACTAAATCTAACTAATGAAGCTATTAATCTGATAAATCCTCAAAATTTTTAGTTAACTAACTGCATTATCATGCAAGACCCGAAATTAATCAATTTAACTAGGAATTGAAATTCTCCAATTAAATTAATCTAATTTCTCATAGATTCTTAGGCATATCAAAAGTCTACGCTAGTCTACTATGGAACTAACGATGGATTTGCCTCAGCCTAGCTAGTGGTTATCTAAAAATAATAGATAAATTGCAATTTATACAAATCCTAAGAGGCGTCAATTAATTCAAAGGAAATTCATAGAACTACAGTTGTTTAAACAAGAATACTAGGATGCATCATAAAACATTCAGAAAATCCCAATACATAATAGAAATCTCATGAAAATTTAAATAAACTTACAACCGAGGTTCCGATTACAACAATCGACGCTTAGATGGCCATAGACGAGCCTAATCTAAGCCCTAAGACTTGATTAACCGACCTAAAACTAACCTAAACTAAGGAAATACAAGAAAATAGAAAGGAATCGAAAAGAAATCAAACAAGAACAAAAGAAGATGGCTAGAGCATGACCTAAAATCAGAAAGAACGTTATTTATAATATTGTGACAGTGTCGAGACGCTGAGGCTAGCGTCGAGATGTTGTGTCCTCTATCCGTAGTCCTGGAATTGAGGCAGCGTCGAGACGCTGGCCTCTCATGTTGCCAGATTTGTGTAGCGGCTATTTGTGTCGCTTGACTCCAATCTCGTGGCTCGAATGCTCCGCTCACGTCCTTTAGCTGTCTCGTTGTCTCGGGGACTCCAAGATAGCTCAAAAACACTTCTAATTGTCCAAATTAGCGTCAAATTAGACAATTGGCCTAATTATCCTCTTGTGCTCGAAATCCTACAAAATAAACAATTAAACCATAAAACGCAAACTAACTGAAGGAATGAAAATCCTCGTAGCAGAAGCATATATCATATCATTTTGTTCTTAATTGGGTTTCATGGAAATACCAGTACATTGGCAACAAGAATTTAAGAACTAATTCTACAAACTCTATCATATTAAGCATGCTTTTGATCTCTAAACTATTTAGATAAATCAGTACTTACATGATTGGAGACCAAATCAGCATTATGCTCCCTTTGAAAACAGGTATAGAATATCCCAAGAATACCACCAAATTTGTCTTGAAAAAAGGGAAAAATATAGCAAGATTGGTTGTTGTAGCCTTTTGGGAGAGATGAGTGTTGGGTTTTATGCCCTAAAACTCGTAGATAGTGAATGTAAACAAATTGTATAGTTGTTTCAATAAAGTGTTATTGAGTTTCTACAATAAAGTGTTATTGTTAAATATTGCACAATTTGACCCAAATCCAATAAACTAAGATCCAAGGTTGTTTGTATGGAACTTGAACTAGTATGTGGCGACATACGGGGATAAATGTTCAAGTAACAACCTAAAAGGTCTATAATACAAGGATAAGGTTGGGAACCTTATCCTGGTAACATTATGTGATACGACCCGTTTTGTATTTGATACAGACGTATTGATCCAAAGCGTCCATGTAGTAGACATGCAAGCAGGGGTATCCTATGCAATGAGTTTGCATAAGATCAGACCATGAAATAATAAACCACTAGATATACCGGTGTAGCCATTCTCCTACTCTCAGAGAATTCTCCTGAAGGCTCTCACCAGACTCCTGCCTCTAGTAGTCTTAGAGTCATACCGGTGTATCCATAGTGGTAGTGTTCACAATAGTTCAGGATTATTTCACAAGCAGTTGACGAATTTAATCTGAGTCGTCAACGAGAGTAAGTAACTTGTTACTATATAAATTAGATTTAGATCAAATATTTGTATGCTTAGCTTTAATATAAATCTGGTCTATGGTCTAAGCTGGACACAATTGCGGGTAGAATGTCTATGGTCTCAATGGAAGAGACATAATTGACTTTGTCTCTTCCTTCTAGACCCGATTTCATCTTCCTAGGATATCTCAAGATATCCATATTTGTAATCTCCATCAATATTTGTTCTAGTGGAATAGAAGTGGCGGTGTATTCCTCGAACTTACCCATAGGGTCTTCTTAGCCTCGGCTAAAGCTAAGGTCAGCTTGGCCTCGACCACTATTGTATGCTCGTCGTTTTTTGTGTCTGTGATCCTCATTTCTTACTTGATCATACAACGAGTGTTTCCTGGACTCAAGTTCTGTTATTTCCCTCTTCAACTTGAGTAGTTCTTCAACATTCATGTATTTCTGTGTCTTAGAAACGAATTTGACATAAAATGGGGTTGACTCTTACCTATGGAATTGAGGAGTCCCTCATCTTGTAATCCGACTACAATGGAAATTAGGGTTGCTTCATCACTGCATCCCTTGACCTGGAGTGCCTCATCATTGAAACATGCTATGTAATCCCACAAACTCTCGTCTGGTTCCTGTCGAACAGTTTGGAGGTGCATTTGAGGTTTGTGTTTGTCTCTCACTCCCAAAAATTGGGTGGTGAATGCTCGAGCTAGTTCTTTGAAAGAAACAATTGATCTTCTCTTCATTTTTCCAAACCATAGTTTGGCTGGTCCTATTAAGGTGAAAAAGAAGGCACGACACTTGATCACGTCTGAGGCTCCATGAAAGTCCATCCATGATTTGTAAGGTGTTGAACAAGATCCTTCTTACCATCATATTGTTGGAAAGTAGGTACCTAAACTTCCGAGGTACCTCGACCTTCATGATTTCGTTCGTGAAAGAAGGATTGGCTTGCTCTATAAGGGCCTCTAGATCTAGCCCTTCTATATCCTTAGACTTCTTCATGTTCCCTTCAAGGTCCCCAAGCTCCTTTTTTTTTATCTTCAATAGTTCGACTTTCTAAGGGTGGTTGTCTTCATTAGCCTCAACCTCAACCTTTGCTTTAGCCTCGACCTCGGTCTTTGCAAACGTACGTTTTTCTTCGATTAGATTCCAAAAAGTTTTTCCCTAACATGTGGTCATTGTTCGACATGGTAGAAATTGTGTAATCGTAGCCTCGACCTCAACTTTGTTTAGTTCAGGGCTCCTAGCACTGTATGATCTGTAGATTTGAGCCCCCGGACCCTGCTAGTCACAATGTAGTTGTCTTTTTTATCCCTTGAACAATCTTCTCTGTAGGTCTTCTTCCCTCTTTTGGTCTCTGACTATTGGGTTCTGACTCTCACGTGTGCTCTTCCATCGGAGCTTTCCCCTTCCTCAAATATCAAATCATCTTATCCTTATGGACTTTCACGCTAGGACCAGGCTTATCCAAGACATGTAGTATCCTAGATAAGTTCTGTTCCATGCCGCTCACTTTGTCCTTGAGGTCGGTGATCTCAGAATCAGTCTACCTCTCTTAGGAAAGAGGTCGAGGAGATCGAGGCCAAGGACAACTCTCCTTTTGTGACTTCCGCGGGTGTTGGTCGTTCTCTAAGTTTTTAGTGTCCATATTATGGTTCCTTTTACTCACCATAGGAAACTGATATGCAACCTTCACAAGCAAGATTTTCTTCCCCACAGATGATGCTAACTGCTGTTGTTAAATTCCAGACAATGAAAATACACCTGATCTTCACGTGATAGCAACTATAACTTTTTTCAGGGGGAAAGATATGACCTGCAAAACATGAGAAAACTACACATTGATGATGTGTTTGCCACACCATTTTCAATGCATAAGTCAGCATGAGGTTATGCACTATGACAAGTAGAAAGCAAAAGGAAAAAGATGGGGGATCATAGTTTGGAACCTCTTCTCCAAGGTTGAAGAAGAGTTTATATATCTTGTCCGTTTTTAGGATTTTACCTGTTTGAGGATGGTTTAGAGTTCAAGTGGATCGAATCGGATCGACAAAGGACCTCACCAGGCTGAGAATATGCAAAACAGGTAAGGAGTGGCTGCGCCAATGGCCACCTCGACAATGGGTCTGTTGGGTTTTATGTCCTAAAAATCAAAGTTTGTAATCCTTTTGTAATAAAAATGTTATTCAGTGAATTGTTTGTTTATATACTTTAAATCCAATATATAAACATCCATGGATAGGGATCAAATTCTAGTATATAACCTAAATGGTCTATAGTATAGGGATAAGGCTGTGTACCTTATCCTGGTGACACTATGGATGCGACCTGCTTTGCGAACAAGGCAAATGACGTGATCCTAGATCGTTCATGTAGAGACATGCGAGTAGGGGATCCTGTGTAAAAGAAGTTTACACAAGACAGGATCAAGAAATAAGTCACTCTTACTTTATAACGTCGTTTACTGTTAAGACTGACTATTTCATGCGATGACATACGTAACTCGATCTTAATCCTGAGCTTACTATGAACTCCTATATGTTTAGGATTATCCTTTCATCTGCATGGGTGAGAGTGGCCAAACAAGGCCGCTCAATAAGCCTACCATTTTGGGGATAAGACTGGATGAATAGCTGGGGACATAGTATTACAAAATGGAATTCACTCCTACCCGAATCATGGATAGTAGAAAGGTTGTTCCCTTAAGTGCTAACTCTGAGGCTTGAACAAGGGGCCCCACCCTCTCATTGGCCCGAGAGGTACTTTGTTTAGTGGTAGGACCATAAACAAATTGTTCAATAAAGGACCAGTGGACTTAAGGAATCAAGAAGTGTTATGGGGGTAAAACAGACTTTTGACCTAACTATAGTTACGAACGACCTGTGAAGGAAGATTGACTTACTAATGATGATTATATCGAGTGAACGGAAATATATCTACAGTGAGGGGAGTTCAACTACTAGGCTACAGTGGAATGACCCAGTAGTTAACGGATGTTGGTTAACTAGGTTAAAAGAGTTTAACCGGTTAAACCTCAAACCGTTGGAGCCCATGATCTGTAGGTCCATTAGGTCCCCTTGCTAGCTTAAGGAATAAACTTTGGAACAATATGATGGAAAGAATTCGAATAAGTTCAAATTCGGTTTCGGGAAAACTTCGATCATATTGGATATTACCGACACGTCGGGTTTTTGGTTAAACCCAATTTTGAGAGTTTTATATCTAAATATGATTTAAATATCGAGTACATGAATAGGGATTCATGGTTGGAAAATTATATTTCGGAAATGATCGAGATTGGTAGCAAAATATTAATTTAATATTAGATATTAAATTAATTATATAATTTATTATTTAATTAATAATTATTTTAAATTAATTATGAATTAATTTAAAATTGAAAATTCAAATTTTAGAATTAATATTTCAGATTATTAATTATTGAAGTTAAAATAACCAAAATTCAATTTCAATTGAATTATAAAAATCCAAAATAAATTGAATTTTAGGAGGTGGAGTGCATGGTGACTAAACCCATGCACTCCTCCTCATTAAGCCAACAAATCCCACTTGATTAAGGGATGGATTTGGTGTCAATTGTTGGTGCTTCAACTCAGCTAATCTTCCTCTTTAAATAGAGGATGAATTGTTGAAGAATTCAGAAGGAAAAACCATCTGTTATGCTGCCAAATTTCCATCTCAAACTCATTAACTAAAAACTGAACATGCTTTGTATGATCAAATTGATGTAATTATGTTCCTAAGATCCAAAATCCCCTCTGCATGTTAGATATTAACACCTTCAAGGTCGAGGTTGAGGAATGGCTCGAGGTCCTTTTCTCGGCCTAAGGCCCATTTCTTCAGCCTTCTTCTTATTTTGGGTATGACCCTTTACGTTTCCTCGGATTGATGTTGTGCTGGCTCTATTTGTTCCTCGATAACTAGGATGGGCCAAAATTGACTATATAATAATGTTCACACTAAAGAAAATATTAGTATGTCTTTTTTTTTTTTTTTTTTTGTAGTTAGAAGAAAAATGATTTGCAATGGTAAATAATGAGAAAGAGTAAAAATTGCAAACAATTAATAAAAAAAAAATGTTGTGGAAGTTGCTAAAAGATGAGGGAAAATGGTAAAAGTTGAAAAGTAATTAATAAAAAAGTTGATAAGTCCCCCAAATTCAAAAATGAGAATGAAGCTAATTAGGTTTGTAGAGAGGAAGAGTTAAAGTCATAAATGACCAAATTTAATTGTGTGTTTGGTAATATGGTCAAACGATTTTTTTATTGGATAAATCCCCAATCTGTATCAAGAAGCAAAAGTTGTGTTGGCCTTTAATGGCGAAAACTCTACACAACCAGATTTGTAATGTAAAGTGGATTTGCAATTGTCGCTCGAGCACAAATCAACCGTAAAATCTTAGATTTAAAATCTAGTATGATATATTTTAGGAGATAATATCTAAAAATAAAAATTTCAGATATAAACTTATAATTAAACCAAATAATAATTAAAAAAAGAAAATAGAAGGAGAAAACATAAAATATTGGAATATAAAATAGGAGATAAATAAAAACCCACCCCAAATTCGTACGGAAATCCTAAAGTAATTCCTTTTCCTAAAGAAACTCGGTATCTTTGCTAGCTGTGTGTATATATTAAACACTAAACCATTGTTCCAATTACAAATCACAGAAACCCAGAATCAAAGCAATCACAATTAGTCTGTTTGTTTAGAATGGGAAGCGAAGGAGTTGGTTGCCGAGGTCCGATGACGGGGCCGCCGAAGAAACCACGGGCATTCGCGGCGCTTCCGTACAGCAAAGTTTGGTGGGACAGTTCCTCTTCGGACGATGATGAAGGAATAGTGACACAAGATTATTACCAAATCTGCGACGGAGCTTGCTTCATGTCCCTTGAAGATTATTATGCCCTTCGAGAAGCCGCCAATAGGACTTTTTTCCATAAGCTCACTGATTGCTTCGCCGTCTTCAACCGCTTGATTTTCGGCTACGACTCCTCTTCATCTTAGTTTCACCACAATCGCTCTATACATATATTACTATACCACATTTTAATGTCACCAATAATAAATGTTCCCATTTACGTTATTTTGTTCATAATTTTATTATATACTTGATCGATTTTTCAATGGTCTGATGGAAATAAATGTCCACTAGCCATGTTACCATCTAAGTTCTAAGGTCTCCTTTGGTTTTTTATTCATTTTCATTTTTTTATTGCTCTTCAATAATAGCAAACATGAATGGAGTAGCCAACTAGAATATAATTATTGGTTAAGGCATTATATCATATCCATCGAAATGTCTAGGTTGAAATCTTCTCATTTACATGTTTCCTAAGTACTTTAGAAAACGAAAAAGAAATAATAAAAACATGTTTGAGAATTGACACATTGTGTTCAATGAAATTAAAATTTATATATTAATAATTAAACAAAAATTTATATAATTTAGGAAGATTTGAAATATAAAATAGAGAGTATTCTTGATATCTATCGCCCAAATTCCAATGTCGTTAACATTTATCTCTAGTTCGTTAACATATATCTTTTGATCTCTGAAGTTTCAAAAGATACATTTTAGTCCTCCAAGTTTGTAACATCATTCTAAATAGTCCCCGACTTAACTTTAACTTAACGGAATGCTGATTAGATGGATGGAATGACGTGGCTATTTCTTTTGATTACTAGGCAAATAAATTGAAAATTTAATTAACAAAACTAAAATTATATGTTGACATGGTATTTCATATCTTATTACTAGGCAACAGCCTGCCAACAACACCGAGTCTAGTTTTCTTCTTGTTCTTAGCAGCTCCAAGCATGGCAAGCTTGGCTGGAGCTCGAACAATGGAGAATTTGATACCTTTTTGAAAATGCTTTTTATTGTTTTTGTTGGGTTTTCTATTTGTTTCCCTCATTTCAAGGCCAATACTTTTCAGAAAATGCAGTTGTTCATGTTTTGCTCTTCTTTTGGCTCTGCTCTATGTTTTGGTGTCTCTGTTTTTGTTGGTCGTTATGGTTTTGAGGACTAATTGTTTGATTTCGGTAGGCTGGCTGGAGAGCAGTTCTGACAGTAGCAATGTTGAGCCATGAGGCTTTGAATGTTTGGAAGAAGAATCCATGGATGGAAATTCTTCCATCATATAATTTTATTTGTTGATAATTGTCAGGTCGTTGTTAAATCGTGGATCCGTTTTCGAATTTTTAGCTCGAATCAGAAGTTGGAATTTGACCCTTCTGGTTTAGTTTGCAATTACCATTACGATGTTCGTCCGCCTAACTCGAGATGTTGGGTTAAGAATTCGACATCTTCCTTTGGCACTCTCGTCGGAGAAATTGTTGGTGTGATAGCTGTAGAAGCCCTCATTTTCTAGGTTTCATCTTGATTTTGAAGTCAAATGGCCATGGGCATATTTGGAGTTTCTTCCTTCAAAGTTGCTTTGGTCATCCCATTTTTAGAGGGCTCGAAGTGACTTCCCCGTAAAAAATCAATTCCAAGCTCATTGACGGGACCGTTTGGAGGGTGTCGAATTCTCCAACATCCGTGCCAAATAATTTATAATTATCACCAACCCCTAAAGCTAACTTGTAGCAGTAGTAGTCGGGGTTGAACACATGGAGCACGATTGTTATCGTCTAAATTAAGTTTATTGCAAAGACGGGACTAATGGGGGGTTTGGATTTGGATAGGAAAAAAGCGAGGAAAGATAAAATGCTCAAAATTAGATTGCAGGAAAGTAAAACCTGGAAAATAAAAGACGGGTAGGCTAATCGTACCTTGGTGATTACTACAATCAGAAGTACTCGGTGTTCAGTTTATTCAAGTTCATTCATTGATTATCTAAAGATTAATTTTACTGAATTATTACGAGCCTGGAATGCTTCTTGGTTGTTCGGATAGTCCATCTACTAAACACGTGTCTAACTAATTAAATTACTCGATACTCCACGATTCTTTAATTGATTAGTTATTTTAATTGTGCATGTTGGCCCTCATGCTTAGCCCAATGACTCCTCGAACTAAATCTAACTAGTTAAACTAAATCTAACTAGTTTGCAATGCCCGAAATTAATCAATTTAACTAGGAATTGAAATTCTCCAATTAAATTAATCTAATTTCTCCTAGATTCTTAGGCATATCGAAAATCTACGCTAGTCTACCATGGAACCAAAGATGGATTCGCCTCAACCTAGCTAGTGGCTATCTAAAAATAACAGATAAATTGCAATTCATATGAATCCTAAGAGGCGTCAATTCAAAGGAAATTCATACAACTACAATTGTTTAAACAAGAATACTAGGACGCATCATAAAACATTCAGAAAATTCCAATACATAACAGAAATCTCATGAAAATGAAATAGACTTACAACCGAGGTTCCGATTACAACAATTCACGCTTAGACAGCCATAGTAAGTCCCAAAAGCTTGATTAACCGACCTAAAACTAACCTAAATGAAGGAAATACAAGAAAACATAAAGGAATCGGGGAGAAATAGAAGAAGAACGAAAGAAGACGGCTAGAGAATGACCTAAAATCGGGAAGAACGCTATTTATAATATTGTGACAACCTCTCGACGCTGAGGCCAACATCTCGACGTTGTGTCCTCTATCCGTTGGGGCAGCGTCGAGACCTTGACCTCTCAGGTTTCCAAATTTGTGCAGCGGCTATTTGTGTCGTTTGACTCCAATCTCGAGGTTCGAACACTCCGCTCACATCCTTTAGCTTCCTCGTTGCTTCGGGGACTCCAAGATAGCTCAAAAACACTTCTAGTTGTCTGAATTAGCATCAAATTAGCAAATTGGCCTAATGATCCTCTTGTGCTCGAAATCCTACAAAATAAACAATTAAACCATAAAACACAAACTAACAAGATTAAATTAAAGGTAATTAAATAGCACATTTTAGGCGTTATCACTCACACAAGCGGTGAAATATAATTTTAGTTTTCTTAATTAATTTTTCAATCTATTTGCCTAGTAATCAAATGAAATAGTCATGTCATCTCATCCATGTCAGCATATAACGGTCTAGCTAGCATTCTGTTAGGTTAAAGTTAAGTCAGAGACTATTTAGAATGGTTTTACAAACCTAGTGGACTAAAATGTATCTTTTAAAACTTAAGAGACCAAATAAACATGAATCCTAAATCCCGAGGACCAAAAATGTATTTTACCCTTTATTTTAAAAACTAATTTGCATATAAAACTTTTACATTTACTTTAAAATTTCATAGAACAAAAAAAAGATTATCAAATATGTTTATGTTTCTTTTTTCAATACAAAAGAAAGAATATGAAATAAAAAGCAGTATTCATACGCAACGTTGTTTTCTTTAATAAAAAAATAAAAACGACAAAAAAAAAATGATAAACGAAATACAAGAAACGGAAACGTTACCAAAGAATGCCTTTTTTAACATGTTGTCGAATCGAAGACACGAAAGTGTCACTACTTTTAGTATAAATTACTATGGAAAACTAAAAAGAAGAAACATTCAAGAATGTATTTATTGGACTGAATTGTATGCATTTGGTTTTTATATATGGGGAAAAAATCATTTTTAACCTTAAACTAGGAGGGTTGTATCAATTTTAATCCTGAACTTTCAATTTCATCAAATTGAACCCTAAACTTAACAAGTTGTATCCATTTTAACCCTAAACTTTCAATTTCATCAAATTGAACCTCAAACTTATTAGATCGTATCAATTTTAACCCCAAATTTGCATAAGTTGTTACAATGTATACCTTCGCTTAACTTTCCATTTGAACCACAGTACGTAATTGATTATTTCTTATTTCTTCTCTTAATTCACATTGCGCCTGAATTGGTTTCTTATAAATAAAATATTGAAGAAACTTTATTCTAGATGATGTTTTCTTATTGTTGAAAATTTTGTGAGTGTTTTTTTACTGCTATCTAAGATTACGAAAGCAAAGAAACTTTATAAGTTTTTTATCTTCAAATATTTGCAGGTTTTTTTTTTTTTTTTTGTTACTAAGAACTTTGTGGGATTTTTTTCCTTCTTTTACTGTTTTTTTTTTTTTTTTGTTCTTAATAATTAGAAGAATGTACAAATGTAGAAAATGGAAATAAAGAAATTTTGAGTTTTTTATTTCTCATATTTGCTAAATTTTTCTTGTTGTCAATGACTTTGTGATTTTTTTTTATATAATAATGAGAAGAATAGTGTGAGATATTTGATTTCTTAGAGAGTTTTTCCAACAAATTTCTTACGAAACACTAACTCAGGTGCAAAGTGAATTAAAAGATAGAAAAGAAAAGTGTCAATTACATATTTTAATGGCAATTTAAATGAAATGTTGACCAAAGATCTACATTGCAACATTTATGCAAGTTTGAGGTTCAAATTGATACACAATTTGCTAAGTTTAGGATTCAATTTGATAAAATTAAAAGTTTAGATACAACTGGCTAAGTTTTAAGTCAAAATATATTTTTTTTTCCCTTATATATTTCATCAGTGTATCAATTTGGTCTTTGCATTTGAAAATTTTTATCCATAACTTTTGTAACTTCTCTGACAAAAATTAAGTTAGACGTCTATGGATCCTTTTAGAATACCTTTTAGGTTAAATGTTTTTCAAGAATGCATTTTATTTTAAACATTTTGTAACTCATATGTTTGGTTACATTTTCTCACAAGTGTTTTTATACACAAGTTATCATATATTAAAAACTTTTTTTTTAAAAAAAATTGCTTTCAATTGTTTCTCTCAAAATGATTTATTTTTTTTATTTATAAGAAATCAACCTTTCATTGAGAAAAAATGAAAGAATACAAGGGCATACAAAAAAACCAAGCCCCAAAAGGAAACCCAACTAAAAGAAGGGTTTCCAATCTAACAAAATAAGACCTAAAGGGTAATTACAACCGAAATTATAGCGGATGAGTTCAATTAACCTATTAATTACATCTTTGTCATAATCTTTTGATTTTCTCATTTGTAGGTTTTCATGCATTTATTCCATTTTTTTTTTCTTTCCTAATTGCCCTTATTTAATTATATAATTATAATAAATATTATATTTTTTTTCACATTTCAGCGGCTACCAAGATGGAATGTTTTTTTTTAAAAAATATAATTATATATATTCTTTTATATAACTATCTTAATTCATTCCTTGTAGGTAACAAATATATATAGTTAATTTCAAATTTATTCCCACATCCTTTTTTAAGTCTGAAATTCCTTTTTATGTAGATTGTCGGTTGCTTCTCGATTTGGTGATTCAAAAAATCGATTTTCATGTTTTTTCTTATAATATTTTTTATTCTTTAAAATTCGTGCAGTCCCAAAATGGAATTTATTTCCAATTTTTATTATTTTGTCGTATGCTTCCATTTTTCAACCAAAATTTTGAGATTTCAAATTTTCACTTTGGGACCATTTTGCTACCATTTTCAACCGATTGTAACCTCATTTGTGTCGTCTGTCGTCGGCTGCCATTTTGAGTTTTCAACCAAAATTTGGTGTGTTTTGATATTTCAAATTTTAAACCAATTTTTGCCGTTTACTTCTATATTCTTAAAAATACGATTTTTATCAATTTCCTTCTAAACACTAGAAATTGTTTATGTTACATATTTTGCTGTTTGCTACAATTTTCAACCACATTAATTCCATTAGCCCAATATTCTTAGGAATATTAAAATTTTCATTCGATAATATATAAATTGTTCCAACCAATATTTGTATATGTTTGTTTTTTTTCTTTTGGATATAGAATTTTATATATCTGTTTGTAAGTGGTATATATAAACGACTTATGAAAAAACGAATTTCATACTTGTTTGTGAGTGGTATATATTGGTACAGAATCATCATGTATGTATTATAATTATGAATAAACGAATTCCATACATGCTTGTAAGTGGTATATATCGGTACAAAATTATGATTTGGCTAATTTTATACCTGTTTGTATGTGGTATATATATTTACAAATTTATAATGTATGTGCTTAATACCCTTTATATACCTAAATTCATACCTGGTATGAACAATAACAACCTTATAATGTATGTGTCTAATACAATTCAACATGGAATTCATACTTACAAATTTATAATGTATGTGCTTAATACCCTTTATATACCTGAATCCATACCTGGTATGAACAATAACAACCTTATAATGTATGTGTTTAATACAATTCAACATGGAATTCATACCTGATGAATAATATACACTAAAAAGTATAGAAGGTATGAGATTTATATATGAAAAAAATCACTAGAATCAACATGTTTTTTCAGTGAGAAAACAGAGCAACATGCAAAATCTTAATTTACCGCTAATAAGAGGTATTTATAGTGAAGAAGACGAAAGAACTCACTTATTTTGAACCTAAAACTTAATAATCAGTAGGTTTATAGCGAAGAAGACAAAGCAACTCAGTGATTTTTTAACCTAAGAACTCATGGAAAAGCTCCCAAAAATGCAAAATCATAAACCGAAAACCCCAAAATCAGTAACTTACTTCGCCGTGAAACCCACAAGATTGTTGTCGGAGTTTTGAAGAAGACAAAGCCCTAACCTTCAACAATGGAGAAGGTTGCAAAAAAATGACAAGTCAAAGAAGACGTTTTCGTTTTTGGAAGGGAGAAGACCGTGTTTTTGGGGATTTTTTCAAATCCAAAAATCCATACCCGGTATTTAGAAATCATACCGGGTATTTAGAAATGTTGTGTACTGTCAGATTTCAAAGAATACAGGAGAAGAACAGAGACAAAATTCTGAAACCATTAATAAAAAATCGTGAGAGAAGACCTCCTATCAACGTCTGCTCATCCCCTTTCAAAAATCAGTAGGTATATAAATCACTGTAATCAACTCACTTATTTTTTAACCTAAGAACCTACAGATAAAAAACCCCCAATATTGCAAAATCAAAAACCGAAAACCCCAAAATCAATACCTTTTTTGGTCGTGAAACCCACCAGATTGTCGCTGTGAAGAAGACAAAGCCCTAAACAATACCATGGAGAAGACGATTTGTTTGTTGAAGCAAAAAATTGAAGAAGAAAACGCTGCAGATCTCGGAGAATCTAATCGTTCAAATCTTGCAGAACGCCACGAAGCGAAAACAAGGAAAATGAAACAGAGAGGAGAGATCTCTGTGAGTTTGTTTCCTTTTCTGTATTTTCTTTCCCTTTTTTTTATTCTGAATATCACAGGGTCAAAATGGTAAATGGGATTCGATTATTTAAAACGAGTTGGACTGAAATGAAGTTTTTAATGTCTTTGGACAAAAGTGAAATATATAGGTTGGTTTCAACCCATTCTTGTAGAAACCCCTAATTACAAAACGCCTTAGAAATCGAGGCCCATAAAGAAACATGAAATCTAATATTATCCCAAACCATACAATAATGTCTCTCGGTCCCTCTATAGATTCTATTGTTCCCTTCCCCCTATAAGCCCCACAAAATAACACACACTCCAACAAGCCAAAGAAACTTTCCTTTCTTCCGAATCGGATGATGGAGGAGGAACTCCTCGATCGAATCCCTACAATGGCGGTGGCTCGCAAACTGAAACTCGAAGACCTCAAAGAAAAACTCCAGACAGAACGAGCAAACTCACAATTCCATAGCAAATGATCAAGATTTTCCTCAGCCTTCCGACAAAGCATGCAACAAAAAGGACTGACCAAAGGAGCCTTCACTCTCAAAAGCCTATCAAAGGTGTTAACACGGCCCAAGATGACCTGCCAAGCAAAGAACAAGACCTTCTTCGGAGCCTTTACCTTCCAGAGACATGAAAAGACAGACTTTCTAACGGGGGAGGGATTGACCAGAAACTGAAAAAACGATCTGCAGGAAAAGCCCGCAGAGGGGTCAAGACTCCAAAAGCGTGCATCCCTCCTGTCCGATCTAAGGCTAGCCCCATCAATCAAAGATAAGAGGGTCATGATGTCTGTGGTCTCTCTATCAGATAACGAACGACGAAAACCAAAAGAGAACGAGGTGGAACTCCCCACAGGACCAACGATGTCCGCCACAGTGCAAAATTTCATCGATGATAAATGATAAAGATGTGGGAACAAGGAACAGAGGGGACGATCCCCCACCTACAAATCCTCCCAAAAACAAAATCCTGTAAGACCCATTTTTGGTCACCTAACATTTGTATATGCATATGATATATTAGTCATTTGATTTTGAAATATTTTAATGATGGAGAAGGTTTGGAGTGGAATAGAAATAAAAAGAAATTTTAAATTGTGGAATACAACTTGGTAAAAAAAAAAAAAAAAAAAAAAAACTTACCATGGAAGCTTGGAGGGAAAAAGAAAGAAAGAAAAAAAAAAGAAATAAAATGAAATGTGGCTTCATGGTAGCCACACAAAAAGAAATAAAGAAAAAAAAAAAAAAAGGGAAAGCCCAACGGGCAAGAAGAGAAAGGGGGAAAAGACAAAGAGGGAAAAGATGGTGGAAGAGAGAGAAAGGGGAAAGGAAGAGAAATAGTAAAAGGGAGAGAGGGAAGAAGACACATTGAAGATGGAGTAGTTGTTGGAAGTCATTGGCTCGCCGGAAGTCATCGGAATCTCGTCGGAAAGTGGCGGTAATGTTGAAAAACCACAAAAAATGTCGTGGGTAAGGTCCAAAGTAGATTGGAGATGTCCATAAACTCGATTTCAAGCCGATGGCTCGGAATAGGATGAAGGAACAAGGAGGAAGAGGAGACTAAGAATTTGAGGGCAAATATATAAATCGGTAAGCTTATTATTCTTTTAAGCTTCTTTTTAGCATTGTAATAAGTATGAAATTAAGGAAGAAAAGAACCAAGCTAGAATGGGAGAATGGAAAAGATGAAGAAAAGAAATGTTTGTGGGCTAGAAGAAGAAGATGAATAGTGGAAAAATAAAATAAAATAAGTCATAATAACAAAAGATGGTAAGTTGTGGGACAAAGTACAATTTTGTAGGTGAGTCATCAAGAAGATTTAATTGAGTGAAGGTACAAAGTGACATTGGGTTTTAATATGAGAGAAGAGGAGTAAATTGGAATTTTAGTGTAATCATAGATATTATGCAAGAATGAAAAGTTGGGCTATGCTATATATATATAAAAAAAATCCCTATGTTTACTTCCTCTTTGTGAAAATAATTAAGGATATGATTAATTTTATTAATGTTCTAGGTCAAACAAATTGGAGTGGGTCCAAATTGAAATTTCCGCACCAAGAGTATTGTGAGTGGTTATTTTTACCAAGTTTTCTATTATTTTACTAATTGGTGAATTTCAAAATGAATTATTCTATGAAACATTTGGATAATTGACAATTATGGAGGTTCAAGAAATTTATGCTTATTCAACGAATTGATTTACTATTTGTTAAACGAATTTGAAATTGTAAGAAATGATTTATGTTGTTCAAATGATATTGTAAATTAGTACCATGGGATCACAACAGATTTTTTTTTTTTTTATATTTATGTATGACCTTAACTATCTCAAATTACTCTGTTATTATGAGTGTATGAAAGGCGAGTTTATGCAAATCTTTTGATTTTAGCCTAATGGCAAAGGTTCAAGTTATATGAGGTAAATCCAAATATTGGGAGTTTTTAAAGTGACTTCACGATGTTTGAATCACGATTTTAGCTGAATTCATGGATTTTCTGATCTTTATAAGCCAAACCTTATATATGGCAAAATCAATTACGAAAATGATCATTGGGTTATGACTTTCAGTTATGTGAACTTGATTTAAAATGTTATGGCTTTTGTGTGGTTTGTGAACTTAGTTTACGAGATCTAGTTGTTTTTCAAACCACTAGATGATGTACCCACAATGATTTCCCGATACACTTACGTGAATGTGTTTCCGTAGTGTAGTTATGATATATGAGGTCTTTGGGACCCACTTCGACACACACATAGGCTTTGGGCCGTGTGTTGAGGTACTTTGCCCTTTGGGGGTTGCTATGTGCACGTATGACTAGTTGCTCTGCTATGTACCTTGAGATTACTCGGTACATAGTATGACCAGGATTTGCTCTGCTATGTACCTTGAGATTACTCGATACATAGTATGACCAGGATTTGCTCTGCTATGTACCCTGAGATTACTCGGTACATAATATGACCAGGATTTTCTCTGCTATGTACCTTGAGATTACTCGGTACATAGTATGACCAGGATTTGCTCTGCTATGTATCTTGAGATTACTCAGTACATAGTATGACCAGTGGCTCCACTATGCATGGGGATTCGACCTATGCATAGTATGACTAGTTTTGCTCTGCTATGCGTATTGAGACTACTCTGCGCTAGTATGTCCAGTTTTCGGGTACACGTTTAGTGATGGATTTCCTAGCCACGCAAATATGTGTTAAAGTTTTACATTTAAAAGATTCTCATAGTATAAAATACTTTAACTTTGTGAACTTGCGATAGAAGTTACAAGTGTTTCAAGGTTTCCTTCAAAAGCTTATGTCAAGTTCTTGTTAATTACCTTTTTATGATTGTTTATGTTATTAGCCTTCTTAAATTTATTTTCTTATAAACTTCTACCACTCATTGGGCTTTTTAGCTCTCTTTTCCTAACTTTTTTTACCAGGTAGCATTTGAGTTAGTCTTATTTAGATTACATCATTTTGCATGTAAATATGATATTGATGTTTTGTATTTTTTTTATAACTAAAGTGACTAGCATCATTCTGGAAGTTGTAACATCTGAATTTATATTGAGTGTTAAATTGGGGACTTATGTTTTCCATTGGTGGTTTTGGTTTGTGGTTGTGGGATTTTGAATTGATTTGTGATTGTGACGTACTAGTAGTAGTGTTGGATTTTAAAGAAATCATTGGGAGTGTGTTTTCAATTGCAGGTGTGTTTTATCAAATTTTCCGAGGAAACTCTGTCAAATTTTTTATTTTTATTTTTAGTAAAGTTTTGCTAGCCACTCATGGTTTTAAAGAAAAATAAGTTTTGATTCGCAAGGTCTGACAATGAATTTCATAGTTTAGTTGGGATCTATTGTCAGCACGCCATGTCCTAAGTTCGGTAGGGTAATCTGAGATGGAGTGTGACAGTTTGGTATCAGAGCATTAAGATCCTGCATAATTTTAGTATGAAAATGATTTTGTTGAAATGATTGTGTGATATGCATTACATCATAGCTAGACCATGCATTAAGTGACAGAACTCGTAGGCCTAAAGGATTGGAACTCAATTGGCTAATGTTAGACAAAGTACAATGAATGAAGGATTGGGTTGATGAACCTTCAGTCAACAACGAGTAGAAATTGAATACCAAATAAATGTGACTGCGAAAGTCAAATAGTCAGTGAATAAAGTTGTTTTATAAGTAGCATTTATAAAAATACTGATAACTTAGATGACTAAGTGGGATTTTAAGTTCTAAAACAACTATCAACTCCATATCAAACAATATCTCACACAATATTAAAATGCAGGTATATCCACTCCCATCTAAGATTCTAAATAAAAATAAAATAACAATTTCAATAAACATAGTGAGATATACATCAAATGCAACTAACTGCTGTCAAAGAGCCTTATAGAGAAACTAAGTTTTGCCATGTTACAAATGATAAATTTGAACACAAAATGCAACCAAATACAATTTCTGTAAGAACTTCTATGGGTGGAAGTGAAATTGATATGTATGACCAAAAAAGCTAGAATCAGAACACTGACTACAAATAACAATTTGGAGTGAATTGTAAGGATAGCGTTACCATTTGAAGCACTTCATGATCTCCCATCCTCTGATTGACTAACTTTCTTCTCAGCATTACTGCTATCTGAAACGCTTGGCATCTCAAGTAGCTTTTGTTGCTCTTCTTCCCCGGTTTTTGGTACTCTCACCTCATTCGTGTCTGCCTTCGGCTTCGAGCTTGTTGATTGTTGATACAAGATTCCACCAAACATACATATCAATAGCCCCACAGTTCCAATGAATGTCGAATGCTTATCCCAGATGACTAAATTAATCACAACTGTCAGGAGTTTATTAACGATCCCGAGTACAGTGAATCCAGTTGCAGAAATCGCCCTTCGACAAGAGAACCCAAAGAAAGAGATCGACAAACCAAATAAGCATGATAAACCAACAGGCAAAACCACCGCAAACGAGTGCCAATCCGATTCGTCTGAGATATCTTGCTTGATTTTTTTGAGTTCACCCATGATAAGCAGTTCCAATGGAAACAACAGAAGTGCTTCTAAGTTGTTGTACAGCACAAGGCCCCATGTATTCAGCCCTATGGTCATAACGACATGCTTTATGTATACAAAATCTATAGACATGCTTATGAGATAAGCCAGAGCCCAAAAGTAAGCTGTCAATGTGAATTGATAATCTGTCAGTACATAAAGGATGCTGCCACCAAGGATGGTAGCAAGGGAGACCCATGTCTTCATCGATGGCCAGGGCTGGTGCAGGAAAAGAGTCTCACCGATGGCGACAAAAATTGGTACTGCTGAGCGAAAAACGATGAATGTATCAACATTGGCATGCAAGAGAAGTTCACTGTTGGTGAATAGGGAGAGATAGAATATAACAGCAGCAGGTAGGAACCGCCACATTGTCAAGAGATCAAGCCGATCATGTTCGATAAATCCAGCCTGACCACAAACAAAAACTCCAGCTGCACTAGTGAAGTATTGTAGAGCAGTCAGTGCACCTGGGTAAGGAAACTTCATAACTGCCCATTTATTGATTATGGAAAGCAGGGACGCAGAAAGACAGTACCCGGCAGCAACACCATAAACTGAGACTTGTTGAAGAACAATTGCATACCAGTTTGATGGGCTCTGACCTGATAAACCAGAAGCTCCTGGCCCTAGCTGGACCTTATCAGCATTGGGGTTCTCCATATCATCTTTATTAGACATCTATCAAGAATGAGAAACTTAATTAGTGACAGGGATGGACCAAAAGACAAAGGAAAAATAGTCCCTTAACCAAATAACTCAAAACGTCATTAAAATAAATTTATAGAGTATATAGCTGTCAGGTTGAGTGTCTCAATACAATACAATGTATTCAGATTTGACCCTAAGAGATCTTACAAGTTCAAACAGTTTTCGACAAATGACCACATAGATATAAGATAAGATGGAAAATAAGCACAATACAATAAGAAGAGTAGCATTATCACAAAGATGAAGGTTTTGAGGTACCTTTATGCAAATGACAAGGCACATTGTCAATTGTTACTTGCGGAAGTTAATACTAGAGAAGAAATGCCTCAATTATTCCATGCTATAACTAATGGCATGAGCCAATGTTTTACCAAAATACTATAGTTCATTCAGACCGTTCCTAATGCTATACTTATGCCTCATTTTTTTTAAGGAAAAGAACCAACTTTCATTGAGAAAAAAATGAAAGAATACAAGGACATCAAAAAAAAAAAAAAAGCCCACAAAAGAGACCCCTTCTAAAGGAGAGACCGCTAATAAAGAATAATAGTGCCTAGAGAATAATTACAAAAAGACTTGGACACTGAAGCTCAGAGAGAAACATAGAACCTAGTAAGGGCCAAAACGTCAGACGGGGTCCTTTCAAGGCAACAAAACAATATTATTTCTCCCCCCATACGCCCCACAATAATGCACACACCGCAACTAACCATAAAAACCTCTGTCACACTCCGCCCCACATTACCCTATCGAACCTAGGACGTGGCGTGTTGACAATAGATCCCAACTAAACTATGAAATCTATGGTCAAACTTAGCAAAAACAAAACACATTTTTCTTTAAACCCATGGTGGCTAGCAAAACTTCACTAAATAAAAAAATAAAAATTTCGTCAGAGTTTTCCCTAGAAATTGGATAAAACAAACCTAAAATTAAAAATACACTCCCAAATGATTTCTTTAAAATCCAATACCACTACAAGTATGTCATAATCAACAATCAGTTCAAAAACCAACAACCACAACACAACCACAACCCAAAACCACTAATGGAAAACATAAATCCGCAATTTACAACTCATAAACTCAAATGGTACAACAACTTCCAGAATGATGCTAGCCACTCTAGTTATAAAAACAAAGCATCAATATTACATTTACATGCAAAATGATGTATAATCTAAATAAGACTAGTGGCAGATCTCGACTTCAATAGGCTCGTCGGAAACTCAAATGCTACCTAGTTAAAAAAATTTAGGAAAAAAATAAGCTAAAAAGTTCAATGAGTGGTAGAAGTTTATAAGAAAATAGATATAAGGAGACTAATAATTAATATCATAAACAATCATAAAAAGGTAGTAAATAAGAATTTAAAATAAACATGTGAAAGAAACCTTGAAACACTCGTAACTTCTATTGCAAGTACATAAAGTTAAAACTATTTTAGACCATGAGAATCTTTAGAACGTAAACGTTAATACATATTTGGTGGCTAGGAAATCCATCACTAAACAAGTACCTAAAACTAGTCATATTGGCGCGGAGTAGTCTCAATATGCACAACAGAGCAAAATTGTCAATATACGAAGGATCTCGACGTATATAGCAGAGCAAACTAGTCATACTATGCAATGGTTGAATCCCCACACATAGCAGAGCAATTGGTCATAGTATGGATCAAGTAATTCTAAGATACATAACAGAACAAATCTTGGTCATACTATGTACCAAATAATCTCAAGGTACATAACAAAGCAACTAGTCATACGCATGCAAAGCAGCCCCCAAAAGGCAAAGCACCCCAACACACGGCCCAAAGCCTATGTGTGTGCCAAAACGGGTCCCAAAGACCTCATATATCATAACTACACTATGGAAACACATTCACGTAATTGTATCGGGAAATCATCGTGGACACATCACCTAGTGGTTTGAAAAACAATCTCTATCTCATAAACTAAGTTCACAAACCACACAAAAGTCATAACATTTCAAATCAAGTTCCCATAACGGAAAATCATAACCCAATGATCATTTTTCGTAATTGAATTTACCATATGCAAGATTTGCCTTACATAAATCCAAAAATCCATGTATCTAGCTAAAATCATGATTTGAACATCGTCAAGTCACTTTTATGCTCCCGATATTTGAATTTATCTCATATAATTTGAACTTTTGGCATTAGGCTAAATCAAGAGATTTCTAGAAACGTGTCTTTCATAAACTCATATAATAACAGAGTAAATCAATATGGCTTAAATCGTACACAAATACAAATCCTTTGCAATTCCATGGTACTAAATGACAATTTCAATTGAACAAAATAAACCATTTCTCACAATTTTAAATTCATTGCTCTAGATAATAAATCAACTCATGCAATAAACATAAATTCCTTGAAACCTCCATAATTGTCAAATACCCAAATTTCTTATAGGAACATAAATCACAATTCATTTCAAATTTCACCAATTAGT
The DNA here is from genome assembly GCA_036850905.1 of Luffa acutangula. NCBI lineage: Eukaryota > Viridiplantae > Streptophyta > Magnoliopsida > Cucurbitales > Cucurbitaceae > Luffa > Luffa acutangula. Next base: position 38,957,214 of record CM072097.1, on the reverse strand, counting down.
AAAATAGTAGAAAATTCGGTAAAAGTAACCACTCACAAACATTATTGGTGTGGCTTCCATCTTGTAATTAGTCAACTCGATCTCTACTTGCCCTAGAATTAACTCATAGTTCCTTAATTACCCTTTTAAAACATCATACTCATTAATTCCAAGGATCCAAGCAAAAATTCAATACCCAATAAGATCCCCCCCCCCCCCAACTCTTATGTACCCTCATTGTACTTCTCAACAATAAAATGTTCCAACTTTTCCAACTCTTAACTATTCATCATCTTCATTTTTCCATCCACAAGCTTTCCGTTTTTTTCCCCTCATCTTCCTTAGTTTCTCTTTCATTCCAACAACTCAATTCCTCATAAAATAGTTTCACATTAACTTCAAGAAAGAACATAGTAAAAATAGACAACCTAATACAAGTCATTAAAGGAGGATATAAGAATTCATGAGACTAAAACTCTTAATTTCCATAATACTCATATTTGCAGCAATGTTAATACAAGTCTAAAAGAATGATAAACTAACCCATTTGTGTCAACCCATGAAACTATCATCTAAGTTTTCCATTTTTCCAAGCTATTCTCAAGAGAAAAAACGACTTACCAAGATGAATCCTTGCTTAAGAGCTTCTTTGAACCATTTCCGGCATTAATCCAAGCTTTTCTAGGGAGATTTCGACAAGATTCCAGTGGCTTCCCCTTCAATCTCTTTCTCCATCTTTTTCTCCCTCCACCTCTCTCTGTTTTTCCCCGACCAAACATGCCATTCCATTCCCTTTTTCTTCTTTGTGTGTGGCTCACGTGAAGCCACACTTTTTCCTTTTTCTTTCCGTTTTTTTTAATTCCTCTTTCTAGCTAGAAGTTGGGCCTTCGGTTTTTTTTTTTTCCAAATCACTTCCTCCCCAACACAAATATCCCATTTTCTTCCCACTTATTTTCCAAATTAATTTCTTACCCAAGTTGTACTTCATCATATCAAAATTTCTTCTACTTCTATTTTATTCCAAACATTCTTCTTTTTCAAAATTGCAAAAATAGTACAGATCTCCATTTTTTTTCTTCCTCTTCTTTAAACAATTGGTACTTCACAATTTCCAATTTTCCAATTTTTCAATTTTTCAATTTTCTTTTATTTCTGTTTCACCTCAAGCCTTCTCCTCCATCAAAATATTTCAAAATCAAATAACTCGCATATCATAAGTATATTTGAATGCTAGATGACCAAAAAAGGGTCTTACAACCTCTCCTTCTCGCAAAACGGCGGATGGAGGAGGAACTCTTGGATCATCTCCCTATAGTCTCTGAAACTCCTAGCCTGAATCTTAAACGCCTCATGGAACAAGCCCCACACTAATCGGGCAAAAACACAAGTCCACAATATATGGTCTAGATCTTCCTCCGCCCTCCGACATAAAATGTAACAAAACAGCCCAACCAACGAAGGCATTTTCCTCAAAAGTTTGTCAATCGTATTGACTCTTTTGTGTATAACTTGCTAGATGAAGAACCGAATCTTCTTTGAAATTTTCACCCTCCACAAAATAGAAAACACAAACTCACTAGGGAGAGAATGGTTGAGCAACCAACGAAAAAGGGATCCACAAGAAAAAGCCCCAGAGGGGCTAAGACTCCAACAACGAACATCCTTTCTTCATGCCCTAAACTGACAATCCCCTATCAAAGACAGGAGATTATGACCTCCATCGTTTCCCTATTGATCAAAGAATGATGGAAACCCAATGAATAAGGCATAGAGCTCCCATTAGGATTAAGCACATTGATAATCAAACGGTTTTTCATGGACAAGCGATAGAGATTAGTATGACATGATTGTGACCTAGTATGCCCTTTGAGATACGTTGGTAAGGAGTTGGCAACTTTGTTATAGAGCTAAGTTATAAGTAACATAAATAGTGGGGAGATTGGGAATTAGACTTTTTTTAATGAATTTAAAAGAGAACTAACCCTCTCAAGTACTTGGAAACCCTTAGTAGTTTTCCTCTATGATATTCTTTTTTTCTATCTCAAGATTGAGTAGCTATCAACTCGATATTAAAGCATATCCAATCTTTGGATGGGATCCACAATCTCGAGTATCTCTAGGAATGTGCATTAGAGTAGCTATAGGGAGATTTAGCATCAATGAGACTGTAAAAAGAGAAGTGACAAATTTAGACCCTAATGCTTTTGAAAAGTAGCATAAGCAATTGGAAGTAATTTTAACTTTTTTAGAGGACAATCAAATCAGAGAAGGAAGCATAAAGAGATTACTCATGGATTTGAGGAAGGAAATGAAAAGGAAAGAACTATTAAAACAAATAGACACCACTAACATTGAGCTGAAGAGTTTCCAATTTAACCAACAAGAAAAACAACAAGGCTTCACCACCAACTGAATTCGCATGAGGACGAGGATCCCATTAGTAGACCCATGGCAGAGAAGGTGTCACCAAAGGTGAAGCACTACTGATCTACGGAAAAGATAATTGTGAAATTTGAACATTGAAGGCAAAGGTGCATGCTACAGGTTAAATTTGAATGGAAACTATAACAACTATGCAGATTTAACCAAATACTAAAAATTTTACAGAAGTACTGAGAAACTGTTTCAGATGGTTCCTGAAAGGAAGAAAAGAAAAGGAAAGAAAAAAAAAATCCACATAAGTAACACAAAGAACTAGTTCCCAAAGCAAACTCCATCTGCTTCCAATCCAAAACTTCAAATCATTCTTCTTTTGATTGGCATTAAGATTAACAAAACCCTTCAACTCCTAGGGACTAAAAATGCATCACAGTTTAACAACAAACATTAAACACCCACATTCGACAAACATTTAAACGAATGAAGTGCATCTTAAACTCCCAGTTCCGACAAACATTCAAGCACAAAAAGCACAAAAAATAAAAAAAACCAAGACAAACGAGTAATTAAGCGCTGGGAACAAACTTTTCAGTTTCCAGATCATTTCCATTCATCCAAAATGGGAAATAGAGAAAACCCCAAATGCAAAAATCCCCCGCAATCAACAAGATCAGAAATGGGAAATACGAGAAAAGCTCGAACGAGTTACCTGCCACCGACAATGGCTTCTTAAATCCCGAAGCCGGAGGTGAACGGTGGGAGCAAAATGCGTGTTCTGAGAATTGAATTTATAGTCTTTAGATGGTTCCAACGAGCAGGTTCCCAAAAGGCGAAAAAACCTCACTACAACTGTAACGAAATTGTTCAACTTAAAAAAGAAAGAGAGAGCAGAACTGGGTTCGTTGTAACTTGGAAGCGGCGGGCAAAGGGTTGAACAAAACCGTGTGGTTCATGAGGTTCGATGAGCCGTTTGTTTATGGAGTGGGCTCGGCTGAATGGGTTTGCAATTGCATCGCAACTTTGTTGAATAATTCTTTGTGGGATTTCTTTTAAAACCCTTCAACTCATCTTCCTCTCACTCTCACGTGCTTCGCAGTTGACGTCACGCTACGTCTTCTATAAAATAATTATATTTACTTTTTGTTGAATAATTTTTAAATCTTACCATCAAATATTATTTAAAAATATTAAAAACATGTGCATAATGCCACCTAGTTTATATATAGGACAAAGAATTTCCCTCCCCATTTTGCCATTCTCATTTTCTTTATTTTTTTTTTTTAGTTTTTTCATTTTTAATTTATATAATTGAAATTTGTAAGATTCTTCTGTAAAATAGGGAGAAATTTTATCTTCCCATTTTGATTTCCAAATTTTTAATATATATCTATTTTACCTCGTGAAGTACATTCATTGAATGTATTGGAATAGAGACAAAATGTTGGAAAAGGAAAGGTGTGCCAGTTGAGCTAAGCTCTTGTTGGCGAATGTACCTCTCTATTAATGAATGTTGGAACAGTTAGCTTTTCAATTTTAATTTATTGTATGTTATTAATCAATGTATCTCTCTATTCTTGTTATAAAGAAACCTATAGACTCTTCTCATTTCAAGTAATGAGGGGATTTCAATAGACAACTTCAATTTTCAAAAACTCCTAAAAAAAACTTCAATTCTAAAAAAAAATGGCTCATCAAGTTCCTACAATTAATTTTAATTCAATAACTCATCAAAATCTATTATAATCTACCATTACGATGAAAGGAGGGGAGGACAATACCTTCGATTCTTTTTTATCGATCCAATTCCTTTTCTCTCAAGTCAGAATACCGTAGCAATCTAGCAATCTTAGTCTGAGTGTGAAATTGGTCGTACTTAAAATTCTTAAATTATATTAATTATTTATCTTTATGACATTAATTTTTAGAAACTTGTAATATTTTTTTTTTTTTTTGAGAACATTAACATTTGGGGTGGGGGATTCGAACATTTGACCTCATGGTCGAGAGTACATGCCAATTACCGCTGAGCTAAGCTCGCTTTGGCAACTTGTAATATAGTTGTGACCTTTTATGATATATTCATTTTAGTGGTTCTCTCGTAATATTGTAATTTTATATTTTTAACTTAAAAAATACATATTAACAATGTATTGTGTTGTCAACCTGAGCATAGATCTAACTCGTTAAGGTATATGTAACTTCGTCCTACTTAAAATTTTTAAATGGTATTAAGTATTTACCTCATGACATTCATTTTTAGAAACTTATAATATATTTGTGACCTTTTATGATATACTAGTAAAGAACACGTACTATGCACGTGAAATGTTGAAGTTGTATTTTAAAATTATAGCCAATAGCATTTAAATTTTATGAATAATATTTACAATTTTTTCATCATCATTAAGTTTTTGACAATACTCACTTGCAATACATATGTTTTTTTAGAGTTTACAAATGATCACGATACTAAAATTGTGCTAATAATTTATTTAATTAATAAATATATTATTCTTTTGGTATTATAGTATAAATAGTGCAATAATTTTATTTTAATATTTTCACTTTATTATATTTTTCATGAAAATTCTTCTATATAATACAAAGTGAAAAAATATATATTATAGAATCGTTTACATAGTTATGTCCTTCATGTAGTGTAAATAATATAATCCTAACGTGTATTTCTAGCGTACAAGTTATAAGATATATAATTATATTATTTTATTAAATTAACAAATAATTAAATTAATGTAACTTATTAAAATAATTAAAATTTTAAATGAAAAAAGAGTGGTACATATTTGTGATTTTGGAGGGTGCTAATAATATTTTCATGTTCATAATAATTAAAATACTTTAATAGTATTTTTTTTTTTTGGAAAGGAAAATACTTAAATAGAGTCTATAGTTTATTAAACATTTGTTTTTAAAATAACTATTAATAATTAAATTAAATTGTCACTTAAAATATATATTATTCAAATAATACCAATTAGTAAAAGCTAAAGAAAAAACTTAATCGAATATATTTATACCATAAAAACTCAGTCAGTTGATGTAAAAAAAAAAAAAACCAGCCCACTTTATGGAATAAAATAAAAAGAAACAAAAGAAAGAAGTCCTAAGACTACCCTTTCATCTTCCTCTCACATTCCCATGCTCCATTCAGCTACCCATCCCTTTCACTCTTCACATCGACTGCCCTCTATTCCAATGTCTCCTACTCGCGTTGTTTCCCTCATCTATCTCCTGCTCATGCCACAACTGTAATGTCTCCTACTCTTCAATTCGTGTTTATTTGTTGGTGGTAGAAACAGAGAGCAATTTAGGAAAGATTTTCAGTATATTGAGAATAATACTCGACTTGCTTATTACACGATACAGAGGAATGAATAAAATAGATGAGGTAAACAACAATAAAAGATTTTCCTCCTCTAAATAATAGACACGTCGTATACAGGAACCAACAAACCGCAATACACCTGAGAACGACGTCATATGGGTTTCCATCCTAACAGTGGTGGGGTGTTCCCATCGTCTGTTTTTTGTCACTCGATCTGCTACTACATGAGCTGACATCCAATTGACTCGATGCCCAATAAATTGACTTGATGCCTCAAAGAGAGCCTCAAATATTATGTATTTGTTCGTTTGTCACTTGCCTCTGAAGATATGGGCATTGAATCTAGCCATGTGAAACCTTGGGACCTATTAAACACTAACTCCAAATATGAGAGACCAAAAAGGTATTTTATCATAATATTATTATGGACAATTTGGAAGGAGAGAAATATAAATATAACTTAAAATTTCAAATCTAAAATTGATGGAAACAAATATTTATCAATTATTTTCCTATAATGTTTGAATGTTATGAATCTAATTTTTTTTTTATTCATTTTAATCAAAATTGTGACTTAAAAGGAAAATGGTAAACTATACTTAAAATCTCAATTTTACAATTGATGGAAATAACATTTTTATTAATTCAATTTGGAAAATTTGTATTAAAAAAAAAACAAAAAAAAAAACTGACATAAACTCAGACTTCACAACTCTACTCTCCAAACACAGACTTACTGACTCCAGACTTAACAACTCTGCACTTCAAACACAAACTTCATAACTCCCCACAACTCCACATCGTTGTCCCAAACACCCCTTAACTGGTTAAAATATATATAACTCCATTAGAGGTTTAAATTTCTCCAACACATGTTAAACTAAATGATAATGATAATAATGTGTTATATTTTAAAAATTAATTATTAGTATGATTTCAAAATTGGGTCTATTTTGTTAGAGGCGATTTTCGACCGGTCGTCTGGCGTTTTACGGCGCATGCTGGAAAGGGCTAAGATCGTATCCCCGGCTTAATGACAGTTTTATTTTTAAGCATAATTTCTGTGCGGTGAATCTGAGGGATTTTGTCTGATGATAATGGTGTGATTCTGATGGCAAGATTTAAGCGATTTTCGTTTATGGAGTAGGTTGATTTTTCTAAGTTATGGCCATTTTCAAATTTGCTGGATTCTTGCTGTGGATTTTCAGCTCTCAAGCTGCTATTTCAGGGAAGATGCTGGAGTGATGGATCATCATCTGTCTTGGTGGTAATTTTCTCCTTTCTCTACTACTGTGTCTTTTGCTTTTCTGTTTGCTTCGATTCCATGGATCCCTCTGTTGGGTTTTATGCCCTAAAACTCGTAGATAGTGAATGTAAACAAATTGTATACTTGTTTCAATAAAGTGTTATTGAGTTTCTACAATAAAGTGTTATTGTTAAATATTGCACAATTTGACCCAAATCCAATAAACTAAGATCCAAGGTTGTGGAAACCCATAGAAAGCATCTTCTCCTTCACCATGATTGTTTTGTGGTTGATCGTGTTGGTCTTAATGGTGAATTGTGTTTATTGTGGAAAGAGGAAGTAGATGTTTGTATTCGCAATTTCTCCATTCATCATATAGATACGAACATATCTTGGAATCATAAACAATGGTGATTTACAGGGTTGTATGGTAACCCTGATTCTTCTCTGCAAGTTAACTCATGGAATCTTCTTAGGAGATTGCATGATTTTAATGATTCTGCGTGGGTGATAGGGGGCGATTTGAATGAAATTCTATGGCAGTCAGAGAAGTCAAGAGGGCTGGATAGAGAGGTTCGACAATTAATGGCATTCACAGAAGTTTTAGATGATTTCAATCTTCGAGATCTTGGTTACTCTGGGGATGTGTTTACGTGGTGTAACAGGCGAAGTTCAGGGGAAACGGTCCGATTGAGGCTGGATCGTTTCCTAGCAAACTCAAATTTCTGTGATCTTTTTGCTAATGCTGATGTGCAAATTGCTAACCGCAAGTGTATGGGTCAAGTTATAATATAGTGAATATGAAATTCGAATGTCATCCTCTGGATTGGTGTCTAGCCAATTTTAATTACCGAAAATACTCTTGGCCAATTTTATTTAGGGAATCAAATTAAGTGAGAATGAAATAAAATCAAACACAACAATAATGCAAAAAGTGACAATCAAATGGAAACAATGGTCTTAGGGATTTGACTTCACCAATTGGGATTATGGAAGAATTAATGGATTTATAACATGCAATGATTCATAAATCTTGGAAACCTAATATCACACATACCTCTCCCGAGCATAAATGATTCTCTCACATGCAATTGCTCCCGATATCCCTATCTAATTTCAATAAACATGCAAGGCATTAAGGATACCCTTTTTAACGATTTCTATAATTAACTATTATCTCCCGATCTCTAGCTAAATCCTAGTTATGCATAACGATTTCTGAGCTAAATCCTCTCTCCCAAGTTAGATTTAAGCATAAACAACATTCAATTTATGGTCGGTAAATTGAAAGCATTAAGGGTACGAATATGCATAAATGAATCAATAACATAAATTCCATAACATCAATCGATAATTGCCCAATGGCTACATCAATCCCTAAAAATTAAAGACCTAGCTAATCATACAACGCGTTACAATATAACTACGGTCTAAAATAGCCATAAACACTAACTAAAGTAAGAGAAAGAAGAATTAAACTCGTTGTAGGCTGAGATCAAACGTCCCCGTCACGATCCCCACGAACAATGGCTTGATTTCCACCTTGCTCCCTTTGTTTCAGCCTTTCAAGCCTCTGTTCTGCCCTGTTTTACGGCTCCAAAACGTTCCAAAAGAGAATCCCCAAAAACCTAGCCGCAGAAAGCTTATATTCTGTTTTTTTCGTCATAGCGTCGAGACGCTGCCTTCAAAACGCGCGTTTTCTAGAATCGAACTTACACAGCGTCGAGACGCTAAGGTCGCAGCGTCGAGACGCTGTGACCTTTTAGCGCCTGATCAGATATAGAATGCCAGCGTTGAGACGCTCAAGAGCTAGCGTCTCGACGCTAGCCTGCAGTTGACCCTACTTTGACTTTTCCTTCTTTGATTCTCTTTGGTTCTTTTGCAACTTTTCACGTCTCGAGCACCCGATTAACTCCAATATCGCGCTTTAGCTCCAATCAACCATTTCCTACAAAATAAACAAATAAGTGCAATAAAATGGCCAATAAATCATCAAAGACTAGCTAAATTAATTAGGGAAAACTAGCTTGCTATGCTCGCTATCAAACACCCCCAAACTTAAGCTTTTGCTAGTCCTCGAGCAAACTAAAAATCAAGCATATAATGGAAGAATGGATGCAACAAGCATGACTCAATCCTCAAGGCTCAAAAGTCAATAGTCAAGCAAGCAAGAGACATGCACACAAGGACCGATGAGGGAGACAAATTAAAATTTTTCCAAAATTAACTTGCACAAGCGAGATCTAACTCAACGAGACCAAACTCTACTAGCCCGGGATTGGATTATTAAACTCTCAGCTCATCTTCCCTCTACACTGGCACTAAGGTTTCACTAATGAGTTAATGGAACAAATTAGTTTGTTTTCCTCCATACTTAGGTGCTTTTACATAACAATTAAATTAAGCATGTATATGTGACACTAGCTTTCACACACCCATTGCAGGGACCCTTAACCTGAGTTTTCTCTGGTTGGCCTAACTGATCACAACAGGGGTAGCTCTTTTTGCCTAAATCTTTAATAACCATTGCATAATGTGCACAGGCCATGGCATAAAATTTTCTTTTCTTCAAAAGTAATAACAAGAATGATTTTTCTTTATGAGCATGATAAGCATATAATCTTTTCTTTCTTCCTAAGCAAGATCAAACATGCTAACTTGCAAAAAAATTAACTCTTTAGCTCTTCCCTACACCTATCGTGGTGACAACAAGCATATGAACCCAATAATTCGCTCCTAAGCATTCAAATCCAAATCTAGCCAAGGCAAATACTCTACTCATGCAAGCCATCTCCTAGAAAAAGTTTAAAAAGTCTCCCTTTTTGGGCACTCATGCTTACAACTCATCGCAAGCTTGAAAATTGACAAGAAAGCCTATCCTAGGACATCATAGTCATGCAAAAATATTATCCAGAAAACAACCATATGCTTAATTCAAAGAAAGCTCAAAACTATAGTCCGAACTCAGATGCTCAAGGGCTCCACAATCATGCTAATCCACCCCCAAACTTAAAACATGCATTGTCCTCAATGTATAAAGAAAATAAGGCATAAACAAGCATGAGAACAATAAAAGAATAAAAGGAGTGAAGAATACTGGCCTGGAATGATGCTGACTTCTTGACTGAAAGCTTGAAAGCTTGAAAGCAAAGGAGAGACAGAAAACAAGACCTACAAAACAGACACAAACAATAAATAACACTCAAAGGAAAAACACAATTAAACTTACTTGGGTTGCCTCCCATAAGCGCTTGTTTAACGTCATTAGCTCGACGTGTTGACCGAATAGGCATCAAGGTGGTCTCATGTCAGATCCCCCATCACTGGTGCTCTTCCTAGCACTTCTCCTATAGCCCACCAACATGGTATCTGATGTGTTCTTGGGGTCCTCAAAAGCTTTTAAGACCTCTTTCTCCTGTTGAACTCTAATGATTAGCTCCTTGCGCACAATATCAATTATAACTCTCCTTGTAGCAAGGAAGGGTCTCCCTAAAATAATAGGCATGGCAGGATTTTCTTTAATATCCAACACAAAGAAATCAACAGGAAGAAAAAATCTACCTACTTTGATCAACACATTTTCCACAATTCCATAAGGACTAACCACAGACTGGTCAGCCAACTGAAGTCTAACAGAAGTAGATTTTATTTCTCCTATCTTAAGCTTTTTGCACAGAGATAGAGGAATTATGTTTATGCTAGCCCCTAGATCACATAGTGCTCTACATGAAAAAGTACCAAAATTACAAGGAATAGTAAAACTCCCTGGGTCAGACAATTTTTCTGGTACTCTCTGTTGGACACGAGCACTGCACGTCGATGCAAGATATACAGTCTCCAACTGCTTTTCCTTTTTCTTCTTGTTGAGTCATTCCTTCATGAATTTCCTGTAGTGAGGCTTCTGCTCCAAGGCATCTGAAAAAGGAATATTAACATGTAATCCCATAAAAGCATCTAAAAACTTGTCAAACTTAGCCTTAGAATTTTTCTTTTTCTTTGATTTAGGAACTAAAACAGTAGGAGAAGGGATAGAAGGCTCAGGATTAAGCCTTTCAGCTTCGTTTGAGGTGGTGCCTTCTTCAGCTTCTCTAGTGGGTTCCTCTGGTTCAGTAGTCTCATCCTCCGCAGCTAATTGAATCTCCTCCTCGTGATGCACAGACACGACCTTGCAGAACTCCAATGAAGATTTCTCCTGTTCAACTGGGGCTTTACCTTTATTCATAGAGTTGACAACACTTACCAGTTGTCCCAACTGAGTCTCTATATTCTTGATTGCTGCAGAATGACCATTGACAATAGTGTTTATTGCAATCACGACCTCCTCAAGCTTATTTGACCTGTTACTTGATTCTGCGATAAAAGCTCCAACAAGGTCTTCTAAAGATTTCTTATTTTCTTGACTTTGTGGAGTGAAGCCAGGAGGATTCAAAACATTCTTATTATTAGCATAGGAAAAATTCTCATGATTTCTATTGCTAGGGTGATAATGTGTAGGTGTGGAATTATTATTATACCCCCTAGAATTATAATTCGAAACAGACTGAACCTGCTCGAGATTTTCCTCCTGAATCTGGGATGCAAGGGCAGCTGCAGACTCAATGGATGAGCATTCCCTAAACTTGAGAATTTAAAAAATGCATTAGCCAAAGAAGACATCTAGGCCTAAAGTGCACTTACGTTTTCAACTTCAAACACTCCAGCAACAATCTTTTTGGGTCCCGACCGCTCAGATGGCCACTAATAGCTATTGGTGGCCATATCCTCTAACAAAGTCCTAGCACTCTCAACAGTCTTGGACAACAGAGTCCCACCTGCAGCTGCATCAACGATAGTCTTTGTGCTAGGAGTTAAGCCATTATAAAATAATTGTACCTGAAGCCAATCGGGGTAGCCGTGCTGAGGGCACTTCCTTAGCAGCTCTTTAAATCTCTCCCAAGCCTCAAACAACTGCTCATCGAATTGTTGCTGGAATGTCCCAATTTCAGTCCTCAGCTTGACCGTTTTAGCAGGAGGAAAGAACTTCTTTAAGAATGCCTGGACCAAAGCATCCCAAGTGGTAATGCTTCCAGGTGGAATTGATTGCAACCAATCCCGAGCTTTATCCTGCAAGGAAAAAGGAAACAAACGTAAGCGAATGGCATCTTCAGAAACACCATTTAATTTTACCGTCCCACAGATGTCTAGGAAGGATTTCAGGTGAGAATTTGGATCCTCCATGGGTGATCCTTTGTAAGCACAATCTCGAGCCATTTGAACGAGACCCGTTTTCAGCTCAAAATTATTAGCATTGATCGGGGCATAGACAATCCCCGACTGTTGCTCTTGAAAGACTGGCTGAAAGTAATCCCTAATAGGCTTAGGCTCCTCAGGATTAGGATTGGCCATTTGGATATTTTCTTGATTTTCCCTTCGAAGTCTATTAAAAGTTCTTTTGATCTCTGGGTCAAAGGGAACTAAGGCCAACTCCCTAACCTTTCGCATGCACCAACTACACTAATCTAAAAAGAAAAACAAAAGAAAAGGAAAGAAAATAAATTAGGAAAGAAACAAGAAAAGGAAAATAACTAAATCTAAATAAGGGAAATATAATCTACAAAAGGAAAGAAATAGACTAATATGGAATGCAAAAACAATTAAGGAAACTAACAAATAAGGAAAAACTAATCTAAAAAAAACTAAAAAAATCTATCAATGGAAAAATCAAACAAATATGGAAAAATCTAATTATAGAAAAGAATCAACAAAGGAAAACAATACAATCTACCTAAAAACAAAAATAACCAAAAATAAAATACACCCTAAACTAAGACCGGAAAATTTTTCTACGATATTAAAAATGACTAAATATGCCAATCCCCGGCAATGGCGCCAAAAACTTGATGTGCAATTTGCTAACTGCAAGTGTACGAGTCAAGTCATAATATAGTGAATATGAAATTCGAATGTCGTCCTCTGGATTGGTGTCTAGCCAATTTTAATTATCGAAAATACTCTTGGCCAATTTTATTTAGGGAATCAAATTAAGTGAGAATGAAATAAAATCAAACACAACAATAATGCAAAAAGTGACAATCAAATGGAAACAATGGTCTTAGGGATTTGACTTCACCAATTGGGATTATGGAAGAATTAATGGATTTATAACATGCAATGATTCATAAATCTTGGAAACCTAATATCACACATACCTCTCCCGAGCATAAATGATTCTCTCACATGCAATTGGACCCGATATCCCTATCTAAATTCAATAAACATGCAAGGCATTAAGGATACCCTTTTTAACGATTTCTAGAATTAACTATTATCTCCCGATCTCTAGCTAAATCCTAGTTATGCATAACGATTTCTGAGCTAAATCCTCTGTCCCGAGTTAGATTTAAGCATAAACAACATTCAATTTATGGCCGGTAAATTGAAAGCATTAAGGGTACGAATATGCATAAATGAATCAATAACATAAATTCCATAACATCAATCCATAATTGCCCAATGGCTACATCAATCCCTAAGAATTAAAGACCTAGCTAATCATACAATGCGTTACAATATAACTACGGTCTAAAATAGCCATAAACACTAACTAAAGTAAGAGAAAGAAGAATTAAACTCGTTTTAGGTCGAGATCGAACGTCCCCTTCACGATCCCCACGAACAATGGGTTGATTTCCACCTTGCTCCCTTTGTTTCAGCCTCTCAAGCCTCTGTTCTGCCCTGTTTTACGACTCCAAAACGTTCCAAAAGAGAATCCCCAAAAACCTAGCTGCAGAAAGCTTGTATTCTGTTTTTTTTTTGTCATAGAGTCGAGACGCTGCCTTCAAAACGCGCGTTTTCTAGAATCGAACTTACACAGCGTCGAGACGCTAAGGTCGCAACGTCTCGACGCTAGCCTGCAGTTGACCCTACTTTGACTTTTCCTTCTTTGATTCTCTTTGGTTCTTTTGCAACTTTTCACGTCCCGAGCACCCGATTAACTCTAATATCGCGCTTTAGCTCCAATCAACCATTTCTTACAAAATAAACAAATAAGTGCAATAAAATGGCCAATAAATCATCAAAGACCAGCTAAATTAATTAGGGAAAACTAGCTAGCTATGCTCGCTATCAAATGGCCAGGTTGCGAATTTGGATTGGGCAAAATACGATCACCGTCCAATTCAGCTTAGTATTTTTTAGAGAGACCAGGGGTTCAAAAGAGGAAGAGGGTGTCACTCGTTTAAATTTGAGGAATGGTGGACACGTCAAGAGGAGTGTCGAAGAATTATTCAAAGCGGTAATTGTTGGGGAGGTGAGCAGGAGAAGCCTCAACAACTACATCATACATTAATCCAATGTGCATCTGCTTTGAAGGGTTGGGGTTTTGTTCAAAATAAGAGGTTGAAGATGGAGATCAGGGAAGTTAAGGAAAAATTAAAAAGGGAATATGAGCGCAGTTCATCTACAGATTTCTCGATTATACATGCTTTAGAGAAATGTCTTGATACATTACTTTTGGAAGAGGAAATGTATTGGAAGCAGCGATCGGGAGAAAATTGGCTGAAATGGGAGGATCGTAATACTAGATGGTTCCACCAAAAGGCCACAATGAGGAAAAGGCGCAATCGGATTGATGGTGTTGAAGATTCAGATGGGGTTTGGCAATCCCAGAAGGAACATATTCGGGAGCCTTTGAACGATATTTTCAGGAGATCTTTTCAATAGCCCAGCCTATCCAAAACGATATGATGTGTGTGCTCAATCATGTGCCAAGGAAAGTTACTGACGAGATGAATCAGGCTTTAATTGCCCCGCTTACTCGTGAGGAAATCACGGTGGCTATAAAGAGTTTCCATCCAACAAAGGCTCCTGGCCCTGACGACTTCTCAGCTTTATTCTATCAGAAATATTGGGATATTGTAGGCAATACGACAGTGTCTAATTGTCTAGACATTTTAAATTCGAATGGATTGATTCATGAGTGGAATCATACCAATATTGTGCTTATTCCAAAGATTCGTCATGTGAGGTTAGTATCTGACCATCGTCCTATTAGTTTATGTAATGTCTCATGTAAGATTGTTACTAAGGTTTTGGCTAATAGGCTTAAGATTGTGCTGAATGAGATTATTGATGAATGCCAATCAACTTTTATACTTAGTAGATCAATATCTGATAATTTGATTTTGGGGCATGAGCTTGTAAATTTTATTACTCATAAACGAAAGGGGAAGATGGGTTATGCGGTTGTCAAAATTGATATGAGTAAAGCTTACGATAGAGTGGAGTGACCATATTTGAGACAAATTATGGAGAAACTGGGTTTTCATCAGAATTGGGTTTCCCTAGTTATGAAGTGTGTAACAACGACTACATTTTCCATTCTCTTGAATGGGGAGTTTTTTGGTTTTATCCATCCTTCTCGTGGGATTCGACAAGGGGATCCTCTATCACCGAACCTTTTCTTAATTTGTACGGAAGGCCTTTCTGCTCTTCTAGTCTCAGCTAGGTCAAGAGCTATGGCGAGAATATCAATAACAAGGGTCTGTCCCAAAATTTCCCACCTCTTCTTTGCAGATGACAATATGATATTTTTAAAAGCGGTTGCAAAGGAATTTGGTTATTTTCGTAGTGTATTGGTGGATTATGAAAGGGCATTTGACCAGTCCGTCAATTTCTCTAAACCTATGGTTCTTTTTTCGGATAATGTGCACGTTGATACTAGGCAATATTTGGGAAATAGTATTTCTATGCGTGTGACTGACTCTTTGGGATCTTATTTAGGTATGCCTTCAACTTTTTATAGAGGTAAAATCTCGAGATTTCAAGTTTCTTCTTGATAAAGTTTGGGCAGTTCTTCAAGGGTGGAAGGGGCAATTTTTCTCCCAGGGAGGAAAAGAGGTACTGATTAAGAGCATAGTTCAGGCAATTCCAACATATGCTATGGGATGTTTCCAGATTCCTTGAGGTATATTACGTAAAATATCTCTGTTCTAAGTTTTGGTGGGGCTCTAATGGAGATAAGCATCAGATGCATTGGCAATAAAGGGAGAACCTGTGCCGGCCAAAAGAGGTTGGTGGTCTCAATTTTAGAGTCTTAGTCAACTTTAATTAGGCAATGATTGCAAAACAGGTTTGGAGAGAGTATTAACTGAGTCGAATATTTTGATATCAAGAGTTTTGCGTGGGAGATATTTCCCGTCTTCATCAGTCTTAGATGGAACCGTATCCGCTTCATCCTCTTTCTTTTGGAAAGAATTTGTTTCGGGGATTGATCTTCTTAGGTGTGGTCTTTGGAAGAATTTAGGGAACGATCAGTCAATATCTATTTTCAAAGATCCATGGCTACCTCGACCGTCTACCTTTAAGGTGGTCTCACGGAGTGTTCCAATAATGCAAGATGCTAAAGTCGCAGAATTCATTACTCCTTCTCTTCAATGGGATATTCGAAAACTCGATCAATTTTTGGTCCAAATGGATGTGGATATCATTAAAGGTTTATCGATTAGCAGTTCAACGCCTGATAAATGGATTTGGCATTATGATCGTACATGAGTGTATTCTGTTAAAAGTGGTTACAAGCTCTCCATGCTCAAATGCCAGGAGGGATCCTCTTCTGATATGGTATCATATACATCCTGGTGGAAGAGGGTGTGGAAGATGAGAGTTCCAAATAAAATCAAGGTATTCATTTGGAAATCATTTCATAATTCAATTCCAACAATGATAAATCTGTGGAATCATCACGTTCCAGTTATGGTGAACTGCCCGGTGTGCCATGAGGAGGTGGAAACTACAGACCATGCATTGTTTCAATGCTTGAGGGATCGGGAGATTTAGGCTATACTTCATCCGCAACTGATGAAGGATCTTTCAGAACATATGGATATTAAAGACAAATGGTATGGTTTTTCTGAACATCCTGTAGCGGTTTTTTACTGTATTTTTGTGGGGGCTTGGTCGATCTGGAACGATAGAAATAACCTTGTTCATAATAGACAGATACCGAACCCAACGACCCGATGTGATTGGATTGGTGACTATCTTGCCGATTTCGGGAGGGCTAATCCAAAAGGTGGCCTTATTGTTCACCAGGAGGAAGATATCGTTAATCTTTTATCAAACAGCGAAGAATTTATTATGCACACAGATGCGTCTGTGATGGGTAATCTGAATTTATCTGGAATTGGTATAGTTATGCGAGACAAAGGAGGTTTTTTAAAAATGGTGCAGAATTTATCCTCCATGGTGGGCAATTCTCCTTTGGAGGCGGAAGTAGTGGCAGTCCTTGAAGGTATGCGCCTGGCTAGGAGATTGAATATCGAGTGCATAACTATATTGTCAGACTCTTTGTTGCTGATTAACGCTATTAATGGGATCAGTCAGGAGGAGGCATGTATTGTTGCGACTATCTGGGACATTCAATTACTTCATAATTCTTTTCAGAAAATTAATTTCCATTATATTAATCGTCGTTATAATGTTTTTGCTTACAGATTGGCTAGGTTAGGCCTTTATTCATCACCATGTTTATGGTTAGGGAACTATCCTCTGTGGATAGAACAATTATCGTTGAAAGAACGATATCTTTTTGTACCCCAGTGGGGATCTTTTGTTTCTGAATGAAAATATCTTTTCTATAATATATATATATATATATATATATATATATATATATATATATATATATATATATATATATTGGGTCTATTTTTATCTTCAAATTCAATTATTTAAAATCTCACCTCCATCATTCTATAAAAAATCTTAAATTCATCAAAGATTGAATGCTAACTAGGATAATTGTTGTGGTGTAAAGACGACTTACCGCAGGCGCACGGGTCGTAACAAGTAATATAAAACGGTAGTAATACCGAGTATCGAATCCATAGGGAGGCGAAGCAAAAATTAAGAAAAAATAAAGTCTCTTGAGCACTAAAAGTACTTGGGCGAAATAATATTTAGGGAACAACTCATGCAATAAAGAGGAATTTAAAATTCAAGCAATTGAAGAAAATAAGTTGATAAATAAAAAAAATAAAATATGGAGAAAGAGTTTTCTTTTAATGGGAAGAGGGGTCTTGAAAATCAATTATTAGCTAAACAATTGTTATAATTATCTATCTCATTGCCCAACTAATTATAATCCTAGAATCTCCATTAATCACATAGGTTCTCCTGTCGGTTTCCCCTAATTGTAATTAATTCATTTTAACAACCTAAGTGTCCTTAGCGCCATTAAAAATCATTAATTATTACGCTCTGATTCATTTTAGGAATCTAAGTTTAATCAACAAATCCCAGTGTCACAACGGGCAATTAAACTAGTTGCATGAATTACGATCTATCCTAATTTCTCTCCGTCGAGTTTCCATTAAGAATCAGATCATTACACAATTGGCCAGATTGAATAAAACATTAAGCGCATCCATACAAATAATTAGGACAAGGGCAATAGACAAGAAATTACAACAATATTTGAACTATAATTTCATTTCAAGACCCCAAATTGGGGTTTAGCTACACATGGCTAAAATATCCACAATAATTACAATAGAAAGCATAATTAAGAGCATAAAAGGAAAGGAATTGACCGTCGAAAAACCCCTTTGCTGACGCTTGGAGCCCCGCCGACTACTCCTTGAGCCTCCTAAGATGCTCCCCAAAACTCCCAAAATATTTCCCACTAAAGAATTCCCTCAAAAAGGCTAGAAAGCCTTGAGAGGGGCTCCAAAGGAGCCTAAGGAAAGAAGGAAAGGAATGGATTCCTTGAGGGATTGTTGGATGCAAAATGAGGCACCAAGAGGTGCCTTTTATAGGCCTGGAATGGGGGTAGCGTCGCGACGCTACATTGCACAGCGTCGCGACGCTGCTATGCACGAGTCTTGTTGCCCAAGAAATGGGTAGCGTCGCGACGCTATCTACACAGCGTCTCGACGCTTACCCAATTTCCAAAATTTTCCAGCTTTGATTTGGGCTGATTTTTGGGCCTTCTCTTCACTTCTTTTTGGGCATTTTCATCATGGTTGTCTTCTTTGGGTCCCCTTTTGATCCAAGCTTGGATTTGAGATTCATTTGCTTCATTTTTGGCACTTTTTCTCCCAAAATCACCAACTTTGCTCCTAAGGACCAGATAACGGAATTCATTAAATATTTTCATTAAAAACACAATTAAAGCACAGAAAAGCTTATCAAATTGGGACTAAAATAGCGACATTTCTGCTCGCTATCAATAGTTTCAGTTAGAAAAAAAATATGTCAATTTCAACTTCACATTTGTAGAAATATTAATCATCTTTTCATTTTAAATTATAATGAAAATAAAAATTGAGAGAAAATAGGATATTGTCACTACAAGAATTTTTAGATCTGCCGACGCCGCCTCTCGCGACGCCGCTGAAGGATTGGAATTCCCAATTCCTTTACAGCGGAAGCAATTGGACCATTCGTAAATTAATTTTGTTTATCCAAAAAAATATCATTGCATTGGCAAAAGGTTTAGCGGTGAAAAACATACCTCCGTTCACGACTCTGAATACCAACGGACACCACCACGAGATCTTCCCCGCTATAACTCTGAGATTAGGAACGTAGTTGTGAGACTACCTAATCTTGAATGAGAAAAACTCTAAAGAGAAAATTCTCCCAAGAGTTCTTGAGTTGAGAGAATATGAGAGGGCCTTATGGTGGCCATATGTTGTAGTACCCAAACCCGGGTTAGTGTTCTATTTATAGGAGAAAGGTCATGAATAAAATATTCATTTAAAATCAATTATTTCCATAATTGATTTAATCTTTTCCATAATTAATCAATTCCATGACCAATCAATTCCATAATTGATTAATCTTTTCCATAAATGATTGATCACTTCCATAAGTGATTAATCATTTCCATAATTGATTAATTTCCAATTAATTCTTTAATTAATTGTTCACCAATTAAATATCACATATTTAATTTCAGACCTTCTATTAGTTAATTAATTAATTACCCCAATTAAATATCATATATTTAATTTCAGGCCTTCAATTAATTAATTCTATAATATGAATCAAATTCATATTGAAATTTGAACTCCTTCAAATTCTCTTATATCCTATAAATTTAATATGAATCAAATTCATATTAATATTTGAACTCTTTCAAATATTTATTTCTCTCATAGACTATGGTTTAATTAAATCTCATTTAAATTAAACTAAATTGAATAATTAATTAATTCATCTTCTAATTAAATACCATATATTTAATTAAACATATATTTGAACTCTTTCAAATATATCAATCTCTCAATATAATAAAGTTTAATCTCAAATTAGACTTTATATTTTAATGCATCACTATACATTATATTAATTTGTATCTCATACAATTAACTTAATTCCCAATATGAATTTGAACTATTCAAATTCTCTCAAGATATATTTGTTCCTAATTACTCTTTACGAGCTAGCAGAGGGACCTAATGGACCTACAGATCAGAAGCTCCAATGATATGAGGTTAATAGATTAAACTCATTAATCAGGTTAACCAATATTCATTAACTGTGGGTCATTCCACTAAAGACCTACAACTGAACTCTTCTCACTGTAGAACATTTCTGTGTCCACGAATATAGACCTATGCCGGTAAGTCAATCATTCACGAGTGTTCGTAATCACAGCTTGGTCAAATTACCGTTTTACCCCTGTGTTACATCTGTCTCCTTAAGTACCAACGCTCCTCTAATGAACAACCTGTTTATGGTCCAACCATTAAACAGAAAGTTCCTCTCGGGCCAGTGAGAGGACGGGATCCCTTTGTTCAAGTCCCGGAATCACCACTTAAGGGAACACTTATCTACTTCTCCTAGAAATGGGAAGGAGTGAATTCCTTCTTGTGTTGTCATGTCCCCAGCCTCCCACTCGGTCTTGTCCCCAAAAAGGAAGGCATATTGAGTCGGCGTATTGACCACTCTCACCCATGCTAATCAAAGGAAAATCCCTCATGAGAAGGAGTTCAATACACACTCAGGATTAAAACTGAGTTACCTAGGTCATCGTATTGAAACAGTAACCTAACTAGTTAACGGGTGTTACATCTAGTGGTTTACTATTTCGTGGTCCGGTCTTATGCAAACTCATTGCATAGGATACCCCCACTTGCATGTCTACTACATGGACGTTTTGGATCAATACGTCTGTATCAAATACAAAGCGGGTCGTATCTCATAGTGTTACCAAGATAAGGTACCCAACCCTACCCTTGTACTATAGACCTTTTAGGTTGTTACTTGAACATCGATCCTCGTATGTCCCCACACACTAGTTCAAGTTACATACAAACAACCTTGGATCTTAGTTTATTGGATTTGGGTCAAATTGTGCAATATTTAACAATAACACTTTATTGTAGAAACTCAATAACACTTTATTGAAACAAATATACAATTTTTTTACATTCACTATCTACGAGTTTTAGGGCATAAAACCCAACAACCGCAAAACGCCGTCGCGAGAAGCCGTTTCTCTCGACGCCGTGTAAACGGCGTCGAGAGAAACACAGTAGAATAACCTTCTCTCGACGCCGTCAAGACAACGTCGAGAGAAGTAGGTGCTATCTTGACGCCGTTATTACGGCGTCGAGAGAAGTTACAACTCTCTCGACGCCATCATAACGGCGTCGAGAGAGTTAAGTTTAAATCCCTAAAAAAAACTTTGTCTTCTTCACATTCGCCCCTCTTCCCACTCCCACTCTCACGCCTCCCTTCCGTCACCTCTCGCACCACCGTCTCGCACGCCGCCGCTTCGCACTGCTGTCACGCCGCTTCGCACCGTCACGCCGCTTCGCCTGCCGTCGTCTCTCGCATGCCGCCGCTTCACCGCCCTGCTCTTGCACCGCCGCCTCGCCTGCCGTTTCACCCTCCTCTCCAGGTACTTCTCTATCGGCTGTATATTTCTGTTTGTGACTAAGACAAGATTTCTCCCTCTCTTATCAATTTTTTTTCGTTTTTCCGAAGCCGGTGGATTTATGTGCTTTTCATTCTTGATTAGGTGATCGATCATTTTTTCTTTTTTAAAATTTCTTGGCATTTTCCTCTTGCAATTACATTTTTATTGCATTTTTTGGCATATGTAGTTACCAACCTGGATGTCTTAAGTGGAATCATGCACAATAAAAAAAACATTTCAACTTTTTCTCTGCTCTTTCTTCTCTTCTGCTTACCAGTTCATTGTATTTTGATTGCTCTGAGATCCACTACAAAGACTACTTTTGTTTGTATCTATGCACACATGACCACCATATTGACAACAAGCTCAGTTGAATCAAATCATTATTTCATCTTTCAGGGGATTAGAGTTGTTGTAGCTTGTAGTTTTGATTGATTGACATGATTATGTAGCTGAAAAACACAACTTAAATGATCCATTCAAATCTGAGGCTAATGGAGGGAGACCTAAGTATTTGTTCTACAGCTTGTAGATTTGCTAAATCTTTAGCAAAACTTAACAAGTTACAAAGCTTTTCAACATGGTTCTCCCCCATTATAGGGTGCAAAATCTAAGTTTTTCCCTGAACTCTGTGTACATAACAATAGATTGGACTTCAATCATTATATTTGATTAGTTTCTTTTCCATATTATCTAATCTTTATAATCACTCAATCTACTTATTTACTTCCGCAAGAACCTCAGTGACTTGGAAAATCCCACTTGGGTTGAGAAATGTGCTCATCTACTACTTCTACCTAACTTAAAAATCTTGAGAACAACCTTCTTCTTTTTGTTCTTTCTTTTTTCTGGTTGAATATGAATATGAATTTGGAACAACCTTCTTCCAATTTTTTTTGGCATTTTTCTCTTCCAATTACATTTTCATATTGTGTTTTGTATGTGTCCAACAACTACATTCTCAATTTGGAACTTTCTTGCTAATTTATTCTTTCATTTCAAATTGAGGGGGAGTGGTTTAATTGGATTTTGACATTTCTTCTCATTATGGTGGGTCTCCAGAGTTGTACGTTAAGGGAAATTTAATGCAAACTTAAATTAGTCTCTACTGAAATCGAGCTGCAAAAGAATATAGTACATCTAAGGAAATGGAAGGACTACACCTACTAAGATCAGTAGGTTGAATGTGCATCTTGGATTGATGTTGAATGTGCATTTTAGGTAGTGGGCTCAAAACAAAAGACACAACAAAGGCGAGGTTGGATCTAATATTGAAAATTTTCGTTCATGATAAAGTTTATAATATTGCACAGGTTCTATCGCTCCGTGAGAGTGGAAATTTGTCCGATGATATATACTCATTGGCCATTGGGCCGGCATCAGGAGTACGCTCATATAGTGGATGTATTGTGAATGGGGATTTCATAGTACTGAGCGTGATAATCGTCGGGCTACGCAGAACAGTGGAGTCTTGGTGCCTGGAGAAAGTGCGACCGGAGGTGATGAATGCAATTTTTACGGTGACTTGACTGAAGTGTTGGACCTCCAATATGCTAAGGGTAGAAGTGTAATGGTATTTAAGTGTCGATGGTTTGACACAGATAATAAGAAGAACACCACACACATGGATTTGGGGTTCAAATCCATAAATACATCTCGTTTTTGGTACGTTGATGAGCCGCACATTCTCGCTAACCAAGCAAAACAAGTATTTTACATCAATGACCCTAAATACGGTGACGTTTGGAAAGTAGTGCAAGTAGTTCAACATAAACGTTTATGGGATCTACCAGAAGGACAAGATGTAGATAACGATCAACTTGAGGCATTGGAACCTGTTGGTGGAATAAGAGTCGATGAATCCATCGACTAGGATAACACTATGTGCAGGGACGGAGTGGATCCCATAATTGTAGAAGAACAAGTTTTTGAGGATGACAATGATGATAGTTTCATAAATGACGAAGACGAGGACATACAAATGACTGCATCTAGTTCGGACTAGACTGACTACTTAGTCAGATCAATTAACTCATGTAACAATATTTTGATGTTTGTAATTATGACTGTGCATATGTATGTTTAACATTTCTCTTGCATTCTTGTAGATATACGATGGCAAGCCGGATACTTGAGGAGATTGCTGGGGAGTATTTACCGGAGGAGTGTGACACCTTGCCTTCGTCCATGGGGCCTTCGTCCACGGGGGACACCTCAGGTTCGTTTACAAACGTTCAAATGTTATGAGTTTGTTTTATACTTAAATACTTCAACTGATTCTTGTCTTCTCTCAGAGGTTAACTCTATATCTACACGGAACACACGAGGATATGGACGGAACATCAACCTCGATGTCTATGTTGCTAAGCATGGGAAGATTTCGATCCACGTTGATCCTGATGTAAAGAAACCGGTAGGCCCACACGCTACCAAATTCAGCTTGGCCATCGGGACTTCAGTTCGTGACAATATTCCCGTTCGTTTGCCTACTTGGAATGATGTGACCCAGGACATCAAGGACGTCGTTATAGCTCGATTGTTGGTGAGTTCAAATTCCCACATTGTTATTACTTTACTTATTACATTATTTAATACTCCGATCCATTTGTTTCGTTCGTGCAGCAACATTTCATATTAGACTTGTCAAGTATTCCTCTGTTAGACTTCATCGCCCACACGATGATGAATTCTTTCAGGGAGTATAAGGGGAAATTATCAAAACACTACAAGAAATTTCAATCTCCTGAAGAGGCCCGCGCGAACCCACCGAAGAGACTGAAGGATGCAATAGATGATTGGCATCACCTCTGCAGTAGGTTCGAAGACCAAAAGTGGAAGGTAATCAATGTATTGTTTTTCTCATTTCATTATGGTTTGCTCTAATATTTAGGCTATTTACATTTCACATTTTATTGTTTGCTAGAACCAATCGCAAAACGCATCTACGAGTCGATCAACCCTCTTATTCAACCATAAGGCTGGATCGAAATCTTTCCTCAATATACAACATGAGTTGGTAAGTTGTATGTCCTTATGTTTTACGTACTTTATTTGTTTTTTTTTTTGTAAATTTATGAATTTCCTTCATTTTTCTTTGTGGTGCAGAAGGAGAAAGAGGGGCATGATGTGGGTCCTATCGAGCTGTTCGAGCATACCCACTCGAGACACGGGAAGTGGGTCAATCAGGCTGCTGAAGATGCACATGTAAGTATGAAATCACGAGTTTTTTATTTGGGGATTTATATGATTTAATTATACATTTGTTGTCTTACAGGCAAAGATGGTGTTCATGCAAGATGCTCCCACACAGGATGGGTCTGCACCGCTCGAGCCGCCAGTCAATGTTGAAGAGGTATTGGGTAAAAGGCCGGGTCGTGTGAAAGGAATGGGATGAGGACCGAAACCTCCAAAATCAACAAAGAGTGGCGGATCCGTAAGCTCAGGACCCACACAACGTGAGCTTGAACAGGAGCAAATAATATTGAATCTAACTTCGCAGGTAAAAGAATACAAAGACCTTACCGACAACATGATGCAACGTTTGTCACAACAGGAAGACAGACTGACATCGTTGACAAATATTATTAAAGAAATGAGGGAATCACGGCAGGACGACACACAAAATTAGGTATGCCCTCAATTTAAATTTTGCAATTATCTTAATGTAGTATGATTTAATCAATATATAGAGTTGTTAATACGAGACATGACTTGTATGTTGATTGTGTTGGGTTTTATGTCCTAAAACTCGTAGATAGTGAATGATTAACGAATTATACACTTGTAACAATAAAGTGTTATTGAGGTTCATGCAATAAAGTGTTATTGTCATATTAAGTCTAGAATTGCACAATATGACCCAAATCCTATAAACTAAAATCCAAGGTTGTTTACATGAGACTTAAACTAGTATGTGGGGACATACGGGGATCAGTGTTCAAGTGACAACCTAAAAGGTCTATAGTACATGGATAAGGCTGGGTACCTTATCCTGGTAACACTATGTGATACGGCCCGCTTTGTATTCGATACAGACGTATTGATCCAAGGCGTCCATGTAGGAGACATGCGAGCGGGGGTATCCTATGCAATGAGTTTGCATAAGACCGGACCACGAAATAGTAAACCACTAGATGTAACACCGTTAACTAGTTAGGTTACTGTTTCAATAGCTAGGGAACTCGATCTTAATCCTGAGTGTGTCATGAATTCCTTCTCACGAGGGATTGTCCTTTGATTAGTACGGGTGAGAGTGGCCAGAACGCCGACTCAATAAGCCTACCTTCTTGGGGACAAGACCGAGTGGGGGGCTGGGGACATGACATTACAAGATGGAATTCACTTCTTCCCTTATTGGGGCAAGTAGATGTGTGTTCCCTTAAGGGCTGATTTCGGGGCTTGAACAAAAGCGCGCTGTCCTCTCCTGGCCCGAGAGAAATTTCTGTTTAGTGGTTGGACCCTAAACAGGTTGTTCATTAGAGGGATCAGTGGTACTTAAGGATCCAGAGGTAACCCAGGGGTAAAACGGTAATTTGACCCAGCTGGTGTTACGAACACACGTGAAGGATTGACTTACTGCATTGGTCGATATTCGTGGACACAGAAATATTCTACAGTGAGAAGAGTGCAGCTGTGGGTCTTTAGTGGAGTGACCCACAGTTAACGAATGTTGATTGACTCGGTTAATGAGTTTAGCTGATCAATCTCGTTTTGTTGGACCTTCTGATCTGTAGGTCCATTAGGTCCACATGCTAGCTCATAACGGGTTCTGAGATTATATAGTCTTGATTATTAAAGGGAATATAAGTTAATTGTATTTTGATGCAATTAATATGATGTATGGAGATACATTATAGTATAAGTTTAATTAATGAATTAAACTTTATAATAAAATTAATTTTGGATATGATTCAAAAATAATTAATGAGAGAATTATGAATTTAATTAAATATGTGATATTTGATTAATTCATGAATTAATTAATTGGGGAATTAATTAATTTAATTTTAATTTGGTTAAATGTGATTTAATCAAATTAAAACTATAGTTTACATTGATGTACATTTTGATGCAAAATAAAACTATAGGTTAAATGAGAGATAAAATTGAATACGATTCAATTATAAAATTAATTAAATATTTGATATTTAATTAATGTGGATTCAATTGATGAGATTAATTGAATGGCCAATTTAATTCAATTGAATATGATTCAAATTGAATTAAATACCTTAGGTTATAATTGATTTAATTAAATTAATTAAATTATTTAATTAATAAAATGATAAATGATAATTATTATTTAATTAATAGATTGCCAAGATCGTTTGGATTTGATCCAACGTTCTAGAATGAGTAGGGTTTTAACTCCCTCACCACTTATCGTTAAGTGGAGAAGGGGTTACTCAGATTAGCGCTCACTCTCTCATGCTTCACGATTACAGAAAAGAGAATTCTCTCTCAATTTTCTCTCTGGCTCTTTCCAAAAATTACAGCAACTTGTTTTTGCTGGAATTTTTCCCTTTCCAAGACTAGTTTTGGGTTCCCACAAGCCAAATCTCAGAGATCCAAGAGATATAGCGGGTGATCCATAATGGTGGTGTCGATTGGAAGATCAAGAACGATCAAGAACGAAATTGGATCATTGTGCAGTTTGCTCCAAATTCAAGTAAGTTTTTCTAGATCTAAATAGTTTTTAGATCTAATTTACAACATGCTTAATCTTAGTAATTTAGAAATTGTTTCTAATTTTGTTGCCAACGTATTAGTTTTTTCTGAAATTGAAATTTAATTCGAGATTGGTCTTGTTTGCTTCCGCTGCCAAAGAGATTTCAACCCTTCAATTGGTATCAGAGCCATCTCGTTAATTGATTTCAATTTTATGAAAATTACGTTGGTTCTTGGTGGGATTTATTCTGCATTATGAATGTTGGTTTGCTGAAAAATTGTTTTGGTATTTGGCCTTAGATTTACTGTGTTTTGATTTGATCAAAATTGTAAGGCCCCTGCGTTTTTCGGCGATTAATTCAGTAAATCGAGTCTTGTAAAGTCCGTGTCTAGATTAGAATTCATTTTGATGAAGATCGGGATGAATTTGGGCGAAAAATCGATTGGAATCGGAGTTGGAAACGAAGGTCAGTACGCTGTGCAGATGCAGTTATTGATGTGAACTTGGGTGTTGGAGCAGTTGATGTGCGCGTGCGCCTAGTGTATGTGACGTCCGCGATTCGAGCCTCAATGTCGGCAGTTATTTTCAATTATTTTTTCGCGTGCGGTTTTCTTCGTGGGCGGTCCAGTTTGAGCTGGTCTGGTCCGGTTCGCTGGAGTATTGGTCTAGTTCGAGTGATTTGGGTCTGGTTTGAAGCGGTTCAAGCTGGTTCGGGTTGGTTCTGGAGCGTTTCAAGACTCAGAAGGATAATTAAATTGAAATTATTGTAATTTTTGTTTATTTTAATTATCTTAGGGGCCAATATACCGGTTTTTCAGTTATTTATTGCTTTATGAATGTCATTTAGCTAGATCCCACCATAGGTTAAGCATGTTTTCATGCATTTTTATGTTATAAATGTTATAATATATGATAATTATGCATGAATTTAAATTTCATGAGTCATTTAGTATAATTGTTATATTAAATATATGAAATTGGTGAAGCATGATGCATGACATTAATTAGATAAATATAATTGTTATATTTGATTAATGTAGCATGCATGCTTATAATTATTTTCATTGGAATTAATATAATTTGTTATATTATGAATGAAAATAACGAATATCAATGCTTGGTTTTCATATATATTTTTAATATAAAGTGTTATATTAATTTAATGAAAATGGAATAGCATTGAGCATGACACTAATTAGATTAATATAAATGTTATATTATATTAATGTCAAAATTTCATGTAATTTAATTTTGTTCATGATTAATTAATATAATCGATATTAATTAAATGAAATTGAAATTGCATGGAGCATGGCACCACCTTAGATTAATATAATCGTTATATTGATTTTATCGGCATCATGAGCGTTATGGTGTTTAATAACTGGAATTTGATTGTTATTTTTTTTCAAACACCATAGAAGCATGTTATAGGGCTAATTATTAAAATTTTATAATAGTTATAAAATTGATTAGAAACCGTCAACCTATATCAAAGAGTTGCATGCAAACATAGGACCTTAGGTTAAAATGAATTAATTTTAAATTGTTTAAAATTAATTAGACCTGAGCTCAATTTTAATTCTAATAGGATTAGAATTATTTTCTTACTTAGGATTAAAATAGTTTTAATGCACTAAGTAGGAAAAACATTACTATGGTTATAAGGGAACTCTCCCGGTGAAGTTCTGTCTAGGCTGGGGTACTTAAGTTGACGGTTACGGAACACCTCCTACCTGGGAACTGACCCGAAACCTGAGTTGAATTAATCATAGTCTAATGTTAGCATGCAATGTCACTAGGTAATTAAAAGGGTTTAGAGTAAAGACCTATATATAAGAGTTATAATAGGCATAGACTTAGATAGATTGACTTAGTCGGGTTTATCTAAGTTTAATAACCCTAAAATACAGTAGGACATTTCAGTGGGAGGAAAAATATAAAAACAAGATTTTCATATCGAGTTTTTACTCTCACGTCCCCCTGTGTTCACACCGTGAGATCCATGCTCGGCTTCGTGTCGTTTTAGCGCGGCCTCCCTTCGGAAAGTGTTCGCATGGGTCAATACCAAGGTGAATGGGGAGAATGTCTATAGTAAGTGGGAGCAGGACGCATGTCAACGTATCCTTCGGTCTCCACCCCTAGGTCACAACGTGAGATTCCTATGATCCGCCTGCGTGTTGTCTCGGTGCAACCATCCCTTCGGAGGGCCTGATCATGGGATTCAGAACACCGTGAACTCCTGAATAGGATAGGATCACTTAGACTAATTACCAACAGTTGTCTTTCCTAACGGTACCCTGTTGGTCCGTGCCTCTAAGATCTGAAAGTGAGAGGGTTACACTTACGGGGAGGAGTTAATTGTTAACAAATCTTTGACCGAACAACGGTAACTAAATGCTAACGGAATATGAGTTATTCTGGTGTTAGAATTTGGTTGAGATTGTCTCAATTCAGAGGAGGAGTAGCTGACCACCCTTCGGTGGCTGTTGCTCTAAACCTCTGAAGTATCGTTGCAAAAACTAAATCAATAGTTTTATAGGGTTTCTTTGATTGCTTGTTTGTTTTTGCAGAATTTGATTAGATTATTTGTAATGGGTTAGTGCGATTAATAATACAAGTAATTTGTTACTTCAGCAATTATATAAAACTTTATGTGCATTGTCTTACACTATTTTATTTATAACAGTTTAAGATACAACTAGCTTAAACGAAACTTGTGGTAAATGATTTTAGATTAGTCTTTAGTGAGGAATGTCCTCAGGCTCAAATGTCTAGTTCATCTTGAATTGTTCATGATGACTATTACATTATCTGCCTAGCCAATACCAATGACAATTAATATGATTTATTGGTCATTGAAACGTGCATAGTGGAAAATGAGAATACAGCCTGAATTTTTAATTCAGATGCCACTAATCACGTTTGCTTTTCCTTTTAAGGAATAAGCTCATTGCAACTGTTGCGAATAGGTGAGATGATTCTCAGATTTTGATCTGGAGAGTATATCTTGGCTTTGGCAGAGGGAACATTAAGTTATTTTATCCAGTGGAAGATAATACACATTATTAGATAATGTGTATGAATTTCCTAAAGATTAACAGAAATTTGATTTTTGTATCGTATATGCTGGAACAATGTTAGTCTATACCTTTCTCTGCTAACGTAGTTTTATTTTAAGAAAGGGAGTTGACATTTGTTCAGCATTACTGAAAATAACTTATGTGTTTAAGACTAATCGAGAGTAAAGCAAGTCATGAGCACTGAGTTGTTTAAGATTGCTTATACTCAGAGAAATAAAGGCAAAGGATATCTCCTAAAGGAAATACCTTTCTTTGGCTCTTAAGGGTAGACTATTTTTTATCTCAATATGATTGGGAACTTAGTCTATGAGTATACTTCTAAGTTAGTTAGAAGAAAACTCTTTAATACCAATTAAGTCATGCCTTATGGGCAATATGACTGATAGATCTTTTACTAGAAAAGATCTAAAAGAGCCAAAGAGCTCTTGGAGCTTGTACATTTGGATCCTTGTGGTCTAGTATGTTAAAGCAGTGGGAGGGTATGAATAATTTATCTCTGTTATGTTGGGTTTTATGCCCTAAAACTCGTAGATAGTGAATGTAAACAAATTATATACTTGTATTTAATAAAGTGTTATTTAGTTTCTACAATAAAATGTTATTGTTAAATATTGCACTATTTAACCCTAATCCAATAAACTAGACATCCAAGGCTGTAATATGAGTCTTGAACTATATGTAGCGACATATGGGATCATTGTTCAAGAAACAGCCTAAAGGGTCTATAGTATAGGGAGAAGACTGGGTGCCTTATCCTGGTGACACTATGGATACGGCCCACTTTGTATTTGATACAAACGCTGCGATCCAACGCGTTCGTGTAGGAGACATGCGAGTGGGGGTATCCTATGCAATGAGTTTGCATAAGACCGGACCGCGAAATAGTAACCACTAGTTATAACACCGTTAACTAGTTGGTTTTCTATTTCACTAGGACGACCGAGACAACTTAGTCTTAATCCTGAGTTGATTATGGACTCCTGCTCATGAGAGACTGTCCTTTGATTTGCATGGGTGAGAGTGGCCAATACGCCGACTCAATAAGCCTACCACTTTGGGGACAAGATCGAATGGGGAGCTGGGAACATAATCGTACAAGATGGAATTCACTCTTTCCCGACTTTAGGGAAGCAGATGAGTGTTCCCTTAAGTGGTTACTCCGAGTCTTGAACAAAGGGCCCTACCCTCTCAATGGCACGAGAGGGTTTTCTGTTTAATGGTTGGACCATAAACAGATTGTTCATTAGAGGAGAATTGGTACTTAAGGAAATAGAGGTGACCCAGGGGTAAAACGGTAATTTGACCCAGCTGGTGTTACGGACACTCGTGAAGGACTAACTAGTCGATATTGGTCTAAGTTCCGTGGACACAGAAAATATGTCTGCAGTGAGAAGAGTGCAACTGTGAGTCTATAGTGGAATGTACACACAGTTAACGAATATTGATTATTGTGGTTAATGAGTTTAACCAATTAATCTCACATCGTTGGAGCTTCTGATCTGCAGGTCCATTAGGTCCCACTGGTAGCTCATAGAGTAATTTGAGGCAACTAAGTAATTAAATTGAAGATGTTCAATTTACTAAGGGAAATAAATATAATATATATTGATATATTATTATGAGAGAAATTAATATTTGAAAAGTTCAAATATAAATTTATGGAAGATTGAAAAGAATTAATTAATTTAAGTCCTAAAAGTGTTTGGGCAAAATTAATTAATTCAAGGCCGAAAATTAAATATGTGATATTTAATTGGTGGTTAATTAATTAAAGAATTCATTAACCACGAATTAATCAATTATGTAAATAAATAATCACTTAAGGAAGTGATTAATCATTTATGGGAATGATCTAATTACTTATGGAAGAAATTAGTCATTTATGGAAAAGATTAATCAATTGGGAATTGATTGATCATGATTGATTAATTAAGGAATAAAGATTGATTCAATTTTGGAAAAGATTGATTTAATTGAATATTTTATTCATGGCCTCTCTTCTATAAATAGAACACTAGACCTAATTGGTCATGACACTTGACACTCTTGAAAGACAAGACCTAGAATTCTCTCTAGCCTCCCTCTTAGAGAAAGACTCCCACAAGTCTTTGGCCTCCTAGACTTAGAGACATACCGGTGTAACCTCTGTGGTTATTGTGTCAATCAAAGAAGAATTTCCAGCGAAGAATACCTTGAAGCGGCTGCTGCGTTTTCGTTCGTGGAGCTTCGTTGGCGAAGAACGGTCAAGTCTACAACGGAGGTTTGTAACGGTTCTTCCTTTTTTTTCTTTAGAAAAGTTTTAAAAATAAATTTAGATTTATTTTAGCATGTTTAAACCGATTTTACAGCGGCTTTAAAGTTAGTTTAAAGTTTTGTTTGAGTTTTCGTAACGGTTTTTAATGTTAATTAATATACGGCGTAAGGTCCAATCGATGCGCTTCCGCTGCGTGGGGACTTTTATTCCCTTCAATCGGCATCAGAGCCATCGCTGTCCCTATTAATTAATTTTAAAAAGTTGCGATAGGCTCTAATAGGTGGGATTTATGCATATTGTATGTTCGGTTTGCATTGAACTGTTTGGGTTAATTTTATGGCCATAGATTTTATTTTTTATGTGATTTTGATCATGTAAGGCCCGGTGTTTCGGGTATTTTATGTAAAATTGAGTCCTATGTAAGTCCGGGTCTAGAATAGGTTTTTATGAGATGAAAATCGAAGGAATCGTCGCTGAAATCGAGGCCGAAATCGGAAAAATCGTTGCTGTTTTGCCTAGAATCTGCCTCCAGACGCAACAGCGTCGGGACGCTCCTTCAACAGCGTCTCGACGCTGTCTCGATACCAAAGGCGCTCGGTAAGGAAAGCACACAGCGTCGGGACGCTACCTCAACAGCGTCTCGACGCTGTCTCGATTACGCAGGCGCCAGATATGGAAAACGCACAGCGTCGAGACGCTAATCTACACAGCGTCTCGACGCTGTCACGATGGAGGCGCGCACTAGGGTTTCAACAGGCGCGGTTCAAGCAAGGCCGGTCCGGTTCGGACCGGTTCGGCTGGGCTGGGACCTATTTGGTCCGGTTCAGCCAATTTTTGGCATGGTTCGTGATTTTGGAGGCCGGTTCGAGGTGGTTCGGGGCGGTTCGTGCTGTCTAGACCAATTCCGGAGCTGTACATGGATTTTTTAGGATAGAATTTAGCTAAATTAATGTAATTTAATGCTTTATTTTATCCTAGGGGCCAAAATTAACCGGTTCAATTGCTATTTATATGCTTTATGGATGTCATATAGATTATTTAATCCCACCTTAGGTTATAAACATGCTCATGCATTTTTTATATATTATAAATTGTTATAATGTATGTTTAAATGCATGGATTGGTTTTCATATTTCTTAATATAAGTGTATATTAATTTATATGAAAAATTGGAAAGCATGAAGCATGTCATTACTTAAATTAAATATAAATAGTTATGTTTAATGTGATGAATGAAGCATGCTTGGTTGATTTTCTTGATTGGCTTATAATTGTTATAATAAAAGAAAATCAAAATTGCATGAAGCATGAAACATCCATAGTTATTAATATAATTGTTATATTATTCATGCAATTAATGTAGCTTAATTATTCAATTTGAATGAGATTGTTGAATGAATTAAACCCTAGATTCTTGATTATAGGATTAATCATTAAAATTTGAAATAGTTCTTTAATATTAATGGTTAGAAACCGTCAATCTATAATCAAGATTTGCATGCAAACATAAGATCATAGGATAAATTGAATTAATTTTAAATTGTTTAAAATTAATTAGACCTAGATCGATTTCTAATAGGATTAGAATCTTTTCTTACTTAGAATTAAAAATAGTTTTAATTTACTAAGTAGGAAAAACATTACTATGATTATAAGGGAACTCCACCGGTAATGTTCTGTCTAAGGCTGGAGGTATTTAAGTTGACGGTTTACGGAACACCTCCTACCTGGGAACTGACCTGGAATACCGGAGTTGAATTAATCATAGTTAAATGTTAGCATGCAATGTCACTAGGTTTATTAAAAGTGTTTAATGCACCTAGATCTTTAGAGTAAAGACCTTACATTACTGAGGTTATAAGGGAACTCTCTCGGTAAAGTTCTGTCTAAGGCTGGGGGTATTTAAGTTGACGGTTTACGGAACACCTCCTACCTGGGAACTAACCGGATTGAGTTGAATTAACCATAGTAATGTTGACTTGCAATGTTGGGTTTATTAAAAGAAGTTTAATTCACCCAAAAGATTGCAGTTGAATCCTTTCCATAATTGTTATAATAGGATCAGACTTAGATAGATTGACTTAGCCGAATACTATCTAAGTTAAACAACCCTATATTAACCTTAGGACATTTTCAGTGGGAGGAAAATTACAAAACGAGATTTAAATCAAGTTTTGCTCCTACGTCCCTATATTCACAACGTGAGATTCATGCTCGGCTTCGAGTCGCCCTAGGAGCGGCCTCCCTTCGGAAAGTGTTTGCATGGATCAATATCAAGGTGAATGGGAAAAATGTCTAGAGTAAGTGGGAGCGGGACACGTGTCAACGTATCCCTCGGTCTCCGCCCATAGTTCACACCGTGAGAGTCCTATGATCCGCCTGCAGGTTGCCCTGGCGCATCCATCCCTTCGGAGGGCCTGATCATAGGATTCGGAACATCGTGAACTCCTGAAAAGGATAGGAGCTCTTAGGCTAATCACCAACAGTTGTCTTTCCCTTCGGTAGCCTGTTGGTGCGTGCCTCTGAGATCTGAAAGTGGGAGGGTTACACTTACGAGGATGAGTTAAAATTGTTAACAAATCCTTGACCGAACAACGGTGGCTAATGTCTATAGGAATATGAGTTATTCTGGAATTAGAATTAGCTGAGAGGTGTCTCATTTCAAAGGAGGAGTACCTGATCACCCTTCGGTGGCTGGTATTCTAAACCTCTGAAACGTCGTTGCAAAACTAAATCAATAGTTTTAGGGTTCTGTGATTGTCTGTTTTGCTAAATTGATTGGATTGTATGCAATTGTTTGTATTGCTCTTGTAAAGGGTTAGTGCGATAAATAATCAAGTGATTTGTTATTTCAACAATTCAATGTTTTCATATGTGCATAGTCTTACGCTCATTTTATTAATAACGGTGATTACACAACAAATTTAAACGACTAATTTGTGGCCAATATTGTAAGATTAGTCTTGATAGAGAAATGTTCTCATACCCAAAAATGTTTAATTCATTAAGAAGTGTTATTAATGAATGTGACATTGAGCCTTACTCAGTCAGGGAAGACCTGTCCAAAGACAGTAAATTCGATTTACTAGTCTTGGAAGCGTAATTTGTGAAGAATGATGATTCTACCCGAATACTTGATTCATAGTCACAAATTACGGTTGTTCTTCTTATTAAAAGGAATGAATTCCTGGCAATAGCTTCATGCTATTAAGATAACTCTCAAAATTTTGAATTAGAGAGGTTATCTTGACTGTAGCAATGGGGAACGTCAAGTTATTTTTTTCCAGTGGGAGCAAATACATATTATTAGATAATGTGTATATAATTCCTAGAAATTTGATTTCTGTATCGTATTGGCTGGAACAATGTTACTCTTTACCTTTCTCTGCTAATGCAGTTCATTTCAAGAAAGGGAGTTAACTTTTGTTCAGCTGAACTGGAAAAATAACATAAACGTTTTTAAAGACTAATCAAGATTAAGGTAGTCATGAACACTGTGTTGCTTGTGGATGCTACCAATCAAAGAAATGAAAGGCAAAAGATTTCTCCTAAAGGAAATACCTTTCTTTGGTTCTTAAGGTGTTAGGCTAGTTATGATCTCAATATGATTGAGAGCTTAGTCTTGAGTATACTTCTAAGATAGTTAGAAGAACACTCTCTAATACCAATAAAGTCATGTCTTATGGACGATATGACTAATAGATCTTTTACTGGAAAAGAGATAAGAGAGCCAAAGAGCCCTTAGAGCTAGTACATTTGGATCTTTGAGGTCTAATATGTTAAAGCAGTGGGAGGGCATGAATAATTTATCTATATTATAGATAATTATGCAAGGTATGGGTATCTCAACCTAATGCAACTTAAGTCTAAAGTCCTTGAGAAATTCAAAATGGTTTGAGACAGAAGTTGGAAACTTGTTAGGTGAGTTGTTAAAAACACTTCGATCTGATCGAGGTGTAGAGTAGATGAGACTTGAGATTCCAAGACTATTTGATAGAACATGGAATTACATCTCAACTAAACCCGAAACACCTTAAGGAAACGGTGTATTAGATAGGAGAAATAGAATCCTATTGGATACGATTCAATTCATTATGAGCTATGCTCATTTGCCTGACTCGTTTTTGGGGTCATGCAGTGTTGACTGCAGCACATATTTCGAACAACGTTCCATCAAAAGTGTTTGTGAAACATCTTTTGAAATGTGGATAAGACGTAAAAGTAGTTTACGGGGGAGTCCAACACATGTGATTGTGTCAAACCCAAAAGAAATTGGAACATTGTTCAAATAATATACCTACTCGTAGGCTACCCCATGAAAACGAGAGATGTGAATTCTTCTTCAATCCGCAAGAGAATAAAGAATTTGTATCGACAAATGCTACATTCTCAGAAGAAGACCACATAAGAAATAATAAGCCACAAAATAAGATCGTTTTAAGTAAATTAACTGATGAAGTTACAAAATATCAACAAGAGTTGTTGATAAGGGAACAAGGGTTGTTGATGATGTTGGACCTTTAACAAGAGTTGTTGATAAGGCCAATACAACTGGTTAGTTACATCTATCTCAAAGAGTTGAGAGTGCCTCAATATAGTGGAAGGATTGTCCTACAATCTGACCATTACATGGGCTTAATTGAAGCCCAGATCGTCAAACCTGATGATGATTTAGAGGATTCATTGTCTTAGAGCAAGGCAATAAATGATGTTAACAAGAACCAATTGGATTAAAGCGATGGATCCGGAATTGAAATATGTGATTTCAATTCCATCTAGAATCTTGTAGATCTATCTAATGGGGTAACACCAATGGATTACAAATGAATCTACAAGAAGAAACGAGACATAATCTTATGGTTAGACTTATGGCAAAAGGGTTATACCTAGAGACAGGGGACTGTAAGAAAGTCTTATCTCCTGTCGTCATGTTGAAGTCTATTAGAACTTTTGTCCATTTAGAATGGATGTCAAGACTACACTTTTGAATGGTAATCTTGAGAAGAGTATCTACATGTCTCAAGCAGAATGATTCATTTAGCAAGATCAGAAGCAAAAAGGGGTTTGCAAGCTTAAGTGATCCATTCATGGGTTGACCTAAGCAATTCGATCTTGGAATATAAGATTTGATACTGTGATCAAATCTTTTGGCTTTAATCAAGAATATTGATGAATCTTGTCTTTACAAGAAGATCGTCAATGGTTCAGTAACTTTATTAGTGTTGTATGTAATTGACATCCTAATCATTGAGAATGATGTAGGTTATCTTATTATTGACTAGTAAAATAAGCTAGTAGCTCAATTCCAAATGAAAATTTGGGAGAAGCTAAGTTTGTTCTTCGGATCAAAATCGTTAGGAACGGTAAGAACAAAAAGCTAGCATTGTCTCAAGTGTCTTATATCTACGAGATGTTAGATGCAGAATTCCAAGAAGGGTTCTCTACCTTTCAGGCGTGGAATTCATTTTGTCTAAGAAACGGTTTCCTGAGACACCTCAAGAAGTTGAGGACATGAGACGAATGACCTATGCAATAGGGATTGTCAGTAAGTACCAATCTAATCCAAGATTTGATCATTGGAAAACCGTTATGAATATCCTCAAGTGTCTGAGGAGAAAGATGAACTATATGCTCGTGTATAGGACTAAGGATTTGATCCTTACAGGATACACTGACATGGATTTTAAGACTGATAACGATATATGTCTGACATAAAGGATGGCTAGCGGACCAATTCCAAATGAAAGATTTTGGAAAGGTCGAATATGTTCTTGGAATCCTAATAGTCTGGGATCGGAAGAACAGAACGCTAGCCCTGTCTCAAGCAACGTATATTGACAACATGTTGTCCCAATATTCGATGCAGAACTCCAAGAATGACTTATTGTATTTCAAGCATGGGGTTCACTTGTCTAAGGAATAGTGGCCTAAGACACCTCAAGAGATTAAAAATATGAGACAGATTTCCTAGACCTCCGCTGTGGGCAGCATAATGTATGCAATGCTCTGCACAAGGCCTGACATCTGTGATGATGTAGGGATAGTCAGCACATATCAATCAGTGTCCATGGTCAAACTTTACAAAGGAGCTATAATGTGGCATAATTACAGTCTTGACCATATAAGCCAAAAATATAGTTGCTTGTGAAGCAGCGATAGAGATTGTAAGACTTAGAAAGTTCTTGACTGATTTGGAATGTGTTCCAAATGTGAACTTGCCCATCAGACTTTATAGTGATACAGTGGTGTTGTGGCAAATTCATAAGAACTTTCCAACCCAAGACAAGCACACACACATTGAATTAAATTGAAATATTCACGAAGACTCTCTCGGCTAAAGGGTATGAGGGTCATCTAGAAGGTCTAGGTCTACGAGTTATGTACAAAGATGAAATCTAGGGCAAGTGGGAGAAATGTAATGGGTATAATGATACCATTAATGGGTATAGTGATACCACCATGATACCAATGGGTATAGTGATGCCCTAGTTTATTGTATTTGTACATTGTACATGTTTTATACATGTATTTGTACACCCACTATTGAATAGATTGTTGTACATCCCACTAAACTAGAGTTTTAGTTCAAGTGGGAGTTTGTTGGGTTTTATGCCCTAAAACTCGTAGATAGTGAATGTAAACAAATTATATACTTGTATTTAATAAAGTGTTATTTAGTTTCTACAATAAAATGTTATTGTTAAATATTGCACTATTTAACCCTAATCCAATAAACTAGACATCCAAGGCTGTAATATGAGTCTTGAACTATATGTAGCGACATATGGGATCATTGTTCAAGAAACAGCCTAAAGGGTCTATAGTATAGGGATAAGACTGGGTGCCTTATCCTGGTGACACTATGGATACGGCCCACTTTGTATTTGATACAAACGCTGCGATCCAACGCGTTCGTGTAGGAGACATGCGAGTGGGGGTATCCTATGCAATGAGTTTGCATAAGACCGGACCGCGAAATAGTAACCACTAGTTATAACACCGTTAACTAGTTGGTTTTCTATTTCACTAGGACGACCGAGACAACTTAGTCTTAATCCTGAGTTGATTATGGACTCCTGCTCATGAGAGACTGTCCTTTGATTTGCATGGGTGAGAGTGGCCAATACGCCGACTCAATAAGCCTACCACTTTGGGGACAAGATCGAATGGGGAGCTGGGAACATAATCGTACAAGATGGAATTCACTCCTTCCCGACTTTAGGGAAGCAGATGAGTGTTCCCTTAAGTGGTTACTCCGAGTCTTGAACAAAGGGCCCTACCCTCTCAATGGCACGAGAGGGTTTTCTGTTTAATGGTTGGACCATAAACAGATTGTTCATTAGAGGAGAATTGGTACTTAAGGAAATAGAGGTGACCCAGGGGTAAAACGGTAATTTGACCCAGCTGGTGTTACGGACACTCGTGAAGGACTAACTAGTCGATATTGGTCTAAGTTCCGTGGACACAGAAAATATGTCTGCAGTGAGAAGAGTGCAACTGTGAGTCTATAGTGGAATGTACACACAGTTAACGAATATTGATTATTGTGGTTAATGAGTTTAACCAATTAATCTCACATCGTTGGAGCTTCTGATCTGCAGGTCCATTAGGTCCCACTGGTAGCTCATAGAGTAATTTGAGGCAACTAAGTAATTAAATTGAAGATGTTCAATTTACTAAGGGAAATAAATATAATATATATTGATATATTATTATGAGAGAAATTAATATTTGAAAAGTTCAAATATAAATTTATGGAAGATTGAAAAGAATTAATTAATTTAAGTCCTAAAAGTGTTTGGGCAAAATTAATTAATTCAAGGCCGAAAATTAAATATGTGATATTTAATTGGTGGTTAATTAATTAAAGAATTCATTAACCACGAATTAATCAATTATGTAAATAAATAATCACTTAAGGAAGTGATTAATCATTTATGGGAATGATCTAATTACTTATGGAAGAAATTAGTCATTTATGGAAAAGATTAATCAATTGGGAATTGATTGATCATGATTGATTAATTAAGGAATAAAGATTGATTCAATTTTGGAAAAGATTGATTTAATTGAATATTTTATTCATGGCCTCTCTTCTATAAATAGAACACTAGACCTAATTGGTCATGACACTTGACACTCTTGAAAGACAAGACCTAGAATTCTCTCTAGCCTCCCTCTTAGAGAAAGACTCCCACAAGTCTTTGGCCTCCTAGACTTAGAGACATACCGGTGTAACCTCTGTGGTTATTGTGTCAATCAAAGAAGAATTTCCAGCGAAGAATACCTTGAAGCGGCTGCTGCGTTTTCGTTCGTGGAGCTTCGTTGGCGAAGAACGGTCAAGTCTACAACGGAGGTTTGTAACGGTTCTTCCTTTTTTTTCTTTAGAAAAGTTTTAAAAATAAATTTAGATTTATTTTAGCATGTTTAAACCGATTTTACAGCGGCTTTAAAGTTAGTTTAAAGTTTTGTTTGAGTTTTCGTAACGGTTTTTAATGTTAATTAATATACGGCGTAAGGTCCAATCGATGCGCTTCCGCTGCGTGGGGACTTTTATTCCCTTCATGTTATAGATGATTATTCAAATGTATGAGTATCTCTACCTAATGCAATTTCAGTCTGAAGCTCTTGAGATATTCGAAGGGGCTTAAGACTGAAGTTGAAAACTTGTTAGGAGAGATAATTAAACCACTTTGATCTGATCAATGTGTTGAGTATAGGGACTTGAGATTCTAAGGCTATTTGATAGTTCATGGAATCACATCCTAAATCTCAGTTAGGAGTAATAGAATCCTATTGGATATGGTTCAATATAGGTTGAGCTATGCTCAATTGCCTGACTCGTTTTGGGGTCATGCAGTGTGACTATAGTGTGTATTTTGAACAATGTTCCATCAAACGTGTTTCTTAAACACATTTTATGTTGTGGATAGGACGTAAAGATTGTTTACGTTCCTTTAAATTTTGGGGTGTCCAGGACTTGTGCTTGTGACTAACCCAAAATAAATTGGAATATCGTTCAAAATAATGCCTAATTGTAGGCAATCCCAAAGGAAACGAGGAGAATATACTTCCTCAATCCATAAGATAATAAATAATTTGTATCGACAAATCCTTCATTCACAGAAGAAGAACATATGAGAAATCATAAGCCATAAAGTAAGGTCGGTTTAAGTGAATTAAGTAATAAAGCTGCGGAAACATTGACAAGAGTTGTTGATGAATCAACAAAAGTTG
Source organism: Luffa acutangula (assembly GCA_036850905.1). Taxonomy (NCBI): domain Eukaryota; kingdom Viridiplantae; phylum Streptophyta; class Magnoliopsida; order Cucurbitales; family Cucurbitaceae; genus Luffa; species Luffa acutangula. The sequence goes on along the minus strand of CM072097.1, from coordinate 38,915,114 downwards.
TTGATAAGACTGGTTATTCAACAAGAGTTGTTGATAAGGCCAGTGATTTTGGTCAGTCACATCCATCTCAAAAACTTAAACGGAGTAAAGTTTGGACCATGTGTCGTCCAAAGCACCTAAAGAAGTCTCATTCGGACGAACTTCAAGTTCCAAATTCTCTCGAAACTCAAACGGAGGAAAGTTTGGACCAACTTCGTCCAAACTAGATGAAAAACTCTCATTGGGATGAACTTTGGGTTCCGAGCTCTCAAAAACTTAAAAGGGAGTAATGTTTGGACCATGTGTCGTCCAAACCACCTAAAGAACTCTCATTTGGACGAACTTGGAGTTCCAAACTCTCTCGAAACTCAAACGGAGCAAAGTTTGGACCAACTTCGTCCACACTAGATGAAGAACTCTCATTGGGACGAAATTTTCGTTCCAAGCTCTCAAAAACTTAAACGGAGTAAAGTTTGGACCATGTGTCGTCCAAACCAGAAGGGTCCATTGACCAAGATCAAAAGCAAAAGGATTTGCAAGCTTAAGTGGTCCATTCATGGATTGACCTAAGCATTTCGGTCTTGGCATGGAAGATTTGATACGGTGATCAAATTTTTTGGCTTTAATCAGAACATTGATGAGTCTTGTGTTTACAAGTAATCATTCATAGTTCAGTAGCTTTATTCATGTTGTATGTGATTGATATCCTAATCATTGGGAATGATGTAGGTTATCTTACTGACATTAAAAGAGGTTAGCAGCTCATTTCCAAATGAAAATCTGGGAGAAGCTGAGCTAGTCTTGTCTCAAGTTTCTTATGTCTACAAGATATTAGTTAGATATAAGATGCAGAATTCCAATAAGGGTTTACTACTTTTTTTTTAGGAATGGAATTCTTTTGTCTAAGGAACTATGTCCTCAGACACCTCAAGAAGTTGAGGACATGAGACATATGCCCTATGCAGTAGGGTTGTCAGTAAGTATCAATCAATTCCAGGATTTGATCTCTGGAGTGTCGTTACGTATATCCTCCAGTATCTTAGGAGAACGAGGTTTTATATACTCGTGTATGGCGCTAAGGTTTTGATCCTTACAGGATACACTGATACAGATATTTTAACTGATAAGGATTTGATGAAACCTACATCAGTGTCTGTCTTCACTCTTAATGGAGGAGCTATAGTACGACTTATCTGCAATCTCGACCATATAGGCCAATAAATAGTTTCTTATGAAGCACAAATAGAGACTGTATGACTTAGGAAGTTCAAGCCTAATTTGGAAGGTGTTCCAAATATGGATTATCCTATTGCAAGACAAGCAAGCATATTGAATCTAAATGATATATTGCTGATTCATTCACGAAGGCTCTCTCGGCTAAAGTGTATGAGGGTCATCTAGATGGTCTAGGTCTACGAGTTATGTACAAAGATGTAATCTAGGGCAAGTGAGAGAAGTGTAATGGGTATAGTGATACCATTATGTAATGGGTATATTGATGCCCTAGTTTATTGTATTTGTACATTGTAAATACGTTTTATGTATTATACATGTATTTATACACCCATTGTTGGGATAGATTATTGTACATTCCCACTAAACTAGATTTTTAGTCCAAGTGAGAGTTTGTTGGGTTTTATGTCCTAAAACTCGTAGATAGTGAATGATTAATGAATTATACACTTGTAACAATAAAGTGTTATTGAGGTTTATGCAATAAAGTGTTATTGTCATATTAAGTCTAGAATTGCACAATATGACCCAAATCAAATAAACTAAGATCCAAGGTTGTTTACATGAGACTTGAACTAGTATGTGGGGACATACGGGGATCAATGTTCAAGTGACAACCTAAAAGGTCTATAGTACATGGATAAGGCTGGGTACCTTATCCTGGTAACACTATGTGATACGGTCCACTTTGTATTCGATACAGACGTATTGATCCAAGGCGTCCATGTAGGAGACATGCGAGCGGGGGTATCCTATGCAATGAGTTTGCATAAGACCGAACCACGAAATAGTAAACCACTAGATGTAACACCGTTAACTAGTTAGGTTACTGTTTCAATGGGTGACCTAGGTAACTCGATCTTAATCCTGAGTGTGTCATGAACTCCTTCTCACGAGGGATTGTCCTTTGATTAGTACGGGTGAAAGTGGCCAAAACGCCGACTCAATAAGCCTACCTTCTTGGGGACAAGACCGAGTGGGGGGCTGGGGACATGACATTACAAGATGGAATTCACTCATTCCCTTATTGGGGCAAGTAGATGTGTGTTCCCTTAAGGGCTGATTTCGGGGCTTGAACAAAAGCGCGCTGTCCTCTCCTAGCCTGAGAGAAATTTCTGTTTAGTGGTTGGACCCTAAACAGGTTGTTCATTAGAGGAATCAGTGGTACTTAAGGATCCAGAGGTAACCCAGGGGTAAAACGGTAATTTGACCCAACTGGTGTTACGAACACACATGAAGGATTGACTTACTGCATTGGTCGATATCCGTGGACACAGAAATATTCTACAGTGAGAAGAGTGTAGCTGTGGGTCTTTAGTGGAGTGACCCACAATTAACGAATGTTGATTGACTCGGTTAATGAGTTTAGCTGATCAATCTCGTATCGTTGGACCTTCTGATCTGTAGGTCCATTAGGTCCACCTGCTAGCTCATAACGGGTTGTGAGATTATATAGTCTTGATTATTAAAGGGAATATAAGTTAATTGTATTTTGATGCAATTAATATGATGTATGGAGATACATTAGAGTATAAGTTTAATTAATGAATTAAACTTTATAATAAAATTAATTTTGGATATGATTCAAAATTAATTAATGAGAGAATTATGAATTTAATTAAATATGTGATATTTGATTAATTCATGAATTAATTAATTGAAGAATTAATTAATTTAATTTTAATTTGGTTAAATGTGATTTAATCAAATTAAAACTATAGTTTACATTGATGTACATTTTGATGCAAAATAGAACTATAGGTTAAATGAGAGATAAAATTGAATATGATTCAATTATAAAATTAATTAAATATTTGATATTTAATTAATGTGGATTCAATTGATGAGATTAATTGAATGACCAATTTAATTCAATTGAATATGATTCAAATTGAATTAAATACCTTAGGTTATAATTGATTTAATTAAATTAATTATAATTATTTAATTAATTAAATGATAAATGATAATTATTATTTAATTAATAGATGACCAAGATCGTTTGGATTTGATCCAACGTTCTAGAATGAGTAGGGTCTTAACTTCCTCCCCACTTATCGTTAAGTGGAGAAGGGGTTACTCAGATTAGCGCTCACTCTCTCATGCTTCACGATTACAGAAAAGAGAATTCTCTCTCAATTTTCTCTCTGGCTCTTTCCAAAAATTACAGCAACTTGTTTTTGCTGGAATTTTTCCCTTTCCAAGACTAGTTTTGGGTTCCCACAAGCCAAATCTCAGAGATCCAAGAGATATAGCGGGTGATCCATAATGGTGGTGTCGATTGGAAGATCAAGAACGATCAAGAACGAAATTGGAGCATTGTGCAGTTTGCTCCAAATTCAAGTAAGTTTTTCTAGATCTAAATAGTTTTTAGATCTAATTTACAGCATGCTTAATCTTAGTAATTTAGAAATTGTTTCTAATTTTGTTGCCAACGTATTGGTTTTTTCTGAAATTGAAATTTAATTCGAGATTGGTCTTGTTTGCTTCTGCTGCCAAAGGGATTTTAACCCTTCAGATTGTTGTGGAGTTCTGTTGAATTGAAGTATGGGGGAGTTAATTGAAATATTATAGGAGTGTTATTTTTATGTTTGTAGGTGTTTTAAAAATCTTGGGTTAGCCATATGTATGTCGTTATGCTGCCGAAATTTCTGGATAGTTGTTAATACTTATTTACATGTTTAGCATGGAACCTATCGAAAGTTTTCATTGATATGAGTTTGGATGATAAGAAATTTTTTTCATATTTGGTCTAATGCAGCTAGATGAGTTTTTGGGTGGTTTTGTGTTGTAGTTAAGGTATGTTGTGTGTGTTTCTCTTGTACAGAAGTTGTTTTATTCCTCTTTTTGTTTTCAAAACCACTTTGTTTACTTGAATCCTGAATTTCCATCACCAGGTGTTCGGGGAGGATCACAAGGCACTTCACATTGTCCAGAAGCACGTGAGTTCAAGTTGATTTTCTCAATGGTGTATCTTGGTGGGGCTAAGGAAGTTTTGTTTTATCTTTAGTTGTCTCTAGGTTGTTTTTTTTTTTTTTTTGGATCACATGACTTTAAGTTGATTTTCTGAAGTTGATTTTATCAATGGTGTATGTTGGTGTATGTTGTTTTTCTGAAGTTCATTTTTGGTCTCTCTTTTTGGATATCGATGTATAAAGCAGTTTTAGATAATGACACTAGTCGAATTATATATACACTTTTTTGTGAAACCAAACCCACGCAATTTGTTACTTCTTTTGTCTATTATTGAATTGACAATTTTTCTTTAGGTTCCATCTTTAGGTTACTATTCAGGGATGAAACAAAAAAGATTATTTAATAGAATTAGTATTAACAAAAAAAAAAACATGTTCTGTCGACGCCGTACACGTGGCGTCGGCAGAACTTCATCTAGCAAATTTCTGCCGACGCCACGTGTCGACGTTGACAGAAAGGGGTTCTGCTGACGTCGTCTACATGGCGTCGGCAGAAATTGGCCGATTTTCCCCACGCATTGTTCTCTCGACGCAGTTTTACGGCGTCGGGAAAACCTGTTTCTGCCGACAGGGTTCTTCCGACTATCTTCCCGACGCACCAAACGACGTCGGGAGAACTTCTGCCAACGCCGAATGGGAATTCTGCCGATGCCGAAGTGCGTCGGGAAAGGGTAAATTTCTTGTAGTGTGTGATGCCAAAGAGAACATATGTCAACAATAATTGACTTGTACCCTCGACCACAAGAGGTCAAATGTTCAAATCCCCACTCTCAAATGTTGATGAACTAAAAAAAGAAAACAATATTGTGATATTTTTCAATCCACCGTATATTTTTAACAAATTAATATATGAATATATTTTTATATATTTGAAATTAATTTTTAAAAAATTTAGATCCATGAATAAGATGTTGGGATGATCATCTTCTCTTTTATAAAATTAAATGATTTCGAATCATTTAATCTTTTTATTTTTACTTTTTTTTTTTAATTTAAATTAAAACTATAACTTTTCCCATGCATTGTACATGTAATACTAGTTAGTTGAAATGTATCATATATTTGGTTCCTTTTATATTCTTTTTCACTACTCTATTCTTTTACTTATAATTCTTTTTTCTCATTGAAAAGGACAATTTTAGCAAACAATGTGTATTTTATTTCAAATTTATTTATTAATACAAGTTGAAAATCCTATTTTCCTTTTGTTTTTCATCTTCGACCGAGTAATTTTTTGATCAATTTTTAGCGTTAAACCACATGCAAAACACATGAGTGCTGACTAGAATATATATATAAACTAATAATCATTTCAAAATTTGTAATGTTAAAATTTATATTCAAATTACTAGTGACATTTTGATAATGTTTTTTTTTTTTAATATTTTGTGGATATTATCATAATATAATACAACCATTGATTGTTCAAAAAAAAAAATACAACCATTGATTAACTCTTTGCATAAATTTTGAATTAAACAAAAATGTAGATATGTCGATTAAATTAAGACGAAACTCAACACACATAAGATTCAAAAGTATTTGTAGAGAGAAGAACGATTCTTTTTTTTTTTTTTTTTCTCAAAAGAATAACTAGTTATCAACATTTTAATGTTGTTCAATAGAAACGTTCTAGTGATGAGTATATCGTTATATCTTTACATCGATTTTTACACATGCAACGTGGCTAATATAAAAGGAGAGAAACAATGTTCTCAATTATAATACACTTACAAAGGCTCTATTTCCCTTTGCAAATGTGCACTCTTTGAAGTTTGAATTGAAGAGTCAACTTTGCAGCAAACGGCCAATTTATTATTTCCCTCTTAACCGGTTTGCTTAAACGTAAAGAATTCATTAAGGAGGAGACTTCAAACCTAACCTAAATACGGCTCTATTTTTGTGATGCCTCACTTTTTTTTTTCTATTTTTAATTCAATAATATATTTTTTTTGACAACATGTGGGGCGGGGGATTTGAACTATAGACCTTTTGGACATTAGTACGAGGTTTATGCTAGGTGAACTAAGCTCATGTTGCCTTTTTAATTCAATAATATGAGAGTGAGAGATTTAAATCTCAAACCTCTCGATCGAGGAGATAGATCTTAACTAGTTGACTTAATTCATTTCGGTCATTAATATCTGGACTAAAAGTTAGCCTTTTGTCTCTTTTTTTTTTTTTTTTTCAAAAATCACTTTTGGTCCCTGAACTTTCATGGAAGTAACAATTTAGTCTTTGAACTTTGATTTGTAACAATTTAGTCCCTATATATATATACTTTCAATTTTGTAAGAATTTAGTCCCTGAACTTTCATATGTAACGATTAGTCCTTGTACTTTAAAATTTGTAAATATTTAGTCCATATCATAAAAATTAATGTTAAGATTTAATGAAATTTCTTACATAGATAGATTAATAAACTAATTATGTACTAAAAAAAGATTAGCAAACTAATTTGGGACTCAATATGTTTATAAGCTATAAAGTCTAATAATTAAATAATAAAAATCGACATTTAATTTTGATGAAGTTTCTTGGAACAAGGATTAAATTGTTACAAATTTTAAACGATAGAGACTTATAAATTGTTACTTATTAAAGTTGAGGTACTAAATTGTTATAAAATTGAAAGCACATGTACTAAATTGTTACAAATCAAAGTTCAGGGATTAAATTGTTTCCTCCATGAAAGTTTCGGGATCAAAGTGATTTTTAACTTTCTTTTAATGGTAATCATATAAAAAGATTTTGTAATTAATCTTATTGTCCATGAACGTGCTACTAGTTAAAACATATATCCTCTATCAAAAGATTAAAAGTTCAGATCCCTTTGCTTCACATGTTGTTAAACTAAAAAAAATAAATAGATAAATAAACCTTCAAAAGATAGGACCTTTTAAGTTAATTGGTTCTTCTCTCTTGTCATGGTTACACATACAAAAATGATATAAATTATAAATTGGTTCTTCAAAAGATAGGACCTGGCCTTTAGATGTATGATTAAATTATAAATTTTAGTACCTTCTTTCTCTATGTCTTGTGATATAAAAGTATCAACCACACAGTATTAGCCTCCTTGAATGATTTATAAATTAGAGAACTTGTGTAAAACTTTATTGGTTAAGGTCTTAAGGTTTTTGGTTTTCTTTTTAGGGAAATCCTCAGAAATGACCAGAAATTACAGGGTAATTTCGAAAAATGGCCAAACCGTATTTTTTAATGAAAAATGGCCAAACCGTATTTTTAACCTAATTTCACTTGTTTTATTCTTCCAATTATACCCCTAAGTTAATTTTCACGCCCCACCCTATATTTGAGGAAGCCATTTAATTTTTTTTTTTTTTAAAAACCAATTATCCCATGAATCAAGCAATGGTTAGTTACAACATATATATTATCTCTTATCATTTGAAATTCAAATCCAGATTGCTTCATCATCTTTTCCAGTAGACTTTTATTTTGTAATCAACAAACCAGATTGCTTCATCTTTTCCAACCATTTTATTGGTCTTCGTCGTTCCTTCGGTAAAGCTATTGATCATAGGTATATTTCAGCATTTTTTTTACTGCTTATTACTCAAAAAGTAAAAGTAAGCGTTCAGATTGATTATTGCTTTCATGTTTTCGTTCACCTGAGTTATTCTTTTCATTTGTTGAAAGCTCATTTGAACTTTCTTCTGAATCAGTCTCAATCACCTTTGAATCTTCCGTCTCCTACAAAAGTAAATAATTTTTAGAAGAAACCCTTACTCGTTTTCATACACACTGTAATTGTGATTAAACAAAGATCACAACTACAGTGATTTTTCTTCAATTTCTTCAATTTGCATGATGAATTCTCGCTGTAACATGTATGATTTTTTTTTTATCGATATATTGTATTTTGTTATGTTCTATTTTTTCTCCATAAACCGTGATTTGAATTTAGTAACAAAATTCTTAATTAAAATTGTTGTTTTCAAATTATACTGTTAAGATAAATTAGTATTAGACTTATCTTTTTTATTTTGAAATTATTTTATTGAATCTAACATTAAATTAACCTGTAAATCCTAGATTCTCTCCTTTTTTATAGTATATTTAATTTGCATCATGAATTCTAGCTGTAACATGTATGATTTTTTTTTTATCGATATATTGTATTTTGTTATGTTCTCCTACTTTTTCTCCATAAATCGTGATTTGAATTTAGTAACAAATTTCTTAATTAAAATTTTTGTTTTCAAATTATACTGTTAAGATGAATTAATATTAGACTTATCCTTTTTATTTTGAAATTATTTTATTGAATTTCACATTAAATTAACCTGTAAATCCTAGATTCTCTCCTTTTTTTTATAGTATATTTAATTTAAATAATATGGATTTAGATTTCGGTTAGGGTCATTCTTATACATTTTGTTACTCACTGTAAAGATTATTCCTATCATAAATATGTTTCCACAGCGTCTTTGGTTATGTTTTTGGCCATCCAAGATTTTTTCTCCCCTTTGAATTTGAACCAATTTTAATTTTCCAGATTTATTTGTTTAATTTGTAGGGTTGTTATTGATTTGGTTGTTGAATTAATATGTAACAATCCTAAATTTTCTCCTATTTTAATTTAATTTATTTCTGAATTAAGATTTGGGTGGGGTATTTACGTCCACTTTGTTGCCAAAAAAATTTGCTAAATTTAGCTTTTGGCCATATCTCAAAATGAAAACACGAATGGCTCTTTTTCAAATCAACTATTTTAAAATAGCCATTTGGTTGCCTTTTTTTTAATAGTTTTTTTTAAGAAGAAAAAAAGGAAAATAAAAAGAAAAAGAAATATGTAGAACTTTTTTTCTATGCCCAAATTTTTATGAAAATATGTATAGAGGGATTAAACTACAAGTTTAGTGTCAAACACTTTTAGTGTTGTGTCTAATAAGTTATTAAATCTTAAAAGTGTTTAATAAATTTGTAAACCCTTCTTCAATTTTGTGTGTTAATAGATTCTTGAATCTTAAAAGGTGTTTAAGATCTTTAACTTTTCAGGTTGATGTGTGATAGGTCAATAAATTTTAAAAATGTTGAATATATTAACCGACCGTTAGACACAGAACTCAAAGTTTAGAAACCTACTAATCTTAAAAGTTCCTAAACTAAACTTGTAATTTAATCTATATATACAAATAATAAGGTTCTAAACTATAAAAATACATTATATATTATAGATGTAGGACCCGTTTTGAATACCTTTTAATTTAAATGCTTTTCAAGAATGCATATTTTTTTTATAAACCTTTTGTACAAAAATTGTTTAGAATTTAAACACCATATGTTTGGTTACATTTCTTCATAAGGGTTTTTATATGCAAGTTATTATATATATACTTAAAAAAAATTCTTTTTAAAAAATTTGCTTTCACGTGTTTCTCTAAAACTAGTTTATTTTTTAATCTTTTTTTAACAAGTCATTTTTTTAGTTGTTGCCAAATACTAGATTTTCTTTTTTTAAATGATTTTTTTTTTTTTTAAAAAAACTAAACACTTGAAAAATTAAACGAAACATACCCGTACCCAAAAAGATTAATTGGTATAATACCAAAGTCTTACAAAATATTATATCCATACACATGACTGTTTTCAACCTTTGACTAATAAATATAATTCTATTAGTTTGATAATAGTAAATAACATGAAAAGTGGAGCGAAAGAAACTGAACAAAAAGCTGCTTGCAACTAACTCAAAGAACACCCTAATCAAGTTGACCCACATGGGGATCTGTCCCTAATTATATTTTTTTACAATTGATACATCTTCACTCTCACATGGAGTAATCTTTTATTCTGGAATAAACTTTTTTTTTTTTTTTTATAAAATTTAGGAATAAACTAGTTAAATAAATTTATTAAACATGACAATCATTTAAAGCATTGCCTTGATTATCTCTTACTTCAAAGGTGTATGGACTATCCGATATCGATTTTAGTTCCGATCCAACTCGGTATGGTATCTGAATAACTTTACTTAACATGAGTGAAACCTATATAGATTATTCTCTACTAAAAGTCAAACCTAACTCTCGAACAATAGTTATATGCTAGCCACCTTGCTGATCTATACAAAATATGTAACAACAAATCGAACAAAGTCGAAAAGAAATTTCAAAAAAATAACAAAGATCAAGAGAGAAGAAGATGAACACAAAGATTTATAGTGGTTCGACTATGCCTACCTCCACTTTTAGAATCAGAGAGAGAGATCATTTTTATTAGCTGCTCGAATACGAATAAAAGTACATCAATAGCTCGATTTCAGAATCATTTATACAAAGGAATTCATATACCCTCAAGGCTGAAGAGCAAACTCTTGATATTTCGCCTCAAGAAAAGCTAAACCCTCACGATAAATTTGCCCAAATAGATAATCACATGGGTTTGATTTCAGAATAACCCATGTGTAAATGTGTGACTGATCACGTGCTAAGTATTCAATATCAGCAAAAGTATTAAATTGCCCTTCAACATATGAATCAAATGTTCATTGGCGAATAAAGAGAGTGCAATCTATGGAAAAAGGGAGGAGGTGTTCATCCCTTAAGTTTCTCATCAAATGGAGACCTACTGCTACTTCGCATACGAGGCTTTTGGTGTGCCTTCTCCTCTTAGGAAGGTTGAAACCACTGAAGACTGTTAAACTCGTTCTTATGTTGGCTTTACTGTCTATTACCTTCAACATGGATGCATTGCCCAACTAACTCGGTTGGCTGGCTCCAATGGAACCGACGGTATCAAAGTAGTGATCTCTTGCCATAGTTGAAATTCGATGTCACACTACAAGACATGTCAATGCGTTTAACAACGTTGGGAAGATCGTTGAAAGAAAACTCTTGGTATTTCGCCTCAAGAAAAGTTAAACCCTCATGAAATTTCCCAAATCGATAGTCACATGGGTTTGATTTCAAAATAACCCATGTGTAAATGTGTGACTGATCACGTGCCAAGTATTTAATATCAGCAAAAGTACTAAACTGTCCTTCAACATATGAATCAAATGTTCATTGGCGAATAAAGAGAGTGCAATCTATGGAAAAAGGGAGGAGGTGTTCATCCCTTAAGTTTCTCATCAAGTGGAGACCTACTGCTACTCCGCATATGAGGCTTCTAGTGTGCCTTCTCCTCTTGGGAGGGTTGAAACAACTAAAGACTGTTAAACTCGCTTGATTGCTTGCGAAATGCAAGCTATTTACCCTCTAAATTTAGGCTAAAAGAAGGCGAAAAGAACCTCCAATGCGTTATCTTAGCGCATAAAGAAAATGAAAAGTGCTTTGATATAAGCGGCAGGCTATATTTGTGTATGCGATAAGAAATCATAAATACAAAGCGCCAACGCAACTAATCTGGACATTTTAAGTATCTTTTTCAGCACAGGCACACTTTCCAAGATGATCAAAAGACAGAAAAAGATGGGTGAAAAGACAAGCGCCAGCGCAGCCAGAGCAAGTAGGCGAAAAAGGAGATTAAAAAGGCGCAAGTGGCCTAATGATGATTAAGCGCTGACACAACTAACGCAAGTGGACTTGCAAGTTGGCCGTTGGTGACTTGAAGAAGTTTGCTTCCCTCACCTATAAATAGAAGTCACCTACTCAAAGAAAAGGGGGGGGGGGAGATCATTAGCAGACCATTGAAGAGAGAAGAAGAAACTCACAAAGGAGCTGCAGAAATCTGTAAATGGGAGTACACTTGTGTGTAATGTATCATTTCATGTATATATGTTTTGCTCTCATGAGCTAAATCTTCTTTTCAAGGCTTAGCGCAAGCTCCTCATGCGGCGATAAGTACCACTTGTAAGCGCATATTTTGGTTCAATTGAAACATTGTTTGCTTTCTACTTAGTTGTGTTAATCTTTTCATTGCTAAGTCCCGCTTAGCCAGCCGGATGCGGTATCAGTATGATAAATCCTTGACAGGTAATGCATATAGATCTCTCTAAGTAGAACAAGCTAGCGCATGTCATGTAGTCTTGGTAGCATTTAATTATTACCACTAAAAGATATTGCATGCTTGAGCTTCGATTGCATTGTGACTAACACAATCCTTTGTAAGTATTAAGAGAACTAAACTTCACGCATAAGCTAGGCAAAGAGTCATTTGTTAGTTTATTGCTAAAACGCATAAGGAGTACCGGAAGGAAAACTTAATGATTTTTTCTCGCTTAGGCATTAATGGATCAATTAATAAAAAATTAGCGCTACAAGTCTCTTATAAACGCATGAGGTTGCTACCGCAATAGCCTTGATATTTCTCGCATTAAACCCCTTTCCTCAATTTATATTATTTTCTTCCCGCAATACATCTATTATTTAAACTACACCAATCAATTTTCTTTACTTACCTAGCATGTTGAGAAATTAAATCAGTGAATATATAATTTTTGTTCCATTTCCCTGTGGATTCGACCCTGAACTCATCAGGTACTACTTGATTTAATCAGTTTATACTTGGATTGATTTAAATCTGCGACTATTTTACCAACTATACTGATAACCAATCATCGCTCTTATGTTGGCTTTACAGTTTATTGCCTTCAACATGGATGCATTGCCCAACTAACTCGGTTGGCTGGCTCCAATGGAGCCGACAGTATCAAAGTAGTGATCTCTTGCCATAGTTGAAATTCGATGTCAAACTACAAGACATGCCAATGCGTTTAACAACGTTGGGAAGATCCTTGAAAGAAAACAGTCAGTGGGTTCCCTACGTCAGCAGAGACTTACTGTCGACATGTGTATGTCACGCGTAGGCAAAAAGAACATATGTTGACACGATTTCCCACGACGTCGACAATTAACCCCAAATTGCACTCTATCGATGTTGTGTTTTGGCATCGGTAGATGACGGGTCCGGAGTTGTCAAGGTTTCGAGTTGTCAAATAAATTTATAATCCATGACACTATAACTATTTTGTAGAAATAGTGGTGGGGGTCGAACACAGGGAAGAAGATCTAGCAAATGCAAAGATTTTGTGTTAATGTAACAGGGGTTTTTGGAAAAGAAGGATGCAATGAAATAAATACTAAATGTAAAGAAAACAGAATAAAGCATGTGATATAGGAATAAAGCGAAAATCAATATCATAAAAGGGACCGCTGAATTGAGATTTCTTATGCCTGAATGCTATCTCACTTGGCTTCCTAATTTTCTCTAAAAATCATTCTATGCCGATTTTTATTAGTCCGGTTAGCTTCTCGGTTACTCGGAGGACCCCCCTACACTGACCTGTATTTAATGAACCCGTTAACCTAGAACCTTGCAATTAACATGATTAATTAATTTAACATTATCGACCGCCACCCCTCATGCATAAAATATCAACCATCTGAAACCTCACAATGACCACTAGATCATGTCTAACTAATCTAGAATAAGTAATTCGAAACCTCGCAATTACCTAATTAAACAAGCCGCTTTAGGATCGTGAGTCCGGAATTGTATTAACTAAACTTCAATTCAATTTAAATTTAATTCATACAACCTTTAGCATGCATCCTAGGCCTATCAAGGGTCGTCACTCCGTAGAGATTGTCTTGCTTCAGCCTAGTGGCTATCTAAAAATAACTAATAGAATACACAAGTAGAAATCTCCTAGGGTCGTCAAGCCTAAGTAACTAATCTCATGTATTGGTTAAAACGAAATTACATGCAAAACTTAATGAAAATACAACAAGAACATAACTGAAATACCAGAAAACTCAGCCAAGATTAATGGCATTTAAAACATAATCCCAATCCAATGATACAAAAGCGTTTAGCTACTCATAAACAAAGTAAAACCATAAACAAATACAAAGGATTGCATAAAATATGACCAAACAAGGTCTATACAATAGCTAGAAAGTAAAAGAGACGAAAGAAATCGAAAAAGGGCCAAAATTCTAACCTAACGACGGACTAAACTGAAAACCTATATTTATAGAAAACAACGTGGCTTCGAAATGCTAGGCTCGACGTCTCGACGCCACGGACTTTGATCTCCATGTCGTATTCGCGTCGACGTCGAGACGCTAGGGACGACGTTGACGCCGTCCCTAATCTAAGCATGCTGTCTTTTTTCTCAGTTTTGTCTCATTAAATCTCGGTACGAGGTTTCAATCTTCGGTTCTTGGTTTCGTTCTTTAGGCCTGCTTCAATACACTTGGGTATTTTCGCCTCCTCGGCGTCCAAGACACCAAGATGGCTCCAAAACTCCATAATTGGCCCGAATTAACACCAATTTAGCGTGGTTGCCTCTCGACATTGCCTAAGCTCAAAGAACCTGTAAGTAAGACAAATAAAGTATAAAATTCTCCTAACAAGCTTAGAATAGAGGTGATGAAATAGGACTATTTTGGTCCTATCAAATACCCGCAATCTAAATCTTGCTTGTCCTCGAGCAAGGCACACACAAACCAAAGAAAAAGATGTTGTGCATATATTCGAAAAGTGACTTAATCCTCAAGACTCAAATATTCCAAAAACTAAAGCAATCAAGAGAAATTCACAGGAGACACAAATGAGGAGACAAATAAAAATTTTTCAAAGATAACCTTGCACAAGAGAGTTCTATCCCACCTAAAGAAGACTTTACTAGCTCGGGATTGGCTTATGATAGGACCTAAATAGTCCTATTTTATCGCCTCTAATCTAAGCTTGTTAGAATCATTTTATGCTTTACTTGTCTAATTTACAGGTTAATTGAGCTTAGGCTATGTCGGGAGCCCATCACACTAATTGGTGTTAATTTGGGCCAATTACGGAGCTTTGGAGCCATCTCGATGTCTTGGACTGCGAGGAGGTGAAGAGACCCAATTGTGTTGAAGCGGGCTTGAATTATGACACTAAGAGCCGAAGAATTAAGCCCCGTACCAAGTTGAACCGAGATCAAACCGAGAAGAAAGGTAGTAGGCAATGTCCAGGGACGGTGTCGAGACGCCGCCCTTCGCGTCTCGACGTCGGAGTGAAATTTTCCGAAGTGTATTTTCCGTAGTGTCGAGACGCCAGCCCACTGGTGTCTCGACGCTATGACGTTTTTTTAATAAATTAGTAGCCTCGGTTTTAGTCTGCCGTTAAGTTAGAACTTTGGTCCTCTTTACGATTTCTTTGCCTCTTTTACATTCCAGCAATGTTGTAGACCATTCTTGGTCATATTCTATGAATTCTTTCATGTTTATGTTGAGTTTTATGCTCTAAAACTCGTAGATAGTAAATGAAACAAATTAATCGATCTCAATAAAACGTTATTTGAGTGATTCAGTAATTTAGTTATTGAATAACCGAGTTTGCATTGATAAACCCTAAATCCAATAAACTAAGATCCAAGGTTGTTTAAATGAAACTTGGACTAGTATGTGGGGACATACGAGGATCGGTGTCCAAGTAACAACCTAAAAGGTCTATAGTATAGGGATAAGGTTGGGTACCTTATCCTGGTGACACTATGTGATACAACACACCTTGTATTCGATACAGATGGAATAATCCAAAGCATCCATGTAGGAGACATGCAGGTGAGGGTATCCTATGCAATGAGTTTGCATAAGACCAGACCGCGAAATAGTAACCACTAGATGTAACGTCGTTAACTAGTTTAGGCTTCTATTTCAATAGGATGACCTAGGTAACTCAATCTCAATCCTGAGTCTATTATGAATTCCTTTCAGGAGGGATTGTCCTTAGATTTTTATGGGTGAGAGTGGTCAGTTTGCCGACTCAATAATCCTACCATTTTAGAGGCAAGACCGAATGGGGGCTGGGAACATAACAGTACAAGATGGAATTCACTCCTTCCCCTATTGGGGTAAGTTGATGTGTGTTCCCTTAAGGGTTAATTTCGGGGCTTGAACAAAGTTGTGTCGTCTTCTCCTGGCCCGAGAGGAACTCCTGTTTAGTGGTTGGACCCTAAACAACTTGTTCATCAGAGGGATCAGATGTACTTAAGGAACCAGAGGTAACCCAGGGGTAAAACGATAATTTGACCTAGCTGGTGTTACGAACACACGTGAAGGATTGACTTACTACATTGGTCGATATCCGTGGACACAAAAATATTCTACAGTGAAAAGAGTGCAGTTGTGGGTCTTTAGTGGAGTGACCCACAGTTAACGAATGTTGACTAACTTGGTTAATGAGTTTAGCCAATTAGTCTCGTATCGTTGGAGCTTCTGATCTGTAGGTCCATTAGGTTCAACTGGTAGCTCGTAAAGAGACTTGAGGCAATTAAGTATAAATTCTAAATTGAAAGTGTTCAATTTATTTAGGGGAATCATATAATGTATATTGATACATTATAATATAAAGTTTATGAAACTTTATAATATAATTTTGAATTAATTTTAAAATTAATTCTTGAGAGAAAATATTTGAAAGAGTTCAAATAATTAATATGAATTGAATTCATATTAATATAAATAATTTAATAAAATCCCTAAGATTAAATACGTGATATTTAATTGGATAATTAATTAATTATTGAATTAATTAATTATTTATTAAAATTAGATATGAATAAGATAATAGATTTAATCCATGTGGTGGGGTGAAAGGCATCCCATTTATTCTCCTACTCTCAGAGAATTTCTCTGACGGCTCCCTCTAGACTCCCACCAGTCTTCTGCCTCTAAAACTCTCAGAGTCATACCGGTGTAGCCATAGTGAGATGCTGTTCGCAATAGTTCGTGATTATTTCACAAGCAGTTGGTGAATTTAATCTGAGTCGTCAACGAGAGTAAATAATTTGTTACTATATAAATTAGATTTAGATCTAATATTTTTGTACGCTTAGCCTTAATATAAATTTAGAATAGTTCTAAGATTATTGCCAATGTATTGGTATTTTAGATTAAACAAAATTAATTACGAATCGGTCCAAATCATTCTTCCGCTTTACGGAATTACAGAATTCCATTTCAGTTTATTGTTGCTTTTACTTCATCTATGTGTAGCTAAACTCGTTTAGATTGTTGGATTGGGTTTATGTCTTGATTCTTAATAAGATTGGCTGAGTTTTCTGAGTTATACTTGTTGTCCATGCTGTATTTTTATTAAGTTTTGCATGTAATCCCATTTAAACCAATACATAAGGCTAGTCTATTTGGATTGACGCCCTATGCGATTACCGCTTGTGTATTCTATCAGTTATTTTCAGATAGCCAATAGGTTGAGGCAAGCCACTCTCTAAGAGAGACGACCCTTGATAGGCTAGGATGCATGTTAAAGGTTGTAGGAATTAGATTTAAATTGCATTTGAATTTAGTTCTTACGATTCCGAACCCATGATCCCAAAGCGGCTAGTTTTAATAGGTAGTTGCAAAATTGCTTGTTAATTAACTAGTTAGATATAATTAGTAACCGTTGTAGAGGTCTCGGATGGTTGCTAAATCATGTATAAGGGGTGACGAGCGATAGAATCTATATTAATTAATCTTGTTAATTGCAGAATTCATGGTTAGCGAGATAATTAGCACATGTTAGTGTAGGAGGGTCCCTCGAGTAACCCAGAAGTCGATCGGGATAATAAAATCAGTTTAGAACAATTATTAGAGAAAACTAGGCAGCCAACGAATTAGAATCAAGCATAATAAATCTCAATCCAACGATCCCTTTTTATGTTATTGATCCCGTCTTATTTCTCTTCTGCATGCTTAGTTTTCTGTCTTTTAAAATTCAGCATTCGATTATTTTATTTACTTTTGTTTGTCCTTCATTCACAAAAATCTCCCCTGTTTTCATAAGCATGAAATTCTACACTTGCTAGATCCCCCTTCCCTGTATTCAACCCCGAGCGCTATTGCTACAAAATAGTAGTGGTATCGTGGATTATAAATTTTATTTGACGACTTTAGGAGAATTTGACACCCTCCTTCAGTCCCGTCAAGTTGGCGTCGTTGCCGGGGAAGGGCATTTTTCTAGTATTTTTAGGATTTTGTGTTTTTATTTCTTGTTTGCATGGTTTATGATCCCACGTTCTTCGTAGGGAAACGAACTTAGATTTGAACCCAAAATTTCTAGAGCGGAGACGAGATTTAGAAGACAAGCAAGAAAGAGAAGAGTTAATAATCTCGGCGAGGTTGAAGCATCATCCATCACTGAGAGAACATTAAGGCAGCTGGCAGCGCCAGATCTGAACCAGCGGCCACTCTGTATTACCTACCCCGAGACGACAGGTACTTTTGAATTAAAGTCAGGTTTGATACATTTACTTCCTATTTTTCATGGTAGTGCAGGAGAGGACCCACACAAACATTTGCAGGAATTTCACATAGTATGTTCTGGTATGAGACCTCATGGAGTGATAGAGGAAGCGTTGAACTTGAGGGCATTCCCCTTTTCGCTAAAGGATTCAGAGAAAGATTGGCTCTATTACCTTCCCTCTGGCTTTATCAGTACATGAAACGAGATGAAGAAGCAATTCCTGGAGAAGCTCCTCCCTGCCAGTAGAGCTGCCAACATCAGGAAAGAGATATATAGAATTTCACAGATCACTGGGGAGACACTCCACGAATATTGGGAGAGATTCAAGCGTCTGTGTGCCAGTTTTTCACATCACCAGATCTCAGATTAGTTGTTGATTCAGTATTTTTACGAAGGGCTACTTCCTATGGATCGAAGTATGGTGGATGCAGCTAGTGGAGGAGCGTTAGTCAACAAAACACCAGTTGAGGCTAGACAACTAATTTCAAGTATGGCTGAGAATTCTCAGCAATTCGGGACGAGAGGACCACCTGCAGTTGTGCAAGTCGCCACAAAAAGTGAGGTAAGCGAAATGTGCTCTGAAATGAATGAATTGACTAAACTTGTTCGCTCTTTGTGTTCAGGATAGGTGCAGGCGAAAGCCTATGGACTTTGCTCGATGACTACCCATACCACTGATGCTTTCCCTGAGATACAAGACAATGGAGAGGTGAATGCCACTGGTGGATTCAATGGAAATCAAAGGCAGTACAACCCATACAACAACACTTACAATCCAGGATGGAGAGACCATCCAAATTTTAGTTAAGGGAACCAGTAGAAGCCACTTATGTTCAAGCAAAATCAAGCTTCCACCTTAACTTCAGGGACATCCTTCGATGAGGCACGTAAGAAACTTACTGATAGCTCTTTACAGTTCCAGCAAGAGACCAGGAATGCCATTCAGAATTTGGGAAACCAAATTACTCAGCTGGCAACCCAAGTCAGTAATATGAACAACAAAAGCTATGGTACGCTACCTACCCAACCTGAGGTAAATCCTAAGGCGAACGTGAATGCAATGTGGAGTGAAGTGGCCACACCTGACTATCCCCTTGGATTCCTCGCTGTCTCTGGTAAGTTTTATATTTCTTCTGACAAATTTTCTTCTTTAAATTTAAATGATAAAGATTCTTTTCTTACTTCACCTGTGAACTTCATTGACCCTGCTACTCCAAGTGTGCAGGATGATTTAGATGTTTTTAAAAAAGTAAAGGTGAACATTCCATTGCTTGAGGTAATCCTGAAAATCCCAGCCTATGCTGAGTTCTTAAAGACTTGGTATGAAGGTAAGAAAAAGTCCTTAGGTAAAGAAGAGGTTAGTGAAAATGTAAGTGCATTACTTTTTGAAAACTTACCTGTGAAGTGTTCTGATCCTGGCATGTTTACTTTACAGTGTATGACCGAAGATTGCAAGATAAAATATGTCATGTTAGATCTAGGAGCATCGATTAATGTTATGTTTGTGTCTGTTTATAAAAGATTGAATTTAATCGATATTAAAACATCTGACATAGTCATTCAGCTAGCAGATAAATCTTGCATTAAACCTCTAGGAATAGTTGAAAACGTTTTAGTTAGGGTGGAAGATTTGGTTTTTCCTATTGACTTCTATGCATTAGATACTCCTAACCCTGATTACAATCCATGTTCTGCTACGATACTTCTTGGTCGTCCCTTTATGAAGACTGTCAAGAATGTTATTGATGTAGATGAAGGTGTTGTATCAGTAGGATTTCAGGATAAAAACCTGTATTTTAAAAAAAAAATTATGACATCGAAAATCCTCATGCATCTTCTATTGAATACTACATGCTTGAACCTGACCCAGTGAATGATCACACTTTAAACTCTAAATTATGCATGGTCACTAATAATGAGATGCATTCTTCTACTGTTAGATGCACTGACTTAGATGGAGAATTGATTGATGTAGTTGATGAACACCAGATAACTCTTACAGGTAAATCTGGTGGAGTCACCAAGTGTTCATCTTCTAGGATTAAGGCTGGGCGCATTTTCTGTCAGCCCACCTCTACTTCCGATATTTTTTCTGCTTCTACTGATCCTTCCTTACAGGCCCCACAATTTCTAAAAAAAGAAAGTTCTAAAAACAATGCATTCTGGACTTGTGGAGAGAAGCCTCCTTAAGAAGAAATAGAGGAGAGGGTGGTTGAGCAAATGACCTTAAACATATGCACCTCATAATTTTACTGCTTTCTGTTATTTCAAATTCTTAGATATGTTTATTTGTATCAGTTGCTTTTATGTTTGTTTCCTTGATTTTGTTTGTTCTTTAGGATTGGCAGTACCAAGGCGAAGTTTCTACATTTATAAGAAAGCGTGATTCACCACCCATGAGCGCAATATTTAGGGAAGTTCTATTCTTTCCCTATGCATTGTCTTATTCTTCATGATTTATTACATTGAGGGCAATGTAAATTTTAGGTTAGGGTGGGGAATTGTACTTTACATTCCTGTTGGGCCTTGAGCATCTAAGCGTCAAGCCAGCGTTTGTGCTTAATGAATGTCTTGCATGCTTGTTGTGTATATGCTTGTTTAAGGGATGATGATTTCCTAGGATTGACTCAAATTTTTCGAAAATTTATTGCTTTCGATGAGTTGTGATCAAGAGTGTTAAAAAAATGAGCCTTTTTAAACCTTTTCTTGGATATGTCTTGCACTTGTTGGGTATCTTTCTTGCTTTAAAGTAGGACTTGAATGCTTAGGAGCGAGTTACTTAGCTCATATTCCTGTTGTCACCCCGATAGGTGTAAGGTTAAGCGAGAAAGTCTATTTTTTTTTGCAAAATAGTGTGTGGAGTCTTGCCTAGGAGAGAAAAAGAAAATATGCCTACAATAAAAAAAAAAAAAAGAGTGGAAAAATACGTCAGCAAGCGCGAGCCAAAAGAAAAATCATATGCTCGTCATTTTTATTTTGAAAGAAAAAGCATGCTTGTATTGAGCTTAAATGCTTAGGGGTAAAAAGAGCTACCTGCGGTGTGATCAGTTAGGCCAACGAAGAGTAAAACTCGGGTTATGGGTCCCTGCGCTGTAGTGTGAAAGCTAGTGTCCTATCCAAAAGAAATGCAAAAAAGAAAAAGAGAGAGAGAGAGAAAAAGAAAAAGTGAAAAGAAAAGAAAAATAAAAGAGAAAAAAAAAATTATAGAGAGAAGAAAAAAGAATTCCTTGATTAGGCACCTAAGCAAGAGGAAACAACCTAGTTTGTTCCATTTGGGCCTTTTAACAAGACCTTAGTGCCAGTGTAAGGGGAAGATAGGATGAGAGTTGAGTAAACCAATCCCGGACTAGTAAAGTCTTCTTTAGGTGGGATGGAGCTCTCTTGTGCAAGATAGTCTTTGAAAAATTTTGATTTGTCTCCTCATTTGTCTCTCTTGCGAATGTCTTTTGATTGCTTTAGTTTTTTGAACATTTGAGTTTTGAGGATTAAGTCACTTTTTGATTATATGCACAACGTCTTCTTCTTTGGTCTATGTGTACCTTGCTCGAGGACTAGCAAGATTTAGGTTGGGGGTATTTGATAGGACTTAAATAGTCCTATTTTATCGCCTCTAATTTAAGCTTGTTAGAATCATTTTATGCTTTACTTGTCTTATTTACAGGTTAATTGAGCTTAGGCTATGTCGGGAGCCGATCATGCTAATTGGTGTTAATTCGGGCCAATTACGGAGTTTTGGAGCCATCTCGATGTCTTGGACGGTGAGGAGATGAAGAGACCCAATTGTGCTGAAGCGGGCCTGAATTATGACACCAAGAGCCGAATAATTGAGCCCTATACCGAGTTGAACCGAGATAAAATCGAGAAGAAAGGCAGTAGGCAATGTCCAATTTTTTCTTTTTTTTTTTCTACTTTTCTAAAAAACCCTAAATAGTTATTAATTCATAAATTAAATACATAAAACATTAAATGAAAAACAAAAATTTGATGATGGTCCTTCGCAACCTCATAGCAAAACTCACTAAGGGGGTGTTTGACCCATGGTTTTGGGTTTGGGTGGTTTTGTGTTCCAAACCCAAAACCATGTTTGCCCCATTGTAATCACAACACCATGGTTTTTCTCTCGAAATCTACCTCAAAACCACTTCAAACCTACGATTACTCTTTCTTCAATAAAGCTGGTGGGACCCTCTATTATTTATCCATTTTTGTCATAAATTTGGTGGGTCCCATCATTTCTCTTTCCATTTTTCTCATAATTCTTTTCATTTCTCTATATTTAATTAACAATATATATATATATATATATATATATATATATATATAATTTTAACATAAAGAAAGGTATTTTAGCCAACTTACCCATACAAATATTTTTAAAATAAAATATAATTTTGAATTAATGTATTAAAAAAATGTATTTATTTTCAAATTAACAATATTTCGAGTGACAAAAATAAATAGTATGTTATTTTGAATTTACTAAAATAAAGTGAATGATATTTAATTTTAAATCCGCTATAGTAAATAAAGTATTTAATTTTAAATTACATACACAAAACACAAAAACAAATTTATATGTACAATTTTTTTTTAGTTCAACAACGTTTCGATGTGGGAATATTCGAACCTCTAACTTTTTTTATGAGGACATATATCAATTATTGCTAAGCTAAGTTTATTTTGGCATATGATATTTATTTTAAACTTATTTATATCTAAATAATATAAAGGGAAAAATACACTTTTGGTCCCTGAGGTTTGGGTTAAGTGACAGTTTGGTCCCTGAGTTTTCAAACTCAACAAAAATACTCCTGAGGTTTGAGATAAGTAGCACGTTGGTCCCTACCGTCTATTTTTCTATTAAATACTAACGGTTGCTGACGTGACACTATTATTTTAATAAAAAAATTATTTTTAATTTATTTAAATAAAAACATATTAAAATAATAAAAATATTATTATTTTATTATTTTTTAATTTTTTTCTCTCCCTTTTTCTTATCCTTCTTCTTTCTCTCCTCCATCTCCACCTTCCTTCTTCCCCATCTCCTTCTTCTTCAACTTCGGTGGCCGACGTCGCCGTCTGCAAGCGAATGGCAGCCGAATTTTCTTTTTTTTTTTTTCTTTTTTTTTAAACAGAGGGAGATTCGGCTGAGGACTACTATCGTCGGACTGTTGTCCCGTGCTCGCCGGAGAAGCCCAAATCTGGGAGTTTCAGTCGCTTTCATCGCACGACGAGGGTCCTGTGGTTGCCGGAGTAGCCTAGATTTGCTCTGTGTTTGCGGCGTTCGTGACCCAAAACCTAGATCTGGTCGGCGTTAGCAACGTTCGTGGTCAGTGTTCATGGTCGACATTCGCAGCGTTCGTGTCGGTGTTCATGGTCGACGTTCGCAGCGTTCGTGGTCGGTGTTCGTAGTCGGCGTTCGCGACCCAAAACCCAGATCTTGTTGGCGTTCATGGTCAGTGTTCGAGGACATTTGTCAGGGTTCGTAGGCGTTCGTGGTTAGGGTTCAAGAAACCTCCGCCGCAGGTTCATCTTCACAGTCGTCAACTGCCCCTTCTCCGGCCACCTGATTTCTTCTCTATTACTTTTATAGCTTGAAAACGAAAGGGAAATTGGTAGAGGTAAAAATGGAAGAGAGAGGGAGGGACTCCCTCCCTCATCGTCTCAGATCCAAAACGGGGAGGGACCTCCCTCTCCCTTACTCTTTTTTTTTAAGAACAGATGGAGAAAAAGAAGGAATAATAGAAGAAGAAGAAAAAAAAAAGAAAAGAAGGAGAAAGTTAAAAAAAAAAAAAAAAAAAAAAAAAAGTCGCCGGTGAGCGGTGGTTGCCGGTCGCCGGCAGCCGGCGGCTCTGTGGAACAGGAAGAAGTCATGGGAAGAAGGTGAATGAGAAGAAGAAAGAGAAGGAGGGAGAACAAATAAAAATTTTAAAAATAATAATATTTTTATTATTTTAATATATTTTTATTTTAAAAAAATTAAAAAATTAATTTTTAAATTAAAATGATAGTGCCACGTCAGCAGTCCGTTAGGATTTAACGACAAAATGGATGATAGAGACCAAATTGCTCCTTATCTCAAACCTCATGGGTAATTTAGTTGAGTTTGAAAACTCAGGGACCAAAGTGTAACTTAACCCAAACCTCAGGGACCAAAAGTGTATTTTTCCCTAATATAATATATACATAATTTTATATTTAATTTATTCATTTTAAAGTAACCATTCCAAATTTTTCTTTTCCCATGAACCATGTTTTTTTTCTTTGGTCTCAATAACTACTTTATTTTAACATTAATGAACTATTGTTTTGAATTGAAATTTTGCATGTGGATCCATAGAAAAAATGACCAAACTTAAACCCCCATATAATAATTTGACTTTTGGTTTTTGATTTTTGAAAATCATGTTTGTTTTCTCTCAATTTTCTTAGGATAATTTTCATCTTTGTTAAAGACACGTTTGAATTCCTAGACAAATTCCAAAAACAAAAACTATTTTTTGAAAACAAAAATTTGCGTGTGGGTCGTGTTATCGAGATTGAAAACGATGAAATAAGATGTGACGTTGCGTTCAGATGACCTTGGCCTGATGTAGAGGCAAGCTTAAGCCTTAAGACTTGACCTAGAGTAAAGGCAAACCCCATGGGTCGATTCTCAAGAAGCAGGTCTGAGTGAGCGGTTAAGTCAGATGACATTTCGAGGCTCGAGGTGGCATCGTGAAGCATCAGTGAAACTAGATAGTTCTCGGTTGGCACGGTATTTGCCCAAAATTTCTGGATAAGAATTATAATCGCCTGATAAGCTCCGATAGGCATCGAAAAGCCCCGGTAAGCGTTATAATGCCTCGGTAGGTCCTGGTAAGAGCTGGAATCACCTGGTAAGCTCTAGTTGAGCATTTGAAGGTCGTTTTGACCCTAAAAACTCTAAACCCCAAACCCCAAACTCCAAAACCATGTAGGAGACATGATTTGACAGACAAAAAAATCTGAAAATCTGAAAATCACATGGTTAAATAATTCATTTTCCTCTAATAGTTTTAAATGGAAAAAATTTACTTGAAAACATGATTTGACATCACTTTATTCAAATCATTCTTTTTCTCGCGATGACAGACAAAAAAATCTCAAGATTCCAAACAAAGCATTGAGTGAACTCAAGGATGTATACCACCAATGATATGGAGTCAACCAATAAGAATTATTTTATGTAGTTCTTTGTTTAAATTCAACAGTTGTCCATAGACTATCATTGGAGTAGGAAATTCAAATCACTTTCTATTTTTTTTTATGGTCATTTACAAGGAATACTAAAAAATATTCTTTAAATTTTAAAGTTTTTCCCCAAACTTTTTCGATTTCCAATTTTTCTCTTCAAAATATTTGTTTTTAAAATTCTTTATTTCCAATTTTTCATTTCAAAGCGTTTTTGTCCCTCTCGATATTTTTTCCTTTATCTCTCTCTGTTTCTAATTTTTCTCTTCAGAATATAATTTTTAAATATTTTAAAGTATTATTTCTAAACTTAATGTTTTTAGACATTTCTTTCTCTTTTTCTAGTTTTTGCATTGAAATTTTTTTTTTGTACCTTCTCTTTTTTCAAATTGTTTTTTTTCTTCCAAATGTTTATATTATTCTCTAATTTTCCTATCAAAATCTTTAAACTCTGGCATATATTTACAATTGAAAAAATATTCTGTAAATTTTTAAAATTGTTTCCCAAACTCTTTTTTATTTCCAATTCTTCTTTTTAAAATATTTGATTTATAAATGTTGAAGTTATTGTTCCAAACATTATTTTTTCAAAATTATCTTTCTTTTCATTTTTAAAATCTCTCACTCGCGCTCGTGCTTGCCGCCGGTGCCATTCCCTTTTAAGTTTTCACATCAGCCCATTTCTTCTTGTTTGTGCTCGCCGCTAGGCTGGAGTGGACGACAGGTAAGTCGTCCTTGAGAAGTGATTTTCAGAGAAACAGAAACAGCGTGTGAGAATGCGAAACCAGAAGCGAAAGTGAAAACGCAGGAGGAAAAAGATGCACTTTTTGTCAGCGTAAAGATGCACGGTCCAGAAAAGTGGAAGAACATTCTCAAAGATCCCGAAGTCGCTCCGTTTCTCACTTAGCGCTCGAACGTTGACCTCAAGGTCCCTATTTAACTGCTTATTGTTTTCAATTATCTTTCTGGGTATTTTTCTTCGCTTTTGGTTTACCTGTTTGGATTGTTATTTAGGGTTTTAATCATGAACTCAAGGTGGAACTAATATATTGCGGGGTTTTTCTTTTTTTGAAGATTAAGTTTGGTTTTTTTTAGAATCAAGTTGTATTGGCTTGGTTCTCTTGCAAATCATGCAGCTAAACCTAGCTGGTTGAGTGGTTTAAGATAGAAGAATTTTGTCTTAAAATTTCTAACAAATATAAATCTTTCCCCGATGCTCTCCAATGGGTTTCTACGTTAATTTGTGGACTAAAATTTACTCTATGATTTTCCCATAGTTTTGCCTAAGTAATATAAGAAGAGAGTTCTGAAAGTGGAATTAGAGGGAAGAAATAGTTTGATTTGTATTTAAATATTAAATACTATTAATATGATGCACGTTCCTTTTAGATTGCGTCTATAGAACCTTCAACTTGGTTGATTGACACTTTTTGCGGTAAAGGAGTGAAAATGAGTTCACAAGGATAGGATGGCTCGTGAGTAGTGGAAGATCCAGAACTTTATATGAGGGGGGCTATATAGAAATAATTTGGTTAAAATAGGCATCTCAAACCCTATATTAAGTTTTGTTCCATTTTAGTCCCTGTATTTTCAAATGTCCGATTTTAGTTCCTATACTTTTAATAAAGCTTAAAATTGGTCAATGTCGTAAATTTAAAGTTAAGTTTTATCGAAATTGGTTAAATAATAATAATAGTTTCGATACGATAAAAGACACAATGCAAACATATTTCTAATATTGAAGAAAGACGACTCATAGAGATCAATGTTTTTTTTTAAGAAAAATTAACAATAAACTCAATATAAGACTAATTTTAAGTTTTATTGAAAGTACATGGACTAAAAATGAACATTTGAAAGTACAAGTATTAAAATGACATTTTTTTTTTTTAAAGAAGAATCAAAGTAATATTTTAATCAAATAATTTAACATATTGATATGTGATGATATTGGTTCGTATATTGTAATATTAAATTGGTTATATTACAAACATCACTTAAAAAAAAGAAATGGAGAAAAAAAATGTTAAAAAAAAGGGAAAAAAAGACGTGGAGAAAAATTGGAAAAAAAAAAAAGAAAAAAGAAAAAGGAAAAATGTAAAAAGGGGAACAGAAGACACGAAGAAAACTGAAAAAAAAAAAAAAAAACGAAAAAAAAAACACGGAAACGAAAAGGAAAAAAGAAGGAAAAAAGAAAAAAAAAACACGGAAACTTAAAAGGAAAAAAAGAAGGAAAAAAGATTAAAAAAAAAAAAAAAAACACGGAAACTAAGGAAAAAAGAAGGAAAAAATGGGTTAATTGGAAAAAAAATACATTTAAAAAAAAAATGGCCAAAACATGGTGTTTTAAAAAAAATTGGAAAACCAGGCACTTTTTTTGTCTTTATTGAAATCCGTGGGTTGAAGCCACGGATTCAAGGGTTGACTGGTCAAATCTGACCAGTCAACCCTTGAATCCGTGGCTTCAACCCACGGATTCAACTTTTAGTTTTTTTTTTTTTTTTTTTTTTTTTTTTTTTTTTTTATATATATATTTCAGATTTCATTTTTTTTTTAATTTCATTCTTTTTTTAAAAAAGAAAATTCTTTTCTTGGTTTTTTCTTTTTACAAATTTTGAAAATTAATTTTTATTTTAATATTTTGTTTTTTAATGTTTTTATTCTATAAATCAAATTATTGGGATATTATAATCGATAACATAATTATAATTGGAAAATTATCTTTCTAAATTTACAACATTGTTGATACATTTTCAATCACTTCACATTTCGATTCGTAATTTTTAGGGAGAAATACACTTTTAGTCCCTGAGGTTTGGGTTAAGTGACAGTTTGGTCCCTGAGTTTTCAAACTCAACAAAAATACACCTGAGTTTTGAGATAAGGAGCATTTTGGTCCCTCCCGTCAACTTTTCTGTTAAATTTTAACAGTTGCTGACGTGGCACTATTATTTTAATAAAGAAAATTATTTTTAAAATTTTTTAAAATAAAAAAATAAAAAAATAAAAAAATATTATTATTTTTTTAATTATTTTATTTTTTCTCCATTCTCTTTACTTCACTTCTTCTTCTCCATCTTCATCCTTTCATTCTTCTTCTTCATATCTCCGGTGGCCGGCGGCCGGCACTCTCTTTTTTTTTTTTTTTTTTTTTTTCCTCCCTCTCCTTTTCTTTTTCTTCCTCCCTCTTTTTACTGTTAAAAACAAAAAAAAAAAACAAAACGAAGGGGGAAAACCCCCTTCGATTCCGGCGCCGGAGAGGGAGGAGGGCCTCCTCCCTCCCCGTTCCTGATCTGGAACGAGGAGGGAGGGGGGCCTCCCTCCCCGTTCCTAATCTGGAACGAGGAGGGAGGAGGGCCTCCCTCCTCTGTCTCGCCGCCGGAGACCGAGGAGGGAGGGCCCTCCTCTGTCTCGCCGCCAGAGACAGAGGAGGGAGGCCCTCCTCCCTCCTCGTTCCAGATCAGGAACGGGGAGGGAGGAGGCCCTCCTCGTTCCAGATCAGGAACGGGGAGGGAGGAGGCCCTCCTCCCTCTCCGGCGCCGGAATCGAAGGGGGTTTTCCCCCTTCGTTTTGTTTTTTTTTTTTTAACAGTAAAAAGAGGGAGGAAGAAAAAGAAAAGGAGATGGAGGAAAAAAAAAAAAAAAGAGAGAGTGTGCCGGGGGGCGGCGCCGGCGCGGGGGGGCCGCCCGCCGCCGGCCACCGGAGATATGAAGAAGAAGAATGAAATGATGAAGATGGAAAAGAAGAAGGGAAGTAAAAAGATGGAGAAAAAATAAAATAATTAAAAAAATAATAATATATTTCTATTTTTTTATTTTTTTATTTTAAAAAATTTTAAAAATAATTTTCTTTATTAAAATAATAGTGCCACGTCAGCAACTGTTAAAATTTAACAGAAAAGTTGACGACAGGGACCAAAATGCTCCTTATCTCAAAACTCAGGGGTATTTTTGTTGAGTTTGAAAACTCAGGGACCAAACTGTCACTTAACCCAAACCTCAGGGACTAAAAGTGTATTTTTCCCTAATTTTTACCAACTATTTTTTTTAAAAGAAACTATACTAATAAAAATCGATACATCGAAAAATAGTTGGACAAGAAAAATTGAGATAAATAAGAATAAAATTAGATTTTTTTTTATTAAGAAGGGGATAAAATTCCAATGTATTAAATTGGATTCACGAACGTTTCAAACATTAATTGTTTGGTTTTCATATTTACTAATAATTTTTAATACTTTTATGATTAATTAATCAATTGTTATTAAACAGTATATCTACTATCAATTTTGAATACAGCTACGGATGACTCAACTAACAGAAGTTGGCTAAAGATTTTTATTCAAATTAATAAGGGAAAAAAAACTTGACCACAACCACTCTATGATTTTGATAACTATTTGGTGTATCGATTTTTATTCAAATTAATAAGGGAAAAATATTGAATTTTTTATACTTAGATTTTTTAAAAAAATCGAAGAAATGATAGTGTTTTTATTCTTAGATTTTTTTTTTTAAAAAAAACTACTTTTATTCTCATTTATCCCAATTTTTCTTCTCCCACTATTTTTTGACGTATCGATTTTTATTAGTATAATTTCTTTAAAAAAATTAGTTGGTAAAAATTACGAATCGAAATGTGAAGTGATTGAAAATGTATCAATAATGTTGTAAATTTAGAAAGATAATTTTCCAATTATAATTATGTTATCGATTATAATATCCCAATAATTTGATTTATAGAATAAAAACATTAAAAAACAAAATATTAAAATAAAAATTAATTTTCAAAATTTGTAAAAAGAAAAAAACCAAGAAAAGAATTTTCTTTTTTAAAAAAAGAATGAAATTAAAAAAAAATGAAATCTGAAATATATATATATATAAACTAAAAGTCGAATCCGTGGGTTGAAGCCACGGATTCAAGGGTTGACTGGTCTGGCTTCAACCCACGGATTCCAATAAAGACAAAAAAGTGCCTGGTTTTCCCAATTTTTTTTAAAACACCATGTTTTGGCCAATTTTTTTTTTAAATGTATTTTTTTTCCAATTAACCCAGGAAAAAAGGGAAGAACTTAGCATACTCAGTAAAGCTTGACTCGAGGACTTGGGGATATCAAGAATGGCTTAAGCCAATAAAGCAAGCAAAATACTTGTTTAATGTTTACACTTGTATTATAAATATAATATTGTTTAAAGTTGAGGGGGGGCTCGAACCCCTCGGCCTCACGTGCCTTCGCCGCTGCTTGTGAGGGGAGATTCATGAAAATGACCATATAATAAGACTCAATGTTATTCCCTTGCTTATATACAGGACAAATGGCGTAATTTGAGCCTTTCACAACGCCAAAAAAAGAATTCAGGGAAAGCTATCGTCAACCAAAGCTCTGTCCCTACTAGGTTTGATGCAGTTGCTGATATATAGATTCTTTATTCTTTCTTTTTCCTCTTGTGGTAAATGATAGTAGTCTTGAGACCATAAACTAACTCAGGCCTTCCTTTAGCATGTGTGGGTTGTGACTGACCCCAAAATTTAGAGGTCCCAAATTGAAAAAGTTTAACGAAAAAAAATATTGTGTGCATGCTGAGGAAAAATAAAAGTTAGACAAAAAATTTTAATTTCTCACCTTTTTATTTCTCCCCTCTCTTCAACCAAGAAAATCTCTACCAATTTCTCATTTTGTTGACTACCATACTAAATTAAACATAAAACCTTTTAATATTCTCCCTTGTCATCTTGAAAATTCAATTGTAATCAATTATCCCTAAAAAAAACCACCAAATTTATGGAGTTTAACGAGCAAAAAAAACTAATTTATCCTCATTCTAGTTTCAATATTTCTTCAATTATATTATAGACTTAATTAGTTCGAAGGATAACACTTTTAAAATAAAATATTATTGTTATATAGTTGCTTGGTGACATTTTCTTAGTTTCATTGATATATATATATATATATATATATATATATATATATATATATATATAATTTTGATATTTTACAATTTTGTCTTTGTTATAAAATATTTTAGGGCCTCATTTTAAAGTATCACGTGGTCATCTCATTTGGGACGGGCCTAACTTTTATGTTGATTTTTTTTTATTGTTGCATTCAGGGTGCCTTAGTATGTGCTTTGGTGAGACTTTTTTTTTTTTTTGATAAGGTGCTTTGGTACGACTTGCCGCCATCAATTTTGGGATCATTGATGGTTCAAACTTTCTTTGGACAAACGCTTGTAGAGCCCTCCTTTGGTTTCTCTAGAAGGAGAGAAATTCCAGCTTGTTCTAAAAAAGTCATCTCCTTTTCAAAACAGAGAACTTTTGTGTAGAGAACTTTTGTAACAATACACAATATATGGCCTCCAATTGGAGTGCCCGGTACATATCTTTTTGTAATACATCATCAACTAGATGATTGAAAAATACTTGATTTTCCATTTGTTTAGCCATTTTTTCATTAAAAAGAAAAGGAAAAAAGATTTAACATGTACATGTGACTTTACTATGGAATTGTCCGGAAGTTTATGGTTTATGGTTTTACTATGAAATTCCTCGTTTTTTTCATTAGGGTTTTACGGGCTTTTAATTAAGGTTTATGGTTTTCCAGCTTTGGGTTTGATCATTGAAAATTACTCCCAACGATATATAATAAAATGATGGTGAAAAATGAGCATTTTAAAAAATGTAGAAAATGACAATTTTTTGAAATAAATAAAATACCTCGGTACACGAATTTTTTCAAAATTTTTTTGTTAAAAAATTTGCTCAACTTCATAAGAAATTCACATTCCTCACTTCGGAGTTGACCAATCTCTATCCTAAGTCAGTTTTTTTAATTTGTGCTTGAAATTAACCGCTTTCGAATTTTTACATTTTAGGATCTAAAGATTATGGTTTTATGAGATTATATAGTCGAGGTTTATGGTTTTACAATTTTGAGGTCTGACGTTGTGAATTACACCCAATGATATAGAATAAAATACACGAAAAAATGAGAGTTTTACAAAATAAGAAAATGGCCATTTTTTGAAATAAATGAAATACCCCATTACACAATTTTTTTTGAATTTTTTTCTTTAAAAAATTGGCTCAAATTCATCAAAACTTAATGTTCCTCACTTTGGAGTTTACTAATCATATTCCTAACTCAATTTGTTTAATCCGTGTTTGAAATGAACCTCTTTCGAGTTTTTACATTTGAGGTTTATTGGCATGAAGTTAAGTTGTATGGTTTTGTAGCTTTGGGTTTTAACGTTGAAAATAACTCTGGGCAATATATAATGAAATGAAACAGAAGAAATGAACATTAAAAAAAAAAAGTAGAAAACTTCCATTTTTTTAAATAAATGAAATACATTATATTTTAGGGTCAAATTCAACATATTTAGGTTCGAATACAATTTAGGAAAAATGAGAATTTTCTAGAAATTTTTTTATCCAAAAAATTGGCTCAAATTCAGCAAACATTCATGTTTCTCACTTTGGAATTGACCAATCTAAATCCTAACTCAGTTTTGTTTAATATGTGCTTGAAATGAACCCATTTCGAGTTTTTACATTTTAGGGTTTAAAGATTAGGGTTTTATGAAAATATATAGTTAAGCTTTATGGTTTTAAAACTTTCGGGTCAAACGTTATAAATCACCTCCAACAATATATAATGAAATGCATGGGAAAAATTCGTTTTAAGAAATGAAGAAAATGACCATTTTTTTAATTTATTTTTTTCTTAAAAAAATTGCCTCAAATTCATAAAAAAAATTCATGTTGAGATACCAATCTCAATCCTAACTAAGTTTGTTTAATATGTGCTTGAAATTAACCTATTCCGTGTTTTTACAATTTATGGACTAAAGATTAGGGGTTTACGGGCTTTTAGTTAAGGTTTATGGTTTTTTTGATCATTGAAAATTACTCCCAACGATATATAATGAAATGAATCGGAAAAATGAGCATTTTAAAAAATGTAGAAAATGACAATTTTTTGAAATAAATAAAATACCTCGGTACACGATTTTTTCAAATTTTTTTGTTAAAAAAGTTGGCTCAATTTCATAAGAAATTCACATTCCTCACTTCGGAGTTGACCAATCTCTATCCTAAGTTAGTTTTTTTTTTAATATGTGCTTGAAATTAAACGCTTTCGAATTTTTACATTTTAGGGTCTAAAGATTAGGATTTTATGAGATTATATAGTTGAGGTTTATGGTTTTACAATTTTGGGGTCAGACGTCGTGAATTACTCCCAATGATATCTAATAAAATGCAGGAAAAAATGAGCCTTTTAAAAGATGAAGAAACTGGCCATTTTTTGAAATAAATGAAATACCCGTTACACGAATTTTTTTTTTTGAATTTTTTCTTTAACAAATTGGCTCAAATTCATCAAAACTTAACGTTCCTCACTTTGGAGTTTACTAATCATACTCCTAACTCAGTTTGTTTAATCTGTGTTTGAAATGAACCTCTTTCGACAAGTATACTTTTCTACAAATTCAGATGAGAGTTTCTTGATTGTATATAACGCAGATCGTAAATCAAGAATAGTAGATCTTGTATTGAAAGAGTATCGTTTTTCTAAAGAAGACCATAAATCTTTTGACGAAGTAGAACCAACAACATGTGCAAGAGCGGAAGGAGACAAAGTTGCGTTGATTAAAGTAATTAGAGCCTGATCACGAGAGACCCAATTAATATAATCAGTACTAACCTCTGTTGTGATTTCACCCGTAGGAGAATGAACATATTGTGCCGGTTTTGGAAGAGATTCATCAATGTGCCCAAATAAAGAATGAGCCTTCAAAATGGAGGAGACTTGAAATTTCCACAAGACGTAGTTTGTCGAATCTAAGCGGAGCGGCACAAGATTACAGATGTTGGAGAGGAGAAACAGAGGAGATGTTACAGACGAGGATGAATCCACAGTATTGGCCATTGGAGAAGAACTGAGAACCGAACGTTGTGTATTGGAGAAGATAGAAAACTGATGATGTTGCTAATAACAGAGACTTGCGAGAGAACAAAGGTAACAATTGAGGAAGATAGAAAACTGGTGATGTTGCTGATAACAGAGGCTTGCGAGAACAGAGGTAACAATTGAGGGAAAAAAAAGTTTATTGCTATGATACCATAATGAAATTCACAAGATAGGAAATGTGAAAATTTGACTTCATTTCATTACTGGAGGAACAATACATTTATACACAATAGTGAATGTTATAAGCAATTTTGGACCACCTCGATGTACGAGGAGCTGACGAGGACAATCGGGAAGAAATCGGACTGGGATACGGGCCAAGGAGGCGGAGCCGGCAAGCGGGACAGATCAAGGCCGAAGGGGTCGGTTTGACCCGACCCCATGCTCGGCCTCGGCCCATGGCCGAGGCCAAGCACATAGTCGGCCTCGGCCATGGGCTGAGGCCGACCCTCGGCCCGCTCGTGCGGGCCGAGCCCGTTCGATCTCGTCTGGTCCTCACCGCCTCTGGCTGCCCTGGTTTCGCCTGGTTTGACCTAAAACGCCTCCGAATACCTAAAAACCCTAGGAGGATGAGCAGGTATTTATATCCCTCTTCGCCATTGAAGAAGGGAATCCCGAATTCTATCCCTAAACTCTACTCTCTATTCTCTGCTTTCTCCTCTTGCTCTTACTTTTCCACGCCCTACCGTTCTGTTTGCTGACTTAAGCATCGGAGCCGGTGTGGCGAGCACCACACCGGTGTGCAGGTTTATTGTCTTGCAGGCCACGTCTTCCCCCCTCAACTACAAATTTACCGTTGGTGGCACGTGAAGGTCAGGTGAGATCCTCTGGCCAAAATCGACCATCAACAGTGAAGATAAGAAAGGAAAGTGTACAACAAATTTACATCAAATAATTTACAATCAATGGGCATAAATTAGAGCATAAATTAAGACAATCAATATAGGAGTGATATTCTCTGATAGTAATCACAACACCATGGGTTTCAAACACAACCCCATGGTTTTTCTCTTCAAATCTACTTCAAAACCACTTCAAACCTATGATTTCTCTTTCTTCAATAAAGTTGGTGGGACCCACTATTACTTTATCCATTTTTTTCATAAATTTGGTGGGTCTCATCATTTCTCTTTCCATTTTTCTCATAATTCTTTTCATTTCTCTATATTTAATTACCAATATTTTGATATATATATATATATATATATATATATATATATATATATATATATAATTTTAAGGAAAGGTATTTTAGCCAACTTACTCATATAAATATTTTTTACATAAAATATAATTTTGAGTTAACATATTAAAAAAATATGTATTTATTTTCAAATTAACAATATTCCGAGTGAAAAAAATAAATAGTATGTTATTTTGAATTTATTAAAATAAAATGAATAATATTTAATTTTAAATATGCTATAGTAAATAAAGTATTTAATTTTAAATTACATACAAAAAACAAAAACAAATTTATATGTACAATTTTTTTTAGTTCAACAACGTTTCGATGTGAGAATATTCGAACCTCTAACTTTTTTACGAGGACATATATATATTAATTATTGCTAAGCTAAGTTTATTTTGGCATATGATATTTATTTTGAACTTATTTATATTTAAATAATATAAATATACATAATTTTATATTTAATTTAGTCATTTTTGTTGTATATTTTACAAATAAAATGTGAAAGAAAGTGATTTAAATTAAATTCATCAAAAGTTTCAAAATGAATTGAAACATCAAATTTAATTTGAAGTTTCAATTACAAATTTAACATATGAAAGTTAAATTTGGTGTTATAACTCAATTGAGTTATATTTTTCTTATGTTTCAATTTTATTTAATTTTGTTCGTTGGAGTTACTCAGTTGCTAGCCTATAAATAGCAACTTGTTTCTTCATTTGAATCATCTCATTCCATTTGGAGCATTCTTCTTTCTTTGTTTGTTTCTTTTGATCTTGAGTCAAGTTGAGAGCAAGTATCCAAGAGTTTTGCTAGATCGTCTGAGTCGTTCGAGGTTGCTGTTCTACCGGAGTTAGTCGTTGTATCCTGCTGAGACAATCGCTGTAGTCTGCTAGCAACCCGTGCAGAGCGAATAATTGTCTTCAGGACAGCGCTTTGAAAGCGTGCCTCGACTACCAATAACTATCACATTCTTCTGTTTTATAGGTTCTATTCACTTGATGTGGTTGTTGTTGTCAATCGGATCATCTTCAAACATCAGAGTGTTTTGATCTTCTGCCATGATTTAGTTATGATTTCTGCAAATTTTGTTATGTACAGTGTCTATAGATATATTTACTCTGTATTTGTTTGTAGTCAATTTGCATTGTAATTTGTTTGCTAGTGTGCAACAGTTGTTATATACAACATATTTCCAACAATTTTAAAGTAACCTATAGATTCAAAATTTTTCTTTTCCCATGAACCATGTTTTTTTTTGTGTCAATAACTACTTCAATTTAACATTAATGAACTATTGTTTTGAAATTAAAATTTGCATGTGGATCCATGGAAAAAATAACCAAACTACCCCGTTTAATAATTTGGCTTTTTGTTTTTTATTTTTGAAAATCATGTTTGATTTCTCTCAATTTTCTTAGGATAATTTTCATCTTTGTTAAAGACACATTTGAATTCCTAGACAAATTCCAAAAACAAAAACTATTTTTTTCAAACTTTTTAATTTTCAAATGGGTCCTAAGAATTTCATGTAATGTTTTTCAATTTGTCAATGATAATCAATATTTTGATTATTGGAAACAATTTCGTATTCTTCGTTTATACCATAAATTAAATGCTTAATTCAAAATTCTCTTTAAAATTAATCTATGTTACACAAGGGGTTTTACAATTAATAAAACATTCACCCAAAAAAAGAAAAAATAATAAAATATAAAAGCAAAATAATAATAATAATAATAAAAAAAAATTGTCCAAACCCGGGGTTCAGAACCCAACACCCCAAACACTGTTTTTTGATTCCCAAGCTTTCAAACACGTCAGAACAAACCCCCTAGGGTTCTAATTCCCAGGGTTCTGATTCCAAAACCATGGTCCAAACAACCCTTAAAAGTTCACCAAAAAATCTAACAAGCTAAAACTTATCTCATAAACTAAAATTTAACAATCTCATAAACTAAACCTAAATCTTAAAATACATTAAAACATAATAACTATAACCAATAAATGAAACACAATAACTTATCTCAAATAACTATAACTAAAACTTATAACCAACAAAACACAATATCATTCATCTCTGTCCTCGTTTGGATCATTGAAGCATGGATCCTCTCCCTGACCCTTGTCTCAACCCTTGACTCCATACTTTCCAACTCAGCCTTCAAGGCCATTATCTCTAGTTATTGTTTAATTTTACTCTGAATGAGTGTAGAACACTTGTGCGGAAGCGATTTGGATCAAAAGCACTCTAATTTCATTAATTTTTCAAAGGAAAATCATGCAACTAATAAACCAAAAATAGAGCACGGATGTTACCAACCTTTGGAAGAAAATTCAAGCTACTCCATTGTTGAATTATGATCACGAGCGAGTTGTAGACGACCACGAGAGTCTTCTCTTCTATCCTCCGACCTTAGAACGACTTGTTGGAGCTAGTATATGACTTGTTGGAGCTGGTATATGATGAATTTGAAGGAAAAAACTTGAGTATACAAACAAAAAAGGAAGAGAGAAAGAAACTTGTTTTAAGAGAGGTTTCAGCCACTATTTTTAATGTTTTTTCTCAGCAAAAATGACTATCCTTCAAGACTCAAAATGCAAGCTTTTGTATGAAGGAACAAAATGAAAGAGGTGACGGATTAGTCACTAGTTTAGGTGTCCAAACCATGTCAATGGCATGAATAAACCATCCAAAAAGTAATTTCAAATTGAAATGAAATTTTCCACTAATATTGAATTTAAAATTAAAAATCAATTTTCATAATT
This sequence comes from Luffa acutangula, assembly GCA_036850905.1. Classification (NCBI taxonomy): domain Eukaryota; kingdom Viridiplantae; phylum Streptophyta; class Magnoliopsida; order Cucurbitales; family Cucurbitaceae; genus Luffa; species Luffa acutangula. The sequence continues at coordinate 38,876,571 of CM072097.1, read as the reverse complement.
AATTTTAATTTTAAATAAAATAAAAATTTTAAATCAATAATAAATAACTTAATTTAATATCAAATATTAAATTAATGATGTACTAATCCCAATCTCTCTCAAACCGATATGAATCCCTATTCGTATATAAAATCCAAACTGAGATATGTATCATATATATATTAACTATATTTAAATCATATTTAAATATTTCTAACTCTCCTTTTAGCTTAATTCATAATTAAACTATGGTACATTAATTATACCGCATATAAGTAACATTTACTCCCTAAATCGAATTTGAACGATTCAAATCCTCTCATCACACCGTTCTAAGGTTTAGTCCATATGACCTAGCAGGGGAACCCAATGGACCTATAGATCATGAACTCCAACGATCCGAGATTAACTGGCCAAACTCATTAACCTAGCTAATCAACATTCGTTAACTACCAGGACACTCCACTATAACCTAGTAGTTGCACTCCCCTCACTATAGATATATTTCTGTCCACCCGAGATAACCATGATAAGTAAGTCGACCCTTCACAAGTTGTTCGTAACTAGAGCTGGGTCAAATGTCAATTTTACCTCTGAAGTTACCTCTTGTTCCTTAAGTCCCACTGATCCTCTAATGAACAATTGGTTTGTGGTCCAACCACCAAACCGAGTCCCTCTAGGGCCAATGAGAGGGTGGGGCCTCTTGTTCAAGACCTAGCTAGAGTCAGCATTTAAGGGAACAACCTCTCTATTATCTCTAATAGCGGGGTAGGAGTGAGTTCCTTCTTGCAGGACTATGTCCCCAGCTATATACCCGGTCTTATCTGTTGGATCGGTATGGAAACCCTAGAGGGGGGTGAATAAGGTTTAATTAAATTTTTCCTAAATTTGCCCAATTAAACTAATTAATACACTTTTTATAAACAATAAGAAAAATTCAATTGAAGCAACAAGTAAGATAGACAAAAAGTATGGAAATTTAATTTTATCAATTTCAATAAGTAAATAAGAACAAACTAAAGCATGCGATAAGTTACTTAAATTAATTGCAAAAATAAAAAGGAAAGAGTTAGAGAAGAAGACACCGTAATTTTTATAGTGGTTCGGTCAAACTTGACCTACTCCCCTCCCCAAGCGCCTCTTGGGAATTTGAATAAAATCTTTCTGACTCTTTCCACAGATTAGAGTCCAACCATTACACCACCGCTCCTTTTTCGGGTTCAAGAACAAACTCGATACTTTCCACGGGTTAGGATCAAACCGTTACAAATGTTGGAATTTTTGAAGAATAGAAGACAACTCTCAATAGAGTGGATTTACAAGTTTGAGCACCCAACAAATTGATCCTCACAATACAATAAATCTCTCTCAAGAATAAGATTAAAAGAAAAAAAAATTTGGGAGCTTGGAGAGAACAACAGTGGAAGCTTTGATTTTGGAGGATTGTAAAAATGTAAAATTTGTTGATGAAAAATTTGGAGAGGAAGATGGCTTATAAAAAGAGGGAAATGGGGTAAATTTTGAATTTAAATTTGGACCATTGGATTTAAGTTAAAGAAAAATCAAGGGTGAAGATTAAAGGAAATTAAAGTAAAAAGAATTTAAATAATAAAGTAATATAAATTTATAATAATAATAACAATAAAATATATATAAACACATGAGAGTAACGTTAAAAAAAATACATACATACATACATATATAAATACATACATACACACACACACACACACACATATATAAACCGTGATTGTTGTAATCCGTGATTATACATGAAAGATCACGGATGCGTTTGATGACGGTTTTAAATCGTTATTGTTGTAATCCGTGATCGTAGGGGTTAGATCACACCCAGAACAACAACGGATTCAAATCCGTGATCATAGGGGTTTAATAACGGTGCAGAACTGACATCTAAGCCCAAATTTGTTGTAGTATATGTTCACACGAGATTTTAGGAAAGAAATTTGATTCGTGAAATGACTTCAAGTATGTATTGATTTCTGTATAAGTGTAGTGGCCTTTGATGCTTTCTCTCACAAACTCAAGTTAGCTTGATCTATAGAGTCTTCAGAAAGCTTTAGTCTTCAAAGACCTGAAGGTTTGTTCTTGAGAAGCATTTTGGATTCTTACGGATGGATTGAGGTAGACTTCAGTCGTCAGGTCCACAGGGGGTTCTGAGCTTCAGTCTTCGGTTTTTCAGGAGGATTTGAAGAGGATCAGAGCCTTGTTCTTTAGCTTTGCAGCTGGATTTGATGAGGATTTGAGCTTCGATCATCAATTATGCAACATGATTTGAAGAGGATCTAAGCTTCGTTCTTCAATTCTGCGACGAGATTTGAAGATGATCGAAGCTTCATTCTTCAGTTCTGCAGCTGAATTTGACGAGGATCTGAGTTTCGATCTTCGGTTTTGCAGGAGAAGCTTCAATCTTCAAAGTCTTCTGAGAGCTTTCTATTCTTCCTTTCTTTCTGTCGTCCCCCAAATGAGAGGTCATGCCTCCTGTTTATAGAGTTTTCCAAATGCCTTCGTGGGCTTGAGCTTGGGCTTGGTTGCATTTGGGCCCATTCACGGGCTTGGGCTTGAAATTTTGGGCTTCTAGCTCAATTACCTTGATAAAGTCGGGTTTAAATTGAACCAAATTCAATCTATTTCATGAAATTAACATACTTTCATTTCATGAACTTAGACAATTATTTGAAGAAAAAGTTCTATGCCAACAAATGCCCCTTTTTGAGATTTATGCACAAATAGGTGTGGGTGAATCTCGAAAAAAAGATGACTTGGTAATAATTTTTTTTCTTCATAATTTTGACTACGCCAATTTTTATTTGAACTGGGAGCATGATTTGAGGTTATTTTCAGGCTTAATTTGAACTTGGAATTAAATTTGAATTCCAACTCAATCTTGCTTTGGGTAAGATTTGGAGCCTGAGAAAATTTGAATTTGAGGTAAAAATTTGGAATTTACCACGAATTGGTTTCGCAAGAAACTTGAATTCTACATTTTTTTAAAAAAATTTGGGATACAATTCAAAGTTTGGATTTTGGTCAAATTTTGATTTGGAATTAGATTTGGGGTATGCCCAAATTTTGGTTTGATATAAAATTCCAAATTTTAAATTTGAATTGGGATTTAAGGCCAACCCTGAGGTTTGGGTTTTCCAAATTTTTATTTGGGGAGAAATTAAGGCCCCGTTTGGTTCGTGATCCGAAAATTATTTCTGAAAATAAAGAATCTAGCAAAAAACGGAAACAAATTTCTTATTTTTACTATATTTGAAAACACATTTGGTTTCAATTTAAAAACTTTAAATTCCAATTCAAAATTTGAAAACTGTGTTTGGTTGTGAATTTGAAAATGCAGGAAACGAGTAATATGTGTTTGCTAAAATTTATTAATTTAATATAATTATTTCTTATTAACAATTCTGGTTGAGTAAACATTTTAACTATATATATCTCAAAAAGTAAACAATGTACAATTAAATTAAGCCTAATAACAAAAGTTATAATTTATTATAATCTAACAAAAAGAAATAATAAATTATACTTTAGAATCATCATTTCTATTGATTATGCTATTGTTACATTGTTGTCATTATTAATATAAATAATATCATGAGTAGTAAAAGATATAGATTACATAACTATGTTGTCTCCATATCAAATATAAGAATTTACGATGGTAGATTTTAATTCGGCCTACAAATATTTCACATAATAAACAAGATATTATATGAAGTAAAAATAAACAAATAAACACATAATTTTTCATACATTTTAAGAAATGTTACTGTTGAAGGAGAAACTTCGGCCAATCACAAATTTCCACGTCATTAATATAAATTAATGATAAAATAAATTTGGGACCAATTACACATTTACATGTGTGCCTAAATTAAATTAATAGACATTAAAATTCGGCAAATCAAAGAATGTCACTTGTCTATTAGTGATCCATAAGATAACATCAGTCAGGTTCAATCAAATTATGCCACGTGGCAATTGAACCCAAGCCCAAGCCCATATGAGGTCCATCAAACTCTATAAATAGAGGAGGCCACCATTCATTTTGAGGGGATTCAGATTCGGAGATTCAGATCAGAGAACTCAGAGTCCAGAGAATTCTGCCAGAGTCCAGAGTCATTAGAAGTCAGAGAGTCTAGAGAATTCAGAAGATCCAAGATTCAGAATTCAACCAACTCAAGACTCAGAAGGTTTGAAGACTAGAAGACTCTAAGAAGAGATCAATAAGCCAATCGACCGATCAAGAAGATCAACAAGTCAGCAGGCCGATCATCCAAGAGGATCAACAAGCTAACAAGTCGATTCGACAGATCATCAACCCAATCGATCGATAAAAAAGATCAACAAGTCAGCCGACCGATCATCCAAGAAGATCAACAAGCCAACAGGCCGATCATCCAAGAAGATCAACAAATCAGCAGACCGATCATCCGAGAAGATCAATAAGTCAGCAGACCGATCATCCAAGAAGATCATTAAGCCAGCATGCCGATCATCCAAGAAGATCAACAAGCCAATAAGCCGATCCAAGAGATCATCAAGCTAACAGGCCGATCCAAGAGATCATCAACCTAGCAAGCTGATCATCTAAGAAGCCCAACAAACCGGCCCAAGAAGAGCAACAAGCTAGAGGCCAAAGTTTATATATTTAAGAGAGAGAATCAGAGGATTAAAGTTAGAGATTGTACACTCACACGCATACAATATCAATACAATATATTAATTTATTCCACGTGTCTCCATCCTCGAAGTCTCGTGTGAACAAATTGGCACGCCCAGTGGGACCATCTCTACCTCTCATCTCTCTCTTATCTCAAAACACAAGTGTAAACATGTCGTTCAAGACTTCTTCAATGGTCGCTGTCATGAACAAGTCTTACATGGGTTCTACTGCCCATTGTTGCTTCAATGAACTGACGTTGCAAGAAGATAAAGCTTCTATCGTTAGAGGCCAAGAAACAACCTTGCAAGGGGCATATACTAATGACACGTTTATTGTTAGATATAACCCTTTGTTTGAACATGATTCTGACATAGTGACTGTCATGATGACTAGGACTAGAACTATGGAAGAAAGAACGGTTGAGATGCAGGAGCACATCGACACCTTGATGAAGGCGATTGAAGAAAAAGATTCTCAAATCGAGCAACTAAAGAGCCAAATTGAGAACCAACATATCGCCGAATCAAGTCAAACCCAAGTCGTAAAAAATCACGACAAAGGAAATACTATAGTGTAAGATGATCAACCACAGTGTTCTGCTTTGATCGTTTCACTATCCATCCAACAGCTCCAAGATATGATCACAAACTGTATTAGAGCCCAGTACGGTGGACCTACTCAAGATTCCCTCTTGTATTCCAAACCTTATACTAAGAGGATTGATAACTTGAGAACGCCAATCGGGTATCAGCCACCAAAATTTCAGCAGTTTGATGGAAAAGGCAATCGTAAACAACATATTGCCCACTTCGTTGAGACATGCGAGAACGCTGGTACTCGAGGGGACCTACTAGTCAAGCAGTTCGTTCGAACACTTAAAGGAAATGCTTTTGACTGGTACACTGATCTAGAACCTGAGTCATTAGACAGTTGGGAGGAACTCGAAAGAGAGTTTTTGAATCGCTTCTACAGCACCAGAAGAACCGTTAGCATGTTCGAGCTCACCAACACTAAACAACGAAAAGGTGAACTCGTTGTTAACTATATAAATCGCTGGAGAGCCATGAGTCTAGATTGCAAAGATCGTCTCACTGAACTCTCTTCCGTCGAGATGTGCATTCAAGGCATGCACTGGGAACTCCTCTACATCCTTAAAGGTATAAAGCCTCGCACCTTTGAGGAAATAGCAACTCGCGCCCACGATATGGAGCTAAGTATTGCTAGTCGAAAAAACCAAGACCTTATACTCCCTGACATGAGGAAAGAAGGAAGGAACGACGAAAAGACTATAGAAGAATCTATGGTTGTAAACACAACCCTTCATAAGTCGTCTTCGAAAGGAAAGCGACAAACGAATGGAACGCATCACTTAACTTTAAAGGAAAGACAGAAGAAAATCTATCCTTTCCCTGATGACGACATCCTTGATATGTTGGAACAACTACTGGAAGCGCAACTGATAGAGCTTCCTAAGTGTAAACGACAATAAGAGATGGAGAAAGTCGATGATCCCAAGTATTGCAAGTATCATCGAGTTATTGGTCATCCAGTGGAAAGATGTTTCGTCCTAAAGGACTTAATTTTAAAGCTGGCTAAGGAAGGCAAAATTCAGTTCGACCATGATGAAGTAGCCCAATCAAATCTTGCTACAATCAAAGGAAAGAGCAAACATCAAAGAAAGAAGGATCCTAGGAAACTTCAACCCAAGAGGAAGAGAAGTAAAAAGTTTTCTCAACCTCAACAACTGGTGATGTTGAATAAATCCTTCTCCAAGACTTTCCACAAAAAGTAAAAAGAGAACCTTGCGACTTCCTATTGCATCGACGTAGAAGAAGTTGACAATTCTAAGAGGAGTGAACAAAGGACTTCCGTCTTTGATCGCATCAAGCCTCCAACTACTCGTCCTTCGGTATTCCATAGAATGAGTATGACCGCGACAGAGGAAGGAAATCAATGTTCGATGTCCACCTCCACTCGACCTTCAGCTTTCCAAAGGCTAAGTGTCTCCACATCGAAGAAAAGTCGATCTTCAACATCTGTCTTTGATCGCCTCAAAGTAACAAACGATCAACCTAAAAGAAATATGAACAACTTGGAGTTGAAACTTTTCGATGAAGTAAACAGTGACAAGAAGCTTCATAGTAGCATCCCGTCACGTATGAAGAGGAAGTTTTCTGTTCTCATAAATACGAAAGGTTCCTTGAAGGTGAAGCCAAATCTCATTATCTTGACCAATCCTGCAAATGAAGGATCTGATCAAGACCATGACAAAGATAAGAGCTCTTAAATGTAAAAGCTCCTTGTCGCAAGAGCTTAAACTGCACGATGCTCCTAGCCCACACGAGCTTAAAAGGTGAGTGCAAAAATTTTGAACTACGTTATGACTTGATCCCTTTTCTTCAAAGGGTACGTAGGCAACTTAAAAAAAACTTTAAGTTCAGTCTCTGCAAAAAAAAAAAAAAAAAAAGTGCGACAAATATTGAAGCACAACAGTATAAATTGAGGAAATTCATCACTAGTGGGGGCAACACAGCAAATAGAGGTTATGCACCATTATGGATGTGAAACTATGAGTTGGATGAATAAAAGAAAACTTCATTCCTCCAAGTTCAGTGTCTTGCTAGCCTCAAGTTCGGTGTTTCACTCACCTTATGTTCGTTGTTCTCTCTTCTTCAAGTTTGAAGGTTCTTACGCGCTTCGCTGGAGTTCATTCTCTTCAAGTTCGAAAGTTCTCATGCGCTTCGAAACAGTTCATTCTCTCCAAATTCGAGGGTGCTTACGTTGTACACTACTGTGTTGTTCCTTCTCCAAGTTTGAGGGTTCTCCGATGCACGCTCCTGAGTTGCTTCGCTGGAGTTCATTTTTTTTTCAAGTTCGAAGATTTTCACGCTGTGTGGTTTCACTTGTGTCCTTCTTTAAGTTCGAAGGTTCTCAAGTGTTACACTTCCTTCTTTAAGTTCGAAGGTTCCCACGTTGCGCTGTTGTGTTGCTTCCTTCTCCAAGTTCGAAGGTTCTGACGCTGCGGTGCTTCCTTCATCAAGTTCGAAGTTCCTTCTCTCCAATTTCGAAGGATCTCGCACATTTCGCTGCAGTTCCTTCTCTCCAAATTTGAAGGTTCACGCACTTCGCTGCAGTCCCTTCTCTCAAGTTTGAAGGTTTTCACGCTGCTTCGCTGTAGTTCCTTCTCCAAGTTCGAAGGTTCTCACGTTGCTTCGCTGCAGTTCTTTCCTCCAAGTTCAAAGGAGTTCTCATGCAACGCCTTCCTCCAAGTTCGAAGGATCTCACGCATTTCGTTGCAGTTCCTTCTCTCAGAATCCAAAGTTCCTTCTCTCCAAGTTCGAAGGTTCTCACGTTGCTTCGTTGCAGTTTCCTTCCTCCAAGTCCGAAGGCTCCCCCAAGTTGAGTCGAAGGCTCACATGTTGCTTCGCTGTAGTTTCCTTCCTCCAAGTTCGAAGGTTCTCACGTTGCATCGCTGCAGTCCCTTCTCTCAAGTTTGAAAGTTATCACACTGCTTCGAAGGTTCTCACGCGCTTCGCTACAGTTCCTTCAGGTCCTTACATTGTATGCTAGTGCGGTGTCCAACCTAAAAGACAGTTTGAGTCATAAAAAAAATTGACAGTTTTAAGACTCAAACTCATGACCTTAAAATATCTAGCTTGGCTATTAAACTAATAGACCATTCAAGTGTTTTAATTAACATTCGCCTGTTGATATTATACATATATGCTATTCAGTCAACTCAGATTATTCTCAATCCAAATCATGTCAAAAATCAATTAAAGTCCAAACTCATTATATTCCAAATGCAAGTTAAAATTGGATAGAATTTTACCTCAAGTCAAAAGTTGGGGACCTCGCTTCTTTTTCAAAAGTGACGGTTGGCGACTTTCGCTTCATCTTCAAAAGTTGATGGTTGGGAGTCTCACTTCTTCTTCAAAAGTTGACGGTTGACAACTTCACTTCAAAGTTGGCGGTTGGCGACTTTCACTTCATCTTCAAAAGTTGACGGTTGGCAGTCTCGCTTCTTCTTCAAAAATTGACAGTTGACAACTTCACTTCATATTCAAAAGTTGACGGTTGAAGTTTTCGCTTTAGAACATCTGCAAAGATGAACAACTTTAGCGTTGCCTTTATCTTGAAAGTGTCTAGACTGGAAGATGCATCTTAGCTGCAAGTAAAAAAAAAATGCTTGAAATCAAACCACAAAAAAAAAAAAAAAAACAAGAGAAAGAAAGACAATAAATGTGTTGACCCAATAAAATGAGGATTGGTCTAGCAGGAGTGCATCACTGTAGGCAAATCTGGTGACTACTCCTGCATGGTTACTCAGATCACCTAATAAAATAGGGACTGGTCTAGCAGGAGTGCATCACTGAAGGCGAATCTGGTGACTACCCCTGCAGGCTACTCAGATCACCCAATAAAATGGGGACTGGTCTAGCAGGAGTGCATCACTGTAGGCAAATCTGGCGACTACTCCTGCAGGTTACTCAGATCACCCAATAAAATGGGGACTGGTCTAGTAGGAGTGAATCACTGCAAGTGAAGCTGATGACGACCGTGGTGACCACCCCTGCAGGAAACTACAGTCATCAAAGTGACTGGTCTAGACAGGTGGTGAAATCACTGCAAGTGAAAGCTGATGACGACCGTGGTGACCACCCCTGTAGGAAACTACAGTCATCAAAGTGACTGGTCTAGACAGGTGGTGAAATCACTGCAAGTGAAGCTGATGACGAGCGTGGTGACCACCCCTGCAGGAAACTACACTCATCAAAGTGACTGGTCTAGACAGGTGGTGAAATCACTGCAAGTGAAGCTGATGACGACCGTGGTGACCACCCCTGTAGGAAACTACAGTCATCAAAGTGACTGGTCTAGACAGGTGGTGAAATCACTGCAAGTGAAAGCTGATGACGACCGTGATGACCACCCCTGTAGGAAACTACAGTCATCAAAGTGACTGGTCTAGACAGGTGGTGAAATCACTGCAAGTGAAGCTGATGACGACCGTGGTGACCACCCCTGCAGGAAACTACAGTCATCAAAGTGACTGGTCTAGACAGGTGGTGAAATCACTGCAAATGAAGCTGATGACGAGCGTGGTGACCACCCCTGCAGGAAACTACAATCATCAAAGTGACTGGTCTAGACAGGTGGTGAAATCACTGCAAGTGAATTTGGTGACGACTGTTGCACGAAGCTTACACATTCAAGGAAGAAAGAAACAAAATTGCAAAAAAAAAAAAAATAAAATAAACGAAAATTAAAAAAAAAAAAAAGAAAAAAAACGAAAAGTAAAAAAAAAATTAAAGAAAAAAAACGAAAAATTAAAAAGAAAAGAAAAGAAAAGAAAGTTTCCTACTTGGATCCCTTCTTGAATGCTCTCTACAATTGATGTGTGCTCTCCCCTACTGAGGTTCAGTCTTATTTATAAGGGGGGGGTTTTAAGTTCAAATCAAAGGTTTAGATAAAGATTTGATTCAAATGAAATCCTATCTCCAGTTCAAAATTTTATGAGATAATCTTTATCATTATCTGAACCAACTTGATTAAATTGAAATTCTTAAAAAATAAGTGTTTCAATTCAAATCAATTTGAGAATTCAAATTTTATCTAAATAATTTTATTTGGGCATACTCCAAATTTTTCTTCCAAATCAAAATTTGAGATTCAAACATCAAATTCTATTCCAAATGAAAATTTGAATTTGGTAAAATTTTACCTCAAATTAAATTTTGGCCATAATCCAAATTCTATCCCAAATGGACCAGAGTCCAAACCTCAAGTTCTATTCCAAATGCAAGTTAAAATTGGGTAGGATTTTACCTCAAATCAAAATTTGGGTATAAATCAAATTTTGCCCAAACTTGAAATCAAAGTTTGCTGCCAAACAAGGAAAATCAAAATTTTGACCAAACCTCAAAATTTGATTAATTGGTGATAAAAGTGTGTCAAATAAAAAAATCAAAATTTTGACCAAAATTCATATTTTGATTAAATTGACGCACCAAATGGAGTCAAAGTCAAGAACAAATACCTTGCATTTTAATTCCAAAATATATTTTTCGAGATTCACTCACACACAACTTGTGCCTAAATCTCGAAAAGGGGGCATTTTTTGAAAGAGAAACTTCGGCCAATCACAAATTGCCACGTCATTAATATAAGTTAATGATAAAATAAATTTGGGACCAATTACACATTTACATGTGTGCCTAAATTAAATTAATAGACATTAAAATTCGACAAATCAAAGAATGCCACTTATCTATTAGTGATCCATAAGATAACATCAGTCAGGTTCAATCAAATTATGCCACGTGGCAATTGAACCCAAGCCCAAGCCCATATGAGGTCCATCAAACTCTATAAATAGAGGAGGCCACCATTCATTTTGAGGGGATTCAGATTCGGAGATTCAGATCAGAGAACTCAGAGTCCAGAGAATTCTGCCAGAGTCCAGAGTCATTAGAAGTTAGAGAGTCTAGAGAATTCAGAAGATCCAAGATTCAGAATTAAACCAACTCAAGACTCAGAAGGTTTGAAGACTAGAAGACTCTAAGAAGAGATCAATAAGCCAATCGACCGATCAAGAAGATCAACAAGTCAGCAGGCCGATCATCCAAGATGATCAACAAGCTAACAAGCCGATTCGACAGATCATCAACCCAATCGACCGATCAAGAAGATCAACAAGTCAGCAGACCGATCATCCAAGAAGATCAACAAGCCAACATGCCGATCATCCAAGAAGATCAACAAATCAGCAGACTGATCATCAAACTGATCATCCGAGAAGATCAATAAGTCAGCAGACCGATCATCCAAGAAGATCATTAAGCCAGCATGCCGATCATCCAAGAAGATCAACAAGCCAATAAGCCGATCCAAGAGATCATCAAGCTAACAGGCCGATCCAAGAGATCATCAACCTAGCAAGCTGATCATCTAAGAAGCCCAACAAACCGGCCCAAGAAGAGCAACAAGCTAGAGGCCAAAGTTTATATATTTAAGAGAGAGAATCAGAGGATTAAAGTTAGAGATTGTACACTCACACGCATACAATATCAATACAATATATTAATTTATTCCACGTGTCTCCATCCTCGAAGTCTCGTGTGAACAGTTACTACATTTGATTATTATATTCAAGCCACATAGCTCCGGCAATATCATCTCTCATGGTATTCATTTGACCAATAGATTCTTGACTCATATCCATATTAGGAACTTCTTGTCTATTGCTCATACCCTCTTCATCTATCACTTCTAAGCCTTCAACGGAGTATTCTTCAAATAATCGATCATCTATGGATTGGCTTCTAATAAAATTATGTAATGCACAACAAGCAATTGGTATTTTTCTTTGCTTCCTAATAGGATAGTTTGACATTAACTTGAGTATGGGAAATCGAGCTTTAAGTACTCCAAAACAACGCTCAATCACATTCCGAAGAGATGAATGTCTATAATTAAATAGTTCTTGTGGACCTCTAGGATGTCTTCCTCTACCTCTATAATCTCGTAAGTGATATCTTTCCCCACGATATGGGCTTAGAAAGCCAAACATATTTGTATAGCCAGAATCAACAACATAGTATTTACCTATAAATAAAATTATCGTGTCATATATTAATAATTAAAATTCATAAAATGTAATTATAAAGAGATTTTCAAACCTTCAGGTGGCATTGGAAAATTATTTTCATCTCTACTTATAGCATCAAGTAATATTCTTGAATCATTTGCAATTCCTTCCCATCCAGTGTACACAAAGGTGAATAGCATGTTAAAGGAACACGCACACATAATATTTTGAGTGACTTGAACTTTTCTTCCTCGATAAGGGGTTTGCTTTGATGAAGGTTCCCATGCACTTATGTGAGTCCCATCAATGGCACCGACACAATCCTATGTGACAATTTTTTCAATAATCAAATATGTTAAATACACATAATATGAATATGACTTAAATTCATTTTTTTTTACATACCTTAAACCAAGGGTAGTACTTGAAATTGCCTATAATTTCTTGAGGAGTGACTCTCATATTCGGTGGTTGAATAATATCGATGGCCAACTTGCATAAAGCCTTTAACACCCTATTGAATTGACGTGAAATTGTCTCTTGAGAGTGTTGAAGTCGTTCTGACACAATTCGATTACGCATGTTATGGCCTACTGTAATAAGGAAGATGTCGACTGCTTCTTCAACACTTACAATTTTATCATCTTTCAAATAACCTAATGAATTTAATCTTTGACACAATGATCTAAATGTGCTTTGGGTCATTCGAAAAGAGTCATAAATCCTATCGGGATGTCCGTTTAATAACTCTATAATATATTCCCGACCTGATAAGACAGATGTTCGACAAGGTTGTTTTAGGATTCTAAAGTCATATGCATTAGTCAATTCCATAAGTAATATCATTCCTCCAATCTCATCTTCTGACGATGTTGATGACCATGTATCATCTTCCATCATATGTGATGGGGTTGATGCTCAATACCTAATATGATAGTCATATATTCAAGTAAACAAGAAACATATAAACAAAAATCAATCTTATCCCAAAATTTATAGCGAATAGAAAATAGTTTGGTACAAATTTTAAACAAACTAAGATTTGATGCATCAAAATAAAATATCAAATAAAACCATTCAATTTATCCAAAAATAAAAAATAAAAAATCATCATGGTTGGAAATTAGGACCCATAATGTAACGAATATTCTCTTCATCCATCAACATAAACATGGTCCTCCATTCAAGTGAAATAAACTTGGTGCAAGCTCTAGCATATGACTCTCTGTCTAGATTAGGGATGGAGTTCAATTTTTTCATGCACTCTTCAATTGAATATTTTTCAATAATTGTGTCCGTAGAATTCAAAGCCTCTTGTTTAGCAGCCCTTCTTATCATTTTTTCATTCATTGATTTAGTCCATACTTCAAGAGCAGTATCCACTGTAGATTTAGATACACGTGGTGTCTTACGAGTTCGTTGGTCAATAGGAGGATCCATACTACAATGTCGGACTCTAGAAGTATGGAATTCACTATCTTCATTCACCTCTCCTTGATATTCAACTTCTACATGAGCCCTAGAGCCAATAAAGTCTTTCTCCAGTTCTTTTTCTTCATCAGAATTAAGTGGAACATGAGTTGATGCAACACACATTTGTCCAGTTGCAGTTGTATTATTGCAAATTTCTCCGAGTAAGTTGTAATGTTCACATCCTTTCTTACGAAACCTTTTTCCAAATGGATTTTTCTGTAAATAACAAACATTACAAGTGTGTCAGTCATGAACTTTATTAACATCTTATTAATTAGTATAATTTAATAATTAGAAAAAAAATTCTAGATATAATTATATACCTTCAAGTAAGTTGTCCAAATGTCTTCGGTTGCATTGACTGTATTATTGATAGGATACCATCCCATGCCAGTATGTTCTAATAAGCTTGAGAACTCCCGGTGTAATTTTCTTAAGCGATTATACTTTGACCTCAGTTTAGGTACTGTAAATCTTTTGCCAAACTTAGAAAATATATTATTATCAATAAGATTCCAAGTTTTCTTATCCAATGTTGAGGTTTGTATTCCCTTTTTACTTTCCTCATACCAAAGATTGATAAAATAAGACTCAATAATCGGAGGCCATTGTGCAACATCGTCAAGATCGTAATTTGAAGTCATGTCTAAAAGATTATGGTAACATTTTATTACACAATCATATCCTATATACAAGATTAATTACCAATATATATGAGCATATGCAAGATGAATTATGTGAAGGGAATAAAAGTCCCCACGCAGCGGAAGCGCATCGATTGGACCTTACGCCGTATATTAATTAATATTAAAATACCGTTACGAAAACTCAAACAAACTTTAAACACTCTTTAAAGTTGCTGGAAAAATTGGTTTAAACATGCTTTTCTAAAGAAAAGGGGAAGAACCGTCACATACCTTCGTTGTAGACTTGATCGTTCTTCGCCAACGACGCTCCAACGAACGAAAACGCAGCAGCCTCCTCGCCTCTTGATCGCTGGAATTTTCTTCTTGATTGACACAATAACCACAAAGGTTACACCGGTATGACTCTAGGTCTAGGAGGCAAAAGACTTGTGGGAGTCTTTCTCTAAGAGGGAGGCTAGAGAGAATTCTAGGTCTTGTCTTTGAGAGTCTAAGAGCAAGAGTAAGAATATCAAGTGTCATGACCAATTAGGTCTAGTGTTCTATTTATAGAAGAGAGGCCATGAATAAAATATTCAATTAAATCAATCTTTTCCAAAATTGATTCAATCTTTTCCAAAATTGATTCAATCTTATTCCTTAATTAATCAATCATGATCAATCAATTCCATAATTGATTAATCTTTTCCACAAATGACTAATTACTTCCATAAGTGATTAGATCATTTCCATAAATGATTAATCACTTCCTTAAGTGATTAATTATTTCCATAATTGATTAATTCCCAGTTAATGGATTCTTTAATTAATTAACCACCAATTAAATATCACATATTTAATTTCCGGCTTAGAATTAATTAATTTGCCCAAACACATTTTAGGCCTTAAATTAATTAATTATTTGAACTCTTTTAAACTTCCATAAATTTATATTTGGACTTCTTCAAATATTAATTTCTCTCATAATAATATATCAATATATATTATATTTGTTTCCCTTAGTAAATTGAACATTTTCAATTTACATTTATTACTTAGTTGCCTCAAATTACTTTATGAGCTACCAGTGGGACCTAATGGACCTGCAGATCAGAAGCTCCAACGATGTGAGATTAATTGGTCAAACTCATTAACCACATTAATCAATATTCGTTAACTGTGTGTACATTCTACTATAGACTCACAGTTGCACTCTTCTCACTACAGACATATTTTCTGTGTCCACGGATCTAGACCAATATCGACTAGTTAGTCCTTCACGAGTGTCCGTAACACCAGCTGGGTCAAATTACCGTTTTACCCCTGGGTTACCTCTATTTCCTTAAGTACCAGTTCTCCTCTTATGAACAACCTGTTTGTGGTCCAACCATCAAACAGAAAACCCTCTCGTGCCATTGAGAGGGTAAGGCCCTTTGTTTAAGACTCGGAGTAACCACTTAAGGGAACACTCATCTGCTTCCCTAAAGTCGGGAAGAAGTGAATTCCATCTTGTACGATTATGTTCCCAGCTCCCCATTCGGTCTTGTCCCCAAAGTGGTAGGCTTATTGAGTTGGCGTATTGGCCACTCTCACCCATACAAATCAAAGGACAATCTCTCATGAGCAGGAGTCCATAATCAACTCAGGATTAAGACTAAGTTTTCTAGGTCGTCCTAGTGAAATAGAAAACCAACTAGTTAACAGTGTTATAACTAGTGGTTACTATTTCGCAGTGGTCTTATGCAAACTCATTGCATAGGATACCGCCACTCGCATGTCTCCTACACGAACGCGTTGGATCGCAGCGTTTGTATCAAATACAAAGTGGGTCGTATCCATAGTGTCACCAGGATAAGGCACTCAGTCTTATCCCTATACAATAGACCCTTTAGGCTGTTTCTTGAACAATGATCCCATATGTCACTACATATAGTTCAAGACTCATATTACAGCCTTGGATGTCTAGTTTATTGGATTAAGGTTATTATTAGGGAAAGACAAATATAAAATAACTAATAACAATTAATGGAAAAATATATCAATACTATTTCATTAATATCCGATCAACGGTTACATTCACTATCTACGAGTTTTGGGGCATAAAACCCAACAAACTCCCACTTGAACTAAAACACTAGTTAGTGGGATGTAAATGCAATAATCTAAAGCTGGAAATGTCATGTATATTAAAAATAATACAATGAACTAGGGCATCCTTATACCCATTATACATTTCTCCCACTTGCCATAGATTAGATGGCATACATATCTTGTAGACCTAGACCTTCTAGATGACCCTCAAACACTTTAGCCATGAGAGCCTTCGTAAATGGATCAGCGATGTTGTGCTCCGAGGCGATCTTAGTGACGATCACATCTCCTCGTTGCACAATCTCCCGTATCAGGTGATACTTCCTCTCGATGTGTTTACCTCGTTTGTGGCTTCGAGGTTCTTTTGAGTTGACTACAGCCCCACTGTTGTCACAGTATAGCGTTATGGGCACGTTCATATTTGGAACCACTTCCAAATCAGTCAAGAACTTTCTAAGCCATACTGCCTCCTTAGCTGTTTCGCAAGCTGCTACATACTCAGCCTCCATGGTTGAGTCTGATGTGCATCCTTGTTTGATGCTTCTCCACACTACTGCTCCTCCATTGAGGGTGAAAACTGACCCTGATGTGGATTTCCTTGAATCCTTATCAGCTTGAAAGTCAGAGTTAGTGTATCCAGTAAGAATCAAATCCTTAGCTCCATACACAAGCATGTAGTCCCTCGTTCTCCGAAGATACTTGAGGATATTCTTAACCGCTCCCCAGTGGTCCAACCCCAGATTAGACTGATACTTACTGACTACTCCCATTGCATTACATATGTCAGGCCTAGTGCAGAGCATAGCAAACATTAAGCTGCCCACAGCTGAGGCGTAGGGAATGTGTCTCATGTTCTCAACTTCTTGAGGTGTCTTAGGAGACTGTTCCTTAGACAGGTGTACCCCATGCCTGAAAGGTAGGAGTCCCTTCTTGGAGTTTTGCATCGAATATCGAGACAACATTTTGTCAATATACGTTGCTTGAGACAGTGCTAGCGTTTTGTTCTTACGATCCCTTATGATTTGGATTCCCAGAACATATTGAGCCTCTCCTAGATCTTTCATTTGGAATTGGAGTGCTAGCCATTTCTTAATGTCAGTGAGGTATCCTACATCATTCCCAATGAGTAGGATATCGTCTACATAAAGTATTAGAAAAGCTACTTTCATTTTATTGACTTTCTTGTACACACAAGGCTCATCAACGTTTTGGTCAAAGCCAAAAGATTTGATTGCAGTATCAAATCTAATGTTCCATGATCTGGATGCTTGTTTCAATCCATAAATGGATCGATTGAGCTTACAAACCTTTTGTTCCTGACCTTGGCCTATGAACCCTTCGGGTTGAGACATGAAGATATTCTCTTCAAGATTACCATTAAGAAAGACAGTCTTGACGTCCATTTGCCATATTTCATAGTCATAATATGTGGCTATGGATAAGAGAATTCTTATGGACTTTAACATGGCTACAGGAGAAAAGGTTTCCTCATAGTCAACCCCTTCCTTTTGGGTATAACCCTTTGCCACTAGTCTAGCTTTGAAGGTCTGTACCTTTCCAGCTGCATCTCTTTTTCTCTTATAGATCCATTTGCACCCTATGGGTTTTACCCCATTTGGTAGATCTGTAAGTTCCCATACAGAATTGGAGTGCATTGACTCCATTTCCAGGTTCATGGCTTTGGCCCATTCATCCTTATCTTCGTCATTCATTGTCTGTCGATAGGACAATGGATCCTCAATGTCATCATTAGGTATGACAACCTGAGTTTCAGTTAAACCCAAGTAGCGGTCAGGTTGTAATACAACCCTCCCACTACGTTGAGGCATTCCCAACGTTTGAGATGGACGGGATGGATCTGAAAAACTAGTTCCTTCATCAACCCTTGTTGAAGGTCCAACTTCATCAACAACTCTTGAAGATTCTTCAGTAGCTTCTCCTAATGTTATTTTGTTGCGTGGTTTATGATCTCTCATGTGGTCTTCCTCTAAGAAAGTGGCGTTTGTCGATACAATCACCTTATTTTCTTGTGGGTCGTAGAAATAACCACCTCTCGTTTCTTTAGGGTAACCAACAAATTGGCACAGTTTTGAATGAGGTTCCAGTTTCTTAGGATTTGTCACAAGAACGTGTGCTGGACAACCCCAGATGCGAAAGTGATGCAAACTAGGTTTACGCCCCTTCCATAATTCAAAAGGTGTTTCAGAAACACTTTTCGAGAGAACATTGTTCAAGATGTATACTGCAGTCTCCACTACATATCCCCAAAACGAGCTAGGCAATTGAGCATAGCTCATCATTGATCGAACCATGTCTAACAAGGTTCTATTTCTCCTTTCTGACACACCATTCTACTGAGGTGTACCAGGGGCTGAGAGTTGAGATTGGATTCCATGTTCTATCATATAATCCTGGAATCTTTGATCCATATACTCCCCTCCTCGATCAGATCGAAGTACTTTAATTGATTTACCTAATAGGTTTTCAACTTCAGCCTTAAACTCCTTAAACTTTTCAAGGGCTTCAGACTTATGTCCCATTAGGTATAAGTAACCATATCTTGAATAATCATCCATAAATGAGATGAAATATTCGTACCTTCCTCGAGCTTTTACATTCATTGGACCACATAGATCCGAATGTATTAACTCTAAGGGTTCTTTGGCTCTGTAACCTTTTCCAGTAAAGGGTCTTTTGGTCATTTTTCCCTCGAGACAAGATTCACAAGGTGGTAGTGAATCATCTTCTAACTTGCTTAGAAGTCCATTCTTTACCAAACGACCGATCCTATCGATGTTTATATGACCAAGTCTGAGATGCCAAAGATGAGTATTGTTACTTGATGGAGAAATCTTTTGCCTTTTTCTTTGAGTTTCAGCAGTTTTAAATAATTCGTGATTTAAAAGTGCTTTGTTGTCGGTTGGTCTTAAAACATACAAGTTATTTTCCAATTTGGCTGAACAAATAAGTACACCATTTTTATAAATGAACGCTTCATTCATATCAAAAGTAACTGTATACGATTGTTCAATCAAACATGAAATAGAAATTAAGTTCCTCTTAATCTTGGGAACAATTAACAAACTTTCTAAAAGTAAGAATCTATTTCTAAAAAATAACTTTGCAGCTCCCACTGCTTTAGCTGAAATGACTTCTCCAGTTCCGACCCTGAGTGTCATTTCTCCATCGTTCAACTGTCGAAAGGAACTATTTTCCTGAAAAGAAGAGCAAACATGATTAGTTGCTCCTGAATCAAGTATCCAGGTAAACTCATCATGTTCTACCAGACATGTTTCTAAAACAAGTAAATCAAATTTACCTTCCTTTTCCTTCTTTTTCTCAGCAAGGTACTTTGGGCAGTTTCTCTTCCAATGTCCATCTACATTGCAGTGGAAACACTTGCCCTTATCTGCCATAGTTTTGGCTTTTCCCTTGCTTTTTGCAGCAGTACTGGGAGCTTTCCCCTTGTTTCCTCTCTTCTTCTGAGTTTTCTTTGAAGAAGTGGCTACAGATTTAGTTCCAGAGGATGAACCCTTCTCGAACTTTCTTTTAGAGTGAACAACGTTTGCCTCTCCTTCTATCTGTCCCTTGTTCTTAAGAAGAGACTGATAGAGTTGTAGCTCATTCAGGAGGCTAGTCAGGTTGAATGTTATTTTATTCATCATTGCATTGCTTCGAAACTGTAGAAAACTCTTCGAAAGAGATTCTAAGATTAATGCAACCTGACTACGCTCATCTATGACTGCCCTATTTGCCTCTGCCACGTTGAATTGGACCATCATATCCAGGACATGCTCCCGAACAGACGTGCCTTCTTTCATGCGACAGCTATAAACGTATTTGAGAGCGTCATGGTGGAGTTGGTAGGACGGTTGTCCAAACATCTCCTGGAGAGAGTTCATAATCTCCATCGCTGTTACCATGCCCTCATGCCTTTTAGCCAAAACTTCAGATAAGCTGGCTAGGATATAGACGCGAGTCTTATCATTGGCCTTTGTCCAGCGGTCATAAGCATCCTTAACTGCTTGGGATGCATTACGAGGAGGGGCTGGAGGGCAATCCTCCGTTAAGACGAACCGCAGATCATCGGCAACAAGAATCGTATTCAGGTTCGACTTCCACGTAGCGTAATTTTCGCCGGTTAATTTCTCATTTTTAAGCAGAGAGACAATTGAGGAAGACATTGCTGAAATTTAAACAAACAATGACCGTATTAGTTATCTTTGCCTTAACCCATCATACAAGCAAACAATTGCACACAATCCAATCAATTTAGCAAAACAGACAATCACAGAACCCTAAAACTATTGATTTAGTTTTGCAACGATGTTTCAGAGGTTTAGAATATCAGCCACCAAAGGGTGATCAGGTACTCCTCCTTTGAAATGAGACACCTCTCAGCTAATTCTAATTCCAGAATAACTCATATTCCTATAGACATTAGCCACCGTTGTTCGGTCAAGGATTTGTTAACACTTTTAACTCATCCTTGTAAGTGTAACCCTCCCACTTTCAGATCTCAGAGGCACGCACCAACAGGCTACCGAAGGGAAAGACAACTATTGGTGATTAGCCTAAGAGCTCCTATCCTTTTCAGGAGTTCACGATGTTCCGAATCCTATGACCAGGCCCTCTGAAGGGATGGTTGCGCCAGGACAACATGCAGGCGGATCATAGGACTCTCACGGTGTGAACTATGGGTAGAGACCGAGGGATACGTTGACACGTGTCCCGCTCCCACTTACTCTAGACATTTTTCTCATTCACCTTGATATTGATTCATGCAAACACTTTCCGAAGGGAGGCCGCTCCTAAGGCGACTCGAAGCCGAGCATGAATCTCACGTTGTGAATATAGGGATGTAGGAGCAAAACTTGATTTAAATCTCGTTTTGTAATTTTCCTCCCACTGAAAATGTCCTAAGGTTAATATAGGGTTGTTTAACTTAGATAGTATTCGGCTAAGTCAATCTATCTAAGTCTGATCCTATTACAACAATTATGGAAAGGATTCAACTGCAATCTTTTGGGTGAATTAAAATTCTTTTAATAAACCCAACATTGCAAGTCAACATTACTATGATTAATTCAACTCAATGTTCGGGTCAGTTCCCAGGTAGGAGGTGTTCCGTAAACCGTCAATTTAAATACCCCAAACCTTAGACAGAACTTTACCGAGAGAGTTCCCTTATAACCTCAGTAATGTAAGGTCTTTACTCTAAAGATCTAGGTGCATTAAACACTTTTAATAAACCTAGTGACATTGCATGCTAACATTTAACTATGATTAATTCAACTCCGGTATTCCAGGTCAGTTCCCAGGTAGGAGGTGTTCCGTAAACCGTCAACTTAAATACCCCCAGCCTTAGACAGAACATTACCGGTGGAGTTCCCTTATAATCATAGCAATGTTTTTCCTACTTAGTCAATTAAAACTATTTTTAATTCTAAGTAAGAAAAAATTCTAATCCTATTAGAAATCGATCTAGGTCTAATTAATTTTAAACAATTTAAAATTAATCCAATTTATCCTATGATCTTATGTTTGCATGCAAATCTTGATTATAGATTGACGGTTTCTAATCATTAATATTAAAGAACTATTTCAAATTTTAATGATTAATCCTATAATCAAGAATCTAGGGTTTAATTCATTCAACACTCATTCAAATTGAATAATAAAACCACACTAATTGCATGAATAATATAACAATTATATTATTAACTATGGATGTTTCATGCTTCATGCAATAATTATTTTCTTTTAATATAACAATTATAAGCCAATCAAGAAAATCAATCAAGCATGCTTCACTCATCACATTAAACATAACTACTTATATTTAATTTAAGTAATGACATGCTTCATGCTTTCAAAATTTTTCATATAATTAATATACACTTTTATTAAAAAATATGAAAACAAATCCATGCATTTAAACATACATTATAACAATTTATAATATATAAAAAAATGCATGAGCATGTTTATAACCTAAGGTGGGATTAAATATTCTATATGACATCCATAAAGCATATAAATAGCAATTGAACCGGTTAATTTTGGCCCCTAGGATAAAATAAAGCATTAAATTACATTAATTTAGCTAAAATCTATCCTAAAAATCCTTGTACAGCTCCGGAATTTTGTCTAGACATCACGAACCGCCCCGAACAACCTCGAACCGGCCTCCAAAATCACGAACCATGCCAAAAATTGACTGAACCGAGCCAATAACACAGAAAATCAGGCTGATCCAGCAAAATAAACCGAACCAGACCGATTTCCCGATCAGGATCCCGGTCGGGAATTTCCCGGTCTCGATCCCGATCGAGATCCCGGCCGGGATCCCGACCGGGAAATTTTCCAGCAAACCCTAAATTGTCGATTCCTCTGTTCTGCACTCTGTTTTTCCGATTTCCAACGTCGTTCTTCATGATTTTCACCCAAAATCATCTCGATCTCCATCGATAACAGCCCTAAATCTAGACACGGACTTACAAGGACTCGATTTACATAAAATACCCGAAACATCGGGCCTTACATGATCAAAATCACATAAAATAAAATCTATGGCCATAAAATTAACCCAAACAGTTCAACGCAAACCGAACATACATTATGCATAAATCCCACCTATTAGAGCCTATCGCAACTTTTAATATTAATTAATAGGGACAGCGATGGCTCTGATGCCGATTGAAGGGAATAAAAGTCCCCACGCAGCGGAAGCGCATCGATTGGACCTTACGCCGTATATTAATTAATATTAAAATATCGTTACGAAAACTCAAACAAACTTTAAACACTCTCTAAAGTTGCTAGAAAAATTGGTTTAAACATGCTTTTCTAAAGAAAAGGGGAAGAACCGCCACATACCTTCGTTGTAGACTTGACCGTTCTTCGCCAACGACGCTCCAACGAACGAAAACGCAACAACCTCCTCGCCTCTTGATCGCTGGAATTTTCTTCTTGATTGACACAATAACCACAAAGGTTACACCAGTATGACTCTAGGTCTAGGAGGCAAAAGACTTGTGGGAGTCTTTCTCTAAGAGGGAGGCTAGAGAGAATTCTAGGTCTTGTCTTTGAGAGTCTAAGAGCAAGAGTAAGAATATCAAGTGTCATGACCAATTAGGTCTAGTGTTCTATTTATAAAAGAGAGGTCATGAATAAAATATTCAATTAAATCAATCTTTTCCAAAATTGATTCAATCTTATTCCTTAATTAATCAATCATGATCAATCAATTTCATAATTGATTAATCTTTTCCACAAATGACTAATTACTTCCATAAGTGATTAGATCATTTCCATAATTGATTAATCACTTCCTTAAGTGATTAATTATTTCCATAATTGATTAATTCCCGGTTAATGGATTCTTTAATTAATTAACCACCAATTAAATATCACATATTTAATTTCCGGCCTAGAATTAATTAATTTGCCCAAACACATTTTAGGCCTTAAATTAATTAATTATTTGAACTCTTTCAAACTTCCATAAATTTATATTTGGTCTTCTTCAAATATTAATTTCTCTCATAATAATATATCAATATATATTATATTTGTTTCCCTTAGTAAATTGAACATTTTCAATTTACATTTATTACTTAGTTGCCTCAAATTACTTTATGAGCTACCAGTGGGACCTAATGGACCTGCAGATCAGAAGCTCCAACGATGTGAGATTAATTGGTCAAACTCATTAACCACATTAATCAATATTCGTTAACTGTGTGTACATTCTACTATAGACTCACAGTTGCACTCTTCTCACTGCAGACATATTTTCTGTGTCCATGGATCTAGACCAATATCGACTAGTTAGTCCTTCGCGAGTGTCCGTAACACCAGCTGGGTCAAATTACCGTTTTACCCCTGGGTTACCTCTATTTTCTTAAGTACCAGTTCTCCTCTTATGAACAACCTGTTTGTGGTCCAACCATCAAACAGAAAACCCTCCTCGTGCCATTGAGAGGGTAGGGCCCTTTGTTCAAGACTCGGAGTAACCACTTAAGGGAACACTCATCTGCTTCCCTAAAGTCGGGAAGGAGTAAATTCCATCTTGTACGATTATGTTCCCAGCTCCCCATTCGGTCTTGTCTCCAAAGTGGTAGGCTTATTGAGTCGGCGTATTGGCCACTCTCACCCATACAAATCAAAGGACAATCTCTCATGAGCATGAGTCCATAATCAACTCATGATTAAGACTAAGTTGTCTAGGCCGTCTTAGTGAAATAGAAAACCAACTAGTTAACGGTGTTATAACCAGTGGTTACTATTTCGAGGTCCGGTCTTATGCAAACTCATTGCATAGGATACCCCCACTCGCATGTCTCCTACACGAACGTGTTGGATCGTAGCGTTTGTATCAAATACAAAGTGGGTTGTATCCATAGTGTCACCAGGATAAGGCACCCAGTCTTATCCCTATACTATAGACCCTTTAGGTTGTTTCTTGAACAATGATCCCATATGTAACTACATATAGTTCAAGACTCATATTACAGCCTTGGATGTCTAGTTTATTGGATTAGGGTTATTATTAGGCAAAGACGAATATAAAATAACTAATAACAATTAATGGAAAAATATATCAATATTATTTCATTAATATCCGGTCAACGGTTACATTCACTATCTACGAGTTTTAGGGCATAAAACCCAACATTATGATAACATTTTATTAAATGATTTTATCATATATATCATAATCTAATAAATTATGGTAACATTTTATTTAACAATCATATCATATATACAAGATTAATAATCACCAACATGTATTTCAAAAAAAAAAAAAATTAATCACCAACATGAGCATAACTTAATTGATAAAGCTTCCTTACTAACAAAAAATAAAAAATGGACCACAATTGAGAGGTTGTATATTATGGTTGGGTTTTATGCCCTAAAACTCGTAGATAGTGAATGTAAACAAATTGTATACTTGTTTCAATAAAGTGTAATTGAATTTCAACAATAAAGTGTTATTGTTAAATATTGCACAGTTTGACCCAAATCCAATAAACTAAGATCCAAGGTTGTTTACATGTGACTTGAACTAGTATGTGGGGACATACGGGGATTGATGTTCAAGTAACAACCTAAAAGGTCTATAGTACAAGGATAAGGCTGGATACCTTATCCTGGTAACACTATGTGATACGACCCGCTTTGTATTTGATACAGACGTATTAATCCAAGACGTCCATGTAGGAGACATGCAAGCAGGGGTATCCTATGCAATGAGTTTGCATAAGACCGGACCACGAAATAGTAAACCACTAGATGTAACACCGTTAACTAGTTAGGTTATTGTTTCAATACGATGACCTAGGTAACTCAGTCTTATTCCTGAGTGTGTCATGAACTCCTTCTCATGAGGGATTGTCCTTTGATTAGCATGGGTGAGAGTGGCCAATACGCCGACTCAATATGCCTTCCTTTTTGGGGACAAGACCGAGTGGGAGGCTGGGGACATGACAACACAAGAAGGAATTCACTCCTTCCCACTTCTAGGAGAAGTAGATGAGTGTTCCCTTAAGAGGTGACTCCGGGACTTGAACAAAGGGATCCCGTCCTCTCACTGGCCCGAGAGGAGCTTTCTGTTTAATGGTTGGACCATAAACAGGTTGTTCATTAGAGGAGCGCTGGTACTTAAGGAGACATATGTAACACAGGGGTAAAACGGTAATTTGACCCAGCCGTGATTACGAACACTCGTGAAGGATTGACTTACCAGCATAGGTCTACATCCATGGACACAGAAATGTTCTACAGTGAGAAGAGTTCAGCTGTGGGTCTTTAGTGGAATGACCCACAGTTAATGAATTGGTTAACTTGATTAATGAGTTTAATCACTTAACCTCATATCATTGGAGCTTCTGATCTGTAGGTCCATTAGGTCCCCCTGCTAGCTCGTAAAGAGTAATTAGGAACAAATATATCTTGAGAGAATTTGAATAGTTCAAATTCATATTGGGAATTAAGTTAATTGTATGAGATACAAATTAATATAATGTATAATGATGCATTAAAATATAAAGTCTAATTTGAGATTAAACTTTATTAAATTGAGAGATTGATATATTTGAAAGAGTTCAAATATATGTCTAATTAAATATAGGGTATTTAATTAGAAGATGAATTAATTAATTATGAATTAATTAATTATTCAATTTAGTTTAAATTAAATGAGATTTAATTAAACTATAGTCTATGAGAAAAATAAATATTTGAAGAAGTTCAAATATTAATATGAATTTGATTCATATTAAATTTATAGGATATAAGAGAATTTGAAGGAGTTCAAATTTTAATATGAATTTGATTCATATTATAGAATTAATTAATTGAAGGCCTGAAATTAAATATATGATATTTAATTGGGTAATTAATTAATTAACTAATAGAAGATCTGAAATTAAATATATGATATTTAATTGGTGATTAATTAATTAAAGAATTAATTAATTGGAAATTAATCAATTATGGAAATGATTAATCACTTATGGAGGTGATCAATCATTTATGGAAAAGATTAATCAATTATGGAATTGATTGGTCATGGAATTGATTAATGGAAAAGATTAAATCAGTTATGGAAATAATTGATTTTAAATGAATATTTTATTCATGGCCTTTCTCCTATAAATAGAACACTAACCCTAGGGTTTAGGTACCACAACATATGGCCACCATAAGGCCTTCTCATATTCTCTCAACTCAAGAACTCTAGGGAAAATTTTCTCTCTAGAGTTTTTCCCATTCAAGATTAGGTAGTCCCACAACTACGTTCCTAATCTCAGAGTTATAGCGGGGAAGATCAAATGGTGGTGTTCTTCGTTGTTGCAGAGCAATCAAGAATCATTCGTTGAAATATTCAGAGTCGTCAACGGAGGTTTGTTTCTCATCGCTTAACCTTTTGCCAATGTATTGGTATTTTTGTAGAACAAAATTAATTTACGAACGGTCCAATTGCTTCCGCTGTAACGGAATTGGGAATTCCAATCCTTCAATTATGACTTTGCATAAAATAATCAATTATGAAAGTGAAAAACAAAAGAAGCAAATGTATAAGAAAGAAACTTGATGTTGCCGACAACAAAAACGAAAGATAATATAGAGATGATGGGAAGGAGAAAAGAATTTTGGGTTTTCGAAATACAAGCTGTACAATTACAATTTATAAGAGAGAAAAAAATCTTTTTCAAACTAGGTAAAGGAATAAGAAATCTTTTCTAGCAAGAGAAAGGGGAAAAAAAATATTTCCTAACGATGGGAAAAGAAATCGAGAGTGTCCCCTATAGGATATTCAACTAAATCGGGAGTTGAAATCGGAGTTGAAATCGGAGAAAAACGGCTGCTGGAATCGAGTCTTTGGGGCCCATGTTTTTGGGGCAAAATTATTGTAAATCGAGTCTTGTAAGTCCGTGTCTAGAGACTTAAGATCAATTTGTTGATCGGTGTTCGAATCGGAGTTGAAATCGGAGAAAAACGGCTGCTGGAATCGAAGACAGTATGCTGCCCAGAGGCGTAGCGTCGCGACCCTGCTCAACGGAGTCGCGATGCTGAGGTAAAGGCGCTGAAAAAAAAAAACGGGACAGCGTCGAGACGCTATGCATTCAGCGTCTCGACGCTGCGGTTACGAAATAATTATTATTTGCGTAAATTGATTCTCGAACATCGGTGCTGGAGCAGTTGGTGTGTGCGTGCGGCTAGCGTATTAGAGGGCTTTAGTTCGAGGCTGTTCAAATGTAGTTTTTTTTCTTTTTTTATTTTTCCGGTTTCTGAAGTTGGTACAGTCCGGTTCACTGAGGATGGGTCCGGTTCATGCTGGTCTGGTCCGGTTCAAGGTTATATTGGGCCAGTTTGAGAAATTTAGGTCTGTTTTGGGCGATTCTAACACGGTTCGGGTTGGTTCTGAGCGGTTCGAGGCGGTTCCAACCGATTACAAGGCGGTTTAGGGCTAGATTTTGAATTATTAATGTAATTTTTTCATTATTTTTGCCCTAGGATGCCAAAATACCGGTCTTTATAGCTATTTATTGCTTTATGAATGTCATTTAGCTAGATCCCACCATAGGTTAAGCATGTTTCATGCATTTTTATGTTATAAATGTTATAATATTTGATAATTATGCATGAATTTAAATTTCATGAGTAATTTAGTACAATTGTTATATTAAATATATAAAATTTGAAAAGCATCATGCATGTCATTAATTAGATAAATATAAAGTGTTATATTATATTAATGAAGCATGCATGCTTAGGTTTATTTTCATGAGTATTAATATAATTAGTTATATTATGGATGAAATTAAAATATCAATGTTTATTTTCATGAGTATTTAATATAAATTTTTATGATTAAATGGATGAAAATTGAGAAGCATTGAGCATGAAATTACTTTAATAAAAATATAAAAAGTTATATTTATGAAAGTAATTTTATATGCTTGTTTATTTTCATGAGCTATTAATATAAAGTGTTATGTTAATGTATGAAAATGTGAATGCTTGTTTTAATTTTCTTGGGTTATTAATTTAAGAGTTAGATTAATTGAAGAAAATTAATTTGCATTAAGCATGAAATTACTTTAGCTTAAAAAATATAAGAGTTATATTTATATTAGTAATTAACATGCTTTTTTTTTTTTTCATGAGCTATTAATATAAATGTTATGTTAATGTATGAAAATGGTAATGCTAATTTTAATTTTCTTGTATAATTAATTTAAGAGTTAGGTTAATTAAAAGGAAATTAAATTGCATTGAGCATGACATTACCTTAGATTAATATAATTGTTATATTTATGGTATGTCATGTATGCTAATGTATGGTTTTATAAATTAATTAGAATTTGATTGTTAATTTATTCACCATAGTAGCATGTTATAGGGTTAATTCATTAAAATTTATAATAGTTATAAAATTAATGAATAGAAACCGTTAACCTATAACAAAGAATTGCAAGCAAACATAAGATCTTAGGATAAATGAATTAATTTTAAAATGTTTAAAATTAATTAGACCTAAGATCACATTTCTAATATGATTAGAATTATTCTTACTTAGAATTAAAATTAGTTTTAATTGACTAAGTAGGAAAAACATTACTATGATTATAAGGGAACTCCACCGTTAAGTTCTGTCTAAGGCTGGGGGTATTTAAGTTGACGATTTACGGAACACCTCCTACCTGGGAACTGACCCGGAATACCGGAGTTGAATTAATCATAGTTAAATGTTAGCATGCAATGTCACTAGGTTTGTTAAAAGTGTTTAATGCACATAGATCTTTAGAGTAAAGACCTTACATTACTTTGGTTATAAGGGAACTCTCTTGGTGAAGTTCTGTCTAAGGTTGGGGGTATTTAAGTTGACGGTTTACGGAACACCTCCTACCTGGGAACTGACCCGAAACTTGAGTTGAATTAACCATAGTAATGTTGACTTGCAATGTTGGGTTTATTAAAAGAAGTTTAATTCACCTAAAACATTGCGGTTGAATCTTTTCCATAATTGTTATAATAGGATTAGACTTAGATAGATTTACTTAGCCGAATTTTATCTAAGTTAAACAACCCTAAATTAACCTTAGGACATTTTCAGTGGGAGGAAAATTACAAAACGAGATTTAAATCAAGTTTTGCTCCTACGTCCCTATATTCACAACGTGAGGTTCATGCTCGGCTTCGAGTCGCCCTAGGAGCGGCCTCCCTTCGGAAAGTGTTTGCATGAATCAATAACAAGGTGAATGGGAAAAATGTCTAGAGTGAGTGGGAGCGGGACACGTGTCAATGTATCCCTCGGTCTCTGCCCCTAGTTCACACCGTGAGAGTCCTATGATCCGCCTGCAGGTTGTCCTGGCGCAACCATCCCTTCGGAGGGCCTGATCATAGGATTCGGAACATCGTGAACTCCTGAATAGGATAGGAACTCTTAGGCTAATTACCAACAGTTGTCTTTCCCTTCGGTAGCCTGTTGGTGTGTGCCTCTGAGATCTGAAAGTGGGAGGGTTACACTTACGGGGATAAGTTAAATGTGTTAACTAACCCTTGACCGAACAACGGTAACTAAACGCTAACGGAATATGAGTTATTCTGGTGTTAGAATTTGGTTGAGATTGTCTCAATTCAGAGGAGGAGTAGCTGACCACCCTTCGGTGGCTGTTGTTCTAAACCTTTGAAGTATCGTTGCAAAAACCAAATCAATAGTTTTATAGGGTTTCTTTGATTGCTTATTTGTTTTTGCAGAATTTGATTGGATTATTTGTAATGGGTTAGTGCTATTAATAATACAAGTAATTTGTTACTTCAGCAATTATATAATAATTTTATGTGTGTTGTCTTACGTCATTTTATAAATAACGGTAATACAACAAGCTTAAACGACAAATTGTGGTAAATAAGTCTAGGATTATTCTTAACTGAGGAATGTCCTCATGCCCCATATGTTTAATTCATTAAGAATTGTTCTTGGTGAATATGACATTGAACTCTACTTAGCAAAAAGAGAACTTGTTCAAGACCGTAATTTTCATTTACCTGTCTTGAAAACGTGATTAGTGAAGAATAGTGATTCTCCCTGAATACTTGATTCAGGGGTAACAAATCACGTGTGTTCTTCTTTTAAAGGAATAAGTTCTTGGCAAGAGCTTGCTGCTTGTGTAATAACTCTCAAAGTTAGAATTAGAGAGGTTATTTTAGCTATATCAGTGGGGAACATTAAGTTATTTTTCTCAGTGGGAGAAAATACATATTATTAGATAATGTGTATGTAATTCCTAAGATCAAAAGAAATTTGATTTCTGTGTCTTATTTGTTGGAACAATGTTACTCTTTACCTTTCTCTGCTAAAGCAGTTTTGTTTCAAGAAAGGGAGTTGACATTTGTTTAGCTTTACTGAAAAGTAACCTAAATGTTTTAAGACTAATCAATAGTAAAGCAGTCATGAACACTGGGTTGTTTAAGACTGCTATTACTCAATGTGAAAAGAGGCAAAGGATTTCTCCTAAAGGAAAATACCTTTCTTTGGTTCTAAGGTAGACCATATTAATCTCAATTTGACTGGGAGATTGGTCAAGAGTGAACTCCTAAGCGAGTTAGAAGATGACTCTCTACTACCTTGCAAGTCATGCCTTGTAGGCAAAATGACTGATAGATCTTTTACTGGAAAAGATCTAAGAGCCAAAGAGCCCTTGGAGCTTGTACATTTGGATCCTTGTGGTTTAATATGTTAAAGCAGTGGGAGGGCATGAATAATTCATCTCTTTTGGATGATTATTCAAAGGTATCAGTATCTTTACCTAATGCAACTTAAGTCTATAGCTCTTAAGATATTCAAAGGGGCTTAGGACGGAAGTTGGAAACTTATTAGGTGAGATGATAAAAACACTTCGATCTGATCAAAGTGTTGAGTATAGGGATTTGAGATTCCAGGACTATTTGATAGTACATGGGATCACACCCTAAATCTCATTTAGGAGAAATAGAACCCTATTGGATATGGTTCATTCCATGTTGAGCTATGCTCAATTGTCTGGCTCGTTTTGGGGTCATGTAGTGTTGACTGCATTGCATACTGTAGTAGGCAACCCCAAAGGAAACGAGAAGTGAATACTTCTTCAATTCACAAAAGAATAAAGAATTTGTATTGACAAATGCTAAATTCTCAGAAGAAGTCCACATCAAAAATCATAAACCACAAGAGTAAAGTCGGTTTAAGTTAGTTAACTAATGAAGCTACAGTAACATCCACAAGAGTTGTTGATGAGGCTGACTGTTCAACAAAAGTTGTTGATGGATCAGTGCATCTAGTTAGTCACATCCATCTCAATAGTTGAGATTGCCTCAATGTAGTGGGAGGTTGTTTGATAACCTGAACGTTACATGGGCTTGTTTGAAGCCTAGGTCATCATATCTGATGATGACATAGATGATTCATTTTCTTTTAGAAAGAAAATGAATGATGTTGACACCGATCAGAGGATTAAAGCCATGGGCCTGGAAATGAAGTCTTTTGTATTTCACTTCCATCTGGGATCATGTAGATCTGCTTGATGGGTAACACCTATTAGTTACAAGTGGATTTACAAGAGAAAACGAGACACTAAAGGTTTTAACCAGAAGGGTTCATACAGCAAGATCGAAAGCAAAAGGGTTTGCAAGCTTAAGTGATCCATTCATGGATTGACCTAAGCATTTCGATCTTGAAATATAAGATTTGATATAGTGACCAAATCTTTTGGCTTTAATCAGAACATTAATGAGTCTTGTGTTTACAAGTAATCATCAATAGTTCAGTAGCTTACTTAGTGTTGTATATGATTGATATCCTAATAATTGGGAATGATGTAGGTTATCTTACTGACATTAAAGGAGCTAGCAGCTCATTTCCAAATGGAAATTTGGGAGCAGTCGAGTTTATTCTTGGGATCCAAATCGTTAGGAATCGTTAGAACAAAAAGCTAGCCTTGTCTCAAGTGACTTATATCTACAAGATGTCAGTTAGATATAAGATACTGAATTCCAAGAAGGGTTCACTACCTTTCAGGCGTGGAATTTTTTTTTTTTTTTTTTTTTTTTGTCTAAGAAACCGTTTCCTAAGACACCTCAAGAAGTTGAGGAGATGAGACGAATGCTCTATGCAATAGGGATTGTCAGTAAGTATCAATCTAATCCAAGATTTAATCATTGGAAAACCGTTAAGAATATCCTCAAGTATTCGAGGAGAACAAGGAACTATATGCTCGTGTATGGGACTAAGGATTTGATCCTTACAGGATACACTGACACAGATTTTAAGACTGATAAGGATTTGAGGAAATCTACATCAGTATCTGTGGTCACTCTTTACGATGGAGCTATAGTATGGCATAGTTACAATCTTGACCGTATAGGCCGAAAACATAGCTGCTTATGAAGCAACGATAGAGACTGTATGCCTTAGAAAGTCCTTGATTGATTTGGAATGTGTTCCAAATGTGAACTTGTCCATCACACTTTATAGTGATATAGTGGTGTTGTGGCAAATTCAAAAGAACATCGCAACCCAAGACAAGCACACATTAAATTGAATGAAATATTACTGATTCACTTACAAAGACTCTCTCGGCTAAAGTGTTTGAGGGTTATCTAGAAGGTCTAGATCTACGAGATATGTACAAAGATGTAATCTAGGGCAAGTGGGAGAAATGTAATGGGTATAGTGATGCCCTAGTTTATTGTATTTGTACATTGTATATGTTTTATACATGTATTTATACACCCAGTGCTGTATAGATTATTGTACATCCCACTAAACTAGAGTTTTAGTTCAAGTGGGAGTTTGTTGGGTTTTATGCCCTAAAACTCGTAGATAGTGAATGTAAACAAATTGTATACTTGTTTCAATAAAGTGTAATTGAGTTTCAACAATAAAGTGTTATTGTTAAATATTGCACAATTTGACCCAAATCCAATAAACTAAGATCCAAGGTTGTTTACATGTGACTTGAACTAGTATGTGGGGACATACGAGGATTGATGTTCAAGTAACAACCTAAAAGGTCTATAGTACAAGGATAAGGCTGGATACCTTATCCTGGTAACACTATGTGATACGGCCCGCTTTGTATTTGATACAGACGTATTAATCCAAGACGTCCATGTAGGAGACATGCAAGCGGGGGTATCCTATGCAATGAGTTTGCATAAGACCGGACCACGAAATAGTAAACCACTAGATGTAACACCGTTAACTAGTTAGGTTACTGTTTCAATACGATGACCTAGGTAACTCAGTCTTAATCCTGAGTGTGTCATGAACTCCTTCTCATGAGGGATTGTCCTTTGATTAGCATGGATGAGAGTGGCCAATACGCCGACTCAATATGCCTTCCTTTTTGGGGACAAGACCGAGTGGGAGGCTGGGGACATGACAACACAAGAAGGAATTCACTCCTTCCCACTTCTAGGAGAAATAGATGAGTGTTCCCTTAAGAGGTGACTCCGGGACTTGAACAAAGGGATCCCGTCCTCTCACTGGCCCGAGAGGAACTTTCTGTTTAATGGTTGGACCATAAACAGGTTGTTCATTAGAGGAGCGCTGGTACTTAAGGAGACATATGTAACACAGGGGTAAAACGGTAATTTGACCCAACCGTGATTACGAATACTCGTGAAGGATTGACTTACCAGCATAGGTCTACATCCATGGACACAGAAATGTTCTACAGTGAGAAGAGTTCAGCTGTGGGTCTTTAGTGGAATGACCCACAGTTAATGAATTGGTTAACTTGATTAATGAGTTTAATCAGTTAACCTCATATCATTGGAGCTTCTGATCTGTAGGTCCATTAGGTCCCCCTGCTAGCTCGTAAAGAGTAATTATGAACAAATATATCTTGAGAGAATTTGAATAGTTCAAATTCATATTGGGAATTAAGTTAATTGTATGAGATACAAATTAATATAATGTATAATGATGCATTAAAATATAAAGTCTAATTTGAGATTAAACTTTATTAAATTGAGAGATTGATATATTTGAAAGAGTTCAAATATATGTCTAATTAAATATAGGGTATTTAATTAGAAGATGAATTAATTAATTATGAATTAATTAATTATTCAATTTAGTTTAAATTAAATGAGATTTAATTAAACTATAGTCTATGAGAAAAATAAATATTTGAAGAAGTTCAAATATTAATATGAATTTGATTCATATTAAATTTATAGGATATAAGAGAATTTGAAGGAGTTCAAATTTTAATATGAATTTGATTCATATTATAGAATTAATTAATTGAAGGCCTGAAATTAAATATATGATATTTAATTGGGTAATTAATTAATTAACTAATAGAAGGTCTGAAATTAAATATATGATATTTAATTGGTGATTAATTAATTAAAGAATTAATTAATTGGAAATTAATCAATTATGGAAATGATTAATCACTTATGGAAGTGATCAATCATTTATGGAAAAGATTAATCAATTATGGAATTGATTGGTCATGGAATTGATTAATGGGAAATAATTGATTTTAAATGAATATTTTATTCATGGCCTTTCTCCTATAAATAGAACACTAACCCTAGGGTTTAGGTACCACAACATATGGCCACCATAAGGCCTTCTCATATTCTCTCAACTCAAGAACTCTAGGGAAAATTTTCTCTCTAGAGTTTTTCCCATTCAAGATTAGGTAGTCCCACAACTACGTTCCTAATCTCAGAGTTATAGCGGGGAAGATCAAATGGTGGTGTTCTTCGTTGTTGCAGAGCAATCAAGAATCATTCGTTGAAATATTCAGAGTCGTCAACGGAGGTTTGTTTCTCATCGCTTAACCTTTTGCCAATGTATTGGTATTTTTGTAGAACAAAATTAATTTACGAACGGTCCAATTGCTTCCGCTGTAACGGAATTGGGAATTCCAATCCTTCAATTATGACTTTGCATAAAATAATCAATTATGAAAGTGAAAAACAAAAGAAGCAAATGTATAAGAAAGAAACTTGATGTTGCCGACAACAAAAACGAAAGATAATATAGAGATGATGGGAAGGAGAAAAGAATTTTGGGTTTTCGAAATACAAGCTGTACAATTACAATTTATAAGAGAGAAAAAAATCCTTTTCAAACTAGGTAAAGGAATAAGAAATCTTTTCTAGCAAGAGAAAGGGGAAAAAAAAAATATTTCCTAACGATGGGAAAAGAAATCGAGAGTGTCCCCTATAGGATATTCAACTAAATCGGGAGTGGTATCCCGTGTTTTTTTTTTTTTTTGAAAATTGTATCCCGTGTTTTCAATTTTGGAAACAAAATATCGTTTTCAAAAATGCGTCGTCTTTTCTGTTATTTTTTAAAATGGTTTTTGAAAATAAATTAGCCAAACAGATTTTTATTGTTTTTTCTGTATTATTTGTTTTTTTAAGACAAAAAAATGAAAATGAATCCCCAACCAAACGGGGCCTAAATCAACCATGATTTTGTACTCTATCCAAATTAATTTTAGGGAAAAATACACTTTTGGTCCCCGAGGTTTGGGTTAAGTTACACTTTAGTCCCTGAGTTTTCAAACTCAACAAAAAATACCCCTGAGGTTTGAGATAAGGAGCAATTTGGTCTCTGCTATCCAATTTGTCGTTAAACCCTAACGGACTACTAACGTTGCACCATTATTTTAATAAAAAAATATTTTTAAAATTTTCTAAATAAAAATATATTAAAATAATATAAATATTTTTATTTTAATTATTTCTCCTTCCCTCTCTTACTCTTCTTCTTCTTCTCCATCGTCTTCTTCATCCTCTTCCTTCTTCTTCTTCTTCATATCTCCGGTCACCGGCGGCTGGCGACTAAATTTATTTTTTTTTCTCCCTTCCCTTCTTATTTTTCTTCTTCCTCCCCTCTTTTCACTATTTTTAAAAAAAATGAAGGGGGAAAACCGCCTTCGATTCTGGCGTCGGAGAGGGAGGAGGGACCGACGACCGACCAGCGATGGCCACTGGTGACCGGAGATATGAAGAAGAAGAAGAAGATGGAGAAGAAGAAGATGAGTAAGAGAGGGAAGGAGAAATAATTAAAATAAGGGAAAAATACACTTTTAGTCCCTGAGGTTTGGGTTAGGTTTCATTTTGGTCCCTGAGTTTTCAAACTCACAATTTAGTCCCTGAGGTTTGGTTTTAGTTTTATTTTAGTCCTTCCATCAATTTTTCAGTTCAGAACTAACGGTTTCATGACGTGGCACTATTTTTTATTAAAAAAATTATTTTTGAATTTTTTTGAATATAAAATATATTTAAATAATATAACATTATTATTTCTTTAATTTTTAGGGAAAAATACACTTTTGGTCCCTGAGGTTTGGGTTAAGTTACACTT
This sequence comes from Luffa acutangula, assembly GCA_036850905.1. Lineage (NCBI taxonomy): Eukaryota > Viridiplantae > Streptophyta > Magnoliopsida > Cucurbitales > Cucurbitaceae > Luffa > Luffa acutangula. The sequence continues at coordinate 38,839,228 of CM072097.1, read as the reverse complement.
TGGTCCTTGAGTCTTCAAACTCAACAAAAATACCCCTGAGGTTTGAGATAAGGAGCAATTTAGTCTCTGTTGTCCAATTTGCCGTTAAATACTAACGGAATGCTGACGTGACACTATTATTTTAATTAAAAAATTATTTTAAATATTCTTAAATAAAAATATATTAAAATAATAGAAATATATTATTTTATTAATTTTTTAAAATTATTTTTCCCCCTCTTTCTTCTCCTTCTTTCTCTTCTCCCGTTTCTTCTTCAACCTCTTCCCTTCCCCAACTTCTTCACCAACTCCAGTGGCCGGCCACCGCTTCGTGTTTTAAAAGAAAAAAAAAAGAAAATTCGGGGAAGGAGGAAAGGAGGAGGAGAAGAAGAAGAGAAGTGGAAAAAAAAGAAAGAAAAAGTGGTCGCCGGTGGTCGACGAGCGACGACCTGTGGCTGGGTTATGGAAGAATGAGGGGTTTCAAGAAGAAGAAGGGTTTGAAGAAGTGTTTGGAGAAGATGAAGAAAAAGAAGAAAGAGAAAATAAATAATAAAAATAATGTTTTAATTAATTTATTATTATTTCTATATTTAAAAATTAAAATTTATTTTTTAAATAAAAAAATAATGTCACGTCAGAAAACTGTTAGTTTTTTACGGAAATTTAGATGGAAGGACTAAAATGAAACGAAATGCAAACCTCAGGGACTAAATTGTCGATATTGAAAACTCAGGGATCAAAATGAAACCTAACTCAAACCTCAGGGACTAAAAGTGTATTTTTCCCTTAAAATAATAAAAAATAATAATATTTATATTATTTTAATATATTTTATTTAGAAAATTTAAAAATATTTTTTTATTAAAATAATGGTGCCACGTTAGCAGTCCGTTAGGGTTTAATGGCAAATTGGACAGTAGGGACTAAATTGCTCCTTATCTCCAACCCCAGGGGTATTTTTGTTGAGTTTGAAAGCTCAGGGACCAAAGTGTAACTTAACCCAAACCTCATGGACCAAAAGTGTAGTTTCCCCTTAATTTTAACTTGAATTTTAGGTGATTTTTTTTAACTTGAATTTTAGTCCAATTCTAATATGCTACGAACTTTGGGATGTATGGTTGCGCCGAGACAACACGCAAGCAGATCATAGGAATCTCACGTTGTGACCTAGGGGTGGAGACCAAAGGATACGTTGACACGCGTCCTGCTCCCACTTACTATAGTCACTTTCCCCCATTCACCTTGGTATTGATCCATGCAAACACTCTTCGAAGGGAGGCCGCGCTAAAACGACACAAAGCCGAGCATGGATCTCATGGTGTGAACATCACAGGGACGTAGGAGCAAAACTCAATTTAAATTAAGTTTTGTAATTTTCGTCCCACTAAAGTAACCTATCGGATATTTTAGGGTTTGATTAAACCTAGATAAATCCGGCTAAGTCATTTATCTAAGTCTAGTCCTATTATAACTATTATAATAAGACCTAATGTCTAGGTGTATTAAACAAATTTAATTTACCTAGCGACATTATTCTAACATTAACCTGTGATTAATTCAACTCCGGTGTTCCAGATCAATTCCCAGGTAGGAGGTGTTCTGTATACCGTCAACTTAAATACCTCCAATCCTTAGACAAAACTTCACTGGTAGAGTTCCTTTATAATCTCAGGAATGTTTATCCTACTTAGTTCATTAAAACTATTTTAAAACTAAGTAAGAATTTCTAATCCTATTAGAAAAATGATCTTAAGTCTAATTAATTTTAACTCATTAAAATTAATTCATTTTAAACCTAAGATCCTATGTGAGCATGCATATCTTGATTATAGATTGACGGTTTCTAATCATAAATTTTAAACTATTTCAAAATTTTAATGATTAACCCTATAATCATGGATACTATAGTTTAAAACGATTAACAATCATATTCTAATTAATTAAATTTAAACTATATAACTTTGCATTGCATGAAATTAATATAACACTTATATTAACCTATGGATGTATCATGCTCAATGCAACTTGATTTCCATTTTTTAATAAATAAACAATTTTATTATTGCCAAAAATGGTAAATCACATTAGCATACTGCAAACAATTTATTTTTAATATAACTCTTATATTAAAACTAAGTAATTGCATGCATCATACTTTTCCCTTTTCATGAATTTAATATAACTCAACTATATATTAAATAAATCATGAAAATCCATGCATTATCATCCAAATATTATAATCACATTATAACATACATATTGCATGAGCATGCTTTATATCCTAAGGTGGGATTAAGATTTAAATGACATCCACAAAGCATTTAAATAGCGAATAAACCGGTTTAATTGGCCCCTAGGATAATTAAAGCAAAAATTACACTAATTAAAGCTTTAAAACTATCCTATTACATAAAGTATAGCTCCAATACTGGTCTAGAATCCACGAACCGACCCGAACCACTTCGAACCGGCCTTGAAAATCCCGAACCGCCCATGAACCGGACCAAACCGGTCCCAACTCAACCCTATCTGCACGAACCAAACTACCCATTAGGGATTCAGCACACGTTTTCACGTAAAACAACTGAAATCACTACAGCGTCGAGACGTTGTAGGCTTAGCGTCCTGACGCTGTAGGCTTAGCGTCCCGACGCTGGTGCGATTTCAATCGTTCGCTGGGTGAAATCGCGACAGCGTCGAGACGCTGTAGGCCAAGCGTCCCGACGCTGTTGCGTCTGGAGCTCGATTCTGGGCAAAAAACAGAAGCTAAACAGTTCCAATTGGCCTCGATTGATACCGCGTTCTTCACCGATCTTCAACCTATTCTAGACCCAGACTTTACAGACTCGATTTCATGAATTAATGCCCAAAAACACAGGGTCCTTTACAAATGATCGCATAAAAAACTCATAAAATCTATGCTCAATTAAAACCCAAACAGTTTATCGCAAAAATTAATACATACATTATGCAAATCCCACCAAACAGGATCCTTACAGGAGTTCGTAATCCACTCAGGATTAAGGTCAAGTTTCCTAGGTTATCCTAGTGAAATAGAAACCAAGCTAACTAACGGTGTTACAGCTAGTGGTAAACTATTTCGCGGCCCGGTCTTTGTGCAAACTCATTGCACAGGATACCCTCACTCGCATGTCAACTACATGAACGTGTTGGATCAATACGTTTGTATCAATATACAAAGCGGGTCGTATCCATAGTGTCACCAGGACAAGGTACCCAGCCTTATCCCTATACTACAGACTCTTTAGGCTAAAACTTGAACATTGATCCCCGTATGTCTCTACATACTAGTTCAAGCCTCATTCTATTAGCCTTGGATGTTTAGTTTATTGGATTAGGGTTATTAAGACAAAATATAATACAAACATTGAATAATACATCATTTTTATTAATGTTCGGTCAAATGTACATTTACTATCTACGAGTTTTAGGGCATAAAACCCAACAACCCTCTCACTGGCCCGAGAGGGATTTTCTATTTAATGGTTGGACCATAAACAGGTTGTTCATTAGAGGAGCACTGGTACTTAAGGAGGCAGATGTAACACAGGGGTAAAACGGTAATTTGACCCAACCGTGATTACGAACACTCGTGAAGGATTGACTTACCGGTATAGGTCTATATCCATGGACACAAAAATGTTCTATAGTGAGAAGAGTTCAGCTGTGGGTCTTTAGTGGAATGACCCACAGTTAATGAATATTGGTTAACCTGATTAATGAGTTTAATCGGTTAACCTCATATCATTGGAGCTTCTGATCTGTAGGTCCATTAGGTCCTCCTGCTAGCTCGTAAAGAGTAATTAGGAACAATTATATCTTGAGAGAATTTGAATATAGTTCAAATTCATATTGGGAATTAAGTTAATTGTATGAGATACAAATTAATATAATGTATAATGATACATTAAAATGTAAAGTCTAATTTGAAATTAAACTTTATTATTATGAGAGAAATAAATATTTGATGAAGTTTAAATATTAATATGAATTTGATTCATATTAAATTTATATTATATAAGAGAATTGGAAGGAGTTCCAATTTTAATATGAATTTGACTCATATTATAGAATTAATTATTTGAAGGCCTAAAATTAAATATATGATATTTAATTTGGTAATTAATTAATTAACTAATAGAAGGTTTGAAATTAAATATATGATATTTAATTGGTGATTAATTAATTTAAAGAATTAATTAATTGGAAATTAATCAATTAAGGAAATGATTAATCACTTATGGAAGTAATTAATCACTTATGAAAATGATTTAATCACTTATGGAAGTGATCAATCATTTATGGAAAAGATTAATCAATTATGGAATTGATTGGTTATGGAATTGATTAATTATGGAAAAGATTAAATCAGTTATGGAAATAATTGATTTTAAATGAATATTTTATTCATGACATTTCCCCTATAAATAGAACACTAACCCTAGGGTTTATGGATGACAACATATGGCCACTATAAGACCCTCTCATATTCTCTCAACTCAAGAACTCTAGGGAGAATTTTCTCTCTAGAGTTATTCCCATTCAAGATTAGGTAGTCCCAAAACTACGTTCGTAATCTCAGAGTCATAGCGGGGAAGATCAATTGGTGGTGTCCCAATTGTTGACGCTTGGTCCTTATGAAATCAAGAAAGGCGTTCCGCTGAAGTATTCAGAGTCGTCAACGGAGGTATGTTTTTCACCGTTTAACCTTTTGCCAATGTATTGGTATTTTGTGAAAAAAAAATTAATTTACGAATGGTCTAATTTCTTCCGCTTTAAACGAAATTAGGGAATTCCAAATCCTTCACTCTTCAACGCTCATGCTTTCAGTATCGATCTTCTTCGAGTTCTTTTCTGTGAGGACTGATAGCGAGCATAGCTAGCTAGTTTTCCCTAATTAATTTAGCTAGTCTTTTATAATCAAATGGCCAAAATTATGCATTTTTGTGGTTAATTGTAGGAATTATGTTTTGGAGATAAAATCGGGAAATTGGAGCTCATTGGATGTTCGGGATGCGAAAAGAGGCAAAGGAACGAAGAGAATCGAAGTTGGAAGAGCTCATTTTAGGCCTGGTCGAAGACCAGCGTCGAGACCCTTGCTAAAGGGCGTTTTGACGCTGCTACTTTCACTCTTGAATAGGCGGCAACAGGTCACAGCGTCGAGATGCTGTGACCCTAGCATCTCGACGCTTGCGGATTTCCCTTTCTAGATTTGCGTTGTCGCGACACTGCTCCTATAGCGTCGTGACGCTGTGCCGAATTTTTGCGTTATTTAAAGATTGCGATTAGGTCTATTTGGGAGACTTCTTTTGGTGATTTTGTGGGAGAAAACTCATAGAATTGGCTACTGTGGAAGCTGAACCAAGTGGAGAAAATTGGGATTGAAGGCTTTGCTCGTGGAGATCGTGACGAGGACGTGCGGTCTCGGCCTACTTAGCGTTTATTTCTCTTTTCCCTTTACTTTAGTAGTTTAAATGGCTATTGTAGACTTTTGCTATATCGTAACGCTTTGTATGAGTAGCTAAGTTTAGAATCTTAGGGATTGATGTAGCCGTTGGGCACTTTATGGATTGAATTTATGGATTGTTGCTATTGATTTCATTTGTGCATCATGTATGTTTAATGCTTTCAATTTACCGGCCATGAATTGAATGTTGATTGTGTCTAAATCTAACTCGGGAAAGAGGATTTAGCTTAGAACTCATTATGCATAACTAGGATTTAGCTAGAGATCGGGAGATAATAGTTAATAATAGAAATCGTTAAAAATGATAACCTTAATACCTTGCATGTTTAATGAATTTAGGTAGGGATATCAAGTTCATTGCATGTGGGAGAATCATGTATGCTCGGGAGAGATATGTGTGATTTTAGCATTCCAAGATTTATGATTCATAGCATGTCATTAATCCATGAATTAATCCATCATCCCAATTGGTGAAATCAAATCCCTAAGGCCGTTGTCATCATTAGATTGTCACATTCTTTTAGTTTTGTGTCTAATTTTGCATTCTTTGTCATTAAAGTGTGTTCCCTAAATAAAATTGGTCAAAAGTATTTTCGGTAATTAAATTGGCTAGAAACCCAATCCAGAGGACGACATTCGAAATTATTTTCACTATATTATAACTTGGCCCGTACACTTGCGGTTAGCAAATTGCGTATCAAGGACATAGGCCACCTTGAGAAGATTACGGTAGAACAACTCTTTTCCTTTCCATCTCTTAAAGGCTCCCTTAAATCGAAAGGGCTTGTTGAGATCTCCAGCATTTTCATTTGGTTTCTTAATAGTAGACTCTATGTTTGAATCTCCATAAAATTGTTGAGGAAAATTATAAATAATAGAGGAAATGGAGAAAATATTGAGAAAATAGACGCGTAAACAATTAGGTTAAGGCACAAATATCTCGCTCTCTTTAAGGAGATTCAAGCCCTCTGCGACATATAATTCTTTATCAACCACCGTTATGCAACAGTTATTCTCTACCTTGTCCCCTCTAGGATACAACAACTCAACTGAAACGTTGTGTAGATCAAACTACTCTACGCTAAGAGGTTGAGTTCAAAGCTCCACAACGAAGAACACCCCTCTTTTGGCCAATTACTCTAAAAAAGAGAAATATCATAAAGTAGAAAGAAGGAGAAGATAGAAATTGTTGTGTTTCTTGTGTTGAAAGTGTTAGGTGTGAGAGATATTTATAGGATTTTCAAGATCTAGAAATTTAATACAAAACAAAACTAACCAACACATGTTAAAACCAAAACTCTCTCACCAAATACATTTTTCTCTTTTAAATAAGAGAAAACTCCTCCGAAATTAATTTCTAAAGAAAAAAAACTCTTATTTAAATATTAAAATGTTACAACACATCACATTTCGAATTCTTACTCTCCTTTCTTCCTATTTAGTTTCCTTTCGTTAATAAATTTGAATGGTTCATTTTCAAATCATATTGAATTTATCTCATCCTACTAGGAATCTTATAATTAATTATTGATTATTTATTTATTTATTTTTATTTATTCCCTTATTCATAGTTGTTTGAATTATTATGTTGTTATAACTTCTTTTCTAACCTTAGAATATTCTAGCGAGAGGGAAATTTAGTCCAGGTCTTAGAAATTCAAAATAGGGATTATCTAATTTAGTCAAGAGAGGTACAAAATCTTATGTGTTGTATAAAGAATCCGATCTTAAGAAAATTTGAACTATATATGATGTCCATAATCAACCTAACTTTACTTGATAGTGGTAGTTAGAAAAATTGGTTTGAGTTTTGAAAACATGAAAAGAAACTATTAGAAAAAACCAAAGAAACTTGTACGTTGAAGCGATATTTATAAACTTAAATTTCAAAAACCAAAAACCAAAAACCAATGCCCCGTTTGATAACTATTTAGTTTTTGGTTTTTTAAAATTAAGCTTATACACACATACTTCCACCTATAAGTTTCTTGGTTTTAGTATCAATCTTCTAACTTGTTTTCAAAAACCAAGTCCAATTTTAGAAACAAAAAAAGTAGTTTTCAAAAACTTGTTTTTGTTTTTAGAATTTGTCTAGGAATTCAAATGCAACTTTAACTAGGATGAAAGCTATGATAGGAAATATAGGAGAAATCAAGCTTAATTTTCAAAAACCAAAAACCAAATTGTTATCAAACGAGACCCAAATCATTATCAAACAAGACCTAATTGACATAATTTTATAAATGTGAATCAAATTTGCAAAGCTTTTCAAAGGAAGATTTTTACCCTAATCTTAATAGCACTTTTTTTTCCAATCATCTATATTAAAACTTAGACACTCTTGCTAGTAAGCAATTTTTGTCACAACGACTTAATTTAATTATATTGTATTTAATAAACAATAATTGAGATTCACTATATGTGTGTGTATTTTTCCATTACAAATAAACCATCACAAAGCAAGTACGACAGGTCTTAAAATTAGCCATTTTAAAAAAAAAGAGGTCTTAAAATTAGCCAAGTAATATTAACTAAGAGACTTCAAAATTTAGTTGGTTGTTGATCAAATGTAAATTTCTGCCACGTCATAACAGCAGTTAAAACTTTTGAATTTCAAAATCACTCTCTAACGTTGCAACTGTTCATGAAACAAACTGCCACTGTCGTCTCTTATCTATCATCATTCATCAAACTTCATTCATTTATCTGATCAAACTGTTTGGCTAATAGAATTTTCCCTCCATTCCCTTCTTCAATGTTCTTCTGCAAAATGGCCCCTACTTCACTTGCTTCCCGCTTCCAACAATCCATCACCCCGACCGCGCTCCGATCCTACGCCGCCGAGTTCATCTCCACCTTCTTCTACGTCTTCTCCGTTGTCGGATCATCCATGGCGTCCCGTGAGTATCACAACCTCTTTACTCTTTTCCCTCAATTTCAATAATAACATCATTTTTTCATGCATCTAGTTAAGAATAAGGCGGTGCCTTAATATATATAAAGTTAGAAGGTAAAATTTTGTCGTATGAAATAGGAAAGCTGATGTCTGGTGCTGCAGCGACAGACCCATTGAGTCTTCTGGTGGCCGCGGTCGTCAATGCCTTCGCTTTAGCGTCGGCGGTTTACATCGCCGCCAACATCTCCGGCGGACATGTCAACCCGGCAGTGACGTTCGGCATGGCTGTCGGTGGCCATGTCAGTGTTCCTACTGCTCTCTTCTACTGGTTCGCTCAAATGCTTGCCTCCGTCATGGCCTGCATTGTTCTAAGAGTCACCATTGTCGGACAGGTAAATAACTTGAGATCATCTTTTAAACCCCATCTCAATATTCTCTTCTCCTTCTCCTTCCATTAAAATATTTGTTTGATTAATCACTTATATTAGACTTGGGCAGATTTCAAAAGTCTAACATGACATTGTGAAACCTTTAATTTCCACAGCGCGTCTCGAGCTATGCCATTGCTGAGGAGATGACTGGCTTTGGAGCGTCGGTAGTGGAAGGCATATTGACGTTTGCTCTAGTCTACACCGTTTTCGCCGCCAGCGACCCTAGAAGAGGTCCATGCAATGCGATCGGCGCCGTGATGATCGGGCTGATGGCCGGAGCCAATGTGCTGGCTGCCGGGCCGTTCTCCGGCGGGTCGGTGAACCCGGCATGCGCGTTCGGGTCGGCGATCGTAGCCGGGAGTTTCAAGAACCAGGCAGTGTACTGGGTTGGGCCATTGATTGGGGCGGCTCTTGCCGGAATTGTTCATGATAACGTGGTTTTTCCGGCTGAAAATGTAGATTCATTCAGAGGGGTTCCTGAGGCTGTTGGGGTGTAATTTTGTAGCTTTGGTTTGATAGAAATTTTGCATGTTTTTGCATTACTTGTTGTAGTTTATCATACAATATGTATCTAATTAACATGAATTTTTATGTGTAATTATTTGTTGTATTTGTTTTTTTGTTTTTTCTCCTAGAGGTTTTGGGTTGCCAAAATTTTTTCTCATTTTCTCCCTCCTTCTTTTTTAGTTGTCAAGATTTTAATGGAATATGTAGTATGTAGGGAAGTTTTTTCCTAATGATAATATCTGCCTTTGTGGGCAGTGATTTATACTATTAATATTTCTTGGAAAATTTTCTGAGGAATTGGGGATGAAAGTTATTGTTTTTTTTTTTTTCATTTTGCTAAAATTGTATATTTTTAATTATATTCACTTTGACGTCAATAGAGTCTATATATGTGTGTACGTATAGTAAAGGTAAATACAGGATAATTAATGGTAATTTTTTATGGCATGCATGTAACAAAAAATTTAGTCATGTTAGGTTTAAAGTATCTGTTTGTCTTGGATTATGTATATATATATATATATATATATATATATATATATATATATATATATATATATATATATATATATATATTTTATATGTAATTAGGCGTGAAGAAAAAAAGAGGGTACCAACCTGGTTAAAACACATAATCACGAAAGGAGATGATATAAACATAGTTCAGTTGCTTGTCTTGGACAATAATCATTCTTTAGATTGAGAGAGATGATAAATTTGAACGGATGAAAATCATGTATGTAGGGCTTGTTTGATAACGTTCCCATTTCTTGTTTCTTTTGTTCCTGTTTCTTAGTTTTTAAGAAATAAACATGTTTGATTATTCATCTCTGTTTCCTGTTTCTAAATTTCTAGAAACATTTTTAGAAAAGAGGCAAATTTTGAAAAACTACAAAAAGTTGTTTAGTTTTGTTTCTCAAATTTTGTTTTTGTTTTTTTTTTTTTTTTCTATCTTTCATGTATGTATCCATCTCTCTCCCATTCTTAGAACTATCTTCTTTTTTTGCCGATCGACTGCCACCATCAACCTTCGACTACTGGTTGTCATCGACCTCCACCGACCAGGCTCAACGACTTTTCGGACAACTCTTTAAGTGACTTTTTCGACTGATTGCCACCGACTAACCTCTACTCTCCATCTAACATGAATCACAATCATGAATGTTGAGGGGTTTGTATACAAGAAAATTACTAGCTTCGGAATAAGTCGCTTTTGGTGTCTGCTTTACAGGTTGAGTTTCCCCTTGTATATGCACACATATCTCTCCTTTCATTGAGATTTATTAAATTTGTTATATGGGGTGGAGTGTGACCATGTGATAGGACCAAATTAGTCATATTTAATTGTTGTTAATCTAAGTTTGTTAGAGTCAATTTTACGGTTTATTTGTCTATTATGTAGATGATTTGTGCATTGAAGGCACCAGGGACGAATCACACAAATTGGAGCTAATTCGGGCGATTTTGAGAGTTTTCAAGCTAACTTGGAATTCACGGATCTCAAGGAGGTGAGAAGACCTGAGTGAATCGTGACGAGTTCGAAGAATAGTCCCAAGGAGTCAAAGGTTCGAGTCCCAAACCGAGCAAGCAACAAAAGAAGACCAAAAGAAGAGTGAATGCATGCTGAAATAGGGTGCGGCGTCGAGACGCCGTGATTAGCATCTCGACGCTGACCTGATTTCGATTCTTAGGCCCAGAAGGTGTGGCGTCAAGACGCTACACCCAGCGTCTCGATGCTACGATTAAATCTTGTATAAATACCCTCGTTTTTAAATCTTGCTAAGGAGTTATATAGTTTTGTCGAGCAATTTTCTTAACTAAGGTAAGTAGCTATTTGACACAATTTTCGTGATTTAGACCCAATGCATGATTGTTGGATTCGATAAAATTAAGTTCTATGCTTTAAACTAATTTCCCTTGAGAATTTAGTATGCTAGCATGAATTAGTTTTAAGCCTTGTGTTTTAATTTTAGATTCAAATGAGCATGACGAGTTTAATTGTGAAGCATGGTGACGACATGAGAAGCTATTTGTTACTTGTAGCATGTTGAGACTGCCTTTGGATGGATTAACATCTTTTAGTTTGTTTGGAAACTTCTTTTGATTGGATAGCTTGGTTGCTCTGAACGTCTATTTAGTTATGGATGCGAGGTCTGACTCACTTTGGTTGTAGTAGTTCGGAGTACCAGAAGTGTTGTTGATGTTTGTAGTTGGGCAGTTTTTTAATATAAAAGTGTTTTGTCTTGTTTCCAGGTGATAAGAAAATTTGGGGTTCGTCATATGTATGTTGTGATGCTGTCAAATTTTCAGTAGCACTACAGTGATGGTGAAGCTAAGCTTAGTAATATCCCTCAATACATTGTGCTCGAGAGTCATATGTATGAAGTGGACTAGACTTAGAACAGGAACCTTAGTCATGATTTAGGGCCTCAGGTAGACTTAAAAGATCGTTAAGTATTATATTAAGCTAGGGTTGTTTACTTCCCCATCTCATGATTGATGGAACCTAGTTTTCAGGCACGAGATCATTCATTCTATTAGTGACCGGTAGAGCTTACTTTTCAGACACAGGATCGTGCATTCCATTAGGACGGTGTCGAACTAGGCATGGGATATTGCACCAGATGGCATTCAAGCATGCTTCATTCCCAGATTGCTCCACCGTATTTTAAGTTCATGACTCAGGGGTGTTTTGTTGGGATAAGTGTAGTTCTGCTAGAGGTTGCCAGGTAGTCCCTAGTTTACTCGCCTTGCTCGACTGGCCCACACAACACTCTAGTTGGCACCGGTTTGAGATAGGTAACCACCCTAAGGAGAACATTTCATGAACTCGATTGTGGCCCTGGGTCCGAAACTCGAATTTATGTTTCCAGTTAGGTTCCTATGAGGTTAAGACTCAGAAGCTAAGTTTCATGTTACTAGATTTTATGCTATCAGATTCGACTCTTAAGTGGGTTACTTACTGAGTATATTCTTATATACTCACCTATGCTACGTGTCTTTCCTTTTTTAGGTGATACTTGAGGATGACTAGTGCTTGGTGAGGGTTGTGACTTGGTTGGCTATGGGATTGCAGCTGCAATTTATGTCTCTTTTCTTTTATTTATTTCCAGTCTCCTTGTTATAGGATCGAACTCTTGTTTTAGATACGATGTGATAAGGGAATAAGCAATCAAGAAGCGCAAGAAGAAGAATTGCAAGCTCCATCAGCTCAAGAAGAAGAACTTGAAGCTCCACCAGCTCAATTAAGCTTGAATGAAGCTCCATGGGTGTCAACGCCAATTGAATCCAATCATGAGGAGATCATTATGCCACAAGCTCCAATGACAAGATCTAGAGCTAAAAGACTACAAGAGACATTAAATAGTTACTTCCAAGCTAAAGTGACTATCCATGACCAAGAGTTGCATCCATTCAAGCTTGGAAAGGCACCCATTCAACCAAAAGACACAATGAATCTAAAAATCCAGATTCATTCACATATTTAATGCATAATGTATCTTTTGAATTCATGAATTTGTATTTATGACGGTTCATGAATGGATTTGAAAGGTTAGGGGCTGAATTTAGACCACATAGATGAAGGGTTGCATCTTTTCATGATGTCTTTTCAATTAGTATAAATATGGATGTAATTTGTCATTTGAAGACAAGTTGAATTTGAATGAAATTCCATATTGAGTTTAGTCTCTCTCAAGCTTTTAAGCTTTCTTTGTGTTCTTGTGTTTAGAATGCATGCCTAGGACTTTCAATCTAGTTTGATCAATTAGATTGTGAAGAGTTAGAAATCTTGAAGTTAGGAACGAGTTCTCCTTTCTTCTTGATCTTTGATCATCCTTCCAAGCCAAATCTGTTTAGCTTTCTTGGGGATGTCTATCATTTTGTTAAATGGGGTTATTCTTATTATTGTTGTGGGGGTTCACCTAAAATAAGGGGAGTTCTCAAACATAATTGAGGTAGTTCCTTTTATCACGATGTTTTAAAACTATGAGTTTTTCGGAGTTATGTTTCTGATATTCCATTTTACGATTTATGAATATAACTTATGTTTTGGGCCCTTTTAGTAAATGAAAGCTATTTCTTATTTCGTTTCATGTTTTGAAAAAAAAATTTATGTCCTATGATTTAGTAACGACCTTCAGCATGTTTTTAGCTTCCTTCTAGTCAGGTTGTTATCGTTGGTATCAGAGCCCAATTTTTAGGTTCTGTAGACTCGCTTACATTGTAAGCATCATATTTTTCCATAGCCAAGTGCAAGTAATCACGCCTCGTCATCGCCAGGTATGTTAGTACCAAGTAGAAAAGAGTATTATGAATGATGGTCTATGTTGTGAATGAAACTTGAGTTAGTTCAATCTAGTTAGTGATGATCGCAAAGTGCACGGGCCACAAGTAATAAAGAGACGGTAAGTAAACCGAATATCGTATCCACGGGGAGAAGTGTAAATTTAGACAAACACAGATTCTAAACACTAAAATTAACGAGAATGCCCATTATCTAGGTAATCCAGCATAGAGAGAAATCAAGCAAACACAAAATACTAAAGCAGTAAATTGATCAAGCAGAGATTAAAAACACACTGAGGGATCACAGATAGGATGAGAGTTCGAGTCTTGAAATCTAATATATAATTTACTAGATATTTGACTACTTATTATTATGCCCACTAATTATAGATCTAGAAGCTACTTATTAACATAGGATCTCCTGTCGATTTCCCCTAATTATCGTTAACTCATATTAATAACCTAAGTGTCCTTAGTGCTACTAATTGGGTTAAGTCTTAAGTCCTTATTCATTTTAGATCTCTATGCCTAACCAACTACTCTCGTTGTCACTACGAGCAGTTAAGTCTAGTTAATTGAGTTATGTCGTGACTTAGTTTCTCTCCGTCGAGTTTCCACTAAGTAATAAATCAATATAAATTTGGCCAGAATTTATAAAGCATTACGACCACTCAATTAAATAATCAACAATTTGACACAACAATAGTAGGCAAAATATCTTTCAATTAGATATTTTCATTCAAGACTCGAAATGTCGGAATTTAGCTATACACTATCATATCAACAAACAAAACTTCCAGCATATATATGTATTTAAATAGTAATATGAACAAAGATAGAGGTATAAAACTTATCCCAATGTCGAACCCTCACTTACGCCTTGATCCGCCGTAGGAAAACCTCGATTGGAGCCCCGTCACAAGCCTAAATCACCCCAAAAATGCTCACAAAACTCTCTAAACAATTTCTCTTAAACCCTCCCTCTAAGAGGCTCTAGGAGCCTTTGGAAAATGCTCCAATGGAATGCTTGATGTTGAAACCTGAGGCCAAAATGCTCTATTTATAGTGCTCCAGTCGGCCTAGTGTCAGACGCTGACGTCACAGCGTCTCGACGTCGTGACGTAATATTCGTGTTGCCTAAGTCGTCTTAGCATCGAGACGTCGTCCCTCCTTTTGGACTTCTTTCTCTTCGGCTTGTGGGTTGGTTTTGGGCCTTTTCCTCCGAAATTTTGGTCTATAATCTCCATTTTAAGCTCTTGAATCTTCCTTCTTTGACCCACTTCTTCACTATTTGGGCCAAAACTTCATCTTTTTCTCCAAAATTGATGATAAAGCTCCCCTGGGACATAATTGCTAAAATTAACATATTTAAACATTAAAATCACAATAAAACCCAACAAAACTCTTCAATCTAAGGATAAAATGATAGCATTTATGCATGCTATCAGTTAGCTATGAAAAAATGAGCATATTCTTGTTAATCTCAACATGGAAGATGTTAGCTTGACCTTTAAATACCTTTTTTCTTTTTAGACTATGCCTCCATGCGGTCGAGGTCGAGGACATGGTCGTGGTCGTGGTAGGGATCAAGTACCTCCAGGTCAAATAGATCCTCTTGTGGATCATCAAGCTGACAATCAGCCTGAGGATCAGATGCCTGCATAGCCTACACCCCCAGCGCAGGCACAGATAGTCACCCCTGACGTAAGCTCTTCAGGCACTCTTGCGTAATGTTGCTGCCAATCAGGCACCTCAGGCAAATCAGAAGGGGTCGACCGAAGGCTCCAGGTGTTTAAAAGATTTCAAGAAGTATGATCTGTCGTCATTTAATGGGAAGACGATGGACCCTACTGCAGGAGAGGCTTGGACAGCCACGATTGAAGAGATTTTCCGATATATAGGGTGTCTCGAGGCTCATCAGGTCCCATGCACTATGTTTATGCTGAGAGAAGATGCACTGATGTGGTGGCAGTCAGTAGAGAGATCCATTGATGTCACCGTAGGTCCAGTCACATGGCTCCAGTTCGAGGAGGTGTTCTTCCAAAAGTACTACTCAACGATTATCAGATACAGGAAGGAGACAGAGTTCCTGGCCTTGAAGCAGGGTGAAAGGTTAGTGGAGGAGTATGAGCTGGAGCTCACGCGATTATCTTGCTTTGCCCTGGAGATGGTGGACACTGAAGCTAAGAAGACTAAGAGGTTCATCTGGGCCTCAGAGATGATGAACAACGAGTTGTAAGGGGCCTTGCCCCAGCCAATTATGCAGCGGCCCTTCGAGCGGCCACGTTTATGGGCATGCCAGCTGTGAATGCTACCCCAGTGGTCAAAGAGCCAGAGCCCGACACAGGCCAAAAGAGGAAGTTTGATCGAGGTTCCTCGAGGTCACAACGAAATTCTCATAATCGACGGTCATGCGCCAGAGTAATGCTGGCAAGGAAAAACCTTTATGTCCTAAATGTGAAGGGCACCATGAAGGTCAATGCTTAATAGGCACAAGATTGTGTTTCAGGTGTGGTAAGGAAAGGCATATTGTGGCAAAGTGCCCTAAAGGAAAAAAATCAGATTCTGGGGGGTCCTTCGGTTCCAATCAGGCTAGCACCAACACCTAGAAGGATTCAGCTCATGCCACCACCAGCAAGAAGGCTGGTGATTCCGGTGCAGTGGTGACAGGTACACTATTAGTTCTTGGTCACTATGCTTATGTACTTTTTGATTCAGGCTCTTTGCATTCTTTTGTATCTAATGTGTTTGTTAAGCATGCTCGGATAGAATTAGAGCCATTAGGTTTTAACCTGTTAGTTTCTACCCCAACTAGAGTAGAGTTGATAGTTAGGGAGAAAGTTAAAACCTATCAAGTGTTAGTGTTAGATCGTTTAGTAGTTGTGACACTAATATACATGTGAGCAATTACAAATTGATTAACAAATTGAAGAGAAATAAATTGCCAAATCCGTAATATATCCATTTCAGCACCCAAAAATATTCAATATGAAAATACTACCCACCATGATCAAATTGATGCAAATTAGGTGCCCAGATCATGTTCTGATACCAATTGAAAGTGTTAATATTAAACATGCGGAAGCAATTTAGGATCTTAGGCACTTAATTTCATTAATTTGATCCAAGAAGACATCTTGTTCATAAACCGAAAACAGAGTCAAGTTGTATACCTCTTGTAGCTCCCAATTCACGCAATCCTTGAGTTGTTTCTTGACGGGACCGCCAGGAGGGTGTCAAATTCTCCCTAAGTCATCAAATAAATTTATAATCCACGGAACTACTACTAAATTTTGTAGCAATAGCGGTCGGGGTCGAACACAGGGAAGGGGATCTAATAACTGTAAGATTTTATGCTTATGAAAACAGGGGATTTTTGGTGATGAGTGACAAGCAAGAAAATAAAAATAAAATAACTGAATGCTGAATTTTAAATGGCACGAAAACTAAATATGTAGAGAAGAAATAAGACGGGATCAAATACATAAAAAGGGATCGTTGGATTAAGATTTATTATGTTTGATTCTAATTCATTGGCTTCCTAGTTTTCTCTAATGGTTGCTCTAAACTGATTTCATTAGTCTGGTTGGCTTCTGGGTTACTCGGAAGACCTCCCTACACTAACCTGTGCTAATTAACTCGCTAATCGTGAATTTGACAATTAACAAGATTAATTAATATAGACTCTATCGCTCGCCACCTCTTATGCATAATGTAGTAACCATCCGAGACCTCTGCAACGATTACTACATATATCTAACTAGATTATTAACAAGGAATTTTACAACTACCTATTAAAACTAGTCGCTTTGGGATCGTGGGTCCGGAATTATAGGAACTAAATTCAAATGCAATTTAAATTTAAATTCCTACAACCTTTGACATGCATCCTAGGCCTATCAAGGGTCGTCTCACGTAGAGAGTGACTTGCCTCAACCTAGTGGCTATCTCAAATTAAACTGATTGAATACACAAGCTATAATCGCATAGGGCATCAATCCTAATTGTCTAACGGTCATGTATTGGTTTAAACGGGATTGCATGCAAAACTCAATGAAAATACAGCAAAAACATAAGGTATGAACCAGAAACTCAACCAATATTATTAGAAATCAAGACATAAATCCAATCCAACGATCTAAAGAAGTTTAGCTACGCATAGATGAAGTAAAAACGATAAATAACATGAAAGAATCCATAGTAAATGACCAAGAATGGTCTACAAATGTGCTGGAAAGTAAAAGAGGCAAAGAAATCGTAAAAGGGACCCAAAATCTAACCTAACGGTGGGCTAAACCGAGACCTAATATATATAGAAAATACGTCGGCATCGAGACGCCAGGGCACAACGTCTTGACGCAGCGAACAATTGTCTTCGGCCCGAAATCGCGTCGGCGTCTCGACGCCAGCCTCTAATCTCGACTTCCTGCTCCTTTTCTCGGTCTTGTCTCGCTTCTTCTCACTTCGGGGCTTCAATCTTTGGCTTTCGGTGTCATAATTCAGGCCCACTTTAGCACAATTGGGTCTCTTCACCTCCTCTCTGTCCAAGACATTGAGATGATTCCAAAAACTCCGTAATTGGCCCGAATTAACACCAATTAGTGTGATCGACTCCCGACACGACCTAAGCTCAATTAACCTGTAAATAGGACATATAAAGCATAAAATAACTCTAACAAGCTTAGATTAGAGGCGATAAAATATGACTATTTAGGTCCTATCATTTCTTCACACCAATGAATCTAGGACAACCACCAAGATATTCTCTACTAATCTCATACCTTGGAACGGATTGTGGGATCCTCTAGTGATCAGAATTAGAAGGATAAGCTTATGGATTCATGCGAGTTTGAGGGTACAAGCTATGGAAGTTCTTAAGAGAATTTGGCAGCATTTCAGGTTGGAAAATTCCATGATTTTTCACCAGCTGATCCTCTATATATAGAGGAAAATCATGCATTAAAAATTGTGTCATGGATTAGGTGGTGCAAGAAGGCTAATCCTAAGTGATTAGTCACTAAGCACCACCTCCAAGAATTGTGAATTTTTTAAATTTTTATTTAAAAATTTGCAATTTTAATTGAAAATTTTGAATTTCAAAATTCAGATATTATTTTCAATTTCTTTATTTTCTTATTTTAATTTAATTAAATATAATTCCTAATTATATCTAAATTAAAATCAAATTTTAATTAAATAATTATTTAATATCTAATATTAAATTAATATTTTTCACCCGATCTCGACTTTTCTTCAAAAGAAATTTCTCGAACGCGAATCCCTATTCACGTATTTAATATTTAAATCATATTTAAATACAACCAACTCTCAAATTTTAGTTAAATTCAAAATTAAACCAATATGTCGTTAATATCGTATATAACCGATAATTATACCCTATTCCAAATTTGAACGTTTCACGGTGCAACTGGTGCGGCAGAGGCTGAATGGATGGATATGAGATATGATGGTAAATAATAATAAGATAAATTCAGCCAACCTTTAGTGCAAGTATACACTGTCGCACGCAGTAATAAAAAAACCTTAGAAGTATTCCAAGGGTATCGATCCCACGAGGACTAAACTGGAAATTCATATTTGAAGAAGAAACTGCTCAATTGATTGCTTTTGGAAAAGGTAACCAAAGAAAATAAGTTGATTGATTAGATTTTCGAAAAGATAAATAAAACAAGCAAGTAAATAATAAAGAATAACAATAATAAACAACGAGGTATTCAATGCATTGGGTCAGATTTAACTTCTATTTGGCCCTTGCTCCAAAGAACCGTTAGAAGGCTAAGCGAGTACCTGACCAGCTCCTGTTTCTAATTTGTCTGCCTATTTGTTTACTTTCTATTCTGTCATTTATTTTGCTTCAGCATTCTATAAAAACCAATCATTTTAACCACCTTTGAAACCATTAAAAAACTAAACAAAATAGATAAAGTGAAAGCTAATTCAGACCTTGGATTCGATAAATACTTATTACTTGTTGCAAACTGTGTATACTTGCACAGAGTTCTAGAGTCTTTTTATATCTTATTTTTACTCACTCTGGAAACCCAACAAGTTTTTGGCGCCATTGCCGAGGACTTGAATAAGTTTTTATCTGATCTGTTTTGTGTATGTGTTTTAGTGGTTTGGTGCTAGAACTTTTTGATTGTTTCTTTTGTTTTTGCAGGCGTGAGTTTGGTGCGCGATCTGCTTGGGGTAAGGTTCGAGCTTGATCCAGAAATCGATAGGACATTCAGGAGAAGAAGGAGAGAGAAGCGTAGAAACCAAAATCAAATGGCTGACGTGTCGCGTCTCCCGTAGGGTCCTGAAGATCCACTTGACTCCCAGTAGAATCGTTTGCTGCAGCAAAACCAGCCATTGGAGCAAAATGAGCAGCAAAACAATCAGGCTGAGAATCCTATCTTGGTAGCGAACGATAGGGTCAGAGCCATTCGAGCGTATGTTTTTCCAATGTTTGATGAGTTAAATCCAGGGGTTGCACGTCCTCAAATTGAGGCAGCAAATTTTGAAATGAAATCGATAATGTTTCAGATGTTGCAAATCGTGGGTCAGTTCCATGGTTTATCATCTGAAGACCCCCATTTACATCTTAAGTCTTTTCTAGGAGTCAGTGATTCTTTTGTAATTCTAGGAGTGCCTAGAGATGCCCTTAGATTAACTTTGTTCCCGTATTCTCTTAGAGATGGAGTAAAGGCATGGTTAAATTCTTTTGCTCCAGGATCAATTAGGACATGGAATGAATTAGCTGAAAAATTTCTTAGTAAATATTTCCCACCAAATAGGAATGCCAAATTGAGGAGTGAAATAGTAGGGATTAGGCAACTTGAAGATGAAACTTTTAGTGAGGCTTGGGAGAGGTTTAAGGAGCTTTTGCGAAAGTGTCCCCACCATGGTTTACCACATTGTATCCAAATGGAAACATTTTACAATGGGTTAAATGGAGCAACCCAAGGTATGGTTGATGCTTTGGATGGAGGGACCCTTTTGGCAAAAACTTTTAATGAAGCCCATGAAATTTGAGAAAGAATATCTATTAATAGTTGTCAGCGGTCAGATGTTAGAGGCACAAATAAAAAGGTTAAGAGTGTGTTAGAGATTGATGGTGTGTCTACCATTAGGGCTGATATTGCAATGTTAGCTCTTAAAAATGTTACAGTGGTTAGTCATCAGCAGCCACCAGCTGTGGAGCGTGCTGCAGTGGTGAACCAAGTTATAGAGGAGGCATGTGTCTATTGTGGTGAAGACCACAACTACGAGTTTTGCCCTTATCCAGCTTCTGTGTTTTTTGTAGGAAATCAGAGGAAAACCCTTATTCTAACTTTTATAATCCAGGTTGGCGCAACCACCCCAACTTTGCATGGGGAGGACAAGGAAGTAATGTGCAAGCACAGCAAAAGGTGAACCAGTCGGGTTTTGCTAAAGCGCAGGTATTGCCCCAGCAAAATAAGCAGACTTTGCCCCATCAAAATTCAGAGAGTTCTCTTGAGGCAATGATGAAAAAATATATGGCTCGTACAGATGCCACAATTCAAAGTAATCAAGCTTCAATGAGAGCCCTGGAATAGCAAGTGGGTCAGCTAGCTAATGAGCTGAAGGCAAGGCCTCAAGGGAAACTTCCTTCAGATACTGAACACCCTAGAAGGGAAGGTAAGGAGCAGGTAAGGGCAGTGACTCTTAGGAGTGGTAAGCCACTAGAGGAAAGAAAAGAGCCTAGTAAACCCCAGGATATAGAAAAGAATTGTGATAAAAATGTTGTTGTTGAGAAAGAGTTGGAGTCTGGTCAGGGTGATGGAGGTAGCAATAATGATGTTGGAGCATCTGGTTCTGTTCCAGATGTGGAACCACCTTATGTGCCGCCCCCATAAGGCCTAAGAATCAAGATGGTCAATTTAAGAAGTTTTTAGAGATTCTTAAGCAATTGCATATAAATATCCCTTTAGTAGAAGCTATAGAGAAAATGTCTAATTATGCTAAATTTCTTAAGGATATTTTAACTAAAAATAAGAGGTTAGGTGAGTTTGAAACTGTATCTCTTACTGAGGAATGTAGTGTTATTCTTAAGAATGGGCTACCAACCAAGGCTAAGGATCCAGGATCATTTACTATACCAGTGTCTATAGGTGGAAAAGAGTTAGGTAGAGCACTCTGTGATTTAGGTGCAAGCATTAACCTTATGCCTCTTTCGGTCTATTGAAAGCTAGGTATTGGTGAAGCTAGGCCTACCACAGTCACACTCCAACTAGTTGATAGATCTATCACATATCCAAAGGGTAAAATTGAGGATGTCTTAGTAAGGGTAGATAAGTTCATATTTCCTGTTGATTTTATTATTTTATATTATGAGGCTGATAAAGATGTCCCAATTATTTTTGGTCGTCCATTTTTGGCTACTAGTAGGGCATTGATAGATGTACAAAAAGGGGAATTAACAATGAGAGTTTATAATGAGGAAGTGAAATTTAATGTGTTTAAGGCCATGAAGTATCCAGACGAAATGGAAGATTGCTCTTTCATTAGGATTCTGGAGAACACAATTGTTGAGACAGCAATGCAAGATTCGGCAAACAAGCATTTGGAAGATCATGGAGAGGTTAGTGTAGAGGATTTAGAAGTTTGTTCTTTAGAAAGAAAAAATGAAAAAGAAGTGTCAAGGTGTGATGATGTTTTTCAGTCTTTAGAGTTAGATCAAAGGAAAGCTCCTCCTATTAAGTCATCCCTGATTGAGGCACCCACTTTAGATTTGAAGCCCTTGTCGGATCATCTAAAGTATGTGTATCTTGGGGAAGGTGAGACGTTGCCCATTATTGTTGCATCAGATTTAATGTCGGAGCATGAAGAGACCTTAATAAAGTTGTTGCAGCAATATTGTAAAGCAATAGGTTGGACATTGACTGACATTCAGGGGATTAACCCATCTTTTTGTATGCACAAGATCACTCTAGAGGAGGGATCCTTTAGGAGTATTGAGCAACAAAGAATGATTAACCCTGCAATGAAAGAGTTTGTTAAAAATGAGGTGATTAAATGGTTGGATGTTGGCATTATATATCCAATTGCAGATAGCAATTGGGTAAGCCCTGTCCAATGTGTTCCTAAGAAAGGAGGTGTCACTGTGGTGAGCAATAAAGACAATGAGTTGATCCCAACCAGGATTGTAACTGGCTGGAGGGTTTGCATGGATTACAGAAGGCTTAATAAAGCTACCCGTAAGGACCATTTCCCTCTACCATTTATTGACCAGATGTTGGATAGATTGGTTGGTCAGGCCTACTACTGTTTCTTAGATGGTTATTCTGGGTATAACCAGAATACTATTGCTCCTGAGGATCAGGAAAAAACCACGTTCATCTGCCCTTATGGGACGTTTGCTTTTAGGCGAATGCCTTTTGGCCTTTGCAATGCTCTAGCAACATTTCAGCGGTGTATGTTAGCAATTTTTTCTGATATGATTGAGTCCACTGTTGATGTATTTATTGACGATTTTTCAGTTTTTCGGGGGTCTTTTCAGAGTTGTTTGGATAATTTAGGTAATGTGTTAAAAAGATGTGAGGATACCCATCTAGTTCTTAATTAGGAGAAATGTCACTTCATGGTAAAGGAGGGGATTGTGTTGGGTCATAGGATTTCAAAGAATGGTCTAGAAGTTGATCGAGCAAAAATTGAGGTTATTGAAAGATTAGAACCACCAAATTCAGTGAAAGGGATTCAGAGTTTTCTAGGTCATGTTGGATTTTATAGGAGGTTCATAAAAGATTTTTCAAAGATTAGTAAACCTCTTTGTAACTTATTGTGCACTGATCATGTTTTTTACTTTAATGCAAATTGTAGGAAGGCTTTTGAAACTTTACAGGCTGCTTTAATCTTAGCACTCATTCTTTGTGCACCTAATTGGAATTTACCATTTGAGGTAATGTGTGATGCGAGTGATGCTGCGGTAGGTGCTACGCTGGGGAAAAAGCATGGCAAATTTATCCATCCTATATATTATGCAAGCAGGGTTTTGAATGAGGTACAAGTCAACTATACAACTACTGAAAAGGAGTTGTTAGCTGTTGTGTTTGATTTTGAGAAATTCCGGCCATATTTGGTTGGATCCAAAGTCACAGTGTTCACAGATCATGCAACAATAAGGTATTTAATGTCTAAGAAAGATGCAAAACCTATACTAATTCGTTGGGTTTTGTTATTGCAGGAATTCAACTTGGAGATAAAGGATAAGAAGGGATCAGAAAATGTCATTGCAAATCATTTGTCTCGTTTTGATCCATCATCGTCTTCGCTGAAGCAATCTGCCATTTCAGATTCTTTTCCAGATGAACAACTTTTTGCTGTTGGGGTAAAGATAGTCAAGGATGTCCCTTGATATGCTGATATTGCCAATTTTTTGGTAAAGTGAGTCACTCCTATTGATATGGATTGGAGGCAGATGAAGAAGTTTAAGCATGATGCGAAATTTTTCTATTGGGATGAGCCATTTATGTATAAGCAATGCTCTGATGGTATTATTTGTAGGTGTGTTTCAGGTGATGAAGCAAAGGAAATCCTGGAGCAATGTCACTCTTTGCCGTATGGAGGCCATTTCAGTGGTCAGAGGACAGTTATGGGGACTTTGCATTGTGGATTCTTCTGGTCGACCTTACTCAAGGATGCCCATTGGTTCTACAAGCAATGTGATGCTTGCCAAAGGAGAGGAAATTTGGGGCCTAGAGATGAAATGCCTCTAACTTACATTTTGGAAGTTGAGTTATTTGACGTGTGGGACATTGACTTTTATGGGGCCATTTCCCCCTTCTAATGGTAATGTTTTTATCTTATTGGCAGTTGATTACGTGTCCAAGTGGGTGGAAGCCATCGCATGCCATCAGAATGATGCCAAGACAGTATCAAGGTTTCTTCAATCGCACATCTTTGTGCGGTTTGGGACACCTAGAGCTCTAGTGAGTGATGAGGGTTCACATTTTGTTAATAATATCTTAACTAAGCTTTTAGCTAAGTATGGAATCAAACATAGGATAGCTACCCCCTATCACCCACAAGCAAATGGTCAAGCTGAAATTAGTAATAGGGAAATTAAATCTATTCTAGAAAACGTAGTCCATCCATCTAGGAAGGATTGGTCTTTTAGGTTGGATGAGGCTCTTTGGGCTTATAGGATAGCCTATAAGACTCCTCTAGGTATGTCTCCCTATAGGTTAATATATGGGACAACTTGTCATTCATCATTAGAGCTTGAGCATAAAACGTTTTGGGCTTTGAAAAAATTGAATTTTGATCTGAGCCGTGCAGGGGCAATAAGAATGTTGTAGCTTAATGAATTGGAAGAATTTCACCAATGTTCTTATGAAAATGAGAAAATGTACAAAGAAAAGACTAAGTTGTGGCATGATAAGAAAATTAAGCCTAAAGAGTTTCTCAAGGGTCCGAGAATTTTGCTTTACAATTCTAGATTAAAATTGTTTCTTGGGAAACTAAAATCTAAATGGTCAGTGTCATTTATTGTGATTGAAGTTTTTCCCCATGGAGCAATTACTTTGCAGGATGAAAAAGATGGGAGAGTGTTCAAAGTGAATGGACAACGTGTTAAACATTATTGGGGAGAGGAGTTCCAGTCGAAATATCCTTCCCTAGAGCTGGTTGATGAATGAAAGAGCGAGATTTTTGCAGGAGCATTTCACAGAAGCAATATTTTGAGCTCCCAGTGTTTGTTTTGATTTTATTTCTCGCTGATTTGGTTGATTTTAATTTGAATTATTTTAGATTTGGTTTGTTTAAATTTCTCATGATTGATTTTAATTCGTTGTTTTGAATTCTATAGATTTTATCGTAGTTTTGAATATTTTTATTATTTTCGCCAGTTTAGTTTTTATTTTCCGATTAGATTTAATTGGATTTTTAATTAGATTTTATTTTCAGTTATTTAAATTTCTGTTTAGGCTTAGATTTAATAAAGAGTTTTTCTAATTTATTCGGCTTCAAATAAAAAAATAAAAGATAAGATTTGATTTGAGCGGTTAATTTAAATTTAAAATTTCCTGATTTGATTCTTCCATTTTGAATTTGAATTCCATATCCAAGATTCTTCAGGTAATCTTTTGTCCAGAAGGTTGTTGTGGCAAAGTTATGGCTGAAGCAAATCTTTCGTCCGAATAAAAAGGGTTTTTATTATGAATTAATTACTTTTACCGTTTGATTTTGAATTTTCTGTGGGCAGGTAAATTGCATGGATGCTTCCACGTGTCGCTGTTGGTACGATTATCCGCAAGCGCACGGGTCGTCACAAGTAATATAAAACGGAAAGTATTCCGAGTATCGAATCCTCAGGGAGGCGAAGCGAAACTTAAGCAAATAAATAAAATTCTCTTGAGCACTGAAAATACTTAGGCGAAATAATATTTAGGGACCACTTCATGCAATAAAAAGGACTTAAATTCAAGACAATTAATGAAAACAAATTGATCAATCAAAAAAAGTAAAATGTGGAGAAAGAGTTTTCTTTAAATGGGAAGAGGGGTCTTGAAAATCAATGGTTAGCTAAATAATCGCTATAATTATCCTATCTCATTGCCCAACTAATTATAATCCTAGAATCTCCGTTAATCACATAGGTTCTCCTGTCGGTTTCCCCTAATTGTAATTAATTCATTTTAACAACCTAAGTGTCCTTAGCGCCATTAAAAGTCATTAATTATTACGCTCTGATTCATTTTAGGAATCTAAGTTTAATCAACTAATCCCGGTGTCACAACGGGAAATTAAACTAGTTGCATGGATTATGATCTATTCTAATTTCTCTTCGTCGAGTTTCCATTAAGAATCGAATCATTACACAATTGGCCAGATTGAGTAAAGCATTAAGCACATCCATACAAATAATTAGGACATGGGCAAGAGACAAGAAATTATAACAATATTTTGACTATCATTTCATTTCAAGACCCCAAATTGGGGTTTAGCTACACATAATATTCACAATAATTACAAGGGAAAGCATATTAAAGAGCATAAAAGGAAAGGAATTGACCGTCGAAAAAAACCCCTCGCTGACGCTTGGAGCCCCGCTGACTACTCTTTGAGCCTCTAAGATTGCTCCCCAAAATTCCCAAAATTTTCCCACTAGAAGAATCCTCTCAAAAGGCTCAAAAGCCTTGAGAGGGGCTCCAAAAAAGGAGCCTAAGAAAGGAAAGAAATGATGAATTGATTGATGGTTTGATTGATGAGAAATGAGGCACCCAAGGGCACCTATTTATAGGCCTGGAATAGGGGTAGCGTCGCGACGCTGCCTTGCTAAGCGTCGCGACGCTGCTGCGCACGCGGCTTGGGCAACAAGAAAGGGCAGCGTCGCGACGCTGCCTTGCTAAGCGTCTCGACGCTGTCCAGATTTTCCAGATTTTTCAGCTTCCTTTTGGGCTGATTTTTGGGCCTTCTTCTTCATTTCTCTTGGTCTTTTCTTCATAGATGTCTTCTTTGGGCCTCCAATTGCATCAAGCTAGGATTTGGGCTATAATTACTTCAATTTTGGCTCTTTTTCTCCCAACATCACCAACTTAGCTCCTAAGGACCAAATAACAAAATTCATTAAATATATTCATTAAAAACACGATTAAAGCACCAAAAAGCTTAATAAATTGAGACTAAAATAGCGACATTTCTGCTCGCTATCACACCCCCAAACTTAAGTTTTTGCTAGTCCCGAGCAAAATAAATTCTAAAGATGCATGAACTAGAATCGCTCAACCCTCAATGATTTTGGAATTCTTAGGATCGAATGGAAAACATGCAAGTGGAATAAGCAAGCACCGCATACTCTTGAAGAAATCTTAAACTAGTTTGAACTTAAGATTAATGAATAGCATGCTCAAGACTTATCTATTGATTCTTTTACTAACCTAGATTAGTCTTATGGCTTTCTCCATTTGTTTTCCCCCTACACTGGCTAAGAGCCCCTAATACTTCGGAGTCCTTCTATCATGCAAAAAAAAGTAACTAGGGTGCCTGTCATCCTTTTCTTTTTTCATGGGGGAGCAGAATTCTCACATGATTTTTCTTTTTCTCTTCTTTTTCTTTTGTTGCTTTTGCTCCTCCCCCAAACTTGCATTTTGATATCTAATGGTACTAGCTTTCACACTACGGTGCAGGGACCCTTAACCCGAATTTTATTCTCTGGTTGGCCTAACTGATCACACCGCAGGTAGCTCTTTTTACCCCTAGGCTTTTTTCTTTTGAGCAAGCAAAAATTCTTTTACAACAGATTTTCTTTTTCTCACATTTTCTTTTGTTGCTTTTGCTTTTCTCTCAGCAGGCATAGCATTTTTTTCCTACCTAGTTCTTTAGAGCAATCAAGCATGAACTTCCTAATATTAGAAACTAAGCCTATCGGGGTGACAACAACTTTGAAAACCATAATAAGAATCTAGATTTTCAAAGACGTCATTAGATAAGCCTATTGCATGCTTTAGACATCAAAACTAAGTATCAAAAAATTTTAAAATTTCACAATTTCTACCGTGCTCCCAGATTCCACAACATATAAACCATTTTCTCCCAAAATTTCAAAAATCACATCCTTGGCTATCATGGCTATCTAATCATGCATCCAACAGAATTTAAATATGCTCAACACAGCGGAAGCCTCCCCCCCAAACTTAAACTAAACATTGTCCCCAATGTTTTAAAACAGACAAGCATAAAGAGAGATACTGAGACTTCCCTGAGCTAGGAGCGCTTCATCCTTTTCCTTTGGATCCATGAAAAATGGGAAATGTGGAATTTTGGGATTTGCTAAGGTGATCCTGCAAAACAAAATTGGATCACGGAGCAAAGAAAATTATTTACCGCAAAAACAACTAACTACTTTAATCCTTGGGTTGCCTCCCAAGCAGCGCTTTCTTTAACGTCTTTAGCTAGACTAGGCTCGGCACGCTTACGGAGGCTCAAAATAAAAATTTTCATCATCCTCCAGGCCCTGCAAGAAATCACGCACCGAATTGCAAATTACAAACAGGGGAGAAAAAAAACTTTCCCCTGGCCCATCTTCACTAAAGAGATTCTCATAATAATCAGCCGCATCAAATCTCTTTACAAGAATTACAAGAAGACCATCAATTGCAAGCTGATCAAGGGAATTAATATTTTCTTGCATTGTTTTGTAATTATGGATATGTTTACTCAGATTGTAACGTGTGTTGCTATGAATTTTATGAACTAAGTAGTCTTAGGCGTTGGTTAGAGAACATGTGATTGTCGTGCTTAATTTCTATGCATTAAATATTGATTTGATGCATCTTGATTAATTGTTGTGCTCATTTCTATTTTTGCCCGCCTGGCCAGCCGGTATGAATACCACTCTCTAGTTTTAGGGATGATTTAGGGAGTGTGTGGCATTTAATCACACTAGATTATTGTGTATTGGTGAACGCTAGTGACTGAGCTAGGGATAGCCAGTTGCCTAGTGCTTGATCGATAAAGCTTCATTGGAGTTGAAACATATCCTAAAAAATCCAGAGTTCCGGGAAGAATCTGCTAATAAGACTGCGAGAGTTTTGCAGATCAATAATATTGCTACAGCATCTTTTAAAACAATTACTTAAACCTGACCAGCGCATGTTTCTAATATGTCTGCCTATTTGTTTTCTTTCTGTTCTGTCATTTCTTTTGCTTCAACATTCTATAAAAACCAATCATTTTAACCACCTTTGAAACCATTAAAAAGCTAAACAAAATAGATAAAGTGAAAGCTAATTCAGACCTTGGATTTGATAAGTACTTATTACTTGCTGCGAACTGTGTATACTTGCACAGAGTTCTAGAGTCTTTTTATATCTTATTTTTACTCACTCTGGAAACCCAACAGTTATGCACATTTCTGTTACTCAACTCCGACATAGATAATTCACGAATGCAATCTATAATCCTATAGTCGATATAGGGTGTCTTAGGCAGCTTGCCCTATACCGCCGAACAATCTCTTTCGAGCTTTTTCTCCTATATCACCTTTATGAGAACCGATATCGTTTGTCCCTTTTGAGATCAAACTCACATAACATGCAAAGTCTAAGTGATCAAGTTAAACTCAGCAAGATTAGAGTGATAGTCAATAAAGAATGACATGCATTGAACACAACTGAAGCAAATAAACCACTTTCAAGCCATTAAACCATAAGGGAATTCACCATATTGAACCCCTCAACGGAATTTAGCTACTCATGGTGAGATAAAGAGCAAATGAATACATTTTCATTAAAATAAGAATGTAAATAATACAGAATAATGAAAAGATTTAAGAGCTGGAAATAAAGGAGATAACTAAATATTATGGGTTTTCTATTTACTCAATCCTTCTAGAGTTCTGATAGCGAGCATAGCTAGCTACTTTTACTTATTTAATTTAGCTAGTCTTTTATGGTGTTTGGGCCATTTTATTGTGCTTTATTGTTTATTTTGTAGGAAATGGTTGAGTGGAGCTATAATGCAATATCAGAGTTAATTAGGTGCTCGGGGCGTGAAAAGAAGCAAAGGAATGAAAAGAGTAAAAGTGGAGAAAAGTCAAATCTCGGTCAACAGCAGGCTAGCGTCGAGACGCTAGCTCTTGAGCGTCTCGACACTCACATTCCATATCAGATTAGGCGCGTAAAGCTTACAGAGTCGAGACGCTATGATAGGAAGCGTCCCGACGCTACCGTTTTTCCTTATTCAGAACGCGCGTATAAGAGGCAGCGTCTCGACGCTAAGACGAAAAATCAGAATAAAAGCTTCACTTCGGCTAGGTTTTAGGGGAGATCAATTTGGGACCTTTTGGAGCCGTAAAGAGGACAGAATAGAGGCTTTTGGAGCTGCAAACAAAGGAGGAACTTGGAAATCAACCCATTGTTCATGGGGATCGTGACGAGGACGTCGGGACTCGGCCTACATTGAGTTTTCTTTTCCCTTTTCTTTCTTTAGTTAGATTTATGGCTTTCACTTGTTTAGTTGAGCTTGTATTTGCATTCATGAGTAGCTAAACTTGTAGCTTAGGGATTGATGTAGTTGATTAAGTTTATGGATTGATTTACGGTTTAAGTTGTGCAATGTTGTTGTGTTTGTAATCTTGATTTAATGCTTTCAATTAATTGGCCATTAGTTGGATGATTTAAGTTTCGAATCTAGCTCGGGAGAGGGGATTTGATCTAGACTTGCTCAAGATTGCATGAATAAAGTTTACTTTCTAATTCTTGACGGTTTTAGATTATCTTTAGAATTGGTTAAAAGATCTCATTGCCTTGCATGTTAATAAACTTAGAATAGGGATATCAAGTTGGTTAATTTGCATGAGAATCAATTATACTCGGGAGAGGTAGTTGTGATTAAAGGGTCTTTGGCTCATAATTCCATTGTGCATAATAACTTATTCCTTAAAATCAATCCTAAACGAAATCGGCGAAATCAATTCCCTAAGTAGTTTTCCCAATTGAATTTCCATTCTTTTTACTTGCTTTAGATTTGGTTTTATCATCATCTTTTTATCACTTTTTGAT
The DNA here is from genome assembly GCA_036850905.1 of Luffa acutangula. Classification (NCBI taxonomy): domain Eukaryota; kingdom Viridiplantae; phylum Streptophyta; class Magnoliopsida; order Cucurbitales; family Cucurbitaceae; genus Luffa; species Luffa acutangula. The sequence goes on along the minus strand of CM072097.1, from coordinate 38,808,115 downwards.
CCCTAAATAAAATTGGGCAAGATAATTCACAATACTCGATTTGCTTAAAAATTCAATCCAGAGAACGACATTCGAATTTACTATTCACTATATTATTACTTGACCCGTGTGCTTGCGGTAGGAAAAGTCCACATCAAGTTCGCTAAGACACTCCACTATCTCACTTTTACAAGTGGGAATGGGTGAAAATCCCTACAAACCCTAAGGTTTGATGTCTAACTCAGGTTAGAATTTAGTCATCTAATAAGGATCTCGGGCATCCCTACTCATAGGCGTCAACTAGGGTTCTGTCACCACCCTCTTCTTCCAAATGAGTTCTGCTTGAATTTGACTTCGAATCTCGAGCTTATATAGTGTGGAAAATGGTTGAGGAGTTGCGAAATAGGTGCTGGAAGGTTACCCAGTCAGTTTCGGGGTCAAAACAACCGGTTAGGTGCGAAGAAGACTCGTCAACAATGACCCGTGGATGACTCGGAACGGCTTCAGTTTTTCAAGAAATGCGGTCACATTTCATTTTTGCCTTTCCAGAAATGCGGTCGCATTTCTGGGAAATTCCAGTTTTTCCTCTGTTTTTCTACACAGCAACAAACTAAGTCAAATTCTCTTAAAATCAAGTCTTTTAAAGCACAAATGAGCATAATTTGACAAAAGTGAATCTCAACACCCTAACTTATCAACTTAAGCATATTTTGAGCTCGGGAACAGTAAATTCATCACAACATACAACATTTGTCCAAGAAATGAGCTAAATATAATGGTAAAATAGATATATTTTTGACCCTTATCATACCCCCAAACTTAACTCATTGCTTGTCCTCAAGCAATTGCAAACCAAAATGTTAGAGATCAACTTTTTAATTGCAAATCAGAACATAAGAGCTCAATATTAATTGCAAACCAAAACGTTAGAGTTCATGTATAGTAATCAATCATGGTACTCATATCAACTTTAAATTTCGACTCAAGTGACATGTAATCAAGTAAACGTGTTTTTTCAAGATCGTTTTCTAAAAAGTTTGCCTTTCAGGAGAGGGTAATGCCAGTCACAACGTTTGAGTTTCCTAGGCATGAAGATTTCTATTGTTCTTTTTCAAAGCAAAACTCTCTCTAATCCATCCTAACCAACATGTTTAAACTACCTAACTTCTACTCATAGAGCCTAGTGTAGTCCTTTTAGTTAAGAAAACAATCTTGAGGAAAACATGAGTATTGATAACTGCCCAAAAGGTAGTTATTTAGGCTCCATTTATATAAGGATTTGTGTGTCTTTAATGCTTAATAGGGTTGGTTTTATAGAGATATTACATGATTTAACCCATTTGGAAGAATGGAAGCTTTGGAAATCACTTTGTGCAGATTATGCTGCTGAGCGACTGGAAGGAGCAAATTCTATGCTGCAGCAAAACTGGGAGCAGAAACTGCCACATCACAGCTCGTTAGCCAACTTCATGAACCGACTTCTATTGAGATATTTTCGGGATAAAGGATCAAGGAGAGCCTTACACGTGTCCTAGTTGACCTAATTCAAGCCTCCCATCCTTCTATAAAAGGAAGTAGCCGTCAAAGTCAAAATCATTCCATGTTTTCCCTTGGAAGCCGAATAGTGTAGAGATTGAAGATCATCAAGTACACCATCATCCGCAAGCTGATTAGGGAGTTTATTTTCCTTCTTAAATTGTGGTTATGGACATGCATACTCAGATTGTAATTCGTATTCCCATGCCTATTATGAACTAAGTAGCTAGGGTGTTGGTTAGGAATAATGTGATTACTGTGCTTCATCTCTAGTAATAAATTGACTATAGCATTTTGGTTAATTGTTGTGCTTATTCTTATTTTATGCCCGCCTGGCCAGCCGGTATGGATAGCTCTCTCTAGTTTCAGGGATGATTTAGAGAGTGTGTGGCAATTCTCCACATTACGATCATTGTGTATTGGTGAACGCCAGTGACTGAGCTAGGGATAGCCAGTTGCCTAGTGCCTGATCGGTCGCACTTCATTGGGGTTGAAACACATCCCAAAAGATTCGGAGTTCCGAGAGGAATCCGCTAATAATATTGCGGGAAATGCATGATCAATAATATTGCTAGAGCATATTTTATAACAATCACTAAAACCTAACCAGCGCCTGTCTTTAATCTGTCTATCTATTTGTTTACTCGTTGTTCTGTCATTTATTTTGCTTCAGCATAATTCCGATAAAACCCAACATTTTTATTATTTTTGAAACCATTAGAAAGGTGTACAAAATAGATAAAGTGAAAACTCATTCAGACCTTGGATTGATAAATATTACTTGCTGCAGACTGTGTATACTTGCACAGGAATTCTAGAGTTTTTTATATTATATTTTTACTCACTCTAGGAACCCAACAAGTATACATGAGTTACTAGACCTTTTCTATCTCTCCCAAACTTATTTGACTGTTGGTGTTCTTTTTATTCAACTTCTTTTTCTCCCAAGAGCATCCTTTGCTGTCATCTTTACCTTCGTTCTAGCTTATTGACACTTTGTGGTAAAGATATCTAACTACGAGCAAAGTTCACGAGCTCGTAATGATACTCACTTCCCTAGGTAAACCTTTCATGCAGTGGCAAACCATGGGTGTCATGAATGCCCCTGGTTACTCAGTAAACCCTAGGAAGGAGGAGTAACTCTCGGTTTTTCCCTTTTTCATTCATTTTTTTTCAACTATACTGAGCACATATTCTTTCCCAGCAATACAAATTTACAAAAGATATTTACATAGCAAAGCATAAAGCACCCCCCCCCCCCCCAAACTTAAAGGTAGACAATGTCTCATTGGCTTGTTTTTTAGGCATGGGCTTAACATAAGGCTTTCTGTTTTCAAAACATCAAGGCTAAACTCTCCTAGAGTGTTAGAAAGGTTAAACACGAGGAAGTTTAGACTTTAAGAAAATTTTGTAAAGAAAAAGACTAATGGAAAGCCTATGACTAGAAAACAATTCAGTTGTGACGGTGGCACTTTTGAGATAGACCAAAGCTCTAGTTTTCATCATTAAGGGCTTAAAAGAAAACTCCTTTGAAAACATGTTTTTCTTCCAAAACATTTTATCAAGCAATTTTTCTTAAAGTTGATTTTTCTTCCAAAAAGTTCATAGGTAAAGCTAAAAAGCAGCAAGCAGATTTTTTCAAGAAAAGATTTAAAACCCAAGCTTTTCTAATCTAAACTATCAACAAACTATCTAAACTACTCTATGATCAAAAATATTAACAAACTAAACAACTAACGCAATCTAAACAACAACTAATCAATAAAAACAGAGTTTAAAACATGCTAAAACAAAAAAAAAAATAACAAGCATAAAAAACATAATTATATACAAAAACAACAAGTAAATGGGTCAGAAAACTCCCCTATTCCTCGTCCGAGGAACTCTTTTTCTCTTCATCATCATTTTCTTCTTCCTCTTCATCAGAATCTTTCTCTTCTTGAGGCAGTAGCGACTGAGGGAAATTGGGAAAGACCGGAGCAATACTCGGGGCGATAGAGAGATAGAACTCTCTAATGGCTTCATCCCGCTCCTTTGCATATGCCCAATACGTCTTCAGGTTCTCCCTGATTTGATCTAGCTGGCAGTAGGCAATAGCTAGGGCTTCTGATGATGGCGAAGGCCCTGTGAAAGGAGTGTGCTGGGATGGAGAAGCCATGCTCGGCCCTGATGTTGGAGTGGCCTAAGATATGGAGGCTTTGTCTTTCCTCTAGATGTTGTTCTGCTGGAGCTTCCCGATCAAGGATAGGTCAATGGTCGGCTTGAAGAAGTGACGCTCCTCGTCCTTGCCCGAAACGATCTTCACCCTCTGGCAAAGCTGGGTGATGAGTGATCCAAAGAAAAGCTTGCCAGCTCTTTTTTTTCCCACAGACTAAAATCTCATCCCTGATAATGCTCCCTACGTTGATTCCCAACCCCTTCATAATGCAATAGAGTACCATCACTCTATCCACTGAGATCGTGTTATCGTGGGTGGTTGGCATCAAACGATTTTTGATGAAGTGAAGCCAAATTGTCGATTCTGGCTTTAGGTCGCTTGGCACTAGAGACTTCACTTTTGTCTGTGACTCTTTCCATTGAACCCCCTTATTGGCCACAAGTTTCAGAGCTTCCTTCATTTGCTTGGTCGAAGGGTTCCTTGTCACATCATTCCCTCTTGGGTTCAAGGGTGCCTTGATCCTGTACACCCTGTTGATGTCGACTGAGGAGAAACTGGCCATCTTCCCCCTCACCACCGCCATGCTAATGCTTTCTTCCCTCAGGCCGGCGTAAAATTCACGAACTAAAGGCACTACAGCCTCCTGGGGGTGAGCACAAAAGTCCTACCATTTGTACTGGAAGATAACTCTGCTTACGAACTCTGGCAGTGCTCCTGCTTTGTTAAAGAATCCCTTCTCGTCGAGGAAATCTCTCTTTCTCATAATCTCCATCCGTTCCTGAAAATTAACATCTTTGAATACCTCGGAGAATGGATTTTTAGGAGATGCAGCCTTCGGTGACTTGCCCTTTGGCTTGGCGGGTGAGACGGTAGGAGGTACTGCTGGAGAGGCGTCTATAGACCTCGTCCTCGGCCTCTTGGCAAAGATTGGATCGTTCTTGTTCTTTGTCCTCCTTTCGGATTTTATCTCTCTCTTTATATTTCTCCTCAATGCTGCAGAGATAGGGACTTGGTCGCCATCTAGCTCCCTTATCTCTGAATCGGATTCTATATCAGAGTCAGTGGAGGTCTCAACCTCCTTATCTTCTTTTTCTTCTCCATCCCTCTTCTCTCCCGAAGAGGTGCTATCAGCTGCTGGTGGGTCATTCGTGAATAGAGGTTCAAAAACCTCTTCAGCTGGTTGATCAATGGTGGCCTCGACTAGGCCTTCTTTAGAATGCGGCCCAGATGCGGTCGCATTCTGGCCTTCTTCCTCTACTTCTCTTTCTTTTTCTTTTTCTAAAATTTCTTCAATTGGCCCCTGTTGGGCCTCTTCTTCTACCCTCCCTTGCAGCGCTTCAGCCTCACTTTGAGCCTTGTGAAGTGACTCAAAAGCTGCAAGGAAGTCTTCAGCTTCCTTCCTTCTTTTTTCATCTTCTCTAAATTCTTCCCTTCTTTTTTTCTCTTCCTCAAGGAGTTGCAAATCAATGGTTTCCCTCCTGAGGCTTTCACCTAATCTTTTCTCTTCTTCTTCAGCTAGCTTGGCCCTCTCGGCCTCTTGTCTGTCCTATTCTCTTTTTTTCTCTTCTTCAAGATCTTTTTCTCTTGCACTCTCATCCTCCTCCATCATTTGCTGATTTTCTATTTCTCTTTCAGCTTCAATCTCTTTCAAGGCATCATGTTCAGCCTTGTACCCTTCAGCAATCGCAAGAGCCTTTGCCACTACTTGGCGAATTATTCCTTCAAACACATATGGAGGCATTCTTGCGGTATTTAGGGGCTTAACCTCAAGCAGCTTTTCAGGCACAACCTTCTTTGGGCTCCTCTTTCTTGCGCGATAGGTAACAACGGGCTTGTTCCTGCAAGATAAAAAAGGGTTAGTTGAAGGCTCGGAACTTTTACCCGTTGAAGCTTCTCCTTGCCGAGAGCTTCCAACTGCCTTGGCGACTTCTTCTTCAATTTTCCGATTTCCTTCTTCTTTAAGGGTAGCACGTCTCTGAGCTCTCATCTCCTGGATCATTGCAAACCATTCCCGCGAACGTTTTTTGAACTGCTGAATGGCGGCCTTTTGGGTTTGGCGGACGACAGTGGCACACGTGAACCTCTGTGGCGTAGACGAACTCGGAATCTCCCTCGAACTGGTCGGCATTGCCGAAGAAGATGGAGTTTGAGCGTTGGGTCTGACGTTGACGACCGCCGACGAGAATCCTGTGGGTCTCGTCCTTCGTGTGTCATGCATGGGCGTTTCAGATTGCTCTTCTTGTCGTCCCACGCCAGCTTCCGCTTCGTGGGTGTTCAAATTACTCGAGGAACGAGTAATCTTGCATGAGGATGATGATTTTTGGGTGTTCTTCATCTTCTTGAGCGTGGGTCTTTCGGTTTCAAGATGAGAGAATGTGGAGAGTTGAGGTTTTTACTTGAATGCAAAGGGTTTAGTGGTTGGTGAAAAGAAAAAAAGCTAAAGTCAGCTATTTATACTTTTCCAATTAGGTCACATGTAGGTCAAAAGATTTTTGTGACTCCCCACTTATTCTTAAAAATGCAGTCGCATTCTCAAATACACTGGGGAGAAATGTGGTCGCATTTCACCCAGTTTTTCTTCTTGCCTAGTTTTCTGATTTTTTATTTTTCCTTTGCTTTCTTTTCTTTGCTGAAACACTCATAAACATGTTAGAAATCTCATATGCTTAATCATGATTTATTTTCTTATTTTTTTCATTTTCTTATAAAGAATTAAGGAAACGTTTTGATCAATTCAACTTCCAGGTAAGTCCCCAGGTAGAGGTGTTCCCTACGGTCAGCTTAAATACCTCAACCTAGGTAGGACTTGCCTTAGACAAAGTTCCCTCTTGATCAAAAATCATTTATTCTAAACAAACTTACACTTTTTTCCATTTTTCTGCTTTTATTTTAAACACGAGACAGGACACAAAATAATATGGACTTTTCAAAACTCCCAAGTAAATCCCCAGGAAAAGGTGTTCCCAATGGTCAGCTTAAGTACCTTTTCCTAGACAAGATTTTCCTAGACAGAGTTTCTACTCTTGTCCAGATATTTTGGATTCCTTGTCTAGATTATTATTTTATAGATCCAGATAATATACAAAAATTAATTCTTTCAAGGTGTAGAAGTCATACCAAATCAATCACAGAGACATGGGCTTCCTCATCCTCGAAGCCTCTCCCCAATATGGTTTTATCCTTTGTCGCTTCATGGGTTGACTGATTTCTTCAACTTCAATCTTTTTCCCACCTTTTTCTTCTGATTCTTCATCTCCAAGTATATCCTCCAAGGTTTCTCTTCTCATTATTTCCTACAAAGTAGACCGGGAGAGTTCATCCATTTCATCAATCATAGAACATTCCTCGAAATCTCCAGAGTACTTCATTACATTCATCACGTTAAACGTGACTTACTGATCGTTGACCCTCATGGTAAATTCTCCTTTCTGTACATCTATTAAGGTTCTGCCAGTGGCTAGGAACGGTCGTCCTAAGATGATCTGCACATCCTTGTCAGCTTCACAATCTAAAATGATGAAGTCTGCAGGGAAAACAAACTTATCAACTTTGACCAATACGTCTTCAATCTTTCCAATGGGGTGTGTAAGCAATTTGTCTGCCAACTGTAACGTCACAGTTGTTGGTCGTGCTTCACCTATCCCTAACTGTTTAAAAACCGAATATGACATTAAGTTGATGTTTGCTCCTAAATCGCACAGAACTCTGCCTACATCCCTTCCTCCGATAGAGCATGGAATGGTGAAGCTTCCTGGGTCTTTGAGCTTGGGAGGGATCTCATTCTTCACCAGTGCACTGGAACATTCCGTGAGTGCAACCGTTTCGTATTCTCCCAACCTTATTTTTTTTTATAGGATATCTTTTAGGAACTTCACATAGGTAGGCATTTGCTCAAGTGCCTCCACTAATGGTATGTTGATGTGTAACTGCTTCAATACATCTAAAAACTTCTTGAACTGTACATCTTGTGAGGCATGTTAGAATCTCTGAGGGTACGGAGGAGGTGGTCTGTAATTTGGGTCTATCACAAATTTTTGGGGTTTTGCGGTCGCATTTCTCTGTCTTTTCTCCAACTTTGTTTTTTCTTCTTTTTCCACCAAGGCTTCATGCTCCTTGGTCTTTTCTACTCTAACTTCTTTATTCTGTAAATCATCCAAGGTAATGTCTGACTTCTTTTCACAAATCTTTTCTCGAGCTTCAACTGGGATCTCTACTTCCTTATTCACTGGAAACTTTGGTTCATCATATTCTAATCCACTTCTTAAGGTCACTGCCTTGCATTGTTCCTTTCCTTCTCTGTGAGGGATCTCGGTTTTGCTAGGCAACATCCCTTGAGGTTTATTCTTAATCTCCTGAGCAATTTGTCCAAGCTGAACTTCCAAATTCCTGACAGCAGCATCGTTCCTTGCCATGTACTCCTTCATAAGAGTCTCTAGATTTGACTCTTGACTCTGCATTGGAACTTGTTGGAAGTTTTTCTACGATTGTTGTTGTGTAGGCTGCTTCCCAAACTGATGTGTGTTGGAATTACTTGACCTGGCTTGTCCTCCCCAAGAAATATTTGGATGTTGTCTCCATCATGGGTTGTACGTGGCCGAATAAGGATTCCATCTATTATTGTTCGGATTTCCTTGTGGACCTACATAAAAAACACATGTTGGATTTAGTGAACAATTATCAGCGATGTGTTCCTCACCACATATCTCACAACAGAGAGAAGAGACAACATTGGCAGGGGCTATGTTGGCTTGATTATTCATGGTCATGCCCATCATCATGCTATGAATGGCCTTGATTTGGGCTTGCATCGTAGAGTTAGCCTCTGTTTCCACTGCTTTCACTGGATTTTTCAAAATGGTTGTTGGTTCATTTTCTCTCCAATGTCGATTGTTGGTGGCTATGGTGTTTAGAATAGCATGCGCCTCATTAGCAGACTTCTTCAGAAAAGATCCGTTTGCAGATGTGTTTACTAGTGCCTTTGAAGCTTGATCTAATCCACTATAAAAATGCTCCAAAATAATGCAAACAGGGAATCCATGGTGTGGACACTTCCGAACCAGCCTTTAAAATCTTTCCCAAGCTGCATCCAAATGTTCGTTGTAAGATTGTCTAAAAGCAATAATTTCTGCTCTGTACTTGGCATTTTTATTTGAGGGAAAAAAACTTCTCTAAAAATTTCTCTACCAAATCATTCCAAGAGGTGATGGAGTTTGGAGGAAATGAATCCAACCAGGCTTCAACATCTCCCTGCAAAGAAAATGGAAAAAGCTTTAGTTTTAACATATCTTCTGGCGCTCCTATGACTTTAAAAGAATTGCAAACTCTAAAAAATAGCTTAATATGTTTGGGTGGATCTTCATTGGGAAGTCCAGAGAATTGACCCATTGTATTCAACATCTGGAACATCACTGGTTTAAGTTCAAACTGTGGAGCATCGATAGGTGGCTCCAAAATTCCTGGATTTAGTGTCTCGAAAACTGGTAAAGCACCGTTGTTCGGTCAAGGATTTGTTAACCAATTAACTCATCCCCGTAAGTGTAACCCTCCCACTTTCAGATCTCAAAGGCACGGACCAACAGGCTACCGTTAGGAAAGACAACTGTTGGTAATTAGCCTAAGCGATCCTATCCTATTTAGGAGTTTACGGTGTTTCGAATCATATGATCATCAGGCCCTCCGAAGGGATGGTTTCTCCAAGGCAACACGCAGGTGGATCATAGGAATCTCACATTGTGACCTAGGGGTGGAGACCGAGGGATACGTTGACACGCGTCCCGCTCCCACTTACTATGGTCACTTTTCCCATTCACCTTGGTATTGATCCATGCAAACACTTTCCGAAGGGAGGCCGCACTAAAGCGGCATGAAGCCGAGCATGGATCTCACATTGTGAACACACAGGGACGTAGGAGCAAAACTCGATTTAAATCAAGTTTTGAAAATTTCCTCCCACTAAAGTAACCTATCGGGTATTTTAGAATTTGATTAAACCTAGATAAATCTGGCTAAGTCATTTATCTAAGTCTAGTCCTATTATAACTATTATAATAAAACCTAATGTCTAGGTGTATTAAACATTTTTAATTAACCTAGCGACGATATTCTAACATTAACCTGTGACTAATTCAACTCCGGTGATCCAGATTAGTTCCCAAGTAGGAGGTGTTTCGTATACCGTCAACTTAAATACCTCCAATCCTTAGACAGAACATCACTCGTAGAGTTCCCTTATAATCACAGGAATGTTTGTCCTACTTAGTTCATTAAAACTATTTTAAAACTAAGTAAGAATTTCTAATCCTATTAGAAAATGACCTTAGGTCTAATTAATTTTAACTCATTTAAAATTAATTTCATTTTAACCTAAGATCTTATGTGAGCATGCATATCTTGATTATAGATTGACGGTTTCTAATCATAAATTTTAAACTATTTCAAAATTTTAATGATTAGCCTTATAATCATGCATACTATAGTTTAATTCAATTAACAATCATATTCGAATTAATCAAATTTAAACTATACTATTTGCATGGCATGAATAATTAATATAACATTTACATTAATCTATGGATGTATCATGCTCAATGCAACTTTGATTTCCATGTTTAATAAATTAACAATTAATCATTGCCAAAAATGGTACATCATAGTAGCATGCTGCAAACAATTCATTTTTAAATATAACAATTATACTTAAACTATGTAATTGGATGCATCATACTTTTCCATTTTCATGATAATTATATAACTCAACTATATATAAATCAATCGTGAAAATAAAATCATGCATTATCCCATACATCATAATCATATTATAACATACATAATGCATGAGCATGCTTTATAACCTAAGGTGGGATTATAATTTAAATGACATCCACAAAGCATTTAAACAGCAAATAAACCGATTTAATTGGTCCCTAGGATAAATTAAAGCAAAATTACACTAATAAAGCTTTAAATCTATCCTATTACATAATATACAGCTCCAAAACTGGTCCAGAATACACGAACCGACCCGAACCCACTCGAATCGGTCTTGAAAATCTCGAACCGCCCAAGAAACACGTTGAACCGGACCAAACCGGTCCCAACTCAACCCAAACTGCACGAACCAGACCGGACAAGTGGTTGGAATTCACATCTGCACGAAACCCTAACAGTCGTACGAAATCGCGACAGCGTCGAGACGCTTTAAGCATAGCGTCCCGACGCTGGCGCGATTTCAACCGTTCGCTGGGTGAAATCGCGACAGCGTCGGGACGCGCAAGGCCAAGCGTTTGGAACTCGTTTCTGGGCAGAAACAGCGTCTGGAAAATTGATTTGGCCTCGAATTTCATCGTGTTCTTTGCAGATCTTCAACCTATTCTAGACCCGGACTGTACAGACTCGATTGTTATGAATTAATGCCCAAAAACACAGGGGCCCTTACATTTGATCCCATCAAAAAATTCATAAAAACTATGGTCAATTAAACCTAAACAGTTTATCGCAAATTAACATTCATAATGCAAATTAATCTCACCATACAACAAACTGCAAATTTTAATCTATAAGAAAAAATGCAGAGATGGCTCTGATACCAATTGAAGAGATAAAGCTCTATCGCAGCGGAAACAATCATAAGACCACACTGTAATTTTCTCAAGATTAAAATACCATTACAGTTTGCAAACAGATTTTTCAGCAAGGTAAAATACCATTACAGTTTGCAAACAGATTTTTCAGCAAGGTAATCTACTTTAGACATGCTGGAAAACTTATAAAACATGCTGGAAAACTTATAAAACATGCTAGAAATTTTTATAAATCATCTGGATCTAATCTAGATTGGACCCTAATGATCCAAGATCAAGAATTACTTACTTTACGGAAGATCTTGATCGTTTCGCCAAAAATCCTTGAGTTGATAGAAAATTCCAGCAGCAAAAACCTTCCTTTAATGCTGCAAATTACCCACGAACACTACCACGCAGTAGCACTGGTATCCTTACAGGGAAAAATGTTGATTGCTTGTGGGAGCAAGGTAAAAACTGTAGGAATTTTCTTGGGAAGAAAAGTCTTTGTATCGCTAGACAGAAAAAAAGTACGATTGAAAATCAATAGAGAGAGAGATCTTGGAGTAATGACGTTAGAGAGGCTTCAGCGATTAAGCGTGAAAACTGAACCAACTCCCTAAAATAACTCACTCCCAACGTGTACAGGTTATGGGGGAAGAAAAAACTCAATCAGTTACTTTAACTGATTGATGAATATTAATATTAATAAATAATAAATTAATATTAATAATTAATAATAATTAATTTAAAATTTAAACTAATTATTATTTATGTAAATCATATTTTACATAAACATTCCCACATAACCTATAGTTTTAAAGTAATTTAATTAAATCAAATTTAATTAAATTAAATTAAACAAAATATTAATTAATTCTACAATTAATTAATATTATAATTAAATATCATATATTTAACTATATCTCTCTCATATAAACTATAGTATTAATGTACATCAAATGTGCATTAATTATAACCTATAGTTTTAATATGAATCAAATTCATATTTAAGGTTAATATTCGAACATCTTCGAATATTCGATTCTCCCTCAGAATTTTACTTCAATGCCCCTAGTGAGCTACTGGTGGGACCTAATGGACCTACAGATCAGAAGCTCCAACGATATGAGATAAATTGGCTAAATTCACAGTTAACGAATATTGATTAACTTGGTTAATGAGTTTAGCCAATTAATCTCAGATCGTTGGAGCTTCTGATCTGTAGGTCCATTAGGTCCCACCGGTAGCTCACTAACGGTGATGAGGTAAATTTCAAATGGAGAATTGAATATTCGGAGGGGTTCGAATATTAAATTAAAATATGAATTTGATTCATATTAAAACTATAGGTTATAATTAATGCACAATTGATGTACATTAATACTATAGTTTATATGAGAGAGATATAATTAAATATATGATATTTAATTATAATATTAATTAATTGTTGAATTAATTAATATTTTGTTTTAATTTAATTCAATTAAAACTATAGGTTATGTGGAATAATTTATATAAAATTGTTTTTTATAAATGTTATCAAATTAAATGGTGATTTAATTTAATTAAATTAATTAATAACTTAATTAATTTAATTATTAATCAATTAACGTTACTGATAGGCTTTTTCAACCCACTAACCAAGGGTGATGCACGATGGAGAGGGTTTTTAGGAAGGGTTGGGTATTCTTCCGTAATCTCAAATTTTGGTTCCTCATTCCATCGTGTGATCAGATTGAAACCCCAAAAGAATTCTCTCTCAACCTTTCTAGCTCTTTGCGTTTTTTCTTTAGTAACACAGAGACCAAAATCTCTCAAGAAAATTCCCTAGAACTTTTCCTTGTTCCATAAGCAATCAACGTGTTTTACCGTGAGAATACCGATGCAATTTCACAAAATCCAGCAAGAAGGAACCTTGGAGGTTGTTATTTTTCCTGTAAACTTTTGAGAAAAAGGCGAAATTTGATCAAGATTTCTACAGTAGTAAGTGGTTTCTTGATCCCTTGCCTAATAGGGTTTGCATCTAGATTAGGTCTAGGTTATTTTATGGTATTCAGCATGTTTTATAATATTTTTCCAGCACTTATAATAGTTATTTACTGCTGTGAATGATTTTGCCAACGTATCGGTATTCCGATCGTTGTTTTATTTGAGTTAGGTCTCTTAAATCTTCTGCTGCCTAGGGTTTTTATCCCTATTAACATTCATTCTAATTATAACATGCATTCATAAAGCATAAATAATTAAACCACACTGAAATGGATCAGTTTTGGCAACTCAAGGAATGAAATAACTATATTATTACAAATAATAATCAATAAATGTGTTGTGAAGCTCCTAGGAACCTCGAACTAGCTCGAACCGGCTTGAAATGGACCGAACCGGACCTCCAAGGGCTGAAACATCATTGAACTGGACCAAACAGGTTTGAACCGGCCAGGAAGCATCGAACCGAACCGGACCGCTTTTGGAAAAATTGCGCACCTTCTTTGAAAACTCATCAGCGTCGCGACATTGATGCGACACGAAGCCCCCTGTTCTTCGGCCAACATGAGTTCTTCGTCTTCTTTCGATCAATTACAACACTAAATGGACTCTAATGACTCTAAAAAAATTACAGACTCTTCTCAACACATTAATGCTCATATACATGTGAGCAATAATAATTTCATCAGCAAATTGAAAAGAAAAAAAATTGCCAAAACCGTAATATATCCATTTCAACACCCATGCAAATTCATTTTCAAAATGCTACCCACCATGATCAAAATAATGTAAATCAGGTGCCCAAATCCTGCTCTGATACCAATTGAAGGTGTTAATATCTAACATGCGGAAGCAATTTTGGATCTTAGGTACATAATTTCATCAATTTGATCATACAAAGCATGTTGTCCAAAAGGGGAAAAACAGTGACAGTGAGTACCAGCCTCTTTGATCTTGAAATTGAACGAATTGGTTGGTTGTTTTTCCTCACCAACTTGTCACGAATCACCACTTGATCTTCTTTGCTATTCTCAGGCCTTTGGAACAGATTGTGGGATCCTCTAGTGATGGAATTTGAGAGGGAAAGAGCTTGAAACACAAGCTTAAGAGACGTTTGAGTTCATGAGCTTGAGGTGGGATTTTGGCAGCCTAACACTATTGAATTCCAGCCTCATTTCTTTAGCATTCTAACCTCCATTTATCGAGGAAACATACTAAGAAAATGCACCAAAATTTGACAACAAATGATCCCAAAATTAAGTGGGATTTGGTGGGTTAGTGAGGGGGAGTGCATGGGTTTAGTCACCATGCACTCCACCTCCTAAAATTCAATTTTATTTTGAATTTTCATCATTCAAACAAAATTGAATTTAATTAAATTAATTCAATAATTTATAATCTGAAAATTTTAATCTAAAATTTGAATTTTCAATTTTTAAATTTATTCAAAATTAATTTAAAATAATTATTAATTAAATAATCAAATATATAATTAATTTAATATCTAATATTAAATTAATATTTTGCTACCAATCCCGATCATTTTTGAAATGTTATTTTCCAACCATGAGTCTTTATTCACGTGTTCGATATTTAAATCATATTTAAATATATTAAACTCTCAAAATTAGGTTTAACCAAAACCCGACATGTCGGTAATATCCAATATGACCGACCATTTTCCCTAAACTGAATTTGAACTTATTCTAATTCCTTCCATCATATTGTTCCAAAGTTTATTCATTAAGCTAGCAAGGGGACCTAATGGACCTACAGATCATGGGCTCAAACGGTTCGAGGTTTAACTGGTTAAACTCTTTTAACCTAGTTAACCAACATCCGTTAACTACCGGGTCACTCCACTATAGCCTAGTAGTTTAACTCCCCTCACTGTAGATATATTTTCGTCCACTCGATATAACCATGATTAGTAAGTCAATCTTTCACAGGTCGTTCGTAACTATAGTCAGGTCAAAAGGTCCGTTTTACCCTATAGCACTTCTTGATTCCTTAAGTCAACTAGTCCTCTAATGAACAATTTGTTTATGGTCCTACTACTAAACAGAGTTCCTCTCGGGCCAATGAGAGGGTGGGGCCCCTTGTTCAAGCCTCGGAGTCAGCGCTTAAGGGAACAACCTTTCTACTATCCCTGATTCAAGTAGGAGTGATATTCATCTTGCAATACTAAGTCACCAGCTATTCATCTAGTCTTATCCCCAAAATGGTAGGCTTATTGTGCGGCAATGTTTGGTCACTCTCACCCATGCAAATCGAAGGATAATCTCAAAGACATAGGAGTTCATAGTAAGCTCAGGATTAAAATCGAGTTACCTAGGTCATCCCATGAAATAGTCAGTCTTAACAGTAAAAGGCGTTATAAAGTAAGAGTGACTCATTTCTTGGTCCGATCTTGTGTAAACTTCTTTTACACAAGTTTACACAAGATGCCCCTACTCGCATGTCTCTACATGATCGATCTAAGATCACATCGTTTGCCTTGTTCGCAAAGTAGGTCGCATCCATAGTGTCACCAGGATAAGGTACCCAACCTTCTCCCTATACTATAGACCATTTAGGTTATATACTAGAACTTGATCACTATCCATATTCATAATATAGATCGAGTATTTCATATTATAACCATGGATGTTTATCTATTGGATTTAGAGTATATAAACAAACAATTCACTAAATAACATCTTTATTGCAAAATGATTACAAACTTTGAGTTTTAGGACATAAAACCCAACAAATCAAAGGATAATTCGGAATAAACAGGAGTTCATAGTTAGCTCAGGATTAAGATCGACTTACCTAGGTCATTGCATGAGATAGTCAATTTCATCAGTAAACAACGTTATAAAGTGAAAGTGACTTATCTCGCGGTCTGATCTCTATACAAACTCATTGCATATGATGTCGTCACTCACATGTCACCACATAAACAATTTAGGATCACATCGTGTGTACTAAATAAAAAGTGAGCCGCATCGATAGTGTACCCAGGATAAGGTACTCAACTCTATCCCTATATTATAGACCGTTTAGGCTATTTACTTGAACTTGATCCACTTTTATGTCACTACATAAAGTTCAAGTATTCATAATATAGTCAGAGTTTCTTAGTTTATTGGATTTGTGGTTAATTAGGCAAGATAAACGTAAATAATCAATAACCGTTTTCTTACATGGAGACTTGACAGAGGTGATTTACATGCAACAACCAACTGGTTTTATAGAAAAGGGAAGTGAGCAGAAGATATGTCGTTTAACTAAGTCTCTATGTGGTTTAAAGCAAGCACATAGACAATGGTATTTAAAATTTGACTCATTCATTGTCTCATGCGGCTTTAAAAGAAGTAATTTAGATCATTGTGTCTATTACAAGCATGTGAATGATTGTTCCTCCATTCATCTTTTGTTGTATGTTGATGATATGTTGCTAGCAAGTGATGATAGATCTCAGATTGATTTACTCCAAGAACAATTAAAGGGGAAGTTTGAAATGAAAGATTTCGGTGGAGCTAAAAAAGTTTCTAGGAATTGATATTCAGAGCAATAAAAGTTTGGGAACTCTAAATTTTTCTCAAAGGTCATATTCACTCAGAATGCTTAAAAGGTTTGGCACGATTGATTGTAAACCTGTTAATACTCCTCTAGCATGTCATTTCAAACTGTCTTTTAGTCAATCTCCACAAAATGAGTCTGAAAAGAAAGAAATGGAGTCTATTTTGTATTCAAATGTTGTTGGGAGCCTGATGTATTTAATGGTATGTACTAGGCTAGACTTAGCTCATAGTTTAAGTGTAGTTACTAGATATATGAGCAATCCTGGCAAATATCATTGGTCTGTTGTTAAATGTCTTCTCAGGTATGTAAAAGGCACTGTTTCATATGGTTTAAATTACTCTGTTGATGCTAGAACTGATAAATTGTTTAGTTGGTTTTGTTGACGTTGACTATGCAGCAGACCATGATCGGAGAAGGTCACTTTCAGGGTTGGATTTTACTTTTTGGGGGAATACTATCAGTTGGTGTTCAACCTTGTAATTTGTAGTGCCACTTTCAACCACAGAGTCAGAATATATGGCTTTGACAGAGGCGTTCAAAGAAGCTCTATGGTTGATGGAATTGTTGGGTGAACTACATATATCCTTTAATGACAGTGCATTTGTGTTTTGTGACAGCCAAAGTGTTGTGTACCTATCAAAGAACTAGACATACCACGAGAGGACAAAGCACATAGACGTGCGCTATCATTTCATCAAAGATATATTAGCCGATGGGAAAGTGAAACTCGAGAATATCTCAAGTATTGAAAATGCAGTGAATGCCTTCACCAAGAGTCTTCCTGCGCATAAACTGGAGAGTTGTCTTAAAGCTCTCTGAATTGGTACCTGTTGATTGAAAGTGTACCAAAGGCCATCTCTGTACTGAGTTTATATAAGACCTTTGAAGAGAGGTGGGGATTGTTAGAAGTTGCCAACTTATCACAGACAAAGATTCAACGAAGAAGTTATTTAACCAGTCAGCTCCAACTTGGAATCAATTTACCCAACTCACCAATTCAGCAAGGCGCTAAAAAATGGCTCGATAGAACCTTCTATTCCAAATGTTGTGGGTTCTGAAGGTTGTTCAATTTATCAGAGTTAGTTAGAGTGTTGAAAGGGAGAGGGGGATCCTGTATAAAACTATTTGTACTTTCATGAGCTGATTGTGAGTGTGAGCAATTGGTTAATCGAGAAATTAAGAGGCAAACATGTGAGTGAGGGTCTTGTATCGAGGGTATACTTTTCTCTTCTAGTTTTTGCTTTCACCGGAGCTTGGAGTCGTTCATTGTCTGATGACCAGTGATTGGTCATTGTAGGGGTAAAATCCCCACGCAGCGAAAGCAAATTCAAAGATCCAACTCTACATTTAATTAGCGAATAAAATACCAGTACAGTTGGCAAATTATATAGCAAGAATTAACACTTAATCTACTGCAATTTGGGCTAGAAGCATGCATTGATCTATTTAGAATCCTATTCTAAATTAAAATCACAAAGAAGAAAGTTCTTTTTTTCAAACCTACGTTGTGACTTGATCGAATTTTCTCAACACCTTGGATGAAATTCACAAACATTCTTCTCTGCCAAATCTCCACAATTAGCACCAAATCCAAGCAACACCACCAAAAGAGATCCATTGATATGACTCTGAGGAAGCTTAAGGCAGTGAGAATTGTGGGATTCTCTATACTTTTGCAAGGGATTGGAGAATTCTAAGAGAGAGAGAGCTATTTTCTTTCAGTTATACTTCAGAGAAAAAAAATTGAGAGAGAGCTTCACGCCAGAGAAAACTCCCTAGCGTATAGGTCGGTTATGGGGAGTAGACCAGATACTTTCTCATCCATTGACACGTATATCAGTTAATATAAATGGTCGTACATTTAATTTAATTTAAATAAAACAAATTAATTAAATTTATTTCATTAATTAATCAAATAACCATTAATTGATTAATTAAATAAATAGAAAATAATTAAATCATCATTTAAATCATATTTAAATGAGTATTTCCCACCTAACCTATAGGCAAGGATTATGAAAATTGTTTCTACAAAAAAAAAAAAAAAAAGAAATATTGAGATTATATACCTATGTACAAAGCATAAGTTAAGTTTGCATATGTATATATATAAAAGAGCCCATTAAAAAAAAAAGAGAGGAAAAAAAGGAGCATGAAGAAAAATAAAGTTAAAAGATATTTAAAAAAAAAAGACTTAGAAAGTTAAAAAAAAACAAAAAAAATAAGCAAAAAAATAAACAAATTAAAGAACTTAACAAAAAAAAAAGGTAGAAAATAAGAGAAAAAATGCAAAGAGATAAAAAAAAAGTCAAAAAATATGAAAAAGAAAATAAGTAAATAAATAAGTTAAATTAAATTTTAGGTCCACTTTGATTTATGTCCCTTTTCTTAAATTTTTTTTTTCAATTTAATTTAACTTATTTATTTACTTATTTTCTTTTTCATATTTTATTGAATTTTTTTTATCTCTTTGCATTTTTTCTCTTCTTTTCTACCGTTTTTTTTTTTCAGTTCTTTAATTTGTTTATTTTTTTGCTTTTCTTCTTTTTTTTTTTTTTTTTTTTTTTTTTTTTTTTAACTTTCTAAATCTTTTTTTTTTTAAATATCTTATAACTTTATTTATTTTATTTTTCTTTCATGCCCCTTATTTTTTCTCTCTTTTTTTTAATGGGCTCTTTTATATATATACATATGCAAACTTAACTTATGCTTTGTACATATGTATATAATCTCAATATTTCTTCTTTTTTTTTTTTTTTTGTAGAAACAATTTTCATAATCCTTGCTTATAGTCCATAAAGGTAAATTCTCAAAATAACCCGATATTGACTATTTTCAATTTTCCATAGGCTTCCAACATCCTTTATTTAATTTGATTTGATGTTTTTTTTTTCTATTTGTCTCTTTTTTTTTCTTTGAATGAAAGAAGCTTGACTTGGAGACTTGAAGAATATATATATATATATACTTTGACTGCCTTTTGCCCCAATTCGAGAGACAAACTCTAAGTAATCCTCCTTTTCTTTTTTATATATTTTTTTTCTTAACATTCATTTTTTTTTAATTAACACCACATCGTCAACATTCCAATTGCAGGAACAAAGTTTCCATTCACCAAAAGGTAAATTAAGCGAACGTTTTTTTTTTTTGTAGTGTTGTTTTTTTATTTGCAGGTACAACGTTTTTCAATGAGTACAAGGACATGTTCCTTGGACTTTTGTCGTTGTCACGTCTTTGAGCATGAGTACAAGCACATGCTCTTTAGACTTTTGCCACTGCCACGCCTTTCAGCAAGAGTATGTTCCTTGGACTTTTGTCGCTGCCACGTCTTTCAGCATGAGTACAATGACACGTTTCTTGGACTTTTGTCGTTGCCACGTCCTTCAGCATGAGTACAAGAACATGTTCCTTGGACTTTTCCTGCTGCCACGTCTTTCAGCATGAGTACAATGACACGTTCCTTGGACTTTTGCTGCTGCCACATCTTTCAACATGAGTACAAGGACATATTCCTTGGACTTTTGTCGTTGTCACGTCTTTCAGCATGAGTACAAAGACAATTGACGTCTTTGAACTCTTGTTATGACGTTTCGCAACATTAGTCTTAGGAAATTTTCCTTGAAGCATTATTATTATTATCATTTTTAACTTATCTTCGTAAAAGTCTTATCCTTTTGACTTGTGTTAACTTTCATTTCTTTAAATTTTGCAGAATCATAGTGTGCTTTGTAGAACATATCGTCTCTGAAAAGACGTACCTCGTTCTCCTAAAAGACAACAATCAACTCATATGAAGCGGACTCAGCTTCTTAGTAGAAGAGCCTAAGACTGGACGTCTTGCAGCCCAATGACCCCACCACTAAATTTGCATACCATTTCTGATTGGTCCATAGAGAGGCCTCTAGACCAAGATTCTAAGGCTTGGTTTCTAGAATCTTCAATCCATACACAAAATCGTAATCGGCATCCAGAGGTGACGTTTGAGTGCCGAATAATTGATGGATCAGTTCGTTGGGAATCCACCTTGAAAATTTCAAGCGAATTTCTTTTCATTCCTCGCTATTGGGAGTGGTTGAAATTTTTCGTTGGTCGGAATGAAGAGGTGCTTAAGACTGCTCATTTATTGGAGGCAGTGGTGGCTTCCCTTTACACTTACGATCGAAATAACGATATAGTTCGGGCTTTTTGTGAAGCTTGGTGTCCTGCAACCAATACACTTCATACTCGTGCGGGAGAACTTTCAATTTCCCTATGGGACCTTTGGACATTTGGGGGTCTGCCCATCAGAGATAGATTTTATGACGAAGTTATACCTAGCTTTAAAGAGTTAACTGGGTCCAACAACCAGGCAAAACATTTTCCAAAAAGTTGCGAACACCTTTTCCATGCATTCTACTTGCTTAGCGCTTCAAGAACTGATCATTCTCATGTTCCAATCAGCTCATGGACTTCTTTTTGGTTCAAGGGTGAACAGAGGTACGCAAAGTCTCCTCAACGGAGACCCAAGAAGACCTCTCGCCCTAACACAACTCATAACCCAGACGACACAAATATCAAGCATCACGAGTGGTTAGATGAGAAGAACAACTTGTTTCACGAGCTAAAGTTTGACATGAAACACAGAGACCAGACATACTTTGCGACTTTTTTATCTTGCTAGCTTTGCGCCTTTGTATTTCTCCAAGGGAATACTAACCACATTCATCCTAGTGTTTTTAAGGTTGTCAGCTTAATGGCTGAGGGGAAAACTTTCAGTCTTGCAGTCTTTGTCCTTGTCAACATCTACCACGGGTTAGGCAAAGTTTCCCATGCTTCTGTTTCAGTTGGACGCATAGATGCTTCTCTCCCCGTGCATTACATTTTTTGTTGGCTCGCCCTATATTTTGGTACCAATAATAAGACTCCAGCGAAAGTTCGAGGTCATAGCATGGTTGACTTTTCCGGCGAAGGTGGAGCTATATATATTTTGATGAGCTCGAGGCTCGCGAATTGATCCATGGGGGTACATCCATATCATGTTACACGAACCTTAGTAGGAACAAAAACGAGACATAAAGTATGAAAAGATTACGAAATTCATACCTTCTTCCTAGTTCGCGAGCCTTCGCTCATGCTATCTGTCAGCGCGATGTAAAGATTCATTAGTTATCGAACCCTACAACCCCTACTGATTCGGCCGCCAGTTTGGCTTTTACCAAGACATACCTAATGACTTAGGTGAAGTTTTGTCCCTAGTCACATTGGAAAGCATTTTACACCACTAGCGGGTTTACCTGCGAACCAATGCGGAGTTTCAAATATTTTTTTCAGCTCGTACATTGAATCCTCAAGACCATGTCACTTCACGTTATCAAAGTTGGTGGTCTGAAAAGTATGAAATTACCTAGGGGACGGTATAAGTAAGCTGGTTGACAGTATCATTCCCTCTTGAACCCAACCTAAGCTACCTAAAAAAGGCAACTTTAAATTTGGGGGAAAAGAACTCCGCCTGCTCAAGGTTGCCAGATCTTTAGACGATTCAACTAAAGAAGAGAGTCAAAACAGCACTGGAGATCGACACTGGAAAAGAGCCAAAAGACCTAAGAAAGCTTCTGATCTCGATGACAAGTCCATCAAGAGTGCCTCTAATACTTCACAAACTCCTGACAACACCGAGACTTTGGTTGAACAACCCCCTTTTTTTTCTTTTTTTTTTTACTTATACCATCTTTTATTTTTCTTGTGCAACTTCCTTTAAATGACCATGTTCAAGAAGAGGAAGAATGTTCGAGCGAGCAATCTTTGACAAGTCCTGATGCTTTTGCTTCTTCTATGAAGAACTTCGAAAGCTCTCATGCATCCTCGAGCAAACAAGTCGTGAATTCGTCTTCTCGTTCTACCGAGAAAGTCCCCCGACATACTCATGAGAAAGTGGTTGCCCCAGTTTTTGAAGCTTCTCAGTTCTATGCTGATGATGTAATTTCCAACTTTCGACGACAAGCTATTGTATCCATATGGACAAGCATACAACAGAAGATTGTACGCACCTCTTTTGAAGATGTTGCTAGCCTTGAGCACCTTGAACAAGAATCTCACAAGATCTTCGATGTAATGGCAGAGGCCACCACGAACAACTTGAAACCTCTACAAGAATTTGTAGGCAACTACTTCAAGAAAGTGCGAGAATTCAATGGATTACAATCTTCGTTCTCTACTCACCTGACCCCATCTAGTAGGGATAGTCAGTTGGAGGAAAAGAAGCTCCATTTAGAGAAGGCTCTGTCTACCGAAGGTCGTGTTGTTGAGGAGAAAGATGCACTTCAAAAACAACTTACTCGCTCTGTCTCAGAGGTTGCAGATCTAAAGACCAAGGTTGCAGAACTAGAGGTCAAGTTAACAGTTGCAGAGACCAAGGTAAAAAGCCTTTCCAATTCAGTCTCTGAAAAGGAAAATGACTTAACTCATGAAAAACTTGCAGTTTCAAAAATACGTGAAGAGATTAGTGACATCGAGTGTGCTCCCACCGTCAGTGCTTTAGAAGTTCGCACCCTAGCGACACTTCGCGGGCTTTTGGAGAGTACTTGTGACGATCTGAAAGCACTTCAACGGAATCCTTAATTCATGGTCCCTTTAGTTTATCCTAAGCTTTTTCTCATGTGTAGGAAAATTTTTACACATTCTTTCAATTCGTTGTATTAGACATTTTTTTTTTCAATTCATTGTATTAGACATTTCTTTTTTTTTTTTTTTTTTTTTTTTTTTGAAATAAAGACATTTCTACTTTATTTATGCCTTAATAAAAATTTAGAATTTTATTTACAACATGGATTTTTTTTTGCTTCGACTGAACTTAAGTTTTTTTCTTAAGCTGCCTACGTACCCTTCAAGTGGGAAGGGATCAAGTCATAACGTAGTTCAATATACAAATTTTTTTTTAGGTCGTTCACCTTTTTAACTCATGCGGGCCAGGAGTATCATGCAGTTTATACTCTTATAATAAGGAGTATTACATTTTACGCATAAAACTTTTTAAGAAACTTGCCATTTATCGGGCCTATTCTTAATCCGTCTTAATCCGTCTTTGTTCACAATCTTGTAAGCTCCGTTGTGTAGACTTCTTTGACGACGTAGGGTCCATCCTATTTAGAAACTTATATTTTTTGCCCAAACTAATTGACATTTTCTTACATTCTTGCAGGGACAGATTACTTCTCAAGATGGTCTGAAGTTGTCGCATTGAAAGAAGCCAAGAAAGAAAATGTTGTGGATTTCATCCGAACTCATATAATCTATCGGTATGATATCTCTCATCGTATTGTGACAGATAATGGAAGACAATTCTCCAACGGCCTAATAGATAAGTTGTGTGAGAAGTTTAACTTCAAGCAATACAAGTTCTCTATGTACAATGTCGCAGCAAATGGGTTGGCAGAAGCATTCAATAAGACGCTGATAACTTATTGAAGAAAGTAATCTCCAAAACAAAGAAAGATTGGCAAGAAAAGATCGGTGAAGTGTTGTGGGCTTACCGAACTACTCATCGCGCTCCTACAGGAGTCACCTTATTCTCTCATCTATGGGGTAGAAGTTGTGCTCCCGTTAGAAAGAGAGATTCCCTCATTGAAGATGGTCGTCCAAGAAGGATTGACAACAGAAGATAATGCTAGGTTGCGCCTTTAAGAGTTAGAAGCACTTGATGAAGGGAGGTTAGAGACTCAACAAACATTGGAATGTTACCAAGCGTGAATGTCTAAAGCCTTTGATAAGAATTTGAAGTTTCGATCATTTCAAGTTGGTGATCTTGTAATCGTTGTTCGAAGACCCATCATCACGACACGACACACAGGGAACAAATTCACACCTAAATGGGATAGATCCTACGTCGTCAAAGAAGTCTACACAAACGGAGCGTACAAGATTGTGGACAAAAACGGATTAAGAATAGGCCTGATAAATGACAAGTTTCTTAAAAAGTTTTATGCATAAAATGTAATACTCCTTATCGTAAGAGTATAAACTACATGATACTCCTGACCCGCATGAGTTAAAAAGGTGAACGACCCAAAAAAAAATTGTATATTGAACTACGTTATGACTTGATCCCTTCTCACTTGAAGGGTACGTAGGCAGTTTAAGAAAAAAACTTAAGTTCAGTCGAAGCAAAAAAAAATCCATGTTGTAAATAAAATTCTAAATTTTTATTAAGGCATAAATAAAGTAGAAATGTCTAATACAATGAATTGAAGAAAAAAAATGTCTAATACAATGAATTGAAAAAAAAAAATCTAATACAACGAATTGAAATAATGTGTAAAAAAATTTCTGCACATGAGAAAAAACTTAGGATAAACTAAAGGGACCATGAATTAAGGATTCCATTGAAGTGCTTTCAGATCGTCACGAGTACTCTCCAAAAGCCCGCGAAGTGTCGCTAGGGTGCGAACTTCTAAAGCACTGACGGTGGGGGCACACTCGATGTGACTAATCTCCTCACGTATTTTCAAAACTGCAAGTTTTTCATGAGCTAAGTCCTTTTCCTTTTTAGAGACTGAATTGGAAAGGCTTTCTACCTTGGCCTCTGTAATTGTTAACTTGGCCTCTAGTTCTGCAACCTTGGTCTTTAGATCTGCAAACTCTGAGATAGAGCGAGCAAGTTGTTTTTGAAGTGCATCTTTCTCCTCAACAACACGACCTTCGGTAGACAAAACTTTCTCTAAATGAAGCTTCTTTTCCTCCAACTAACTATCCCTACTAGATGGGATCAGGTGAGTAGAGAGCAAAGATTGTAATCCATTGAATTCGCACACTTTCTTGAAGTAGTTGCCTGAGGTTTCAAGTTGTTCGTGGTGGCTTCTGCCATTACATCGAAGATCTTGTGAGATTCTTGTTCAATGTGCTCAAGGCTAACAACATCTTCAAAAGAGATGCGTACAATCTTCTGTTGTATGTTTGTCCATATGGATAAAGCAGCTTGTCATCGAAAGTTACATCATCAGCATAGAACTCAGAAACTTCAAAAACTGAGGCAACCACTTTCTCATGAGTATGTCGGGGGACTTTCTCGGTAGAACGAGAAGACGAATTCACGACTTGTTTGCTCGAGGATGCATGAGAGCTTCCGAAGTTCTTCACATAAGAAGCAAAAGCATCAGGACTGATCAAAGATTGCTCGCTCGAACATTCTTCCTCTTCTTGAACATGGTCATTTAAAGGAAGCTGCATAAGAAAAATACAAGAGGGTCTAAGTCAAAAAAAAAAAAGGGTTGTTCAACTAAAGTCTTAGTGTTGTCAGGAGTTTGTGAAGCATTAGAGGCACTCTTGATGGACTTGTCATCGAGATCAGAAGCTTTCTTGGGTCTTTTGGCTCTTTTCCAGTGTCGATCTCCAATGTTGTTTTGACTCTCTTCTTCAGTTGAATCGTCTAAAGATCTGGCAACCTTGAGCAGACGGAGTTCTTTTCCCCCAAATTTAGAGTCGCCTTTTTTAGGTAGCTTAGGTTGGGTTCGAGGGGAAATGATACTGTCAACCAACTTACTTATGTCGTCCCCTAGGTAATTATCATACTTTTCAAACCACCAACTTCGATAACGTGAAGTGACATGGTCTTAAGGATTCAATGTACGAGCTGGAAGAAATATTTGAAACTCCGCATTGGTTCGCAGGGAAACCCACCAGTGATGTAAAATGCTTTCCAATGTGACTAGGGGCAAAACTTCTCCTAAGTCATTAGGTATGTCTTGGTAAAAGCCAAACTGGCGACCGAATCGATAGAAGTTGTAGGGTTCGATAACTAATGAATCTTTACATCGCGCTGACAGATAGCATGAGCGAAGGCTCGAGAAATAGGAAGAATGTATGAATTTCGTAAATTTTCATACTTTATGGTCTCGTTTTTTTCTACTAAGGTTCGTGTGTATGATAT
The DNA here is from genome assembly GCA_036850905.1 of Luffa acutangula. NCBI lineage: Eukaryota > Viridiplantae > Streptophyta > Magnoliopsida > Cucurbitales > Cucurbitaceae > Luffa > Luffa acutangula. Next base: position 38,781,423 of record CM072097.1, on the reverse strand, counting down.
GGATGCACCCCATGAATCAATTCGCGAGCCTCGAGCTCATCAAAATATATAGTTCCACCTTCGTCGGAAAAGTCAACCATGCTACGACCTCAAACTTTCGAGTCTTATAATTGGTACCAAAATAATGGGCGAGCCAACCAAAAATGTAATGCACAGGGAGATAAGCATTTATGCGTCCAACTGAAACAGAAGCATTGGAAACTTTGTCTAACCCGTGATAGATGTTGGCAAGGATAAGAACTGCAAGAATGAAAGTTTTCCCCTCAGTCACTAAGTCGACAGCCTTAAAAACACTAGGACGAATGTGGTTAGCATTCCCTTGGGGAAACACAAAGGCACAAAGCCAACAAGATAAAAAAGCCGCCAAGTATGTCTGGTCTCTGTGTTTCATTTCAATCTTTAGCTCGTGAAACAAGTTGTTCTCTTCATCTGATCACTCGTGACGCTTGATATTTGTGTTGTCTGGGTTATGAGTCGTGTTAGGACGAGAGGTCTTCTTGGGTCTCCGTTGAGGAGGCTTTGCATACCTTTGTTCACCACCCTTGAACCAAAAGGAAGTCCAAAAGGTGATTGGAACATGGGAATGGTCAGTTCTTGAAGCGCTAAGCAAGTAGAATGCATGGAAAAGGTGTTCGCAACTTTTTGGAAGATGTTTTATCTGGTTGTTGGACCCAATTAACTCTATAAAGTTAGGAATAACTTCCTCATAAAATCTACCTCTGATGGACAGACCCCCAAATGTCCAAAAGTCCCATAGGGAAATTGAAAGTTCTCCCGCACGAGTATGAAGTGTATTGGTTGCAGGACACCAAGCTTCACAAAAAGCCTGAATTATATCGTTATTTCGATCGTAAGTGTAAAGGGAAGTCACCACTGACTCCAATAAATGAGCAGTCTGAAGCACCTCTTCATTCCGACCAACGACAAATTTCTACCACTCCCAATAGCGAGGAATGAAAAGAAATTCGCTTGAAATTTTCAAGGCAGATTCCCAACGAACTGATCTATCAATTATTCGGTGCCCTAACGTCACCTCTGTATGTCGATTAGGATTTTGTGTATGGATTGAAGATTCTAGAAACCAAGTCTTAGAATCTTGGTCTAGAAGCCTCTCTACGGACCAATCAGAAATGGTATGCAAATTTAGTGGTGGGGTCATTGGGCTGCAAGACGTCCAGTCTTAGGCTCTTCTACTAAAAAGCTAAGTCCGCTTCTTCTAGGTTGATTGTTGTCTTTCAGGAGAACGAGGTACGTCTTTTCAAAGACGGTATGTTCTACAAAGCACACCATAATTCTACAAAATTTAAAGAAATGAAAGTTAACACAAGTCAAAAGAATAAGATTTTTACGAATATAAGTTAAAAATGATAATAATAATAATAATAATGCATCAAGGAAAATTTCCTAGGACTAATGTTGCAAAACGTCATAACAACAAGAGTTCAAAGACGTCAATTGTCCTTTTACTCATGCTGAAAGACGTGGCAGCGGCAAAAGTCCAAGGAACATGTCCTTGTACTCATACTGAAGGACGTGGCAGCGGCAAAAGTCCAAGGAACATGTTCTTGTACTCATGTTGAAGGTCGTGACAACGGCAAAAGTCCAAGGAACATGTCCTTGTACTCATGCTGAAAAACGTTGTACCTGCAAATAAAAAAACAACACTACAAAAAAAAATCGTTCACCTAATTTACCTTTTGATGAATGGAAATTTTGTTCCTGCAATTGGAATGTTGACGATGTGGTGTTAATTAAAAAAAATGAATGTTAAGAAAAAAATATATAAAAAAGAAAATAATACATGTTTTTCTTTTGACTTGTATTAACTTTCATTTTTAAAAATTGCAAGCCAATAATTTATTTTTGGGAAAAAAGAGCTAATAATATTCTAAAAAGTATTCACAAGAAAAACCAAGAACATGACATTATTATCCTTAGCTTCATACTCCTACCCCCCCCCCCCCCATCACCCAAAAAAAACCATATCTCCCTACTACCATTTGATAATCATACAGTTTGTTTATATATTATATATATTAAAAAAGATTGTTTAGTTAAAAAATATATATATATATTAGTTTGTAATCTATGTTAAATTGCAAGTAGTTTTGAATTTAAAAACAAATAGGATGGACCCAACAGACAAATTTCAACATTTGCTAAACTAAGAAAAAGATAGAAATGTGTAATAAGAGACCAAGTACCAAGCACTTTATAACATATCAAAGTTATAAAGTGGTTGGTACTTTCCTCTATCCTCTCTTCCGACCCTCACTAATGCTAGTTTTTCATCCTTGCTTAGCTTTCTCCGGATATGAACCTACCCCACCATATCGATTCGAGTTAAACATTGAGCAACCGAAAGTTATATGGTAGAAATACTATCATCTCAGAACAACGATATAACTAGCATTTGCGATTAGACTAGTACTTATCCAGTTAACAAGTAGGGTACCTCGAACTTGGCAGGATTCACTCGCTTTGTACTCAATTCTTCAGTATTTGAAATCTTAAATGCAGAACCATTTCTCAGCAACCCATGTTGAGTCAAAGCATCTTTGGCTGCTTTCTTTGCCTAACAATTACCCAAAATGTTAATTACTCAGTACGATGTATTTGTATTTGAAAATTATGAATTTTATTTCCAAAAAGTTATGAAGCCGCCTGGAGAATGCACAAGATTACCTGTAATTCCTTGATCCTTTGGATGTCTTCATTGGAAAGAATGCCGTCAGTTGATCCTAACGTTTTTCCTACGACTTTGCCACTTAATTTCTTCAATGCTCGAAGGCTTGAATCGCAAGTAACAAGTTGTTGGTCAAAACCAGAACGTTTCCTTTTCTTCAGCATAAAATTTCTAGGACTAGTTCCAGCATCCATTGAACCAGTTTCAACAATCTCATCTGAGATACTCTCTTTGTTGTGCTTTGCCTCTTGTTCTTCATCACTATCTTCGTCCTCCTCATCTATCTCCAATTCCAGCTCTCTAGAATTGCAGCCACTTTTGTCATCATCTGTAAAATTATTGAAATCAACTTCAACAGTTGAATCGACATCACAGGGGATCTGATTCTCTCCATCACTAGAATCAACCATTTGATCAAGGTCGTCACCAAATCCACTAGCAATAGGCTCACTGTTTTCATCGCCAGTGTCGTTGTCATCCCCATATCCACTGTCACTATTGCCATCATCATCCTGTTGTAGTAACTCGGTACCAGGAATATCGCATACTACAGATACTTCCCCGTAAGCATTCGGTCTTGCCTTTGGATTAGTAGAACGGCCACGATCCTTCTTACCCAGGAAGGATGGGAAAATCTACAAATAGAGAAGTTGTCAGCCTTCTGTCTCACTACGAACGCACTATTAAAAATGGAGAGAACTTGTCAAATTTTTATATGTATACCGATTGAAATGATGCAATAAGTGATTGCGCAGCTCCGGAAGCTGCCTTGTCACGAGAATTCTTGTACAACGCAAGATCTTGTAGCAAATCTTTTGTCATTAACTAGTTGGCAAGGATAAAAGATTACTATTAAAACGAGTTACCGAAAGCACAAAAAATATCAATAATAATAATTGCATTACATGACACATGATAGAATCTTATAGTATAAAAAATGTTGGTAAGTTAATCTACATCCAGTCCAGTACAAAATAGAGAACATATTAAGGTATAGTATTTGATTTCGCCAAAAAAAAAAAAAAAAAAAAAAAAAAAAAAAAAAAAAAACCAGAAGTTCACATCATATCAAAATAAGTGTATAAATACACGAATAATAAATTCAAGAAAACATAAAATGAAGGCATGCAATACATAGAAAGAGTTCAAGAATATTGAAGAAACGGTAAATCACATAAAATACTCATTATAACATCTAGGTAATGAAAGTTACCAAAGGCATTCGTTCACATATATGGGTTACTGCATTGAGCCCAACCACAATGGCCTGAAAAAGAACAATAGAACTTTGAGTTTGAGTTCACTAAGTTGATAGGATCAATATAAAACACTGTTAATTAAACAAACACCTATGTTCGTGAACGATCGTGCACAAATTGATTTACAATCTGTTTGAACAATGGTTCAACAGCATCAGGAGGAACCTGAATCGAAAAAAGAAGCTTAAATTACTTATAAAGAAATAACTGAGTTCAAGAAAAGAGTATGACTGACTGTAAAATCATACAAATCAACAAATAAAATTTATAATTGCAAGTTTCTATTGTAGCAAAGAGTCCAAAAACAATTGATGTATTTTTGGGTTCTTTTTCATGATAGGTTGAATTATGCAAATGTTCTTCAAATAAGGATTCCACCAGCCTCATTGTTTCTGCTAGGTAATTACTAACTCCACATGTTTTTATAAACTATTAACCTAACAACATTACTAACTTATGACGAAACTAACCGAGTGCAGCATAACGACATACATAGGACTAACCCAAAATTTTCCAAAGACCGGTTAGAACAAGAGTAACACTTCTATAACATTTTCCACAACACCACCATACTACAACACTTCTATTCCTAAAGCCAAGATTTGTGTGTGGCGCATCATTCAGAACTCACCCCCTACGGGCTCAAACATTAATCTCAAGAGCATTGACACTAACCCAATTTGTTTTTGGTGCAGGAAACACACGGAATCAGTGGAGCATATCTTTTGGGGTTGTAAGTTCTCTAAATTCGCTTGGAGAAAAATTATCCCACTAGTGGATGGCTTGTTTTCGTTAAACAGGGAGTCAGTGGACAGCGCGAGACCACTGGAGGTGGATGGAAGAAAATATCGGAACTGAAGATCTGGAGAAAGCGATCTTAGTTCTATGGAGTTTATGGAACCAGAGAAACCAATCAATCCAGCCGAATCAAGATCCCGATTTCAAATATCTAACAAGGGCGATTAATGCAAACATCAAGGAGGAGAAAAAGAGAGTTTCCGCTAACCTGTTGAGCGGTCTCGGGTGGATTTTGCGTGACTGTACAGGATCTCCCATCTGTGGAGGATTGAAGAGGATCAACTCAAGCTGGTCCATCAAAATGCAGGAGATGAAGGCTATTCTAGAAGGGCTGAAGAGTTTACCTACTCTGCGAGGCCGAGCAGTCCAAGTCGATTTGAAATTCCCTACTATTACAGTGGAATCAGACGCCGTCGGAGTGATCAAAATGCTCCACGGCGAAGAAGAGGATCTTTCGGAAGTGGCGTTCTTAGCGGCCGAGATCTCTCTTGCGAAATCCTGGTTTGAGGATATCCGTTTTGTTCATGCTCCCCGTGGATGTAATTTTTTCGCTCATAATTTGGCGCGAATCGCGTGTTGTAGCTCCGCCTTCTCAGGTTGTTGGGTTCATTAATTCGTTTGGTGTGGTTGCCCGTTTGGGCTCTTAATGAAATTCCTTTTTCAAAAAATAAAAAAAAATAAATAAAAAGATTGAGATCAATGTCTGCAAATTCTTATTTTCCAATTTCTTTAAAGTTAAATAAAAACGTAAGAGTAAAAAAAAAAAAAAAATGTAAGTGCAATATTACCAAAATCGATAGCAAGGGATTCTGGTCTCGTCAAAACATTGTCCAATACGGCTACTCGACCTTCCCACGTTATTATTGCCAGCTTAGTTGAAAACACAGGGTTCTGATGCCACTGAAAAAGTTTTATCATCAAAAAGAGGGTATAAGAAGTGTCAATTTCTCACAAGTGACTTTTGACTTCATTTTTTAATATCTAATAAAACTTTTGGTATTTAAATGGTATATTCTTGCATTTTTATTTATGCCATTTACTTCATTTGCTATAGGCAATGATGCCATGTAATAATTAAGGCCCGTTTTATAATTTTTTGGTTTTTTGTTTTTCAAAATTAGACTGGTTTTCTTCCAATTTTTCTACTATGATTTTTATCCTTGTCAATGACACATTTCAATTCCTAATCAAATTCTAAAAACAAAAACAAGTTTTTGAAAACTACTTTTTTTTAGTTTTCAAAATTTGCTTGGTTTTTAAAAACAAGGATATAGTTGATTGACCAAGTATATTCATAATATATAATTTTTTTTTTATAACCGTAATATATAGTTAATTGAATGCATTTTATTTCAAAAAAAAAAATGTATTAGGTAGATTGACTAATTGACCAATGATATAGCTGGTTTTTACAAGTAAAAGAATGAGAAATTTGGGTGGATGACCCGTTCTAGATTCATATTTTCATATATGTCGATTTACAAGATTAGATTTCCCATCATTTTTTTTTACCATTATACCTTTTTTTCATTATCTCTCTTCCATTTAAATTATAAGAGAAAAAATTTGTAAGATATTATCTAAACAAATTCCTTAATTTGAGGGAAATATGATGGTAGAGATTTTATTTCATGTCATAATGAATCCATCTAATTTGGTGCTTCACGATTTTTCCTTTCCTTTCATTATTTCCTCTCATTTCGTTCTTTGGTTGGTGTTTCACGGTGGTTCTATTTTTTGTTCTCCGTTTTTTTTTCGACAACCATTTTCTCGACAGTCCTTCACGATTTTTTATTCACGGCAGCAGCTTTGGGTTTCGATTGTTCCGGCAACAGCTTTTCATTCATTTTACAATAGAAATCAGTCTCATTTTCCATTTTTCACGATTTTTCCAGATTTTATGCTTGTCGCTTTTAAATTTTCGGCAACTATTTCTATTTTCGAGATTAGTACGTTTTCATATATATATGTTGGTTTCATGCAATAGATTTCATTTTCATCTCCCCATGAAATGTGTTACTGTATATCGTGAAAGAATATGTAATACCATCTCAAGTCATTTTCTCATGAATATATATATATATATATATATATATATATATATATATATATATATATATATCTTTAAAATGTGTATACATTCCCATTAATATTCAATTTCCTGGTGTAACTGTTCTGGTAATCATATATTCTTAGTAATATACAAGTTATAATCACGGTATATATTTCATTTATTATTATATATTCTCATTAATATACAATTTATAATAGTTTAGTATTTATATCCGCTTATCATAAATTCTCAGGAAAAAAAAAACGTCGATATTTGTTTATAATTTCATATATACATTATATAATTTAGACCAAACCAGAACATGAAAATGGAAGGAAAATATGTTGGTAATTGAATAAAATGGAATGAAAATAGGCCGAAAATAAAATCAACATTTTTTTTAGGATGGTGAGTGATTTTTCCAAAATTGGAGAGTGAATTAATGGGTTGAATTTTTTTAATAGGAAAGAATAAAATATGGTTTTTCCTTTTATGATTTTTGTTTTATTTTAAATACAAAAAATATGAAAGAAAGCATAAATGTAATTGAATAACAACTAAAAACTCTAGGTTCTTAGGCTATTTGCGTAAAAAATGATAGCTTTGAACAAAAACGAAATATAGGGTCCATCTTTAGGCTAATCATGTACTTATCCCTAAAAGAATTACCGCCGACAACAAAATAGATCTCCACTCTCACGAAATGCTAGGATACCCGGATAGTTAGAAGCAGTAGAAAAAATGGTATAAACTAAGGCATGTATTTCTGACATAGATTGTTCCGCCCTAAAAAAATCCATAAGACGAAGTTAGAATTAGAAAATACACATTATTATCATTATTTAAAGAAAAGAAATTATAGAGCATAGGCTTGTATATATAAATTAAATGTACCACGAGTGAAGTCTACGTCGAGCCTCGGTTGTCTTTTTCAAGTTAGGGGAGATCTCCCTATTTGCTAGGATGGAGAAAATATTCTCCATCTAAAAAGAAATGATAAGAGTAAAAACAAAATTAATATCATACTAACATGACTACAGCAACCTTGAAAATTAAATAGATAATAATAAATTTCATTAGCCAAATAGAAATTTGAAAAAGAAAAAGCATAATTCTTAGTCTTAAAGCACCTAAATGACAAGTTCGAGGGAGAAATGTTTACGTCCGGGTTAAATTACAAGTTTAGGGTATGTATGTGATAGGTTATTGAAGATTAAAATGTGTTAGGTAGTGCCTGAATTTTAATTTTGTGTAGGTTTTGCGATGTTTTGTTCCATCGCAGTTCTGTTTGTTTGGATTCCATGCACTCAACTCCTCCACACAGAAGGGCATTTTTGGGTTTACAACAGTACGTTTTACGGCAGAAACAAAATAAATAAATGAGGGGAAGAATAGAGTCTTACGAATCCCTCATAAAAATAAAGTATTTCTAATCTGTTTGTAGGAAAAAACGTTTGTGAGATGTTCTGGCCTGGGTAAAAAACTGATCCTTATCCTGAAAAAAAAAAGAAAGTTGGTCAGAACCACCTTACATGCTAACTTCTCTCGAGGAACCACCATTGATTCCCATTTTAATTTAAAAATGATAATTAATAAATTAATAAAAAGAAAATTATTTAATAAAATAAATAAACTAAATACAATTTAATCTTAAATTTTCCATCCCCTCCGACAACAAAATAGATCTCCACCCTCACGAAATGCTAGGTTACCTTGATAGTAAGAAGCGATAGAAAAAACGGTAGAAACTAAAGCAGGTTCTAACATAGATTGTTCCGCCCTAAAAAAAATCCATAAGACAAGGTTAAAATTAGAAAGGGAAATTGTCAAATATAGGACAAAATTATGCGGGTTAAAGAGATTTAGGATGGTTTTTATTTTTATAGAGTAGTAGGGCTTTTGAGGGAAATTGTCAAAAATAGGACAAAATGATGGGGGTTAAAGAGATTTAGGATGGTTTTTATTTTCATAGAGTAGTAGGACTTTTGAGGTATGAAATTATCATGTTGCCCTTCTTAGAAAATCCCTAACTTCACATTTTTTTAGCCTCTCACACAACTTTCTCTTCCTTCATGCACATTTCTCCTTCACCCACAATCACTCCAAGTGATTGAAGCTCCACATCAACCTTGAAATCTTCCTCTTTGGGTAGGCTTGAGAAACTTTCTTCACAATTTTATACTTTTTGTTGATGAAAAAATTTGTTTCTTCACTTTTACTTTGTTGCTTGAAGAACAAAATGTAAGTAGTTTGCTTTTTTTTTTTAGGTATTTTTTTATGAATATTTGGTTGTTATTTTGTTTGTCTTAGAAAGAAAAAAAAAAAACGGAATGCAAAGTTTGACTCAAGTTCGTGTTTTAGTTTGTTTCAGTGATTGCTGTTTTTCTTTTCTCGCAATCTCACGTTGCGAGAATTGTTTTTCTCGCAATCTCGCTAGGAGTTTTTTTTTTTCTCGCAATCTCGCTCGGAGAATTGTTATTGTTATATTAAATGGTGAGAAAAAATTAAAAAATTCTCCCAGCGAGATTGCGAGAAAAAAACATTCTCCCAGCGAGATTGCGAGAAATAATTTCTCCCAGCGAGATTGCGAGAAAAAAAATTCTCCCAGTGAGATTGCGAGAAAAAAAAATTCTCCAGATTGCGAGAAAACAAAATTCTTGCAGCGAGTTTGCGAGAAAAAAAAATTCTCGCAACATGATATTGCGAGAAAAAAAACATAAATCACCAAAACGAACTAAAACACGAACTTGAGTCAAACTTTGCATTCCGTTTTTTTTTTTTTTTTTCCTTCTAAGACAAACAAAATAACAACCAAATATTCACAAACAAATACCTAAAAAAAAAAAGCAAACTACTTACATTTTGTTCTTCAAGCAACAAAATAAAAGTGAAAAAGCAAATTTTTTCATCAACCAAAAGTATAAAATTGTGAAGAAAGTTTCTCAAGCCTACCCAAAGAGGAAGATTTCAAGGTTGATGTGGAGCTTCAATCACTTGGAGTGATTGTGGGTGAAGAAGAAATGTGCATCAAGGAAGAGAAAGTTGTGTGAGAGGCTAAAAAAAGGTGAAGTTAGGGATTTTTCTAAGAAGGGCAACATGATAATTTCATACCTCAAAAGTCCTACTACTCTATAAAAATAAAAATCATCCTAAATCTCTTTAACCCGCATAATTTTGTCCTATATTTGACAATTTCCCTAGATAGTTCCACTCTAAAAAATATCCATAAGACGAGGTTAGAATTAGAAAATACACATTTTCATTATTTAAAGAAAAGAAATTATAGAGCATAGACTTGTATATATAAATTAAATGTACCACGAGTGAAGTCTACGTCGAGACTCGGTTGTTCTTTTCAAGTTAGGGGAGATCTCCCTATTTACTAGGATGGAGAAAATATTCTTCATCTAAAAAGAAATGATGAGAGTAAAAGCAAAATTAATATCATAGTAACATGACGACAACAACCTTGAAAATTAAAGAGATAATAATAAATTTCATTAGCCAAATAGAAATTTGAAAAAGAAAAAGTATATTTCTTAGTCTTAAAGCATCTAATGACAAGTTCGAGGGAGAAATGTTTACTTCCGGGTTAAATTACAAGTTTAGTGTATGTATGTGATAGGTTATTGAAGATTAAAATGTGTTAGATAGGTGCCTGAATTTTAATTTTGTGTAGGTTTTGCGATGTTTTGTTCCCCTCGGTTCTGTTTGTTTGGATTTCGTGCACTCAACTCCTCAAAGACACAGGAAGAGCCAAGACCCCAACGATCCTAATCTTTAAGAATCGGAACCAAATGACCTTAGTTTTCAAGAATCGGAACCAAACACTCTTTTTGGGTTTCCAACCGTACGTTTTATGCAAGAAACAAAATAAATAAATGAGGGAAAGAAGAGAGTCTTACGAATCCCCGTTGACTTGTATGCTACGAAAAAAAAGTATTTCTAATCTGTTTGTATGTATAAACATCTGTGAGATGTTCTGCCCTGGTCTGGGTAAAAAACTTATCCTTATCCTTAAGAATAAGACAGATGGACAGATCCACCTTACATGCTAACTTCTCACCTTAAAAGGAGGAACCACCATCAGACTGATTCCCATTTTAATTTAAAAATTATAATTAATAAATTAATAAAAATAAAATTATTTAATAAAATAAATAAACTAAATACAATTTAATCTTAAATTTTCCATCACCTTCGACAACAAAATAGATCTCCACCCTCACGAAATGCTAGGATACCTGGATAGTTAGACGTGGTAGAAAAACGGTAGAAACTAAGGCATGTTCTAACATACATTGCTCTGCCCTAAAAAAAAATCCATAAGACGAGGTTAGAATTAGAAAATACACATTTTCATTATTTAAAGAAAAGAAATTATAGAGCATAGACTTGTATATATAAATTAAATGTACCACGAGTGAAGTCTACGTCGAGACTCGGTTGTCCTTTTCAAGTTAGGGGAGATCTCCCTATTTGTTAGGATGGAGAAAATATTCTTCATCTAAAAAGAAATGATGAGAGTAAAAGCAAAATTAATATCATACTAACATGACTACAACAACTTTGAAAATTAAAGAGATAATAATAAATTTCATTAGCCAAATAGAAATTTGAAAAAGAAAAAGCATATTTCTTAGTCTTAAAGCATCTAAATGACAAGTTCGAGGGAGAAATGTTTACGTCCGGGTTAAATTACAAGTTTAGTGTATGTATGTGATAGGTTATTGAAGATTAAAATGTGTTAGGTAGGTGCCTGAATTTTAATTTTGTGTAGGTTTTGCAACGATTTGTTCCCCTCGGTTTTGTTTGTTTGGATTCCATGCACTCAACTCCTTCAAGACTTAGCAAGAGCCAAGGCCCCAATGATCGAATCTTCAAGAATCGGAACCAAACGACCTTAGTTTGCAAGAATCAGAACCAAACACTCTTTTTGGGTTCACAATAGTACGTTTTATGGTAGAAACAAAATAAATAAATGAGGGGAAGAAGAGAGTCTTACAATGGAGATGTGATAGAAGTATGAGCTTCAACTACGTGGTCGGGCACCCGGCCGGAATGTTTGAAGGTGGAAGTAGGATTATTTATAAGCTTAATTTTCAAAAAACCAAAAACGAAAAATTAAATGGTTATCAAACGGACCTAATATTTATGATTTCTTCTACAAATCTTTTTACACAGGATCAGTAAAAATACATTCGAGATTTTTTTTTAAAAAAAAAGCTTTCCGACTGAACGACATTCCAACTACTCCATCAAGACGAATAAACCTATCTTGGCGCGGGCTTGGAGTTATCCACTTGAAAATTCTTATGACATCTTCCTCGCCAGCACTGCAAGTATGTTCACAATATATAAGTATTATGTAGATTGACCAATCGACCAATGATATAGCTGATTTTTACAAGTAAAAGAATTATTGTTGGAAAATGATATACTAACCAAAAAAGATTGGGTAGGAATATAGAGCAAATAACAACAACCTAATCAAATAATATAATCAAAGATAATAGGATTTAAGAAAGCTTGTTGTTTTGGGTCGAGACGCATTACAGAACGCTGTCCTTAGAGAAGACGTGCCCCCACTAGCATTGAGTTATTTGACACTCCACTCCCAGGATACAACTCCCTTCAAGAAAGCTTATGTGCAGCTAAGCCTTCTTACGAATTCCCGTTGACTTGTATGCTAAAAAAAATAAAGTATTTCTAATCTGTTTGTAGGAAAAAAACGTCTGTGATATTCTGGTCCTGTCTGGGTAAAAAACCTTATCCTTATCGTGAAGAAAAAGACAATTGGCCAGATCCACCTTACATGATAACTTCTCCCCTTAAAAGGAGGAACCATCATCAAACTGATTCACATTTTAATTTAAATTTTATAATTAATAAATTAATAAAAAGAAAATTATTTAATAAACTAAATACAAGATAATCTTAAATTTTCCAATAATCCCCCACATAATTTAAGATTTTCTTAATAAAATGGGAAGTAAAATTTTCTTTTAAAGAAAGTAATAAGATGATCATCTTTACTATATAATAGGTGTAGGTACCTTCCGGGTTTGAACCTCCACTTAGTGTAGATAAGTGTACATCTGAAGGAACCGTAGTGAACATAGTCTTAAACTAGGTCCTTTTATTCAAATTTCCACTTACCCCACACATAGTACAAGCCAATTTAGGGATTCTGGTCTGTTTTGCGCTTTAGACGGTCATGGGCACATATCCCGTTTTCATGAGTGTTTAAAGGGAGTAGCGTAAACCTCTATTGTAGTGACCTCACTACAACACCCACATAGGTGAAACCTCCAAGGGTTGTTTGTGATCAACACCCTACATAGTACATGTCTTGGTTTCATTAAGAGATTAACTTTCCTAACCATCACATTCAGAGCACTAGCACCTTAGGAATGGGACAGAGAGATTTTAATTAATTAGTGCTCCCATAGTCACGCTCCAATTTCGTTATTACCCATTGAACCTCTTTCATGGGATCTCCAATCTTTGAGGTTGGGTGTCCATTGTGGTGACTACCTTATAGGCTTGAGTCCCATTCCCCTCGATGTTTCAGAAACTCGCTTGCGCGCTAAGCCTTTTGTAAACGGATCCGCTAGGTTCTCTTCAGACCTGACAAAATCAAGAGAAATCACACTATGAGACAATAATTGTCTAATAAAATTATGTCTAATTCTGATATGCATGCTTTTCCCATTATATATTTTATTATTAGCTCTAGCTAAAGTAGCTTGGCTGTCACAATGTAAAGGGATAACTGGATTGCCAATTGAAAATACAAGAATATCAGCAATTAGATTTCTTAACCATTCTACCTCCTTACTAGCTAAGTCTAAAGCAATAAATTCAACTTCAATGGTGGATCTAGAGATTAAAGATTGTTTAGTAGATTTCCATGTTATTGCACCACCACCCAAAGAAAAAATATATCTACTAGTTGTTTTAGTCTAATCTAACTCAGTTATCCAATTTGCATCACTAAAACCTTCTATTATGGAAGGAAATCCACTATAACATAGCCCAAAATTGGAAGTACCTTTAAGGTATCTACACAACCTTTCAATTGCACACTAGTGATATTCATTTGGGTTACAAGTATATCTACTTAATCTATTCACAGCATATGCAATGTCAGGCCTAGTGCAACTAGCAAGATACATTAATGAATCAATTATTTGGGAATATTTATGTTGTGAAATTGGTTCTCCTACATTCTTGCTAAGTTTCAAATTTGGATCATAAGGAGTAGATACAAGACTCAAATCAACATAACCAAATTTTCTCAACAATTGTTCTACATAATGTGATTGGGTCAACATAAAATCATTGACCCTTTTAATTAATTTTATACCCAAAATAACATTAGCAGAATCCAAATCTTTCATATCAAAATTATTTGATAAAAATTCTTTGATTTCATTAATGACTTTCATATTGGTACCAAAAATAAGAATGTCATCGACATGGAAACATAAAATGACACATGCATTATCTAGCATTTTAATGTATAAACATTTATCAGAGTCATTAATGACAAAACCATAAGAAATAATCACACTATCAAAATTTTCATGCCATTGTTTAGGGGTTTGTTTTAGACCATAGAGGGACTTAACCAATTTACAGACTTTATTTTCCTGACTTGGTTTTATAAAACCTTCAGGTTGTTTCATATAAATCTCCTCTTCTAATTCACCATTTAAAAAAGCTATTTTAACATCCATTTTGTGAATTTCTAACTTAAGAATAGAAACAATGACTATTAAAATCCTAATAGTAGTCATTCTAACAAGAGAATATGCGTCAAAAAAGTCAATGCCTTCTTTTTTACTGAACCCCTTTGCAACTAATCTAGCTTTAAATTTATCTATGGAACCATCAGGTCTAAGCTTTTTCCTGAAAATCCACTTACACCCAATTGCTTTGCAACCTTGTGAAAGTTCAGTTAAAATCCAAGTGTTATTAGACAGGATTGATTCCATTTCACTATTAATAGCTTCTTTCCAAAAATGTGAATCAATGGATTTCATTTCTTCTGAATATGTTTCGGGGTCATTTTCAACTAAATAAATGTAAAAAATCATCCCCAAAACTTTTACTGACTCTCTTTCTTTTACTAGTTCTTGGTTCTAATTGTTCTAAATTAGGAGACACATCCTTAGAACCTGAACTTTCACCAATTTGCTTGTTCAAATTATTTTTCATGGAAAAATATTTTCAAAAAAGCTAGCATCACGAGATTCAATAATGGTATTTTTTGTATACCCAAAAACATTTGAATTCAAAACTAAGAACCTATAAGTAGTGTTATTCAAAGAATATCCAACAAATGCACAATCAACAGTTTTAGGTCTTAGTTTCCTTTTTTTATTCAAAGAAATATTAACTTTAGCTAAACACCCCCACACTTTAAGAAAATTCAAGTTAGGAATTTTATTTTTCCATATTTCATACGGAGTTTTATTAGAATTTTTATACATAACTCTATTTAAAATTAAACAAGCAGAATACAAAGCTTCACCCCAAAAATTGTTAGGAAGGCCATGACTTAACTGTTGGGTTTTATGCCCTAAAACTCGTAGATAGTAAATGTACATTTGACCGAACATTAATAAAAGTGATGTATTATTCAATGTTTGTATTATATCTTGTCTTATTAACCCTAATCCAATAAACTAAACATCCAAGGTTAATAGAATGTGGCTTGAACTACTATGTAGGGACATACGGGGATCAATGTTCAAGTTTTAGCCTAAAGGGTCTGTAGTATAGGGATAAGGCTGGGTACCTTGTCCTGGTGACACTATGGATACGACCCGCTTTGTATATTGATACAAACGTAGTGATCCAACGCGTTCATGTAGTTGACATGCGAGTGGGGGTATCCTGTGCAATGAGTTTGCACAAAGACAGAACCACGAAATAGTTAACCACTAACTGTAACATCGTTAGTTAGCTCGGTTTCTATTTCACTAGGATGACCTAGGCAACTTGGCCTTAATCTTGAGTGGATTATGGACTCCTGTCCATGAGGGATTGTCCTTTGATTTGTACAGGTGAGAGTGGTCTGTTCGTCGACTCAATAAGCCTACCATTTTGGGGACAAGACCGAGTGGGGAGCTGGGAACGTAGTCTTACAAGATGGAATTCACTCCTTCCTGATATTAGGGTAAGTAGAGGTGTGTTCCCTTAAGTGGTGTCTCTGTGTCTTGAATAATGGGCCCTACCCTCTTTATGGCACGAAAGGGATTTCTGTTTGTTGGTTGGACCTCAAACAGGTTGTTCATTAGAGGAGCACTGGTACTTAAGGACCAAGAGGTAGGACAGGGGTAAAATGGTAATTTGACCTAGCTGGGGTACGAACGCACGTGAAGGGCTAACTTGCTGTTGACGGTCGATATCCGTGGACACAGAAATATATCTGCAGTGAGAAGAGTGTAGTTGTGGTTCTTTAGTGGAGTGAACCACAGTTAACGAATATTGATTAACTTGGCTAATGAGTTTAGCCAACTAATCTCATATCGTTGGAGCTTCTGATCTGTAGGTCCATTAGGTCCCACTGGTAGCTCATTTAGGGCGTTGAGGTAAATTTCTAAGGAATGATTGAATAATCGAAAGTGTTCGAATATTAAGATAAAATGTGAATTTGATTCATATTGAAACTATAGGTTATAATTAATGTGCATTTGATGTACATTAATACTATAGTTTTATGAGAGGGAATGATAATTGAATATATGATATTCAATTTTATTATTCTTTTAATTAATTAATTTTGAATTAATTAATTGATATAGTTTAGTTAAATTTGATTTAATTAAACTATAGGTTAAAGAGAGATATTAATTTAAATTAATGTTGATTTAATTAATGTTGATTAATTAAATGTAATTAATTATAATTAGAATATTTGAATTTGAATTTTTAATTAATTAAAATATCAGGTAACTGATTAATCAGTTACCTGATGTTATGCGTGAGGTGGCCCTAGTTTTCCTCTCCTGATCGATAGGTAAAGGTGAATGGGCTTCTTTCAGTTTGATCATTCCCACTTTCACGCAATCACTCCCTCTCTCTCTCTCTCGTTTTTCTCTCTCTCAGTGAGAACAGAAAATTATTCCAGAGAAACCCTTAGAAGTTTTGTTCCCTCAACCCTTTCGAGAATATCGGTGCAATCAAGTGGTGGTGTTCGTGGTGTTTTTTCCAGCGAGATTGAGGAGTTCTTCGCTGCTGTTTTTTTTTTTTTTTTTTTTTGGAATCAAAGTTTTTGGTGAAATCTCGTCAAGAAAACTACAAAGGTATGGGTTTTCTTGATCTAGGATCATTAGGATCCTTCTTAGATTAGATCTAGGAGTTTTATTCCTCTTGATCATAGCATGTTTTGTATATTTTCAGCAAGTATAAATTTTCTTATGTTGCTGTAAAATTTATCTTTGTGATCTGTATTGGTATTTTAATTATGATTCAAAATCAGTGTGGTTTTCTGTTTGTTTTCGCTGCACTAGGGCTTTAATCCCTACAATTGGTATCAGAGCCATCTTTGGATTTTTTTTCATGATTGAAATTTACGGATTCACTTTTATGGTGGGATTAATTTGCATTGTGAATGTTGGTTTGCGATAAACTGTTTTGATTTAATGTGGCCTTAGATTTACAACAATTTTTATTGATTTGATCATGTAAGGCCCCTGCGTTTTTGGGCAAAATTCTGTAAATCGAGTATGTACAAGTCCGGGTCTAGAATATGTCGGAGATTTGCGAAGAACACGATTAAATTTGAGGCCAATTCGAATTTACAGACGTTGTTCCTGCCCAGAATCGAGCTCCAAACGCAACAACGTCGGGACGCTTGGCCTATTGCGTCTCGATGCTGTCGTGATTTCCCCAGCAAACGGTTGAAATCGCGTCAGCGTCGGGACGTTGTGCCTTTAGCATCTCGACGTTGTCGCGTTTTCGTGCGGCAGTTCATTTTACGTGAGAACGTGTGCTGAAGCCCTAATGGGCGGTCCGATTCGTGTGGTTTGGGTTGAGCTGGGACTGATTTTGTTCGGTTCAACCCAGTTCTTGGGCAGTTCGGGATTTTCAAGGCCGGTTCGAAGCGGTTCGGGTCGGTTCGTGGATTCTAGACCAATGATGGAGCTGTATATGATGTAATAGGATAGATTTATTGCTTTATTAGTGTAATTTTTCTTTAATCTATCCTAGGGGCCAATTAAATCGGTTTATTCGTTGTTTAAATGCTTTTTGGATGTCATTTAAATTATAATCCCACCTTAGGATATAAAGCATGCTCATGCATTATGTATGTTATAATGTGATTATAATATTTGGATGATAATGCATGGATTTTCATGATTTATTTAATATATAGTTGAGTTATATTAAATCATGAAAATGGAAAAGTATGATGCATGCAATTACATAGAGTTAATATAAGAGTTATATTAAAATGAATTGTTTGCAGCATGCTACTGTGATTTACCATTTTTGGCAATAATTAATTGTTAATTTATTAAAATGGAAATCAAGTTGCATTGAGCATGATACATCCATAGGTTAATATAAGAGTTATATTAATTTTCATGCAATGCAAAGTTATATAATTTAAATTTGATTAATTTGAATGTGATTGTTAATTGATTTAAACTATAGTATGCATGATTATAGGACTAATCATTAAAATTTTGAAATAGTTTAAAATTGATGATTAGAAACCGTCAATCTATAATCAAAATATGCATGCTCACATAGGATCTTAGGTTTAACTGAATTAATTTTAATGAGTTAAAATTAATTAGACCTAAGATCATTTTCTAATAGGATTAGAATTTCTTACTTAGTTTTAAAATAGTTTTAATAAACTAAGTAGGACAAACATTCCTGAGATTATAAGGGAACTCTACCAATGAAGTTATGTCTAAGGATTGGAGGTATTTAAGTTGACAGTATACGGAACACCTCCTACCTGGGAACTGATCTGGAACACCGGAGTTGAATTAATCACAGGTTAATGTTAGAATAATGTCGCTAGGAAAATTAAATTTGTTTAATACACCTAGACATTAGGTCTTATTATAATAGTTATAATAGGACTAGACTTAGATAAATGACTTAGTCGGATTTATCTAGGTTTAATCAAACCCTAAAATACCCGATAGGTTACTTTAGTTGGAGGAAAATTACAAAACTTAATTTAAATTGAGTTTTGCTCCTATGTCCCCGTGAAGTTCACACCGTGAGATCCATGCTCGGCTTCGTGTCGTTTTAGCGCAGCCTCCCTTCGGAAAGTGTTTGCATGGATCAATACCAAGGTGAATGGGAAAGTGACTATAGTAAGTGGAAGCGGGACGCGTGTCAACGTATCCTTCGGTCTCCACCCCTAGGTCACAATGTGAGACTCCTATGATCCGCTTGCATGTTGTCTCGGCGCAACCATCCCTTCGGAGGGCCTGATCATAGGATTCGGAACATCGTGAACTCCTGAATAGGATAAGACCGCTTAGGCTAATTACCAACAGTTGTCTTTCCTAATGGTAGCCTGTTGGTCCGTGCCTCTGAGATCTGAAAGTGGGAGGGTTACACTTACGGGGAGGAGTTAATTGGTTAACAAGTCCTTGACCGAATGACGATGGTTAATTTCTAAAGGAATATGAGTTATTTTGGTATTAGAAATTGACTGAGAGGAGTCTCATTTTAGAGGAGGAACAACTGATCACCCTTCGGTGGTTGTTCTTCTAAACCTCTAAAGCATCGTTGCGAAACACAATCATAGTTTTATTAGGGTTCTTTGATTGCTTGTTTGAAAAATTGATTGGATGTATGCAATTGTTTGTATTGCTTGTGTGATGGGTTAAGGCAAAGATAACTAATACGGTCAATAGTTTGTTTTTTCAGCAATGTCTTCCTCAATTATCTCCTTGCTTAAAAACGAACAACTAACTGGCGAAAACTTTCCACAATGGAAATCCAATCTCAATACTATACCCATGGTAGAAGATCTTAGGTTCGTCTTAACGGAGGAATGTCCTCCCGTTCCCTCTTGCACTGCCGCTTAGGCAGTAAAAGACGTCTGTGAACGCTGGACTAAGACCAATGAAAAGGTCAAAGTCTACATACTGGTCAGCTTATCTGAAGTCTTGGCCAAGCGTTACGAGAACGTGGAAACTGCCAGGGAAATTATGAATTCCCTATAGGAGATATTTGGACTTCCAGCCTACTAGCTCCACCACGACGCCTTGAAGAACGTCTTCAATGCAAGAATGCAGGAAGGTCAATCTGTTCGGGAACATGTCCTGGACATGATTAACCAGTTCAATATAGCTGAGGCAAATGGCAGGGTAGTCTGCGAGCGGAGTCAGGTTGCGTTCATCCTTCACTCGCGCCCAGTGAGCTATCTGTCTTTCAGGACGAACGTGAGCATGAATAAGACTCAGTTCAACCTGACTACCCTCCTCTCGGAGTTACAGATTTATGAATCCTTGTAGAAGAGCAAGGAAAAAAATGTGGTTAAAGGAGAGGCCAATGTGGCCCATTCCAAAAAGAAGTTCCTCAAGGGTTCATCCTCGGGGACTAAATATGTACCCCAAGCTTCTTCATCGAAGCAAATACATAAGAGGAAGGGAGACAAGGGGAAGGCTCCTGCACAGGCTGTGCAAGGGAAGGGAAAGGCCAAGGTCGTGACCGACAAAGACAGGTGCTTCCACTGCAACGCAGATGGTCATTGGAAGCGAAACTGTCTCCGTTACCTTGCTGAGAAGAAGAGAGAAAAAGATGGTAAATTCGATTTACTTGTTTTAGAGACTTGTCTCGTCGAACATGATGAGTTCGCCTGGATACTGGATTCGGGAACCCCTAATCATGTTTGCTCTTCTTTTCAGGGAAATGATTTCCAGCAGCTGGCAGACGGTGAAATGACGCTCAAGGTTGGAACAGGAGACGTCGTTTCAGCTCGTGCAGTGGGAGCTGCAAAATTATTCTTTAGAAATAAGTTTTTGATTTTAGAGAACTTGTTTTTGGTTCCTAGAATTAAAAGGAACCTTATTTCAGTTTTTGCTTTGTTAGAGCAAGAATACTATGTTTCCTTCAGCTTAATGAAGCAATTATTTCAAGGAATGGTATTTATATATGTTCTGCTCAACGTGAGAATAATTTATTTGTGTTAAGACCAACTGATGCTAAGGCGATTTTAAGTCATGAAATGTTTAAAACGGTCGAAACGCAAAACAAAAGGCTAAAGATTTCTCCTTTAAGTAACAATACGTATCTTTGGCACCTTCGTCTTGGTCATATTAACATCGATCGGATCAATCGTTTGGTTAAAAATGGACTTCTAAATGATATAGAAGATACATCTTTACCACCCTGTGAATCGTGTCTCGAGGGTAAAATGACCAAGAGACCTTTTACTAGAAAAGGTTATAGAGCCAAAGAACAACTTGAAATTCGAGGTGGTTTTGAATATTTCATCTCTTTTATAGATGATTATTCACGATACGGTTACTTATACTTGATGGGGCATAAGTCTGAGGCTCTTGAAAAGTTCAAAGAGTTTAAGACTGAAGTAGAAAACCTGTTGGGTAAAACAATTAAAACACTTTGATCAGATCGAGGTGGAGAGTATTTGGACCAAAGATTCCAGGACTATATGATAGAACATGGAATCCAATCCCAACTCTCAGCACCTGATACACCTCAGCATAATGGTGTATCAGAAAGGAGAAATAGAACCTTGTTAGACATGGTTCGATCTATGATGAGCTATGCTCAGTTGCCTAGCTCGTTTTGGGGGTATGCAGTAGAGACTGCAGTACATATTCTTAACAGCGTTCCATCAAAAAGTGTTTCTGAAACTCCTTTTGAGTTATGGAGGGGGCATAAACCTAGTTTGCATTACTTCCGTATCTGGGGTTGTCCTGCACATGTGTTAGTGACAAATCCTAAGAAATTGGAACCACGTACTAGAATATGCCAATTTGTTGGATACCCGAAAGAAACGAGAGGTGGTCTTTTCTACAACCCTCAAGATAATAAAGTCTTTGTATCGACGAATGCAACTTTCTTGGAGGAAGACCACATTCAAGATCATAAACCACGAAGTAAGTTAATATTAGGAGAAGCTACAGAAGGATCAACAAGGGTTGTTGATGAACCTGGTCCTTCAACAAGAGTTGTTGGAGAATCCAGTTCTTCTCGTCAATCTAGTCCTCCTCATGAAGTGGGAGAGCTTCGACGCAGTGGGAGGGTTGTGATACAACCTAACCGCTACTTGGGTTTAACGGAAACACAAGTAGTCATACCTGATGACGGCGTAGAAGATCCATTGTCTTATCGTCAGGCAATGAATGACGTAGATAAAGATGAGTGGGCCAAAGCCATGGACCTTGAGATGGAGTCTATGTACTTCAATCAAGTTTGGGAACTTGTAGATCCACCTGAAGGGGTTAAACCCATTGGGTGTAAATGGATCTATAAGAGGAAAAGAGATGTTGCTAGGAAAGTACAGACTTTCAAAGCGAGACTTGTAGCAAAGGGTTATACCCAACGAGAAGGGGTGGACTATGAAGAAACCTTTTCTCCAGTTGCTATGCTAAAGTCCATAAGAATTCTCTTATCCATTGCCACGTTTTATGACTATGAAATATGACAAATGGATGTCAAGACAGCTTTTTTGAATGGCAACCTTGACGACAGTATTTTTATGTCTCAGCCCGAAGGGTTCATAACCCAAGGTCAGGAGCAAAAGGTTTGTAAACTGAACCGACCCATTTATGGGTTGAAACAAGCCTCCCGATCTTGAAATATTAGATTTGATACTGCGATCAAATCTTTTGGTTTTGACCAGAATGTTGATGAGCCTTGTGTATACAAGAAAATCAACAAGAATAAAGTAGCTTTCCTCGTACTTTATGTTGACGACATCCTACTCATTGGGAATGATGTAGGGTATCTGTCTGACGTAAAAGAATGGCTAGCAGCTCAATTCCAAATGAAAGATTTGGGTGAGGCCCAGTATGTTCTTGGCATCCAGATTATTCGGGATAGAAAGAACAAAACGCTAGCTCTGTCTCAAGCAACGTATATCGATAAGATGTTGGCCCGATATTCGATGGAGAACTCCAAGAAGGGCTTGTTGCCTTTCAGGCATGGGGTTCACCTTTCTAAGGAACAGTCTCCTAAGACACCTCAAGAGGTTGAGGATATGAGACGGATTCCCTATGCCTCTGCAATGGGTAGCTTAATGTATGCCATCCTATGCAAGAGGCCTAACATCTATTATGTTGTAGGGATTGTCATCAGATATCAGTAAAATCCAGGGTTAGACCACTGGACCGCCGTTAAAGGAAGCCTCAAGTATCTTAGGAGAACGAGGGACTACATGCTGGTATTTGGGGTTAAAGAGTTAGTTCTCACTGGATACACCGACTCTGACTTCCAAATTGACAAGGATTCTAGGAAATCCACGTCAGTGTCAGTTTTCACCCTTAACGGGGGAGCTGTAGTTTGGAGAAGTATAAAGCAAGGATGCATAGCAGACCCCACGGTGGAGGCTGAGTATGTAACTGCTTGTGAAACAGCTAAGGAAGCTGTTTGGCTAAGAAAGTTCTAGACAGATTTGGAAGTTGTTCCAAATATGAACTTGCCCATTACGTTATACTGTGAAAACAGTGGGCATGTAGCCAATTCAAAGGAACCTCGCAGCCACGAACGAGGTAAACACATAGAGAGGAAGTATCATCTGATTCCAGAGATTGTGCAAAGAGGAGATGTGGTCGTGACCAAGATCGCTTTCGAGCACAACATTGTTGATCCATTTACGAAGGCCCTCTCGGCTAAAGTGTTCGAGGGTCATCTAGAAAGTCTAGGTCTGCGAGATATGTATATAGCGTAATCTAGGGCAAGTGGGAGATGTGTAATGGGTGTAAGGATGCCCTAGTTTATTGTATTTTGTATATTTACTTTTCATGTAATGTACAACATACATGTACCATTTCCAGCTTTGGATTATATTGTATATATTTTCCCTGAAACTTGAGTTTTAGTTCAAGTGGGAGTTTGTTGGGTTTTATGCCCTAAAACTCGTAGATAGTAAATGTACATTTGACCAAACATTAATAAAAGTGATGAATTATTCAATGTTTGTATTATATATTGTCTTATTAACCCTAATCCAATAAACTAAACATCCAAGGTTAATAGAATGAGGCTTGAACTACTATGTAGGGACATATGGGGATCAATGTTCAAGTTTTAGCCTAAAGGGTCTGTAGTATAGGGATAAGGTCGGGTACCTTGTCCTGGTGACACTATGGATACGACCCGCTTTGCATATTGATACAAACGTAGTGATCCAACGCGTTCATGTAGTTGACATGCGAGCGGGGGTATCCTGTGCAATGAGTTTTCACAAAGACCGAACCGCGAAATAGTTAACCACTAACTGTAACACCGTTAGTTAGCTCGGTTTCTATTTCACTAGGATGACCTAGGCAACTTGGCCTTAATCCTGAGTGGATTATGGACTCATGTCCATGAGGGATTGTCCTTTGATTTGTACGGGTGAGAGTGGCCTATTCGCCGACTCAATAAGCCTACCATTTTGGGGACAAGACCGAGTGGGGAGCTGGGAACGTAGTCTTACAAGATGGAATTCACTCCTTCCCGATATTAGGGTAAGTAGAGGTGTGTTCCCTTAAGTGGTGTCTCCGGGTCTTGAACAATGGGCCCTACCCTCTTTATGGCACGAGAGGGATTTCTGTTTGTTGGTTGGACCTCAAACAGGTTGTTCATTAGAGGAGCATTGGTAGTTAAGGACCAAGAGGTAGCCCAGGGGTAAAACGGTAATTTGACCTAGCTGGGGTACGAATGCACGTGAAGGGCTAACTTGTTGTTGACGGTCGATATCCGTGGACACAGAAATATATCTGCAGTGAGAAGAGTGCAACTGTGGTTCTTTAGTGGAGTGAACCAGAGTTAACGAATATTGATTAACTTGGCTAATGAGTTTAGCCAACTAATCTCATATCGTTGGAGCTTCTGATCTGTAGGTCCATTAGGTCCCACCGGTAGCTCATTTAGGGCGTTGAGGTAAATTTCTAAGGAATGATTGAATATTCGAAAGTGTTCAAATATTAAGCTAAAATGTGAATTTGATTCATATTGAAACTATAGGTTATAATTAATGTGCATTGAATGTACATTAATACTATAGTTTTATGAGAGATAATGATAATTGAATATATGATATTCAATTTTATTATTATTTTTTAATTAATTAATTTTGAATTAATTAATTGATATAGTTTAGTTAAATTTGATTTAATTAAACTATAGGTTAAAGAGGGATATTAATTTAAATAGGATTTAAATTAATGTTGATTAATTAAATGTAATTAATTATAATTAGAATATTTGAATTTGAATTTATAATTAATTAAAATATCAGGTAACTGATTAATCAGTTACCTGATGTTATGCGTGAGGTGGCCCTAGTTTTCCTCTTTTGATCGATAGGTAAAGGTGAAGGGGCTTCTTTCAGTTTGATCATTCCCACTTTCACGCAATCACTCCCTCTCTCTCTCGCTCTCTCTTGTTTTGCACTCTCTCTGCGAGCACAGAAAATTATTCCAGAGAAACCCTTAGAAGTTTTGTTCCCACAAGCTCCCAACGCGCGTTCCCTTTCGAGAATACTGGTGCAATCAAGTGGTGGTGTTCGTGGTGTTTTTTCCAGCGAGATTGAGGAGTTCTTTCCTGCTGTTTTTTTTTTTTTTTTGTGGAATCAAAGTTTTTGGTGAAATCTCGTCAAGAAAACTACAAAGGGTATGGGTTTTCTTGATCTAGGATCATTAGGATCCTTCTTAGATTAGATCTAGGAGTTTTATTCCTCTTGATCATAGCATGCTTTGTATATTTTCAGCAAGTATAAATTTTCTTATGTTGCTGTAAAATTTATCTTTGTGATCTGTATTGGTATTTTAATTATGATTCAAAATCAGTGTGGTTTTCTGTCCGTTTCCGCTGCGTTAGGGCTTTAATCCCTGCATTAACAACATTGCATTAACCATATCTAATAAAGTTTTGTTTTTCCTTTCTACCACACCATTGGATTGGGGTGCATAGGGAGGAGTAACCTGATGAATTAAACCATGCAGTCTACAAAAATCATTCATTTCATCTGAACAAAACTCACCTCCCTATTAGATCTTAGAACTTTAACTTTCTTTTCTAATTGGTTTTCTACCTCAGCGTTATAGATTCTAAATGTATTAAACACTTTATCTTTAGTGGAGAGTAAGTAAACATAACAGTATTTAGAACAATCATCCACAAAGGTTACAAAATACCTTTTTCCTCCACGAGTTAGAGTATTATTGCAATCACAACATCGCTATGAATTAATTCCAATAGTGATGAATTTCTCTCTACTGATTTAAAGGGTTTTCTAGGTTGTTTGGCTTGCACACAAATTTCACATTTATCTTTACTATCTAAAGCATATTTAGGAATTAATTCCATATTCATCATTCTTTTTATTGAACTAAACTTCACATGTCCAAGCCATCCATGCCAAATATCAGAACATTCAACATTGGCCACAACAAAGGAAGACCATGAAAATTCAATATTCACAACCTTCAACTTAAATAATCCATCTACCAAATAACCTTTACCAATAAAAATACCATGTCTACTAATTACAACCCTATTAGATTCAAAGATAACTTTAAAGCCTTGCTCTACTAATAAGAAAACACTAACTAAATTTTTAAAGATTTCTGGAACATGCAGAACATTACTCAACATAAGATCTTTGCCAGAAGATAATTTTAATAAAACTTCTCATTCTCCCTTTACAATGACCTCATTCCCATTTCCCATCTTTACTGATCTAGTACTTGATTCCTGGTACGAAGAAAATAATTTTTTATTAGAACACACATGAACTCTCGCACCAGAATCAAACCACTAATCATTTGAATTAACAACTAAAATTAACTTGGGATTATCGATATAATACCCGCTCGATAGGAGAATGGAGTCGGCCTAGTCTGCAATAACCACATTGCCCTGTGGTTTTGTATTTGACAATGCATATGGCCTGGAAGTTCCACCTTTATGTTGGAAACAATCTCTTGCCAAATGATTTGTTTTGCCACAAACCCAACAGGGAGGACCCATATTCTTCTGACTAATAGATTTATCATTTGGCTTATTATTATTCTGGTGATTTCTGTTAGGGCCATTTTTCTTGAAATTCTTAGACTCTAAAGTTCTTGCTTGACTACTAGAAAGAAAAATTTCTTTCAAATTCTCACGATGTCTATCCTCAATCCTCAAAGAAACTACCAATTCATCATAAGAGAAATTTTCAGGTTTTTGTTTTAAAACTCTTTGAAAATCTGACCAAGAAGGGGGTAATTTTTTAATCAGAGAAACAACCAAAACAACATCATCAAACACAATTCCCTTCATTTTCAAATCGAAAATAATATTCTCAAATTCATGAATTTGGTCACACACAAATTTCTCATCAACCATTTTGAAATCAATCCATTTTTTCACAGCATACCTCTTAAAACTTAATTCTTCTGACTCATATTTCCTTTCTAAAGCTTCTCATAACTCTACATAATTTTTGGTTGAACAGAAGATTTTATAGATACTATCAAACAAAGCACTCAAAATATTTCCATGCCATAAAATATCATTTTCTTCGATATTTTTATCAACATTGGCCTTAAGGACTATGCTTTGATCAGTATCACTAGTTTTAGAGGTTTCAAAGACCTATTCTTTTCCTTTCTCATTAACAGAAATTACAAAATATAGGCATAGGGTAGTGAGCCAAAATTTTATCTGTTGTTGCCAACATTTGAAATTTTGTCCAGTAAATTTTTCAAGCTTACAAGAATGATATTTGGAATCAGAACTAGAAGCCATAGCAAATAAGACATACACAGAATTCTTAACCACGTCTTCTCTAAGATTGTTGGAAAATAATATACTAACCAAAAAAGATTGGGCAGGAATACAGAACAAATAACAACAACCTACAGATCAAACAAACTAATCAGAGATAATAGGGTTTAAGAAAGCCTGTTGTTTTGGGTCGAGGCGCGTTGCAGAACGCTGTCCTTAGAGAAGACGTACCCCCACTAGCATTGAGTTATTCGACACTCCACTCCCAGGATACAACTCCCTTCAAGAAAGCTTGTGTGCAACTAATCCTTCTTACGAATCCCCGTTGACTTGTATGCTCAGAAAAATAAAGTATTTCTAATCTGTTTGTAGGAAAACACGTCTGTGAGATGTTCTAGCCTGGTTTGGATAAAAAACTGATCCTTATCGTGAAGAAGAAGACAGTTGGCCAGATCTACCTTATTGAAGGTGTTTATATAACACATGCGGAAGCAATTGAATATCGAAAGCCATAGTGCATGGATGCAAGTCATAGTGGATTCTAGGTGTTCATGTCACAATACATGCAACTAGTGCATGGATGTGTTGTATTACACTTTGTATCATCATGCAAGAGTGGGAATCAAACTAAATCCACTAACTTTGATCCTAAATTAGATTTTGCTTGCAATCTAATTCTAATTTCAATTCCAAATTGAAATTGATTTCTTGGTAATTTAATTTGAAACATTTCAAATTAATTTGATATGATTAATCCAATTAATCATTCTCACCTTATGCAATCTATTATATATGAATCCTAATTCATGTATGTAGTATTTAAAACCTTTTTAAATACTTTATCTCTCATTAAATAATTTAATTCATAATTAAATTATTGTATCAAATACAATTGACGATAATACCCTTCTTCTCGATTTTGAACGATTCAAAGTTTCCTACCTTATTGTTCTAGGCTTTATTCCGATTTTGAGCTAGTAGGGGGACCTAATGGACCTATAGATCATGGGCTCCAACGATTCGAGGCTAACCGACTAATTGCATTAACCAAGCTAGCCAACATTTGTTAACTACTGGGACACTCCAATATAACCCAGTAGTTGCACTCCCCTCACTATAGATATATTTCCATCCACTTGATTTAACCATGTTCAGTAAGTCGATTCTTCACAGGTTGTTCGTAGCTATAGCTAGGTCAAATGACCGTTTTACCCCTATAGTACTTCTTGTTCCTTACGTTCCACTAATCCTTTAATGAACAATCGGTTTGTGGTCCAACCATCAAACCTAAGTCCCTCTCGTGCAATGGAGAGGGTGGGGCCCCTTGTTCAAGTCCTAGAGTTAGTACTTAAGGAAACAACCTCTCTACTAATCCTTGAAATGGGTAGGAGCGAATTCCGTCTTGTGAGACTATGTCCCCAACCATCTATCCGATCTTGTCCCCAACCATCTATCCGATCTTATCCCAAAAATGGTAGGCTTGTTGAGTCGGCGATGTCTGGCCACTCTCACCCATGTAGATCGAAGGATAATCTCGTATAAACAGGAGTTCATAGTTAGCTCAGGATTAAGATCGAGTTACCTAGGTCATCTTGTGAGATAGTCAGTTTCTATAGTAAACGACGTTATAAAGAGAAAGTGACTTATTGCATAGGACGCCCCCACTTTCATGTCTCCACATGAACGATTTAGGATCTCATCGTTTGTACTTAATACAAAGTGGGTCGCGTCCATTGTATCCCCAGGATAAGGCACCCAACCTTATCCTTATACTATAGACTATTTTGACTATAAACTTGACATTGATCCTATGATATGTCTCTACATATAGTTCGAGTATTCATGTTATAGCCAAGGATCTTAGTTTATTGGATTTAGGTTAATCATTCGCAATTTACATATTCAATAACATCTTTTACTGAATAACCTCAATAACGTCTTTATTGGAAATAGAATATGTTTAATGATTTACAAACTACGAGTTTATAGGACATTAAACCCAACCAACTCCCACTTGGACTAGAAATTCTAGTGGGGTACAGGAAGTTAGGTGTGAGAGATACATAAAGACAATAAACTAGGGCATCAATCATACCCTTATATTTCTCCCACTTGCCCTAGTCTATCAAAGCTCGTAGTCTTAGATTTACTAGGTGACCCTAAAAAACTTTAGTCGTGAGGGGTTTTGTAAACGGATCAGCCATGTTGTGCTCTGAAGCAATCTACGTGACGATCACATCTCCTCGTTGCACGATCTCCCTAATGAGATGATATTTGCACTCAATATGCTTTCCTCGCTTGTGACTTCGAGGTTCCTTAGAGTTTGCAACTGCTCCATTGTTATCACAATGGAAGGTGATAGACAGTTGCATATTCAGAACGATTTCCAACTTTGTTAGGAATTTTCTTAGCCATACTGCCTCTTTTGCTGCTTCGTAGGCGGCTACGTACTCTGCTTCCATGGTAGAGTCAGCAATGCAACCTTGCTTAATACTCCTCCATACTACTGCTCCTCCATATCCCGATGTTGATTTTCTTGAATCTATATCAGTCTGAAAATTTGAGTCAATGTATCCTGTAAGGATCAGATTTACTAGGTGACCCTAAAAAACTTTAGTCGTGAGGGGTTTTGTAAATGGATCAGCCATGTTGTGCTCCGAAGCAATCTGTGTGACGATCACATCTCCTCGTTGCACGATCTCCCTGATGAAATGATATTTGCACTCAATATGTTTTCCTCGCTTGTGACTCCGAGGTTCCTTGGAGTTTGCAACCGCTCCATTGTTATCACAATAGAGGGTGATAGGCAGTTGCAAATTCGGAACGATTTCCAACTCTGTTAGGAATTTTCTTAGCCATACTGCCTCTTTTGCTGCTTCCAGGCGGCTATGTACTCTGCTTCCATGGTAGAGTCAGCAATGTAACCTTGCTTAATACTCCTCCATACTACTGCTCTTTCATATCCCGATGTTGATTTTCTTGAATCTATATCGGTCTGAAAATCTGAGTCAGTGTATCCTGTAAGGATCAGATCCTTAGCTCCATACACGAGCATATAATCCCTAGTTCTCCTTAGATACTTAAGGATGTTCTTAACGACAGTCCAATGTGCATGCCCAGGATTAGACTGATATTTGCTGACAATTCCTACAGCATAGCATATGTCGGGTCTGGTACACAACATGACATACATCAAACTACCAACAGTTGATGCATAGGAAATGTGTCTCATTTCCTCAACTTCTTGAGGTGTCTTAGGACTTTGTCCTTTGACAAGTGTGTTGGGTTTTATGCCCTAAAACTCGTAGATAGTGAATGTACTTTTGACCGAACATTAATAAAAGTGATGTATTATTCATTTTTCTATGTTTGTATTATATCTTGTCTTATTAACCCTAATCCAATAAACTAAACATCCAAGGCTAATAGAATGAAGCTTGAAATAGTATGTAGGGACATACGAGGATCGATGTTCAAGTTTTAGCCTAAAGCATCTGTAGTATAGGGATAAGGTTGGGTACCTTATCCTGGTGACACTATGGATACGACCCGCTTTGTATTTTGATACAAACACAATGATCCAACACGTTCATGTAGATGACATGCAAGTGCGGAAATCCTGTGCAATAAGTTTGCACAAAGATCGGACCGCGAAATAGTTAACCACTAACTGTAACACTGTTAGTTAGCTTAGTTTCTATTTCACTAGGATGACCTAGGCAACTTGGCCTTAATCCTGAGTGGATTATGGACTGTTGTCCATGAGGGATTGTCCTTTGATTTGTGCGGGTGAGAGTGGTCTGCACGTCGACTCAATAGGCCTACCATTTTGGGGACGAGATCGAGTGGGGAGCTGGAAACATAGTCTTACAAGATGGAATTCACTCTTTCCCGTCTTTAGGGTAAGTAGAGGTGTGTTCCCTTAAGTGGTGTCTCCGGGTCTTGAACAATGGGCCCTACCCTCTCTATGGCACTAGAGGGACTTTTGTTTGTTGGTTGGACCTCAAACAGGTTGTTCATTAGAGGAGCACTGGTACTTAAAGATATAGAGGTAGCTGTTGAAGGAGAAATTTTGGCCAATGACAAATTGCCACGTCATTATTTAGAATTAATGACGAAATTATAATTAATTAAATTTGGGACCAATTATAAATTGACATGTGTCCCAAATTTAATTTGAAGACAAAGTTGGCCAATTATAATTTTTTTAGCGCCAAATGTCCATTTGATCAATTAATAAAAATAAATTATTTTGATCTGATTAATTGATTTGACCCATTAATTAAAGAAAATAATTAATTGGATCAAATTTGGGTCTTTTAAATATTTGGGTCATAGGGTTTTGAGTCAAATATAAACCAGACCCAAGCCCAATAAAGCCCAAGCCCAAGTTGTTAGGCCCAAAAGTCACTAGGGCCCATTCAGCGAGAACTCTATAAATAGAGGGGTTCTCCTCCATTTCAGGGGTTCAGAAATTCTACACTCTCACAAAAGACAAGAGTTCAGAGTTTCAAAGCTCTCAAGCAGAACCAGAGAATTCAGAGAGACTCCACCAAGTCTGAAGACCGAAGACTCTCTACAATTCATAAATTCAAGTGTTGAACACCTCTTGAAGACCAAACGCTCTTACAGACCTCAACACTCCTTGAAGATCAAATACTCTTCAGGACATCAACATTTCTTGAAGACCAAACACTCTTCAAGACTTCAACACTCCTTGAAGATCAAAGACTCTTCAGGACATCAACACTTCTTGAAGATTGAAGACTCCTTCAAGACTAGAAGACTTCAAGCTCCAAGAATCCATTGAAGCTTCAGACTCGGGATCAAGCGTTCCAGCCCTCGAGTGAAACACATTCACACACAAGAGAGAGAATCAGAGGATTAAAGTTAGAGATTGTACACCCACACGCATATTACATTAATACAAATATATTATTTATTCCACATGTCTCCATCCCCGAAGTTACGTGTGAACAAATTGGCACGCCTGGTGGGACAATCTCTACCTCTCATCTCTCTCTCTTATCTAAAAACATAAAGGTAAACATGTCATTCAAGACTTCTTTGATGACCGCTGTCAAGGACAAGTCTTACATCAGTTCTATTGCCCATTGTTGCTTCAATGAACTGACGTTGCAAAAAGATACAGCTTCTATCATTGCAGGCCAAGAAACAACCTTGCAGGGGCATATCCTAATGACAAATTTCTTGTTAAGTATAACCCTCTGTTTGAACCTGATTCTGACGTAGTGACTGTCATGATGACTGAGACAAAAACTATGGAAGAAAGAATGACTGAGATGCAAGAGCACATCAACACTTTGATGAAGGCGATTGAAGAAAAGGATTCTCAAATCGCGCAACTAAAGAGCCAAATTGAGAACCAACATATCGCCGAATCAAGTCAAACCCAAGTCATAAAAAATCAAGACAAAGGAAAGACTATAGTGCAAGATGATCAGCCACAGCGTTCTACTTCGATCGCTTCACTATCCATCCAACAGCTCCAAGATATGATCACAAGCTGTATCAGAGCTCAGTACGGTGGACCTACTCAAGATTCCCTCTTGTATTCCAAACCTTATACTAAGAGGATTGATAACTTGAGAACGCCAATCGGGTATCAGCCACCAAAATTTCAGCAGTTTGATGGAAAGGGCAATCCTAAACAACATATTGCCCACATCGTTGAGACATGCGAGAACGCTGGTACTCAAGGGGACCTACTAGTCAAACAGTTCGTTCGAACACTTAAAGGAAATGCGTTTGACTGGTACACTGATCTAGAACCTGAGTCAATAGACAGTTGGGAGGAACTCGAAAGAGAGTTTTTGAATCGCTTCTACAACACTAGACGAACCGTTAGCATGTTCGAGCACCAACACTAAACAACGAAAAGGTGAACTCGTTGTTAACTATATAAATCGCTGGAGAGCCATGAGTCTAGATTGCAAAGATCATCTCACTGAACTCTCTTCCGTCGAGATGTGCATTCAAGGCATGCACTGGGAACTCCTCTACATCCTTAAAGGTATAAAGCCTCGCACCTTCGAAGAACTAGCAACTCGCACCCACGATATGGAGCTAAGTATTGCTAGTCGAGAAAACCAAAACCTTATACTCCCTGACATGAGGAAAGAAGGAAGGAACGACGAAGAGACTATAGAAGAATCTATGGTTGTAAACACAACCCTTCATAAGTCGTCTTCGAAAGAAAGGCGACAAACGAATGGAACGCATCACTTAACTTTAAAGGAAAGACAGAAGAAAATCTATCCTTTCCCTGATGACGACATCCCTGATATGTTGGAACAACTACTGGAAGCGCAACTGATAGAGCTTCCTAAGTGTAAACGACCAGAAGAGATGGAGAAAGTCGATGATCCCAAGTATTGCAAGTATCATCGAGTTATTGGTCATCCAGTGGAAAGATGTTTCGTCCTAAAGGACTTAATTCTAAAGCTAGCCATGGAAGGAAAAATTGAGCTCAACCTCGATGAAGTAGCTCAATCAAATCTTGCTACAATCAAAGAAAAGAGCAAACATCAAAGAAAGGAGGTTCCTAAGAAACTTCAACCCAAGAGGAAGAGAAGTAAAAAGTTTTCTCAACCTCAACAGCTGGTGATGTCGAATAAGTCATTTTCCAAAAATTTCCACAAAAAGGAAAAGGAGAGCTTTGCGACTTCCTACTGCATCGACGTAGAAGAAGTTGACAATTCTAAGAACGGTGGACAAAGGACTTCCGTCTTCGATTGCATCAAGCCTCCAACTACTCGTCCTTCGGTATTCCAAAGAATGAGTATGGTCGCGACAGAGGAAGAAAATCAATGTTCGATGTCCACCTCCACTCGACCTTCAGCTTTCCAAAGGCTAAGTGTCTCCACATTGAAGAAAAGTCGACCTTCAACATCTGTTTTTGATCGCCTCAAAGTAACAAGCGATCAACCTAAAAGAAAGATGGATAACTTGGAGGTGAAACTTTTCGATGAAGTAAACAGCGACAAGAAGCTTCAAAGTAGCATCCTATCACGTATGAAGAGGAAGTTCTTTGTTCTCATAAATACAGAAGGTTCCTTGAAGGTGAAACCAAATCTCATTATCTTGACCAATCTTACAAGTCAAGGACCTGATCAAGACCATGATGAAGATAAGAGCTTTTAAAATGTAAAAGCTCCTTGTCGCAAGAGCCTAAATTGCATGATGCTCCTAGCCCACACGAGCTTAAAAGTTGAGTGCAAAAAAAAAATCTTGAACTACGTTATGACTTGATCCCTATTCCATAAGGGTACGTAGGCAGCTTAAAGAAAACTTTAAGTTCAGTCTCTATAAACAAAAAAAAAGGTTCTTCGCTGCAGTTCCTTCTCTCCAAGTTCGAGGGTCCTTACACTGTACGTTATTGCGTTGTTCCTTCTCCAAGTTCGAAGGTTCTTCGTTGTATCCTGCTGCGTTGTTCCTTCTCCAAGTTCGAGGGTTCTCAGTTGTACGACTGCTACGTTGTTCCTCCTCCAAGTGCGAAGGATCTTATGTGGTGCGCTATTGCATTGTTCCCTCTTCTTTCAAGTTTGATGGTTCTCACGCAGCTTCGCTGGAGTTCCTTCTCCCCAAGTTCGAAGGTTCTCACGCGCTTCGTTGCAGTTCCTTCTCTCCAAGGTCGAAGGTTCTCACGCGCTGCGTCGCAGTTCTTTCTCCCCAAGTTCGAAGGTTCACGCACTTCGCTGCAGTTCCTTCTCCCAAATTCGAAGGTTCTCACGCGCTTCGCTGCAGTTCCTTCCTCCAAGTTTGAAGGTTCTCCGTTGTTGCAGTTCATTCTTCCAAGTTTGAAGGTCCTCACGTCGCTTCGCTGCAGTTCCTTCCTCCAAGTTCGAAGGTTCTCACGTGCTTCGCTGCAGTTCCTTCCTCCAAGTTCGAAGGTTTTCACGCGCTTCGTTGCAGTTCCTTCCTCCAAGTTCAAAGGTTCTCACGCGCTTCGTTGCAGTTCCTTCCTCCAAGTTCGAAGGTTCAAACGCGCTTCGTTGCAGTTCCTTCCTCCAAGTTCGAAGGTCCTCATGCTACGCTCGGCTGCACTGCTGCGCTACTTCCTAAAGTCCAAAGACGTCAATTGTCCTCACGTTGCGCTGCTTCCTTCTCCAAGTTCGAAGGTCCTCATGCTACGCTCGGCTACACTGCTGCGCTACTTCCTAAAGTCCAAAAACGTCAATTGTCCTTGTACTTATGCTGAAAGGCGTGGCGGCGACACAAGTCCAAGGACACGCTCCAAAATAAGGAACATGTCCCTGCACTCGTGCTGAAAGGGCGTAGCGGCAACACAAGTCCAAGGAACATGTCCCAAAGTAAGGAACATGTCCTTGTACTTATGCTGAAAGGCGTGGTGGCAACACAAGTCTAAGGAACATGTCTCAAAGTCAGGAACATGTCCTTGCACTCGTGCTAAAAGGCATGGCGGCAACACAAGTCCAAGGAACATGTCCCAAAGCCAGGAACAAGTCCCTACACTCGTGCTGAAAGGGCGTAGCGGCAACACAAGTCCAAGGAACATGTCCCAAAGTAAGGAACATGTCCTTGTACTTATGCTGAAAGGCGTGGTGGCGACACAAGTCCAAGGAACATGTCCCAAAGTCAGGAACATGTCCCTGCACTAGTGCTGAAAGGCCTGGCGGCGACACAAGTCCAAGGAACATGTCCCAACTCCAGGAACAAGTCCCTACACTCGTGCTGAAAGGGCGTGACGGCGACACAAGTCCAAGGAACATGTCCCAACGCCAGGAACAAGTCTCTGCACTCGTGTTGAAAGGCGTGGCGGCGACACAAGTCCAAGGAACATGTCCCAACGCCAGGAACAAGTCCCTGCACTCGTGCTGAAAGGCGTGACGGCGACACAAGTCCAAGGAACATGTCCAACGCTAGGAACAAGTCCCTGCACTCGTGCTGAAAGGCGTGGCGGTGACACAAGTCCAAGGAACATGTCCCAACGCCAGGAACAAGTCCCTACACTCGTGCTGAAAGGCATAGCGGCAACACAAGTCCAAGGAACATGTCCTTGTACTTATGCTGAAAGGCGTGGTGGCGACACAAGTCCAAGGAACATGTCCCAAAGCCAGGAACATGTCCTTGCACTAGTGCTAAAAGGCATGGCGGCAACACAAGTCCAAGGAACATGTCCCAATGCCAGGAACAAGTCCCTGCACTCGTGCTGAAAGGCGTGACGGCGACACAAGTCCAAGGAACATGTCCCAACGCCAGGAACAAGTCCCTGCACTCGTGCTGAAAGGCGTGGCGGCGACACAAGTCCAAGGAACATGTCCCAACGCCAGGAACAAGTCCCTGCACTCGTGCTGAAAGGCGTGGTGGCGACACAAGTCCAAGGAACATGTCCCAAAGCCAGGAACATGTCCCTGTACTCGTGCTAAAAGGGCGTGACGGCGACACAAGTCCAAGGAACATGTCCCAAAGCCAGGAACATGTCCCTGCACTTGTGCCAAAAGGCATGAAGGCAACACAAGTCCAATGAACATGTCCCAAAGCCAGGAACATGTCCCTGCACTCGTGCTGAAAGGACGTAGCGGCAACACAAATCCAAGGAACATGTCCCAATGCTAGGAACATGTCCCTGCACTCGTGTTGAAAGGCGTGGCGGTGACACAAGTCCAAGGAACATGTCCTTGTACTTGTACTGGAAGACATTGTACCTGCAAATTGAAGACAACAATGATATGTATGCCTTAAAAAAAAAATCACTTACCTTCGTACTTACCTTTTAGATGGTGGATGAAAGCACTTTGCTTGTAATTGAAATATAGGCAAAGTGTTGTGAGTAAAAAACCAATTTGTTCACACGTAACTTCGGGGATGGAGACACGTGGAATAAATAATATATTTGTATTAATGTAATATGCGTGTGGGTGTACAATCTCTAACTTTAATCCTCGGATTCTCTCTCTTGTGTGTGAATGTGTTTCACTCGAGGGCTGGAACGCTTGATCCCGAGTCTGAAGCTTCAATGGATTCTTGGAGCTTGAAGTCTTCTAGTCTTGAAGGAGTCTTCAGTCTTCAAGAAGTGTTGATGTCCTGAAGAGTCTTTGATCTTCAAGGAGTGTTGAAGTCTTGAAGAATATTTGGTCTTCAAGAAATGTTGATGTCCTGAAGAGTATTTGATCTTCAAGGAGTGTTGAGGTCTTGAAGAGCGTTTGGTCTTCAAGAGGCATTCAACACTTGAATTTATGAATTGCAGAGAGTCTTCGGTCTTCAGACTTGGTGGAGTCTCTCTGAATTCTCTTGTTCTGCTTGAGAGCTTTGAAACTCTGAACTCTTGTCTTTTGTGAGAGTGTAGAATTTCTAAACCCTTGAAATGGTGGAGAACTCCTCTATTTATAGAGTTCTAGCTGGATGAGCCCTGGAGACTTTTGGGCCTAACAACTTGGGCTTGGGTTTTTATTGGGCTTGGGTCTGGTTTATATTTGACCCAAAACCATATGACCCAAATATTTAAAAGACCCAAATTTGATCCAATTAATTTATTTATTTAATTAATTGGTCAAATCAATTAATCTGATCAAAATAATTTATTTTTAATTAATTGATCAAATGGACATTTGGCCCTAAAAATTTATAATTGGCCAACTTTGTCTTCAAATTAAATTTGGGACACATGTCGATTTATAATTGGTCCCAAATTTAATTAATTATAATTTTGTCATTAATTTTAAATAATGACGTGGCAATTTGTCATTGGCCAAAATTTCTCCTTCAATTTGTCAATGATGTGTGAATGAGAGGGCAATTTGTCAATGACCTAGCTGGGGTATTAACACACGTGAAGGGCTGACTTGTTGTTGATGATCGATATCCGTGGACACAGAAATACACTCCCCCTCTCATTCACGCAAATAGAGCTCTCTCTCTCAAGTTTTCTCTCTATCTTTCCAGAATACACAGAGATACCAAAAATTCTCCATTCCTTAGAGATTTATTTTTTGTTTCCACAAGCCACTGAACTCCAATCCCTAGGAGTATACTGGTGATACTGCGTGGTTGTGTTCGTGGGGAATTTGCAGCAATAAAGGAATCATGTTGTTGCTGGAATTTTCTGTCAACGCAAAGTTTTTTTGGTGAATCGATCAAGAACTCCACATACGGTAAGGGATTCTTGATCTAGGATCATTAGGATCCAATTTAGATTAGATCTAGATTTTTCCTTTTGATTAAAGCATGTTTTATACCTATTTTACAACATGCTTAAAATGTTTTTCTGCTGTAAATTTAATTTGTCGTCGTATTGTTATCCCAATCGGCCTTTAATTTGAAAAAGGTCTCTAACGTCTTCCGCTGCCTAGGGTTATTATCCCTACAAGGTGAACCCCGTGTCTAAAAGGTAATAACCCTTTCTTGGAGTTCTGCATCGAATATCGTACCAACATTTTGTCGATATATGATGCTTGAGACAGTGCTAGCGTTTTTGTTCTTTCTATTTCTAATTATATGAATGCCCAGAACAAATTGAGCCTCACCCAAATCTTTCATTTGGAATTGGGTCGCTAGCCATTGTTTTATGTCAGTCAAGAATCCTATATTATTCCCAATAAGTAGGATATCATCTACGTACAGAACTAGAAAAGCTATAGTGGATTTGACGATTCTCTTGTAAACACAAGGTTCGTCAATATTCTGCTCAAAACCATACGTTTTGATCGCAATGTCAAAACGTATATTCCAGGATCTTGATGCTTGTTTTAATCCATAAATGGATCATTTAAGTTTGCAAACTTTTTGCTCATCACCCTGGACTATGAATCCCTCTGGTTGAGCCATATGGATAGTTTCTTCAAGATTGTCGTTCAAAAAGGTTGTCTTGACATCCATTTGCCATATTTCATAATCATAAAATGTGGCAATAGATAAGAGTATTCTAATCGACTTAAGCATGGTAACAGGGGAAAAAGTTTCTTCAAAATCCACTCATTCCCGCAGGGTAAAACCCTTTGCCACAAGTCGAGCCATAAAGGTTTGAACCTTACCGGCTTGGTCTTGTTCTCTTTTTGTAGATCTATTTGCAACCAATAGGTTTTACCCCATCCGACTGCTCTACAAGTTCCCAGATCGAATTGAAGTACATTGACTCCATTTCGAGATCCATGGCTTTGATCCACCGATCCTTATCAACATCGTTCATTACCTGATTAAAGGCCAATGGATCCTCTATACCATCATTAGGTATGATGGTTTGAGTTTCTGTTACGGTCGAGTTGTATTATAAACCTCCCACTACGTTGAGGCTCTCTCACTTCTTGAGATGGATGTGTTTAATCAACAACTTTTGATGGACCAGCTTGATCAACAACTTTTGTAGGTTCTTTTGTAGTTTTTCTTGAAATCTCATCTAATACTAGTTTACTGCGAGGTCGATGTTCTCTTATGTGATCTTCCTCAAGGAATGTAGCGTTTTTCGATACAATCACTTTATTTTCCTAAGGATCGTAAAATATAACACCTTTCATTTCTTTAGGATATCCCACAAACAGGCACAGTTTTGAACATCGTTCCAATTTCTTTGGGTTTTGCACCAACACGTGCGTCGGGCATCCCCAAATTCTGAAGTGATGTAAATTACCTTTACGCCCTCTCCATAAATCATAGGGTGTTTCAAGAACACTCTTAGAGGGAACCATATTCAAAATGTATACAGCAATCTCTACTGCATATCCCCAGAGCGAATCAGGCAACTGAGCATAGCTCATCATTGATCGAACCATGTCCAACAAGGTTCGGTTTCTCCTCTCTGATACACCAGTTGGTTGTGGTGTAGCAGGGGCTGAGAGTTGGGACGTGATTCCATGTTATATCAAATAGTCCTGGAATTGTAGGTCCATATATTCTCCATCTCGATATGATCGTAGTGTTTTAATTGTTTTACCTAAGTGGTTCTCAACCTCGGTCTTGTACTCCTTGAATTTTTCAAGGGCTTCAGACTTGTGATGCATTAGGTAAAGGTGACCATACCTTGAATAATCATCATAATGATCAATGAAACTGATGAAATATTCATACCCTCCTCGTGCTTTGACATTCATGGGACCATAAAGATCCGAATGCACGAGTTCTAAGGGTTCTTTGTGTTGGGTTTTATGCCCTAAAACTCGTAGATAGTAAATGTACATTTGACCGAACATTAATAAAAGTGATGTATTATTCAATGTTTGTATTATATCTTGTCTTATTAACCCTAATCCAATAAACTAAACATCCAAGGCTAATAGAATGAGACTTGAACTAGTACGTAGGGACATACGGGGAT
The DNA here is from genome assembly GCA_036850905.1 of Luffa acutangula. NCBI lineage: Eukaryota > Viridiplantae > Streptophyta > Magnoliopsida > Cucurbitales > Cucurbitaceae > Luffa > Luffa acutangula. The sequence goes on along the minus strand of CM072097.1, from coordinate 38,740,402 downwards.
CAATGTTCAAGTTTTAGCCTAAAGGGTCTGTAGTATAGGGATAAGGTTGGGTACCTTATCCTGGTGACACTATGGATACGACCCGCTTTGTATATTGATACAAACGCAATGATCCAACGCGTCCGTGCAGTTGACATGCGAGTGGGGGTATCCTGTGCAATGAGTTTGCATAAAGATCGGACCGGAAAATAGTTAACCACTAACTGTAACACCGTTAGTTAGCTCGGTTTCTATTTCAGTAGGATGACCTAGGCAACTTGGCCTTAATCCTGAGTGGATTATGGACTCCTGTCCATGAGGGATTGTCCTTTGATTTGTACGGGTGAGAGTGGCCTGTTCGCCGACTCAATAAGCCTACCATTTTGGGGACAAGACTGAGTGGGGAGCTGGGAACATAGTCTTACAAGATGGAATTCACTCTTTCCCGATATTAGGGTAAGTAGAGGTGTGTTCCCTTAAGTTGTGTCTTCGGGTCTTGAACAATGGGCCCTACCCTCTTTATGGCACGAGAGGGATTTCTGTTTGTTGGTTGGACCTCAAATAGGTTGTTCATTAGAAGAGCACTGGTACTTAAGAACCAAGAGGTAGCCTAGGGGTAAAAGGGTAATTTGACCTGGCTGGGGTACAAACACACGTGAAGGGCTAACTTGCTGTTAACGGTCGAATTCCGTGGACACATAAATATATCTGCAGTGAGAAGAGTGCAGCTGTGGTTCTTTAGTGGAGTGAATCACAGTTAACGAACATTGATTAACTTGGAGCTTCTGATCTGTAGGTCCATTAGGTCCCACCGATGACTCAATTAAGGTGTTGAGGTTAATTTCTAGGGAAAGTTGAGTATTCGAAAGGGTTCGAATAAAAAGGTAAAATATGAATTTGATTCATGATGAAACTATAGGTTATAATTAATGTGCATTAGATGTGCATTAATACTATTGTTTTTATGAGAGAATTATGATTAAATATGTGATATTTAATTATGATATTAATTAATTATAGAATTAATTAATTACTGTTTTAATTTTATTAAATTTAGATTTAATTAGATTAAAACTATAGGTTATGTGAGAGATAGTCATTTAAATATAGTTTAAATGAATTTGTTATTTAATTATGAATTAGATAACTTAATTTAAATTTAATTTAATTAATTTTCTAATTAATTAAATTGATTTTATAATTAATTCAACAGATATTTTATCAGTTATTAGGTCATGGGTGTATGGCCTATTTTCTCTCCCTCACACGCCTAATAAGGCGAGGAGTTACAGATTTTTGGAATGACCGTTCATTTGTTTTGTGGCCCTCTGGTTTTACAGAAGATCTCTCTCTAGAAAAATCCTAAGCTCTCTCTCAGACTCTCTCAGCGTTTTTCCTTAGGAAAATAGATCCCACAATCTCCCTCACTAAGATCCTTTAGAGTCCATTGGTGAATCCTCGTGGTGGTGTTCGTGTGGGATTTGTGGCAAAAACAAGAGTTGCTCGCTGTTGGAATTTTCTGCAATCCAATGGGATTTAGGCGAATCGATTAAGAATTTCATCTACCATAGGTAATTTTTTATCTAGGATCAATAGGATCCATTATAGTTTAGATCATGTGCCTTTGGAGTATTTTATAGCATGTTTTATACTGTTTTACAACATGATTTTTGTGTGTTTTTCTTGTTGTAAAACCTTTGCAAATTGTATTGGGGTTTTGATGTTGAGTAAAACACAGTATGGTTATTGATCGTTTCCACTGCGCTAGGGCTTTAATCCTTGCAATTTGTATCAGAGCCATCTCTGTAATTTTTTCTCAATGATTAAAATTTGCAATTTGCTATTATGGTGGGATTAAATGCATAGTGTATGTATTGGTTTGCGATAAACTGTTTTGGTTTAATTTTGGCCTTATATTTACAGCAATTTTATTGATTTCATCATGTAAGGCCCCTGCGTTTTTTGGCAAAATTCTGTAAATCGAGCCTGTACAGTCCGAGTCTAGAATATGTTGAAGATCGGGGAAGAACACAGTATAAATCGAGGCCAATTTTGAAGAGTTCAGCCACTGTTTTGCCCAGAATCGAGCTCCAGACGCAACGGCGTTAGGACGCTTGGCCTATTGTGTCTCGACGCTGTCATGATTTCACCCAGCGAACGGTTGAAATCGCGCCAGCGTCGGGACGCTGTGCTTTCAGCGTCTCGACGCTGTCACAATTTCGTGAGGCAGTTCAATTTTCGTGAGAACGTGTGCTGAAACCCTAATGGGTGGTCCGGTTCGTGCAGTTGGGGTTGAGCTGGGACCGGTTTGGTCTGGTTCAACCCGGTTTTTGGGCGGTTCGAGATTTTCAAGGCCGGTTCGAAGCGGTTCGGGTCGGTTCGTGGATTCTAGACCAATTATGGAGCAGTACATTTTGTAATAGGATAGTTTTAAAGCTTTAATTAGAGTAATTTTTGCTTTAATTATCCTAGGGGCCAATTAAACCGGCTTATTCACTATTTAAATGCTTTGTGGTTGTCATTTAAATTTTAATCCCACCTTAGGATATAAAGCATGCTCATGCATTATGTATGTTTTAATATGATTATAATATTTGGATGATAATGCATGGTTTTTCATGATTTATTTAATATATAGTTGAGTTATATTAAATTCATGAAAATCGAAAAGCATGATGCATGCAATTACATAGTTTTAATATAAGAGTTATTATTAAAATGAATTGTTTGCAGCATGCTACTTTGATTTACAATTTTTGGCAATAATTAATTGTTAATTTATTAAAAATGGGAATCAAGTTGCATTGAGCATGAAACATCCATAGGTTAATATAAGAGTTATATTAATTTTCATGCAATGCAAAGTTATATAGTTTAAATTTGATTAATTTGAATATGATTGTTAATTGATTTAAACTATAGTATGCATGATTATAGGGCTAATCATTAAAATTTTGAAATAGTTTAAAATTTATGATTAGAAATCGTCAATCTATAATCAAGATATGCATGCTCACATAGGATCTTAGGTTAAAATGAATTAATTTTAATGAAGTTAAAATTAATTAGACCTAAGATCATTTTCTAATAGGATTAGAAATTCTTACTTAGTTTTAAAATAGTTTTCATGAACTAAGTAGGACAAACATTCTTGAGATTATAAGGGAACTCTACCAGTGAAGTTCTGTCTAAGGATTGGAGGTATTTAAGTTAACGGTACACGGAACACCTCCTACCTGGGAACTGATCTGGAACACCGGAGTTGAATTAATCACAGGTTAATGTTAGAATAATGTCGCTAGGTAAATAAATTTGTTTAATACACCTAGACATTAGGTCTTATTATTATAGTTATAATAGGACTAGACTTAGATAAATGATTTAGCCGGATATATCTAGGTCTAATCAAACCCTAAAATACCCGATAGGTTACTTTAGTGGGAGGAAAATTACAAAACTTGATTTAAATCGAGTTTTGCTCCTACGTCCCTGTATAGTTCACACCGTGAGATCAATGCTCGACTTCGTGTCGTCTTAGAGCGGCCTCCCTTCGGAAAGTGTTTGCATGGGTCAATACCAAGGTGAATGGGGAAAGTGACTATAGTAAGTGGGAGCGGGACGCGTGTCAATGTATCCTTCGGTCTCCACCCCTAGGTCAAAACGTGAGATTCCTATGATCCGCCTGCGTATTGCCCTGGAGCAACCATCCCTTCGGAGGGCCTGATCATAGGATTCGGAACACCGTGAACTCCTGAATAGGATAGGATCGCTTAGGCTAATTACCAACAGTTGTCTTTCCTAACGGTAGCCTGTTGGTCCATGCCTCTGAGATCTGAAAGTGGGAGGGTTACACTTACGGGGAGGAGTTAATTGTTAACAAATCCTTGACCGAACAACAGTGGTTAATATCTAATGGAATATGAGCTATTCTGGTATTAGAAATTGACTGAGAAGAGTCTCATTTTAGAGGAGGAAAAACTGATCACCATTCGGTGGTTGTTCTTCTAAACCTCTAAAGCATCGTTGCGAAACACAATCATAGTTTTATTAGGGTTCTTTGATTGCTTGTTTGCAAAATTGATTGGATGTATGCAATTGTTTGTATTGCTTGTGTGATGGGTTAAGGCAAAGATAACTAATACAATCAATTGTTTGTTTTTCAGCAATGTCTTCCTCTATTATCTCCCTGCTTAAAATCGAACAATTAACGGGCGAAAATTTTCCTCAATGGAAATCGAATCTTAATACCATTCTCGTGGTAGAGGATCTAAGGTTCGTCTTGACGGAGGAATGTCCTCCCGTTCCCCCTCGCACTGCCGCTCAGGCAGTAAAAGATGCCTACGAACGCTGGACTAAGGCCAATGAAAAGGTCAAAGTCTAGATACTGGTCAGCTTGTCTGAAGTCTTGGCCAAGCGTTACGAAAACGTGGAAACTGCCAGGGAGATTATGAATTCCCTGCAGGAGATGTTTGGACTCTCGTCCTATCAGCTCCACCACGATGCCTTGAAGAACGTCTTCAATGCCAAGATGCAGGAAGGTCAATCTGTTCAGGAAAAAATCCTGGACATGATTAACCAGTTCAATATTGTTGAGGCAAATGGCGGGGTAGTCTGCGAGCGCAGTCAGGTTGCGTTCATCATTCACTCGCTTCCAGTGAGCTATCTGTCTTTCAGGACTAACGCAAGCATGAATAAGATCCAGTTCAACCTGACTACCCTCCTCTCGGAGTTACAGATTTATGAGTCGTTGCAGAAAAGCAAGGGCAAAAATGTGGTAAAAGGAGAGGCCAATGTGGCCCATTCCAAAAAGAAGTTCCTGAAGGGTTCATTCTCAGAGACTAAATCTGTACCTCAGGCTTCTTCATCGAAGCAAATCCAGAAGAGGAAGGGAGACAAGGGGAAGGCTCCTGCACAAGCTGTGCAAGGTAAGGGAAAGGCCAAGGTCGTGGCCGACAAAGGCAGATGCTTCCACTGCAACGTAGAGGGTCATTGGAAGCGCAACTGTCCCCATTACCTCGCAGAGAAGAAAAGAGAAAAAGAAGGTAAATTCGATTTACTTGTATTAGAGACTTGTCTCGTCGAACATGATGAGTTTGCCTGGATATTGGATTCGGGAGCCACTAACCATGTTTGCTCTTCTTTTCAGGGAAATGATTTCCAGCAGCTGGCAGATGGTGAAATGACTCTCAAGGTTGGAACAGGAGAGGTCGTTTCAGCTCTTGCAGTGGGAGCTGCAAAATTATTTTTTAGGAATAAGTATTTAATTTTAGAGGACTTGTATTTGGTTCCTAGAATTAAAAGGAATCTTATTTCTGTTTCTGCTTTACTTGAACAAGGTTACACTATTTCATTCTTGCTTAATGAAGCTTTGATTTCTCGGAATGGAATTTATGTTTGTTCAGCTAAGCGTGAAAATAATTTATTTGTGTTAAGACCAACCGACGCTAAGGCTATTTTAAGTCATGAAATGTTTAAAACAGCCGAAACGCAAAACAAAAGGCAAAAGATTTCTCCTCTAAGTAACAATACGTATCTTTGGCACCTTCATCTCGGTCATATTAACATCGATTGGATCGATCGTTTGGTTAAAAATGGACTTCTAACTAATATAGAAGATACATCTTTACCACCCTGTGAATCGTGTCTCGAGGGTAAAATGACCAAGAGGCCTTTTACTGGAAAAGGTTATAGGGCCAAAGAACCATTTGAACTGATACATTCGGATCTTTGTGGTCCAATGAATGTAAAGGCTCGAGGTGGTTATGAATATTTGATCTCTTTCATAGATGATTATTCTCGATACGATTACTTATACCTGATGGGCCATAAGTCTGAGGCTCTTGAAAAGTTCAAAGAGTTTAAGGCTGAGGTAGGAAACCTGTTAGGTAAAACGATTAAAACACTTCGATCAGATCGAGGTGGAGAGTATCTGGATCAGAGATTTCAGGACTATATGATAGAACATGGAATCCAATCCCAACTCTCAGCACCTGGTACACCTCAGCATAATGGTGTATCAGAAAGGAGAAATAGAACCTTGTTAGACATGGTTCGATCTATGATGAGCTATGCTCAGTTGCCTAGCTCGTTTTGGGGGTATGCAGTAGCGACTGTTGTACATATTCTTAACAACGTTCCCTCAAAGAGTGTTTCTAAAACTCCTTTTGAGTTATGGAGGGGGCGTAAACCTAGTTTACATTACTTCCGTATCTGGGGTTGTCATGCACATGTGTCAGTGACTAATCCTAAGAAATTGGAACCACGTACGAGAATATGCCAATTTGTTGGATACCCGAAAGAAACGAGAGGTGTCTTTTCTACGAGCCTCAAGATAATAAAGTATTTGTATCAACAAATGCAACTTTCTTGGAGGAAGACCACATTTGAGATCATAAACCATGAAGTAAGTTAGTATTAGGAGAAGCTACAGAAGGATCAACAAGAGTTGTTGATGAACCTGGTCCTTCAACAAGAGTTGTTGGAGAATCGAGTTTTTCTCGTCCATCTAGTCCTCCTCATGTAGTGGGAGAGCTTCGACGCAGTGGGAAGGTTGTGATACAACCTAACTGCTACTTGGGTATAACAGAAACACAAGTAGTCATACCTGATGACGGCGTAGAAGATCCATTGTCTTATCGTCAGGCAAAGAGTGACGTAGATAAGGACGAGTGGGCCAAAGCCATGGACCTTGAGATGGAGTCTATGTACTTCAATCAAGTTTGGGAACTTGTAGATCCACCTGAAGGGGTTAAACCCATTGGGTGTAAATGGATCTATAAGAGGAAAAGAGATGTTGCTGGAAAAGTACAGACTTTCAAAGCGAGACTTGTAGCAAAGGGTTATACCCAACAAGAAGGGGTGGACTATGAAGAAACCTTTTCTCCAGTTGTTATGCTTAAGTCTATAAGAATTCTCTTATCCATTGCCACGTTTTATGACTATGAAATATGGCAAATGGATGTCGAGACAGCTTTTTTGAATGGCAACCTTGACGAGAATATTTTTATGTCTCAACCCGAAGGGTTCATAACCCAAGGTTAGGAGCAAAAGGTTTGTAAACTGAATCAGTCCATTTATGGGTTGAAACAAGCCTCCAGATCTTGGAATATCAGATTTGGTACAACGATCAAATCTTTTGGCTTTGACCAGAATGTTGATGAGCCTTGTGTATACAAGAAAATCAACAAGAATAAAGTAGCTTTCCTCGTACTTTATGTTGACGACATCCTACTCATTGGGAATGATGTAGGGTATCTGTCTGACGTAAAAGAATGGCTAGCAGCTCAATTCCAAATGAAAGATTTGGATGAGGCCCAGTATGTTCTTGGCATCCAGATTATTCGGGATAGAAAGAACAAAACGCTAGCTCTGTCTCAAGCAACGTATATCGATAAGATGTTGGCCCGATATTCGATGTAGAACTCCAAGAAGGGCTTGTTGCCTTTCAGGCATGGGGTTCACCTTTCTAAGGAACAGTCTCCTAAGACACCTCAAGAGGTTGAGGATATGAGACGGATTCCCTACGCCTCTGCAATGGGTAGCTTAATGTATGCCATCCTATGCAAGAGGCCTGACATCTGTTATGGTGTAGGGATTGTCATCAGATATCAGTAAAATCCAGGGTTAGACCACTGGACCACCGTTAAAGGAAGCCTCAAGTATCTTAGGAGAAAAAGGGACTACATGCTGGTATTTGGGGTTAAAGAGTTAGTTCTCACTGGATACACCGACTCTGACTTCCAAATTGACAAGGATTCTAGGAAATCCACGTCAGTGTCAGTTTTCACCCTTAACGGGGGAGCTGTAGTTTGGAGAAGTATAAAGCAAGGATGCATAGCAGACCCCACGGTGGAGGCTGAGTATGTAACTACTTGTGAAGCAGCTAAGGAAGTTGTTTGGCTAAGGAAGTTCTTGACAGATTTGGAAGTTGTTCCAAATATGAACTTGCCCATTACGTTATACTGTGACAACAGTGGGGCTGTAGCCAATTCAAAGGAACCTCGCAACCACTCATTAAACACATAGAGAGGAAGTATCATTTGATTCGTGACATTGTGCAAAGAGGAGATGTGGTTATGACCAAGATCGCTTCTGAGCACAACATTGTTGATTCGTTTACGAAGGCCCTCTCGGCTAAAGTGTTCGAGGGTCATCTAGAAAGTCTAGGTCTGCGAGACATGTATATAGCGTAATCTAGGGCAAGTGGGAGATGTGTAATGGGTGTAAGGATGCCCTAGTTTATTGTATTTTGTATATTTACTTTTAATGTAATGTACAACATACATGTACCATTTCCAGCTTTCGATTATATATTGTATATACTTTCTCTTCAACTTGAGTTTTAGTTCAACTGGGAGTTTGTTGGGTTTTATGCCCTAAAACTCGTAGATAGTAAATGTACATTTGACCGAACATTAATAAAAGTGATGTATTATTCAATGTTTGTATTATATCTTGTCTTATTAACCCTAATCCAATAAACTAAACATCCAAGGCTAATAGAATGAGACTTGAACTAGTATGTAGGGACATATAGGGATCAATGTTCAAGTTTTAGCCTAAAGGGTCTGTAGTATAGGGATAAGGCTGGGTACCTTATCCTGGTGACACTACGGATACGACCCGCTTTGTATATTGATACAAACGCAATGATCCAACGCGTTCGTGTAGTTGACATGCGAGTGGGGGTATCCTGTGCAATGAGTTTGCACAAAGACTGGACCGCGAAATAGTTAACCGCTAACTGTAACATCGTTAGTTAGCTCGGTTTTTATTTCACTAGGATGACCTAGGCAACTTGGCCTTAATCCTGAGTGGATTATGGACTCCTGTCCATGAGGGATTGTCCTTTGATTTGTACGGGTGAGAGTGGCCTGTTCGCCGACTCAATAAACCTATCATTTTGGGGACAAGACCGAGTGGGGAGCTGGGAACATAGTCTTACAAGATGGAATTCACTATTTCCCGATATTAGGGTAAGTATAGGTGTGTTCCCTTAAGTGGTGTCTCCGGGTCTTGAACAATGGGCCCTACTCTCTTTATGGCACGAGAGAGATTTTTGTTTGTTGGTTGGACCTCAAACAGGTTGTTCATTAGAGGAGTACTAGTACTTAAAGACCAAGAGGTAGCCTAGGGTTAAAATGGTAATTTGACCTAGCTAGGGTACGAACACACGTGAAGGGCTAACTTGCTGTTAACGTTCGATATCCGTGGACACAGAAATATATCTGCAGTGAGAAAAGTGCAGCTGTGGTTCTTTAGTGGAGTGAATCACAGTTAACGAACATTGATTAACTTGGTTAATGAGTTTAGCCAATCAATCTCATATCGTTGGAGCTTCTGATATGTAGGTCCATTAGGTCCCACCGATGACTCAATTAAGGTGTTGAGGTTAATTTCTAGGGAAAGTTGAGTATTCGAAAGGGTTCGAATAAAAAGGTAAAATATGAATTTGATTCATGATGAAACTATAGGTTATAATTAATATGCATTAGATGTGCATTAATACTATACTTTTTATGAGAGAATTATGATTAAATATGTGATATTTAATTATGATATTAATTAATTATAGAATTAATTAATTACTGTTTTAATTTAATTAAATTTAGATTTAATTAGATTAAAACTATAGGTTATGTGAGGGATAATCATTTAAATATAGTTTAAATGAATTTGTTATTTAATTATAATTAAATAACTTAATTTTAATTTAATTTAATTAAATTAATTTTCTAATTAATTAAATTGATTTTATAATTAATTCAACTGATATTTTATCAGTTATTAGGTCATGAGTGTATGGCCTATTTTCTCTCCCTCACACGCCTAATAAGGGGAGGAGTTATGGATTTTTGGAATGACCGTTCATTTGTTTTGTGGCTCTCTGGTTTTACAGAAGATCTCTCTCTAGAAAAATCCTAAGCTCTCTCTCAGACTCTCTCAGCGTTTTTCCTTAGGAAAATAGATCCCACAATCTCCCTCACTGAGATCCTTTAGAGTCCATTGGTGAATCCTCGTGTTCGTGTGGGATTTGTGGCGAAAACAAGAGTTGCTCGCTGCTGGAATTTTCTGCAATCCAAAGGGATTTAGGCGAATCGATCAAGAATTTCATCTACGGTAGGTAATTGTTGATCTAGGATTAATAGGATCCATTATAGTTTAGATCATGTGCCTTTGGAGTATTTTATAGCATGTTTTATACTGTTTTACAGCATGATTTGTGTGTGTTTTTCTTGCTGTAAAACCTTTGCAAATTGTATTGGTGTTTTGATGTTGAGTAAAACACAGTATGGTTATTGATCGTTTCCGCTGCGCTAGGGCTTTAATCCCTGCACTTTGGCCCTATAACCTTTTAAAAAAAAAAAAGTCGTTTGGTCATTTTTCCCTTGAGGCAAGACTCACATGGTGGCAACGAGTCATCTTCTAACTGATTTAGTAGTCCACTCTTTACCAATCTTTCAATCCTATTGCGGTTTATGTGGCCTAATCTCAAGTGCCAAAGATAGGTATTAGGAGAAACTTTTCACCTTTTGTTGTGAGTTTCAGCTACTTTAAACATTTTCATATTAAAAATAGCTTTAACTTGAATTGGTCTTAACACGTATACGTTGCTTTCAAGTTTTGCAGAACATATTTGCATACCTCTTTTGTTAATAAACACTTCATTAAGATCAAAAGATACTTGGTACATATGTTCAATTAAACAAGAGATAGATATTAAGTTCCTTTTGATATCGGGAACATACAAGACATTTTCAAGTAATAAAAATCTATCTCCAAAAGACAACTTAAGAGTTCCTGTAGCTCCGGCTGAGATAACCTCTCATGTTCCAACTCTGAGAGTTACCTTGCCATCTGCCAGCATGTGTCAGGAACTAATTTCCTGTAAAGAAGAGCATACATGATTAGTTGCTCCTGAATCTAATATCCAGGCAAAGTTATCTTACTCAACTAAACATGTTTCAATAACTAGCAAATCAATTTACCTTGTTTCTCTTTTTCTGCCTTCTTTTCTGCAAGGTACTTTGGACAATTGTGTTTCCAATGTCCATCCACGTTACAGTGGAAACATTTTCCTTTATCTGCAGCTTTGATTTTTTCCTTGCTTACCATCGGAGCTTTTCCTTTCCCCTTCTCCTTCTTTTTCTTCATCTGATTGAAGGGAATAAAAGTCTCCACGCAGCGGAAGCGCATCGATTGGACCTTACGCCGTATACTAATTAACATTAAAATATCGTTACGAAAAACTCAAACAAACTTTAAACACACTTTAAAGTTGCTGGAAAATTGGTTTAAATATGCTAGAAATAAATATAAATTTATTTTCATGCTTTTCTAAAGAAAAGGGGAAGAACCGTTACAAACCTTCATTGTAGACTTGACCGTTCTTCGCCAACGACGCTCCAACGAACAAAAACGCAGCAGTCTCCTTTGTGTTTCTTCGCTAGAAAATTCTTCTTTAAAGACACAATAACCACAGAGGTTACACTGTTATGTCTCTAAGTCTAGGAGGCAAAAAACTTGTGGGAGTCTTTCTCTAAGAGGGAGACTAGAGAGAATTCTAAGTCTTGTCTTAAGAGTCTAAGAGCAAGAGTAGAGTGTCATGGACCAATTAGGTCTAGTGTTCTATTTATAGAAGAGAGGTCATGAATAAAATATTCAATTAAATCAATCTTTTCCAAAATTGATTCAATCTTATTCCTTATTTAATCAATCCATGATCAATCAATTCCATAATTGATTAATCTTTTCCACAAATGCTTAATTACTTCCATAAGTGATTAAATCATTTCCATAAATGATTAATCACTTCCTTAAGTGATTAATTATTTCCATAATTGATTAATTCCCGGTTAATGAATTCTTTAATTAATTAACCACCAATTAAATATCACATATTTAATTTCTGGCCTTGAATTAATTAATTTGTCCAAATAGATTTTAGGCCTTAAATTAATTAATTCATTATTTGAACTCTTTCAAAATTCCATAAATTTATATTAATATTTGAATTCCTTCAAATATTAATTTCTCTCATAACAATATATCAATATATATTATATTTGTTTCCCTTAGTAAATTGAACCTTTTCAATTTACATTTATTACTTAGTTGCCTCAAATTACTTTATGAGCTACCAGTGGGACCTAATGGACCTGCAGATCAGAAGCTCCAACGATGTGAGATTAATTGGTCAAACTCATTAACCACATTAATCAATATTCGTTAACTGTGTGTTCATTCCACTATAGACTCACAGTTGCACTCTTCTCACTGCAGACATATTTTCTGTGTCCACGGATATAGACCAATATCGACTAGTTAGTCCTTCACGAGTGTCGGTAACACCAACGAGGTCAAATTACTGTTTTACCCCTGGGTTACTTCTATTTCCTTAAGTACCAGTTCTCCTCTAATGAACAACCTGTTTGTGGTCCAACCATCAAACAGAAAACTCTCCCGTGCCATTGAGAGGGTAAGTCCCTTTGTTCAAGACTCGGAGTAACCACTTAAGGGAACACTCATCTGATTCCCTAAAGTCGGGAAGGAGTGAATTCCATCTTGTACGATTATGTTCCCAGCTCCCCATTCGATCTTGTCCCCAAAATGGTAGGCTTATTGAGTCGGCGTATTAGCCACTCTCACCCATACAAATCAAAGGACAATCTCTCATGAGCAGGAGTCCATAATCAACTTAGGATTAAGACTAAGTTGTCTAGGTCGTCCTAGTGAAATAGAAAACCAACTAGTTAACGGTGTTATAACCAGTGGTTATTATTTCGTGGTCCGGTCTTATGCAAACTCATTGCATAGGATACCCCCACTCGCATGTCTCCTACACGAACGCGTTGGATCGCAGTGTTTGTATCAAATACAAAGTGGGTCGTATCCATAGTGTCATTAGGATAAGGCATCCAGTCTTATCCATATACTATAGACCCTTTAGGCTGTTTCTTGAACAATGATCCCATATGTCGCTACATATATTTCAAGACTCATATTACAGCCTTGGATGTCTAGTTTATTGGATTAGGGTTATTTTTAGGCAAAGACAAATATAAAATAACTAACAACAATTAATGGAAATTATATCAATATTATTTCATTAATATCCGGTCAACAGTTATATTCACTATCTACGAGTTTTAGGGCATAAAACCCAACACTGAATACTCTTATTCTTAGAAGTGGAAGGTCTAGACTTGGTTCCTAAGGATGATCCTTTTTGGAACCTCTTGGCGGTGGCAACGTTTGCTTCCCCTTCTTGTCCCCTCTTGGTGAGACTTTGGTAGGTTTGGAGCTTGTTCAACAAAGTAGTCAGGTTATAGTATATTTTTTTCATGACAGCATTTGTCCTGAACTAAATGAAGCTCTTCGGAAGAGACTCCATTATAAAACTAATTTGACTACCCTCGTCTATGGTAGCACCGTTTACTTCGGCCACATTGAACTAGACCATCATGTTCAAAACATGTTCCCTTACAGAAGCACCTTCCTTCATACGGGAATTGTAAACATTTTTTAGAGCTTCGTGTCTAGTTTGCGAGGACGGTTGTCCAAACATACCTTGCAACGAAGTCATGATCTCCCTTGCGGTGACCATCTTCTCTTGCTTTTTAGACAAGACATCTGAAATGCTAGCTAAGATATAGACTCTTGCTTTATCATTTGCACGAGTCCATTTCTCATAAGCCTCTCGAGCAATTCAGTTTGTCGACGAGCCAGGGTTTGGTGGACATTCTTCGATTAAGACAAATCTAAGATCATCGATTACTAGTATGGTATTAAGATTTGACTTCCAAGTTCCATAGTTATCCCCGTTAAGCTTATCTGAAGCGAGTATTTGAACTAGTGAGCTAGACATGCTGAAAAATTAAACAAAACTATTAGAAAATTGTTTACTAAACATTTTTTATAAAATCCAATCAGGTTTTAGCAAAAGTAATAATGTACCCAAGATTATTATTTTGCAACGACACTTTAGTGAGTTAGAGCAACTGCTACCGAGGGGCAGTCAATTACTCCTTCACTAAACCAAGACGTTATTGACTAAATACTAATGCCAGAATAACTCTTATTTCTATAGTGGTTTAGTTATCGCTACATTTGGTCAGGAATATACTAACACTTAGTAACCCTTGTAAGTGTGACCTGTCGTTTTAAGATTCCAGAGAACGGCCCCACCCATGCTTCCGAATGAAAAAGCAAATGTTGGAAATGGTCCTATGTAATCCTATCCATTTTTGGAGTTTGCGTTGTTCCAATCTCCATGTTGCAACCCTCTAAATGGCTAGTAGCTCCAGGGCATACAAGCACATGGAAATCTCACGGTGCAACCTAACGGAGGAGACCGCAGGATGTGTTGACACACTTCCATCACTCACTTACTATAAATACTTTCTCCATTCACCTTGTTATTGATTTATGCAAACACCTTCCGAATGGAGCAGTTGAGGTATAATCAACACGAGGCCAAGCATAAATCTCACGTTGTGAACAAAAAGGGAGAACGTGAGAGGAAAATGGATTTGATATATCTCTCCCCTCCCACTAAGTATTTTAAACGGTTTTGGGTATACTTATACTTAGGCGTATTCTGGCTAATTGAATAAACCCCAAGTCTAAGTTCATTTTTAACTTACGATGTCTAGATGATAACGAATTTATAAACTCACATCTCACACATGCATGCTCATAAAACTGGGTTAACTTTAACTCAAGAACCGACTCGATACCCAAGTAGGAGGTGTTCTGTAAACCATCAACTTAAATACCTCCAGCCTTAGACAGCATCTTGCCGGGTGGGTTCTCTTGTAACCTTTGTTTTACAACCTTATTGACCTATTTGAATTTAATTGAAATTGATCGAAAATTTGGATTCAAATTAACCCTATGTGAGCATGCACCTTATCTTTGTTATATATTTTAGATTTCTATCTCATTTATAACAATTATAAAATCAATCTATAACAAGCCTAATTTGAATATAACATTTATAATCAAACTAAAGAAACTTCATGCTTTATGCTTGGTTAATTTTCTCTTTTAATATATATAACTATTATAACATTTAATCAATTTGGAAATTAACCATTCAAGCATGAATCTTTCTAAATTAATACAACATTTATATTAATAAAACATGAAACTTCCATCATGCATTAGTAATTATTAATAACTCTTATAATAATTGAATTAATGCATGATCATGTTTTCCTATGGTGGGGTTTTAAAACTATATGACATGCTCATAATGCACGTACAATTAATTCAATTTAATCATACATTCAACAATGCATAAATAAATATACAAAAAAGCTAAAGTGGATTGGTTTGGAATTTTCAATCAAACAATTAACTAATTATTACAATAATAATTATTAAAAATTGGTTGAAACGATCCCGAGCTTCACAAACAGTCCCGAACTGCCCCTCCAAGGACTAAACCAGACTTAAAATGAGTGAAAAGAGGTTGACCAGCTGCCTTCAGACCGAACCGGGACCCAAAATAACCAGCTGGACCGAATCAGATCTGGAAATCAGACACGCTTGGATGAATTGTTGAACAGTGTCGAGACGCTTCATGAACAGCGTCCCAACACTGTCTCGACCAACAGCTACTGTATTCGATTCCAGCTTGCGTCTTCTCCAGTTTTCTTTGAAATTACAGCCTATATGGACTCTATTGACTCTATAAAAATTACAGACCCTTGTACACACATTAAAGCTCATATATTTCCGAGCAATTACATTTTCATGAAGAAATTAAAGCTCAATAAAATGCCAAACCAGAAAACTCCACTTTAGCACACAGAAAAATTCATCTTATGAAAGGCACCCACCACAGTAAAATTAATGCAAATTAAGTGCTCTAATCATGCTCTGATACCAATTGAAGGTGTTCATATAACACATGCGGAAGCAATTAAAGATCGAAAGCACTTAACTACATCAATTTTACTCCTAAAGCATGCATGTTCTAAAATTCCAGAAACAGAGAGTTTAAAAGTACCAACCTTTTGTAGCTCAAATTTTTCATAAAGTTGATATTTTTCTTCAAAGATTTCATAGATTTCACACAAAAAACAGCAAGCATATTTTTTTAGAAAAGTTTCAAAAACTCAAGTTTATCTAAACTAATCTATCAGCAAGCTATCTAAAAACTATCCTATGAACATAACTATCAACAAATAAATTATTTAAAGCAATAAAAACAGCAACCAAACAAAAAACAAAACTAAGACATGCTAAAACTAAAAATAGCAAACAATTAAACACAAAAAAAACAGTAAAATATACACAAAAAGAACAGATAAAAGGGGATCAGAAAACTCCTCTATTCCTCATCCGAGGAACTTTCTCTTTCATCCTCTTCATCTTCTTCTTCATCTTCAAAATCCTTTTCTTCTTGAGGCAGCATCGATTGAGGGAAATCAGGAAAGACAGGAGCAATACTCGGGGCGATAGAGAGGTAGAACTCTCTAATGACTTCATCTCTCTCCTTGGCATAAGCCCAGTAAGTCCTCAGGTTATCCATGATTTGGTCCAGCTGTTGATAGGCAATTGCTAGGGCTTCCGATGATGGTGAGGTGACGGAGCGGGATTTGTCGAGACTCCCAACCAAAGCGAATTTAATTTCACAAGTTTGAGCGTGTTGGTATCGCGGGGCTCGCGTCAAAACGAATTTATAGTCCACGGACACCAAGCTACTTTGTAGTAGTAGTGGTCGGGGTCGATCGCAGGGAACAACTGGTTTACTTCTAACCTTTTTTGTGTTTTGGGATGGCAGAGAAAAGGGGGTTTGAGACAGATGGCGAAAATTGCGGGCGAAGGACAAACGTAAGAAAGTAAACTGACAGAAAGTCAGTTCTTAAGAAAGTAAACTGACAGAAAATTAAATGACAGAAAAGTAAATGGGGAGGTTGGTCAATCTCACCTTGCCACTCGTAGTAGCTGAAGACACTCGGGATTGGTACATTCACTTTTTATTAATTGATTAGCATATAACTATTTATATGCATGTTGTCTATAGGTACTCTGAATCAATTGACTTGATCCCAACGTCCATTGATTCAATTACTAGTTACTAATTAATTAACCCCGTGAATCCGTCGAAGCCAATCAATCGATCAACTGCATTAAGAACTAGATACCCCTAGAGTGTTAACCCATCGGACCCACTGAGCTAACATGCAATCAATCAACAAACTAACCTGGTCACAATCAATAAATCAATCAATTGTTGCTCTAGACTAGAACACTCATAATCAACTAGAGAGACAACTAATTAATCACAAGTATCGATTTAAACTCCTAGATCTATCGTGTCAGCAACAAAGTCACAAGTATTAATAGTATATTTTTAATTATTTTTTTAAAAAAAGTTTGTAATATACTTTAAAACTTGTCAAAACGTTTCCCTCAAAATGTTTTTTTTTTAAATGTTCATTTAAAACATTTTGAAAAAAAAAATCTTCTATGGAATAATATTAAAAGTAAAGAAATTTGAATAACGTAATTTGTTTTTCCAACAAATTTGTAGAATCGTTATTTTGAAATTGATTATTTAAAATATTTTGTTATATATTTTAAAAACATGTTTTATTATTGACACAATAGGAATTGAATCGTCAATTTCAGTAACTGCAGATAATGTTAATTCAAATTTATCAAGGACATTTACAAATTGATTGTTGATTGACTTTATATTACCATTTGTTATAATATAAGTTTTATTTTTTTTAAGCATGTGACCTAATTTTTCAATAGTATTGTTGAACAATACTGTTTGAATCTTTGTACCCTACAAAGTAGGGGTGTACAAGTAACCTAGTGACCCAAACAACCCAGACAGCCCAACCCAAACCGTAATTTTTTTGGTTTGGGTTGGATTGTTTTTTTTTTTTTTCAAAATCGAAAATTCGGTTTGATTCTCGAGTTGGGTTTTCTCGGGTTGAGTTCAACCCAAACCGAACCGAATTCCTTATTTTTTTAAAAAAAAATTATATATACATATATATGTGTTTTTTTCTAGCTTTTTTAGAACTTGTTTTTCTTAAAAGAAAAACTAGTCTAACTTTATTTTTTTCACATATTTATTTATATATTTTTTTTTACAAAATATGTAGATTTGTTCTTATTGTTGTTTGTTTTAATTTTTTTAAATCAATATTCTATTTCTGGAATAAGGTTTATTTGATTTGAATTTTGTGTTCGTAGATATAAATATATATTTTGTGTTAGGATTAGAGGTAAAGATTGAATCTGGTGTATTTTCAAATTGGAAATTGGGATATGAGTTTAATTTAATTAAAAAAAATCGAACAACAACACGGTGACCCGACCCAACCCAACCCGAAATAAAAGGGTTGGGTTGGGTTGCCAACTTTATTCGATTCTTTCGAGTCGTCAATCCGAATTTTCCAGTTGGTCCAAAAAATCTCCTCAACCCAACCCAACCCAAACCAACCCATGTACACCCCTACAGTGCAAAGTTATAAAAGTAAATGATTATTATGAATATAATTGACATATAAAAAATAAAGAAAAAATTAAAATAAATAGAAAATGCAAATGAAACTCATTATTTTGGAATAAAATATGTATATAAAAAATAAAAAAGAGTTATAATTACTTGTTCATCTAATAAGATGATTTTTAAAATGTGTAGGTCATCACCGCCACATTTTTTAAATTCTTCAATTTTTCCTTTTTTTAGAATGGAGACTTTAATTGTCCATTCTCTTTGACCAAGTTGAAGATTTTTTATTGGGATCACTTTGGAAGACATGATTTCAAGAGTGATGAAAATGGTTTGAAGAGATGTACGGAAGTATGGACAAACAATTATAGGACTTTGTGAACCTAAAATTTTTTAAAAAAAGTTTTTTTAAAAAAAAAACATAAACATGGGAATTATCTACTAAAATTAAAAAAGATATTATTTTTGTAAAAAAAAAAAAAAGACAACATAAACGTGGGAATGATCTACCAAAGATGAGATTTAAAAAAAAAAAAAAAAAAAAAACATATACGAGATAATGATCTACTAAAATTAAAAAAGTTTTTCTTAAAAAAAAAAAAGAAAAGAAAACTTGAACGTGGGAATGATCTACCAAAGATGAGATTTTTTTTTTTAAAAAAAAAAAAAAACATATACGTGGGAATGGTCTACTAAAATTTAAAAATAGATTTTTTTAAAAAAAAAAAAATCAATTCTCAATCTTACCAAAGATGAGTTTTTTTAACATAAAAGTGGAAATGATCTACTAAAATTTAAAAAGAGATTTTTTTTTACCAATTCTTAATCTTACCAAAGATGAGATTTTTTAAAAAAAAAAATTAAAAAGAAAACCTAAATGTGGGATTGATCTTTCAAAGATTTATACAATTCTTAAATATAAACATGAGAATGATTTAAATCCATATCTCAAACAAATTCTTAATCTTATTCTTTTTTTAAAACCAATTTTTAATCTTACCAAATATGGGATTTTTTTTTAAAGAAAATCTAAACATGATAATGATCTACCAAAGATAATATATATTTTTTTTAAGAAAAAAAAAAACATAAACGTGGGAATGATCTACTAAAATTAAAAAAGAGATTTTTAAATTCTTAAATATAAACGTGAGAATGATCTAAATCCATATCAAACCAATTCTTAATCTTATTCTTTTTTTAAACCAATTCTTAATCTTATTCTTAATCTTAAATATAAACGTGAGAATTTGAATAGTT
The DNA here is from genome assembly GCA_036850905.1 of Luffa acutangula. Classification (NCBI taxonomy): domain Eukaryota; kingdom Viridiplantae; phylum Streptophyta; class Magnoliopsida; order Cucurbitales; family Cucurbitaceae; genus Luffa; species Luffa acutangula. Next base: position 38,720,679 of record CM072097.1, on the reverse strand, counting down.
AAATATTAAATAATTAAATAGGAAGGACAAATGAGGAATTTGGAGATTAAAAAGGGGCTTAAAAGGAAATCAAAAGTTTTTCCCCCTTAAGCGTCATTTATATAACATCCTCTTAACATCTCCTTCAGACATCTCTGTTTTTACATACTAAAATATTTCTTTTTGTTACTACAAAAACAGTAACAACGTAACAAGAACGAAAGGGCGAAGAGAAACAACACACAGATATACGTGGTTCACTAACGGTGTGTTAGCTACGTCCACGGGCAGGGGGAGAGAACGATCTTATGTGAGGAGTATTCAGAATACAGAGATTAGGGCAAAAATAGGTTAAAAGGGTTTATATATAGCACCACTCTTAACCTGTATTGGGTCGTTCGGAGCGCTTCATATCAGATTCAAGGCATATCAACACTTTTCATTCTTTATGAAAGTGAGGATTCTTAGTAGAAACACATAAGACAGCTTACATGTTTCAGTTTCACCAGTGATGATTTGACTTTGGTTTTTTCTCTCTTAATGTTGCTAACGGTTGATAAATGGAAGGAATGACTATGATTACAAATCTGTTAGAAGATGGACTAGCCAAAGGGAGTTGAATTACGATCTCATTGATTGTGATAAAGTAATATTCTCCCCCCTCTAAATTCTATTATTCATCTAATCAATGATCATGGATGGTACAATATTAGTTCATTTATCACTAATCCAATTTAATTACTTGTTTAGATATTCATCCTCATCCACAGAGAAATACATTGGTTCCTAGCAGTAATCAACAAGAAAGATAAAAAGTTTCATTATCTTGATTCTCTCATGGGAATGGATTCTCGTGTTTTAAAAACATTGGTATGCTTTGTATTTTCACTTTGCAATTCATTGCTTCATTTGTATGGCTACTGAACCTTTTACGATTGTAGTTTAATGGCCCTAAACATCTAGGGCACAATTGGTATATGGATTACTTGTGTATTAGGGTGTATTGAGGGTTTATGATATGAAAACCAATTCTTAATCTTACCAAAGATGATTTTTTTATATATTTTTTAAAAATAGAACCTAGTGGGAATGATCTACCAAATATTTTTACAATTCTTAAATATAAATGTGAGAATGATTTAAATCCATAAACCAATTCGTAATTTTATTCTTTTTTTTAAACCAATTCTTAATCTTACTAAAGATGAGATTTTTTTTAAAGAAAACTTAAACGTGGGAATGATCTGCCAAACATAAGAATTTCTTTAAAAAAAAAAAAACATAAATGTGGGAATGATTTACTAAAATTAAAAAAGAGATTTTTAAATTCTTAAATATAAACATGAGAATGACCTAAATCCATATCAAACCAATTCTTAATCTTATTCTTTTTTTTAAACCAATTCGTAATCTTAAAATATAAACGTGAGAATTTGAATAATTAAATATTAAATAATTAAATAGGAATGACAAGTGAGAAATTTGAAGATTAAAAAAGGGTTTAACAAAAATTCAAAAGTTTCTCCCCGTAAGTGTCATTTATATATAATAACAATTAGGGGTGAGCATCGGTCGGTCGCGGTCGATTTTGGCCCCAAACCAACACCGAACCGACCATGTCGATTGCCAGCCTTCTGGAAACCGAATTTTTTTTGCCTAAATTTCGTCGTCCGACCAATCGATCAGTCGGTTTAAACTGATGGCTATGATTGAAAAGAAATGGAGGAGCGGCACAACGGAGGTCGAAAGGGAGGAACAGTACAACGAATCAAAGCGTTAATGGAGGGGGCGCGACATGAGGTTTGACTTCGACAATGTAAAGGAGAAGAGAAACATCGAAGCTTCAACGGAGCTTCAAAGACACGACTTTAGCCTTCAATGGCACTATGGAGCTTCAACGGCACGAAAGAGTGGCGACGACTGTGTGAAGGAGAAGAAGAAAATCGAGGGTTCGGAGAAGAAGATGAAAATATATGTGGGTTCAAGCTTTGAGAAACAATAAATAAAAAATTAAAAAGGAAAAGGTAATCATTACCTATACCTACCTACACACCTTTTCTTTACCTTGGAAATCTAAAGAAGCATACTGCATGCTTTTCTTTTTTACTTTACATTTCTTTTTTTTTTTAATGAAAGAAATTGGTCGGTTCGGACCTTTTCAGGCCCACTCACCGTCGACGTCGATTCGGTCGGTTTTGGTCGATCGGATCGGTTTTTCGGTCTGTGATGCTCACCCCTAATAATAATAATTATTATAAATTATATATTTTTTTAAAAAAAAAAAAAACTAAATGTGGGAATTATCTACCAAAGATGAGATTTTTTTAAAAAAAAATAAAAGAAAAGAAAACATATACGTGTGAATGATCTACTAAAATTAAAAAAGAGATTTGTTTTTTGAAAAAAAAAATCAATTTTTAATCTTACCAAAGATGATTTGTTTTAAAAGGAAACATAAACGTGGGAATGATCTACTAATCTACTAAAATTAAAAAAGATATTTTTTTTTTTACCAATTCTTAATCTTACCAAAGATGAGATTTTTAAAAAAAAATTTAAAAAGAAAACCTAAATGTGGGAATGATCTACCAAAGATTTTTACAATTCTCAAATATAAACGTGAGAATGATTTAAATCCACATCTCAAACCAATTCTTAATCTCATTCATTTTTTTTTAACCAATTCTTAATCTTGCCAAAGATGAGATTTTCCAAATATATATATATATATTTTTTTTTAAAAAAAAACATAAACGTGGAAATGATCTACTAAAATTAAAAAGGAGATTTTTAAATTATTAAATATAAACGTGGGAATGATCTAAATCCATATCAAACCAATTCTTAATCTTATTCTTTTTTTAAACCAATTCTTAATCTTTAAATATAAACGTTTTTGTTTTAATAATTTTTCTTTTTGAGTACAACAGCATTTGGGGTGGGGGGATTTGAACCTTTGACCTCATGGTCGAGGGTACATGCTAATTACCGTTGAACTATGCTCGTTTTTTGCTTATTTTAATACATTTTTAAAAGTTACACATTGCAATAATTTTTTTAATGTTTTCATATTATCATTTTTCCATGAAAATTCTTATATATATATATATATATATATAGTACAAAGCAAAATTTTGTGCAAATAATTAATTTATTAAATGATAGGTTAATATTTTGATATAGTAAAACATATATGGAAAGCAATTCTCATTGTAATGATTTTATATTTTTTGTGATGTTTTACATATATCGTTTAAATCACAACTATACAAGAAAGAATACTTTGCGTTGTTGTGCAACCACTTCCATTGGATTAAGATCTCCCAACGGACACCTCAACAGAAATAGTTACCACTATAAGGAAACAAAATGATTTTATAAAAACTTGAAGGGCAACACAAGAAGGCAAATATTCACCTTCATAGTCCACCATTAGATCATGATGTTTCACATCTATAGTCTAGATAACAACCATACATGAAATGATCGGATACACTGCTTTGTTGTATAACCACTTCCATTGGATTAAAATCTCTCAAGGGACAACTCGACACAAACAGTTACAACTATTCCAGAAGAATGAAAAAAAAATCATAAACATTTTAAGGGTAAAATTGGAAGGCAAATTTCTCCAACATAGCCCACCATTAGATCGTGATGTTTTCACGTTTATGGTTTAGATCATGTCCATATGCGAAAGAATACATTGTTTCATTGTGTAGCCAATTCCAATGGATTAAACTCTCTCAAGGGACACCTCTAACAATTGCAACTATTCGACGAGAAGGACAAAACAGAAATTTATAAAAAAATGTAAGGGCAAAATAGGAAGACAAAGATTCTCCATAGCCCAACATTAGATCGTGTTGTTTCGTGTTTATGGTCTAGATCATGTCCATATGCGAAAGAATACATTGTTTCATTGTGTAACCAATTCCAATGGATGAAAAACTCTCTCAATGGACACTTCTAACAATTGCAACTATTCGACAGGAAGGACAAAATAGGAATTTATAAAAAAAAATGTAGGGGCAAAATAGGAAGACAAAGATTCTCCATAGCCCACCATTAGATCGTGATGTTTCACGTGTATGGTCTATATCATGTCCATATGCGAAAGAATACATTGTTTCATTGTGAAAACAATTCCAATGGATGAAACTCTCTCAATGGACACTTCTAACAATTGCAACTATTCGACGAGAAGGACAAAATAGGAATTTATAGAAAATGTAGGGGCAAAATAGGAAGACAATGGTTCTTCCTTCTTAGCCCCTTTTATATATACAAGGTTTTTACCACGTGCATTGCACGTGTAATAATTTGAGGAAAATATTATGAAGTAAAATGAATTTAGAACTAATTAAGATTAGTTCTATACATTCTTATAGAAGTTTAAACAATATATAGCTAAAGATTCACATTTTAATGTGTATTTATCGTCCATCAATATAATCTCTCTCTCTTTTTAAATGATTCTCACAGATATTGATCTACCTTGGATTACTTCACCCACCACATCTGTAAAATGAAATCAATATTAGTAAATAGTAGGATAATAATGCTAAGATAAGTAATGCATCTCTACTAACCTATCTGAGTTTTTGCTTGTTTATATATATCATTCGTCAGGATTTCAAAATCAACTATATTTTGATTTTTTGTGTTGTATACTTCTCCTTCTAGTTCTTCTATCGCAGTCGTATGAGATAATGAGATCTCAATCCTTGCACGAACATTTTGATATACCTAATATCTACTGGTTTTATATTACTGTTATATATCATATATGATTTTCCCTTTTCAAGTTTTTCACTGAATTTGTCAATGAGTTCATTGAACAAAGTGACCTAAACACATGGTCCCTGCATATAAGATATTTGTTTAAAAAATATGCAACTATATATGTTAAACATGAAGAAAATAACAAAATGTGAAATACTTTATTGTCCATATATAACAATATAACGCCCCAGGTTTTATTATTATCTAACCTAATGACATTACTAAACTCCTATTCAAAACCTACCGAGAGCTCCGAAAATTTCGGCAGCATAACGACGTACATAGGACGAAACCAAAAATTTTTAAATCACCTGTTACACTCAACAACACTTCTATATTGATTCATTCAACTCCACAACTCCACAGAAACAACTGCAACTAGGATACGAGTCAGATCTCGCATCTTCAACCAACAACAGAACCTAACTCTTCCAGATCCAGCATACCCTTAACTTTCTAAAACAGGTCGTCTTTATTAAGCAACATCATATTTACAACCTAACGAGAAACATGAAATCTAAACATGATCAATAACAAGAAACAAAAACTACACCAACCTAGCTACAAAGCTAAACAGATCAACCTATCAACAATTAATTAAGAACTACCCTACCCAACAGAATCTTAAACAAATATTCGGCCTCGTGGTCATCCCTCGTGAACCTCCTCATCTACATCACCGGGCACATACAACTCATCACCTGCATAATCTGAAATTGTTGGGGGGAAGAAAGGGGAGGGGTATCAGTACAACCACAGTACTGGTAAGTAGCTCACACCCGGTGAGCCACCAAACAACAAACAACCACAACAATATACTATGCACACACAACATGCTTGTAAAGCGATAACAACCCAACATGCTCTTAAACACGAAAATAACGTCAACACATGCTCATGCTAAAATTGGACGACAACATGAATCCACGCATCATGCTATGCACCCCCACATGGTTTTTGCGCCATGCCCGCACACTCACACGTGATTTCCGCATCACGCTCCGCACTCACAACCCACACGTGATTTCCGCGTCACGCTCCGCACACACCCCCAACACATGATTTACGCGTCATGCTCCGCCTCTCCCCAATGATCACACACCATGCAGACACGACTCACATGCAGCATAGCTCAGTAACAACTTTCTCAAACATAACCAAACATGCTTAAAGTGCCTCATGCTAAAAAAACAACATATCAACATGCTTAACTCACATAATGAAATATATATGTATATATATATATATATATCAATCACGAAACATATAAGCAAGCAACAAATGACGTGCTCAAGCAAGCAAACAAGCTCAATCCAAGTAGAAACTACTTACAATACTTAAAAGTACTCCTACACCAAGTTATAGCTTGCTGGAAAATATTAGGATATGCTTTAACCGGACCTACAGGCATAAGAGAGACCTTCTAAATGTTAGGGAATGACTTAGCCCACTTGCCCATACTCTAAATGAGTTTAACCGAGCCTAAAGCATGCTGGAAACGACTTAAGCTTATCGAAATAACATTGATTGCTTGCTGGAAATTACTGAACAACACCAAAAATCCTTGAATAAGTGATGTTCCGAGCCCGAATTGATACTAAACTGAAACTAAAGGACACCCAAATGTTAAAATCTATTCTAAAGCTACTCTAGATAAATTCTAAAGGTTCAAGGGTGAGGAAACTAACCGATCCGCACCTAAACGACCTTGAAGCTTACTGCCCAGTGATCGAAAAGCTCCAAGAACAGCGATCTAAAGTCGGTGAACCATGGGCACTTCGATTCGAGGTCAATCGACTTGTGGATAATCATCCAAAGCCCACTTTAGGTCTATTTGGTTGCTGGACAACAGATAAATGAGGCTTAATCCTGCAATTTAGAAGTCGTTACTAAATGGGTATCCTAACTTTGAAGCCGAATAAGCATGGGACAATGTTAAATCTTACCAAAAGACTTGAACATGTGTTGGTTGCTAATCGAAAATGCCCAAAAATACAAATCTCGAATCGTCGGGTTATGGGCACTCTAATTTAAAGCGTTGTGGGTAATTGTTGTAAGTTAGTTCCAAGCCCAAACGCTCACTGGTTAGCACCCGAAGAAGGCTTAAACCTGAAATCCATAGTCGATAAGGATTGGGTAAATCAGTTACAAAGTCGATTACGCAAGGATCACAATTTAGACATAATTTAGAGTCTAAATCAAGTGGGTAAATGCTGAAACTTGAAGAAAATTGATTGGGTCGAGGCTAACATTACCCGAACTGCTGAACTGCTTTAATGGAGTCTAAAACCCATGGATTAGAGCCAAACGGAAGCAAAAACATGACGTTGAACACGTGTAGCATTGCTTCTAACGCGTGGGTATAGTGGCAAGAAGATGAAACCGAAAGGGAGAGACGTCGACGACGAGAAAAAATGCAAGTGATAGGATTTGCGGCGTGGGTTTCGTGGGTCTGTTGGCGGCGAAACGAACTCAGAGGGAATGGGAGCAGTGCGACGTGATGAGGGTGGCGACGACGCAAGAAGAAGGGAAACCGCAAAATGAAGGGGAGGCGGTTGGTTGCGCGTGGGGGAAAAAGGGAAGGGAGGGAGAAATGAGAGAGGGGGTTGCACGATGGAGATGGGGGAAATTACAAAAATGACCCCTTCAAGTTTTTTGTTTGAAATTTTAACCCCCTATAAGAAAAAAGTTTTTTTTTTGACCCCCTTGATGATGAATATGATGTAAGCATGCATAGCAATTTACTTTTATACCCTCAAGTCATTAAAACCCACTAAAATTAATTATTTCACCAACTTTTCACCCACCTTCACCAACTTCCAATACCATAATTACCATCCATTACTCTTAACCCTCCATTAAACCCATTTTGAAAAAAAAACATCCTTCAATCACCCAACCCCTCATCTTCTCTCTTGAATCCACAACAAGTTGTTCACTAAAGTGCATTTGATCCACAACAAGTGCTCATTTTTTAAACAAGGTACGTTACTTTTGATTATTCTATCGTTTTTGTTTAAAAAAATATCCAATAGAATGTTGTTGAAATGGTTTTTTCGTCAATGTTGTGTCGAACCCGGTCCAATCTCGGCCGGACATCTTGAAAATCCCGGCCGAACCACCATTTTTTCCGACCGGGATTCATACATTTTGAAGGTCGATCGAACTGATATTTTCCCGACCGGACCACGTTTTTCCCGACCGAACCGTCACCGAGATTTGGCCGAGAACAGTGATTTTTTTTTTGTTTGGTTTTTAAATTTTTTTAAGTTTTTTGAATTTCTCGTGGTTGCATACATTTGTTTATATATTCTTTTGTATTTGTGCAGATGCCTCGTGTTTGGGTATGTTTTGGTGGTGTGTGGAAGGAGAGTGAAAAGGAGTATGATGGTGGAGAGGTGAGGGCCTTAGACGTGGATGTGAGAATTTCTTATAACGAGTTCTTAGGTCAAGTGTATGAAATAAGTAGTATAAGTCGGAATGATAACGACATTATTTTGAGGTGTCTGCTTGAACTGAGGTCTAAATCTCCCGCTTTTGTGATTAGGAACGAGGTAGATTTGCATAGTTTTTTGACTTGGGAGTTAGTGTCTGCAAGTCCCCTTTATGTATCCACCGTGCCGAAACCATCCCCCCTTGTCCAGTCACCAAGGGTTTCGTCCATATCCCATTCCATATACTGTACCAAATACTCCATATATGGGAGTGCAGTACTTTTCATATATGGATCCAAATCATCAACCATACCATTACACGTCTGTCCCACCATATACTCCACATTACATGAGTCAAGAAATACCATCCCGAGCCACACCCTTTCCACACAATGAAGATCATCACAATCCCTCGACCTCCACATCTTTCCCATACAAAGAAGAGCAAGAGCAACACATCCCCCCGTTTCCACACACATGCCATTTACACCCATTTATAATGACCCGTTGTCATTGAGTCCAATACGTGACGACGAGAGGACATATAACCTTGGGGATGATGTTGACTACGTTACATCACAGAATGATTTCCATGACTGGGGAGACTATGGAGAGGATGTGAACCCGGACAGTGATTTTCAGGATTGGGGAGATTACGGAGAAGAGGAGCTGGGGACATATACAAATGGAGCACATGAGAGTGGCGAGGAAGATCTGTACGAAGTTGATGTAACTGCCCAGGAGATGGAGGAGAATATCGGGGTTCATCAGGAGGTACTTGGAACTGCAGAAAATATCGATACTCCTGCTATGGCCGTTAATATGGCACCTGGCCCTTCTACGACAACTCGTGCATCTAATTCAGCAGTAATGCCAGGTCAGTACTCTAATTACAAGGATATAGAAGTGGGAGATATATTCTTGTCTAAGAAGGACTTGCAGATGGACTGTCTGTTTTAGGGATGAGAGAGAACTTTGAATTTAGGGTTAAGAAGTCTGACAAGAAAATATTCAAGGTTCGGTGTGTTGTTGAGGAATGTAAATGGAGGGTCCGAGCTACGGTCCTGAAAGGCTCCAATGTCCTTACAGTTACCAAGTATTCTAACAATCACACGTGCAAACACTTGATGCTAACCCACAAACATAGTCAGGCCAAAAGTTGGGTTGTTGGCAATATTGTGAAGACAACATTTTTGAAGGTTGGTCGTTCCTACAGACCAAAGGACATCATAAGTGATATCCGACAAAAGTTCAGGGTGAATCTGAGTTATGACAAGGCATGGAGGGCTAGAGAACATGCCTTGGTCCTTGCCAGAGGCTTGCCTGAAGAGTTCTACAGACAGTTACCACGGTTTGGAGAAGCGTTGAAAATTGAAAATCCTGGTTCATTTTTCGACTTGGAAGTGGAAGATGGTGGTTACTTCAAGCATGTGTTCATGGCAATTGGGTCCACAATTAGAGGGTTCTTGAACTCTATTCGTCCGATTTTGGTTGTAGATGGGACCCACATGAGAGGAAAGGTCAGTGGAAAGCTCCTAACTGCAGTAGGCATCGATGGAAACAACCAAATATACCCCGTAGGGTTTGGCATTGGGAGGGGGGAAACCGATGAATCATGGACCTACTTTTTCCGGCAAACCGAGCGTGTTATTGGTCACATTAATCCCCTAGTGATTGTTTCTGACAGACACAAGAGCATATTGAAGGCAGTACACACTGTGTTTCCCGATGCATCCCACGTTTACTGTATCCACCATCTACAAGAAAACTTGAAAACAAAGTTCAAGGATCACGGCTTTATTCAACTCTACCTTAAAGCAGCGAAGGCATTTCGTGATACTGAGTTTCAGGAATTTTGGAGCCATATTCCAATACGTGTCCAAAAATACTTGGAAGAAGTTGGACTTGAACATTGGTCACGTGTTTATCAGTGTGGGATGAGATACAATCAAATGACCACGAATATTGCGGAAAGTTTTAACTCCCTCCTGAAAAATGCGCGAGAGTTACCAATAACGGCTCTTCTTGATTACATTAGGGGATGGTTGCAAGCCACTTACTACGACCGTCGTACCGCTGCAGTGAAATGGGATGCACTGATATCAAAATATGGTGAAGAGATTGTTCTAGCAGCGGAGAATAATGCAAGAAGGCATGTGGTTACGCCAATTGACAGGTATGAATTCCAAGTCGACATGGACACTTGGGTGGTCGCGTCAACATCCACACGAGGACGTGTACTTGTCGTGAATTTGACGTCTTCCAACTTTCGTGCTCCCAAGCAATCGCTGCCTGCATATACCGGAACCGATCGTACTTAGATCTTTGTTCTCCATGCTACCGCGTTGAGGCAGTCCTTGCTGCGTACGCAGAACCCATATATCCAGTAGGTCATGTGTCGGAGTGGAAAACATCCGAAAATTTTTTGGATTTTGAAGTTTTGCCGCCGAAGAGGGTTCCAAGAGTTGGTCGACGACAAACCTTGAGGATACCATCGACGAGAGAGGTTAGACAAGTTCACAAATGTACTCGCTCTGGAGGGAGAGGTCATAACAGGAAAACATGCCGCCAACCACTCAACACCGCATAGTATTCAGTTTTTTTTCTTTATGTAATTTTATATAATGTACCTATCAACGTATCTAATGTTTTTTTAGAATATTAGTTCAATATTCATATGCATGTTGTTATTTCCTGCGTGCAGGTTTGTGTGGAAATGTGTCAATATAACAATAACTTTCTGATTTTTTTCCCGCTCACTTCCCGGCCGAAATTACGAACCGAGATCCCCAAACGAGACATGAATTCCCTCCGGACTTTGCACCTCTTACAGACTCTGTCATTCGTACCAGACGTCCCAACACCCTCTACCACTTCATTTGGATTCTCAGTCCCGAGATCCTCAACGATAGTATCTTCAACTGGAATATCTTCCAAAGCTGCTGGGGGCGGAGGTGGAGGCGGAGGTGGAGGTGGAGGTGGAGATGGGGCTCGAGGTGGCTGCATCACACGATCCATAAATTGGATCTCCTCTTCTGAGGCCACAAGTTCAGCTGTGACCCTAGCCTGCACGGAAAATGAAAATTATAAAAATAAACCTACTAAAGTTAAATTGAATGAATGCATATAAAATATATCTGACATACCATATCTGAAGAAAACACCTCCCGACTCAGCGCTGCAAGTGTAGGTGAGTGGTTACATGACCATCTTAATATGCGTGGAATGGCATTGTCATTCAAGCGATTAGCCACACGCCCGGTCAAAGAAGATATTGTCTCGTATGTCCATACCTGTGTAAGTAAAGAAAGTATATTGTTAGAGATACAATATATATCGAGAAAGTATACACTATCAATCACTCTAAACCAACGTACCTGAAACGCGTATGGGAAGCCATACAGACTGTACGTTTCCTATTTGCCATCCGTCCTCTCTTTATAGGACACTGCCTTCCCACCTACAGCTTTCGTGAGTCCCTTTATGGTCTTATCAAAAATTAACTTACTCCAATCCTCATTACAAAACTTTTGTCAATCATCAATAAAGCCGAGCAGGCTAGTGTCCATCTGCTGTTTTCTCTCCCTCCCCATCATAGCCAACTCAATGAAATAAAATATGGCCATTTTCACAGCATCCTCATCGCTCTCAAAATTAATGGTAGGGAATAATCTATCTAGTTCAAACCCTTTCATGTTGATGCTATCGTTAAGGTACAGTCTTCTCAGTCTAGTACTAGATACATTACCCCTAACATGTTGGGTCCTATGCCTAATTCCAGTAATAAGGTCAAATTCCCTCCGACCAAATGAAACTTTCTCTCCCAGAATCTCAAAGCTAATAACATCAATCCTAGGCTCATTCACTTCCCTGAAAAGAAAATAATGAATAAGTTGTCCATTAAACATCAAGGACGTATCTAAGAAATGTCCAAAACATGTTTGCCTAAACATTCCTAACTGGGTATCAGTTAATTTATCCTTAATATTTTTAACGGTTTTTCCGAGATGTGAACAACATGTCAAAGCAGCAGGAAAGTAGTCATCGGGTGCAATCTTTGGTACCAATGCCATGATGGTAAATCCTATTGACAAACAAAACCTAATTTCAAAAAAAATTATGAAGTATTCACGGTACAAAATTATAAGTTCAACAACAAAATGCCTGAGTAAATCAAAAAAGTACAAAAAAAAATATTAATAAAAAAAATTCAAAATTTCAAAAAAAAAAAAAAAGGATCTCGGTCCGGTTCGGTCTGTCTCGTTCGGGTCGCCCGCCCGAACTCTCGTGGCTTCCGGCCGAACCGACCGGCCGAGGTCGCGGTTTTGGGATTCAAAATATCGATTCCCAGCCCATTTTCCCGGTGCCCCCATATGCATCCCGGTCGGGATTCTTCGCCTGCAACTCAAAAACCCAGCCAACCCGTATGAAATCCAGCCCCATTTTACATCACAACACAGTCAGAAAGCGCCGAAAACACATTTTGAACAATAAACTCATGCTAAACTACAAGAAATTTGGGCAAACGATCCTAGACTACATCAAATGTTTCTAAACCCTAGAAAACAGTAAAATAAAACGAAAAAAACATACCTTACAGCTAGACTGAGAAGACTGTACCTTAACGATAGCATCAAATGCACGCAAGAAATCGATGAAAATGGAAGCTGAAACGAGGGAGAAGACGAGCGGTTGAAAATAGGAGAGAACGAGAGGGAAACGAGGGAGAAGATGAAGGAATGGAAGTTTTAAATTCTTAGAGGGGCATTTAAGTAATTTCACATCTAAATAAAAATTAAAATAACCTAAAAAACCAAATAAAAACTGAGGGGGTTAAATTTACAAACAAAAAACATGAGGGGGTCAAAACTGTCAAATTCCTCATGGAGATGGGGAAAGAGAGGAAGATGAGGGCTTTTTCTTGATTTCTTCTTTTCTCTTTTTTTTTTTATTTTAATTCTTTAATTTCATAACTCCTAATTAAAACGGGAAAAATGCATCACTCGCCCCACGTAGCCTTCAATCGCTCATCCACACTCACGACAGGGAAAAGAAAATATCTCTAATTAATTTTTCCAAAATATCAACTAAAGGCTAAATGAAATTCTAATTTTTTTTCCCAATTCAGAATCCAAACCCAGTTAATCCAAAATGACATAATTTTGATACGCATGGCGTTACAAACAATGAATTTCATAATTCTTACAGGAACTCTCTTTCTGGTTTTGAATTGTTGGATTGAGAATTTTCATTAACAATTTTCCAACCTTTGTCAAGAGGTTTGAGTTCTCTAATTAATATGTCTGACATCTGCATTAAAAAATATATATAAGAAATTATTTGAAAGAAAATAATACACAAAAAAAAATCATGACATCAAGATTTTGAATTCAATTCAATGTTTATCTAATTAAGATTTCAAATCTACCGACATTTGAAATGTGATCATGTTTAATTTTAAATTTTAGCGAAAATTATTTTTTTTTTTAAATGAACATTGAAAAAGAATCAAAATCATTTCTAATAGACACAAAATGTGAAACAAAAAATAATAATAATAAATTGAAAAATCAAATTTTAATGAAACTTGATGTTTTAAAAAAAAAATAAATTTTGACAAAATCAAAACCATCCCCACAAAACATGAAAAAAAAACATCTAATTGAGAAAATCAAATTTTAATGAAACTTGATTTTTTAAAAAATCTATAATATATTAAAAAGCAAGGATTCGTGAAAAACATTTTTGGACTAAAATACCCCTTTAAATCGAAGATAATTACATTAGTTAAATCTAATTAGTTTTCATTTTTTGAAATCAAATTTCGTAATTGTTTGAATTAAAAAAATAAAAGATGAAAAAATTAAAAAAAAAAAATCTAATTAGTTTATTCTATTTGTTTTTATTATAAAAAAATTAAAAAAAAATCAAATTTGGTATCCGATTGATTTTTATTGGAGAAAAAAAAGATTAAAAAAAATAATTTTTTCTAATTGTTTTAATTAATTAAAAAAAAAAAGAAACTTTCGTAATTTTCAAAACTTTGGTAATTCCCAAAATCTATCTTTTTTTTAAACATAAAAATCTAATATATATATATTTTTTATCTTATGACCTATTGATTTTACATTTTTTTTAAAGAGTTGTGATATGAAGATTTGATCCAAAATCTATCAAATTATAATTTGAATCTAAATCTCCCCATAGGTTTTCAGGTAAAAAACTATTCATTTCCTCATTGGTTTCAGTACCTCTTTTGAATTAAAATTATAATATTTTTGTTTAATTTTATCAATTTAATTAGTTATTTCTTCCAATTGTTCATTTGTATTTCAAGTTTTTTTAGTAAATCGTCTGCTCTCTAAATTGATTTTATATGTTTTCGCATTGAGATTATCCTATTACTTACTTTTTTCGTATTCTGTTTGTTTCTCAAGATTCTTCCTTTGGAAAATACAGGATTTCATCTTTTTTTTTTTCGTGCTTAATTGACTTTTATTCGTTTTCAATACTTTGTAGAATTGGGTTGTGACCCATTTTGATAGATTGGTTAATCGTGTTTGGATATAGGGTTTAACTAAATTTGATCACCAATACAAATAAAAACAAGAGGCCACCATTATTTAAAAATTACATTAGTTAAATCTAATTATTCTTCATTTTTTTAAATCAAATTTCGTAATTGTTTTAATTAAAAAAAATAAAAGATAAAAAAATCTAATTAGTTTATTCTATTTGTTTTTATTATAAAAAAAAAATTAAAAAAATCAAATTTGGTATTCGGTTGTTTTTTATTGAAAAAAAAAAGATAATTTTTTTTTAATAATTGTTTTAATTAATTAAAAAAAAAAAAAAGAAAAGATTAAAACAAAGGAAACTTTTGTAATTTTTAAAATCTATTTTTTTTAA